>CADWAE010000230.1:2500000-5000000 GCA_902982915.1 Phalloptychus januarius
TATCTCGATAAGCTCTGGGGCAATTTATCGTCCAGTAAAATTTGTTATTGTGACAGATCTGTTGATGCGTATTAACATGTTTAAGGCTATTAAATTATGCAGCTATACATGCATTTAGACGGGGTCGCGAGTATTCACTGACTCTAGCAATACTGACTACAATACACTTATGCTTCAGCTGTGGTTCCTGAACCCCGGAGCCACCAGTGTATCTTATTGTGTGACATAGAAAACAAACATACCAGGCCTCATAGTGCCTCAACATCATAGTCATGTTGGGGTTTTTCAGTTTATTACAGTCCAAATTACTTGAAGAAAACATTGTCAAAGAAGTTGCAGACAGCTTGGACTGTCTGCAACTTCCAGACTGGCTGGATTCTGTGGTTTCATTGAACGTTCTGGTGAAAGGGAGTAAGAAGAGGATCTGTGATGAGGCCAGGAGAGCCCCACCATCTCAACAATGTGAGAGCATTTTTCACAAATCCAGAGATAAGATACGGGTGATTTGCAGGCTGGAAGTGTGAGCTACTCCCAGCATATTATGTGCTTCCAGCGGGAAGTTGACGAAACATTGGATGATGGAAATGTCTCTAAAAGTATGCAGAGCCGTACTAAAGGGGTCAGGCATATGGCACAAGTTAGAGGCAGCAAATCCAGACTTTGGCACGGATCAGCCGACTTCCAGGCCTAAGATTCTGGTTGGTTTATTCAAACCAATCTTGTAATTGTTGCTGCCTCCTGGCATCTCGGATTTGTTGCCTCACACCGTCTCTCTGCTTCGCTCCGCAGGTGTTTCTCTCGATCGGACCACCTGGCCCTGCACATGAAGAGGCACATCTGAGGGCCGGGAGGGAGAGGAGTGGACGAGGAAGACCAACGGTGGACGATGAGGAGGAGGAGAAGAAGAAGTAGTGGCAGGAGAGAAGCTACGAACCGTTAAAGAGCAGAAACCCTCAGCGGTTGCTTCGTGGATCTCCATCGGAGAAAGAGGAGAGACGGAGGAGACGAGGAGTAGCTAGATTGTCGTTTTTCTTTCATATAACACATTCACATTTTGCAGTAGTACACACGTCCCACATCCGTCTTCTATTGCATCATCCCGGTGAACCCTGGCTGGCTCTCGCGCAGCTCCTGGGTCTTGGACACTGCCAACCCGTGCTTGAGTGGCTCGACGAAACACTTCGCCGCCTTACTTTCTTCCTGTGTATTCAACCCGTTTACATTAGTGAGTCGTTTTGGTGAGGAAGCCGTCCAGCAAGGGGATGAGAGGGCGAACTCTTAAATATTCACTTAGTCAGTGCTTTTGAATACTCAACGTTTGTTTTGTTTTTTTTTCCTTTTCCTACATGAAACACATGAGGAAACATCATCCGCCGCACTCAGCTTCTGTAATCTATGTGGGGGGGGGGGGGGAAAAACAACGACGCGACGTCTGCGGGGAGAGACGCCATGCGGATCGAGACTGACAATCGACGTCCCTCTCTGCCCCCCTACCCGCCGGCATCGCCTTGCCCCGACGGGGCGCTTCGGGGGCGTTCGTAGGAAATCGGTCAGCAGATGCTGCTGCAGCTCTCAGGCTCTCCTTCAACAAAAAAAGGGAGTTCGCATCTCTCGCCGAGACGCCTGCCGCCTCCGCAGGCCCTCCGACAGAAATGCGCAGCGACACTTTCTTCCCTTTTTTTTCTACTTTAAAGAACAATAATCCTTCTTATTGTTATAAATAATCTTGGAAAAAGTTGGAAAAAAAAAAAAGTAAGACACTTTTGCGCTTTTCTCTCTTGGAGAAAACTTCTTAGAGCTCACTGAGATGTTAGAGGAAAGACTGGATGTCTGAGGTGACTTCAACAGGAAGCGAAGGAGAGCGTTGCCGGTCTTTCTGGGTTTTTTTTTTTTTATTCCCGTGCGCACTGACTCTGCAGACTGTGTGAGAGGCCGATGGGACGGGGTAGAAGGAAAAAAACTGAATCAGCTCAGCGTAACGGCTCTGTTTTATTTGGACTAAATTAAAGCAAAAAGCAGAGAGGTCTTCATTCTTTCTCTGCCGCTCTTTCTGCCCTGAAACCCAACACAGCTCAAAAAACACTCTTAAAGAGGGAGGACTCGCTTACAAACTGGCAAACATTTTTCTTCGTGCTGTTTTTTTATCCATGAGTCTCTTCTTTTATTCTGAAAGTCATCCGTGTGGCGTTTCCACCAACTCAGAGGAGCCATCTTCCCGGGGAGAGAACTGGGCCTCAAAGAGCTGCTCTTCTTTTATTTTTTATTTTCTCCACACATGGGACTGAAGATGCCAGCTTTGACGTTCGCATGTTGGGTTTTGGACAGAACTGGGCGCACGGACCCCCCGGCGACTTCGCCTGTTTTCTATCCATTAACTGCACTTACCTACTTCCTTTTTTTTTTTTTTTTTTTTTTTTTCCTTAATGTTATCTGTGCTTTTCTTTTCTACAGCTTAAAAATAAGAAAGAAAAAAAAACTATAAAAGACTGTTAAAAATACAACACAAAAAACAGCTCTTTCTCTCTCTCTTTACACTTTGCATACAGAACAAGCACATGCACTCCATCAACACACACACACACACACGTTCTGCAGTTCCTACGCTCCTGGAGCCTCTCAAGATAAGACTAATAAGAAATAGAAAAATAATTATTAAGCTAATGAAGAGAGTTGGAAAACAAAACGCAGCATGGCAGGCTTTATTGCAAACACACACACACACACACCCGCCACGGCTCATGAACGCACACTGACAGACAAACGCGCACATTCTTCGTGGAATTACATGTTCTGTTCCCAAATCTTTTTTCACAGTAGGAATTTAGCAACTGTTGTTTGGTGGGAGAGTATCTTAGCTCTCGGCTGGAGGTAACAATCCCAAATCCTTTTGAAGTGAGAAATCGGCTTGTTCTCAGCTCCAGCAGTCACCCACGGAAACCCTCGCTGCAGTCTGGGCCTCGCGTTTAATCGGCTCCTGTGCCACAGGACGCGGGTTGTGTGGTCGGCGGCGATGGTCGGTGTTTTTTGTAATTGGCGGACAGGGAAGGGCTGAAACAAACGAAGCAGATAAAATCGAAAAAAACACTAAAAAAACTGAACTTTGTCAGCCAGCTGGTTCTATAAAATGTGGTTTCTTTGGGAAAGTCTCCAGAAACGTCGATTATGAATTGGAAGTCGGCGTCTCAAATCCCAAATGCAGGTTGGATTCGACAAAGGAAGTTGAGCAGCGTTCATGTAGAAACTTAAAACCCAAACCGTACAGTGAATTTGGCGATGACATCAGTGATGGTGAGTGTTTAAAAAGCTCCAAAACAAAGGAAATTCTCCAGCTTTTCAACGGTGCAGTGTGTCATTTTTAAGGCAAGCTTTTGTTAGATTACCAGGAGCTTCCTGCAGCATATAGCTTCATTTAGAATAAATCCAGATTAGCCAGACCCAGAGGGAACAAGATCAAATTGAACCTTCTCTGATTTAAAACCACCGATCCAATCGCCAAGGTGGTGCAACACCACCTGCTTCCATTTCCTCTCAGTAATGGTCACATTCTGTGCAGTTTAGAAGGATGACTTAAATATTTCCAGAATAACATTTTGCATGGACTGATATGTCATTTTTCAGTCCAGAGTTGATTTTGAGATGATAAAAGTCCACCTTGGTCACTACCTAATTTAGATTTACACTAAATGAAAAGTTTATATTTTCAGGTGAGATATTAACAGAACCTCTAAACTCTCTCCTTTGAGTTTTCAATGCCTTGAAAATGATGCCCTTTTTTTTTTAAAGAATTATTCCAATAACGCTCCTCCGTCTGTCGGATCGCCCGCTGGGTTTTCAGAGCCGCGCTTGTGCTTTCCGTTTTACGCGACCCGAATGCGAATGACATTGAAAACCTACATAGAACATCAGGAACGCGCATCTCCGAATGCCGACTTTCTTTGCTCGGTGGTTGCAGGAAAAAAAAACAAAACAACAACACGAGCCTCGCGATCAACGCCAACGCTCTCACGGCTGCTCCATCCGCCCACCGACACCTACATGCCCTGTAGCGCACGCAAACAGTCCAACGCTCGCTGATGCAGCTGGGTGAGGGGCGCAGGTTCCTGAAGCTGGTCGGGGGGGGGGGCAGGATTTCAACTCCCAGCATGCCCAGTCATTGTGCCAGTTGGCCTTGCCAGCACTCATTAGGTGAAACGGTGGAAAAAAGAAAAGAAAATCCCCCTGAAGGGTGGAGGAAAGGTAGGCGGGGTAGAAAGAGAGGAGGGGGGGTACATGTACGGTGCAGCTTTGAACAATCGATACCAAAAACCTCCAGCGTGGAACTGCCCTTCAGCCACGGGCAGAGTCTCTCCGGTCAGAGATCAGCGGGGCGCCGCCTCCGTACGAGTCCTGTGTGTCTAACGGCAGCTTCCTCTACTAACTCTCCCTGTCTATGTGATGCAGTCAGGGTATAAAGTAAGTGCACCCTTTCTCAGTTCTTTAGGTCTTAAATCGTGGACTCTGGTTACAAACTGAAGGGAACAACGTCATCCAACCACACTGCGAAAACAGAAAAAGCCTACCAAGTATTTTTGGTCTAGTTTCTAGAGTTTCTAGAGTTAAAACACATGAAATAAAATCAAAAGTAACTTGCAAGTAACTTTTCAGCAAGATGTAGAAGCTTGCACTGAGTCGATAATTCCTTAATATTGACGGAAAAAGGACGACTTACAGGGTGAAATAATCTGCCATGGGAACGAGTTATTCATAAATATTTAGGAATTATTGATCTAAAACATGAGATCATTAAAAACAAGGCGCTTATGTCTTTTATATCTTGGCTGGAAAGTTATTTGTAAGTTCGTTTTGTGTTATTTCAACTGTTCTCAGATATTTTCAGTGGAAATCTGAACAAAAACACTTGGCAAGGTTTCGTGTCTCTGCATAGGAAAGTTTGTACAAAAGTTCAAATCCATTGAATTCAAATGTAACAAAACGGGGCCCCGAGCCACGAACTGAAATATAATCATCAACCAAAAAATAATAATAATAAAACTGCAGCAACGTGTTCAAGCAGATTGGATCGGAAAGAGGGTGCAAATATTTTACCGTGACCGCCTGAAAAAGCAGCTCGTGTTTTTGATTTCAACACAAAACCTATGTTGGTGTTTCTTTTTCATTCTGCGTAGAGATGTGAATGGAAACTCTCCCGTGTGGTATGGGGGAATACAATCATGACGAATGGGGATTGTTGCACTTTTGTGACTTTTAATGGCTTGACTGTTGTGTGTTTTCGTTTTGTTTCAACCCTGTTCTGCATACTGTGACACATCGGCCATTTATCAACTGCTTTTCTAGTGGGCAACTATGTTGGGGAGACAATATGATACAGTTGGAGTAGAAATTTTTTTTTTTTTTACCCCCCCCTCCCCAAAAAAAAAAAAAAAAGTTTAATATATTTTTTAGAGTTTTGCTCTGGTTCTTAATTTATTCACTCATCAATATATCCCACGGCGTTTATTGAACCAGATGAACAATGGAAAAATCCAAGGACATGTCACGCATCTCGCGGGACTCTCCGATTTGAAACGTGGTCAAATCTCGTTCTCGGCACCATTTAGCCGAAATCAGTTTCACATTTCCTCGTCTTTCAGGTCACACCACTATTTCCCCCTAACGCTCCAGTTAAAACCGCAGCTCTGTCAAACCGTAAAGCAAATAAACTTTCTTCCTGAAACAAATTTCTTCCCCACCGCCCTCACTCGGACAGTTGACAGATTTTAGAGTCACTTCAGATGCAGCTTCACATTCGGTCCCCTTCCTGTCTCTCAGCCTGTCAGAGCGGGTTTCCTGTCACCGTGTGGCTCCGGGTCCCCTGTCGTCTCAGAGCCTCGTCGGGGCCGGCTAGCTGCCATCGCGCGCAGCTCCGATTAGCATTGCGTCTCCCAGCTCTTCTTGCAGCTGAGCTAATGAGATAGCTCTGGGTCACAGGGAAACGGAGCAGTGTGAGTAGAAGAATAGAAAAATGTAAAAATACAAGGGGGGACCTTGAGCCACATGGATGGCAGCTGTCCACAGCCAGTGGGTAGATCTGATCTGGAACCGTTGCACAGAAAACCAGAACATAGTAGTGAGACAAAAAAATAGATCTGAGCTTAAAAGGAAAACGAAAAACAGGTTTTGCATCTTAACATCACTTAATAATCTGCCTTATCTCGCTGATAGCATTTCTACAAATGACGTTTTTTCTGCAAATTCCCACCAGCTATTCAATCCTCCCCCCACCACCACCAAACCCTCCACCTTCTTTAACAATTAAAGTGCCGTTCCAGTTCGTCCCCATCCGTCCTGACCGCACCTCTCCCCTCGCGTCCGCAGCAGTTGTCCACTGCGCCGTCAGCTGCAGGAATGCTGAATGCACACTTTACACGTTTCGCCCAAAGATTTGCATATTTGCAAGGGAACTGCTGTGAATGTAGTAGATGTAGTAGAAAGATCCACGAGGCAAGGATGCAGAAAACGAGAGACAGATGGAAGGTGGAAGGGAAGGGGTTGTTTTTTTGTTTTTTTTTCTTACGCGACCGTCCCGGTAGATCTTAATTAGCGACTCTCCATGCTCCGCAGCGTTCCCAGTCTGCTGGAACCCGGAGTCGACCCCATTGCTCATAAATGTAAAATAAGGCGCTCGTGGAGGAAGCTGTAGCTCAACGTAACCGCTGAGGTCACTGCAGGCTGCTTTGGTCAAGTCGTTCCAAATCAAATGTGGGCTTTGAGTCGAAAGCATCATCCTTAACGTTACATAATAACCACAGGTCAAAGTTCACTATACTCATGGGTCGATAAAGGTCAGGGGAAGTTGACATTTCCTGTGGAAGTTAATCTGATTGTGGGATTTTCCCACTCGAACACTTGGTGATGCGAATACTTCATGGGTTTAGGGGAAGAGCTAACCACATCTGGAGACAGGTATTTCTTTGATCATTTCAGTTTGACTTTATTAATCTGAATTTTAGAAGTTTGTCTTCGTGAACGCCCTGCACCTTACCGGGCGCACCTTTTGGAAAATTGAACTAACATCTGATGTGGTGTTATTGGACATTCTTGAAGCAGTTCTGTCGAACTCTTTAACTCGCTTGCACACGTGCAGAAGACGCACTTCAAACCTTCGCATCAATGCTTCACATTTGCTGCCTTTTTGTTTCGTTTGAGGATTATTTAACACTTTCAGATAATGTTGCATTATACACTGTGCTTATAGAATTAACACCCAAACTAGCACAATGGCATGTGTGTAAGATTTTATGATCAAGATCAGGCGTAATTAATTGGTTATTTATGTATTTAGTTTGGATGGAAATTGTTGAAGGATCACAATGTGTCAAAAATAATTTCCGTTAAGTGGTTCCGGTAATTTTCCACGCAATGCTGTTTTGCGTTTCCTGTACGAAGCAGTTTCCTCTTCTTACAGAGAAATAAGCCGCTCAGTTTGGCAGTGAAATGCTAAAAGAGCAAAAAGAATGCATCCACAAAAACGCAGATTTAGCTGCACATGACAGAACTGCTTCATCGTTTGTCCGAACACCTTTCTAATCTGCGTTTACGATGTAGTGACAAACAAAGTTTGCAAAACTTGGCAAAAGACAGCCAAAAATAAATAAAAAAAGGGAGCAGACATTTCTAAACTATGACAAGTAGACCTTTGGTGATCCCTTCCGGACCCGGGTAGGAGACTCCTCTGAGAAACCAAACTCTTGTTTCCACGGCTTTTCTCCACCTCGTCCTGAAGAGACGTTGTTACTTCTGGCAGCTTTTTGTAAATAGCCTAAGATCTCTCGCGCAGACTTTCTTTCTCTGCGTGGAATTATCGATGTTGTGACGCCACACCGTCAGACATTTCTCTAGACCTGCTTTAGTTTTTGCAGCCATTGCACTACGTGATCATACTTAGCTCTTGCACTCTACATGTGCGCACACTGCTAGCCTAGTCTGTTTGAGCACTCTGTCCGATATCCACTTAACATTTAACGCACAGCCAGGATGCACTTTGCCACCGAGGACCGTTTTCTGCTGGTCCAGTCTCAACAGATCGGACTGTCCAGTGAAAGGCCCCTCTTCTTCACCGATACCCTGGGGGAGTCCGATGTCCCAGTCCTGCTGTGACTTGGTTGATTTTCTTGGTATCAGTGCCATCCAAGTGACTCCTTCTCTAACTATTGTGTTTGTTCATGCTTGACGTGTTGGTATATAAGAGATTCACGCATTTTAACCCACTCACTTTATTTTTTTGCTGTGTGTTTTTTTTTTTTTTTTTTTGTCTGTACGTTTCACCTCACCCATCCTGAACCCTCCTGACCCAAACCTCAGCAATCGGGAGCCCTCTGTGGCCCAGCGTGTCCTGGAGGAGTTTTCTCTGGAGCGATGCTCTTTGGTTACACCGCGAAAGGTTTTCTGCGTCGACAGCAGATCTTTACAGTGCGATCTATCAATCTTTCATCCACTCTCCTGCTCCCTGCAGGCGCTCGCTCTCTAGTTTTTACTTCCCTCCTTTTTCTCACCTAGAAAACTTCCTCTTCTGTTCTCCTTCTCAATAGGCCTGGTATCAAAACTGTCTGAAAACTGTGTTCACCGACCAGATCGATCTCCTTATTGCAGTTGGACGTAACTGCTGTCATGATCTTGTTTCAGAAACGTCGCAATGAAACTAATGTCTTGATTGGCTTCTCCTGTGAAAAAGTGTTTGTCCCCTAACAGATTACATTTTTTCTAGACAAATTGTAGCATCAAAAAGGGTTTTCAGATGATTATTTCCTTTAACAGGGTAAAAAACAGAAAACATGTCATTATGACAAAAAGTAATTGCCCTAAAAAAAGTGGTTTTGCAAGTGTTACATTTTTATAATAACCTGGAAAGAGTCTCACATGGCAGTGGAGGAATTTTAGCCTCTTCTTTTGGAGAACTGTCTTAATTCAGTCACATTTTAAAGGTTTTGGGTCATGACGAGTGTATTTAATCATCTATTTATAAAAAGTTTCTTTGCACAGCTCCTTTTTTTTTTCTTAATATCTGAGTCTGTATTCCCTCTGGTTATATTTGTCTATTAATGAAAGTAGTTTGTTGATAGCTAATGTATCCCTGGAGCTATCTGGAAAGGGACAAATACTTCTTTACGACACAGTGCAAAAGGCAACTTGTATTTCCATGGAAAGGTGTATAAGGAAGTTTCTTCTGCATATAATATTGTAATGTAAAAGTCAGTTGTGTAAAAAAAAAAAAAACAAAACAACCAAAGAATGTCCAAACACAGTTTTGATCCTAATGCTATTGCTAATTGTGGAGATACATTTTTAAAATGCCCTCAAATTCAGCTATGTTTTTTTTAAAATTATTATTTATGTATTTATTTCTACTAAACGTCCTCGAAATACTGACCGCCGTAAGTTTTTAACTCTTAAAATGACTGAAACGGTCACAAACAAACGGACCTTTAAAATCTGATTACGTTCAACAATAACTTGAACGTAATCAAGTTATTGTCGGGTTAAAAAGCTGCTGGGTTCCGACACGACGTCGCCAATCATCTCTCAGAATAATTGAAATATTCCTTCTGGTTTAGCAACAAAGCAAAACTCTAAACGAATAATGAGCCAAACGTGGCTTTCACCATTTATTACCAATAGTTCAATGTTGTAATTTTTTCCAAAGTGTTTTTTTTTTTATCTATTAAGTGGTCACAATTACATCTTCATCATAAATTAACGTAAAATAAAAAAATACAAGTGTGTCCGTTCAGCTGACCAACAGGGGCTCCTTGACTCATATGGTTCATATCAACATCGCAATCATAAACCTTCACCCTTCATCCCACTCCCATCACCACCACCTCTGTTCAGTTCCTCTTATTTCTAATTCTTTTGTTTTACTTGCAATTTTTTGCTGTACAAAGTGTTTAAAATATTATTTGTATTATATGATGTTAGTATGGTAATGTTCTTTATTAAGGAAGAAGAAAATTTATTTTTGTTACCGGTCTGTTTCATAATTCTTTTCTAAATTGGTATTGTAAGATATCTATGCAAGAACTGTTAAGTGGAGCATTTTTATTTAAGAATGTAATATGTGTAATAAATGGTAGACTCTGGTTATGGCTCCTACTGGTGCGTTTGTTCCAATTATAAGGCGCTCAGATTTGAGAAACATCTCAATCGCTATAGTTTTTTCTGGAGCTGGAAGCTCTGGACTGGGAAGATTATTCCCAGAGAATCTTAATCCCAGCTGGGAACAGCTGAGATTCCTGAGCTACGTTTTTAAGTTTTAATTCAATATGGCTGCCACATATGAAAGTTGCACTCAAGACTTGTATTTTGTTTAATCAGTCACACCGAAAGTGATGTGACTTTATTGAAGAATATGCAGATGAGCACATTAATAAAAGCAGCTAGCTGTGTGCTAACAGGTGTTAACACACTGCTAACTGCTTTTAGCAATGTGCTAACAGCAGTGTTAGCACATTGCTAAAAGCGGTGTGCTAAGTGCTGTTAGCACATTGCTAAATGGAACTCTGAATGGAAACGTAAATTATGGAGAAAAAGGAGAAAGTCCAGCCATCATTGTTTGACCCTAAGCTGAAGGTCACCTTAACTAAACAATCCACATCAAATGAACAAGTCCACCTCTGAATGATGGAAACAAAACATTGTCGTTTTCTTGTCACAGTCTGGGCTTAAGCATGATGTGCAGGCTCACAAATTCTCCAATGTGGCAAAGCTCAATCAATTCCCCGAAGAAACCAGGGCTGGACGTCCTGCACACCACTGGCAAAAAGGTGCAATTGGCAGTTTTTACTTCTCTCACAGGATCAAGTTGTTTTAGATATCTTTCGCTCTAACTTTTATAAATAAAAGTATCATTGGAACACTGCACCTTGTGTTTACTTACTTTTATTTTTCACTGCTATTTAGATTTGTTTTATGGTCTGAAACACCCGAGAGTGAAAAAGAAGAAATCTATTAAGAGGCAAAAACATTTTCACAGCTTTGGATGTGGAATTGGTTTTATTAACCTCAATATAGCATCGCATTGGGACTTTTTTTTTTTTTTTAGCAACTTTGGCTTTTATTCACATTTGCGTTTTGTTTGAGACATCTTTACTTTCAGTCATTAATCAGTGTTTTAGACAAAAGAAAACAAAAACATTGTAGGGAAATGACGACTCGGCACTCCACAAAAATAACCTTCTTGCTCATCACACTTTCCTCTAAATTTACCTGAACATCATGCTGCTGCAGTAGTTGAACAAGCAGCAATTAAAGTCTCTAAATAAATCAGACACGCACAGCATCCTCGGGGATGGGATTCCTCTTTGTTCGTCTCAGTGTGCTTTCTAAACAGTCACAGTCTTAACAACTCCAAATTGGTTTTAAACAAGAAAGGAAAACCCATTACTTTTCTAAAAATCCCAATTAGACTTTTTTTTTTTTTGAGTGCACGTTTTGGATAATTCACCCATCCATCCATTTTCCATACTCCCTTTTCCCTAAGAGGGGTCGGGAGGTGCTGGTGCCTATCCACAGCTAACGTTCCGGGCGAGAGGTGGCGTCACCCTGGACAGGGCAACACAGAGACACACAAGACAAACAAACATGCACACACACACACACTCACCTAGGGACAATTTAGAGAGACCAATTAACCTGACAGTCATGTTTTTGGACTGTGGGAGGAAGCCGGAGTACCCAGAGAGAACCCACCATGCACAGGGAGAACATGCAAACTTCATGCAGAAAGACCGGGGCCGGGAATCGAACCCAGAACCTTCCTGCTGCAAGGCAGCAGCTCTACCAGCTGCTCCACTGTGCAGCCGATAATTTACCTCCACTTTAAAATGTGGCTTTTTCTCTGTACAGTTTTACACCTTTAAAAAAATAAAAAAGTTCATGTCCTTGTGGTTCAGACACACAGAGGCCATCTGAGTAAAAAAAACAAAAAAAAACTAAACATTCTGGATCAGGACTGAAATCACCGTTGTGTGGTCATCCAGAGGTAATAATGACTTGGACCGGGTTCGGATTGCTCCTCCGCTTCGGCCGTTTACGGCAGATGGATCCGTCCTGTCCGCCAGAAGGCGAAGCGCGCAGCCACGTACTGCGGGGAGAAGCGAGAACAGGTCACATTCTCCACACTGGTGGTAAATTACGTCTTTATTACAAATTAATCCAGCCTCATGAATATATATGGCTCCCCCCTCCCTCGAAAGTGGCTTCGCGGTCTTTAATTAGCGCTTACTTGTCATTCAGCGAGTTGACACACAAACCGGTGTCACGCAGGCTGGATGAGACGATCAAATAACTGATGGCTAATTGGGGATCAATTAAGCAGATGATGGGAGCTCATATATAGTTTATAGTCTGTAAGTTTGTTCTCGTATGGGGGAAAAAAAGATAATTAATTAATTTAAAGAGGCAGGACTGTTTTTATGTGGAAGGACAGAACTGATAGCCGTTAGCCTGATTTAGTAAGCCTGTGTGAAGCCTGACTGAAAATTCTAACTTAGCATTTTTTTTTTTACATTTTATGTTTTCTTTGCTTACCAGGCATTTTAAGATGAAGACGTCTCAGCAAAGCCAGCACAGAGGATTATTATCGTTTCCTCAGCAGCGGCTCGACGACGAAAAGCAGGTTAGTGCAGCCCTGTGGACGTTTTGCACACTTACTCAGCCGCAGAAAGGCAGGCGGGAGAGCTCTTTATAATCTTATTCGGCAAGAATTAGTGTGTGGCGTCGTTGGCGAGTGTTTACGGGGAAGGTAGTGGCAGCCATCAGCTTTCTTTAACAGGACAAAACAGAAACGTGGCGCATGTTCTCCCCCACCCCCTCCGACGCTTATCTCCGAGAAGGACCACATCAGCTCATTTGTGAGATGCGGTCCGCATAATCGCATTGTGGCGCGAAAGCGAAAACTATCCCGACGACATCTGGTCAAAAAGCAGATGCAGCTCTAAAGCTGTTCCTGATAGCAGGGGGGGGAAGTGAAGGAATAAGCACAGTCCAGCTAATTTAATGTAAATTAAGAGCTGCTGATGCTTTACTTACTTTTGTCCTGAAAAGTACATGGGCTGTTTTTAGCATGTTTATCCTCAAACAGCATGGCCCAGGTCATTTTGATGTAATTTTATATACAAAGCTCATGTTGCAGCTATGGTTCACTGAGTTCAGGTGTCCAAATCAAAAAATGTTCTTTTCACTCTTTAAAACGCAATTTCACTCATCTATGTAAGCAGGAAATGAGAAAGCCTTAAGTTATCAATTTTGAAGTGATCCCCAGACTTTTAGTTTCATGTCATTTCCTGGAGAAATCTTTTCTTTTGTTAAGTTGTAAACCTAGAGAGATATGGCTGTCGGGTCGAGAAAGGAAAACGTTAATCAGAAACTCCATGATAATATTGCCAATCTTCATGGAAGATTGACAAAAAAAAAACATATATATATATATAGCTATAGTAAAAACATAAAAAGCATAAAAAAAATCTTATTTGCAGTTGCCACAAGCCAGCAATCACATGGAAGGAGGTATGTGCTTTATCTAGTCAGGTGAGACAAAAATGTAAGTTTTTGGTCAACAATGTAAAATGTTATTTAAGTAGGAGAAAAAATAGTTTACTTTTCTCTTTCCGCTGCCAAATCACATCCTGTTTTGTGTTCATCTTTCACATACGACTGTAGTTTGTGGCACAATGTGACAAAATGAGAATGAACTCAAAGGCTATCAGTTTAATTAGATAATTTCAGCTTCTGTGCGATTGTCCAGACCTCTAACAAAAGCAGACACCTTTTTTGTTTTATTGTGATTTCAAAATATTTTAGAGTTACCATGAGATGGCAAGTTTTTCAAAACATTTTAACAAAGGAAATATCATAAGAAAAGTGGTTTATTTCAAGATAATCGCATAAATAAGTGTTCGTATTGGGATAATGTCTTGAAAATACCTTTTCCAAAATGGTTTGTTCAAATTGCTAATAAATGGGATTAAAGTGACTACTGATTGCCTGATTTTGTTGCTACATAGAGTTGTTATGATCTAAAATAGACATTAAGTCGTCATTATTGTCTTCTGTAGGACTTTTGCGAAGTTCCTCATCAGTTTGAGTTCTGTAAATACACCGAGCCGTCCTCTGGGACTTCTACCTAAAAATAGCAAACCTACAACTGTCTTCCTTTTGCTTTCATCTGCCCTGATGTACTGCA
Organism: Phalloptychus januarius; assembly: GCA_902982915.1. Classification (NCBI taxonomy): domain Eukaryota; kingdom Metazoa; phylum Chordata; class Actinopteri; order Cyprinodontiformes; family Poeciliidae; genus Phalloptychus; species Phalloptychus januarius. The sequence continues at coordinate 2,514,219 of CADWAE010000230.1, forward strand.
GCAACAAGCATGTCCCAGGAGGCAGCGGTCATGTTGCTATTGCTCATTACCTGCTTGTCTTCCTAAATATTGCTTTAGCCGTGAACTTCATATCTTCTTTGTCTTATATATCCAATCACAACAAGAGTCGGCCGGGCGTGAAATTTAACAGAGTGGGCGGGTATGGTGGGAGGTAAGACGCATTTTATTGGTTTTAATCTGCCTATTCAGGGACCTATTTTTTTCCCCCTCTCACTGGAAATCAAGGGATTATTTTACCATCTGTTATATATATATATATATATATATATATATATATATATTTATATATATATATAAAGCAGCTGTAATTGTGGAAAGTAATCTTGGTGAGATGGTGTGAAGTCAAACTTATTTTGATTTCCTCGACAGGAATTTTAGCCTATAGCCTAAAATCCTAAAATCAAGTTTTAAAGAAACTCAAAACCTCTTGAAGACCTTTCTCCAGTCGCGATGATGCAATAAAATGAGAAGCGGTGTTAAACTAGACAGTAAAGTGTGAAACACAATACAAATCGATGAAGACTGCAGATGGCATAATCAGATATTTTGGAGTGGAAAAAAAAAAGAGGCATCGCTCCTCCACTTTTAAATGTAAACAGTGTTAACATTTAAAAGCTATAACCTCAAATGCATCATACTTAACAAAAGCAATGGCAAACATAACAGGTGACGCCATCTTGTAGTTTATTCATCTTAATATCCAATGAGCAGAAGCTCGGCTTCGTCCACTGAAAACACTGCAGTTGTGCTTTGTTGTTCGGCATTCTTGTTTCCCTGTTGTTGTGTTTGCTGCTAAACATGTCCCACACTTCATGTTTAGCGCCACTTACAGGTCTGGAGGTGTAAACGCTTGTGTTTTAGGCTGTTCTCAGTGTTTCTATGTGGATAAAAACATTTCTGAACGCAGTTATTTTTGAAAGCGACAGCCTGTTTTAGAGAAAAACCTTTCCATTGTGAGTCTTCTAAGAGTCTCTAGTTCTCAGTGGGACCAATAATATCCTTGGAATTATCCAACCAAGGATGCTACAACTCTGCTTATGAGGTGTCAACCCTAAAGGGGGGTTCTTACTTGCTTAGACAGAAACTAGAGCCACTCTCTCGAGACAAGCTTTGCTTTAAGGAGAAAGTAGTGGCATCTTCAGGTTTCGAGATCTCATGGAACACCTCAAGCTTGATTTAGCGGTTACACTCCAGGTGAAAATGCAATAAATAAACCACAAACAACACACCGTCAACAGCAGCCTCAAGACTCCCCTTAATAAGCTCAGAGTGAACAGACAACCCAGAGATCAATGAGGACAGTCTGAATATTATTATTACATACCGTTTTTAATTTGTGTAAAGAAGCTCGCCTTTGTGTTCTTTTTAGTTCTCATTATTATAGTGAAAAATCAGAGCCGCTTTGAAGCCTACGGAGGAGAGTGAGGCCCCCGTTTTTTTGATGTGTTTGCAGGATATAAATGAAGCAGGAGCTCCCGCCGAGTTGCTCTTGGGCAGCCGTGTTTCTCTACCACCGGCTTCCTGGTGCTCTGCTTCGTTTCAGGCTGCCAAACTCAATACAGCTCCTGCCAGCTGCGGAAGGTGGGAACCCTGATTAGCTGTGACTCCGTCTTCCTGAGTTTAAAGCACGAGCTTCACCGCAGTGTCAGTATTGACGCTCGGTATCGGGGTTTAGCGGCTCGTCTCCTGACTTTCCTCTTTCTCAGCAGCCGTGCGGTTGTTTAATGTGCGCCGTACAGCACGAGTGGAGAGAAATTTAAAAGCCGGTCCCCGATAATTGCGCGGAGATTGCTGGTCAAGAGTCCGCACTCCAACGGGGGGTCACCGGAGCAGAGAGAAGTGGTTTGTGTAAAGTCTATCTTTACATGTTCTGATAAATGAACTAATTACAGCGAGAGTGTGCAGAGGGCAGCAGACAATCAAGTCTTTAGCTTATCTGCCGCTTACAGCCACTGAGGAGGTCAAACTCATGTTAGCCTGCTATCAGAGCTAATCTCTGTTTCCCTGTCAGCCTCTCTTACCTCACGCTCCTCATCTTAGCAGTTTTGGCTTGTGCTCATAAGTACCTGCACAGAAAGCATATAGCTTTTATTTGGGGAAAAAAATAATAGCTTTTGGGTGTCTGTCAGTCCATCCATCTATCAATTATCTAAGCCCCTTTGGTGTTGCTGGCAGTCTCTCAGACCAGTTTCAGACATTCATTTTGGAGTTCTGTGTTTTCTCAAGTTACTAGTGACTGTCACGACACACACATGTCGCCGATGTTCTCTTGGGACCCGTTTCCTGACCAATACCATTGCACGATGGTAATCCTCCGATGTTTTGCAACCTCCCTGCAAACTAGAGCTTAGCTGAATGATTCGAATGAGCAAATGCCAAGAAAATTCAGACAGCTGGACTATTATTTCAGACTCATCATCATACTCACCCAAAAGATTATGAAGCTAAAACAGCATGAAAAGGTGATTAACAGAGAATTATTGCAAGGGGTGTGCATATTCGTGCATATTCATGCCTATTCGGATGTTTGGTATTTGCGGTTTCACCTATTTGCGGATTTTTTGGGCGGAATGTGACTCCAAATTATTCAAGGGTAACCCGCCTATTCACAGATTATCTACAATCAGAGATCTACAATCAAGCCAATAGAATGGGATCCTCATTTCTGTCAACCTGCTTTAAGGCAGCTGTGGCTACCATGTAGCTAATCATCATCAGTATGGGAATGGATGAATGACCAAGTGTAGACACTTTGGAGTCCTTGGACTTGATAAGGTGCCATTACATTTACGTTTTACCTAGTTGCAATTGGATTTCACACGCTATGGGTGTGTCAAATCCAATTCCCGAGAATGGAAATACGGAAGACCGTAGATGTTTGCTTTGTCATACGGTGTCCACTAATGCATATTAATTGATATTCAGGTATGTTTGGTGTTTGAACTTTTAAGATAGCTGACTAAGCTCGTTTTTAGAGGAAGGTTTCAAGTATTAACTATTAACTATTGGCGGACAGTTGTGGTCACTAAATCCTATGGACACCAAGGGTCCACTGTAACATTCCTAGCCTGGCTGTCATTTTCTTTACCTTGCAAATAATATCAGACTGTTTTTATTTTCATGAAACAAAAAATTATTATCTATAATAATGTATTATTATTCACACAATAAGCATATCTTTTATTCTTCTTCTCAGATTGGGATTAGTGTACAAACCTTCAAATTACGACAAACAGTTGACAAGAAATGGCTTCAACTATTTAACCTCATGCATCAAAATGCAAACGATGCTCAGAATGGTCTAGGAAGTGTTACAGCAAAACGGCCCATGAGAAACTAGGGGGACATTAACATCATCATCATCCTCTCTAAGACGATCGTAGATGTTGTGCAGGAAAATTGCCTTTTCTGGCAAACAAATCTTGTGAAAATCTCCCACTTTGGCAGAATCTGAGCAAAGTGTGTCCCTGTTATCACCGAGAGTCAAATATTGAATGAGGGTATTTCCATCCTCTCCTCCTGTCTCTGTCGGAGCTTCTGCTGTTTGGCTGACTTTATCACCGGCTGTACTGTACAACCCCGTAAATTATTTAGAGCCTGCTCAGATTTAGAGGAAAAACAGGACCAAGGGAGGGGAGAGATATTGTCTTAGACAGCAACCTCTATTTTCTCTACTTCTGTCTCGCTGCACATCAGTTCAGTGTTAACCGGAGCAAAGTCTGATCTCCTTTCTCGCTGCATTCTTGTAGAGGCTTTGTCGCCAACAAACAGATACATTTCGCTGCATGAAGACTTTAGCTTTATTCAGCAGAACCACAATTAACTTGTTACAGAATCCTGAAGTTCACATGCTCACCTAAAATGAACACGCACAACTTTCAGTTCACACACTGAGTCAAACCTTTTCTTCAAGGTCTCATGTTGTTGCTGCAGCGTTTGCTTTAACAGACCTGAAACAAGAAGTAACACATAATACAGAAGTACAGGCACTTGTTTTGGCAGTCACAGCCAAAGAGTAATGAGCATTGCGTAGACAGACGCCATCGTTTTCTAACGCCAGCGCCCTTAAAGGCGCATAAGGGGTAAAATAGAGAGCGCTCAAAATATGTTGGCCATGTTTGTGTCTCACATTCTGCTAGCCAGAGCAACATCTGGTCAAATTCTTCTAAAGAAAAGTCATCATCAGTTTCTATGAAGCAAATCAGAAACTTTTGTAGCATTTATGTTGGATGTGATTGAGGGTAAATTTGCCACGTCACCAATTTGTTCCGCTCTATTTCTTGTCCTCCTTACACCATTTTACACCCACGTACCTCAACTTTTGCATGTCATTTTAACTTTTCTTAGTATTGTTTATTACTTTTCATATAGTTTATGTCTTAGTGGATCCCTGCCTACAATCCTCGGTTAGTGGATTGTTACAAATTATTTGCATAAAAGTTCACAGTTCACAGGTATATTTGTAAAGCCTATCTAAAATACTGGAAAGAAAATGCAGCTTGGAAAATTCAAATACCAAGGAACAATGCTACTTTACACTTCTTTGGCTAAGAAAATATTTGGTGTTTGAAGTATTACAATTGGCGGTTTTAGGAGTTTTTAGAGGGTTTTCAAGTATTTGTGGATTTTCCCTAACTCTGGCTCTCTCTACTCCCTGTTTTGTTTAGTGGGGTTCTAATGGCCATGTAGACCATTTTAAGTCCTAATCAAGTCAATAAAACTCAGACTTTATCAATTACTCTCACATAGCATGTACAGTAGAAAAATTTTAATGATTGGTGAAATTGGTGGATCCAACATATTTGTTACTACTAACCAGTGAAAATTAGTAAAAATAAAAAAAATAAACATTTTTATTTTTATCCCTTGAAATTTGGAGTGTGATTATTCACTTTCAGCTGGAGCCCAAATGCACTTTGTGCAGCAGGACAGAAAGAAATTGGAACATCCTCGTCAAAGTCTGGACTTTGTCCGATTGAAATGATGTGGCAGGACCTGAAACAGAACGTGCTTGAAAACCATCCAGGCTGGCAGTTGTTGCCACCGCGACCGGCACAACCAGTTCATGGGTTTGGGAGGCAATTACATTTTCACATATTGTGACAGCAGATTGGTTTGGAGGACGTTTTCCCTTCAATACTTCAGGACATTTTATTGAAAACAGATTTTTTTGGGAGCAGGGTTTATTTGTGTTTTCTTCTGAAATAGGGTTTCATGATCTAAAACCTTTAGACAGCTGAAGAAAGGGGAAAAAACGGTAGCATTAAATAAAGAGGGAAATGCTTTTCACATGCGATCATATTTAGTGCAAATCGACTTGGGTCGCAGGGCGAGGGTGAAGATGTCGAAGTGGCACATTGAACCTGCAGGCTATACTTTACTAAAGCAAAGATTGTCGTGAGTGGAGCCATCCCTTTAACAGTTAGCACCAAGAATCTGACTCAAAAGAAGAAACATTTATGCTTTTGACCTGGTAAGGCCTTGGAAGAAAGAACGCTAGTGGCTAAGCTTTGAAAGGGGAAAGCAGTTGAATAACATTTCATCTTAAAGGTCAGGATCCAGCGACATGAAAGACTCGAGTCACGTACGTTTGAGATGTGACGCGAGTTGAATGGAAAAGCCTAGGCAGCAGACGAAACGCAAATTCATCGATCGTCTCAAGATACCCACCTAACACGGTGTCGGCAATCAGAACAAGAGATGCGGAGAAGTGCGGAAGAGGTCTAAGGTGGAGGGTGTCGGCCCGTCCGTGCCTTTGTCCAGCGGTGACAGCGGAAAGCTTTGGTCCTGTCAGCGCTCATCGCTGCTCCGCATCCACAGCGCTCACAACATGTCAGTGTTCCTGTTCCACATGGAGGGCATTGGGGCATCATTACCATCTGGCTATAAGGCTACACCGATGTCACAGACAGGCCACCGAACATACACAAGCACGCGGGCATGCACGTACAGACGCTTACACACTGATCACCCAGACTGTTTGTGCTTGGAGAGCAACAGGGGGAAGGAGGCGACACGGACATGAGTCTAGCTGCTGTGACAGTCCGTCCAAATTTACCGCCAGCACTCTGGTGGCAGTTGGCCTGGTTCCTCCTCGCCGCTCTGTTACATTCCCTCAGTCAGCTCTCCATAACACACACATGCTCTCTCCACACACACACACACACAGCCCAGTATCCTCCAGCGGCTCTCATTGTCTCACTAGACTATCCATATGAGTCGTTCCTTCCCTACAGTAAAACAAACACAGACAACCTAATGCAGCCTTTTCTTTCCAGCTATGGGTCAAATAAAGACTTGTTTTATATATATATATTTTGCCTTCATTCACTTTGTACTGAATGAGCTTCACTGCTGTGAACTTTTTGAGAATACTTTCTACACTCTGCTCTCATTTCTTTTCCGTATTGCCCTGAGCTCCACGGTTGTAAATGGATTTGTTCATTTAAAGACAAATAAAGTGTTTCCCCCTAATCTGAAAAGTTACACCTCATTTGTTACAGCAATTTAAACTTTCCCAGCCTGTCCTCTAGAATGGATGTCCCAGCTTCACAAGTAAAACTATGTTTTAAGTAAGCAAAGAGAGAAAAATTATCCAACCCAACGTGAAAATAGAAATCCCCCTAATCGTCTTAAATTTTGACTCAACTGTAATTAACCACGATTTTATCGCTTTTGTTCGCGATCCACAACCAGCTCTTAAAACGGTCTTATCTGTATCAAGAAGTCATCTAAAGAGGACCTGACGACATGAAGTAGGCTAGAAGATCTCAGAAAGCGACACATTCATAACCCAATCTAACAAAGTCATTGACCTCTTATCAGTCTCCAAAAGCTACAAATCCATTTTTAAGGCTTTGGTACTCCAGGGAACCATAGAGGGGAGCCATTATCCTGTAATGGAGAAAACAGGGGGCAGAGGTGAACAGTCCTAGACAGGCAGTCCTAGGCAACATTACAAGAGTTTTTTCAGCAGTCAAACATGGTAGCTTTACTATGATGGTGTTGGTCTGATTTGCTGATTCAGGTCAATTTGCTGTAATTGATGGGAACCATTGATTTTGCTCACTAGCAGTTCTTAAACTGCATTTTCTTCAACGTGTCGACCGTACTTGCATGCAGCGATTCAACAAAGGAGTTGTTCCAAAGCAGTGTGAAAGACACTTTCACGGTTATTTCAAATACTTTAATGTTGTCTCAACACTAAAATTGACTGATAACAACATCTGTTTGATTATTTTAAAAATTCTTTGACAAAAAAGCGGACAAACGTTTCCTCATAGCATCGAGGAATGCTAAAAGAATATTTCAGTAATGGAATAGTCTATTGATTATTTTTATGATTAATTGAGTAATCGGAAGATCTCTCTCTCTCTCTCTTGTATAAAAACACCAGCAGCACTCTACGCCTTCAAATGTTCACCGCGCAGTTCCAGGACGACAAAGACTGTCATACTCCAAGCATCGCGCCACTCGATTAAAGAACGCTTATCGGTCCACAAAAAAGCGATAGGCTGCTATCATTATAGCAGTTTCTTTGCCTCATGTTAGGCCTTTATCTAGCTGTCGCATATCAGTGTAATTAGACTCACCTGCTCCTTGTTTGAGTAATCACCATCCTCTGGACCTACGCTCTTGGTTCACTAACAGAGAGACGCTAATAACACTAAAATGATCTTTGGATCATGATACGGCGCCTATTGCTGCAGTTACCCTTTAAATCTGTGGAGAAATCAAATCCAACTAGACAGCGATTGTTCTAACAATGGAAAGGACACCACTAACAGGAACTTAAGGATTTTCCACAAAAAAATAACTGTTTTGTAACCAGCTGACAGTTTCAGAGATTATTTTGGGGCCACCAATAAATAATGACAAAATTTGCCATGGCCTTTTATTCACTCTGGTGTGACCTTCTTCATATTTAGATTAAGACTTTCCTTAATTTGCTGTGCGGTTGGCTGGCCCCGTTTCCTTATATTGTGGTTTCTCATTTCTCACATCTACACATAATACCACGTCTGACTAGGTCACACTGCAACACACTGATTGGTCAGTCCCCGAATACCCTGACGATAAAGCTGGGAGCCGAGATCAAGTCAGCCGAGCGTGACTTCTGCAGGAAAAGATTAATAAATTAACTTGTGTTGCAAATTTTCATTCATCGTGCCGAACTGCAGCCAATTATGTTTGTTTCCTAGTTTTGATTCCAGCGTTGTCGGCTTTGCCACGTTGTGACAAAATACGATTAATAAATGTTGGATATGGAAGTTGTTTTTGTACCAAAAAAAAAAAAAAGTCCTGCAGCAAAATTGGATTAAATGCAAATAAAATCACGGTACAATATACAAATATATGCAACAGACCAATACAATAAGGAGCACATAATATTGAAATGGAAGCAAAATCATACATGGCTTATAAGATTTTCACAAAAGAGCTTGAGCTGTTTTGTAAATAAGAAAAAAAAAATGTAAAACTGGTAAAAACTGTGAAAATGTGGCAGGTGTACTTCCAGGAAAAAGGTGCATTAATGGTCACAAATGTGTGAAATATTGCTAAAACCTTTTATGCCATGATAATCTCTTAAACATCTATCCATTCTTTGTATTTCCAAATTGTGCGCCACTTTGTGTTCCTTCACTTAAAACAGACTTAAAGAATAATTTTAGAGGTTGAACAAGTAAAACATGACTAAATATGTAAATTGGAGCGCTATACTTTGGCAGGTCACTGTGTGAGGCATTCACAAGATTTCTGAGCGAGTTCTGTCAGTTTTTATGATGTGAAGTCAACGCTGTGAAGAGACATGAGGTGGCCCAACAAACTTAAAATATTTAATGTAGCACTATATGATGATTGACACGTTCCAGAGAAAAGCTAGTTATATGGATCCCACTCAGTTTTCAGTTTGCATTAACAGCATCTAGCGTGCTAAGCGACTTTCCTCGAATCTAAACAGAAACGAGTTTCGCTCACTGTTCATATATATATATATATATGAATCAATGCTGCATGACTGTTGTTTTGAATACCGATGAATCTACAGTACTTCTCCCCGCTGAGTTTCACCTTGTCCGGCGCTCTTCTGAAAGCTTTTGGTCTCATTAATTTAATTTTCTCCCTCCTGCCTGCTTTCCTCTCCATTTTTTTCCTCCCTCATCCCTTGTTTCTCCTCCCTCCTTCACAGACAGTGATCCAATTAGCTGCTAGCTGCCATGGCACCAGTTGCCTGCAGATGTCTGAGTGTGTACATGGAGGCTGTGTGTGTGTGTGCGCGCGCGCCCATGTGTTGCGTTATTACCGGACCGATACTGACTGCGTCTCAGTAACCTTGTGGTGTATTCTGACTCCCTGCCTTACTCTGACGGAGAGTTCTGCTGTTTAAAGGGTAAACGGAGCCGTGAAATTCCCTGATCACTTTGATAAGTTCTAGAGGAAAGTGGGGCGGCAGGAATGTTGGATTGACATTCGATGACACTATTTAACGTATGCCTGAAGCGCCAGACATTAAATAGCAACACTTTTAAGACAAATTGGCTTTAAAAGTTGCATTAAAAGCGTCATTATTTACCAAATGAAACTTCAGGACAACAGTCATAGACATTCATAAAGACTCCGTCATGTTCATGACAGGTGTTATGTTGATGACAGTGTCATGTCAGTCTTATTCACTTCAAATAAAGTGTTACCCATAATTTTTGGGGCCATTATTTACCTCCTTGGCTGCACAGTGGCGCAGTTGGTAGAGCTGTTGCCTTGCAGCAAGAAGGTTCTGGGTTCGATTCCCGGCCCCGGTCTTTCTGCATGGAGTTTGCATGTTCTCCCCGTGCATGCATGGGTTCTCTCTGGGTACTCCGGTTTCCTCCCACAGTCCAAAAACATGACTGTCAGGTTAATTGGCCTCTCTAAATTGTCCCTAGGTATGAGTGTGTGCCTGTCTGGTTGTTTGTCCTGTCTGTCTCTGTGTTGCCCTGCGACAGACTGGCGATCTGTCCAGGGTGACCCCGCCTCTCTCCTGGAACGTTAGCTGGAGATAGACACCAGCACCTCCCGACACCACTAACGGACAAAGGAGTATAGAAAATGGATGGGTATTAACCTCCCTCCATTTCCACTTTATCTTGGACGGTAAAAGTAATTATTAGGGTAGAAACCTACAATGTACAATGAGGCTGTCTTTATTTTTTTTATTGATTTAACCAGGTAAATTAATTGAGAACTCAAATCTTTGCTGGAGAGCACATAATTGTTGCTTGATTTTATTTCCACTATGATTTTGGACTGGGAACTTTTGGACTAGGAACTCTGGACCAACACCCTCGTATTTCATGGCTCCTAAACTTCACACTGGATCTCAAGTAGCCTCCATCCTGCGTTACTCCTCTTTATCTTCAGACTCTTGGGTTTTAACTCTTAAAAGACGTGCAAAATTTACTTCCAGCTGAAGACAGGACATTGGACCACTGTTGAAGATACAGTCTTTCCTTGAACAGACAGGATTGGGCTAAAACATGGGTGCCCGAATCCATACCCATTTTTGAAGCAATTTTTAAATCAAAATTATGCTAATTTGTTGGTGTTATTTAATATTGGTTGTAATTTTCTAAGAAATCAATCAATTGTGGGTTTTCATCTCCTCTCAGTCATAATAAACAAAATAGTTTTTTAATTGAACCTCTGAGATTAAAATTTACTTTTGCAGGAAGAGCCTGTAAATATGTTATGCGGGCAGAAATCCTGATAGTTTATTACAACCTGTCGCCCCCTCCTTTTCTCCCACTCTTACAGCTTTGCCTTCGACAATGAATTATTTTCTTTTATTTCCAAAGAGGGATTGTAAAACGTGTTGCCCAGGCTACGTCGAAAGGCAAGGCCAGCATCCTCCCGGTAATCAACGTGACGAGCACTTTTAAAAAAAAGATGAGCGTGAAATCTTTCGGCTGAAGGTTCAAACAACAGAGATAGGAATGCTTTAAAAGGATCCGTGTTGCTGCGCGCGCAAGGTCACGGTTTTATGTTTGCGCGGTTGAAGGTAAAGCGCTGACGTATTATCGCCGTCTTTTCTCCTCTCTCGCTTTCTGCTGTTTGTTCGGGAAGCTAGAAATTCAATTAGTGAGGGTGACGATGAATGAAAAGCCCCATGTTTTTGTAAAATGCGTTGCAGTCCGCACGTAACGGTTTCCATTCCAGGTCACCGAGCTGTACAACATTTTCAGAAGAATTGTCGCTAGAAGACGTTTAAAAGCACATAATCCCCACATTCAGGTGCCAAGTTTGCGTCATCCAGTCATTTCCACGTTTATTTGCTCCTTTGTTTACTCAATTATGTTTTTATTTTTCACCCCACAGTTGCAGGGTAGCATAAGTACGCCTACACCACTGCAGGGAACCTCACTCATTTTCTGAACAGTTTGAAAAACCTGTAAGTCACATGTGTGAAACCGAAGACCGGGGGCCAAATCTGGCCCGCTTTAGCTTTTTATGTGACCCTCTAGACTCCAAATTGCATCAATAAGTCCCTCCAGTTTTTCAGAAATTCACACAAAATCAACAGATCCCTGCATTTTTTTCTGATTTTACTGCATACTTTTCTCAAAATTGGCCAATAACATCGGGTTTAAGCGACTGCTGCCTCAGCCTCACTTGATGTTTTTATAGTCCATGACCGAATCGGCGATCAATAAAAAGTCACACTAAACATCACACATTAATGCAAATATTGTAAAATGTCTTATTTTTAAATTAACACCACAAAATCTGTGATTTTGATTGTTTGTACAAACAAACAAAATCATGGATGGACTTATCAGTGTGGAAATATGTTCAATTTTATTTCATTTCAAGAAACACATATTGAATGCCGAAACAGCTGCTTATTGCTATTTAAAAATTTAGCAGATTTGATCAATATATTTTGCAACGACTGGCCCTTTTAGAACTTTCAGATTCTTAATGTGGCCCAAAATGGAAATGAGTTTGACAGCCCTGCTGTAAGTTGATCTTCTAAAACGGTGAGGCACAGTTAGATTTGACACAAAATTGTAATTTTTAGTTTGTTAATGCCTTTATACGTTAAATGTTCCAGATTTATGCATCATGTCAGCCAAATGGTCAACATGTTAAAAAGTCATAACGCTCCTTAGCTTGCTCCTTGGTGTAATGTTGCTATGATTGTGACGGAGATGGGGGAACAAACCCAACAAAACAAAAACTGTGATTTTCAGTAATAAAGCTGGTGATTGTTCCACTGCAGCGTCACTCTAATTTATGTGAAGTCTCTCGAAGCGCCGTGCGAAGTAGCAGCTGCTTTGTTGAGCCCATGTCTATTTGCGGTTCAGTGTTCACAGATTCACTTATTCATGGATTTCTCTGTGGAAAGTAATTCCAGATTATTCTCAGAAAATTTGCCCATTCTCTGAATATGTAAAATGTTTAAACGAAAACATAGCTAGGGAAGCTGAAATAGCTAGGCGCATTGCTAGCCCTAGCAACACAGTAAATTAAGGAGTGGAAATAAGGAAAACAATGGGCTATGATGGGTTCCACTGTGCATATTAATACATCCATCCATCTTCTGCCGCTTATCCGGGGTCGGGTCGCGGGGGCAGCAGCTTAAGAAAGGAGGCCCAGACTTCCCTCTCCCAAGCCACTTGGGCCAGCTCCTCCGGGGGAATCCCGAGGCGTTCCCAGGCCAGCCGAGAGACATAGTCCCTCCAGCGTGTCCTGGGTCTTCCCCGGGGTCTCCTTCCGGTGGGACGTGCCTGGAACACCACCAGGAAGGCGTCCAGGAGGCATCCTGACCAGATGCCCGAGCCACCTCAACTGGCTCCTCTCGACGCGGAGGAGCAGCGGCTCTACTCTGAGTCCCTCCCGGATGGCCGAGCTTCTCACCCTATCTCTAAGGGAGAGCCAGCCACCCTGCGGAGAAAACCCATTTCGGCCGCTTGTATCCGGGACCTCGTTCTTTCGGTCATGACCAAAAGCTCATGACCATAGATGAGGGTAGGAACGTAGATCGACCGGTAAATCGAGAGCTTCGCTTTTTGGCTTAGCTCTCTCTTCACCACGACGGACCGGTACAGCGCCCGCTTCACTGCAGAGGCTGCACCAATCCGCCTGTCGATCTCCCGCTCCCTTCTTCATATTAATACATATTAAGGTATATTTGGTGTTTGAGCTAATATCCCTCCTCTGTATTTCGCCTTCTTCCTTCACAACATTTGCAGCAGAGAAGAGATGAATCTTGAGCTCCAACGCTGAGGAAATTCAACCAATTCAAGACGTTTGACATCCTCCCTGCACAAAAGCTCCACCTCAAAAGTTCAGGATAATATAAAATGTACTTCCTCTCTAATTTGTGCCCTGGGAGCTGCAGGAGATCCCAGAAGTGGGAATGTGCCTGGGGTCTCTATTACCAAGCCTTCTCATATTTATGTTTTTCTGTCTCTTCATTGTCAATTTATGCTGTTTTATGCTCCATAAAAGAGCATAGAGAGACTGCAGAAGAGCTCAATGAGAGAGTGAGTCTTGAATGGTACCAGCAGAGAGATGCTGGCACTGGACTATGAACCCAAACAGGGTCACAACATTTGGACTGGTAGAAAATGTGCAGGTACTGGTTTGCTATGAGGTAGCAGAAACGTCACTGGAACGCAAAAATATTAGATCTAGGTTATGTTAACACGGAATAACTCGACCTATTACCACAATTTAAATAAGCATCTGCTTGTAAGTTGTGTTTATTTTTCCCTCTTTCTGTATGCAAATGACTGCATCTGAATGCACAGGTGCATTTTCCCATGTCCACTAACTGTGTGTGGATGAGTGTTAGTGGGCGGATGGTTACCCGGTGTGGATCATGAAAGATAAGGAAAAAAAACAGATGGCTAAAATTTCCAGAGTCTTCCACATGAACATACATAAACAGTCACACAAAGTGGAAAAAGCTGGAAATCAAGGAATATTTTAACTTCTCTAGTGATTGTTGTTGTTAAAGATAATGTAACATATTTTATTCTGAATACCTAGGAGACAAAAACCATTTATTACATCTGAATGCCCTAGATAGTAGTTTGTTACAGTTAGGGTAAGGGTTAAAACAGAAGCTAAGTCTATGGCTGAAGGTTTGCTCCAACGCACCTGAATGAACTGGAAACATGTTGTGGATGTAATTAAACTTTATGACTCAGGTGTGTTGGAACAAAAATCCATCTAAAGGTTATAGGACAGTAGCTTTTATGAACTAACGTTGGAGATCCCTGATCTGGAGAGCTAAACAAATCTGGGTAAATATCTAGTTTTCTTTTTCTGATTGCTTCTTTTACTGCCACTTAGCGAATCATTGCTGACTTGTAAAGGTGCATGTTGAGTTTACTTTTTAACATGTTTTGTATTAAAAAAGATTCCTGAGATCATCTCAACACTCCTTATGTTTCATGACTCAAAGTAGCAGCGATAAAAATTTTGGGATACAATCACGTAACAAAATCCTTCAAATTGTTTTTTGTTTTGGTTTTTCCCCTCTAGTTGTCAGTATTCTTAAACAGAAAGATCAAGAAATGAAAAAATAGTAGGCATGAAAAGCAATTTTTAATGTTTCGTGATAATTAATTGGCTTCTTTACCAACTTGTGTTAGGTGACAAGTTTCAAGATTTTACTATAAACCTTGTATTTGTTCTGAGGTAAGCTTTCTGTTGCACACTCATGGAAACAAAATAATGTAAACAAAATGATGTAAAATATATTTATAAATTCAAACTCATGCTGTCAAGAAAGGGAGAATGGAGGACGTATTTAAAAGAGAAGTTATATGAACGATGTATGTTCTCCAGCACTCCTTTATTGTCCACGTTAAGATAACTAGAAACTGTAAATTGTCCTTATGCTGGAGTGTTTCCACGCGTGGTTGTCTGGCTTCTGGGTCACCATGTTGCCCTGTGATGGACTGACAAGCGACCCGGGGTGTATCCTGCCTAATTCCCACAATACCACAAGAGAAAAAGACACCAGGCCCCATGCATGGATAAGATGTCCTTTCACTGCTTTGATCATTGGGATTCCTTCCAGTTCAGTCTGACAATCACCTTAGGAATGCCTGTGCTATTTGTCAAACGTCTTTCCTTTTTCCTTCATATTTGGTGCACTGTTGGAATAAAAAAAATAAAAGATCATACTAACTCTACACGGTAACAAAAAACAAAGAAATAAAAAGTTTTTGGGAGGATGGGAGGATTCCTGGAAAATGATAGTACGTCTGCGAATTTTAAAGCTTAAAAAAAAAAAAAATCATCCGATGACAAAGCGGGACGACGTGAAAATCGGTCCAGATGTTCCCAGATGTATCGGGATGATAAATCAAAACCCTCAAGCTAAGCATAAAGAAACGTAGTGAAAGCCATTGCATATTTCAAATCCGTGTAAATACCAAGGAGCGAGGCGACATTAAGTAAAGTGGAATGGTGCTCTGTAAGCACATAGCTACAACAGATGGAGTTAAACAGAAGACAGATGGACAATGAACTGCTTCATCGCACTAATATGTAAGAACCATATTTACTGCTGCAATGTTTTCCTTCCTGCAAAGATGTTGGGGGTAGTGAGTGTGACGGCTCTAATTTACAGTAAAAATGCTTAAAACTAATTATTAGTCATAAAAATATCTCATTGCTGTTGGAGATGGATGATGTCATCTTACAGAGGAGAGGTCCAAAGGTGTTCTCCTGGTGTTTGCATTTAGTTTATTTTTTTTTTTTTAGTTCTGTTAACTAATAACGCCTGCAAAAAAAAATTTAATGCTGGGCTGAAGTTTCACCCCTAAAGCAGAACAACAATCATCCAATCTTCGAGGACTGAGAGATGAAGATGTGTAAAGCTAGTAGACGTGTAACATTTCTCATGTGTCTAAACGTTGGACTTCTTTGGGTTCAAGTTTTTAAGTTCAGCGAGTTCCTCCAAGGAAATTTGTGTGCGTCTTCGCCTTACCTTGATCAGTCGTCTCCTTCTTGATCTCTGTCTCTGACTGAGGGTCTGCAACTTGTCTCCACGTCACAGCTACGTCACGAGAGCTTCGCAGTCTCTTAGCACCTCATTTTTAATGTTTCTTTTCTTTTTTTCCTCTTTTTAAACCTGCCTTCCTTCCCCCTCCTCATCCGTCTTCATCATCTTTCTCTCTGATCCTCCCCCCCCCCCCCCCCTTCATCACCTCCTGGGTAATGGCGGGGGGGACAGGTGGGGACCAGACCACCGCTACCACCAGTCACAAACACACACACACACAGATGGCGGACAGGGGTCCCTGCCGGCCAGCCTGTCTGTCTGGTGATGGGGTGTTGTTGTTTTTGAGTGCATTCAGCCACACATGATTAGCTCGACAAACACACACGCATATGCGGACCCTTCTACGTGGCACATATGGGGCTCAGCACCAAAACAAGTCACCTGCTATTTCTGTTACACACACAGATGCACAAACCCCGGCCAGAACTACGATCAGAGGTAACCGTCACTACTGATTATATGTCTTTTCTTTTTTTTAAAGGTTTGGTTTGTGGAGCTCTCGCCATTGAAAGTAAATGTCGTTGCACAGGGTTATGGTTTTCTCCTATGGGAAACTTTGAAACAAAAATGAAAAGGTACATCACTGCTGATTTATATTTTAAAACAAAACATTCTATTTAGTCTCTCTTGTCACATCCCAATACACCAGTGTCTGAAAACAACTAATAAAGCCCAGTTTCACAGTCTGCATAAGCCAAGTCAAAGTCAAGTCTTGTGACGTTAATGTCAACGAAATAAATTAAAAAAACACGGCAGAACTTCAGTACTCGACGATCGACTCCACTGGGTCTTCCTAGACCAGCAGCTGCAAAACAGCTGTTAGACGCTCAGCTGTACGTCTCACCTTGACATCAAACTGTTGTCATTATTCACATTATATGCGGCTCCCAGTGGAGCCCTAAAGGTTGGAGAGCTGAAGGTGCCTTTAAGAAAGGGGGGAGAAAAAAAAATCACTCTTTTGTGACTTTTTTTTTTCCATCAAATTTTCATCCTTACTACAAACAAATGCTCCTCCACCCAAAAGAGGAAGTAGTCCCAGGGGCGTCTGAGAGCATCTACCTGTCCTCATGAATCTGTTTACTCACTTCCAGCTCCTTTCAACTAAGCAGTAAACTTTTACAGCTACAACTTTTTAAACGTAATTATATTTTTAAATCGTAATTTTTTTTTTTTTTGAGTACTTATTAGTCACCTGTCTTGTTTCTTTCTTTGCTTGCTTGGAAATGTTTGAGTGAACATTAAAAAGCAGTTTGACCAATAAGCATCCGTCACATCTCCTGACGCAGGAACAACTTTCTTCTCTGCCACTCGAGTTTGTTCACAAAGGCGCCACAAATCCATTTCAGGCACAAACAATCTGTCCTGTTATCCTCTGACCGGACATTAAGTGGGAACGGACAAAGGAGCAGCAGCAGGATAAACCTGTACTCTGATTTGACTCTCCCTGGCGATCGGCTCTGTTGTCCAGTCGATTTGTTTCCGGTCACTTCATTTAGTCCTGCTATGAGAAACAATTACAGACAGAAATCGTTCTTGGCTCATTCGTAGCCAAGCAGACAGAGTTTAGAAGCATGCTGTTTGCTTGCTGTAGTAAGCATAATTAAAAATGATCAATTAATATAATGAAGTATCAAAGCCTAAAAATGCATAAAATGAATGTATCTGCTTGCCATGTCTCATATAAGAGCTAAGGTTGCAACAAATGACACCAGGCCTGTCACAATAGCAAACTTTGCTGGACGATAAATCGTCCCAGAACGTATTGCGATAAACGATAATTTTGCTGTTTTGAGGACATCTTCAAGTAATACAATAGTAAAAATGGCGCAAAAATGCAAGAACATGTTCTTAAAGATCAATAGACTTTGAAATTCTGATGAACATTTAAACACTAGAACTGGGAGACATTTGGAATACCCAAAATAAATAAGAAAAGCAACAAATAAAAGTCTCTGTAAACAAAATGATCTTTCCAAAAAAGGTATAGTTGAGACCTAAACACCAGGCTTTGACGACTTTTATCATTCAGTTTTTGGTAAAAGAGAAAAAAAAAAGATAAATCAAGCAAATGGAAATTGAGTTTCTTTTACTTTATTGTGCGATTGATTGATTTATTGATTATTGTGACAGGCCTAATTACACAACATGTAATGGAGCAGCCCAGGTGTCGGCTGCTCGGTCAGCTTAATATTCCTAGTTTGTGTTTCATACATTTACCACTACATGCCCTCTCTGTCTGCATTCTCACCGTAAATCTTCTCCTATTCTATCACATAAAGGCCTGATGCTGCCATGTTTACAGCTGTACTGTCTTCAACTCGCCACGCTGCCTTTTGTCTGCAACCTCGGATTAGTGTTTGGTTATTTCTATTTTAGTTCTGTTTTTTCGGTGCACCCGAATCACCACTTTCTTTTTTGGTGGAAACACAAAAAAACATTGCAAACAGGCGCATGGTGACAAGGTAAGGCCTTTAACGCCACTGTACAAATTGTTTCTCTTGTAAATCACATTGCTATTATACATAAACTAGATTGGACTGAATTTGGGAAAGTTGAATCTTGCGCATGTTACCTCACACCCCACCCCAGATGCCAACAGAATCACGTCATCTGCGAAAAGGGTGATGTGACAACTCTTTCTGCAAATTAAGCCAAACTCCATGAACATTATCTCAAAGTCAGAGACAAGGAGCTGAAGTGCAGGTAGCGAAGGAAGAAGATCAAATTTGGGCTTGGAGTACAAACACAGCACCAGAAAGAACTTCAAAGTGCTAAATCGGGTTCGTTCAAGTGGAAAAACAAACTGACCAACTCTACTGTAAACTTCCTTCCTCAATCTATGTGTGAATATACTCTGGACGTTGTTAAAATTGGACTCTAACTGACTGTTTGTTGTTGTTTTGTTTTTTAAGTGTTTTGTGGTGCCGAACCACTTAAGCGAGAAGTGAGTCTGGCCTGTTTCCATTTCACTGGCTTTATGTGATCAGATGGTCCACATCCGCCGTTACCTCCTTGTCCTGACCTCCATTTGCTTCTGCAGCTCATTAGCTTAGCACTTCTCCAGAAGAGTCCAGTTCAAGTGGCACCGCTGAATTACATTTCAGCGCAGCAGCCAAAAATCTTCTTGTGGAAAATTAAGGAGGCGGGGGGTGGATAAATAAATAAAAAAGGGAAACACAGCACATTGTTGTACTTGAATAAGTACAGCTGTAGTGAATAGAAGCTGGCCCATAATGATTTATGGTATTATCTCCTGTCCTGTGGGTCTGGACTGTTGCATGTGGAATACGACGCCATCAGTGCACCTGGCAGAGGGTAAGTGGGTAATTAATCTCTAACTTAATGAGGCAGTTCCTTAATTTTTATAAGTGGTGATAAACCAGGAAAATATGCATAATTATTTTTTTTTTTTTCCTTCTCATGTACTCTATCAAATTCATCTTAACACTCTTCGTTTTCTCCGCATCTTGCCTAGTTACAGTTTCTGGAGGTGATTTTTTTTTGTATTTTTTTTATCTTTATTTATTTACATGAAACTGTAGAATGGTGCCACTACGTCCCACGACATCTTCACTCTCCGCTCTCCTGCATTCGCGCCCCGGACATAAATCGGTAGAGCAGGAGACGAAGAGGCTGAGTCTGAAGAGGAGACAGAGGAGAGATAAACAGAGGTAGTATGTAATCTATCTGCAGCTGTTTGGCTGCTGCTGCTGCTTCGACAACCCTAATCTGACAGGCGCGGCCCGATGCCGATCTGACAGCTGCTGCTAATGTATTGCTGAGGGATCAGATAGGAGTTGCACAAACTCACACAGACCTTTGTTTCTTCCATTTTTGTTTCAATCTCAGGTACTAAATCGCTGGATTGCACTGTAGTACGCTTCATTGATGAGCTTATTGTGAGCAAATACAACAATGTGTGACTTATTTTTAATAGTAATAATAGTAATGGGTACAATTACAATTTCAGAATATCCGATATCATTACTCAAAGTTCGTCCTAAATCAAAGCGATCTTAAAATTTTAATATCTCTGGTAAAGAAGTGTAAAAAATCTCAACATAAATTGTTTTTTTGCAGTAGAAGTACAGCTTTAATCTTTATTCAGTAGGGAAAAAAAATCTCACATTAATATTTTCTGATGACTGCTGCTGGTCCCATTGACACAATTTAAAGGTGTGTTTACGATTACAACTTTGACATCCAGTCATGCTTAAGCTGCACATTTAATTCCACATTGCAGCTTATTGAACACACAACAGCGGGCGCATGTGTCACCTGCATCGACAGCTGTGCTGACATGCCAGGTAACCAAGGCAACCTTAGCAGAATGTGACGTTTGCCAGAGGGGAAACACGCACCGAAAACAATCCAACAAAAATCTTAAAGCAGCAATCGCAACACATTCACACCGGTTCAAAATCCTGAAATCGACATGGTCGTCGTGTTGCTTCAACATCACGTCGGCATCCATCATCCATCATGACTTATGGATTGTCTGAGTCATGCTGTGACTCAGACGTATGAGGCTGAGCTGCATGCAGCAGCCGGGACGCTCCGTCTGCACAGCGTTCCCCAGGAAAACATCTGTCCCTCTGGACGGAGACGGCTTTTGTTCAAAGTCGCTGTTCTGACGTAGCATTTACAAAAACAAACAACTTGAAACCTTTTTTTTTGTCTGTGTGTCAGCTCTCATTTATTTTATTTCCATTGATCCGGACGCAGAAACACTCTCTATTGTTTATTTAGCTTTTTCTTTTTTTTTCCCTTTCCACTTTTTTTGTGAAAACCTACATTGAATGTGTACGTTTACAAATTAGACTTGCAGGATTTCAAGTTTTTTTTCACATTTCGTGGCGATATTGTGATAAATATAAAAAGTAGTGATGGTAAGAATTTACTTTTTTTTTTTTTGGAATTGTAAGGAAAAGAAGAAGTTTGGTTTTTTTGATGTTTATTGATATTCTCATTGAACAGTGGAGAAAATATATAAAAAAAATGTTACAATCCCCAACAATATGGACAGTTTTTAAATATCATTAATGAGGAATTGATGGTGTCAATGATAAATCAAAATCCTTATGACAAAACATTTGTCATAGTAAATGATAAATATGATAAATGCCCAGTCTATCTATCTATCTGTAAAATGATTTTCTTCAAAGTAAAGTTCTTGTTTGTAATTAGTACAATGGGCTTGTTCTTCATATAAAGTACAAACATGCATGTGGAGGCAGAGAAGCGTGTCCCAGTCGCTGTCCATCCTCCTCCACCAGGTCCATGAATAATGCAGAACTCCCATTTTCATGCCACTTCGCATCCCGTTTTCTCCTCCTCCCTCCCCTCCTGTGCTGTCGTAAAAATAGAACCGTAGACCTGCAAGCTTTCACTCTGGTGTTTACACCATCATGACCCTCCCCGCTGCTTTTTCTCCTGACACTGGGATTATTAGTCTCATTCATCTCCGCCTGCTCCACCTTCTCTATCCTCCACAGGAACCGGCGAGCAGAGACGAGATAGACGGTTTTTCCTGGGCCGGGGATGGGGAGAGGAGGGAAGGTCCTCAGGTAGCATATAAGATGCTTCATCTCCATATCTTTATGGCCGCGTCTCACAAAAATAGCCCTGCGAAGGCCTCTTGTTCTCGCTTCCTCGAGCCTCCCACTCCTCCTCTGCACGCACTCAGGCTCAGCTTGGGGGCAGTGGGGGGGGGACGAGGAGCTCTCCTTTAAGACGCTAAATGTACAAACGAGGACACAGGCAGTGAAATGAGATGCCTGCACTTTCCCTGCAGAGGCAAAGCAGCAACGACGTCCCAAATCGTAACGTGATTTCATGTTGCGGGAGATGTGACTTCAGCTGCTCGAGTTGCATACAGTTTTATTTAGTGAACAGAAGTTTTTTTTTTTTTTTCTGATTAATTTAGCATGTGTTTTAAAACATATACAGCCTGGATTTTTGAGCAAAAACATTCAAAGTTTAGCCTAGAAAGGTGGTAGCAAAAGACCTGGGCCAGACTGTAGAATGGGTTTCAAGTGGCAGTTGCCCGGGGCCCCAAAATTTGGGGGTGACTCAAAAAAATTTTTTTTACATGTAGTGTTTATGTTCTACAAACAACTCATACCTCATATTGAGGTCATTGACTCATTTCGGATGTTGTATTTTGTGTAAATATTGTTAGATTTTTGTTAAAAATAGGGCCATAGCGACAAGCCTTGTGCACGTTCCCAGAAATAAACCTATTTTGTTGGGGTTTTTTTTAATTAACTTATAGTGATCATCAACAACAAGGCTCAGCAGCCTCGAATGCAGAAGGACCAGATTCCACAACAGCTGCATCCCTCATGCAGCCAGGATGCTAAACTCCAATTAGTTCAATCTTTTATTATGTATATTTACTTGGATACTTTTATTATTACTTATTTATTTATTATTACTGGAGCCTTGCAACTGCATTTCTTTCAGTTCGCACCTTTTTTATTGAATGACAGTAAACTCCGTCTATGTTTATTTCTCTGCGGCCCGTTGCTTAGAGACTTATGTGCCATTTCCGGCCCGTGTTCCAGTGATTGGGGACCCGTGGTGTAAAACCCGATGACCCCAGACTCCTAAGCGCTGATACGTTCAGGTCACACATGTTCTGTTGATCACCATTATCCATCATTTGCCAGCAAATTAGTGTGCATACATCTTTATTATTTTTTCCACCTACCGGTTTATTCAGGAAGGAGTCAGAACTGAAATGAAATGTGCGCGCTTTAGTCTGTCGTCTCTTTTATTATTATTATTATTATCTTTTTTTCAAAACAGACAGCACAAAGCAGAGAACATGAGGAATGGACATATGGTGTTATTTGAAAGGATGACAGAACAGAAATCAAACTGTGTGGCTGAAACGTGCTGATACAAGTGTTGCAGGGGAATCAAAGCGCTGCTTTTTGAATATGAAGCATATCGCAGACGCTCTGCGCGACGGTTTTTATGATGTTTTTTCTTCTTCTTTACCTACCCCCCCTCCTCCTCCACCTCATCCCTCCATCACCCCCTGAGTTCCCTGCTGTCTCTAAAGCTTTTCAAAAAAGCTTTTAGTTTGGCATTTGATTCTCTGCTCTCCTTTTTTCTCCCCCCCGAATGTGTCGGCCCGTTTCTTTTTTTTTTTCTCCCTTCTTTTCTTCTCTTTCATGCAGAGCACCTTGGCCACTGAAAGGGAGTGTTGGAGGGGTCCGCGGTTATTGAATGTGAAGGCGGATGACATGGAGAAGAGAGGACATGCAATGAAAATGAAGCAAGCAGACATGAGGAGGCAGGGAACGCAAAGGTAAGAGGCAGAAGATGGAAAGGGACAAAAAGAGAAGATGAAAGAAGCAGGGGGCAGAGGAAAGCGGTGGAGATGAGAGGAGAAAGAAGAAGGTGAGAGAAAAAGAAAAGAGACAACAGAGAGAGAGAAGGAAAAGAAGGAACATGATGAAATAACAAAAAAAACCCAACAGGACCAGAGGACAAAAGGACATTAAGTAGACAGGAAGTAAGAGGATGTGCGGCGTGGAAAAACGAACTGAGAGATCTGAGGAAACAAGGTGATGGGATAACAGGGAGACGAAGAAGATGAGTTCAGGGAGGAGAACATAAAAGGGGAGGAGAGAAAAAACCAGAAACATGCCTGTGAAAAGTGAGAAGAGTGTATACCAGACCAGAATGGGGTGGTGGGTGCGGAGGGGGGGTTATTGGATCGGTGGGGGCGAGAGGAGAAGGAGGAGAAGAAGAAGAAGAAGAAGAAAAGAGAGAGGACAGGAGGAGGATGAGAAACCAGTCGTTCTTTACCCAGGGGGAGGCACAGCGGGGGATGGAGAGAGCGTATGGGGGGGGGGGGGAGAGATGGGCTCCTCATCCCTCTCTCCCCCAACTGAGCCTCCTTCTTCAAGGTCAGACACACACACACAGAGGCAAGCAGTTCTGGCAGACATGGTACACACCAGTACACACACACACACACATAGTGGAGCTCAAGTAGAAAAGACGCCTTCTGCCTGCCTTTTTCTCTGACTCTGTGTACCAAGCAGCCAAGTCTCAGTCAACCATCTGGAGATAAAAAACATTCCACACACACACACGCATGCACATATGAAGTGTGTGTTTATGATAAAAGCCCAAATGCCTCTATTGATTCTTTCTCTTCCTGCGTCTCTCTGCATCTGCGTGTGTGTGTGCATAAGAAATCACTTCTGCACGACGAACACTTTTCCTCGCTTACCTTAAACTATATTTTTGCATCCCAAATATGCTGTGCAAATTTATCGCGATTATCAATATTATCACGATCTTAATGATATTGAAAATATGCCAAATGCTATTCATATCGTCACT
Organism: Phalloptychus januarius; assembly: GCA_902982915.1. Lineage (NCBI taxonomy): Eukaryota > Metazoa > Chordata > Actinopteri > Cyprinodontiformes > Poeciliidae > Phalloptychus > Phalloptychus januarius. The sequence goes on from CADWAE010000230.1 coordinate 2,538,664, forward strand.
GCAGTTGCGATTTGCCTAAGGGGGAGTAGATAGAAGAGTAGTAATGATATTATTATATCTATATGTTCTATAGATTAACACGTTTGACAACTGTCCATATTTCAGTTTCGTTATGTTTCTCCAACTTTGTTACGTTCTAGAAACATAATGATGAATAAAAAAATCTTGTTTCTTTTATCTTAGTCCTTTAAATTGATTTTCTGAACAACAACGTTCAGGTTAATCAGCACAAGTTGATTAACCTGTGTACTGTGTCATTTCTCATTTCTATCTGAAATGTTTATAAAGTCTAGAATGCCGCTATGTTTGAGGTTTGTTGTATTTGGTGGTAAAACATCTTCATTTCGATATTTGCTCCATTTAATATCTGTTCAATGGACATTTGGTGTCCGTTACTGTCTCTTATACAGTTATAATAGTAAATAAAATATGTCACTTTAAAACGGCATTGTCACATAAGTATTCCTCCATCTTGTTTTCATCTTGCTCTTTTTTTTTTTCTTTTTTTTTTTGCAAAATTAGTTGAAACACTTTTATTCTGAACAGAAAATGATTCAAACACAGAAAATCAGGGCAGACAGGTAAAGTCGCTGCTTGTCCTGTTTCCTGTGAAAGTGTCGCCACATCTCATGTGTTGCTGAAAGCGAGCAGCAGCTGGGCTTTAGAAGGAGCGAAAATTGAAACATGGCACAAAACAAACAAAAACACAGACTGCTCCCAGAAAATGTCAAAACACGGACATGATGTAATCAGGCTGGATGTTTGAGTCCCTTCACCTCCCCCCGAAAAAACCTCATTTCTCACTCACTTCAGTTTGTATCTCAATCTGACCTGAATGCCTTCTTGCACACGTTGCCTACGAGGTTTGTGCCAAACTCCTAGTGAAAGTTTTATTTTGTGGCTTCTTTTTTTTCGTGACCTTCCCTCCCCTGTTTCCCAGAAAAATCTGGGGGTTTTTTTTGGAGATCAAGATGAAAACCCCGTCAACACCGGAATGTCTTTTTTCTGGAAAAACACTTTCACACTTAACTGTTTTCAGACGTGTTTTCATCTACATGGAAATACTGAGAAACAATGGCCAAATGCTATTTTTACACCTCCGGACCTGTGGGTGGCGCTAAACACGAAATGTTTTTTTTAAACTAAGGGCCTATTCTGCATGCGACGTGTGCATAAAGCATCCACATGAGTTTATTGGTAAACACAACACAAGAAAACAAGAAAAGTCGGTAGAGTCTTTTGTAGGACTTTTTGCAGCTGCTGCAGAACTTTTAAAGAGATTCTCCAACAACTGCAGCGCCACGAAGAAAATATAATCTACCATTTTTGTTGTTATATGTGACGCATGTGACCCATTTGTGGTTACAGGTCAGGTGAGGGGTTGGGAAAATATGTCGGCGTTTTCACTAAACATATTCACTGTCCACATGAATATGTTTTGCTCCCCTAAAACGGCGTCTCCATGTGGATGTGGATGTTTTTCTGGATGTGGGGCAAAAACAGCTAAATGGTAAATGGCCTGTACTTGTAGAGCACTTTATCTAATCCAGAGGACTCCAAAGCACTTTACACTACAACAGTCATCCATTTGTACTGATGGTGGTAACCACTGAGCTAGAGTGAGTTGGAGTTCCTGTATGGATAAGGGGGCTAACTTTATCCCTCCTGAGCTGTGGATCCCTGCAGCTCCTCCAGAGTTGCCAGAGGCCTCTCAGCTGCTTTTCAGAGTAAGGCTCTCCTTGTCCAGCCTGAAAAATTGTGAGAACTGTAACTAGCTTTCCTTCCACTTCCGATGAGGTGTGTATGTTTGGGCAAAACATGAAAAGTGTAATATAAAGTGTGTCCAGTTTTGTCTCACATGTCCTGCAGAAAGACGCGGTTCTACCTGTGAAGCCTCCCAGGTCGTAGTTCCTCTAGAGGCTAAAAGAGGGGAAGCAGAAGCTTAGACTCCAGCTCATTTGGCTTCATTAATCACTAAGGGCAGGGCGTGCTGCACAGAGGGCAGACGAAGGCCCCGGAGCTACAGGATGCAACAGCAGGGCTACAGGCAAGGCAACATGGATCAGGGATACGCTGTCAGTGGTAAAGTAGCCAACGATCATCGTGTGTTGCTGGTTATTAAAGTTGACAACAAGACGTAGCTCGACAAGACGCAGTGGACTTAAACGTGACCAAAGATTTAACTTTCTAACATGAAATCAAAATAGTTTTTATGGGCCAGTCAGATGCTAACACACTAAATATATAACTATCAGATTGGCTTTTTGGTTATTTTACCATCGGGTCATGGTATTGTAACATGTATAAAATGCTTTTTTTCCTTTACTATCTGTCATGAAATCACATTAAATTTTTCTGTCACATGTGAGCTAGCACCCCCCAAAAAACTGTCTTAATAATTGTATGGCTTTAAGGTTAATTCACAATATTTGAGTAAAGTGGAGGCAGACCTGTGGATGTATTTTTTTTTTTAAGGCAACACTTCAAGCATGCTGCTACTCTGAATTACATCATGGAGAAATCAGCCAAGATATCAGGAGGAGATTTATGGACCTTCACATGTTTGGTTGACCCCTGGGAGAGATTTTCACATTCCTGAAGGTGCCGCATTCATCTGTTCAAACTGTAGGAGGAATTGGCCAAAATTCCAGCAAACTATGTGGAAGTCATCCAAGGCGTAAAGTTTAAAAGGCGATCCCACCAAATACTACAGAAACGCATGTAAACATCTGAGTTTGCAGGGACATGAAGCAAATTATCTTTCAAAATCCTTTCTTTTTTTTTATTAAAAGTTTTTTATTGAGTTTCAGAACATGTTTATACCCACACCCTACCCCTCCCCACACCCTCACAAGTCAAAAATCACACATATAAAAACAGAAACGACAACAGTTTTACAAAGAATTAAATGCCCTCCATATTAAAAGAAGGGAAAACAACCACAATAAACAAAAGTAATCACTCATGAACATTTTCAAAATAGTGGGTCTTCGTCAAAGTGAGCTTTCCCCCATGTTACAGGAGAGGAATCAAAATCCTTTCTTATGAAATCTGGCATTTAGCAACTAAAAGTACCTCTTGTTATCTTTTAAATCCTAAAACAGGAGAAATTTAATCTGATAATGTGAGACAGTGAGATTTTTTTTTTTGCATGTCTTTATATCTGATTTCAGCTTTATTTCAAGACATGAGACATTAGCATTAGAACCTAGCTTTTACAAATACAGCTATTAAATAAATTATGATATTGTTGAGTAGGAAAAAAATCCAAAGCATTAAAAAGCTTTAAACCGAGAGCTTCCTCTAACACATTGAGCCTCTCCTTCTCAGACTAAAATTGTCTCCTGCAGCCCCTCCGTCCTCCTCTTACTCCATGTTTTTTTGTTTTTTTTTCCTTCCCCGCCCCCCTCCTCCTCCTCCTCCTTCTTCTTCTTCTTTTATAACTGACTACAAATTTACTGCTGGTCATTACAGAGGCAGGGTCAATTCCCCAAACAATGTGTTTGGTGCCACCATAAAAAGGGTGTTTTTTACGGCATGTAGCAGTAAAATGCTATTAAACAGATAAAACACCTGCAACGAGCATCAGGAGGATTATAAAAAGAATTGCCTTGATAAACTCCTCGTATCTGGGAGATGGCACACCAGCAGTTCTTGTCTTCCTGGCCGGGGGATGAAGGAGGGGAGGGGAGATTGCACGTGCTGCCGAGCACACGGAGAAGACGGGCTTACATAACTCAGCAGCGCCACCATGTGAGCAGATGCGGAGCACCAGGCAGCCATGCTGAGAAGTTTTAAACGGCGAGATGTGTCGAAAAGAGGAATCCAGCAGTGTGTTCTTTACCACTAGATGTTCACTAACAGTGAAAATACGGTGGAGTCAAAAAATATCGACTCATACTTTGTGTATGTTAAGGTTAGTGACTTCACAAGAGCTAAACACCCTCACAGAAACCTCTGTGTTCTCTGTGATAAAGACATCTATGTTAGATGTTACATACGTGTCACATGTGAACACAGGAAAGCATGGACCTGATATATCTTAGACATATGTACTGTATACTGTAAGTTATATGAAGTCTATAAATCATACAAATCATATAAATCATGCAAGAAAACACAATGGAACTAAAGAAGTTAGATTTTGTAATATTGTGTGCATCAATTTGATGTCACTTTTGCTTGTGTTGGGGATTAAAAATAAAAGCATTGTAAACATGAACACAGAACATAGTCGTTCCGCATTTTTATCTAAAGTGTCTAAAGGCTGTTCGCTGGATGCTAGCTGACTCAAAGCTGAGATCTTTCTTCTTTTTTTTTTTTTTTTTTTGTCACTGAATAGCCTAAGACCGTCCAAACTCAGAACCTTGCCGTTCCACTTTCGTGTGACTTCATGTTTACAAAAATGTCTCAAAATTCATGGATGATTCTAATATTCTGCTCAAATTTACGCAGCCGTACAACAGAACACCTTTGAGAAAGGACGTGGATTCAAACCTTTTAAATAAAGAGGAAAGTAGATGTAAGATATATACAAACATGTGTTCTCAAAAGGACTCTGATCTGTTGCCAAATGCCTTTTATGATGTCACTACAGGCATTTGTGAGAGGAAGCTTTTGGGGAGTTTTGATCTTGCTTAAATAGCAACTTGAAACAAAACTGAAAAAAAAAAAACACTGAACCTGGCATGTTGTTAGGTCAAAATTATATAAGATGAGTTCTATCGATTTCCTGGAAAGGTTGGCGTGTAGCTTTAATAATGGCTGATTTCCCTGGTGTCCATTAAAGGCAAAGTAAAACAAACTATAAATGTAGCTCCAGGCTGACTCGCTCAGAGACGATGGCCACTGTTATCTCAGTATTTCACAGAAATACCAGCTTGCTGAAAAGTATCTCCATATCCTCTGCAGCAGATTCATTCATTACCCAGTAGGCGCTCATTTCGCATGAATTACTGCATCGTTGGAGAGCTGCATGGAGGCCTGTGGCCCTGCTGAGTTGTTAGGGAAGCTTTGCTTGCCTTTAAGGGAGCCTTCAGCTTGTCTGCATCGGAGGCATCGGCGTCTCTGTGGTCCTTGGTTTAGGGATTACCTCGTGAGAATGCTAACCAATCAAATATGTTGATGTGATAGTCATTGGATCATGTACTGGTACTTTTAGCTCTGTAGAGGTGCCAAGATATCCTTGAAAATGAAATCGACTCCAGACACCTTGTGCGCTGAGGGAAGGGCTCTAAAATGTGCTACCTCAGCCTGCTTGGTTTCTGTGTCTTCACTCTTCTTTCCCAAGCTGCTTTGCTTCACCTGCCTCTCAATTCTGTGTTTAACCCTTTTGTGTGTGTACCTTTTTCTTTTTTTGCCAATTAACTTTCACAGAATAAACTGTACTACAGCACTCGTTAAAAAGCTTTCTCCTCTCATAGCGTAGCATAGCATTTATGTATATTTTTTGTTATTCAGTTTCTGAAAAACTGAATTTTGGATTTTTATTAGCCAAATAGATTTCATTGTAATCTATATGTGTCAAAATGAAGAGAAATAAACAACTAAAAGACAATTGAATGTGATTATCCAGTCTATATAATATATGACTTTTTAATTCATTTACTGAGACATATTAACTTTGTGTTGATGTTCTAATTTAAAAAAATGTGAAGCAGAATGTTTCCAAGTTATTGAATGAATTTTGGATGAAATTTTCAAAACTGATCCACAAATTAAGCTTCTCTATTAAGAAAGTTTTTGTTTTCTGCTTTAAATAAAAACCTGCAGCTTGTTGAAGTATGTTGGTTTATGCTCCCATCTAGTGGAAGCAGTGAATGGTTGCACAAAGTATTCCATTTCACAGAAGTGAGGTTGATATCAAAAGCCTATGCCATTTTTTTATTTTTTTTTTTTGCCAAAAGGGACTTTTGCAAAGAATAAATAAAAATAAATCACATTGCCTAAAGACGACTCAGGCAAAATATAAAACAAAACAAAAAAACATTAGCAGAATATATTTGCTAGTGTTTTGTATGGATAAAAAACTCTACCAAATTTTTCTACTAATCAGGGTCATAAAAGATCTTTGAACATTTTAGGTGAATAGCTTAAAAAAATGAATTGCATAGGATCACAACCATTAGCATGCGTCTGTTTAAAGGAACACAAATAAACGCTAGATGGAAAACTTTTGATTGGTTGTAATAGTGATTATTTTGAATGTAATATCCATGATCTTCTTGGTATTATCTAAATGTTACTATATGGCCTTTTTCCAGATTACATTTATTTTTTGTTGACATACAAATCTTGAAATGTTGCTAGCATACCTGAAAATGACATCAGTAGTCTTCCCCAAACTCTAAAATAATAATAACAATAATTGTAATAATTATAATATTAATTGTTAAATAGTTAATTGATATTATTAAAGTAATAATATTTTAATTTAAAGCTTAGTGGAAAAATATTCGTACTAATTATCATTATTAATTAATTAATATTATTTTATATTATCATGTATTATTGCAATAATAATTACTATTATTATTTAAAATAATATAACATATTATTATTAATTTTACTTCACCATGATGTTGTGTTTTTCAGATGCACATATGTATGATTTAGTGTTTTGTTTTGTTGTGTTGTTTTTTTTTCTCCATGTTAAACTAAAATCTAAATATTCCTGAAGCGCCATCCAGGCGACGAGTGTCGTCATGATCCGAACGTCCTCGGGATTTCCCGGTCTTCTTCGTCGATGCTTCGTTGGTTTCCGGTCAGCGTCGCCATCTGCTTTCTCGTCCTTCTCCAATCTCCGTGTTGTTGTTCCCGGTGACGCGGCGGAGGTGTAGCCTGACGCGGGCTCTTACGTGTCGGCCAGAATAAAAGTGGAGCTCCGGAGACCCGGGAGTGACGAAAGGGTGTCTGTATCGGTAAGGAGGAATGGACGTCCGGGGTTCAGAGGGACGGGAGGTGGCCGCTGAAAGTGTCGGTTTGGTCGGGTTCGGTCCGAAGGAAACAAAGAGATCATGGCGCCGCGGTGTGTTTGTAGCAGGATGGAGGGAGGGGAGGCTGCGGCTGTTTGGGAGAATCTGAGGACCCGAGCCGCTTTGACAGTGAAGCAAGGCGGCCACTTTGTTTGTTGACACATTATAAACTGTTAATGCGTTGTTATCGCGCTCAACTGCCAAAGGCTGCTACAATGTAAAAGCCGCTACAGGCGCAAATCTTTGCGCCGCTTTCTAAAAAGGTGCAATGAAAATCACTCGATATGCTCAGTTTGCTTCCTCCAACTTTTAACCGTTTATTTTATTGCCCTCTTCAAACGTTTTCACCACGCCACGTCTTAAAACAGCTCACTTATTATTATTTTTTACCATCCATGAAGTTTTCTCCGTTAGAGCCCTCCTGTTTGACCGACTCTGAAAACATTAAGATATATATTTTTTTCCATTTTTAGCGTTTAATCGTTTTCTCGGCCGCATAGTGGTTTTCATTGTATTTTTTTGAAAAGCCCATCTCCTGGGACGTAAACCGTTCGCCCTGGGTGGGGGGCGTTGCCCGGCCATGTGGCTGGGCTGTCACTCGCAGAGCGTCCAAGTGATTTTTGAAAAGCAGAGGGAGAAATGTGTAAAGCCAATCATGCGGCGGAGAGACGCTACGCACAGTGTGAGATCACCGAGAACAGGGAACAACACGTTCCAGATCAGCAGCGGCCTCAGCACACCTACAGAGCACCCGAGTCAGGTTTACGTCGAAAGGCTGCGCATTTCAAAACGCAGACCTCGAATCTGGCTCAACTTGTCAGAGGGTTCTTATATTTCACATTTCAGTACCTAATAATAATGACAATATTAAAGAGTCCATATGTGGATAATTTATAGATTAACAGATTCTAATCCTAGCACTGATATATTTGACATTTGTATGTCCTTCTATGCTACTATTACTAATAAGAATACCTACTAGGCAGTCACAATCAATTCCAAAAATCTGAATTGCCTGATTCTTTTTGATTTTTTTAACCATAATCCTGGATGACAGGGGTGTCACTAAGCCTACTTTATGGGGACTGAAGCCCTCCAAAATAATTTGGTGTTTGTTTTTTTTTCTTTTAGTTTTTCTTCCCTATTATTTTACAAAGCTGTCAATAAACTTCACCGTGCTCTGGTTATATGCAATGGTTGCTTAAAACATTTACACAGTAAAGTACCTCTGTTAAATCTTTCCTCAAAACTGAAAAAGCTGTATTATGTGTTTTCCAGGCTCATAGTACATATATGAATAAGGATATATATATATTCCCCTAGTAACGTCTAGTAACGCCCCAGATGAATGCGCTTAATTTTTTTCTATTAAAACCATTGTTGGCTGGTGAAGAAATGTAAAACACCTTCAAATAAATGAGTCTTTTGGCTCATTATGTGTCTGAGAAAGCCAAAGATGAGCCAATCTATGAATTACCCATGTAGGTAACGGTAACAAGGTTGCGTCATAGATCCTACGCTGTGCTGTGCTACACAAACTGGTGTGGTATTTAAAGGTTTCTTGATGCTTTGACTGTATTAAAGTGGATTTGCCTCATAAAAAACTTATTTGGAACAATAGGGAAATTTTGGGGAAGGAAAATAAAAAGAAGTATTATTTCTTAACTTGGAACATTTTTCTCCCAGGATGCCAATAACTGTAGATGGCTCAAGAGACTCTCCTCAAAAGCTCAATTTTCACCCACTTTGGCTCTGATTTCCCATCCTCAGCTTCGCCAATGAAGATGGAGCCAGCAGCCGAGGTTCAGCAGGCGGCGGACACTGCTGTTACTGAGACGGAGAGCCAGCATATCACCCAGGCACAGATCGCCACTTTAGCACAGGTAACGCGAGACAATCGGACGCTTTCTGCTGTTTGGAGCGCAGAGTCTGTATTCTCTAAGGCTGGATTATGTATCGAGTGATGAGAGGTGTTGACTGACACTAATTTGGACTTTTAGAAAATTCACACCAGCTCCCATCGAACAGAATGTTGTCACACCTCTGCATTTAAGGTATCCATGACAGCAGGACACGCCTCGGCAACGGGCCCCACCGTAACGCTGGTGCAGCTTCCCAACGGACAGACGGTCCAGGTCCATGGAGTCATTCAGGCCGCACAGCCGTCCGTTATCCAGTCCCCGCAGGTCCAGGCTGTGCAGGTAAAACGTGCTTGAGTTGAAGTGGGTAATAATATTCAGGACAGTAAGTTTAAACTATGCACCACGCTTTGCTTATTTGTTGGATTTAGATCTCCACCATAGCTGAAAGTGAAGACTCTCAGGAGTCAGTCGACAGCGTGACGGACTCCCAGAAACGCAGAGAGATTCTATCGCGGCGTCCATCGTACAGGTAATCTGGACTGGCCAGGATGACTCAGAATAATCCCAGATGCTGCTTACATTTTTTATGAACTCATGTTTTCCAGGATGGACTCAGGTTTAGCTTCTTGTACTATTCAGCTTCTCATAGTGGTCAATGAACTTGCTGCGATAACTCTAAACTTACCTCTTATTGTTTGAATCTGCACCAAGGAACCTGCAGTTGTGAATTCTCACGATTGTTTCCTGTCTCAAAAGGAAAATCCTGAACGATCTTTCGTCTGATGCGCCAGCAGTCCCTCGGATCGAGGAGGAAAAGGCCGAAGATGACTCCTCTGTTGCCGCAGCTGCGCCCGCCATCACCACAGTTACCGTGCCGACACCCATCTACCAGACCAGCAGTGGACAGTACAGTAAGTGTCAGCTGGCTTCGTGTGTACAGTTTGTCTCGAATTGGAAACGGAAAAGCAAATTGTCTTTTTTATAGACCGTCGCATGTAGGGGTGCACGATATATTGGTACTAATGTCGATATTGGCCGATATTAGTCATTTTTTATCTTACTGGTTTTGGTCTGATATTGACAACCAATATTCATTTTTATCTCGTTTCCATTTTTTCTGTAGGGGGAGTGAAATATATATGGTATCCTCAAATATCGGTTATTGGCCGTAACAGCGATATTATCAGATATCAAAATCAGTCCACATTTTTTTATATCGCTGCATTCCGAATCACATGTCAAATGTTACTGCCAGATCCTTTCTTCGCCTTCTAAAGCCATCAACTTGCGCTGATGTGCTGTGCATCCATTACCTGATGTACTTCAGGCCTCATTTCTATTAGAACACAAATTATCATCTGCCTGGATAAACAATACACCCTTAGGCACACACAAGTGAATTAAATGAAACAAACTACTTCCAGCCAAGACCAAAGAAGGTGACTGAGGTAAAAAAGAAAAAAAAGTTGTGAATGAAATTAAAGATGCACAGCCTGAGTGTTATGACTGATATCCACTTTTACGTGCCAATATTATTTACAAAAAATAAAAATAGGCAAACAGAAATAATAATAAAAATAAAATCAGAGTTACCGGAGCAGTTATCTCAGTAGCTTGTTAAGACCTGTACTGACTCGTATGGTTTTTTTTTTTTTCTGTCATTTGTCCCTCCAACCGTACAGTCGCGATCACGCAGGGCGGAGCCATTCAGCTGGCCAATAACGGCACAGATGGAGTTCAGGGCCTTCAGACTCTGACCATGACCAACGCTGCTGCAGCAGCCCAGCCAGGAACCACCATCCTGCAGTACGCACAGACCAGCGACGGCCAGCAGATACTGGTTCCCAGTAACCAGGTGGTGGTCCAAGGTGAGTCCTGGACCCTTTTAAATTGCTGAGAAACCTTTGATGTTTTCCTTAAGCAGATTTATTATAAAATAAGGTGTAAAACGCTTTTTCTTTTTAACTCAACACATATAGCCACCTCAGGCGATGTTCAGGCCTATCAAATCCGAGCAGCTCCAGCCAACACCATCACCCCTGGTGTTGTCATGGCGTCCTCTCCCGCCCTCCCGACACAAGGAGCCACAGAAGAAGTCACCAGAAAACGGGAAGTCCGACTCATGAAGAACAGGTATGAGCAGGGGACAGACGGCCATCTTTGCGTTGGAGTAATGCCTCAAAGCGACTGTGTTATGTAAAATTGACTTTTTTGAGTTTTACATCATGCTAGGATGTTGTCCGCTCATCAAATTCATAGCTGGAGGGTGACCTTGATTCTTTCATGCATATTTAAGAAATCCTTTAGTTCCCCGCGCCGGCCGCTCTGCTGTGCAAAACACCTGGTGGGACAAAGCACCATCTTCGACACCCAGCTCCAAGTTTCCACCTCATAGAGCGTTACTCACCTCCACTCAGCTCCTTCAGACTAGCCAGCAGCAATTAGCAAACACCTGGTGGAACTGCGCATCTGCTGAGCTCATTATACGAGCCACGTCTCAGAGTAAAAATGTTGTTAAAGGGTTAATAGAGGAGCCATGTTGTGGTAACTTCCTGAAGTTTCAGAAAGACCCAGAATCCTTAAAGCGACAGAGGCCCAATTTCAAGGCGTTAAATTACAAAGTCAAATTTCTTCTCAGTCATATTTGATACGTTTTTTTTTAACAACTAAAGTTAACTAAAGTGGCATATAGCACTATGTGCCTGGACAACACATAATACTACCAATTTAAGAGAAATCCAGAGTTGTTTTAAAGGGAAAATGGGCCACATTAGGAAGGCCTGTGTACTAAATTTATAACAGGCTCTCGAATTAGATTCACTTCCGATTTAAAAATAGGTCCCGTCTTTATTTTTGCCGTCATCCCGTCAAGCCCCTTTTCATACCAAACGCACGAAAGAAACGAAACTGTGTCTCGTCCTTCCTACAGAGAGGCAGCGCGGGAATGTCGCAGGAAGAAGAAGGAGTATGTTAAATGTCTGGAGAACAGAGTCGCCGTCCTGGAGAACCAAAACAAGACGCTAATCGAAGAACTGAAAGCACTTAAGGATCTTTACTGTCATAAATCTGAGTAGCTCGTGTCCTGAGCACAGAGCCGGGCCAAATAGTTTTCTGGTTTCCTTCAAATGCTTTGACTGTTCTGGCCTTCCAATCTGCTCATGGCTGGCCTGATTTTTTTATTTTTTTTGTTTTTGTTATGTTTTTTTTTTTTTTTTTTTTAACTCAATAAGGTCCGTCCCCGTGACCTTTTCTTCAACAGTACAATAAATTTTGACGACATAAAGTAGTGTGCTGTCATCGGGATCAATAGGGAAAGCATGAGAAAAGTGCCATCTAAGACGTGGCACTCTAAACTGATAGAATCCTGTTGAACATTATTTAGTTTGGTGCTGGATGCTGCTGAGATCAGCATGCCGTCATAGTTTCAAGCCGTTCAGCATTTGTTTGTGCATCATTGTATTTATGCCCTTCGCTGTGATTCTTCTCTGTCGTGTTGAGAAGGTGCCCGAGTCAAACGATGCCATGGAAACACAAGCTGTAGATTTGTTTTTGACATCGGCGTCCGATTTCTACGTCTTGCCGTAGCTTGCGGAAACGCACGGGTTTAGATCCTCGGGCATTTCAGATCTTCTAAACGCTTCGGAGCTGTTCGTCGTCACTCGGCTTCACTGGACTCGAGGAAAGTTTGTGTTTACCGTGGAAGCAATAATGTCTTTTGAAGTTTATCGCTGTTTGCCCCCATGTTCAGTTTCCAACGTTGTCAGAAACGCCTCCAAAACGCCGCCTTTTTATTCAGCTGGAAAATCTATTCATGATTTATATACATATATATATATATTTTTTTGTTTCTCAACATTTCATGATGTATGAAACGGTTCCAATATAAAATCTTTTACTAGTTAAGGTGCATCTAAGCTGGGACTCTCTGTGAACCCTGATGAGAATTATGCCTTACAGATCATTCTCCAACTAACTGGGGAAAACTAATTGAGATTTGCTACCAACACCCAATACTGTAGGACAGTTGTGGTGTAACAAAAACAAGTGTCTGTTCTGTTGTGTATTGTATATATTTATTAACCTCTCTACCTTAGTAATTACTAGGAATATGCCAGCAAAACTGAGTCATTTAAATATCGGCATTTGGCAATATTTACGCACTGTTCGAAACTTAATATAAATCAGTGACACGTGCGGTAAAATAGATCACTACATTTCATAAAAATTACATCGTCCACGTCAGTGATTGAGTAGCATTTAACTCACAAATTATGTTCATTTTGACAGATTTTATTTCTTTTTTTCTTGCCAACTGGAGAAACTAACCAGCCTCAAAATGCTCCTCCAACCAGTTTAGCTAGGTTTGGAAAGCTCATATAATGTTTTAAAACTGCACCCAATGAAACCCGCATGACTTTATCATTTGTTTATTAACATACGTCTTCATAAACAGCCCCACACGTTTCTTCTCCTGACGGTGTTTCCGTGCGGTGCAGTTTGCTAATGCGAGCATTTTCTATTTCCATGTGACTTGTTGAATCTGGTGGTAAAAGATGTCAGTGGAGTTCCAAATAATCAGGTGTGGACAAAATGGTGAGCTTTGAGCTCCTCGGTTTTCTTTGACCATCGTAACATTTAAGGAGTAGTGTTTCAGCTGCTCTCTCAGGACGGCTGTACTCCTTGTTAGCTTCCATGTCGGGAGTGCTGGTTAGAAAATATAAAAAATGGTACAGAAAACACAGGTATCCTGAGTTTAGCTGTGTGATAGAAGGTGTTAGATTAACAATCATTTGGGAAATAATATAAAAATAACAATATTTTTGTTCAATTTTCCACATGAAAAGTAGAAAATTCAACAATAGTCCATTTGGACTAATAATTGGTAATTGGTACCCAATTACCAATTATCCCCAGAAAAAGGTTTTCTGCGGATATTTTAGTGATCTTATAGCTGAAGTGGCTGTTTCTTCATATTAACCTCTTATGTTACTTCTTACATCTCCAGATATTAAAAAAACCGTGTGCGAAACCTTTTAATGCAGAACAGCACAACCTAGAACGGTTTAAAAAAAATAGGTTTGAAGTTGTAAATTTGAAATCTATGACCTGTTGTCATTTGAGATGACTGTACAAAATTATTTTATGAATTCCTGCTTTTCTTTTCCTCCATTTTGTATTATTTTGACTCTTTTTTTTTTAATTATTTTAGTCAAACGTAAATGTAAATGTAGTAAATTGCTGTGTTATTTTATTCTGTAGCAAATTGGATCTAGAAATGCAATTTGTTCCAATTTCTTGAAAATAACACAAGTTGTATATTACATCCTGTTGGGATGAGAACCCCTGTGGGTGTGTGTGTGTGTGGGTGTGTGTGTGTGTGGGTGTGTGTGTGTGCATTGAGAAGAAACTTGTATGTGATTGTCTATATTTTATATTACTGTACATAAACTACAGCATGTGTAGATCTCATATATTTCAGTTCATTTGAAAAATGTTTTTATGACTTGTACGGAGAGACAAAAAAAAAAAAGGAAGAAAACTTTGCATATTTGTAATGTACATTAGTATATAATTCAAAGCAATGTATTATTGTGTGTGTGCATTGACGTGTCCCTCCTGGCCAACCAGCGTTAAGGCAGCTAGTGAATGAGGAACGGCCTGTGTTGGAGGTGTTTGATCTCGGAGTGTTTTAATCTGTTTTGGATCAGCGGTGTTTGTAGAAAAAGAGTAAATGTGTTTGAAAGACATCTGGCCACAACACAGAAGTCAATCGGATCTTTTCTTGTCAATCTGTGAATGTTTCTGTTTCGAGCTTTATAATATAAATATACTATCTTTTAAGTGTGAACTGCTCCTACGCCAAATCTTTTTATATATAGATTACAAACTTCTCAAATGAAAGCACAATGCTCCAGCCCCTTAGGTCTTTATGTTTTCTTAATTCGATTATTTAAGTTCAATGTTACTGCTTGATTTTGTTTGCACTTGAATGGAAAATGACTGGGAATCAGTTTTCAGGAATACGTGAATATCATCCAGAAACTCTGAACCAGGTGAAAATAAAAAAAAAAAAAAAAAATTGATTTTCTGTTTGGTATAAAAACATCACAACATTATAATGTTAAGTCTCAACCTTCTGTGTTGATTTAAAAAAAAAGTTTGGCCATTTAAAATTATTTGTTTATAAAAAAAAAATAAACTCAGTTTTGATAAACAGATATTGTGGTTTGATTTTAAATCACCTGACAATGGCACCTAAGTCCTGTGACAACATAGATACAAAATAATAATTCAGCCAAGTGACTTTTTTTTGTATCTAAAACTTCTTAATGTTAAATCATCCTTGTTTACTGTAAATTTTTCTCAAACTAGTTTCAAGGCATTAAAAAAAGGTTTTGGACATGTGAAAGCACTAGTAAGTGACTTTAATCAATCGGGTTAGCATGTAATATAGCTTTAACATTTTGTTCCCGTTTTGCTTTACAGTGTGGCGTAATGGATCAATGTAAAGACGAGACGTATTCATTAAGTTTACTGTCCTTTTTGGAACTATGGGAATGAGGTGAACTTTATATATATATACACAAGTTTTGATAATTCATACAGAGTGTCAAAATCAGTACCATGATATGTACGTTGTGTTCAGGGCTTGTTTTCACTGAATGATTTTTGAGTTACTATAAAAAAGTGTACTCTTGAAGGAAAAATAAAAATAATTGCCACCCCCCCTTTGTGATTCACACATCCAGTGCTGGTGCTAAATAAGACCTTGTGGCATGACTATGTGTTATTTTTACTTACAGACTTGCATTGTGTGAAACTCAGTGCCAGAATTGTTTGTACCTACTTGCCATATAAATATAAAATGCATCATTTCCATTGTGATCAGTGTAATTATTGTTACTTTGCAACGTCTGAACATAAATCGCATATGTTGTACAGTGTCCGCTCAGGACAAGGTTACAAAATGTCACTTTCCATGTAGTTTGTTTTAACACAGGCACATTATAACATCGTACCTGCCCCAAATTTCAAAGTGCTGTTACTCTGATATACATCACTCTTTTGTAAACAACTGCGTCTTAATAAACTGCTCAAAAATAGTCCTTTGTATTTTTTTCTTATTTACGAATTTATACCATGGCAGTGAACAACTATGTGTTACCACAAATATAATTATTTTTGATTAACTGGATTATGTTGCAATATTAGTCTACACTGAAAACAAAAGCATCTCTGGAGATTATGGTGTGTAGAAAAATTTATCATAAAATCAATTAAATCAGACAACTCCAGAATCCTCTTCATAAGACTGTCAACAACAGAGCCAACTGTAATACAGACCGCTAGAGGAGATCCTTCCTGCCTACAGCCATCAGCATCCACAACAACTCCTATTAAATTGAATTTAATGACCACCAACTTTTCGAAGTCAAAACGTGAACAAACATCTCTCTGGGTTAAGAAACTGTGTTTAAGAGAAAATTGATAACATTAAGATTCTGTGACAGCAGGTGTCCTATGAGTTCGGAATGAAGACCCCCACTGGGTTGAGACAAAGGCTGCACATTTTGTCCAAATTAATATTTTTATTTGCATATAACTTGTAAAATTTGGTAAGGAATTTTTTTTAATCGATAAAAAAAATATTGACATCATACTCAATAATTATTTGTAATTAACAGCGTTGTAGTACTCATTTTTTTTGATGGTCTCGGTCTCGATCGCTGACGACCAGTCAAGACAGCAAATGTGGAAATATCACTAAACTTACAGCATACTGTCCGGTTTATTTGTTGACATCTTTGTTTTCACTGGATGCAAAACGCACCGATTAAAAACATAAAATGCATTAATTACAAGAAGTGTATCTGTGAAGACTTCGATTTAAGGGTGCGGATCAGTGACGCTACAAAAATAGTAGCGTCGTAAATGCAGTTCGGCGATTTAAACCACCTTTCAGTGACTTCTCGTTTGACCAATGGGTAGTTCAGAAAAGTCATTGTTTTGATTCATCGCAGCCAATAGGAGTGAAGAGAATTCCAAATGGGTGGGACTACTACATCCTGGTGCCAAGTGGAATCATTGTGAGCTTCAGCAACAGATGGCGACGGCAGGAGCCCCGGTTCAAATCTGTCAGGGTGGAGGTTCTGACCGCAGAGTCCCAACCTGCTTCCTGACTTTTGGTTTCTAATGTTGGATTTGGAAAATAACCAGGACATGCGATTTTTTAAACATATTATTTCCTCTTTATAGTTGTTTTTTAAATTTGGTTTGAGTTCAGATTTCTGCTGGAGGCCTCAAAAGCCTCGGACTAGATTTGGCTATCCAAGGAGCCCGGCGTAAGGAGACGTCTGCAGTATTACTCGTAAAGTTTCCTAAAATGTGTTTGACCATTTGTGCTGTTTTTAGGTGTTACGGTTTCGCTTTATAAAGTTGGTTGTGTTCGCGTCACCGCAAAAGGTGGAATTAATGCGGACTAAATTTAAGTTAAGGAGACAAGCTAACTGTTTAGCTACATAGCAACGAACTGGATGAATGAATGAAGCAGCTCGCAACTACCTAGATTTAAAAGGAGAAACCGAGTTGATTATCACTGCAAGTTTATGTGACGTATTTCGACAAGGCGGCACTGATTCTCTCTACTCAGGAGAACATTTACGGGCAAGTGTTCCTCGACTGTTTCACCGGCTTCCCACAGATGAACAGGAATGCTTTGCTTGGGAGTGGATGGGCAGCGGCAGTTTAGCACGCGAAGATAGCGCTGTGTCGGTGCAACGTCTCCTAATGTTTATTAGGAAGGGCGAGGTCAGCTTTAGCTAGCTACAGATATATATGCACTACTCGGACTTGTCAGCGATAAGTGTGAAGCTTACGCCCGGAGTTTGGAATGGGGAACACGGTGTCATGCTGCGTCTCTCCGGAGTCGAGTCCCAAACTCCCTTCGAGGCAACCGGCGGAGCGGCTGGAGGAGTTCACCAGCACCGAAGTGAGCGACGACAACACCGGGCCCTATCTGCAGCACATAAGCGACAGGGAGGTCCCTGATGGTAGGTGCTTACCCGATTATTACTCACAAACTTGTGACATCTTGTGATAATTTGTAGTTCCCACCGGGTTTCTTTCTTTTCTTACCCAACTAAGAAGTGACTTAAATGGAAGAAACATATTCACCCCATATACGAACACCATGATGTTTCACCATAATAGTGAAAGTATTCCGACAGACACTACTGGCCAAGTTGCTCTAAGTGTTGTTTTTTTGGCAACCCACTGGCAAGATGATAGCATTCTTGGCAGCATTGAGATACCCACTGCATCATATTGATCCCACTGGCGTCAAATTGTAGAGTATTAACATTAAAAACAAATTCTTGGATTTTATTAAAGAAAATGCTGTGCTTTTGTATTTGTTAAGTATTCACGTTCCTTACATTTTTGCCACATTACAACTACAACCATCACCTTTTATATGACACGTCAACAAAAAGTAGTGCTTTGTGATTTGAAAGAAATTTGATATAGCATCATGAAAAAAAAACAACAACTAAGGAACAAATCAGACAGGTCAGCGAAATGGTTGTGGAGAAGTTATAAAACAATATCCCAAGCTTTGAACATCACACAGAGCAAAATGTACTATGTGATCACTTAAAAAATTGAGGGGAAAAAAAACATGTGGCACACTTGCAAAACTGCCAGAACAGTTTGACACAAACCAACAGGCCTGGTGAGGAGGACGTTAATGAGAGAAGCGGTCAAACTTCCTGTGGTAGCTGTGGAGGAGCTGCAGAGATCTGAAGCTTAGGTTGGAGCAATGGCTCCAGACTTCATCAATCCGGCCTGAATGAAAGAGTGGAGTGTCAATGAGTCTGGACAGGAAGCCATGAGAAGTCCTGATTGCTACAGGCCATGTGGAAGAATGTGCTCTGGTCAAATGAGATTCAAATTCCCACTTTTGCCCACACTGAAAGACTGTTGTGTCGACATCAATCTTTTGGGGGTTTTAACTATTTTCTGCAATGATAGGAAAGTCTGGGAGATTTGATAAGAGGATGAACGGATGGACCTGCATGCAGGAGAATCCTAGAAGGAAACAAAAGACTTGACACTGGGGTAGATGTCCATCAGGACAGCTGTCCTAAGTATACAAGAAGAACTGCAGCTTAGATCAGAGCTGATTTGTGTATTTAGGATGGCCTAGTCAAAGTTCAAACCTGATTTCCACTGAGAATCCATGGCAAAACTTGACAAATGTAGCTCAGCAGATTCTCTCTATCCAATCAGCCTGAGATTTAGCCATTTCGCATAGATCTGGCAAAAAAAGTAGTAGATAAATAAAACTAAAATCATCACAAGGTGATTCTACAATGTATTATCCTACTCACTGTACTGACTCACACGTTTTTCTTCTTCTTTTTGACTCTACAGTGTAGTACTGCTTTATTGGTTCAACGTGTAGAAAACACAATGTAATGCATAATAACATAATGCATTGATGTTTGCCGTTTAATATGACAAAATGGGAAGTTTAAGGTCTTGCAAGGCACCATATAATATGCGACATGCATCAATATGTACGTCCATCTTCAACACATTAACATTTTATGCTCCAAGTTATGTAAACTACTGCAAATAAGTCTTCCAACATCTACATAAAAGAAAAAAAAAACAAACTTATATCTTGTATGTTTGTTGCTCCGTATCTGCTGTTAGGAGTGTCGAAATTGCAATAATCGGCGTTCAAAAATTCCAGCCGAGCCCCCCCTCATTGTCCTGCAGACCCCCGATCAGTTCAGGCATCTCAAATATTTGTCTGTAGTTGCCATCCCAGCTCACTGTTATAGATTCAGGACTTGTCTCCCCTCTTTGCGTTGATTTCCAGACATGCAAAGTATTCGAGGCATTCGTGTTCACTGTGTGGACGGTCCGGAGACACCAGCTGAGGGTCAAGATCCGTCCAGCGGTCCGTCATGCATTCCTCCCAGCCCTCGCTTCACAAACCCCCCACATATATCCTAATCCCCTGTGTTTTATGTAACGTGCCTTGTGCAGGGATTTGGAGAAAGAAGACTGTCATGTTATGCTCGTAGAGGGATTTTTATTTATTTATTTATTTTGAATGTTGTTATTTTGGGATTTAGCTACAATTCATAGAAGCAGATAGCTGAGTCAAGAGGATATTGCTTTGCAGAGTGTCTGTTTATTCATGGCCCTGGTTGTGCGCGCCGGCCTCATCTCTGCCCACAAACGAGAAGCAAACAGACACTCCCAGTCCCGCTTCTAAGCATTGACACGCTTAATGTTTTCACAGAGCTGGCCTTGGAATTTAATCCATCGGACCACGCCCGAGCGAGCACCATCTTCCTCAGCAAGTCCCAGACAGACGGTCAGTGGTCCCGGTATATCACCCTGATATACACACACTGATATACACACAGAAAAGCTGCATTAAATCTCATTGTATGTGGACAGTTACTGAAACAGTCATCGCTGGGATCTTATTTTTAATGCACACTTGGAAGTTGCCCCACGTTTCTGCATCAAATTTAAGTTCTTTGAAATGAAACATGCATGTACGTTTATGGATTAATAATGCAGCTTTTTTTTTTCCAAGTAAATGGTGTGAGTTTAACTGTGGTTGTGGTTTCTGTTTCCTGTTTTTTTTTTTTTCTTTTAATCTTTGCAGTGCGCGACAAGAGAAAAAGCAACCACATAAACCACATCAATCGTGTAAGTATTCTATTTTCTACTGTGTTTCTTTGAAGAGGTGCTGAAATTTCTGAGTCTGTCTCATCTATATGTAGTTTGGATCAAGTGTGATTATGACACTCTTAAGTTATGGTTTGTAATTGAGTAATAATTTGATAAGACAACTTTTTCATAATTTATAATAAGCCTAATAAATGACACTGTAGACTTGTGGAATTAAAAATGTTGTAATAGATGAAATCTATGAGGTCTATTCTAGTCTTCACTGTGGACCCTCTACTTGTTTTGCAAAGAGAAATGGATCTAGATGTCAAATATGATTGACCGCAAGCCAGATGACATAATTTTAGGCTTTAATGAATAAATTAATGTTATTCCATTCAATTAAACATGTTTTGTTTTGTGTTTGCTTGAACTCGGATTTCTGCCTCCAGGTTTCTCCCGGTCCGCCGCTGAAGAAGTACAGCTCCTGTTCTACCATCTTCATAGACGACAGCACCGTGAGCCAGCCAAACCTCAAAAGCACAATTAAATGGTGAGACTTTTCACACAGAATCAGACACACACACTCGTAATGATGGACGTGCTGCTGGGAAAGCCCTTGTTTCTCATGAGAACATCGTGTTGCGTCACACTGTGGTAATCCTGACAGATGTTTGACTCAAACAGATGCCATCTTGCCTCATTTCACCTCATGTTGATGTTGTGACATTGTTTTAGTGATAACAAGTTTAATCCTTATTGACTTAAACATTTTGTCACTCTAAGCTCAATAAATAGCAAAATTAACAACAATTGTGTCTTTATCATCTCGTCCACAGTGTCACTTTAGCAATATACTACCACATCAAAAACAGGTCAGTTTGAAGCTTGACTTATGTTGTTGTTTTACAGGTGAGTTGGTTGTGTCGTAGTGATGGATGTTCTGCTTGTTTTTCAGGGACTCTGACAGGTCACTGGACATCTTTGATGAGAAGTTGCACCCTTTATCAGTAAGTGTCTGGATGCTCCTGAGCAACTGTTAACTTTCAGTCCTCTGACTCTTCATTTATCTACCGTATCCGAAAGGATGCGGCCCGTGGACGGGATCCGAATGCCAGCTTTCTCGTTTGTTTTGCTTTTGTCGCTTTTGAACTTTTAGGGATTAGAAACGCCCGATGAAACGCTTTGGTTTTGCAATCCGAAACTCAGCTTTGTGTTGTCACAGGTCCCACCCAGTCGCCTGGCTTTTTAGTTCAAATGGATGTGAAGTGCAGTGAGAGGAACGTCCTTCTCTTATGCAAATGCCATATTACTTAAACACTGTAAAGCAATCCTGCATAGTATTGCTTATTAGCTAAATGACAGATGCATCTGGATTGCAGAAGGCCAGTGTAGAGAGTCTGAAATTGGTTTTCATTGAAACTTGTAGGAAGCCCTTATTAGACAATAAGGTTTTTCTTGGTGTTTTTATCTTTTGGTTCTGGATCTAACTAACTCTGGTCTTTTAAAGTTGAAAATCAGACTTGTTTCCATGTTGCTCAACCAACAAACAAATCAGTGTTTCCATGTTGAAAACACAGAGTTTCATTGACAAACAGCATGGAGGAAGACATGCATTTCCTCAGTGTTTCCTGAAGTGAACGAGGCGTCGCCTTAAATCAAGATGGAGTTTCAGTACAATAGGCCCACTGCTTAATATCACAAGTGTCTGCTCCACTCTGTTCTTCTGGTTGGCAAAAAAGGAGAGCGTGATTCTCAGAAAATTTACAAAGTGAACGTCAGTAGTTGAAATGCAGAGATGTTGTCTTTTTCAGTCTAGGGAGCTTCAATGAAATAGAAAACTGATTGCTAGCACCCAAAAAAAATCAAAATTTCAAAGTCTTTATACATTTCTGGGGCTTTTGTTTACATAAATTAAAAACTTTATAATTGATTAAAAATTATCATCTTTTGGGAAAGTGTGGTTTTTACTTGATTTGCTTGAGCGAAAGAAAAAAAAAACATAATCGACCCACAAAACATCTAAGATGTATTGAAAGTTGACCTTTTTTTTTCTGCCTGGTTGAGTTGGGCAGATGGAAAACCTCTCACCTCTGTTACCGAGTTCGGCCTAAAACAGTTTCAGAACTACGTATTTTGAAGGTCCTGCTTAAAGTTAATATAGTGGAAAATAACAAAGCATAACCTGAAATCTGTGTTTGTTAAAGTGACCCATCATTAAGAGGAGAAAGCAAATCTCGTTCTCACCACTGATGAAGGAACTGGGTTTTTCTTGGTTTTCCCTTTATTTCTAACCAGTATTTGTGGCTCTAAATGTTTTCACTACCAGCCAATCTTCAGACCAGAAACATGTTCACGTCCTGCTTCCTCCCTTCAGTCATGTGCAAACATTTCCATCCCACACAGAAAGAGCCGGTCCCAGACGATTACGCGTACGTCGACCCAGAACACAAACTCATCTACCGCTTCGTCAGGACGCTCTTCAGCGCCGCACAGCTCACCGCTGAATGTGCCATCGTCACACTTGTAAGTCGCTAGCACAGTAGCAAATTTGTTTTTATTTAATTTTGGGGCACATTAGTTTTCAGCTGCAGCTCCTTATTTAGTCACCAGAGGGCAGTAAAGTCCAGTAACAAGACATGTGGTTCTTCACATTGAAAAGTGCAGGATGGGCCCAGGACACATTGTTATTGTAATGGCAGGATTCAATACTTTTTGGTTATTTTAAGTAATGATTTTTATGCTAAATAAAGTATTGATTGTATTCAGAGTATAATAAAAGACAGTTGGGGATACTAGATTAGTGTCAGCTTTTCCAAATGATTCTTACTGATGTTGTTTTTTCGTCCAGGTCTACTTGGAACGTTTGCTGACGTATGCGGAGCTGGATATTTGTCCGGCCAACTGGAAGCGGATTGTCCTGGGAGCCATCCTGCTGGCCTCCAAAGTCTGGGACGACCAGGCAGTGTGGAACGTCGACTACTGCCAGATTCTGAAAGACATCACCGTGGAGGACATGTAAGTCGCCTGCTGGACTGGGTGCAATTTTATCCCGCATTCAGCCTGGACGGATGGGGGAATTTAAGGAAAGGAGCAACTCTTCCTGTTGGAAGGGGAGTTCCTAAATGACCCAAAGTCAAACAGAATCTAAAGCGTTTCTAGAGTATTAGAGGATGAAAAAATTAAACGTGCGAGATTTGTATATATCTATTCTCTTCAGGTGGAAGAACAAACTGAGACAAGATAGTTTTTTAAAATTGTGATCAATTCTATAAAGTTATCACACAAATTCTTTGATTGTGTTTGTAACTCTGAGCTCCACTGCAGACTGTTGGACCGTTTCTATATCAGGAGGGCTTTTTACTCTCATTGCCACGGACTCGACTCCCGACATCAGGAACTTCACTACAGCTTAACCAGTTTCCCTACTAATTTGTGATCCATTTATTTATTTATTTTAAACAGCCAAATCACGACAGAAGGTATTGAGTCAAACGTGGATAAACGACAGCGTTCTTGTCAAATTGTTTCTCTGGAAATTCTTCTTTGGTTTTGTTGTTGTTCTGTCTCTCAACGTGAAACTGGAACTACCATAGAACTCATTCTTTCCTTCTCTTTGTTTCTTTCTTTTGTTTTTTCATTTTTTCAGTTTCCTCACTGCCTTCACACTGCAAACACTTCGGTTATAGATTCATCATAGGAAACATTAATATCTTAAAATGAAAAGTGTAAAGTTCGTATCTCTGTGAACTTTTTTGTGAGACGCGAAGACAAAATGAGTCTTTTGTTCAAGGAGAAGGTAGAAGAAGTGAGTCACTCTCATAAACGTGCTTAAAAAAAAAAACCCTCCAGCAGCTGAAAATAGGACAATCATCTGACAAATACACAAACTGATTCAGTTTTTGACCCAGAACATTGAGTTAAATCCACCAAACTCATCGGCCTCAAGTTTCCGTTCAGTTTATTCCTCTTGTGTTTTTTTTCTCAACATGCTTTTGCTTTCTCGGTGCCACATACGTTAGATGTGCACAGAAAGCCACAAACATGCTTGTCCCTCTAATAAAAGCAATCTAATAAGATGCACTTAAAGCTGGCAGGGGGAAAAAAAAGTGCCGGAATAAATGGAAGCTGCAGCATCTCTGCTGTCTGGCTGCGAGCCGCTGAAGAGGCCAGTAGGGCTGCACTCGGAGCGCCACAGCTTTATTTCCTGCAATTGCTTTTTCCCCGTGTCTGTGTGTAAAAGAGGCTGAGAGTGCTGGCTTGTTTTTTATGATTTGGTCAGAAGCACTCTCTCTCTCTCTCTCTCTCTCTCTCCGCCCGCATGTGTGTGTTTGCTGCCCGTGTTCCCTCCCTCCCCATCCTCTCCTCTCTCCGTTCCCTCTCGCGCCCGTCTGACCCACACGCTCTCTGCTCTGTTTTCATTGCTGCCACTGAAGTGTCTTTGTGAGCTGGTCGGAGTCTGGGCCGAGGGATGGGAAGAATAGGAGAGAGGGAAACAGAGAAAAATGGAAGGGAGGTTCTCAAGTGCTCTCACTGCTTCTACATAATGGCCCCGGCTCTCGTCCGCTCCATTAGTTGCCCTGGGAAACCAGACATCACACACACACACACACACTCACTCGCTCGTATGTACTCTCGCCACCTTTTGCTGACCAACAAAGCCTCCTGGATGTTGTCTCCTTGGAGACCACCTCCCTTAGGTTTACCCGTGTCTGTGATGATGAGGAACCATGAAGGCGCTTGTCTGTCTGGAAAAGGAGAAGTGAATGAAAACAAATATTAAATCTCCAACTTAACTCACTCCACCAAAGTAGTTCTTGTGTTTTCCTGCAAAGAATTAAATCTTTCACCCTCTGATTGGCCCTCGGGTGTCTCCTTCCCCTCCAGGAATGAAATGGAGCGCCAGTTCCTGGAGCTTCTCCAGTTCAATATCAACGTGCCAGCCAGTGTTTACGCCAAGTATTACTTTGACCTGCGGCAGCTGGCCGACGACAACAACCTCAACTTCCCGCTGGAGCCCCTCAACAACCAGCGTGCTCAGAAACTAGAGGTGGGTTGACCTCTAGACGCCTCTTTAAAAAGCGCATTAGTTGTCATTAATGTCGTCTTATTGATGATGTAGTTGAGCTGTATCTGTAGACGGGGTTACAAAAAACAAGAGATGCTTTAGTATATAAGAGAATCTTGCTCTTCACCAAGGCTGTCACACTTCCAGTTGAAAAGTCTATCTGCATCTGCAGCAATTTTAATAATTGGAAGATTTTTTGGAGATTTTTAACATTTTAAAAATGTATCAAATTACTTCATATATAAGTATATGTATATATAGTTGATGATTTTCTAAAGGGGATCTTTCTGCCTGAGATTTGTGACAGTAGCTGCATTTGTATTAACCATAGACTTGCACAAATTGAAATTACCTAAATTTAGCCAATTGAAAAAAAAAACCCCTCACATTTTTCTATAAAAAGTCTGCGGGCTGGGATGAGGTGGTTTCTCAGCAGTATTATAAAAGATGTACTTCGCTGAACTACGTGAACTGCAAACACTTTTTTCGTGTCACGTGATCTACACCTGGATGTTGCTACTGGCAAAAACCACAAAGAAGACGACAGGAAGTGATCGTCTGCGTGGTTTGCAGTTTGGGTTTTTTTGGACAAGGTGCAGCTGGCTCCACCAGAGCTTTTACAGCATCGCACAGTTCATAAAACGTTGTGTGTTATTCGAACATCTCGAATCCATAGCTATTTGTGCACATTTGTAACAGAAACCAGCAGCTGACTTTCTTTAACTCCTTTTTGTGCGATTGTTTGCTCAGGCCATTTCAAGACTGTGTGAAGACAAGTACAAGGATCTGAGTAAATCGGCGATGAGACGCTCCATCAGCGTGGACAACCTGATAGGTGTGCGGCACTCAAACGCCGTGCTCTCGTAGGCCCGCCCCCTCCGGACCCTGCACCTGCAGCACAACCGACCCACAGCCGACACCGGACAAGCCCGCAGAGTCGCATCAGTCCGGGGTTCTGCCCGCAAAAACGCCTCAGCTTGGTGGTGGTTTGTTGCCGCTTCACAGCTGCGTCTCCGATGAAGCTGAAGTTATGGCTCCAGAGTAAACCGTGAGCCGTTATTTTCACAGATCTGTTATTTATTTCTCAACAAAACTCTCTTTTCCCCAGAAACGGTGTTAAAAACAAACAAACAGAAGGAGCGCTAGGTTTGTCACAGAAATGGCTTCACTAGGGAAAAAAAAGTTCAGTCTGATCCGTCTCGACAGACAGGTTTTGGTTGATTTTTTTTATATTTTGGTTTCTGAACAAACCTCTAGAAGGTAATGTACTTGCTTAGGTCAACGGGTGAGGTTTTTCAGCCGTCAGCAAACTTAGATCTGCAACAGCAAAGTCTGTACAACAAACCCCATAATATCTCATCAGGAGACAATATTCCCTTGGTGAATAAGAAAACCGCATTTCTTTATCTTTTATTCTATTTCACAGCCTACTTTTTTCAGTCATATCAAATTAGCGTTGGAAATCTTTTCTTTTTGGTTTGTTGCTACTTTTTGACAAACGGATTCATGGAAGGTAAAAATTAATATCTTAATTGTATCCAAATATATTCACAGACTATTTATCGTGTCATTGGTCCTCAGGTATTGGGTATTGAGCTGCACAGCACTGAGAAATATCAGATGTGAATGTGTGTTGGAACAATTTGATGTTAGTTTGAACTTCTTCTGAAAATACTCATTTTATCCTTGTAATTGGAATAGCTAAAGGTGTATTTTCTGTTATACAGTACTTGTAAAAAAAGTGTTGAATTATCCATAATTTATTAATATTTTGTGTATTTGTATCCTCTGGTGGTCGTGATCAAAAGCTCTCCTGGCTTTCTCCTGACATTTTCAGTCCTCTGTTGGAAAAGTAGCAGGATTTAATTTCTTAAGCCACTTAATACTGATGACCTTAAGGTAGAAAGAGCTTAAGGGAATTTGATAAGTTCTCCAAATAGTTTACTGGTCAGCTGGATGAGTTACTAGTATCAAGTTGTGTCTAGGTTTTCAAAAGGTAATGACTTCCAAACTACTGACACTGTCTGGTCATTCCTAGATATATCTCTTGTTCACAAGGTTTTTTTTTTTTGTTTTTTCAGTTTTTCCACTTCTCAGCACATCTTTAGAAGAGTAATCATAAACCTTTCAAAACCTTTCTTTAAGTTTATTTGACCACTTTTAGGGAACTGAAGAGGCTGAAAATCCATCCAGCTAGCTAGAATGTTTAGCTAGATGAAGGCCTTCACTAGCTAACTTAAAGTACTAAATAGCTAGCTAAATAGTTAACTCAACATAAACTAGTCAGCTAGCTACAAAGATAACATGACAGCTAGCTTACTAGTTATCATGCTAGAAAGATAACATGATACCTAGTGTACCAGTTATCATCTTTCTAGCCAGTTAACTAGAATTGGCTTGAAATTCTAGCTAATTTCTAGCTAGAAAGATGCCAAGAAATTGGCAAGATGATGGCTATCTAGCTATCATGTAATCTAGCTTACTAGCTAGCTATCATGTTATCTTCCTAGCTAGGTGGCTAGTTAGCTAGCTATGTATTTCTTGCCTCTATTATTATCAAAATAATACAGGCTATAACATAAATTATAACATTGATATCACAATATCAGTGTTTGCAAAACTACAATCACAAACAACTGGTTGAATGCATATTTGATAGGCATTTATATTCCAAGACATTCATCCTCTATTTATCAATTATATGCAATACAGAAGCTGGTGGAGGCTGTATGGGGGATAAAGGAAGAGTCTGGGAAAATGTGAGTTAATCATTGTTGGAAATTGCTGTAACAATATTCAGATGCTGTATCGCATTTTAATTTGCTTTAGACGTAGTGCAGCTTGATTATTTTTAACTGTTGCGTTTCTATTAAGAATAATTATATCATGTTGTGCGCTACTGTTAAAACCGTCTTATACTCTAATACTTTGAAAGTTTATCATGCTAGAGTAGGAGAGTCTGATACCAGCCCACGCCCTGTTCAGTGTTATGTGGCTTAAGAAATAATTGACATTGCTGGGGGAAAATACTGTCTAGGTCTTTCAGAAAGACCAATGAACTGTGATCAAGACCACTTTAAAATCATTCTCAAAGATAATTGTAAAATACAGAGCTATTAAGGATAACTCAAGACTATTGCGCAGTACAGGACATTTGGGCTGAAATTTTAAGAGTTTTAGATCATCTGGACTGAGCTTGAGAGAATCTTACTGTTCACACTCTCCTCCAGACGGTTGGAGTGATCAAAGCTCCCGTCAGCCGTTGTGCGTCAGAACTCAGGAGTGCCAATTGTGAGATTTGTTGTAATGCCATCTATACACGTGTAACGTTTTGGTTAATCAAACACTACTGATTATAGATCAGTACTGCTACTGACTGGAGAAGGGGCATCTCCCCTTCCTCATCCCCGATCCAGGTTTTGGTTTAAAGCCCCTCAGATCTCACCATCGACAGATTATCTCCCAACCCTTTGCTCAAAAACACGACGTAGATACAGAGGGAACAAAAGACTGATGGACAACCCTCTCCTTTTTGCTTACTATGTAGGCTACTAGCTGTGAAATTATTCTTTTTAATGGAAAGAAGAATTTGCAAATGGAGTATTTTAAATAAACACTAATCATGTGACAAAGATGTGCTGTGCTGGTTATTTTTACTCTAAGATGTCAAAAAACTGCAAAGTTTTGTGGGATGAATAACTGGTATAAAACATCTGGTCCCAGTAACAACAACGGAGCTGTTATGTTCTCTCCTCTTGTAAATTTAATAATCCCAGGAAAAATCACACAATGTGGCAAAACTCAAAACCAACCGTTTTTAATTCCACAACATGAATTTTAGATCTACAGTAAGTTTATAATTTCCTTTGAAAGTATCTGACATTTAAAGCGGCGGTACGGTGAGCTAAGTGAAACCAAACACCTGCTGCCCTCCATTCGCAACGCGTTCGTTCACACACCAGACAAAGCATCACACAGCACACTGTGAAACATAAGCCAGTCCTAAAGGCTTTGAAACAGCCAACAAAAAGACAACTTTATCGCACTGTTTTTTTTTTCCCGTTTAAAACACCTGTTAGTGAAGTACTATGAAGACTTGGAGCACTTGATAGAGCCACAATGTGTTCTGGAAAAATATATTGTGGCTCCTGATTGATTTTCAAACTCCTAAATTTATCAGCTGAGTAATATTACTGCATCAGCTCTGTTAATGGTGTCTAGGTATTTCATAAATTTTTAAACTGGCTTTTCTAAAATCGATGACATTTCTATTAAACATATTGAATAGCTGAATTCAATATTAACTTATTGAATTCAGAACAATTTGGATTTACTCAAATCGTTCTGAATTTGAATAAATCCAGAACAAAATAACATTTAAATACTCAAAAGATTTTGCCAATGTTAGGGGATTGCAATTGTCATTTTTCTCTGTTCGCTATCATATTAAAAATAAATCAGAGGTTGTTGATTTGGCAGAAAAAAACAATCCAAAAAATGTAAATATTCAGCTCAAACCTAAAACTATTCATACCCCTGATGGATTTTATCAACTTGTTTTAACAATTATGTACATCTATTTTATGCTAATTTTTCCATTTCTTAAAAGGGTTAATATATATATATATATAGTTTTTTTAAAAGAAATAAACCAGGGATTTTTTATTTTCCAAAACTGATTTTCTTACTTTTACATTGTTTCATTATCAGAAACAAAATACTTGGTTGAATTAAAAGCACAATGTAAAAACTACATCTACCACGTGTTTGAATCCTTTTTGGCTTTATTCTAAATTGTAGATGTGTGTCTAAAATTTTGACATGTCTTGTTAAATCACTGCAAACTTGTCCAGTAACAGTGAAAGCGGCAGGTTGCAGAGGTCTGAGGTTTATCTGTCGAGTGTTTCTCCTCTTGAGAAAACACAGAGTAAGCAGCTCCATTGTGAACCAGTAGGTGGGGCTAAAGACCAAGTTCCTTTTTTTTAATCTTGTTGCCTTTGATCATTATTGTGCGTTTCTTCACACAACACAGACAGAACTGGCTCTCCTTTCACAAAGACACTTTAATGAGTTCACAGAACTAAAGAGGTCGCGTTAGAGCGCGCTATACAGACGAAACAAAGGAAGTTCCTAGTCACAGTAATGAATTTCCAAGAGCACATTCAGTTCGGATTCACACAGAGCACCACCCCTCAAACATTGAGCTACAACATCACATTTATGGACAATTACTTTGTTTCTGTGATCTCTTATACACAGATTGGCAGTATTGTTTTGTCTTTTTTTAAACAGAAACATTATGTTGTTTTTTTTCTTTTCTTTACAACGAATATTTGCAGTATGTACAACAATAAATATATATTTTTATTTTTCCAGTGCTCAGGAATATCTGATTACCTCAGGGGAGGATTGCTTGTTTTAAGTGAGAGTCAGATTTGGTCAAGTGTCTCAGCTGCAGTGCAAAAAAATAAAATCACTTATAGAGATTTTGTCAAGGTTCAGAGTCTCAAAGGTATGTTTTGCTTTAGTTTTAACTATTATTTAGCATACTGTATGCTTATGTATGTATATATATATATAAATATATATATATATATATATATATGATAACTTTCTTTTTACGCTCTGAATCTTTTCGTTCAATACATTTACTGTTTATAGTTTATATTTAAAGTAGAATGACATAAACCTATAGTTCTTTTTTTCTTGTCCACAATCACAGGTTCTCTAAAATGTTTTGTGTTACCACACAGTTCATATATGGGACGGAGGGGCTTTCTGATAGATCCCCGATGACAACCCAGTTCGAGTGTGTCCCGTTAAGGCTGTGCTAGCTTCGCTGTACATGGAAGGCGGTGCAGTGACCTTCTGTGGCCAGCAGGGGCAGCATCTGGCCACGAATTTCCTCCAGGACTCCAGAGTTTTTCCTGACCAAATCCAAACTCCGGATGTGATGCCCACCACCAAGCACATGAAGTATTTGAGCATAAAGATGGCGTAGTCTGGGCCCGTGCCCGAGCGCTGGCGCTCCGACAGGCAGGAGCAGGCCAAGGCTCGCTCCCAGCCGGGTCGGTAGTGCTGCTCGTAGACCAGGCATGCCACCACGATGGTGGCAGGGACTGTGTACAGCACTGTGAAAAGCCCAATCCGGATCATCAGTCGCTCCAGTTTGTCCGTTTTGGTGCCACCTTGTTTGATGATGCTCCTAATGCGGAACAAAGAGACAAACCCAGCCAGTAGGAATAGCGAGCCTGTGAAGAGGTAGACCACAAGAGGGGCCAGCACAAACCCCCTCAGATTCTCCAGACTCTGGTTCCCGACATAGCAGATTCCAGCCACGGGATCCCCGTCCACAGAACTAAGAGCGAGGACCACGATGGACTTGACACTCGGGATGAGCCATGCAGCCAGGTGGAAGTACTGCGAGTATCCAGCAATGGCCTCGCTGCCCCACTTCATTCCTGCCGCGAGGAACCACGTGAAGGACAACACCACCCACCAGATGGAGCTGGCCATCCCGAAGAAGTACACCAGCAGGAAGACGAGGGTGCAGAGAGCGGGGCCGGAAGCGTCATACAGGATATGCAGCTGGCTTCCACCAAGGCCGCTGTAGCCACAAGCCACTCGCTCATGACCTGCAACCAGACGTATGATGTAGCCCAAGGAGACGAAGAGGTAGCAGGCTGCCAGGAAGATGATGGGCCTCTCTGGGTACTTGAACCGCTCCATGTCAATGAGGAAAGTGGCCACGGTGGTCAAGGTGGAGATGAAGCACAGCACAGACCAGAGTCCCACCCAGAAGCTGGTGAAGGCCCGTTCGTCCGCCGAGAAGTAGGGCAGGTGGCAGGGCTGGGCGCAGTTGGGCAAAGGGCCGGTCTGGACTCTGCCATAGAGAGCGTGGGACTCCCTCTTGATGGGGACCAGGGGGTCTCTGCAACGGCACTCCCTGTCACATTGCGATGGGCTGGGAGGTCTGGTTCTGACTTTGGGGGTGGACTTTGGGAATGAAGGAGCCAGAGTGGTGGTCTCACTGCTATTCTGGTCCATGCAAAGGGTCTCGTCGCCGAGCTGGGGCAGCTGCTCGCAGCTCATCCTCTCAGGCCACTCAAAGCCATATTGGCTCATGAGGGGGGAGCAGCCTCGCTTGGCCCGCTCGCACACGGAGCGGCAGGGGGGCAACGGCTTCCTGTAGTCCGGCAGGCAGATCGGAGTGTACATGCTGCAGAGGAAGAACAGCAGGTCTGGCGAGCAGCGGATGCGGACCAGGGGCCAGAACTGGTGCACCTCCAGCCCCACTTCCTCTTGGGTGTCATGATTGAATTGATTGGGCATGTATGTCAAGTTATAACCAATGCCCTTACACATGGGCACTGTAATGGGCTCACAAACTAAGTCCTTGGAGGCTCCCCATGTGAAACCAAGAGACCAAAAAACGAAAAGCAGGTACAGCATCAGGCTGTACGGCGTGAGTCTCACTGCTGAAGCCATGGATGAAGTAAATCTGTTATCCGGGTGTGGCAGAGTCCTTACACCAATTGGAATAAAGAAGGGCTCATCTTTCCAAGTTCATTGCTGAAACTTTATGTTTTAAAAGAGTCAATGGAAGAAAGTTCTGTTCTCAGAGAAAAGACACCAATCAGCCTGTTGAAGAGTAAAATTGATATCTGATGGTGAAACCAGTTGTGGCAGCAGGCTGTCAATCATTCACCAGCGCTCCTGCAATCATTATGGAGAAAGTTCATGTCCGGCAGTCACGTTCCAATAAATTTAACGACTCTGTAACATTTCAACCCTCTGCATGTCCTCCAAACATGTCCTGTATGCCGGAAAGAGTCGCATCATCAGTGCTGATTTTTAAAAAAAAAAATAAAAGAAAAAGAAAGAAAGCAAAGGATGGTAAGACAGGCTGAACACCTGGTAAATGTGAGCAATATAAATATCCAGAAGTCTCCTCTTTCTGCACCACGAGGAACCAGGTGAGTAAAATCCACTTGATGCGTTTCCTCGATGAATTTAATCCGCCTGCGACTTGAACAACTTCTGAAAAGTGAACTTTCTGATTCTTCTGAGTGAAAACAGCCGGAGCAGAAACGAGCAGCAGCAGAAGAAGAGTCGCTCAGGGCAAAAACTCATCCCGTGCAGTTGGGTTTGCGGCCATGCGCGGATTGCTGCGCTGCCTGCGCCCGAGGACGAAGTGAAGTCCGTCTGAAGCTGCGGCACCTTCTCATCAAACACAGGCTCTGCTGCGTTCACGGCTGTCGGAAATGTCAAAGCTCAGCTGGGAGCGCGCTCCCGCTTCCGAATGTCACTTGACATTTTAGTCTAGTTGGAGTTAGCTTAGCGTTTATCGGTATCGATCACTGTCTGCATGAAGGGTCCCTTTCTAACTTTTGCACAGCACTCTGTGTTGCATTCAAATGCATGAACGGCGTTCTGTAAATCTGACCTTTTGACATAAAATAACTTGACATTATGCCAGACTTAATTGCTTTAAACTGAAATTAATCAGCAATTTTGACATGTAAATATTCAAAACAGAACAGATATATTATATATATAAAAATGTTGATGTGTAGCTATATTGATCAGTTCTGTAACTGATTTATTTGTAAAAAATCAAGTAAATTTAGATTTTTCAGACAGTAAGAAAAGGCATTCATTTATAGGCATTGTGAATGACAAAATCAGCAGTTCTACAAAATATATCTGCTAAAACGTTGAGCGGAGTTTATATGTCGTGCTTTCAGCTTCTCGTCCCTCAAAAATCCTGAATGTTCCTCCTTTTGTATTGTTAGAAACGCAACCACTCAGGCTTAAATCAAATTTCATATGCCGAGCGGTTCATGAACACATCAGAGAGCAATTTTATATGATAAAACTTCCTGCTTCAGTAGGTGGGAGTTCCCAGAGGAGCCTAAAGGTACCTGACGAGTGTCTGACTCCTTCACAAATATAGAGGAAAACGAAGCTATTATTAGTACTTTTGTCCTGCGTATTTTTTTCCTGACAGAAGAAAGTGACATTATTTTTTTACATTTTATTCTAATGCAGACTTTGAGAAAACGAGAAAAAAAGTTCTTAGCAGTGGCGGAGCTAGACTTTTGAAGTGGGGCGGGGGGTGGGGGTTGGTGGAGGCAAAAATTTAAATGATGTGTGATCCATATACATCTATATATAGATCTATCTATACATGACACACACAAACGCATCTGACGACAGGTGCGCGCCTCGTGGCCTAAAAACGAAACCAGTAAAAACGTAACTTACGTAATATGATCCCCTCCTCACCCTCGTCTTAAGTACAGAGAGCAGTCCGCTGGTTTCGTATCCAGACTGCGCTGTTGACCACTTGGTGCGCAGACAGTTTCAACTTTACACAATCATATGTCGGGGGGGCACTGGCTCCCCCGCCCCCTCTGGCTCCGCCACTGGTTCTTGGATGTAGCACATTGATGGTCGTCACACTTTGAATAAATAAGTTACTACCCAGTTCACCCCTGTCAATCATTGCTTTGCTAGCTGCGTTAGCCTGGTGCTTTGAAGTCAGTAAATAGATGCAACATGCTACCTCCTGCTACCTAATATACAATTAGGCCCCAAAATTACTCATTGACCAGGATGATAAGATTTAAATTTAAATGGAAACACGTTTTGGTGCGATTCCACTGGTATTTTAATCATTTATAGGTGGAGGCAAATGTTTAGAGCTGGAATGCCTCCTTACCATCACCCTAATCTTCAGAGCTGTCAGATTCTTTAACGGATTAAAATCAGGACTCCAAAATGTCAGCATTGCTTCCAATCAGAACACCACCGCACCCCCCCCCCCCCCAAAAAAAATGAATTTTGGTAAATTTATTAAAAGAATAATTTGAATAAACAATTAAGTGAACAACAACTGTGGACGTCCAGATACTATAATTCTAAATCTTTTTTGTTTTTTTGCTAAATGGGATTTTATAAATTGACCATAGGGAGATGTGCTTAGGGTTGTTGCTATATCTATGATATTGTACATGTGTAATACACAGTCCTTATTGTTTTATAACCACAACATTCTTTTTTAAGCTGCTCAAAAGTCTCTTAATTATATATTTTTTTTGGTAATTTCCAGTCAGAAAAGCAAAACCAAGTGCAACGCACAAACTTTGTGTTGCAAGTGATTATTGCAACACAATTATTTTGATAATCAGCTGCAGTAAACACAGTCTGCTTTTAAAACCGTATTTAATGTATTGTTAGAGCATCATAAACTCAGCATCATTTTTCACCTTTTAGAAGAGCAAAAATAACTTTTGAAACTTTACAAAACATATCAACTAATATCAGCTCTTCTACACTAGCTCTAACTACAGCTCTTCACTCAGGTTAAACAGTTTTTTTTTAATATATAAAATGTAGTTGTTTGTGACTTTAATGGTCCGTGAAGAATATTTTAATCGTTTTTTTTTTGTTGGTATTTTTTTAGATGTTACAAAGTTGCACTAATTTAAGATAAGACATGAAACCCAGATTATTTCCCAGTCATGATGTTTTATATAAGAACCCAGCTTTATTACAGAGATAATGTACAATCACAGAAAAATGTACAAAAAATCAGGGGAAAGACAAAAAAATGTCCACTTTTTGAAAGAAACACGTTTGAAATATTGTCCTATTTTGTCTCCATTTGGTCCTGAAAACCGACAGAAAGCAAATTGATCTGTTCTCATATAATCCTCTGTATTAAACCACAGATTACAGAAGTTTGCCTTGTGATTCTTTACAAGGCAAACTAGAAGAAAACTAAATCTGTGGCGCTCTGTAACCGAACCTCTGCTCTCTGCGACTCGCGCCACCGCATGAGACAAAGGTCACAGCGCTAACTTGGGGACAAAGGTCTCCAAAGGTGTGTTTGTGTATGTATGCGTGGGTGTTTGAGCAGTGAGGGTGTGTGTGCTCAGCGAATCAGCTCGGAGGAGGCTCTCTGGGCCCTGATCTACCTTCGCTCAGGTCGGTCTGATAGATGAACGTAAACAGTGGAGAGTTTTGTGTTTGAAACCTGAAAGGAAACACACACACACACACACACCCCCGCCTACAGACGAGGATGTGTGTTTGTGTGGTTATAATGTAGGGATTCTCTCAAGTGCCAGGTTTTTTGACTAAAACGGGAGAGGGAACACCAGTTATCGATTAATCTATCAGTTATTTAGACAGTTAATCGATTAATCGTATTTTAAAAATTGGCTTATTCTACAGATTCCTTATTTAAGATCTCACTGGATATGTTAAAAGATGCAAATAAATTATTAAATTCATTTTTTAAATGAGGAAAAAAAAAACATTTACTTGCCTTAAATGCAGCAGCGTAGCATTCCTGCGGTGAACCGTCAATCATTTGTAGCAAAGGACGCATCTGCAGTTAAAACGATTCTTCTAACGTCAACAGGTGAAAAGTTCAGCCATTCCTGCTTGACTGACTGATCTGATGATACCTGTTTGAATCAGCTGAGCTTTTGATAGCAAAATGTGCTTAATACAAGATTTTCCTGCAGAATTTAACAAGATGGAGATACAGAAAATGTCACTTGAGGAGTTCTGAGTAGAACAGATTTACAGACAAAATGTTTTTTTATTTTGTATTTTAAATGCAAAATGTATGTTTTGTTTTTTTTGTACAGTTTTGGCTTAATTACTCCTCTGGCGTTCTTTCAGAAAATGGCTTTTTATTAGTCTGCATGTCCCCCAGCCTAACGATTAATCGATCATGAAATTAGTTTACAATTATTTAATCAATTTCTATTGTTTCAACCCTTTTATGTTTCCACTTGCTACTTCTGTCAGAAATCCTATTTTAATCCTTCACATGTTTTAATTTAAAACATTTAAGCCGACCGAATCGATCATTTTGCTTTTCTCAGTCATGAACGTTTTTAACGTGTCCATATAATCTGCACTAATAATGAGGATTATTAGCAAAGAAGCAACATCATGAAGACCAATGAAAAAACATCAGTGGAGAAGTTTCAAGAAAAACAACATCCTAAACTGTGAAAGACCAAACTCTTTAATTTATCCTTGGAAAAGATGGAAAGAGAAGGATAAACAAATCTGGTCTTAACGGAAAAGTTAAGCTTTTGCTGAAACAAACCCGTAAAAAGTCACATTTAAGGCAATGTGGTCAGATAAGGCCAACACTTCTCAGTCTTGTGGATGATTTTGTTTTGCTTTTCTTCAACGGAGACAGGAAAGCTGGGAAGAGAACCGGTTAACAGTCTGGAGCGGAGACAACCCTAAACATGCAGCCAGGGCTGCAGGGAAGATTAAAACATGTTGGAATCAGATCTAAACCCCACTGATCCCACTATTTTATCAAAGAACTCTGCAAAAACACAAAGTCTTACCGAGTAAATTTGGTGTAATTTTTAGCGAACCCCAAAGCGTGTGGCAGCTGCAGTCAACAAAGTCACGGACTTTATTTCAGACAAAGCCTCAAAGACTCAGCTGAATGCAAATATAAGCCCCACGTTGTGCATTTTGCTCCACACCGTGTGTGACCTGAACACACCTTCAGGCTGTTTCTTTACCAGCGATCTGAACATCAGAGCTGAGCGCCGAGGGCCTGAGCAGGTTTTGTCTCCCCCTCCCACAATCGTGTCGGTGACATGCAGAGACCTGGAACTTGTTTGAGTGGAGCAAACAAAACAAACGTCGAGTCTTTGGTGACGGCCTGAGACGCCCTTCATAGCAGAGATTTGGTTGAAAGCAGTTGAAATGGAGGATTTGTACTTTTTTTTAAAATTGTAGTAAAGGTTGAAACCGGTCTTCTCTGCTGCAACCTGCTGAAAGCTTCTATGTGTCCGATGAAGCTTCCCGAATAAGCAGGTCACTGGGGCCCTGCCGGCTTTTGTGCAGAAGCTCACTAAAATGTCGTGAGGGGGTAAATTGTGTGTGTGTGTGTTGGCCCCCTTCTTCCCTCCTCTCTAACCGCTGTCCACATCCACCCTCCATCCCCAACCAAAGCCTTCGTTTTCCTCCCTTCATCCCCCTTCTTCCTCCTTAAACTGTCTTTTGTTTTCATTTAGGGTGGCATTTCTGCTCCGCCGTCGACCGGGCCCCTCAAATGAGTCTTGACTGGCTCGCAGGCCACTGGAGAAGCACAAAGGACTTCGCTCTGCTCGCTACAGTTGATCCATTGTGGCCGTCCCACAATGCACTAATTGGCGATGACAATTAAGCGCGGTCGACACTCAGCTTCAATTTGCGGCTGCTGCTCGACGTACATAAAAGGCGAACGGTTCGGCCTCCCGAGCCCGACGCTCTCTCAGAAAATGTCCAGACTCCCTTGGGAACACACACACACACACACACCCCCACACCTACACACACGTATATAGATGTACGCTTCCCCCTCAGCTGAGCCAGATGAGCTCATAAGACGGCAAGCAGTTGGCTGCTAACGTGAGCAAATGGTGAGGCCGCGTCCTAACCTTGCATGACCTTGGAGTCTGGGCTTCACATTTGTATCGCATCCCGTCTTTTAATTTACACATGTCGGACTTTTTGTATTGGAAGAACCAATGCTGTTTACATTTCTGCATCTACAAAAGAGCATAACATTATGCTCATATGTCTAATAGTGTGTTGGTGGCTCTTTTGCTGCCAAAACAGCATGGATTCCTTCAGGGCCTTTTAGTCGGGATTGCAGTGGCTAGCGCCAACACGCTGGCAGCAGACCTTTAAAGTCCTGTGCCGATGCAGGGTCTCAATGTTTATCCAACACATTCCACAGATGGTTGATTGGATTAAGATCAGGAAAATTTGGAGGGAAAGTCACCAACTTAAACTTATGCTCCACGCCATTGTTGCTCTGGTGGCAGGGCGCCTTATTCTGCTGGAAGAAGCCACCGCCATCAGGGACGGCTTATCTGTGATTGGACAAAACGCCTCACTGTTTCCACCTCAGGTAAAACGGTCTTAGTTGTTGCATTGTATTAACTCATATTCTGACTTCTGCATGTCCCAATTTCATTGTATTGAATGGTAGAAGAGCGAACAGACTGTTGAGCATCTCATGAGTCTCACTGACGGTGTTTAAATTAGCCAGCCCCCAGTGGCCATACGTGGTATTACCATTACGTGTTTTCTGACCACAACTGTGTGCATCCAAACGACTGTCCGTAAAACACAGAGAAACAACAAAATCAATATACATTCCACGTTTGTTTGTTGTGTTATTAATGCATAAATTATTTGAATTGAAATCTCGGCCTGAAAGTTGTTAACTTCAGTGGGAAAACTTTGTGATTTTAGCTGCATCATCATAGAAAGATTGCACAAAACGTTTGACACAAATAAGCAAATAAGTAAAATATAAAGGCATAAGACTTACCTTTCTCAGTTGCTGAAATTAAAGACAGACATTTTTATTCTAAAATAGGACATTTTACTTGTTTTTAAACTTGACATTCAGCTGCAACACTGAAAATATGACCGTTTTATTCACAAATCTAAACTCTTTGAGGCAACTTGGCTAAATGCAGTCAGATTATCTAAATAGCAACACTGTTGCACTCTTATTACTATTATTATGAAAAATAAACCAACAATGCACTGAAATCCCAGAAGCTAAAGCGACAAATCTGGATTAAAACACAGAAAAATGAATAGTTGCTATTAATAAGTTTGTCTTTATTGGCATCAGTGGGTCAAATTCATACAGAACCAGACGTGAGGATGAGCTGCTCTGATCAAAAAAACAACTCCTTGTGCTTGCATAAGAGTTTGGCTGCACAAACAAAAAAAAAACAATGATTACCTAAAAGAAAAGTTCAGTCCATCTACTTTCCTTAAATACTGTATCTTTTGTAACAATGCGCCTGAAACATGAAGAGCGTCTTCAGCTGCAAACCGAAAACAA
Source organism: Phalloptychus januarius (assembly GCA_902982915.1). Taxonomy (NCBI): domain Eukaryota; kingdom Metazoa; phylum Chordata; class Actinopteri; order Cyprinodontiformes; family Poeciliidae; genus Phalloptychus; species Phalloptychus januarius. The sequence continues at coordinate 2,579,164 of CADWAE010000230.1, forward strand.
TCGAGGATTTAGCCATGAAAACTGAAATCAAATACAACTTCCAGTTGAGCAGACTATTAAGCAAACACATGTTAAATAAACCGCAAGAAAAACACACAAAAAGTGCCAACAAATACAAATGAAATAACTTATAAAGTGATCTGATGCACAAATTCATCTGCACAGAGGCAAAGAGTGGAGGCCTGCAGGTCCTTCAGCTCTACCGTCCTGGGGAATACACAGCATTCGTTTGCAGCATTTCTTAACAGTTGCTACAAATGAACTCTGTCTGTGTGAGATCTAAGAACCTGGAAGCAAAACACACTCTGGTCATTTTGTTCTGATGTAAATGCAGCACAAACGTTCTCTGAAAACATTTCGCTGGAATACTGATGACAATGTCCATAAGGTTGTATGTAACAAGAAGTAAGACTAGAGTCTGGTGCTGATGGCTTGTTGTTGTAATGCTGCATTCAATTGGTGTAAATGCACAGACACACAAGCAGCTTCCCTGAAACCTGTCAGGCTGTCAAGCGCTAATAATTAACACAACTTAAAGGAACAATGCAGTCAAAAAAAAACAAACTAAACAAAAAAACAAAACAAAACAAGATTTTTACTTTTGAACATTCAGCGAGGAACAATGAAACACTTCATTTTCAACAACAAATAAACCAAAAAGTAAAAAAAGGCATCAACCTGAAGAAAAAATAAGCATGTCGGCCATTTTTTTAGTTTTTTTTTTTGTCATTTTGTCCCCATCTCCTTCCATTTTGCACCTGGCAACCCACAACTTCAAGTCTATGTCCCAAACCTACAGCGCAGCAGTTTATTAATCATTGCAGGGATTTCCTGTCATGGATGACAGTGATAATTTATCAATAAATCTCATGTATAACTTCACTATTTCTAGCTTTCATCACATCTTGTACTACCCTCTGTTCACTCTTCAGTCAAATGACTAATAACATAAGACCGATTATGAATTCATGATCAGACTAAATTAACAAAGCGGCTTCTTTCAAGTTAGTTATTTTTCACCGGAATAATGAAAAAGATCCTAACACTGGAGTTGAGGAGTCGGAACAAAGCAAGTTGGGTTGGAAGTGACGAAAACTTCACCAAAAAAATAGGATTTTCACATTAGTGAGCGTCAAGCTGACAAGTTTCTAAGGCTCAAATGAAACAAGACGAACAGCGGCGGAAGGATCAGCACTAAAGTCTCAGTGCAGCAGTCGCAGCAGCAGCGCTAAGTTTTTATTAGTTTCAACCTGAGAGCAGCAGAAGTTCAGCGATCTCTTCCTACAAGTTGTAGGAGGAATTCTTTTTACTGCCAATAAAAATCCAATGTCGTTTCCTGCCTGGAGCTGGGTCATTAAAATAATGTTTCCCCATCGTCAAGGAATTAATCAACCAAAAGAAATGCGGCGTTAAAAATATACCGGGACGTGAACTATTTAAGTTTTCGCCAAAAATCTGGGTCAAAACCGGATGAGTCACAGCTGGTGGGTTATGAGGAAAAAGGGAAAAGGTGGGTAATAAAAGGCCGTCTAGGTGGCATAGCGATGCTAAAGGCTAAAGTGCTATCAGGTCTGAGAGGCTACGCATGAGTAAAGCACAACAGGAAGTAGAATCACAGAGGAGGAAGAGGCGGCCATGACAGGGGCTCCAGTAAATTATTGACCTTTTTATCTTCCAGTCGGGACAAAATGTACAGTCAGCGAATTTTATAGTCAAGTCGTGCTTTTGCATTTACATGAGGGAAGGGAGTGAAAAAATAATATTTTATTAAGAATCTAAGCAATAAATCAGGCAGATTCAAGAAAAGTTGGTTGAGACAAAAGGAAAGAAAATCCAAATCTGGTTACAGTCACCTGAAAATCGACTCGCATGTGTGACAATGATTAATCACTTAATTAATTGTGATTTCTCCCAGAATCTCCTTAAGAAATCCAAAGAAATGTATTTTATTTAAATATGCAGACCTCTTCCTGACTAAAGACCCGACCAATTTCCGTTTTATCGACTTAAAGGTCGCAGATTCATCACGTTTTGTTTTCAAAGAAAAAATTTCAGGTGAGGTTTAGTCCAAACGATTGAATCCTCAAAGTCCATAAATAAAGGTCTTTGACAAAGACATTTTAGAAATTAGAGTTGTTTTGCAGGTTTAAGAGCTTCGACATCTAAAAGACACATTTTAGAAGGTTGATGTTAATTATTCGAATTAGAAAATAATTAAATTCCATTGTCCTTCACATCCCGGTCATTTTTATGAGGTTTCAGTTCATTTTCTGAACATTGTTTTCAAACATAGCGTTTTGTTTTTAAACTCTGATTTATGAAAAAAAAAGGGTGGATGTGGACTCTAACAATTTTCAGATCAGTCAGCCTTCACAGCTGACTCAAAAATATCAAACATGTATTCATTTTTCCCCAATCAGTGAGTTCAGGTTGCTAACTTAGCTACTCAAAAGCAAACTGCACTTTTCAAAAACAAGTCAACACACATCTGCTTCAATTCAGGCTGTGAGAGAGAGCGATACTTTCAGCAGGTAACAGGAAGGATGATTATGTTCCTCAAAGGAGTTAAAAATGTTGACGGCATTTTGGCTCAGTGTGAAAGTAAGGATCTACATTTACTACGACATACAGACAGTCACTCATACTTTATGAAGCTAGCTCAGCTAACCATGCTAATCAAGGGTTGGAAGAAATATCTTGAATGAAAACTAAAGCTAAGGAATCAGCCACAACAACCTGGTCAGTGCATGATGAAATTTAACATTAGAAACAAACCGTGGGCCTCAAAGTTTCCTCTAAGATGAAATGTTTTATGCTGTAAGTGTAAAATGTTTTTTTGTGAAAACAAAATTTCTAGAGAGATTCTGTTCTTGACCAAACGGCTCCTGGTTTTTCCTGCAGCTTTTATGACGTTCTGGACATTTGTGCACAAAACACAGTGTGCTAAAGGTAACGCCGCTCAGTTTACTGGCAACTTGACCAACTTAGACTTGTTAAAGTTGAATGTCTTTATTTAAAAAAAAAAAAAAAGAGGTTTTAATGACTGTTGTGGATTCTAAACAGTACCCAGTTAAAGATCCGTAGGACCAGTTTTGAATTGAATCGTCGAGTGGCCATAAACACAAATTCCACATTTTTGAATGAGTTTACGTTTATCTCTGGGATCCTGTTGGTAATTCACAAAAGGAAAATGGGATATTTAAAATAAAATTAATTTAAAATTTGACAGTTCCGATGTGGCAAATCAAAAGATAAACTCTATTTTAAGTAGAAACCAATGTAAAAAAAAAAAAAAAGATTTTTTTCCACACCATATTTCATTCTTCTTCATGACGGCTTATGACCCGTTTAATGCTGGGAATGAGGAGGAGGAAGATTACTGCCAGTCAACCTTCAAGGTATCTAAAAGCACCGCAGTATTGCTCCAAGACAGACAGGCAAACTCAACTCCCCCACTATGTGATTTCTAATGGCTAATTTAGAGGCTACAGAGTGCAATAATATTCTTGGAAGGCTTATAGCACTTAAGAGCAGATATATTTTGTTCCTCTTTTTAATCCATGATAGATTAATCCATTTTCCTCTGTTATTTTGTAATCTAGGATAAGATAAAAAATTTCAAAAAGCTTCAGCAGGCTCCTCAAGTTGGGAAAAGAAAAGCAGTGGATTTTGTGCTTTGCTTCGTCTTCCTGTGTGCTGACTAATAGTTTTGTCTCTAAGAGGTTACGACAAGCAGCCAGGTTTCCGCACTTCCACTTCCTGGTGTCATCGGCTGCAATTTGTTGTGTTCAACCTGGAGCAGGAGGTAAGTGAAGACGGGGAGCAGAGGATGTGACTAGAGAGCAACGAGAACTCGGCCTGTAGAGCCTTACGCAGCATTCGGTTCTTTTCTCCTTCCGTACAGAACGACGGAGGAAGCTCTGCAGCTGCATCCGTCCTGTGGTCCAAAAGCTGCAGCGAACTCCAGCCTGCAGATGCAGAAATAGAAAAAAAAAAAAAAAAGCACAGGTCCTTTGTCCTGTGTGGCGGCTGCATGCCGGCCCGTTTGCTCTTGGCCTCTGTGCTGGCGGCGGCGGACCTCAGGTGTCTTGGTACGGCAGGTGAAAGCAGCCGGGGCTGTCGTCATCGGGCGACCAGAAGGACGACGGCCGCTTGTGGTGGAGCTCTCTGCGGACGCAGCGGGGACACGGCTGGGCTTTCTGTCGACACTCTGCGTGGAAAACGGCGCCGCAGCCGTCACACCTGTCAGTCAGGAAACACAGAGAACAATCAGGGCTGAAATAATTGATCACAATTAATCACGATCAATCCAATTAATCATGATTATATTTGTAGATATTATTTGTATTGTTTCAAGCTAATTACTGCTCTGATTGTGCTGTTTAGCAAATTGCATGTCTTAGTCAGGATGCTCTACCTAATGATTATTTGATTACTAAATTAGTAACCGCATAATCAGAATAATTGGAAATTGATTATTTCAACAACAGATTTATCACGACTGATAAAATTAATCACAATTGACCCCATTTATCACAATTTGTCACGATTCATCACGATTAATCCAATTAATTGCAATTAATAACCTTTCCTCGGATTAATCAGATTAATCATGATGAATTCAACAATTGACTTATCAGATTTTAAATAGCAGATTTAAAATTCTTTAAAAAGAAACTCAAGCCTCAGTTGAAAGCAAACCTGTTATGTACCCATTTATAATGTCGTCTGCTGCTTTCACTGAGGCTCTTTTATCATGTTTTTATACCGTTTCTGTCTGTTGGTTAGTTATTTCTTGTGCAATTGTTTTCTTTTTTTGCTTGTTTTAAAATAACTGTGTGTTCTTTTCATCTTGCAGTGAATTGCACTGAGAGATGTTTTGTTTTATTAGATTTTTTATGTATTTATTTAGAACATAATGGAAGTATAAAGTAACACACATGAACAAGGAAGGCAAAAGACAAATTTTTTTTTGTAATATAACCTTAAGATGTTTGAAAAGCAGTGGAAAGATGCAAGAAACCTATGAACTCCTATCCCATAAAATCATACCATATTTTCAGTTGGACCCTCATTATTAAATCAATAAATAAACATAGGTTAATTAATTTTCCATTAATATATGTCCATGCCCACACACTCCATTTTGTGCTTCCTAGTCTTAGGACAAAGACTGAAATTTAAATATTGTGCTAATTCCTGGATACTTGCACTGCTATGAACTGTAGTAATGTTGAACATTTCCACTGTCCTAATCAACTCAATTTAAATTAAAAACTTTTACATCATTTCTGCAATAAAAAAAAAATCAGTAGTATGCATGACTCCGAGGTTTCTATTTAGGTTTTGTTGCAAATTTTTTTGGACATGATCTTATGGTCAAAACTAAACATAACTAAAGTAAATAGATTAAGTTAAGTCTAGTTGCTGCTCCGTTCTCTGCTGTCAGAGTCTTACTGGCCAGCAGATCCAGCTGTTATCAGTTCACACTTTAACACTCAGCTCAACAGCTGAGTGTGAATGCGTGCGTGTGGGTGTGTGTGTGAGCCATGCCACGGCTCAGCGTCTTTCAGGAATCGCTCCTGTTCAGCTCTTATCTCTGCTGTCCGTCTCTCTCTGAGTCTCTGTGATGAAGACGAGGCTCTGGACTGTGTCGAAGAAAATCCCCTCTCCCTCTGACTCAGCCGGTGTTATGAACAAAACGCAGAGCGAAAGCTCAGAGCAACACATCCACGCAGATTATCACATCTTAACGGGAAAAGTCTGGTTTAGGCTTCTTTTGTTTCCAATACAAAAGAGTGAAATAGAAGTTTAACGATGATAAATAATCAGTGAAATAAAGTCAGTTCTTATTTTGGCTCAGTAATGATGCGTGCCAAATGAAACTGTTCATGTGGGATCTATCAGCACCTCTTAAGTCACGTCTAAACCGTGATTGAACACGACCCCTCTGGGTTAGTTGGGGGCTCTGGAGCCGGTGTGAGGATGTGTACCTTCGCGTGACGTTCTCCTGAAAGGGGTAGATGACCTGTCCGTTCTGGCACAGCTCGCAGATGAAGCCCTTCTCTCGACACAGGCTGCAGCCGAACACGTGGGAGCTGGCGAATTTGATCACCTTGGACAGGAAGGGGGCCAGTTTCCCGTCAATCACCTTGAGGGGGAGGGGGAAAGCAGGAAAGGGGTGAGCGATACGTAATGCCGATAAATGTTAAAAGCCACCTAATCGTCCATCAGTTCACTGCATCATCATGACAACGGCTCTGGGCTTGAAGTCAACAAGCTCTGTTCTGGAATATGCTTTGAAGAACAACAGCAGGGAGAACAATGCCGCGATCTTCTGCTTTCTTTAGAAAAATCTTTGATTGCTGTTGTGCAATGAGGCAGACTAAACATTGAGATAAGAAGCAAACCGTATCACTCATGAGACCAAAAAAAGAGCTGATACAAATCATCCTTTGTATGACCAGCCAGAGAGCAAAGTTGAATTCTGTGTCAGTTTTCTGCCGAAAGCCTGGAAACCTGCTGGAAACCTGCTGGAAACCTGACTTGATGACCTCAGAAGTCACCAAATAGTGTTATGTCTCTACAACTCACAATCTAATCAGGGAAAATACCTTAAACAGTCCCTGCAGGAAATTGCACCTGTTAGTGCAAACTCATTCCCAATTTGCAAATTTTGGGTGGTCATTGCAGATTATCCGCAAATCTGACCAATGACCTGAACGTTTTCTGAATTTCCTTCTTCTCCAACGTTCAGAACCGCAGCTGAAGTTTGACCAATCCTGTTATCTACCTTCTAATTTAACTTCCTGCTTCATGATGTCTTACAACATTCAAGATTACATACGCTAGCTAGGCACCTAATATTAGCTAAATGTCGGCTAACATTAGCTAAATAGCAACAATTAGCTACGCAGCGTTTTTACTGCATTAGAGGCTCATTACTCTCTTCACTGTTAAAATTATTCAACAGATTAACGTGATCAAGCGAGATTTTTGAACAGCTAAACTCGAGGTTTAGCTTTAACTTAAAGCTATTAAGCAGAAATGTTTCGCTGTTGAAGACGACTGTTTCTTACTTCTTTCTTCTGCTTCTGCTTACATTTCAGCAATTGTTCTGTTACCTACAAACAGCTCTGCAGTTTTCAGCAAGAACCTTCAGCTTACAGCATTCACACTTCATTTTTGCAAGGAAATGCTAATTTTCTAGTTTTATTTGTGTAAACGGTGCTATTTCAAGGCGGCACTTGAACACTAAATATTAACTACATTAATGTTCCGTCTTTTTTTGTTGCCATGTCGACTGTATGGCAAATATGGCAAACCTTGACTGCAACTTTAAAGAAAAAAAAATCTGTAATTTTAGGTAGCAATAGTGACAAAAGTTCTGGTGGGACTATTTAAATTAAATTAAACAAAACAGTGACAGGAGAAGAGTGCTAAAGAGGCATAAGACACACACAATAAAACAGATTAAACTTAAATTACAACAATCGATAAATGACACTAGAACTGTTGTTGGTTTTAGATGGAGAAGAAAAAAGAAGAGGAAAGACAACAGAGCGGCCATCTTGTTTTTGGGATCGTCTTTTAATGCTTGGCGAGTTCCTAAAAGGAGGGGCGGTGGGTCGGATGGTGGAGGGATGAAGGGGGAAGGAGGAGCTGCATTGTTGCATTTCTTCTGTGGATGAGTGAGCAGAGAACATAAAATCTCAACATGTTTCCAAACTTTATCACGCCAGCCTGGCTAAGCGAAGCAGACCGGTTCATGAGCCACGCATGTCTGACAGAGACGGGGGAGGGGGGAAGTAGCAGAAAAAACAGAGGAGGAAGTAGGAGAGAGTGGCAGAGGTATAATAAACATGAGATCTTGAGAGAGAAGCGAGAGCCTGCATTCAGATACGAGTGGTTCCACCTGGCAGAGCTCTGGACCTCCCAATTATAACCTCCTTCACGCTGTTTTTCAGACGACGAGAGGACAAGAGGAGGACTTGAGGTAGAGAGTGGAGGAAGGAACCACACACGCACACAGATGAAACATAAAACACTAAGATGTACTCATCCTGTTTCCCCTGAATCAGATAGAGCCGAGCAAAGAGCTGCAACACTTCAAATTGAAATGAAATGGTCTTCGGCAGCAATAGCAAGACACTGATGCTACAGACTCATATGCAGCAATATGGCCTAAATAACAGGTAGAAAAACAATGTAGGACCAATTAAAATGCATTTTTGATTGGTCCTACCCAATGATTTCTGTAACATAAATGTAAATAAAGCACCTTTTCAGTATTTACGCTTTTGTTTTTCAGGTTGTCAAAGTGTAGAGGAACATGATTGAACAATTGGGGTATAATTACGACGCGACACAAAGGTAATGTTTTCCTTAAACGCTCTAAAAAAATGGGAAAAACAAGAGAACACGCTATTTAAGTTAGACTTCTGTGTACTCAGGAAGTAGCGGAAGGCGTCTGTATCTACAGTGAGAGCAATGTGTGTAAAGCTCAAATGAACCAAAACTGTGACATGAGAGAAATAAACAAAAAAACCTGCTAAAGTTCATTGTTCATCTTGTCTCCATGACGACCATCAGATACTATCGACTTGACAACATGTCGATAGTATCTGATCGATGCCCGAAGAAAAACTTATTTTCTGTCCCAGCATTGCAACAACAAACTTGTGGAGCCTAAAGCGACTTTAACTATAGTATAGTACTATAGTATAGTACTGAATAGTGATTCAGTACTATTCTGAAAATGATAGAGACAATAAATAGTAACAGTTCCTTATTTTTGAGGCAAGTGTCTGGCTGTGACTACATCACATAGCAATCAGTCCCACACGTAGCTTCAAACGCTGCTCTTGGTAAACATTTTCGTTAGCGACGTGCTTCGTTCGGATGCCAGCCACATAAACAAGTCTGATTTGTATCACTAAACTGCACCCAGTGACTGCAATTAATCATATTTTCAAACGGATTGACATTTATTGATATTCTCATTAAACAAACTATGGAGGAAATACTAAAGCCAACAATCCTGCCAATACTTTTTGTGGGGTTTTAAACTTCATTAAATGGAATTCATTGTGGCAACAATAAATCAGAACGTGTATCGTTTATCACGATACGATAAACATTAGGTTCATATTAAAATGCATGTACTTAAATGTTTCTGTATGACTGGATTGATTTGTTTACGTATTTCTGCACTTGAATTGGACGGTTTGACTTGGAAAGCACTTTGAGACGAACTGACTTAGTTTCCAAGGGTAGAAAATGCTTTTACACCCAAACAGAAATGTTGTAAACGGACTCACAAGTGTTGCGCATTTAAAACAAAGGAACGTGCTCGGTCGAGTCCAGATAATCAAGTTCTAACGGCGGCCAGACGGATCGGACCGATCCCGAGGGAGGCAGAGAGACGTGCGTGTCCCCCTCCACCCACACCGAGCCAAACCAAACCCAAAGTAAAGCAAGCCTGCTCGGTCCGCTCCAGCCCGGTCCACATGACGAATGGATCCGCTGATGGAGGCTGACAGGCTCAGTAATTAAGGCCCCCTATAATTGGACTGGGCAGAGTCAAGCGAAAGGCAGCAGAGCTCTGGTGACTGACTGGCTCTCTGAGGGGAACGGCGGGGAAAAGAGCAGGAAGGTGGCTGGTCTGACGGAGAGGCGTGGGAGCAACTATGTGAAAGAGCGAAAACTTGACAAACAGAAAACAAGTAAATCAAATCCTCCGTGAGGATAAAGCCCGGCTGCTTTTCATTAAAACGTCCAATTCCAGGAGCTGGTGACAGCTTGTTTTTATCAAAACTAGTCGGCTGAGGTCAAAATTGGCTTTCGTTTTCCTTAAATGGCCGTACGTCAGCCATTACTGCCGCAGTAAATAATCACTGACCATCAAAGTGCCACTGGCTGGTGTTATCACAGCGGGACAATAATTCAGACTGTGAAATTTAATATGAACACATAAATATATTAAAAAGTTGCAGTGGTCCTTAGAGGCCACAATAAATCTATCAGCTGCAGTTCAGAGTCGCAGGTTCTCAAACATGGATTCTCTGCAGGTTTCAGAACCGGACGTGCATCATCATTTAAGATCATTTAGAGATGCTGCGATCATAATTTAGTGGCCGATATCTGATCTCCAAATCTCGTAAAGCTTTAATTTGCATATACAGATTCCAGATGAATCTTTGTCTTCAAGAACAATGATATAAAAAAAGCTAAAAGAAGAACATTTTAGCGATGAAACGATGAATCAGGTTAATTGTGATGAATCCATTGTTGAAAAAAAGTCATCAACTAATTTAGTCATATGCAGATTCATAACTGGAATATACAGATTAAAAAAAGGCCATTTGCTGAAAAAACAACAACACACTCAGAGCAGGAGTCAAGATGAAACTGCACAAAAATACCGTACAGACATTTTGCGTTTAAGATAAAATGTCTGTAAATATGTTCTACCTAGAAGTCAAGAGGCAGTTTCAGCCTCACCTGGTTCAAATTTAGTGATTCTGACATTGAACATATTTCATAATATATAAAAAATATTTGACATCTGCAACTCAATAGCTTACTGACTAAGCAAAATAATGTCGAATCCGGAAAATTATTAATTGAGGCAGATTTTCAAAAAAATCATCATACATTTTAAAGAGACTGAAAAGATTCTTAAAATATAAATAGAATTAAGTGGTTTTAATATTTATATTTAAGACAATATGAGCAATCTTTATGAAAATCCTTAGTTATAAAGAAAAATAAACAAATGCTTTGTTAGTGGATGCAAAACGGGATTAAATGGCAACATGCAGCACAATTCATGTTCTTTGAGCTAATTTATTGAAAATGTAGGCACATATTTTCAGTAATTGCCAAAGTACAGCAAAGTCCATGCCATCCAATATTACTGTTTGGACAGAAACCAACCTACAAACTGAATTACTGATGCTATCTGGAAAAATCTCTGCACCTGGATTATCTTTGACCTTTTCCCCTGCTAAAAAAAGCTCCCACAAAAACCCCAATAACAAACACCCACTTTTCAGCTTCTCTCTCTCCACCCCTCCTGCTCAAACTCTTTCTCTGCTGCACGCAGAGTCTTTGTGCTCCAAAACCTCCTAATCCCCTAAAACTGCTGTTTAACAGCCGTTAGCGTGCCCTCCTCGTTCCATCACACACACACACACACTGAAGCTCCATTGAGAAACTGGACAGCCAGCTGGGATAACGAGGCTGGGAAGAACCGGGGTGAACTCTGTTTGGATAACACGCTCTCCTCCATTAAAGGGAAAATACACAAAACCTGATGGATGTTGTTGTGCATAAACTGTCCCTCTGTTGATTCCAGGAGTTGCTGAAATTGATCTTTAGTAAAACTACAAGGTCTTCTCAGCATCACAGCACTCAGTTTTATTAACAATTTTGCTCTTAATTGAAACAGAAAGCTGATATAATATTGCCATCCATGACATTTATTTATAATTGAAATGAACTAAACCAATAAGATAGAATAAATAAGCAGATCCACAGTTTTTGAAGCGTTTATTAAGCTGAATATTTTACATTCTGCTCTTTATGGGGTAAATGAAGCATAATGTTATATTAGGGGCAAAAACAGAGGATACGTTTTGTGAAAGCACCAACATTTACGCAATCGATGCAAAAGGTAATCTTGATCCACAGTGATGTCTGTATTATGCATTACATATTATGTATTACCCTGCAGTTTTTATTTGCTTGCTAAAAAGCAGGAGATGACCAGAGGTTTAAGTTTTCAGCGTCACAATGGGTCCAAGCATTCATCATTCAACACTACCAGAGTTCACCTGAACAAATTTAAAGCTTTGGAATGTCCTAGTCAAAGTCCAAAACTTGATGTGACACTAGAAATGGACAGAGGTGGAGAAGTCTACCAGTGAATGGGTTCATACTGATAGACTGTTAGTAAATGTTGCCTTTGAACCAGGAGTTTTCTAAGGCGAACAGTCAATGAAATCAAGCTACTGTTGCCTTTTTGCCATATTTTCACCAACTCTCAGTTGGTTTATGAGTTAAAAAGCGCGTCGTATACGTCACAGTAAAGGTGGGAAACGCATCGCTTCTTTCCAAGATAGAACTGGACTTTGTCCTGAAGAGGCGATGCTTGAAGACAGAGGAAAAACTGCTGAACTGTCTTTATGCTTATTTTTCTGAAATTCCAAGAACAGTTTATTGATCCACTGACCTGGTTGGTTATTTATCAATGACCTTTTGGTGTTTAGGAAAGAATGATTTTGTGACACCTTAAACGTTTTTCTAATAAAGGTTTAACTGCAACATTTCAGCTGCATACTGTTACTCAGATAATAAAATGACAACTTTGACATTTCAAATGACTGTAAAGTTTAGGACACCTCATACTTTTCCCACCTATGTTTGCTCCTCCTGCGGCTGGGCCCATGAGGAGAAGGTGGAAATCTTTCTGAGAGCACCTAGCGTTTACTTAAGAGGCCTCTGGTCAAGTGCGAGTGGAGAGGCATGCCAGGCATACAGGGAATGCCAGGGTGTCACTGTGGGAAGCAGGCTGCATGCATGAGCACAAACATTTTCTTCCTGCTACTTTAGTCTTTGCACAAAACCACAGAAACCGCCCCTAAAGCCGGCCGAGGAGCTGCGATGAGTGTCCCTAGACAAACACATATGGCTTCTAGAAAACCAACTGGCTCCTTATTGAGGAGGGCAGGGTGGGGGTTTAGGGTGGAGGCTGTTTGTCAGGAGGTGAAAAGACTAATGTGGTCCAAGCTTTAGCCGGAGGAGCTCAGCCTCCACTGACCTCTGAGCAGGAACAAAAAAAGCCACGTTGATCAAGTGCGTCATTTTATTCAGGAGGAGAATCAAAAGAAACAAGCTTGTTAATATGGAAAACCAATTAAGAGGCAGAGTGCTCGAGAATCTCCGACAGAGAGAGCGAGAGAGAGAGAGAGAGAAGTGTTGGGGGGAGGAAAAGAGGAGAGGGCAGACTCTATCAAAGACTCCTGTTGGAATTAGTAGCAAATGTCTGCTTTGGGGGGTTTTCTGAGCGACTCGTCGAGCTTTAGCAGGGGAGCGCACATGTGCGGCGGGCGTGTGCGTGAGGCTGAGGGGATGTTGGGAAGAATGGAGGGATGTCACGCTTTGTTTTTCTGCCTGTTGATTCTGAATGTGACCAATTAGTGAAGCAGAGAGAGACACAGAGTGTGGGAGTGGAGGAGGAGGGGGTCCAATCTCTTTCACCGTGAGAGTCCGAGGCCGATCGCTGAGTCAGAGCGGGATGAAAGAAGAGGGGAAGAGAAGAAAGAAAAAAAAAAAGAAAAACGGGGCCAAGCTACCACATAATGAGCATAATGACAAACAAAAGGACTTTTCAGTCATTTCTGCTCGCTTTTCCTCAGACCCCCAACTCAGTTTGACGGCTCGGTGCTGAACCGCAGGGAGGCCGGGGCGTGTTTTCTTTTTCTTCGTTTTTTTTTTTTTTTTTGCTACAAAAATTTCTTTCTTACAAAAAAGTCTTTCATGTGAAGCTGAAAACAATGACATCTTTGAAAATAAACTGGAGACAAAGGTGAGCAGATACAAAATCGGAGGACGGTCAGCCGGGAAAACGGTCATTAGGCAAATAATCCTCTGATGTGTTTTGACTGTTTCAGAGCTGAAAGACAAGCTTTCAGAAACTTGGACGGGAATTTATTCAACAAGCTAGTTCTCAATTAGGACTTGATTATTTATTTATTTGCTATTTCTGATGTGCTTTTTCACATTAAACATTAAAACAAAAGATTGACTAGCTGTTAATAAAGGATTAACAGTTAAGTTTATAACCCATTTTTCTAGGCTCTTTATCAAACCTGCATCATATTGAGAACATATTGCATTGCTATTGTGGAAAATTGGGGCAATAATATCAGTTATACACAGCGGTGCACCGATTGAGCAATCTTTAAAAGGGCTGACCTGCCAATTTTAATTTTAAATATGCATATTTTTTCTGAAAAGTCTAAACCTTCCTGTTTGGAGTAAAGCAGGAAGGTCTACTCCAAACAGAGTAAGAAAAACAGCTCATCTGTCTTTGGTCAGTGACTAAAATGTGTTGACATGACTACATCTCCCATGCATGTTTGAGTGTGTACATGTGTACCTGCTGCAGGTCGGCCAGAGAGTACAGGTGAATGTGCTGCAGAAGGTATTCCCTGGGAAAAATCCTGTTAAAGACAAAAACATTTACTGCATCATTTTCCCCAAATCAGATTAACATGGAGTAATTTTACGCTGACGAAAAACCTCTAAATCTTTCCTTTCCCGTCAGATAAAAGGAAGATTTATCCCAGTGTGGTTTATTATGTGCCACAGGAAAAGTACTGAAAAATGACTAAAAAGTATTTTAAGAGATGTGGTTAAACAAACTTCATGAACAAAAAAAGTCCCATTAAGCTGCTGCCATTTTTAAATTTAATTAGCATTTTTTTCAGAAGAAAAAAAAAACATTTATTTGGACTCCTGAACATGAACTAGATTTTTAGTTTTTCTGGTTATTCTGACATTTTCTTTGTTTTTTAAAAGAATAATAATAATTATAATAATAACGGCTCATTTATAATAACTTCTGGATAAATTGTTGCCACTTCTTTCTTAGATTTTTTTTATATTGTTTATTTCCTTTTAGCTCTTCTTCCAATTTCTTTTTATAGTCTGTGTGGCTGTGAACACAACAGTTTGACCTCAGTCACGTGAAATAAGTCTAGATTTTGTTATAATTGTTTTTTTTCTCCCATCGAAGTGGATTCCTACAGTAGAAATCCAACCGAGCCAATCAGCAAAGAGAAGTTGTGAATGAAGATAATTTCCGGCGCGTTTTAGAATTGCAGTCTTAGCTCTCAGCAATGCTAGAGGAGGAAGTGAAGGAAGTCATTCAGTCCGTGTTGGCCGTTTTTCCAAATACTGAATTAACATCAACAGCTGGCACTTCTCTCTTCACAACAGAGGACGACTATTTACAGTGCAAGCAATATCTAGTAAGCTTCATGGGGTCAAACAGCCCGAACGTTAGCGATTGGATCAAATTTAAAACTTTGAGGGTCCAGACCTTCTGTGCAAAGCAAAGATTAGAACAAGGGGCTCGGTTTAACCAGGCTATCTAATTAGTAAAATGTCTATTTGTGTGTAATTTAGTTTCAGTATAAACTGACAGCTCTGTGGAAACCTGAGAGGTTCATGTAAGCGAACATCAAGAAGACCAAGAAACACAGCGAACAAGCCGAGGATTAAGGGTTAGGGCTTAAACCATCACCCCGACCTTTGAACATCGTCTGGAATTGGAAAGAGAATGGGGGTAACGTCAAATCCACCGAGTCATGACCATCCCCCCCGAAACTGGTCTCATCAACAGGGCAAGAGAGCAGCATCCAGAGAAACGACCTGGAGAAAGCTTGGGTGGGAGAATCTGCTGACGGGAGCAGCAGAGTGGCAAGAAGAAACATTGTTGAAAGAATCTTGTTTAAAATTTACTACAAGTCACTTAGTGTTGATCCGTCACATAGAATCCCAGGAAAACACACTGAAGTTTGTTGTTGCAACGTAACAAAATGTGTAAAAGGTGAAAGGAATATAAATAGTGTTGCATAGTCCTGCAGCACTTCAAGGTCACAATAAGGTTAGAGATAGTAAATAACAAACAATAAAAGGTTGTCTTCAGTGTGTGAAGACTGAGGCCTCCTCTCAGACAACCAGGATAGACGGCACCGCGTTAAATCCCACCTAAAGCCGTGACGAGTGTCGCTAAGGTGCGTGGACATGTGTGATCCAAACACACCATGGCGATAGACACCACTGATAATCTGATGTTTGGCAGGTTACCAACGGTTACAACATCAGCGTTCACGACAACAAACACGTACAGACACAAAAGCTGAGATTGTGCTGCGTGTGTCGATCTTGATTAGAAACACTTGAGAGCTCTAACTACATCAGGAGATTAGATTAGAAAGGCCTCACACAGAACTGTGAATGTTCACAAATAGCAACTAACTTAAATATTTGTGTTTGTAAGACCTAATAACCCTTAAGTCTACATTTTACAGCAATATCCTGAAGGATTTTTCCACTGCACGAGACACACCTTTTATTAAAACTGTTATCACTCTGGGATTATGACGGTTTACCGAAGGAAGGACTGACTTCGCTGGGTGTGTGCAGTAGGAAGTAAGTGGTAAAGGTGTGTGCACGAAGGTGGCAAATCAAGGTTTTCTATCACCCTAATTGAACGTTCAACAATCATTTTGCTGAGAAGAATGCATGTTTGTTGTGCAATTCAAACTTTTATTATTTTGTCAATTCCCCCACTGCACAAATAATATAGCAGGACCTAAAATTGGAAACGTTTAAGCATTTTATTATGATTTTAGCCAAACAGAATCTAGTGCTTAATTGTCAAGGAAAATGATTTGTTGTTTTTATACAGTTTGGCTGCGTTCACAGGCGTGTCTCGATGCTCCATTCAGATTTTCTGCTGAAATGTGACTTTTCTTGGGTGGTCGTTCACACTGCTGTCTATGTACCGGTTTCCAGATCTTGTTGACAAAGAAAGCAATAAAACAGAAAGCACAACTAAAAGCTACAGAGCACTGACTGCAACCTCTGTAGAGAAGTCAGTTCTCTGCAGAGAGTCATGAGTGGTGGGATTATGATGCGCTTCAGTGACACAGACTCCTTTCTTCGTTTTCAGAGTTACACTTTTCAGCCGTTGTCAAAATTATGACACGTTTCCCGTCGATGACGTAAAAGTCAGATAAAATACAACATGGCTGACGCTTTGAAAACTATCAGAATTGTATCTTAATTTCACATATGGAAGTGGCACAAATCAGATTTTTTAGGATTGTGGGTTAAAAATGTCAGATTGCTGTGGAAAAGTTGGATTAGAGTCGCACATGGGCAAAAATAAAAACAAAGTTAGATTTGGGTTGCATTTGCCTGCTGTGTGAATAAACCTTCATCTAAACAAAGATTGTTTTATGCCATTCCAGCTGAAAGGTTTTACTCCAATAATGCTATGTAAAATTCTCTGTGATCCAGACAGTTCAGGAATCATCCTTATTAATAAACAGAGAAAACACGGCAGAGAGGTGGGCGATGAAGACGGATGTTTAAAACAGAGTTGGGTAACTAAACACCAACCCAAACTTTGCACCTCAAGGTTATGCACTACTGTGACTTACTCTGTCCCATAAAACCACACTAAATCACAGTTATCTAAGGTTGTAATGTGATAAAATGTGACAAAGTGCAGCTACAGGAATGTATTTATAGGTAGGAATCCTCTGGTTTGACTCAGGTCATAAAAATATACCACCTCATAATCAAATGGACAACAGCAGAACTTACTGTGCACCATTATTTACCATCAAAAAAAAAGGCTGCACTAAAATCCCCCCCCAAACAAGATTGGCTTGTCTGCCTTTCTGCATGTTTTGTGAGCAGATTGTAGGACATGGAGTCAACTTGACCACACAGCATTATTTATCCCAGTATCCCTGGAAACAGAGGCCCTGTCATCCCAGCCATAGTTTACTAACAACTTTAAACAACCAGCTACGCTTGTGAAAGTTTACAGTTTTAATCCACTGATTTTCTTTTTTTATTTCTCTGCATCGGCAGCAAAACAGGAGTAAACAGCTTTTAGAAGAAGATTTATTAAGCTCCAGTCGCTCACGACGTTTTGATTGGCTGCTGTTCCCCAGGAGCCCGCCCCCAGCACCTGACAAATGCGCTTCTTTCCTCTGGTCCCGCAGGAAGCTGGTGCTGGCTTAGCTGGTGTGTTTTGTGGAAACACAAAGACCCGGAGCGCTAGTACCGCCTCAACAGTTTGGTGTAAAAGCTGAACTGAGAGCGTGTCCACAGATTTCTCTTTTCAGACCCTCGTCCCCCCATGCAGACAGATGACATCAGGAAGGTTTTAGCGCCACAGACCTCATCAATCCTGGAGTGTTTAGAAGTGGTGGGCCGCTGGCCGCCATCGGCTAATGGGACAAAAGTAAACACAGAAAGCCGCAACGCCGCTTTAGGCGGCAACTCGCTTTATTTAGCTGATCTCCGACAAGCAAAGTAACATGAAAATATTTGAAACTTTCTAATGAAAATGTAAAAGTAACGTTTCAGGATTTTCACTGCAGCTGTCATTCAAAAGGAAATGAAACGTCACAAACAGAGGGTGAGGTTTGCACGACTGCATACTCAAATTATGGCCAAACTAGGGATAAGTTGTAAAAATATAAACTTATGTCTCTGTATGTGTCTCGATTCATTCAGTGAATCATTAATATCGAAGTTTTACATAAAGCAAAAATGTGAGGTTCAGTCGAATGCCGAAACGCCTTTCAATATGCTAACCACAAACGGTAAAAATAAGGTTTTTGATATTCTGTGCATTGGAATAAAACTGTAAAATATTGTGATGATTTATGATTAACCCACATGTTGACTCTTTTTTCATTTTTCCTCCATAATCAAAATGCCCCCACCTCTCCTTGTGAGCTTAAGGATTGCAGATGCCATTAAGCATCAAAGGAAGTCCGTCCCTTCAGCCGAACACGACATGCATAGAGGTCATGAAAACCTGGACTATTAAATTTCGTATCCAAGCAGTCCCTTAGGCTTGTATTACTGTACACATGAATATTTTCTGTGTATTGACTAGTGCCGTCAATGGATTAAACATTTTTTTATCAGATTAATCACACTCAGATCATCCGAGGAGATGCTAGAGGTTTGCATCATTACAAATATTTAAATATATGAAACGCAGCTTGAATTTTTAACAGTTACAGCTAATTCTGCTGACGTAGCAACACAAAGCAAAGAACAACTCAATTTTAAATAAGAGAGGAATTTCACTGTACATCATTAGTGGAGGCAATGAAGATGTTATTTTGCCAATAACCTATAAAAGCATCATGTTTTCATTGATTTCTTTATATGTTCTCCTTTCTTCTTGATCAGTTTCAAATGGGCCTCCAAACGGCATAAAGAACAAATAAAGTAATGTGACTTGTTGTTTTTGTTTTAAATGCTTTATTTAAAATATATTTTTAAAGTTTTTCTTTTTAAAGGGAAAGAGTAAGAGTACATTGTGTTGTAATTTATGTTTCTTGTTTAAACTTAATTTTCTTTTTTTAGATTATTATGCAGGGACTGAAGCTTTTTTTTGTTGTTGCTGTTTTTGTGTTTTTCAAATTAGACAGCGAATGTGTAACCAAAACAACCGAACAACTTGTGAACCACCTTTTTTGCCATATTTAGCCGTTTAATTGTCTAATAAGCAAAAAGATGTCCGCCTCACACACAAACGTTCACTTTGTATTTTGTTAAAAGTCGCCAAATGTGGACAGTATAGAGTTAAAAGCTACAGTGGTAACGTGCATGGTATGGTGTCTTGTAGTCAGAAGCTGCTCAAGAAGGAACAGTTGCAGTAATTGGTGCAATTTCATCTTCAGGGTTTCTTTTCATTAAAATAATAGTTTTATTTTAGTTTCCAACCTGCTGTAACATGGCAGACGGGTTGAAATGGTTACTAGGGGTAACAAAGCCAATTTGCTGTCTCTGATAGTCCGACCTTTCACCTTAAAGCAGAAGTTTTTTAAGGGGTTTTCATAAGGCGGCTCTCTAGTTCAGACACATTCAGCATCCCTCCTCAGTGCTCACTTGAAAATGCTCAACAAATTGGGACCGAACTTCATATGAGATGACAACTAGATTAAGTAAATATATCTATGTGTGAAATATCTTCTTCCCCCCCCCACCCCCCACTTCACGTAGGATCCAATTTGTGTTGCTTTGATGGTTCTGAACAGAGTTGCATCGTTTCCAGAGCCTCAGGATGTTTAAGGAAAGAACAGCTGCTTACTGCATCATTCAGGATTAACTAGCCTTTTACCAGCCGACACATATTCATCAGTGCAGTACTTTTCCAGCTGGAGCCTCGTAGCTGGTTGTTTACTTAAATTCAGGTGCTGACTCTGTGTTTTAGGGCGCAGAAGAGTTCGTTTGTTTCGCACTCAATTTCTTTTGAAATAAGAGAGCGGCGCGATCGACGAGGGCTCAAAAAGCAGAAGTGAGATCTCAGGCAGCCTACCGTCGCCTGAGGTCTTCGGCGACGGTCGCCCTGCAGCTGAACAGGTAGGCCCTGAGCGACTGGAGCTGCTGACGGAGGCGCAGCACGGTGCTCAACGCTTCACAGTGTTCGTACAGGCAGGGGTTGAGCTGCTGGATGTCCAGCAGCGGCTCCTCGTACACAAACTCCAGGAACTCCTTGGCCTGTTTGGACACCTGGAGGAGAACGTCAAGAGTTTACTTTTGGGCACCGCCAACACGTTGCACATAATCCCGAGCAAGCTGTACTTTTCATGCATGTTTTGGACGAAGTAGGCTTAGAGAAAAGCCCGACATAAAGGCTGCGGTTTGCGCAGCTTAAAAAGGCGGGATGTAACACGTTCATTTGTGAGCTTTAGACATGCCTTGTGATTTTCTTTACCTGTGAGACAAAGCCTGGCTGGCTGTGTGTGTTTCCCCACCTTGTGTTTACTGGTGTCCCAGTTGTGCAGGAGGCGCGCAGGGATGAGGAAGGAGTTATCCTGATGGCAGCTCTGGCAGTAGTACCAGCCGCTGTAGTAGCAAACCTTTGCCTTTCCTTTGGAGAGGCCGACTGGACGCTGACAGCCTGAGGAGAGAGAGACTCAGTAAGCCGCTGCTTACCAAGAAGGCTTTCAGATATTGTTCAATTAAAATGTTTGGATTTTCCAGATTTACATTTCCAGATATCTTTGTCACCATTTTTTTGAAGCAAAAATACAAAACCTCACAGTAAATCTTTGGGTAGTCAGATTTTATTTATGGAAAGTGCAAAAACTAAAAACTGTAAAGAAGGGGGGCAAAACCATGATGGGAAGGGAGGAACTTTATGATGCTTAAAAAGAAAGAAATAGGGATGCAACTAATGATTATTTTAGTAATTGATTAAACTAGCGATTATTAGATAGAAGAATATTGGCACATTCTGCAGATTTTCTTATTTAACCACTTAAAACACATTTTTATTAAATATTACAAAAAGATGCTAATACCAAAGTATTAACACACTCGTGCATCCTTCAACGAGAAAACACACCCAAACTAAAAGCAGACCATTTCAAAGTGAATGTTTAGAGTTGCAAAATATACAAAACAGTCTCTCTGTCCATTTCATCAGAAGGAATCCTAAGACGACAGAGTCTGTGCTTCTTTTTTTTGCAGCCCTAACACAAAAACCCTAACTAAGTAAGATCTTTTTTCCTTTTACTATTCAGCCTAGTAGCTTCCCTGGCCTGCTTTGTTTTCTCAACCTTTAAAGTTTGCGCTTCACCCAAACACCTGGGTCCGCTCTGTGATCGGGAACACCCAAACATTGGAGTGCCGAAGGGCTACAACAGGTGTCCCTTATCCACACCATCTGAGAGGATGTAAAGCCTGGAGGAAAACAGCAAAGGAGGGAAATAGAAAGATCCGGAAGAAAAGAAATGGGAGATGGTTATCGCTTATTTTTAAACAAAAGTAGAACCTTGGCTTAAAAAAAAAAAAAAGAAAGAAAGAAAGACGGAAGTAGCTGAACATGTGTCGGCATGTCCAGGGTGCTCCAACACGAGATGGAAGAAAAAGAAGGAATAGACTATTGAGAGATGAGAGGAAAGAACAAAGGAGAGACAACAACATGGACAGATTAAGACAGATGAAGGGAGCCAACGCGGCTCCGGTAGCTTTCTGTTATCTCGTGTCATCTCATCAGCACAAACAATGCTGCAATCAACATTTAAAGCTTTATTCATCCTTTATCTGATAAAAGAAAAAAAGACGTCCATGTTGGAACTGAGAGGCGCACCGAAGCTATAAAATGTTATCCTCGCGGTTCTTTATTGAAGTTATTTTCTTTGCAGGTTTTTTTCTAAATCAGTTGCGTCACTGGATCCCATACAAACCCACCAATAAGCCAAATCATTAAAATTACAATATAACATAATATGGATGCTAACGTCAGAACAAATATTAGACTTCTGGGTGTCTTCTGGATGTTTGGCAACCAGCATGTCAGCTGTTGTTTCATGTTCAATGCTTTAGCCTAAAACAGAGCAGATTATTCCATGTCCATCCCTCAAAACTACTCCTATTTTTGAGAGGCCCTATAAAGTCATTATCAGTTTTAGTTCCTTATAACTGTCTGTCATGTTGCTGTGAGTTTATAGTAAAGTTGTAAATCGCCAGAGACGTTAAAGGCTAACAGCTAGTCTTTTGTTTCAGCTGATCTTAGTTGTTTAAAACAAGTCAAATTCAAGCTGTTTGTATCATGCGGATACAATGTTATGTTAATATTAAAGATCTAAACTTCACCAAAAGAGCTTCATTAAGTCTGTCAGTGGTTTCAATAGCAATTCTGTTCAAAAATACTTCATTTTCCCCCTTATGGTGATGCTGTAGCAGTCAGTCTTGCAACAAATCTGAAGATGCCTCTGACTGAAGATACTGTAGCTGAATGACAGTATCATCATTGTCTCACCTGTGTTGCAACACATAAGTTGTTTTGTCTAAAACCGCAGCCAGGATTTATTTGGCCAAGAAAACAGCAACAAACAAAACACATACGGCTCTGTATTTTGAGGAAATATCTTTTTTTTAGTGTTGGTTCTTTTTAAATTGCTAATATGGAAGATGATCTCACTGACCTTCGACCACTAAGCCCTGGGCATCGCAATAATTATGTGTTAAGGGGTCGTGTTTACTGTGCTCTGAAGAGGAATAGTTCAAAACTTCTTCTATTGGCATTTCATGTTTTCTAACTAATTAGTAATGAAATTCGCTCAATTTAAACAAGAAACTAACAAAGCTTGAATTCTATGTATTTCTTACAGATTTCAAATCAAAATTAAAAAATATATATTTTCTTTGATAATGGAAACAACAAAAACCAACAGCTATGATTTAAAACTTAAAATTGACAAAAGCCTAACAAAATTAAAGATTAACCAGCCATATACTGGTATTCATGATTTATAGACTGTAGACTTTAATGAAGCACAAAAAAGTACGTATTTCTTTTTTTTTACTTTTTTAAAGTAAAAAAAATTACTTTAAGACGATTTCTTATAATGATTCATTTCTTACAATACAAGTAAGAAATAGGATAGAAATCAAGCATATGTGTATAAAATTGTATCTTTCTAAGAGTTTACTGAAGGCTAGTGTTAAAAAGATAGGGCTTGGATGGATTTATATAAAAATTCTCCAAAACACACATCAATAATCTGGTAAAAGAAACAAAGCCAAACCTTTGTACCGTGATTTTCTTGTACTTTGACAAAAGTGTAACTGAAAACGATCAAGTTTGAACTGAGCTACGTAATAAATTCAAATTTGTTTTAATGCCAAACAAATTTCTTGTATTTCCTGTTTCAGTGGGTCACTATAAAGTTTATTTGCCATGAGAGAAACCTATTTTGCAGCTTGGACACGAGAGCAAAGGTCTCTGCACTTCCAGCTACAATCCTGATGCAGAAACCCGGTCGTGCCGTCTCATAAAGCTTTTGGTACGGATGATTCACATCCGCGGCTGTAAGTGTAACTCGGCAACACATCAGTCACACCATGTTGGTTGGCCTGCCATCGATCCTTTCAGTCTCCACGAAACCTTTACTGGTTTAATGAAGAAACTTCTAAAAAAGAAGCCTTTTATATGAGAACTAGTAAGTATTAATCATGGTTTTTCTTGCTTGTCTCATGTAGTATTGAAATTAACTGAGGAACTGTAATTTTTAAATCAAAACAGGCAGAAATGAAAGCTGGAAAACCACCAACCAGTGTGTAATGAATGCATGAGTTTCACCTTTTGACTTGAATTAGTGAGACAAAATAACTCTTCAATGACATTCGAATGTATCAACACTCACCTACGTATGATTTCTTGCAGATACAATTTAAAAAAACAAAACACAACATCCACAGAGCATGTTTTTAGCTTCGATAAAGTCGGGCTAATTATAGAGGTGAGCTCATGCTGGTGTTTGGGGTGGATGCTCTAACAGTAAACCACAGTCCGCCAGTTGCGAGCCAGCGCACTGGGGCCATGGTTAGCAGTCGGGGAAACACTGTGTCACTTCGAGGAAGTAGCAAACCGCCAGAGCAGTTCGCTGGCCATCTGTGGCCTCTGATTTAGTCTGTCTCTGCCAGGACCGCGGGAACAAAGAGGCACACGTAAAAAAGCCCAAAGCCCTTCGCAAAACCAGAAAGCCTTTACCTCAAATTCTATATCATGAGCACAAGAGGTTGAACACACCCACACAAACAAACGCACGGAGCCAAAGGTTTGTCCAACTGCACTCTGTAAAGACTCTGCAGAAGAGGACAAGTTTGACAGAAAATATAAGCGGAAGACTGACGAGAAGCTAATAGCTGTAATACCTTGGATCACTGAGCTGTTATTATGAAATAAGGAGTGTTTATACTATATGCACATAAAATCTAACTCGAGGACTTTGTGAGTCAGACTGAAATTGTTTGGTAATAGTGAGAGAAAATTAAGGGACTATTTAAAGTAAGCATGTTTTTTTTTGGTTTTTCTGGACTTCTTGGACCTCTTTATGTCTTAAAAAAATAACTAATTCAATTAAGTTGATCACACCGCTATAATTTGCCCATTTAAAATTGCCTCAGTACCATAAACACCAGTTTGATGAGCTGACAAAGAAGACATACTTGCATTTACCAAAATAAAACAGCACAGTCCACGATTTAATAGGTTCTAATCTGTCCACTCCTGCTTAATTCACAAGTGGAGAGGTTCAAGCACAATATTTCTAGTCTGGCCTTAAAATCCTCCCTGGACGATCTTGATCTTGGTATTCTGCCATATATAAACACAAATAAAATACTTTGCTCACTTTTGCTTCAGTTCCTTTAAGAGTTTTGTAGCCCAATAACTCCATAAAAACCCAGAGGAGTTTATATGCTCTAGATAAGTCTAGCACAGAGTGAGTTTTTAAAAAAAGGCATAGATTCTTTTGATTTGAAAGATGTGTGATTTTAATCCTCAAAACTTAACCACAGATGTTGTCCAATGCAATCTCATTCCCTTTCCATATCACATCTGGTTTCCATATCACATCTGGTGCTTGAGGGGAATCTGTGACCCATCAGTGTGTCCCAGGACAGACTGCATTCAAACTGCTAAACTAATGCAAAAAAATCTCTATTTATTCACATTTCACTTTGTCTGCATGAAATGTTAACTTAAAATAGCTTGAACAAATTAGAAAAGAATGAATCAGCATTGGGAATTGATGAACTCCAAGGTTTCTGGGTGTTATGAAGGGTCTCTTCTGATTTTGGGGCATTTAATTGACATTATGGTCAATGGCATTGCAAAATTGTCCTTTTTTTGGCAATGCCGGTGGTAAGACGGTCTGTTGCTCAGATGGAGACAGCCATCAAGAGGAATCATCATGGACTTTGAGTTTTCAAAACACAAAACTTTCAACTTCAGTTCTGATTTTGAAGATCGTACAAAGCCCAATTTTTACCTTAAACCTGGCGCTGCTATTTTTTTTTTCTTCTTGAACATTCGAGTAACAAAAACCAGTTCAACCAGCAGAGCAACAACTGAATTTTCTGCTCCTCTCTGATCTTTTATGCGTCTTTCTGGGATGAAGAGGAAGAGGGACAGAGGGAAAGATGAATGGGAATTCAAACGTGGCTCAAAGGTCCACCGATTGTACTGCGGCTCTCTGTAGTGAGAGAGGGTCACTTTGACCTGATCGCACCGGGAGAGAGAAAGAGAAAGAGGGATGAGAAAAAGAGAGAAATGGAGAGAGAGAGAGAGAGAGAGAGAGATGACATCAGGGCAAGAAGAGGACTCCTGCTTTCATCTGCCCACCGCTGGTTCAAACCACCACACCTCTGACAGGACACTGCTGTGTGTGTGTGTGTTTGGTCTATACATGTGTGAATTAACACTGAAAAGACGAGAAGCGTGAGCTTTGATGTTCCTCATTCATAGCGACCAAACACTCACATGAAAATGTGAACAAATGGAGAGTCTAAGATTGCGTGTGTGTGTGTGTGTGGGCGTGTGCGTGCAAGTCTGAGACTGTCAATCTTTTGAAGTGAACCTCCAACTTCCGCAGTTCCCTTGAATTTACCGATTCCCACTTCACTCGAAACACCCCGCCACACCCCCCTTTCAAATCTAATGGACTGACATGGTAAATCAGGGGCCTGAGAACGTGCTCCATTGCAACAACAGGGGCCACCAAATCAGGAGGCCCTGATGTGTGTGTGTGTGTGTAAATCGTACATGTGGGGAGAGGTTAAGGGATGATGGGGGTCAGTCTTCAAACGTAAAGCATTTCCTATAAAAGGAATGTAAAAAGCAGCTAGCTATGTACAGTAGCTAGCTAGATGCATTTTGATGCTAAGCAACAAGTCGTTTATTACGAATGTGGATGGAAGCAGAGTATGAAAATGCAAAAGGTGGATTAGACTGGGAAGTCAGAATAAGAAAGATTAAGAAAACAAAGAGTGGAAACTGAAGCTGGGTGTAGCAGCTAATGACTGGTTTGTTTTAGCAGCTGGCTACTTGCAGCCTTAACCACCCTGAAGTCAGCGAAGGTGTTTGCACACAATGCAAACTTTTGCCTGACAGAAAAGTTCTGAGAGAAAAAAAAACGTAATAGATTCATGAGGTTAATTTTTTTACCTGTGATTGACACATTTAAGGCCAACTTAGATTTCTTTAATGAATTTAAGACATTTAAAGTCTTAATTTTAGATCAATAAATTTAATCTAAAATTTGATGATAGCACCTCAGCTAACTGTCTCTGAGACAAACGTCAAATTGTCTTCGATCTGATTCTCATTGAGATATTTCATCTTACAAAAATGGAAAATAGCAGGAAACCATGGGTTTAAAAACGGAAAACTAGTTATCCCTCGTTTCTAGTAGAATATTTCTACAAGTGTTTTATGGTATATCAGCTTTAAAGTAGGTGAACTTGCATGCAGGATACACTTTTCCATTCAAGGAGGCACTTTTGCAATCAGTACTACAACATAAAACTCATATTTAGTTTTATGTTTTTGCCACATAAAGGGATTTTATAAACATGTCAAAAATAAAATGTTTCACTATGAAAGCAAATGAAATGAAACTGAAATCTATTTGTTTTATATCTTTTCTATAAAATGGAAAATGAAGAAAGGTAAGTAGCATCGTTTGAAGCTGGTTTCTTTTAAAAGCTTGTTGTAGACGTTGCATGCATACGAACCAACAGGAAAACTGTTTTGTTCAACAACAAAACCATTTTTTTCCCCTTCTTTTTTTAAGAGCCACAGGGGCGGACCCAATGGGACTCTGGAGCCGCAGGTTTAAGACCCCGGGTCAAGAAACTTTGAATCCCCACTTCATGTCCCCTTATGCTCTACTACTAAAGTGGTGGATGAGTGAAAAAAGAAGAAAAGCAGCAATAGAGAAAAACCTGCCTGTAAAAATCTAAAATGAGAATTATTCTTAATGTAGATTTTTAAACAGAGTTGCAGGTTTCTGCTAATTAACACAGCGGGTGAGTAAAAAGGGACACTGTCCCTTTTGAACGGGTGGACAGCGGGAGAAATGGAGACAAAAACAGGACATGGCTATGAACATGAATGTACTGGTGAGAATGAAAAGGTAGAAGAGGCGAGTAATAAACGGGCTGAAGGAGCCGAGGTGCGCGCTCTATAGAAAACACACGTATCCAGCTGTCCCGTCCATCCAGCTCTGACCTGAAACCCCTCCAACAAACCCCTCCGCTCACAGCTGTCCACTGTCCCCGGGCAGCTTTCATTTGCTCTCATTCACCCACAGGTTCATTCATTCATCCATTTTTCCTCTCCACCAACGCTTTAAGCCCGCCAATTATCATCAGTTGGCCCCGGACGGCCCCCCATCCTTGTTCCCGTTTCAGCTGTCCTTTCAAACAGCCCTGCATTAATAAAGCCAGTGGTTACAGATAAAAAGGGAGGTGAGCGGCGATTATTCAAAGCCCTCCAAAAGAGAGAGAGGGAGAGGAAGCCCATGTTTCACACCCAGGGGGAGTAAAGACACAGCCTGCCATTTGCGGGGTTGTCCAAGGGTCTGGTATGAGGACAACCTGGAATATTAACAGAGAAGCCGGGACTTTAATAGTCCTAATCTGAAGAAGGGATCTAAGAGTACATTAGGAAGAAAAAAATCTAGTAAAACTGAAGTTAACCGAGGTCAGGGAGTGGTTTAGGAGTCTTGATGAAAGACTGGGGGGACCTCCATGTTTTACTCCAAGTCCACATTATTAATGTGCACTGAGTGGAGTTGAGTAATAATGCTATAAAAAGTTAGCTTTAATATGATGTTGAGTAAAGATGTTTAAAGAAAAAAGTTAAAGCAACAAGGAATGACATAATAACTGCTTTTATTCCTGCCACTACTGGAACATGACATACTGATAATTACTGTGGGGCTGAAACAATTAATCGGATTAATAACGATTAATCGATTGTTCAAATAATTGTCACCTGATTTGGTAATCAATTAATCGTAAACTGGAGCGTAAAAACTCAAAGAAGGCCATTTGCTGAAGGAACAACATCCTGAGAGGAGTAAACTGTGAATAAAAAGCAATAAAATGCTTATTTTCCTACTTACAAAAAGAATTGAATGGTTTGTTTATTGGCATATTTTAATGCATTTCAAAGATTGTATAAGACTTAAATTAAAAATCTACAGAATGTGCCAGTTTTAGTTTTCCTGATCATTCATTTGAATAATCGACAGATTAATTGATAACTGAAATAATTGTTAGTGGCAGCTCTGAATTACTGTGACAAATGCCTTCTGTTCAAGATTAATTTACTATGAACTAATCATTTGCTACATTTAGGAGTAGTTCCTAAGCTACATTTCTTACTCCACACAATATTACTGCACAAGTTGGTGAGTAATTAGACGAGCTATCTGCTCAGGTAGCCAAACCCGCAGCAGACTCTTTATCAGACATGCTGCTCTTTTCATTCTGACAGCGTTAACATCAGTGACGGATGGAGCTGCTTTAGTAAGTCTTTTTCAAGATGAGCTATTTTCAGACAGTTGAATTTATCTTTTGTGTAGGCAAAGAAAAAGCATTGGGGTCCAACTAGGTGATCAGCGGACAGGTGGGTTAGGGAGAGCCCTGCTCCCCACAGCCCATCTGGTTTAAAGGGTTTTGGATTGAGACGACATCATGAAGGAAACTGCTACCAGTTTGAGCTAACTGCTAAGTAGAGATAAAAGCCTACACACCTCTTTGCTAGGCCTTATAAATACGACATTTAATTTGGGTCTAGAGCAGCTTCTATCAGAACTCATGTTGATGATAAGAGGCTACACAAGCAGATGATAAGCCAGGAGAATGCTAAACATTTTTCACATTAGGAGGTTCAAAATATCGCACGTCCAATGAAACCATTTTTAACTGCAAGTTCAGGTCGACCAGTCCTTGTTTCTAGGGCTGTAAATGTGACTCTTTTAGCCCGTTGGTCCCGTGGACATTTAAACTAACCAAAGACAATTAAAGCCAGGCACGGTTAGCCCATTTCAATGTGAGTAAACATCTTTACGAGGCCGTCTTCACACTTTTGGGCCACGTTTTGTTGCAGCTGAGGCAATGTTGTAGTCATGATTGTGCTAGACATGATGCAGTACTGAAGTATTGGTAACGCATATAGAGATATGATGCTCGTTTGTCGTTTTAGGTAACATGCTGTGAAAGGATCTCACTAGGAGTCTGGTAGAGTTTGTAAATGTCACTTACCTGCACACCTAAAGCTCTGAGCGGTGAGCCCCTTCTCCACTGCCAGGCAGGTGAGAATACTGAGGAAACTGGTGGTGACGGACTGCCGCTTGGCTCTCTGGGCCTCCCTCTGCCTCCTGTCTCTTGATGGTTTGGATCTCAACAACACTCCTTGGAGACCAGGAGGTCCGTCTGATTCTCTCCTGTCGTCTTGCGTGGGCTTCTGCGCGTCCACCGCCTGCCGCAGCGCCTCCACCCATTCCTGAGCTTTCAGGTGATCATCCGCCTTGAGCTTGAGGATCTCTTTGGGGAAAGCGGCCTGGAAACACTGCCCTTTATCCGCCCAAGACTCTCCAGCGTCTGGTACAAGATCCTGTTGTACAGACGAGCAGGAAGCTAAGGAGAACTGAAGGACCGGTTGGGACACAGACCCCCTGCCTTCAGTCGGAAAAGCTTGGAGGGCAGATCTCGTCAAGACGAAGGTGAAGGCCCGCCAGTTGTTCTGATCCATCAGCAGGTGGAGAAGTCCAGCTTTCAGCACATCCTGGAAGCGCTGGTTAAGCAGAGGGAGGGTGGTTGGCCGACTCAACACTCCAGAGTTCATAGAAAGCGATGCTTCTGAAGAAGTTGGGGTGTCACTATCCCCGTCGGGTCGGGTGTCAAGCCCAGAGGGAGAGGGCGACGAGGAAGGAGACATCGGTACAGGAAACTTCTGCTGAATTTCCACGCTGTTCTTATGCTTGCGGTTGTCCTGCCTCACGGGCCTCGCCGCCTGAACCTTCTCCCACATCAGCCGCCGCCACTCCATCGCTTCCCACTGGTTGGCCGCCCTCAGCTGGAGACGTGTGCTGTTGAAGAACAAGGCCTGGAGTGTGCGCTTGTCACCAGTCTGGCTCATCTGACTGGACTGGCTGCAGGGTGCCGGGGCAATGACGCTCTGGCAGTGCGACAGAGAGTAGGCAGTGCCCAGTTGGCGATTGGCACTGCTGTCCAGAGTATAGAGCCGCAGCTCACAGGGAGTCAGCTCAACATAGCAGGATGTCCAACGGCCCCGTGGGCCTTCGCGCTGCTCCATCTCGCCCTGCTTCACCACGCTGCTTCTGCTGCTCCTCTTGTCAACTGGAAACAGAAAAGGAGAAAAGAGATAAATGACTCATATTTGGAATCAGTTCATTGAACGTATAGAAAAACAACCCAGTGATCATCCAGCTGGTGCTTCTGCACACCCAAACAAGAAGTTGTAAGAGCTGCTTTTCAACATTTCCAAAAGCGGTAAACTTATTTTTTCTTTATTTTGTTCTGATGTTTCTCATCATCAGTCCTACAGGCACTTTGTCTGCCTACAGGACTATCCATCAGGTTTTCCTTAAATTTGACTTGGAACCATTTTTAGTGTTGTTAGACAGAAGGCAAAGTCTGTCGGACACCATCTGTTCACACTACTGCCGCTGGGGAGACAGTAAGAGATTTTAAATGTCACAAGAGTGAAAAACAAGTTTTTTTTCTTTCCCAGATCAAACTTGTGTCAAGTCTTATCTCTCTTGACTGTTCGACTATTGATCTTGTTGTACTGCGTTCTGTGCAATGACAACAAATCAAATTAATCAATCAATATAATGCTGTCATATGCCCTATGAAATACTGAATAACATCTTAATGCAATAAAAATACTGAAACCAATAAAAAGAGGAACAAAAAGAGCCACCTGCAGAACAAACTCAGAAATGTGTTGAACTAAAGAAAAATGGAACAACGTAGATCAGCACTTAAAACAGAGAAGAAAGCAAAGCAGGTTTCTAAAATAGAAACACGATGCATCCTGATCATTAAAGACCTGATCCCTATTTTGAGCGAGCAGCAGCAAGACACGAGCTCACTGAAAAAAGACAGTATGCATCGAGCCAAAAAACAAATGTATAAGCAATCAATGCATGTTTGAGGTGATGTGTTATCAGACAACTAAAATTATTTTCTTAAACTAGTATATTCTGAGTGCTATGAACTTTCATTTTTCATGCAAATGTAATATTTGGTCAATTGTGCTGATGTTCCCACCTGACACTAATGACCTTAAACCAATTTGCAATTTTCTGGCTGATCTCATCTTTAAAAAAAATCTGACCTGCTGATTTAGATTTTTTTTGTCGTAGTGGGGCGACTACAGTTAACCACAGATGTGAAGACGTGGGTCCGTCAGTCGGTCCTATCGCACAGCAGAAAGAAAGGGACAGTGGCTGATTTTCAGGCTTTTGTGGCTATAGCTAAGATTGATTTCTCGTGTAAGTATCGATCGCAGATCTAACAAAATTAATTTAATTTAAATGAAGCAACAAATGGCAAAAAGAGGAAATAAATGGACATATATGGCAAGTGATATTGTCATCACAATGTATACTATTTTTATCACAGCTGCAAGATTTCTTTATATTGTGTAGTCCTAATCCTTTACCTTTTATGTAAAATATATATATATATATATATATATTTTTCCAGCTTTAAAACTTGATTGTTTGAGCTTTAAAACCGGTTTAACCTGAAAAGTTGTGCTTACTGGGATAAGAGCTTTAATTAAGATAACAGCAATCACAATAAGCTTTAAAACCAGCTCCGCAATCTCATTTAGTTGTAAAGCACAATACATAGACTAAACGGGGAAAAATACATTTTGTTTCTTTAATGCACCGGGTCACTCATCTAGAAAGCCATAAAGGGGAAATAATTCACAGCTCTGGTTAGACTCAGGGTGGCGAGTGCCGGCTGTCATCAATCTTATCAAACTGGTGGCAGACATGGAGTCACTCAGGATCACGGACCTTGCATGTTAACAAAGATTTTGCTAAAGGGACAAAATAAATATGCAAATAGGATTAACTGGAACCGGGTCCAACTGATTGGCAGACTTTACGCTTGGGAGAGTCGAGATGAGAATTAGGAATAGTGGAGAGGAAAACTGCTTTATTTAATTAGCCTTCATGGCTACCTGCTGGGTTTTTACATCACTCTCTACTAATAGACCAACATACATGCGCACAGGCTTTCAGTCATAGCTAATTCTTCACACTCAACACAACTAAATAACTCTGCAGCGTTTCACTCAATCATGCTGCAGATGTCTGCAGCATGATTAAAACAGACTAATTTCCAGTTTCACAGTTTTGCTTGCTCTTATAAATCAATATACCCAACTATTCTCTAAATCAAAGTCCTTTCTTGTCACTCAGGTCATTGCATATTTTTGGTGCACAATGCCTGTGTGCAGTGGTAATTAAAAAAAGACCTAAAAATAATTTAAAACCCAGATTTGTATCATGAGATGACATTAAGCAGATACCAGCGTTACGTTAAGCTACAGTCACACACTTGATCAAAGTGGCTTGTAGGCATCAACACATGCACATGATGTGGGTCTAAATATGTGAATCTGAAGTCCTGCTGTGTCTCAGGTGTGAATTCACAGGGTTCTGCTGCCTCCGTGACTCGGCCCATTCGACTTTTCTGAATCGTCACTAATTGTTTTGCATTTTCTTTTCCGACGGCAAAAAAAAGTAGAAATTTAATTCTCATGTTGCACAATATACTGAATCAGAACTGTCATTGCAAAATCAGTGTGAGCATTGGCGCCACTGCTTGAATGCAATATTTGGTACCGTGCTGTATTTTTCAAGAATCTGGAATATTGAGAATGAGAATATTCATTGAAAGCTGCATGGATTCTAACAGGAGCTTAATGTCAGCACCTGAGTTGTATTTCTGGTGGTCAAAGCTCACCAAGTGTAGTTGTGGGAAGGAAAAGAGTTTTAAAATAGATTTGTTTTATTGCTATTGGTAATGTCACCGGAATTTTCAGCAGTAATATTTTGATAACGTCTTATTTTGACATATTATGAAATAAAAAGCAACATGCTGATGAATATTGATATTCAAACCAGAGCTACTCGCAGTTTTTCTAAGACGAGAAAAGCTTCTGTGTGTGACTCAACGATGTAACGTGCCACAAATTATCTTACAGTTTAGTTTTTAAAATACATTCAGGAAAAAAAAATGCCACAAATTCAAGAAGCAAGAAATATCTTCTCTAATCAAGACCAAAAGGACCAAAAAGAAGCTTTACATTGACTTTGCTTGTCTAAATGCAAGTACAGCATGCATATTGTTTACTTAAAACTGTGCTACTCATTTCTTTTTACCATCTAAATATCCCCAGCTGTCACTAATGGAAAGGCAAACAGGCCCCCTTTTTGTTATTTATGTGAATAAAGAGGCACAGCGAGGCCCAGTAAATCACTTTGGCTTCTGCTTATTACCGTCTTTTCCTACTTCTCTTCTTTCAATGCACATCTCGCCGGTCTAAACAGCCTGATACCTTTTCACACATATGCTAATACTAAATAATCCTGCCAGTATCAGCGGCCGGGTAATTGGGTTGCCTCTTCTCTCGCCTCATTTGAGTCCATTTGCTGACAGGATTACGGGCTATTATCCCTCAGGATCCCTTCGGATCTCCTCAGGTCTTCGGATAGTCAAAACACACAAACAAATGAGCTCTCTGCGAGTGTGCGTGTGTGTGTGTAGCGCTCTCAGTCTGAATATGGACGGTCAAGCCACAGCTGTGTCATTTTAAGTTATCATCATCTTCTATCATTATTGCTTTCTCTGGGGATGCTTCAACCTAAGTACAGCACACGCCCCGATCTGCAGGACAAATAGTCGGGGACTTCTGTCCTCCATGAGCCTCTCAAAAGCTGAGAAAGCTTTTCATTGAATGGACTGCCGATCAGACTGGGGGGGGGGGGGCAGAGAAGGCTCTCTCAGGTAAGGGCCGGCCTTCTGGTGAGAATCAAGAATACTTCAGGTTCAATGATTTGGTCAACAGAGGGCATGACATGATCTTCAAAGAGCGAAAGCAACAATTTGCAGCATGAATGTCCAATTAGGCAAATGCTATGTCATTAAAGGGTCAGTTCACCTAAATAAGAGAAATTACACCATGGGAGCAAAACTGTAAAAGCACACCCACGGACGAAGTACCAACGGCCACCTCTTAAACGTTGCGAGGTAATTTGAGCATGTGCTGGGTGAGGAATATATTAGTTGTAAGAGCTTACTGCAGCTTGCTTGGGAAAGCAAGAAAGCAATGACAGACAGAGACAAAAATAAAGCAGGGTCGCCTCTCAAACACCAGTATCCATCAACCATAAGAGCATGTTGCTAAATTGGAAACTTTTCCTGAAGTTAATGTGAAACCAAGAGTAGCAAACAACAGAATTTCCAATTACGCAATAAAGGAACCATAATATGCTTCTTATTGGCTGAAATCTTTTCAGAACATGGCTCTCATCACCGCCTGAGAGACATTCAGCTTTTAGGAGACGTCTCCTTAAAACTTTTTCCTCAACTTCTAATCACATTTCTTATGAAAACACAGACCTATGAATGATGATTTAAACAGAAAACAACAATACTGGACACAGAAAATAAAGGACAGCACTCCTTTGATGAAACATTTTTTACCAACTAGTCTGGTTTAAGAACTGCTACTAAGTGTACATGGGTGGTGAAAGTGTGAATTACAATTCTGGTCGATTCCAAGCAGCCTGGTTCACATGCAGTCAAAATATCAACAGGCAGACATGAGGCCACAGACCAGGGATCAGAGAAAAAGTGGGTAAAAAATTACAAACTGGAAACAAAACCTTAGTATACTGTAATTTTAATGCTACAAACTGCGTAACGTCTAAAATAGGAATTACCTTCAATCCGTTTTGTCATTATTTCTTCTTAAGGTTTATGTACTTAATCAAATGAAGGACGATCTTGTCTTTGCACTCACCGTCCTGCTGCTGATTGAGGATCATGTTCTTCAGCGTGTCGCAGTCCACTGCGGGCAGCCCATTGTCCGTATACGCAGACGGACGGTAGTTGACGTCCGACCTGGACCGATTGTGTCCTTTCTTAAACACGGACTTCGACGAGGCATTCCCGGCGTTGTTGGTGCACTCCTGCATGTGGGCTACCAGGTCGTTGGTGGAGCGAGCCCGGCTCCTCTTCCCATGCCTCAAACCCATCCCCAGGCCGAGCACGCTGAAGTTGTCGGCCCAGGCCAGGCCAAGGGGCCCCACCTCCGGCTGCTCTCCGGCCAGCAGGTTCCACACGCCGCTGGAGCTCAGCTTGCCCAGAGCGGCGCTGGACACATCCTGCAGCTGCTTGGGCGCCCTCGCAGGCTGACAGTTGCTCGTTTGAGCGAGGCTCGGGCCTTGACTCTGGATCCCAGCCATGGAGTGGATGAAGTCCTCGGTTGCTTCCAGAGCTGGGCTGATGTCACCCACCACATCAAGCTGCTCAAGGCCCTCCATGGCTATGAAAGGATGGGACTTCCCCCGAGTAACTAATCCCGTAGCGAGGTAGTTTTCCAGAACAGGAACAAAAGCCCTGCAATCATGACCACTGAGCAAAACTAGCATTTACAAGGACATAATGGAGTCTTCTGGACATGAGAGTCAGGCATGAATAGAGGAACCATCTTCAGGATGTCTGAGGATTTCTCAAATGGTTGCTTGAAGTCCGATTGAAGATGTCTTCCACTTTTCCTTTTCCAGTTCTGAAAGTTTGCTTCTGTCTGAACACAGGAGCCAAAGATGCCTGATTAGAAATCCACTATCCTGACACTGAAGTCAATGCTCTGGTTTTGGTTGTTAGGTGATTATGAGGTCAGGCGGCAGAGAGAGCCTGGGTCGTTCTCTGTAACAAAAGAAAAGAGAGGAAGAGGAAGTGAAGACACCATGCGCAAAACCAATACCAGGAACAGATGCGCAACTGACAGGAAGAATATTGTGTTTCTTTTTTTGTTTTTTTTCTTCAAAGAAGCAACAAAACTACATCATGTTCCTGTTGATTTTTGTTCATTTAAAACCAAGAGTTTGTTGAAGTAAACAGATAAGTAATAAAGATGCGACTTCAAACATACCAACGGTATCTCGATCAGCTGAATAGAGTTGGTCATCCCGTCATTTATGTCCCAGTGAAATAATGATGGACTTCCTCCTCTGCTGCTTATCGGCAGACTGAGCAGCGAGGAATCAGGCCTGGGTGGGGTTACCATCCATCTGCCTGACATGCTCATCTGTCCTCATCCTCCTCCCTCTATATGTATACGCTGGGTCATTTGTTCTCCTATTGATTTTTCTTCCTCCCCCTTCATATATTAATTATTTAATGGGCATTACATCACTAGAATACAATGTCTGGAGGGTTAGAAAATGCACAAATCACTCAAGACTACAAAAGGGAACTTTCTAAGAGGGTTTGGTGGCAGCAGAAATATTATTGATTTTCTTTCTTAGAAATTAAAAATCTTTATGATGTAGATCTGTTTTATATTTTCAGATATTTCCTCCCAAAAGAGACGTGAGACCTAAAAGCATAAGATGACATGCCACAAATCACATAAATCTACTTTTCTTTTTTCCCTATTGTCTAAATTAAAAAGATTTGTAGCGTCGCCACTTTAGAGCAAATTCTTAGTATTGTCCAGTTTGTATTAATTAGCATTTTACCATGCACACCTGCCATATTTGGAACATCATGTGCCTGCAGACTCAGCTTTGAGTTAATTGTCATCAGTTACTCATCAAACATCCTCCTGATCTCCAGATGAATCACAAAAAACCAGCCAAGCTGCCAAATCCATCTTCTACCAATAAACAGGGATGCTGGAAAATATTACTTCTATAAATATTACAATATTACAATCTAAATGCACCAATTGTTTCCAGGTACTACTTTGCTGTTTTTACCACTCGGGTAATTTTTGCGTTTTTTTCCATGCTATATTTCTGAAGGAATACTTTTTGATGACAAACGCAGTGCTGGCCGCGTAATCATCATCTTCAACTGACCAGATATGATTAACAGATGCCCACAAGTAGGACACATTTGTCATTAATGGTTTGAGTAATATGGGGAAATGCTACAATAGGTTATCCACCTGAAATACTGGATTTGTCCTCTGCTCTTGTGTCAAAGCTTTGGCTTGTCTGTCCAAATGACTTTATTCCACAAGTTCATGTATTTGTCTATGTTCTCTCTGGCAAACTGTGTGGAATCCATGTTTTTTTTTCCTTAAGAGATCAAATGTTTTCTCCCTGCACAACTCCCATGAAAGTTAAATAAATTTGATCAAAGTCTGATTGTAGAGGTATATACTTTCATATCTGTTGCTAGAACCTGCTACTTTTTTTGTTTGCTTTTTTTAGCATCATGCAGTCTGCTTTCAGGGTCAACCATCTTGTATGACCATGTTGGCATGTTTTGTTTTGAATGTCCTTCTCAATGGAAAGAAGCACCTCTTTAAATCACCCAACACTTTCACGCTACTCCAGTTCACTTTCTGGAGAAAGCCTGGTTCGATACGCCTGTGTACGATTTTAGTAAGTGAAAAAGATGGCATTTTTTACATTTTAATTAGACAAACTTGAAAAGTATGTTCTTGTTGAAATTATTTGGTGTGCCAGAATTGTCATAAAATGTTAAACAACATAATCTGTTGTATAATTCTTTCACATTAGTCTAAAATCTCATGTGATGTCAAGTCCATACATTGCACCAAAAACACTGGGCTTAACAGAACTAAAACTATGCAATATTAGACATGAATGTGATTGCAATATTATTTCATTTATGATGCAGTGACATCTGATGAATCAATATGCTTCTAGCATGGTCTCTCGTCAGACTCCATCCAACAGGCCAAATACATTATTGATATGCAGAGCTTAAATTCATGACACAGCAAATATTGCATTCTTGTAATATTAATTGTGCAACTATTACATGTCTTCAATACAATACTACACATTAGGTTTACCAGTTTTATTTTTCTACAACTAATGTTTGATCAGGACAATTTCATTCATATTTCTGTAAAAACTCAGAAATGTTCATTTATAAAACAAAAAGGCAAATATGCGCTCCATAATTATGGTGCTTATCAAACTCTTGACAAATTGTTTACTTATTCTAAGCAAAATAAAATACATATGAGGAGAGGTTTCTTTAAAATGTCTGATCAGGTGGAATTTGCGTTGGTATACAAAATTTTAAGAATTTTTTTTTTCTCTCAGGCTGGAAGTTACATATTTAATTTCAACAGAGGTTACACATGCATCCTGTTCTTTGAGAAAAGAAAATTGTGTCTTATTTTCTTAATTATAATTTTTTTTCTCCAGTAAAAAAAAATCGACTTTGTTCATATTTAACTCAATAAGTTCATGTTAAACCTGAACCTAATCAGATTAAAATCACCTACGAAAGGGACATCAAAATGCCATTCAACACATTCTCCGAAAATTAACGAAAAAAATCTTCTGGAAGATTTCACCTCAGTGTAAAGATGCTAGTCGCTGTCAGAAATCAATGACCAGCAGCTTTCGCCATCCAGTCCTGCTAAAGTGTTTGCCTCCGAGTCCATTAAGACTCAGCATCTTTGTAGAGACCCAATTAAAGCCACAGTCAGCTTTCTGTGTAGTTTTAGTAAATGACAATGCACCGCACACTCTTCTCATTATAATTACCACTTGCAGACGACATAAATAATTTCATTAATCTCATATTTGACCGGCAAATGTGCTTGAGTTAGGCCTATTTATCCTCTGCTGATGTGAGCTAACGGCTAACGGTAGCCGCTCTCCATCATGGATGAATATGACTTTAACATCATCGATAATGTCTCACTGGCTCTGAATACATCCACCATGTTTTACTGGAGCGATGCTGTATTGACTGGTGGTAAAACTTCCGTCACTCTCCAAACCGTAAAGATAAATCAGACTCACCTTACTCTGTTTACCATTATGTCATTCCAGTCCGTCAGCGCGGAAGTCCTCGGCGTGAAACTCTGGCTGGAAAATAGGTTCCACAAAACGTCCTCATGGAAATTAAAAAAAGGCAGACGCCCAGA
Organism: Phalloptychus januarius; assembly: GCA_902982915.1. Classification (NCBI taxonomy): domain Eukaryota; kingdom Metazoa; phylum Chordata; class Actinopteri; order Cyprinodontiformes; family Poeciliidae; genus Phalloptychus; species Phalloptychus januarius. The sequence goes on from CADWAE010000230.1 coordinate 2,618,999, forward strand.
AAAACATTGACCAAAATCCGATGCATTGGATAAAAATAATGATAATAAAAAAAGAAACAGACATGTAGTATTTTTTAAAAGTAAAAATAAAATAGCACGTGACTTGTTTACAGCTCTTTCTTTACCCAAGAAAATAATGTCACAAATATTATTTCCTATTACACCACTGACAGGTTAGGAAGAGGGGAAAATATCTCAATCCATTATGTTAAAAATAGCATATCTATTTAGTTTGTTTTGTAATATGCCTGTTATTTAACAAGTGATAAAATATTTTATTAAATAAACATGGCACGCCATGGGGATGAAAAGATCTTAGTAAAATGTTTAAAGCATGGGAAAAAGGAAAGCGTGTTTTATAACCTGATCCTTCTTTAAATTTCATGATGATGTTGCTTCACTAATGTCCTCTAATAAACCTTTCACAGAAGGTTTATTAGAGCTAGATTCACTGGGATTCATTAAATTACAAACAGATGAACTCTATGTTCTAATTATGTGACGTATTAGGATAATTGTTTGCAGTGTATTGTATTTAGAGGTATCAGAGTAAAGATGTGAAAATGTTTTGGAATGTATACTTTTCTGTCCTCTTCCAAATTAGCTGTGCAAATAATAATAAAATCACAGTAAATGCTCTGAACATTTTGGTTGTGATGTGACAAAAAGTTAAAATGTTCTACTAATGGAAATATTTTTGCAAGAGAATCTACATGCATTCAAGGTAAATATAGTCAGTTTTTCTCTCTCAAGAAAGAAGTTAGTAAGACATATTTTACATAGCTGAATTTTTCAATATTGTTTTATTCATGTGTGTTAAGCAGTTTCCCAATATGTTTAGTCATTTTTATTAACAAAGTTTAAACATTTTTGTGAAAAACATAAACCTTTTACTTATTTATTTATTATCTACACAACTTCATAGGTTTCCATGAGCTCATAAAGTAAGGTATGAGATATAATAAACCAACAAAATATAGCAGAATACGCAATAATACACACACACAAAAAAACTTCTTACAATTACATAAATAAAGCAGAAATCATCATCATTATTGCTGTTATTTTGTTCATCTGTTTACACCTAGTATTGTTTTACACCTATTTTGATTGTAATTGATTTTGCTTTAAGTCTTTGCATGTCGAAATAGGACACGTTGGAAAAACATCACCATAGCACTTTTTTCCTCTGTTTCCATCCCTCATTTTAGAAACGAGGATCAAAGTTATTTTCCGAAATCTTATAAAACCTTTCAGATTTTTCAAGAACCGCACTCTGATGTGTTTTGCATCAAACCAATTCTGAAACACATAGTACATTTCCATTATTATCATTACCATGAAATGGGATGAAAATCTCTAAAGAGCATGATCAATACCAAGGATGGCAGGCAGGCCTGTACTACATTTACTTAGTCTCACAAAGAAAGGTCATGAAATATGTCTGCACTGACAAATTCAGACCAAAATGAAAAAGGGCCAGAAGAAAGGAGGACACAGCAGAGGTGGAGAATGGGCTTCTGCTAATGGGCTCCTTGAAGCTGACCTGCCACCCAAAGCATCCGCCTAACGTGGTAAAACACATAATTCTCCTCCAAACAGAGTTCTCACGAGGGCTGAAACGAGGCGCCCATGGAGGACTTCTCATTGTTAAAAATATTTGGAGAATCAGTGAGGTAGACATGTTCGTCAGTTCACTGCTCTGGTTTCCTTTGTGATGGTTATTGTCGTTATTTTAGTGCATTATGTACCCATTCTTATGTATTACTGATGTGGAAAGATGAATGCAAATCGCCACAGCTTATTGAAAAAATAAGTGTCCAGAAAATATTGACAGACTTATGTGTAATTTTTTTAAAAATAAGTATCTAGATGCACTTTAGTCATTTGCTTCCAGCGTTTATTGAATTCCATACCTGCACTCATCATTTCATTTCATGAAGTACAGATTGAGTGATCACCTGATCCCAGCAGCTTTCATATGTCAAGACATATGAAAGCTGTGATAAAAAAAAATAGTAAATCACGATTACTCCAACATAGATTCCATCCATCCATCCATCCATCCATCCATTTTCCTACACCCTTGTCCCTTATTGGGGTCAGGAGGGTTGCTGGTGCCTATCTCCAGCTATCGTTTCGGGTGAGAGGCGGGGTCACCCTGGACAGGTCGTCAGTCTGTCGCAGGGCAACACAGAGACACACAGGACAAACAAACATGCACACACACACTCACACCTAGGGACAATTTAGAGAGACCAATTAACCTGACAGTCATGTTTTTGGACTGTAGGAGGAAGCCGGAGTACCCAGAGAGAACCCACGCATGCACAGGGAGAACATGCAAACTCCATGCAGAAAGACCGGGGCCGGGAATCGAACCCAACATAGATTCATGCTTGGATATTAAAAGTTAAAGTTTAGTTTAAGTACGGTAAAGAATAAGTGTTGTGTCATTTAAAACCTGATTTTTTTGCGTTATCTGAGATCAGAAAGCCCTGCATGAAAAGCTGTTTATTTTGTCCTTTTCTCATTCTCTGTGAATAAATTCTCCAGTTTAATATCTTTATTTGAAATTTGTTCTCGGGTAAAAGATCTGAAAAGTCACTGTATCGCATGCGCTACAAAATGATTCTAGGTGACTCTAAAACACATCATTGTTTTATTTTTGGAGTTCCTTTATAGATTGCAAACTCCTCTTTTAGTCTATGTAAAGCATCTGATTTGCTGTAAAACCCTATTAAGATCTTGTTTGTAACATATCTTTGACAACCTCATCATTATCTGCCTTCAGAGAACCAGCTTTATAAATTGCTGGAAACTGTCACCGTTCCAACCTTCTCAGTTTGCGGCTTCTGTCCAACCTTTGTCATGTCATCTGTCATAATTTGACATCGTCTGAGCGAAGGTCCAGACATCCGCGGAGCATTGCTCCGTCTGCGCTTTAGAAATCCTTTTAGGGTAAGTGCCCGCGCCTGGAAATCAAGACTGATGCAAGAAATAAGCATCAGCTTTAGGAATCAGGCCGTCTCTGATCTATCATTTCCCTTTTCAGAGCGATCTCACATCCTCCCAATACCCACCACCCTCCCGTCCCTTGACTAGTGCACTCGGGTCCCTCTCTGTCCTCAGTCTTGCCTCTTTCCCTCTTTATTTTGATCAAACCATCTTCTGCTGCTGAGGACTAAATTATGATTAGATTTAAGGATATGCAGTGCTTTCATCTGTCTACCGTGTTGTTCAATGCTGCTCCCCTCTAACCCTCCTCAAGCCAGCTCCCTGACCCCCCAAACACACACAGCACAATAGATGTCTACATCAACTCACTCACAGGCAATTGAACAGCAGAGTGGCCGCTTGGTCCCCATGGAAACGTGTGTGTGTATGTTTAGTGAATGTTTCCCCTTCACTGACACAAAACAGAACAAGTCTACGTGAGACACATAGGCCAATGCTATACATGCAAATGATCTGCTTACCTGTGACGCAACCAGTCTGCAGCTACCTTATCAAAGCAGGGCGTGATTGTGAAGAAAAGTCACTTATTCTTTTCAATGTTTTGAACAAAGTCTGAAAAGTGCGGCTTTGCGTTCATCAGCCTTTATTTCCACATCCCCAAGATAAGTCTGTGTGTGAAGGAGCCACCCCAGAAGTCTTGTAATTGCTAAATAAAGACCACTGTTTGTATTTTAACCTCAACAAAAATACAGCTGTTCTGAGAAGGCCTAAGATGTTTATTAGAGAACATTAGAGAAAGGTCAAGGAGCACAGCAGAGAGGATAGGAAATCCTGGCAAAGTCAGGATTATTCAGAGGACCTGCTTCAAGTTTTTATGTGAGTTACTCGGATTTGATCAGAAGACAGACCTAAAACATGACAATATTTGAAGAAAACATGTTCAAGGCTGGGCTGCCCAGTGGTGCAGTTGGTAGAGTTGTTGCCTTGCAGCAAGAAGGTTCTGGGTTCGATTCCCGGCCCCGGTCTTTCTGCATGGAGTTTTCATGTTCTCCCTGTGCATGCGTTGGTTCTCTTCGGGTACTCTGGCTTCCTCCCACAGTCCAAAAACATGACCGTCAGGATAATTGGCCTCTCCAAATTCTCCCTAGGTGTGTGTGTGTGTGTGCATGTTTGTTTGTTCTGTGTATCTCCGTGTTGCCCTGCAACAGACTGGCGACCTGTCCAGGGTGACCCCGCCTCTCGCCTGAAACGATAGCTGGAGATAGACACCAGCAACCCTCCCGACCTCAGTAAGGGACAAGGGTGTAGAAAAATGGATGGATGGATGTTCAAGGCTTCAAGAGACCTTTAACATGCCAACTCTAAACATCAACAGCTACAATGGACCAGTTTAGAGATTAGGGCTGCCAAAGTCCAGTCCATAAGAGCAACAATCCTGCAACTGTTTGCATCTTTTGTCCAAAATGACTGAATGAGATTCAGGCGTGTTTGGGAATGGATGCATTCGCTCAGAGAAAGAAATAATTTGCTGAACGATTTACTCATAAGGTGTTGGAGCAGAGATGCATCTACAAGTTGCAGGATGGCAGTTCTTTAGGACCGGTCTCAGGAGGTCCTCTACCTATTACAATGACCTAGTCAAAGTTCCGACATAAATCCAGTTCAGGAACAAGAGTGAGACTTAAACAACGATCTTCTCAAATGCATTTAAAAATTCTGTATCACTTTTTCCCCATTTAGGTTTCCTGTTGGTCCATCACAGGGCCCTTTACATTTTAAAGAACCATTTTAGTTCTTCGTTCAGAGCTGCAAAAAGTCTGTGATCCTTTTAAAGACACATAAAAAAAACATAAATATCTATCTGTTACGAAAACTGATCCCACATGTTCAGATAAAGTAAAGTAAAAAGTGGGAATCCAAATCTCACTGGACCACAAACATGTTTGTTTGACAAAACTTTATAGGTGTAAATTACTGAAAATGATCATCTATAGTTTACATGACAATGTAACAGAACGGTTGGACAACTTTACAAACTACACCCAGCCAGCATACCCAGGGGGCCCCATATGGGGAAAAGGAGGACAGACAATATGGGTCCCACATGGGTTTGTCCATGGTTTCCATGGTGGCCCCACACAGGTTTGCCCATGTGGGCCCATGTGGGGCATGTAGGTCCCTACATGGGCCCATGTAGGGCTACCTGGTTACTTGAGTAACCAGGTCCTCAGAAGTTATCTGATTAGTAGGTAACTATTCACGTTACTTGGTTACTCAGGTAACTTCTACCTGGCTACCTTGATGTGGAACAAGTTGGTCCAACTAGCTCTTAGTTTGTCAAGTCACTTTACATTGCTACCAAAAATATTCCTGTGGATAAAACATGGATTTTAGATATTTTTTTCAGTTTGTGTTGTCCTCCTGAACTTTTATTTCCTATCTCCACAGATTAAAGTAGTTTGTCTTTATTCTTGCAGATAGGGTAAAGAGTGAAGAGCAGGTAAAACAAACAAAAAAAGACAGAGAGAAAGAGAGAGAGATAGACAGAGAGAGAGAGAGAAAAAAACACATCTTGTTAACTAAAAAGTTTACCGGCAAACCCAGAAAATTGATATTTAGGATATTTTTTAAAATCTTTTTGTAGTTACAGGGACTTTGAAATGTAATCCCATTTTAAAAATATATTATTTTTATTTGTAATATGTTCTATTAGTAGATTGTCTGAGAGATGACATTTATATATTCAATTCAAAATGCCCTTTTTTATGTCACCTTCTGCCTTGTGAGAATTCATCCTTTACTCTTGAGGGCCCCCTGCTGGCCAACAGACCTCTGTTCAAACGCAGTTCATTTTTATACATAAATATTACAACGGTATTTCCCTCCTGTTATTTTAATCACATGTTTGTAAGGTTATATTTATCTGTTCGTTCAATTGACACTTTTGCTTGTAAGGATGCTGGTCACTGAATGTTTCATTTCTGCTCAACTGCTTGCACTACACACAATTTACAGTACATACTTCATGGAGCTCATTGGAAAGACACAATAAAAATGCAACCTCAATATGACAACGTATGCTGAGATATGCAAGGTACAATACAAAACAAACGGCAAGTTAATGAGTCTTTCTTTGCGGAAAGGATAATTAACTTCTGAATCTTCAGTTCAGAAGTTAATTATAAAATCAAAGTCAGATTACTTCTGATTCAGAAGATCCATGCTCCTCAGAGTTAATTTACAATTATATTCAACTACTTTTAAAACTTTGTAAGGATTATCTGATTATTTCTTCATAATATGCAGAAACCCAAGATGTGTTTCTCTCTGTTTTTTAGAACACACCTCTGTGGGTGATGATAGTAAATCGTGCGGTCTCACTAATATCCGCACCATCAACATACACACATCCGTTGTCGTGGCAATTGCGTAACAACAGCTCCACAAGCTGGCAGGGCAGAGAAACGTTCAAGAGTATCAGGAGCACGTACCTAAAAACCTGCAAACATAAAACCCCCCAAACAGAACATTCAGTACGATATGTTATGTTTTCTGGCTTGATGTTTATTTTGCAATTATCGGTAAGTAAACTGTCAGGACTCTGTGGTTTTTTGTTTGCTTTTCATCTTATTCTGCATTATGTTTTAGTTGAGCCCTTCATTTGATGTAATTTGTTGGGTTAGATTGGTCATTTTCTTGCCTTCCTCTTTTCAGCACCCCCTGTAATATTTCTAGCTATGTGTATTTCTTATTTCATCATCCTAATTTCAGTTATTCGTAGAAGTCTGAGTTTATGTATATCTTACTTTATTGATTCTAGCTAAGTTGTTTCTTTAGTCCTCCTAGACCAGTGGTTCCCGAAGTGGGTCCTCGAGGGCCGGCATCCTGCATGTTTTAGTTCTCTGTCTGGTTTAACACACCTGGATCCAATGATGTCTTATTAGAAGGTCCAAGAAGAACATTAGACAAGCTGAAAAAGTTGTTACTACCGCCAGTAACAGTAATGTGGTTGTTACTACCACATTTGAAAATGTGCGTATGACTTTGCAGGGCCCAAAATGAATCAGAAGAAGAAACACACGTTCATCTTCCAGAAAAAAAAAAATCATCAAATTCTGAAGGGAACTGAGAGTGCAGGTTCAGAGCATTGTTAGCGGACTAATTAGTGGCAGTGTTGCACTTCCTTTGTCATCAACAGCAGTGAGAAGAGAGCCAGAAATAAACATACGGAAGCAGCAAACCTTTGTGCAAAACTTATCAAGTTAGTGTCTGCGTAAACATTTGACTGTCCAAGTGGCATGTGTCAGTTTTTTCAGGCAGCTGCAGATTTGTGCTATAAATGTACTGAGGATGCAAAAATAAATTGCTCAGCAAAGTGAGTTAAATTTTTTTCGCTTCATTCTTTCAGGATTGAAATTATATTTATAAAAATATTTAATTAGACAAAACAAAATAATAATAAGAAAAAAATTAAACATTAGATGTGTGACCCTAACTAACTAATATGACCCTAACTATTAATATGATTAGTTTTAAACAAAATTATTTTTAACAATACAACATTCAGTCATAATGTCTCCTCTGCTCTGATTCGTCTCTTTAGGGGCATTAAACAGATGCATGTTTTACAGGAAGTTACTACTTCAAGGAGGAAATTTAAACCTGCTTGTGTTATTTTTTAATTTTGAATGCAACTCTTGCATTTATATAGTAATGTGTTTTCAGAATTGTTCAATTAAAAATATGTATTTCTTTGTCATATGCAGTAATAATTCTGTCTGATGCATTTTCTGCCATTTCCAATAAAAGATTAAATGTTACACATTCGCACTGCATTAAAAAACATCTATACTTTTAACCTCAATTACCTTAAAAACATGTTTAGCTTACAGGAATATTTTCTTCAACATTAACCTCCAAAACAATTTGAAAAGTTGGAAATTCTCACAGGCTGCCCAGTGGCGCAGCTGGTAGAGCTGTTGCCTTGCAGCAAGAAGGTTCTGGGTTCGATTCCCGGCCCGGGTCTTTCTGCATGGAGTTTGCATGTTCTCCCTGTGCATGCGTGGGTTCTCTCCGGGTACTCCAGCTTCCTCCCACAGTCCAAAAACATGACTGTCAGGTTAATTGGCCTCTCTAAATTCTCCCTGAGTGTGTGTGTGCATGTTTGTTTGTCCTGTATCTCTGTGTTGCTCTGTGACAGACTGGTGACCTGTCCAGGGTGACCCCGCCTCTCGCCCGAAATGACAGCTGGAGATAGACATCAGCAACCCTCACGACCCCAGTAAGGGACAAAGGGTGCAGGAAAATGGATGGATGGAAATTCTCACTTATTTATCTCTCTTAAAAAAAAAATTCTAGATGTTTGTCTGGAGGTCTGTCTGTTGCTCCTCAATGATGTTTAACCAACAATAACAATTACAATAACAATCGGCTGCTCCGATTCTCATCCTTGACTTTCTTTTGCCTCCATGTCCTTATGGTGACATTTCAACTCTTTGCTTTCAAAACTTGTAATGCTTTCACCCAAAGTCTTCTGCTCTCTTTCAAACTCTCTGTAATCTCTCAACTCTTTACCACATATGTCCTCAGTTGTTCCTGACCCAATGTAGGTGGAAAGAGGGGCGTGGATCTGAGCCCTCCTCTTATCAGTTAATTGGACAAGAATATTTTTTTCAACATTGACCTGTTTGTGAAATAAAACGCAGGTCCAACATGGGGTGAGAAGATCAAAACTGGACCATTCAGAATGAGGTCATATTGGCAGCATTTTGGCAAAAATAAATTGTCGGGATCACACTCGTCTTCTTCAGTGATGGTGACAGTGCCATCCTCTGTCTGCACAAACTCCACCAGATGAACACATTTATTTTCCAGTAGCATTTGCATCTGTATAAATCCTTTTTTAGCAGTTCACCACATAAAACTGATGCAAAAAAAATTGCTTCTTCTCTTCATCCCAGTTTACGACTTGTGTGAATTAAATGTGAGAGTTCACACATCTCTTCACAAAATCAAAACCGAACATGCAAACTCTTTGCAGATGCACTTTGGTCTTGTCAGTAAAATCTTTTTTCATCTTTTTCACACCTGCCGTGTTTGTTGGTGAACAGCTTAGACCCGGCTTTAAATAGGTGCTAAAGTTGCGGTTCAAACTTTTGATCTGTGCGACTTACTTCCTCAAACTTTGATCCAAACGTCGTTTTGCCCCACAGCCTCCAACCACGCTTTCATTTTATTCACCTTAGCTGCTGGCTGCTGATCTGGCTGGAAAGAAAATATTCAGCTGCCCTTTCAAGCAATGGAGGATATATATATCAATGTTGACCGTGTCAAACCTGTTCCCCACATTTCTCCACCAAATTACCCAGGTAAGAATGACATAATAAGATACAAATATGTTTTGTCGTCATTTTTCAGTAGAATTCATGTGTATTTATTTATTTATTTTTTATCTTTGCTAAGGTTCAAGCAGCTCTGAGAAGAGGCTCCATTTAAATATTATTATTGCTTTTGGGCTCCTTAATGTTTCCCTCCTGGCTGGACTGGTTGTCCTCGGTGTCTACTGTGAGTCTGACTGCCTTTAGTTTACCCTCCAATTGCCTTTAGCGTAGTAATGGACAAAGTGAACCCTTTGCTGCTGTCTTTTGGATGTCTTCAGCCTCTTTTGAGTTAAACTGGTCAAAATAACTACTGCTTGAAATGACATATTTCACCAATTTAGTGGTGAAGACTATTTAAGATGTGAAAGTTAATGGAAGAAAAGCTTGTTTCCAGTTTCTAATAAGTAAGAGCTGAAAGAACACGCTGCAAAAGTTTCTTAGAAAAAACCAGTTAGAAAGCCATAGCAGAAGCTTCATTTTTTGTTTTAAAAGAGGCTAATGTCACACCAAACTCAATCCGTGGTAAGCTGCATGTCTTTCTTTAAACTGTTTGTGTGCTAATTTCCTTAAACTATCTTCCACGATGACATAATGTGGGACCTTAGCTTAAATATTATAAGTGTCTGCTCAAATTTACTACATATGTTTTTTTTAACAACATATTCTGCTGTTTACAGATCATAACACAGGCGATAAGGCAGCAGGTCTCGATGCCAGCGGCAATCTGACTGAGTGTCAACAGGACGGCAATAACAAGTTGTCATCTCTGATTGAGGAGAGAGACCAGCTGAAAGAAAACCTCACTGCAGTTTCTCAAGAGCTGATGAAGCTTCAAGGTTTGTCCAGACAGCTTCATTTCTTTCATGAATCGTGTTCTGGTACTGGACGGCGACGCTGATTGGTGATGCAAACAATGTTTCGACTTACGAGGAATTGTCGATTAATGTTTTATTAGATTAAACTGAGTGTGCTTAGACCTTCTTTTAGTGTTGTGGTCTCACAGCACATATATTATCTTAACATTAACAAAGACACATGTGGAACAATCATCTGGGAAATGATGGACAGGGAGAGCCTGAGGAAAACTACCTGGTTGGCAGACAAATTCTGGGATTTATTATGTGTCTCTGTTTATTTCCAAGCCCAAAAAACCGCAACCCGCGACTCACTCCATTTGCAATCGACTTAAGAAAAAGCAAACCCAAAGTTGCTTATAATTGTCGGACTTTGCGACAGGAACTCAAAATAGTTCCTGTTTTTTAAGCAAAAAACCCCGCGCATCTCTCTCCTGCCTCCATTGTTTACATTTATCAGCTGCTGCTGTCGCTTAGAAACTGTGATCACTCCCCAAGACGCGTAGAGAAAACAAATTAAAATCCCAAAATAAAACCGTAATGCGCAGTAACGCAAAGTGTTTTGGGTAAGTGACTTTAATCTGATTACTGGATTTGGAATAGTAACGTGTTAGATTACTCGTCACTGAAAAAAGTGGCCTGACATCAGTGCAACTCGGCAAAAAGTTACAAAGTAACGCGTTACTGACATCTCTGGGAGTCACCTGGTCACCCTGAAGCAGGAATAAAGATGGCGGAGTCAAACTGGAAAGAAAACTGGTCCAAACAAAGTCCGGTGTTGGAAGCAAAATGCACTTCATGCGGTTTTGAAATATAAACACCCGACAAATTCCTTAAGAATCACCTGAATAGCTCTCACCCAGCTGAGCTGCATGACAGAGTCAATTCTATTAAAAAAATTCTGAGTTAACAGCTTTCTAATTCTATTCAGCACTCTAATAGCTTCCTGTTTTGTAATATTTTATGTGCAAGTTTAGAAAGGAGACAAAACCACATTTTCTGCTTATCTACTCAGTATTTAATAGAACGGACACAAAATAGTCATCTTTTTTTTTAGCATATTATGAAATTTTAGCCATTCTAACTGTCTTTCAAGAGGGCTGAAAGACGGTCAGCCCTCTCGATACAACAGAACAAAACTCTGTTTGTTAAGTAAATCACCGCTTATGAAGTAATCGTTGCTTGATCAATAAGATTGATCAACTTTAGATTAGCTTAATTCAGTGGTTCCCAAAGTGTGGGGCGCGCCCCCTAGGAGGGGCACAGTGCCATTGCAAGGTGGAGGAGGCGCAATGAATGAAAAAATTTCACTTTTGAAATTTTTCAGGGAGCTGTTTATGTTTTAACCCCATTTTGCACAGAGGCTTTTTTTAAAAATGCATTGATGATAGCAAAGTTGAATATTGTTACAAATAAAAAAAAGAAATATGTTTGAAATAACACTGACAGCAAAGAAAACTCTTCTACAATATAAAACTAAAAAAAAAGAAACAGTTACACAAAAGTGTTTCACTGCAAAGATGGTTTGTAGTTTGTTTTGTTGCAACTTGAATGTGAAATAAACTTCAGTAGAGTTTGAAAACAAAATATGTGTATAGGTTTATGTCTGGTTGAACAACGCATGTGCCCAGTTTATTTATTTTCTCTTTTTTGTGGGGAGTTTTATTATAATCCATAAGGGGGCCCAGAAGAAGATCTTTGGGAACCACTACCTTAGTTGATAACTTGCCTCCCCGCTGTAGCATTAAAAGAACATGCTATAGCAGTTCTTGTAACCGCTACAGAATCGCTTTCAGAGCACTTTCAGAGAAGAAAGTGCTGACACTTTCTGCTCTGACAGTGCTGACATCCAGTTCTTTACTTTTCATTAAATAATGCCTACTTGAAACAGAAAAAGAAAAATGATACGAATTTACTTTTTTCTTTCTATTTCTATTTCAATGTACAAATGTGTTTGTTTGCATACTTCATTTATATTTTTAAAAAGTGACACCAAATCTGTATTTATTATTTAGAATATTTACCCTGATAAGGCAAAAAGAAGAAAAAAATTCACTTTTCTGCCTGTGTTCTTTTAGGCACATGTCCCACAGGATGGTCAACGTTCAGCGTTTCCTGTTACTATTTCTCTAACGCAGCAGGTTCCTGGGATGAGGGCAGGAGGGACTGCGTTCACAGAGGAGCAGATCTGTTAGTGATGAACAACGCTGAAGAGAAGGTGCTGCGTTCTCTTTATCAGTCAGAGGCATTTTATTTGTGTCCATGAGTTGTTTAAATCTTCAATGTTATATTAGAAAAAAAAACATAACGCATTTCACATCTCTTGAAATGTTTGACATGTTTGTCCTGTTAAAGCATAAATGTCAGGGTATCATTTTGGGTGTCAGTGTCATTAACCCTTACACAAAGAAGCATGACTGTGAAGTGTTAGTGAAGTGATGCATGACTGTGAAGTATTAGTGAAGTGATGCATGGTTTGCTCCTTTCTTTGCAGCTAAAATCTGAAAAGTGCACCGTAGCTACATTTGTATTCTATGAGTCGATACTTTGTGAAGCCAATCGTTTGCTGCAGGTCTTTTGAGGGACGTCTACCAGATTTAGACAAGTGCGATGCTGACCGGTCAGCTGTGCTCCTTGTTTGTTTTCTAAAATGTCCCACAACGCACTGAGATTAAATCAAACAGAAGTTGCGGGTTATGAGAGTAAAAGGGGCTAAACTGTTCAGTTGATCTTTTTTTATCTTCTTAGAACCAGGTGCTATTTCCCTTTTACTTCACAGTCTCAGTCTCTCTGTGTGTTTGTATCACATGACAACCCTGTGAAATACATTGCAGCTTGGTGTTTTTATGTGATCAATTATTAAAAAAGATTTAAAAAAAGGTGCCTGTATTATTTCATAAGGCTCTGTATAAGATCAAGACCAGAAACTAAAGTTATTTTAATGTCGTAAATCAGTCAGTCTGGTCTGTCTAATATTTTTTTCAATTGATTAAAATGAGAAAAAATATATAAATAAAAAGGGGAAAATGTGAAAAAAAGTAGTTTTTTTAAATGATTGATTTTTGCTCATATAGTCCGCATATACTTATTTGTAGGCAGTATTTGGCATAAAATTTGTTTCATACATGCGACATCGTTTTGTGCCTTGTTCGACAGACATTCCTTGCTGCACTCATCATGAAGGAAGCTTGGATTGGTTTAAATGATAAAGAAACTGAGGGTTCCTGGAAATGGGTTGATGGGACCTCCCCAGAGTTGAAGTGAGTGATTAGTTATTTGTTTCAGTGCTGAGAGGCACAGAGACATGAGGTTTGACATGTGGTTTTATTGCTGTGCTTTAAAAAGCTGTATGTTCGTGTCTGTTGTTGCGACATACGAAACGTGGTCTAACTCTGTCACAAATGTAACAGGAACTGGCTGGGCTCTCAGCCTGATAATGGAGGAACAAGCGGGAGATGGGGTGAGGAGGACTGTGTACATGTCAGCAACGACGGCAAAGCTTATTGGAACGATCTTTCGTGTGACGCTGCTAAACATTGGATCTGTGAAAAAGTGCTGAAATTGGCTGCTTGAAAAAAAAGGTCTCAAGGTATAATGTTTTTGATTTTATTCTTGAGTTTTAAGTATTCCATATATAAAAAGAAAGCTTTAATGCTTTAATAGTCCTGCTTCTAGTTATAATTAATTTAAATATTACAATAAACTCTATTTTCTGCTTTCTGCCTGTTCTCTGTTTATTACAGGTCCTAATGTCAAAAATAAAGAGGGGATTTGTGCACAGTAACCCACCTGCAGTATTAACTAGTGTCTGTGTGTGATTTAATGCTTCAGGTAGACAACTGTATGTGAAATTAAGTGGGTCTAATTTGCAAGGTAAAGCAACATCACAGAGGAAGTGTTCAAATTATTTCACAGTTTGACAGAAATCAGAGACTGCCCTCTGCTGGAGTCTGTGGTAACTGCACCAAGGGAATGACATGAAAACTGATGCATGGCTAAATGCTACTGGCATTTCATACTCCAGTGAACAAGTAAACCTAAAGAAAATCACCACTTTATGCAGAAAAAATGTATTCAGACTGTGTTAGTCAGGTGTTTAATAGTTGAAATATTAAACAATTAATTCATGTTTGAGGATTACCTCACTGATTTCAGAATACTTAGAAGTAGAGCAGTGACGGCTCCAGAAATTGTTTTCTGCAGGTGCTAAGGGGGAGTTAAGCATCAGGTACGTGCAGGAGAGGAGGGGGCTTGAGCACCTGCCCCTTCTATTCTTGATATCCCTAGTACCCTTTTTGAGGGTTTTTTTTTTTTTTCAAAATAATTTTTTTGCAATTTTTTATTTATTTTTATCTGTATGTCAGAAGGCCTGCTTGTGCCCCTCAATAGCAATAATATTTAGCTAAATGTAATAATTTAGCAAAAATAAACAAGCCTGGCTGCCCTCAGTCTAATAATGACTCATTTCCTCTGCCTGCATGTTGTTTAGCAGAAGAGCACTTCTTTATTGAATTAAGATCATTTTAAATCTAAATCATCTGCTGGTTATAAATCTGGGGTTAATAATTTGTGGGTTAACTGTGTGTGACACCAATAGATAAGAATCAAGTAAAGATTAAGACAAAAAACATGCTAACATCCTTTTATTGAAAAAGATAATTTTATTTTTGAGGTGTAGAAAAGCCATCACGAACCAATACAGTACATGACTGTAACGTCAGCGACTTGATGTAATTGGAACACACATCATTCATCACACATGCATGTTCAATTTAAAAACCAAGAAGACATTCTGACAAAATGTTCTGGTTTTGCTGCAAAAGATTCTCACAAACCCGAGACAGTTTGTGATTATTTTCATAAATGAACACAAAGCTTTGCTTAGTTTTTGATACAAAGTGAGACAGATACTTGCATTTCAAAGTGCAATTTGTTTTCCTTATTATTACCATATATGATCAAGGAAGAGAGAAAGAGTGTGCAGTGGTGGTGGAGGGGTAAAGCGCGACCCAAATATGGAGGCCTTGGTCGTCGGCCGGTGAGGCCGAACATGCAAACTTTTATATAGTGGGAGGGAGCCAAAGAACCTGAAATATACAAGAAAATGACACTTCCACTATCTGCAAGTTTACTATTTAATTGCCTTTAAATACCACAAGGAATTACAACATACAGGTCCAACTTGTCAAGTTAATGTCATCCATACAACACTTTCCAATGCCGTCATCACCATGAACAGGAACCGCTACAATAAGCTGTAGTAAGCAGAGCAAATAGGAGCTTTTGTTCTGTCAAGTAACAAAAAGAGGCCTTTAGTACCTCCTGTTCTGCTGGTTGTAAGTTTACTGAACACATATTAGTTAATGAGACCTGATCACATGATCAACTGTTGATTCCTGAGCGTATATGTAACTATGAGTCAGTCAGGAATGTGTTCATATTAGCTAAGATGAACTGCTGCCCTCCACTCAGAGATGTCTTATCGTGGTCAATTTTGTAGTTTGTATGCTGTCTAATTACAAGACAAAAAGACAATATTGAATGACATGATTCCTCGCCAAACAAACGATGCAGTTTTTTGTCCTTGTGGTTCCTGAGAAATAATCCAGAGGGGTCAGCAACACTCTATATTTCTTATTAGTTTGTCTATAAGGGCGCTCCTGCTAGACAAATAAGAGCGTCTATTTGAAATAGGTGATGACACGATTTATTTCAACAGGCTTTGCGATGAAGCAGACAGCAGAAACAACAGGCTGTAGATCCATTTTTAAGAAGGTTTTAGGTGAAAGAAATGACACAATATGGAGCATTTTTATTTTTTTTAAAGCACTTTAAATGGTGATAATTCATTGCATCTATGGGTTCTGCCATAATTTGAAAGCACACATTTTCAGTCTGAAATTCCCCCATATGCATGTAAAATACACAGTACTAAAACATTTTCAGGCATCTGCAGTGGAAAACAAAAGTTAAACTTAACGACAACTAATATTTACCGATCATTGCATTGGAGCTTTTTCACAGATTCCTGTCATAGAAGCAGTGCACTTATCATCATTCCATCTCCTGTTGAAATGCCAGATCTGTGCACAAGCCTCCCCTCCATCAGCATCATCAGGCTGGCCCGGTGCCCAGAACTTTTTAAGTCTGTGAAGAGATTTATTTCACAGATTATCTTTCATAACAAATAGTAATCCTCTAGCCCTCGTATTTTTGAGTGTTAATTGGGTTAAGGTGAACTCTGTTTTTTGTAAAACCTTTTTTCTGTTTGAACCATGTTATATTTCAATTAATAAATTAGTTACAGAATATTGATAGCATGAATATCATGATAAAATTATGTACAAATATATAATTTTGAATTTTTCACATAGAAAAATTATAAATATGTTTCTACCAAAACCATGACTGATCTGATTTGTAATGTTGGACACAAGTTAGTTTGGACACAAATGTTTTTATGCAGAACAAAACACCAACCTTGGTACAAACTAAAGTAACGCTAACCCACTCTGTCACAGTCAGGGTTAATCTAAGAGAGGAAAAACTTACTCAGAACTCAGAGCAGTTCCATCAACCCACTTCCAGGATCCCTCCGTTTCTTCTTGCAAACCAATCCATGCTGTGCTCTTAATAAGGGCACTAACAAAGCTCTATGAAACAAATCACAACACAGTGTGTGCATATTATTATTGTAATCCAAAAATATTGATGACTTTGAGAATTATAACTTCAAAAATCCTCCCTTTCTTTCCCCCTCCAAAAGAAACCATTTGTCAAAGAAATGCAATTTCAGAGAGGTCAATTAACCTGACAGTCATGTTTTTGGACTGTGGGAGGAAGCCGGAGTACCTGGAGAGATCCCACGCATGCACAGGGAGAACATGCAAACTCCATGCAGAAAGACCCGGGGCCGGGAATCGAACCCAGAACCTTCTTGCTGCAAGGCAACAGCTCTACCAACTGCACCACTGTACATTTATTTTTTAGCCCAAGTATTGACCTAAAAAATCTAATTTTAATCAGTGTCTTTTTTAATATAACTGTAAGCATTTTAAGTATACTGGCATCTGGGGGTGCTGTGGTGACACAGGGGCAAAGCACAACCCACATATGGAGGCCTTCGTCCTCATGCCGGCAGTCGCAGGCTCAATTCCCGGCCTGGTGACATTTACCGCATGTCTTCACCCTCTCTTGTTTCCCCATTTCCTGTCTACCTATTTTCAAATAAAGGCCACTAGAGGCAAAAAAATCCTTTAAAATAAAATCCGTATACTGGCATCTTAAATCCCCTCTCCGACAAGCCATTTCTACACTTTTGTGTTTTACAAAAAAAAAAAGTTAAGCCTTTATCTGCCATCAGTGTGTTTAGTAAACTCAACCTAAACATGACACATTGTGGCTGAATTAATTTGCAGAAAATTGCACAACTAATTTTTAGCCTTAAAGACTTTTCTCACACTGGGCAAGACGTGTTTGCACACATGTCTCTTCATAAATTAATTCCTAAATTTAAAAAAAGTTTGTATCTACTCAGTTTATCTTATATATTATTGTTTGGGCAGAAAAAACAGAAAAACAGAAAAAAAGTGAACAAATTCAAAGCAGCAATAGGCGTTGGAGCTGCTGCTACATTTACTTTGGGACTGTGTCTGCAGATTGTATTCAAATGCAAGTTGCATTACGGAAACATTCTGTAGCACAATCTTTATATTAAAGAATGTAGCAAAGTAATAATTTCATTCACAAGCATAAATTAATAATCTCACAATGAAAGATCACGTCACCTGTTCATCATCGTCGTTTATCACCACCAGATCTCCTCCGTTTTTCATGCAGTCCGCTCTGATGTTATTCCAAGTGTTACGCTCAGTAATGAGGAAATAACAAGAAAAGCTGAACCACCTCCATCCCTCAGGACAGGTTTTCTCTAAAATAACATTTAAAAAATGGTTACATTTTTTTTGTTCATCTTTGTTACAAATTATTTTTGTTAGTGTTAGAACAAAACAGTGTTATCAAAATCAGTTAGGTTTTATGATGCACTTTTGCTTCAACAGCCATTAAAATATAAGAATTTAAAACCAACTTAAACCAAAGTCTGCATTGGATTTGAAGTCTCTAAAATAAACTGTTCTCACAAACACTTGAGGACTTACTTGACAATTTCTGAAGTCTGGATATTTCCTTAGTCATTTCTGTGAGGTTTAGATTCAGACGGTCTCTCTCTTTAGTCATGGCAGAAAGCCGGTCGTTGCTGTCCTGGAGACGATCCGTCAGATTATCTTTGGTG
Source organism: Phalloptychus januarius (assembly GCA_902982915.1). Lineage (NCBI taxonomy): Eukaryota > Metazoa > Chordata > Actinopteri > Cyprinodontiformes > Poeciliidae > Phalloptychus > Phalloptychus januarius. Next base: position 2,637,484 of record CADWAE010000230.1, read on the forward strand.
TCGGTGAGATCTGCTGCCAGGCTGCCTACTTCATGAGCTAAAAGTAATTAAAGTATATTATTAGAGAAAAGCTTAATAAATACAGTAATTTAACTTTAGCTTAAAAAAAGTTGTTGTAAAGTTGAATGATTAAACCACTCTGTATTTTGATGATAAAATAATTCATATTTCCTGCCTTTAAAAATAAAGAACAGCCTGATGAGAGTTAAACATATGACAACAAAACTCACAGAAAACACCAAGGCTGATGAGTCCAATCAGCAGGAAAACATTCAGGAGCCCCAGAGAGATGATAACTCCCACATAGAGCCTCTTCTTAGAGCTGCCAGAACCTTCACAAAGGAAATGCATTTCAATAACATTCATTTCTACCGCATAGTAACGACAAAATATATGTGTGCTTTTCTTCCTCGTGTTGTTCTTACCTTCATTTTTTGCAACAGGAATTTGTTTTGTTCTAGTTTTCACAGGATCAACATTGACATAGATTTCCTCCATTGCTTTGACAGATGCTGAACGTTTCGTAGTTCAGCATCTCCGATCTGCAGCAAACTAGAAGTACATGAGTGCTGCGAAACTGAATTTGTAATGAGGAGGAAGTTGCAATTCCGAGAAAGATAATTTCTGCTTTTCACCTGGACAAAAGTGTATTTTAGGAGTGACATGTCATTTTTAAGTTTCAACAGGAGATATTTTGAAAGAAATATTAAATGTAACAGCCAATTGCAACTGCTCTTTTACAATTTAGTCTTTCACTTCTACATGGTTTGTATTGATGCAAATGAGTTGTGTTTTCTGTCTTGTTTGTTAGGTCAGTTTGTGCTTGAGAACTTCATGTTGCTACATGAGTTGAAGTCTGTTATGTTGACCTGTTTTTGGCCCAATTCATAATTTTTTGAAATATATACATATTTATAATTAATTAATAATCTTTCTAAAACTATTCAGAATCTTCCTGGTTGTATACACATACAGCTAGGAACTATACTTCCATGTGGAAGTGAAAAACTAAATTGTAAAAGAGCAGTTACAATCTGTTGTTACGTTTAATATTTCTTTGAAAATATCTCCTGTTGAAACCTAGAAATGTCAGATCACTCTTGTCGTAAAAACATATTGAAATGTAGGCCTGTGGCAATAACACATTTTGCTGAGCAATTAATTGTCTCAAAAAATTATTGGGATAAACGATAATATTGTCGGAAGACCTTTTTACACAGATTTAATGGAAATGACACAATAATGCAGCCATGTTTTACCAAAAATAGATGCACATTATTTCCAAAAGGAGCATTTAATGCTGGAACTGGTAAACAAAGAACCAAAAACAAAAATAAAATGAACTCTCAGTCTATGCTAACAAAGAACTTAAATAAAAACTAACAACATAAAACCAAAGTTGATATAAAAACTACATTAATCAAAGAGTGCAGATTATGAAGTCTGAATAATATATTGCCCTCCAAATATTATTAAATTTAAATAGAGAAGATGGGCATATCGACCACTTGATGCAATAGTTCATTCCTCCTTTAAGCCCAGTTCACTTTAATTGATTTATGACAATCTTGGAACTTAAACCTTATAACATTGTCGCTTTCGACTTAGTAGCCGGTCGTCTTGTAGTGTGTCGTGAATGATCGGGTCCAGTCGGTAGAACCTGGTGGCCGCTCCGATCTACGGGGTTTCCCCGACAGGGAGCGAGAACACAGCCTGCTGAATGTGACAGGGAGCCAATCAGAAAGCTCAGATTCACCTCGGCGCTTTCCCTTCAGCTGAGGAAAATCAGCTCAACAGCTGATGGCGCAACGCGAGTGCAGCGGACATCGGAGATTATATGTTATTGAGAGGATAATGTAGCTCGTTGTCTCCTCTCTTGTTCCCGGGTCGAGGGTTTCCCCGTGCGTAAGGGCAGTTCACAACATTCAAGGTTCTACGTCAAACATATCCAGAGTTTATTCAGTCAAACAAATGCATCAAGTCACACCAATAACATACCAGAATCAACAGAAACTCAAAACCACCAGACAGACATCAATCACCTGAAAGAAACAGAAAAATGCACAAATACAGAAAGGAAGGTGTGTTCTCTTCTCTAATTTATGCAGGTTCCCTGCTCTCTAATTAGAATAAGTTTCAAATTTCAAAGGGAAGTTACTCCAAATGTTTTATGACTGTCGTTGCTGGGCTGATGAATGTTGATTGTCCTGAGACAACCAACCTTCCACACTTTTGTGTGAGATCCTACAATCTCTCTAGGTGTCCTCTCCCTCAAACACATAACAAAAGGCCCCAATCCTTATATGGGTTCAGGAAACAGTTATCTCTACGCAGACCCCCTCCTGTTGTCCCACCAAGTGGCACATCAAGTAAAACAGACTTTTGTTGCAGACTGAAAGTGACACAGAGTCTGCTGGTGTAAGATAATTCAGCACTCTTTCCCGGGCCGTTAAATTACGCCACTGCTTTTGGATCTTAGTATTAGCACATTTATCTTCCAAAACTCTTTTATCATATACCTGAACAGTTTTAATACTACAGCATTAATCTCCTATTATTTTGATTATAATGCATTAACACACACCCAAGTTAGTATGATTTTGACACTAATTAATACTATTAAAACAAAACTACAAATTAGACTAATTTTATCAAGTCATGCACATTATGTCTAAGAAAAATGTTCAACTGATCAGACTGCTGATTGAGCTAAATCTAACTAAATGTTAACTTAAATTTGAGGCCTACTCAAGATAATGTTGAATTATCATTTCCAACAATTTGAAAACAACATTAATGTTTATTCAACATTTCGTGCAAAGAATATCCACAGAAATGACCAGGAGAGGAGCTGGAGCCAAATTGATAGGAGCTGGAGCCAGTTGATAAACCCCTTAACTTTCCAGCTGTTCATCGTTAACGTGACATAAATAGTATCTAATTATATTCATTCAGTCAGGACTTTACACTGACACCAGCCACATGCATTGCAAGTAGATTGTAGTAAAACGTTGATTAATGCCTGGTTTTAAATTAACACTAATCGCTTCTAAGCAAAACTATTCAAAAAATAAAAAGATGAAGCTGAAATGTGCAACATTTTTGCAAGTCATCCTTGCTTGTCTTCATTTTTAAAAGTCTGGCTGCTTTAACGAGATCAGTGTAGCACAGTACCTTCTGCTTCATTTTCACTGAAGCACTAAATATGTCAAACAGACTGTGAAACGTCAGTTTGTACATGTGTGGTCAGACATGTTTTTTGGTGAAATAAAGAGACAGCAATGGGCAAGAACCGCTTGCAACATTTGCTGTGTGACACAACACCAGCAGAGGTGAGGCACAGCACAGCCTCACTTTGGATGTCTTTCTTGTATTTGTTGCTCCTCCCACACATTGGACTAAACCATTGTTCCAAAAATGGCAGTGAGAGGTTTGGGGTGTGCACCTAAAAATCAATTCTTGATTTTTTGTTAGATGAATGGCAGATTTATTTTCTTCCTTGTTGAGTTTAATGACAATAGAATAGCAGAGAACATAAACCTAATAATCTGCAGATCCTGTGTTGCGATTCATAATTAAAAACCATGTTTTCTATGTTTTTAAAGGACAAGTGTGTCTAAATTTGCTGGCAAAGTTTGGATTGATTTGAGGGACAAAGAAACTGAGGATTCCTGGAAGTGGGTCGATGGAACTTCTCTAAATTTTAAGTAAGATTTTCTTTCAGAGGAATTAGTTTATTTTGGACCCATCATGTCTCCGACTGGAAATCTTCTCTCTTTTGTTTTTGCAAAATATTTAGATATATTTGATTGGTATTATTGTGGGTCTGTAGCTACTCATTTCTCTGACAGTATGCTGACTTTGGCACACTTTCCACGAGATGGCCTTGTTTTGTCTGGATGAAATCCTACCCAGATTAAAAAGTTAAGGAAAATAAATGGTATCCTCTGGTTACTGTTTACCAGAGGGTGAGTGGTTCTTCTCCTGAACCACGCACCCTCTGACGTTACGTGTCATGTTGTGTGTATTTTAAAGTGGACCCAAATGCAGAGAGGCAGGGGCAGCAGGTAATTTGAGAATACAATGAAATAAATTATGAGAAAACAAATTTACAAAAACACAGGAAGCTAGAGTAGAACAAAAATAATACATAACAAAAACAAGTCAGAAGACACTAGGAGACCAGGGAAGTGATGGAAGGAACCAGCGAGGAGTGACTGAGAAAGAGTTACTACAGTAGTAGGAGGCTGAATGCTGAAACAATGGACCTGGTCTGATTAGCTAATTGACTGCAGACTGAGAAGAGATTGATTGAGAAAGAGAGGGAGGAAGAGGGACAGAGAGAGAGAGGCACAGGGGCAAGGGAAAGTACACAAAAAAAATTATACCTTCAAGATCTGAAAGTTTATTATTTAATTGCATTGAAAAGCTACAAAAAATTGCATCATACAAGTCCAACTTTTCAAGTTAATGTCATCCATAAAACACTTTCCAATGCCATCATCACCATGGACCAGTACAGTAAGCTGCAGTAAGCAGAGCAAATAGGAGCTTTTGTTCTGTCAGGTAACAACAAGAGGCCTTTAGTACCTGCTCTTCTGCTGGTTGTAAGTTTACTGAACACACATAAGTTAATGAGACCTGATCACATGATCAACTGTTGATTCCTGAACAAATGTAAATGGGAGTCACTCTGTGTGGACAGGAATGTGTTCATGTTCACTAAGATGAACTGCTGCGTTCCACTCAGAGATGGTCCTGTAGTGAGAATGATATAGTTTATTTACTGTCTTCTTACAAAAGATGAAGAAATGATTGAATGATTTTTCAATAAGCACACAATGCCATTTTTTGTCCTTGTGGTTCCTGAGAAATAATCCAAAGGGGTCAAAAACAGAATCTCCCTTCACTGTCATACTTAACACAAGTCTTGTATTATTTTTCTTTTCTTCTGTTCATGAGCTGACTGGTTTTTGATCTTTATTTGCTGTGTTTAGCTCCACCCTTAGACTTTTCAGCTTTGGTGTCACTACATTCGGGCCTTCACGTTGACGTTCACAGAGACCAGTAGTGGGCAGTCACAGATAACAATGCAGTCAAGCATACAGCAGAGCAAACTGAGCTTAGTCTCAGGTGTAAGCATTTCCTAACACACTCCCAGCATTAGACTGGATCCTTTTCACAGAGCCAAGGCAGAGAAGCAGAACATTTACGATCATTCCATAACATACTAGTGAAGATTTGCACACAGTCCTCTTCTCCCCACTGTGGGTCTCCACCACCATTATCAGGCTGTCGGGCCGCCCAGTATTTGGTAAACCTGCAAAACAAGAAAATTATGTTATGAAATAACATAGCCATTTGGTGTGTGCCATTTAAGCACTACCAACCCCACACACAATGTTGCTTTCAGTTGTTATAAAAATGCTGCTTTCATTTATTCTTTTTAGTAATGGAGTCCTGCATGTGCACCTTAGTTTGATGTTCCAGTTTCTAAATAAATATTAAAATATTTAGGATTGGATAAGATGAGCTTTTTAGAAGAACAAACATTTTACTAATTTTCCTAATGTGAGAAACACCTACATATTTTTTAAGTGTAGTTTTATGTCTCGAGGAAGCTTCACATTTTCCTAGTCTAACATGTCCAGATATTTTATTACACAATTAATCTGATGTTCATTAGTTATCTGGCTGTTGAACCCCTCTAATCTTTTACACTTCAGAGATTTGCAATGGTCACACCAGCTCTGATGATGCAACAAGTAACATAAACCGTTTTTAAAAGTTTTAAAGATGCATTCAAAAAGTAGAACTGGAGTTCTTGCTATCAACAAATAATAAGAAATCAAGTGGAAAACTCACAGCTGGGTCAGCGGAGTGCCATCAACCCACTTCCAGGATTTCTCAGTTTCTTTATCATTCAAACCAATCCATGTTTCTTTATTGGTGATTGAAGAAAGCAATTTCTGTCAATATTATGGCAAAAATATCCATGTTTCAGTACAGCAGTTATCTGTTTCATGTTATAACATGTCATGACAAAAACCAAGGCTTATAACCAACATTTTTCTACTAAAGGTTTAAGAATTTATTCACCTAAAAAATTTAATAATGACAGTTTTCTAGTTGTCTTCATAAAAAAATTAATCCCTGTTGAACTTTAACTATACTTGTACCTGATAGATTCCTTCTCTTATGGGTCAGTTCCACACTATTTTATTGCGTGGGGAAGAAATATATAAATGACTAAAGAATTCGAACCCAAACATGACACATTGTGGTTGAATTAAAACAATTCACCAAACAAGATTGGGATGAAATTCCTCCACAGTGATGGAAAAACTCATTACCTGTTATGAAAAATGTCTGCTGACAGAAACACAACCAGTTTTTTTTAGGTTTGGAGAACCATTGTTTTCTCACACACTTCAAGGTTGGTTTGAACAACTTTTTCTTCTCATAAATAAAGTCATAAATGCTTAGATCTGTATCTACTCAGTTTATCATAATGTGATATTAATAATAAAAGAAGACTTCTTTTTTGCATCCATACAAAAAAGAAGTCTGATGAACACTTCTTCCACAACAGTGCAGTTTAAAATTAAAATGTTCACCTTAACATATTAGAATGTTTTTGTGTATTAAATATTTATGAGTAAAATTTAAAGCTGAACATATTAAAAACAATATGAACGACATAGGCATGCTGTATATGTATCAGTATAATCATGGAAAAGTAGTTTTAGAGTCTTGCTGGTACTATAACAAAAATTGTCAGTGGCTGATTGTGTGAACCACAACAAATAAAAACATTAATGTTTTACTGTACCATAGGCCAACTGTATGGATAACGCAGGGAGTAGAAGCACTTCACAATGTGAAACAAATATGTATTCTCCCATACGGGGTGGAAAGTATTGATGTCATTACAGTTTCTCCAATTTGTCCTTTAAGCTGAACTTTTACTTTTGCTTGAATTTGTTTTGAGTAAAATTACTCTGTTACATTTAAAATCATATAAATTAATGTGTAAAGATAAAGCATAAGAAAACACCAGAAGTAACGGCGTTGATCTTTCAGCTGGGTTTGTATTAAGGTCTCATAGTGAATCAATGGGAAGACAGAGGAGCAAAACCTATCAAGTGTAGATCAAGTTAACCTCTGAGAAAAAGGAAGGTCTCTGCTGAGAAAAAGGAAGGTCTCTGCTGAACTGTAAGTATTTTCTCTATACAGCCTTTATCATAGGCTTTATAAAGGCGGCAGCGGCGGAACACGTGCTTAAGACGTTCACACTCTAAGAAGGGGAAGACGAAGAGGAACATGATATATTTTTAAACAAACTAGGCAACAATTTCGTCCCCAAAGTGAACACGATACATGAAATACACAATACATTAATGAGCGAGCTCACAGGTCGGGGGAGACCACGGAGGAATACATAAGAACTCTCCCTGAGTTAGCAGACAGCTGTGATTTTGGCCGCGTTAAAGAAGAAAATATCCGAGGCAGATTATTAGGAATACTTCACAAAGAGTCACAAAGAGACGCTGCAAATGAGGCCTGACTTAACCCTCACTAACGCGGTGGAGCTTGTGAGACGGTCAGAGCAAGTGAAACAGCAGGAAAGCAGGCAAAGAGCTAATGCTTGTGCTAACCTGAGTGAAGTGGCTTACAAGCGCCAACAACACCGAGAGGCTGATACACAGTGAAAGCCATGCAAAAAAACACAGGAGTCAAGCCAAAACACTACCAAAATGTTAATAAATGTCGCAAATGCACAAGATGTGGTCGATTACATGCAAAGAATGATAAAGTCCAGCCAGGGGAGAGAGACACGGCTGGCACACAGCATGGACAATTCAGAAAATAAATAAATAATGAGGAAAAAAAGCTATTAATAAACAGATGAACTGGTGTTTTATACTGACTAGATCTATTTTGACTCAAAGTGCAGCCTCACGGCCTAATTGTTCTCCCAGTATTGCGTATCGGCTCAGAATCTTTTACCGGATCATATCGGCTTACTTTCGCCCCTGAGTATGATACATTGGTGATGTCTGTGGATTGTACTAAAAATTTGGAGGTAATATGGAAACATCATGTTACACAATATTCATATTAAAGTATGAAAATGAAATCTGAATCTTATTTGCAGTCATAAATTATTAGTATCACACTGAGACTCATCACCTGTTCATTATCGTCGTCTATCACCACCAGATCTCCTCCTCTGTTCCTGCAGTCTGCTCTGCCTTCATCCCAGGAGCCAGACGTTGTAGAGAGGAGATGACAAGAACCGCTGAACATGCTCCATCCTGCAGGACAGGTTTTCTCTAAAAGATAAATTAATCAATGTTGCTTAATCACCAGTAATTCAAACTGGAACAATTAACAGATTATTTGGAGGATCCAAGGTCCAAGATATAAAATACCTGCAGATGGAGGAGGATTTAATAAGTGAAACCCTGCAGGAAGGAACTTAAACCAAAGCCTTCACTATAAACATCTGTCTTTATAAAAGACGGATCTTCTGTCTTTTACAAAATAAGTTTCTCTCAGAAAAACCTGAAGACTTACTTTTCTTCAACAAACTCTGAAGCCTGATCATCTCGTTAGTCATTTCTGTGAGGTTTAGATTCAGACGGTCTCTCTCTTTAGTCATGGCAGAAAGCCAGTCGTTGCTGTCCTGGAGACGATCCGTCAGATTATCTTTGGTGTCGGTGAGATCTGCTGCCAGGCTGCCTACTTCATGAGCTAAAAGTAATTAAAGTATATTATTAGAGAAAAGCTTAATAAACTACAGTAATTTAACTTTAGCTTAAAAAAAAGTTGGTTGTAAAGTTGAATGATTAAACCACTCTGTATTTTGATGATAAAATAATTCATATTTCCCGCCTTTAAAAATAAAGAACAGCCTGATGAGAGTTAAACATATGACAACAAAACTCACAGAAAACACCAAGGCTGATGAGTCCAATCAGCAGGAAAACATTCAGGAGCCCCAGAGAGATGATAACTCCCACATAGAGCCTCTTCTTAGAGCTGCCAGAACCTTCACAAAGGAAATGCATTTCAATAACATTCATTTCTACCGCATAGTAACGACAAAATATATGTGTGCTTTTCTTCCTCGTGTTGTTCTTACCTTCATTTTTTGCAACAGGAATTTGTTTTGTTCTAGTTTTCACAAGATCAACATTGACATAGATTTCCTCCATTGCTTTGACAGATGCTGAACGTTTCGTAGTTCAGCATCTCCGATCTGCAGCAAACTAGAAGTACATGAGTGCTGCGAAACTGAATTTGTAATGAGGAGGAAGTTGCAATTCTGAGAAAGATAATTTAAAATTAGTCATGAGAAACTACCCAGATAGCACACGATGTTAAATCAACATTGAATTATAGTCAGATTGGTTGATATTTGGTTGAAGTTGACAAGTGATGGTGGATCAACCATGAAACAACCATCAGATTCTAACCGTTGAAACTGTGTCATTGAATCAATGTTGTTTTGTGGTTGAAATCTAATAAGTTAAATCCAGTGTTCCAGCATTAAATGTTCCTTTTGGAAATAATGTGCATCTATTTTTGGTAAAACATGGCTGCATTATTGTGTCATTTCCATTAAATCTGTGTAAAAAGGTCTTCCGACAATATTATCGTTTATCGCAATAATTTTTTGAGACAATTAATTGCTCAGCAAAATGTGTTATTGCCACAGGCCTACATTTCAATATGTTTTTACGACAAGAGTGATCTGACATTTCTAGGTTTCAACAGGAGATATTTTCAAAGAAATATTAAACGTAACAGATTGTAACTGCTCTTTTACAATTTAGTCTTTCACTTCCACATGGAAGTATAGTTCCTAGCTGTATGTGTATACAACCAGGAAGATTCTGAATAGTTTTAGAAAGATTATTAATTAATTATAAATATATATATTTCAAAAAATTATGAATTGGGCCAAAAACAGGTCAACATAACAGACTTCAACTCAGGTAGCAACATGAAGTTCTCAAGCACAAACTGACCTAACAAACATGACAGAAAACACAACTCATTTGCATCAATACAAACCATGTAGAAACTGTGAAATAATTTGAACACTTCCTCTGTGATGTTGCTTTACCTTGCAAATTAGACCCACTTAATTTCACATACAGTTGTCTACCTGAAGCATTAAATCACACACAGACACTAGTTAATACTGCAGGTGGGTTACTGTGCACAAATCCCCTCTTTATTTTTGACATTAGGACCTGTAATAAACAGAGAACAGGCAGAAAGCAGAAAATAGAGTTTATTGTAATATTTAAATTAATTATAACTAGAAGCAGGACTATTAAAGCATTAAAGCTTTGTTTTTATATATGGAATACTTAAAACTCAAGAATAAAATCAAAAACATTATATCTTGAGACCTTTTTTTTCATGCAGCCAATTTCAGCACTTTTTCACAGATCCAATGTTTAGCAGCGTCACACGAAAGATCGTTCCAATAAGCTTTGCCGTCGTTGCTGACATGTACACAGTCCTCCTCACCCCATCTCCCGCTTGTTCCTCCATTATCAGGCTGAGAGCCCAGCCAGTTCCTGTTACATTTGTGACAGAGTTAGACCACGTTTCGTATGTCGCAACAACAGACACGAACATACAGCTTTTTAAAGCACAGCAATAAAACCACATGTCAAACCTCATGTCTCTGTGCCTCTCAGCACTGAAACAAATAACTAATCACTCACTTCAACTCTGGGGAGGTCCCATCAACCCATTTCCAGGAAGCCTCAGTTTCTTTATCATTTAACCCAATCCAAGCTTCCTTCATGATGAGTGCAGCAAGGAATGTCTGTCGAACAAGGCACAAAACGATGTCGCATGTATGAAACAAATTTCATACATGCGAAATTTTATGCCAAATACTGCCTACAAATAAGTATTTGTAGGCAGTATTTGGCATAAAATTTGTGCCATTTATGCAATTTATGCGGACCATATGAACAAAAATCAATTATTCAAAAAGAAATTTTTTTTTTCCATATTCCCCCCCTTTTTATTTATATATTTTTTCTCATTTTAATCAATTGAAAAAAATATTAGATAGACCAGACTGACTGATTTACGACATTAAATTAACTTTAGTTTCTGGTCTTGATCTTATACAGAGCCTTATGAAATAATACAGGCACCTTTTTTAAAAATCTTTTTTAATAATTTATCGCATAAAAACACCAAATTTCAATGTATTTCACAGGGTTGTAATGTGATACAAACACACAGAAAGTACCGTGAAGTAAAAGGGAAATAGCACCTGGTTCTAAGAAGATAAAAAAAGATCAACTGAACAGTTTAGCCCCTTTTACTCTCATAACCCGCAACTTCTGTTTGATTTAATCTCAGTGCGTTGTGGGACATCTGGTGTCCAAGAGATCCTCAACGGCTCGTCCGACCATTCAGTGGTTCCAAGACCACTCTCCAGGAATTATCCAGTCTCTAGAAGTCAATAGTTGATCTCTTGACAATTTTCTCTATGGATTCTCTATACCTTGGAGTTGACCAATCGTTTAGTCCAGTGTTCCTCAATTCCAGTCCTCACGCCCCCCTGCCCTGCATGTTTTAGGTGTTTCCCTGCTGCCACACACCTGGATTGAATATTTGGGCGATTAACAGGCTTCTGCAGTACTTGATGGTTATGCAATCATTTGAATCAGCTGTTCTGGATAGAGGAACATCTAAAACGTGCAGAGCAGAGGGGCCTGAGGACTGGAATTGAGGAGCACTGGTTTAGTCCAATGTGTGGGAGGAGCAACAAATACAAGAAAGCCGTCCAAAATGAGGCTGTGCTGTGCCTCGCCTCTGCTGGTGTTGTGTCACACAGCAAATGTTGCAAGCGGTTCTTGCCCATCTTTATTTCACCAAAAAAACATGTCTGACCACACATGCACTACACAAACTGACGTATAACAGTCTGTTTGACATATTTAATGAATGTGTTTGACATACTTAATGCTTCTATTCATACATTCATACTTAATGCTTCAAATGCAGCAGATGGTACTGTGCACTGCACTGATCTCATTAAAGCAGCCAGACTTTTAAAAATGAAGACAAGCAAAGATGACTTGCAAAAATGTTGCCCATTTCAGCTTCATCTTTTTATCTTTTGAATAGTTTTGCTTGCAAGCGATTAGCGTTAATTGTGTTTCACACTTAACTCAGGAGCACTTCAGTGGGGTCATCTGTAGAGATTGTCTTACATAGACCCATAGTCTGGTTTTACAGATTAGCGCAGAGTTTCAAAAGTTTTTGGATAGTCATGTAATTCTGTGGGCACCGTGGTTTGCCTTTTTGTTTCTGCATATCTGAGACAGCATTTTTTCTCAGGAGATGGGGAAGTCTATGACATACTCTTTCTCACAGTATTTTCTCAGAGTATTTTGGCTCTCCATACCATTCTGACTGAAAACCCAGTATAGGTGCCTCACCAATCGCACACAGCTGCACCAATCGCATGCAGTACTGGCAACCAGTACTGAGCTGTGACCTATAACCAATGTGCCAGGCCTACTGAGACTGCTGTGTGCTTGATCCACATGGATATCCCAAGGGTTCATCTGGTGTCCAAGAGATCCTCAAAGGCTCGTCCGACTATTCAGTGGTTCAGTTGACCACCTGACAAGACTCCACAAGTTTTTCTGTTGGGTCTCCAGGGCTCCTCTGTTGGCAATATCTCCGGTTCCTTCACCACCGCTGTACGTCTCCAGGTTTTTACTGCCACTCCCACTCTATAAACCACCAGTGCTGCTGGGATGTTGGTCATCTGCTACAACTTCTCCTTCTAAAGGTGCTCTTCATTTCTTTCTGATTAGATCGTCTGATTATTCTGTCAGTTCCGCCTCTACCTCGGTATATAAATTAATTCATCCATCGTCATTGTTCTTCACTGGATTCTTCTGCTGCCTGCCTCCCTTGACCTGCCCTGGGTTCATTTGTTGTAAGTTATTGATTATTTTATTAAAGCATTCAAAATGAAATCCAACAATAACAGCTGTGTGACGGAGGATTTCAGAGAGAAATGTAGGCTACAATGTTAGTAATAAGTCCTTTATGAATCTCACATAGCACAATATGTCATTTACTGGAAGTAGTAACCTGGATAAAAAAAACATTTCTTAATTGGTTCAAGAACTGTGGAATAAACTATTTTATATCAATATGTGTTTATTATAAGAGGAATGGCCTTAAACTTGTAGATGTCAATTGAAAAATAAGTTATTTAAATAAATAAAATCCTAAACTGACAAGCTTGTTTTGCAGAGTAGATGTCACAGAAAATGTAGTGTACTTGGTGTTGTGTGGAAGCAAATTAAGTTTACATGATGTGTTAATTAAATGTACATTTATTCTATAGTTTGTGACGGCTAATATTAAGTCACCACTCGGTGCTTTTTCTGTGATTTAAGCATCCAAATTATCCACAGGTAAACCAATAAGGTTGTAAGAAGATTAAGACATCACTCTCAAAAACAATATTTTGTTTTAACTACAGTCAGCACTCGTAAAACTTGCAACTTCCTCATGAAGAACCAACTTTCAGTGTTCATGTAGTTCTGTTTTCACTGCAGATAAGACGGTCAAACCAATGGAGGAAATCTATTCTAATGCTGAGCCTTTCTGCCAAAGTTCAGTTGCAAATGACAGAGGTAAGAATGGCCTGAGAGAAAAACACCAATGTATTTAGTCAATACTACCCAGGAGAAAATAATGATGTTGGAGCTATTTATTCTTTATTTTTCACCAATTTGAATTCTGTTAGTTTATTCCTAGTTTACCGTATTTTCCGGACTATAGAGCGCACCTTACTATAAGCCGCACCTACAATTATTTTTTAAAAACTGGAATTGTACATATATATGCTGCACCGGGCTACAAGCCGCTGATTATCTCCGCCGCTCTCAAGGACACAGCGGAGGGCTGCATCCTTAATAAATCTGCTATTAAGGACGCAGCTCTACGTCTCCAATGCTCCCTGAATTCGTTCACGCAGATCAGATTCGACAGTACGAATCTGATCTGTACTGTCAGATCGATACCCGACAACTTAAAAGCTGCATCATAGGAGTTTGAATACATTTTTCCGTCGTGCCTGCTGCTAGCATGTGCTTGTTCTAAATGAAAGTTAGCTCTTTCTTCTTTGATTTCCAATTTTGACTTCCAATGATTCACTTCCTGCTAAAGAGCCCCCTGGTGGTTGAAGAAAAATTCACAGAAAAGCCGAACAGAGCGGTAAGCCGCATTGTTCAAAGCGTGGGAAAAACAGTAGCGGCTTATAGTCTGAAAAATACGGTAATTTATATTCTTGTCTTATTTGCAGAGTTTAATTGTAGATTAATAATTATTGATTATATATATTTTTGTATAATCAATAGGAATTATTGAGAAAATAAACCATAAAGAGCAATCTTCACGTTTTGGACGATGGATTTCTTTTGCCAGTGTATGAAACTTTACCCCATTGCAGCAGCAGTGGCTCATTGATTGAACTTTCATAGGATGTTTGGTTTGACCAAGAATCACCACTACAATTGGCATTGAAATAAATGCTCTCTGTTCAGGTTCTAGCAGCTCTAGGAAGAGGCTCTATCTGGGTGTTATTATCTTTCTGGGGATCCTGAGTGTTGGCCTGCTTATTGGACTCATCAGACTTGGTTTTCACAGTGAGTTTTGTTGTCATACGTTTATCTCTCATCAACTGTTATATGTTATTTTCTTAAGACTTGAAATATGGCTTGAAATAAGCTGATTTGAAGAGAAGGAATATTTTTATAAATGAATACCATCACAACAATAGAATGACTTATGAAAGAATTGATGTCCTTGAACTTTTCCATAGTTTATCATATTACATCCACAAACATAAATAAATATATTTCATTGGAATTTTATGTGAAAGACCAACCCAATGTGGTATTACTATTATGAAGTAGAAAGAAAATTATTTAATTTAACATTTTTTTTACATATATATAAAAAACTGAAAACTGCGTTGTGCAAAACTATTCAGCCGCACTGGGACAATACTTTGTGGAACCACCTTTTGCTGCAAGTACAGCTGCAACTTTTTAAGGATTTGTCTCTACCAGCTTTGGTATATTCAGAGTGATGTGCAGGTTTAGTTCTCCACCATACACAGAGTTTTGCATTTTGGCTAAAAGTTTAGTTTTGGTCTCATCTGACCAAAATTCTCAGACACAGCAAAATTGTCTGCAATAACAATACAGGAAATCCATTTCGCTATTGAAAAGCTGAAGTCCAATAAGTCTCCTTATTGGTACGGACGTCCTTACCTCTGAATTCTATCAACCATTTTCCAAACAGCTTGCACCCTTCCTCCAGGAACTTTTCCTAGAATGTATAGACAATGAGTCCCTCCCTCCTACTCTAACCCAAGAGGGTCTCATAACTCCCAATACCAAAACCAAAAAAAGATTTACTCTTCATTGACAATTGGCACCCAATTTGATTATTAAATAATGATTACAAAATATTTCCACAAATATTTGCTAAAAGGATCAAACCTGTTTTGGACTACATAATTGATGAGACTCAATCTGGCTTCATGAAAAACAGACATATTTCCAATAACATTAGACTAGTACTTGATTTAATTGATTATTCAGATTGATGCTCTGATGGCAGCTTTATTCTTTTTCTGGACTTTTACAAGGCTGTTGACACCATCGAACATCATTTCATATTTCACGCCTTTAAAAAGTTTGGTTTTGGTTCTTACTTTAGCGGTGCTATCAAAACAATGTATACTAATGGAAATTGCTATATCAGATTACAAGCTGGTACATCACAACGTTTCTTCCTTAAACGAGGAGTCAGGCAAGAATGTCCCATATCGCCTTATCTTTTCCTCCTCTGCAGTCAGTCACTCACTGATTCTGTCAAACTGAGCCCATTAAAAGGTATCGCAGTAGCAGGTCGAGAAATTATTATCAGCCAAGTGGCTGATGATACCACATTATTTCTAAAAATCTCCTCTCAGATACCTTTATCGCTTGACGTAATCATCACTTTCTCTGCTGCATCTGGACTTTTCTAGATAGAAAAATGTGAACTACTTGCTCTTAAAAACTGTGACATTTCTTCTATTTGTGGCATACCAGTAAAATAATCTATTAGTTACCTAGGAATTATTGTCCCGAAAAACAGAGGTTCCAGGTGTTTGCTGAATTTGAACTCTATTACTGACTAGACCCAGAAAAAACTGAACCAGTGGCAGCAGAGAGATTTATCACTGACAGGTAGAAAGAATCCTGTGAACCAAGGGTGAGGGACTCTCCCGTCTTACATATGCTGCTTTATCTCTGCATGTAAACAAAAAGGTTTCCATAGATACTGACGAGATGCTTTTTAATTTTATTTGGAAAAACAACAAACATTATATTAAAAAAATCAGTAATTACGAATTCTTATGAAAAAGGTGGCCTAGACTTTTTAGACATTAGCACCTTAAATAATACATTGAAAATAAATTGGCTAAAACAATTAATGAGGAATCAGCATTGTTACCCTGTGCTGGTAACAATGCAAAGCTTTATTTTATGCAAGTCTTCATTAAAAAACCTGCATATAAAGGACAAGGCGACTCTCCTTGGAGAAAAAGGAATTCATGTTTGGGAGCTTCTTCCTATTTCTCCTGTTGTTTGTCCTCCCAAACAAGAGAAGAAAAACAATCGGTGAAAAAGAAAGAGGCGACGCAAACAATTGGTGAAAAAGGAAAAGGCGACGTAAACAATCGGTGAAAAAGGAAGAGCCACCCTAACAATAGGCCTGCACCTGATTGGCTCGACTGTTACGTCATTTGTGTCGTGAACCTCCATATTCAAACCTTGAATGACACGTCACAGATTGACGTCAATGATCGCTTGAAGTAGAGTCTATGAATAGAGGCTCTCTGCGATCATTTGGTCACTAATCATTTTCTTTGTCTTGCAGGTAATTGCTTGTTAACACAAAACCATTTAAAACAGGTTATCTTGTCTTGACTGGGCAAGCATGCAGACTAAAAAGAGAATTTTTAGTTCCAGGTATTTATTTAAAGGCCTGCATGTAAAGAAGAAGGCGCCTCTCCTTGGTTCAGCAGTGTTACACTGTTCTAGAAGGTAACACTGCTGAACTAAGGAGAGGCTTGCGTGGCCGCATATTCTCCTTTATATGCAGGCCTTCAAATAAAGGTCTTGTTACCAGCTCGTTCGCTGGTAACAAGCTCAGATCGCTTCTGTTACGCTGGCGATACAAGCCAGCGGGTGTCCAACGTGGGTCCTCTTTGGCCGGCATCCTGCATGTTATAGTTCTCTCCCTGGTTTAACGCAACTGGATCAAATGAAGGCTCATTTGATAGCCTAAGAAGAACATTGACCTGCTGAAAAGGTTGTTACCTCCACCAGAGAGAGAACTGAAACATGCAGGATGCTGGCCCTCCAGGACCGACTTTGGGCAGCCCTGTAATAGTCCAAACCTGCTTTAAACTTCTCCACAATTTTTTCCCTGACCTGTCCTGTGTGTTCCTTGGACTTCATGATGCTGTTTGCTCCACAATATTTTCTTAACCTCTGAAGTGTCACAGAGCAGCTGGGTTTGTACCGAGATCAGATTACACACACACACACACCCCCAACCCCACACACACACAGACTCTAGTCAATCGTTAGCCGTCATCAGGCAACTTCTGAAGGCAAGTAGTTGCGCTCAGAAAAAGGGGGGTTGAATACTTTTGCATATCAGACTTCTCAGTTTTTTATTTGTTAAAAATGTTTTGAGTTGTTTATAGTCTTTCTACTTCACAGTTGTAAACCACAAGCTGACAAAATGTAGAAAAGTTAAAAGGGTATGAATACAGTCACTGCATTTCCTTTGACTTAAATAAAAGTTTTAGCAGATCTTCTGTTAAAATTTTTTCTGTGACAAAACCCTTTGAAAATAATTGCCTTGCCTATAAATTGGAAAAAAGATTCATGTCATCAAAATCTAGAGTGGTATATGTCTTTTCAGTCTGTTGACCATTTTTTAAACAAGTAAACATATTTTATCAGGCTTAATCAAACGTTTCTGATATATTTTACCTTAAATTATTTCAGCTCATGCAGTTGCCAACTGGGCAGCAGCTGTTTCTGATACGAAAGACAATCTGACGGCTCGTCTCCAGGACAGCAATGACCGGCTTTCTGCCATGACTAAAGAAAAAGAGAACTTGTCTAATGAAATATCCAGACTTCAGAAATTGTCAAGTAAGTCCTCAAGTGTTTGTGAGAACAACTTATTTTAGAGACTTCAATTCCAATGCAAGCTTTGGTTTAACTTGGTTTTAAATTCTTAACTAATAGTTCATATTTTAATGACTGTTGAAGCAAAAGTGCATCATAAAACCTAACTGATTTTGATAACTGTTTTCTTCTAACAATAACAAAAATAATTGGTAACAAAGATGAGCAAACAAAAATGTAACCATTTTTTAAATGTTATTTTAGAGAAAACCTGTCCTGAGGGATGGAGGTGGTTCAGCTTTTCTTGTTATTTCCTCATTACTGAGCGTAACACTTGGAATAACATCAGAGCGGACTGCATGAAAAACGGAGGAGATCTGGTGGTGATAAACGACGATGATGAACAGGTGACGTGATCTTTCATTGTGAGATTATTAATTTATGCTTGTGAATGAAATTATTACTTTCCTATGTGCTACAGAATGTTTCCGTAATGCAACTTGCATTTGAATACAATCTGCAGACACAGTCCCAAAGTAAATGTAGCAGCAGCTCCAACGCCTATTGCTGCTTTGAATTTGTTCACTTTTTTTCTGTTTTTCTGTTTTTTCTGCCCAAACAATAATATATAAGATAAACTAAGTAGATACAAACTTTTTTTTAATTTAGGAATTAATTTATGAAGAGACATGTGTGCAAACACGCCTTGCCCAGTGTGAGAAAAGTCTTTAAGGCTAAAAATTAGTTGTGCAATTTTCTGCAAATTAATTCAGCCACAATGTGTCATGTTTAGGTTGAGTTTACTAAACACACTGATGGCAGATAAAGGCTTAACTTTTTTTTTGTACAACACAGAAGTGTAGAAATGGCTTGTCGGAGAGGGGATTTAAGATGCCAGTATACTTAAAATGATTACAGTTATTCTAAAAAAGACACTGATTAAAATTTGATTTTTTAGGTCAATACTTGGGTTAAAAAGTAAATGCACAGTGAGTGGTGCAGCTGGTAGAGCTGTTGCCTTGCAGCAAAAAGGTTCTGGGTTCGATTCCCGGCCCCGATCTTTCTGCATAGAGTTTGCATGTTCTCCCTGTGCATGCGTGGGTTCTCTCTGGGTACTCCGGCTTCCTCCCACAGTCCATAAACATGACTGTCAGGTTAATTGGTCTCTCTAAATTGTCCCTAGGTGTGAGTGTGTCTGTGCATGGTTGTTTGTCTTGTCTGTCTCTGTGTTGCCCTGTAACAGACTGGCGACCTGTCCAGGGTGACCCCGCCTCTTGCCCGGAAAAAATATATATAATTATCAAAACAGTACGTTATCGGTCTGACAGTAGATCTGAGCATTGTTTTCAGTCCATATGATAAACCATATGAGATCTGGTTTATCTCATATTTTTAAACCAATTCCAGGTTGAATAGCTTTTGTCCTTAAAAGAAAGTGATCCTTTGAAAACTGAATTTCAACTTTCCCAGGTTAGCTTTGTCTGATAGTTAGGCTAGTTTTTGTTTGGTTTGGCTATGTACATATAATAATAACTACCAAGGCTAATTTGTGACAATACCTGATCAGGAAATGGTTTTCAGTCTCAGTTGTTTATTATCAATACCTGCCTAATAAGACTTAAGTTGCATATATGATTTAATTTCTGAAATGATGTTTTCAAACAGCATGACTCTTCACATGTGTATGGAATAAACACAAATGACTTTTCTCCAAAATGGAAGAGTTTATTCAACAAAAAACATTTTCTTCCTTTTCTTCATCAGATTGAAAATGGGTTGATGCAGTTCATTCTGGGATTAGTAGTTTGTTTTTTTATACCACTCTGTTTGTTAACTCTATGGCTGATGTGAAATATTTAAACAAAAAGTTAAGAACAATTACCTTTTAACAATACTTTACATTAGAGAATGTCTTGATGCTTCACTTTTCCACATTACTTGTATGTGGAACTAAACACTTATACTGAAGACTTCAACATATAGATTGATATAGTACGACTGGAGTGCAAGAAGTTAGAAATATTTATCTGGAATAGAAAGCTACCGAATACTGAAATTGCACTTCTTTGACAAATGGTTTCTTTTGGAGGGGGAAAGAAAGGGAGGATTTTAGAAGTTATAATTTTCAAAGTGATCAATATATTTGGATTACAATAATAATATGCACACACTGTGTTGGGATTTGTTTCATAGATGTTTGTTCGTGCCCTCATTAAGACGTCAGCATGGATTGGTTTGCAAGAAGAAACGCCGGGATCCTGGAAGTGGGTTGATGGAACTGCTCTGAGTTCTGAGTAAGTTTTTCCTCTCTTAGATTAACCCTGACTGTGACAGAGTGGCTTAGCGTTACTTTAGTTTGTACCAAGGTTGGTGTTTTGTTCTGCATAAAAACATTTGTGTCCAAACTAACTTGTGTCCAACATTACAAATCAGATCAGTCATGGTTTTGGTAGAAACATATTTATAATTTTTCTATGTGAAAAATTCAAAATTATATATTTGTACATAATTTTATCATGATATTCATGCTATCAATATTCTGTAACTAATTTATTAATTGAAATATAACATGGTTCAAACAGAAAAAAGGTTTTACAAAAAACAGAGTTCACCTTAACCCAATTAACACTCAAAAATACGAGGGCTAGAGGATTACTATTTGTTATGAAAGATAATCTGTGAAATAAATCTCTTCACAGACTTAAAAAGTTCTGGGCACCGGGCCAGCCTGATGATGCTGGTGGAGGGGAGGCTTGTGCACAGATCTGGGATTTCAACAGGAGATGGAATGATGATAAGTGCACTGCTTCTATGACAGGAATCTGTGAAAAAGCTCCAATGCAATGATCGGTAAATATTAGTTGTCGTTAAGTTTAACTTTTGTTTTCCACTGCAGATACCTGAAAATGTTTTAGTACTGTGTATTTTACATGCATATGGGGGAATTTCAGACTGAAAATGTGTGCTTTCAAATTATGGCAGAACCCATAGATGCAATGAATTATCACCATTTAAAGTGCTTTAAAAAAAATAAAAATGCTCCATATTGTGTCATTTCTTTCACCTAAAACCTTCTTAAAAATGGATCTACAGCCTGTTGTTTCTGCTGTCTGCTTCATCGCAAAGCCTGTTGAAATAAATCGTGTCATCACCTATTTCAAATAGACGCTCTTATTTGTCTAGCAGGAGCGCCCTTATAGACAAACTAATAAGAAATATAGAGTGTTGCTGACCCCTCTGGATTATTTCTCAGGAACCACAAGGACAAAAAACTGCATCGTTTGTTTGGCGAGGAATCATGTCATTCAATATTGTCTTTTTGTCTTGTAATTAGACAGCATACAAACTACAAAATTGACCACGATAAGACATCTCTGAGTGGAGGGCAGCAGTTCATCTTAGCTAATATGAACACATTCCTGACTGACTCATAGTTACATATACGCTCAGGAATCAACAGTTGATCATGTGATCAGGTCTCATTAACTAATATGTGTTCAGTAAACTTACAACCAGCAGAACAGGAGGTACTAAAGGCCTCTTTTTGTTACTTGACAGAACAAAAGCTCCTATTTGCTCTGCTTACTACAGCTTATTGTAGCGGTTCCTGTTCATGGTGATGACGGCATTGGAAAGTGTTGTATGGATGACATTAACTTGACAAGTTGGACCTGTATGTTGTAATTCCTTGTGGCTTTTAAAGGCAATTAAACAGTAAACTTACAGATCGTGGAAGTGTCATTTTCTTGTATAATTCAGGTTCTGTGGCTCCCTCCCACTATATATACTGTATTTTTGTATTTCAACAGTTTGTGTAATAGCGCCCTCTGGTGATCAGAAACTAAAATACAAGTCATCAAGTGTGTTTTGGGAGGTATTGTATCAGTTCATTCTAAATAAGTTCCAAGTGAATTTCATCCATGTTAAAATTGAATTATTCATGTTTAAAGGTTAGCACCTAACAATATTAATGGGTCCAGCAACGCTGATACGTCGGCGCATGCGTCAAGCCCACAGACCAAATCCCATGTCGGTGCGTGTATTGCTTTCAGCAAATCACGTGACTGATACAGGAACTGTTTTGAAATGAGACTGTGGCGCCAAACTGTGTTTATAAGGAAGCGAATCTGTCAATGGAATCTCAGTTGCCAAACTGAGTGTCTTTTACAGGACAGAGTCAACTATGAAGCAGCCTCAAGGCAAACGAAAGGTTTCCACAGTGTGGGGCCATTTTGATCTTATATTGGAAATAAATTGTTTTCATTTTGTTTCATCCAGGTCTTTTCATTTTCTACTTGATCTATCTGAATCCAAATTCAGGTGAAATTGACTCTTAGTTCACTTTCATATTATGTTCTGCAGGTTACGTATCACCTAAGTTTGACAGAACTGGCTTATTTAAATAAATCTCCTCTTCAATGCTGAAGTGTTATAGGGACAGAAATGAGAATGAAGTCCCACATATACCTAGGAAAAGCTCAGGTTTTCTACAAATTACTACAACTGATTTCTACAAATCAATTGCTTTTTATAAATTATTTCATATAAATGTAGTTTACTCAATTTTTTTCTACAGCTGGAGAAGTGTCAAAAAAGTGTAACAGACTAAATTTCAAAATGTTGGAAAAACTTATTTTTTTGAATGAAAATTTGTGAAAAAACAAACAAAAAAAAAACAGTTCACAAGCATTCTCATTCCACCTTGACTTAAATTTTCATTTTATGGTACATGTTCACATTATTTATTGGCTGTATCTAAGAATATCAAATATATTTTGCATTTAACTGAAGATAGGACATAATACAATATATAATATACAATAAAATACAATGGCTTAAATCTTATTGTATAGACCAGGTCATCAAATCACTATGTTGCCTGTAGGGATTCTTAATGTCCAGCAGGTGTCAGTATTAAGCGACACTATCAGCACAGTTTTGCTGTGGTTCAAAACGCTTCATGACGCCTCATCACTATTAGACATTCTACATGCCAATAAATGTACATTCAAATAAAAATGCTATAAACAAAAAATATTAACTAGTGCAGCAGCATTTTAGTCAACAACCACTAGAAGGCGACATTACATCTTTTCCAACCCGTTCATTTCCTGTTAACACTTCATATCTGAAAATAAAAAAGCAGTGTCTCTACTTCCGTTTTAATTATAATCTGTATTTTATTTTCTATGAAACTCAGAGGAGGTCCTGCTGTGGTGCTGACGTGAATGTTGATGCAGCAGAAATAATGAGCTGACGGCCTGACTCAGAGCGTCATCGCCGAGTCTCCTTTTCCATCAGGTCTTTAGCCTCGTTGATTTTTGCAGCGAGATATGGAGAGCCGCCTACAAACAAACATGACTCAGTCTGAACCTTTGACACTGGAAGACATTCGAACGAGCTCAAGAAATTGTCACGTGACATTTAAAATTCAGGATTTCCAAAGGTTTGAGTGTAAATTTCAATCTGTTCAACTACAGGCAGCTGCTCACAAGCTCGTCAGACATGACAACGACGTTAAACCAACTCATGGGAGGAAAAGATAAACTTGGCAATTTTATAGATTACTTTCCTTGTATTACTACCTTGTGAAAATGCTTGTTTTACGGTTGGTTTGTAGAGCAGATGGTGTAAAGTTACCTTTATCTGGATGATTTAGGACCATGACCCTCCGATGCGCCTCACGTACTTTAGTCTTTGTGGCAGCTGGGCTGAACCCAACATATAAAAGTGATCGTTAGTGTCATTAGTGGGCAACAACAATGTCTCGTGTGTTAGCATGGATGCTAACAGACTCAAAGGCTCACCTGACGCCCAGAATGAGGCCTGCCTCTCGCCTCGACATCTTCTGCTCAAAACCTCCTTTGTAATAAGACGAGAATCCCTGAGAGGACAGAAGACGGATGGAGCTGGAGTACCGACAAGTACTGGGATAATTAATTTTGTTATTTGTTTCATACAAAATCCGGAAAACGCAAAAGCTAATTCCAGACTTTTCCAGAATTTCCAGGACTGTAGCAATTCCCATCCAATTGTCATAGAAATTTTGAGCAAACTTTTAAAATGAAAAACAAAAACGAAATGCTTATTAGGTGTGTTTTCATCTACTGGTTTGGAGCAAATCAACATACACAAACTGTAATTTTATCACGTTACACACTAAATATGCAGAGGTTGCAAACAAGCATTTACTGCACATTTTAAACATGGAGAGCATTCTCCCTTCTGAAATGGAAGTTTGAAATAAAAAATTTTCTGCGTTTCATGCCTCTATTAAGGCAAAGATCCTCCAGTGGATGGGAAAGTTTACCTCATTAGAGATTGTTCGGCAAATGAGTTTCCATTTTCACTTTTGCACATTAACCAAAAAAAACAACAAAAAACCACTCCAATCGAGTGTAAAAACGTTTTTGGAAAACTGAGGAAGTTATTTTGAACTTTGCGTTTCCATCAACGTTTTCTTGTACAATATTTCAAAATGCACATAATAAGCGTTAATGAAAACACGGTTTACGAGATGAACTACTGGTTTTTCATTCAGTGAGTGAGAAGCTCAAAAAAATATTTTGCTGATCTGAACATCACAGATTTTACTTACTGCTGAGGGCATCTTCTTGACCGTTTCAGAGAAAGCCTGTCCAAGGGGCTTCCACAGCTGGAACGCATAACGGCCTGGGGACAAAAAAACAAAACAAAAAGAGAATAAACAATTATTTCAGAATAAAATAAAATAAAAAAAGTCCAGTACCTGTTTGTATTTAACCAATTAAAGTTTCAGCAGCACAGGTATTAGCAGTAAAGGAATAACACTTTATTTTATCCAGTGGAATGAGTTATTTTTACCTGCAAAACCCGCAGCAGCAACACCAAGGCCAACTGCGATCAGAGTGCCTCCCTGTCAACGAGACAAGGTTAAACTGGTAAGTAAACACACCGTATGAAGGCCTTGCTATAGTGACATCCACTTCAGCCTGAAAAAAGAACCAATCTTTATCACACTATTAAATTCCTAATGTTATTATCCCAATAACATTTTAGTGGTTAAAGAGGTAAATCAGATGGAGGATCTGTTTTCTTTATGCCTTCATTAAATCTATTTATTTGTATAATCACACATCCACTATTAGTTTCCCTAAAAAAAGCATAGACTTTAACTTCAATAAAACGAGCACAGGCTATTAAGCGAGTGAATGACAGAAGAGAGATGGAATAATAGAAACTTCTCACTAGGTTACAAAGGACCATTATGTAAAACTATTCAACATTCATACACATTCTTCCTGTCCCATACTCAGATCTGCAGACTTCTCATTCTGGTTTTAAAGTAGGAATGAAAGACAATCAGCAAACTGGTTTCAAATTGGGTTTGAAACTAATGTTTACAATTATACACAATTTGAGTGTCTGGCTTACTCCCCCAGCCACAGAAGCTGGTTTCAATCGGCTTTCATTTCCATCCTTGTTGACAGCAGAGACATTTTTCTAGACTTCACCATCTAGAAAACACTTGAATAAAACCCAAAAACTTTACAGGCTGGAAAGCAACCCTGACTATTGCTCTGAATACCTTTAAACACGTCCAGAATAGCACATGAAAGAGTTTAATCATGTTTAAATGAGTATATTATAATTTAGTCTGGAAATAACGATTACATCATTTATATCTAAGCAGTTTTTAACCAGACTGGTAACTGAATGTTATTTTCACGATATTCACTCAGTTAAAGTTCAATATTTAATATCTTATGTATTAAAGGTCACGACACTAACATGCATTATAATCTTCAAAGAGTAATTACTGTAAAATTAATAGACAAAAAGAAATAATACATGTTTTCTCATTAAGAACTAGGTAGTAATTTAAGCACTATCCCCGTTAAATTAAAGCTGCTTCACCTGAACTCGCGTTTCTGATGTAACCGCGCTTGACGCCGTTAGCGGTCACCGCGGCGGTTACCACCAGACTTTGTCATTAAATCTCACTACATTCATTTGACAGACGCTAAAAAGCTCACCGACCCCAAAGCGAACACTCACCAACCGTCTGTCTATCTCTGCGTCACTCCTAACATTTGTTTTAGGGGAATATTCGGCATATCGCATCCTTTCGTCCACCGCTGCTGCGCCGGTGTTCGCCATGTTGCCCCTCTGACGTCACGCCAAGTATTGCGCATCCGCTCGTTCCTTTCAAAATAAAATTCCGCGCTTAAATGTTTACAGCCACTTCCTGCTAGTGCTACCGTCCCAAAGCGATTCCTTTTCTCCTGTCGACGTGCTCTTGTGCAACGCACTTTCGAGCAGCTTCTCCTGACTTGTTTTCTTTTAAAAAATCTCATATAATTTTCACAGATTGATTTAAATGAAAACAAAGACCACGTAAAGAGTGCCAAGTAAAAAAATAAATAAAAAGCAACCAAGCAAGCTGACTGAATAAACAGTTAAAAATAAAATTAAAACTTAATTTACTAAAATTCAGCCATTAAATAAGACAAACCTCTGTAGTACACAAATGATAATAACAATAAAAATGTTACAGATTTTTATTTTTATTTTACCTTTCTGTATCAATTGTAAAAGTAAAAGAAAAAACTTAAAAGATTTTAAAAGCTGAAAACAAGAGCTATCTATTACGTCATTCTGAATTTGTTAAACGGTTCAGAGAAAAATAAATGTCCACATTGATGTTAAAAGAAATGTTGACCAAAAGCAAGTGAGAGAGAAAAAACTTTTAATTCATTTTAAAGTTTCAACTTTATTTAATGGTAATTAATTCTCATGAATTTCAATACTATTTCATTCTATAATGTCAGATTTATTTTAACATCTCACTCTTTGTTTCTTACATTTTTATTAAGAAATAATGGCTCTTACATTAATCAATTTTAATAAAGAGCCAGAAACTGAATCTCCTCTTAACACACTTTGCCTTTTTTATGTGAGGCAGATAAAAAGCTTCACTGGTATACAGACACTGGCTGCTGGACTTAAAAGGATCCATCTGACAATACAGATGCCTCACAGAAAGATAAAAACATGAAAGCTGCCTTATGACTCTTAAATCATATTTAGCTGATTTGCACATAGAAATTTGCTGAAGGCTGAAGCATTTTTTTAGGAAAGAAATCATGAGTTTAATTAATCATGGAGGCACTTTTGATAAGTGTTGCTTCATTTGATGTAAATATGTTGAACATCTCCTAAATTGCAAGAAGAAAAAAATAAAAACATTTAGCATATTAGAAATTGTAAATTTAGAAGTTTAATATTTCTAAGGGATTGGAAGAAAGTTATTAAAACACTCTTTAATATACTTTTATTATAGTTGAACTCATAATTCAAGAAGAATGTACTGAATTACATTTTTAATTTATTTCAGACGGCTGAATGTCCCGAATTAATTAATTATCAAGTAAGCATCTGTGGTTAAGATATTGCAAAGTGTTGAGATAAACCATTCTGCAAGATAATGACAAAATATTTAAACTCTGGCAAAATTCCCTGATGATTAAGCAACAATAATTTTAGTTCAAATTCAATAGTTCATTGAGAGTTTTTAATGTTTTAGTATTAGTTTATTTTTTTCACTGAAGACCTTTTCTATCTGTTGAAACCTCAAACATTTTTATCACATAATTTATTTATATGAAATAATATTTACTTATTTATTGGAAGCTTTCACATGCTGAAAAAAGTGAATAGACAACTTTTAAAAAATAGTTAATTTGTTACATGTAATCTAACTGCGTTTGTCAAATTTATTATGAATTTATAATAAATTTATTTATTATTATAACATAAAGTTTATTATTAGCAAACTTTATGTTTGTGGCAACTTTATAAACTTTATAAATTTACTTGGAAACTTCAGTTGATTACTTGCAACAAATTAACTTGATCTTTTTGAAGTTGGGACACCTATTTTCTTTTTCCAGCGCAACATCTTAACTTGTTAAAGTACAATGACTATTGTTATTTCTGTTTTTGATCTTCTTATAGCTGCTTTTCAAGCTGGAAAACTAGAAAAAAATCAAAAATTAAATTTGACGAGTTGATAGTTTATCTAATAAAAAAGTTCAACCTTCTGGTAATGCTTATCTAAGTGGTTCAAACGTAAAAAGAGTTCAACCTTTAAATGATAGTCTTTCATTAATTGAGTCCTATTGTTAATTTACAGCTGATGACATGTTGTTTTTCGATGAACGCAGGAAGCTGGGGGCGTTGAGTACGCAGCGGAGGGGAAGTTGGAAATTAGGTCTATGCTTATGTGTTTCTTATCATTTATTCTAAGAGTTTTAGCAGACTGTGGTAGATTAATGCAAAGATAAACCGACACTCGAGCAAAATTATTTCCTGTTGGTTCAAAGTTTGGTTTTCTGCTTTTCACTGCCTGGCAAACAACAAAAACAAAGAAATCGAGAGATGAGAAACATTTATCTGACATCCATGTGCACGAATACAGTGGATGTCAGATAAATCTTTCTTATCTCAAGTTTCTTTTGTTTCCAACCCTGCAGCAAAGAATAACATCAATAAATGAATGTTGCTCTTTGCTGCAGGGTGCATTTTTTATTAGATGTTAGCTGGAATTGCTGGAATTTTTTAGAAAAAATTGCAACAACAATGTTCAAAATCAATAGTCTGACACTTTGTCAAAACCTCTAACCTGTTTTAGATTTCCAGTTTTTGCTTTCAGAAAAATATAATTTTTCTGAAAATTATATTTTCAGAAAAAAAAACCCCATAAATTTTATAATAATTACCAATTTAAAACGGAATGCAGCCTGATGCACTTAAAAAAATCTTTTATATCATCAAGCTAATTTTAATATCAGAAAAAGATGATCTGAGTGAACATCACAAGCAGGTTTCAAATTATGTTATCAATTTCTAAGAAAAAAAATATAAGATATGCAAATCGAAGTTAATTTGGCTGCAAGACCTCACTGAGCAACATTTCATGCTGTGACCCAAATAAATTCAGTGACGGATTCAAAGCACACCAGAAAATCCAGATCTGAAAAAAATGAGCAACAGCAGGTTTTGAAACGGGGTCAACAACTCCACGTTTAAATCCAGTTAAGATTAAACAGGTCGCTCATTCCAGACAATTCTTCAGTCTGGCTAAATTCAAGGAACTATACAAAATATCTTCCAGAATGATCCAAAACACAGCTGTTGCCATCAAGGGAACAATTATTTTTTTACCCATAGAGCCAGGTTTGGCGGATAGCTGTCCCCCTAGTAAATGAAAGGATTTTGTATTTTTGTCTGATAATAACATCTACCTGATGATCTGAAACTCTGCAACAAAAAGAAAAACCATCTGTGGAGGCACAAATGCACTGTGAAACAGAATTTGAAATAACTAAACCTGAAACTTTTTTATTAAGCCAACAAAACCAACTGGAGCAGATTCCACGCTCCATGAATGTCTTGTAAACTAATTTGTATGTGTGTGAAAATGAACCCAAAGTCGTGTCTTTGCCAACATTGTAAATTTGCTCCCATGTGTGGTTAACCTTCTTATGAAAACTGATTAAAACCAAAGGCTCCCATATGAATGTAGTGTGTTTTTTATACACACATGAATAAAAATCATTAAAATTACAAAATACCTCATCACCTCTAAGATTTCTGTACATTTCATAGAATAACCAACTAGAATTTAAACTAGTTTTCCTTCTTAAAACTCCAGGTAAAAGTCTCTTTTTTTTTTAAATCAGGTATCATCATTACAATGTTCAGTTTATATTCTCGCATGCCATGAAACAGATCATTTGCGGAGCTCTTATCGAGCCTCGGAGAAGGCAGGATGTTTCTCGAAAAAACCAGCAGAGAGAAAAACAGTTTTGCATATAAAACTGCAAACCAAATACATTCACCTGTTCAGCAGATTCCTGTCTGATAGCGCTGCCTACCATGTCTGTGGGTGTGACACTATGCACGTTCAGAGTGTTTAGTACCAATCCTGCTTTGCATGTCACGTTAGTTGTTGGTGCTGCTCAGCCTACAGCCAACGATGGAGAAAAAGCACATGCATGTTCAACACAGCAGACTTCCCAATTCTGCTTCTTTAAGAAAATGCAGAGGTGAGTTTAGTCTAGAGTCTAGACTAACAACCTGATGTCGTTTCTGTTGTCTGGTGTCTTGGCTGTAATCTTCCCTCTGTTCAGGTTCAGAGAGTCGTTTCCATCTCAGTGTTATTCTGTTTTTCGGAGTGTTCAGCATCTGCCTGCTCATCGGACTGCTGGTCGTCCACACTCAGTGTGAGTCTGCTCAGAATCCAAAACTATTACAACTTGTGTATACAACTAAAGCGTTCTTTAATTTAATGAATGTCAAAGACTCTTTGGATTTCCTTCTCAACACATGAAGTCAGAAAAAATATCTTGCTTGTTTTAAAAGCACAAACGAATGGGCAAAAAAGCAACAGAAAAATTAATTTAAACTATTTACTTTTCATTTTGTCGAGTTTTTTTGTTGCTGCATATTTTGTGTCACAGATAGTTTACCAAAAACTGACCGAGAGGACATTTTTAAGTTTTTGATATGTCAATTATTTTATTTATTCTTTTTAAAATAATGGCCTATAAGTTTTTTTGTTTTCTTCCCAAAATCACTTTTGGCAAAAAATTATACAGGTTATTATTTTAGGCTGGTGGCAATTTTCAATTATTATTTAAGCATATGATGGTAAGTTTAATTTTTGATATTTGGAAGTTGCTAGAAATATAAGTAAGTAATCTTTACCTATTTTAAACTAATGTATAAAGAAGGGAATAAACAGAAAGTAACTATTCATAAATAAAAATTATAAATGGACAAATAAGTTTGTCATTGATATTACACTTTGCACATAGGATTAAATATACTTTTTACATATTTCTATGTAATGTTAAAGTTTTGGATTGGGCCAATCAGAGTCCTGATCTGAGTCCAATGCAGAATCTTTGGAGGGATCTTAAGATTAGGATAATGGCACGGAGGCCTACCAAGGTCAAGAACTTACCAGAGGAAAGATCTGTGTTGCACTATCAATACAGATGTTTCTACTGATTACTAAGTATGGTATAAATAATATTTTCTATGCCAGTTTTATTAGAAATAAATTACGTTATTCGGTGATCCTCCTTTTACATTATTTTTTTATAATCTATTAGAAGTACACATAACATTTCCAACCAGAAATGCTCTTCTTTGAGTTTTATTCACTTTAAATCTAATATGCTATGAGTACGTAAAGTATTAGCCAATATATATAATGTATTTTGGTTTTTATTGTTTTGGTTAACAACTTTCCTGAAACGAAATCAAATCAGAGTCCAGTCAGGACATCGATGTGTCTTTGTCATCTTTCCCTCAATAAAAATCTATTTTCTTTATATATTACAGACAACGACGCCAAACGGCAACTGACTGAGGAACTCCAGGACCTGAAGAAAAGCCATGCCTCCACAACTTTAAAACTAAACCAGCTGAATAAAACGCTTGATGAAGAACTAAGCAGAGGTCTGTCTGCACAGAGTGAGCCCTCACCTTTTATGTTCTCAGAGCCTTAAAGAAGTCACATTTAGAGTTAAATTCAAAGCTCTCCTGATATCATATTTCTTATCTCACACATTTCCTTTTTTATTTATTTCAGATATTGACTCCAAATGTAAGTCAAAAGAGGAACTCCAGAGTAATCTGACTGATCGTCTCCTCGCCTGCAATAAATTGCTTTTCAACATAACCAAAGAAAGAGACCAGCTCAACATCAGGCTTACTGCGTATCTCACAGAGGGAATCGATGAAGGATTGTCTGAGCACAGTAAGCCGTAACACCATGCACCATTTTTTTATTTAATAAAAAAATATTGATAGGGTAGGTATTTCTTTATTACTTTAAAAATATACATATGATCCAAAAATTCTTGTGGTGTTGATACGTTTTTTTGTTTCAACTTTCAAGCTCTTTTTTCTGATCTATTTTCAGATAACTCCATGCTTAATGTGACAGAAGAAAACGAGCTCTCCGAACTCTTTGACAATCTGACTTTGTCTCACCACAAAAGTGAGAAAAAACTTTCTTTCATGTCCTGCTGAACGCTAAGCTTGGGGAAACGACTAAAGAGTTGCTCCGGCTTTGCAATTTGTGTGAAAGGAAGTCTTTAGTTTTCTTTGGTAAAAATGGCTGAAGTGAAGTTAAAGTTAAAGTAAAGGCAAAATTAGTCCAAATTGTCTCCTAAGACAAATTGAAGACGGTTAAATATGTATCTATGTAGGAAACCATCTGAACTTAATTCTCTTCTTCCAGATGTAACATGTCCTGAAGGTTGGTTGAACTTAGTTTTGTATGCTTTGTGGTTTTGATAACCAAGCATGCTAGAAAGACAGATCTGTGGTGATAAAACTGAGAACAGTATGTCAATTTTACACCACTGATTAAATTTATAAAGATTAAAATCGCTGGTTGCAATCAACAGGCTGATCTATTTTCGAATATTTGAAAATAAAAAAACTGATTTTCTGAAAGACAGTTTCCTCTACAACATTTAAAAAATCTTTGGTTTTGGTCATGGATGAGCAGAGCGGATTCATAAGAAGAGAGCAGATCTGGTGGTGATAAATCAATTAACTGAGGAACAGTTTGATGTCAGACTTTTAGAGACATTTGATTACTAAAAAAAGAAATTAAAATGATGATGTTATGTAACACAGTCAACAGGCATGTTATCTTGTATTTTCTGTATAGTATTATGTAAAGATAAAAGACTCAACTGGATTTTCCACTGACAAGAAGTTTCCTCTACAACATTTAAAATAATACTTAGCGATAATTTACGTGATCAGTGATACAATATTTCAAGTAAGGAAATGGAGCAAGGATTTTTTTAATTAAATCAATTATCAAAACTAAAGGAAACCTTCTTATGTCAACACTTTACAGAATTTTGTTGCTACTGAATCCGGGCTGGATGCTTGGATTGGTTTGAGCGACAGAGAAACTGAGGGATCCTGGCAGTGGGTTGATGGAACCGATCTGAATTTCACGTAAGGATCCAGTTTTTCATTGAGCGCCAACAGTAGCTCTGGATGTTGTTTCCTTTTGTTTGCAACATGGTTTCTGTATAAACACTTCATATTTGTGCAAAGTCATATTGGCAAATATCGACAAGAAGTTAAATCACATTGTATTTAAGTGTTTAATTCAAATAAGTCACAACCTGAAAACCTTTGAGTTTTATTTTTAGCGTCATTATTAAGTTTATTATCTGATCTGATTAAAAATTTTACCCCCAAAATCTATCAGTTATGTATTATTGATACGAAAAAATAAATGTGTATACTTTTGAAAACTCTGAAGCTTCACAATGCAGAGAATTACATTTGAGAGCCATAACATG
Source organism: Phalloptychus januarius (assembly GCA_902982915.1). Taxonomy (NCBI): domain Eukaryota; kingdom Metazoa; phylum Chordata; class Actinopteri; order Cyprinodontiformes; family Poeciliidae; genus Phalloptychus; species Phalloptychus januarius. Next base: position 2,671,148 of record CADWAE010000230.1, read on the forward strand.
TCACTCATCAATAATAATAATGATCAGCACGCTCCCTTTTCTGTCTTTTTTTTAAAGATATTTTTATATATTTTTTTTGTTTTCAGAAGTTTCTGCTGAACATTCACAATCTAGTGCTCCGACAAAAGTTATTTCAATCTAAGACAGACAGAAGGACGGATCCCAGGTCAATACCTGAGATTGGACCATGACCCTTTTGACCTTTATTTCTTGTTATTTGAGTGGTGTTGCATTGGTAATGTTAAACTGTCTTTATTATGAACTGCTCATGTTCAAAAACTGGAGAGTTGACAGCGAGGACGCACCAGACGTTTATGTGAAATTTAGAGAATTTCAAGATTTATTTAGTTGGTAAAACTGATTAAAAAAAGAAAAGAAAAAAAAGGAAAACGTTTTAAATGCTGGTGTCTCAGTGTTTTGTTAATCAGTCTGCTTGTTAACTAGTCAAAATCTGAGGACACAAGACAATACCAGTTAATTAACCACAATTATAACTCCATCACAAACCTAATTATTGTAGAATAAAGATGTTTAAAATTAAATTCTAAAGCTTTTTATTCCTTTATTCCAGGTCCTGGCTTCTTGGTCAGCCTGATAACGGTGGTGGAGACCCAATACTGGGTGAGGAGGACTGTGCACATGTCACAGTTGACGGCACAAATTGGAATGATTCTTCATGTAATGCTACCAAATTGTGGATTTGTGAAAAAAAAGCAACAATAATTCCTCCATAATTTCTATTCTTCGGCAACCAACCAGACATTACTGTGTGTAACTCACTTGTTGCAAAATTGCAAACAATGAACTGCTTCGACATTTACAAGCGTTTTGTGTTTTTTCCTTCCACCAACAGAAAAAGTATTTCCACTCTGCTTCCTTTGCTCGCTCACTTAGATTAGGAAATGTTTAAGTTGCTAGAAGTCACTCGCTGCTCCTTTTCATTATGTGTCTAAATAAAATTTCATGAATTCAAATTCTTCTTTGTTGCTGATTGAATTCTGGCTTGCCGTGCTCCACATATGTTTTCTTTTTTTATTCATAAAAGATAAACAGCGTGTGCTGGTTTTCAGTTTTTGGACCTTTCCTTATATTTAACATTTAGTAGAAATGCATCTTTAAAAGGCGCAGAGTTTGTGAACACAGAGTGAGGCACAACAACCGGTTGGGTTCTTGCTGTAGCTCTCTCTGAAATCAGATACACAAGCCCTCTAAAGTAGAAAATTATCAAATGAAACAAATATTTGAAATTGACTTTGAACCAAACAATTTACTTCACAAAGATGACGTGCTTCAGGGACATAATCTTCAATTGTTACATCTGGAATAATAGATTAGAGAATAATAGAGTGCAATAGGCAAAGAAACACATTTAAGCTGTGAAAAATGAAAATATGATAAAGTGCTGGCTATGTATTGTCTATTATTTTACACTATAATATATTATATATCAGTGTTTCCCAACCCTGGTCCTCGAGACAAACTGCCCTGTTTCCTTGTTTCAGTCAAGGTCATTTCAATAGACAGGTACAGTAAAGCTGTAAAACGCTGGATCTGTGAATTTCATTAGAAATTGTTAGGTGCTAACCTTTGAACATGAATAATTAAATTTTAACATGGATAAAATTCACTTGGAACTTATTTAGGATGAACTGGTACAATACCTCCCAAAACACACTTGATGACTTGTATTTTAGTTTCTGATCACCAGAGGGCGCTATTACACAAACTGTTGAAATACAAACAGTAAGACGAGCAAAACATGCTAACCATCTTGTCAGCCATTTTAAGGCACTTTCGTAATTGACAGCCATCGTCGACACTTATTTTCACTACTTCAAATTAGTGCACAAACTGTTCATAAAAGTAGGGGGACTGGTTGACCTTTTGACCTTTAAACTTTCATTAATATCTTCAAAATCAAAGAAGCACAAATAAAAAATGTTTTTTGCACAACCAGCACAAACATTTGTCACCTATTTTATCTGATTTGAAGAAGGTGTTGGGGTGGAGAACAACTTCACTCAGGTCTCATTTCCAAGCAGAAATGAATTCTGATGATTTAAAATCTAAATCTGCCGTGGCTAATAATTTGTAGGTTAATTGTATGTGAAACCAATATATAAGTGTCAATCAATGTGTAAAAGAACAAGACAAAACATGTTGAAGTCCTTTATTGAAAAACTAGAGTTAAAGTATAAAAAAGCCATACAGTACATGACTGTAGAGTCAGTGACATGATGTAAGTGATTGAGCTTTTTTACATAGAAATCTATCAAAGGAAATCACATCTTTCACCATACATGCATGTTCTTTAAAAGCCAAGAAGACATCCTAATAAAATTATCAGCAAAAGATTCTCACAAACCTATGAGACAGTTTGTGATTATTTTCATAAATGAACACAAAGCTTTGCTTAGTTTTAGATGCAAAGTGAGACAGATACTTGCATTTCAAAGTGCAATTTGTGTTCCTTATTATTACCATATATGATCAAGGAAGAGAGAAAGACTGTGTGAGGCGGTGGAGGGGTAAAGCACGACCCAAATATGGAGGCCTTGGTCTTCCGTGCAGCTGTTGTGGGTTTGGGTTCCAGCTTGATGGCCTTTGCCACATGTCTTCCCTCTTTCCTGTCTGAGAATTGTCAAATAAAGACCTCTAGAGCTAACAAAACCCTTGGGCGGCTCTCCATATCTCGCTGCAAAAATCAACGAGGCTAAAGACCTGATGGAAAAGGAGACTCGGCGATGACGCTCTGGGTCAGGCCGTCATCTCATTATTTCTGCTGCATCAACATTCACGTCAGCACCACAGCAGGACCTCCTCTGAGTTTCATAGAAAATAAAATACAGGTTATAATTAAAACGGAAGTAGAGACACTGCTTTTTTATTTTCAGAAATGAAGTGTTAACAGGAAATGAACGGGTTGGAAAAGATGTAATGTCGCCTTCTAGTGGTTGTTGACTAAAATGCTGCTGCACTAGTTAATATTTTTTGTTTATAGCATTTTTATTTGAATGTACATTTATTGGCATGTAGAATGTTTAATAGTGATGAGGCGTCATGAAGCGTTTTGAACCACAGCAAAACTGTGCTGATAGTGTCGCTTAATACTGACACCTGCTGGACATTAAGAATCCCTACAGGCAACATAGTGATTTGATGACCTAGTCTATACAATAAGATAACAAAAATCTTTTTTTCTTGCTCGTTTAATTTCATATCTGCCAACCACAAGACTTCAACCAGCGTTTGTTGAAGGAACTACTGTTGTTACGAAGTCCGACTCACTGTTGTTCTCCGCTCCCTGTGTGTCGAGACCATAACACTGCACACTGATTTAATGCTTTTTGCATTTTCAGCATTCCTCCAAAATAAGACCAAAAAAATAATAAAAAAAGGACCAACATCAAACAAGTTTCTCATATACTTTATTTAGAGGAGGATGTTGTGGTTTTTGCCATTGGACGGTAAAGAGAGCTTTTCGCTGACACACCTACAGCAGCAGTTCCTAAGAAAAGACTAAACAGGAACAAGAAATGTTGAACTCAAGACATTTCTGGTTTTAAGTTTAAATAGATAAAAGAAATTTGACCTTTTCCAGAGGTTGCATGTTTGCATCTGATATCACGAACAAACGCATCAGTGCGCCCACGCAGTCTGCAGTAACATTTCAACTCCTTTATATGCAGATATTCTTTAGAAGCAGAAACGTAGGTGGAGACTCTGCTGCACAAACAAGAACCGTCGAGTCCCAGAAAAACCTCAGATGAAAACGTCCTCTACAAGTCCAGCTGAAGGTTAGACAGATATGTTGTTCTGTAGGCTGTTTGTGTAATTACCCGATCAGTGGTCACAATATCCTGCAGAATCCACTTAAACCTCAAGAACTGATGTGAATGATAGAAACCTTCTCACCAACTCAACCGCATTAAAACTGGTTCTTAAAGTAAAAGTATATCAGGTGTAAAAAGGGATCCACTGCATAAAACTGATTAGGTTTTTACTGCATAAAACGTCTAACGACTCCAATCCTTCTGAAAAATGTCTATATTTCAAACAGAGAAGTTTTTTTACAGTTCGGAAAACGACCGGATGTAACGTGCGCCAGGAGGTTTTAATTGTTGTTGATATTTCAGATTTAAACTTGTAGTTTTAATTCACTTTAGCATTGTTGGCTTAGTTTAAGAGTGAAAATAAATCATGACAGAGTCTTAGTGAAAATTTCTATCCTGTTCCTGCAGAGCCTTGACGTCACTTGTTTACACACAAACAGCTTAAGGAACTGCTCTCTTTGAATGAATGCTTTGATTTTGCCACGTTGTACTTTCTTAGACGCTGAAAAGTGAACAGATATCGTTAAAAGAAAAAGTTTCCTTTTAGTTGCTCTTTTGTTTTTTTTTCTTGAAATTCTTTGAGACTTGCCATCAAATTATCTGACTCAGCTGCTATAAAAGAGTCCTAAAAGCAGAATGATGTTCAGCTCAAAGGGCTCCACCCAGGAGCAATCTGCAGATTTTATAAAATCTGCAGAAAAACAGATTTCTCAGGATTCAAATGAAAAAGGACATTAGAAAGATCCAGAGAGCAACAAGAAGCCGGGGTAAGCACCATGGAAGATTTGCTCCAGTTGTAAGTGAGGAGGCAGCAACGGTGTTAGGAGGACCCTTGAACAACCATTCTCCTCCACAGAGCAGAAAGATGAGCTGCAATTATTCCAGGTTTTTTTTTTTTACCGTTTACAACCACCGATATCAAAGAAACGGCACAAGTTCTCAAAGTTTCTCTCCCAAAGAGTGAAAGAACGACCGAGGAGTACGACCCGTCATGTTTCTCTGCTTCCATGAAATGTTATGCAGCGATGCTGAAGAGAGGTTCTGTTCTAATTTACAGAAACGGGTCAGAAAAATGCAGATTTTTTTTTTTTTTTTGCGGCGGGAACACGAAGACGGTCCGTGCCTCGGGAGAGAACCGCTCCAGACGTCGGCAGCCCCTCACCAACGAGCTTCATTCAGGCTGCTCGGTTTGAGGCCGGCCGTCCACTAGCGTTGGCTAGTGGACTCGCTCGGAGTCTTCGTCCTGATGCTCCGCCTCCTTCTCCTCCTCGTCCTGCTCCTCTTTCTCGCTCAGTTCCTCCCCGATCACATCCAGCCTTCCCTCCAGGCCGTTGACCGCCTCCTCCTCCACTTTGTCGTCCTCGTTGCTAAGAAGCTTGGCCTCCTGCAGCTGCAGCCGCCGCTCTTCGATCAGCAGGAGGCGCTCTCGAACCCCCTCCGCCGTGGCCGCCGTGTCGCTGGGACTCCCAAAGAACTGCTCGCTTCTGAAATGACGAGAGGTTTTCGTCACTTAATTTCTTTTTCCCTCTTCTTCTAAGAATCAAATTATTGAATTGAATACTTAATTTTATTTGAACTGTTAAAAAAGCAAACTAATGCAACTTGTTACTGTTAAAAAATAAAACAAAACAAAGAAAAGGTTTTTAAAAAATGAATGAAAAAAAAAGCGGATTGTGTTGTAGGGAGGAAACTGATGGTTTGTTCACACATTTGGACCTCAAACATAAAGGAGGGTTTTGGTTAAATGAGTAAGTGAAAGGTTTGCACCCGTCAGGGAAGATGATCGGCAAAGTGAGTCTGTCCAGCAGAGTTCTCCCTGAAGAGTCGACTTCATCCAGAGACTCCACCTCCACACGCTCCTGCTGCAGCACCTGAAACAAAATGGAAACAAACATAAAAGGAAATTTAGACTTTAAATTAGGAACGGCACATTAAAATCGCACTTTTAAACTCTGGCTTCGGTTTTAAAGTCAGAGTTCAGCATTTTTTTGCTACGTCTCAATCGAGAAAAACTAAAATAAATAAATTATTCAGGCTACAAAGAATATTTTTCAAATTTAGAAAAATGTATTTTATTATGTTTTAAAACTTAAAAAGGGGAAAGTATAGAAGTGACCGAAGATTTTATTTGGGATTTTTTTTTAATAATTAATGCCTGGATAGACATAATATATAACAATATAATCCCTTAAAACTGGTCAGAGTGAGAGATCAGACATTTTTCAAAAAGATAGTACACAGAATTGAGAATTAAACATGTTTTAATCTCTTTGGAGGTATTTTATATTTATCTAGTGTCCCAGCTGTACCTGAATGCAACATGAGAGGTGTGCATGCTGGAATTAAGAAATGTTGGCAACAATTTGGAAAGAGTGATAATAGTAAGGCTCTATGTTGTCCAGGTGTACATACTTTTACTAAAGTGCTCCATGCAAATCATGCTAACCGCTAATATGAGACACAACATTCAGCTTAAGATGTGAACTCAGTCAAATCTCTTTGTCTCTTTCTTTGGAAATAATAGAAAATTTTAGCAAACAATGTTATTCAGCAGAAAGAAAATGAGTTAAAAATCAGTTTTGCCGTGTAAGAGCTTTTAAATATTTGGGTAATAATGAAACCATTTACAAAAACAATACAAGTTAACTATCTGGTACAGTGTTTAGCTTTATGTCAGCTAAAGCAAAAATCAACAAGTCAACGAGGCTCAAAATACAAAAAGATAAATTCATTCATTGAAACAGATTTTGATTTCCCACACAACTGATGAAATTATCAATAAAATCCCAACGTTTTCATCTCCTGTCTCTGTGGATCTCGTCACACTCACTCTCTCCGCGGTGGTGTGGAAGTTCAGGGCCAGCTCCAGACGCTGCTGCCTCTCGTCGGCGCTGACGGTGAACTGCTTCCACACCCGGTTGAGACGCGGCAGCGTGTCGCCGGACGAGCGCGTCGTGCAGCGCAGCGACTGGCAGAGGACGACGGTCGCCTGCAGAAGCTGGCGGCCGTAATCGTATGTGCTCTGCAAAAAAATAAATAAATAAAGTTTGGAAAGCAGAGTCAGTTAGAAATCAGTGACAAAACTGATGATGATAAGTACAAGTTCTAAAAATGATTTTGGTGCAGACAACCAACATGTCTCCATCTAGTACCAACATAAGGAACAGATTTTACTATATCGTATCACTAACACTTTCCAGTCTCAGTTGGACAAAGTAAAAAATTTCCACAAGCCACAAACATATTTTTAATTTTTTCTATGGACTCTGTCACCTGAGCTACATCCACAAACTTCTTGTGTTTGTCCAACATGGTCCGTGTCTCCTGGGAGTCGTCTCCCAGTCTGACGTGCGTCTTCAACAAGGCGTCCAACAGCTCACTGAGCCACTCGACTGCCTGAACACACACACACACACACCCCCACACAGAAAGATAATCATCTGATCAATACGGGAAGTGTACATTAGTATTTGAGTGGCCGCTTTTAAATCCATACATGTTTTACCTGCAGAGCATCTTCTTCACATTTAAACAGCTGGACCATCTGCAGCATCTTCAGCCTCCTCACATCCACCATGTCCTCACACCTCAAACACACACACACACACACACACACGCACGCACACCCCCACGTTAAATTGTTATTATGAAATTATTATTGAGCACAAGCAACGCTGCACTCAATAGCTTCAGTTATGAATAGTGACATGTACAGATCAGAACATCAGAACATACATCTCTGCTGAGACGTTGTAACCTGGTTCATACAGTTTTCCTAAAGCAAAATTCAAGCCCTTTTCAAGTACTTTCAAGGTGAGTTTTCAAACGTTCCCAGCATCAGACTTTAGAGATAAAAACCAAGTCAAATAACCTAAAAATAACCAATTCATGATTGTGATATTATTTATTACTGTTATTCATGTATTGTGATACAACAGGAACAAGGTAAATTCAAATATAACATCTTCTTATGTTTTGAAATGTTTCCTTGATCTGACTGAGAACAAAAGACTAAAAATAAAAATTGTCCAATTGTCCAATGTAAAATGTAAGCAAACCTCTGTTTCAATTACACAATTCAACAAGTTCTTGAAAAATTATGAATAATAAATAATTATCACATTGAAACGATCCAAACAAATCTTGTTCGATAAAATGCTTGACCATGAGCATTTAGAATGCTACAGAAAGAATGTTACAAAAAAATTTCTAAATCTTGCAGGAACCTCGCTACGTTTTCTGTCATTTAACAAAAAGAAATATTTTTGGTAATTCTAACTGACCTAAAACAAGGAAAGTTTAGTCTGATTTAACTTCTGACAGTGAGGGAAAAATGTATCTGTCTTTTTATTAGGTGTGTGAACATATCTGGCTGTAAATAAAACTGTCAATCAAACTTTAGAGTACACTTTATTACAAAACTGTTCGGTTAGAATATCAAGCACTTTAAAGGACTTTGTACAGAATTCAAGCACTTTCTAAATATTGAAATTCAAGCATTTTCAAGGATTTCCAGCACTCTTCCATAAAGAGGAGGGTTGTACAGCTACCTCTGCTTGCGGAGCTCCATCTCCTCCATCACAGCCTGAACGTGCTGGACGTTGTCCTGCTGTTCTCCAGGCGGGCTCTCCGCCTCCTCCAGAGCCCACGGCACCTGACCGCACATCTGCTCCAGCACCAGCGTCCCCTTCTGGCGGAGCGAGGACAGGCCTGCTTCTGCACGGGGCGAGAACAGGCGGAGGGGGGTTGGCGTCACGGAGCACAGCGAGGGGAAAACGCGTTCATTCGGAGAACAAACCAACAGTCTGCAGCTTCTCCTCCAGCAGTTTGAGGTTTTGCTGAATGGATGCCCCGTCGGCGGGGGACACGTCAGCACAGAGCATGCCCAGAAGGCCGTCCAGCTGCTGAGACAACTGTGGACACAGAGCGTGGACCGGTCAGGCGCGTCGGCCTCGGACGGCTGGAATGCGCGCAACGCGGTGTTTACCTCCTGCGTGGTGCTGTGGAAGGCGTGCGCCGCCTGCAGGACGTTCTGGCGCGTCTCCAGCTGGGACGCCTGGCTGTAGCAGACATCGCTCAGCTGCTGCTGCAGAGCCTTCAGCTCCGCCACCTCCTCCTCTTCCCCGGCGCTGAGCAGGGAGGCAATCTGCTGGTTCAGCTCCACATACACGGCGAACCACTCCTGCACACAGAGAGAGAGAGGCGGTTTGCATGAAACCATGGAAACGATGCAGATGTCCACCTCAGGTTGCTGAGCGCTTGTACAAGGAAGATCAAATGCTGTGTTTTCTTTTTTAACTACATATTTGTAGCATTTGGTAAATTTCTTTAATTTGAACACAAACATTTGACTAACTCCAGTTTTAATTCATGAACATGAATTTGGCAGCTTGTCACAATAAGCAAGTGATCAATTAATTGCCTAATAAATTATTTGAGACCAATAAAGTAATGTATCACTTGAAAATGGTCTCAAAACAAGATTTTTATTTATCGCAACAATGACTGTTTGTCATCATGGCGAGCCTGCAGCCACTAGCAGTAAACACTGAAAAAAACGAGAAGTGTGTATTGAGTTTGAGAGACGTTGACGTGTGTTTTTCCTACGCTGTGCTGACTCTCGATCTCTTCATGTTTCTGCTGCAGAGCCTGCGCCGCTCGCATCGAGTCGCCGATCGTTTGCTGAGTCTTCAGCAGCTCTGAACCGGGACCCTGCAGCCAGTTCACCACCTGATAAAAAAGATGCAACATAAAACATACATGCTTATCTAATGGGTATTTAACTCAACATTAATTGATTTTGTATCAAATAAAGCTATCAAAAGGTAGCAGAGTGAGCCACAGGCAGCAAAACCAGGCACCTTCCCTTTAAAGCATCACAAGCAGGTCAGCCACCATACATTGTTAATGTTAGCATCGATCACATGCCAAGTGCATCGCAGCTTTCATAGCAAATGAACTGGATTTATGTGGAGGTCTCCATATTTTTTTTAACCACTCAAAGTGTTTTATGCCTGTCGACAGATTCATCCAACACATTAGGAGCATCGGTGGGGCTCAGTCAGTAGACGGGCTAACAGGATGTCCATTAAAGCGCGCCAAGGATCCTCCTCCACAGGGAGTTCAGAAAAAAAAAAGGTGCAGTAGTTCACATGAGCAACCAGCAGGGGGCTCTGATGCTCTACCTGCCGCTCTATGTAAGGTCAGGGATCCAACGCACTCCTGGCGTTGACATCTGTGAGTAATCCACTCCACTGCAGACGAGTGTGAATGAAGGGACCGCTTGACAGACGTTTTGCTGCCTTAGTTTGAACACAGTCTGTCTTGAAAGTCACTGGTGACAGTTTTATTAAAGTCCATCTATTTATTTATTTTTTTTTGATAAAGCCACTAAAAACTGTGATTACAGGCTGTTTGAATTAAGAGTTGAATCTAAAGTTATGCTGTTACCAGCAACGTCACAAGTTAGCGTAATGTATTTCAGAAAAGGAATATTTACTTTAAAAAAAGTATTAGAAGGAAAAGGCTTGTAGGGTTGGAGCTGAAAATAAAGGAAAATGAATTTGTCTGCCATTTTCATGTTAGTTTAGAGAAAGTGAATTTCTGGTTCCCTTTTAGATTCATTCATGAGCTTTCTGCATGAAGACAGATTCATTATAATTGTGCTAACTAGGGTGAAATGTTCATAATATCTTTCTGAGCAGACTAAACGGTAACATCTGCAGATGTGTTCGGTTGCTTTCCTGTCAAAATCCTGAGTTAATTGCATTTATCCGGTCAGTGGCGCCTTAAGCAGCACACAAACACGACCACAGTTCGATCCAGAACTAGGCCAACCTCCCCCCGCCCCCAAATCCTCTTCAGCTATTGGGCGACTTGTTTTGGTTACTATAGCAACCCCAGGCTCATTTCCAAGATGATGGTGTTACCCATCAGCCCCTGTGGCCGTAAGACCTTCAGTCAGCAGAGAATACTGTTGTTGTGCTGAAAAGCTCGGAAGCTGCGCAGTTTCTGAGAGTTGAAGGTTAAAACTGAAGAATACACAGAGGAATGAATACTGCAGCATCCGTCTGATGTGATTACACATTTATAACCTGTTCAGAAACACAACTCTGACTTTTAAAAAGGTGTATGAGAATGAGCCTCCATCTTGCAATGAAAAAAAAGCTTAATGCAGTGAAGTGATTGCAGGTTGACTTTTCATTTTACATGATTTCTACAGATCTTTCCAGAATTAATTTTTCAGAGTTCTCAGTCCTTTCAACTGAGAAAGGACTAAAAAAAGAAAAAAGATGAAGAGAAAAAGACAGAGAGAAAAAATAAAGATAAAGAAAGGAAAATTAAAAATAAGGAGGACGGATAAGGAAAGAAGGAATTCCGGGTTTTCCACAGTGTATTATAAGCCTGGCGGGCCACCAGGCTTTACTTGTGCCCCTGCCAGGCTAAGCGTTGCTTGTTTACAAGACAAAAAAGAAGAAAGGGATGACACAAGGAATGAAAGAATGAAAAATAGAAGCGTAGAAGGGCATATGACCAGACGGAGAGAATGAAGTGTACATCGAAGGAAGGATTCAAGAAAATGAAATGGATACATGGAAGAACAAAAGGATAAGGAGTAAAGTCTAGAAATGCAAATAGATTTCCATATTTATATATTCCTTTTCTGAACTGAGCCAGAAAATACTGGAATCAGATTCCATCATTTTATTTGTTGGACCCCTGTTGTGACTTTCTACTGAGTTAATTTGTTCTGGTTCTCTCTGTAAAACGGGTTCGTTACCTGCATGACCTTGGTGTGGATCTCGTCCAGCTGCGCTCTCTTGTTCCGCTGCCTGCACAGCTCCTGGTATTTGGTGTACTGCTCCCTGAGCGAGTCCAGCAGCTTTGTCACCTGAGGCTGAGCCAGCAGCTCCTCCTCCATAGGGCACCAAGCTGGAGCTGGAAGAGGCAAACACCAGAGTCGGTCACGCCTGTGTGCGTAGTCATTTGAAACAGGTTTTAGTGATAACATTGAGAATTTATTAAAGACTCAACTAAACGCTGGTTGTAAAAATAAAGCCATTTTTCAATGACACATTGTTGCACAACTATACAGCATTTTGGGGAAACAACATTTATCCTGACCATTTTTTTTCTATAAGCCCCATAATGTAAGAAAAGCTAGGATAAAGGAAGCCTTCCTGACTAGCTATGAAAATTAGCTTAGTTTAGCATGCCAATTTTAACTAATATTACCTCAAAAGTTAAAATGGAAAAAAAAAAAAAATTTCTAAATCAACGTAGTTGCTTAATTTAAATAACTGCTTTAGCTTAATAATATAATGAATAACTTTGCAGAATCCAGTGAAAGATGACTTACACAATTAAGCTAGCAGACAGTTGCTAAAGCTAGCAACCTTCTGCTAGCTTCAACAAAAGGTGGTATTAAATTACTTTTATCTTTCCTAAAGCAATAATAAAATAGGTTTATATAGCACCAATTTATTTTGTGTCACACTATAAATAATACACAAAAAAATAAATCTTGATTTTTCTTAGGCTCGAGGCATTTTTTTTTTACCTGCCTGCCCTCCCCCTCCTCCCTCTGAGCCGTTGAAGCGGCGCTGCTGCAGCTCCGACAGCAGCTCGTGACCTGCACACACACAGAAGTTCAAACAATAAAGGATTTTACAAAAAAAAAATAAAAAATATGGGAAACAATGAGGGGTCAGTGTTTGTTTACATGCTGTTACATTATGACAGAAGCTTGTGAAAGGAGGATGGTGGTACCACAGACAAAGACTCCTTTAACCTCTGGCCAACACACACAAGCTCGATCTTTCAATGAGCACATCCACCCAGCATATGCAGATGTTGTTAGTGACCATTTGGCTTCAGGTTTAGTGCCAGCTTGGAGTCTAACAACTACTTCTTAGCTCTCAGAGTCAGGACTGGCAACATGAGAAGGGAGACGCTGTTTGGCTGTTCAGACTCATTTTCTTATTTTTTTATTCCCCATGCAAAGCTATGCAAAGCTAGCATAGTCATTGATTCTGCATGCTACCAACAAAATCCTAACAAAGAATGTCAGGTAGTCAGTTTTTATGAAAACGCAATTGGATTTTACAGCAGAACAATGATCTTAAGCACAGCAGGTAATCCATCTATGAATGGCTAAAAATGATTTAAAAACAAAACAGGGTTCTGCAGCCTACAGCAAAATGAGGTTGAGACGCTCTGACATAACCATAAAGAAACTGTTCATGCTAGAAAATCCTCTAGCATGGCTGAATTAAAATAATTCTGCAAAGAAGAGAGGGCCGAGATGCTAAATGCTTAATTAAAAACTCTCTTGCCAAGGACAGCACAACCAGTTCCCCTAACGAATAAAACGATCCTTTAACAGCAGGTTTCATTTACTGATAATAAAACTGGTTTCATGTTTTGAAAAGCTTGAATGTCACAGAAAGAAAAGCAAAAACAGAAGAAGTTTCTAAGGAATGTTTCATATTTGGTAATGGTAATGTGTTAGTGATAGTGTGTTAGTGATTTTCATAGTTTCTTGAGTAATTCCTTCAGACGATAGCTGGCATGCTTTTGTACAGTAATTATTATGATTCTGTGATAACACAGCTTGTTTTTGTCTTGAGGACAAAGAAATGATTGTTCAGTGAAGCATCACGTCCCTGCTTCGTTATGAAGAATATTTCATCCTCACATTGCTTGCCTGACCTGGATGCGGTTCATCATTTGGCTCTTCCAATCACTGAGGAGTGTTGCTGTATAAAAGTGGGTCATTGATATTAGCAAGAACAGAATTGTTCCCTGTTATTGTTACTCCCATAAAACCTGAAAAATGATAAAATACCAAAACAACTTTTGATTGTGACCTTAAGAAATCTATCAATATTTGTCCTAGATTCTTTGCCAAACATATCAACTCTTTATTTTCTAATTTCAGTCATAATCTTGCAGTTATTACATGGTTTCTGCAGGTTTTTAAGACCGTTACAAATCAAAATGTGCAAAAAATGCAAATAAATGAATCGTATCAGTTGGCAGCAGGAGTAAGCCAATAGCAAAGATGAACATTATTCTGTCAACTAAAGATAAATTTACTTTTACACGTGATGAAAGACAGCTAGCTAGCTAGCAAACATGCATTAGCAGCTAGTTAGCGGTAGCAGCTAGTTAGCGCATGCAGAAGTTTGAGACATCTGCATGCGACTCAAACTTTCGAAGATAACTACATAGAATATATGAGATTAAATAGTCGTACCACAACAATAACTGAATTAAAGGTCAACTTACTGCTTTTTTCCTTAAAATTTAAGACATTTTAAGGCCTTAATTTTAGATACATGAATTTAAAACGTTGCGACATTTTAAGGTTGTGCGGACACTCTGTATTAGTTGAAATGTTTACACCGCTGGAAATTTGTCGGACCTAATGTAAAAGTGGTTTATGTTCAGAAAAAACATAATACCTACCTGTCTGGAGGACAGTTTCAGGATCAAAGGAAGGCAAGAGAGCTCCATCAGTAGATCTACAAAGACAAAACAGAGAGTCATCTTCAAAACTTTAGGTGTGTGTGACTGGATACACATCCAAGGATCGTGGGGGAGAGCACCTACTTGTCTTTGTCCACCGACGCGCTCTTCTCACTGTCATTGATGATCGTCAGCTCGTCAAGAAGAGACGTTGACTCCTTTGTGAACTTCTCAAAAACCTGGAATGAAAGACAAATAAGTGCAGAGTTACCAGACGCCATGGCAACCTCCAGTAAGCTGTAAAAGTCGACGTCATTTAAATACATTTCACGTACCAGTCTCTTGTTGAGCCAGTCGCTGTGGTCGTAGTCCAGACTGCCTCCGAAGTCATCCGTCAACTGGCACGGTTCGATGTAGCGAGTGAGCTTATTGGCCGAAACCAGGATCACCTGAATCGATGAGTCGGTGGTGAGAATAAAGGTTGAAAGAAAGTAAGGCCATGTGGTACAGCTAAATATAACGTTTGCTCTCAAAATCCTAAATCATAAATTCAACCATAATTTGACAGAGAAATAAGCGAAGGAAAATCTGAACTGCTTTTAAGACTATTAGATTGGATACATTTTATATTTTTATCTTTTTCCATTTGTTTAAAGATTTTTCTCATTTCATTCAAGAAGGAAAAATCTCTTGATTTTTGTGTGTAACAAAAACAATGTTACACATGTTTTTTTTGTGCAACATTACACAAAAAACATGTCTTTAAGAAAAATAAAGTATAGGATTTTTCTTTTCTGCTTCCGTCAGCATTAACAATCTTTTTCAATGTCTTGAAATTAGGTGGATTTTATTTTACTATGCTCCAAAACTTACAAAAGTGAAAAGTTTTAGCATTTACTTGGGATTTGGTTGGACTTTTTTCCAGTGAGTGCACATAAACAATGCATTTGTTCAGTACATATGTTTACAGCGGAGTAGCCATATTGACTATTAAAACAACAGTAGGGCCTATTGTAAATAACATAAAAAATATAATTCAAAACTAAAATAAATTGTCAATAATAATAAGAGACAGCAATTTCTTATTTTTTCTGTTCTTAAATAAACAGCTATCATTGGTAGGGTATGAGCAAACATTCTCTCCTCCATGCTCACCTAAGGAAAAACCAGGTTTAAATATGTATTTTTCCAAACAGACCTCTATTACACGTGCCCTAACAACAGCCTTGGCCGAGAATAATTACAGCTTTTATAACAACTTGAAGCATTCATTGCTCCCTCACATCTGGTTTCTTCTTTTACTTAATAACTGTTATTAATTTTCTGCTCACGCCTAAATCACATTCCCCGGGACTCGGCTTTGCAACGGAGCAGCAGAGGAACTGGCAGCAGATTTCTCTCTGTTAGGCTGTTCAGCAAGAGGCTGGGGATAATAAAAGACTGTGTGGATATCCCAAAATTATACAGAAGCTTTAGGAGATCCTGTGGCGCTCCACTAAATTCTCCAAAATCATAACATAAGATGTTGATTGTATACAATAACTCTGGAGTTCTGCTCCTTGACTTCCCAAGTCATTATTCTGATTTCCTGACTAAATAGATCATCGTGTTTACTTCACATTCATAAACAGCTCTCCCCACAATTATTGGTACAGATTTGTAAAAAATCTTAAAATCTATGTATCATAATTGCACAATGGAGACATTGTGACCGTTCTGTTCAAGCAAGGCAGATATATGTGGAATAAGAAACGGCTGCCTGTCTGAACTCGCAACACTCAGAGCAACAATAAAATACATTTTCCTTTAAGTTGTGCTACATTTATAAGGAAGGTGCGTTTGCGAGTTGAGCAGCAGAGGTGAGTATCAAGAGTTTTACCTGTGAAAAGCATATATTACCCATTCTGCCAATGTGAAACAAGCTATTCTGCAGTTACAGTAAGAGTCAGTAACAATGAGGAAATCACAGCAAACTGTTGACATGACAACTTGGGAAACCAAGAAAGCCAAGCACACCTGTTCATTGTACAGGTCTTTATTAGAGTTACCTCATTAATCATTGACTTACTTCATAAACCAACTTTTTTTTCTCTCTACATAAAACTTACAGGTATTTTTCTTGTTTCAAACTCTACATTCTGCTATTTTGAACCAAAATGCAATTCTTGTGATCCAAAACTCTTGGATTCACAAGATGAACTTTTGCCTCTGAGTCTCTGAAAACAGAGCACTCTGTGTTTGAACTCAGCCTGCAAGCTTTAAGAATCATAATAGAAAGAAAAAAAACAAGCTCACCTTTGAGTTAACGCCAAATTTAGACAGCAACCTTTTTTTCTCATTATCACATGAAAAGCGTCTGCAGTAAGTCTGGAAAAGACAGCTGGCGGAGAGTCTGTCTTCCAGTTGTCACGGCAGAAGATGCCAATAGTAAACCTGGACTCAAACCAGAGTGTGTGTGTGTGTGTTTTTTTGATATAAGTGCTGGGTCAGACGCTACAGCAGCTGTATAACACAGACATCCCGCTGTGTCAACCACGACTGCGCTCCATAGCTGAGATGAGTCACATTTCAGCAGCGTCAGTGGGATCTCCATATCTAGCAGCTGTACGCGCTTACTGCTGTCCAGGAATGGACAGAGGACAAAGACACCGAGAGACACAGCAGATTGATTTCACCAAACAGTTGGTTACGCCTGTCAAAATGTATGTTTTTTTTGTTGTTGTTGTTTTTAGGAAAAAGTGGCTGTGGAAAGAAACGGATACAAATTCCTGTTGCTCTTGAACTCGAATTTAACCCCTTGCTGCTCAGAGACGACTCCAGTTTGTTTAAAAACAGCATTATCTTCACATCCACGGTGACAGGTTATCTTTCCGTAACTACTTCCATGTCGCCACACGCGAGCCGACGTGATCCGGTTACCGTGGCAACGATCGCCGGAGCCAACACGGCTGCAGAAATTTAGGTCAGGAAGACTACAGATCCGTATTAGTGAAACCATCTGTCTTTGATGGAGGTGGTGACGGCAAAAATCACACATAAACACACAAACACACAACTGCAATGTCATCTGAGGGCTGCACTCAGCCAAAGGCTAAAACACATACGAGTCAATTTGTTTGATGTTATTCAACAAGACAACTCAGAGGTGGCTAAAACGTCCCTATAAAGCAGAATAGGGCTCATTAATTAATGGTTCTGCAACTAAAGGGAGAACAAGATTTTTTTTTAACTATTTCAAAGAAAAACTGCTTTCTTTTTTTTTTTTTAAACTGGACCCAGGAAAGTCCCACAAAAGCTAGAGTGTTAAGAGATGCTCAGTTATGTAGCCGTCACAATTTGCTTCGTGTCAAACTTTAATTAAATCTTTTCTCTTGCCTCTTTTTCTGCCAATAACTCATCATCGAACACAAAGTGTTGTCTGGCGGTCCAGTGTAACTCCCTCAACTAGCAGATTCCATGAAGCAGAGATAATCATTGTTATTCCCATCTTCTAATGATGTGATTATTGACCAACATATCTCACCAGAAATATCTAGGAAAAACACCAAAGAACAAAAACAAATTCCTCTGATTTAACAGAATAAAAACACTTTATTTTGTGGGAACAAGAACAAGAGCTTAACATTGGGAAAAAAACATGAGCCAGAAATCACAGGAAATGATGGTCTCAGCAAAACTCAACAATGTAAATATCTAATTACTGTTTTTATTTTTTTAGTTGTTTTATTCTTCTTCTCATCTGCATAGAAACCAGAACATTATCGCCCCGATCAGGTTGAATTCAGTGTTGTGCACCAAGATGTTAAAACACTCAGGGAGATAAACTGATATTAAATCTCATTACAATGTGTTATGCTTGTGTTTTTTACTTCCTAAATATCATCCAAGCATAAAGACAACTAAAAGCTGGTTTCCCATTGAGCAGGTGAGACTCTTACCTCAAAGCCCAGCCGATCTTTCTCCTTCCAGAAACAGAAGTGGGTGACCTTCTTATCCCAGAATTCATCAGGCTTCACCACGCAGACCAGCGACACCTCGGCTGGGATGACGTTCTGAAACCCCACACACGCACCACCGTCATTAAAAACCCCACATAAAAACTGCCACACGTCAGAGCCTGGAAGAAGGTTTTCACGTGTTTTCACCTGCAGCATGAGGACCACCGTCTTCACGATGTTCCACTGGGATCGCCGGCCGTCCACGATCACGGTGAAACCCCGAGCCTTACACTTGTCACTGGAAGCGGGGAAACAGGAGTTTAGTTTTAGCAGGAATTCACAGAAGCACTTTAGGGTGCCTAAAGCATCCTCTCTACCTAGGGATGCTGAGCAAGTAGTCCAGAGTGGCGCTAAGTTCCTCCATGCTGGTCTGGTCCGAGTTGAGGGGGATGGTCAGGATGAGACCGCTGCGCCGGTCCTTGCCTCCTGTCACAGACGCCCAGACAGGTTTGGCTTAATTTAATTTAAGACTTGAAATTAAAGCAACATGAGGGCAGTTTATTACCTGAGAGGAAGGCCAGCTTCTTTTTTAGGATGGAGAGGATGGAGCTCGCTTCCATGGTGACGCCAGACATCTGGAAAGACATAAGAGAAGTCAATCAAAATGCCGATTGACGAGACAAAACTCTTAGTGCTGAGATGGCCAACATCCTGCAGGCGTTGCTCAGAGGAAATAAGACAACACATAGGGGGAATATTAGGAAAATCCCAAATCTTCTGGGATTGAGGACACATTCGAGTGTCTGAAGTCACAGTCAGCTAAAAATAAAAAAATTAAAGAAAAATGCTTCACCCAATTCATGTTCTTGGTGGAAAAATACATAAATCCTCCACGTGAGAGAATTAAACTTTCATGCACGAATCAGTCGGCCAATGATTATAATTATATTAAGGTTCGGCGTGTAGTTTTTGATGCACAAACAGAGATAATCTTGTAATTCCTTAATTTTCTGTTGTATTCAGAATACTTCCACTATCAAGGAGGCTGCAGCACATTTTCCTCCTTACTGTGTTTGGAAAAAGTCATCATCTCAAAGTAAAACCAGCCTCATCATCTTATTTTCTTTCCAACCTCAACTTCAAATGATGCCCTAGCAGCTCATTGGAAATGAATATTCATTTTACTATTTGCTCCAGTTTTATCGTAAAGGCCCTCCTGTTAAAACACTTCACTTAATTTCAGGAAGGAATTAGCAACTTTTTAGGTCTTTAACGGCAATGAGAAATTAAGATTGATTTGGTTGAACACATCATGAACAATGTGAGGAGCTAAAATATTCAGTGATCGTCATTTAAGGCAAACTGTTCAAGAAGCAGCTTTTAAAACTTCAAATCTCTAAAGAACAAAACATCTAGCACCCTAGACCGACTTGCAATGAAATTTTAGTTTACAAAACTACAGAAGGCAGAAAACATCCGTGATTTTGTGTAAAATCTCATAATTTTCTATAAATATTTATGCTTTGTGGGCTTTTGACTGTCAAACGTAGTGAGTCAGCTGTCAAACACATAAAAAGGGTTTTGAGAGATAATATCTGCGGCGAAGACCTCAAAAGATAAACACCCTGAGTAAGACTCAATGAGGGGAATGAGTGTCTCAGCTCATCACCTGAAACCACCTGCAAAGAGAAGCCCTCAACACACAGAGACGTAACAGACGTTAAACGACCTGCGGGGAGAAAAAAGTGTCACCTTTTCTCCAGTGAGGTTCAGCATTGAAGAGCAGAATTGAGTTCATAAGAGACAAACCACGAAAAGACGAAGTTTGAGTTTCTTCCAAGGATACCTGACACACATCAGAGTAGCTGAACAAATAAGGCAGGGACAGTTCCGTTATTTTTCCCAAACAGATTTTCTCCCAGCTGGCGATCCTCCCGGCAGATTCCAGTTGCTGGCTCCAGCTCGTCTGTGATTTACTGCCTGTTTAATCGGGTTTTTTGTTTTTTTTTCCATGTCGCACTCAGCAGTCTGACCGTAAATCAGCAGGTTTGTGTTTCTGTTGGTTTAGTGGCTGGTGAAACATCTGTGCTGTTTTACTGCTCACCCTGCACTCTATTTCTCCTACCTACTCTCTTCGTCTTTGAAGGTAGTCATTGTGGCAGAGTAATAGTGAACTCTCAAATATCACAAATATCACGTCTCGGCAAGCGGTCTGGAGGCATGAGGAGATCTCTTCAAAACTCATAGATTGTGATTTTCTCTTTGTAATTGTGAGCTGCTGGTTCTTAATTTTACTATTTAAGACCATACTTACAAATTCAATTATCATATCAGTCATGCTGTGGAAAGTAAGCAGGATTGCAGCACAACACTCTTCCGCTTTACAACTACAGCAGGCTAGCTACCATTAGCATATCCACAAAGCATTAAACTGCAGGCTGGAAACCAGAGCTGATAGCCCAACTAATTAAGCAGATAATATCTGCCTGTTATGTTCGAGGGACTCTATAAAGCAGTGTTTCCCAACCCTGGTCCTCAAGGCTCACTGTCCTACATGGTTTAGAGGTTTCCCTGATTTAATGTGCCTGATTCAACTGATTGCAGTTCAGCCAATGCCTGTTAATCAGAAATATCTAAAACATGCAGGCCAGTGTGCGTTGAGGACCAGGGTTGGGAGACACTGCTATAAAGGGTATAGCAACAAAAACTATTTCTATGTATCAAAACAAAATAAGAATAGAAACATGATACTAGCTGAACAATTTAAAAAAAATTATGTTGTTTTATGTTTGGAGCAGCAGAAAAAGTACAAAACTATGGACCTGGTTAAACTGACTGATGGGTTCTTGACTATTTTTAAAAGAATAGAGCGAATTATCCAAACCTAACGGTGGAGGAAGGTTGTTCGGCAGTCTGTGGGCCACAACCTGAAACGTATGCGCTTTTTCACTCATACATCTTGTGAGGTGTATAAATTGTGATGTCCATATGGACAAATTCCTCCTTAAATTATTGACTAAATCTAAAGTTCCCCGTTTTGTCATTGCAGTGAAGTATTTTTTTGTATGTTTTGAACCACTTAGTGCCCTTGCTACCAAACAAATGTACTGTTACTCTTTGAATCCGACGACTCGGCAAAAAACTATCAACTACACATTTCTCAAACACGTTTTAGATATGGCTCATTAGCTTTAGGACAACATGTTATGATCAGTGTTGCAATTTGTTTTGTTATTTGTTTCATGCTGTCCTTTAACAAAGATAAAAATCAAGCACATGCATTTGTTGACATCACATGAGGTATAAGTTGCCTTCATTTCTATGTTCTTGTTCTCTTTGCATGTTCTTACTCATGCCAGCCTTTCAGCTTGGTTTATGTGCCTCTTGTGATGTCATCAACCCAAATACACACAAAGTAGTAATAGCTTTTCTTTCTTCAGTGCATTTTTTTAAGGAAACTTTTTACAGAAATCCTGAAGGGGAAAGCTATGCTTAACTACCCAGCTATGTTTTTATTATCTTTGTACGTTTGTATTTGAAAGAACATTTTTCACTAGTTTCTTTAACTATTTGAATCTAGGAAATACTGGCAATAATGTCAATAATGTTTATACCTTTATTTCAACTCCTTCTTTTGACTATTAGGGCTAATTTTGGTGTTACTGCAGCACTCAGGCAGGGCTTCACCTCGGTCTGCGTTCCTGCAGTCTCCCTGCAGCATGGCTCGGCCCAACACGGCTCGGTTCGTTTCAGCCCGACCCAGCGACACAATGACCTACATTCTGCAGCCATATACTGCGGTGGCTGCGGGTGTAAACCTCCATCATCACGGCGCCCACCCGCCCACCACCGACAACTTCAACAATGAGTATTGATCCGGTGGCTTTTCTTACCTTTTCGTCAAATCCGCAGCATTTTCCACTATCCCAAATGTTTTCCTCCCAGTCCTCCTCCCCCTTTTTCCTTCTTTTCTTTTTGCCCTTCACTCCTGTCGCTCTCCTCCTCTTCTCCTAGTCTCACTAATCAGCAGAAACGACTCGTGTTTTATATTTAAAAAAATGTACTGAAATCCTTAGTTTGCTCCCTCCTCTCCTTCAACAACAGTAGAGCCACACACAAACCAGGCGGCGGAGCCCGTCGCACTGCGCAGACTCAGTAAAGTCAAATAAAAAATTCCAACTTCCGGTGTTACGTCGAATTCTGGACCCGTTGCAGTTTCAGTAATATGACTCCAGGAGGCGCTGTTGCTTCATACATCTGCTGTCTCTTGCGCCCCTAAAATCTGGTTACGAGTCTCACACATTAACCTCTCGTCACTTCTGTAAACTCACCATCAAAATGTATTTATTTAAAACTAAATTCATACAGCACAGTAGCACAGTTAGCAGTTAGCACTGTATTCACAACAAGAAAAGTTCTAATTTGCCTGGGCTCATCTCCCTAGATTCTCTCCAGGTACTGGGGCTTCCTCCCAAAGTCCAAAAACGTGAATGTTAGGTTAACTGGTCTCGCTATCCGTTCATGGTTCTTTGACCCTTGCGTTTCTGTGATTGACCGCTGACCTGTCCAGGGTCTGCTCTGCTTCTTGCCCAGTCACTGCTGGAAACAATCACCAGCCATCAACAGACAAGTGCATATAGATGAATACATACACAGAGTGGTATCTTTCAAATGTACCGTAGTTTTGTCTCTGTTAATTAGGATGATGACAGCTTGTAACTGATGAAATCCCAAAAATGTGTTTCTTGGAAAATGACATGAGACAAATAACGTAATTTGCAATAAAAAAAATCCATGATACAGTCATTCTATAAAATATGTAATCATGGCGTGTTTAATTGACAGTTGACTAGCAGACAATCTTAAAGGGCTATAACCGAGCATAATTATAGAAAGTTAAGTGGAGGAAAAACACTATTGTAGTAAAGGTGCTCTGGCAAGGTTTTACATGAGCTTAGGAGAAAAATGACTGTTTCTCTGTGCCACTTTTCCATTTCATTTATATATCAGTCCAACCCAGGAACCAGGAAAGTCTAACAAGGAACCAGGAAATTCTGGACCACTTCATGCTTCATCCTACTGAAAAGCTTTATGGAGATGCTGATTTCCTTTTACAGCAGGACGTGGTGCCATCCCATCCTGCCAAAGATACCAATACCTGCATTAATTACCAGTAAACTCCATGAAGAGTATGTTTTAAGAAGGATGAAAGAGTAAACAATGAGGACAAGCTGATGGCCAATTACTGTCCAGTATATAGATATAATTTTCAGTAAACTCAGATTTATAAATTATTTTTTATTGGTAACCTTCAAACTTTCAGAAGGTTTCAGAAACGTTTGTTCAGCTGTTAGCCATGAAGATCATCAATAAGCAGACATAAATGTATCTGTGTGTGTAAGTTTCACTGTTTGAATGAATTTGTGAAATAAATAGATTTTTAAAAATTCTAACTTACTCAGTTGCCACAGTATGTTAGTCATGATCAAACATTTAGCGACACAAGTTGGTGCTTATGGCTTTCTGACCAGGGGGGCTCCAAAGAGCATATTTCTCATAGATATAAAAAAAATCTCAAAACCTATGATTTAGTATTCCCATCTTTTTTATTTAATTACTCAGAAAAAAGCACCTTGTTCATTAAGAAATATTTGATACTATCGTGGCAACCTTGGCATTTGATTGGATTCAACTAAAGAAACAAGAATAAAAATGAATTCAAATTTCTGCTCATCTGTCACATACAATCACCACTCAAATACACTGTCGTTTGTTGCTGCATTATGTAAAATTTTGAAAAGTTCAAGCGGTGTGAATGACCCTCATATCGCCATGATAAAATGCAAAAAGAAATATGAGCCAAGTTTATTGAGCATCGAAAATACCATGTTCTTGATTTGCGCATATGCCAGGTTTGTGAATTTTAAACCTGACATAGTTGTCTTCAATTAACAGTTAAAACGCTGAATATTATATGTGCAGCAGTTGTTCAAGTTTATGTGCAGTGCAAAAAAAAGAAAAAATGCTGCCAATAAACCAGTCATTTCCAAAACAATTTTATAATTTAACTAACTAAATATTCAGAAATTACTTATGTCATTAAGCCATCATTGAACTTCTTCGTAGTGTTCTTTCATTTTCAGTTCTATGTTCCTCATCTAAGTTCCAGCATTTCAGACCTTCAGTGAAACACAAAGCAAAAGTTATTTGCTGCAACAGACTGCAGTGCGCTTTCATGTCTCTCACTCATAGGTCAATCTGAGTTTAGGTTGTTTCTGAGTCCCACAACACTCCTTTCTTGCTGAATGGAGACTTGTTGATGCATGACTTCAATCTCCTTCAGTTACCGTGGAGCATTTCTGAAATGAAATATCCCACAGCTTGATACTTCTAGACATGATAACAGTGGTTGCTTTATAAACAAGTTGTGCAGATGATCTCAATTGATGGAGTCTGCTCCTTAGCGATTTTTTGTTCTTCCTTCAAAGCAGTTTTGGGGGCCCAGGGACATGAAAACCTGTAAATCAGATGAGCAGAAATGCATTAAGTGATTCGTTTCTGATCACTTAATACAGTGATCCCTTTACCCCAGATAACATGCCATTTTTTGCGCAACATTTTTGAAAACTATTTATGTTTCTCCATCTCACAATTGTGCTCTACTTGGTGTTAGTCTGTCATATAAAATCTCCCAAAAATATTCTCAAGCATTGTACAAACTCACCATTGTGTGATTGGCATTTGCTCAATGGTATCAGGAAGTGGCTGTCGGAACGTTTCTGGCAGGAAGATGCAGAGAAGAACGCCAAGAAGTGACAGAACACTCAAAGAAATCCAAGGTAAGAGCTTGTTAAACTGAGCTGGAGACAAAAACCAAAGCAAAACTCATGTGAGTAGAGTTAAATATTAGACTCAGTTTCTAATTGATAACTTTAGATCCCTTGCAGCCTGTAGAGATTTAAAGGTCTCACCCATCTCAAGCAGATATGGCGACACAGAGGATCCCACTCTGGAGAACATGGCACAGGAAGACATTGCTGTATTTCTGATGATTGTGGGAGACAACTCTCCAGTATAGGTGTACACCACCCCATTTCCTGCCAGAACACCAAACTTACCCAATAGTACTAGGGACATGGTAAGAGTTGGGTAACCTACAACAAAGGATGAGTTGCTGTAAGGTCACATGTTGTAAAAATACTTTTTTTAAATGCTGCTAGGCAAACTTTAAACTCGTTTCACCACACTTTTCTTCAGCAGTGGAGTCTTGCGCAGTGAGTAGGCACAAGACTCTACAGAAAACTTTCAGGTCATAGTGGCTGAATGTTTTACGTATTCTTTTCTTCAAAACAATTGTACCTGCTAATTCCAGGCCTTTCTGAAGCTCTTAATGGTCATTGACTCAGGGACAATTCACTTGTTCTCCATGCTCTGCAGGGAACACCACTTATTGTCTGTTTTATAGTGCAGTGACATTCTTTCAAATTTCAGATTTCAGGAGTTCGTCTTATATTAAAAAAAGAAGAAAAAACTATTTGATTATCCCTAAGACTGTTAAGAAATATTCAGTTTACCAATCACACGAAATTTGACCTTTTTTGGAAGGTGTGCATTTTACTACAACCGACATAAAACTGAATACTTTGGGTCAAACACAATGTTTTTAGTGTGATGCTGATGGGACCTGGACAATTTGTTGCAACTGAAGCAGCCATGAACTCTTGTCTCAAGCAGAACATGTTGTAGGAAAATGTCTTGATTTCACACATATAAGTTTATCTTAGACTTTTGTTATGCAAGCAGGACAGTCATCCAAACAACACTCTTATGAATGACACAAGAAAACAAAAATAAAGGTTTTGCTGTGGTCTAATCAATGTGGTTGAATTAAAGTCTGGAAAGAAAAGTGGGACAAAATTTCTGCACAGTGATGTAAAAAGTCATTGTCAGCTGCTGTTGCCAAGGGTGACGCCACCAATCATTAGGTTCATGAGACAATTATCAGGTTTGTTTGGATATCTTTGTCTCATAACAAATGATATGAGACAAACTACACTTTGTTCTTACTAAAGTCAATTTTGTCTGATACAATGTTTGAGGATGATCTGAAACATTTAAGTGTGACAAAATAGCAGAAACGGGAATTCTGTAGGGAGGTAAATACTTCTTCACTGCACTGGATTAATGCATTGCTCTTTCATTATTTTAGAAGAAGCTAGCCTGGCATTATTAGAGCTTGAATAAGATGCTGAAGCTAAGAAACGCACACTATATACATAAAAAGGTAGATTTAGACCTTTGTTTGCATTCTTAACTGCACAATTATTGAAACAATATCAATTTTGACTCAAATAAAGCTTTCTAAAATGTTGCCCATTTTCCATTTTATACCCAGATGTGTAGAAGTTTGTTTTCTTGTTTACGTTGTTTATTGTTCTCATGCATTCTTGTAAAAGTCAGAGAACACAATCTAGTGCTTCTCATGCTCACTTTTCATGGTGCCCTGGATGAAGAGCAGCGCCAGCGCTCCCAGCAGGGAGAAACCGATGAATGAAAGACGGCGAGGAAAGCTGCGTGCAGCCAGCCAGCTGGCAAAGTATGCTGGGAGCTCCACAGCTGTGAGCAGAAAGTAGTTCAGGAAGGGGTTGCCATACAAAGTGGACATGCTGAAGGACAAGCCAAAGTAGCTGACACTCATAGAAAACCTGCAAAGAAAGAAACAGACTTAAGATACAAATCAGAGTTTCCAATTGATTTTAGATTTTATTTTTGTAAACAACCAGAGCAAAATCTATTTGTAACTCAAAATATTTTTTACTGGATCAAAATTAGACTTTTAAATATGGAGTGACTATAGCAGTTTTTAAAATTATTTTCAATCTTCTCAATGGAAGAAGCTTTTATTTGACAAAAGTTATCTGCTTGGCTGATGAAATCTTAAAACAAAGTGGTTTTCCACAAAAAATGTTGCAGATCACCAAATTAGCCACAGCTTCAGTGTTATACGCCGAATGTTTGCAGTCTTCAGCAGGTCCAGGAAGCTGACTGACTCTGCTTGATATGTTGCTGCTTTTTCAGCCTGCAGAGAGAATGTGAGAAACATCAATACACCACCTACAATTTGCCAGTGAGGCTTAGCTGGTGGTTCCTACTTTGGGAGGGAAGAAAATGACTGGAGGAGCCTCCACTCGGTTCTCCAGAGCCGCTGACCTCAGCAGAAGCTCTGCCTCTTGCAAGCGGCCACGAGACAGCAGCCAGCGAGGAGACTCTGGAACCAGCCTGGTCGACATTTAGACATGCAGTCAGGGATGTAGACTCAGTTCCCAAAACCTCCCAAAAAGAAGCTTATTGCAAATGTTGTCACTGAAACAAGTAGCTTACTTATGGAATGAGCTCACTCCATAACTAAATGTCACTTCTTTAGCTGAGTGACACAATATTGCGTTATGTTTGTTTATCAGCAAGTGCAAGAACTACAATTGAAAGTAGCAAATGTGTTACAGTTCTTGGCGAGAACTTACCACTTCTTGATTTAGTTGTGTCACACCACTGTTTACTTTGCACTGTGATACAAATTCACCTTCCTTGGAGGAGATTATGCTTTCTTATCAATTGGTCACTACAGTATTGGGTAACACTTTATTTGACGGGTGTGCATAAGGCTGACATGACACTGTCATCAACATAACACCTGTTATGAACATGAAAGAGTCTTTATGAATGTCTATGACTGTTGTCATGAAGTGTCATTTGGTAAATAATGACACATTTAATGCAAAGTTGCTCTAAAAGTTGCCTTGAAAGTCCATTAAAAGTGCCAACTTTGCATAAAATTATCATTATTTACAAAATCATCCAAGATTAGCATTTTTAATGGACTTTTAATGCAACTTTTAAAGCAACTTTGCATTTAATATGTCATTATTTACCGAATGACACTTCATGAGATCAGTCATAAACACTCATAAACATTCCTTCATGTTTATGACAGTGTGATGTCAGCCTTATGCACACCCCGTCAAATAAAGTGTTACCCAGTCTTGAAGCCCTTTTCTGTAAGTTTTGCTATAAAGATGTGGACTGCGAAATGCCAACGGTGCAGTGAGACCATCTTACCACCAGAGGGGGATACAAGCCAAGCCAGGCACAGCCATGATGAACGATAGGTGTCTCCAGCTCCTGACCAGGTATGCGGTTCCTGGCAGCAGCATCATGGAGAATGCATAGACAAAAGGCTGGACCAGACTGGAAAAGAGGATTCTGCTGGAGCCCACCAGGATTTCTGAACCTGTGGAGAAAACACTGGCGTTTTATTGTGTCTGTTATTAGTTTCTAGCATAAATGATTTTAACATTCAGAATACACTATGCTAATAAATGACAATGTAATGAAAGAAATTAACGCAGATTTAATCTGAAATGTGATCATTTAAAGGGGACCTCTTATGCAAAATTCCCTTTTTGCGTGTTTTTATACTTCTACTTTGGTCGACATTTAGACCAAGCTGCTTCTAAAAATAGCTGAGTAAATGTTTTTTTGTGTCTGGAAAAATAAGCTGTTTCAAAAACCTCCTGAATGTTGAGTCATGATGAATGGGCACTATACCGTTACCTAGTAACCATAGTCGAGTCCAGGCCTTCACCTACCAGCCTAAGTAGATCTCCAGCAAGTTTGGTCAGCTGGTTATACCACTGCAGGCGCTGAACAATGGCTGGTGGAAAAGACAAGTGTTTCGCTTTCGCTGCTTACTTATCGTCCAGAAACCACTCGCTGCATTCTTGCTGGTTGTGCAGTAGGCTCCACTTCTGCTTTTCAAATTTGCACGGCTGCATAATTATGCATCTGTTTGCAGTCATTTTCAAGTGTGGGTGAAAATATAGAGCTAGGGGTGTGGCCAGCCACAGCTCATACAGATTTAAAGTGACAAGAGGCCCTATAATAACTCGTTCTAAGATGAAAGTAATGTGCATGTTTTGCTTAGCCTGTCGGTCACCTTTAAACAAACAAATGAGGTTTTCTGATTTGAGTGGCCTGAACAAAGCCTTAGAATATGGTGAGAGAAACTTACCCAGCACAAACACGACTATGTAGCAGGCAATCTGACCCAGGCCCAGCATAAAAAAGAGAACAGTGAAGACAGGCCAGGATGGAGCGAAAGCCACAGCACTGCTGAAGATGCTGAGGACAGCGATGGACCCAAACAGGACGGGCTTCCTGCCAAACCTGCAGCACCAGAACAGAGAAGGACTCTAAATACAACAGATACAGTCCTGGTAAAAAGGAAATGTCCTGATCATCATCGTTTAACCTCAACGGCTAATTATGTTTATTGGTTAAATGTAAATAGCAGGGCTGTTTGTGCTAAAGAAAATCAAACAAGAGCTATCTAAAAAGTGCAAAATAACACTTGTAGGATTAAATTGCAAGTGAAATCTAATCCTATACAAAGTGCTACTTTTAATGTGTCCTGCATCATCTGAAAGATTCAATCTATGATCTACAGTTGAATTACTGTAAAATCTTGTTATTATGTATTTTTGCAAACAGCTAAAATTGTGAATTTTGCTGATAAACCAAATGTGCAGCTGTGTCTTTCATAATTATTATTTAACCAACAAAGGCTTGAAATTCAGACCCTCTGTAGTGCTTTAATAGGTTTTACTTAGTTAATCAAAGGCACTGTATAAATGTCTCTGTTCACACTATCATAACGAAAGCCAAAAATTAGCAATAATCTGGTTGAAAATATTTTCTAATGCTAATTATAAGCAGTTTGGAGTCCATCATTTTAAGAAAATGACTCTTATAATATAAGCAGGTCATCACCATATGTTGGACGATATTGAACAGGCCTCTGATTGACAAAAAAACAAATTATTTAATCACCATTATTAGCTTAGATTATTATTAGATATTATTAGATCCACTATACTTCTGGACAAGTCTGAAACATGGAATCAATAAACATGACAATTCTATAACTAAATGGCTTAGAAAAGACTCCAATTTGTAAATTATTTATGATTTGGGAACAGCTTCATTTTGCAAACATTAAATGAAGAGACGGAGGCTCACCGGTCAGAGATTTGTCCTGAGATGAAACATCCAGAAAGTCCTCCCAGAAAGTAGACGAGAGAAGTCAGAGGCTGTTTCCACTGTTCGCTGCACACCAGGTCAAACTGGGAGGAAAACATGAAGCAAACATTTAACTTGAACCCCCGACAAAAAAACCCCCAAAACAACTAGCTTAAATCTTTTAGTTGTGTTCTTCTTAACCATTTCACTCAGATGGAGCTCTCATCTTTCTTGTTCCTCTGAAAGTTTCTTAGTGCAGCTTCATCAGTCTTTTTATCTCCCTCCAACTTTTGTATTGGAGGGAGATGAAAACATGATTTGGGAACAGCTTCCCTGCTCTGACAAAAAGAAATATGCAGAAATATTTCTTCTTCGTGTTTAAATTATTATATTATGCTCAAAATGCAGTCAATGATTGTTGGGAAAGGTCACGAATTTGCAGTGATTTATGAGTAAGAATTGGTTCAGAATGCCTGAGTCTGAACATGAAGGACCAGCTGAGGTGTTTGCTACTGCAACACTAAAATAACCATTAACTTTATGCTGCTTTTTTACTCCAAACAAAGAGTGACAATACCTCCGTGACCACAGTGGACTGGAAGTACTCAGTACTGTATGTCCATCCGTCTCTACATCCCTCCTGCTTCGGGTTTGATAGAAGAGCCTCTGATCCCGGCGCAGACTGGTTCTGCAGCCAGTTTGGACTGGCTCCCATTGCAGACAGGTTCCTAACCAGGTCCAGCTCGTACCGGCTACAGCTGCTTTTCTCCGGCTGCCCTGCCACCTGCTAACCAGGAAACAATGTAATTACAGTTCCACAATCTCTTTTTTTTCTGCTGCAGAGGACAGGGCAGCTGTATCAGAACAGACTGCATCAGATCTGACCCGGCCAGTTGCTACTGGTCAGGTCAGGACTGTAAATTGTATCAACGATGAAACCTTCCACCGAATTGTTCACATTTGTGTGTATTTTATGTCTGATAGTACATACAAGCTTCTGCACTCTAATGTAACACAGTGCTTCTAAAATGCCTTTGCTGAGCGTTTGTGTGCACCCTTGTTGTTAAATTTGCTGCTTTCTTACATATTAGAATCATCTAGTCTGTGCAAAGCATGGGCACGTTTTGGACAAGGTTTCAGACTTCATCATGTTTAGACTGTGTAGAATGTACACCCTTTATTCTGTAACATTTGATGTTTCTCAACACTTGTCTTAATGTTTTGGACAACTATTGTCATTTCTACTATTGCTTGTTTGCTTTTATTTCTCGCTCATAAATAACAACTGACTGCAGTTAAGTGTGCATTTGAGAGAAAGTGTTCCTGTTTTTATACACACAACAACCAGAGCAAATAGCTTTATAATCTCAGACACCTGAGTTGTGTGTGTTAAGCTGACTGAGAAGAAAAAGAAATACCATCAACTGAAAGCTGGTGGTGATGATGTGAGAACACACTACACAACTATGCCTTTTCTCTCAGCAAGTGAAATTGAAAAGAATGCCAATTACATAAAATTGTTAATTTTTAAAATTTTTATATTGTAACAAATTAGCATAGTAAACTCTCTGGAATCTCGCCCTACTTCTGACACATAATTTTTGGGCTCAGCCATCAATTACAATCAGGTGAATTGAAGCAGGGAAACATTCGGGGCACACTGCTCTAAATTGTCATTAGGTATGTGTGTGTGTGTGTGCGTGTCTATGGTTATTTTTCCTGTGTGTCTCTGTGTTGCCGTGTGATGGACAGGCGACTTGTCCAGGCCGTACCTCGTCTCTCGCCCAGTGATTTCATGAGACAGAAATCAGGCCACTGGGCGGTTCGGAAAGCCAGGATAAGCTAGTATTGAAAATAAATGTCTATTTGCACATAGACCTTATGATAATTTTATCATCTGGAATGATATTTATTTATCCTAAAATAAATAAGTTGAAGTTTGCAATTTGATTCTTTCACTCATATCTTGATTTTGCAGTTTTAAGAATGCCTTATTAGATCAAAATTTTGTGAGTTGAGTTTGTGTTAATTCACATAAACACTTTTTTTTAAATCCGGTAATTACGTAAAATTAGATGAGTTAATGAATTTATGTAGTTGTTACAAACCTATCTTTTGATTCCTCCAACCTCACGTTTAATCTTCTATAGCTCTACTTTTGGTCTCTGCCTCTCCCGAATAAAAACATGACACTTTGTGCGCCTAGCAGCTACTGTGTATCTACGCTATTTGTTGCATTGAGCATAATCTTTAACTGCTACAGCTTACGCCTCATACAACAATATAATATGATGGAAGTAAAGGTTATGCGAGGGCAAACAGTTAAAACAGATGGAGAATAGCAGCTTAATTTGTTATTCACACCTGATCAAATGTGAGCTATTTACTTACATAGCATTATAAACAATGAAGATAAAAGTAAACTTCCACATTCTATAATGGTTGAAATGCTTAGCCAAAATGAATACATTCACCGGCTCAGATTCAGAATACCTCTGCAGGGATGCTGGCCTGGATCCACTCCTGGCTCAGGTTACTGTGGGCTGGGATGACACAGTGGTGTGGGGGGCTGGCCAGCAGGAAGATGACAGACAGGATGTTGTATCCACACGGAACGCAGGTGAGGCAAAGAACAAAGAAGATCCTCCTCTGGAACGGACCCCAGCTCCCCAGAAATAACACGGACTCCTCGTATTCCTGCATTTTCCTTATTTAGGCCCCCAAAACTGATCCAAGATTCAGATTCCTCTAACTGGTTCTGTTATAATACAGAGGTCAGGGAGGCAATCTGTCTGGAGACTGTAAAAACACTCGTACTTTAACTACTTGTACATAATTTTTCCACAATGTATTCTGTCTACAATGTCAAGCACATAAATCCTACATCTGTGATCTGGTTGCTGCAGGGTCAAGAGTCTTTCTGCTGCTACATATCGCCTTTATTTCACAAGTGAGGGAAAAACTCCTCCTCTCATCCAGCCCCTCTCATCTGCCTCTCTTTAAAAAGTAAGATTTCGCCCTCAAACTACAGCGTCAAAGCAGCTCAACACAAACTGTGTCTTGGTCAGGAGTGAAAAGTTTTATCTCAGGATCCTCAAGAACAACAAAAGGGACAGTAGTGACTTTATAACCAAGCGTATCTTCTTTTTACCTGAGGAACATTTGAAATAATGAAAAAGAAAAACAAAAAAAAAACATTTCAAGCAAGTTGTTCATGTAAGCTGAATTATATCAAAGAAGGAGAGGAAAGAGGTGATGCTTTCTGACGTATTTGAAACAATCAGCTGATGTTAGGTTGGCTTGACATGCTGCTTAGTGCAGTGAATGTGTGCAGTGATGTCAACTGACTCGTTTGACTTTATCTGTGTCCATCAGCTTATGTTCTAATATATAATCTTTGGTAAGTATGTGCAAAAAAACAAATATGCCTCATGCTTCATGTAATATTCCAAACTGCTTTACGTTAAAAAGTTCAAATAAACTAGTTTGTACTTCTTAAAAGTGTCAGACTTCTACCACATTTCTCCTGAGTCACAGCAGCAAGCGATCTGTCATCTTTGCACGTATGGAGACTGAAACTTTTGCCCATTCTTTGTTGGGAATTCTCTCAAACTCAATCTGATTGGATGGAAAACATCTCTAAAAAAAGCTAGGTTTAGATCTGGGATCTTTTCCATCCTAACACATAGGTTTCTTTAATCTAAAGCTACTAACGTTGACTAGCTTCTAAGTTCCTGTGGAAAAAAACAAAAACTCCAGCATGATGCTGCCACCACCACGTTTCACCATTGGGATGGTATGTTCAGGATGCAGCGTTTTTTCTCAACACTCAATGTTTTACATGTTGACCAAAAATCTGACAAGCTCACTTTCCTCCATATATATGTCTGCGAATTATACTTCAGCTTGAACACAATTTACATTCAGGTGATCTAATACAAACAATATCAAGCAACAATAATGCAATCATTACATTTCTGCTTTGATCTGACTTCTAGCTCAACTTGTTTTTTGTCTTACTCTATAATCTCGGATCAGTTATTATTAGTCTGAAACCTGAATGAATGAAGCGTTTGTTAGGTTTGACACTAAGGTGATATGGTCATAGTTTAACTGGAGTTATAACACAAAGCATGAGATATTGACAGTGCAGTAAATTATCAAGCCGGTTAAAAGAAATGTCCAGTTCAGTCCAGTTTTCTGGGTCTGTCCTCAACAGGACCAGTTTGCACAGGTTTCTCTGCTCTTAGCAACTTTCTGGACTGTGTGCAAAACAGTTACATCATAAGTTGTATTTTATTTGATTATATTTTAGTTTATTTGTTTCATTTAGTTTAAACACGAGGAAAACATGAGCTAGTAACAATGCAAAGTCTAGGACTCGTGTTTATTTTCTTCTTAGAAGGTCAGGCTGCATATTCTGAATTACAAGAAGTGAGAGGAGAAGAGAGAGCAGCTTCCTATCAGGGCTGGCGTTGTTGTCCTCCCAAGGTCAAGAGTGAGACATGCTGTCAGTACATCAGGCTGATTCAATGAAAGTGCTACTTTGTCGATTAAGAATATTTGAATTATTCAAATATAAAGTTTGGTTTGTCTTTTTGCCACATTTCCTGCAGCTGCAAGAACACTTATTCCCCTTTAGGTTTACCAGAACTGAAATAAAAACACACCAATGTCAGGCTGGAATAATGGGATGGAGGTTCAGTGTCATATTTGGCAATGTGTGGATAAGAGACAATCAACAAAAAATTCAAACTTGGCTCCAATTTCGTTTGTTTAAACACCCAACCTCTTTTTTTTATTTCTGAGTGGTCGTTAAACAAACGCCGTCTCTGAATGATGCTCACTTATTTTTAATGAAAACAAAAAATTTACATATAGAAATGTGACATGTCACTTGACAAATTTTACATTTGCATATCTTCCATTTCATAATTTCGCATTAAAAAACAAGTTCAAAGGAAATAAATACTGTACATACAGAGTTCAATAAATCTGCAAATAGGATTTTTTTCTTTTAATACATTTGAAGAATAAATTCAAAGCTGAAATCTGTTCAATGTATATTTTACAACACGTGTTTTCTGTCTCTTTGATAAAACCTGCACAAGCAGGTCTATCCTTTCGGTTTGGGACATTTTGCACAGCAGCGTATGAATGATTTCTGGAGTGGGACTGAAAACCTGCGTCCAAGTTGTACAATGAAATGCAATCTTCCTGATCTCCTCTTACAAACTCTTATATGACTAAATGTTATTTTATTAAGATAAACTTCTATTTTTAGAAGGAATATAAAACAATTATGTCAGCTTTGTTTAAAATCACAGATAGACAAACATTATCTCAGCTTCCACCTGTGCATCTCTACTAACCTCATACCTGGTTTTGGGACCTGGTTCCGGTATTCCGGCCCCCTGCGGATCCCAGTGCTGCTGATGAAGAAGGTGAAGGAGAGTAGAAGAAGCAGCAGCTCGTGTGTACGTTATTGCGTTATGACGACATCATCAAATAGTGGAGGAAGATGATGGACGTGAGTTTCATTTTCAGACAGTCTGGCTTGGATGAATACGCCCGCCTTATGGATGAGAGTCACACCGCGTGCATAGATAAACACACACGAGTCTTTCTGCCTGTCAGTTCAACACTGGAAGACTGGGATGCTTCAAGTCGTTCAGGAGGAAGAAAGCGAAACGTGGTGAGGATTTGAAGCCACCGAAAACAACCTCAGAAACATTTCCACTGGCTCATGTCTTCACTTCAGACTTTCTGCTCAGATGATTTGAAGTTAGCTCAGAAATAAGACAAAAAGATGCATTTTCTTTGTACGTTGGTTAGGTGCACCTTTTAGACAACAAAGCTTTTCAGGACAAAGAAAAAGAAGGTTGATTACAGATACATCATATTTTACCCATTTCTATAAATTTTAGTTTGAGTAGATTTTCTGAAACAATGAACATTTTCATCAACATGAAGGCAAAAATATGTCATTTTTGTCTCTTTTATGCAAGACTTAAAATAACAGAATTATCAGGTAAGAAGACATTTTGATACTTAAAACAATAGGACTTGATTTTCTCCAATTAAAAAAAATGTCTGCACACATACATACCGAGAAGCCCGCGCAGATACATTCACATTTCCAGGTATTATAAATTAGAACCTTTCTAATCAATATGATATGACTGGTAGAGCTAATAATTCATAGTTTAATGTGAAAGATATGAGTAATTTTTTTTTATTAGCGGCTTTAATGTGAAGAAAAAAAAAATCTAAATTTGACCATCATACCATTGAGAAACTAATGAGAAAGGTCAATTCTGGGTCTAGTCAAAGCCCACATCTTTTTGCTTGATCTTGATTCAGATCTCTGATAACCAGTAGAAGTGTGCATGGAAACAGATATCTGAAGGAGATAAAAAGAAATGTCTTACTGGAAACTATTTTAATATGTAAGTGACATCCGCTCAGCTATGGTGGGGTAGCCGATATTTCACTGTTTTGTTTAAAAAAGAAGTAATTAATTGGTGAATATATGAAGCCACCTGTGAGCCAAGAGAAGATGGCAGTAGTCCTTTTTCTTTTTGCTTTTTGTTTTGTGACATCTTGTTAGTGCTGGTTTGCTCCTTCAGTGGGAGGAAGAACGGTTCCTAAACCCTCTGCTTTTTTATTGAGTAAAATGAAGAGGAGGGTTATCAGCCTCCTGAACAACTGACACAACGTTTTTGCTCCCATTTGGATTAAATCTAGAGCTGCACCGATGATTCTTCTCCCGGTCAGTAGCAATTTCTCTGCATTTTGGTTTTTCTTGACAAATTTCGATTTTCCTTTCAAGGACCACTACACAAAAAAACAAAAACGTGCTCCCAGATCTTTCATAGAGGTAGACGTTTTAAATGGAAAAAAAGAAACTGAGAAAGGATCCACATTTAGGAGTCCAACTGTATGCCTCCAATATTTGTCGAATTTTACCCAAACAGATCTAAAGAAAAGCCCTCAAGGTTCTTCTTTTAGTTCATATTTTGGAAACCAGTTGGAATCCTAAGTATTGTTGCATTTAGTGACTGAGGGGAAAAATTAAGCTTTTTAAAAAGTCTAATCCAGTAAAATAAATAAATAAATAAAAATGTCTAATATTTTTGTCAAATGGGCACCAAATGTGGAACACCACAATGATTTAAGAAATGAGCTGCAGCCTTTCTTTTCCAGTATTGAACCCATTTTTTGTAACACTTATTGCTTTCTATACAGTGCTGAATGGATCTTCATTCATTCCATAACTGCGTACATTTCTCCTGTTTTCTAGTACATCTGGGAGCTTTGTAAGCCACTGGTTCTGTTCAGGTCGACGTCAGCGGGTCAGTGAATGCAACAGCAACCCCTCTCCTCCGTGTCTGGAGGTGCTGGATGGAGCCAGAGGGTCTTTGATCAAAAAGCGGGATGTCTCCGTCCTCTCCATGTCTCTGTAGGAAGATTCAGTCAAGTAAGCAGTAGCAATTGCAGCAACAGCTGAAGCTCCAGCACACAGTGGGCTAGGGGTTAAAGGTTGTGGGCTTGACTCCCCGCCACTCCCGCGGACATCAGTAGGGCGCGAAGAGAATTGATCCTTGGTTGGTTCTGATGGGCCCGGGAGCGGGACGCAGGAAGGAGGCGGTGAAGAGCGACGAGGACGACGGAGGGCGAGGGTGGAGGGAGATGGTAGGGGTGATGGGGGAGGAGGGGTGCGGCAGGAGGGGGGAGGAGGAGATGGAGGCAGGAGGAAGAGAAATGGATGGAGGGAGAGGAGAGGAAGTGGAAGTGAAAGGAGAGGAAAGGAAGGAAGGAGATAGAGAAGGCTTTGCCAGCTCCTTCTGAGGAGACAAGGAAACGAGTGATAACGGAGGGAGTCAAAGAGGAAAAGGAAAAATGATAAAATCCAGCAGGTGAAATGAAAAAATATATAAAATAATAAGAAAAGATAAGAAAATAAAGGGGAAATAAAATGATGAAATGAGAAAACAGTGAGGCAAAAGATAAAGACAAGAAAAAGGCAAAAAAGGGAAAAAGAAAGTGGAATAAGAAAGGAGAGCAAACATAAAAAGACATAAGATTAAATGAAACGCAAAGAGGGAACAGAAGAAGGAAAAACAAGCAAGACAGAAGAATGTGGGAAATGAGCAGTGGAAAGAAGATGGAAGGAAAAAAATGAGGTTAGATTAGAAAAAGAAAAGTCAGGAGTAGAGCAAGTGAAAGACGAAACATATAGACAACAAGGAGAAAAGACACAAGGGAAAAAAGAAAACATGAAGACAAATTTAAATAAATGCAAATGTTCTTAAGGTAGTTTGTGTCTTTTGTCCTGTTAGTGAATTTCTCAATTTTAAGTTGAGTAGAAAGGAGACACTCACAGTGAGCGAGCAGCGCTGCTGCTTGTTGTAAGGGCTGTATTTTGGCTTGCTGGGTTTTCCTGCCACTCTGTCCTTGTGTCTTCTGCTGGAAATATGCTGAAAAGTCAACAACATAAACAAATCAGTCTTTAAGCTTTTCTTCTTTTCCATTTTCAAGTTTTAGTTGTGTCATTTTAATCGTGCACCAATTTATACCAATCTATAATCTGCAAATATTTTATGGTGCTGTAGTAATACGTCTTAAAGTAGTTCCTTAAAAAAAACTAGTGTCTGATAGCAAGACAGACACAGACTTATCTTAGTTTGATCAGGAGCTCAGAATCAGATGACGTAATTTCTCAGAATGATTCTGTTTTGGGCCATGAAGTGGGAACATATAGAGAAATAAAAGGTTTTGATCTAGAAAAAAATGTTCTAGATCTCAAATTTAAAACACATCTTTAAACCCTGGAGGCCTACTGCCTAAATTTTTATACAACTTCTTAAATAATTTTTGCCGTCAAGCATACAGCAAACTCAGCATCTTTGCACATATGATGCACATAAATTGAGATATGACAAATATCAGGAACAGATATCATTTTCTGTAACAGTGATGAAACAATTTTTCTAGGTTTTATTTGAAATTGGACTTCTACATTGGTTTCTGTCCAATCCATCCTGCTCCAAAGCATTTAACACACACATGCAAAAAAAAAAATCCTGAAAGGGTACAGTTCTTACTCTGACCACTAGATGGAGGCAAAGAGCCCCTAGTAACACCAATTGCTTCCAAAAAGCACCAGCAGGCATTTCTGCTGCATTTTGACTGTAAGCTACTGAAGGAGATTCACATTAATGGTCTGAAAGGGTTTTGCTTGTAGAAATAGTGAACAGAAACACGGTCAGGAAAATTGGGAATTATATCTAGTATTGTATGTTTTTTTGCCCCCATTATTAATCAGAAATCCTTAACAAGCAAGAGTAAGCACTGGGGCTGTAAAAAAGGAAGTAGATTGGGATGAAATGAGAACATGTGGAAAGGATGTGGGGGAGCGAATTGGAAAAAGGAAGTATTTGTCCTGGAGTTGCCTGAAAATAAAACAACAAAAAAACAGAAATCAAGAGGCATTTGACCTTTGCTTACCTGTTTCAGTTGGATCTCAGAGTTGACATGGACATCACAAATCTGGCAGTGAAAGGTTTTGTTCTGCAGGCCGGAGCCCTTCAGGGCCGAGCTGCTGCCGTTCTTCAGTTTGGCCCCTGGTCGAGGGTAAGCTTTGATCGGCCCCGCCCCACTGCGTGCCTCCAGCATCGTTTTGTGCTTTGAACCTGAGATACATAGAAACATTACGAGAGGCATAAAACATTGAGTCAAAAAGACTAGAAGGTAGAAGAGTCTCAGAGCTTCAACTTAAGATGCCTTGAGTCAGGACAAAATAAAAAAAAGGGTTTTTAAATATTCAGAGCGTATTTCCTGGAGTAATTTACAAAAGTAGCTGAACTTGTCAGAACTGTTAATCCTTGGAAGAAAAGGAAATTCAGTCAACATGGCCTTTTTAGATATCCTTCCTGTTCTCAGTACGATTAGTACCATAAACCTTTTCTTGTAACCATGATTTTAAGAGACAGAACAATGCAAAGTTGTGCATGTATGTTAAGAGGAAGGAAAGTTATGAAATGCTTTCTGAAAATTGTGGTGTGCCTTTGGGACTTAATTTCAATGTGAATCCACAGGTTTGGTGAAAGTTTAAGAAGTTTGTTAGAGAGTATCGGTGAAACAAAAATACTGAAGGAAGATCTGTTGGACTGTTAGTGAAGACTGAGGCGGACGATGACCTTCTAGCACCTTTCAACACTAAACACACAGACAGAGTTACAATGGAATAGTTTATGTCAAATCAATCTATCAACCAAGATTATTTGTATAGCACATTTCAGCATCAAGGCAATTTAAAGTGCTTTACATCAAAAAACATAATATTTAAAGTGCTTACATCATAAAAACACAAAAATACAAAGGCATAGAAACACATACCAACAATTGAAAAGTTATATTTTACCAAGTGCTGTCGTTACACATCAATGTGTTGGTTAATGTTTCATTTATTATGGTTCCAAAGTATTCCTTTTGAACCATTTTTAATCTAGATTTAGTCTGATTTCCAGATTTGTGGTGCATAGAAGCTGAATGCTGCTTCTCCACTTTTTGGTTCTGGTTCTGGGGATGCAGAGCAGAACCAGAGCCAGAACACCTGATAGGTCTGGAAGGCTGATACGGCACCAGCAGTTCTTTGATGTATTGTGCTGCTAAGCAGTTCAACGATTTTTAAATTGACGACGGTATTTTAAAGTCTAGCATACTGGAATCATATTTTAGAATGTCCCAGTCAAAGTCCAGACATAAATTCAAAATGATTCATGCCTTTAAATGGTCACAGCAAGTGGAGGCGTTCCCTGAAATACATGTTTAAAACTGTGTTGCATTATTTTTGCAAGTCAAAACAGTTTGAACTTGAAAATATTACTAAGTGGTGTACTTATGTAAGCTTAGCCAATCAGATTAAAGGTGGGATGTTAACTACTCAAAGGCTTCGATAAAAAAATTTCACTCACATTGTTGGATTTTGTGTTTTAAAAGTGGGGATTAATGAATGTGGAAAAGGCTAAAGAGAGAAATATTGACCCCTGTGACTTATCTTTACTGAAAAAGTGAAACCAAACATGCAAAAGTACCAAAACCCATATCTGTGTATTTTCAACCATATTTTTCCTCACCTGCATTATGAGCCTCCAGCTGAGACAGAGAGTTGACGGCGACTTTACACAGAGAGCAGTACAGCAGCTTCTTCGCCTTCTCCTCCTCGGACTCCGTTGAGAGAGGAGCCTCCTGGGAGGATGAAGAGGTAGTCTGCGGGGCAGCGGGCGCGTGGAAGGGGGCGACTGAAGATGGGGGCAAGATTTTGAAGAAGAGGAGGAGGACGAGGAAGACGAAGAGAGGCCTGGGGCTGGAAGGGCAGAGGGCGGGCTGGACGGCGGAGGCTCACTGCCAGCTCTGCTAACAGAGGGAGAGGAGAAAAGAGGGGAGGTGGAGGACGGGAGGCACGGCCTAACGGAGGACAAAGAGTCTGGGGGGATGGAGAACAGTTCTGCAGAGAGGATGACAGGGAGGAAGAGTTGAAGTCAAATGAAAAGTTTGAGTGTTCAGATCCGTAATCTATCTAGGGGATAAACTCCACCTGTGCCCTGATTGTTGCTGCTGTTAGCAGGGAACGGATGGGCCGGACTGGCAGGACCGCAGCTGTTCCCGTTGGTCTCCGGTGTGACCGACAACTTGGCTTTGGCCTTGTTCTCCTGAGACTT
The DNA here is from genome assembly GCA_902982915.1 of Phalloptychus januarius. NCBI lineage: Eukaryota > Metazoa > Chordata > Actinopteri > Cyprinodontiformes > Poeciliidae > Phalloptychus > Phalloptychus januarius. The sequence continues at coordinate 2,713,190 of CADWAE010000230.1, forward strand.
CAGCTTCTTGGCATGACGGCTGCCTCTATAATGAGCTTCCGCCTGCGACTGAAAACATACAAATAGCAAGAGTTCAGTTTTATTTCTACCTCCACATTTTCTCTGTCCTCCTCCCCATGACCCAGAAATACATCCCAGTAAATTATCTCCTTAAAAGTAAGAAAAGATGACGGAGGAGGGAGGAGGGAGAGAGCTTGCTGCAGCAGATATGAGCAATGTTAAATCTTACATTGTGGAAGAAAGTTTGAGATCTGTGACTCAATCACCAGACATAAACTTTTGGAAGTAAATAAAAAAAAAGAGTTAAATAAATAAAGGCAGCAGTCAGTTGTAATAATATGATTGTTGCGACACATGTCAAATCTAATTGACGTCACTTTAAAGTGATTAATTATTTATGAATTTCGTATTTTTTTGAAATGTCATCTTGCTGTCTCTGCTCAAATATGTAAGCCCAAAACTAAGACAAGCTGAGACGCAGAACTATAAGCATTAAGTCCTTTTTTTTCTTGACTTAAAAACATAAAATTGTACTTTTTAGGCTTATTTACGTTTGCTGAAAGTCCAAATATCAGTTTCAAGCCAGAAAACCTACAGATTTTAGACGCTTGGACAAAATAAAATGAAAAACATCAGGTCCTCCATTGCTTCTAAAGCAGATAAGCAGGATAAATAAAATCAGGCAGATGAAGCAGATTTTCTGTCAAAAAGATTGTGACATATTGGTTCTGTGACAGAGAAAAGATTGTTTTTGCTTTGTAATGCATTCTTTCTAATTAGACACTAGAGGGCGCACACACCCAGGTAGAAAAAAAAAGACTGCTAATTCTTTAAATGTCCCATGTTAATTTGCTGTTTGCTTCAGTGCACATTTTAAATGTGTTAATGTGTGATCTCAGTCATAGAAGGTCAAGCCTCCACACAGAGCAGGTTATTTTTGCAGCAGGACCAAAGCTGAAGCCATAAATCTCAGGAACACAATGACAACCCATATAATTAATTTAGTTCTTATTAATGGCATCCAACCACATAACCCAGCCGATACAATGAATCCACAGTTTAGCTGCCTTTGCTGTCTAACTGGGACTCTAACTGGGTCTGCATAGCAGGTGTAGCAAGAGAGGCACATTAGCAATAGCATCAAAGCAGCTGGAAGATTCCAGGCACAGCACTAAATAAGGCTTACCGGGGATTCTGACGCTCTCAAAGCATTATCCCCGTTATAATACACATATAAAAACAAGGCCCATCTCCTGGAAGCAAAGGCTTTGGGATCGGTTTTTCAGGGCTCTACTAAACACATGTCAACACTGGATCGAATAATCAAACGCACTCCTAGACTGATGAGGTAAGAAGAAAAATCTGTTGAAAAGAGCGAGGTCCATCAGAGCATCAAGCATATGGAAGGAGGAGCGTGGAAAAAATACTACGTTTCTAAATCTAGTTTAGAGTCTCTAATCTCCAACTTGTTCAAGACACCTCCTCTTTGTCATAAAAACAAAGAGGCTTTCTGCAACTCATGGCCCAAATATAGAAACAAACCATGAAAAATGTTTGCTTTTGTTCTCATCTAACGGGGGCAATTTGAACCCCGCTGCTGTCCATCTCAGTCATGTCATTAGGTAAGACACTTCACCAACCTTACCTGCTGGTGGTGGTCAGTGTCAGTCTACCCCCATGGCATCTGTGGCTACAATGTAGCTCAAGACTATCCGTGTGTAAATAACGGATGAATGACTGAATATAATGAAAAGCACTGTGGGGGTCATGTGGACCAAATAAAGCCCTCTACACATAATCCACCATTTAACTAAGTTCTTGGTAACACTTTGTGCATAATGCTGCCATGACATTGTCATAAATATGAGATAACAACTGTTCTGAACATGAAGGAGTCTTCATGAATGTTTATGTCTTGAAGTGTCATTCGGTAAATAATGACAATTTTAAAGCAAAATTGACACTTTAAGGGACTTTGATGCACCTTTTAACACACCTTTGTGTTGAAAGTTGTATTATTTACTTCATGGCAACAATCATAAACATTCCTGAAAACTATTTCATATTCATGACACCTGTCACGTCATGTGCAATGTTTGTGGAAAACTGCCAAAAGAACATCCTGTCAATTTTTTCCCAACAATGGCCTTTGACCAACCCTTCCACCTGAGGTTTGGCTCTCTGCAGCTCTTCATGTCTGACAAATGCTGTCTTTTACGATGGACGGCAACGTCTTAGAAGGTCTGCGGTTGTCCATTTTCAGATTTCAGACTGAATCTGTGAAATGTTTAAAGTTTCAGACATTGCTTCATAAACTTGGTGCTTAAAATTTCTCCACAACTTTATCTCAGACCTGCTTGTTGTGCTCCTTGGTCTTCACAATGCTGACATTCAATTAGAGAAAGATTGACTCCATTCACAAATTACAAGTCATTTGGTTGCGATGGTCTTTATTTTAAGAGGTAAAGTGGAGGAAAGACAGGTGTGCACATCACACTTTCAAAGTTTGCTCAGGTGAAAGTTGGGTAAACCATTAATCCTTTTTCTTACTTTTCATAAATATGCACTACTTTATGTGATCTAAAAGTGAAAAACTCTCCAGGTAACCATTTTTCTGAAAGCGTAGGTTATTTGAACAGATTTTTTCCCATCTGGAGTTGGAGTGTTGTGTTGCTCACTGTGACTCTTGTTGCCTCCATGGCAGATTCATGACTCAACCTCTCCTCGGCTTGTTAGAATGAGTTAATGCTCCTTGTTTACTCCCTCCTTATCAGCAGTAATTCCTCTATTCATGTTCGCTCATGAATAATTTTACCGGCTCGTGGATTAGTCATGTTTGATGGACGTGTCGGTAATGAGGCAGCTCATTAAGCTCTGAGCAGTCATGAAATCGCTCAGTGTCATTTACACAGCGCTGTGTTAATACGGTGCAGAGGAGCGCCGCTTACACCTGATTATACACACAGGAAACATCTTTAAACAAACCCAGAGAAGCGCTTCTTTTGCGGTAAGTTCATTTCTCTAGCATGTTTTAAAATAAATGTCCAAATACACAGTCGAAACCAGAAGTTTACAGACACAGATGCACCTTTTTTTCCCCTCGCTGTCAGAAGTTAAATCAGACCAAACTTCTCTTGTTTAAGCCAGTTAGAATTACTCAAATTATTGCGATTACCATCTCTTTAAAGCTGCAGGAGGTAACTTTTAGAAAACTGTATTTTTTACATATTTGCTAAAACTGTTAGTATGTCATGACAGCAGAAGTTGAGACGGGTAATATGTGGCTCCTCCCAGTATTCTTATCCCCATTTGCAGAAATACATGAAGAGTGTCTCAGAGCAAAAGAGAGGGATCTTAAAGACATTTCCCTGAGTTTTATGTGAAAACAGGATAGGAAAACTGCTGCATACATTTATTTTCAATAGGTTAGGTTCCCAATTACAACAAATTTTTCAGGCAGATAAAGCTCATCTAAAATCCTTATGCCAAAGTTCTGACTTTAATCTGGAAATTGCACAAATCGTTAATTAGCTCTTCAGCTCTTCAGTGCTTTATCTCACTGTTTGTGAAACAAAAGACTTTAAAATCACGCGATTGGTCTGAGGATCCGAATTAGATAAAATACATATCAGGTTTTTCTCAGCTTGGTTATGATCATAAGACACTTGTTCAGTGCAGAGGTAAGCAGCAACTGCTTACATTTCCTTCAATAACTTAAAAAAAAACTTACTTCTGCAAAGCAAACATGCAGACGACCATCATGCATCAAACAAACTCACGTCAGAGTTGAACCTCAGTTGGCAAACGCTGCAGGAGATGACCTGTTTCTTCTTGGGCACCATGGTAACACCAAAGGTATGATTGATGACAGCCTTCTGCACCGGATCCATCTGCTCAAAAACAAGTAGAGGTCAGAGGTCAACAGCTGCAGAGGATTATCTGATGACAGCTCCTTTTATCTCAGTCAGACTGGACAGCTGCAACAACATCATTCGCGTTGGTGTACCGTGTTGAAGTTTGGGAAGAGTCCGACTGGTGATGTCGTGTCCATGGGAAACGGCAGGAATGGTTTCATCATCACCGAGGGACCGGTGGCACCAATTAGACCCGGCAACGCCCCGCCCACTCCACCGCTCCCACTTCCTGGAAACAAAGATGTTGAAATAGAAGTGTTTTTTTTTTTAAATGTACATATTTTCTGAATATTATACATTTTGTAGTCAAGTTAGCTTTATTAATGGAGAAGTTGACCTCAGAAAATGCTCGCAACTTTCCAAGATTTTTCCCCTCAACCAAAGAGTAGTAACCACCCAATTTTTTGTTGGAGTTTTTTGATGAATTTTCTTAGGTGTGCTCTTCTTTCTGCAAACATGCTCCTTATTTGGTAATTATCCCATCTAACTGGAATTGTGGATGCGTTGGATGTAGCTACCAATGTGGCAGCCAGGTTTTTTTTTTTTACATCTACCTCCAAATTGATTTACTGCCAGGCCCGATTCCAAATACTTAAACCAAAGCTGTGTCATTTAAGTGCCAGGCATTTGAAGAGGGTAAATGGAGTGAATCGAAATAGCCCTTTTATATTTATACTGACCACTCAACGCGCCCTACACTAGATCCACATTCATTCAGTCGCACTCATTTTTACACATACCCAGATTGGTAAGCTACTTGGGGTTAGGTGCATTGATATGTGACAGGAGGAAGCTGGAATCAAATCATAGTTTTTAGATCTCAAGAGGATTACGCGACCCACTGAGCTACAGTCATCTGTCATTTAAAGAGTCTTTTACAGTCCCAGCAAATCATTCACGTTCGACAGGTGAATGTGTCACATTGCACCTGTCATGCACTGGTTTTTGGCTGATTTCCCTCCATAGTGCAATTTTTAAGAGCTATTTATTATAGCTAATCTAACTCTAAATTAAACAAGGAAACTCCCTGAAATTGGAATTCTAACCAGGAAAGTCAGAGGGCAGAAATCAGCCCAGAGTTTAATATCCCAGGACAGACAATGAGGGGAAAGTGGCTGGTATTAACTATTTATCAGCCCTTCTGCTGGTTTCTGTCTCATTGAACTCGTGATACACATAAAATAGTATTGCACATTAGCCAGAATGTTCCTCTATTTTTAGAGTCAGCTTACCAGTAATAGCTTAACAATTCGTGAATCCCAGTGGTTTTGCGGCTTCCAAGTAGAATGTGCTAAATTCAGGTGTGAAGTCAAGCCTGAATCAAAGCGCCAACTTCTCTGACAAATCAAACTTTTCTTTATTTCAAACAAACACGGTGATCTTGAAGTCTAGACTCCGACTTGAAGATCTTTTTGTGCAGTTTTATGACATTTGAGCACAACGCATTTTAAAACTGCTTGAGTTGTTCTGTACGGAGTAACCGATTGTTATGTCTCAGCCTTTACATGCAGAGTTGTGCGTGTGTTATTTTTGTTGTACTTAAAGGAGTGGCTGGCTATTTGAGCAAAATATGGAGCAGAAGCTGAAGTGCAAATCCTTCTGTAACCCTCCGAATGTGAGTAGGTGTTACATACACAGCGTGTTGAGGACTCTGTATCTGATAAGAGATAAGTATGCTTCTTCTATCTGCGCGCATCTACGATCACAGCTTGTAGAAGCCCCACAGAGAAATCTTTCATAACAACAGGGCGTGGGTGGAAACACGGAGGAAAACTGAATCAGTGCTGACACTGAGTGGGAGGAGGAGGAATATAAATATTGAATTTTGAATTTAGTAGGTACAATCCTACCAACTTAAGTGAACATATCAAATCAAATTTTAAATACATTATTTAACAAAAAAATGACAACTTTTTCTGTTTATTTTATATTTATTATATCTCTCTAATATATTCATTATTTGTACATGCTGTACAATGACATTTAATCTAAATTAAAAAATAAATTACCTATTTACCTTTAAAAAGCCTTTTTAAAAATGAAAATTTTAATCCAATGGACGATCTACAAAAAAAAAACAAATGCTGTAAAACATTACTAACTTGGAAATACCATTGCATGACCTCAATAAGGGATACAACGATTTACTGGTTTTATCTTTTTAAATGTTTGCCATGATAAAATTGCAACATTGCATGCTACAAATTAAAACTGTCTTTGGCCCTGTCGCTATTGGAAACCTTCTTAACGTCCATCAAACACAGCAGCTCTGACTCTTTGCTAGCATTTGGCCGCTTGGCAAGTTCAGAGGTAACATTTCAACCACAATAAATAAACAAAGTTTAAATCTGAGCAAGTTGAATTTTATTTATTGACTGATTTATTTTTCCTTGTAGACAAGTAATCCAATTGGAAATATGAGGCATTAATACTAGTCAAAAACATGTAACAGAGGAGACATGACGTTGAGTAAAATGCTGAAAAATACAACTAGCATGGAGGAAAATGGCAATAATAGTAATATTTGTCATCACAATCATCATCATAACCATAATAATTCAAAATTGCGTCCCTAAGTGACGGGGTGGGGTCACATTTGGGCTAGAAAAGAAAGCAGAAAACAAATATCCATTTATTCTGGTGTGATTCCCATTTAAACCTAATTGACCCTCACAGAATATGACCCCCAACAAACCAAGGTCAATCTAAGCGACCTCTTAACTGTCAGTAGAAGTTATAATAGATGGGGTAAAAGTGGAATTTGAATGTTAAATTAATAACTTTCCGGTTGTGATTATTAATTCCAAAATCTGCTGGACATGAAATAAGTTCAGACTAAATTATCTAGCAGCATATTCTTATTAAAGCAAAGCATTTTCTAAATTATTAAGCATTGTAGGGAACCTGAAGGCTAAACATATCAGTCCACTGCAAACTCCACTTTCCAAACTTCCTTCTGTTCTTGAAAATCACCCAACTTTAGAAACCTATTCACTTCCTGCCCTTTGCCCCGCACTAGTTTTGAATTTTGAATTCAGTGGAAGTGTTTCAACCTTGCAGTGAAAACCTCTTTAAGAACCCCTCAGTGCCAACTTAGGCCCATAGTACTATTTTTGCCTCCTTTAATACCCTTTAAGCCTTTAAAACCCCATACCAAGAGCAGTTTTACTACTGTCTCACATCCATCAACACCACATTCACCAGCATTAGATTGAATTCTCCACTTTATAGCATAAATTTATGCCCTGCAGCATGTTTTTACTCCTTGTAACGCATTTACTCCTCACTATTAGCACATTCTGTATTTTCTGCAGAAGTAGAGGCTACTTTTCATTGGGTGTGATTGTGATGAATAGCATGGTGACAGTCGTCTTAATTTTGTCCTTCTGTCTTCTGTGATCTGGTTACAAGCCGCATGTACACAGAGGCGAGCGCACACCCTGACCCTTCTCCCTTGCAGTATGTTTCTGTTTTAAGAAGCTGCTATAAATACCAACTTATACATCTAATGTGTCTTCACTTAAAAACGGCCTGCAAAAACCGGCATGAAAACCAGCCAGCGACAAAGAAATGAGCCGGTCTGCTTTATTTGAAGCTGACGGTGTTTGGCCACAGGTTCTGTTAACGACTGCTTTTGTTCTTTCAGTGAACCTTTAAATAGCTCCTCTGGATCCAGAACCAGAGCATTTTGTCCCAAATAGTGGATGTGCTGCAGAGTCTGACTAAAATAGAGCTGAGTGAAGGAACAAGCAGTACAGTCACAGTACCATGAAGGAAACTAGTCTGCACTTCAGCTGTCATTTCTTGTTAGTTACATTTGATCTGTCAAAAAAATTGAGATTTATTTGATAGAAAGAGATAAAATTAAAAAAATTAGGGCAGCATGGCTGATATATTTGAACATGTAGATGTTTAATATCAACTTTTCCAATATAGATAGAAAATGCTGACTGCATTTTTCAGCAAAATGTAATTAAAACAAATTTTTATTTTAGTCAGGAATAAATTAGGGCACCCTAAAATGCCACATATGCGTAATAAACAAGGTGCGCATGAATGATGAGAACATGGCAGCTTGTCATTTAGGAGGTGGTTAGCTCTATTTGCACCTCAGGTATTTAGTTCGCTGTGTTCCTGACTGCTAAAGCGAGAGTGAACACCGAGGTAAGATAAGAAGAGCGAAAACGGATTACAAGTGAAGGACATTCAAAACAACCGACAACATGGACAGGTCTGGGTGTCAGAGAGCGAACTCTAGATGATAAAAGAAGTTTCCATGATCTCTGGAGAAAACAGGGAGGGTTTTCTCTGGAAGAAAAACGAACAGGTCGCTCTGTCAGAGAGATCAGAGACAAAGATCAGGAATTCTGCAAAAACCAAATAAAGCCTGAAAGAACACCAACTGTGAAGCACAGAACTAGAAGTGTCATGGTTTGGAGATGTTGAACCAAGTAGATCACCATCAGTTATTTACAACGAAAGAAGTGAAGTAGAAGTGGACCAGACAACATGAAAGTGACACAAAATAACCAGTAAATCCATTGTGAACTGGCTGGATAAGTTCGGGATAGTCAAAGCCCAGCTCTCTGTCCTTATGAGTTGTTGTTGGGTGACTTCAAATAAGCTACGCCAGAAACCCATCAATGCAGTTTTCATGTGATGGTAGTGCATGAAATTAAGGGAGAAAAATATCTAATCAAGTTGAAAGCAGGTGCCTGGAACGCAAACAAGATAAAAAATAAAAAAAGGCAAAGTTTTATAAGAAGAAATTCAAAACTTTGCTATTAAAAAAATGTATGTTCCATTAAAAATCCTAAACATTTTTTCGGTTATCAAAATGCCTGGAAACAAAATAAGATTTCCTCCTTTTGATGTCAAACTCAAACATGTTCAGCAGACAGGTGCAAAGAAGTTTGCCTTACTCAAAAGTCTTCAGAATTTTTATTTTAAAAAGCTAAGAAATTAAACATTTTGAGCTCTACTGCTCACTCTGAATAATCTCTGATGCCCAGTCCATCACAGAGGAAATGCAAGACAACTATTCATACTCACACTCCTACATGAGGCCAATTTAGACTCTCCAACTTACCAAGCATATTTTGTGACTGATGGAGGAAACCCAAGAACCAAGAGAAAATTCAGGCATGCACAAGCAGAACACGCAAACACCAACGGTGCCGACAACTCAGCCACTGTGCTGTCTTTGTGCCAATTTGGGGTTTCGTAAATCATCTTTTTGGTAGTTTTAATTTAATAAATGTTAATGTACTTTAGGTGGTCACAAAACGTGCTGTTTTCCAAAGTGCTTGAGTAACTTTGCATCACCCATGGCAAGGGTAAAGTAAATTTAAAGAAGCTAAGCTAACGTCTCGTATTTGAACATATCTGAACTGTTGTATACTAGCTTTTGTTTTAGCCGCTTTGCAGGTAGCATTTATTTAGAAAAACAAAAATAATGGCCGTCACAAATACCAATATATATTTAACTGCAGGTGCTGCATCACTTAAGGATGATTTGATTGATTAACTGATACCATAAAGAGACAATATAGTTTCTGTTTTCCCCTCTGCCTGCCACAAAGCAGTCAGGTTGGTGATTTAGGTCAGACTTGGAAAAGACAAAGTGTTTAATACAGCCATTCTACAAAAAACAAATCAAAATTTTATATCCCAGACATTATCTGTCAGCAAAAATCAAACGAAGCCCTATGCCTTTGGCTGGATTCTTGTAAAACCGAGCCTTTCTGCAGTTTATGCGCATTTATACGGTCAGTTTCCTCCCCGATGCGTCCTTCCTTGACATCCACAGCTGCTGAGATTCAACGACCAATAAAGTGATTCCGATCTTTTCCTCTTTAGTACCTTCCCGTGTCCTGCTGGTCAGATAGCATTTTCCTCGGGCCGCTGTAGAGGAAACTGCTATCTGCTTGATTTATTGTTCAGGCTTCGGCCAGAGTCCTCTCTGGCATTCACACCTCTCTGGCTCACACACACACACAGACATATTTACACCGACGTGGCTCGACGTGGAAGCTCGCATGGAGGAAAAATGTCCTGCTGTGATGTGCTGCGCTGCAAGTGGCAGACTGAAGCTCCGGAAAGCAACCCGAGCTGGACGGCTCGGTGTCCAGAGAGTCCTGTTACTAAGAAATGGCTGATATCTCATGCAGCCCCAAGTTTCATAAATCAAAATGGGCATCCTGAGTTTCCAGCAGCTCATTTGGTTACGGTGGGAGTATAACTGGGTAGTCACAGCATCTCATGTGTTTAAAACATCCTCAACATGAAATTACTTTTAGGATCAAAACTGATTCATTTAAATTAGCTAATTTTGATACTTTAGGCTCCCATTCACAGCAGGACTTCAGTCAGAATGTGAACTCTTTGCTGCATCTAGTGCACTTCTGTGCAAGACTTTGCCACTTGCTTTTAGCATGCGTGAAACTTCAGTGATTAGATTGCGATGGCGGTGGCAGTGCATGTTGGTCCTGGGTGCAGCCTGGAGGAACCAGAAGTTGAAAAGGAGACAACAGAAGGTATATCTAAACTAGTATTAGATAAAAACACAAAACAAGATCTAATTCAACTTAATGTGCCACAGGAAGTCGTTATATCTGAAGATTGATGCTGAATTTGTACAGGTAGGAGGTGAATGAACAAAATTATTTATGATTTAAAAATTGCATGCGGCTTCATAGAAGCACATCTTCCAGTCTTGTCAAAGCAGTAGGCTGACTACCTGCCACTTTGGTAGGTAACTTAACAAAGGTTAAACTGAGAAAGTTTATAAAAGTTGCACTGAAAAACTGGAGTTTGTAGACCTACTCACTCCCTACCACCATGCTTAGAGAGCTACTGAATTTTACTTGCCGATCACATTTGGATCAATTTTGCTGCAGAGAGCAATGGGTCATTTTAAAGATCTGAACTTTGAAAGTGAAGTTTGTTGTCAGCTCTGGTTTAATCCTGAGCTTTTTGTGCTCTGAAGATGAACCCACAAATGTTTAGGTGGGTCTTCATCACAGAAAGATGTAATTTCTGTGATATAGTACACCTGGTTCATTGCAGCATTATTTATTTTCTGTGGCTTTTTCCTCTGAAACCCCCACACCGTGGAAGTTTGATTTTGCTGCAAGTTTCTTCTTGTTAAAAGGGGAATGGTTCCCTTCCTCTGTCATCAAGTGCTTGCTTGCTTGGCATGAGGGATTGCTGTAAACTTATGAGCTCAATGTAATCGTCTGGACTCCATTTAGATGATAACATTTTCCTAATTAATGATAATTAGCTCGAGCGTATTGTATTTTATTTTGAAAATACAATACAAAGTTAAATTAAATTGCATGTAACTGGACCAGAGTCTGACAATGGAATTAGATTAGAATGAGCTAAGTTGATCTTGATACGGTATAATATGCATATAGGCATAAATATAACATTAACTTGTCTTGAAAAGCACACAGAGATGCATTTAGTTGTGATTTGGCGTTGTGCAGGTAAACTTTATTGCACTGAATAGATTTTTCACTTCACTATCGGTAAACTTTGTAATCTCTCTGCATAAAGACAGAATGTGAAAATATTCTAGATGTGAAACTAAACTTTGGTAGCCATAGCTTCATTCTCCATTTCCTGCAACATTCAGATGCAACACTGCTGCATCGCACCAAAAACAAAGAGCTGAATTTCCTCCACAGCATCTCCTCCAGTTCTGCCTCGTAATAAACTATTCATTTGATTCAGTAGCTGTACAGGACTCTGAACTTTGATTTTAAATGTGTAAACAAATCTGTGTATCCTTTGTTCACATATGTTCCTAAACAGATGGAATAGATTGGGCAACGGGAATGCCTAAAGGCCAACAGCTGTCATCATATAAGAAATTTGAACATTTTTCCTAATTTAAGCAAGACTTTAATATATTTGCAGGCGATACTAAGGTTGAATATTTTGAGACAAAGATTAAATTGTGAAAGTTTATAATAAATCATCTGGAGTTGCTTTACAGTAAGAAGATACTCGAACGTTGGGGCAGTACTAAACTGCTACAGCATGAACAATATTTCACTGCACTAAATAATGTGCAAAACAAACAGCATGAGCCAGAGCAATCAGTTTCTTTCAATACCATTTTTGGAAACTCATTTGACTCAGATTCATTAATAAATTCATGCAACGAGATTTCTGCTAATCCCGTTTTCTGGAGAACAGCAATTCCAACTGCATTAAGCGTAATTATACCTTCATTTCTACACCGATTTAAGCATCGCCATGTATTTATCCAACAGAGAGTAAAAAAGCAGCATCTGCTGCTGCTAATCAGACTGTAAAGTGATTTGAACGGATGGAGCTAAAGCGAAACAAACACACAGGCAGGCGTACAGAAGCTGAGGATGAGTAGGAGATCTATGATGACAATGATGATTTTCAGATTAAATTAAAATATCCTACCTGAACCAGAAGTATTTGTATCTGTTATCTTGATGTGGGGTATAAAAAACAACAAAAAAAAACCCTTTAAACTTTTCTTTCTCTACTTTGTGGGTCTGTATGGATCTACTGTGCTCTGCCCTGTGACACAGCTGTCATACTTACCAAAGAACAGCAAAACACCCACAGCTCACACCGTGTGTGTGTGTGTGTGTGTGTAAGAGAGAGAGAACATATCAAGTGACTGGAGCAAGAGTGGCATGTGTCATCGCTATCTGAGCGCTTGAACCTTTAACGTCACGTGTGTGCCTCTGTGAATGTGTGTGTGTAACTTCTTAATCCCCGCTGCCTCTTCCTCCAGCGAGAAGAAATTCAATCCCTGGGGAACGAGAGTCGGAGAGAGAAAAGACAACCACACACACTACTTACAGATTATACAAGAGGATTAAAGATTAAATTACCCGGCCGCAGACGCTGCTGTGCATGTGATGAGATCAGAAAGCAGTTGTTGTTGGTTCATGGGTTTCCTGTTACAGTGTTTGCGTGTGTGTTGGCATATATGTGTTGTGATGTTGTCTGTACCTGCCTCCCTTTTAGACAAAAAAAAAACAAACAAAGCAAAACACTTGTGCTATGAAATATTTAAGCTAAAGGTAATTGGATAGCTTAAGGTGAGGATAGGAGGTCATTTTATGGAGGCTAATCGATGCAAAGCCTCCACAAGATTAATCTGGTTCTGTTAATTTGTTTAAATCACATATGTCAAACTCAAAGCTCCGGGCCAAATCTGACTGGCCATAACTTTTTATGTGGCCGTCTAGACTCCAGACGCCAAATTTCATCAATCGGTCTCTAGTTTTTCATGATTTTGCAATTGCAGAAATTAATGCAAAATCAACAGATCCTTGCATTTCTTTTGTGCTAAGGCATAATTGCGAGTTTATTGCACATTTTTCGCATAAGTGGTCACAAACGTTGTTTCTTCTTCCTGCGAACTCCCACCTGCAGATGGCGATATTTCTTACTTCTACTACACTGCTGCCTCAGTCTTACTGGACCTCAAGGTAAAGTCTGTGATCAATTCAGCAAAAACCAAGACGTTGCAGTTATCCTCATACAAAACCACAAATGTTGTAAAATGCATTTCAAATATTTTTAAATTAATTCAATAAAATCTTTGATTATGATTCCCCCAAAATTTTTTACAAAAATCACAAAAGCAATTGCAAAATCCTGGAGGGTCGGATCAATGAGAAAAGATGTTCAGTTTTATTTAGTTTTCAGAATAACTTTACAAATGCAGAGATATATTTATCACTATTTTAACAGTTTGTTAATGAATTGCATCGATGTCTTCTAGCACACCATGCTGGCCTTTGAGAACATTTGTGATCTTGATTTGGCCCAAAATGGAAATGAGTTTGACACCCTTGGTTTATATGAAGGAATATATTCAGTTTTTTTGTAAAACATCTCAATTAACATTAATATGTTCATTTCAATTAATTAATTTCATGGATCTTAATGAGTTAAAAATGTAAAAAGGCATATTCTTTGTTTAACATACTAATGTCCAGAAGCAGAACCATTGTACTGTGTTGCGACATCTGCAAACAACAGCAATGGGAGACAAATTTGCTTCTCTTGGCCCAAGTTTTGCTTTGCAAAAATTCTGATGGGACGCTGGAAGAGACCATTTCTGTGTGCAAACTGTGCTAAATCTATAAGCGAAAAATAGCATCTCAACGCAAAACATGTCGCAGCAGCAGCAGCAGACGTCTCCGATGCTGCTGCAGTTGAACGTCCACATTTCTCATATTGAAAGAAGTATTTCTCAAAGAAGCAACATGAATGATCAGGAGTTCTCAAAACTCTTGAAAGCTAAATAGGTGCTCTGCATCAATCTGATGGCTGAATAGCAGAAAAATAAATAAATAAATCTTTGTTGTGGCGCTCACATGTCTATTCTTTCACTAATATTTGTGCAAGTACCTTTTGGGAAGAACTATGGTGTAATGACCAGTGCAGGGCAGAGGCTCCAGCATCTTCCCCTCCCCCCAGACTGAAAACAGCACAAAGAGCGTATGATTAATTCATGGTTAACAGCTACTGGTTGTTTAGAAGATCTGCCAGGAGAATACCGCTCCTCTCTAATAAATATCACGGCACCACAGCTTAAGGTTTGCAAAGTTTAGCCCTGAACACTTAGGGCAATGATCCCGCAGAAAACAAAACAAAATCTCGCTAGATGTGCTGCTTCACAACTGGACCCAACTCCAACATGCTTCTGATGCTTCCTTGGTGCCACACACCTGATTTACATTAACGGCTCATTAAGATGTTTCCGCAGCAGCAAACCGCTGAGTGCTGAGAAATAAACACATCTACAGCATGCAGGCCTTTGGGGGAACAAGGTTTTGCACCACAACCGTAATGTGATAAACACACATCTCAGATCTGTTCACAGATCCTTTAAATGTTCTTTCACACACTACTGACATCCATCCATCCATTTTCCTACACCCTTGTCCCTTACTGGGGTCGGGAGGTGCTGGTGCCTATCTCCAGCTATCGTTTTGGGCGAGAGGCAGGGTCACTCTGGACAGGTCGCCAGTCTGTCCAGGGTGTGTGTGTGCAAACACTCACACCTTGGGACAATTTAGAGAGGCCAATTAACCTGACAGTCATGTTTTTGGACTGTGGGAGGAAGCCGGAGTACCCGGAGAGAACCCACGCATGCACAGGGAGAACATGCAAACTCCATGCAGAAAGACTGGGGCCGGGAATCGAACCCAGAACCTTCTTGCTGCAAGGCAACAGCTCTATGAGTTGTGCCACTGGGCAGCCCTACACTACTGACAAATAAATGTAATGCGTTCAGATTTGTGAAGGATTTTAAAGGACGTACGACCAATTTCACTGTACTTTCTATTAGCCTCAGGCAGAAAGCAAGATATATTTTCCATTCCACCTGAAGCAAACAAATTATGTTTCAAAATATAAAATATTAAGTGTAATTTTGCTTACAGTGATGCGAAGACAAGAAGCTATAAACATGAAAAGTTTTTACAGGTAAAGATTGTTTTCATGTAAGGTATATCCGATTTACACATGAAACCTTTTTCCTCCCAAATATTGAGTTGGACAGAGTTGCTACAGATTTTAAATTGATCACACACACAAAAAATAAAACCCATCATTATTAGGTGAACTTTTGTTTGAGACTATAATTCTTCCATAAGTAGTTAATGTGAAGGAGACGTTTTCCTTTTTTATTTTTTTAAATGACTAGGCTATAATTGGAAACATGAAGGATATTTAGCCCCACGAAACCCTGAGCTTTCCTTCTCCTGGCGGGACGCGTCCTGTAAACCTCCAAAGTGCATCCTGATCAGACGTCTGTACTTCCTCAACCAACTGCTTTGCAGAGGAGCAAAAGGTTCAACTCCAATTTCCCCCCCGGGGTGACGAAGCCCTATTTTTAAAGGTGAAGCTCAGACACTCTATGTGTGAAGCTAATTTCAGCCATTTGAATCCAAGATCTTGCTGCTTTGGTCTTTGTCCATACTTACCTTTTGATCATAGATGAGGGTTGGAATATACCAATAAATCTAGTGATTTACTGTTTGGCTCTTTTTGCCACCACAGCAAACCTGAGCAGCACCTGTATGACTGCAGATGATCCATCTATTCATGTCACGCTCCATCCAACTGTGTTTCCATTGAACATATAATTTGACATTTTGAAAATAAATTTGCTTAACACACACAATTTTGAAAAGACTAATTTTTTGATAAAAAAAGTTTTGGCACAAGGATGAGGTGGATTTTTGGCCGTATCAAAATTGGTTTATTTTGCAAAGGTGCAGTTGAAACATTTTTTCTCATCACATGATCATCAACCAGATGTTGCCACTGGCACAACCCACGAAGAAGATGACAGGAAGTAGTTGCAGGATCACGGTGTTTCATGTTTTTTAGTGACATCGCATTAAAAACCTATTTATTCACTTATTAATTGTGTTTATTTAAAGTAAACACCACAATTGAAAATTTCTTTTTTTTTATCTTAGCAGAATATTGACAAAGTTTTGTGCACAATTGTAAAGGAAACTCAGCTAATGACTTGAATCAAGATATAGGAACTCTTCTTCTTGAGATAATGACAGACCCCTGACCAAGAAGGAGAAGTTCAATTCACATCACAGTCACTTTCACATTTTGCCTTTAAATGCGATTTTCAAGCGTTGTTACTTATTAGTTTTCAAGAGAAATCAGAACCAGCTAATGTCTGTATTAGCACGTCGGAGCCTTTTAAAACTGCATGTTCAAAATTGGTCTTAGAATCTCTAATCCCTGTGTTTGCGTCACATTCACGTGCCATAAAAATACAAAGTAGAAGAACCAAAGGAACAAACATGAGGAAAAATGTGATGTAACACGGCTAATGATGCTGCTTTGCATGTCTACTTCTAGGCAGTAAGAGACTTAAAATAATACAACCATCTAGGTGCAATTCAAACCTCATGACCTCACTGGGGTGGAAAATAAAAGTGCAGAAAATCCAAATATGAAAAACAGGACAAGCTCAGGAAGCACAGCTTGCCTGACTAACATTAACCTAATAAGCCTCTAAAGTCTCTACGTCTGAGATCTGGAAGAGAGAGATGAATCACTAAATCTGTGGCAACTTTTATAGCCAGGAGACGGCGAAGACAGTGCAGCTGCAGTTTGAGCTCTTTCTATAGACTCAACAGAACAGACGAGTGAACAGAAATCCAGTTCACTCGTCTTCCTCCATTGTTAATAAGAAAGAAAGTTGGAGCTTAATATCTCACCTGCTTTCTCCACTGATGTCACCCAAAAAAATAATCAATCAAACTGAACCCATCTGTGACCTGCATCACTTTCCCCATCGTCCAGATGCTGAAAGCTGCTTTAGATGAAACCTGGAACCCCAGACCAGACATTAATACACCAGCGATCCTGACGGAGGAGAGCCAGTCGATCTGCCTTCATCGGCCTCTTAAACGTTCCTCATGCACGGAGAGCGAGCGGCGGCATCTCGCAGAACGAGGGGCAGATTTGCTGATAGCAGCATTAGACATCATTGTGCATTATTATTATTATTATGCAGGGAAACACAGATTAGCATAACAAGCCTGTGTGTTTCTAAGTAGGTCACATTGAGATCCTTCTTCATCCAAAAAGAACACACATGCACAAGCATCCAGCGGACCGATGAGGCAGATTAAAGCAGACAGGAGTCCTCCTGTCTGAGATTCGGTGGAAACCAGTAGAGACGCACAGACTCAAGACGCTGCACTGAAAAACACAAATATTTTGTTTCTTGTGATGTTGAAAGTTGAAAAGGAAAAACTTCCTTTTTGTGTTAAAAGGCTCAAATGCAATTTTATGTTCCCAGGGTCATCACAGTCACTTCTAAGACAAATTCATTTCATTTTCATCCGTTTAGAAAGTCTGCACCTGACATTGTCTGGGTTTTTAAAAGAGAATAAAATCTAATCACTGAATCCATTTGATGGCAACAGTTTCAACTCACCTGTCACTGAGACCATGACAACTTACAACTGGTGCATTCTTTACTTTTTTTACTTTTTGTTGAGCCGTATTCACAAACTTTGGCATGAATAATTGAATAACTATAAAACAATTTGAAGAGGAAGAGAAAAGAAAAGCTTCCTCTCGACGTGATTGTGCCATAACCAGGTGTGACAGTGAAGGTGTTGTTTCCACGGTGATGTGCATTGCTGGTTTTCGACCAAGTGCATTCAAAGGGTTTTAATTTGATCTGAACAGAGCATCCTTTTTCCACATGTTCATAAAGCTAAACATTAAACTCCAATTACATTCTGAACTTTAAAAAAAAGGTTATCTGAAGATGCCCTCCACAGCAAAAGAAGTCCCATTCTTCTTTCTACTGATAAATAGCATCCATTAATCAATTTAACTTCCCTTTGGGATCAATAAAGTATATCCTGAAACTGAATCGGGCTGAATTAATAATCAAAGAGAAAGAGAAACTGTCTGGATGAGGTATAAAAACTTTGTGCCAGTGACAAACGGTTCTCATTGCCTTGGCTAAAGATGGTATTTATCATAGTTTGACAAGAGCTGGATAGTTTGAAATCTCTTAAATCTTTAGTAAAATAACCTTGTGTGTATATTTCTAAGCATAAGCAAAGATCTAAAGGAGGAAAATCGAAATTTAACCACTTACAGCTGATAGTCTTTCTTGTGTTTTGGAATTTTGTTTTTATCAATTTCATTAAATAATTGATTCATACAAGCCCCTATATTTCGCTGAAACGTTACTTGTAAGTCAGTTTTGTCTCATTTAAAATTGACTTAGATATTTGCATTAGAAACAAGACCAAAAAGTACTATTTTTGCAGGGCAGCATTTTTATTCAAATTCAACACCAAATCCAACTCAGACTGACAACTGCAGCCTCAAAAAAAATTTAATCCCTCTGGAGAGAGTTTTGCAAGAGAGAGCTCACATTTACAAATCAGATGTGGTCACATGGCGCAGTGGATGCAGCCAATCAGGGGGCTTGATTAGTAGCATGGGGAGTGCTCAAGATAAAATGCTTCAATCATTCAGGTTGACGGGAATATTTCAGTGCATCTTAATGTGGCTAAGACAAGCAAATGATCATAACTTTACAGAAACAGGTAGGAAGAGAAATCAAAGGCTCTCAAAGGCACTAGAGAAACAAATGGAACAGCATCTGAAAACACAAGTAGATTTTCTTAGTTTTTATATTCAGGACCCACTATCACTTTCTTTTCCGAAGTCAGTTTTAATTGTTAAAGAAATGAGTCAAAATGTACCCAAAACGGCAGGATTTGCAAGCAGCTGTCTGCAGTGAAATTAGAGGAGACTACAAATGCTAAATTTGAAATTCCACAAATTTGTTGCTTGCGACTTTACAGCCGTTTTAAGACTTGCTAGCAGATGAAACGGCTGAGATTCATTTCTATGGATACGTACAGTTGTGTGCCATGGGGCACTGCTGAGGCAGATTAAATAAAACCTGACAGAAAGTGGGACAAGGGAATCCACAGTGTGTGCTTTGGTGTGTCCCATGAATGCACATGTTGCACTGCGATGATGAGAAGTGGTGTGTGGGTAATCACAGCCGTCACGCTATCCATAATGAGAGGAATTTCATGGAGACAGGCTGGATGTGAACCGCAGATTGAGGACCGAATGCAGATCCTTTTCAGCGAAGGTAAAAGGAAAGACTCTGGTGGCAATATGACTGTGGAGATTCCAAGGCATTTCTTTTTTTGGTCTTGGCATTCCTGGAAATCCTTCTTCTCTGAGCGAGTCTCGTTTCCAGGTCAAGCACACGCAGTGGGATCATCACAGGGAAGCGAGAAAGCGAAGCATGGAACGCTGCACAGTGTGTTGCAGCAGAGATTTGATGAAGGCAATTTTTTTTTTTTTTTACAGTTGTCTAACCTGAAATTCGACCCCTACTGTACCGATATCTAAAAAAAAATTATAAAATGAAGAGAGGACAAATCTTAATTTTGGATAACTGAGCAGGGGGGAAATGTTTACGTTTCTTAATTTAACCGGCATTGATTGAATAATTCAGACCATGCTGGAATTTATTTTGAAAAAAAAACAAAAGAAAGCTAACATTATGTGAAAAGCTAGCTTTGCTTTTAATGGAAAATCTGATAACATGACATTGCCACTTAGGCTGCTGTCAGAAGCAGTTTTTTTCACTTGTCACTACATCTTTTCTTCACACAGCCAACCAGAAAACCATGCAAATTATTTCAACTTTGTATTGGATTTGGGTAAAAAATTTTGACCCTAACTTGTAAACATTATAATTTGTACTTGTATGCACAAATAGTGGTGACAGAAAACGGAAAACTGGTGTTTTTTATTTGTATAGAAAGATCCTAAAATCCTCAGAGTTAACTGGTTAAGAATGTTTTTACAAGATTCAACAGTTTCAACAGGCGAGTTTACACCATGATTTAACAGTGGACCTAAGTTCAAAGTTCACATCAGGGTTATGGCCTCTGGGGCTAGCAATTGTCAACCCTCCTTCAGAAGGAGGGTTGACAATTGCTGACACTGCCAAACCCAACACACCACCTGTCTGCACACACAGTGAAAGAAATGCTCAAGCCAGACACAGACAGGAAAAATAACGAATGTGGAGCTGAAAGAGAAAACAAACCCAGGAAGAATTTCCTACCTCGACACTGGAAACTACTCCACATCACGGACAGTCAGGCAGCTGCCTCACCTCCTCCAGCACCTCCACCTCCTGCCTCTTTCATCTGCTCCCACGGTAACTGAAACCCATCGACGAGAGAACCCAAAACAAACAGCGGCGGCTCGTCGTCTGACTGCTGGAGCGTGTGGATGTGGGGACACGCGTGTGGGAGGGCAGAAGAGGGCGAGCGACGGACAACCGCGGAGAGACGGTGCAAGTCTACAGTGGGAGCGAATCGCTGAGGTGATGCTATGCAGGGTGAGCAGCGATGACAGCCCCCTTTGTCTCAATGGAAATCCCTGTTTCTCCCTCCCTCTGTGTCTGTGCGGCTCACGCGCTCCGCTGCTTCACAGCATCACGATTTGGAAAGAATAAAAAAAAAAGAAAAAGGGAAAATAAACAACCAATGGGCTGTTTCAGATATATATTCATAAAAAACATACAATTAAGGTTATTTGTAAGTGTTTGACAATTCAGTTTAATTCAGATTCATAGCTAATCCAAAAAGAAAATTAAATGTAACTCAGATTATTCGAGTTTTCTCAAAGTTTTTGTAAATTGTGACGACCGTCAGAGTTACAGTCTGGCTGTTGTACATTTTCCATATTGTTCTTCATTTTATGTTGGGTTATTTTTTTGTTCAGTCGTCTCCAGCTCTTTCTGAACAATCCCCAGAACAGAACCAGCCTTCTTCATCGGCTTGTTGGGCTACTTTCAAGAGATTACACTCTGCAAACATCTGAAGCATCTTACTACAGGCATTGAAGGATCTAAGCATCCTGCTCTTATTGTAGACAATCTCACTATTGCATCTCCTGTCCGGTCTCTTGTCCAGGGCAGAAACAAAATATTTAAACTCCTCCTCCACCCTCTGAAATCTACAGCTATCACCCTTTTCACTTGGTTTTACTTTTTGTTTGTTTGCTTAATTAGTTTCTTGGTGTTTTTTTGCCCGACTTTGGTCCAACAAGCTTCACTAAAATTGGCCGTTTCTCCAACATGCCACTAAACGGCCCACCAGATCTCTGTACTCAGCGTCTTGTACATTGTTCAGGCACCCCAGGACACATAGGCATCAGAGTGTCTCTATAGATGTAAATGTGCAGATGAATAGTGAGAGTACAGTTTCTGGTGGTGCTCCTGTGCTGGTTGGACACACAGTCGTTCAAGTGACTGTTGAAGTCTCCACCCGTTTCTTCTGGAGCTTCTGACGTAGTAAGTCAGTCTGAAACGAACTGGGCACAGGCGTCTTCTGCTTTTCCTTTTTCATTTCGTGTATCAGGTCAACAAATACATTTTCTTTGCTTGCCAAACTGGCTAATAACTTGTTTGCCTTGCTTGACACAACCAGTTGTTGCAAAGCAGCCGAAGAACATCGCAGTGCTACCATATGTCAATAAGCTCCACTTTTACTCCAAATTCAAAGAGACCCACATTTTCCACAAAATGACACTTTTGTCCCATCGGTTCACATAATGGAGCATCAAACTAGCAAAAGATTTGGGATGTTATTTGGCCAAACTGTAGATTTTCCAATGTGAGACCAAATGTTTCGGTATCAACTGTGAAAGCACTAAAAGTTGATGACTGTGCTTGAGGTTGTGTACTTCTTACTTGTCCGGCAGACTGAAGAAGCTGATGCCGATCGAACCTGACCTGTCCTTGATGTTTCAGTCATCATATTATGCTGTGTCTTAGTTAGCATTAACTGGGTATGACATGTTCTTTGGTTCAGAATGTGTGTCAGGTGGACCAAGTAACTGGGGTTCAGATTCAGTCGTACCGTATCCTGTCACCCAGGCCCCTCCTCTTAGTCTGCTGTCATCGCCATACGGCCTGGCCCGTATGAGTGTGAGAATCCATCAGCGCGGTCTATTCATACACTGCTGAATACATTAACCAAAAACTGCACATCAACACCTGCTCAATCTCTGCATCTCTCTCCCACACACACACACACTGCTGCCATGCATGCCTATTAATATCTGTCCAGTTCACAGCTCATTATGAACAGTGAACGAACGGAGCAGCAAAACTGGCCTTTATCAGCCAAGGAGAGCTAATTGATGGCAGCCTGTTCGCTCACAAACAAAAGATGTGAGCACACTTTTTAAAGTGTGAAAAAAACAAAACAGGCCTCCAGACATGGTCTCTGAGGTTTTTTGGTGAAAGGGAGAGCATAAAGGTGAAATAAAACGTAAAGAAAACAAGAATAAAGGAGAAAAACAGGATGATGGAATTAGATCGAGACAGAAGCTGTGATACTGTAAATGTTATTGGTCTCATGTGAGAGAGGCTTTTTATTTGTACTGAGCATGTGGATCATGGGAATTCACTTCTCTCATTATTGATTCAGTGTGTGTGCGTGTGTGTATGAGTGTGCATGATTAGTCAAGCATGTTTGTTTGTGGTGTCCCTGCTGCCCCCTAGTGGTTACATAGGAGTAAATACGTGTTTAAAGAGAAAACTTCATCTCATTTTATATTATTTCACAGTGATTCTGGTCTAACCCAAGTAAATATGATTTTTTTTCTGGTTCTGTAGTATTACTGTGTTCTTTTAATCCACTTATAATCTTAGTTTGGGCATTTTTACATGTAATTGACCCTCAAAGGTCATGTAGTTTTGCTTAAAATTTGACAATTTAATTTAAAGGATTGACCTTTTTTTTTATTAATCTCTTTTTCCTACCAGATCTCAAAACAGGCTTGTATTTTAAAATGGCAGACATCATTTTTACATTAGCAAAATAGAAATCTTGAGGAAACACTGGACTAATGCATTGCTGCAGTTTGTGGTTGTTTTCATTAAATAACTTACTTCTCTTTCTGTATCTCAACCTGGACTCTTTGTGAATGGGGAGAATGTATATAACTTATTTAGCTATGCAGCTGTAGTTCTGTGTACTTTATCATTGATAGGATCTTTTATTTACTTCTCTAAGAAGGATATCCTAGGATTTTTCCATACAAACTTCTTACATCTCTTAGGAAATCAGCTACAGTGAATTATAATAATATCACCCCACCTTTCGGTGTTGTTGCAGTGTCTTTTTTCCTCTGTTTTTTTCACCACTTGTGAAATAATTTTTCTCAGTTTCACTGTAAAATGTTAAAATTAGCAACCGTGCTTTTTTTTTAGTTAAATCCTAGCACTGTTTTTCTACATCCAGGCATAACAACAAAGTTGTAAGCCACCCAATAGTACGCCTTTGACATTGAAATTAATACAGTAGGGAAAACACCTTGACTAGTTTTAGGTATTACTAATATTTAGTTAGTATAAACACTTTGACATAAAATAAGTAAGAAAACTTTCTGGTTTCTCCTCTCTCTTTGCAGAAGGTATATCAACCACCAACGTATGCAAAGTGTTAAATTTAGCTGCATATGGCATTTTATTAGCGTGCAAGTAAGGATTTTTTTGAAGGTTGTTTTCCTTTTCAACTATGCAGAAACAAACAAATCCTCATCTTCCAGCTGTTTTCCAACTATGTTTACGTTTAGCCATATATTTGCAGCCTTCACAATAATCTCCTTTGTCTGATTAACGTCTTACTAGCTTTGACTATCAGCATAGCAGCGAGTGGTCTACTGATACGGCACAGCCAAAGTAATGAGTTTGGTTTTTTTTTTTTTACTGTTCAACAAGCAGTAAAGATGGGATGTTTATATTACGTTGATAATTGTTAGACCCTCCCATTAATTTGAGTAAGTAAGAACACACCGGGGGTTTGGTGGAGGTCTGTTGTTTGGCAAATGTCTGGTGTGTTGACAGGAGGTTTTGTAAAGGATTTTTTTTTTTTTACCACTTTTTAGAGCTTGAAACATCTGAGATTATTCAGGCAAAAATAACCTGTTTTCAAACCAGCAAAAAGCATCAGTTATGAAAAAGAGTTCAAATTAAACCTAGCTGAAAATATACTCAGCTGGGGGGATTTACTATAATTAAAACAGCGCACGATAAATCGGTTACTGATTTTAGTGGATACTATGTGAGCATTATTGATTGAAGAACCCCAGGGGTGACGGCCCATTCTTGGAGCATAGATCTCTGCGTTAGCAGTGATGTCATCTGACCTGACTGCTGATAGGCTGCTTAGCCAGGTCACTGTCACACACGCAGGGCCTTACATACACACCCACAAACAAAATACACTCCATCTGGCCTGGAGGAGCACTGAGCTCAGGCCAAAGAGCTTTTCATGGCAGAGAGTGTCTCGTAATGGACAGACAGAAAGAGAGCGACACACTCATTCAGTCAGTCTGGCTCCCTGTGTGTGCGTAGAGATTTAATCTTTAATCAGTGTTATTGTAGCCTGCACACTGATATGGAGACACAGTATGTAATTACAGCTGCTGCACACACACACAGGTACAAGGGTGTGTGTCAGAATGAGATTTCCTCTCCTTTTTTATCTGACACTGATATCCCCCATACAGACATTTCCTTGAAAGAATGGGCAACAAAGAGTGATTGTTACATTATTTTTCTGGAGCGCTAATTGTAAATATATCTCTGTAGTGTTTTTTTTTTTATCAATATTCTAGACTCCAGCAGATTATAATGGAGATGTCATGACAGCAGGTTTGTGTTGTGATTAACTGGACCTATGAAGACATGAGCAATGTGTTGCAGAAATGTCAGAGCGGTTTCACAGCAGAGCCGTGTCCCAGTTCGATGACCTGCTGCTGCCTGCTCCACTTTAACTCCGTTACATCTCAGCATGTTCTTACTCTGATGACCTGCAATCCGACTCAGTGGGAGTGTGTCTGTCTTTCTGATGATGCTCTGAAGCTCTTCCAGTCACATCTAACCAAAGAGCAGAAGATGGCTGGGGAGATGGGATGTGCTTCAGCTGCAAATCCTCCATCGGGGGATGCTCTGGTAATTTCATTTAGGATGCAAAGGTCGATTAAAATAAATAAATAAATAAAAAAATCAAGATTTTAATCGACTTTGAGAACTTAAATTGTTCCAGAAATGCTTTCTGAATTTGCTTTAACAGTTTAGGTTTTACTATTATTTAGATGTTATCAAAATTGGCAACTAAAATATAAGATAATAATTTATGCTAATTTTGTAGGTTGCCAATCCAGGATTTAAGGGATCCTGTTCAAAGAATTGCTGTTTGACACGTATTCAGGACAGAACCTTTTTCCTGTGTGGAGTCTGACACAAATTGTGTGTCAAAATGTTATGCGTTGATAAATGCTGCATTGGGAGAGACTTATGAAGACTCTCCAAGAGTTCTTCAATCAGTTCTTCATATCTCGAGTGGAGAAACAGGTTTCTAGAGTGTGTAAAGGCAAAAAAAACAACAACAAGGGAATCTAAAATGAGCCAGGACAAATTCCTCTGAGCTCAGCTAAAACAAATCAAAAAGGTCAGAATATCTCATTTAAATCAAAATAATCTACAAAACATAAGTTCTTAAAATGTAAGATTACATAAATTATGCAAAATAAGCTAAAACAAAATAGGTTAAGCCAAGACAAAATAAGATTAAAAATAAGATGAAATAAGGTGAGCGAAGAAAAAAAAAAAGAAATAAGTGAAGCCAAGATAGCACCAAATACTCTAGGTTAAAGCAGAATAAACTAATCTAACCCGAAAAATAATCTAAATACCACAAACCAGGAGCAGATAATTAGCATCTCAAAAGTTCAAATAGCACCTGAACTATGACCCCAAATCCAAAAAGAGTTTCAAATGAGGCTTCCAACAACAGACTGTCACTTGTGAAAAATGTCACTTTGGATTTATAATGGGCCATTTTCACAAAAAGTCCAACATAAATTGTGTCATGTCAGGTTTTGGACTCAAAACAAAACAGATAAACACACACACGCTGACAAACACACACAAACACACGCAGACCTTTCCTAGGGGGCAGCAGCTGTTGACTAACATCTAAAGTCATTTTCACCCAGTAGCCAGAATCTTAATTTTGCCTCTGCTTCCCACCAAAATCTGCATGTCTCTCAGAAAACAACAAGCACAACCAACAAGTCAGTAGCTTGAAGATCCACCGTCAGCAGCTCTTGCTCAAACTAGCTTTTTTTCAGTGTGACTTTTCCAGTCTCCAGAGATTCTACCATGCTGTTCTTCACAAAGAAAGTCCAACATAAATTGTTGAGCTCATTGTTTGAGCTCATTGAGGTTTTCAGAAATTTATTTATTATCTAAATTAGCATTTCAATTAAGTTGAGGTCTGAATTTTGGCCTCTGAATGCTACTTTCCATTTAAAAAACAATGGAAGCAAAAAATGTGTTTAGTTTTTTTTCCGATCAATCTATCAACAGTTACAATAAGCGCAGCCTTACTAGACGTAGTAGAAGAACGAGCCACTTTTGTCCTACCTGCGGTTGTGTTGGAAGCACTGATGGCTCGGTTCAGTCCGGCAGTCTGAGTCATTCCCGCAGGCTGGGAGTTGAACCCTGCGCCTTGAGGAAGCGACCTGGTCTGAGCTCCAGCTGGAATCAAAGACAAAATCATCCACTAGAGTTCCCGAAAAGCTGACGAGTGATATTCTTCTGCCGCTAGTGTTGCTATTGATGCCAAAGGTGACAACAACAACTTTCCCACGTGGGGATTACTCTGGAGGCTCCTGCTTAGTTCAGCCAGCAGCTCTAACCCCACCTGCTGCCTGTTGTCGCGTCTGCCCCGCCTGGAGCTGCTTCACCCTCCGGAGGTGAGACCTGCCGTTGTAGTGCAGCTGGGCCTGAGCAGCGGAGGTCAGCTGCAGGTTACACACCTCACAAAACGAGTATGTCCCGCCCTGACCTGCAAGGAAAACAGCAGGGGAAAGGTGGAGGAGTTGGAGGGGAGGGGGGGGGGGTTGAGTGTCGCTGCAGGAGAGGTAACCAGGAGATTTAACGCATTATTAATCCAGGATCACAACAATCACCTGGGGATGGAGTCTGCTGGGCGGGGAGAGGTGTGGGCATGTCCATGAGCTCCTGGCCCATCCCTCCAAAGGCAAAGACCTGCCCGCTCTCCAGAAGCAGAGAAGGGCTCAGTGGCGTCTTCATCACTAAGAAAAAACAGGAGAAATGGAGAAAAAAAATTAAAAATAGGAATCTGTAACAAAACCGCTTCTTGGTAACAGATAAACTGGGACTCATTAAGGGTAGAGAAACAGCTGCCATCTGACTGTGGTGATTTGAGTTTTTCTGTGTATTTAGTTTAGGTTTTCGGTGTCTGAGTCTCTGTGTTGTCCTGTTTGCTCCCTGTGATTAATCCCAGCTGTGTCCCGTTCCCTGATTGCCCTCCCTGTGTATTTAAGTCCACCTGTTGTCTTTGTCTAGTGTCGGGTTGTTGTTGTCGTTGTTGATGTTGTTGTCGTCGTCATCGTGTTACCCTGTCATCTCGTCGTGTTCCCTGGTCTCATCGTGTTTTCCTTCATTAAATCCATCTTTTTCACTGCTGTCCTGGTCCCGCCTGCAATTTCTCACCGCACCAAAACCCACCTCATGACACTGACAGAAAAGTCAACATTTCAATCTCAAGTCCTTTCATGTGTTGATGAAGAATAAATTGGGTAAAAACAAAACAAAACAATGCAGACTGATTTGAAACAGTGACATCTGATACACCACTGCTGAAAACAGCATGAGGGTGACACCAAATAACACTAAGTGAAGGCTCTCTTTGAGACAAAAAAAAACGCACAGCCTCACTCACCTCCAACACAACGATTGTGTCATGCTTACATGCTAAAAAGTGGTTTATTAACCTTTGCATGTCACAAACGAATTGTCTGACAATTTCCAAGTTTTGTTTACTGCTTGTTTTTCAAGAAATCCATCACACGATTGAACTGCTCACTCAAAAGGATCATTTGAGAAAGAGAAGAAAGACTTACACACTCTGGTTGCTTGTGCAACTGTCTTTATAACCTGTTGGGGTTTCAGAACCCAGAGCTGCTGCAGGGCCTCAAAATCCAGCATAAAGACAGACAAGTTGTCTGCAGCATGAATGACAGACAAACTTAATAGTTGTTCTGGAAACATTTTTTTTTTGCCTGCTTTGCAGGAAATTAGAGGTTTATCGTTTGCCAAGCTTGTAAATTGGTAAAATAATCGTGAGCCGATTGGTTAAGATACTTTAATTATACAGTGATTGATCAGATAGTGGAGATGCAAGAGCCACCCGGCATCGATTTGTGAGAGAGTCGGATGCAGCACAACAAACTTCCACCGACTTTTCATGGCAGGCCTTATTGGAAACAGTAGAATAAAACATGTCCAGGAGGAAGTACAATGTCTTTTTTTTCTCCATTGTGTAACAACAGCAAACATTAGAGCTATTCAGCAGTTCTGTTAGCGCAGTGCAAGCAAAGTAAAAAGAAGTAGCTCTCAAGGAGGCGCCCAGGTTCCCACATCCAAGGACAACTTTGACTCCCTGTGGAAGCGAACATGTTCCTATCACACTGACAGAGTATGTTTCAATAGATCAGCATATTCAAAAATAAGTACGTCACAGGTAAAAAAAAAAAAATGCTGAGTGTGCACTTCGTGAAACTGTAACGCACCCCACCTGTGTGGATGTGCGAAATATAACGGCTTCGTCAGGAAGAATGGCTGGATTTCAAAACATCTAATCAAGTAAAGTCATGCTGTGCCTTGAGCAGCAAAGCTGAATTTCCAGTCACATCTGAGATGGTGTTTTAAACACACACAGGATGGAAACATATTCGTTTTCTGAAGAGATTTGTGCATCCCCGATGTCGCAGTGATACTTTCAGGATTCTTGTGTTGTAAGGAAAAAAGCAATCATCTACTAGCATTGTGTCTGCAAACAAAACGTGCTTGAAAAGGCAATCAGATCTCTTTTGCAACCATAAAATATACAAAAATCAAGTTAGAAGAAGTACAAAAGGAGGAAGAAGCTTCTGGAAATTCAGCAAGTCACATCTGAAGTTTTTTATCCCAAGTCCAAATTAACTCTGATCTTTACTGACAAAAATAAGTATTTACTGATCAATAGCATTTGATCTATTGGTGTCTGTGGGTGTTGAATTGAAATCCTTTAGTGTTTGTAATGAAGCTTCATTTGACTCATCAAAAACTTTTAACAATTGTTTTTAATCTTTTAAGAATTAATTCTATATACAAAAACTTTAGTATGAAAGATGGAATTTTTTCAGTTTCCTCATAACCTGCATGATTTTACTGCACATTAAATTAAATTCAACTTACCCACGAAGTAGAAAAAAGTATTTATTATTTTTGAGAAAAAGGAATCAGCCGAAGTTGTCGGCAGATCAGAACTTCAGAGAATTGGAGATCACAAACTGACTCTGAGCGAGGCGTTTTCATTTCACGACTTTTACAGAAACGTAAAAATGGCGCAACAAAAGTGAGCTTTGAAGAAACAAATGACAGTTAAATCAACATCAGTTCAAAGGTTTAGACTTGAATGCTTCACAGATGGATTTAACCTCAGAATAAATAATAAAACCCAAAATTGAGCATTCAGGAGGTAATTTTATCTAACGTTTCCTTGTATCTGCAATCTTAAAACGTCCCTTCGCCACTCCATGAATCAATATTTTTAGCCTACTTAAAACCTAAACGTTTCGAATCGTACATGAAAATGCAGAATAATGTCTGATGAAGTTGAAACATCATATTTGGTTCAGTTCTTCAGTTATTTTCATCATGCAGGTTTTCCAGCTGGTCGTTAGCATTTAGAGAAGCTCTGCAGATGCTGGTTAATCTGACACAGTGATGAATTAGCTACACTTATGCTCTTACCTGTACACACACACACACACACAGGCACCCCCACACCCACACACACGCGCAGACCATCTCAGAGCCAGCTGATGCTGACATCAGCTTCAGCAGAGGGAGGATTAAATATAACTGCTATACTGAGCAGGGAATTACACACACACATACAAGTATGCGCACACACAGCCGCAGAGGTAAATACAGCAGCTGAAACACACTGCTGTGCACAAAGTAAGATTTAAACAAAGACTCTCGGTGCGCAGCGTTCAGGATTAAAGTAAAGTGAAATGTGTGCATTTACCTTTGCCTTCGGTCCTGTGTGTGAGTCTAATCCAGGCTGACCAGGCAGTCAGTAATCAGAGAGGCCAGCTGTGGGTTATAATCCCACACGCACACACACACACACACACACCCACACACACCCACCCCCACCCCCGCACACCCCTACACACACATTCATGCACAACTGCCAAGCAACAATGTAATTTCTGCCTGTGGAGGAAAAAGCAGAAAAATCTTTTCCAGTGGTGATTCTTAGTGGCAACTTCAAAGAAGCAGCTGACTGAGTTTCAGCCTCATCTCAGTTTCTTTCATGTTACTCTTAAATAGAGTTCATCTCCTCTGTCCCGGCGATGATCCCAGGCCACCCGTTGACGGCTAAATCCAGACGAGGAGAACTGGGATCAGCGCATTGAGCACAGCTGTATGAATGAGTCAAAGCTGACGCCTGCTCATTTCAGTCAAGACTTGCTCACACGATGGAAATTCTTGATTTTTTTTTTTCACTGCAAACACTGACGAGAAGGCGTCCTCAACTGCACTGCAGGAACATTTAACGTCATGCAGGAGAAAAATACCTCCAGGAACTCTTTCACCTCAGCACTACATTCCTCTAAAGTTCATGACGAATGTGTGCTGACAAATATCTCAGCTACCTTTAAATGCGTGTGTGGAAAAACTCAAACGTTTTCAACACCAAACCTATGTTCCAACATTGATTTATTTTGTTAATTGCTGCGCTAATTCTTTATATTCTGTCAAATGAACGGCACAATAAAGTACAGGCTTCAGTAGGCTGACAGATCATGAATGAATTTAGCGTTTAAAGTCAGGATGTAAACTGTACCATGACACTTTGGGACAATGTTTTCCTGAATGTGAATGCAAACATGTACAGCATAGACCTATAGTCTTTGAGACACTTTCCTGTTTTAATGCAATGTCTGTCATCTTTATACAGCCACTTTCCAAACGTTTTGGCTTGTTTGCCGACTCACTCATGTGATTTTCAGTCACCTCCCATTATTAATCCAAAGGGTTTCATCCGATGTTGGCCTGTCCTTTGCTGCTAGAGCAGCTTCAGCTCCTCTGAATCTGCTTAGGGGAATTTTTGACTATTTGTCCACAGGTGCATTTGTGGGGTCAAGCTCTGATGTGGGATGTTAAAACCTAGCTTGCACTTGCACTCTCTCTAAATCATCACCACTATCATGAAGATTCTGTGTAGTTCTTCCCTTATGTTGGAACAACAAGGTACAAAACATTTCAGTAAAGTGGGGTGAATGAAATTGTTCCTACACATCTTGGTTTGCTGAACCTTTAAGTTCCTTTCAATGAAACTACAGAGCCAAACTTCTGAAAAAAAAAATAAAAAAACAACCGCATACAGAAAATGACAAACCCTCAGACAATGTCTCTGAATTATTTGTTCTCCAAGCAGTTTCCTATTTCTCTTCTTGTTAATGTTGCTGTCAAGTATCTGTCATCCAAAGATGAGACAGATAATTGACAGTATGAAAAAAAAAAAAGTACAAATCTGTCAGTAGCATTTACAATATTACAATTTGACTTCTTTGTATTAATCAACATGTCAGAAAAAGATGGAGGTTATATTTTGCAAAATGTAAATAGTGATAATGGCACCTTATCTACATGTACCGATATTATAAGTATATAAATTCTCCTACACTTTTCAAACTGTAAATAACAATTGACATTGCCTCTGCTTTAGTTAAACACCATGCAATCCTCCACTGCATCACTGCATCACTAACATAAACGACCAGCAACAACATAAAACTAAACATCGGTCATTAATATCGATGTGTGACAGTTTTACTTGTCGGACCAATACCGAAATGTTAAACGATGATTAACGTCAGTGGGTATTGATGTTAATACTGATACACCGTGGGTCACAAATTTTGCCTTCTGAATTTATTGACTCAGAAAAATAAGAAATGTGAAAGCTGACCAATACAAACCTGATTGCACACACAGCATTGTTCTGGTGACAAAGTTTGGTAATCACAGAGCAGACAGGAAAACAGCTTTCCTTGTTAGATGTCGTATCTTTCTCTGCTGTGTATTTATGTCGGAGGAGTGGGCAATCGGGCTGAATGCTCTGGATCCTGCTGGTGTTAAAGATAAAAGGACAGAGGGCACTAAATGTATGGCAGAGTTCCCTGAAAGAGACTGCTGTCCTCAAAGACACACACACACATCAACCTGAGGGAACGACAGGACAAAGAAACTAATGGAAATGTGACAAGACAGAGAGGGGTCTAAGAGTGGCTTGCTCACCCTGAGGCCTGGAGCTGGTAATAACAGTGACCAAAGACACACACACACACACACACCCCCACGCAAACTGAGCAGAGCGGCGGCCAACAGCAGCAGAGATGCTGGGACAAACTACAAGACAGTCTGATGTATATTCCTGAAGGATTCCAAGATTTTTTTCTTTTACCAATAAAACAATTTGCATATTCGGAAATGTTTATGTGATTTTATCTATTATAATCTTTATATTTTCCAACCACAAAATAAATCTGCTCTTTCCCAGTCGATGTGTGTCTTGTCTTTTCACACAAGCTGTTCATGACCTTCAAAATGTTCCATCAGGTGATATCTGAGCAGATATGTAACCTGGAAAAAATAAAAAAACTGGAGCAGTTCTGACCTAAAACCACAAACTTAGATATGCACCTACAGAGCCTTTTTTTTTAGAGAAACAACCACCTGTCAGGCCGGATTAAAGACAAAGAGTCTTCTTCTTTTAGTGACACGACCACTAAAAGAGCAAGTTTGTGTGAGTTGAATCTGCAGGAGGCTGAAACCTGAAGACGCTCTGAGGACACAAACAGGGATCTCCATTCAGATAATGATGCCTCTTTCCTCGTCCGGTCAGCGATACAGCAAACGAGATCGAGTCTTAATACTCATGAGACGCATGGCTTTTAACAACGTCAAAGATTCAGATATTTGTGCTGTTTCCTCACAAAAAAACTAACCTACCAATAAGGATTCTGTTTTTTCAAATAGTTTATAAATAGGCAAACTCAGTTTAGTTTAGCTGTAGAATATGTGCAACATCCTACTTTTAGGTTGTGTAAATGCTTAGAAGGTCTAAAAAAACACACAAGTATTAAAGTTACAGCAAGACGCACTAAGAAATTGCCTGGTGACTATAAGCACTGACCATAACTGGTGGAGTTTTTTCTGCTAACTGAACGCGACATGTCTACAACATGCACAATCACACTCTTTAGTGTGGAGTTTGTTATTGAGAGGAAATTCAAAGTCAGCTATTTTCAGCCAGAAAATAGCTGACTGTATTAGCAGCTTTGTTGCTATTTATTTAGCAAATACTGAAATCTTTTCAGGAACTCTTTCTTGTTTAGAAAAGAACCTAGCCACAAATGTAGTCAGCATTTCTCAAAATGTCAACATTTTGGAGACTCTGGTGAAAGCACATTCTCGCTCTTATCATTTAGAGTCACGGTGCAGGCATGGGGCCTTCCGCCATCCTAAAGGGCCCAGAATGGTCAGACCGATCTTGAAGAAATAGTGATTGATGACCTGGAAAATCTCCTCTGTGGACAATTTCTGTGCTATTTCCATCCTGGAGTTTCTTGCCATTTGCAAATCTGGAAGAGTTGTACAGAATTTCGTACTTCCTCACGGCCTCAGACAATTGCTCCTCAGACCAATTCACCAAACCTCTGTGGCTCAAAAAACTAGAAGTTGAGTAGTTGGAGCTAGACAACATTCTATCCAAGTGCGTTCTCGAGTCAACAAACATTAAAAAAAACACCTGAAATCATAAGTATCTGGAGGTTAAAGCCTTACAGAAGAGATCAGAAATAAAAAAAAACTTTGATTTAATTAACATACGCAAATTCAAAGATGCTCATGGCCTTTAGCAACATATAAAATACTAAATTTCTGTTGGTCATTCTGACAGTCACGTTTTCTGGGGACGCAGCAACGCTTCAGTCAGAACTGAAAAGACGCAAGCAGGGCAAGAAAACGTTCATGTCAGCAAAACAAAGTGCTTCAAGTTGGAAAGGTGGAAAGACGAGTCTGCAGACAGCCTCGGATCCTGTGTGTTGGTTGGTTGCTATAGAAACTCTTGGAAG
The DNA here is from genome assembly GCA_902982915.1 of Phalloptychus januarius. Classification (NCBI taxonomy): domain Eukaryota; kingdom Metazoa; phylum Chordata; class Actinopteri; order Cyprinodontiformes; family Poeciliidae; genus Phalloptychus; species Phalloptychus januarius. The sequence continues at coordinate 2,747,962 of CADWAE010000230.1, forward strand.
TAAAAAGATGACTCAAGCGGTCGTGTTTCCATCTGACGGCATTATACTAACAGAAACTCAGTTCCTGGAGATCTTCTTTTGTTTAAGTTTTATTTAACCACAATGTTCCTTTTGTCTCCGTCCTTTTGCGTTTATCCCACTGTACCTCACGGTGCAGGATTAGGAAGGATATCTGATATATGTTGCTTTTCTTCAGCCGGGTTACATTTACTGTTTTTTTCACACTAATAGGAATATTTTTGGTGAGCTGTCACTGGAATAGTCAGGATCCACACATTAGCTTTAAAATGTACATTCACACTTCTTCAATTAAAGCCATAAAATGATGCAATGCAGGTGTATGTGCACGTGAATGCATAATATACACAAAGATGAATGTTTTCATAGACGGCAAGTGAAATGTAATTAAAGAAAAAACTGTGTAGGCAGCAGCTTATCAGGAGCAATACAGTGCATGCAGGGTATGGTATATTAAAAAAAAAAAACTATAAAAAACTATATAATAGTGAAATAAGAAAGGAAAAGTCTTGAATTGTGGTCTGCACTGGTTTCCTATAGATAAGAAAAACACAGATGATGCAAAACTCCAGAGTATCTAGACAATCTGTAATGTATTTCAGGAAGCTCATAGCATTTTCATTTTTAAAAACCGTAGTCCAACCATTTTTACATATCATTTTTTAATGGAGCTGGAAGAAAATGCAGGAGTTTTTTCTTTATAACCTTCCAGAAAATCCTCCTAAATAAAATAAATATTGGTCCTCTAACAGCCTTGTTAGTCACAGTTCCCATTATTTTAAACTTTTAATTAGTACTCTGACTGTAGATATGGGCAAGTGTGGAAGTTATTTTCTGATAACCACTTCCTGACTTAAAATATCAGCACATATCTGCTTCGCTTGCATGGCACGTCCCTTTTGTTTTCCCTTTTGATTTTCCCATTCAAAAATTGGCTGAGAGAAACATCCGTCTGTCAACATATTCATATGCAAGGAAACAGAGAATTGTGGATTTCAAAATTACATTTCCAAGGCACCCTGATCAAATATTACGATTGTCTTTACACGTTTAACAGCGTCGTTGTCGCAGTTTACAGGTCAATGTCACTATTTCTTTTTGTTGTTACTTTTAGAGGATGTGTGTTGCTTTAAATGAGTTTTGACAGTGATGAGTGCTATATCTTGCCAGAGGTAGACTTTAAAACAATGTAAAAGTTTTGACATTTTAAAGTTCGCCCTTATTTGGTGATTTGCTTCCTAAAAATGCTCTTGTATTTTTTTCTCTCTTTTTTTTCTGTAAATTAAAACTTGTATTCTACAGGTTCTTTTTAAAGAAGTGAAATGGAGCAATTTGGATTCCATAGCATAGCAGAACATTATGTATCCCAGCAATCTCTATTGTTTTTGTCAAGGATATTGTTTGGATTGTTTCCCAAAATCTAAGAATAGATTTCATCTTAACATCTTTTCATGTTAAAATGAAAACATGTGGTCTGGAATTTTTGTTTTGATCTGAAATTCTCACATTGGTGACTTGATGTTGCATGACATAAGCACAGCTGTAGGAGTAAAAACTAACACACACAGAGAGAGGGTAACGATGCACATTTGGTTTGTTCTGTCCAACCTTCACTCCAGGACACTGTGACTTCGGTTCTGTCTTTAAATAGCTGCTCTTCTCCATCGCCATGTGACTCTTACTGTTCAAGGTGAAGCGCTGCTCCTCTTTAAAAATCCAGGACTGAAGTTTTTACAAAGGCACCTCAGACTCAAGGGGCCCTCAGCTCTAACGACCGAACTCTCTGGACAAGGAAACCAAAGGATGCAACAAAAGTCCTTTTACCTGACTTGTGTAATAAAGATATGTTCTTACAAAAAAGAAAGCTGTACAATGGTTTGTAAGATTCACTTTTGTTAGATGATGTCTGTCATTTATGAAGATTTCAGTGAATCATATCCAAATTAACGTTCAAGGTCAAACGTTCAAGGTCAAATAATCTGGATCCAAATAATAAAAAAAACATACGGGTCTTATCTAAGAACATATATACATGATACTTAGATCTTTGTTGCAGCATTACAGAGAGCAGAGTACAGCAAAGAGGACAACATGTCTGTCCTCCTGTAATAAATGATGATTCAGATTCAGCTAATGGTAGTGAAAATGCAAACAAAAAAAAATTATGCATACATACATCTTTATGTATCATAAACTGAAGTAAGTGGTGAATAGTTTGCTCTTTTCTGAGCTTTTTGTGTGTGAACTGGTCTTTATGGCTGACTTATTTTCATATTCGTGATTTGGAAATCGAAAGCTTGCAGTGCATTGCTTTTTAAATCTACAGCTTGCAAACAAAAAGACAATACTCTGAACAACAAAGGCTTAAAAGTTGTCTTAAAAGAATCAAAATAATAAAAAAGGTTAGAGTCAATTATAGAAGCTTTCATAAGTAATGTTATATTGATTTTGTAATTTTTGTGGCATAAAAAACCAGTGGTATTTTTACCTAAAGAATACATTATATATTATGTAAAAATAATATATTTGTGTACAAATACCACTGTTTTTATATTATATTATGTTAAGCATAATATAATCCCATGCTTCAGTGTAACAAAAGTAAACCACAATTCCCATGAGTCTATTTTACTAATAAGTATACAAAAAGTAAAATAATGTACCACCTTAATTTGAAAATCTGTATGGAGTACTTTTCCTGCCTAAACAGGAAAGAGATGGACCAGATGTTCCTGTACTGCAGCCTGTCAGAGATTAACACACACACACACCACATACTACATCTAGGTTACCCAGCAGGCTGTGCAGGATTTGGTAGGACATGATTGGTCAAGCCAGACAGAGATTGTGGGATTGGGATTTTAATCCCCAGATAAATGTGTGTTAGTGTCTGCGTGTGTGAGTTTTAGCTCAGTTGGTATAATCTGTGGTCTAATAATAGAGATTACCACTTGAACACTTCTGAGCACCTGTCGTCTGACTTAACCCCCTCCCTCATCTGGTGGGCATTCATAAAATTCCTCTGACCTCTGACCTCAACATACCAGAAGATGAGTTATACCAGAGAACGTTCATTTTGGGAACTGAACACTGTCATATTATTCACTGACGGGGTCTTTATGAAGGAAAAGTCCGGCAACACCAAACAAACAAAATGCTCAGAACCAATGGGATTAAACTCTCACAATATACATTTGAATTTTAGTATACAGGTGATCTTAAAATTTTTTATTTTTTATGTTTTATCTCCATAATTCCTTAACCATTCTGCAGTTTTAGTCCGGAGAGCAGCATGTGTCATGGTTGGACAGCAGGGAGTGGAGGAAGATGTCCTGTCAGATCGTCAGTTCCCGAAACCACACACAGAAAAAAAACCTTGTAAAACCGTACATGGAGTCAGTACAACCTCGCTGGACCGTGCACAGAATAAAAAGCTTGTGGGGTTCAATGGACCCCGTCTCTCAAGACGACTGAAGAGTTAAAACGCAGTACGCAGTTCTTTAAATGTCCTGTAAGTAAATATATTTTCCCATTTATCCATAACAACTGGAACTTTCAATACCCAGCAAGTTATTTTCACAATTTACCGTCTAACAAAAGAGCGCCCTTCAGATTAATTCAACTCCCTCCTACAATAATAACACGATGTTGGCTGGAAAGTGCCACATCCCCCCTTTCAGAAATCGTTGGAATTTTTCAGATAGCGCCAAGTGTGGCGGAATTACGGTACTGCAAATTTGGCCATGTCATTGGTGCGACGTTCGTTGTGGAAGGGTTTTAATCCCAAATCCCAAATTTTTGACATCAGAGGCCAGTTGACAATATCTGACTGGTCACTGCAAAAGGTCAGATACATCCTGGACATGCTGCTGGTCCATCACAGGTTGGCATGGCAACAGTCTCCTCAAAAGTACCACATATTGTGTGCAAATCAGCCATCTTAGCGGGAGCAGTGGAGGACTTGACGCCACAGCAAGAAAGCGTCAATGCAGACTGAAAGAGGAGAAGACGTCTGTGACATCATTTCCTCCTCAACATGCTGACTCATCAAACATTCAACACCTGTTCCACTCAACTAATGGGAGAAGAAATGTGAGACAAACACATAAACACACACGCACTGTGCGACGTTTATGTGTCTCCTACCGAAGGAATTTCAAAGCACAAAGTGAAGTTGGAAGCTGACAGAGCGACATCACAGAGGACGGCATGTTGACAGTGGAGGCGCGTCTCAGTTTCTATTAAAAGACCAGCGTCACCTTGACATTTAAAACACTGTGACGTTGTGTTTGACTTGATTAACTTTTCTGTCCTTTTCCTGCTGATGCAAAGAAGTTGCTCGTCTTCCTGACTGACCTAAAGTTGTGTCAATATACTGTCATATTCAATACATGAGGCTCATTTGTCAGATTAAAAGTTTATTTTGAAAACTAACAACCTTTAAGCCGTTTTTTTTATTGATCTGAGGTAATATTCTAATTTTAAATGTCATGTTTTCTTTACCTGTAAGTAAAAAAAAATCATAGTAGAAATAAAGGCTTTCAAATAACCATTGGTGGGTCGTTAATCTATATAATGTGTTTCATTTAGTGATAAAGGTCCTGAATTAAATGGAAATTTTTATAATATTCTAATTTATTGACTGGGTCTGCAATAAGCATTCATCTTTCTTTCTGTTTTTTGTTTTCTTTCTCATGATTTACTCTATTTATGGGATTTCTCTAAAAGTGGAATTCAGACATTTTAGTTTTGTTTTGTTTTACAGTAAGTAGCCAATGTCCCAACAGTTCCTATCCAGTTTCAGGCATTTATACACCCATGAGGGAGTAATGATGCAGCCATTTTATCAAAGTAGAGTTTAAGCAATGCCAGAAACTCTTCCAAAACTCAAAAGTCCTGTTTTCAGCACATGGCGATAGTGTTTTGACAACAATGTCTGCACAAATCTACATCACTAGAAATGTGGTTTGCTTCATCACGCACTAGTGGGTATGGAGGAGGTGGGCTGCAAGGTCACTGTTTCCCAAAATCTCAATTTGTAATGTTCATTCTGTTGTGCTACTAACGTTTGAGAAATATTTACTTTGGAAAGCATTTATGAGCATGGTTTTATCACCGAAAATGTCCTCAAATATCCTTCAGAAAAGAAAAACAGTTTTTGGTACATTAAAGCCACGTTTTGATATCTGATTCTTTCTATGTTGCAGAACTGAAGTGATAAGTGCCACACTTTATCACCAAAAATTATAATTGATTGTTATCATTATTAAAATTATAATTATTATATTACAATTGTAATTATTATTAATTATCAATGTCTGATTAAAAATCAGATTTATTCCAGTGAGTATCAGAATATTACATCAGACCAATAAAAAAGGACTTCCAAGTGAACTATTTATCTTTATGTTTATGCAAAAACACAGTGAAAAGTTCTAAAAATTTGCTATTTGGGCAAGTATGTGTAAAATCTTGTAAGACATTCATCTTCATTGCAGAAGTATCATGTCATAAACACCCTCCAGGTTTCTCCAAAAAGGACTTTTTCAGTTTTCTTTTTTCTCCTCGCATCCTGTCGTTTGTGTTGGCAAGATAAATGTGAGTCCTAATCCAGCGTTGTTTGTCACAATGACAGTAGCTTTAAACTTTTTATTATTGCTCTGACTGCAGAGATGGGCAAGTTATGCCAACACGTTGGAAGCATAGTGGAAACAGGAACTAATAGACGACTAAATAAACATTTCTAAAAACTCTGTTCAGCTTAACAAGGTTGAGAATAAATATGTTGTTTTTTTTTATATGTGTATAGAACTACCGCAATAAAAAAATAACTTCATTTTAACGGTCTTTGCGGGTTTTTAATGGGCAGTAATACATTTGGAGGTGGTACACAATTTAATCACTGCACAGTTTATTTGCGCCGCTCCGTGAGTTGTGACTGATAATCGTTGGTGTGAGGTTATCGAAACAGCGTCTTAAACAACGTCGCCGCAGTCGTTCACTTCCTCCAGGCTGTTATTCACGTTCTAATTTACAGTTATGATTTAATGTGACATTTTCTATTTGGTCGTGGCTACTGGGAAGTCCCAGCACTGCGGCGTTCGGCAGGGTGTCCCTCAGGGCTGCGGGTGTCAGCGAGGGGTCAGCGTGGATTAGGCCTCTCCAGCCACGTCCGACAGATGCTCGGTCATATTTGCATCTGGTAAATTTTGGATGCCAAATCCAAACCTGGGGCTCTTTGTCCTGTCTCTGGGGAGCAGTGGGGGTTCTGGCATGAGTCCTGCTCTGGGCAAGGCTCGCTCTCCTCTTGTGACCCCCAACACAACCAAACACGCACTCATTGCCTAGATTAACCCCACTCTGCACACAACACGTATTTACAACGTAATGATCAAACAAGTATTGATCTGAGGATAATTGATCTAGAAGGATAGCTACAATATGTTAGAATTAAAATTGGATTAGTGTGTAATATTTGAAACGAGGCACAAATGTGCCTTTAACACTAAAGTGTAAAATCTTCTTAAATCTTAAATTGTGTTTTTGAAAAAATCTGATCTTTGGAGTTTTATTCATACCGATGCACCGATATAAAAACTTGATGTCCTATATTGAAGAAATATTAGTTATCTAACCTCCCATTAGTGTCGACATATTGCGATCAGTCTAAATAAGCTGCAGGTTTTGATTACAGACTAATTTATAAACAGGGCAGTTCCTCTTAATTATGGCACTGAATTATGATGAATTATTCACATGGAGTCAGAAAGTCTAAAAACAAAAAAAAATGCTTTTCAGACTGATACATGTCCGTTAGTTTCTTAACTTTCTTTAACTTGTGACATGATGTGTTACTTTGTGAAAGCTTTAGCCTACTTCGTGTTGTCAGACTTGTTCTGTTTAAACTACTTCTTGATTCGACGGGTTTGACGGTGATCAGGTCTACTGAAGCTGAGCTGTAAACAGAGTTAATTTATGAAGTAGCAGTACTTTTCCAAACAGGATCAGGTTGGTTTGGATAGTTTTTGTTTCCTTTATTAAATAAATTACCACTATTTGTTTGTCTTCAGGTTATTTACTATATGTATGAAATTAAACTCAGATTGACAATCTCAAACATATACAGCTCTGGAAAAAATTAAGAGACCACTTAAAATGATAAGTTTCTCTAATTTTACTTTTTGTGTGTATATGTTAAACATTGTTCTTTTATTCTATGAATTACTGACAACATGTCTCATGTATTTATTTACAGAAAATGAGAAATGGTCAAAATGAAAAAGATGCAGTGCTGACCTCAAATAATGCAAAGAAAACAAGTGCATATGCATTTAGAAACAAGAAAACTAATGTTTTAACTCAGGACGAATTCAGAAATCAATATTTGCTGGAAAAACCAAATATTTCAATGCCTAGATTAAATGTATTACTTAATAAGAAAGCAAAAGGTTTTTTATGGCACCTTACATTCATTTTCATGTGTCATTTGATCTAAAAACATCCCTTTAAGGTTCCTATTTTCCATTTTAATAGACTAAAAGGAGGTAGCTCAGTGAGCTCAGTTCTATAGCTTCACCAGCTCAGTGATCAAAAGTAGCATCAGTAGTAATGCGGTAAGGTTTTCCCAGATGAGTGTGTCAGCGTAGATTATCGCTTCACCTGTGTTTGGTGCTAGTGTTGCAATATATTTTCTCATCTCGTCCTGCATACATGCAGCATTTCGCTCTGCGGTTGTAGCTGAACACCAACAAGCCACAAAGTCTCATCCACAGCCAAAACAAGAAGAAAATAAATATAACTAATGAGATCAAAAGTGGGGCTGCCCAGTGGTGCAGCTGGTAGAGCTGTTGCCTTGCAGCAAGAAGGTTCTGGGTTCGATTCCCGGCCCCGGTCTTTCTGCATGGAGTTTGCATGTTCTCCCTGTGCATGCGTGGGTTCTCTCCGGGTACTCCGGCTTCCTCCCACAGTTCAAAAACATGACTGTCAGGTTAATTGGCTTCTCTAAATTGTCCCTAGGTGTGTGTGTGTGTGTGTGCATGGTTGTTTGTCCTGTGTGTCTCTGTGTTGCCCTGCGACAGACTGGCGACCTGTCCAGGGTGACCCCGCCTCTCGCCCGAAATGACAGCTGGAGATAGGAACCAGCAACCCTCCCGACCCCAGTAAGGGAAAAGGGTGCAGGAAAATGGATGGATGGATGGATGGAGATCAAAAGTGGAAATCATGTCCTGTTTCACTCACTGAACATCACAAATTAACCTGAATAGATAAAAATCTTATCTAGGTTTGAACTAGACCAGCAGCAGTTTTGTGCTGTTTGTGTTTTGTGTTAACCAGCTGAGTAAGCAGGCCACCTCCCTCATATGTCGACTGTTATGAACACAAACACCAGGGCATAGCAACGGGGATTTAGTCTCAGCTGCTTGCTTTGTGATAAAATGTGAGATCTGAACATCATTTTCTGACAGGTGAAACTTCTCACCGCTTTCAGTAGCCTTCCAGTTAATGTGTGTAGGAGTGTGTGTCGTTATGACCTTCACAACCTCGGTGTGTGTGTATGTAATACCTCCGAGACGGGAGTCGTGAGCAAACACTTCATCACTGCCGTCCTATTTAAACACACACAAACACACTCCAACTCATAACTTCTGCCTTAACAAGTTCACCCACAATCACAAACACACACCTTGTATCGAGCCTAATTCTGTTTTTCGTAATAATCACCCAATCACGTTTCATTATTGTCATCTATTCCTCTTTATCACATGACAGGCAATTAATTAAAAATATCCTCAGACAACATGGAGACCAGGTGCAGACGCACACACTTGGGCACAGGTAGCTCCATAAATCACAGCAGACAGAATGGGAGTAATGAAGTGGTTCACTGTTAGCGCTCTGTACTGTAGGCACCAGCAAACTACCTACTGCACGCACCGCAATGGTCCGTGTGTTCCTGCTAGGGTGATAGAAAACTGCCTTTGAGGGGAAACAAGTTGTTTCACACACAGTGGATGTGCAAGATCATCAGCCTAGAATCTGGATAGCTGGTTTTAATAGAATTTGGAGATTGCTCTTAATGGGGCATGAGATGGTTTCAGGCATCAAGCTAGAGAGGTTCCACAAAGTTAGGGTTGCAAAATTTGCTAACATGACATGAGAGATGTCACGAAATGTTAATGGTGCAACAAAAAGTGCACGTTGCTGCACACTGCTGGACAGCTGAATGAAAAAAAAAGTTTGCTACACTTTTTAAAAAATAAATTCTGATTATTCTGGCCAAGAAAAATATGGATTGGCATCGTCTGGCATTTCTATCAAGCACATGACGCTTGATAGAGTGGGAACCTTCTCTGAGTTGATGAATGGAGATAAATAATGTTCTAAGTTATAAAATTGGGTTTTGAAATAAACTATGTTTATATAATGCCTACTGAATAATCGACAACTAATTGGTTTCAGAATGATTCCCTGATGCCGAGCTAAACCCAATTTTTCTGATTACTTTACAAAGCTAGACTGCATGTTTTCATCATTTTGCTAAGCTAAGCCAAGCTTGCAGTTTTTAATTGCTATGCTAACATTAGTTTCATGTTTCCAATCAATATGGTAAGCAAAGCCCCAATGTTTCTGATCAGTATACTAAGGTAAAAGGAGTTGTTTTGTATTTTCAAGGCATATATTGGCATTTCATAGCACCATCAAGGCTTCCTCATGCATAAATGAGTCAAGGCAAGACTTCAGGTATGTTTTTGATGAGTGACTGACATCATAACCTGATATAAAGCTAAAAAATTATTCCATAATACCCCATTTCAAAGACACTTGTTTCTAATAATCTTGCTAAGCTAAGCGCCAGGTTTCTGATCAATATGCTAAGCTAATAGCTAAACCAACAGCTCAACAGCATGTTTATGATTAATATGCTAATTATGTTTCTGATTGGCATGCTAAAATAAACTCCATGTTTCTGACTGCTATACTACGCTAACAGCAAAGCCCCATGTTTCCAAAAGCTATGCTAAGCTAACAGCTAAGTGCTAGTATCTTCTCAACAACTGTTACCTCTCTGGGTTCGAAATGAAAGAAGAAAAAAAAAACACTGCAACTGTGTGAAATATTGCTTACAGTTAAAGACAGATGTGGAATATCTGTTCAAACAAGACAAGAACGGCGTTGTTAGCTGAGCTCATCACACCTGCCTGCTGCTGTCTGTCCACACATACAGACACTCAAATGAGGATCTCAGCAGCTTCAGAACAGAAACAACAGTTTGTGTGTGTGATTTTATTTTGTTTTTCCATGTATCCGTGTGTGTTTGTGTGTGTCTGCTCCCTGCAGGTTTCCAAACTAATCTGCCCTGACGTAACAACATGCTGCTTCTCAATCTGCCCACTGTAGGAGTCCTGGCACACAACAACACACATGCAGACTGCAGACACTGTGTGTAGGAATGCTGTCATAAGCTATAAATAGATAAAAATTGATTTATGTGGAGGCGAAAAAAAGAGCAAGTGTGTTACCGAAGTACATATCTACCTATCCTGTAAAATTGTAAAAGCTTCTTATTGGGATTTTAGACCCGACCTTTCAGGCGCAGTCTATCAGTTAAAAATGGACCTAAAGGTTGAGAAAACGTCTCACAGCAGGTTAATCTCTAGCATTTGGGTATTATTGTCTGTCGATGATTTAATGCCATCTATCAGCAGCTTCGGATGGCATAAAATAATGCCATATTGTGGAGCATTACAAGCTTAATGGCTGATTTATTTATTTATTTATCTAAAAGCCAGTTGTTTTTCTAATTCAATGCACAGGTTTTATGCGGTATTAGAAGAAAAAAACAGTGTTTATCCAGCCACAGCCCTACCTTAGAACAACACTGGCTCTGAGAGATCACAGTGTCATTCATGTTGATATTTATTATTTCCTTATTCTTGCATGGTCTTTCTTTTTGCGGTTGCAAAGACTAAGTTGTTCAAGTGGTTCATTCAGACTCTGGGACCGTTTCAGCAGATGACATATGTACTAATGTGAAACTTAAGTGAAACTTTTGTCAGCACCAGTTAGTCCTGCATGAAGTTCTGTCTTTTTAACAGTTTTAAAGGTTTAATTAGCCTATGTTGTGTTGAAAATAATGGTATTCAGAGCTTGTCTGTAGTAGTCTGAACACTGGTCTGGTCTCTCAATGTGCAAAAAGAGTAAAGTTTAACTGCGAAGTTATCAATTTACTAGTCTATCTATGTTTTGACCCTCACCTTTGTTTATTAGATACCGGCTATCTAAAATGCCAAGAACCTGGACAGAAGTGGCTGTAAAAGACTATTTTCCTAGAGTGGCTAGAAGTTAGCCCGAAGGTAGACCAGGGGCCAAAATAGAAACTCACTGGAGGGATTAATTCAATTCAGTTCAACAATACTGAATTGATCCCAAAGGGAAATAAAATATTGTCCCTCCTGGACTGAGAATGTGATGTCAGATAAACAGAAAACAACTGGTGGATTAAGGGAGGAGAATTACCCAAACAGCAACGAATCCCAACTTATTCTCGTTATTGGACAAATGTTGAAGCATTCGGTTTCACTCCTTCAAACAATCAGAGCAAAATCAACAGCTGTTGTTTCTCCTTATTCACAGCAGGAGGCTCTAAGCAAAAAATAATAACCAAAAATAAAAGCTCATCTACAATCTGTCATCGTTAGCATCGTTTTGGACCAATAGCAACAATTATCATTCAGCAAATAATCTGTCAACTACTGTACTGGCATCTACAAGCAGAATTCTAGTTAATATCTCACAGATACTCAGTAATTAGTACAGTGCAAACAGAAGATAACAGAAGATAATTCCTTTATGGTTTAGTATGATGAAAAATACCAAGCAAAGAAAGCAATTTTTAGATATGTTTCCCCAAAATCCATCAAAACATCTTGTTGGGAGAAGCTGCAATACTTTCAAGTCAGGTCAGAGATGCCTTCTTGCAATCAATCATGTCCAAAATGACTCACTATGAACGGGCTAATAAAGTCGATTAGAAAAATCTCCACTGATCTGCCTCTGAGCCGGCAGCATATAGTCCCAGAGCGGAAATGATCACTGTTTGTAAGGGGGAGCCATCGTCACGATTCATGACTGTGACATAGTGAAGATATATTGTTGTTGTCATTAATTAATGAAAGCAGACAGTTATCAAAAGACGCACATTTCTGTACAGAAACTTTAGTTTTATTTCGGCCAGTGGTCCCCAGTTCTGGCGTCCTGCATGGTTTAAATGTGTTTCTGCTCCAACGCAGCTTATTGGACATGACTCCAAGTTCTGCAGAGGCCTGATAGTGGTCCATTTATCTAAAGTGGATGTGTTGAATAAGGGACACATCTAAAACCTAAAGAACACCAGCTGACATTACGCAATTTGACAACCTATGAAAAGATTTCTGGTCATTGGTCACTGTTTCGGTTGTTTCATAGGAAGACATTTTGTACTTGCCTTGAAAATCAACAATTTAAAGTAATTTTCCTAAATGGACTGTTGTAAGTAAACGCGATTAATAAATCATATCTTGCAGCAGCAGCCCACTTCGAGGAATTTTGGTGTCACAATTTCCGGGTGAGCTGTAATGAAAATAGGCCGAAAAGACAATGTTTACTGGTATTGCATTATTATCACCAATTATTCCCATCATTTTAAAAACATATTTAATTAAACAGAAATGCACATGTGAAAAATTGATTTCACATGCAATATTTTAAGTGCATGGGAACGAAGAGGTTTGCCTTTTGGGTACAAAATCAAAATGGAACTAGGAAGGGAAAAAAATGCCAACATCCCAGGACAGTAAGAGGCAAATGTTTTGTTGTGTCTTGGTCTTTTGTCTACCTGGTAACAGCATCTTGGTCGGACAAGAGCACAAATGTTTGCCAAACATGTCCGTGTAAAGGCAAATCGATGAAGTCAGTAAAGCCAGGTTTTTACACAGCACAATAACAACAACAACAACAACAAAAACAACAACAACAACCTCCATGTTCTGTCTGTGCTGCTGTACCTCTTCAGATTATTAGGCATGATAAAAACAGGTTCTGCTCATTGTGCATCGTTTAAGACATTGGCAAAGATGCATGACATGCACAGGATCAAATGTGAACCTCTGTACAAGCAAATGGTTACAAAAACATGACACCGTATCAGAAAGTTCACAAAGTTTCATCGCCTCCTACAGGCGTGGAATGCAAACTACATTGTTTCAATCGCTATTTGACTTTTCGTTCATTGAAATTTTTTTAGAAGTTTTTGGAAATGTCGAGTAAACATGGACTTACAAAATAAATCAGCAGGAAGAGAAGAACTAGTCTCTTATAATTTATTTCTAACAGTACCATTGATCGTTAACTTATTCCCACCCAAAACTCTAGGTTACCCTTTTCTCTTTCTGCAACAGAGGACTTCTCCTTTAATCAAGGTGAAACGTGCTAATTAGAAAAAGGAAAGTCTGACACAAACTGTGAAAAGGTCTAAACATCCAATCAAAGAGCAGCAGCACAGCAGGAAAAAAGACTGAAGCACTGAAGGCAGCATGGAGTGATGGAGGGAACAAAAGGAAAGGTAGAAAGGGTAAAAGGGACAGAGTGATTGATGTCCGGTTCGTTTCACCTGGGACACAAAGGAGAAAAACTGTAGAAGATAAGTGAGAAAAAATGCAGAGAAAGGAAGGAAGGCAATAGGCGAGGAACAAAGAGGAAGGGATGGTGCAATGAAGGAAAGACTTCAATGTATTTGGAAAAAGGAAAGGAAAGTAAATAAAAGTAAAGGAAAAGAAAAGAAAGAAGGAAGGGGAAATGGAAATAAAAAAGAAAGGAGAAAGGGAAGGACAGGAAAGGAAAGGAAGGAAAAGAAAAGAAAGGAAAGGAAAAGGAAACGAAAGAAAAGGAAAAGGAAAGGAAAGGAAATGAAAGAAAAGGAAAGGAAGGAAAAGGAAACGAAACAACCAGCTTCCAGATAACTGACAGGAGTATGTCAGTGTGTGTGTTCATGGGCGGGTAGCTTAGTACTGGACTTCATATCAATATTGAAGTGCGTTCAATACACACAAGAGATATGCTGGAATCATTGATGAGAATAAATTACATCCACATTTGAACATATTCTGAATTCTCCTCATGAATACACCAAAGAATTATTACATCTGCCGTATAATGAGAGCGGAAATTAGATGAGAAGACTCTTTTATATTTAGTGAAAATCTCAAACATGCAACTTTCTACTGCACAATTTTCACAGAAATAAGGTTGATGTAACATTGCAAAGTCTATTTGCATTTGATTTTTAATGTAACAATCTTTGTGTGTCTGCTAGATAAAAGCTAAAAAGAATAAAGAAAGTGCAGCGTTTTAGAGTTTTAGTTAGAGTTCATTTGCATTTGCAATGGTATATTTTATTTTCTTAAAATGAGCTAAATTATACCAAACTTTCAGCCATGATTATTAAAGAAGTAACTTTCCAAATAAGGTAGCAAATAGACAAAATATTCCATAACAACATCATGTTTGGGTCACTTCCTTAGACGGACTGGTGAGTGATAGGAAACTCAAATGTTTGACGTGTTACGAGGAAACATGACGATGATTGTTGCATAAGGTGCACATGTAACGTAAACATATCCAGTTTGCACAGTGGATGAGTTTATGTTGTGAACCTGTACATTTTGTCTTAAGGCTTCCAAATGCTGTATACAGTGCGCACTCAGTGAGCACCAAGAAAACTGCGCACAAAGTTATAGTTTTTGTCTGTAGCTTTCAAAAGCCAAAAGCAGCTATTGGAAGGCTGAATTGCAATTATTCTTTTCATTATGTGAGACTCCAGCTGGATTGCAAGAACTAGAAATATGTGGCATGATGAGCACCTTGATCTGTTAGACTATAATGTAACTCTTCTTCTTTTTCCTCATTATTCCAAATGCATAATTAAACTAAGAAAATCAAAAACATTCAGGAACAATTATTTGCCGCTGCTTTTGGGTAGTAGACATGCCTACTACACATGCCTACTACCCAAAGGCATGTGTAATAGGTTAATTGGCCACTGTAATTAGACGCTAATTGACTGAAGATACTGTGAGCTCATTCAGCGGCTCTCTGTGATGAGATGTGGGTATGACTATCTATGTTGTGTTTTTCTGTGTTGCCCTGTGATGGTCAACACACTGTGGAAAGGTCAATGGATGAACATCCTTCGCTTTAACTCAAACATTACATTTTTATTTTTCAGGGTAACTGGTTCATTTTTTTTAACCCAGCCTTCACATTTGACCTTTTGGCCCATTTTATGGGTTGACAACAGAACCCGGGCTGCAGGATCAAACCCACAACACGACCCTGTTGCATTGAATCAACCCAGGCCTAAATATGTAAATATCTGACCCAGAACTGGGATTGGCGGTCTTTTACCTTGAAGTTTTTAGTCTGTGACCTCAATGTCATTCACTTTTGTATATTTATGTCATTTTTCCAGAATAAATACAAAACATTTTGTTAGTTTTGGATTCCAAAAGCAAAAACAAAACAAGAATATGCAATTCCACAATGAAAATGTAAGTTCTTGTTATTCTTCCAAAACAGAATCGTTTTGCTTAATCAGTAAAACACATCGACAGCAGCAAAAAAAAAGAAAAAAAAAAAGAGAAAACTTTGCATTTAGCTTTTGAAATTAACTATTAACCTTGGCTCCTACTTTCTCATAAAATGCCAAACTACCAACTATAGCACTGATAATACTTAAAACCTAAATAAATTTAAGTATAACAAGCACAAGAAGTCATAATTTAAACTAATTAAAGGAATTATTTTACCCCTGTCCACTTCAAAAGACAGAAACACATCATCAAACTGATCCTTCCAATTAGAAGGGCCAAAAATCAGCAGATATATCAAATGGAAACCAGACGACAAAATGACTTGATTAAATTAACTAACAAATAATAAGCATAAGAATAAGGCAGTATCATACTGTGGGCTTATAAAGCAGCAGCTGCAGGGGCTCTTCCCACATTCAACTCTTCTACCAACTCAGAAAAGAAAAGAGAAAAAGAGGTAGAGTGATAGAAGAGCTACTATCGGGAAAAGAAGGAGCAAGGTGCCTTACCGGATGAAAAAGAGGTGATGGATGGATGAAGAAAGTAGAGTCCTGTTGGCTTAAAGCGCTCAACTCCGCTCTCACACTACACCAGCCGCCCTATCGGTGACTTTTGATCGATCCTGAGCCGCCCGGGGTCTCCAGCCCGTGGATTCCGCTCGCACTTTGGCCGAGCAGCCATCAGTCAGTCAGTCCGTCATCCTTCAGGTATCCGGACTCTCTGCCGGAGCTGGAGAGAGTCGCGCGCTCTGCGCTGCACACTGGCTCCGCACTGCGCATGTCTGACCCCCGCCTTCCCTCACGCGCTCAACAAATAGAAACAGGGACATATAGAGTATTTAGAGAGACAAACACGCACACACACACACACACACACACAACTGTACAAGTGGATAAGTATGTAAGGAAAAGTACAAATTTACCCTGTGTGTGAACTGGGAGTTTTCTATTGCTTGTCACTGATAGCTGTAATACAGGCTGGAGCGCACCATGTTTTTCATCCTCTTTTTGTGTTTACAGTCAACTAACTCAGTTTTCCACAAGGTCTGGAGGAGGTGTCATAATGAGGGATCGTCTTGCGTTCCTTCTGGTTTCTGAGTGGATTTGCTGGGTGGTCTCTGCTGTGCCACTTCACTCCGACTGACCCTCAGGTTGCAAAATCTGGCTTTATTTGGATTGCAGAAGTAATTCTGCTGATGCTGGAAACAGGACGTCTTGTGGATCCCCAGAAGGATCTGTATGAATATTTGCCATAAAAAGAGGGGTTTGGTGATGATTTCTAGATTTAAGAGCCATCACAGAGAAAACTGTCTTTAGTATCAACAATAGAACATTCCAGTTATAAAGACGTGTCTGAAAAAGGGTCATTTTGTTTGAAGGAGAGAAATGAAAAACTGGAAAATGTACATTTTCTCCTTTTCTGTTGCAGTCAAATTTTTTCTTTAAATGGCTTTTTTTGTTTAATTTTTCTAAATAAATCTTTAAAAATGACATTAGCCTGATGTTTAAATGATTTTATCAGCTTGAAAGCTGGAATTAAATATTTATGGAATCGGTTTCTCTAAAACTGATGCATTATGTATGTTTTTTTTCTTTCTATAGTTGAACCCAGATTATTATTATTATTTTTTTAGATATGTTTCAAATAAAAATATTAAAGTATACTGACATTTAACATTTGCTTTTAGGTGCATGTGGCACAGATGTTTCAAGTTTTTCTGAGCCTTATCTTAAAACAAAACAACGTGGCTCAGGAGAGAGGATCAATGTGAGCTGTGGTTATCATTCAGGCCCTTGAAGTCGATACATGAGCAGAGCGCTTCACCATTCTGAATATGGAAGAATAAACCTGCACCCAAGGTAGAGAAAGAAAGACAGTTTAGTTATACTAGCAGTCAAGGAGGCGCTCATGTTCTCCATGGCAGATATTTCAGGTCGGGACACGTTACAAATTTGACTGGACAGCAGGAACGCTCAGCTTAATAGCACAACTGTTGCTGTCTGGCTGATAAGGCAATCTGAGTAAATTAAATCCGAGGAAAGATTGAAACTTCAGTGATAATATGACTTCAGTCTTTTATCCCTGTCTAAACGTTTTGACGAATTACTACAAAGAGATCATTTATCTGAGATAAATGATCTCAGGCCATCTGGCTTGATTCTTTAATGTCTTGTGGAAGCGTCTTTCTGTCACAAAACTCAGCACCAAGAGAATAGCAGCTCAAACTGCACCAGTAGAGTTGACAAAACTAATTTATCAAATAAGCTGTGCGTTGTTGCTTGTGGTCTTCATTGGGATCAGAAGGAAGTGGGCAGAAGGTAAATAGATCTAAGTCGATCCAGCCTGGCTATCACCTTCCTACTCAATTCCATTCAATTCTCATCTGTCTTCACTGCTCCATCTGAGCTTTCTCCCATTGACTTGGATTCCTTCAGTAAAATTTCAACCTGTTCAATCAGTGAACAGAAGAAGAAGCTGTTCTCGATGACGATGATGTTTTCTTTTCTTTTTTTTGTGCTGTTTAAAAACAATGCACCAGGTAAGGAATGGTGATGAACTCAGTTAGCGATTGATGGAAAGGCTAACTTCTAACGTCTCTGAGCAGAAAGATGAGTAGCACTGAACTAAAATAATATCAGCAGCACTTTCATTTGATCACACTCATTAATTACAATCACAAGTTCATCAGCGTAAAAGTTATTACTACCGATCCTTTGACAGAGTTTACAGAGATAACAATAACAACTGCTTGTATGTTTTAGCCCTATTCTCAGTGACCGATCAAAACGTACTTTGAAGCAGTGGATTCCTTGTAATCTCAGAATAATATGTCTGGAAAACAGAATTGATAGTTTTCAAAAACTGTAATGTTAATTAAGTTAGTTTAGTGTCCTTTAATAGAGGTGAACATTCCCACTTTAAGGTCAAAGCGAGTGATAAATGAGTCAAATTATTTGTTTTAGGGCAGTACAGAATGATGTAATGTCTTAAAATGTTAAAATGAACTATTTTTAAAGAAAAAAAAGAGTATCTCATAAGAAAATTTCAGTTACTCTCCAATCAGAAAAAAAAAAGGTGGTGCAGCTCTAACTCTGATCTGTGTACAGGGCTGCACTCCAACACGCATCAGCACCATTTCTGGTTCTCAAAGAAAAAATGCAATTTGCAAATCTGTGTGAAAGGACTACTAATGAGAACGCACGCATGTTTAACACGCTGCTCCTCTTTACCCCCAACTCATCCGGCATGCGATTTCTAAAAAAGAACATTTATTTATATCAGTGGATCTATCAGTGGCAGATTTGGCAAAAAAAAAAAATAATAAAATTACTTCTACGTTTCTCAGGGTGGATTGATTTATTTGTCCTACAGAGAAGAGATTCCTCACTTTCCAATGTCCGTCAGGAAGCTTGACACCAGGCAGGCTCAACATTTCACGCTGAGGTGTTGATAGCAGCTCTTTTGGCTGCTTCTTTAATGAAAATCCACTTTATGCCAACCTGCATCAGCTTCCTCTCCTTAACCTGCGCTCTGACCTCTTTTCTCAGTTTTTTTCTGTGACCCCTCGTCTCTATCCTTCAGGTGGCTGTTTATGTCGAGAAAGAAACTGAAACGTTTCACTAACATCGCTTTAGTGAGGGGGCTGCCTGATTACACGATCACTAAAATAGACATAGCATTTGCTATGCTTCGTTCCTTACGCAACCAATTTGGCAGATGGGAGTTGAGGGTTTTTAGAACATGTTTAATCACATCAGAATTACTCACTTATTTACAT
Organism: Phalloptychus januarius; assembly: GCA_902982915.1. Taxonomy (NCBI): domain Eukaryota; kingdom Metazoa; phylum Chordata; class Actinopteri; order Cyprinodontiformes; family Poeciliidae; genus Phalloptychus; species Phalloptychus januarius. The sequence continues at coordinate 2,767,384 of CADWAE010000230.1, forward strand.
AAAGCTGTTATTTACTCAGTAATTTACCCATTATGGGCTGGAAAGGATTACAAATAATAAAATAAAATAAAAAGGTTTCAAGTCAGGCTTAAAGCTCTTAGTTTGGCTTTAAAGTTGCTATTTTATTTAGAAAGCGAAAGAACGTATAATTTTGTATTTAACCTGGAAACATTTCTCACATTGCTGCTCTGCTACATTTTAGAATCAACCAGCCTCGTTAGTGACTGAAGCATCAACTGCGTATTAATCCATGCCCAAAAGTAGTAAGGTGTGCAGCACAGATAACATGGAGTTACCAGCTATTTTAGGGCTTCGCTTGATATGTTTTGCAATTTTTAAGTAGTTGTCTTCATCGTAAACTAACAAGCAGCTGCAGGAAAAGGAAAGCAAACTTGCAGGGAGACAGGCTTCCTGTTGGTTTGGTCTTTTTGATTTTTTTTTTCGTTGCTTTTGGCGGAAAACGTTAATGATCACAGGGAATTGGACTCTGACCATTTGGTTCCTCAGCAGTTAAAAAAAATACAAGTTGGGCTTTTTTTAATTAACAGAACAACAGAAGTCTAACCCAGACATTCAGTGCAATGAAAAAAGCATTTTAGATTTCTTCTGTCATCTTTTTGGAACACTTTCATGCTTCAGCTCATCAAACAAATTTAACATGAGACAAAGAAAACCGGAGTAAATACAATATGCGGGTTAAAAATCAGGATTTATTTGGATTCTAAACTTAAACCTTTCTACTTTAAGTTAAATTTCACAAGCACTGATTACTAACAGTCTTGCAGATTCAGAAAATGAGTTAGAAGCTGTCTGACAACATGATGCCAAAATGCAACACATCATGCCTCGATTTAAAGGAGGTAGAAATCCAAAACAAAAGGTTGATATTAATTGATATTATTGTCAGATCTACCAAACAGAAATAGATCTGATAATGATACTGGAGTTTCTGATGTAAAACAATTATGACCATGTATGCACAGTTTTGAGCAAAGCTTTGGCTCCTGAAGGAGTAAAGGATTTGTGATTACTGAATTGGGCTGTGGCCTTTTCAACTGGCTGTAGAAAAAAGGAGTCCCCTCCCAGCCCTCTCCTCCTCTCTATGCAGTATCTCTTATATTGCAGGGCCTCCCTTTAGTTTCCCAGAATTCCTCACAGCTCACAGGTCCCCGTGGAGCCGTTCCTGTATTTGCTGTGTAGCGGCAAACCAATCCCATCCTTCTGTTCCTGAGGACATGCAGCCAATCGCTGCGCGGCTCTGAAATGACCCACTTGTGCACACACACCCACACGCACACACACTCTTCTCCTGATCTCACCTTGAACATCAAGGTTGGACAAAGATATATGTGAGAGACTCCTGGAAAACCAGTAACAAACGGAGATAAAAACAGTGGCGACCTGATTCCAGGTTGGTTGGTTCTTCTCAGAAAGATTTAGACCCTAATCTTTTCTGTTTTGTACGCACAAATTGAGCCAATGAGAAAAATGTCATTTTAGAGGATAGAATGAAACCCTGAGTCTGACCAACACTATAATTTAGCTTGTTCTTCCTCATTTATTCAATTCAGGTTTTGATGCTGACAGGCAATTGAAACGGGCATCTGCTCGGGTTCAACACAAAACATGACAAATATCCTGTCAAAAACTGTTTTTCATGGCCGCCGTTGTGCAGATGACAAGCAAACAGAGGTAGCCTTAACGAGGATACAAACGTCCTCGTATTTAGACTGACACTAGAGCATCCTCACATTAAATTACGTACTGATCGACTAGGACTCGCTGATGGTGTGAATGCGTTCCACGGAAGTTGCAAGGAGGAAGTCAGTTCGGAGAAAAACAGCAGCGTGGAACAGACCGTATGATTTCAGCGTTTGTTGACTCAAATCCACTGTCTTCTGAGTCTGTACAGTCATAATATGGGGGGATAAAGTGGATTTTCAGTGTGATGGTTGAACGGTAATGAGGATATCTTATGTACAAAATGCATAAATCCCCTTAATAATAAGTTGTATCTTCCAAAGCAGCGATAGAATCTGCAGAGGCGAATCCTCTGAATGATTCTGATGAAAGGTTTCATCAGAATCATTCAGTAAGCGTTAAGTGGTAACACTTTCTGAGACGAGATGCTTCTGGGTGACAGAAAAAAGCCTGCAGTTCTGATAGTTTTCTGTTTATTAAGCAACTATTGAGTCTGTGACTTCAGAAATGTGAAAAAGAAGAAGACATTTCAAAGATGATTGCTTCTAGAAATACAAAATAGATATTAACCATAATGTCTGAACTTTTCAATTCTTCAAATGAAGATGAGTCAATGAGGGATTTCTAAGACAAAAATGTCTTTAAGGTGATAAAGGGAACATTCTGTTTTTCTGGGGCTTGATGTTTGCTCTCTTGGATCCGGTCATTGCACCAACTGAATCTCTTGGTTTTAGGCATCAATCCAAGATCTGTTTCATCAAACATTTTTCCAAGGTCAAGCAACATGGACACCCAGCTAGACAACACCTGGAGCCATTTAGAAATCCTTCGCAACTTAGGAAAAACCTGAGACTAATTTATCCCTAGAACACATTTACAGCACATTTATATAAAATGAAATCTAGAGATGGGCTGCCCAGTGGCACAGCTGGTAGAGCTGTTGCCTTGCAGCAAGAAGGTTCTGGGTTCGATTCCCGGCCAGGGTCTTTCTGCATGGAGTTTGCATGTTTTCCCTGTGCATGCGTGGGTTCTCTCCGGGTACTCCGGCTTCCTCCCACAGTCCAAAAACATGACTGTCAGGTTAATTGGTCTCTCCAAATTGTCCCAAGGTGTGAGTGTGTGTGTGTGCATGGTTATGTGTCCTGTCTGTCTCTGTGTTGCCCTGCGACAGACTGGCAACCTGTCCAGGGTGACCCCACCTCTCGCCCGGAATGTTGGCTGGACCAGCAAACCTCCCGGCCCCATTAAGGGACAAGGGTGTAGGAAAATGGATGGATGAAATCTAGAGGTTTGTATGAAATTCCATATTGACAAAAAAAAATCAATCAAATGACAATCATTAATCATAAACTGGCAAGAAAAAAAGCAGGCTGTCATGATGATTGCAAGTTTGGAGGAAACAAAATTAGTTCAGTTGAGAGTTGCTGGTACAGCATGCAGCACTGATTTTAGGCTCACTTTCACACGGCTTGAAAATCAACATATTTCCATCTTGCTACGGCTAACGTGAGGAACGGCCATATTGAGACGCGGAGTCTGCCTCACAAATTGTTATCGGGGGTCGTGAGTCAAAAGTTGCTCCCAGTTTCCCAATGAGAAATTCAAATCCGTGAGCATTCCTGTTGATTTTTCAGACTAGTAAGTTGGAATTTCCCAGAATGCAGCATCAGTCCTGTCAACCCTGAACGCATCGAAAGCTGACTGCAAACCTAACAGTGGGAACAGATGTTTCTCCAATTAAGAGTCAAAGAAATTTGAAACAAAATTAATCAAAAGCATCTACAACAACTTTAATGTTTTTTTTTCCTGATTTTATAAACATCAAAAATGAACAATAGAAAACAGGCTGAAGGGGAAACAGATTTATGACAGTATAAAGTCAGTAGGGGCGTAAAGGACGACAGGAAAGAAGGAGGGAAGCTTCCCCTCGTCTGTCAGTCATCAGTCCATCACTTCATCTCCTCCTCCTCTCTTCCCTCTCTCTGTTCCTGTCTCTGTTCTCTTTATTCCTCTCTCTATCCCCTTCTCTGTCTCTCTCCCTCTCTCTCTTGTCTTCATACTCTCGCTCCCCTCCCTGTCTCTCCCTGTGTCCCCGTCTCTTCCTCTGTCTCTTTCGCTGTCATCAACTCTTTGTCTGTCCGCTTTTCGTCTCCGGCCCTCCTCCTCCTGCCGCTCCTCTTCCTCCGACCTGTCTTCAAGCCTTCGTCCACGGGCCTCCCCGCGCGCGCGCTCGTCCAAGTCACGCTCAGGGTTCCTCCTGTCCTTCCCCTGCTTCTCGACGTCGTTGTCACTCCTGCCTCCTTTTTGCCTCTTGTCCACTTTCTCCTTATTCTTCTTGTCCTTTCCCTTCTTCTTCTTCTTCTCTTCAACGCGTCCCTTTTTCTTCTTCTTACGTTTGCTGTCAAAATCTGGAAGACAAAAAGGGCGAGAGGATTTATAACAGATCGTGCCAAAGAATAAAAAAGTTTAAGTGTGCAAATGATGCAACTTTATTCTAAGAAACCAATTCAATTTGTTGCTCCACATATGCATAACAACTGCAGCTTTGCTGCTGCTGAACAAAGTCTATGGCTGCATACTGAACCTGACCAGCAGGATTTTATGTCTGCAATCAGGCTACAGAAGGTTCTCAACCTATCCTCGTTCCGTAGAATCAGCTCTAAAAGTTTCCCTGTAGTCTGTTTAACCCAAAGGCTTTTTTTAATGCATTTCGTGGCCATGAAGGGAAGAGAAACTAATGACTCGGAAAACAAGTTCTCAGCTCCACTGTCTTTTATAGCAGAAATGAAGCAGGGAAATAAAAGAGCTGAAGACTACAGACGATGCACCAGCCTGAACAACAATAAGTGTCAAATTAAAAAACAAAGTTTAGAAAGTTAGATCAATAAAGAGGAATGTTACTTTAGCCAAATATCTGTACGAAGATGACAAATGAACTGTTTAAATGCAAAGTTTTTACTAGCAGAAGAGGAAGAATCTACAGAGGCTAAGATCTTCACATCTGGGTGGCTTTGTCTGCTGTAAAATACTAAATCATGTTAATAAACATTTTGATTTGTTGCTGAAATTGTAGTTCATTTCTGAATATTATGAATAGGTAAAACTCTGGTAGAGATTTCATGTTTTAATAATCCAATTTTCTTTCATTTAACATTAACTTTTGTCTTGTCACACTTCGTTTTGCTTTAGTGGGATTTTATGAGTCAGTAACACATAACTGTGCAGCAGAAATACAACAGGAGTAAAACAAATGTAAGCTGTGGCTTAAATTTCAAATCAAATGCATCCACTAGCATATTTTGCCATGCAGACATGTTCAGATTAATCAGGAACGTTGCACTTTTCCATTAAAACAAAGCTTATTTGTAAAATAAAAGTGAAAACCAAGTCTCATTGTTCTTCCACTTCATGCTAAGACTGCCAAGTAAGTCTACTGTAGTAAAAATACTTTAAATTTGTGGTCGTGACAAAAAATATGTAGCATTTTATGAGGTATGAATTACTTTTCAGGCACTGAGGAGTCATCTTTATACTTTATGTAACCACCGACCTTTACTAAACCGTAGGACCCGTTAAATGTGGGCAGAAATCAAGATATGGAAACAAACTCTAGCCTGGCATACCTGAGCTGCTGCTGCTGCTGGAGGAGGAGTCAGAATCTGATTCGCTGGAGGAATCGGAGGAGGAAGAGTCTGACGACGACGATGATGAGGACGATGAGTCAGACGATTCAACTTCCTGGTTTTGAGTCATGATCATCTTTGGTGCGTTCTTCAGGTGTTCCCTCAACTCGTCGCTGAGGAAGAAAGTTTGCGCAAGATTTACTCGCCGACGGCAAAAATGATGTCAAACGACTGACGATCCCACGCAGAGATAAAGTGACACGTCAGACACGAGAACCAGGCCTTGGTGGATTTATGTAACTTACGTCAAGCCTCCCAGTCCAATGGAGGTGAAGAAGTTGATGGCAAAACGAGTGTTTCTGGGGTTGTCGCGAGGAAAAAGACCCTCAAAGAAGGTCTGCAGGGTTCTGCAAAACAAACATTAGAACATAAACTATAATTATATTCATAAAATATATGTTCTGGAGCAGAAGAATTAAAGAAGTCATAAATTGCAATGGTATTCATGCTGGTTACTCCCAATTTTCTGAAACTGACCAACATCTGCCCTTAAAAAAGGAACTATTTATTAAAACAATGATGCACATATCACCATAGTTTAATCTATTTATCTCTCCAAAACAGAAACTATGTTCTTCTATTAAGACACTGAACTGTGTGTGTGTGTGTGTTCGTACGGGTCTTTGAGCCGCTGGTTGAGTTTTGGGAGGCCCATGTAGGCGCAGAGCTCCTGAAACAGGATTTTCACAAAAATCCTGCTGGATGACGTCGTGGTCTCCTCACTCATCCGGATACACTCCAACACCTGATCAAGAGTCATTTAAAACAAAAATAAAATGTCGTTACTGGTTCACTCAGACCGAGAGGAACCTTCTGACGTGTGATGAAACCATTCTGTGTCTCCTTACACTCCACGGCACGGAGTCTGTGTAGAGCAGATGAGCGAACAGTCGGGCCACGTTCCTCAGCTTGTTGGTCTCCAGGCGGTGGATTGTGTCGTACTGCTCAGCAAATATGGCCTCGAAGCTCTCCATGTACTCCTTCTTCAACAGACAGAACCTCTGGAAATATACGGACAGACAGACACAGAGCATAATAAATGTCAAGGTTCTCAATTTTAGTGAACACATAACTGAGTCACAATTACACAACAATTTCCCAAATAAAGTGTGAAACAGAAAGTTAGCATGTTAGCTATAAATGCTAATGTTAACAATATAGGTAAGAATGGTATACAAGCTGTTAGTTAAGCTAACAGCTTGTAGCTTAACAGTAGCTACTGTGAGCTAGCATGCTAGTCATAGCATGTTAGCTAACGGTTGCATATTAGCTTAGGTAAAAATATCACCAAAATTGTTCCCCTTTTTCTTTCTTTTCTTCAAAGAAAATAGCAAGAAGAATAGGGAAAAATAAAAATAACTTAATTTTATCATGACACTGTTCCACTGTTAGCCAGATTGCTAATGTTAGCTCAAGTTGCTATCTGGAATAATATGTTATAAGAATATCAGCTAACGGTACATATATTTAATTGTCTATCTACTGTTAGCAGTAAGTAGTTTTCCTTTCTTAAGCTACTTCATGCAAAGCTGCACATACAATTCATGTCAAAGGATTTAAACTTTTTCAGCTTATGCCTCTGTTTTAATGCCTGTAATTCAATGTGCCTGTCCTGCATCACTTTAACATATTTTTTTCAAATAGTATTTTCACCACATTTACAAAATAAATGCAGATTATTCCAGGTCATTTTGCCATGCAAGCGTAATTTCTCAATCAAACAAACTTAATGCGACGACAGAAAATGGCTAGTTTTTCGATCCAACAACTACTTAATAACTTTAATAACTTTAAGTACATTAATATCAGAGTGTGGAGATTGTGCGTCTCACCCCTGCAAGCAGACCGAAGAACTTCTCATAGGTCCTCTGCTGAGCACAGCAGTCCAGGATCATATTACACAGCTCTTTCTGTTCACACAAACACAGAAAACATCGTCGATACGAGCAAATATGCTTCTGTCACACCTGCACAGTCAAAATAAGAGTTTCACATCAAAATGAAGACGTATTGCAAATGCCAGATTAAGTCATTCACAGAGCAAATTCAACAACAACTGTTGAAGTCATCTTTACTTTAGATGAAAGAATCAGGAGGTTTTTATTGGTTTTTAAGAAACATACAAGTTTAGCTCATGAAGAATTATGGAAGGAATACTTTTTACTTTTTAAAGAAACTAAGAATGAAATAAAGCAACAATACTTGATCTTTGTCTTATAATATACATCCTGATCAGGTGGTCTGACATCCGATGAGTCTCATCAATGTTTCTCCCCGTCTCAGTGTTGGTTCCCCAAATTATTACAGTTTGCTCATAAAACCGAGCGATCCAAAAACGTAAAAAAATAGATCAATTCAAAATGTTCTTGATTGATTATGATAGATCAGGGTCAGTCAAACTTTTCTCATTGGAGCGCAAAAGAGGACAGTGGTTGATTCTTAGACCTTTGTCAGGTTGGATAAGATCGGCTTCCTATGTGAAAATCGCCTGATCTCCTGAAATTAAAAAAATCGGCTCTGATAAATCGGCTGGCCAATAAATCGGTGCACCCCTACGATAGACCAACATAAAGTAGTTAATTGTGAATAACTTTTTACCTTACCCTCCACAGTCTGTAATAGTTATTGAAGTCAAATTTAATGAAATTATAAAAACTTTTACAAATACTGTAAGTGCCAGATAAGTGCTTATTGCAGTGGCCTCAAACTATAACTTGTAGATGTGTCCCTTGTCCTAAAAAATGGCTGAAATGCCTCACTAGCATGCAGTCAGGCTCTACAGAGCTCTGCTAATGAGCTAATCATCCCAGAGCCAGGTGTGCTGAAGCAGAAAGACATCTGAAAGTTGCGGGACATCGGCCCTTGAGGACTGGAGTTCGAGACCCCTGGCTTAGGGTGCAGGAACTGCAGAAATATCCTTCCTTAGACAATCTGCTCTACAAATTGCCATTAACTGATCAAACAGATGTGGCTTTATTGCTTTATTACTGAAATGTTCTGGAACGAAGGTCGACTGATTTGTCTTGGTTTTATATATATAAGCTGGATTCTGATCTTTAGGTCTTAAAACTTCTAAACCCAAAGCAGAGAGAGAGAGTTTATGCAGCAATGTCAACTAGACAAAGCGGTTATGCTGTAATTTTCACAAGAGTATTAAGCAGCTGGCTGGCTGTGATGTGATTCCGCGATAATAGCCTTCTCATCGGCAACATCTGTCCCACGCATAGTTATATCTGCCAAAGGTTGGCTCCCCACTTCTGAGCGCTGCTGCGAGGATAGCTGCATGATTTTAGTTCTGTGAATCGAAAGCAGGTAGTTAAATGTGTAATTAAAACTCTGCTGGCAAAACGCCGTCTGACTGGCGCAGTCCTACACGAGGATTCATCAGTCGCCTATTGGGTTAAAGGAGACACGTTGATTTTTCTTGACTTTGATGTGACGGCTTCAATAGCAGCGCGATTCCGGCGCAGTAAACACTTGAGCGGGCACGACGGCGTGAGGCATCAGCAGCGGGTAGGGCGTGTTGGTGGACGAGCGTCTTCAAAAGTGTGTGTCGCAGCTGTTGTGAGTGATTCAGCCTTGATGATGAGTGACAAGGCCGACAGCTCTGACCTCTCTTAAAAACACGCGGCGTTGATGTCTGAATGTTTGTGCGGAGAGTCACGGCAGAGCACAGCAGGTGTTTGCTCTTGTTCAAACACATTCGGCATCAAACAAAGTCTGAGATAGTAAAGATGCATCTCAGGGGGCGGCTGCTGGAGAAAAGGATGAAAAAAAAAAAAACACACGGCATGTTCATTCCTCTCTGCTTTCAGCAAAAAAATTTATCTAGGGTTTGGAACATGCAGAATTACCTCCATTTTTCTCAATCAGGTTGGGTTTTTATTCTAACTTGACTTAGAGAAATCCCGTCTGACTAACTTGATTACATTGTCACATTATCAGTTCATTTTTGTTAATATTTGTCACACAAAAAAGGCTTTAGGGGAAAAAAAACGTTTTCTGACAGAGTGCATTAATTAAATGATACAAACTTGGATTTCTGTAAATCTGAGGTTAAGTGCATGTGAATTGAACATTACGTCTTCATTGTGCAAAATTCTCCGTCTCTTTTCTGTCCTGGTGGAGTCGCTCCTCCCTCTTTGATCCCAGATTCTCAGGAAATTGATCCAGATGTGAGAACAAGTTGTACATTTTGATGCTCATGTTGCTTCCATAGTTCAGAAAGTTGACCTGACTTAGCAAAGCCCACACGATTTTTGGATTCAGCACATCAAAATTATGCTAAAACAGTTAAAAAACCCAGACAATATTTTGGCTGTTGACCAGTGTAATCAGCCCCCATTTCCTTAATTTTCTGACAATTGGGCAATGTTTGTGTAAAAGCCGATCTTATCTACCAATCTTATCTACCGCTGCAAAACAGGTGTAAAAATCAGCCACTGATCCTTTTTGCTCTGCCATGACAGCGGGCTGACTGACGGACCCGGCCACGTCTGCACGTTCGTGGTTAATAGTCACCCCATTGTTGCCAACTTAGCAACTTTGCCACAGAGATTAAAACCTTCATCTTTGATGCAGATTTTTCACTTAGACTTCTATAGACAAACACAGAGTCATATCTTTACATCACTCATTTTCAATTCAAAAAGTGTACTTTTCAAGATGAAGGCTCACTTTAGACTATTTCTAGAAAAGAATTAGTCTAAACTCAATTCCCGTTACACTGAGAACAGCTTCAACCATTTTTAAACACTTTGAACTAAATCCAACTATCTAGGAAAAAAAGATGGCGTTTATATCTAAAGCTCATTAAGCAATCAACACACAAATTCATCCTCACAATTACACAGACATACACACGCAGCTGACCGGCAACTATCAGCATCCAAACCTGCCATTATCATTGCACTAATGTGACCTGAGGACCACACACACAGATGAGGCTGCAGAATCAAGAAGGATGGCAAGTTATGTGACTGAGGAGTCCATTAAAACGTTAATCGCTTTTTTTGGGAGTTTTAACAACTGGTCACAAAAGCAGGTCAAACTATTAGCAGAAGAAGATACATAAAATATAGCTGTGTAGCATTTAGCTGTTATAAGAAATATATGATGAATTTGTCTTCATATGTATATATATATGGATCAGAAGGATGGCATATTTCACAATGCATTGAGTAAAATAACATAAGGTTGATTTTTAATTAAGCTTCAATCTTATTTTAAGCTAAAACAAAAAAAAAATATTTAGAATGTGATAAAAGAATATTCAAAATAAACCCACCAATTACAGAACATGGCCTTGGATTTAAGTATTTAAAAGCTTGAAGTGTTAGACAGTAAGACGTCAAACAGCGCTGTGGCATCATTCATCCTCCATGTCTGCTCATGTGAAGAGAATGTCAAGTAACAAAAGGAAGCATGGAGACAGAGAGGGGCGTCATAACGTAGCTATGATATTTAGCGGCTCTCTGAGCAATTGTTTTGACAGGAGTGTGAAAGAAAAGATCAAATAAAGCCCTCTCTTTTCTTCAGTTAAACTAATGCTGATTGGTTGACAGCTAAAGCAAAAAGAGACCAATTTAGCTGCAGCTCAAGGATGTGAAACCCCTGTACAAAACCTTTTTACACAAGTAGTAGGCATAATTACCACCAATTAACCAGGGATGGAAGTAGGGCAACCAGCTCTGATCATCACAAGTCAGCGTGTCCTGCATGATTTAGATTCATCCCCACTCCAATGTTACCATAATGCTACCTCCCCAGCATGTCAGGAAGTTCAACACAAACCTGGTAATAAGCCGTCTATTTGATTTAGCTGAGCTGAACCTCTTGAGGGCAGGAATTGGCCCTTGAGACAAATGCACAAACAATGAAGCATGTGCACGTTGGCAATGTCACAATGCCTTTTTGTGAACATAAAAACAAGAAACCCTTTGGGAATATCGCTGCTGCCCCGTCAAAGGATGAGTTGCAACTATCAGATTTCTATTTGTATAATGATTTTAAGGACCAAGTATCAATCATTTGTCTTTCAGATAAAACCACAGAAGATTTTCAAAAGGTGTATGATGCAGGTTGCATTACTGATCAGTCCAAGCATTTCTCTGTTCATAGACTTACTGTTTGGCTGTCAGGAAAGTCCATCTTGATCAGTTTGTGGGCGCATTCCTCAAAGTCCAAGCTGCAAAAGTAACAAACATATAAACCAAACTGCAAATAGTACCCATTTCATTTTTATCTCATTATAACCTGTCACATCTTCTTTGGGGAAACCATGGCAACTGCACAGGCTAGCATGTTTAGGGCCGCCACTGTGAGGATATTCGTTAAGGAGACGACATTCACCGTGACCAAAACACCAATCATGGCAGCATCGTAGCAGCATGTCTGGAAGCAAGAACACTCCTAAAATCTCCATCTTCACTCATCTTATATTAAAACTATCTCTCATGAAAACAGCCTCACTCTCTCTCTCTCAGCCTTAAATAACCGACCAACTCAATCAAATGCAGCAGGAGCTGTGAGCAACTGCCAACACCCAGAGACAAAACTGAGTCACCAACTGTGCCAATGTGCGTCTCTGAGGCAGGCAGGGTGAGTGTGTGAGCAGTCGTTTAGCTATTCTGTTCAGGACATTCTCTGGCATATTTATCAATGTGCTGAAGACAGGTGGGATTTATGGGGGCCAAAGCCCAGTTCTGATGCAGTGGAACCCCTGTTTTTTAGGATTAAATGCAGTTACTAAAATGAATGGGAGCCAATAGAAAAGGGCTGGGCGATATGAACAAAAAAATTAAATCGTTGATGTTTTTCATGCCGGGTTACATTTTAACAGACTTCCTCTCTTGCTTCTGTGAGTTGTATAAATTGGTTGAGAATTTTTGTTTAATTAGGAGAATAAAGTCATAATATTACCAAATAAAGAACCTCCTAAAATTATGATTAAAACAAAAAAAGTAATTTTAATGTAAAAAAAAAAAAAAAAAGCTTGGATAGTTAATTTTTTGGTTATGTTTTGTGTTGGGAGTTCTCATAAAATTATAATCTCATCCTCCTAATATTCCCACTTTATTCTGGTATTTATTGATTTATTCTCATATTTTGACTTTGTTGTCATAAGACTCTATTATCGTTTCACCATGACTGCAATATTTGTGCAATATTGCGACTTTATTCTTGTAAAATATATATTTTTTGCCTTATCCTTATATTCTATTGTTGAACTGGCTTAAATTCAAATAAATAAAATCTGTAAAAAAAACTTTGAGCCATGCGGACATCAGTCTGAACTTGTTGGAAAAAATAAAATAAATCCAGATTTTCCAAATATAACATTTTCAAAGAAACAAAAAACTTACTAATTGATAACATATATTTATCGCCCAGCTTTAGAAGAAATATGCAGCTGTGAGTTTGTACCTGGACTGAATAGCGAGGTAAATGGTTCTCCTGAAAGCGACGAGGTTGACTTCTGTCTTGTCAAAGATGGTGACCTTCTCATCTGGGAGAGAAGAAAAGATCAGTTTGAGTAATTGGTAAATATTTTTCCACAAAACTTATCAAAAGAAGATCATAAAAATAAAACTTATGCATGTACACCTCTGACAGGCCAATAACTATTCACCAGGCGAGATCAAGGACCAAAAAGAGTTTTTTTTTCCTCCCAACAAACCAAATCAAATTAGTTTTTAGAGAAGCAGGCAGAAAAAACTACAAAGTAAGTTGTTTTCCCGATTGGATACAAAAACCACTGAATCCTACAGTTTTTTTTAAATACAGAAACATTGAAGCCATGTCATTAAATTTTCTTCTCAAAGCCATTTTCCTTTAAATAAGGACTTTAAAAATGTACACTTTACCTAAACCCAAAAATACAACGACTATCTTATCTACATGATTTACGCTTTTTCAGTTGTAAACATTATTAGGACAACCTTTAATTAAGAATGGCAGCGACTTCACTTTGTTAACCTTACCTTCTCCCGCTTCCTCGTTCTCATCTTCCTCCTCCTCCTCCTCGTCGCTGCCATCCCCCTCCTCTCCCGAGTCGCTGCTGCCTTCATCCAGGATATCTGACCGAAGGCGACAGCTGATTGGTCAAACTGTGGTCGAACTGGACTGCGCTTCAAAGTGAAGGATGTTCTCACCTCTCTTGATGGTTTTGTATTTCTCCTCGTTCTCTAGGAAGTCTGGGTCCAACCTGAACACGTCTGTGAACATACAAACACCAGCAATGTTTACACACACACATCTAGATGAAGTCACCCACGCCGCTTTCTCTTCATCTTACTGAGGACATCCTCTGTGTTGTACTCGTCATCCAGCGGCAGCATGTGGGTGAACTGGTCGTCCTCGTCCACCAGGTCCAGGCCTTCGGGGATGACGGGGTGATCTTTGAAACCGTCCTTCCTGATGGCAAACATCACCTCGATCATATACTGGACCCTTTTGTCAATGGACGATTCGTGGAGGATGTTCCTGAGACGCTCAAATATGGCTGCAAGAATGAAAGAAAGACAGTTTTTGTTGAAATATTCAGCAGGTTTTAAGATTAAAAATCTGTAATTGGAAGCAGAGATGAGGTCAGAATGCTCAGCAGATGGACAGATGACAAGATTTCTATACGTTTTTCCGTGTAAAAATTCCATATTGCTCCCAGACTTCCTAGTTGATGATAGCTTTTAGATCTGAAAAGTAGTAAAAATTAGGAAACTCCTGCCTTTTCCAGGCCTTGCAATAATGGAAAAAGAAACAGACTGAAAGATGGAAGGGTGGATGGACAAATGGACCGACTATTAATGGATGGATGGGAGTCTGGAAATGCAAATATTTCCAGACTGTTTTCTTTTTACTTATCCAGACCTGGGAAACCCCCGAATCAGGCTGCATGTTACTCTGCGCTGTGTTGGAACCCTGGTGCATCTAAACCTGTGTTGACCTATTTTAGCAGGCATACAACGTCAGTAGCTGCTGACGGAGCGTACCGTTGATTCCACGGGGCGAGACCTCGGTCAGTTTGAGTCCACACTCCTTGAGGAAAGAGATGGCCACCTCCACGCTGTCGTCAGTCGGACGCTCCAGCAGCAGAGTGAGCATCTCCAAACACAAAACCTCGTGGGCCTGAGGGAGGAGAGGAGTGAGAGATGCAATACGAACACACACACATTAGAGCCGGACGTCGACACTCGAGCTGCACAACACCACGAGAGGGAGAAATCAGGACCTACCACGTTCTGGTTGATGAGATGAGCCACGAACTTTGAGGCCGTCAGGCACTGTTGCTGTAAGAAGATGCTTCAATGAGCAACTTTTTCCCAAACACAATAAACATTACATTAAGCTTTATGGTGAGAGCAAAGTTACCTGCGGAAAAGCGAACAGACTGTACAAACTTCGACAGCGGCACATGAAAACACATTCTAGGTTATGTTTAAAAGCTTCCTCCTCTACCAGCTACGCCTCTTATTTAGCTCCAGATTCCTCTCCACTCACTAATTTGGACTCACATCGCCTCCATCTGTTCGTATTGGAAAACTTCCACCTCTGGGAATAAAGGTGAGTCTGTCACATTCAAACTGCTCATTCAGTCGAAACCACTTCTCTGAAAGGACACGTTTGCCATTTTTAGGACTCTGAATGAATTCACCTGAAAGAGCATTTAAGTTAGACTCCAACTACAAATGACGGTAATTTTAATGACCAATTAATCGATCGATTGCATAAAAAATTGGTGCATTCTGCAATTTTTTCATTTAATCACGCAAGCCTTTGTTGCATAAGAAATACGGTAAAAGATGCAAATAAGCAAATATTTAAATGACTATTTTTAAATACAAAAACCTCAATGCCTGAAATGCAATAGGACAGCATTCCTGTAGTGTATGCTTGTTCATTTGCAGGTAAAGAAAATACATACTATCTACTAATCAGTTATTTATTTTTTTTAATTAATACTTTAAGATAGTAAAAGGTGCTCACTATGAGATTGTTTTGTTTTTTTCCAGACTTTGAAGCAGGCAAAGCTAAAACAGCCATTTGAGGTGTTCTGGGTAGAACAGATTTAAAGACAAAGGGATTTTTTTAACCTCAATGCAAAATATATACATTTTTGTGCAGTTTTGGTTTAATATCTGCAAAGAGCTTGTTATTCTTCCAGAAAATTACTATTTTTAGAGTCTGTGTACCTCAGGCAAGGATTAATTGATTACCAAATCGATCAATCATAATTAATCGTTTCAGTCCTAAAGGGATCACAAGTAGGGGAAGCAATTGAAGGTTATCACTAGATTAAGCGTGCCACTTAAAAACCCAAAATTTCCAAAGAAGCGTATTACTTCACCACAGAAGCCAGAAATGTAATTTGTTGTTGGTTGTTAGTCCTTGAAGCCTGACTGACCTTGAGGTTGCGCCGGTAGCTCCTCCTGAAGCTCAAGATGAGGCGTTTAAGGATCAGCTCTCCAATCTGTGGGAACTTTGAGTTGATGATGGCCACGACGGAAGCGTAGACATGAGTGAAGATGGGCGAAGCTGCTTGGGCCTGCAGCACTGACCGAGCCAGAAGCCCCCTAGCAGACAGACAGAGGAGCATTTGAAAAGTCACAAACGGACAACATACAAACGACAAATCCCTTTCTGCTTGTTGTTACACATGGAAGAAATATTTGCAGAAATAAAAAATAAACCAGAATTTGCATCAGTGTAATGTTCAGTAATTGCTCACCTTCCCCTGACAATGTTTTCCTGTAGCAGCTCCTGGATGATGTTCACGATGTTTGACACGTTGACTTTGTTGATCAGACCGTTGATGGACTTCTTCAGAGCTTCCCAGCTCATCCTCTGATAGGCCAGACTGTGAAAAAGGGCGGGGCATCAGTGATTACGCAACGACAACAGACAGAGATAATTAATGTCGGTAGCAGTCTGCCGTTCAACGTGATTTAACAAACTTTGAAACAAAAGCACCAGAAGACAAACAGTAAAAGAGGTTTGTAGCTTTTTTAGACCCAATCTGACCTGCTCTTGTCTGTGATTTGCTGCTGCATCATGCGCAGTTTGGCCGGCGGGATGTAAGCGCCGCCGGTCCTCGTCAGGATCGGGTCCAGCTCCTCCTTCTTCTTCTTGACTGGCGGCTCTTCGCCAGCAGTCGGCTCCTTGTCTGCTGGAGGGGAGCCGGAGCGGCCCCGTCTCCTGCGCTCTGAGTCTTCATCTCTGTTGGCTCGCCGATCGAAACGTCTGTCCCTGTCGTCACGTCGGTCGTCGTAGCGATCGCTGCACACAGATGAAAGAAGTTTTTAGGCCATTTACAAAGGCAGAGACGCAAACCGGACCCAATGCTTTTAAAATGTTATTTTTGCAAATTGCAGAGGAACATAACACACTATTGGAGCAAGTTTCTCTCCAGAAATGATAAACTTCAATTAGAATGACTGGTTTTCTGGAACAGAACGAGCTTTAGGAAGTTTATCTGGCTTTGTCTGCTGCAAAAAACAATTTCAATGTTTGACTCAATCATCTGGTTGTTGATCTGAGATGAAGTTGAAGACGTTAGAGGTGGTCATCCTCCTTTTTTCTACACACTGAGCCACTGGCATTGAAGCAAATGCTCAGCATGATGCTGCCATCACCTGGACTAATGCTGCAGTGCGTTTAGGTTTCAAAGTCTCACCTTGACCTTCAGGTTAAGGTTTCACCTTCATTCATTCCCAGGTTAATATAACAACTCCCAATAAACAGGACAAATGCAACAGAAACATCAAAGCCTAAAAAATGACCTTCATTACAATGATGTGTGTACGTAAACCTTTGACTAGGACATAAAAAATATGCTACAAGCATCGACAAATTGCAGATTCTGGTTTTACATTATTTCCAGTAAGATTTCATAGATTATTTGCTCAGATCAGATTTAAATGTCACATAATGTTAATGTTGCAATAAGTTAAATTCACACATAATTTAGATTTTAAACATGCCATCATGACACAATAATCTCAAAAACATTTCCACACCTTCTTGTAAAAGAGATAAATAATGTTTTGTTTTACGTTTTGTTGACAGGATTTTGCCAAAGTTGATTAACCGTCAAAAGAGTTTTTATATGTGGTTTAAGTCAAACATACAGCTCTTTGGACCGGTCAAACAGAAAGTCTCATGGTTGGCTCTGTGTCTCTGTATCTTACCGAGCGTAGCGTCTCCTGTCGAAGCGGTCTCTGTTCCCTGGATCTGGACCCATCCTCTCGGCTGGATCTGGATCCCGACCTTTCCCGTCCCTTAGACTTTGATCCGTCTCTCTCTCTGGATTTGGATCGGTTGTTTTCTTTGGAATCAGATCCGTCTTCCTCCCTGGACCGTTTACTCTCTCTAGATGAGGATCTGTCACTCCCTTTGGATCTGGCTCTCTGGAAGAACAACAGAAGAGAAAATCCACATTTAAGTGCCATATCTTCTAACCTCCAACTAGTAATACAAATCAGAAAAGTTTTAACAGCAGGATGAAATTAAATTACCCTGAGAACACCAGACAAGCAGAAAAACATGCTGCTTTAGAAAAAATGTCCTGTGACAAACTTAACTTTCTAGCTCATACTGTGGGAAGGTGAAAGTCATCTTACTGGTAACTGTGCCACACTGCTTCTAATCTTCACTAGAGCACTTTGATGTTCATCATCCTCACTGCTGCTGTCGTCTGAGCTGCTTGCAGAGGAGCTCTTGGATTTGTTACTGCCTTCTGGAGAGGATTCCTTCTTAGCGCTTCTCTCCCTTGCATTAGCTGGTTGAGGCTCCTGTGCTCCTGGACTTGACTCATCATCTGAAGTTCCTACACATGCAGAAAGAGAAACACACTTTTTAGATATATAAACTACTAGAAGTGAAGAAGACTAAGAAGTAGGGACAGCAGATGTTACCATTTCTCTCTCTTTGTTTAGGACTGGAGCTTTCACTTCTGACTGGAGAGTCCATCCCTCTAGGCTACAATAATAAAACAAAGGAGCAAATTAAGTAAACACAAAGATTACGATGAGAACAGCACCTTTTGATAATCAGTAACTTCAGGTTTTGGTTTACAGCTAAGCCTGTCACAATAAGCAATTACCAGTACTCAATTAATCACACAATGAATTAAAAGGAGCCCAATAGTTTCCAATCTGATGATAAATATTTTCTAAAGGGCAATTTTGTTTACAGAGACATCATGATACATTTTTGATGATAGTTGTGTTATTTTTTTATTTCTGTTTTATTTTATGTTTTGTTGCTGTTGCCTTTTATTTTGGATATTTAAAATATCTCCTGGTTCCAGTGTTAAGTGTTGTTTACGAAATTAAAGTGTATTGGCCTCAGAGAGAAAAAAAAATCACATTATTATGCCATTATCGAGCCCACTTTTTTTTGCAGAACTGGACACTTGACTAGTACACTCCATAAGTTTGACATTATTTTATTTTTGTTTTTGAGAGATTCAGAACTAATTTGATCTGTATCATTTCCCTCCTATGCAATCCAGGTACATGGCAGGAAAAGATCTAACTAATAGCTGGACACACAAAAACAGTGAAGTTAATCTGCTTAGACTCACTGAAACATTAAGGTGACGGTGAAAAACACTGATCACTGGCATTTGTTGTCATATTTCATATTTAATTTATTACATCACGTAGTTTGGTTTATCGTTTATTTTTAATCTTATTAAAATGACCATCTGGAGATACATTACGCTACTCATAATCCCAGGTTTTGTGGCCATGTTAAGACAATTTACATAAGCTGAAGAACAAGGCCAGAAAGGAGACCGGAAATCCCTAAATAAGCTTATACACATATGTAATTAGTGAACTAAGATTACTGTTAGTGACCTATTTAAACAACAACAACATCAGCGTCTAAATAAATAATCTCAGAAGACGGGAATTGTTTTATCCACATGTGTATTTGTGTGAGCTAATGCTAGCTTCTACGCTAACTCTACCTTATTTGTGAAAACAAGCTAAAGTAGCGCTAGCATCAAATTCTGCGGCTGAAACCCGTTTATCCTCTGTCTCAGGTTAAACACTAATATTTTACTTAAAGTTTAAAGTCGCTAAATAATGTCTTACCGTTGCAGTTTTGAGACTTCTTTAAATTATTGTCGCTTTGTGGCGGAAAACGTTGCGCTGTAAACAGCAACCTCTTCCGGGTTAAAAACTGCTTCCGGATTTCATAATAAAAGTTTCCGAGAAACACGCAATATTTTTGGAGATGCAGCGAGGTGTACTTGAAATATTGAGTCAAGTAAAGCAAATTGTGGAAAAGGAATGAAAAAGAAAGAAATGTAAAGAAATATAAATTTAAGAATTGATGTGTTAAAAAAACTTATAAATGTCAGACAAAGATAATCGGAGTAAGGAAAGTAAAATGAGATAAAAAGTGAAAAGAGAAACAAATATTAAGAGTTGTTCTTACTCCTTAGATTTAAAAAGGTTTCTGGTAAAATTTTATTTGGTTTAACACTTCTGTTCATTTTAAGGGTTAAACTTGTTTCAACATTTCTGCTTCACTTCTGTTTTTCAGTTAATTGGAGTAATTTGAGCAAATTACAGCTACCAAGATGCAAATTTTCTAGTTTTATTTGACTTATTCTGTTTCAGATTAATTTACGACTTAGGGTCCATTTAAGACTCATTTTCTGCATAAATAAAACACCACATTATAGATGTAAGTTGACATGTCCTACAAATGGTTTTGTTAAAAACATAATAAGTTCTTTAACACAGTAAAGTAAAAAAGTAAAATGCTCACACATGTTTGTACTGAAAATAAATACATCTTTATTATTATCTCTACAGTGACCCCTCCCTACATCAGACTTAGGACACAATACAAAATACACATCATCATCATCATTATTATTAGTAGACATGGACAGAAATTCATAACCACCAACATTCAGACAGTAAAGTGTGATTAAGATTGGATTCTTGATCTAAATGTAATAAACAGTGTTTCTCCAGCAGAGTTGCGTTTGTGAACATGACTGCAGGCTGAAAAAGTTGTATTAATGAAAACCTGGAGCGTTTGTATTCCTGGAAGAACGCATTAAGGTCCCATGATGATGACATGTTGTAGAACCATTGTAAATGTCACTGAGAACTCAGTTTTGAAATAATAAGCTTCAGTTAAAAGTTTACACAAATTCTACCAACACAGCTCTGCTCTCAGCAAACAAATATGATCTTGCACACAGATTTGTACAGCTATTGTCCAAATAAGATAAGGGGAGAAAAAAAGTCAGAGGCCTCATATTGACAGTTCTCTCAGTCAATCACATTCAACTTACGCATGTACAGACAGTCTTTCTTAATTTACCGAGTGTTCAAAAACCCGTGAGGCACTACACAAACTTTAATGCTTTAAAGAAAAAAACAAGGTAGTATTGTAGTATTGACTTGATTGTCATCAAGCGGTTCTGCTTTATTTGTGGAGTTTTCTGTATTAGAGGCCTCTGAAATATTTGCAATGATCCAACAAAAACCTAAAAAATAAAACAAACAAAATCCTCAAAACATAGTCAATGTGTTCACATTATTGCACGCATTTTTCATCCAAGTGAAACCAACATGCTAACACAGCAAACGCCGAAGAAGGCTCTTCCCTCCGGGCAGTCGACATACTCATCCTCATCACTTCAACCTACCAAAGCCTCTGACCTTTAACCCTCAGCACCTCCCGGTAGCGCACACAGACCACTTTCTTTATCTTGCAAACCTTGGGCTACAAACTGTCCAACTGAGCGTTTTTCAGGAAATTTAATGCAGGTTAATGTTGATCTTTTTTTTCCTTAATGGTGCAGAAAAAAATGTGCTCCTAGAATCAGAATGGAATGTTTATTTTCTGTCCATCAGTTCACAGATGTATCCCATTTCATCTTGTGAGCACAAACTGGCTGAAGCAACAGTGTGTTGCATAAGGTGACTGGAAGGCAGTGACTAAAGCAGAAGCAGAAGCATGATGAGGGTGATGAGGATGATTATGCATCAAATTTATCAATCAAACTGTTCAAAACTGTTTTTCCTAAGGTGAAATGTGCACGGAATGAGAGTGGGAAAAAGAACAAAACAAAAACGCTCACAGTGAGTCTGAGAAAGGAAGCAAACTTTCATAAAAATGTCCATTAAGACAATTTAAGAAGATGTTAAGAGATGTTAGAGGTGGTAAAGACTCAATTCATGGAGAATGAAATCATCACTCATTTTCTCCTCTAGGTTATTCAACACCTGTTTGAATAATTTCTGCCTCTACCTGGACAGGAATTTCAGTAAGATCTGATTTATTTTTTGGTAAATAATCATAAATATGACTGTATGAACTGGATACGGAATCTAAGGAGCTACTGACTAATTGTAAAAAAAACAAACAAAAGGTTGAGGAAAAACATGTTAAAGTTAAATTAATAAACTGTTTGGCTAGAGGCACAGATATAGAAGACAGATCTCTAAAATTGATGCAACTGAAAGAAAACAGGAAGTGTTGTGTTGCTGTTATTGTACAAGATGCTGTTCGTAGTGGTGATTCCAGACGCAGTACTGAAAGTATAAGTGGCAGTAGTGGTAGCTGAATTGTCAGGGATGTTGACTACAGCTTTTTAAAACATAATGAAGAAGAAGAAGAAGACAAAGAGGTGAGATGTTGAGAAATTTTCACTGATGCTCCAAAACAGTGGAAGCCTCCCACATCTGCAGCAGGGTTTTTCACAGATGGGTCATCAGTGTTACCAACATACAGTGTCACAAGCACATAGTGTTGCACAGTGTTATTCGGGTGTACAGTGTTAAAGACAGGCAGGTTTTTGTTCAGGTCGTGGTTACTAAAGCTGGCGGGCGGCGTTCTGCCGGGCTACATGGGGTGTTGCCGGGCAGAAAAGGTTGAGCCCTGTGGAGATGCAGCAGCCAGCAGCTCGTTGTAGATCTCCCGTCGGACCTCCTGGGCCACGCTCTCTCGGATCTTGAAGAAAAAAGACGCAGGAGTGGTGAAACGGTACAACTGCCATCCAAGAAAAACTCCAATCGTTCCAAGTTATTACTTTTGTAAAACAGGTAACAAGTGTGCTTTTACCTCTCTAATAAGCTGTTGAAAGTTGTCGGGTCTAAATTTTCCTGCTTCTTCTTCTTCTCTCTTTGATGCCTCATGTTGTTCTCCTTTTTCTCTCTCTACCTCTTCACTGTCTCCCTGACTCTCCTCCGCCTCCTCGGTGTGTGTGTTAGGTCGAGCAGGCGGGGCGGGGGTTATGTTGATAGTTGCACGATACACTCCTCGACTCTGCTTGCCATCGTCTCCCTCCCTTCTGACCGGACTGGACGAGCGGGTGGAGGGGACGCTGGAGGGGCCCCGGCCAGTGTAGCATAGCTCTGATTGGAGGAAGAACTGCTCCCTGAGGAGGTCTGATACCTGTACAGACAGGAAATCAGACAGAAAAGGCAGAATAGTCAGTCAAGCACAAAATGTTTTTGTCTTCATATAAGGGATTAAGAGTTATTTTGTGTGCTGACCGGCTCCATGGCTCTCAGTGCAGAGGTGGTGGACAGGCTGTCAACACTGCCCTCTCTGTGAAGACCCTGAGAAAAACAAGACATGCATGTGATGTTTGTGGATGAGTACACACAAACCATCTCTGGTCCCATTTAGAATGTGTAACATATATTTATTGAACTTCTGTACACATGTTCTTACCCTGAGGTTTGAGTGCGATGACAGCTCCATCAGTCTGTCCTCCAGCTGTTGCTCCAGTTCCTGGAGTTCCTCTCTGACCTGTGACCTGAGGGACTGAAGCTGCTCTGCCTCCATCCTGCAAAATGAGCAAAAGAAAAACAAAACAAAACAAAAAAACAAACACACGTAAGTCATAAACAGAAGGAAACAGCCAGGTTACTTCCGTGTTTGTTTCTGTGCGTCACCTGTCAGCAGGACTCAGGTGCTTGTAAACGACAGCCTGCTGCCGCAGGATCGACAGCTCAAGGTCCATCATCTGATTGCGGAACATGTTTAGACTGCGCCTCTTCTGCTGGAACTCTGCCACAGACTGAAACCAAACATTCACATTCTTATAGTATTTCTCTAATTGACAATTCTTGCCTAAAATGATCACAGAAAGCTTTTTCATTTTTATTTTTTTTAAGAAAAGGAGACATAAAATATACCTGCTGGCTGGTTGCAGCTGCTCTGAGCTCACCAAACAAATCAGGAGAATTGATCCGGCTCTGGAGGATGAAATAAAGTGAATGAGAAAAAAAGCAACAAGCTAATATGATATGTTAAAGCAAGAGCAGAGAAAGCTACGACTGGTAAATGTAAGACCCATGGCTGTAATGTGACACTAGTGTACCTTTAAAATTAGGAACAGGAACTAAGTTATTCTATAGACAAACAGTCAATGACTGGAGAGGACCAACCTGACTGAGACTCTGAACCGTTCCCCTGATCTCGTGCAGAACTTTCCTCAGCTGCATCTCGGTGCTGGACGGGGATCGTGCTGAACCTGTTGCAGCAGGCGAGAGCCCAGGGTGAAGGTGTGGGTACCCAGGTGTACCGTAGTAAGGAGAACCAAACCGGTGCGCTGGAGGAGCAGCAGGGAAAGGCAGTGGGTGGCCGAATGAATATTCTGGTTGGTGCATCGGAGGAGTTCCAGGAAGTAAGCAACCCAGATCGAAGTGTGGAGCTGAGGAGGAGTAAGGCTGATGCAAGTTGATGAGGCTGCCATGTGATGGGACTGGGGGAGTTGCAGGCTGGTGCAGACTGCTTAGACTAGAATAGTGATGCACTGGAAGGCTGTGATGATTAAAACCATAAGGAGGACTGGCGTAGTGGTAAGGAGGATAAGGGTAGGTAGTAGGACTGGGGAAAAGGTTGGGTTCTGAGCCTAGCATTGAAGGATTGTGTCCTGGGAACATCAAGCGCCCAGAACTAGCACTTTGCTGGCTTTGGTTGGTGTTCAGCTGGAAGGGGTTGAGCTCATGATTACTGGATGACAGATCGGGAACACTCTGGGTGGTCCAGGAATGGCCCTGGTCTGGGGAGCTGTCAGGTGGAGGACTGGAGCTTTGCAAAGAGTAAGACGGCCGCATCAGATGGCGAAGGATGGGTTTCGGAGGAATGGCCTGCGGTGGGTTTTCTTTAGAGCCAGGGTTTATGATCAAAGTGGACACACAGTTGCTTTGCTCCCCTTCCTCTATCTCCTCATATTCCTTTTGCTCTTCGTCCTCCTGAACATATTTAATGGAGTACCTGGGTGGGGTACAGAATGCTTGGCCTTGACCGAACTGGATCCTGACAGAGGACACGACTTTAGAAGGCGAGAGGAGAGACAAAGGTAAGGAGGACGACCTTTGCATGGGGATCAAACCACGTCTCCCTATTGTCCCTCTGGGGGTTTGGGACGGGTTGTCGATCTGGATGCTCTTGTGCTGGCCCAACATTCTGAGCTGGTTCTGTTTGGCTCTATTCAGTGCTCTAAGAACCGGAGACGTTGGTGCGGGGAGAACAGAATCAGTCTTTTCCTCGGCTCTCTCTGTGGTTCTTTCTGCATCGCTCAGAGTCAGGGGCTCAGTGTGCTGTGGTTCTTCTTCTGACGTAAGATGATTTTCAGTGTTTTCCATCACTGGTTGTGGTTCTTGCTCATAAGCAGGCGTACTCTGGGTTTGATCTGGTTGTGGTTCCGTGTCTGGATCAGTTCTGTCCTTACTATCCAGTTTCTCCCCTTCTCCTGCAAGTCTGCTCATGGAAAGTTGGTGAACGGTGTACCGTGGAACCTCCTCCAAACTCTCTTCATGCGCCGTCTCTTCCAGGGACGTGTCACTCTGTTCGGCCTTGGAAAGCCCTGGCTCGTCCTCTCTGCCACCCAGAAGCTCAAACGCAGGCTTGTCAAGCGGCTGAGGTGTGGCTAAGTCTTGTGATGGATGTGAAGTCACAGTGGTCTCACTGTCACAGCTGTCACAACTCTCCTGCACCTAATTAGGAATACAGAAAATTCATATTTTAGACATTTGCTGAAAGAGGAACTTGGATCCCAGTACAATACCATTCAACAGTATGTCAACATAACAGAAAGAAACGTTTTTTTATTGCTAGGCTGAAGTTTTAGCCTCACATTTCTACAATGTGACATATAAAAATGTCGTTAATTGTCTATTTATGTTCATTATTCTTGACCAGCGAAGAGCAACTGAGCTCATTTGGCGTTCAAGAATGTCTTCTAATCAATTTGTTCCTGTGTGCTTACAGTAATTACTACGTCACTAGTCTCTGGTCAAGGCCTAGTCCATCTCATAAATCATTCACCCGCCTCTAGAAAAAGGCCAAGTTAAACCCTCTATCCTTGCTAGCTATTAACCCATCTCCAAATTACAATTTACTTATACGATTTTAGAGGAGAATGATGCAAAGCAGACAACTTCTCCTTTAAATAGAAAAGTTTTTTGATTTTGTTTTGGTTTTCATACAGCTTACTGAAGAAAAACATCTCTTCTCGA
Organism: Phalloptychus januarius; assembly: GCA_902982915.1. Lineage (NCBI taxonomy): Eukaryota > Metazoa > Chordata > Actinopteri > Cyprinodontiformes > Poeciliidae > Phalloptychus > Phalloptychus januarius. Next base: position 2,793,272 of record CADWAE010000230.1, read on the forward strand.
GGAGAAATCATGAACTGAATAAATGTCACATATTTTGAAACTGCATTGATTGTTTCGTCGACAAGTTAACACTTTCTTTCAGTAAACAATTTGAGCTTACATAATGAATAGCAAATGATGTCGTGTGAAGGTTCAAATGATGCAAGACTGACTGGTTTTTTACTTGCATTTTACCACAAACTGGACGGACTGCAGCTGTCAGCCTTCAGCTTCGCTCTCAACATGTCAAGACAAGCAGTCAGGCAGAAAATAATTAATAGCTTACTGCTTCCTGTGTGAAACTGGATTAACGAGCATCAACTTGGAGCTCACTGTAGTGTTGCAGATTTTGAACAAAATCTTTACACTCACAAATGACTTGATGAAATGTTACAGGGAGTTTGTCTTTACCTTACACATACAGAAATTGATATAAAAAAAAACCTTGAACCTTCTCTGAGTATACAGTTCTTTGCCAAAATATTCACACACCTTGAACTTTTTCATATTTTCTCACCTTATAACCACTCAGTGGATTTCTCGGCAGCTCTTCCAGAGTTGGATGTAAAATAATCCATGGTTTAATGGTATTTTAAAGGTGTTTAATTTTTTTTTTTCAGAAGGGAGAGCGTGCGTTTCTTTTTAGCCCTCTTTATTCTGGAAATGAGTTTCTCGAATTGTAGTTTTCTCAGTTTGAACTCCGCTGTTCTGTGACGGCCTCAGAGGATCGAGGAACAAGCGGACGGAGAAAAAGTTTTTAAAAGTTTAAAGCAGGGGCACGCTGTAAACAATATCTGAGTAATTGAAAGTGAAAATAGTTTGGCACAGCTGCACATCTTTCAAGACATGCCTTCCCACGTCAGGCAGGAGATCAATAATCAGAGAAGTAGCTAAGAGATTAATGGTAATTCAAAAATCACATGTGACATGTTGCTCTACAGATAAAAACTCCAACCTATCAAATGAAAATAAATAAATTTAAAAAATAGGAAATTTTGGCTGAATTCTTACAAAATGTAAAAATATACCTTTGCTTGTGTTTTTTAACTTTAAGCTGATTAAACTACCTACCTTATTTGTTCAGAGTGTAAGCAATCTCTTACTGCAGCTCTATGACATAGAGGCACAGAGTGAAGTGAAAGTTAAACCAACCTTAAGGTAGCTGCTGGAGTCACCAGAAGGCTCCTCAGCAAAACCGCTGCTGTCAGACTGTTGGCTAACGGTCCTTGACAGGTCTAAGAAAAAAAGGGGCAAACATATCATCACTGTTGCACTCTAACCTGCAGGTGGCAGGGCAGAGCTATGAATAATGAAAGCGGTGCAGAGACACTACAACACGGGACAATCTGTCCTTGAAAGCATCTGAAGGAAACAGGAAAAAGGAAAACATTTATGATATTGCAGTTTATTAGAAAAATGCTAATTCATCGAGCTTTATAGGTTTTGAAGGCCAGGATTTGTTACATTCACAAACATGGCATTTTAAATTGCAAATTTATATTATTGGGCTTTTAAGATATGCTTAAATCCCAGTACATTTTTACAGTCAATTTTTGATTAAAACTAAAAACACAGGTTAAAAGGGAATGTTTTATACTAATCAATTCAGGAAACAACTAGTTTTAAATATAAGGCTCTAAGTAACAAGCATTTAAAATATTAAATATTCAAAATACCAATCAGTATGAATGCTTTATACAAAAAGAAATGCATTATCGCTAAAAAAGGCAAGCAAATTATGTAAGCCCTGAAAGAATGTGCTAGAACCAACCTGTGATTCTGGATGTTCTGGATGGCAGGGCTTCGTCGTCATTAGTCTGAATCTAAGGAGGCAAGGGACATTTGAAAGAAAGATAAACAATAAAGAATGTTTTAATTACTGATCAAACACATACATACACTGACCCAACATGCTTGCACATATTGTACCATTCTTTTCTGGTCAGAAAACAGATTCAATCAGCTGATTTTACTTCTACAGCTGGACAGTAATTATCTCTGTTCCAGTGCAGATCTAAACCCCCTGCTTTCACTTTAGTTCAGTAGTTGTTGTGTAAGCAGGCAATTTTGCCTTTATTTGCATTCATTTGCCTGGGAGAGTAGGTTCGCAGGCTGAGTTGAGTGACCACAGGGAGAGCAGATGAAAATAAGACGGTCTGGTAAAAGGCCTAAGTGATGTCATTGGGCCACCTGTGCGTGGGAAGAGGTTACCCTTTGATTGACAAAAAAAAAAAAAAAAACAGTATGAGGAAGGTAGGAGGAAATCCCCATACCTCTTCCATGTCGAAGGAGTCTGCGTTCTCTGTGCGAAGCTGGGCGAGTAAAGGTGGGGCGAGCTTGGAGAGCGCTTTCTCAGGAATGGAGGCGAGGTCAGTCTCATCTTTGGCCACCTGATCACCTTCCTCCTCTGCTTTCTGATGGGTCGTATGAAGGTCAGCTGAATCTGGTCCAGTGCTGCTCTGTTCAGGACTGATGGGTGGATGAATGTTAGCAGAAACAACAGCAGTGGTCCACCGAGCTACTTTTATATTCAATTTAAGTGTCACTTTAAATACGGTGCTCACAAAACGTTAGGGATATTTGGCTTTCAGGTAGCCTGGTGAAAAGCAGCCCCTTGTTTTCTGCTTTGCTTCGTGCAGAGAACCTGGCTATTGAGAAACAATCCTGAAGGCATTGATTCTGTTGAAGTTTTAAATTTTACACAATAGCTAGCGTTTGGCTGTGACGTACGTAATGTGCCAGCTAGATGCTATGAAGCTTACCGGAAATTGTCTACGCTCTAAACAACCATCCAACAAGAGAAATGCCGAGCTGAAGTAGACGGCTGTTAATGTTAAATTCATGTTTGGAAGCAACGCTGACTGAACAGCTTTGTTCACTTCCTCTGCTGCCATTGCTAAAACTACAGGTAGATTCTAAAAATCAATGCCATCATTCAAAACCTCTTTTGTTCACTTATCGGCTCGTTTGAAATTCTACTGACGAAATCCACATCAGTGGGAGAAAGCCCAGACGAGAGATCAGAATCAAGCACAGTTATGTAGGAAGACGATGTCCAGGCTAACTTTTGGGTGAAAATTGTGGAAAAAAGTACACACCACATTATGTCATGGCAGTAGAGTAATCATAGAGCAAACATAAATTATTACTGTCTCAATAATCTGTCATGTGGCCAATTTTCGCTCTGCAGAAAGTGCAGTTTGAGGTTCCCTTGTCTCCAGCAGCAGTTTACTCATTATGTGACCTTGATGACCTGGAGTATTCTTGTCCATGAAGAGGCAATTATCCCTGGGCTGTTCATGCAAGGACATGAACTAAATGATTTTATTCAGGAAGTATTGGCTTATCACTGTTCCTGTCACAAAGTGTAGGTGTTAGGCAGAAAAAGGCACAGATACCTGTAGAAGGGTATGTTCCAAGTAGCCATAAATGGAAAATCAGCTGTGACTCAGTGGTGTAGATAAATATGACCAGCTGGGTCAGACTGGACAGGACTCCAGCAGATAGCTGGCTGGTTTATCTGCCTCACTCCCATGCAAACAACAAACAAACTACAGCAGAGACTAAGATGTAAGTGCATATTGTTCAGAATAATGCTTAGACAATGTATATTGATAATAAGGTGCATCAAGTGAGTATCTCAATGGGACACCCACCACCTAGGCAATGCAACGGATTATGCTATGCATCAGTGATTGCGTAAGAAATAACTACATATTTAAGGCACCGTAATCTTCTTGTTTGATGTCAATCTAAAGCCGGGGTGTCAAACTCCAGGTCCGCTGTCCTTCAGTTTTTAAATGTGCCACAGCTTCAAAACGCTGGAATGAAATGGCTCAATTACCTCCTTGTGTAGTTAAGTTCTCCAGAGCCTTGCTAATGACCTAATTATTGTATTCAGGCGTGGTGCAGCAGAGGCACGCCTAAAAGTTGCAGGGCAGTGGCCCTCTAGGACTGGAGTTTGACACTTGTGATCTAGAGTATAAAACTAACATCTAAAATGTTCTAAGAACATTTTCCAGCCTGGAATTGAACCTCTACCACTTGCTCTAATGTTCCCAATAAATGTCCGGAGGAACCAGCCGACTCACATACGCGAGTCAGATATGGTAACAAGTTCCCGACTATTGACAACACCTGACTTTAAGCTAACTTTAACAAGAGGAAACAAATAAATACATACATACAGTAGGTCTCACTTGTCTATAGGCTGCTGGCGTCCATATTGTAACATGAGATATTTACCCAGAAAGATTTCTTTAACTTTTAATGAAACACGTACAGGTAACAAACACAAATATGTACCATAAATGCTTTTCCTAACAGTGCATGCAACACAGCTGCTTAAAAAGAAAAAACAGCAGCCTAGTAGGAAAAGTCATTGAACCCCATCTTCATCTTCCTCTTGCACACTCAAACCAATAAAATCGTCTTCTTCAGTGTCAGAACTCAACAACGTCACGCACACTTCCCCAGTCGATCTCAAGATAAAGTCGTCATTTAGCTTTATTTATTTATCTATCTAGATTATAATTTATTGAGATCCACCTGTATATGAATCACATCCTGCTGTTCTTACAATAAACTACATAATGAACATGTACTAAATCTTTACAATTTGAGGCATCTTTTAAAACTTCAACAGAATTTAAAAGGCATTTTTTCCTCATCCTCACTTATAGGATATACAAGAAGCTTGGCCTACCTGCTCTCCATCAGCCGATCGCCCTCGCCGCCTCCATTGGGCTCCTCCGTTACTGTAGCTAAGGGGAAATTATCTTTCCTGCGCATGTGTTTCTGGCTGACCATCTCCACCTGGTGATCCGAGCCGGCGCTGGAGCGGTCGTGGTCCGTAGCGCTACGAGTGTGGTCGTTGACACGCGCAGGATCGGGGGAAGCAGCGTGTCCGTTCAGCTGTGCGCGCTTGTTTGGCGAGACGCCCTCTGGAGAGTCTGCTGCTGATCCGAGCAAGTTCTGTTTGCTCAGTTTCTTTACGAGTTTGGCCATGTTCCTAGCCGAGTTAGTCCTCTTCAGAGTAGACGGATCTTTAGTGACACTTCCTTGTTGCTCTCCTTTTTCTGCTTCTCCACCTGAGAGAGATGCAGCACAATAAGAATAAAAAAACCCAATAACTTCAGCTCTGTTTTCTGACTTGTTTTATGAAGTGAAAAGTAAACAGTTCTGTGTAATTGATGGTACACTAAATTCATAATTTCAGAAAAAAACCCCAAATTGCATATTTTTATTATTTACAATATTTAAGTCAAACTTTTATCCCCTCCACAAACAAAAGTGCACTGTCAATACCAAATACTGAATGTTGAAGCTGTCTTGGACAGACAGTTATTTGGCACTATGGGGATTTTTTTGACAACGGAAGAAAAACCTAAGTGTGGTTGCATGGCTCACCTTGATCCTTGAAGGCGAGTCTGTTGACAGGTTGTCCAGAAACCTGACTGTAGAGCTGGAAAAACCCGTTGGCAACAGTCGTCAAGACCTCAATCTGACGGAAACGACCTAAAAAAGAGCAAAACAAAGCAACAACATACTGAGTGCTTCCCTTTAAAGACAAGGTGGAATCAGAACAACAGAAATAAAACTTAAAATGAAAAAAGAAAAAGCAGCTACTGGTTTGGTTAAACTGGCCAACTCTTAGGCCTAGATTTAAACAGCAGCAGAACATGGTGGCTTGGAAACTGTCCTTTAGGATGCGGGTACATGTTGACATACCTGTCACTTCCAGATGCGTCTGCTGCTTGCCAGTTATCCATGATACCACATAAGAAATATGTTCCACTGCTTAACTTGTAAACCCAGCAGCAACGTACAAATCACCTGGGAGCTTTTTGACACTGGCCGAAGGTCAAAGGCTTGCAAAAACATTCAAATCACCACTAAAGCCCCAGCAGCAGCCGGGATTGAGCACAAGGAGCATTATTAAATGACTTCGGACTGATGGTAGAAACCACTAATCAATTCTCTGCTGCCTCAGCATGAAAGCTTTTCCACTCTTTGCTGTCAAAGTTTTGGAAAGAGCCTTGGTTTTACAGCCTTGGTTTTGTCTTACTTGCAGACCGACAAGAGGAGCAACTAAGTACATTTTGCTGTTGTGGCCCATGCGCCTCAAGGTTGTGCATGTGAGCCGCATTTCAGTTCAGGATATCAGTAAGCACGGCCGGAGTGAGTTATTGGTGCTGGAGGGTATAAAGTCTGCAGAAAGTCAGAGACCAGCGGTTTTAGGAAACTGCAAAGCAACAACTGAGACGAAAAGTTAAAAACAACTTTAGTGCTGCTCAATTATTTGGTGCAGATCCCAAACACGCATGTGCATTTGATTTTTGGTTGATGAGATGATGAAAGAAGAGATATTTTCATAACTCTTTGGGATTTATAGGATTATAGAAACCTTAATAGCAAACATTGGATCATCTATAGAAGTGGACTGAAAGTTTCATCACGATATTTCGTGGTAATATTGCGATAAGAATCATTTGTAATGTGCTTCTTTAGGACATCGGTCACATACAGAAGTATTATTTGTGGTAATAATCACATTTTCATTATTTATTGACATGTAATTCTCCTTGAATAAACTACTGAAGAAAATACTGAAACTAATCCTGACCATACAGATAGTTTTGTAGGTTTTTAGACAATTGAAATTGATCAAAACAATAAATCAAGATTGTTATCATGATGACAATAAATGATAAACCATACAATAAATGCCCACCCATAATTACCAATATTCTCTTAAATACTAGCCTGTGCAGTTAGTTACTTTGTCCTTTGGCTTTGATTAAGAAAGCAATGCAACATGACCTTTAATTAGTGATAAAACATTAAATATTGACCAATTCAATAATAAAACTCCTAGCTGCTATCCTAAGCATAAGTCACGACCAAGTGCAAACTCTAAATGTATTATCTTGCGAGAACGGACCAAAGAGTCAAATGAGTAATTCAAGATGACATCATAATACCTCCTGGAGGCAGATTACTATATATTGTAAACGTACGCCTTCCTATTGGTCTACTTTTACACATTCCACAAGTGAGAGTTTTGAGATTCAGTGACGCTCAGGGTGGAATTAAAGACAGACGTCAGAGCCGCTCCCCTCTCCTTCCCCTTCCTCCTGCCGGGGTTGTGTAAGTTGCACCGTCAGTGTCATCTCTAACAGGATAATGATTTGCATGCTTTCCTGCCTTCGCTGCCCCTCCTCCTCTTCATACCCAACTGTTTAAATACTTGTCAGTCGGTTATGAAACACGGACTTCTGTCTTCTGTCGCCCTCTGAAACCTTGCGACACGCTTCAGTGTCATCACCTGGAAGAGAGCAGTGCTCTTGCATATTCTGACTTCAAAGTCCAAAACATTTCTTGTCTTTTGGAGTGCAGCTTTTACCTGATGCTGCATTTGTAATGCCCTGATGCTTAAAGTCTGAAAGGTGCGACATGCCTTTGTGTTAGTCAATACTTTGTAGAAAACTAAATGATTTTCTTGTCTAAATTGTTTTCTACAAATGGCAACATCCCATAGAAGAAAAAGTATCCATGCTCTTTTAGCAAATGTTTTATCTTTTCTCTGGTTTAAAAGCTAAAAATCAAATGGTGGCTATTTAAAATGAGCCACCAATTTAAGATAATTGGTGGCTGCAGAAGATATTTAAGATAAATATCTTCTGAAGATATCTTAAATATCTTCTCTACTGCAGAAGATATTTAAGATAAATATCTTCTGCAGTAGATATTTAAGATAAATATCTTCTGCAGTAGATATTTATCAAAACATTTAAATTGTCTTTGCACAAAAGGTTTGTTAGCTCCATCCAATCTTCCAAATCTGATTAGTATTTTCCATCACTACAAAACCCACAGACAACCCAAAAAAAAAAATTAAAAAAAACTCACCAAGTAACCTGGTAATCCACTTAACTTCAGCAGAATGGTCTTTTTTCATTAATTACAATTCCAGCAAGAAATTAAAGATTTAAAAAACAAACTAATATAAAAAAAAATAAAATAAAAAAAAGCTTTCTCTTGACTCAGCAGGTGAAGAGAGGAGGAGATTAAGCTGTTAAAAAATGTTATTTTTTTTAAAGAAGTTTGTAGATCAAACCAGGAATAAAAGGAGCCTGGACTTCAAACACTGGGACACAAGTAAGATCCAACATCTTTTGCTACATATGACAGCCTGACTCGACTATTAATATTCCTATTTTGAATTTGTTTCTCTGGTACTCAAAGAACCTCTTATTGGAATGTCACTCATATGCACAGCTGGTTTTGTGTGATAATAGTAATACAGCGTGTTTCCTTCTGTCTGCTGACTCTGCATTAAAGCTCATTCTGGGGATCTTTTCACAGGAAATGAGGGATAAGCCACAAAGACACGTCCTCCGTTTTTTTTTTTCTCTCTTCATCCTGGGGGGATTTTTTTTCTATTGGTGAGAACAGGACTTACATAACAAAAAACACACACACACATATGTCTGTGTGTGCGTTTGGGATCCAGGAAACCGATGGAAGAGTATGAGAATGTTCTGGAAAAGTAAGAAAGCTTCCAGAAACTACATGCAGATCTCAGACAAGCAGTTCTGTCCAGAATAGTTTCTTAAAGTTAGCAATGTTATCGAGTCAGTCGCAAGGTCAGGCATCGACTGTGAATTTACAAACTTCTCATTTTCAACTGTGTCCAGGCAGCTAGCCAATGAGAGTTATATTAATTTCAAGGTCCGAGGCAATAAATATGTGAAAAAGCGTGAGAGAAGCAAGCACAAGACAGCTGAGAACGCAGCTAACAGTTGCTAAAGAGCGACTACGTGCATCTTCCACTGAAATCAGAAACCTTTTAAAGGGACACCTAGCCAAGGTAACAGGCATTCAAATCTAAACAATATAAAAATACTGGGACACAATGCACAAATTAAAATACCAAGACGTACTTATGACATGCAGGAGATGCTACATGGGAAAAAGAGGTGCAAAGTAGATAAATGGGCCCCGATTTCCTAAATACTTGCATGAAAAATCAACCAATCTTTTCTACTTTCACAAAGGTCTGAAAGAGTCACTGCCCCTTTTTTGCTTTTTTTGTGAGAGATGCTGATTGACAGACCTGTTAACAATAGGTCCTCCGTTGTTGTCAAGTTAGTAACTTTTACAACAACAAAAAAATCCCTATCTGCCAAAAAAAAAAAAAAAATCACCAGGTCCGGCTTTTTAAAGATCGGCCAGAAAATGTCAATTGGTGCATCCTTCATCCAAACTATTGCCATTAGAGGGACAAGACATATAGCAGCATCCTCAGCAACAACAATGCTGAGAACTACCGAATGCGCTCCATATTAATTTGTTATAATGGCTGCACATTGCAAAAATAATAGATCACAAAAAATCCCTGCACATCTGAAGCAAAATCCTTTTGAACTTCCTGCAGAAACCAGCTGTGCTGCAATGCCAACATTAGTTTGTTCATAAACAGGAACAAGTTGAGACGGTGTCATGGAGGTATTTCTATGTCAAAGTGTGGGAACTTGTGTTGATTAGCGAGAGGCAATAAAACTGTGGTTTGCTCTGTGAAAATAAATAGGATCCCAAACTCGAGGCTCAGCGGCATAAAATAGGGCAAAAACACAATTTCTCTGCACTCTGCTTTGTTTGGATCATAAACCATAAAATATGTGAATATTTGGGAATGTGTGGGCATATCCTGTGCTTGCACCAAAGAAGATGCAAACACCTCTGCATCCTTGTACTCAAAGAGTGCCTGTGTTATGAACTTGTAGAAATAAGTAGACATCATCAAAGCTCTAAATGCCTAAGGTCAGTGCGTGAGAGCCGGACATCAGTATGCAGTCTGGTAACATGATAATGTTCTAAATATAAAGCTTTCCCGAACAATAACTTATCAGTTTCCAAACACACTGCAGTGCTATTTCTGGCTGAACAGGCGAGCCCCCTTGCTCAGGGCAACTAAATGAAAAAGAAAAAAATAAACGCAAAGCATCATTTCATTTAACATATCAGCACTGCAGATCTGAAATGCAGCCATGCCACAGACTGCATCTTCACTTAAGCAGGTCTCAAAACATGAAAAAAAATCCAGTTGTTATTTTTAGTGTAACTAAATATATACCGTGGCACCTACGCAGACTTTTAATTTCCCGTCAAACAAGTAGTCAAATGTTTGCAACCATCTTCCTCTTCCACTCTTTCCTGAACAAGTCTTTAAAAAACGGTGCAGTCATTCAATAATTTAATTATGGGACTGGCTCCTTTCACTCTTCTGTCATTTGCTACGTTAAGTATACAAGCTTTGCTATTTGTCAGCCATGACAATCAGAGAACTAGATGAAAAATAACCATACAAATAGCCACACCCATTCTGCTCTACCAGCTTGTTTGTTCGACAAATCCAACAGTGACGATTGACTGACCTTTGACCAACTGGACAAATCTGTACCCTGGAAGGTCTGTTTATAAGTGATACTGCAGGCCACTGATAAAAAGAGAAAGCTTTCTGAGCCAGCTTAATAACTACAGTGCATCATCACACTGATACGTCAGATTCATGTTCCTAGACATCCAAGGTTGTTGAGTGATTTAGCACCAGTGTGTCAAAAGATCATCAAATAAATGTGGAAGTGTGGTTCTATCAAACAAGATTGTGCTGTATCAGCTCCTAACAGCTGACCAGTTGTTATGCAAGCCAATAATGCGCATTTGCAAGAGCCAACAACAACAAAAAGAAATTCTGAGGTCAAACTGGAAAAGCTGAAAGGTTAATATGCAGGACTTTAGAATACCAGAAGGTAATGGCTGTGAGTTAAAAGCTGAAGACTAATAAAAGCAAGCCAGACCGAAGCCATTTTTGGCAGATTGTGTTGCTGTTAACAGATGCACCTCACAGCTGGAGAGGCTGAGCTGGGGTTTGTTTTCACAGCTGGAAATACTCCAGTGAGATGCATAGTTCACGTGCTCGGCGGGCTGGACATCACACTCGAAATAAGAAACGATGGTGTGGATTCTCAACCATCCAGGACAAGGACAATCCTTCCGGCTACAATAAAAGGCAACTGGACTTCTTATCTTTTTCCTTGAAAGTAATACAATAAGTTAAACTGCCATGTTTGTAAGCCTTTAAAGAAATAACTCCAGCTGGTGCTTCACATCCAAGGTTCACTGTGTCTGATCGTATTTAGATGCACAACTAACTCAACCAAGCAGATCAACTTCTCTCTTTTTTTTCCCCAGTTGATTAACACACCAAAGCATCAAAGTGGCTTGCACTAACATATTTTATGTGTTTTTACTGGATGAGTAAAAACACATTTACCATTTTCTTTCCTTTTTAAAAAAAAGTTTATTGCTTACAGACAGCTTAAACCCATAATTCAAGTTCAAATAAACTTACAATGTTGAATACAAATAAAAGCACAATTTTTAACATAAAACACTGGCCTATTGATTAGGATGAACCATCAACATTTGTTTGGACCTCCTCTTTGGGGCTTTGTTTTCTCAGACTTGAAATAGATTTTCTTTGATTCCGTTTAACCCCAGAAATATATATTTACAAAACTTGGGTCAAATCAAGCTCATGTTCCCCATTAACATTTCAGTAGTAAAAATTCTCCTTTAATGTCCTAAATTTCTTTTTGAATTTCTTAAATAAACTTACAATTTTGATGTCATTCTAATTTATTAAGATGCTGCTGTATATTTATTCATTTTTGTTCAATGTGGGATACAGCTTTCTTTTACAACACATGCTGCCACATAGTGCAGCTACATCCTTTTTCACATCCAGGCACCTTTATTTTAGGATGTTGAAAGTTATACAGGAAAGCAACCAAATATTAAGTATTAGAGAGACGATGCATAAAACTTATTTGACCAAACTTTTCTCTCTTCAGAAGCCTTCATAGCATTGGCTCAAGTAAAGCTACACCTGTGTTTTTTGTGAGCTTAATTCAATGCCCATGCTGAGGCTCTAGGCTGCAACACATTTCAAAAGAAGACCATTGTTCTAGACTAGACTGAAAATTTTACAGACTCTGCCAAAAATAAACCAAAAAAAAATTATCTCATGTTTTTCTCTCACAATGTTTACCATTTCCTTTGTATGCAATTAACTTCTTTAGCTCACATTTGAAGTTAAATATAAATCGATTCAGGACAAATCCAGAAGGATATGGTCCACGAAATGGCCTCTTTGTTTGGTTTCACAAAAACGACAGTGGGTGAGAACAAATTAGGCTTCTGGGTCATCATTTCTAATCCTGTCCAGCCAGATGGATCACAAATGGAGTTAAAACATCTCAGCAAAAACTCTGCCAACAAGGTGCAAACAGAGCAGAAAAATTTATCAAAATATCTGAGTTCAGGTTGAAAGGGCTTTGAAGAAAACATGCAGGACTTATAATTCATACCTAAAAAAAATTCACAGCTACAAAAACAGAACAAAAAATCCCGCTTTTTATTACGCTCATAAAATAAGGTGCTAAAGCTGCTGCTTACGTGAAACTAAACCAAGAGACATAAACAGCTATAACCATGTTCTAGTCACCAAATCTCCCCAAACATGAAGACTGATAGAAACTCTTGTTTTGACAAAAGACGGACGATCTTACCAAGGGTTTTTTTTTAAGAAGCTAGAATGTAAAACTGTCAAGACGAAGAGGATCAGCTGTGTGTGTGTGCTCAATTTGGGGAGCCAATGCCTCCATGCAGACCAAACTTCAAAAACAAAAAGAGGCCAGGATGTTAGGGGAGCAGGTCTGTGTGTGCGTGCGTGCGTGTGTGTTCGGGACAAACAGATCTTTGTTCTCTCCAGCAGTGTGGTCCAGGCAGTTGGCAGAACAGCTAAAAACGCTGAAGGACCCCCACAAAACTGGGAACAAGACACGCACACACAGTCAATGCGCTTCACTTCCTCTGTCTACAGTTTCAGGATGCAGACCTCTGAGGCGCTCGGTGCAAACACCCACTAGCCGAGCAGTTCAGCTGCCAGAGATGTGCACAGTAAACCCATAAACACTAAAGGGCACAGAGGAGCGTAGAAGGTACATACTGGTTAGAGCGTAGTTGGGGTTTTCCAGTTCAAAGCGCTGCATCTGAGCTCCCAGGTAGACCTAGGGGAGAGCCACAGAAAACAACATCGATGATTCGCCTTAATAATGCAGAAAAGACCTACATAGGTGCACGGTTCCATGTACTTTTTTTTAACACTACATTCTCCTAAGTGTAAATCAGCACTACCGTGATGTCAATGCCTCTTGCTGAAGAGGTGTTGTTGAAGAACCGTGGGGGGATTTTCGAGGACATGTCAGGTTCTTCTCGTCCGAAACCTAGATTTAAAAGGATTTCCTCCGGGTCTTCCTCGTACAGGTCCAGCAACTCTGAAACACTGTGAACAGTCCGACTGTTAGCAACCCCCAATGCACCACACTCACCTGCCATTTCTAAAGCAGTGGAAACATGAAGGACATCAAATTAATAAGTTTATTGGTTGGCCTACTTAAAGGAACACTTCTAAAAATGATCAAAAGTGAGCATTTAAGTCTATGTGTGGAAATACTTGCACATGCATTGCACATTTTGTCAGATCACAACCTCAACCTTCATTGTATTTTCTGAGGATTTAGTGTGAAGAAGGGAATCAGTTGAAGTGGAAAGGAAAATGGTTAGTTTTTAAGAATGTACCATGCATTTCTATTTAGTACCCCTGCATCAGTGCTTTGTAAAAAACATTTTGTGCTGCATCTTAACTTGCTGAATCTTTTTCAGCCTGTCTGAAACAAAAATCTGCACATCTACAAATGTACAGGTTTTTTACTCGGAATGGAGTTTATTCCGAGTAAGAAAAGCGGGGCTGAATAAAATTAAACAGCACTTTTACAAACTACTTTAAAGATCATGAGGTAAATTCCTTCGAATTCCTAGCTATCTGCTACTTTGTGTGTCACCTAAAATATCAATGAAATACACAAATGTTTGTGGTTGTGAAGTGATGAGACGTAAAAAAAAAGTTAATTGCCCAAAATATATTAAGAAATCTGCAGGATTCTTAAGAATCGACCCAAATTGCAGCTTAAAATTTGCATTAAAAAAAATGCTAACTTGCAAGTGTGTATGTATATATATATACACACTTATATATACATATATACATTTATATATAAATTTGCAATTTTAAGCTGCAATTTGGGTAAAGTTTGACTTTAAAACAAAGTTAAACTTCTTAGAGATGGCATGGACTTATCTATTTGTTATAAATCAGGTCTAAATTTAGTATTTAACCTCATTTAACGTGTCTTGAGTCAACGGGAGCCATTTATTTTGAGGACCATCAAGAGCACAACGTGTCTATTTTCTTCCACTTGAACCCACTTGTCTCCATCTTGGAGAAACCTCAGTGATCCTGATTTAAGAGTAATGGGATGAACTGACCTGGACACTGTGCTGCTTTTCCCTGATCCTGTGGAGTTCATACTTCTCCCCCTCTCTTTGTACTCAATCCTCTTATGATCCGCCACGAAATCAAAACTACAGAAAGACGCAGAGCAACAAGGACTTAGAAAGAACTGTTAGAGTAAGAGGAGAGGCTGACCAACTAAACCTCACATACTGAATGATGAGGGTGAATAATAAAAACAACTCACCAGGCTCCAGGTTTATTATTTTTGGACTGAAGATGATTGGCTGCAGAAACAAAAATGTAAGAGAATCAGGAGTCAATAGAACAGACAGAATGATTTGCTGCAGTGAGGGAAGTGGTTTAGATATTTTAATGTTACTGGAATAAATCTTGGTAAATTTGAGTTGAACTTTGAAAACCTGCTTTATTTAGAAAACCTGAGTTAAGGTTTGACCTGTCAGTGTATTTTGGATTTTGAACTACAGGGTCGAATGCAACCCTCATCAGAAATCACTACTATGGCAACTTTCCCTTTTAAATCAAAATAAGATTGTAAACATAAGTGGTTGTGCTTGGTTCTTGAACATGGGATGCAGTGTAGTTAAATCGAGTTTTATACATGCAAGGTTCCCAATATACCAAGAGAGAATGAGAGAATAGCATTTTGTGCTTTCCCTTAAAACTTGATCTTATTCGAACAATTCTATGCAGATTTGACGGGAATTGGACAAGAGTAATGCGACACCAACATCTTTTCGAAATTGGAATCTTCTCAATTACTGAATGCAGCCAATTAAAACACTGCCCTTATAAGCCAGCTGACAGGCAGGCCTGCTGCTCAGTTCTGCCCCAGGTTGAAAACAGAAGAACTAGTGAGAGTTGTGTGTACGGTAGGAGAAAAACCCGTTCTCTAAGGGTCGGCAGGATCTGCACTGTCACATGTTACCACACTGTCTCTTACAGAACAACATCGTCCCTACTGCGACACTGGGTTACATAAAACTGTTTTTTTATGCTGAGCCACCATTTACTGTATTGTCTATGAGAACGTGAAGCCAAACAGAAGTATGAGTGATATTTTCATTTCCAAAGAACCTGTTGAGACCTGCAGGCTCGCCACCATCCCGGAGTGTCTCTCCATTTCTCTTTCTGTTGAAATAGCCCGTGTTTTCTTCTCCGGCAGACGGCTGGATTAAGGCAGCAAATGATAACGAAGTTCAGCTGCATCGGGAAACTTGCTCATTCACGTCCATCTCGTCTGCCCCGAACCATTTAATTTACTAATTCACTGCCATCCCATTCAGTGGCTAAGACTTTAATCTGTTCCAACCCCGTCCTTATATCACTTGATGTGATTATGGTCAAGTGGGATCTGTTCGTACACGACATCAAGAAAATATTTTTACTTCACACTGGACATTAGCTGCCTCACCAGAATCGCAGCACTTACAGCCAGGACTTAATAAGCTGAAGCACACAGAGAAACTTGCACTAACAGAGCATAAATCACAGACATATTAAAATGAAAATGGGCATGGCTACTTATCTGTTCTTGGCTGGACGTTTTGTGTTTAGCTTATTTGGACAAACTGGCTTTTAAAACATAACTTAACATTGACAAAAAAACTCAAAATATTTCCTTTCAGCTGCAACTTGGACTCTAAATTAAATCTGAATGCTTTTGCCAAACATAATAAACCTGCTTGACTCGTATTCCTCCATGTTGGTTAAGGTTTCAATTGCATCTGCTTAAAATCTTTGCAATACTGTTTGATAGCAATACTTTCAAAGAGCTTCATCAAAATCCTTTCTTTTGGCAGTATAAAACTGAAAATTTGGTTTAAGAACCAGAAACATTAATTTTATTTGCACTGGTCTCTAATGCACGTTTTCTTTTACTCTTCATTTCGTTAAACTTTGCTCCATCAGCTCTAATCCATCAGATATTTTGATGTCCTTCTTTGGACTTCCCTAAAAAGATATTCACTCATTTTGTTTCTGCATTTTAGAGGAATGTATTTTTACCTCAAAATGTAGCTCAACTCTGAACAATGGGTCAGTCAAGTGTATAAAAAGACATCCAAAAAAATGTGTAATGTGTCTTCACGTAACAGATCATTTGGCAAAGACACAATTTCATATTAAATCTCCAGGAACTTATTTTTTTTTTGCTAGTGTCGCAATTGGATATAAAACTGTATTTTAGCTCCAAAAAGGTAATTTTCAAAGAACAATTAACTAAAAATTGGCATTAGACCACTAACTTTGGCATGATCCATCTACAAGGTTACTTATCAGTTCTTAGCTGGACATTTTTTCATATTCTCAAAGACATGGCCTTCAGATACTAGTAAAATGCTGTAAATCATGTGCAGCTCTGCCATCCCTTAATTTGTCCTCAAGCTGACTACTACTTATTTATTCAAAGACAAACAAGGCCTGCACAGAAAATAAATAAAAACCAGCCAAAACCCAAGGAATGTATTCAAAGTCTATAGAAAGCATGGGGCGGTTAGCAGTATTCTAGTTTTTTTGGGGTTTTTTAGATAAAAAAAAAAAAAAAGAAAAAGAAAAACTCTTAAAAAAAACACAGATCTATGATGTTCTGAAGTCTTTTTAATGGGATTGTAGTGTGACGTTTGGAAGATGGAGTAAAATTGTGCTTCCCCCTCCAGCATCTATTTCTGAATTCTGCTGGTCAGTTTTCTGAAAATTGACTCCTAGACTTTTCCCTCGCTTACAAGACTGACAATTTTAGCCGTTTTGAAACATCTGTAGTTGCAAAAAATACCAGTAGTCATAGTTTGGTTGGTTGGAAACCCCACACTTTGATCTGTTTCCCGTCAGTAAATGCACCACACAAAGATCTGGATGGTCACAGTAAGACTAACACTGGATGGTTTCACAGAGTAAAAGGAAAAAAAAAGGCAAATTTAGCTACTTTTTGAGGATCACATTGCTGTTGAGTAAAAGGCCCCAAAATTCTACTTATTTTTGTTTTCCAACTTGGTTTAAATCTTTTCGCCACACTTCACTCCTGTTTGACATTCAATTTAAAACAAAATCACTGAAAAAGTATTAAAAATAAAATGCAACTTAGAGAAATAATTTGACATATCAAGACTTTTCTTTGGTGATTTGGGCTGAAAGAGAGCGAGAGAGAGCAGGGCATCTTGCAGAAAACAAGAAGGTCAGGGTCTACAGTCTTTTTGCGAGACACACAGATACTGCCTTTTTTTGTCTATATAAAGTAGCACCAGCCACATTAATGGTGAACAATAAATCAAAGATTATTAAAAACATCAACTCCACAATCATTTTGTCTTCGTTCTTTCTCACACAGTGTGACATCGCCTCTGTTACTAAGCTACACACATAATTAATGATAGGTCATAGCAAGAAGCCACAAGTAATACCACTTATATTCTGACATGTTAAAGCTTCAAATGACAAGTAAGAACCAGCAGCTCAAAACCTATAAAAGCTGGATTTGAAATCCACAAAAAAAAAATCAGATTATTTACTGACCCATGTCTAATCTGTAAAGGTCCTAATATAGAAAAGCTTTGGAGAGTATTGTACATAAAGATTACACATCCATCCATCTATTGTCTAACACCCTTGTCCCTACGTGGGTCGGGAGGGTTGCTGGTTCCTATCTCCAGCTAACGTTCCGGGTGAGAGGCGGGGTCACCATGGACAGGTCGCCAGTCTGTCGCAGGGCAACACAGAGACAGACAGGACAAACAACCATGCACACACACACACACACCTAGGGACAATTTAGAGAAGCCAATTAACCTGACAGTCATGTTTTTGGACTGTGGGAGGAAGCCGGAGTACCCGGAGAGAACCCACGCATGCACAGGGAGAACATGCAAACTCCATGCAGAAAGACCGGGGCCGGGAATCGAACCCAGAACCTTCTTGCTGCAAGGCAGCAACTCTATCAGCTGCGCCACTGTGCAGCCCTAAAGATTACACAAATACCACTAAATAAAACATAAAAGCACTTCCACAGATTCTGCATTTAGTACAGTCTACAACACCTAAAAACACAGAGGCTGCATTTATTGCTCTTAAATAGATTCAATTAATCATTTTTAATTTGTTTGAGACCAGATAAATAGTTGTTGAACAATAAAAACGAGTTCTCAGAAGTGTTATGTCATTGCATGATGTTTCAGATTAAATCTACATAAACTCAAACCAGCCAGTATAAACCGTCTTTCAAGGCCAGAATCTCCAAGCCGGCCAACAAACCCACACACAGTATCAAAGTTGGGTCATTACAGTCTATTGTGCTTTTGCTCTTCTTGACACCATATGTATTCACAGCAGATCACAAGAATGACGAAGGTACACACACTTTCAGAGGAGGGCCAGCCATGCATGTGGTGTCTTTCCACACTTCTAACCACTGTTGACTTTTCCTTCATGAAGAAACAGGACTGAGGAATTGAGTGCAGTCCCACGAGATCCTTTGTTTATTCTGCTGACGCTGTTTTGTTTGGAAGAGATCTGACCCTCATTTAAACACCTTCACACACCGAGGGCTCACGTGTGGAAAGTTCAGAATGTCTTTTTTTTTTGCCACAATATTTACACGCTGTAACTAATAAAGTGGAAATTTGCATTTATTTAAAGGAGGACGGGCCAAGAAGCCAATAAAAACACTCGCAAAGCTCTGAAGCAACTAAACGTTTACAATTGTTCTAACTCAGCTTTCGAATTAATTAAACAACAGTTTATGGCTGCGTTTTAAGTTACATCTGGAATTATATTGTTTGACTTTTTGGACCCACTGCAGTCCTGAGGGACAACGCTAATAAAATCCAAACATTCTTGGGAAACATCTGAAGTAGTTTTATTTTTTTCATCTGATAACTGAAAAAAACATAAGACAACCACACAAAGTGAGGCGAGCATTTAACTCTCACTGCAGGTTAAGAAACGGCGATTCTGATTTTAAGCAGTTGCAAAACAGCTACACCTGCCATTTGGTATAAGAAGTGATTTTTAGAATTATATTTTTAATGCAGAATTGGAGGAAATTGTTAACAATATGCAGACATTTCTAATCTGATTTGCATTGTTAGTTTTCCTCTGAACTGACCTTCAGCTCCCAGTGAAAGGTCATCTTCAAAGCTGCAGCCGATCTTCACTCCTGTTCACACACAGACACACAGAATAAATACAATATGGTTAAGTTATGAAACAGCTGCATTGCTATACAAGCACTCAACTTAAATGTGCTTTTCTTTTCTCTTCTGTTCGCCTACAGGGGTTGTTTGGGTAGTTGTGAGAAGTCAGTGTATTACTAAAGTAATCAGTGGTGAGAATAATGAGATTTTACAGAAGGAAGAAGTTGTGATTATCAGTGGATTTTACATGATAAAATGTTGAAAGAGTTACCCACTCTCCCCAAAAGAGAAAACATGGATTACCTTTGCTGGGAGAAGAACTCTGTTCTTCTAGAGAGGCTCCAAGAGGAGTTCTGGACATAACAAAAAGGACAAAGTATAAATCTAAATTAAAACCTGGATTCTAAACAGAACAATTTCAGCCACCATAATACACAAGATACAGGATAAAAAGCTGCTTGGTAAATGAGCTCTGATGCTGAGGTCACTTGATGCAAGGCGGCCTCGCTGCACCTGCGCTTAGCGCCTGTCATGCTATGTCCAACTAATCCATGTAAAGCGGTTGTCAAACAGTGTCTAGGCAATCAAGTTTTACTGTCTTCCATAAATAACCTCAGCTGTCAGGCTGAGAAAATATCCAAGACTTGGGTAACATTTAAATGTGATGTTTTTAAAGACTGCATTTTTGATCATCTGCCAGCAAAACTAGCTTACCCAGGTTAACTAGTTAGCAGATTTAGTTACTTCAAGCAGCTGGTTGCTGAGAGCGCTGCGCTGTTGCACAAACTGCACCTCTTATCAATGGGATAAACTTTATGTCTCCATTAAACACACACACACACACCCCCACACACACCGAGGGTTGTGTAACAACGCACAGCTGCAGAATATGGAAATTTGTCCCACTCTCCATGTTCAGCCATGTTAGCTTTGGGCTCGTAGAGCCAGGGCTGTAGTAACCAGACTCTGCTGCAGGCAGGGATGTTGTGTCATGTCTGTCAGAGCGCTGCGGAGCGGCAGTGGTTGAAACCGTGTGAGCGCATGATAACAATGTTGACTCAGCAGGAGGAACCCCTCCTCTGTTTACTCTCCCTTTCTCTTTCCTCCTCTTTTTCCGTCTTCTGTCGGGTTCTTCCTTTCTCTCTCTGCCTCACAGCTCTTCCCTAAAGATCATGTGCTTTATCGCTGGGCGTTGGTCTCCTCCTTACGTGCATTTTTTTCCTGAGGTTCTGCGTGTTGTATGCCAAGGCGTTGGCTTTATGCCGATCCAACGTCAGCAGCTAATAAACCACACAAGGGTTTTTAGACACCATGAGAAAAAATAAATAGTCTAATGAGTAACAAAAACTCTTAGGAGAAATGCCACTCAACCACTCAAGTTGGTTGAGATGCTAAAGGTCATCTAGTCCAAATTTTACATTTTGATTCAGTAATTGAGCAGTCTTCACACAACATTCATGCATGTCATTTCAAAATTATTTACTGACTTCTACGATAATGAGTCTTCAATTTTTTTTTATTTATAAAGTTAAAAGTGTGTGTGACATTTCTTAAACAACTTAAACCAGAACACTTAAAAACAAAAACAATAAAAACAAGTAGGCTCTTCTAAGTGAATAAATACTTTACCTGCAGTCAATCAGCCAGTTTGCAATCTTGCTAGGAACTTGTCCTGGCAGAAAGACACATGTTAGCACATTGGAGCGATAATCCAACAGATGTTTTGCAGAGATTACAACCCTCTTCAAATATAATACTCCAATTCCAGTATGCAAAGTTTTAGTCCTGAAATCGTAAATGATCACAGGTTGTAATTTTTCCATTACGCACAACATAATTCACACAGACAAGACTTTTTCTGTTTAGTTATTTGCATTGAGAAAAAACTATTTCCTTTTTGTCTATGCGAATTGACAAAAATATTACTGCAAACATGCAGCATACCTTAGGAAGGTCCGACATTCAAACTGCAAGCATTAGAGTTACTGGCAGGAGGTTACGTCACCAGACAATAACAGCAGGTTTCAGGGTTAGGGACCTCACAGCATCTATCTTTTCTGCAGTTCTCTAAAGCAGCTGTAACATTTGTTTTTGCCTGTTTACCGTTTTGGGTGACACTCTCTTTCCTATAATCACGTCCTGATTTTTGAACATCAATACCCATTTACTTTAATTGTTTATTCTTTTGCAACTTTTTCCACATTTCAAAAGTGTGCACTACACTGGCCTGTGTCATCTTCATACATCAGATAAGCAGGACGTAACAGATTACTGTTAAATATGAGCAGCCTGATGGGTTTAAACAAAGAACTAATGAAAATGCATATTTTTATTATGCATTTTTATGCATAAAGGAAATATTTGGGGTCCCAAGAAGATGTGACTCTTAGTACCTCACATGTGGCTCAAATTTAATTAAAAATCAATATTTTGAAAAACTGTTGCCAGATTATGCTTGTGCTAAAAACTGTTCTTTAGTCCCAATAAGATATGACAGTGCTGTGTTTTGCGATCAGCTTTCTTATCTTACTGCTGGCTATGTTGACATTTTCTCATTCGTTTCAATTCAATGTGAATCAATACAGCAGAAACTTGATGCATTTTAACATCATACTGATATGATCATTTCCAGCACAAAGCAGCTTAGAACAACTTATTTTGGTTTTTAGCTATTAAAGAGAATACTAAGAGACATATAATATGACATTATCAGATAACTCTTTTGCTAACATTATTGTTGGAAGTGGTTCAATATTTCTTCCCCAAACATGTGATTGTTGCATCTTAGCATTGCTGACGCTTCGGCTCAGTCTAACCTGGTTCTTGTGTCTGTCCAGTCCCATTACTGTGGATCTGCTGGCTGTCAGAGCAGTCTGGTTTCGACCCTTGCCCAAAGGAGTCCCTGCTTCTGGCCCAGGCTTGACGGCGCTCATTGGCGATTGTGGTGGGCCCCACAGTGGGATCTGAGGATCAATCAAAGAGACGTGAAGAGCCCGTCTGCATGCCACGATGTTGTCTGTCAGGTTTGACAGCTAGTCAACCGAAAACGGAGTGAGTTTAAACTTGCAGAGCCTCCGAGTTTGGATAAGTGATGACTCCTCACCCTGACAATAGCTTTATATCTGGTGTCGTTACTGGCTGTCAGGTTGATTATAAACAACAGAGATACGACAAAGTGCTCAGACATCCATCTAGTTTGTGCTGAACAACATTAAACCTGTACATCTGTTAAATATAGCGTCAAGTATTTCAAGTACCTTTCAGTTCTTCGTTAACTTATTCCAGCAGTTTAAGTTTGGCAAAGTGAACAGACGTACCTGGAACAGCGGCGGGTTGTCTGTCAAGAACGCCGACGTCCATTTTGGTGTGTGTTGTTTTTGTCATTCAGTCAGAGGACTGATGACTCTGCAGCAACATCTGCAGCAGGTGGCATGGCTGTGGAAAATAAAAGCATTTGCTGGTTACTTTAGTAGAGGAAGAAAACAAAACTGAAATTACCAGAGAAGCACCAAGAATCAGGCAGTTTTCAACTTGACTGGACCAGAATATGTAATTTTTGAAAATGCAATCTTTTCTAACCGGTGAACCAACAATTAACAGGTCATGCTGACAACAACACCCTTACCATCTTTATCCCTTTTTATCAAGTAGGAATTAAGCAATCAGTGGGCTGTTGTAATGAATCCAGGAGAACCACAAAGCTGCAAGAAAGGAAACTGTATTTTCTACAGAAACGTGTCGCCTCTTTTCTCTGGCTGCAGGCGGCGTGACTTAGCAAAGGACTGAACTTAAACAGAGCCGCCTTACGCTGATAACAAGAAGGCTGAACATCTTAAGATGCTCAGCTTCATTGTTTTGAGCTTTCATCTGTCAGGTAAGGAATGTTGTTGATTTGGAAACGTTACCAGTCTTCCTGACGTCTCGGCGTTAAAGGTCAACATTCTTCAGTGAATATAGATAATGACTGAGGTTTGTGGTGATGCATGCAAACTGTGCCAATTGAAAATATAGATGGATAAAAACCAGCTAAAAATGTGCACTCCAAATTGTTTTGTCTTAGGGAACTGTTTTACAGAGACTGCTTTCTGCCTTTCACACAGTGTGACGTCACCTCTGCTCTAAACTCAAAGATTTACAAAAAAAAAACTAATCAGACTCAACTCTCTGATCAGTGCATTTTTAGAAACCATCACATTAAACAGGCTATGTTTAAGAATTTGAACACAAATTCTCACATGATGATTCATTTTTATTTTCAGTTGAAGTGAATAAAAGAAAAATCTGAAAAAAACTCACCGCCAAACACTTTTTTATATCACAAGTATCAATAAAATGAGCAAGAGAGGAGGGAGAAAAATACAGATGCTTTGTGGGGAGATGTGGCTGAGAGGTGTCTTATTATTAATGGCCCAGCAGGAGATCGGCTGAAACTACAGACACAACCACACACAGCGGCAGCAGTGAGACACTCAGGCCATCCTGTGCAGAACATGCAAATCTGAAAAGCGAAGCCAAACCGAGAGGCAACTCCACCAGCATCAACAAGCAGGACAAACTGAGACAAACATTTCGCCTCAAGGCCACCAGACACGATTCCCACGTGATTTTATAACCTGGTCTAAAAATCCAACATCTTCATAAATACAGCATGTGATTAATTTTGCTAGCTGATGCTGCATTGACAGTAAAACAGAGAAGATCTCGGAGAGGTCAGGGTTTCTTTGTGGTTGAGATTTTGAATCCAAAGGACAAAAAGTCTCCCTATCGCTCCCAGTTACATGTCTTACAAATAAAAAGCAATAAAAATAGTTGGCAATCAAATCCTTACACAGTCACCTAAATAAAACAAGTAGATAATGCAAACAGCTCTCATTAATTGTACCTAAATGTTACACTCTAACTTATTTTAAAAACTGAATTTGTTGCTTATCAGCAACATGTAGGCACAGCCAGACGAGGTGACATGAGGAAATAAAGTAGCTTAAAATACACCCAGCAAAAAAATGTCTTCTGTTGAATCATCTCTAGCAAACTACATAAACACTGAACAGCTGACAGCTTGGACTGGGATCTTTACAGCTTTCTGCCTGCTTGGTCGCTACCTCCCACCTCGAAGGAAAAGCAGGACTTTTATCTTATGTTGCTTTAGAGATTACAGTTGCATCTTATGCCAAAGAATATGGTTAGGCTGCCAATAAAGGACATGCAAATTTACGCTCAGATGAGCAACAGAAAAACTACAATGTTGATACAATTTCAGATATTTAACAAAGTGTGTTTAAAGTTACTTAAACTCAGTCATTAACCCACAATGAGCTGTGATGCTTGTGAATGACAATTTGTGGGAGCAGAAACTTTACCAAAGCTAGAGGCAAGAAGGAATGGAGAAAACAGCTCATTAACAGTTGATGTTAATTAGTTTTATAAAATAAATAATCATTTGCAGCACAATTTCCATTAACAATAGAATAAGCTGAGGAAGAATAATGGGTCAATATAATGCAGGAGCAAATGGAAAAGTCTTTCCAGCCTCACTGAAACTAAATAGCCAGTACACAAACTTCAAAAGCGTATAGTAACGTTTTTAAAATCAAGAATTGAGACTCATTAGATTAGAAGAACCTGTGCTTTGTATCAGCACCATGTCCACAGAAAATGAAAAGTGACATTCAAATGCCAACGGTGAAGCAATTCGCTATAAACTTTACTTTACAGGCAGCAGTTCATGAGAAATCTGACGGCATACCTGCTCAGTAGCGCTTTGGAGGAAGTAAAGCCACACAGAGAGATGGGAAAAGCACCTTCTGAAAGGAATGAGCGTAATAACCAACGGTTAAAAACTTGGCACAATGTTGGGGCTCCTAAACTATGAGGATGTTGTGACTGAAATTGTGAAAAGAAGCACCATCAAAGGAGGAGTTTACATAAAAGAAAAAAAATGATGGAACTTTCTTGATTTGCATATCATTTGATAACTTCACACACGCACCGTCTTACTAAAAGCGGACTAAAGAGAAACTAGGAGCTTTTAAAAGCTATACCTGCCTTGCAGGGCGCAGAGGGCAGGGAGCCAATGCCCAGAAATACAGAAATCATTGGGTGAGAGGTGGGGGACACACTGCACAGGTCACCAGTCCATTGCAGAGCAACATGGAATCATGCAGGACAAGCAACCATGCATGCAAACACCTTCGGACAATTTAGAGAGACCAGCTGACCCAACAGTCATGCAGCACAGCAACCCTGCAGACAACTGCTTCAATGGGCTGCAGAGCTTGCTTGCAGATCACCCTGAACACACAGTGACCTTTGTGTAAACATGGTGGTTGCAGTATCATGCTGTCGCCATGTTTTATCTTTAGCAAGAACAGAGAAGCTGGTCAGAGTCGGTGGAAGGACAGATAAAGTTGAAATAACTGAGTTTGGGGCAGAAGCTCCTCCATCCAGAGCTATAGAAGAATGGTTTAGGTCAAAGCATAAATCCAAAATGAAATGAAAACTGCAATGTTCCCTAGGAAGGACCTGAGAAAAATAGCACATGATGGGACGATAATTACAGTATTTCTTTTTTAATTGCATAATAAATCATTTTGCCTGAGATACCTAATATTTCCATGTCATTTCTAACATATACAAGTTTTTGCAAAAAGGATGTAGCTTGGGCTCATTTTTTTCTGTACACACAATGCATGGCTATGTTTATGAACATCCGGACATAAAAATTTGAATTCAAATTCAAAAGCACTTAATAAATCCCAAAGGGAAATTAAATATTGCTGCAACTCAAATTAATTCAATTTCTTTCCAAAATGAAGCACCAGAGAATAGAAAAAGGACATAAGATGGAGCCTCAAGGCTCATCTTTCTGCACAATAAGGTTTCATGAATGATAATTTATGGAAATGACAAACAATATATTTTGCTTGCAACAAAATGCATAGCTTGCGTAAAATGGAACATGAGGCTCCTTCTGGTCTTCATTTTGTAACTAAACCCTGTCCATGATGGGCAACAACTACGGTGTTAAAACTTATAGTAGGACAAATTAGTTCCTACTTCATTGTTGCTCCAACATTGCCAATGCTCTGGAGCCCGGCCTTTTCACAGCATAGAAAAGATAAAAGTAAATTATGTGTGAATGTTCTGCCAATGTGCTCATGTAACCCACCGGACATAAGGCAGGAACTCAAGCAGCCCCTGCCATTAACCACAGAAGGTGAAGGCAAATGTGATGGAGTGAAAGAACGAAAGAAGAGAAGGGAGATGAAGATGGATAGAACCAGAGGAGGGTGCAGCCAAATCTGAATGAGAACGTGTGAAACAGGAAGTAAGTGTTTAGAGAGAAGAACAGGATAACTTCCTGTCTGAGAAAAAGAGAGAGTTGGTGAGGGATATGAGAGAGGGATGTATTTATTTTTAGAGCTCTGCTGAAAATGCAAAACAAACTAGATAGGAGGAAAACAACAACAGGCCGACAGGCTACATGATGAAATCTGATGAATCATGTTTAATAATAGTTTTATGACCATTTAGCTCGACATCAGCAGCAAGACTTCGCACTAAAGCACCAAATTAAACTCATGTTGACTTCAAGAACGCAAAGAAATAAAGCACAAGAACACGTAAAAAAAAAAAAAAAATTCGATCAAAACAGCAACGTGTTTGGCATGACAAGTGAAAGTCACGCATAATGGTGAAATGGAGAACATTAAATTTAGACACAACCTAAAATTAAGAGATTAATTAAGTTAATTTACCATTTTACTAAGTAACACTGAAAGTCTGCTGGGCCTCTAATCAATGAGTTACTCAAGAAAACATATCTAAATATCAAAAGGTTGCAATTGTCTATTTTTGGTGCAAAATATTTTTATACTGCCCAATTTTTGTTGTCTTGCACACATAAACAGAGAACCCAGGAACTAGGCAGAAAATTTACAAGAAATCCTGCACAGTTGCCTTTCCACTAAAACATATTTCATATTGTTTGGCAAAGTGCCTGTGGGGTGTGCCGAAACGCCTAAAGACTTTCACAACAATTTTAAGTGCAGCCAGAAAAAAAAAAAAATTAAAAACTGAAAAAAAAATGTAGCGTTTAACAATTTAAAGGATTTAGTTTAATTCATGTCTGAGATTAGAATAAGAACTCGCATAATAATTTAGTAATAATAATTTACTGGCGTAAATTTTCTGCATCGAAAAAAAAATCCACACCCAAATGTTTCCAGCAACTGTTGACTGGTCCTGCAAGCTTCTGAGAATTTCAGCTCATTCAAACGATTCCGGGAAATTCGAACGAACTGCTCAATTCTCCTATAATATTTTCATTGGATCGAGGTCTGGACTTCGACTTGACCCATCCGAAACAATAACTTTATTTCCTCTTTTTAACTTTGTTTATTTTTTTGTGGGTGTGTGTGTATACATGTCCCACTTTTCTCTTAAGACAATATTGTTGCTGCAAACATTTTAAATTGTTTTTTTTTTAATGGTTTTAGCAGGACTAAAACCTCAGCAATCTTGTTTGTAGGATGCAGAAAATAAACACGTATTTCTGCTCTGTATCACAGGAAGATCAGACTGATTGGAAGCCACTTGAAACTGATAGTCATCTCTTTGGCAGTCACCTTCCTCCGTTTTTATCTGCATTCACTGCCTACCCTGAAATTTTTACAGTGCTGC
Source organism: Phalloptychus januarius (assembly GCA_902982915.1). Lineage (NCBI taxonomy): Eukaryota > Metazoa > Chordata > Actinopteri > Cyprinodontiformes > Poeciliidae > Phalloptychus > Phalloptychus januarius. The sequence goes on from CADWAE010000230.1 coordinate 2,821,499, forward strand.
ATGCAAAACATGAATTCCTGTTACAGCAAAAACAAAATAAAAAATCTAAAAGGTTACATGAACTTTCCAGAAATGATTTATTGAACATATTTTTAAGTTTAATCTGGAAATAATTAAGAAAATACTTTTTTTCTCATTGAAATAGGAATGTGAAGATGGTCTCAGACATGAGATTGTGGCTACAGTGAAAGCATGTTGACAATTCCAGTGCATTTAAAGAACGTGTTTAAGAAAATCAAAAAGTACAAACTAATATGATTAGTTGTAAAGTCGCCATGTTGATCAAAGGCCGCTTCTGATTGGTTGGACTGTCCTCCTGACAACTCCTCCTTTGGAAGCGTATCACCTCAGAAAGCTCATTTCACATTTCATGCGCAAATCTGACTTTTTATTTATTTTTCTGAATCTGATTTGTGTGCACGAAATCAGACTTCTGTGTATATGAGAATAAAAAAAAGACAAATTTCAGCGTCTAATCAATTGTTTTGTTTTTTTTACATATTATACTCCAACTCCATTGTCAAACTTTTCAGTCAATTTGCAGAATACACTGAGTATTGTTCATCTTCATTTGTCATTATATTAGGTTATTTTTATTTTGCCAAATTAATCATTGGAGCAGTAGTTAAGCTGAATAACAATACTGATTAACTTTAGTATTTGTTCAACAAGAAAAACTGAGACCGATATTTTTTTTCATCCCATAGGAATCAGTCACTGGATTAATATTTTGACATAGATGAGAATAATGATTGGTTTATGAACATTACTACAGCTTAAGACGGCTTAATATGGCCGCGCACGCAAATGGCTTACATAACGGTGTTATTAATAAAAAGAGAGATAATAAATTATCGTAAATGTAAATTTAGCACCGAGATGTTACTCATGAAAATATGAGACTGTTCTTAAGTAACTCTAAATCTGTGTTACACACTAGTTCAATAAACTATTTGAAATGTGAGGATTTTCTGGCCATTCTCTGTTTTAGTTCCCTGTAAACCGGGTGTCACTGTGAGAAGAGGATGGACCCATTAATGGCCCGAATATCCAGCCTCGATGTTAAGTCAGCCTGTCGTCTCCGACAGAAGCCAGGCTCAAGCGTTCAGCTCTGCCCAAATGTTATGCCATCAATGGAGTCCAGCTCAGTGTTGCAGCAGAGGACCGGAGGACGCTCAAAGACCCAGCTTCCATTAAGAATTGATGGTAATACTTGCATGGATAAATATGGATGTAATGTGACTGAAAATATTAAAAACAGAAGTTTAAATATGCAACTGCTTAACAATGAAATTCATACTAGACATTATTATTAACCCAAAGTGGCAAAAAAAAAGGTTTTTCTATTTCATTCTTAAGATCATTGTCACTCAGTATTGTAGATGTATTGCAAAATAACTCAAAATGTGCAACGGCTCAACTCTCCTATCTTATCTCCAAAGACAAATAAAAATCTGATGGTGACAAAGCAGTCAGGCTCTCCTACCCGAGAGACGCTCTATTTGCAACATTATTTATTTAGTCGATGGGGAAAACAGATGAAATGCACACACGGTTGCATTTACCATCTTGATCAGGTAAGCAAGAGGTCAAGATCATCTTTCGGGGTCTGATTCAAAGCAAATATTTACTATTCCAATGACTGTTGATTTTGCATGCATGCATAGGTACTGCCAGTACAATTGCTTTGGAAAAATAATTTCCTCATTAAACACAACAACCATTTCTTACAAATCAGCTGACTGAAAACATTTAAAGTTGGATTTATTCATGCTAAAAAATTTTTTTTTAAAAAAAAGACATTACGCTAAATTATTTAGTCCATTTCTAAAATCCATCATAGTTTAAATATTTATTTTTCCACTTCTGAATATAGATATTGGGTTCTTCTTTTTTTTTTTTATTTCTTTTGTTTTGTATATTTTTTTCGATTATTAAAGCCTGACAGCAAGTCGGCCCAAAAACTTTCATTTTGACATAAAGTTTGAATGTGAATAAAGTTGCTGTTTCAATCTGACATATGTCAGCTACATTTATGTCCCTCAACATGTCACATAAAAACAAAGGTATGTTGTTTTCATCTTGTTTTCGCCATCAAGCAGACATTAGCAACATTTCAGGGAAAATTACAAAAAATATTTTCTAACTCAAGTTAGTCATGACTTTAATTTTCCTTCAATTATCTTAATTGTACAAAACAAGTTGCTCCTTTCAACACAAGTTGGGAGAAATTTAATCATCCGTCTTATCAACATATCTACTATAATCGCAAACACCAGTTTTCTTGTTCTGGTCTGTTTATACTCTATTGCCTAAAAGAAAAAAATTTCCCAAAAATAACAGGCAGGAATTTTAAATCCAGCTTTGAAAATCAGCAGACAAAATCCAAACACACTCAAGAGACCCAATAATCAACGAAAGAAAAATGGATCTATTTTGACGGCCAATTCATCACATCCAGACCATTTCTGGAGAAACAAGAAACCATTTGTGGCTGCAGCTTTGGCATGTAACAAACTTAGGTATTTCTTTAACATTTGCATTTTGAAACTTTATTCAAATTTTATAATAATATCAATAAATGTGTAAAGAAATTAACAGTTTCAAGCTGCTGTCACACTGTTCATCTCATTTGTATACGATTTGAGCATGAAGCAAAAAGCCACATTTTGCAAAATGTTAACTTCTATTGTGCATGTGAAGTCTATGGATAGTTTGCAGTGTCTTTGTCATAAAGGGTGGTCATGCATTAGGATAAATGACAGGTTTACAGTGTGCAGAGCAAAGTATTTTATAGTATTACATTTTCTCTTTTTCTATGCCTGACTATCTTGGGCTGAAACTTCAGTCCTGTACATAAAATATTTCACCAGGTGGCCAAATAGCTATTTGACGTCTCTATCATGTCAACTCCTAAAAGGTTTCAGCAGACGGCGGTGAATAAACCTTCACCAGTGCAGAAAGACTGTTTGATTAGCATCTGAAATTAAGGAACATTGTAATCGAGGTGACATTTCATAGCAGTTGACTTCATGTACTCAGACATTACAAATACAGCACTAAGTATTACAGATAATACTTGACAGAGCACCGTGTGTGCACCGATTGTCTTGGAGGGAGACAACTTTTTGGCCCGTGGACAAGTTCTATACACCTAGAAAATAGACACTAGTCATGAAAACATTATATTGGTTAGCAGCGATGTCATACCGCTTTGGTTTTTCACTGAGCTGAACAGTCTGTGGGCATCAGCCGCATATCACTCACTGCTTAAGAAATGTGTATGCTTACTGATCCGATCAGAGAGTGGTGTTTATATTGACTTTCGGTTGTACTGCGAAAGTGAAAACTGAGCTCAAATGGCACCACTTTGTGTAACATTTAAATTATTAGTAGAAATAAAGTTAATAGGAGCAGCATCTCATCCAAAAAAGTTCAAAAATTTTAATGGTTGAAGTAATGTTTTGTTTTCCTTTCACAGCCAAATCAACTATATTAATATGTACTTGAAATGTACAATGATATTTGGTTAAAAAAATGCACTTCATCTACACATAATGAATTAAATTAAAATAGAAATGTTAACAAAACAAAATAAACAGCAAGCAGTTTTGAGCTCACTTCTTCCATGTTTATCTCAGACAGTTTTACTGTTAGTCGATTCCCATAAAACTATTCCAGCTGCTGTGACCTTCAGAAACGTTGCTAAACAAATACAGCTCCATCGATAAGCCGTCATGTGAAAGCTGTCTCCATTACGCAGACAGTACAAATATAAGTTTAATAAACATTCAGGTCAATTTTAGCTATGGAAAAGGAAGTTACTTCAATAAAAAAAAACAACCAGCCAGCAGTACATCGCCACAACCGCAACTATGCACTGGCTCATTTCCTTAAGTTCTTTACTTTAAAGCAGGTATTTTGTCTGAGGTTTTCCATGGTCTGATTTTTTCCTGTGCGGCAGCACAAGAAAAATCGTACCAATTTCCTTCACCCAGTTTGTGGTTATCAGGAGACACTAATCAAGCAACCTCACTGTAACATTATGAGCAAGGTAATAGCAATGTTTGTTTTTTAAGTAATTAGAACTATCTGTCAGAGCACACATGAAAAAAGCTCCAATTGTCTTTGGACGTACTTCCTGCATGTTAACTTTGTGATTCAAACCATTCTTGAGCCTTTGGACTAACGGAAGCTGAAAAATCTACTTTTAAAAAATATGTATATATAATCAATAGTGCTGATAAGAAGAATAGCACATCTAGGAAGAGATGTAGTTTTAAACACTGTTGATTAGTATTGATCAACAGCGAAGCAATGTGGACAAATCCCGTCACCTGACGAAGCAGATATTCACCATTCACTACCTTGCTGGCCAGGAATTGATTGAGGAACCAATCTCAAAGTATGTGTTCAATTATTTCTGTTTGCAATGAGAAAGAAAATCTCACTCACACCAGCTTCGCGTCATCAGATGTAAACGGCTTACAGCCCCCAAGGTGTCATTTGTCACCTTTTATAGTCTGAAGAAAATCTAAGAAGTCATAAAGGTTAAATTGTGCAATTATGCTTTTTCCCCAGAGTTAAGATTTGGTTTATTATAAATAAATAAACCAAACGATATGCACGTTTTCTCTTTAACTCCACACAAAATTGCTGCCTTGTCCATGTTTTGCGTCTAGTTATTGTTGATGAAAGTCATTCTTAAGAGTGTGGACTCCAATCTGGATCCAGAAACAAAGACAATCTAGTTTGAAATACACCTGAGTAAAGTGCTAAAACACCCGTCACTAACAAGTACAACCTTCAATGCAAAGCAGTTGGGTTTTGGAAACAGAAGTCTTGTACGTTTTCTCCACAATGCTTAGTTGGAATGACAAAGGACACTACAAGTCAAATTATCAACAAGTAAAATCAAAACAAAGGTGAAGCAAGCTAATGTTAGCCCAAGGTTCGAAAAGATTCTCAGTACAGGGAAATTTGCTTTTACTGAGAACGTTGTGTACGGAGTTGCAAACCAAATCAAAAAAGTAATTTAATATTAATACAGATAAGCAAACTTAAGAGCAGAAATGCATCGGAAATATTTGAGTTTATTAGATTGAACACCATTATAATTTTTTTTAAAACAAAAAGGATGGTTTGTTCTTTTTATGTGTGATACTTACAAATAGATGATAGTTTGGGATTTTTTTGGATCAAAAATAACAAGTGTATCATTTAGAGTTGTATTATTTTTCAATTGAACTGTTAAATTAATTCATCAGCCACATTTTTAGATATACTAGAGTTCAAGATTACATTTACTTTTTAATAAATATGGAATTTGAAAATGTAAAATTAAAACTTATCTTAAAAATTCACCAGCCTTTCCAGCCAGTAATCTACATTAGTACAGTCAGAGCCTCAAATAAAAATCTTTACACAAAATAAAGGTCAGATCTGAGCTAAATTCTTACATTAAATACATAAGTCAAGTGTTTCATTCCAGAGTTAAACCACCTAATTATACAAAAATACCAGATTAATTTGAACTATTTTCCTCACATTTTCTTGACAATATTATTCTACAGGTATATTTTGTGGGTATTGCACAAATGTTATCTGTTAAATTTATCTAATTAGCCTCGTCAAACTCTGTCCATATGTATTAAAACTTTGCTACGCAGCAGAGTTTATACTTAAGAGGAAGAGTCCCATGTGTCAGCATGCAGTCTGAGGTTGAGCCATCCAGCCTGTTAGTCAACCCTTCACATGCAACTATTAAAAAGCACAGAAACACCACAACTCGCTGAAATAAAGTCTCTTTACAACTATCAATCTTTCTTCCGTTCACATTTTCACGACATGCACAGCCTCTGTGATTATTATAACTAACTTTTCTCCTAACTGTGTCAGCCCAACCTGCTGTTTCAGCTGCTCAGCCCCTGGCTCGAAGGACTCGCTGACAGCAGCCGCAGTTTAAAACTCTCCACTCATACACAAACACAAACACCCGGCGTGGAGCAATGTAGACAAGCTCCGGTTACTCACCGTCACGTTTCTCCACAGTTCAATCGAGTCTGAGCCCAAACTGTCAAAAGTGTCCAAACTTTTCTAAAAAACACTCCAACATTCCTGCTTCCGCTTCCTGAAACCAGCTGCAGCAACAGAAGCAGCGGCAACATGCAGAGACCTAGAGGAGGAGCGGAGGAGGCGTGTCCTTCGGGCGCCGTAGCGGGGAAACACCGACCCCTGCTGGATTACTGCTGCTACTACAACACAAGAGTGATTTTGGGGCTCTTCAGCAACCATCGCTCGCAAAATTTATGATGTTTTCTTTAAATTACTCATGTCTGAACGTTTGTGCTGAGAACAAATACAATAATTTATCACCTTTATAGTGGGTTCAAGTGAAAGGCTGTCGTTAAAGGCATTCCAGATTTGTGATTCTAATCATCCAGAAAAACAAAACAAAAAAAAGATAGTTTCACTGTTTGACTACACTGAAGCACAGTTTCTATTTTGGTTCATTTTGAGGACTTAAGAGGATATACAACCATAAATAATCAACGCAGAATTGAAAGAAAACTGACAAGTACTAAAATAAATAAATAAATAATAATAGAGGGCCTTTTAGAGGTCTCTGAGGAGCTGTTAATGTATTTTGAACACCAAGAGCAACAAACCCACGATTAAAAGACGGCACAACTCATTGTATGATAATTCTCAAGAACTTCACATGATATTAAGAGTGTTTTTTTTTTCTTCAGCAAGTTTATAAAGGGGGTTGTTTTTAGCGTTAGTCTGATCCCACAGACCTCAGATATTAACAGAATTGTATGTTTTGATATGTTAATGATGCATTACAACACAGGGGTCAAACTCCAGTCCTAGAGGGCCACTGCCCTACAACTTTGCAACTTGAGATGTGCCTCTGCTGCATTACACCTGAATAGAATAATTAGATCATTAGCAGGACTCTGGATAACTTATCCACGCAAGAAGGAGGTCATTAAGCCATTCCATTCCAGTGTTTGAACCTGCGGCACATCTAAAAACTGCAGGACAGCGGCCCTTGAGGACTGGAGTTTGACACCCCTGAATTACAAAAACACAAATTTTTCAGCCTAACTTATTTTTGTCAATTCAAGTACACTTGGGCGCCCCCTGCTGGCATGGGGTGGGTGATCTGAGCTGTCGTTATGCTGAAACCAAAGTGTTTTTATTTAGAATAGGTGTAAGAAATATCATTATACCAGAGCTTCCTGAAGCTCTGGTTATAATCTGAGCAAAACGACCACTACTCTGCAAAAATATTTAGATGTGCTCACTGTGGTGTAAAAATATATATGTTTAAGCTGTGTTTTTGCTTTTGAGAGACTTTTATTATAATACTTTTAACTCTTTTATTTTTGTTTGTTTTCTGTGCAATGACGAAAATCCAAAACCAAAGGTACACATGCAAACAATTATAACATATAACCGATATATAAAAAAACTAAGTTTCTGAGAGGAAGTACTTGAACTAATATTACTTGCAGTAACTTTGATTTACCGCTAGGTGGAAACCAAACGCTGCTTAAAGGCAAACTTTGTTGAACACTGCTACTAATTCTGTTGATGAACAGTTCTGCAACATACCATTTCAGAGGTTTTAACATTGTTTTTATTGAATTTTACACGTACTTTAGCTGCTGAGACCATAAGTGCTATTAGAATTAATAGACATTGTGAAACTGCTTGATAACTCAACACAAATGCAACATTAAAGAAAACACTGAAAAATTTCAGTAAAGTATGCTAGATTGAACTGGTTGTAATGTTTTGAAATGAAGTTTATTATGGGGGGATTATACTGAAGGATTTATTCTGGGTTTCTTATTCTGGCGTCAGGTGTGACTAGATACTCTACTGTGGGTGTTTTCCTTATGAATAAGGTGATCTGACCTTCTCCTTGCATGGAGAAGGACACACACCGCCAGTCACACAGCCAACAGTGTAGAATAATAATTATTATTTAACACCAGAGTGCTGACTGGTTTGTTTATTTTAGCTTTATAGAAGCAAAAAAAAACCCCTACATTTCCTTTCTTTTTTTGTGTTCAATATTTTACAGATAAGGCGATGCATTTAAGCCAAATAAAAATGCTCCTGATTCTTTTTTATTACTGATACCAGCAATCTGCCTGATAGTACGTGAAGCTGTACCTTGATAAGTCCAAGCAGACATTGATTTTAAGTTAACCATTAGCTGTCAGCAGGTCCACATTGATGCACAGATACAAAAGTCCTCCAAAGCTGCCTGGCTACCACTCAGCAGCCACTCTGTCATCTCTATAACAACCACTGCACTGCGAAGCAGCTTGCTCCAAAGTCCACATCCTTCTTTCTGGAGAGTGAGAGCAGATGCAGCCCGTCTGGTTTCCTGAAGGGGAGCAAGATAGTTAATGCTTGCTCTTTGTAGATAAACCCAGTCCTCTACATCTGCTGTGTCTTCATCACTTCGGTTTTTCAGTCATTCACTGTAAACACACTAAATGATAATGACTAAATGAAACGGATCCTAAAATCCTCTAAGTCCAGCAGTTTCTTTCAAATAAAACCTAAGAAGTTTTGAGTAGGATTTTACTTTCCAGAAACCACTGGTTCAAATGTTGTATGAAAAAAAAACACAATCAACAGCAAGAACTGGAAACTGAATGGTTTGTTGATAGGAGCTCTTTCTGTGATGTTTGTTATTGCTTTAATTTGTGTCTCATTAAAGTCAAAGGTCAGAGGTAAAAATGAAATTGCAACTAATTTAACATAGTCAAAAATACAGAAAAAAATAGATCTACTCTGTTTGAGCAAGCCTGTTTGATCAAAGCAAAACACTGTGCAACATGTCATAATCAACATGGTGTTTGTGTTTTGTTTTTGTTTTGAAATTGTTTTCTCATAAATTTGGGGTTTAGCTATGTTAGTAAAGTCTTGCCATGTTCAGTTAATTCATTGTTTTTCATATTGTCATTAGGGTCTTTCCATATAACATCATTTCTTGTTTTTGTTTTCCTTTAAAAGAGAGAATTTCAACAAAAGCCAGAAAAGATGCTTGAGAAACGAACAAACCAACAAGTGCCTCTACATTCAATCACTATAGCCTCTCCCTGTAGCTAGTCACCAGATTGGTTGCAAATTGCAGTGGCTTCCCATTTCCTAACCAGCTTTTATGACGAGTCAGCTAATGTGATTCTGTTGGTCACTCTGGCATGAAGGTTCAAGGTGATCTTGCAAGCATTGGGGTTGAGGTCAAACCTGCACATTGGCAGGTCATTCCATCCCCTGCACTTCAAAATTCTGGAGGTAATCTCTGACAAAACTCACTCTGTGGTGGCAAGCCTTGGCATTTTGGAGAATAGAGATCCCAAAGATGGGCAGATTGCCCCTGGCTTCACAATTTCATTTTGATGTCTCTCTGCATTGAGGGTGACTCCAGTGATAACAGGCCTTGTTTATCCTGCGAGTCAGAGGGCACCCTCACGCCATCTAACTGCCTTCATTGATAGATGTTTGTCCTTGGCAGAGAGCATCTAACAAGTTTTTCCAAATGCTCAAATCTGCTGCCTAACCCACAGATGCATTTCCCTACAAACGTGCCAGAACAGGGATTCCAATGATATGAGGTTTATTGCCGATGAGCAATGATGCAACAAAAAAAAATGTAAACACAATACCTTACTTTTTGCTTTGTTAATTTACACGAGGACATAATGGCAACCGTAACAGCTCAAGCAGTCACATTCTGGTTGGCAAGCTTACATTGGTTTTGATATTGGATGTGAATAATCAATATCTTGTATCACTCAGAAACAAAAAAAACACCTTCTGTTTCAGTAGAAATAGAAGATTCAGTGTGATATAATGTTAAAACACGGTCCAGATGAACAACAAAATCAATATATTCATTGCCCACAATTAAAGTTATTACTAGCTCTAATGTCAGTCATCATCATAAAGTATTCAAGTACTTAGGTTGCCATTGTTAATGACAATTACTTTATTGATAACAGTGACTACGAGGAGGATGTTGGCATCATCTTCAGGTATATTTTAGAGTGTGGTGTGTTTGTGTTGACAGATGGTCAAGTTTCCTCACAAAGAGAGAGAGAATTAGAGAGAGAGAGAGACTGAGACTCGCGTTTTAATGACGTAAGCACCATATGGCGCGTGCCGGGAGGGTGGAACCTCGATATGCTAATTACTCACCGCCCCTCATGGGCTTGGGTGTGTGTGCGTGTCTGTGATGCTGAGTATAAAACCAGCAGCATCTCGCATCCTCTTCAGAAAGCTCCTATCAGATCACGCACAGTCACGCACGGACACAGACAGAGCGCGCGGGATGCCTGCGAACTGACAAGCACCGTTCATTAAACAACAGGTAGGCTTTTTGACGCAATCGTTATTAATATTATTGGCTACATCCTATGAATACACCAGGATATCTGTGAATTCTCATTGGGATAGTTTACACTAATATTAGAGGAGTCATTGGGGCCTAAATCGCAATATTTAAGGCATTAATAGGTTGCCTGAAAACTTTGTCTCAGTCAGAAAGAGTTCATTAAAACAAACAAAAAACAAAGTCTACAACAATTATAGTTCATTTCTAAATAGAAAAATTATATTTTGTCCAATTTATTTCTTTTTTCTATTTGAGAATTATATATGGTCAACATTTTTTCTGCTTGCGTTAAAAAATCTAATTAATTATTCCCGTTAGATAATTTATCTCTTATCCTGCTTTTCTTTTTTACGGTTCTGCTTAAATGAATGAGGTTCAAGCGCAAAGTTCTCATATCCACCTGTTCATATCCGCAACAAATTTACGGGACATGTCAGCAGAAAACAAGAATCAAATTATTTTATTTCAAAAACACAAAAGAATTATTATTATTATTATTACTACTGTTATTATTATTATTATTATTATTATTATTATTATTATTATTATTATTATTATAGGCATATTAGCTTCATGTGTTTAAATACAAAATTGCTCCAAAAAAGGTACATTTTAAATGGAAGGGCATTAAAATATTTATTTATTCATTCATTTATTTATTTACTTATTTATCCACTCATTCGTTAGTTAAATGCGCACAAACAGTTGGTTCTTTCTGAGTCAGGATTGTTCCGTTTTCTGCTTTGCCTTTTTTTAAAATCTTAAAACAAACTCGCACCCTGTGGAATATAAATCGCACCGTCGTCCGAACTAAATATTTAAATTAGGTTAGTAGGCCTCAGCTAAATTTTTATTATTTCTATTTTTAAGTAGAATCGTATTTATCCAGTTTCTGCTGTCGGACTTATACTGGTGCATGATTGGGAAAGGGAAGCTGGATTAAAATGTTCTTTCATTCGTTTTAATAAAGTTAAATATTTGAGTAGTGCCTCTTGCAAATGAATCACTTTTTCCAGGTCGGAAATATAATTTTCCGGTGATGCGAAGGAAAAACGTCATGACTGATTTATTGCAAAAAGAAACTGTGTTTGGACACACTTTAAATAATAATAATAATAATAATAATAATAATAATAATAATAATAATAATAATAATAATATAAAAAAAAACATTTTTACTTTTTGTTCGCAGAGTATCAGCATCATGACCAGGTCTGTGAGGGAGGAGCTCACGTCAGTGGAGTCGGACGAGCAGCGGGAGCTCTGCAGCCCTGCAGGCAGAGAGACGGAACGGGCTGGAGCCGGAGCGGGAGTTGGAGAGGAGGAAGATGAGGACGATCGACTCCACCATCCAGAGGAGGACGAAGATGAAGACGACGAGGAAGACGAAGAGGAAGAGGAGGATGGTGAGAACAAACCCAAGAGGCGAGGGCCGAAGAAGAAAAAGATGACCAAGGCTCGTCTTCAGAGGTATGGTTTATCCTTTGCACAAATAGTAAAAATGTGTTTGTGGATGTAGCGTAAATAAAGGAGTAAAAGAGACGCCCCTGAATATAGAAATAATACTAATGACGCAGAAGCGTGTCTCTAATTGTATCAGATCACAGAAATTTAAAATCTGAAAAAAATACCCCTCAAAATAGTACGTGAAATCCATGCAGCATGTTTTCTATAAAGATTTCCTTGAACTTATAGTTCTACCAATGTAGACTGGTGTTTTCTGTCATTGGTGCAAATCATGATCACTTCATGTGATATTCAGTAATACAAAACAAAGCAGAGAGTGAGGGTCAAAATAAACAAAGGCTTGTCTTAATTAATAGTGCAACTTTTAAAAGGTTTAGTCTTATATTTGGCACAGTGTCACAAAGTGTTTTAAATGTGCTGTTGAAAAACGAAATTGTACTTCCACCATTCCCAGCATAAGCCTAAGAAAAAGGGCTTAAATCCAAAACACAGTGCTGGTGCATATCAATGTGTTTTAGTAACCCTGTTAAACTTCCTTCTCAAATTGATTTCTTTTGTTGTTGCCGTTTCACATGCGCTTTGTGTGAGTCAACCTTTATGACTGTAATCCGTTTCTGTACATCTTTTCTTAAAAATCAGTTTGTGAACGCATAGGGAAAAAAAAGCGGTAGCAAACAGTAAATGTAAACCAACATGCTGACCTTAACACTTGTCTAATTACAATTTAGAATTTGTAAAGATGTTTGTTGCATCAGTGTTGCCCTGGGCAGGCCCTTCCTCCTGCCATAATCCTCCCCCAACACCACTCACATAATTCCTGTGACAACACCCATTTTGCAAAAAAACTTTTATTGCATGGCTTATTTTTATAAAAGAAAAATTGCACTTAAAATGCGTTAATATAATTATATTAGTCAATTGTATTGTTATTAAACTATTTGCTCTCAGATACTCTAAATGATGATTGAGTTTAGTATTTTAGATTTTGAACAAATTCTAGTGACATTAAATGTAGGTTATTTAAATATAAAAAAAGGAAAGAAAACAAATCCTTTAAATTTTCTTATATTGTACACAACATACTGCCTCTCCTTATTGAATAGACAGTACATAATTTGTTGAGCAATGTGTTGATCAGCGAGCTGCTCTGCCTACATAATAGCTTTCCAATATATATTTAATGACTCTTTTTCTGTCTGTGCAGGTTTAAGATCCGTCGGATGAAGGCCAACGCCCGGGAGAGAAATCGCATGCACGGGTTGAACGACGCTTTGGAGAGTCTCCGAAAAGTTGTCCCCTGTTACTCCAAAACCCAGAAACTATCCAAAATTGAGACCCTGCGCCTTGCCAAGAACTACATCTGGGCTCTCAGTGAGGTCCTGCGGTCTGGCAAGGCCCCTGACCTTATGAGTTTCGTCCAGGCACTTTGCAAAGGTGAGAAGGTTAGCATTGTGATCCTAAGCAGCATTAGAACATACTTTATGAAATTATAGTGAAAAATCTTGATGAGGTAATACAAATCCCAAAATGACAATTTCATTTTCACACTTGCAAGCTCTTGTAGATCATAAGACATTAAAACAGTCTGTCTGACAATGTGATTTGGCCATGTAATGGTTATTAGTCACTTGCCACTTAATGCATATTAACAATAAGTGACCATGAACAAGTAAGTTATGTTCAAGATTACGAACATCTGACCTCTGTGCTCTCCCATATAGTTATTTGAAGTGTTTCTCATAAGTGCTGTTACATTTCATTGCTAGGGTCAAAAGATGAAGCTCTTCACACAGGAAGATATATAAAATTGGATTAGGCAATAATAGCTAGGCAATAATTAATGACTAAGAGTTACTCTTTTTCATGTTTGTTTAGGTTAATACTAAAAAAAAAAACATTAACTGCATTTCAATCTACATATTCTGGATTTGGAACCATAGAGACGACCACATCCAGTGCAGACCACTCAAAAACTATGAAATAACAAATTCTAACTTTGCTAAATGATCAACTCATTTGCAGCTAAATGAGTTAACTGACAGTGTCTACAATTTGCTTGAATTAAGTCAGTTTGCTTTTCATAAATATTTTCCAAAAAGAAAAAGAACAGGGTAAAGAGGAGGAGGCCTCCTTTGTAGCAGAGAAAGGCTACAAAGGAGCCTTTCCTTTCTAACTTCAAACTAAAAGTTTTAAACAAAGATTTATCTGAATCTGGGCACTCACCTTCAAATCAGGGACCCATAATAACAATTCACACTAACTTCTCCAGACAAAATAATGAGCAACTGGACAGCACTTCATGAGACAGGTTTGAGTTTAAAGGGAAATAGCATGAGATTTTGCTTCACTCCAGATCATCGATCGATACTGATCGTAAACCTTCTCTGTGTTCTCAGGTCTTTCTCAGCCAACCACCAACCTGGTGGCGGGTTGCCTTCAGCTGAACCCTCGGACCTTCCTTCCAGAGCAGACACCGGACATGCCCACGCACCTTCCCCCTGCCAGTGCCGCCGCGTATCCCGGACACTTCTCTTACCAGAGCCCTGGACTGACAGCCGGTTTGCCCAGCCCCCCCTACGGTACCATGGACCCTTCCCATATCTTCCACCAGGTCAAAGGTCAGCCATACGGCTCCTTGGAACCCTTCTTCGATGGAGTCCTGGTGTCCGATGGGCCGGCGTTCGACCCACCTCTCAGTCCGCCCCTGAGCATCAATGGCAACTTCTCATCTTTCAAGCATGAGCCCGTCGCCGGCTCCGACTATGACAAGAGCTTTTCCTTCAGCATGCACTACGGAGGCGGCGGAGCTGGCGGCCATCCCTCTGCCTATGGCAGCGGGGGGCCCAACCCACGGTGCGGTGAGCTGCAAGTGGAACAACTGATGGGGTTTGACGGACACTCGCACCACGAACGGCTGATGAATGCCCAGTTAAACGCCATCTTTCATGACTCCTGAGGATGAAGGCCTGTGAGACTGATGAAGACAGAGAGACCATGCTATGAGAAGTCCACTATCTTTTCATCGGTGTCTTGTTTTTCATCTTTCTGGTCTTTAACTTCTCTTTATGATGGCGATTCAACAATGCCGTAACCTTCTTTGTAGCGCTTCACCTGGCAGGAGACGCTCTTCGAATGTCTTGTCAGTGTCCATATTATCATTTAAAAATAATCAACAATCAATGAGCAATAATCTGGAGAAAACTATGCAATTTTGTTAAAAATCTGAGCAATGCTCAGATGATGATTCCAAATGTTGAAAGAATAAAGATTTTTCTATATTTTTGGGGTCAGTGAGTGAGGAGATGTTGGGCTGTTGTCGGGCTGAAGTGTTAATCTTGTTCATGTTGTTTTTAAGTTTTTGCTTTTTATATGGTTTCTGTAGCGTTATGTTACCATTTCATGTAACTCTTGTTCATATTTTATAAGATAGATGTTTATAAAGGCCTTTTATTAAAAGGACTTTCATGTCATTCACCTGTTAAGACTCAATTTGTTTGCAACAACCCCACAACATCACAAAAACACTACAGCTTATAACATAAAACATATAAAACATAAGTGAACACATTCTTTTGCTTATCTCATGCCTTGTAACATTTTGTGTAAGTCCCCTGAAAAGAGTTTGGATGAATTTCACGTTGACAGAAGTGAAAAGACTACAAATTTCCTAGCAGAGAATACCCGGTTAACAACACAATCCCACTATGTGAAGGACAAAACAAGGATTGGTGTGTATGTGTGTGTGAAGGGCACAGATGTTCGTTCTGCAGGCGAGATTTTAATTTATGAAAATGAACTTGTTTATGCATGAGAGCCCCCCTCCATGCAGACACACACTAATGTCCTACTGCTTGATTGTGTGTCGCTGTGTGTAAGTCAACTGGGACAATATGGTGGCCATATCCCACCATTTACTCTCCTTGCTGAAGTGGAATGTTATTAAGCAAAAGATTGCAGAAAAAATGACTCTCTGTTAATTAGAGCATAGTTTTGAGTAACAACCGTTATTTCAAAGCCAAACAAAATAAGACAAAATTGTAAGTAAGGAAATTTGTGTTTTGTTTTGATTAAGCTGAATATGTAGCCAAATATTGGGAGAACATGTGGTTCGCAGTCATAAAAAAACTTGCAAAGCTGTGGAAACCCCATTCAATTTTTGAGACTGACATTGGATTAACCAGGGACTAACTTGAGAATTTGAGCAGAGAAGATGTCCTGACCTCAACCTCACTGAACATTTTTCGAAACAGCTTGGTCCTCACTGTTGCGCCAAAGTCAAACATGCAACACTTTGGCTGGCTTTCCATAAATGCTGGTTTGAGAAGATGGACGCCATCCTACACTACTTGTCCAAGGTGGGTAACCATCATGAGAAGGATGGTGCCTAATCTGGTTATTTTTATTCTACCACATACAACTAAAAGCTGAGGCAGGTGAATGAATAAATTGATGTATTCAATCACACAATTAAAAAAAACACCAAGCAAGAATTAATAGCAGAATAAGCTGTTTGGCAGACTTTAAGTAGAAAGAGATTGGCTTTCCAGTGATATAAGAAATAGTGGAAGGAAGCAAAGGCTTGCTTAGCTTTTCTTAGTCTCAGGAAATACAAGGAACAACAAAATAAGCTTCTTAAATTTTCAATCTTATTTGAGCATCCTAAAAATGTCATATAACAACAGCAGCAGCATTAGGAGCATTACAGCTGTATTACGAGCAGTCTTTGTGATTTGGGTTTTGTGTTTCAGTCTGTTGGCTGATCATAACACTGATTAATGCAGATTTAAACTCAGCCATCTGTCAACAGCACACATGCTGAGTGAGTGTTTGAGCCGGAGCTCATAATATGGAATTAATACTACAATCCTCCCCCCATCCTTTCCGATTGGCCGGCAGGTGTGTGTTAAATAACATCACAGGACACACATCTCGACAGCAATCCAGGTGTACCAAACTGCAGGATGCCCCAAGAGACATTCTTCACTGGCCTTTTGCAAAAACTAATATACCTCGTCAGTGGATGTGAGTTGCTTAATAGCAACAAAAGCACAGAACACTTGGCTAAGATCGTGTATTAATTTATTTTTATTTACGTGACTTCCAGTAGGCGTGGTACAAAAATATATTTTAAAGGCTTTGGATTTTTCAGAAAATTTGTGACCTAGTTAGGAAGAAAATCCCATTTCCCAAAAATATACCCACTGCTTTGTCAAATTTCCATTATTTTCAAATCACAAATAATATTCACCACAATATAAATTGTTCCAGTAGCTGTAGCTACACAAATTGCAATGAGTCTTGGTTATTTAAATACTTTTTTAAATATGTTTTGGTAGCTAGGCGCACAGAAGTACTATTTCTCATTAGGATGTTTTATACAGATCATGTGTCATGATTGTATATTGTTTTGATTGAAAACAACTTTGGTTAGCTGTAGGAATGTTGGATTATGCATATATTGGCGTTATTTCAGTTTGATCAAAATCTGCCATATTTTATAACTCTAGATTAACCCAAACAAGGAAAAGAACTGCATTCAGTGGAAAAGAGACAATTTACAATTTTCATAAAAACGAATATATGGAATATGTCACAGAGATTCCAGTTTTGTTTTGTTTTTTTGGATTCAATTGATCACAGTTAAATATATCTCTCAAATGTCTGATTTAGATTTGAAATAGTTTCATTTAACCAAAAAATGTCTGTCTGGTAGGAAATGAGCCAGGCGTTTCCCAAAATATTCCAAAACCATGTATGCGCGCCCCTGCGTGACTGCGCATGCACGTTGTTTACACTCCAGTAGATCGGCCGCGTGCCGGGATGAAGCCGCTACCTGTCTCCATAGCGACGAGACCCCGGAAATACACATCGTGATCAGCTTACTGCGTATTTATAGGACAGAAACAATTTTATATCCGTGGTGTTTCCTTTCTGTCTTTTCTTTTTTTTTTGTTTCCACGAGTAAGCGTGTAAATATGTCGGAGCTTGAGGTTGAAGCGGAAGGGGAGCCGAGAGACAACAGCAAGAAGAAGAAAAAGAAAAAGAAAGAGAAGCGAGGAGTAAATGAGGAGGAGGAAGAGGAGCGGGAACAAGAGGAGCAGGTGGAGAAAGAAGAGGAGAAGAGGTGAGTAGTAAATGAAGTTCCTCCACACGTTCATGTTAGACAGTTAACATTAAATGAAAAAGGAAAGGGAGGATTTATGCAGAGAAGCCTACTAGAGAATTCTTTCAAAATAAAAGGCCTCTTTCAACGGAAGTGGTTGATGATTTAACTTTTACTTTTTCATACCATATTGTAAATGTAATAAGGTATAACAGTTGGGATTTTATATGTAAGATGAGAAGCACATCAACACCGGGTGCA
This sequence comes from Phalloptychus januarius, assembly GCA_902982915.1. Taxonomy (NCBI): domain Eukaryota; kingdom Metazoa; phylum Chordata; class Actinopteri; order Cyprinodontiformes; family Poeciliidae; genus Phalloptychus; species Phalloptychus januarius. The sequence goes on from CADWAE010000230.1 coordinate 2,839,753, forward strand.
CCCTGGGTTGGAAATTATTTTTGTTGTTTTTCTCCAGGTAGCGTTTTACTTTGATGGAACAAATAGAATTTAACTAATACTTTTACTCTGAAATTTCTAATTCATTTGATATTGGTAGGTTTCAATCAGAATTTGTTCGTAGAAATTATGCACATCCATTCATCCATCCATCCATCCATTTATGCTTGCAGGGTTGCAGACTTGTGCATAGTAAATGCATAAATTGCTTCAATTGAGACCATTTTTAAAAATGTACTTACTGAACAAAACTGGTTCAATTCTGACTAATTTTAAATATCAAGGATTAGGAGGTAAAAACACGCTACCTGCTAGCTTGTTGACCACAACTTTAGCTATTTCATGTTTGCTGGATTCAAACTTTAGGTCTTCTTCCAAAACAGAACATTTTCAATCACATAGGTCTTTTGGCAGATCTTAACTTGTACTAAGTTAACATTTATTATTAATAATACATCCTGGTAAAAATATGTTCTTCACTCTTACTCCCCTGAATTTCTCCTTTAGAACGATAAGAGCAAAACTCATGGTCATAAACTAAGTAATTTCTCCAAAACCATAAAAATATAAGTGGAGTTAAAAAACATTTTCACAATGATCATTACCTCTTGTGGCTGTGTGCACCCATGAGTTCACCACCGCTCTATGACTCAACGCAGTGGGTAATATTGATTGATTGATTGATTGATTGATTGATTGATTGATTGATTGATTGATTGATTGATTGATTGATTGATTGATGACACTCTGTGTTCACACTGTACTTCACATGCACTTTCAGGATCAGAAAACCATCTGAGAAATTATTAGGTTTGCACTGTTCTGTTACCGAACAGCTTGATGAGTGATGAAATGGTTACTAGCTGGTGGTACAAACTAAGATCCCCACTGTTTTATTTATGCTTGCTTCAGGCTGCACTACAAGAACATTGACAAACCTCTGATATTTCTTCAGGCACCATTGTTCTGTAACAAAAATGTGTCCAGAAAAACCTTTTCTTAAATATGTTGTTATTCTAACTAGGTTAGACTTCTTCTGACATTGTAGCATGAAAAATGGGAGTATCCAGTATTGCTGCAATCACTGAGCCGCTAGAAAAGTTGTTCTTATGTTCAGGGGTAGCATTCTGAGGATCTTTTATGGTTCATTAGCTCCTCTCTCCCAGATGCCATCCTGTGGTCACTGGGCTGCAGTTGGTAAGGGCCTTAATTTGGGTTGATGATCTACCTTTGTCTTCCAGAACAGTTCATTGTGTCCTCTGGCAAAGTCAGGTTTTTTTATTCACTCATTTTATACTATGTGACTTTTTTGTCTCAACCCGCTCAGGATGTTTTAGAAAATGCAAAATGACTGCACTGCAAACAACCTTGGCATTGATGGAGTGTAGCTCAACAATCCCTCCTACTTTAATGACAGGAATCCTTTTTGCTTTTCTCATCAGGGGGGTTTGACTAGACAAGATTATTCCTGGCCACTGAACAAAAAAGATTTAATTTCACAGAAATTTTATTTCAGTGGCCCTACTTGCCTTACATTCATGACAGTAGGAAGGCCTGAGAAAAGATAATGTTAAAGCTTCTTTCACCCGTTTCTTCTTTGTAAATTTGATTGGTTTAAGTAACTTTAGTGATGCACATGCATAAATAATAACTGATTATTGCTTGAAATAAGGTCAAATTCTGTGTCATTTTGATCTGTCAGTGAGTGTGTGTTGATGCGAGGGATCTTCAAAGTGGGGAAGAAGAGCCATGATGTCCTGCTCACAGGAACCAGGCTGACTTGGACCCCCATCATACCAGAGAGTCCCACAGGTCAGTTACAATAGGAACAGTTTTTTATACTGTTCAAAATGCAACACCAGGTGCATCTTCTAAGAATGTAACTGGTGTTGTGATGGGGATAATCTGTTTGTTTTGTTTGACACAGCATGAAACGTATAGACATTTGTTTTCATGCATTACACATTCATATCATTCTTCATACTTACGCTGTTTTTGTTCATTGTAAAAATAATACAGAATGCAGAAAGCCCTCTGATCTAAGAAGGCATTGCAGATATGTAGATGTTTCTTTGTGATGAATTTGCAGTACTCATGAAAGGGTTAATGACAAGTCTGCTGCTTTAAAAATATTGCCACACATCAAGTGATTAGTGACCAGAAATTATGATGATAGGAAAGTTGTTTGAAATAATATTCAACAAAGTCCTTTAGGCACTTTGCCCTACACTTTGTCTCACAAAGGAGTATGTTATCACATTTTTCTGCATGTCAATAATATATTTTACAAGTCAAATTAATTCTAACTTCTCCCAATTGATGTGTATTTGATAATATTTTCTGTAAATATTGAACTGAAAGGGTTGCAAAGTTACCAGTGCCCAGAGCTTCCAGTTCCCTCACATTTCTGTAATGTTTTGTTACCATTTTGCTCATATTTAGTGCTTTCCTGTTGTGCGGTAGATTTTTACTTGGAACCCATTCAGACCGAACTGGTTAGTGAAGCAGGATGAAGGTGTAAATTCAATGTGTTTGTGTGTCTGAAGCCAATCTGTTTTGTTGTATTTCATCCAAGCTAATGTCATTAAGCCAGCACTGCGTAAGCGTGTGTGGGGGTGTGTGTGCGTGTGTGCATGTGTGTTGGCAGCACCAGAGAGCAGTTGGTTCGGCCCGTGGGGGGTTATTAGAGTCTCTCAGTGTGAGGAGATTAACGCACACATACACATAGGCAGTCTGTCAGCACACTGTGTGTGTGTTTCTGTGTGTTGATGAGATATTTCTATATAAATGGATAATCTGCTCTTGTTTATTTCTAAACATAAATTCATCTAATCTATTTCTGGTAGGAAACTGAAACCGGAACTGACAGATACTGAGATTTGTTTTGCATTATTGCAGGTGGATAAGAAAGTTTTAAGCCACGAACAGATGAGCTTTTTAACATAAAAAATGTTATCTGACTTTTATGGTTTATTTACAGTCCCCTGCAGTAGTCTTGTATCCGCTGAAGTTAGCTTCAGGTCAGTTCACCAAACAAATGGAGAAATGGTTATGAATTGCTGTGCTATGGCAGATGCCTTCTTTTTGTTACCAAAAACTCTGGTATGAAATGATCAGATCTGGAGAAGCCCCCAAAAGAAAAATAGGTACTTTAAGAACTTCATTTTCACTGCTGCTCATTTTAACTCTTCCTCACTCATTTGCAGCTTCCACAACAAAGATTGTTATTGTCAACTCTTAGGTAGGGTGTATTGGATTTTAGCATTTCCAATTGACTGATAACTGGCCAAAGAAGCAAAAAATTGGTGATAGCACAAAAATCAGCACAGAGGAATTTAGTTTTATATTGATTTTTTTTCTGTCGAGCACACTGTATCAGTCCTTCTTGAAGGAGATGATGCAGATTTGTTTAATTACTAAGTTCCTAAGAGATAAAAAATTATCTCTGAGTTGGTATTCAAGAAAAGGTTTAAGTTTCCCTCGCTTAGGATTTAGATCACATTTTAAAAGAAGCTGTATCTGATGCTGGATTAATGGCCGTAAATTTAATGTTATTTTGCTCTTATGAGCAAAGTAATCTCACGACAGCTACAGGTATAGACAACTTTGCAGATTTTCTCTTCCTCTAATAGGTTATTATGAGAACCGATTGCATCAGATTTTACTGTTTTAGTGAGAAAATCTTTTTTGTGTTTTCTAAAATTTTACCTTTTCTTTGTGGAGTGCATTAAGACTCAGAAGAAAAAACGGCATTATTTTTCAGGTTTTTACTGTTTACATTCTTACGGCTATGAAATGTATAGAATAAAGTTCATCACTGCTAAACCATTGTTTGGATTTAAATAGATGCTAGGCTACTGTGTTTCCGATTTTCACCAACACATTACTAAAAGGTAAAAACCTATAAAGGGGGTTTGAAATTCAGCTGCCTGTAGTAGATGGTACATTATAATAACAGGACAAGTTATTGGATAACATCATACAGATATAAGGTGTAGTCCAGAGGAAGTATATGATTATCCTCTGAACACATATGTTTGTGCGTGTATGCTTGTGGGTTTTTGTGTATGCGCGTGATCACACTATGATCCAAAACTCCCTACAGTTACCACATGGCCCGGTCACCATGAGACTGGACTGCCACTGTGTAGTGTGTGTGTGCGTGTGTGTTGGCACAGTGGGTTGTGAGGTCACGATGGGAAACTTTCCTCCATCTGGAACAAACCAGTGCCTGTGTGTTTGCAGCCTCTCTGTAGGCTCCGTCAGCACAGATCAGAGTCATATTTTTTGTGCAAAGATAAAAAAAAAAGCAAAGTCTTTTCTGCTGATTAGATTAGCTAGTCTGAATGGGCCATTTATACATTATACTTTTATTAAGTTAGAAAATTTTGGTGGCTTTCTGGAATGATTTTAGTTTACCAGCTTTCACTCACCTCTTGATTTCTGCCATCGGGTGTTTCCGTCAAATAGAGTTTGATAAATCGGTCCAGGTTCATCGAATGAGGTATGCAGAGAAATCCAGGGAAAAGGTAGAGTGAAAAAAACCCTAAAGGTGCACTTATTTGTTGCAATTTGTGGTATCTGTACCCCTCTATTGTAAGTCCTACTAGCAGGGTTGTGTTTACTTGCAGAAAATACAACAACAATAACAGATTATCTGAACACATGAACCATGACCTCAACATATGGAGGCTTGGTTCTCGAGGGAAACAACGGTGGATGATTTGGGGTATTTGGTGTTTGATAACAGCAGGAGTGTTTTTCCCACAGACGAGGTTAATCACCAATAACCATTTAGAACTGTTTCCTGATTAATTGTTCCACATTCAGATCTTTGCCTTTTTTATGCTGTTGCATGCTCTGTTGTTTCTAATGAACTGGTGTTTGTCATCCTGTTATAATTACTGGTAGAGCTGCAGTCTTATATTTATTTATTTTTTTTATTTGCTTCGACTGCAAAAAGTAAATTAGCGCAAAAGCTGCTCTCTTCAAAAACTCCTAAAGAAATTGTATGTGTCACAGTATGAATAGTTTTGCCAAGTGAACATAAAGTAGGTCACTCTTTAATCTGGCTTTAATTCCAAATCAGACCATGTTGGTATAAATCAAGAGATTTTGATATTTTAGATAATTAAAGTGGATTATTATTTGCCATGAGTAGATGGAACTTTTTTGCCCATTTGCGGTGAAATGTGTCATCACATGTAGCCCAAGGTAAATATTTTCATGTTGAACTCATAAAAAGAAAAAACTAATTTTTAAACACATTAAATGATCTGTCCCCTCTTATGCTTACTATTTTTAATAGCTATTTCCCCAGGGTATGACGGTAAACATGCAGAATATTCTGTAGTGCAGCTTCAAAAAGTGACAACAAAACAGAACAGAGTTGAATCTCATTAAGGCTGTTCATGCAGCTAGAGGAGAGAAAAAAAAAGTTGGCTGAATTTAACTGAATTACTCACCTGTAATATCATCAAGGTAAATGTAGACATCTATGGTATTGAAGGAAATCCAGCTGCTTGCAGCTTTAGCCAGTCAACTGAGATGCTTCGACTGGTCGACTGTTGCAGACAGATGCGACCACACACTGGTACTGTCCTGTCAAGTCCAAACCGTTGTGCTTTTATGGTGCATTCAAATACATTTTGTACGCTTGTCTGCCGGAATATCAAAACAGTATCAAAACCGAGTGGTTTAAACATTTTTTATTCTGAATTGTCTGAGTAGTCTTATTTAAAAGTATCCCACAGCAACATTTTCAGTTTTATTCTTGTACCACGCAGCCCGTCATCGGCTGCACACACTTAAAGAAATCTAACCAAATAAAAACTATGTTTTGTGTGCGTTATGAATAAAATGTGAGTGTTATGTAATGCAGTGTGTGATACTAACTGTGCTGACAGCATCCTGACAGAATTAGATGGTTTATCTGACGTGGACCAATCAGATTTCAGATTCCCATCCTGATTAAGTTGGATGATTGGAGGATGTGACTGTGCATTAGGCCAATCAATAGATTAGTGAATAATTCTGCAGGTGACATAATTAGCAGCAGTGGACCATTCTTGTTTAATCTTCAGCCTTCAAGGTTAAACTAAAGAGATTGAAAATATTTCCATTGATCTCTTGCAATTTATTTGTAATTACTAGTCCAGAATAGACTACTTGACCATTTAAATTAATTGGTATTAAAGGTTTTATTAATGTCAGAGGCGATATTCATTTCATCCAGATCTGATGGAGATGTTATAGATTTTATCTTAGTCAACGTTTTGAGCTCACATGTTGTACGCTGCCCACATCTCTCACTGCAGGGGAAGGGAGTGTGCTGCAGGCAGGTGTGGTGCTGCTGCAGGACGTTTTCGCCGTGAAGGTGAAGAGGAGGCGGATGGCGGGCCAGCAGTCGGGGGGAGCCGTGCTCGGCCTCGCTCTCTTCCACTGCACGAGAAGAGGACGGAGGCTGGAGGAGGACACACTGCACCTCCACAACGCCTCTGCAGAACACACACACTCCTGGTATAACACTCTGAAAGAACTGCTCACAGGTAAATGTTTTGGAAATTTCTATAAATAAAACCAAACTGTGTGCATCGAAGCATGGCATCACTCTGATAGACTTGGTGACATCCAAGCTAAGGGTTGGCTTGCTTGGGTTATATAAGATGGAGCAATGGAAACATGACTCAGTTTGTCTGTGAATGCCACATTGTAAGATGATTATGCAAATACTGCTGAGTGATGCAGCTGGAAATAAGTTAGTCACATTGTACAGTGATGTGTCAATAAGTAGTGTTTGTTTTTTATATACAATATTAGAAAAACTAATGATTCAGTTCCTTTTTTAAATAAGAAAGTAAATATTTCTTGCCTTAAATGCAATAACATAGCAACCCTTTAGTGTTTTTACACTAAAGGGTTAGTGTAAAATAACACTAGTGTTAGTGTTATTTGTAGATAAATGTACAAATTTTTGCAATAATCATTTATTAATTTTCTTTTTTACAGAATTTGAACCAGGTGAAGCTAAAACTGTCATTGGAGGAGCTCTAGGTTGAACATATTTACCTTAAATATATTAAATATACTTATTGTAAATACAAAATGTATATCTTTTGTACAGTTTTGGCTTCAATTACTACTCTGATCATGTTCTTTGGTCTTTTTTTGTGTCTGTACGTTAGGTGACAATTACTTCAATAATTGATTAATTACGATTAACCGTTTCACCCCCATTTGCATCTGTATCTGCACTAATATCAGTAGTATAATACAGTAGATAACCAACTACTGAGCACAATTTCAGTTTTTGGTCATATTATGTATGTTTTTTGTTGCAATCATTTCCATCAAGACTATTCGCACTCATTTTAATGAGGTGAGTCAGAGTTACATCAGACAGGAGAGCTAATCTGGTAATCCAGAAGAACAAAGACGCACAGATTACACACATACACATTCAGCAGTAGAAACGATCATGCTGTCAGCGCTTGTTGTCTTCTGTTGTCTGCAGAAGAGATTAGGTAAAAACCTGGTCTACTTGGAAGGCTGTAGTGCTGGAAGTAAAACCTTTTTTATTGGTGACTGAACGTCCGGCCCTGAATATCGCCTGTCCGCCTTCAACTTGTATCAATGTCTCTGTGCCTTCATGATGAATTGATAAGTAAAAAAAGTAGCTTGTAATTAATAGCAATCTTGTAAATAATCATTGGCCAGGCTTTTAACTTGTTCAAACCTTTTCTCAGAGCAAAAATTAGATCTGATTTGATTTCATCTTCCTCTATTTTAATAGCCTTTTTGTTCAATTTCAGACCACAGACGAAATATTAACACTATAGCTTTGGTCACTGAAATCAACACTACTTTGGTCAGTTGAGACCAAACAGAACTACATGCAGAAAGATAACACTGCTCATCTCTCCACTTTAAGACATAATTTTGGCAGCATCATGATGTGGGGATGCTGTTCTTCGGCCAGTCAAGACATTCTGTCTCTAGATGAGCAAAGCTGGTAGAAACCCTAACTGAGAGGAGTTCTCTGCTTTGTTTACGCAGAGGAATGTTGAAATTACATTTTAGATTTGCACCAAGACTTTCTGCAGGTTCTCTAATTTATAAGTCTGCATTAGTTTTGGTGCGAGTGTCGACTGAAACGACTGTACGGAAAATTTTCCATTACACCCCTACTTAAGAGTGTACCAGCTAATCTATTAGTAAGTCAGGCAGCTTCCTCAGCAGCAGCCATCTGCTTGTCAGGAGCTTTTTCAGTGAAGTTTTGGATGCTACTGCGCTCTGAGTTTCCCATGCGCTGATTTCCCAGGTGCACTGTAGTGGGCAGTGCCTGGCTGACTGTTAACTCACAATAGAAATGTTGAAGTGCTGTGTGTATGGATTTAAGTCGCATGAACATGCTTTACATTTCAGATTTTTTCTGCTTCTGCATCTATGCTGAGCCCAACAGAGACATTACAAGCAATCATTAAATGAGGAGGTCAAAGTTGAACCACCATCGCTCCCCCACCATGGCATCAGCCTGACACATTATCGCTGGTCACCTGTCTGACTGTGCGTCTGTCTGTCCATCAAATCAGATTACCCCTGAGGCCCCTGCAGCAAAGTCACAACTTCTTCAAGGCTGCGTCAAGGGCCTCATACTTACAGGCATGAATGGCTCGCAGGTCGAGTGTCAGCTCGAGTGGTCACACTGCAGATCAAACTGTGACGGCCTTTGTGACTTTAAACACCGCACTTTAGGAGTCTATTTCTGTATGTGTGCGTGTGGATGTGAAAGGTAAACACAGTCAGTCGCTCTGCTGCTCTGCGGACATTAAGCCTATTTTCCAGCCAGAGGTCAGCATGAAAAGCCTATTGTTGCATGAATCTCGGTGTCGCAGAGTGGGCAGTCTCGCCGCCGCAAACACCGTCGCCACTTCTTAACCTCTAGGTCCGAACATTAAGTTGCACAATGGTGAGCAGAGAGCACCTTGTTTCTTGTTTCCAGAGCGTTATTCTGTCTCGTTTGCTGCATGAGGCAGCTGCAGAATGCTGTGCAGGAACTGAATGGCAGTCAGAGCTACAAAAGGTAAGTATTTATGCTGTATAGAAGCTGTTTCAATACATGCAGTCAGACGACGGAATAATTGACTGCACTCGTTAAACAGCTGAAGAGACTTACAGTCCAGTGTTACTGGAGAAAGTCCCAGCAGTGAAGAAATATATTTTAACACCATATTAGCTATAAGTTATGCACTAGGCAATTTTTTTACTGACTTTTAATATTTTAGTGGGTTGGACAGAATCTACTTCTCTGACATCACTTAAATGCTCTTCACATTATAATCCAGTATGCAGTATTTCTCTAAACCTACAACTGCTTGTCATCTTTTATCATTACTGATCTTTAGCTTTGGTTTTATTTGGATTTTCTGCTCTGCTGTGCAACTTTATGAAGCGGCTCCAAATCTAAGCAAGGAAGGTCTCACAGCTATCTCTAATTTCTGCAGTGACAATGGAAAAAGAAAGGTAGATCAAACGAAAATTTTATGTCAGTATTACTCAGCTTTTAAAATCTTATAGTTTGGTGTACCCCAAACTAAATTACTCAAAGTGAAAATGTAGCACTAGATATACAAGTACATCGTTAAAGTATATAAGGGAGTGTTTTGTTGTTGTTTTATGATTGTGTTGTTTGACAAGATCACACTAAAGCTCCAGACATCTGCACTATATATTGGCAATTTTTAAAATACTAGAAATTTGTTCTTTTATTCACTGATGAACAAAGCATGAATTAAATAAAGTAATAATTTTATAGCACTTTTTTTGTTTGTTTTCTTTTTATCTGAATGGGGTCCTGAAGTAACAGAAACCCCCTCCTGGGTGTTCAGGTTAGTACAATTGATCACTGATCATTTTCTTAAAATGTTTTTAAATCCACATTTAGTGTACTGTACAACCTTTTTATCTGCAGAATGTTTAAACTTCCTCTGTTTTCCCAATTTAAATTCATTGCTTCACTTTTTAAATGATTTCAGAACATATTTAGAATGAATAAGTCCATATTAGCTTATTTGTTTACTATACGGTGTGCATTTTAGAGTGATGTTGTAAATTGTGTTGGTTCACAACTTGAACTACTTCTAGCACCTGGACTTTTGGCGCCCCCTCTGGCAAGTTGGAAATTTCAGGATGGTGATTAATGGATGTTTTTTTTTTACTAGATTTTCATAAACTCATAGGCTGATGATACAATTGAAATCGGGACATATTATTCTTTCTCAAAAAGTTTGACTTTATTGAAGGTTCATACTTTTAGTGGTCGATAGATGAGTCTAAAAATACATCCTTGTCTTGTTTCATGACCATTTAACCAAATATTTATTTTTCAAGTTTCAATTAACAGCATTTATAAGCCACATATGTTGATTTTTGTATTTTTTGTGTGTGTTTTGTCTTTTTTTCCAAATAAGAAATCAGTCTAAGCGCGCCTGTCTATCACAATTACTTTATGGCCCTTTACAGCGAGCTCTGTGTTACACATTAACTGGTTTGTTAGTGAAGCTCTGTGTATCCATAGTGACAGGATGAGAACACACTGTTTACTTCCTGCCTCCCCTACTTATTTTACTTTGCTCTCTCTTTATTGGTTTGTCAGGAAAAAATCTTTGTTTTACTGCAACTTGAAATTAGAGAAGAAAAATCTGAATGTGTACCTTTAATGACACCGACAAATCAAAGTGGAAAATATTAAAGAGATGCTTAAATGTATTTTTATCCAGGCAAAGCCCTGTGACCCACTGACACACATGTACACAGTAGAAGAAGCATTTGCTCATGGAGTCTTTAGCATATGGATAAAGACTCCATGACTCCACTGATCACCTAAAACCCTGTGATCAGTTGCAGACCTGCTATTTCTCCCAATCATCCCCGTACGAGCATGTCAGAATGTCAGAATTAGGATTAATTTCTTCATCCACAATATTTCGATTACAGCTCAATCAGGTATTTGCGAAATTCTTTCTATCCAGCCTCATAGAATGTTTGCATTGTGTTAGTCAATGCATCAAAATGTATAATTATAAGTCTGATAAAATTGCCAAAGATTGATGATGCAACTGTAAATGATGCAATAATCAAAGTAATTTTGGTCATTTCAAAACTTGCAGCTTTTAGGCTGTGATTACACTTGTGATGTTTTAAATTACAACCAAACATTTAAATGCATTTGTAGTTACGGTTTTATGTAAACAACCAACACAAAGTAACACAATTGTGAAAGGGAACGTCATAGCTCTCTTTACAATTAAAAGTCACCTGACTTGTAAATAGAATCTAAATAGTAGAAATACAATTATTCTGTGGAGGCCTCTTAGGTTTGCCTTTATTGAAGTCAAACCAGGAGATAATTAGTTAATATACAAACATCATGAAGACCTAGGAAGACCGCAAACATGTCAGAGATAACACTGAGAAGTTAAGGCAGGTTTAGATTATAAAACAATAACCCAAACTTTCAACATTTCTCAGATGTTAGTAAATCTGTCATCTGAAAAATGAAATGATATGGCACATATGAAGACATGGCCAAGAGTCCAAGATGTGAACAAGAGACCCACAAGAGGCAACAAGTAATGAAGTAATGAAGGGGACATATTTAATGTGTAAGTTGTTCTGGTCAGAGGAGATTGAAATGGACATTTTTGGCATTTTCGTAAAACTCTGTGTTGCAGAAAGCTAGTGTTGGACATACATTTCCTGCTGTGCAAGAAAATGTTTATTTTTTCAGCAGAAAAAAAATTAGGCTAGTCAGAGTTGATGGGAGCATCTAAGGTTCTAAGTATATTTCAAACCTGGTAAAAAAAAAAAAACAACAAAAACTACTAGAGGCAGCAAAAGACTTGAGATTGGGGCAAGAGGCTGCTCTTCCAGCAGACCAGTGATGCTAAACACAGTAGAGCTTCAGTTAAGATAAGTATAGTCATATGCTAGAATGGCCCAGTAAAAGTCCACACCAAAACACTCAAGTTTGAAGGACTGAATGCAAATGCATATCACATTTTTTTTTGTAGTATAAAAACCATAAGTCCATCTATTTTTTTCATTCTATGTCATGACTCTGTTTCAGATTTTATAGTGAATTACAGAAAATGAAGTTTAGGTTCTTGGCTTTAACATAAAAAAGTTGAAACGTTCAAGAGTTATGAATTGTAACAGGGAAATGTAAATATGTACTGAATTATATACCGAACATCAAAATGTTCATTACATGTTTACTGAACATTTTAAATGCTCATTAAGTACCAAACTGTTCACCAAAACTCTATAAGTAATAAAGTGAAGCCTTATTAATTTACTTTTAATAAAGCTTAACCAAGGTGTTTTTTGAGTTCATGCCTTTATTTGTGACCTCGGGTGGAGCCTCTCTTTTTGTCAACAGCATTCATCAGTCGAGCTTCTGTGTCGGAAATTCAACACTGATCCTTGACAACACAGAGATTGTTTACCATGGTAACGGTCCGGAAAACCAAAGCAACATGCTACTGACCGAGACTGAGAGATGTCTTCTGGGAAACACATCACAATTGAACAGAATCGACTCCTGATACTCTTTGTGATTGAGTACGATAGTGGCAGTTCTCATCAAAGCAAGTAGAGGGAATTACAATTGCTTACAGCCCTCTGAGCATCGGACCACCATATGAGTAAAAAATCTTAGCAAAGGATTTAGAAAAATAAGTTAAAAAAATCTTAGCAAAAATCAAACGCAGGGTGACATACATACTGAAACCTGTCAATCTATCTCTCGGTTTAAGTATTTCTAGGAATAACATAAATTGACACCAGATTTCAGCAACAACCCAAGTAATCCACACATACAAATAAATCAAGGAAAATTTGTCCACAAAAATAAATTATGAATCAAAAATTTTAATGTCATGAAGATTTTCCGGAATACATTTAAACATTAGGTTTTTTTTCTATGACAATACGTAATTCACTCAATTACTCTCTGTGCTTAAAGCTTGCTGCAGAACATCTGGACAATTCAGTGAACTACTGTCAAATCAGAAGATCCCAACGCTGAACTCTTTTGAATTAATTTCACATACCTTGCTTCGAGGAAGAACAGCTTTGCAGGTCATCCCCCAAAATATTATGCCAAAGTATGGACTACATCGTACTGGCAGGCCTCGGTTAACTGAAGAAAGGACGAATGGAGAAATGTACAAAGACATTCTTGGTAGCAATTGGAAGATGAAACAAATTGATATTTCTGAGCCATTCGACAGTCACAAACACAAAGCCAAGAAAATTATTAATTTGTTTCAGACTATAGAAATAAGCAAAAAAAAAAAAAACAGGATCCACATAACCTTTAAGTTTCAAAGACAATTTGTCTTATTTTCCTACACCCTGGTCCCTTACTGGGGTCGTGAGGGTTGCTGATGTCTATCTCCAGCTATCGTTTCGGGCGAGAGGCGGGGTCACCTGGACAGGTCGCCAGTCTGTCGCAGGGCAACACAGAGACAGACAGGACAAACAACCATGCACACACACACTCACACCTAGGGACAATTTAGAGAGACCCATTAACCTGACAGTCATGTTTTTGGACTGTGGGAGGAAGCCGGAGTACCCAGAGAGAACCCACGCATGCACAGGGAGAACATGTAGACTCCATGCAGAAAGACCGGGGCCGGGAATCGAACCCAGAACCTTCTTGCTGCAAGGCAGCAGCTCTACCAACTGCACCACTGTGCAGCCTGCTGGAAGTTGTCTTTACCAGAAAAGGCTTTTCTGCAATTTCATTAACGTATTTGCTACTGATTCCTTGTGACATTAATTTTTTTTTTACAAGTAGCTTCATTTGCAGACTAATTTGCTTTGAGATTCTTTGGATAATTTTGGCTTGTTGCTGACATCTGGTGTGAAGTTTATTATAAGATTTAAACCTATGACACATTTAAACCTATGACACATACTTATTTTACTTGCAAATAATATGGTGGCTAACCTGTATAAATAGAGATGCAATAAAAAATGTAATAAATATTAGACAGGATGTTTAAAAACAGTGGGTGTAGCTTTTTGGACTGTTGGGGGTCCGATGTGATGAAGGTGTCAGGTGGCTCCTCATAAGATCTCCGGAGAACCTGGACAGAACTATGGAGTGATGGTAGGAGGTGCACTTTGTGTGAGCAAGTGGGGTCATTAACAGGGCGAGGTCACGGCCTGTTGGGAGCAGATTATAGTCATGAGCTGGATAATGGAGCTGGTGTGTGTGTATTGATCTAAGTTAGTCTATGGGGATTCATAATGCGGTCTCTAAATCTGCCTAATGATGTGCTGTGTGGGGGGAATCTCTGCGAATGTGTGTATTTTGGAGACAATCCTGTAAAACTACACACACCCATGCACACACAGTCTTTAGACTTATTCAAGAAATAGGAGCTGTAGTCTAAACTGTAAGAGTTTCTGCGTGATTAACTTGTCTTTAATGAGTCGACTCTAGTTTTTCTGGGTATTTAGAACTAAATTCATTATTTATAACCAAAAGGCGAATTCACAAAGCTGTGCAGTCTACTCCATTTTTGCCAATCTTTATATCTTCACTCGATTCACAGAGCAGATTGCACTAAATACATAGAGACTAAATCTATTTAAGCAGACCCATCAAGCCCAGCAAATTGGAACAATATTTTTTAATCTCTAATTAATATTTTAGATTATTAGAGACATGGGAATGATACATTCCTCTAACTGATTCATTCAGAGATAATAAGCATTGAGTCATGATAAAATAACTGTGTTGCTTTTGTACAATCACACTAAGAACTTGCAATTGTATCAAAATAAAATTAATCCTGTTGATTTCACCAAATTAATGAAAAAGTTTGGTTTGGTTTTCAGGGCTTTTTCGGCAAGCCCTCCTCACCCTACTCCAAAAATAATAAAAGCAATCTGGGCAAATTATTGGATTAGAGAAATTATTTTTAAAAAATATGACGCATGCTTCCACAATTGAGTATAGATTTATGACATTCCTCACCTGTGTGTTTTGTTTTTTTTTGTAAACTAATAGAGTAGCTTTTTAACCTGTTTTCAACAGGCTGTTTTTCCCCCCCGCTCAATCTGCATAAAAAAAGCAGCTTCGGTCCTTGACAATTTGAAGCTATGGACCCTGATTGTCCATCAATCCATTTTCCTACACCTTTTTCCCTTATTGGGGTCGGGAGGGTTGCTGGTGTCTATCTCCAGGTATCGTTTCGGGCGAGAGGCGGGGTCACCCTGGACAGGTCGCCAGTCTGTCACAGGGCAACACAGAGACACACAGGACAAACAACCACGCACACACTCACTCACACCTAGGGACAATTTAGAGAGACCATTTGACCTGACAGTCATGTTTTTGGACTGTGGGAGGAAGCCGGAGTACCCGGCAGAACCTCCATGCAGAAAGACCCGGGCCGGGAATCGAACCCAGAATCTTCTTGCTGCAAGGCAACAGCTGCGCCACTGGGCAGCCGTCCCTGACTGTAACGTACATAAATGTACATAAATATGAGAGGATGCTGTTAACTGCAGTTTCTGTTCCGCTGGCTGTAAACTGGATGCTGCAGAGTTTGCTCAAACGCATCACAGGTGGCAGTGATGGAGGGGCTCATTGTGGGTGTATTCATGTGTGTATGCAGGGTTCAGCAGCCGGCCCAGGTATGTGAAGGTGTTTATCAACCCAAGCAGCCACAAGAAGGAGGCCGTTCACATCTACAGAGACCATGTGGCTCCTCTTTTTAAGATGGCGGACCTCCGCACTGACATCACAGGTTGGCTCGTCCCGCTCGTTATCTCTTTCTACTACACTTAAGGATATTCAAGTTTAGTAATTTATTTTTAACATTGCTATTGTGATAAGAATCAGTTCAGTTGCTGCAAAAATTTGTTCTGCATTGGCATAAAAAAACAAACAAAAAAAAAATTATATGAAATCTGTGTGTGCGCTTAAGAGTCCAGGTCCAAAGGTCAGAGCTAATGGCAGTTTCTGGTCGCTAGGTAACTTGATCCTGGAGGCGGAGCTAAGTCCATCTGTTGTGACAGAGGGACACAACTTCCTCTCATCTCCTTTCCCTGTTTTGTGCCTTATTCTCATTTTCTCTTCCACCGTCATCTTCTCTATGATTCCTCCTCTCCTGCTTTCATCTCCCTCTCCTCTTTTCTCACAGCTACTCCTCTTCTCTTTCTTTCCCTTCTCTCAGCAGATGGCACGATATCCGTTGTCCCACTTTTTCTTTTGGCAGCTATCAAGCACACACAACCATGTACATCTGACCACACACATGCATGAACACTTTATCTTTGTCCATCT
This sequence comes from Phalloptychus januarius, assembly GCA_902982915.1. Classification (NCBI taxonomy): domain Eukaryota; kingdom Metazoa; phylum Chordata; class Actinopteri; order Cyprinodontiformes; family Poeciliidae; genus Phalloptychus; species Phalloptychus januarius. The sequence goes on from CADWAE010000230.1 coordinate 2,856,137, forward strand.
CTGTGTTTCTCCATCTGCTCACCTCTCCTTTTTCTCCCTCTCTCTGTCCCTGCGTGTCCTTCTTTCTGTCTGTCTCTGCAGTCACTGATAGGAAAGGTCATGCTCTCTCAGTGATGAAGGAATGCAAACTGGATGAATTCGATGGGTCAGTTGTTTCTCTTTTATTTCTCATATCTCTTGATTTTTATGAAATAAAAACATGTTTTGGAGTTGAAGTTTTCGTTTTCATTCGAAATCTTGGTTGCTCATCCACAATTTTGTGTGAAAGATTGTGCAAAATATATTGGAAATTCTGCTACCACTTTTTTTTCATAGCCATAGATATTTATCGGTACCAGGTACATAAAAAGTAGGCAGTTTAACCCAGCTCTGGGTCAAATATGGATCGTTCATTTAGCATGAAATGAATGCTAAATGAATTCTAAATGAAGGTGCAACTTTCGGAGAGTCGGAGCTGTTTGACACGTATGGTCTTGTGACGCACTGACGTGAACCGTGTAGTCAAACAGAGGTTTACTGTGGGAGGCTGACACTAAAATACACTGACCCAGACTGATCTCTCTCACACACACACACACACGCACGCACCCACCCCAAGTAACACACATTCACACAGGTTACATGAATCACATTGACCTTTTTCCACTGCCTGTCTGGAATAAGTTTTAAGAACTGTTTTACACCATATCAGAACCTTGTGTTCTTGAAGAATATAAAACTTTTATGAAGCTCTCATCACTCTACCTGTGATTGGATGCATAAGGGTGTGTGTGTCTGTATGTGTGTGTAAGCAGCTTTTGTGCTCAGCACTCATAAAGCTTAATGTGCTTAGAGAAGATTAGCTCAGCGTTGCTAAGCTAGCTGCTGGGTTTGTGTGTGCGTGTGGGGGTGTGTGTGTGTGTGAGAGGCTGCACTAGTGAGGATTTGGTTGAAACCTACATTTGCCAATTAGGCTGACTGTCACCGTGGCGACCAGAGTTTCAGGTAATCCCATCCCCAGGAAGAGGGGGAAGGAGGCGGACCAAGTTTATCTCCTATTTACTGCAAACACGAGTCATGAAGATGGAACGTCTCACTTCATAGTGCTGACACCACACTACTAAAGTTAACTCTTCTCCAGCTTCACGCGTCTTTTATATTAAATTTGTCATTTTGTATTTGTAAAAAACAAATATAAACCAAAGGGCCTTGGTCACAATGTTGAATCATTAATTTTTGTAAAAAACACAAGAAGTAAAAATGTTGGCTGAAATATTAACTGAATTAACAAAACTTTACTTAAAACCCTTTCTAGGTGTTACTAGAGAGTTGCAACTTTTCAAGGTTTTTACTGGAGTTTAAGGAAGTTTTAAAGGTTTACAGAATGCTTTCACCTTCACAATAAGAGTTTAGAGTTCTTTCTTGTATCCACCTGTCCTGATGGAGATGTGTCTTCACCTGTCCGTCAGGGTGGTGTGTGTCGGTGGGGACGGGTCAGTGGCGGAGCTGTGCCACGCTTTGGTTCTCCGAGCTCAGCTAGACGCAGATTCTCCAGAAAACCCAGTGAGAGCAGCTCTGCCGCTGGGAATCATTCCTGCCGGTAAGACCTTTTCATGCAGCATAAATGCAGCCGGACGTGTGGGAAGCTTCAGGAGTTTTCATTTTTGCCTCAACAGGTTCTACAGATGTGGTTTCCTGTTCAGTCCATGGGGTCAGAGATCCAGTCACAGCAGCTCTCCACGTTGTTTTAGGTACAGTCCCTTTGTTTCTAACTCAGATGAGGGCAGACATTACAGGTGAAGGGTCAGTGGATTGTTTTTTCCAGCTCCTGCACAAAATTTGATATGTTTTAATAGAAAAGATCTCATAAAAAATGTGTGCAAAAGGGTTTGAATGTTGTTTGCTTTACTGTGTTTCCTGACTTCATCTAGCTTTGTTGTCAGAAAGTATGCTTGCTTTCTCTATATTCTGCATCAGCAGTTTGAACATCTGTGTTAAATACACTCTATCTACTTTACGTCTATACCCTCAGGTCGTTCGGATTGATTTCCGCCACGCAGTAAATTTATTGTTAAATTTGTTCAAAACGTCAAGGTGAAAACCAATCAGGAGCTCTTATTGTGTCTGAGCTTCGATCCGATTGGCTGTCATTCCATTTGAGTGGTGAAGGGACCAGAGTTTAAAAAAAACAACAAACATGCAGACAGATGGTGGTACTGGACTCTGGAGGGAGGAAGCCGACAGATGTCCGACTGTCGGATCAGTTTCACTAAATCAGAGGTTTTCCCTGCTGCTTGTGGTCCCGCCCCCCCCACTGACCTCTCCTCACCTCTCTCCATTTCCTCTCAGGTAAACCTGTCGGCCAATCGGTTTGAAGCAAGAGGTGTTGTTGTTGTTTTTGTTTGACAGCTTCTGGTGAGATGGTTCATCATGCATAATTAATGCAGCTGGTGTGTGTATGTTTGCGTGTGAGTGAGTGTCTGTGTGAGAGAGAGACAGAAATTGGGAGTATTAAGTGACTCTAATAGGGGTAAAACCTGAACAATAGAGAGAGCAGTCAAAGTCATGCAGGATGATTTTTCCACAAAGACGAACTGAATCAGGCTTTTATTACCACAAATCTTATCTGAGTTTACTCATAATTTGAGGATACATCACCTCCTCATGCACCGTTTTTTTATTATTATTAATTTCAAACGTTTTCTACAGGTCATCAAACTTGGTTTATTTCACTCTGAATCTTGTCTAATAACTCAAAGACTTATTCCCAGGCAGCGCTTTCATCACTTGACAGAGCTCAGTGGTTTCCTGAGTTAACCTCTTTGCTGCTGCGACACTAAATTTCTGCCTGGTGTTAACCAAAAATGTTCTTTTCCACTTTTTGTCACATTACAACCACAATCGTCAATGTATTTTATTCTGACTTTATGTGACTAACACTAAATATTGTGTTATTGTAAAGTTAAAGGGAAATAATTTCAAAATATTATTACGTTTTCAACATATTTCACAAGGAGAAATGTAAAAAAAAGAAAGTGTCTTGTACATAGAGATATAGTCGTACATAAAAATCTTGAGGTCTGAGGTTTTAGCGAGCAGAAATGTGAGTTCTTCTACATGTCTGTGTACAGTTATACAGTCTTATTGTTTTTTAAACATTGTCAGACTGCCACATGTCCCGGGCCCCACGTTGGATTGGGGACTCACAGTGTCACAAATTCACAAAATTGCAACATCCTAAGTTCAAATCCCAGCTGAGGACTTTCTGTGTCAAGTTTCCAACTTCTTTTACACTTAACAACTTGGGTGTCAAGTTAATGTATCTGTGTGCATTGTTGTTGGCCTTGAGTGTGTTTTGGTAAGCACCAGTGATAAAGCGGCAGCCAATACAGTTGGGCTGGCCTTTGAGATACGCACCATGCCCCCTGTGACCCGATACAAGATAAAGCAGCAGCTTTGGAAAATTAATAGATTCATGTCAAGCCTATTTTTCCTGGGCATTTGAAAGTCTTAGGAACTCATAAAGATGCAGCATTTGTTTCCTATCTTTTTTAAAGTTAACATAATGTGAATGTATAACACAATGTCATTTTCTACATGGCCACCCGATCGCTTCCGCTCATAGAAATGTATAATGTGGACCTAAATATTATGAGGAGGGGTGGAAATGTTTAAGGTTAAGAAAAATAACATTCTATATATTTTTTTTCTCTCTGTTGTTTACATTGCTTATAAATATTAGACGAGGCTTTAAAATGAGCTGTAGGTTCGATCTCAGTGACATACTGACCATGTCAGCTTTAATCCCACTAACACACTGACAACAAGCCATATGGTGAGGAAATCAGATTCAGCCAGAGAGACAGACAGGCAGGCGGTAGGACAGACAGGTGAGGAGACTGCAGTTCAGTAGGTTACAGCAGGTATGTGGCCAGATGGCACGCTCCGTGTTTGTGTCCTGGTACTGAGTGTGTGTGACAAAGTGTGTATGTGCACCCATCTGGAAGCCAATCGAGCATTTTCTCAAAAGGACATGTTTATGAGTTCGTATTAAATGAGATTCTTCTTACTCCATTTGCTTGATGAGTTTTCTTTTTTTGCGTCCTGAGGTCGTCGGAGAGGAAGTCGTGAGCGAGTTTCTGTGTTGAAGCGTTTTATTTGGGTCACTCCACGCATGAAACCATTCCAGGAACGGAGTGAGACCAGAAGGTGTTCTTGTTCGAGGTTAATGTTAGTGGCCATTGCTTCCTCGCAGCTATTTTTAAACATGGCTCCTGCTATTGTGGCTCTTTTTGCTGTGAACTGTTGGCCACGTCAAAGGTGATGCAAGTCAAACGTCAGTCATTTCTGGGACAACATTAATTAACAAATATAGCATTATTCTGTAAAACAATTGAAATGACAAATCACGTTTTAAAATCTGAAAAGGTTTGTTGTGCGTTTGTAGTCAGCTCTCTTTCCCGTTTTAACCATAAATAAAATCAGCTGCAACCAATGACCTTCAAATGCCACAGTTATTTATTTCATAATTACAGATTCCAACTGTGTGGGATTTGACCTCAATATAAATCCAGCTGTTCTGTGAAGGCATCAGAGGTTTAGTGGAGAACATTACAATAAATGTATTAAGGCATCGTTATTCAGTCAATAGGGCCATGCTGGAGGGACTGCAGAGAGCCATCTGCACAGGGGAGCATGGTGGAGGCAGCATAGTGCTGTGTGGGTCCCATTCAGGAACAGAGGAGCTGATGAGAGCAGGATGGATGGAGCTACACAGGTGACAACTTTGGGGAAAAAATAAAATCCTGCTGAGGTGATGAAAGACTTGAGACTGCAGGAGGTTTACTTTTCAGCAGGACAGCAATCCAACACAACTTCTGTGGAAAGGTTTAGATCGAAGTATATTCATACACCAGAATTCAATTGAGAATCTGACTGAATTTTCTGCAAACAAAAAATGCAGAAAACGTCAGTGTATGCATGTCCAAACCTGGTGGATACTTGCCCCATAAAAACTTTCCTATTTTATCTCTCAGATAAATTCTCACCCACCAAAAAAAAACTTAATTCTGTGGTTATAATCTGACAGATGTTCAGCTGGTGTGTTTACTTTTGCAAGGTACTTTTCTGTTTAATTTCTCTACATGACAATTCTTAACTATATTCTGCTGATTATTTCAAACACATTGGTCTTCCTTTTTAGGTTAAAGGCTTTGCTTTGTGCTTATCCAATGCTGTTAGAATACACTGAGAAGAAAAGGCAACAAAATGACGGATCAGCAATTTCTTGGAAATGTTATCTGTCTGAATATCTCTCCTCTCTGTGTGCAGGTCACCTGCAGCAGGTGGACATGTGCAGCTTCTCATCTAACGGTCAGCTGGTGCGTTTCGGATTCTCTGCCATGTTTGGTTTTGGTGGTCGGAGCTTAGCGAGGGCAGAAAAGAAGAGGTGGATGTCATCGTCACGGCGACGAGAATATGCTGTAGTGAAGACCTTGGCCAGGCTGAGGTGGCACTTCTTTCTTTTTCTTTCAGGCATTTAAATGTTTTACTGCATAAGAGGAAAAGACGACGGTATGCAGAAATGCAGTGGCGACACAACTTGAACATGTCTTTTCTATGGTCCTGTTTTACATGATAAATGAGTCAAATTCTGTTTTTGTTATAGCAAGAAACATGAAGTATTTCTTTTTCTGTTTGTCTCCATCAGGCCAGAGAACTGCCAGCTGTCATTTTTACCTGCAAAAAGCTCAGAAAGCAGTTTGTTTGGACAACAGTAAGAAACATTCATAGACTTTCTTAAAGGTTTTAGGGGAAATAGAGAACAGAGAAATGCTTAAACATTAGCATCACTGGATTAAATGATTTTTCTATTTAAAAATATTTTAGAAATGTAGACGCTTTTCGTCTTAATCACCGATCACTCCAATGTTTAGTGTAGAATAAAAGCTAAAATTTCATGACATTGCGGGAAATGACATGAAATTTTTAAAACTCTTTCTTATTGGAAATTACACAATCTGTATGAAATATCCCAAAACATTTGAAGTGAGAACATATTTCAGTATGTTATTTATCTATTTAAGCTATTTATTATGTTTTCATTATTATTACTATTATAACATGTAATTTCTTTATTCCTATCAGTTATAGTTTGCTTAATGTGTCACGTTCTAGTATTTCAATAATAAAAGGAAATTGTCACCACTAGAGGGCGATGTTTTACATTTATGATTTTTGTCTTATAATGCCTAAACTGAAACTGCCTCAAACTCTGTTTTGTTCTCCTTTAAGCCTTGACTTCATTTCACAGTTTGCCTTCTTATTCATTGCTGCAAAAAAAATATCTAATTGACAAAAAATGTTTTAAATGGAAATACGATTTTGATCAACCAGTTAAAACTGTATTAAATAAGCTAAGTGGATAAAAGAAACACCTCCTTTTGTATTTTTTGGGAGTTAATTTATACAAAATATAGAATATTAAAATGTGACTCTGGTTAGTGAGGGATGTTTATGAGATGTTTTTTTGCAGATCTAAACAGTAAAGGTTGAACATCCACTTGTATTCCTTGTATTTGCGAGGCTTATGTTCATACTTTTACTGCAATGATAGATGGTACTGGGATACAACATGCAACCTGGGAATAAAAATTAAAAGTAGAGCAATGGCTTCATAACTGGTTTAGTTGTTGTTTCTCCTCTTTTCTTTTCTTTGTATATTTACAAATGTCTGTGACGCACCTTTTTTAAATACACCCTCCCTTGTCCATTTCCTAGAGTCCAGGGCGAAGACAAAGAACTCAACACAGAGTCAGGTGAGGACAGCAATTTGCAAATGTGAACCGAGACCTGAGCGGGTTTAATTTCCTACCTCTGCTAACAAACCCGGCTTTACTTTGGCTCGCTCTGATTGGTCTGTATAGAAGCAGAGGAGTCTTGGGTGACCAACGAGGGTTTGTACCTCAGCATCAGCATCATGTCTATCCCATGTCTGAGCCCACACACACCTCAAGGATTGGCTCCAAACACCAGGTACACCTTAAACTCTCAGTTTTCTAATAACTCTCAGTTTGCTTCTGATAGCTCTTTAAACTTCCTGTTTGTGGCAGTTTAGACAATGGCAGCGCCTCACTGATCGCAGTAGGTAATGCTTCCAGGTCAGAGTTCATCAAGCACCTCAAGAGGTACAGCAGCTCCAGCGGACAGGTGAGAGGAACGATGAAGTAGCGTCAACCATCAGAGCAACTTATTCTAAGGGTTACTTCTACTTTGCTACATTATAATTTTAATGTGTCCTTTTTAAAATACTGTTTTGAATCTTAGATTTAGTCCTTTAACCTTGGACTATAAACACTACTTAGAAAGTCGTAATGCCTAATTTATATACTCAAAACCATGATACCAATTAAATGTTTTTATATTCATATTTTGAGGTCATTGACAAGCAAAAAAGCTGTCAATCACATTTCATGGCATACCAGCTCCATCACAAATCAGAAACAGCATAAATACTAAAATTAACCACTATTACTGAATTTAAGAACGTGATGCTCTAATGCCACGGTAATAATACTATAATAATGTTACTTTTATCTCATAGTACTTTATGCAGGTGCTTTGTCTGCACTGATGAAGATTTCCTTTGCTCAGCTTATGGGATGCATGAAGTTGCTACATCAGCAGGGCAAGAAAACCTACTTCAAGATGAATCCAGCTAAAAATTATTTCAATTATATTCAAAATATCCTCAGATAGTCAGTAAATATAGTAAAAGATACAGTGACAAAATGGCAACTTACATTGTCATTTATACAACCTTCATCCTAATACACATGTACTATACTGTAAAATAAATGGGTTCACATCATAAATTACCCACACATGCATAACATGACTTGATGTTTCACAAATACGGTTCAGGTTTTGACATTATTTTGAAAGACTAGAAACTGTGTGTTTAATTTATAAGACTGGACTGAACCAGCAAACCCATACTGATAATGTAGCTACTAACTAGCTGTGGAGTCATTGACTCAGTCTGTGTAACAGGTAGGGACTGGTATTCATCTTTAACAATGGAGAAACCATAATTTGTTTTATGAATCCTCTATTTATAATTATTTGTAATTACTAATATGCCTTTTGGTCTTTCCTTTTCTAAAATCAGACATCTGCATTTCATCCACTTTTTTCTATTTTACAGCCTTTTCTAGTTTACAGTTGTTTAAACTGGCAGTAATAAACACCAACAGGACATAGTCAGGAGCATCCTTGATGGGATTTTCATCAGTTCGTGACCTCGTCTTCTTAAAGCTCTACCTCTTGCTGAGGAAAACAAAATAGTTATAATGCAGATTAGCCTGTTTTAGCACGGCTTGCTGTGGCTTGAGAGACTAAAGGTTAACCCACTTTCTAAATATACTGACAGTGGGACACTGACTGTCCAGCAAAGGGAACTCAGTGACCTACATTCGGTGAGCTGCCATGTAAATAGAGAACACATCAAGCTCAGAGACGTCAGCTTCTGACGAACTGGGATGATTTGAACATCAAAACCCTGAAGCCCAATCCCATCGGTTAAAGTTTGTCTGTTTCTGCAGTAAGAGGTCAAATGTTTTTAAGCGGGACGTTCTCAGTAGGGCTGCTTCCTCTTAAGGTTCCCAGAGTTGCAAAATAAAATTTATAATAAAAAAAATACCAACCAGGTCTGTACATTTCAGATCAATGTCCTCCTAAAACATTATTGTATGTTCTTCTCTTTTTTTTTAGCAATGAAACAACATACCCAACATCTAAAACTTATGTATGTAAATTATGCACTTTGAGAGATAAAACAAAAAGTTGCAAGAGGATATAAACCGTGTACAGCCACATTTTAAAAAAAATTTATGTGAATATTTTTAATTATTTTAAAACCACAGTCCAAATAATTGAAAATTGTGACAAACAAAATGGAGCCATTGGTCTAGCTGAGAAACATGTTGTTTTGTCATCGATTATAATTTTTTTCATGTTCAATTGAATTTCAAGCCAGCTTGAGGGTAAAAAAAACATCTAAACAAACAAACAAAAAAGACAAAGAAGCGACTGTTTACTAATACGACACTTCCTGGTGGTTATTTGCAAATCAAACGGAAAAGACAAAGAGAGACATTTCCTCCCAAGAAACACCTGCACGCGCATGGATCGTCACAATGCTGGTCTCTGCTGCCCCCTAACGGTGCCTTGCGTTATCACAACAGAAGACAGCAAATAGGAAAGGAACCCGACGCACCCAAACAAGCCGCTTAACACAGATTTACAAAGATTCACAGTCTTCACCAGCTTAGCTTTGACACACATACGTCCACGGTGTCGTTCTGATTGCCTTTCTGCAGTTTAGCTTCCCCTTCGTGGAGACGCAGTCCGTGTCGGCCGTGAAGGTTCGACCCCGATCACTGATTGGCTGGTGTGAGGAGGAGAGCGAAGACGAGGGAGACTCCAAAAGCACACGGACCATCCAATCAGAGGGAGCCGCTCTACCCTGGAACATCGATGGAGAGCTGGTGGAGATCGCCAGTGAAGTGCTCATCAGGTGGGACTAGCTGTGTTTCAGGACTAAAACCCAAATCACAACAAGGCTGCACATACTGAGGAGGTCTGTTTAACCAAAACAGCACCTTTTCTTCGTGGAAGTATAAAAAGGTGCTTTGTAGAATACAGTTTCTCTTCCTTTATTGCCTTTTGGAGTATGTGTACATAATCACTGTTTTCTAAAAACTTGTATCCTCAAGCACCCATATTCATACTCTTCATTCATGTAAGGTAAAACAAAAAATCCAGTCATAAATTTGAGCAGCTTTTCACAAAGTTATGCTTGCAGAAACACACTATCTTGGGTTCTGGCTGCCACTAAATATATATTGTATTAATTGGTACTGGGCTCTTTAAACTGCCATTGTTGCCTTTAAATACCACATATTATTTTTTTCACTGGGTTTCTCAGTTCTCTCTCTTTTTTTCTCTTTCTGTAGGTGTAGACTTCTTGGGTGTATTATCTAGATCCTATTCCTGTCTTCTTCTACTCTTTCTTTCTTTTTTCTCTTGTGATTTAAATAAAACCATAGCAATTTCTAATAATGTTTTTTTATTAAGTAAAGAACAAGTGAAGCATTGCAGAGGAAACTAATGCTCCTTTTGGAAAAGTAAATTTATTAGGTTTCTTCCTATTACTATTCATCTAGTAATAGGAAGATGAATAGTAATAATACTATTTAAATTTAGTGTTTAAATAACTTAATTTAGTTAATAAATTTACAAAATTTATTTAGTTAATTTAGTCACACAAAATTAACTAAATAAATAAATACAAGCAACCTTTGCATAGCATTTAATGCAGTCGTCCTACAAACTTAAAAAACTACATTCAGAATTCAAAATCAACAGACTGAAGCCATGTAAAAGATTTTTGGTTGCTTGACTGAATTGCCCCTTTTTTTGCAGAATGCATCGTAACCACTGTTTGTGTTTAGGGTCCATCCGAGACTCATCACTCTGTATGGGGAGGAGGTACATGAGGCAGAGTCAACCGTCACCTGCAGCTGCATCTGAGAGCAACAGGAAGTGCTGCTCCGTATCTTGGCCCAACGTCTGTCACCATGGTAACCAGTCCCACAGATGCTCCCTAGATAATGGTTTTTACTGCCAATGTTACTGTAACATAAAGTGAAAGAAATTGTCAGCTGCCTGACGAAGAAGCATTTACAGAAATAGACCTGTATCGTCACATCTCCTCCACCGTACCTAATGGTGGGCATCTACAGCAGCAGCTTTTCTCTGAAGTTACTATGTGACTTATTATAAAAGTGGCTAATAACCATTCTTTTACATTTAAGTTAATGTTTACAAGTCTCGTTTGTTTTATCAGCTCCATTCGGTGTTAATTTTGCTTCTTACACAACACCGCATGTGTTTGTGTTTGCATTGAAATTACTCACATTTTTACCTCATTTTTACTGATCCATAAGTTTTATAAGTGAATATTTCTCAAGATTTTTGTTTTGTTTTTGTTCCCACATTATTATTTTGTGATTATAATAGAAAAAAAAAACATTTTAAAATAAAAAAAAAATCCTTTATTTTAATAGGGGAGTATTGATAAAAGCAGTGAAACGCTCCAGTGCAGAACAAACTTTCATAAAAAATCAAATAAAAATGTAATAAAACATTCAAACACTTGCATGATGTGTATTCCTATGACATGTAGAAGATGAAGGATCAAGTTGTTTCAACAGTTTGCATTCACAGAATACAGGAAGTTAAAACAATTATCTGAAAACACTTTACTTTTCTAAAAGCTTCTTTCAAGTAAATGTCATTTATTTCTTTGGCGTGGTCGGGATGCGGGGTTTCAGTTTAATCTTTTTCACCATTTTCATTATGCATTTTAATTTCATTTCAGCACATTGTAACTTGTAAAATACTACATAAATTAAGTTAAATTAATAAAATGTTTTGTAATATGACTAGCTCATAATTGTTTCTAATAAAGGCTTCATAAGGCAGTGTGACCCTGTGATCTCTTAGCACCATCTTTCAAAATTTCTGCATCTGTTTCATTTTCACCACCAGTTTATCCTGTGGAAGAGAACCCAGAGGTATTTTCTTTAATGCAGATTCTTTTTCCATCCGAGAGACAGTTTGGTTCGTTGTTGGCACTGCCAACACAACTTTTTTTCTATGTGAACTATGAAAATATGTGGATTTACTTAATTTCTTATCTAGATGTGCCACAAAATTCTGCTAACGGAGCAGACACAAGCATACCAGTGACAAAAGGGAAAACGGAAAAATAAAAAGAAGAAGAAGAAGAAGCAGCATTGTATCTAATTTCCCAGCATTTTTTCTTTTTTTTATCAAAATTTGTATTGCTTCCCTTTTCCTTCACACTCCAGTGTCGACTGCAGCTGTGGGATGAGGCAACGCAACCAGTGAGTCTGTGCTCCGTCTCTGCTGACCAGCAGGTAAACAAAGTGAAGGAACTTATTCCAAAGGTATGAACCAATCAGGAGCAAGGTTTCCAATCCCCTGAGATCATCAGAAAGTCACTTGGTCTGGTTCTTCTTCAGTGTTCGTCCACAACACAGGAAGCTGTTTTATTCACCTATCCGTCCGTCCGTCCGTCCATCCATCCATCCATCCATCCATCCATCCATCCATCCATCCATCCATCCATCCATCCATCCATCCATCCCTCCTCCTCCATCCATCCATCCATCCCATCCATCCATCCATCCATCCATCCATCCCTCCCTCCCTCCCTCCCTCCCTCCCTCCCTCCATCCATCCATCCATCCATCCATCCATCCATATGGTCTTCTTCCAGGCCTGTGTCTCCTTTGTGAAGGCACATTTGTTACATCAGTTCAGGTGCATTCAGGATGCTTTCCTCCTCATCCGTCATTGCTGAAAAATTTCTGCACAGCTTTGGTGTGAACTCTGCCCGCTGCTGATGCCCCGACGCTGGAGCAAGAGGCAGCAGATGAGATTAAGAAGAGCTCTCCCTCTTGTCGAGTTTGGGAACATAGTCCCAACTGTCTCTGTTTAACTCCTCCTGCTTCTTGAAGTTCCTCTTGAAGAAGCCACACTGTAAATCAGACAAGGAATAAAGATTTAAAACAAATGGTCCCCTCCCTATTGATTTGTACTTTGTTACGTTTTAAGAGATTTCATACTCTTAAAATAACAAATAGTGTAGCTATATGTTTCCTCCTTAAAAATCAATAGTGGGTGCTTATTTACCTTCCACAAACACCAGATTAGAGCCGTCAAGATGATCAGTCCTACAACTAAACTGACGGCGATGATGAAAATCTTCACAGCCATTGAGGGTTTCTGGGTAAAAACAGCTTCCACCTCCACCTGGAAATGATTAACACGTTTTAAACAACCAGACCTGCTGCAATGCCCTAAAGAATTTGGGGAAAAATGCAGAGCCTCGTTTATATGGATATACAGTATTCAGCGTTAGACTTGGGTCTCCTGTTTTCGGGTATTTTACCAGTGCAGGTTGATCCGTGATCAGGACAGTGTGAGCATCTTCTCTGGGAGACAACACGGTCGCTGTGGTCTCCAGCATCATAACATGATGACGGCCCTGAGACAGAAAGCAATGTTCATTTGTAACAACGACAGCATCCTGCTTATCCTGCAGAAACTGCTTGAACCAAAGCAGTTTCGTCCTGTTGTTGCAAATACATAGCAAAAACATGAAATTTTACCAAGTACTTGAAATAAGACAAACCTCATTTACAAGTAACCTTTCAGCAGGAAACATGAGCTTGTTTTAAATTAATAATTCCTGAATTCTAATGATAAAATTAAGGTAGATTATACCACTTATAACTAGATCTTTTTCATCAATATTAAGGAATTATTGACTTAAAACAAGCTGAAACATGACTTGTACGTTAGTTTTGACTTATTTCAAGTGCACTTATATATTTGCACTAGAAATTGGACTAAAGCTCCTTAGTAAGATTTTGTGTTTTTACAGCATTTCATAAACACTTTTTAATACAATCTATGTTTGATGTTTCAAGGACTTAAGGCAAAAATGGGTTAAACATCCTTAAATTAACAGAGGCCAGTTTAATAACATGTTGGTATTGTATTATGCAATAACTTCATAATACAAAAAAACAAACATTGAACTTGTACAGTAAAATCATCTGAACTGGTTACCGATTCTTGCAGCAGCACAGCAGGATTCAGGCTGATCTCCAGCTGGATGGTAGCATCTCTGCCTGCATCCATGTTACCAAGACGACACACCAGCTGCTCACACAGATTATCGATGCGGCCACAGAACTACACAAACACACACATGTAAAATAGTTTAACTAATGAAAGTCAGTTGGTCATCTGGATAGGGAAGCAGCAATTCATGACTTCATCTCAGCAGAATGAAAATCACGAGTCCAGAGTGAGAATATCACGAAGCCTTGGCCTCACTGGCGACCTGCTGCTCAGCAATCAAAAATCTGATCTTTTCCCGACCAGTGAATGCACCATACCTAACCTGTGCTTTGTTGAGATGACAACAAACACCTTCCACTGTTTATGCTGATACTGGGGGAAGACTCAATGTTCTCATTATTAGTGACATGTTTAAAATAGATGTCAGGCGAGGCACAACAGGTGAAGAGGATCCTGTATTTTGCTATTTGAATCGCCTGCAATCGGTAGATAAGCAGAAACCTCAAATTCTGATTGACGCATTTCTAATCCTATTATTTATGACCTGACATTTTCTGTGTTAAAGCCACTGTGACTTTGCACTGTCATGTAACCTTGACTGCCTCTGTTTGTCTGATGAACTGCTATGCATTAACAGAATCACATATTTCTGAGAAGAAAAAGTCACCTTACCAGTGTGCGCGTGGCGGTGGGAGAGAAGAAGAAAATGGTCTGTTTGATGAATGAGGCCTGGGGAACGTTGCAGTCCTCGTTGACTGAAATCGTTTTGTCACTTAAGGAGCATGAACCACGTGACGACTACAGAAAGAGACAAAGAAATATGTTATCATGAAAGATTCTTTCCCAAATGTTGTCAACATGTAGTGCTACCGCTACGTGCAGCTAACAGTCATTCAGCTGCATTAGGAGTGACAGGAACTTGGATTCTACCTTGACCAAAGTATTGCTGTTGTGACAGGAGGCCTACCTTCCAGTCGACGAGCTGCAGCAGTCTGTGTGGGTACGGTGCCAGGATTTTTGGCAGTGCAATCTGAACCACTGTGTTTAACGCTTTACTGGGTCCAGAGTTTAACACCTGCAGGAAAACAAAATGACAGACAACCCAAAAGATTCAAGTTCAGCTTAAGGGATGTCAAAGACTAGCAAAAAAAATAACAATAATCATCTTATCAGGGGTATTTTTTTCAGCAGGTTTTCAGTTTGGCAGCGTTCAGCTCACAGTTGGTATGAGATGATAAAGAGGATCAAGTTTTATGGTTTAGTAATGACTTGAGCTAAAGATATGGCTCTGAATGCAACACACTGGTGTAACCAAACATGTTCCACCGTGCCACCTCGCTGTTGTTATAGCTGTAAAGTACCAAACAGGTGTGAAAAATGGTTTATATTGAGTTTCCAACATTTAATGACAAATATTTTTGTCATCAGGTGCTGTCTCTTCACAGTAAAGACACAAATAAGTTGAATTTTAGATTAATAAGATCAATCGGGGCTGGCAATATTAGGAAAACACATCATGTTACATTTTCCCAGTATTGTGAATAGAAGAACAAATGCAAACACTTCAGTTATTTTACAGCATAATTGAGAGAGCTCTCAAAGAATCAGTAGCAAGTACATCAATATGAAAATATGATCAAAATATTAAGTTGAATAACTTTGTGCAAAACGCCAGACTCCTACTCCATATACCGCAGATTCGTTACACAGTTATATATTTCAAGCATTTAATTTTGAAGAATATGTCAACGGGAATGAAAACCATAAGATCATTTTAATATTAGTTGTGGCAAAAAATCATTTGCCAGTCCCACACTTTTTCTCCTAAAATCACTTCTGTCTTGTCACTGGTTTAATAACGGCTTGACACAGAAAATGCAACAGCTTTGATAATTGCGAAGTTGACTTTCTATAATTGCATAGACAACAATATTAGCTTTTAGCTCTAAAAATCAAATGCAAAGGTCAAATGCAACATCTGATCTTCAGAGAAGCTGAATTTTCTTTTGCCATCAATTATCAAAGCTAAGTGAAATAAATACAAAAACTATACAACTGTGCTAAATGACTCCATGTTGAGTATAAGTTGCTTAGTGAAATAAATTATTAAAGTAGGAGGAATATTTCACCTGTAGCTACTGAAAACACTTAAAGAAACATCTGAACCTACCTTGAATGTGTAGTTGAATTTTTCAGGGTAGCAATCGGCTGGAATCAAGTCTTCATCACCAAACACAAAAGACGTTGGAGTCACAAAACTGGAAACACAGAGAAGGACATTCAGCTGGCTACGAAGCATCGCTAATGTTTTCCTCTAATGTTTTCGTCTCTCATCTTTTATTTCAGCTTAATGTTTCTAAATGTGACTGACCCATGGATGTTGACACCGACTCCATGTTTCAGAGGGAGAACAAGCGTCATGCTGTTATCTTGGAGAAACTCATCCATCTCGTAATTATCACTGCAAATGGGAGAAAAAAAACCCCGCATATCTTTTAATGGGTTTTATCTGTAATAAGCTGAGGACGTCTCTTCTGTAGGATCGCTGAGCTTCAGTGATGACATCAGGTGAGGTCATTACCTGCTGGTGTTGATGTTAATGTGAATGTCGCCAGGCGTGCTGTTTTGACTTACATCCAGCAGAAAACTGATATTCATCTGCAGAAAAAATAAATAAAAATACAACTTAACTTTACAACTTAATACAACTTTCTGCATATTTTTGGAATGTTCCAAATCTGAGATATTTATCATTCAACTGATTGTTTTTTTAACAATCTTTGCTCTGAAGTAAAGCCATGATTGGAGGAGTCTCTTGGTTTGATCTTTGAACTGCGGGATGTTCTGAGACAGCAGGCTAAGGAGCAATAACTACTCCATAAGTTCACAATCATAGTTACCAGACAGTAAACAATCAGTTTTGTGGAGAATAAAAACATAACCTGTGACCTTTTTGCTTTTTGCACAACAATGACGTTAACATTTATATTCTTAAAGAATTATTTTTATAATTTGGTGTTCTTTTGATCTTGTGTAAAGCTGTCAAAAGGAGGAATGCTTCCAGCATCTTGTGAGAATATTCGTACCTCTTGAAGTTTACCAGATTTGGCTGCATTATAACCACAAACCATGACATATATATATGCACCAGCTTAGAACATAATATTGCACCATTGTGAATTGGAAGGAAATGTTACATTGATAAAAAAAAAATTATTTAATCAATAAATATCTGGAAAGAGTGGTGTGTATTTCTATTCACGCTCCACGAGTGAATACTTTGATTACATTTCACTCCAATCTGCCCAGTGCATCTTCTTCCACATGGCTTGTGACTAACACAACTTGTGGTTTTGTGACATGTTTGTGGCCAAAGTATTAAAAATTCAAAGGGATATGAATAGTTTTGCAAAGGGGCCCATCGCAGGAGAGCAGCTGTTGTTGTGCACAGCGGGATGAGTAACAGTGCGATTACCTGAGAGAGGGCTGGGAGGACGAGGCTGGTGATTCTGCAGTCGACCCTCACGTCTGTAGTGCTCTCTTCCTCACTGACATCACAATTGATCACGTTGCCCGGCTGCTCAGATAGAAAAAAACAAGTAGATTTTAGGTCTAAGCAGTTATCTCTAGGGTTAAAGCTAAAGTATTTGGTTTTTCATTTGGTGTGAAGCATGCTAAAGTGGGGATTTACAGAATGTAATGAGCCTGGTTCCAGATCAGCAATCACTTTTGCTTAAATCCTCCAATGTGGAAACATCAAAAATTATCCAGAACTGAGACCTTAATTAGTAAAACAAAACGATGGTTTCTTCCTCTCTCCGAATGACGTAAACTCACATTATGCAGCACTTTGATGTAGTGGATGATGTTTGGGAATGTCAGCGTCACGCGAGGCAGGAAGGCATCGTCTCCTGAGTTCAGCAGAGAGGTCTTCAGGACGATTTGTCCCGAACCGAGAGCGAAGAACTTCTGCTGTCTGCAGACAAACGACGAGATCAACAACAAATCTCAATGCTGGAGTTCCACTTAGAAAATAACATGCAATTCCTGTATGTTGACTTATTTCTTCAGCATGTTATCTTATTTTCATCATCTGTATTAAATCAGCCTAATTGAATGTGCATGGTCTCGTTATCTTGACTCTCATTTCCACTTCCTCCCTCCGTCTCTTAATCTGCTGATAAACACCACCGTTCTTGTTGATGGTAATCCCCTTTTCACAGCTTACAATATCTGTGCATTTAGTTAGTTCAGATGTGAGTGCAGCTGAGAAATACCAGCTCATCTCCTTCCAAATATGCCTTGAGATAATGGAGGGAGAGAATAGGAGGTATTTAAATATGCAGATTAAAATGCTGGCAGCTTTTAGAGTTCAGTGAACTCTAAAGACAGAGAACAGGTTTGTTCTCTGCTTGCCTGCAACTAATTATCATCATGCGTTTACAGGGGAAAAACGTCAATTTTGTTGTTGTTGTTGTTACAGAAAGGAAGAGTTCATCTTTTGAAGTCTGACTTGAAGCATAGCTACCTACAGTGACTTGTGAGGTGTTTTCACTTTCCTCCTCTCCCTCTTTCTTTCTGAGTTGCACAGAATACTTGTTGTGCTTGTTTTATGTGTGCGTGCTCATGTTCTTACTGCGGAAGCACTAGTTCATTTGAAAGCTGCATGTTGGTCGAACAGTTCGCCATAGAGCAGGAGCGAGCAAACCGAGTCTGACGGAGAGAAGGAAAGAGAGAAACGTACTGTTTATGACACCAGTAACAATGAATAAAAGCAGAAGTCATTGATGATCTTACAGACAGCTCCGGTGGCTCCTGACTCTGACCCTGAAGTTTCAGATGATTAATAATAATGATCTCATGACTCACTCCAGCTGTGAATTCCTCTTTCTTAACAGTTTTTCTGCTCTGCTTTTGCGAGAGCAAAGCAGAAACACAGCAGCCGGATGTCAGCTAATGTGCTGCAGGCGCTGCAGCTGTAAACACATCTGGATTAGCAGCAGGGTTCGCTATTAGGTATCTGACTTAAAAGCAGCTACTTTCTTAACTTTAAATCAACTTATCTAATGAACTGGGTTACTCAAAGTAGTATTTTTTAGATTCTGATACTATTATTATACCTTTTTTTTCTTAGTAGAGAAAGGAAATACTAATCTATAAAAAGCTTTTATTTTGAAGGGAACAGAACAAAATCCATGCTAATGCCTTGTTGATCACTCATTTTACCATAAAAATACATTTGAAAAATACCCTTGCAATAATGCAATTTATATATAAAATTAAATCTATTATTAAATTATATTTTGCAAATTAAACATTTAACTTACTGTGGGACACAGATTGATACCTGATTGGTGATGGTGTTATGATGTCCTGCACTGTGCTGCAGAATGGGTTTTATGGGTGCTAATTTTCTGGATGGGGCTCTGTGGCTCTTCTTTTCACTGAGGCCATAGGAAACTTCAAACTGAACTGGAGTATAAATGTCTTTAACGTCTTTCTGTAGATGAGAACAAAAACATTGAGGGGTGAAATAAAAACACTAAACATCTCCACTGCTGATCGAGTCAGAAACCAGCATGTTTGAGTTTTACCCTTTGGTAAGCCACATGTGTTGCACAGCTGGGATGGTCGTGGCGTGCCCTCAAATGACCCCTTTGTGCTGTTCGATGATCCGTTACCGTGGAAATAGAAACGATGAGGGAACGATGGTTTATGGAGGAGGTCGGAGGTCAAATTATACTGAAGCTCTGGGGAGAAAAGAGGAAAAATCTTCCATATAAGTAAGTCAAAGTTATGTACTTTTACAGATTTAATTCTTAAACTTTGACGCTAATAGTTTTGTGCGATTGTAATCTATATATACCTTGGACAGTTCTTTGTTAAACTAGCATAGCCACTTCAGACCTGTTCTCACCCTGAGAGTCATGGACACTAAATGCACCAAAGTAATGACTGAAACCCCAGTAATGTCCATTTGGTTTGTAAAGACTAAAGTTCGGTGCATTCTGTATTTTTGTCCCGTTTTCAATGTTTTGCCACCAGACTTAAAAATATGCTTAGAAGGCAAATATTCCTGGGCTGCCCAGTGGCGCAGCTGGTAGAGCTGTTGCCTTGCAGCAAGAAGGTTCTGGGTTTGATTCCCAGCCCGGGTCTTTCTGCATGGAGTTTGCATGTTCTCCCTGGGCATGCGTGGGTTCTCTCCGGGTACTCCGGCTTCCTCCCACAGTCCAAAAACATGACTGTCAGGTTAATTGGTCTCTCTAAATTGTCCCTAGGTGTGAGTGTGTGTGTGCATGTTTGTTTGTCCTGTTTGTCTCTGTGTTGCCCTGCGACAGACTGGCGACCTGTCCAGGGTGACCCCGCCTCTCGCCCGAAATGACAGCTGGAGATAGGCACCAGCAACCCTCCCGACCCCAGTAAGGGAAAAAGGGTGCAGGAAAATGGATGGATGGATGGATGGCAAACATTCCTGTTGTACAGAATAATCTGTACTGCTATGCTGTAGTATTTCATTATCTATATTAAAAATGGTAAAATGGGCTTTAAAGACTGAAAATATTACAGTTTTCTTTACTTCTTTACTGTACCTATTGCCCCTCTGTGGTGTTTAAATGTGACACTGAAGCAGATCGTAACGTTGAAGCAGACAGTCTGAGTCTTGTGTTCTTGGCATTGCGCCCCCTGCTGGTCAATACGCTCAGGCAGAATCAGAGAAGCTTTCACTTGAACCACTGGACGAGTCCTATGGGGGAGAACCAGAAAAAACTTTGTCACACCATAATCAGGAAATGTTTTGGTCAAACATAAAGTATTTTTTATGAGTTTACCTGAGAACCACAGCTGCATCTGAAAGGAAAGCTCCCACTGCCACGTCTGTAGAGACACAATTCATCCACATTCAGCCCTGATCCAGTGAGAACAGCACAGGACAATGTGGCGGATGGGATCTTTTACCATTGTAGCCGTTATCATCGATGTCAATCCCAGAGTTCAGCGACTGTCCAAACATCTTCAGGTCATGGCCCAAGGATGACCCTGTAATCCTCTGAGGTCACAGAATGGAAATCAGGTCTAAGTATTACTTCGTACATATAATAGACTTAAAATTACTTCTTCAAAAGTGAGTCACCAAAAAAGAAACTTGAAGACTCTCAGAGTATCTTAAACAAAAAAATTATTTAAGTAATCTTATATCTCAGTAGTAAATACTAAACCTGACACAATAACAAAGTTTACTGGGCGATAAATTGTCCCAGAAATTGTTGCAATAAACAATAATATTGTCATTTTGAGACCATTTTCAAGTAAAATATTGAATATGCAAGTTCGCTCTCTAGAAGACTAATACATTTTAATTTTATAAAGAACACCCTGGAAGACATTTTAAATTTCTAAAAGAAAACACACCAACCAGAAACAGTAAACAAAGTGGAAATAAACAACAAACACAACCAAAACCAGATACAAAACGGATTATGATGTAAAAAATAAAAATTGTATTTAAAAAAACATCATCAGAATGAAAATGATCAAGCTCTTTTTAATTTATGAGCTACTCTGAATTGCTTGCACACTGTCAGCCACGCCTTTGTGCAAGCGTCTGTGGCTCTGTGTTGATGTTTGTACCTGTGATGGTTTTGGTGAAATACCCTCCTTCCTGCCATTGTAGATGTAGACGGCGCCTTTGAGGTCGTCTTCCTGTGGAGCGCCGATAGCCACATCTACAACCACACACAAAAGCTGGTTTTACTGTATCTGTGAGGACTTCTTCTTTCAGTCTTTTGTTTGCATTTTTTACAGTCACACAGAAAAACAATGTATGTTGCCTTTTACTTAAATATATTCCCTCTTGTAATGTATATTTTTATGTCTGGAAACTTAAACTCTAAGAGGCTAAAGGAAAAGATAGAGTACATCTTAAAGTAGTCATAAAATACTACTTTAAAAAACTATATTACTCTTTAAATAAACCATTTTGTGATAGTAATTGCTTCTTCAATGATTACAGCTAAAGTTAAGCTTGATGCAGACAAACATGAAGTGCAGCTACTTGAAAAAAATATCCATATCTTTGTACTTGTATTAATTTTTTTGTTAGAAACTTACTCTAAAAGACCTGCAGCTGTAATTTTACCTACTTCCTTCCGCTTCATAATTATGAATTTATTACTGTTAGTCTACTGGTTTGTGGTCGCAGCGTGACAAAATGTCAAAAACTTCAGAGTGTGAATATTTTTCCAAGACACCGTATGCGAACATGGGAAGAAAAACAGCCTTATCTATTAATATTTAACCTCAGTTCTTTGAAACAAGCCTTTAACTTTTCTTTATTCCAAAAGCACACTGAGACTGAAACACAAACATTCGCTTAGCAAATATTCAATCACCAGAATAAACACTGGTTTGACTTACTGAACCACGTTAATTTCCTGAAAACACCAACTTCGCTCTAATCCTAACGACAACTCAAATGAATTTTAACCCAGTTTTAAACCCACTCCCAGCAGGCCCCACATGTTAGTGGGTAACCGTGTATGTCTCCACAATATGAGAAATACAAGCACTTACACGTAGCTTTTTATCTGGCAGTGGCAGATTACAGGGCACGTTCATTTACAGAGCAGCAACAGTTTGTCATTACAGTTTAATGAACTTAATAACACACTCCACCCCTCACACACACCCAGACGCACACGCACACACAGATGGTGAGGGGGCTGTGTTGTATATGTGTGTGTAGGAGCAATGTGTTAAAGGCAGGATGGCGCTCTGTTATCAGAAAGTGACAACAGGCGCTGAGGGGGTGGCTGCGGCCCTCGGGTCGTTTAGCCCAGCATGCCACTGAACAACGGTGGTGGTATTTGATAAAGGGGCAGAGAGGCAGGAGATCTAAGCAGACAGAAGAAAATCAGCTCTTAATTATTCCTAGTTACAACTGCTGAGGTGCCCTCGAGCAAAATAAATCCACCCACTGCTTCTTCTCTTGAGCTTTTACATACAAAGGGATTAGAACTGCAACCGGCCATTATTTTAGTCATCAATTATTCTGACAATTAATCAAGTAATCAGATAAAAGAAAAGGCACATTCTGCAGATTTTTCATTTAACGACTTAAGCTTATTTTCTGCAACATTGAAATGTGAAAATTGCAATTGCATTTATTGCCTAAAATGTAATAACACAGCAAAGGATGCATCTACAGCTAAATAAATACTAAATAAGTACTTAAATAGGTCCTATTTGCTTGACTTAACATCAGTACAGTGTTGGGATAAACTGGTGAGTATTTTTTCAATTAACTAATTAATAATTGGATAGCAAGACACTCAATAGAAAATGTTTCAGAATCTGAACCAGGTGAAGATAAAACTATGAGAGTTGAGAAATTTTTTTCCCATCTATAATGCAAAATCTTAAATTACTGCTCTGAAAGTGTTTGTTTTTTTGGGTTTTTTTTAGAAAATGGCATATTTTATAGTTAGCATATTCCAGTTAAAATATAAATCGATCATTAAATTAGTTGGCAATTATTTAAATAATCTATATGATATGATAATTCTATGATATAATTGTTTCAGCCTGTAAATGGAAATAACATTATTATTAGAGTCAATAGTATTATTTGTCATTATCACAGTCCCTTTAGGTTGTGCAGGTGTGGTTCTTACCTGGATAGCCATCATCATCCAGGTCTCCAAGGTCAGCAATGGTCTGTCCAAACCGTGCCGCATAAGCATCGCTGCCAGTCAGCATGAACTCTGCCTCCTTCAGCTGCGCCTTTGTGAGAATTCAACATATTCAGAGTTGATTCCTTAATATTTTGCATACTTGAATGGTTGGATGAATGTTCCTACCTCCCCCTCATTGATGTACACATGAACTCTTCCCTCCTCCCTGGATGTCCCTGTTGCCATGGGAGCACCAACCAGCAGGTCCGACAAACCATCAGCGTTCAGATCTACCACACAAACACTGGAACCGAAATAAGACCCCAGCTGGAAAGAGAGCCATTTTTCTTTAGAGAAAACTGAGGTGCATTGTTCCAACTTAAGACTGTAAATGCTGAAAAGAAAGGCTCACTTCATTTCCAGCAACTTCTGAAACCACCTTCAGCATTTTGCTGTTCTCTGTTGAGAAGATGAAGGCCTGAAATGAACAAACACAGACTGACTTTAATCGTCGATGCAGGCAACAACTTCAAGAAACTCAACCAGTTACAGAAACAAAACAGATATTTGATTAGATCGCATTAGGGTTGAGGATGTGAAGTAAAACTGTACATAAATAAGTCCCCCTGGTCCTACCTTGCCCTTCTGATTGTACTGTGGTGCTCCACCCACCACCTCTATGGAAGAGGGGCTCTGGAAGTGACCGGCTCCAACAGCGTAACCTGAAGCATCAGGACGCACTGTTAATGAACCAATACCTACTACAGTTTATGGACAAGAACTGAACATCATATTTGCACTCATAGGCAACTGAGGATAAAACATATTAAATGAAATTAATGCCATTTTAATACTAGTTTATAATAAGTCAAACATTTCATTTTAATAGGCGGTTCAGTAAACCACCTTCTCCAGCATAAAAATCATATCTTAGGCTTTGTTGTTGATGATTTTAAAGGAAGTAAATGTATTTGTGCAACGCTGTGGCTGCTGCTGACATCAGCCTCCCCACTCCAGCGCACACAAGCCACTTCCTGTTTAGGGAGAAAATGGTTTCATCACCTTCTGCAGTTTGATGAGTTGAGGTTGATGCTGGGAGCCACAAGGTTAGACCCCACATACCAATACCCAAGCTGCCTCTACTGAACATTTACTAGATAATCAAGTCATTGTAGGATGTGTTATTATATATTTTCCCCTTGTATTTAAATCTGCACTGAACCTCTAAGAGGGTGGGTGTATAATTGTTGGGCTCTCTTCTGTTTGTGATTAAATAACGTTGTGTAGGTTTGTTTGATCAGAATGAAAGACCTGCATGTGACATTCAGTGTGATGTATCTTTGGTTTAAATGTATAACCAGATAAGGCAATGCATTTGTGACAAAGTGACATTAAAACTTACAAAATAGAGATGATAAAAAAAGTACACCCTCTGCCAATTCCAAGTTTTTATTGTATAAAGCAGGGGTGTCTGTTAATTACCTCCTCATTGTGTAGATAAGTTCTTCAATGACCTAACTATTCTATTCAGGTTTGCTGCAGCAGAGGCACATCTAAAAGTTGCAGGGCAGTGGCCCCCCAGGACTGGAGTTTGACACCCAGTTATAAAGGATCTGTCCTCACCAGATCAAAACAAAAACCTAAATCTAAACTCAAGTATATTAAACACACAGCACAGACTCAGGACACAATTTTTTTGGAATAAATGTACCAAAAAAAATTTTGGATACTTACTAAATATGTAACACCCTCAAACTTAAAGCGATTTACTCAGGGGTGATTTACTCCTGCATGTTTTAGTTCTCTCTCTAGTGGAGGTAACAACCTCTTCAGCAGGTCAGTGTTCTTGTTAGGCTATCTAACAAGCCTTTATTTGATCAAGGTGCATTAAACCAGAGAGAGAACTAAAACGTGCAGGATGCCGGCCCTCGAGGACCCACTTTGGACAGTCCTGATTCACATTCTATCAATAGCTGCATGTTTACAATAACAAAGCACCAAGACTGCAATGTGGCACTCAGTCATAATCAGTAAATTAGAATAGGATGAGGTTCGTACCTCAAATTAGAAATACCTTTTGAAAACAACCTTTAATCAAACTGAACAGGTTTCTTGGTGTGGGAAACAAGATCAGTGTGTACATGTATTAAAACCCATTTCCTCTGACCTTATGTGTTTTATTCCGAATATCACACCTTTTTGACTGACTTCCTGCTCAGCGTACTTTGTGAGAGATGATAGATACATTCTACCTAAAAAACGCTATCAATGATGTATTTTCTGGCTTGAGAGCATGAACTGGCTGGCTTGCAATAAACAAAAACATTTATTGCTAATTTAAGACATTATATTATCTTTACATTTAAATGTCACAGTATGCTTTATTTAAAATGATCTGCAAGAAAATACACAAAGCCATGTCGCCAAGGTAACAAAGACTTTACACATAAACAATATAAATGCATAACCTTTGCTGTTGTTAACTGCTTAAAATGTACTTCAAATCAGGTTTTCTGTAGGTGTTGATCTAAACGGAAGTGATCTTACATACAAAGTCCTCAACTATTATTGGCTCCCCTTTGCTCAAAGTCTTCAAATAAATTGCTGCAATAGAGAGTCTGTGTTTTTTTGCTGTTGTCTAACTGAGTTATAAATAATTTTTTACCCCCAGCATCTGCTATCTTTAAATGGCATGCTTTATTCTCACACATTGATAAGAAGATCAGGTAAAATGAACTCTAAGTTACATTTAGACTCTATGGATATGGGAAGAGTTTGTCTTTTGGGTCTCTGTGTTGCAGTAGATTGCAAATTAAACATTCATAATTACTCTGATTAACTTACATTTTCGTTTGTTTGGTTATTTTGGCTTGTGTACCAATGATTATGAAGGACACCATATATATTTCTTTAAAGGTTCTAAGAGTTGGCAGATGCAGGATACATTTAATAATCAGTACAGAAACAGCTTTGGGAATCGGGGAAAAATTCAAACATAAATGTTTACCTAAAACAAAAGGACAGGGAAGCTAATGTTCCAGAAATGCAAATTTAATGTGGTCTCTAAAGGTTTTATCTTGCAAATATGAATATTTTGAACATGAGGATAAAAACATATGGAGCATCTGTGTGAGAGTGGTGTGGAGACTGAACCCTCCCTTCTTCAGCTGTATCTAAAATGTGTGTTTGAAAAGCCAAATGAAACGCGGTGTAGCTAACTGAAACCGAGATAAGAGACATGTGGACAAAATCCTCTTCCAGCTCAGCATGTCCTCTCACTTTGGCAGTATTTCTGACTTATAATTACTTATATACATGACTTATACATTTTATGACTTATAATGAATCCTGAAGTAACAGGCTTTTAAACACAAGAACTATGCTTGCTAAAATATATTTGTGCATATTTACGCCACAGAATTGGAGGTTTTGTAAAATATAGCTGACAATAGATAGGCTTGTTCTGGTTCCTGATGAAGATATTTGGATAAAAAATAATAGAGGTAGAATTTATAGAAGTGAAGAAAGCAAACAGAAAAGACACCAAAGACTTTGAAAAACATACAGCAGGGTGTCACTGCTTAAAATGTAAAGATATTGAAAGATCCAGCTTTCTTGAACTGTATAACAAAGTATAAGGATGGTTAAATCTAAATCTAACTAAATAAAACACGGATGTAGTTTATTGTTTGAACTGATTGCGCAGGATAAGGATCAATTGTTACCCAGGTAGCTCCCATAGCTGACAGCTCCTGTCTCGTCATCCTGATACACCGACATCGAATTGCTGGAGGTGTTGTAGACCACAACAGAGCCCGTCCAGTAAGACGATCCTGGTGCTCCGACGATGATCAGATCCTAAGAGAGAATAAACCTGTGTTGAATTATTTAAAATGAAAACTCAAGAATCACAGCTAACTTTAAAATCTGGATGACAGTAGATTGCGACAGTCTTTTATTTGCTATGAGTTTCTAAATAAGGTTTTGTAAATCGAGTTGAAAGCATTTCCTCTTTTTTTTTTTTCAAATGATAGAAACTAAATCAGCTTCTCATTTTTAAAGCTACAGCCCATTATGAATAGAGATGTACTAATAAATAAACCAGTAACTGGAATTGGGCAATTTTTAGATTCCAGATTTCTGGAGAAAAAAAACAAACAAAAAAAAGAAAACAGGAGCAGCCAGGTCCAGTTAACAACAACTCTCTCTGATGTAAATGCTGAACAAAAAAGATTTCAGAAACCATGTTGCCCATGTGTTACTGACCTGTGTCAAGAAATTGGAAATGCCCGCCTGACATGATCCATAATCCTCACCGAACTTCCTCTGGTGGTCTGTGAGTGATGGACAGAGGCGGTCAGAGGTGAAGGTGAGCAAAATATATCCAACCCATCATATCAAGTCACTGGGGCGCTTCCAAAAAAAGCAATTCAGGCAGAAACGGAAGATCCAATAGGATTTCACAGCTGAGTTTCGTCCTCAGACCTCGACTCGACGAGGAAGCAAGGTCAAGAGCCATGACACCCTAATCATGTTGCTGTGGATGAAACACTTGTGTGTAGACATGTGTGTGTACCTTTGTAGCAAGGGATAAAGTGCTGGTAGGATGCCAGGTCACTCTCATAGCGAAAACAGACGCCATTAGGAAGCTTGTTGTTCTGGCCGTCTTTCCTTGAGTAATAGACGTTCTTCCAGCGATGAGCACATGCCTGAACACGCACGTATACAGACATATAACACTTGAAACTCACAAACAACATCTGACAAGGAACTATTACTGAGTCACACATTAGACTTAGACGCTCATAGACTGTTCTTGCATTGTTTCTCTGAGATATTGCGACAGAAAACGCTGACATAAGCAATAAATCAGAACCAGCCACGGACATACGGGAGGCAGCCATGGTGACAGAAATCATGAACTCTGTTATAGCCAGCAGCTTAGTGTCAGTCCAGCTGTATGCTTATTGATTTTATTAATTGTGCAACAGAAATGATCACATGGCTGAAAGCGTTCCTTGATCTGTCAACTAACGAATGCCTTCATGGTTTTATATTTAGCTGTTTGTTGTGCAGTTGCTCCACAATACGGTTAATAACTTCACCAAGATGCAACTGCTTTTGTCAAAGCCTCAGAAGTACTGAATCAAAAGGAAACTATTCTGAAAAGACATTCCTGATTGACCACTTGAACAACTGTAGATTATTGGAGGGTGTTTATGTCACTGGAAATGTTTTTGGAAGTGTTCTCCATTGGGCGTTGCTGCTGTTTGAGTGTTCCCGTGCTAACAAGAAGCAAATTTTGCAGGATAGCTGCTGGCCAACATTGTCTATATCTAATCTACGTGTTGGAAAATACCTTGGTTGCCTTCTGGCATGCAGAGAAACTAGGGACACATGGAGAGCAGTAGATATAGAACATGTCAAGTGTTGTTAGTTTGGACAGTCCTGGCATTTTACAGTGTTAAGATCTCAGAAGTAAACAGAAGACACAACCATCCTATCAATCAATCAAGAGCAGAAATGCACAGATTAATTTAATATTAGGGTCAACTGTTGTTAAAAGGCAGAAATGATTAGTTTCATGAGCAAGTGATCTCCATCATCTTGCACCTGCTCCCTTATAAAGAACTTAGCCAAATTTATTCTGAATTTATTGTGAAATAGGAAAAAATATATTCCAATTGAATAATTTCTCTAATTAATTTGCTTCGTTTCTTCAAAGTCAATCACAAGTTAAACAAGCACAGTTTTAAAAAAAAAACAAAAAAAGTTCACATATGAATTGAGAACTTTCATAAGGAATTTGAGACTTCAGACTGGGTTTGGTTAAAGGTCAAAGTTGACACTGAGAAGCTGGTAACTGAAGTCATTCCTATTTTCAGACTTATTGCCCTCCTGGTCAAAAATGAGCAAAAATGATAATTGAATGCACCATATCTAAGTGCTAAATATACCTTTTGGTGTGGAAGTTGTTATTATAGGAGATAGTTTCATTATCTTTGTGAAAGCACAGATATGTAAGAAGCTATCTAAAAGGAAGCTATTTTCTGCCATATGTTGAAAAGTTCATTCAAGGGTGAGAGAGAGAAAGACTCCCAGTGATAGCTGGAAGATCAGTGGTACACATGAAGTAGGTCTAGTATCTTTTTAGACTTTCAACCTCTGTCTGTCGTGAACATTTTTTATTTCATCTTCATAAACAGAGAAAAAGTAAAACAAAACAGTCACAGTGGTCTAAAAGAACGAATTGTGCATTACCAGGACGCGTCCACCATTTTTTCCAGGTTGTCTGGACAAACTAACACCCAGCCACTGGTGATCACTCTCTGGCTCACACGTCTTCCCACAACTTAAAATCTCTGCACACACATAAAAAAGTTCACTGTCACTTCCACAAGGTGGATGTTGTTTTCAATTAGGCAGAACATGCAGATTTTTATGGGCTCCTTTTGTTATTAATAAGACAGTGTCAATGTATTTGGACATTTGAATGTATCGGATGTTTACTCATACCCTACAAAAGCTATAAAACCATTTTATTGTTCCGGTTTGATAGTCATTTACTCATCTCATACCTTTGTGAATGTGTTAAAAAGAGGCTTAAAATGTGAATTCAGGCAATCCAACAAACCGAAACGTTAAGGGAAGATTATAGCTTTATGATATAACTTGATAATAACAATGTGTTTCTATTTTCTGCCAATTACTCTGCCACCCCAAATAACATCCAGGCATGTGCACATACCACATGTAAATGTGTTTTGTTGATGTTCGTAAAAACCCAACATAAACAAACTCTGACCAGCATGAAGACGATTGCATCTGCGCTTCCCATCCGTAATGTTACAGTGAAAAACGGCTCCTGGAGATTGAGTCAGCTGATGAGAGGAGTTAGCCACCGGAGCGCCGACCAGCAGCCTGAGTTAACCAGGGAGAAAACAAAGACAGGGTTAGTGTTTTTTTCTGTCTGAATGGTGAGCTGTGTGTGAGGCTTCAAAGAGCTTTTCTTTATTGCTAAAAAAAACACTAATTAATGTGCATCCAGGCAGCAGCAGCACACACACTGAGGTCTTTGCATGGATGGACCTCTAACAAACTGCAATAGACATTGAGCCAAACAAATATCTATACATGCAGGAACAGCAGTATGTTTGGCTTAAATCACTGCTACAAAATATATGATTCATAAATTTGTTTATAATGATATTTAGTGGCAAAATAAAAATCTGTTTGACATTTCCAAAAAATATATTCTAAAAGCAGCTTTTAGAAGCAGCTTAGTGCATTTGAAACATAAATGGACAGAGACAGCGCAAAAGATTAAAAAGAACAAAAGTAGAAAAATGCCTAATTTATCTGGGCTGCAAACAAACAATATTTGAATTAAAATATTTTAGGCTTGGATGACCAGATGGTTAATACGTGGCTAACAATCAATTAGATCCAAGAAAAATGTCTAATATATAGCGTTTGATCAGTAGGTCAATAGATTGATAGAGTTGGTAGTAGATTAACATAGGATAATCTACAGATTAAGGGACTATCACTGAAGGACTGATTATGGTTCAACCAAAGATAAATGGCCGTTCAATAACATTAAAACAGAGCTCAGATTCAGACCATTTTTCAGAGTTGTGGCGATGCAGCAGCACAGAGTATCCAAACATCGAGGAGCGAGGGCCACTGAACACCATGCTGTGCTCCTGATCCAGATTATAACCTGCAGCGGGACAGACCAGAACCAGAACCAGAACCTGGACTGGAACCAGGCAGAAGACAATACCCATAATGTCCGCTGATGAGTGCAGACGACCTGCAGGACAGAAAAAGACGATGGGTTCTTTCAGAATCTTGAAAATGACAAAACCTATAAATGGTGTATTAATTCACCCCTTCATAAGTTTTTACCCTAATTTTATACCCGAGCTTTGCTGTGTCACTTCCTGCTTCCCTTTTGTACCCATTCACCTAAAACATGGCGAGTTTGTTCAAATAATGATGATAGCATTAAAAAAACAATTTTTTTCTGTGTCATACTTTCATTTAATCTGATTCTGATCACTGCTGGGCCAGTTGATTTATTTTATATGACACAGCATGACTACTGACAACCAGAGATAACTCTGAGAAACCTCCTGCTGGTGGATATTTTTGGAATCATAGAATCACAATATCTATGATTGTGACAGTGTATTATAAACCATGAATAGACCATAAACAAGTTAGTTTAAGTCAATTGTTGCCTGTCAAAGTGGGTAAGGAACATTTCTATGGCAGATACAAAATGATCTGTATGATTCTGTATGAAACATCCATCAGATGAAAGCTCCATCTAAAATAAAAAGGAAAAATAAGGTACAAGAAAACATAAAACTTATGTTTTCTTGTACCTTAGTTTGAAAACATAAGGTATTAGTTTGATTGTCCAAACTATAAAGGTTTTCATTTTAGAATAAGATCAGATTTTAAATCCCCAGATCACAAATATTCCTCAGTTTAGCAAAAACGTAATAAAAGCAAATGACAGGGTTCTCCCCAGTGTATTATAAGCCTGGCAGGCCACCAAGCTTAGTCCCCCACTGCGCAAAGTGTTATTTGTTTATTGTAAACAGGGTTTTTATACACCAGTTACAGTAGTAGTAAAGACAGAGTAAGCTCGGTTTATAGGTGACGCACTGAAAAGAGCATGATTGGTGTACTCCAATGGCACCCTTCCTGCACCCGTTAGTCTCAAAAGCTGTTGTTTCCAAATTATTATTCCTGCTCGTGCACCTTCCAGTGTTTTGTGACATATTTTAACACAAAAACACAGTGGACTACTGGTGGACTGCCTAGCGCCTCTACCACTGGGCTTGACAGGGTTTCTGGGGGAAATCCTGCATGAAACTAAGGTGAACACATAATTTTTTTAACTTATCAAACAAACTAAAATAGTTTGAATAGTTAGTCAAGTCTGAATTGTCAGCCAAATATGAGGGGTTCAATATAATGATCTAATCGATGTGCTCCAGGTTCTAGACTAAGACGTTGAAAAATACACCAGTACTCCCAAAGATCCAAGTTAATTGCAAGAAATGTGGCATGTTGGGATGACAGCTACCCCTAATGTCTCAATGTGCAACCACATTCTGTCTGAGGCCATCTGATGTCAAGAGGAACCCCAAACAGAAGTAGGAAGTAAAAGAGAGAGGCTGGAACAAACTGCGGTTAACTCCCACCTCTTAAACCGGCTGTTGTGAACATAAACCCTGAGGCTGACCACTACATCCCTGCTGCATTTGGATCACCTCACATTACAGACACACATTTTACACAAAATTCAAGAAAATACTTCAAAAGAAAATGCCTGTTTTTCTGTGATGCTCAAAGATCCATTTTTTTATAAGCAGAACAATCTAAGTGTTCATGAAACAAGCTACTAAACAGATACAGTATCCTGTTTCCCCTGTTACAAGTCTTTAGGATGATGTGCATTCTCATAAAAAAGTGAGCTTAGAGCAATATTTTGCTAAATACTAGACTGTCACAATGCTTAAGGCTTCTTAGATCCTTTATTGCTTAAAACTGTTTTAACATAATTAAATCAAGAGTGGATGGAATGGTACTGATTCTTACATAAGCAATAAGAGAGGAAATAATTAATTAAGGACATTAACAAACTCTGGCACTTATAAACTTTCTGTCTTGAACACCGTATGGAGGTCACATACCCCTCAGACAGCTGGGAGCCTCTCACAGGTCCAAAAGCTTATATCCAGAACGAGTCGTAGAAAACAGAGACAAACTGGTTCTTCAGTGGGACTCCGGTAAACTCCTCTCAATCGCGCCGGAGACTTGTTGCTGAAACCCCCTGTTGCTTGTCGCGACAGCGCACGAGCTTCAGAGATTTTACAGAAAAATAAATTTAAAAAAGAAGTTAAAAAAATAAGCTCAAACCTCAATGAAAGTAAAGAGCCCTGAAAGACGTGAGTTTCAGCTGAGTTTCAATGAGACTGAGAGCCGTCTGAGACCCTTCCTCTGTCTCCATGTGTCTCACGGTGTTTCCTCCAGCATCCGCCCAAAGTGAGCGCGAGGACAGCGCGCGACTACGCGTGTGTGTTTGTGAGAGCGCGCGGGGCTAACGGTGCTTCCTCTGCAGTTATCATCAGGGTGTTAATAGAGTGAACTTTAATCCCATTTTACCGTCTGAATGCTCAAGTACTCAACAAAAGTGGGACAGATTTAGACGCAACGATTACATCAACACCCGATGAGATTTCCCTCTGAACTCTGTAAAAAATATTTTTAAGAAACTGTTTTTTTTTAGTTCTTTGGTACTTTTACTACTGATAATGGGAACAGACCAGAGCCCCCAACCAAAACCATCAGCAGGTTCTATAGATCAAATGTTTTTATATTTTTTCATTTGATTTAAAAAGAAAAGCAAACATGCAGCATAAACGATGTTGAACCAAAGTTTATTTCTCCACATATTTTGGGAAAGAATCATTGGAGGAATTCCAGGAATTAGGCAATTAACCTATCATTTCTGCTGAGTTTATGCTTTCCTCCATTATTGGGATGGCAAATCAAAATACTTTTCATGAAGCGTTACACTTGGTTAGGAATCTTTATTCAGTCAAGATCACATTTTTTTTACTTGGCGTAATGGTTATTTTTCTAAATTGTAATAAGAAATTGTTAACTTTTTGTTAGAACAGGAAAGTTTGGGAACTTAGCAGATAATTTACCATTTATTTTTATAAGCATGACGTTTTTATTATCATAACGATGACACATAAGGAAGTCCTTCCAAAAGCATAAAGTCATATGTATATGTATATATATATATATATATATATATATATATATATATATATATATATATATATATATAATCTTCCTTTTATTAAGTTATCACATTTAAAAAATAATTTTTTATTTTTTAAACCTAGTCAGTTTATAATGGTCCTAGTCAGTTTTTGACAAAAGTGATTTTAGCAATAAAAAAAACACTTGGCAGAAAATGACTATTTTAGGAAGGTGAGGATATTAAGTGGTCATTATATTTCTAAATTTTTAAAAATTTAGAAATATAATGGTTTAGTATTTAACCACAGCGCTGTCACAGTCATTATGTGGTCTGCTATTCTGCCCATCTGAGGTGAATCTTGTGACAAATGTATTGTGCAAAAGGTTGTGTTACCAAAGTTACAACCAGAACCCTCCAAATTAGTTTCCCCAAAATAAATGTGAAATGTTGACATGATATTGACTTTGATCAGATATCATCAGTTAATATTTTGCAAAATCAAGAGCTGAGGTGATTTTTATACTCTTACATTTTCATTGACCCTCTTATAAAGTATTTTGCTGCGCTCACAGGTACACTTGCTTAGACTTTAAAGAATTAAACATGAATGTTTCTTGCTGCTTCACTCTTGTTTTGTTTTTGTTTTCAACAATGGAAGCACAGCAATATAATATTGAAACTGTGATTTGATACTATAGTGACCTTTTGATTATGACTCAAAGTTCCAAGCCTTCTGATTTAGGGCTTAATCAGATTAATTCATTGCATAAAAGAGTAAATTCTAGTAAATGGGGTTATGCAAACACATCCCCTTGATATGCTAGGTTAACAGCAATGTTTCTGATCTGCATTTTGGAATAAACATTTGTCAAAGCACAGAGGATCTTAATGTCAATAGGGCCTAATGCAAAGCACCCATCAACCTCATTAAAAGTGGATACAACCTTAACTGTGAAGCCACAAAGTGAAGTGAAAATAAAAGAGAAAAAAAATCAGACCACAAGTAAAAATAATACTATACTAAGCATAAGATATATTGTGTTTTTCTGGAAAAATGTTTACCCTGATTCCCAAACTAAGTGAGAAGAATGTGAACTCTGCATTGCACCAGATTTCATCACTTTGAATTATTATTTTTGGACCACCCGTTGTGGGGACAGACTGTTGCAAATACCACTGAAAGCAAGGAATTTAGCCAGCAGGAAGTTGAGAAATTATATGAGTAAATAAAGAGTAATAAAAAAAATAAATAAAAAAAAACTACTACAGAAGAAGTTACTGTACTCACTAAACTATTGCTTTATTTACAGTAGACTGAAGTGATGAAGAGCTGAGGTTCACAGTTTATTTGAAGTTCAGAGAGATGAGTATTTGTCCTGGAAGAGTCACAGAATATCTCCAAAGTGTTCAGGGATTCATTCCAATTCAACAATCAGTCACCATTTAATAAAACCCCAGAGACGAGAAAGGAGGACAGGGAGTTTTTTTGTGGGCTTTAGAATAAAGAGTCTCGCAAAACTATTCATATCCATATAACCTTTGTAGATTTTGTCATGTAATAGACACAGAAAAGAAACCATATATCATGTTTAGCACATTTTTCATATATAAACTTCTGAACTTCATTTTTAATCAGCAACCTGTGTTAATACATTCCAGAACCACCTGTAGCTGTCATGATCCTGAGGTGTTTGGGTTGCGTTATGTGTTTGTATTTTCATTATTTCCTTTGTTATTTGTTTATATCTGCTTAAGTCTTGCTGTATAGATTCATTAATTTGTATTTAGATTGTTAGTTTAATCTTGCATTCTTGTATTTCGTGAGCCTTTCTTCCTTGGTTATTCTCTCTGTTTATTTGTTGCCTTCCCTCAGTCTGCCTGCCTTGCCTTCTCTCACAGCTGCACCCTGTTTCCCAGTCAGCAACTTCTTCACTTTTTCTCATTCACTGCTGGATTCTTACACAAAATGGGACAAGTTTAAGGGATGTGAACACTTAACTTATTAAGCAAGAACAGAATTTCATAGTTTCCATGTTAAGAAAGAAGCTCAGGGAAAACATGAACATCACTATTCATTATGAGCACTCTGGCTGTAATCACCCTTATTTTATCCAATCGGGTAAAAAATAGCCACAAACTGAAGGACACTGTTTGGGTAAATGTAGGACAGGAACTCTGCTCCACGCACACGTTCACATTTTCCCAGTTTGTTTATTGGAACTTCCTGCTAATGACCCAGCAGTTATTATGCTGGAATCTGGCCCGCTACTGTTCCCAGCTTCCCACCCACTCCATGACTCCATATGCTCAAACAACGGGGGTAAAAATAGAGACATGTTTCCCTCTCTAAGTTCATTACAGTTTGATCAGAGTACCTGGATGTAAGCATGACTTATTACAAACAAGCAGTTGTTTTATAAGTCCTGATTTGTTTTGAAGTGTGTTTGTGAAATGATCAGATGCAACAAGTCAGATTTTGTCTGATTTCGGCTTAAAAAATTGTTTTTAAATCTGACTGATCTTGCTGTAAATTTACCATGACAACATGCACTTTACTGTGAAAAATAACTGAGTTGTGATGGAATCCATGTGCAGTTGCTAGGTGACCGTACTTGGAAGATCATTCAGCCATAATTGGATAAGTTTTTTCTGAAAAAGAAAAAAATAAAAACGATCTGATAGTAATTTTTTCCATGAGTCCAGGCAAGAAAAGATTGAGGGAAGAAGTTCTGCTATGTTTTGCAAATGAAACCTTATAACTCTTTTAATTGTGGATTGATCCATTCTGCTTGGTTATATCCTTAATGATTGAGGTTGAGCAGCGTCTTGTATGTTTCAGATGTATTCGGATTCAACATGCTTGAATCAAACGAAAGGTAACGGGCCTCAGAGGAGCTCGAAGATATGTCAATGTCAATGCTTCTCTCTTATCCAACAGTTTCTGAGTGACTGTAGCACAATCTAGTGCTACTTCTGTGGGTGAAATAACTTTAGCCATTTACGAGTCTGTGACATCAGTCTGAGCAAGCCGGATTGTCTGTCTCCTGACAGGCAGTCCTCCAGCCTGTAGGGATCCTATTATCGCTGGCAGCATCTGTTCAGCAGCGTGCTGCCTTCACTGAAGTTACTGTAAACTTCTCCTCAAGCTGCAATTAACGTCAAAGGTCACAGACCCACAGCAGAGGAGAGGCCAGAAGATCAGAAGTCGATAAGCTACCGCCTCAAGATGAAAGCTGAACTCTCTCATCTGGTCGTTGAGGCACTCCGCAATCCACCACCACCAGCGTGTGTTGCTGTGTTTTCAAATGTGGTATTTGTGTGTTGTGAGCTGTTCTTGTGGTAATCTTTTTTTTTCTTTTTTTGCATGTAAATTTGCTGACAGCTCTTCCACTTCCTCTGTTCTTTTTCATTTCCCTCTTTCATCCGATCGTAGAGTGGACGAGCGATGCGAGAGATCAGCACCAGCTCTTGAGAGAAGTTCATTTTCTTGAAGCGCAGCTTTCAAGCTTCCGCCGCTGTGATGCTGGAGTCACTGGAGCAGTTTGGCTTGAAAACATCTGGGAGAAACCGCAAAGTGCAGTTAATGATGAAACTGCTCATACAGCCTGTTCCCTGCATTCTTTTTAACACAGCACACTGCCAGGAAATGTGTCACTTCAACTACAATGTAAAAAGAAACTCATAAATGTACAGTTTTTGACTAAACTTAAGTTTAAGAGTGAAAAAAGAGTGCTCGATAACTTCCTTTCACCGCTCTGTTTGCAACTTTCCGCAAACTCAGATGTGCGAGAAGTTTGGATGGATGTGGGAAAATTTGTTTGCCTGCCAGTTAGAAGACAAGACCAAATTTTCCCACAGCACTGCTTCTGTTTCAAAATGATGACGTAACATTTACTGCAGATAAAAATACAGTCATCTTGCTAACAGGAACTCCCACTGTGTCAGCTGTAGGGTCTGGGTGAAAGCTTCAAACCTAATCCTCTCTTATTCCTCCTTTTGATGTTCTAGTTGACATTTAATTCAACTTAAACATAACTGGTGACAATATGGTGGCCTGTGAAGTCTTTGGGAGGCAAAATGCTGATGTCAGCATGTTTCCTTAGAAGTATTCATGATTCACACACAAAAAAGAGTTTTAGTGCATCACTCCTCTTTAAAGAAATACTTCAGCTTTTCTCAGTTTTCTAGGAATTACATCAAGCATCAATAACGACAGGGCAAAAATTAAATGCTGAACATAAATTTCATGACGTTGTATTGAGCGTGTAAGTACTTACAATTCATCTGCCAAGATTAAACCAAGATTCCATCTTTTAAAACTTTCAAAACTTTCAAAGCATGTTTTTCATTCGGGTTTTTCTGGCCTTTTGGATTTTTAACACATTTAACAGCAAAATATTGCCAAAAACTTTGAGCATGCCTTTGCAAAATGATGAGTTACAGTTGCAGAATTATGGTAACGTTTAGTTGTCTTTGATTTGCAGCTTAATTTATTGGTGTGAAAAGAGTTTTACACTTCAAGTCACATTCACACAACGCCGAGCACATCAAGGCGAAGTTACAGTCATGACACACAGAGTAGCCTTTTAGGTTTATTCTTAGTTTTTATGTGTTTACATTTTTTCCTTCATTTTGGCTCCATCTCTGGTTG
Organism: Phalloptychus januarius; assembly: GCA_902982915.1. Taxonomy (NCBI): domain Eukaryota; kingdom Metazoa; phylum Chordata; class Actinopteri; order Cyprinodontiformes; family Poeciliidae; genus Phalloptychus; species Phalloptychus januarius. The sequence goes on from CADWAE010000230.1 coordinate 2,894,973, forward strand.
GTGAATTATGATATAATTGAATCTGATGTGGTTTTATGCTCTTTTTACAGCCTTATAAATCACTGCAAACTCTTAGAAACTTATGCTGGGGCAGTGTTGCTGCACAACAGCACCGACATGCTCCAGTTCATAGGCAAGAGTAACACCACCTTGGAAAACTGCAATACCTTGTGTTACTTTACAATGCCAAACCCAGTGGAAAGGCTGAAGTGAAGTAAACACCTTTTGCACCATACCCCGAAGCCTGTAATTGTTTTAGCCACTATCAGAGTTTGAACAAGTCTAAACTCTCAACACGGTCTGGAGTTTATCTGTGCTATCTGTGGTATGTTAATAAAAGGCGCTTCCCCAACCCCCCCATCTGCGTTTGCATCAATTGATTACAGACCAGGACCAGATACAAAGCTTTGATCTGAGACTGAACGCGGGTGTGGGACTGTCTGTTTGCCCGAAGTAGAGAATGGCACACGAGGAGGGAGGAGCCGCTGACATTAGTAAAATGAAAGGAAATGAGTGTTTAGACCCCTAACTACTGACTAAATCCAGATTTTCCTCTGTAGTAGTACCAAATGGCCAGAGGAAAACAAATTACGCAAACATAATGAAAAACACTCATTTAGCAGAAAGAAAAGTATCTTTTTGAAAGGAACACTAATAGTTTAGGCTGTTACAGCTAATATTCAAATATGTTTGTTTTCCCTTTTATTTCAGATTGGAAACTAATACAGACATACACCCCCCACTGATATTTGGTCACCTCGACCACTAATACTCAAAGTTCCTTCACTGGATATTTGACCCCTCAGTTCATTTGAATTAGTTGGTTTTCTGGTATGAACATCTCTATCAAGCATAATCTCATTGTCACTGGGGTTCCTTGTCCTTTTCATAACCAGTTCTGATGCATATTCAGGATCGGCATCCAGTTTGAAACCAAACTGTGTCCAAGTTTCAGCCTTCTGGCTTTAGCCTTGAGGTAGAGCTCAATGTTCAGGTGTTGTGACCTGCAACATTGTTCTGTTTAAAGACTTTGTCATCTCGAAAGTTGAAATTTTACATGACGCCCATTAATGGATTGTTGCTGAAGACCCACAGTTTCTTTTAGTTAGTGGTGCATGTTGTGACACTTGCTCTGAAACTTAATGTCACCAAGCTCCAGGCTAATTTTTGAATTGTTTATGGGATGTTCTGATTTTAAATCTGTGAACAAAAACTCAGAAATGTCCCAAGAGACATTTGTCTGACTTGTAAACCCTTTCATCCTGCTTTCCTCTTGCTAGACGAAGCCTTGATTCCTAATGTGAACCACACGTTGTTAGTCATTTGTACCAAAGATGGAACTAGAAGAGGTGGACTCCAGCAGTGACTCATGTAGCATTTCGATGATTATTTCCTTTTGGAAACAAAACGGAGAAGAGCTTTACTGGTTGCTCTTTTTTGGCCGACAAGAAAATCGCCCTACATGTTCAGCGGCATGACACAAGCTGAAGTTAAAGCGACAGAAAATTTGTCCAATTTGGCCAATATTCTCACTATTTGCACTGTAGAAAGAAGCATGTCTGACATTGTGCAATAGCAGACAGGAAACAGTCAAATTTTTTGACATGAGTACAGACAGAGGACTGTGTGAAGCTCCCGGTTTCACACACTCGACCATAAATGGAGAGATTCCTGTGACTGAGGCCGCTGACATCACACACATTCACAGATTAATGTGGGTCAGTCACATAAACTGTAAGACACAGAGGACTGTAAATATTTTAGAACTGATGTATGTGAAGTGACACAGACACACACACGCACACACACGCAGACCCCCTGGCAGGCGCAGAGGAAGATGGGGGTGCGCGAACAGCTTGTGACATCTCCAGGCCATGATAACGTCTGCTAATTGGTTCCATCAGGCCTCTCAGAGTGTGTGTGTGTGTGTGTGTGTTCGCTCATGGTGCCGTCACAATCACAAAACTGTTCCCAGCTCTTTTTCAGCCTATTCAGATTCGATCAGTTTATTAGAAGAATGCTTGAGCTGCATCACCTTCGATGTGGCCGTGCCTCTGGCCTCCAGCAGACTCGACGCCAACTCATTCAAAGAGCCAGATTGAGGCGATCTCTATAGTTTAGAGGAAAAACCTTGATTGGAAGTGAAAATCGGCGTGTTCGTCGAGACAAGAGAGAAGAAACTCCACAGATGGAGTCAAATCTTGATCCGAAAAGCAAAATCAACAAAAGCCCCATTAAAACCGAGCTGTCTTGCACTCAGGAAAAAGTCTTTAATCCACTTCTGAGTGATGGAAACCGGGCCACATTCCTGGGATAGGCCAATAGCAGCCACTGTGAATGATGACAAGCATCCTCATTATGAACACCAATAAAAAGTTTCAGCAGAAAGGGTGAGGATGAAGCAGCAGGTGACTAAACCCTCCAGAATCACAGTGGAAACCTCCAGTCACTCTGCAGAGGAACCAAACACACCTCAGAGATGTGAACATCTGGTGGCAGCTTCTAAAAACTCTGTAAATCTCACTTCATTCCTTATCTTATGCATAGCAAATAATAACCTACAATGACTATGAAACAGATGTGTTTGAACCAACCTCTTTTTTGAATTTGTCAGACTATTGGGGTAATAGTTGCAGCAACATTTAGCGTATGCATGATCTCAAGAAACAGAAGCATGTCTTCGATCAGTGAGTAAACAGGTTGAGTTTAAATCAAGTTATGCATTTCATAACTAAAACCCTTAACAAGTATTTAAATTGCTTGGCATTTGTCTGCAGATGACAGAAATTGACTAAAAAGATAAATAGATATCCAGTAAATTTTTGCACTTAAAATATTAGCTTAAAATATAAGCTAATCAAGGTAAAGCTAACTGAAATAAGGCCCACAGTTTGGAAGTAATTTTTGTTTTAAAGTCATTTGATTTGTACAGCATTTTTATAACAATTGAAGTTAACATGGTTACTTTATTATGCTATAAAAACGCATTATGTTCCTGGGGAAGACTCATAACACTGCCCCTTTAAAGGAAACGTTAGGTTGGGTGTGAATAAATGTTAATCAGTTGTGGAGTACAAAATGTGCCCTGTTGTTTCTATGTAAGACTGTGCATTGTTTAGGGCAGGGGTGGGCAACTCCAGGCCTCGAGGGCCGGTCTCCTGAAACTTTTAGATGTGTCTCTACTTCAACACACCTGAGTCAAATAATGAGGTCATTAGCAGGACTCTGGAGAACCTGACTGCACTTAGGAGGTGATTCACTTATTTGATTCAAGTGTGTTGGACCAGGGAGACATCGAAGAGCTGCAGGACGCCAGCCCTCGAGGACCAGGATTGTCCTCCCCTGGTTTAGGGTGTCTATGTAAAGTGGCTCTGATAAGTTTATGCATAAATTACTTCAGTGGAAGAAAATAACAGAAATATACTGAAACGTAATGATTAAGGTTACTTGTAAACTCTCAGATAATGTTGGTTTTGTTCAAATCAAGATGTATGGAAATAGTTCTCAAAGCAGAGCCTTGTGCATGTCAGTGCAGACTGAGATAACAGGGACTTCACTGTTTGTGGACCAAATGTTGCAGGCTGGACAGAAACACGACAAAAATGACCAAAAATAGACAGAAGTGCAACAGACATGAGGAGACACTGAGCAGGGAAGCACTGGTGAGAGTAAAACAAGCAAACTATGACGGCTTTGCTTCGCACTGAGAGCTGAATAGCTGAGAATCCCGAAGATAGAAAACAGAACTGAACTCTGATCTCGGAGCGACGCAGGAGTCCCAACTGTGAAACTCAACATAAATAAACCGAGTCCAGTAAACTGGGTCAGAGTTCACAGCGGCGGGCTGCCTTGTCTTGGATGCAAAAGTAATTAATTACAAGTCATTAAGATTTGGATAAATGTGTTTGTGTGAGTGTGTGAGGCCATATGTTGAATCATTAATGAGCTGCAGGCCTGCAGCATTTATACTGTATGTGAGTGCAAGAGAAGGGAGAGTGTGCACGTTGTCCCACAGGCAACGCAAGCTGTTTCTGAAGAAGATGCCTTCAGACACACACACACACACACACAGCTGACTGAAGAGTTATACTTCTCAGCAGTTTTTATTTGTGTGGTGGAGTCAAATGTCTCCTGAGCTAAAGAGAGAACGCTCAAATACCTTCATTGCCTACTTGGCCTAAGAGCAGAAACACACACACACACACAATAAAGAAAATTGTTGTTTAGATGCAAATATTAAAATAATATACTAGCACATATTTGCAGAAACTTCTGCCTCAATCTGGAAGGTTCTTGCCTGTTGTTTTGGTCACATCTATCAATATTTCTATTAACTAGTTCATGTTTGCAAGAGTTTTTTTATTTTCATACTTTTTCTATTTGCTGGGCATTTTATCATATACTTAAATGTTTAACTTTTTTTCACAATTACATTTTCAGGATATTGACCTTGAGTGACCTCCTGATGAATATAATTCATTGGGACAATGGTGGCAACGGTGGTAGGAGTTTGTCCTGCAATCTGTGGGTTGCTGGTGTGATTCCCACTCTGTGTTGTGTCCTTGCACGGTGATGGCGGTGCTTCACAGTCTTTCCTCTGTCAGAGTGCTGCAGGTCAGATGTGACTGCAGTTCATTGGCTGGCCATCATCAGTTGGGGGAATGACCGAATGTGTAATAAACTTTGAGGTCCTCTGTCCATGTATCATCGTTCTTCATATGTATTTGAAAATGTTTTTTCCAAACTATATTCCTCAAGCTGAAGAGAGACCAAAATTACGACTGTAGATGGAATAAGTATCTACTGACTAGGGTTGTTGTCAGTGCACACATTCACATTTTCAAGTTAAACATGTTAATAAACATTTGAATCTAACCAATCATGTCTTGTTCTAGGCTGCACAGTGGCGCAGCTGGTAGAGCTGTTGCCTTGCAGCAAGAAGGTTCTGGGTTTGATTCCTGGCCCCGGTCTTTCTGCATGGAGTTTGCATGTTCTCCCTGTGCATGCGTGGGTTCTCTCCGGGTACTCCAGCTTCTCCCTAGGTGTGAGTGTGTGTGTGCATGGTTGTTTGTCCTGTCTGTCTTTGTGTTGCCCTGCAACAGACTGGTGACCTGTCCAGGGTGACCCCGCATCTCGCCTGGAACGTTAGGTGGGGATAGGCACCAGCACCTCCTGACCCGACTAACGGACAAGGGAGTATAGAAAATAGTAATCTTGTTCTAAAATTTAAATTTGTAAAGTCGGATCATAGAAGACATTTTCAAATGTTTTAGATGTTCAAGCAAAATATCTTTTGAGAAAATTTCTTGTCAAGAGGTTCTGACGAGATCTTAAAGGTTCTGCAAGGACATTTTAAAGGGAGTTAGAGGAAAGTGTTTGTGTTGGCGAACATCCATACTACAGTGACGACTTTTAATATAATATTTTAGTTGAACCTCGTATTAATCCTGAGACAACTCAAACTTTTAGATGTGGCTCTTTTACATGTGGAGATGATGCTTTAAAAAGAAAGTCTAATATATGTGTATTACCCAAAAAAACTGGAAAAGTTTAAAGCAACTCATGTAAAACTGCCAGCCTTTAATGCAAAACAAAACAGTGTCTTAAGTCTGAAATGTGAAAACAATTAGCAGTCGTGTCTTAAAGGTTTCTCCAGTAATTTCTTATCTGATCTACTTACAAACTAAGGATGCTTGTCAGTCTGATGAGTTATTGTATGTTGAGTCAGGAATCTGCTTTGTTTCCATGTGCGAGTTCACATAGGTTCATGCTTTATCTTTTCACGGTTAGGACGAGCAGAGAGCAACATCTCAACCATCAGACCTTCAAACACCTCAACCGTTCTGCTCGTTTTCCAAACTCATTTTAATTCCTCACAGATACGCTGGTATCTTCACTTTATCAGAGGTATATGCCCTCACCAACCTCTTCCTTTGCCAGAGTCCTTGGCAATGATGTCACATCCTGTCTAGAACAACAGCCATTGTGCTCGCCAGGAAGCGGACCTCCGGCACACAGCTTGTTCTTCCCGCTGAGGGTCATTTGGTTCGGCCTGACTCTGATGCTGCTGCGCGACAGGAAATGTCAGGATGAATTCAAATTGACATGTAGATATGTTTCTGAATTCATTCATCAGGGTGAAGTGGCTGGGACAGGTTTGTTATGAAGTTTAAACTACAAGTTTAAGCTGATCGAATGCTTTCAAGGACTTTGTTGTGTCGAGCTTCTCAGTATTATTAAAGGTACCTTGAAATCCTGTGCATGCAGGAAGGAGGTCAACACTTTAATCCTTTTCATTTGCATGAGAAATAAGATGACTGCTCCATTGCAAAGCTTTAGAGATTACTTTTCAAAATATTGAGGGTAAAAATAGTTTCTGGCTGAGATGTTTTAGCCTCCTTTATGCTGACAGACAAGTCCTGCTTAAGTTATTCCTTCATTCTCCAAGTCAGACAGTAGCAAGACATCATTGTTCAAATAGGTAACGGCTGGTTTAGGTCTCCTTTTTGCTCTAATAAATTTTTTACTCAGGTTGATACTAACATCAGAGCGATTGTCTGAAATATATGTGATAAAATAGTTAGTAAATCTGCATGGCGGGGAGCTTTTTTATGTGGCTTTAGTTCAGAAGAGGATCTAGAGGTTTCATCTTATCTTACCGTCACTCCTCACAGTCAGGTGTAAATTGCAAAGGTGTGGAAGTTCAAGTGCTATCTGCAGATATCGCTTAAGAATGACTACAATGTAATCTGAAGCTGCACAGAATCGGCACTGCTGGATTTCATTGGCACGCACTCTGACCTCTGACTCTGCAGTGGTGAGTCTTTCATTTGGTTTGAGATTAAATGGAAATGGCTGCAAGTTAACATGAGCAGTGAGACATTGTTGTGTATATATTGGACACAATGAAGGGAGCTTTGCATTGCACAACAGGTTGACAACGATAGAAAAGAAAACAGTGAGATGGATCCTGGGCTCATCCTCGGTTGGAATCATATCATTGGATCCTCTCAAATAACTTTAGGAAAAAGAGTTTTGTGTATATTTTAGATTTCTTATCAGAGCTCAGTTTTAGTCTTACCATGTTCCCTCCTTTCTCCAGACACAGCATGGTTACAATTTAGCAGCATTGTAACCATGCTGCTAAATTGTTACAATTAGAGTCAAATTTTTTTTCAGCATCGTTAATGTTTGTTGAATCCTAGTGCTGATGTGAACACTTTTAGCACTTCGGCTGTGTCAGCATCCCAAATGAGCAAAAGGTTCTGCTCTGCGTGTTAACCTGCAGCTTCATTAAGCTAACGGGAGTCAATTAATTATGTTAACGAGCTGCGGTTAAAATCTCTCCCGGAGGGAAGCAGGCTGTCCGTTAACCAGCAGACTGCTGAGGGACTGTTGGGTCGGTTCAATCATTCGTTGCAGCCGGTTTCTCCGTGAGTGGAGGAGAGCTGCCTTCGCCGTGAATTGTATCTCTCTCTGACCCTGACCTGCTTATCTCTGACAACTAGACTCACACACGTAAAACAGACACACACACACACAGATGAGTTCCTGTCTGGCGAGAGGGAAGGTCTCGCTTATGCATTGAGCTGCTGTGACCTCCTGTAGACATTTGAGTGGGATGGGGAGGAAGGAAGCCGATTCACACTAGTATCATCCCGAGTCCGACCCATGAGACTGATTCAGTCAGACCGTCCAGATTAGAGATGAAAAGCCAAGAGGGTAAAAAAGTAAAAAAATTTTAAAGTTTGTTCAAATAAAGCGAAATCAAAGTGTGTTGTCTGTACGCCAGCCAGGATTTATTTTATCTGGACTGCATGTCAGATGGTTTGATAACAAGAACTCCCATTTCCCACTCATGCAGTCGACTTGACGCTCAAACGCACACTCCCTTTTCCCTTTTGGCTCTCAGCAAATTCAGATATTTGTTCATCTGTGAGACCTAATAGGACACTTCCTGTTTCTGTCTTCGAACAGCGTATAGGGTTTTAAATATAAAATCCAGGTAGTTTCACACAGATGCTTATACATTAACTTCTTTCTGACTTCTTCCCCGGTTTACTTTTAAGACCAGACTTTTCTTCATAATAAAGCTTACAGTTAGATTGGCTTCAGTCATCCTGAAGATTCTCTGTCTACATGCTTCGCTCAGGTCCTACATCTAATCTATTGAACGCTGAATAGTTGACAGTAATTGTCATTTCAGACTGGCAGTAAAACAGCTAAATAATTAGGGTTTTGCGAGAAAGTCCATAACAGGTATAGAATATCACAGCTTGAACTGAAGCACAGGCTGTTCATTAAAGGTTAAAACCTGCTTTGTCAGCGTCATTACACAGTGAGCAGTTTCCCGTTTAAGTGTGCAGTCTGGAGCTGGAACACTGCGAGTGAAATTAACCATCATTTCTCCGAATCACAGGTTTCCATCATTCAGTGTGAATCTGCGTTGTTCAGTTTATCCTGCAGTTTTCTTTAACTCCTGGTCATAGCAGGCGCTGCAGAGCAATATCGCACTGCGCCTTTAAATGCTGAAGACATTCTCTCACATTCACAGCTGTGCTGTGTCCCACAGCGCTCCGACTGCCTGATGATTCATTAACAGACTCTGCTGGAGGTGAAGCACCTTTTTCCCCTCATATGGGTTTTATGTGCAAAGAACTGTCGGTTGTTCGCTCTGTGTTGTTTACTGTCACATACACAACTGAAACTCATCATGAAATCTAAAGAAGTGCCAAGTTTTCTAAATGCTCAACTCAGGTTTTTTAGGGGGGTTTTTTTGTCTTAGGGTGAACAAAGAGACTAAAGCAACCTTCCATGTAATATCTAGTAGTTATTCATTTAGTGGTGTGTTTATTTAGGTTTCTGTGTCGGCTGAGTCTCCTGTTGTCCTGGCTGCGCCTTGATTGATCCCAGCTGTGTCTTGTTTCCTTGATTACTCCACTGTGTATTTAATCCCACCTGTGTCAGTGTTTCCTCATCTGATTCTTGTCTTTACTGTCATCTAATGTGTTGCTCCAATTGCAACCAGTTCTAAGCGCCAAGCCTTCTGCTCACCTGTGCTGCCTGGATTGTGTTTTTTTTTTCCATTAAAACCATCATCATCATTAGACAACATCCTGCGTCCTCCACTTCCATCCTCACCATTACAACTGCACTCATGACAAGGTATCTCATTTAAAGGATTTTTAAAGGTAGGTTTGATAGCAGGACAAGTGAAATTTAGTTTTTGTCAAACTGTAACTCTTTAAAATATAAAGGTGCTCCCATGCTGTTTCCTAGACACATATGCCAGGCAGGTCTAAACCTGAGGAAATAAAGGGCGTTTTGTGAAACATTAAGGCTTGTAATGGGTTTTAAGTATGTGTGCTGCTTTTGATCCATTCTAGGGGCTGTAGAATCATAACATCCTGCAGTCGTAGGGTGGACATGTTGTTTTTGCCTTGACATAACCATCTTTTTATACAGGTAATTTTCTATGAGCCCTCGGTTACTTGCCTAATTTACCCTGCAGACTTTGTCCAAGCAGTAAATCCCTCAGTTGTTTTGTTTTAGAATGCCTAATCTATCCAGAAATCCCAAATTTCCCCATCTCAGGCACATAGCCCTTTTTAAATGGTAAATTAATAATCATATTGACTCATCTGTACCACCGATAACCGTCTGGTTAGGCCAACAGGATTCGGGTCCAAAAAAGCAGAACTAGAAAAGCAGCAGTAGTATCGCTGAGTGTACTTGCTGTTTATTCCAAATGAGTCAGTTTCATGGAAATAAATGGGGGACTATTCATAACCGTGGAATCAGGTTCTCGTCTATATCTATATATTCAAGAATAAGTTTGATTTCATTTTCTAGAATAAATGTGGCTCTTAACATATTCAAAACACTTGAACACTCATCACTAACTTAGTTAGAGCTAGCACTGTCCAATTACATAACAATGCCTGACCCAAAATGTTTGGCAGGTCATTGTGTGGATCTTGGCCTGTGACCCCACACCTAATTTTTCACTACACTTCCCATAAACTCAAAGCTTTATCTCTGTGTGTGAGCTTTTATCTCCAAACTCATTCGGTAAGCATTGTGTGTCCAGTATTTCTTCACATCCATCTCTGATTCTCACATACTTCTGGTTTTGTCTTCGAAATTCACGGTTGGGGAAAAAAAAAAACACTAAAATACTCAGAGGTCACAGGTCACTTCACTTACCATGTTCTTCTCCTTAGCAGGTTTTGCTTGTAAATGCCTTGGTAGCCATAGCAACTTGGCTGAACTTCCTCTCTTAGCTTCCTTACAGTGAAGAGGGAGGTTTGCCTGTTTCCTTCTCCCTGACTCATCATTACAGGAAGTCCTTCTCCGTCAAGGGCTCTTTCTATTTAAGGACATCAAAATAAAAGCACTGCATGCTGACCTCCTGTCAAAATAAGAGTTGAGCCCTTCACCTTTTTCTCTGAGAGGCGAAATAACATCCTGGACATAGTGAAACATGCATACCCATACTTTGACAACAGTCTTCCTGCCTCCCTCTGTCACTTGTTCACATCTCCCAACCCTTTTATTTAAATAGATATATATATATATATGTTCCTGAAGAGGAAAAAAAGGGAAGATCAGCTCTGGTACTTCCTCAAGGTTGCTGTGATACTGACATTTCAGAAGCACATGTCAGCAAACCAGCATGTTTGGCCTAGAGGATTTTGTCCTTCATAACTTAGCAGAAATGATCTTTGAGTTCAGCACAAGTTGGAAATTTCCTTTCACAGTATTCAGCGAGTATTTTAATTGATTTGCAAACTTTGTTTCCAACACTCTGTTGTAGAGTTGAGATCTATTTTCTTAATGCAGTAATCCTGCAGTTTAAAGTACAAGAGTGACTTTAGTTTTCATTGTGGAAGACAGCATGGCCCCTCCACAACCTGTGGCTATGAACTGTAAAGATATAATGGGCTGTTTAGACACATTTCCAGACACAAAAACCATTCCAATTGTAGATATGTATTTAAAATGCAACTGCAAGTTCAGCAATATATGGCAAGTAAACTAACAGAAGAAAGAAATATTTCAAATTAGCATTATTGTGATGTTTTTTTCATAAGCTTTAAAATAGACACTATGTGAATATTTTAAAAAATGTTCTATTTTAAGAAACATATTTTAAAAATCCCATCAATTTAAGACTACTAAAAGTACGTGTGACATAAGGTGTGAACATTTTGTCCTGACAGTGGTCTGAATCTACCAAAAGTGGTCCAAGGAAGAGCCAACATGGAACCAGCGACAAAGAAGCAGTTAATGAGACAGGAGTCATCACACACTAACGATCTATGGTCCTTGTATTTTTTAGTTCTAAGTCAGTGAATGGTGCACTTAACACTTTGATTTGACTAGACCTATTGTCCTTAGAGGCTTTTTGCACTTGACCAGTAGAGCGACTGATGAAGACGTTCATTTGAGTGACACCAACCAGAATCGTGCTGTTTGTTCTCCTAACAACTTCTGTCCATTCATTTCTTCTTCTAACAAAGAGGAGGTCTTCTCAGCCAGCTGACAGCTGGCCTCGGTGTGTGTGGTTTGCGTGTATGTCTCCAATCTCTATGGCAACCGGTTTTCACAACCCCTATTCTGATGTTTGAAAAAAGAAAAAACAACATAAACAGGAAGTGAAACAGAACGGCAGGAATAGGACGTCCTGCAAGGGGTGAATTGCAGTATCAATTTAATCGGATCAAACACTAAAGCCGTAGTACAACTTCCTGTCAGGCCAGCGCCATCAGATGGAAAATCAGAGAACTGCAGTCAATTCATATTCAGAAGCAAACGACTTCGATGGAGGCTGCAGTGAGTGGGAGGATTTTTATTTTTTTAAGTTGTTTTTGGATTTTAATGACTCGCATGCACACACAGATCTTATGAGTGATTAATGATGTGGTTCACTCCTTATGAAAGCACAGAGTGTCTTGATGTTGTTGTTTTTAATCCGAGTTGCCAGTAGCGATGTTGACATCGGCAGATTGAACAGCTGCCGTAACTGGAGGCATCACCACAGCAACTCAGACCCACAATGCCTCTGGATGAAAGCAGCTGTTCTGACCGACGGCAAAGAAACCCATAAAGAAAGAAAGAAAAAAGAGATGGGCGCTTCATCTCTTCGAAAAATTATAACCAAACTCACAACCTTACTATGTTTTACTAAAACAATGGTGAAAATGTTTTGACCAATCACGTAGACAAGGGCAGTGTTTGTCACTGGCTATTCTGTACTTTATTCTTTTATTTGTTTTTAAGTAAAATGTTATAAACATTCCTATTGTCATATTTTTCCTCACTTATTTGGAGAGCTTGGATGAATCCCTAATAAAATAGTCACGTTGACCTTTTAGTTGACATCTAACTTAAAATAGCTTCACTAGTGTACAGTGTAAAATGTTGCACTATATACCTATGACCTTTAAAATTATTTTCTTTTTTGGCCTTACAGGAGACTAGCTACATTAATTAGCATCCCTTATAAGAATGCATTAAGGGTCTTTTAAAAACAATGTAATGCTGTTAAATGTTGTTTTTTAAACAAAATCACCAATGTTACAGCTACACCTGCTTAAGAGAGAACATACATATTCATTTGTTTAATTTTTTAGTCACATCAAGCTAAACAAGTTGGTTTCATTCAAAGTCCAGCTAGTGTTTTGAAGACTCCACCTGTTTATGTTTGTGATGGTGGGACAAAAAAAAAAGTTATTCCTGGATCGCTTCCAAAAAGCCAATAGGCAAGCAGTTACAATGAATTTTATTCATTGGGATTGATCTAAATGAAAAATATTTTTGGCAATGGATGTTATACTGAGGACAGAAATTTTTCTCTACTGAATTAGTGTAGGGCTGGTCCAGCTGGTAGAGCTGTTGCCTTGCAGCAAGAAGGTTCTGGGTTCGATTCCCGGCCCCGGTCTTTCTGCATGGAGTTTACATGTTCTCCCTGGGCATGCGTGGGTTCTCTCCGGGTACTCCGGCTTCCTCCCACAGTCCAAAAACATGACTGTCAGGTTAATTGGTCTTCCCAAATTCTCCCTAGGTGTGAGTGTGTGTGTGTGTGCATGTTTGTCCTGTGTGTCTCCGTGTTGCCCTGCGACAGAATGGCGACCTGTCCACGGTGACCGTGCCTCTCGCCTGAAACGATAGCTGGAGATGGGCACCAGCAGCCCTCCCGACCCCAGTAAGGGACAAGGGAGTAGGAAAATGGATGGATGGATGGAATTAGTGTAGTCAAAAGAAACCCTGAATTTTATGTAATTTTTCATCTGAGATTTGTTTATTGCAGCAAAATGTGAATTTAGTTCAAGCCAATGTGGCCGGTGTTGAACTTCTCACCTTATTGTTTTGATTCAGGTACAATTTGGTGAGCCATATTTTGTCAAATGGGGAAAAATAAAAAAACACTGAGCATCCACACAGTACCCTATTTTGTTTACATTTAATCTTATTTCTCATTCATGTTGATCAGTGTGGATCACAGAAGGCAATGCTTAAAATGATGGCATGGAAACACTTGGCAATGAGTAAATATACATGGTTGTGCTTCAATGTTTCAGGACACGTTTGAGTGTAATATGCATACTATGGCACTACAGAGATTACGATTCATAATTAGTCATGCACACAAGTCTTAATATTTAAGATCAAGAACTGTGACATGTCTATGTTTTTAATATGCTGATAAAGTCAGTATTATTTAACTTCAAATCTAAATCCTGAAGGCAGGATCTCAAACTGCTAAAGAACTAGGGGTTTTTCTCAAGACTAGTATACAGCACTGGAAAGTATCCCGGGAAATCCTTAAAAATAAACTAGCACTGAATATTTATATCACAGCGCTGTTTTATTCCATGTTTGCTGTGAGCTGCCAAACCACGAAGGTCAGACGTAGTGGAATCCAAAAGTTCAAAAAGGGGACGTATCCTCAACTTGCAAATAAACAAAAATCCAAATCCCACAGCGAATAGAAACGTTTCATAACTTTATCACAGCCAGGAAAAGAAAAAATAATTGACTGGGGAAGGCAAAAACAAGAAAGCAGAAAGAAAACATGGCTGAAGTAATAAAGTATTCATATCTAGATAGAAAATGATGTAGCAGTCAAAACCGTTTAATTTGTTCAAAGTATCTTGGTGTCAATGAAGAAAGACAAACATTCAGCTCAAATATCAAAGATGAATCAAGACATGGAATGAGTTTGTTTGAGAATACTGTGACTAATTCAGTTAAATTTAAATGTGTACTTCCTGTCTTGACCGTGGGAAACGGCAGGCTTGTATTTGATTTCACAACAGCACTCAAATACACGCCTATGTCCATACATACAAACATGTGGGAGTCAGCTTCAGGGAGCGCAAACAGTGTCGGTGTTCGATAAGGTTCCTTACCTGAACTGCTGCTGGATCTTCTAGCGGAGAGAAACAGGAAACGGTAAAATAAACAGCCTGAGCCTGATGTACGAGTTTCAGCTCCATTGTTCTGTTTTGTCCCAAATCTGACAAAGCTAACTGTACTAATGATGAAGAGGCTAACTACACACACACACACACACACACACACACACCCACATACACGCAGCGCAGCGCAGTGTTTAGTTGTTGGACAGCAGAATGGAGCTCTGTTGTCACTTCTGCAGCCCTCTGCATTTTCCTGCAGGTTATTCCACCAGTGGGAGGTCAAAGGTCGAGAGGTCGTCCTTAACCGCACCTCAACCTTTGTGGGAAAAAAAAATGCTATTTTCTTCATGCCAGCAGAAAGCTAAATTAGGCAATGTTATATTACATTGTAAATAAATATACCGTGGTGCAGTGTGTCTAAGGCTCTTGTTTATTATTAATAATATTTTTTACACTGACAGACTTAGGCAAAGAGACCATTAATCAGAGAAACAGCCAAGAGGCCCGTGGTTACTCTGGAGGAGCTGCAGAGGCTGAATCAAATTACTAAAACTAAACAGATCACCATCCAAAACACACCATCAGTGCAGCGAAACGTAGCAGTGGAAGCGTCATGCTGTGCAGTTTGTCACTACAGCGGAGCTACATTGTGTCAGTCAATCACATAATATTTGCAACTCGATTAAAAAAAGCAGCAAGGCTATTTTGCAAGGCGCTGTAGCCTTTCTGGCTGCATGTATTCACACTTTTACATGTTACTGTATATGTTTTCCTTGCTTCCTTTTATGGTTTTATCTGTTATTTAATGTGTCGTTGCACCCATGTGTCTGTGTATCTGTTTTCAGACGTGAGCTCTCTGCGTCTAATATGGAGCAGAAAGTCTTCACAGGAAATGCAGTCAAAAATGTTAGAACTGGGGGATTTCCAGGACATGAAAGCAGCATCGTCGTCCGTCTCAAACATGATTGGGGTGGGGGATTCCAACAAATAAAGTATCACTTATTTTTAGGGGGTTTATCAAACTTTCTTATAAAGTAATTTTTTTGTTTGTTTTTTTGAGAATCATTATATTTAGCCTTCCTCTAAAAATGTCTTTTTCAATTTCTGTGATCATTTTTGTAACTTTTTCCAATAGTCTCTGAATTATAACAGCTGAAGAAGAAAGCACTCTGTATCCAACCAAGATACCATTTTCACGAGAAAATCGATAATTTTTCAGCATCTTCATAAACTAAATAAAACACCTGTAAAAAAACAGCCATGTAGATCTACATTCACAGTTTTGACTCGTCTTTTGGATCAAAATGACTTTTTTATATGGCAAAGATTTATATTTGTTGCTAAAAAATGATGTCATTTTTTTTCATGTACTCCTATATGTTAGATTTTAAAGTTTTCTTATAAAAGTTGATCATGTGTACAATTATATATTTTGTACCTCTTCTTTTTTCCCAATTTTCTAATCCCTCCACATAATAATGTTTCTGTCTAGCAGCTCTTGTGTTTTGCAAGTGTGAATCCAAGCAAAGTTATTTTTATTTTAAGTCTTACTGTGCATAGCGGTGCCATCTGGAAAGAAAGCATGCTTGGATGCACAATGTTCAACAACATCATGAGAATTCCTCATAACAGCACAATTAGGGGTCCCTCTGCGCTTTATAGCTCCATCGATAAGTATTGCAAGATATAACATATAGGCACATAGTTTACTTTACTGCTGTTAACGTGAGCCAAGAAAGCGAATTCCTCAAAGCTCATGCAGCTGGAAGCGTTGGGAAATGCTTGGAAAAAAAGAATAAAATGCCTTTTTAACAAGTACCTATCAACAGGAGCAGCGATATCGGTCCGAACTTTGTGATCTCTGAGGGATAAAATCAAGAAAACAATAAAGGCCAAATCCAGAATATGAGTGCGTGGGAGAAGGCGCTGTATTTATGCCTGTTATACCTACGGGACTGTGTAAAACAATGTAGCATCATAATAAGTAAGCCATATATTTATCACCTGCTGTTTCAGCCCTGCATGCGTGCATGTCCTCATTAATCACAACAGCATTGTTCCTCCAGCGAGATGCTCTGATCTCAGGAGGGGAACCATCTGTTGCTCAGCATCTCTGCTGCGCTGGAGAGCAAACAGCCACACACAGGACTCTGAGAAAACGTCTGAAATAGAAGAAGAAAAAGTTTCAGAGTGTAATTTCACGGTAAATATTTGCTGTTCAGGGTCGTCTGCTGCTGTAAAATAAGTGAATGTTCCGAAAGCATTTTTTTTTATTTATTTAAGTTGACTTTTTTTAATTTGGTCAAAATAGGAATTTTGAACTAATACTCTATGACTTTCTGCCCATGTGGGGTTTAAATGTAACCTGACAAAGAGGCAATTTTCTCTTAAACACACTTGACATATAGCTAATGGAGATGTGTGTGATATTTGCAATAAATTAGAAAATATTTCTCAACTACTCACCTAAACAGACCCATACAAACAATAAGAGCAACATTTGAGATGTTTAAAACAACTGAGGTGGGACAACCAAAGTCAGATGAGGATTTAAGTTTATCATGCCACCACACATGGTGAGGATAGTGGTACCACACACACACAAAAAATAAATAATAACATCCAACGCTCACTGTTACATAAGGTCTTTATAACCTTAAGATGAATCTATTTTAATGCATTTGGTGCACATCTTTACTGAGGATGCACAACCATTTTTAAAACTATATAGTGTCGTGTACCAGTTTTGCAAGTGGGCACATTAAAATTCAAATCAACCAAAATGTGATTAATATTCATTTTATAATTAAGATATATTTTTTCAAACATTTGGAATAATACTAGAAAACTGTCTGAAATACATAGGAAGACCTAAATTACATTAATATTAGGACAGTCTGTTTATTTGTGCTCCAGCCTTACATGATACTTATTAAATCAGTCTGCCTTTCGATCAGAAAACCAAAGTACCACATGAGACTGATGAACTTCTCAGAGTTTCACCTGGTCCATTACCACAACTCATCGCAAACTCAAAGAGGGTAATATGGGACTTTTCACCGCTTCCTCTTCGTTCTCTTTCATATTGTACTGCTGCCATCTTGTGGTAGTGATGAGATATTACAGGCTAATTCTTAGGGGTAAAAATAGTTTTTTTCAGGCTCAGCCGTAATATGAACATACATGAAACATATTAACTTATCGCACAACATATTAGAGTAACATGCAGCACACAATATGGTGTCAGATAACGAAAATATATTACGTACAAATAATTATTCATATTTAGCTAAACTGCGAGGTTTATCTCCTTTATTTGCTTCCTTTAAACAAGACTCGCTTCCAAAACAGCTAGTGAAATGTGCTACACTACATTTCCCATGAGCCCCTTTCGGTGATTTTTCCGGAAGAAAACCTCCGCATTTTTCTTTGTACTTCCTCTTTCCGTCAGCGGGGTTTAGGTAGGGCTGATACTTTCTGGTCCCCGTCTTGAAATCCTGTATAAATCTTGACTTTATTGCCTCATCCACCTTAAATTAACATATATAAAACTGCAGTAGATTTCTAAGGATGTGAGCCGTGTTGTATTTTAATAGTAGAGTGGTTTTCAAAGTATTTATTTATGTTTTGTTGCCTCCTGGTGACATGGCGCTGAGGTAGCCGTATGATATTAGCTAGGAGGCCGGTGAGCGCTGGTCTCAAGAGCTCGTGGGGCTTCGTGTAAATCTATGCTAATGGAGAAAGGTTATTAAAATTGCTCTAATGTGTGAAATGTGAAAGCAGCAGCTCTGAACAGTAAGAGCAGCTTCAGAATCACACTGATTTTGTGCGGCTAGCTGCCAGGCTAACAGTTGTAGGAAAAGCAGAGGGTTTGTTGTAAACATTTAACTTGTAAACAGAACTTTATCAAAACTAAACAGTAAGTTTATATTTGTCTGTGTGAGAAAACAGGCTTGAATCTTTTCCAAAAGTCTCAGCGTTTCCGTACTGATTTCTTCAAAACTGTTGAGTTAATATGGAATGACCCTATGAAGAAGTTTTGTAGCTATTCACTTAATAGCTGTTCAATGCTTAACTAAAAGTCACTGCACACGTAATAAATAACCTCTTTGACTGCTTAACGTTGTTTGCATGCACTGCCACAGTGATTGAGCGATGCTGAATGATTTGTGTTTCAGTTCAAGATGGGACGCGTGATCAGGGGACAGAGAAAAGGTGCAGGCTCTGTTTTCAGAGCCCATGTCAAGCACAGGAAAGGTGCTGCTAAACTCCGTCAGGTCGACTTCGCTGAACGCCACGGCTACATCAAGGGCATCGTGAAGGTAAGCAGTGGCTGTCAGCTGATCGCGGTTGTTACTTGTTACAAAGTCTGAAGTGTCAATTTGTCCACGCCCCTCAAACAGGACATCATCCACGACCCCGGCCGTGGCGCCCCCCTGGCCAAAGTTGCCTTCCGTGACCCATATCGGTTCAAGAAGAGAACCGAGCTCTTCATCGCTGCTGAGGGCATCCACACCGGACAGTTCATCTACTGCGGCAAGAAGGGTAAGGACTGATGGTCATCATCAGTGTTTAAGCTGCTGTGTGACTACATGTTTTTCTTGTTTTTTTTCCCCCAAGGTTGCATTAAAAAGGTGATCAGGTTTTGTTGCGACTTGGCTTACGAACAGATCAGAATTCAGATGCACCAATCAAATATCCACAACTGATCACCACTTGAAATCTCAGTGTAGCTCTAAGGAAATTTAGATATTTAGGGGAAAGTGTTAGGAAAGTCTAATTGTTTTAAAAATGGGCATAAACATTCTATATAATTTTTAAAAAGTTATTTCTACGCAAAGAGAATATTTTATTTTTAGCATCCTGTACATGATAAACAGCTTTACAAAAACATTTTGTAGGGATTACAGCAGAAGCTTATTGATTTTATTTTTTTTTTTTTAAAGAAAGAAATAAAAGCAAATTACAATGGCAGTGTGTTCAAAAATTGTATCTAGATTGGGAGTTAATTGGAGGAGATTGTTCTGTTTAGATTAAAATGAAATAGTAAAATAGTAGGGGAAGAATTGCTCCCAAAATGCATCATCTTGCCCTTATGGAAATTTTATCAGCACAGCTAAAGTTAAATGAAAATTAAATTTAAAACATGCCAAAAGAAATTACCTATAAGAGTTAAGTGCATCAAAACTAAAAAAAAAACATCCAACCCAATTTTATAAGTTCACTGTTACAGTGTTGCAATAGCAAAGATGAGAATTATGAAGTGTGATTGTGATTTTAAAAAAAAAAGAGAAAAACCGTACATTACATTCACATTGAAAATGTACGTTTTGTTGAGTTTCCTTAATTTTGAATCTTACAGAAGTTTTAGAAGCCAGTCAGAAATCATCACTTAATTTCTACGAAGAAAATTGCAGAATTTTTTGTTCCAAACAAAAAATTCAGTTAAATTTAAATTGTGCAGATCAGAAAGACGACGCTGATAACTGAAATTTATCGCCCTGCGCTCCGCAGCTCAGCTGAACATCGGTAACGTTCTTCCTGTCGGCACCATGCCCGAGGGAACCATCATCTGCTGCCTGGAGGAGAAGCCCGGCGACAGAGGCAAGCTGGCCCGCGCCTCAGGAAACTACGCCACCGTCATCTCCCACAACCCCGAGACCAAGAAATCCAGAGTCAAGCTGCCCTCAGGCGCCAAGAAGGTCATCGCTTCTGCCAACAGAGCCGTCGTCGGTGAGGACGCTCTCGTGTTTTGTTAGAATTTGGTGACTCTGCTGCCACTGAGGGTAACTGAATGGCGCCTCCTCTGCTGCTGCGTTCCAGGTGTCGTTGCTGGAGGCGGTCGTATTGACAAGCCCATCCTGAAGGCCGGCCGCGCCTACCACAAGTACAAGGCCAAGAGGAACTGCTGGCCTCGTGTCCGTGGTGTGGCCATGAACGTAAGTGAACCCCGGGGCACATCCTGGCCGCACTGCGCCGAAAACCAAAGGAGTAAAACTGGAAGAGGCTTCAGATGCATTCATGTCGCCTTTATTTGGGAAATTATTACCGCTGGAAAACATCTTCGCTCTTAAGACAGTGCTATCTTACGCTGATGAAAAAGAGGGAGGCGTTTGTCCGGTCTGACCGTTAATTATACAGACCGGAGTGTGGACGGAGCTTTTTTTCAGTGCTGCGCTAAACCCACTAGCGATAGCCTTAAAGGGCAAAGCATATACTCGTAGAATCTGGGGTTACGACATGTAACCAGCGTTTTAACACTTGTGCTCAGTAATTAGATACAAATGAAGGTAAAACTAAATTTACAGCAGTCAGAGCAGTAGCTGGTTATCCTTAAATGACTCCTAAAGTAAGTATATCTGAGAAAAATGCTAAATTTCTGTTCAAAAATTCACCAGAAGCTTTTTCCCCTCTGCTCTCTGTGCAGCCTGTTGAGCATCCCTTCGGTGGTGGTAACCATCAGCACATTGGCAAACCCTCAACGATCAGGAGGGACGCACCTGCTGGTCGCAAGGTCGGTCTTATCGCTGCCCGTCGCACAGGCAGACTGCGTGGAACAAAGACTGTCCAGGAAAAGGAGAACTAAATGTGACTGTCGTGTTAATAAAAAAAAACATGTTCCAAAATCACCATGTTTGAGTTTCTGAGCTTATTTAGCAGAAATGACTTACAGCGAGGGAGTGAAATGATCAGATGAGCTAGAATTTTGTTTTTATGAAAAATGAATAGATTTATTAAATATCTCCGGTGCTATTTTCTCAACTGTTGGAAGTACTTCGTCTACAAGTGCAGAAAAATATAACTTTCACACAAGGATAGAAATTAAATTTAGGCCATCTTGGGTCAAAGTTGTGAACTGCAATAAAGCAGCAAATAAAGCAATGATGCCCTATTCTATATTCAGATTGCCATCCATGTGTTTTAAGGGAAAGTTTAGTGGAAGAAAAAACAGTAGCTCTTCTAAACTCTTCACAAGCAAGGACTGAAGAGTTTAGAAGAGAACTGCAGCTGTAGTCAGTTCTTCACCAGACAGGCATGTCCAGGACATTGACATTCACTCTAAGCCAAAGACGACTGCAGAGCTGTTTTACCTGGGATGAGAAGAAAGTCCTCTTTTTAGAAGTTTGCAGGCAGAGTGGGAAGGCTCTGAAGCTCAATCTGTAATTTTCTACCTTCCTGAGAAGTTGTAAACTTCTGTAATCCAAAGAAAACAGTAATTAACGTGGAATATATGACTCCACGTTTGATAAATTACAAAATATCCAAATTGCAATTTTTGGATTGAATTACTCATTTACTAAAATGCTTTTGAGCAGATGGTAGAGTTTACTCCAAGCAATTGACTCACCTTGATGACATAATTAATGCATTAAAAAAAAAAAAATCCAATCCATCAGGTTGGGTTGGCATTTATTTTTAGAACCGTTCAAAAAGTGAACTGCAATACCGGCTACTGTACCATAGAGGGCGCTCAACTTGGCCCAACCTTTAGAGACTCGATGAGGAAATCTTTCTGAAACATCTGCTGACGTCCTGCTCAAACCTTCCTGTTATGTTTGATACATAGATATGAAGCTGTGGTTGAGAAACAAAGTATTTTCACTCGTAGAACTGGATCGCCTGATTCACAGTGGTTTTGAAACACCTATTGAGCAACAGTGGTTTTCCATGTACTTATAAAATATCCAAATATATGTAAATCTTAACTTCGTAGATATTTCCAATATCAAGATGCTTTTTTTATGTTTGGTTCAAAGTTCTAATGTAAAGTGCTGGAGTTTTCTCCAGCTAACCCTCCTCCTCCACCTGCTGCTGCACACTGCTGGTCACCTGGCTGAAAGAAAGCTCCTCTGCTTACAAGGCAGACCAAGAAATATTTGTGATTACAAGAAACATAAGTTATTGTTAAGTTGTAAATGCATACTATCCCATATGTACTTCTTTCTATTCTGTAGTGTATAGCATTCTTTTATGCGTCTCTAACTTGTGTTTGTGAAAGGAATGAGCTCACAGACGTAAACGGGTAAAATTAACAAGAAGCCGAACCCTTGAGTAACCAGATAACCAGTAAAGCAGAACAATAAGAGTAATATGTATAATAAGAACTTACAAACTAAAATGATTTTTCAATATTTTTCCTCAAGTCTCAAAGGAAATGTGAAAATTATTTTAGTAGCAATAGGAATAATTTCATTTTGAACTAAAAGCAGCTGGATAATATTATACATGTATGACTAATTATTTCACATGATTATTAAACAATGCAACTAGCTCTCTTTAAGTAGGAAGACGCCGTCGGTACGATTTGGTAATCCTGGGACTTCTGGTCAAAATGACGGAAAAACAGTTTCAAGTACAGAAACCATGAGGAAAGTGAAAGGTTGATACAACATCCAAGGCAGATCTTATGCTGATGTAAATTAATCTGGGGCAGATTAGAGAGCATCTGAAATCAACACCAGGCCTAATGGGAGCAAAAACAGAAAGCTGATAAACAGAAAACGCTTTCAAGAAAATCTGGTTAACTAGAATAAGACAGAGGCAAGATTCCATGTTCTTTATTTGCTAAGGGCGCAATGCTTTTTTTTTTCGTTATATTTCTGTGCACAAAAAAACCTCACAAAGTGAAAGTCCACATCGCGACTGTAGCTCCAGAATTCAACGTCACACCATGGCCAAAACAAAAGTCGGCAAAAAACAGGGCGCAGAACTCTGTACAGTCAATATCTTCTTTAAAAATAACACAAGGACAAAAATGTTCCTCTTAAATCAAATTCTATTTTTTTTTAGTGAAATACAACAAAATAAATTCTATAAAATAAGAGCAAAATATTTAAATATAATACGGTGGGCAGAATATTTTCATTTGCAGGAGTATTTGGTATGTTTTAGACAAAAAAGAAAGAAAAAAGAAAGAAAAAAAATCAAAAAATACACGCATTCAAGTTACCAATTAAATACAGTATTTACTGATGTTTTTACCTTTTACTCCTACAGAATTACAAGTTAGCTCAAGTTGCAACAAGATTAACCAGCCTCTAAAAAAAAAACAACAAAAAAAACCCTGCTGTGGGAGCTTCACGCAGTGGAGCAAAGAGAGGATGGGGGTTAAATGGGGTAGGGAGGTCAGGGGTCGTCCCCCCAGCCTGACCCAGCTCCACGGAAGAGAGGAAGCCGAGTCCGTCTACAACTACGCTCTATTGAAGAGACAGAAGCAAACCACACAGTCTAACACACCAGAGAGCCCAGTGCAGCAATCCTGTTGCATATGTGTTCGTTTTTCTGGTTTCCTATAGATGAAAGCTAAGCTGTCTAAACCCACCGAAACCGACTGCCAAATGTGAAGTAGGAGGATTACGATGTGCAATTGAAAAGCCACTTATACATTGGTTCAAAAACAGAAAAAATAAAACAAAAAAAAACAAAAGAAAGTCACCCTCGTTGTAGATCCGGGAAGTTCAGTAGAAAAGAGAACGAGGGAAAAAT
The DNA here is from genome assembly GCA_902982915.1 of Phalloptychus januarius. Classification (NCBI taxonomy): domain Eukaryota; kingdom Metazoa; phylum Chordata; class Actinopteri; order Cyprinodontiformes; family Poeciliidae; genus Phalloptychus; species Phalloptychus januarius. Next base: position 2,918,882 of record CADWAE010000230.1, read on the forward strand.
AAAACCAAACAAAAAAGAAAGACCTAAAGGGTAAACAGCACCCCTCTGGAGGTTTGGATTAAGAACAGCTTTAGGTTGTTATGATCACAAGTCTTCCCGTGGGCTACACTATTCTGGTGAGAAGCCATGCTAAATGTTACAGCATATTAACTAGAGCTTCAAAAAGGTCTGAAGTAAGAACCAGAACAAACAAACGAAAAAAAAAAAAGAAAAAAAAAAAAAAAACAAAAAAAAGAAAGGCAATGAGTTTTTAGAACAATTGTTTGCATCACTGCTTTTTCACATCAACCGAACACCGTTTAAAAGTCCACCCAACCAGTCTCGCACTAAAACCCAACCACAGCCCGCGAGTCGATTTGGCATGGGTCGCAAGGTTGCCAAGGAGCGCCACGAAGAATTATTAGAATTATGATAAAGAGTCCTTCGACGGTTGAATGACCAGACAACGTCCGATGGTAGAACAAACTTTACTGCTGAGCATGGGTGATAAAACAAAGAGGAGTTGTTGTCGTCTTCTTAAGAGGTTTTTCCTTTTTTGGGGACTTTTTTTTTTTATTATTATTTATAGTATCCTTTTTGTTTTTCCACGTCTGGAACGTCTCCCAACAGCAGCCCGCGCCGAGTGATGCTACTGGGGGAATCTGAACAGTCAGAAACATTAACATACTATTTACACCTTTTCGTCGTGTAGGTAAGCGCGTCAGCATCGTCAGCTCTGGGTAATTTTTGTTTCTCTTATCAGAACTCTTGTCCCACTCCTTCGCCTCAGTAGTCGCCAGCAGGGCCCCCCCACGCCCTCCCTGCCAAGCAGTCGGGCAGCTCCAGGCCAGGGAAGAGCGCCCCCAACAGGCTGGGGATGGCGGGAGGCTTGGCTCTGCCCTGCCTTGGGGCCGGCGAGAGAGAGAAGGAGAGAGAGAGAGACTGTTGACCGAAGGATGAGAGGAAGGTGAGCGGAACGACAGAGGCTCGAGGCACAGCAGAAGAGAGAGGGAGGCAAGGTTACTCCTTGGGTGGGGTGGGCGCTGGGGTGGAGGTGGAGGTGGAGGTTGGGGCCGGGGCCGGGGCTGGGGCTGGGGCAGGAGCCGGAGCCGGAGCCGGAGCCGGAGCCGGAGCCACCTCTTCGGTGCCGTCCCAGTTCTCTTGTGCTCGCGGCCCCGAGCTGGGAGCGGTACCGGGGCCCGGGGTCGGAGTCTGGGTCGGGCCTGGAGTCGGGGAGGCGGGGAGGCGGGGCTGGGGCCGGGGCGCTGAGGGTTGTTCATGTGCTGAGCAGCGGGCCCGGTGTACGGCTGCCCATGGGGGTGGTTGTTCTGTGTGAGAAGAGAGATGGAGGGACAGTCGTGACGTGCATTGGACATTTATTCAGCGGAAATCAGATCTTTAACCAACATTTTCAGAGGCAATGGATTCTGATAAGTATCCGAAAATCTAGTCTTGCTGGCTACAGGCTGGTTTGTCGTCAATCTCAGGCATCTACTATCCCCGCTGCTGATTGGTTGAAATAACCAATCAGCAGCCTACAATTTTTCCACAAATGGACATAAAAACATCAGTAACTGCTAAATACTAAAGCAGACATGAGATATTGTTGTTGGTGCTCTGAAATAAAATACCACATCACAAGCTTAGAGCCAACTTTTAGAAAACGTTTACATTTTTTTTTAAGTCTCAAGTGGACAGAATGCATGCATGCTGCGCTTCGACATGTTTGTATTGTAATGAAAACTAACGTTTTTGAATGGCATCATAAAGCAGATCATTTCCAAGTGAGCTGAAAGGCTTATTCTAAAACGGCCATCGCTACAAACTAGAAACCCGAGGCTCTTGGTTATGTCAGCACTCGGCTCCAAACACCAAAACATTGTGCGTTGCCATGGTAGCCGCTGCCGTTAATGGACATAAGAGTCCAGTTACAGGAAACGGACACCGCCTTCATCTGCTTTCAAAGAATAGAAACTACGTCGCTTGATTTCCATCAGTTTAAATAAATGAATAAAAAACAATAAATAAAATGAATCTTAAAAAAGCAGCAACGGGGGGGAGTTTGTCCAGTCGCATCCTACCTGCTGGAACTGGGTGGTCCCAGGAGAATGAGGGTACAGAGAGGTGTCCTCAGGTGGAGACGAGTCTTGATCGTCAGGTGCTTCCTGTTCATCTGGCTCCTGGAATAGGGGAGAGAAAAAAAATCGCCACCGGTCAGACGAGTCGGACGTTTCAACACTACATTAAAAAATAGAATCTGCCTGTTTATTTGGACAATACCCTGAGTACAGTCTAAGCTTCGGTGTTTTGCTGAGATGACATTGTTTCAGTGTGGGTGGGTGGGTAGCTCACCTAAGAGCTTACAGAGGTGACAGAGATCACATGCACCTCTCTACGCTGCACGTATGAACAGACCATTTCTACACGCTGACTTTTTACTGCTATGTTTGAGCTGAAATATCTGGCATGTTAAAAACAGATTAAAGCAAGCTTTGCTTAGTCGTTTTTGATTGAAGATGCTAACTTCTTGTTTGAAATGGGGATTATTCTGACATAAATTAAACAGAAAATTTTATCTTGCATACGGATATATTTTTCCCAGAAAGGGCTTTATAAGAGTAAAACTTACATATCTTCTAAAATGATAAAAGTAGTTTTTCCTGTTATTGTACAGGCCACAATATATATATATATAGATATGTAGCATTAAATTTCTGTGGTAAGATTCCTTTTTTTTATTGGTCTTTCATAATATTAAAAGTTTCTATTAAGCTTCTAATAGAAACACAAGCTTAAAAGATATATCACTGTGCAATAGGTCTCTGTAATGTACATCTCAAATACATCACTGAAATGAACTGTTCAGTGATTTTTTTAGTCTAATAAATGCTTCTGTGGACAGTAGCAGCAGTTGGTGGTTGCCTGGTTACGGCCCGTTAAACAGAGCTGCATGCTACCTAGGTTTCCTTCAGCGATAACAAGAAAACACTTTTTCTGAACACTGTTAGGTCACTAAAATATGGCAGAAGATGGAAATGTGACGTGCAGTTTTAGGAACAAATGGGTTTTATTGTGACAGTCTAAACTGTAAATCTTAAAAACTATCTGAACAGTTGTTGAATGTGTTCGGAGGCCTGGACATTGATTACTCCATGTTCCTCTGCTGAATCTTTAGGGAGATTTTGTTGAATTTCCTTCCCTTATGTCGTGTTGCCTGGAATACTGACCTTCCCTGGGCTTTCCTGAGTACACTTGAGCTGTGTATGGAATATTACAGGAGAAGTGTGTCATTTAACTGGATTTTTTTCATCATGATAAATACAAATAGCTCATGTGAAGTGAGAAATAAAGAATTTGGGGTTTTATTGGTCAAAAAATAAATAAATAAATAAAAAAATCAGCTACGAAAACCAGACATATTCATCTGACTAAACAATTTGCGTAGAATAATTTAGGTTTAGAAATGACATTTTTCAATTTTTGTTTATCTACAAAAAAAACAAAAGACAAAACAGTGAAAAGCTAAAGAACACAGTATAGTACATGTATTCTGACATGTATACTCATCATACCTACAACACAAACAACAAGGTAAGTCGTTTTACGGGTTGTTGTGCTGAGGTCATGTGATCAAACTCTGTGGAACAAAATTTCTTTTGTAGGACTTTTCCACCAAAGAGGTTCCAGGTTTTAAGGGCCGGTGCTAAAGCCACATCTTAACCGATTCTGCAAAACAACCAGTTTGCTTTTCCACAACCTGAGAACCAAGTCATTATATCGTTATAAAGAACTAATGAATTTATTGTTTGATTTTTTTTCCCCCTCCTTTTATTTTAATATTTTTGTGAAGCACTTTGAACGCCAAAGTTAACAGTGGGAAAATGTCCTCACTCCAGTTAAAGTGCACTGCAGGGTTTTTAACTTGTGTTTTAGTTTGAAATCTGACCAATCAAAAACCAGACTATGCTCCACGGTTTTAAACATGGCGCACTTAATGAAAGCGTTTTTTTTCCTCTGGCCCAGCAGCAAATCGGTCCAGGGTTAGCAGCCGTTTCTTTTTTTGTTTTTTGGTGAATACACAAAAAACTGTTGCTCAGTAAGCCGTAGCACCAGATAAGCTCTGGAACTGGGTTGGTGGAAAAGGCCCTTTAAGAGTTTTTCCTTAACATCTCTAAATAGGCAGTAAAGTCCAAAGTTATTCATACCCCTGGCAGATTTTGGGTTAAAGTTATATTTTAGCAAATTGTTTCTTCAGACTGGAAGTAATAAAGTGTTTGGAGAGACTCAACCAGTCTTCAGTAAAATCTAATAGAAAACTGAGCAGAAGATTATGACTATTAATGGAAAGGAAACCATTAATAGTCATAAAACCAGCAACTATGAGGAAGTTTTGATTGCTAAAAAAATGCTAGGAACTTTTTTTTTCCTCACAGATTATTGAGAAAGATTTTCATCATTTTGCCACTTATTAAAATGTAAACAAATTCATTCATTCATTAATAATTAATCCAGTCTCGTTTCTTCTAAAACAAGTACAATTTCTAGGATGAATCCATTTTGAAACCTAAATCTGCTGGGGGGGGGTATGCATCACTTTGGGCTCAACTGTATTATTTACAGCTACAGTGTGAAACTGCGGGTGTGCAGGGTGATCTGTAAATGCCTTTACCTCTTCAGGACAGAGTTCACAAGCCTTGGCCAGTGTCATGCGTGCACTGTGGGAGCGCTCAAGAAAATATCCGTTGGAGGTCTCGTTGCTCTGAACTGGAGGGGACCAGTTGTTATACGTGTACTGGGGGTTTCCTGTGTAAGGCCGCCTCTCCAGCTCGTCCCCTAACCACTCCACTGCCCATGTCCACTTTCGCTTCAAGTCACCATTGCTCTGTGAGAGTACAAAAAAAAAGAAATAAAAAAATTCACCTACAGGCTTCCTGATTTTGTTGACAGGCTAAATAAAATTGAACGTGGTAGAATGAGTACCTGCAGGATCTGATAAGCCACGGAGCAGTTGCTAAAGAGGGCCACCATGCACTTGATGCACTGATAGGCCCGTTTCTGGTAGTGGTTTTTGGAGCGCTGAATGGTGTCAAACAGCCCATCTCTGTCATCAGGGATGCCTTTCAGCACATTGTGGATCCTTAATACGGACACAAAAAAGTGCAACGTTAACAACAATAACCAGATAAAAAAGAAAGCAAATACAACTTGTTCAGGGCCTTGAAAAAAACATTACACTTCAACTTCTGTATGGTTTGTCACAAAACAAGCCAATAATTCAATGCATTTTCTGGGAATGTACGCAAATCAACATCAGCGTGTAATTGACTCATGGCTTTTAAATTGCTTTATGGAGAAAAAAGCTGAATGGTGTGGCATGCTTTTTTTTTTTAAACTCAAGAGTTTTCTTGAGTTTTAAAACTACAGAAAGAACTTTCTCTGATGCTATGGTTGTGTGCGTAGCGTTATTGTCCTGATGAAAGGTGTACCTACGCACCAGCCTCGCTTACAAACTAACAATCCTAGATTTTACAGGACTGAGCTTGATTATTGATTATTTTAATATCACTCCAACATAAAATTTACAAAAATATGTTGATGTTATTGGCTGTAATATGACAAAATATGAAAACGGCTCAAGGTCTATAGATACAACAGTCAGTCTGACCTGTGTGTTTGCCAGGAGTCCTCGATGAGTAAGATTTGTAGCAACAAGTCAAGGTAAGGCCTCAGCTCATAGGTGTAGGAATATGCCACCTGCAAACAAACACCGGTTATTGTTCCAGTCTTGCCTTTGGGATTAATAAAGTATTTCCAACCATAAACATTTCAGCGACCCAGCTTTTACCTGCCAGAGCAGTTCACTGAGCACGGTTGAGGAAAACTGAGGGTTCTCCCAGCAGCAGAAGCGAAGCAGCTTCACCGTCTCCTCCGAGTTGCTGCAGTCCTCAATGATCTTCTTCACGTAACTAGTCCGCACAAACAGAATCTCTGCCACTAGCTGCTGCACCGGCATGACGGGAGCCGTCAGGTTGGTGTCCCCATACGGGTTGGGAAGAGGAGGATTACCTGGTGAAATACAAAGCAGCAGTGCATTTAGAGCAGGGGCTGCAATGGACGATTACTTCAGCAATCGATTAATTATCAAAAACAACTGATTAATTGGACTGAAAGATCGGCACATTGAGCAGATATTTCATTTAACAACATTAGAAATACACAAAATTACAAAACAAGAAATTATTCAGCTATTTTTTTGTAAATGAGAAACATTTTATTGCTTGCAGTGCAGTAACAATATTCCTTTAGTCACAACATGTGTAAAGATCAACCCTTTCTGCTCGACATGACAATAGTGTTGGGCTGATCTGGTGATTATGTTTTGGATCTACTCAGTAATAACTGGATGCAAAATGAGCTTAATAAGATGTTTTGTTTTTTTTCCAGAATTTGAACCAGTTGGAGCAAAAACTGCCAATTGAGGACTTTTCTGGGTAGAACATGTTTGCAGACATAGTTTGTATTTTTTATGCTAAATGTATAAAAACAGTTTCAGCTTGATCACTGTTCTCAATGTGTTGTTCTCTCAGCAAATTGACTTTTTTTACAGTCCTTATACTCCAGTTAACGACTAAATTAGTTGACAATTATTTTTAATAAATTAATTGTGATTATTTGCATTAATCGCGATTAATCATTTCAGCCCTAATTTAGAATACTCTAGATACTAGGTCTATGCTAAAGTCCCACCTACCATTGATTGAGGACTGCATACGGGAGGAGACATCGCAGCAACGGACAAGCTGGGAGACCACAGTGTAGAGCTTGCCCAGCTCAGCATACTGGTACTTAATGGGAGGGCCGGGACCCTCGTCCAGAGCAACCAACATGAACGTGGCGGGAACATTTAGCTTCAGCAGCTGAGTCTTCTCTGCCAGACCTGAGTGGTTGAAGAACCAAAGAGTCAAGATGAGAATTAAACGCAGCACTTAAAGCTCAGAATAACTAATGGGAGATCAGTTCAGCTGCTTACCCAGGTTGGCATACATGACAAAGAGGTTAAAGTACTGCTGCAGGTGGCGGCCATGTTCAGAAACCTCTCTTCTGAGCAGATTGAGCACAGCTCTCAACAGATGATCACTAAGGCTGAGGTTATCACAGCCCTGATATACGAAGGAGAAAAAAACAACAGTCAAACAAACAATCAAGGAGAGGGGAAAAAAAAAAAAAAAAAAAAGATTTCTGAAATTGCTGGACCCATAAAATCCACACCAACCTGAGTGGAGGGTCCTGGCGAGGCTGTGGGTGAGGGGCACGGCCCGTCTTGCAGGGAAAAGTGAGCGATGAAGACTATGAGCTTGGAAAACGCCCCACGGACCTCTGCGCTCGGGCACTCGAGCAAGTACTCGGAGAAGCGGTTGGGGTAAGCAAAGAGAACATTGTGTGCAAACCAATACCGTACATTCTTACTGTGTCTCAGCAGGATGCAAAGGGCGTCATACCTAAACAGGGAAAAAGAAAATGGCAATCTTGTGGAGAAGAACAAAAACCTCTTTGTTTCTTTTTTTTTTTTTTTCAAATGAACAAACAGCAAACAGAACTGACCAGTCACTGGCAGGACCCCGTACTAATTTCTTGGTGTGAAAACCTGTGCTGAAGAGGAACCGAGCAGCCAGCTGAGCACTGATCATAGCAATCTCCTCTGCCTCTGGCAGAAGGTGGTCTTGTCCTGAGATGAAAGGAAGCAATAAAATGCTGAAAAAGTGCTGAGGGATGTGCTTTGTTTTCTTCACTGCAGCATAAATCCTCAGCATAAAAAAAAAAGGAGTGTCTCCCTTGTTTTCCCAAAACACAGAACCGAAAATAGTTATTTTGATGCTTTTAGAACCGATGTTCCAAATGTGTGAATTGAATATTTAGCTACGTTTCCTATATCACGTTTACAATATATAGACAATTATATCAGTGTTTTACCGCCGTTTCCTCATTGAAAGACACCGGTCTGGCTCAGTGGTACCAGAATCTCAACAAAATAATTTCATTCATATTTTTTTTAATTATTATTGCTGTTCTGCTCCTTATAATTTAACACTGGAAATCTAAGATACTGATATCAGCAGGATATCCAGTCTGTTTAGTCGACTTGCAGTCAGTTGCCAAAAACTGCATAAATGAATTTAAGCAATGAAAAAAAATAAAATAAAGCGTTGCAGCTTTCATCTTGACTGCTGATCAGAATTGTGCAGCAATAGGTTGGGGGGGTGGGGGGGCAATGTTGGAGAAAGCTCCCTTCACTTCTTCTGGCCTCTTTTTAAACAGGACTATAAAAAATAAATAAAAAAACAGGGATGTGCTGGCTTTGTTATAAAAAGCTTCTGCGATTATGATTTTAAAATTTTTCAGTAAGAAAAAAATTGCTGAGTTCTGGTGTTAAAAATGTAGTTCATACAAATATTAGAAAGGCAGAGTAATTCAGAGAACTATGAACTACCCTTTGATCCAGAATAAAGCTGGATATTAAGATCAGTTTTGAACTGTCAATTTGAAAACACAAAGACGGAAGATTAGAGAAACCTAAACACCCAGAGACATGATGTGGAATTAATCAGTGCTCAAAAGTTCAAAGAAGCTCTCAGGGGGCAAAAACTAATAATATGAGGAGGGATTTGATTCAGGGAAATGACTGGAGTTAGAGTGAAACAAATAAGTACAAATAGCAACTATTAGCTGTAGCTTTTCCAAACATTGGTAGCCATGCTTCAAGCAGCAGTCAGTGTTTTCCACATAGTTCATGTTTCAGGTGTAAAAAATTATTGCTAACCAAAGTTATTTATGTCTCTTCAATGTTGATCGGCGTGAAAATGTAAATACTGCTTGCACACATCTTTTCCACTCTTGGTTTTTCTCCACTCACATTTAAATGTTTCAGATCAAACCGATTCTAATGTCAAAGACAAAGATAGCAAGTGTAAATGTGGCGTAGTTTCAAAAGGTTTTGATTCGTTTCCAAGGCTTTAAGACATTGTGAGCCATTGTCCACAAATAGGAAGATACACAGAATAGTGGGGAACTAGCGTGGCTATCAAAATGAGCCCAATGCAGCATCAATGACTTCTCTGCATCAACATCTGAAGCCTCACTCGCCCCAGTTAGGGTCAGTGTTTGTGATTCGGCAATAAAAAATAAAAAATAAGAGAAACTGGGCAAGAATTGCATCCATCGAAGGGTTCCATGGTGAAAACAACTGCAGGACAATAAACACTGCTGTCTATAAGAAAATCATTAATGAGAATGAGACGCAGCTTGGCTTTATGGTGAGTGTTATTGCCGAGATGGGCAAATCCAATTGCTAGGCTTAAAAAGCTATTCCATGTTCACACAGGACCAGTTTGGTGTTGGAGAGCTTTTAATCCTGCAGTAAATTAAATAATTTTGATTCTGTATGATGATCTGAAACATTTAAGTGTCACAAAAAAAAAATAAAAAAACATTATTACCAATCTGGGATCTGGCAAGTGTTTTGTACTTTTCACAGATTAAATGAAAAAAATAGAAAGCAAGGTGCATACCTGGAGGAGGGTTTAAATAGACACTGTTACAGGTCAGAAGTTTCTTAATGAACTGGAAATATTCCAGGCTGTATTGCATTCGGTTGTGCATGAACTGGACGTTCTGCTTGCGAACGCTGCACTCGATGACGCTCGGCATCTTGACCTGATGGGGCTTGGTGGAGGACAGGTTCAGCTCTGAGATATATTTGACAAGTTCGCTGTCCTTGTCCAGCGAGTCCATACGCTCGTAGAACAGGATGTAGGCGTTCCACCATCGCTTCTGCCTCCGATACGACATCCGCTTCATCATGTGGTCGAACACCTCGCCCATGTACTCTCCCCCGAAGCACTGGTTCTTCATCTCCTCCTCGTCGTCCATCTTGCACTCCGTCACGTCGCCGTCGTCGAACTTGTACCAGCGGTTCTTCTCGCCGTCGCCCCCGTTCCGCTGGATTATGTAGGAGTAGTAGTGTCCGCCGCTCGCCTGGCCCGAGTGAACCAGCACTCCCACCAGTCGGTACTTGGAGCTGCCCGGCGGCGTGGGTTCGGACGGCTCGTTCTGTTGGATCACCTGGTTCTCCGGGTTCACGTCGTCGCCCTCCAGCTTGGCCACGCCCGCTACCGTGTACGGCTCCATGTCCAGCTCCCGCGGGAACTCAAAGTAGTCGTTAAACTTGATGGCGCACTCCCTCTCCCAGTCGTAGTCGAAGCGCTTCAGCTGGATGGCCAGGACAGGCGGCAGCTTCTTGATCAGTAAACGCTTCACTGTGTCCACCTGAAAAAGAAAAAAAAAAATAAATAAATCAAGAGGAATTTAGAAATCTCACTTGGCCAGTGACTAACGATTATACTAACCGATTATTCTACTGATTATCTTTGACGATTAATCCATCAACTGGGTTAAAAAAAATTCCTTGGAACATTTTTATACAATATTTGAAATATAATTTTTAAAAAATCTAATCAATAACTCAATTAATTCTTTTGAGAAAAATGTTATTGCCTAAAATGCAACACCACCATTCCCAACGTTAGTGAATGCTTGATCACTTATAGCAAAGGATGCATCTGTATCCTTCTAACATCAATGGGTGAAAAGTCCAGCCTTTCCTGCCCAACATGATCTATTGGTTATTTTCTGAATGAACAGATGGCAAAAGCTGCTTAACAGGAGACTTTTTAAAAAATTAAAATAAAATAATTTTGTTGTAGAATTTGAACCAGGTGAAGCTAAAACTGCCAATAGAGGAGTTCAGATAAAGAATGGTGGGTTTTTTTTAAGTTAATTTATCAAAAATACAAAATATATCTATTTTTGTACAGTTTTGACTTGAATGCTGCTCGGTTGTTCTTTCAGAAAATTGCTTTTCTGAAAAGCAATTTTCAGAAAAGCAAGTTAAACGATTAACTGATTACTAAATTAATTGACGATTATTTGAACAAATCGATCGCGATTAATCGTTCTGGATCTAGTTTTAAACCTTCCATACTGTTGTTGTGACAATTTAAAGTAGCTTTACAGTCTTACCTTCTTATTACATTTCTCACAGTGGTAGGCATTGGCTCCTTCAAGCAGATCTCCTTTGACGTATTGCTCCATCGAGTCCAACAAGTTCTGGTGGTTTCTAATGTCCACGTTTAATGTGGTAAATGACTCCTCACACTCGTATCTGACGATAGAATCGTTATTAGTCAAAAACAAGTTCAACAGCACTCCTATTGTTATTAAAGTGACAAAGCACATTCAGGTAGTGCTCACCTATGGGGACACCCTTGACAAATCTTTTGGTCAGCAAAGGATCCTCCCAGCACTTTGCTGAGCATGGGAGGGTGACCCAAAGCTTTCAGAGCTTCATCCAAACTGTCCACCAAAGAGTTGAAGAACTCCAGAGCGTCATGCTGCTCCCGCAAATTAACTGGCTCCCCCCATAATCTAAAAGAAAGGGGAAAAACAGACATGGTTTCAGCTGATTTTTCATTTCATGAATTTTATTTCTATGCCAGCACAGGAAGCTGCTGGATAAAATATGAATTTAACAACTGGCAGCAGAAGAAGTGTGTAAAGAGAAAGCACATTCTTAATATAACTCCAAACAAAATGTTGGGTCTTACAAGAGTTTTTAGGCATTTTTACAAGTTTATCAAATATGATGCATTAATTATTTCCTTTGTCCATAAGCTTCTAAAAACTTTAAGACTCTACATAGTCATCTGGATTATTTTTCCAAAAGGAAATGATGCACACCAACATCAAAGTATGACAAATCTTTAAAATACCTGAACTGTTTCCAGAAGCCTCTTGGGACGTAGTACTGCAGTCTGGATGCAGCCAGGTGACCGAAGATGACCTGTAGGTGGCGCAGCACCCCGATGTTGTACTCCTTCCTGTCCTCTGATTTACTGGAGGGTTTGTCATCAAACTGGTGGTGGTAGCTGAAAACTTCATCTCGAGGGTCTACGTTACTCTGTGAAAGCACAATTCAAATTGTAACAAACCAAACTTGTCATGAGCGCAAGCAAGTGAATTCATTAGTCGTTAAAAGTTTAGAAGAAACTCCAGCGGCGCTGATGCCGTTTCTCACATCATTCATTTGAACTGACAGCAGCTCGCTGCTTGATTTGGAAGAAACGGCTCTTAAAAACTGATTTTTGGGACCAATTTATGCAAAGATAGTGTTGTGACATTTCGCTGTACATGAGAGTGTTGAGCTGTTACAAACACACATGTTTCTGTGGAGACTTTCTACTAATAAATGCATGACTCTAGATTATATTTTTATGTTAACTTGACGCTTGTGCCCCAATCAGTAGCCTTCTTTTCTTCGTTTTTTTTTTATGTGCAATCTGAAGTCTTGCATTACAAAAGTTACAACAACTTCCTCAATTTCCAAAAAACATTTTACACCCGCTTGAGGCGGTTTTTGGCTTTTCTAAGAGTTAATGCATTAACGGGGAGATGGAAACACATTTGCCAAATTAGTTATTCCAAATCAGACAATCTTTAAATTGTTTTCAACAATTGAAAAACACTGTTGAAAACATCCTTGTCTCACTTGGTCATTACATGTATTTGACAGAAATGATCAGACCCTACGATTATAGCCCACATAGATTTCTCACATTTTACTTCTAATACCTCATTTTCCTGCTTCTCGTCACCGGACATGTCATCGTCCACGTCGGTGCCTGTGCCCTCGATCGCCAGGATGCCATTGCGGATTGGAGGGATCATGTAAAGCTGCTGGATGACAGAGTTCATGTAGCAAGTAGCACCGGCGTTCTTCAGGCCAACAAAGCCTTTGTTAGGGCGTGGACCCACGGGAGGCAGGTATTCCCACTCTGTCAGTGTCTCGCAACCTGAATGTAGAAGCAGGAGGAAAACTCAATTTAACGCAAAATTGCTAAAATTACGTGGCTGCTTGTGAAGCCGTCGCTGAAATGTCTCCCTACCCAGGTAGTACATGTCAGTTAGGGTGTCAACTATTTGTTTGAGGTTGCGGACGCAGCCAACCGCTAGCGCCACCAGGAGCTCGAAGCCGGCGTTGATGGATGCAGGTGTGCTACACACTGGGATGGCCTGCTCTGTGGGGAACTCCCCGCTCTTCATGTACTGCAGGTAAACGTTAGATGCTGGGAAGATGAAGTCGTCGATCAGCTCCTAATTAAAGAGAGAGGAAGAAATATAAGCAAAGAGACTAAAATGGTAAAAAGGATGTTTTTCTTAAAGTCTGCATTTACCTTAATGAGATTTGCTCCTCCCTTCTCACAGCCAATGTAGTATTTCTTTTCAGGCGTCTGGAAGGCCAGAAGCTCTTTGGTGACACCAAGGTGGCCCTCCAAGATGGTTTCTTCCACACCGGTTTCTCCTGTCCTCTTAACCTCATCCTGATGAACAAAATTATGTTTGACCTCGAGCAAGACCGCATCCTCCAAACTACAGCTGAGATTTCAAAAAGCGAAATGGAATCCAGCCAACGTATGAATCTCACCCGTATTCGTTTGAGCCAGTCGATCTCGTTGTTGAGCAGCACCTCGGCGTTTGGCAGGTTGATGTTGCTGTTGTAGGCGTAGTTTAGCAGATGTCGGAGCAGCGTGAAGTAGTCCCCTGCGTGTTTGGCTCGCTCTTTGGCTGTGCTCTGGACGGAGAGTCGACAATAGGACGAATGAACTCCCAGCAAAGGAGGTCGGATGAACATTTGGCGTTCAATCGCAATCAGTGTAGCCACTTACCCCGAGCACCGTGAAGAGGAGGGTGATGAAGAAAAGAAGAGGCCGATGCCCCATGCAGCACCTAGTCGCCATTAGGAAAAACTGCTCTTGGGCCATCTGACGCACAGACCTGTTGAAAGGAGATGTAAACGTTACTAATTGTGTAATGTACTAATTGTGATGAATCAACTATTCAGATAATCGTCAACTAATTTAGTAATCATTCATTAAGTGGAGGATACAGACTAACTGTACAAAATATATACATTTTGTATTTTAGATTAAAAAAAAATGTTTTTTTCAATTTATATATGTTCAGGGTTGGGAATGTTTGTCTGACCCGGCCCGTCTCGTATCCTCTCACTTTTTTCAGACTCCGGTTAGCAGCTAACCGTTAGCTGAAATGGCTCTATTTATAACCTTAGAGGGGGGCCAAGGAGAACCGAGAGATTTCATTGGATAAGCCAAATGTCTGTCACGGTTGATAAAAATTATTCTTAAGATAGTTTTATTGTTAAATTATGATGGAGTCAGGCTGCCAGATATGGACAGTAAATGCATCAGTCTGGAGTCCAGTCGGTCAGGTCTCCTTTGGACAGAAGTTGAAACTGAATGCAGCTTTTTTTTTTCCTGTTCAAATTGGCAGGTGTGTTGCTCCAATTTACACGCCACTTCATGCTTTGACCCGCATTTGCTTTGATTCCCTGCTATATGCAGGAATCAAACAGACATTTTCTACCTATTTATTATACCTCATGTAACAAATGTATCCACACAATTAAAAAAAAGTTCATATTTTGCTTTATAAGCTCAAAGCGACAAAGATTGTTTTTAAATATATTTGTAGTAATTTAACGAAAACTGGAAAATAATATGAATTTAATGTGCAAACTGAAGCGCTTACTTGCTGTGACAGTGCAGCAACAAGTCTATGATGAAGGTCTGCCACGCCTTCTCCTTACTGAGCGTGTCAAGAGCCGTAGGCATGAGGGCAAAACACAGAGTCATCACTTCCAAAGCCTCACAGCACACCTGCTCATCTTCTCCATCCAGCTCCTTGGCTGCATTAGTCTTAAAAGACAAAAAAAAAAGTCCTGCTTAATTTCAAGATACAACAGACACGGGTAAGTTCTTGATAGTCCTTTGAAAATCAGCTGCATTTTGCATAAAATCTTACCTTCTCGTATATTTTACTGATTTCATCGTTATTACTAAATACCAGCTGCACTGTGCCACAGCCCGAAGCCCACACGATTTTCTGCACTGCTCGGATCACGCAAATGTCTGGGATGTACTTCGATGCCTGGAAGAAATTCTGATGAAAAATACAGTTCCATTGAATCCATTATTAATATTGTTTTTAACACTCTACTTTTTACAAACAAACTAGATTTGAGAAACTA
This sequence comes from Phalloptychus januarius, assembly GCA_902982915.1. Classification (NCBI taxonomy): domain Eukaryota; kingdom Metazoa; phylum Chordata; class Actinopteri; order Cyprinodontiformes; family Poeciliidae; genus Phalloptychus; species Phalloptychus januarius. The sequence continues at coordinate 2,934,021 of CADWAE010000230.1, forward strand.
TTCAATTCTATTAAATGATTAAAATTCCTGCGGACACTAAATAAAGCAAGTGAAAGTCAGTTCATGCAAAGCGTCCTTTACCTCATCGGAAATCTGCTGGGCCAGGCGGATAGCTACGTTGCGCAACATACATTCAGAGGCAGGGTTGGGAATGTTTTGCAGGGCACTTTGAAGAACCAGCGCCTGGTCGTGAGTCGCCTGATTTATCTGCACACGGTCAGGAAAGAAAATAAACAAAAAAACAAATTAAACAGAAACAGACATGTCAAGGCTGCAGCAGGTAAACAGGAACCAGCTAAACTGGTTTGTCTGTTCGCGAGGAAAGAAAGATGGATCTAACCGGAGAGACGGGAATATTTCCGTCAGCGTTGGGTTGGCAGGCCTCGGCCACAGCCTTCACGTGGCCGAAGCCGACCGCAGTAAGGAGGAGCTTGGCGATCTTCAGAGCGTTGAGGTAAGCGCCTCGGCGCGTCTCCATGTCCGCGGACGGGAGAAAGTTGTTCCTGGTGAGCATGCTTAGCACCAGTGGCAGACCGCCGCTCTTCAGGAAGTTGTACTGGAAGTCGCTAGCATCCTCACCCAGAGTGGCACTGGCTGGCATCAGCAAAGCATACACAACCTGCAACAAGTACATTCAGAGAAACCTAACCTGAAATATCTTTATTTAGGAAAATAAGAAATGCAACAGCAGTTTGCCAGCAGTAAGAAGAAACAAATGTGGGAAAGTAGGGAGAACAGGTACAGTGATTTGTAATAACTTGAACAAAAACATTGGCTCTAGCTCTGCAAGTGGTGACATGCTGGTTAAAAACCAAGATATTTTCTCTATTTGTGAATGCAACAAAATCTAAGCAGATTGCAGTAAACTTAATCTTCAGTGTGTAAGTTGTTACTGAGGGATGAAGAGTCAAAGTTAGCTATTTACAGCATCAGTGAGGTTTTAGATGAGGTCATGATTTATCCTTCCAAAATCTTTATTTTAACCTCCGTCTGTCAGAGTTTGCTTGATCCAGAAAAGTTGGCAACATTTTGGAAATTCTAGAGGTAAACTAAGTTATTGTGTATTTTAGGAAATGTATGCCGACATAAAACCTTTTAAATAACCAACTCTGTAATGACTGTGACTTTGTAAATATTTAGTGACTCTACAGCAACTCTCCTCCCAATGTGCAGCCTTAAAAGGCGTTCATCACTCGTATCTTTTCATTCTTAGAGAGAGAAATTGGAATTGACTAATTTGGCATCGGCAGGTTACAGGTTTTGAACAATCAGAAAGAAGTCACAAAACTTTGATTGTGGGTATATCTCTAGTATTTTGTCACACAAATATGCACAGAGCCTTACCTCAATGAGGTAGAGCACTTGTGAAGGTGATGGGCCGAAGAAACGGGAGTCTAGTGACGGACTCAGACTGTTCTCTCCGAGCTTGGCGTGGTCCAAACACACAGCTCTCAGGTTCTCCACTGTGGTGTTATCTATGTGCACGGAAAAAGAATGAAATCGGTCCAGGAGATAAAACTGTGCGTGACGTATTTGCAAAGTTAACATCAGACCAAGATGCGGAAATAACTCTCCACATCAGGGTGTGCCATTTACCTGGAGGCATGAGCTTCATGAGAACTCGAGCTCCATCTCTGAGTTGAGGCATGTTGAGGTTGCACCCGAGGTCGGCCACTTGCCACAGGAAGGAGATGTAGCGCGGGTGTAGCGACATGATCTGGAAATCAGAGCGGAGGGTCTCATATGTTATTTATGTTTGCATCATTTCCGTTTTGAAGGATGTTAAAGTTTCAACATGGCCAACGTTGAAGTATGACAGCTAATCGCTGTAGCTAGTTGTGCTATTTGAACATTTAATAGAGTCCATGCTTGTTCACTTACCACACCAGGAAGACAGCTCTCGACTTCTGGGTTGGGCCCATCACTGTAGTGGTTTCCGTGGTTACCAGGGGAGCCAGTGGATGAGTCGGATGAGCTGTCTGGGCTTGAGGGCATGTTTGCACTCACCTGGGTCAGCTTGGCTGTGATCAGCTGCATAATGAAAACAAGTTTTAGTCAACAGTGGTTAAGGAGTTAAGAGTTTGAGTTACACACACACACACACCGTTTTGTCCTTCAAATTAAGCTGTCCAATCAGCTTCCTGTCATCAGCGGGATCAACGACCTCCCCACCAATAAACAGCTCAATCTTCGTGTGTGCAGCGTTGGCCTTTATCCTGTTTAGGATTCCCCGCCGGACCGAACCAATGGTGTCGTTGGTGTGTGACCAAATGTCTAAATCATCCACCTGACGTCCTTGGTTCGGGAAACGGACAATCAGTGTGATATGCTTGCCCCGGAAAGCTCTGCACAACAGTGGAGATAAAGAGGTTTCAATGGAACATTTTGTAATTATGCCAAAAAGCTGCCCAAAAAGTAAAAAAAACAACTAAGGAGTGTGCATTATGAACATTACCAATCACAGAGCTACAAATAGACCAAATAGACCATCACTGTGCTAAAGAGGAATAAGAATGACGATTTATTGACAGCACCTTGACATGGGCAGTATAGTCCTCTCCTCATGGTAGTCGCTGTCGCACTCGTTAATGTATTCCTTAAGCACAGTGAGAACCCGCACCATGCGGATGGCCTCCTGCCGAGCACAGTTAATGCTGTCTTTATCTCCATCCAACACACACAGGGTGTCATAGGACGCCTTCAGGCGGTCGAAACAAGACTGGATGAAATCTTCATGAATCTCAACCTGAAGAGAGAGGCCACAGGGGGAAGGAGGTGGCAAATAATAAATACCCGACTACCAAACGTCATGAGCTCTAAATGCTTATTTGAACGTAGTACCAAGAAGTGGTCTCGATACCTGGTTGACTTGCAGTTTTGGTCCGAGATTGGTGTAGATTTCTTTCAGCAGGTCTATGGCTCGGTTTGCAATGTCGTCACTTCCTTGAATCACCACCTGAACGAGAAGACGGAAGGAGGAAATTAAGTCAAGCAGAATCTGTTAATAAATCTTTGCCTGGAATAAGCAGATGTGCAGCAAGAGTGAAGAGGTTTCATGGCTCAGCGGGTTACAATACTAAACATGACGATATTTATTGAAGCGGGATTCGTGTCAAACTGTAATCCCGTCTGTCAAGAATGATTATGGTGAAAAAAGCACATGCTATTATGAGTCTCAAATATAAAAGTAATTGCTTTAAGTCAATGCCCCATATCCCTTTTATTTACAAGGAAATAATGCAGCTGCTCTTTAGTTGAGAGTTTATTGCTACCAACTGCTAATCGGGCTTGCTGTCAACACTTAGCACTGAAGAAACCTCAACCACCTGGAAGTTGTTTGTGTGGAGGCATTATGGGTATTTGGTATGAAAAAAATAAACCTACAGCAACAAACAAGATACAAGCACTGTAAAGACTGAGACTAGCAAACAAATAGCTGATAATGCTGAAGTTAGCATTTATTTTGTAGCCACCATACTAAAAGATTGTTGTTCAGGCTTTAAGACATTTTTACATTTATGAAATGTTTATTCAGATTTTTAAATGATTGCTTTTTTCAGCATTTGAACAAGCAAGAAACCTGCAATTTGTGGATCACACAAAACTGTACTGAAATAATTGTACCGATTGCAGATACTTTAAAAAAACATTTTTTTTAATACTCCACAAAAAAAAAATAAAAAAATTTAAGACAAATCCTGTCTTATTGTCTTTTTGTGAAACCAATATCATTTAGAGCATTGTCTCATGACCTGGAAATGTCCCGACGCTCCGACTCGACGGACAGACAAGACTCAAATGACTGTGAGAAAAATCCTGCAGCGCGATGCAAACGACGCTGCGGTACGCAGCCTCTGAATGTTGAAGGGCCATACATTACCTACAGTCTTCTTTTCTTCAGCTGTACTTGTATACCTTGAGCTCCTTTCAGCTAATTAGGCAGCTTTTATGCTTTAAAACAAGAAAATAAAAGTGCACTGAAGCAGTTTCTGAGCAGACTGTACCGACAGCTGAGCATCTCCCAAGTTGGCATCTGTTCAAAGTTTCCGAAATTTGTCAAACCAGACATTCTACGTTAGCTTTAGGGACATAAGTGACGCCCAAGGTGATCCAACTGCACTAAAAATCAGCTATTTGATAGAAATAAATCCCGAAGCTTTCATCTGCAATTGCTGCGGCTTCTCTCCTCACCCTCCACAGGTAGTCCAGGCCGATTAGCTCCAGGTCGTCCATCATGTAGGCCCTGCGTTTTGCTACCAGCTTGCCCTCCCTGCAGTTGACGGCCTTGAAGAACCTTTCGAAGCACTTCATGCCATTCTCGGTCAGAAGCGAAGGATCCAACTGTAGCACATTGTTCTCAAAGAAGTCCTTGTTGATGTCTGGGTCTAGGTCTGGCTCGTCCCCCATCAGCTTTGAGTACCTTTTAAATAGAAATAAACATTAGGAGTCAGAGAGAGAAAAAGAAAAGCCCAGGATTGACAAACGTAGCAAAGGCCAAAAGCGAGGAGGGCTGAGTAAAGCTGTACCATTTGAAGCAGGCCTCGCGGTCGCACAGAAACACAGCGTTCTCAGCCAGACACTTCCAGATCTGCTTAGCCTGAGGAGCACACAGCCACAGCTGGCCGTCTTTTAATAGAAACCTGGAAAGAAGAAACAAAACCTGTAGTGGGGGCAACAATTCCCTGGAGGCCGAGGTCAACAGCAACTTATTTTTTTTGACAGAAGAAAACTGTTCTTGATTAGACACGTTGGTTGCAGAATTAATTTTCTAACAAACCTTTCGACAACGAACTATGCCTAATTTGAGCAATTTAGGTAACATTTTTAGCTTATGCCCGTTAGCCCAATTTTTAAGTGGATAAAATGTATTTTTAGGCATAAGAAAGGAAAGGGCGTACCTCAGAAAGTTGAGCCGCTCCTGTACTTCTTGGACGTGACTGTAGCGGCTTCCCGGTCTGACTGTTTGAGGGTCAAACTCTGCTTGCTCTTCTGAAGAAGCACACACACACACACCAAATCAGCCTACTGACTGTACACCCTATATATAACAGGGATGTCCAAACTTTTTGTTACATGGACCAAGACATCCAAGTTTTAAATTGTTTTTTTTTTTTTTGTCTCAATTGAAAAAATATAAATAAATGGAACATTTGGTCAACTCTGGGCAATAAAAACAGGGTTTAGGTCATTGTTTCTTTAAAAATGCTTCTTGTATTTAGCCAAGTTTAGTAAATACACTAAAAGCAGATTTGGGCGCAGCAAAGAAGTCAAATATAGATCAACTAGTCGTGCACGAGCAGGCAAAAAGACTGGTTACTTAAACGTTTTGTTATAGCCGGTATGTTCTATTGCTAAAAGATTTTTAATGTCTGCAATATAATATAAAATAATCTTTTGCCCCTGACTTTAAAAAAAAAAAAAGTCTTAATTTATATTTTGTCAGAATCGACGTCGTTAGCTACCTTTGGACAGCTGCCTCATTGTCTCCATGTAGGCCGAGAGATTCTCAGCCACCAGGGTGACCAGAGCGTGGTTGTGCTGCAGCTGGTTGATCAGGTCGTGGCGGTAAAACACATGAGGGCTTCTCTGCGTTTGACTGAAACGGAGCAGGAAGAGGAGCGTTTGGATGTACAGAGACAAGCAGAAGGCGAGAAAGCCAGAAAACAAAGAGAAACAGTAGGATTGAGTTTAAAAACTTTAAGTGTAACCTGATTAATACAAACGCTGTACCCTGATTTCTCATTTGGTACAGTATGCAATAAAAAGAAAATATCTTTTGGGAGATGTTGGTGTATATTTTGTGTGTTTAACCAGAAGAGCGGTTGTATCGGTAAAGGAAACTTCTTGCCTCGTTTCTACGTAAACGAGCCTTTAATTCAGGCAGTTGTCACATTGTTTCTAAAATATAAATCAGAATCTAAACTTGAGAGAGTATCTTTTTCCCCCACAAGTTATAATTCAATTGCACAAACTGTTGGGCAGTTTTTCCAGCATTCACACAGTGACTTCATTCAGCTCTATGAAGAAAAGCGTTGACACAAATAATGCAATAAGAGAGATATTTCAGGAAAAGTGAAAACATGGATCCAAGGCATGAAATTTCCCCGATACGCTGCATTGAATGATTTGAAGTGAAAGGAACTGGCCGGAGGAATAGTGGGGCTTCATCTCAAAGGACTTTTTAATAAACATCAGAAAACTATGCCGACTACTATCTGTATGAGCTACGGCTCGCATTTGATGATGACAAAACTGAGCTTAAAGGTTCACTAAACCAAAGAACCTTCGCTGCCAGCTAATCTAATGCACACACGCATTGGTTTCTTTGACTTAATAGTCATATTTTCCATTTAAACATGTCATGAAACCTGGTCCCTCACGTCACCGATGCTTGGCTTGATACTTTTAGAACAGAACTGATAAGACATTTTTGGGGACTTCCCCTTGAGAAAAACATCTCACTTGTTTCAGTGTTTATTTTAAACACAAACACCTCCATTGGGAAACTTCACACTGCATGATTTCATGAGAAAGCACTTGAAGAAATGCACCTTAACTTGAAAAAAACCTGAGGTACAACTACAAAATTATTTTTAAATAGATGGAGTTTGCATCTTAAGTTATAACTCATCCAACTTTTTGAGTTTTTGATTGAACCCAATTTCAACCCATAAATACACAAATAGTCATTTGAGATGAAACCCAGAAAAGAACTGTTTAAGCCGATTTGTGGCAAAGATTTACATTTGATGTAGTTTACGTTGTAAACTTCTCAAAGAGAAAGTGAGGCTTGACGCAAAAAAAAGAAAAAAAAAAAAAAAAAGAAAGAGAGAACCCTAGAATTGGCATAAAAACTTACCTCACTAAGTTCGTTTGTATGTTAATTGGCATTTTCTTTCTGGAAAAACAACAGGCATGTCTGCTACATAGTTTCTACAGTGACTAAAATAGTGTTTTAGCACTTCAAAAACAATTAGACTGATGCACATTATTAGCTAGCGTCCAACTTTATGATGATTAGTTATTTAATTACTTCTGCCCTTTTGGACCACCACTGCTCACAAAAAAAAAGCTTCAACAACACAAATAAAAGACAGGAAGCTGACTAATGTTTAATCTGTGTAACAAGCTTAATCCCTGGCTTAGTGGGCTACTACTAAAGATAATGTATTCAATCTGATTGCCAGAAATTTAGCAATCAAAAGCTGTGAAGCCTTACATTATTTAGAAAAATTAACTACAGTCAGAATCTGACATTTTACAAAATAAAAAAAAAAAAGCAGAGCCATTTTCATCAGAAACAAGTACAAAACTGAGGTGTCTCTGCAATCTTACATACTAAACTTGAGAAAGTTTAATAAGTAAGTGATAAAAACCAATAATGTGAACCTTTGGCTTTGCCTGTTGCATTTTGTGAAAACTGAAAGTATCTTTTCCTATATATATATATATATATATATATATATATATATATATATATATATATATATATATATATATATATATATATATATATATATATATATATATATATATATATATATATATATATAAATAAAAAAAAATATAAAAACAAGAAATAGAAATCTATTCCAATTTTACCTTAGGTTCTGAGGAGCTTCTCCAAAGAGGCTGCAGATTTCCCTGATTTGCTTCAAGGCAGGGATAACCCACTTGTCATTGGTACGAAGCTCTTCTATGAAGCGATCGATCCACTGAATCTTTTGCGTGTCTCTGTCCTGTGGGTGAAAAGAAACCACACCCCATATTTGGCACCTGTGTGAGCATCTATTTGTTACATTCACCAAAAAAAAAAAAAGTGAATGTTACCTGTGAGCAGCTGTAGTCCAGTATCTTGATGTGAGCACTAAGAGCCTGATCCATGATGTCTACAGGAACGTCGTCGCTGTGCGCCAGGTTCCAGAGCAGGTTGAGGACCTTGTGGGCCATGACGCCGTCCTTGTCGTCCTCCGCCAAGCGCCGGATTAGCTCCAGTAGTTTTTCACGCTGCTTCTTGCTGGCATTGGTCCAGCTCGCCTGCAAAACAGGAGACGAATAAGCGAAGTCGGAGCAGTAATCAAGATTTATCCCATCGATCTGCTGTGAAGCAAAGCATTTAAATTTGCTAAAAACAACAACAAAAAAAGAACACAACACCTTTGATATTATTCCTACCTTGAAGCAGTCGAAAAGATGGTCGAGCTGCTCGGGCGAGAAGTCCCACGCCAGCTTGGCCAAGAGATCATGGACATTCTTCACAATAGCCTCATGCTTACCAGCCTGCACATACACATAGGCAATACAGAAATATTGTAACATTATCTCATCTGCCCCAAAATTGTTACAATTCAAATGTCAGACTTTAGTAGCGAAGCTGCTTGAAACTATAATTTTTTAAAAAACATTAGCTTACAGTTTAATATTTAGGTGCACTTCTAAAAATCAACAAAGCTGAAAATATATTTCATTCCCAATCTGACAGCATTTACAGAAAAATATTAACTAAAATCCACCCTATTACCGTCATTTCTGAATAGCAAATTGCATAATTTAGATTTAAGAAAGAAAACAAAAGAAAAACCTGAAGCGTAAATAAATTTGTTGGTGGCCGGAATTGGAAATGACTAAATCTGATCTTCTTCCAATCTGTAAAAGAGCCACGTCTGAGCACCAGCAGCTCATGGTGAGGAATGGTGGACGATGTTGCTGACAGAAGATAAAATCAGCCTGCTTCAGAATTATTGAGGAGCTTAAAATGCATTCAGAGAAGGAACAAATGATGGAAGCTCCAGGATGCCTTCTTGCTGGTACCAGGTTTCATCTTTTTGAGCTTTCAACTTAACTTTTATAAAACAAGCTGGATGTGGAAATGTTGGCTGCATTGTGAAAATGTCAGAGTTAAAGTGAAGGCCTACGTTCTTCAGAATGTTAACGAAAAGAAAGACGTCTTAAAGTGCTGGCCACACTTACCTTTAGAAGACGCTAAAGTCAGCTTAAAATGTCAGCCATGTAATTTAGTCTCTGTGTTAAAGCAACTCTTCTATTAAAACTGACTGTAAAGCTACCTCAGCTTCCATTAGAATAACGAACTCCCACTTTCAAAAAACAAAAAAAACCCCCACACATTTAGAATGTTTTCCTCCAGCCTCCCTCTTGAAAGTGGAAAGTGAAAACTAAAACATGCTTAGCGGTGGCGCACCTGTGCAGCCCAGATGTTGTCCAAGTCCTGCATGGTAAGAGCTTTCTCTTTTATAACGAAGCGAAGGATCTTCTCCAGCTTCTCGACATACTGCGGCTGATGCAAACTGTCCCTCAGCACAATAGAAAGGATGTGGTTTTGCTGGATCCATTCCTTGACGCGGGAAGAGCAGAATTAATTTCGCAAGATGCAAAATTTCACAGAATGGCAGCGGTCGAATGCGGTGCTGGCGAAGCCTGCGCTTACCGCCATGCGCTCTGCGGTCAGCCACTCCTCCTCCTCGGGGTTATGCCGGTGAGTGTAGTAGGAGACGCTGGAGATCACCTTGTTCACTTCGTTTAGTGCATTCATTTTGCCGTTAAAAGAAGAAATTTGTAATAACCTGTCGAGGGAAGCAAAATCCAATTCCCGTGTGATCATTCTGCAGATGTACGACGGAATCTGTCGAGCTTTTAAAGAGACTCAGACACTCACCTAAGAATCATTTTTAACCTAAAAATTTCTAAATTCTTCACTGTCTCCTCCTGCCCCGGTACACGAGAAGCCAGATTCTTCAGAGACTTGATTATCATGGACAGTGCGTCGTTTTTGGCTTCGTTCTTGGCCTCTTTCTTGAGCTCCTCGTCTGTGAGGTTCTCTAGAAACTGGGGGACCATCTCGATGACTGGAAGGAAGTACTTCTTTACTGTGTGCAACGTGAGGAACTCATAACACTGGCCAAAAGGCCTGCAACACAAAACGGGACATGGAGTCAGACCGGAGACGTACACTCAAAATGTTTTCAGATGAAAACGACCGCGGCGTCGCCGATTCTCACTTGATAAGTGCAGCGATGATCTGGACGTTCAGTGCTTGGCCGCTCATGAAGCGATCGTGCAAAATTTGAAACCCGTTTAACGTGCCGAATTTGTTTATTAAGTCAACCAGCCAGCCCTGTGGACAGAAAACACAACCGTTAATCTTAAAGATCTCTTTATCCGGAGTCGTTATTTTGCAATTTGATTCTTAATGAGGTATTTATGATCAACAACTTCCTCTAATTATTTCACTTATGTTTCCAGTTAATCCAAACTGCAAAGAAAGCATCCAGACAAAAACGCCCATATAGTTTTAATCTCAGATATAGTTTTTTTGTTTAATAATCTAGTCTGTATAGAGACCAACAGCATTCTAGGCAGAGCTCAGCATAGTGATGGGCTCTGTGCCAATAGAGGCAGACAGGCGAGCAGTGCTGCAGTGCTGCTCACAATGACCCTGAGCCCACGCTACAGTCATCCACCTTTCACTGGAGGATTTCTACTCCCTGATGTTTCTAAATTCTTTTACAGTGTTACAAGAATTAGTCTAAGATTAGGTTCAAGGTCTTGCAGAGGGAGTGTTGTTTTTATTTACTTAGATAAACAGATTTTTTTTTTCTGTTTTTGTTATTGTTTTTAATGAGGGCTCTTAGTCATGCCAGTTTACAACTTCAGTCTCAGATAGCAAAAGTTGACCTAATTACCCAGCGGAAGAGGAAAACGGCTACATTACTGGATGATTCATTAAAAAAAATTAAAAAAAATAAAAAAAGAATAAGGTTTTAAATTTTTAAAAACACAAAGCAATATTTGGTCAAATATGGCTTTTTAAATTTTTTTATTTTTTATTCAAAAGTTATCGAATTTCACCTTGGGAGATCTCGGGTCAGGCGGACGAGCGCAGAGCTCGTCGTCGGCCAGCTGCGCTCCAGCGGGGACGGTCTCAGAAGGCCGTGTGCCGTTGTAAATGTGGAACTTGCAGTGGGGATTGAGGGCCATGGCCAGCAACTCCAGTAGCGGGAACCAGTCCTGAGACAGCTTGGCCACACACAGCTCCACCAATCGGTGCGTGTTATTAATGATACACCGCTGAGAGACGGAAACCGGGGAAGAAATTAAACGTTAAGACGGACAGCGATAGAATAAATTGAACATACATTTTGACCTTTTAGTTGAAGACATCTTGTTATGAAATACATGGAATGTAACAACCTTAATTCAACAAGAGCTAGGATGTATGCTAATAGTCGTTAAAATGTCAACACGCCGTTCCTTTTTACATGGATTATTAAATAGTCTGTGTGAAGAAAGCAGATATTCACCTTTAATATTTTACTAAAATTCGAAGCAGCTTTTGCTCTATTTTAATCTGAGGTAAACAAGCAACAAGAAATGTGTCAAGAAATTGAAATTAAGAGCCAACATGCATTCAAATAAAAACATTGTTTTGACTAAAATGAAAAGCAAAATACAGAAGCCATTTCCCCTGAATTCCCCTGAGGTTCCAGAAATCAATCTTCCCAAAACAAAAGCCAAGCTCGCCTATTTCTAGCGATAACATCATCGAGCGCCCCTCGTGCTGCCGTTCTCCCCCCTTAGATCTTCAACTACTGAACATAAAACTTGATTTTGGGAACTTGTCTCCAAACGTAAAAGATCAACGCAGATTTATTTAAAGATGGAGCCCCAATAAACACTCACATGTATCTCAAACTTCCAGCCGCTGACTGCCTCGTCCGTCAGGATTTTTGTGAAGGAAATGGTCAGACCGTCCCGGAAAAACCTCTGACACGCCTCACATTTCACATCCAGTCCTGCGAGGAGAAAACGAGAAAAGACGGCTCACGACATTAACGTCAAGGGTTAAAAGTTTTCATGTGAAGCATTCGGCTTCAACAGATGTCCGGATACAAAGGTCTTCAGAAGGTTTTGTGCAGATGTTGGCAAATGAAAGTGTTTTTAATAAAGACAAGTGTGTTTATGCAAAACAAAAAAAAAGAATGTTCACTAGGGAACTAGTTCTTATTCTGTACATGTTTTTCTAAATTTTTCACAGAAAGCTTTGACTGTAAGAGATGAGTAAAAACTGCACATTTATTATCTGGATGAAAACCTTTCCATACTAAAGAAAAGCAGTTGTCATTTCAGCAGCATAGAGAAGCAGTGTCAAGGCTGATCCAGCAGTCAGTTACTGTAAACTCACCTTTTTTTAATCCAAAGAACAAATTTTCCGTTTGTCTTTCTATACATTTGCTTTTGATTTAAACTGTTAAGTCATTTCAGCAAACTCAAAACGTTATCTTAATGAAACAAAGGCTTGAATCCTTAGTAGAACTGCCTCAAGAGGAGATACATTTGAGTTGATTAAGACTAACTTAATTAAAAATGTTACAATAAAGTTTGATATACCCAAACTAAGATGAAGATTTTGTTACTTGGTCCAGCAGTTAAAATATGAGGGGCAAAAGAAAAAAAAAAAAGATTTTTCTACATCGTTAATGATATAGAAAAATGTTATGCCCAAACATTTTAATAACATTTTTACATGATAATGAGAGTGAATTCTACAAATTTACGAAAACAAAGAAGTCACTTTGGTTTAGACTATTTTAGCAGTTATGGTGAGATGCTCTCTTGGAAAACGCTGAGGAATGGGAATGTTGAGAATGTCTGCTCAGGCCAGATGCTGGATTTAATGCAAAAAGTAAGTGTTGAATTTGTCAATTTGTTTTCCCCCAAAAGGAGGTTCCTTGATGGTTACCTTTGGGTAAATATCACATTTTACTCACCTGAGTAAATGTGAGTAAACAGGGGGCTTAAGTTAAAAAGAGGGATAGCATGAATACTGGAGATATTTGTGCCCCTGTCAGAGTTTGTTTGCCTTCGAGAGTATAGTTGACATCAGATGTATTTGATGTGCAATACTTCTAGAACTCCAATAGTTACAAAGTGTAATTGTATATACAAGAGGAAAAAAAAAAGTATAATCTTCCACATAAGGAGGAGTTTGGCTTCTGGTAAAATAAAATATCATTATCTTTACAACCCCATTTAAAAGCATAGCCCTTAAAGAACAACATTTCTGAACGGATTTTTACTTTTGAGCTATTTAGCCAACTTACATCAAATGCAATTGATTTTTAATTAGCTGTGCTTTTCCACAAGTTTCAAAGTGTGGCGCTAATCCACTATTTTCTTCATGAAAACAGGTAAAGTATCATGGCTGGCCAACAACTTTGTGCACAAACACAAACTTGCAACAGTACTGCCAACATTTGTCTAACAAACATAGTAACAGAAGAAATATGACTATGAAAACAGTTTAAATCTTTACATTTTACTAAGAAATAAAAGCATTTTTAATCTGCACCCTCTCTCGCATGATGAGTTAATTTTAAAGAAATCTCAGTTGGACATTAATGCCACAAAGCATTGACTAAAAAGAACATGCTGCACTTTCCTACCTTTTTTACTCAGGTCTATAGCAGCTTCCAAGAGGACTTCTAGCTCTCCTTTTGGCAAAACTGGAACCACCCATCGAGGCCTGAGACATATTAAAGACAGATAAATCAGCAGAAATACCAAAAAAATGCGTAAAACATGCATTACCACGCCATAAATATTGTTCGGCTGCATCCGAGGCTCCTTAAATGCCAAGTCGTTGAGAAGTGTTTTCCCCACAGAGTGCATTAACCATTTAAACTTCTTTAAAAGAAACCAGTAACACCAAATTTAACTTGGTGAACATCGACATACATAAAAATATATTAAAGAATGTCAACTTCAAACTGATTTAAAAGCAACAAGGCATGAAATGAAAGATATTTTTTAAATAACAGCAGTAAAACATCTTTCATTTGTAACAATGCAGAGCAGGACAAGGGGTGGACGGACTCCACTAAATCAGAGCTGGCAGACGAGCAGATACCTGTTAATCATGTCATCAAGCTTCGCCAAGTCAGTGTGAGGAAAAGCAGGCTCTTCCTCTTCCAGCTGAGGGGGGCCTTCGCCCTGGCCCTGCTCATCGGCCGGGCTCACCGGGGAGTTCTCATTAGATGAATTAGGAGATGAAGTCTGGAGATAAATGAATATGCGAGGATAAATTTGAAGAAGCTCTTAAATGCAGGTGGGAGAGCAGTGGAAGACAAAACACACATGTAGCAAAGATGGCAGCTGCAGTATCAAATATTGCAATTAAGCCATCAGTTGCGATACATCCACATTTCCATCTCGTCCTCCCTCTCTAATTAGCATCCTGGGTGCTGAAACGTGTGCCAAGTGTGGGCAACTACTGCGGTAAAACTTCATCTAACAGTGCAAGGCCACAGGATTGATTCAACTAACAAAGTGCCGTGCAAAGGAATCACTTCCTATCAAAATATCATGGATCAACTTTCAGGCTGATTTCTCTATGAATCGTTTTTTTATATCTGTTAAACGGCTTAAATAATTCAACCTGAAAGTCTTGGTCTCATGATGTGAGTTTGTACTAATTCAGGTCTGATATGAAAAGAAAACAAGATATTCTCTTTTAATTGATAGAAATTTTTTTTTTAAAACCTTTCTGCAAAATTATCTACATTGTTAGATTAATTTATTTTGGTCATTTTTAATTTTTCCATACACAAGTCAAAAAAAAAAAAAAAAAAAAAAAGAGAGCAAAAGAAAAAGTTTAAATTTCTGTCAGTGGCAAGCACCCAAAATGTGTCCCAAAAAAAGTGTAGGTGGAAGCATGAGCTATTTATTCCTTCACTTTTTTTATATATACATACAGCATTATCAAAATCAAAACAGAATCTTTCCTGTATATTTTCAGAAAATCTACAAGAAAGGGAATTACTGCTCAGTCTGCAGACAAAGCTGTAATAAAAAAAAAAACAATCATAAGTCAATGATTTTTACACATCTTTTTCAAAATGTAAAGTTTTAACTCTTCACAACAATTATTGCACACCTGAATCCTTCTAATTATTTTTAATGTGCGTCATGACCTTTAAATGAATCCTTCTCCCTCAATTTATTTCTTTAATTTCAAGCCACTTGTCGTTATAATTTACCAACACACATTTAGTCCTTCCGGCTTCATCATATGATTATAAACTTTTCTGTTGTTCACACCTGCACAAAAATAAAAAGTCCATCCAGATCCTATAGAGCTGTGAGCCAGTAAAAGACAGGTCCTATGCAGGCTTTGTGGTACGTTTTCTATTGTTCTGGTGAGTAGCTGAACAAACACACACGTACAAAGACACAGGTGTTTTTCCTAAAATAAGCCTTTCTAACAATACTTGTCAATTCATCATACCTTTAGCGTTCGCAAAACACACCAATGCTCGTTTATCCCCGCTGAAGCACAAAAAAAAAAAAAAAAAACAGAAGAAGAAACCACGGAGATAATGCATTCAAGGTAGAAACGTATTAATTGGTATGTGGGAGAATCCCAGGGTCGTCAAACTTAAATGATCCGATGAAACGTCTCGTAAAGAAACAAGGGCAAAGGGATCTTCCTTTTCTTTTATATCTAAATGATAATGAAAAGCTGCACATTGAGAGGAAAAGAATGATACGCATTGTTGAGTGGGATCCATATCTGAGAAATATAAAATGTGGGGGAGTACGGTTAAGGCTCCTTCTGCTTGGCTGACCTACATAGGCAGCTTGCCTCTCACATCTCAACACAGCTCATCTCTAACCACCACAGGCCTGCATGTGCACACACACACATTCACCCTTTAACCATCACTCTGGAGTCTCTATTCATTCATTGCCTCCCTTTTACTCTCTCACTCTTTTCCGCTCTCTTCTCCCCCACCCTTTACATCCCAACTGGCGTCTTTGTGTTGGGAGCAAAAACTGATTTAAAATAAAAAAAAACAACAAAAATACAAAATAGAGATACTTTGCTAGATTAAAAATGAGACTAAATGTTGACATATGAAGTTTGAGGTTTACCAACCTGGTTCTGTGGCAGTGGGGGTTGGCTCTGAGCATCAGGTGCCTGGCCCTGACTGTCGTTGCCCCCCACCGGGGAGCCACGCGTGGTGGCCGTCATGCTCGCCACAGGGCAGATCTTGGCAATCTTGGCCTCTTAGGGAGCGCTGGCCAGGAGGGAAATCACAGCCACCTCAGCTGTACAGCGGAGGGAAGAGAGCCCGAACACACGAGAGAGGGTCGCAAGCACCTGGAGATCTGGGTGTACCGCTGAGACCATTGCATAACCTGGTGAACGGAAGAGGATCAAAGGTCACGCTCCTGGCAGCCCAAAGCAAAGAGATTTTCTTGTACTTTTAATCGAAGAAGAACAAAAGAAACCCCAACTGCAGTCGGGTGCAATGTCTTTATCAATCATCCATGGTTGAGGGATGTAACTGAAACAATCTCGGTTTTGATCACAGGTTCTCAAAAGTATTACTTTTAACGAAAAACACAACGGAGCATTTCATCTCCAAGTGAGGTTTAGTCGACTTGTATAGGCGCAAGTTGACGAGGTGCAGGAAGTTCAAACGGAGCAGATCTTGATCACATTTTATAGCAGATTGTTCGCATATTCAAATCCTTTACGACGTAACATTACCTTATCACCGACCTCTGCTAGTGAAAACCTAAGGCTGGGTTGAGAGCATATGACTAAAGGTCAGTGATGTGACTGAAGACGTTCTACATGTCCATAATCTTTCAATCATAATAAAAGTATGTCTCCATCCTAACAGAAGAGCCTTAAATGTTTTTTTTCTTCTGAAATTTTCTTGTTATTTTTAGATAAACACAAAGTACTTCTGTGGACCCTTACAATTTTTTTAGATTGAACAGCAATAACACCCTTATTTTCATTTTTATTGCCGCTAGTTTGAATGACGGTTGGATGAAAAACATAAATGAAATAGATTCAGATTCCAAAACATAAGAGGTTGTTGTTGGTAGGGAGTGTCAACAACATTGTTGTTATGCAGTTGAAATATTTTTTTGCAAAAATCAATGCATCTTTTGTCTTGAATTTTTCACAGGTCCTTTGATACCGAACCAGAAAACTGCTTAACGCCTGAATTTATGCTCTAGATAGAAAAATGCCAAACTTATAAGATATCCAGTATATTGTTAACGTTTTTCTTGCATTTCAGCTTTCTACTAAAACAGGCATGTCAGAATAATCAATTACTCTGTATTGCACAAAAAAATTTACTCAAACAAAGTGTTCAGATGCCCTGAAACACTTCAAATCATACAATAAGACAGACTGAAGCATGTCTGATAAGAGAAGCTTCATTTCGTGTTGTCTTCAATCTGAAATGTGGAAAGAATTCAAAAATAATTCCACACAATTACATATCAGGAAACAAGAGCTGAGGAAGTAAATGAAAGTAATGCTGAAAAAGTACAAAACCTGCAAAACCTTAAGATATAAACACACAACCACTGAATACAAACACATTCTGAGAAAAGTATATACACTATTTTTTTTAAACGAGTTTGTAACCTCACACATTACCATAATCTGGGTTAAACACTATGAATACTTAAGGTTTTGGACGAGATTTAATTTCTTTCAGAGATAATCTGTGCACTGTTATTGACCAGTAACAGTGCACATTGGATAATTTGCATGTGTTGACTGAAGTGAGTACTGAAATCTTTGAACATTGCTAAAGTGAAACATGGCATGAAAGAACACAAACTCCACAGGCTTCATACCAAATATTTTCCTGCTGCATAGGATGACTGTGCACACACACTCTGAGGATGTTTACAGCAGATCAGTTGTCTAACCAAACACACAAGATTCAGCAGGGTGCTTGGCAATATTTTTCCAGTTCATCTATCCAGGCAACTGGCTTGTAAAGTAAAAAAAAAAAATTTAAGTTAAAAAAGGGAAATTATTTACCTTTCACACTTTAACACCTGGTAATAAATTCTGCTTTTTAACTTCCTTTTGACTACATCACTCTACCATGATACAGTCATTATGAGGAGGAAGGACAGCACTAAAATGTTCATCAGTTTTAAGTGAATTAATCTAATATCAACAAAGATCCATATGACAGAGTATCATTATTTCCATTCATCACACAGCCTCTGCTCAGCTGAACATTCTGCCCAGGAATACCAAGAGTTTATCAGATCAACTCACGAATGCAAAAACAGAAAAGACAGCGGAATCAGAATGGAGGTGCTGACACGCATTAAATACTAACAAGTAAACAAATTCAAAACTAAGAAAAAGAACCTGTAAAAATATAACTGTTGAACTTCCCACCTTTTATTAACGAGAGCTATATGGTACTGTTAAAAAACATTTATTGAAACATTATTTTCTAGTGCTTTTGTAAAAATTGAATTAATACAATGCAGGTGTAAAATGTCCTTTGCTTCAGCACCTTCAATGCTAGTTGAGTGAACTGTAGAGGCACCGCCCCCACTTTGGAGACCCTAAAGGCAAAATCTGGAGTACTTCTATGTATTTTGTACAGTTATTAGTACTTAAAAATCAACCCTTGCTCAAATGAGCAAGGGTTGATTTTATGACACAAAGAAAACACGGTGTGCGTTTAATTCCTCGTAAAAGTGAAACAAAAACCAGAAATATGTTTGATTAAGCAGCTACAACAAGGATATTTTGTACACAGTTTAATTTAGCGACCTGATCGGCTTTCTGTCATTTCAAACATCTCTCCTACTTGTTGCAAATGTTTTTACCGACATTTTAAAATAATGTAACAACAGATTTCCAAATGTGTCGAAAATATTATAGAACCCATGTCAGAGTGGGTGACTTGAAAAAGTTACTTGCTGATCTACGGCGTTGTACGAGTTGGTGTATAGATCTCAATACAGTTCGGTATCCTTCTATATCAAACACAAAGAGGTACGGGTAATATTTAAATGTTGCACAAGTGTCTCTAAAAACTAGATGGTTGTCAACTTATAGTCTCTATGTTAAGGAAATGTAGTCAGATTCAATAAATAGCTACTGACAAATGATTACTAAAAATATTTATTGTGGTTCAATTAGTGTTCAAAGCCTTGTATTTTAGAAAGGTCAAACGGTATATATTGGATCAGAAACAAAATAAATAGAGGAAGAGCGTAATAAAAGCTCTTCCAAAAATAGGTTGAATTGCATGGAAGATCAGGACATTTCTATATTTATCTCAACCAGTCAGTAAAATACTCATCCACAAAGAAACATTGACTGATTTTTTTAAAAATGTGTGAAAATACACAATGTTATGTTTACAGGTACGAAACTGAGGTGTGTAGGGACGAAATGGCAGCAACTGATATGAAATGGGGTTAAGATCTGGTTACGGGCCGAATTGTCCAGATGCTAATAAACGTCAACACAAACAAAGCAGTTTGTCATCCTTGCTTCCAGTTCAGTGCACACGATTGGATAAACTATTTTTTTTTCCAAGCTTAAAAAAAAAAGTGCTCCTATGTTGCTGAATGAATGCAAAGCTATATGGAAATGCATACAGTATGCATTTACAAATAAAAATTATGCAAGCATAAAAATTCATGAGTCCAGTGGAGACATGTGGACAGATGTGTTGCCCAATTCTATATGCCTGTTAAATATAAAATCAAACATTGTCTTGCATATGTTTTTTTTTTTCTTACTTATTTCAGGGGTTGGTAATGAATATTACAGCTCAAAAATAAATCTCTAACCCTAAAAAAAAATCATCTTTGATATTCTTGTTATTTACGCAACGCAAACATGCATTAAGAAGAATGTAGGTCATAAGACAAGGTGAAACTCCGGCTTTTAAATATTAGCACTCAAGTTATTTCCAGGCATCTTGTTGATGGATAAATCGGTCGAATAAAATTAGCATGTTTCTCGTCGAGTTTCTTCAAAACTAAGTGATCGAAAAGTTTGACAAGTACGCATCAACATTACGTAATTAGTGCAACGAGGACGCATTGACATCTGGTAGTTTTTGGTTGTTCACGCCGGTTCCTGTGGTTCGGTTTGGTTGGAAGGCGATCCGCCCAGACAGCAGAGCTTTGAGGCGGTGAAGGCCTTACCGTCCAAAGCCCACTGCGCTGTCACATATTCAGGCCTCGGCGTCCGTTTGGGCCTTGACGAAACACTCGCCCTGCAAATATGTGCTTCAAAAACGGACGATCCGAAACACACACCAAAGCTGCTTCAAAAATTAAATTTCTGATTACAAACAATCACTTGTCACGCCGTTCTTGCTGACTATGTAACAAGATCGCCATTTGCAATGAGCGACGGTCGTGCTAACAGGAGCCAATCTAGACAGTTAATGTTAGCCAACTGTTAGCTAGCGAGTAAACATATTTGAATAAAAATAACTTGGCAGATTATTGACATTAATATATATGCTGGGATTCAAGCAATAAAATGTAGTTGACTTATCGCCAGTCTGCAAACATTTCAACATTACGAATAAGTTAGCTAGCTATCTTTGCAAAGGATGACAGGGGAGGCGTCTATTTCCTGAAATCCAACAGTGTTCCGATACGTATTCCTAAAGTTAGAACAAGGGTAAAACATTCAAAAATATAACATACTGGTGGGTTTGGGGGTAATCAATGTAAATAGTAGTATTTCTTTCAGAAAGCAATCGCGAAGTGCATTATTTAAACAAAAATTGGCTGCATGTTCATGCCGCTAACTTGTAAACACGGGACGTTTTTAAAGGAAATGTTTCTTATCAGAATGTAGACAGCATCGAGATCCTTTTGCGGGTAGCTAACGTTAGCCTCAACTCAGTGAATTTAGAGACATATTCTTATGGCCGTAAATTAAATTCTATTTACGTTGACACATTCAGTAATTTGGTAGCTACCAGAGAAAGCAATGCCAGCAATTGAGAAATACAAGTATCGCTAAATGCAGCAACGTTACCTTGCACACAGCACCAGCTGACGCTAACAGTAGCTGGCTAACAATCAGCAGTCAACATACTGTGCTAAGCAGCTAACAACTCACCAGGAATTTGATACGACTTCCCCTCTATTCACGGGATACGTCCAGTCTCCAGCGATTGTGTCGTCGTATATTACATAAACGCGGCCTATATCAGTGGCAGTTTCGCAGGGTACCAAACCTGTTACTAGAAAAATCTAATTCCTACGTTTTTTCCTCCGCTTCTGGGTGTTTTTCCTGCGTCACCGGCGCGGTAACAGCCCCCTAACTCTATCTAGTCCGGTTTCTGGGGCTTGTCACCTCGGTCCCAGCAGTCACTCACAACTTGAATCAGCTCAACATGGCGGAAGCGCAGTCCGACACAAACGCTTCTTAGTAAAACAGGCCAGACTGCTGTGTGAACTCCAACACTCCGGCAATGTCTATGAGCTGGTTTGCATCACAACCCCGACTAGCTCTGCTTAACACAACACCCGCTGAATGGAAGAGGATAAAACCCCACTCGATTCCGATAAGAGACTCCAGTTCCAGTAATTAAATCCATTCCTGATTTTGACTGAAATGAGGCAGAAACAAATGAACAGCTGCGGCTGTAACGCCTCCTATCGGACGGGGTGGCCATACAAGAAAGCGAAAATTTTTTTTGTTTCCTTTTAATATAAAACCATCAAGCAACACCATATATGAAGTGTATAATGTGGCGTGGCACAATAAATGAAATAAAAATATTAAACAATTATATTTACCATGGTACAATTAAATAAAACACAATGAAATTAGTAAGCGTATTCCTAATTTTTTACAGGTGTCAATAATTTTGAAGTAGATAGTTAAATATTTAAATTTACTGCTTAAAATCTAAAGCTCAAAACATTGGATTTATGTAGATGTATTTCATATATGTATAGTTCTCATGTAACCATGGTTCTCTTGTGGCTTTGCACAAGGGCTGCACCGATTGCAATTTTTTTTGGCCGACTGCATCTGATTTCACTCTTTTAAACACTGATTTTTGAGGCATTCAGGCTTTTATTTGAAAAGGTTTAAACATGATGGGGGAAAAGAGTGAACAGAAAGATATATGTAGCAAATGATTCAGCCAGGAGATGAATAGTTACGTTGGGGCCCAACAGTCTCAGTCTTTCACTATCATTGTTATTAATACCAGTACTGATATTGCTGAGGACTACATCATTCAAGATGTTGGCTTGGAAAAATTATTCAACATTACTACCGTCATATTTTTAGACAAAATGAAACCAGAATCCATCTAAATTTTCTTCAAATTCAGAAATATGTCAATGAGCTCATAGGGAAAATATATGTTGCTATGACTCATTTAGTTAAAGAGTCATAAATTATAAGTGTTAGGGCTTTTATATAAATTAGTTTGGGCCAAGCTCTTGATTATATTATCTATGCTTGATGGTGTATAACAATATATCTTCTTGAAGGTTGGTGAAATTATGTTTGCTTCATATATCATTTTGAAGCTATACTTTAGTTATCAAAATATGACATTCATACAGTATGTCGCTGACTTTTTTTACAACACATAAAATCATAATTTGGAATTATAGATTTTCTAAGAGGAAATCAAACTTTTACAAAACCTGGACAGAAAAAATAAGTTGCATCAGAGATAATTTACTGGAAGATAAAGTGCATGTGTTTAATTACGATGATTTCAGTTTGAGGTTTTAACTGCACACTGCTGGTTGCACAAATATAACTTATTAAAGCTTTACCTTTAGCTTTAAACATAAGATTAAAATGATTTGATGTATTTTTAGTAACACTTTTTATTCATGCTTCATGTATTGATCACATCTATGTTTGATCCGGAAAGATAGTAGAAATATAGTTTTCTCTTCCTCATGAGAGTTTTCCCAAACTCTAATGAGTTTGAGAATAGTCCTTTTTCAAAAACATAACTAGAACTAGATATGGATAATTGCTTTTGCAACCTAAAATAAAAGATTCATTTTAAAAGCAATGAATAAAATGTGTCCCTTATTTTTTACTTTAAGATTTTTCATTTTTTATTGTTTTGCATATTATTTTCATTTGTGTATTAATAAAGATATTGGTACCTTATAGCAGGGGTCCCCAGAGTCGGTCCTCGAGGGCATCCTGCATGTCTTAGTTCTCTCCCTGGTTTAATGCACCTGGACCAAATGATGGCTCATTAAAAGGCCTAAGAAGAATCTTGACCTACTGAAGGTTGTTTTCAGCAAGTCAAAACAGGGAGAGAACAAAAACATGCAGGATACCGGCCCTCTGTCTTATAGTAATCTGCAATAAAACCTGCCCACTACACCCCTTTAATAAAGAGGACAAAAATACGGTTTTAATTTAGTAAAACCATTGTCTTTATAAGGTGGTTTGAGATGAAATTTAGATTTTTCCCCTCCTACATGCACACCTCACAACTTCAACACTAGAGTTTATCTGAACTGGCAAACAAAACATATTTAAGCTATTATAATTAAAGTAGTGCACTGTCACTTGTTTCTAGGGCAACTATTTCAGAACCATAGCTTAAATGACAAGCTACCACAAGCTGTCAAACAAAGTTGCAAACACTCAAACATCTTACCTGTAAGTCGGAATAGTCTGAATTGTAAACATGATGTAAGCATTTTTTTTTTTCGCTGTCAAAGCCCTCCAGTCTGGTTTTAAAAAATCCACATAAGCTGCAGAATATCATTGAGTCTCGCTCTTTAAGAAGTCCTGTCTGGGTTTTCTGTCTCTCCAACTTGTATGCTAATTTTCCCCGATATCAAAGATGGCGGTCAAGCAGCATTGAAAATCTTCTCCGTAACTTACTAAATTAAGCATTAGCTGACTTTTTGTTGTTTACATAAGTGACTAAGTCATTGCAGCGCTGCTCTTCTCAAAGAAGAAATGGTGTGAGAATACAAGGAAAGTGTCTTTTGAGGAGGAGCGGGCCACTACTAGCCGAGAGTTTCCCGTTGTCTGGCTGTTTGCGCAGCGGAGCAGCTAACTAGCCTGCGCCGTCAATTTTTAAAATGGCTCCGGTGCAGATTGGGTCAGATGGGCCGCTCGTCCCGCTCGGAGGTCCCGTTGTCTCGGGTCCACAGCCACCTCCTCCCGGGACTCCAGCCACACAGGGCGTCAAACTAAGCCTGCTTATTGAATTTCTTCTCCAGCGGACTTACCATGAAATTACCCTGCTGGCGGAGCTGTAAGTAACGGTTAGCTTAGCAGGCCCACAGGCGGGCTAATAGGCTAACGCTTGTAAACTCTGAGAACTTTAGAGCTGTAAAATAAACTCTTGTTGTCTTATTGCGCCCAAACAATCACTATGACTATCATATTAATTTGTGATATTAAAAATGACTCAATGCATATAAAGTGATTGCTTTCTTAAGGAGCCTACAAGTAAATAACTTGTCACTACCGCTTCATAATCAGTGCTCAGAAGTTTACCCTCAGAAGTTTACCAGTAAGTACAAGTGTTGTTAAATCTACTATCCAAGCTCATCTGTAAAACCAGCAGTAGCTATTGTAGATATAGTCCATCTCCTTTTAAAAAATAAATATCAGGCTTTCTTTGTTGTTGTGGTGTTTACCTAAAATCAGGTACTTATTTGAGACTCTGTCACTTACAAGTTCCCTGGTGACATCACATAAGGCAACCCAAAGTACATTGCTTTCATATTTTTTTAATTGCATGTATCCAACATGTCATATTTTTGCTTTTTACTCCTAACAAAGTATACAGCGGTTTTAACACATTCAAAGCCACAAAAATATGTATATTTTATAAAAAATAATTTTCTAGACTTGAAGTACTTCTTCATAAAGTTCCAGAGAAAGTGAGCCCTTATAGCTTAGCAGGTCTGACCCTCTTTGTTGTGCACTTCTGGTCAGCTGGCTGAAAGAAGGCCACTCTGCTTGTCCCTCACCACAAAGTCAACTGAAATACCATCGTGACAATCACAATGTTAAAACTGAAAGAGTTCCTAGAGTTAGTCAATGCCACAGAGAAAATTTAAGAATAATTGATTGGCAGTCAGAAAGAAAGAGAGAAATTGTTTGAGTAAGCTAAAGGACTAACATTTCAGAGTAAATGCGAATGTGTCAAAGTGTCGAACCACTTTAGTGATTTCACACTAAAACAGTTTAGTGTCGAATCACCAAACTACTTTAACTGGTGCAAACAGAATATGGAATTGACATATTTTATGGGTGTCGATCATTGTCATCGTCATGTTTAGCTGTGGCTTTGGCATCCACATAAATATCCATCAGGGGTTGGAGGAGTCAACAGAGTCAAGCAATCAGTCAAAATGATTCTGTGACAAAGTTTGTGGAGAAAGAAGGGCAAAAGCACAATTGCAAACTATCTTTAAGCGGTATAAAACAAAACAAGTGTCTTAGATCATTGGTCACAAAAATACTGCTCAAATCATAAAGAGCAGAGTATGTTGTAGCCTTTTAAGATAGACGATGTGTTAATGCTGTGATTTAAATATGGCTTAATTTAAAGTCAGTGTTTGTTTTGCAGGCTCCCCCGAAAAACTGATATGGAGCGGTATGTCTGTTTTAAAATATTTTCTCCTATTTATAAAGTACAATAATTAAATGCACAACTTTTTTTAAGGGACATTTCTTTTAATCTGACTGTAATTTCTCAAACTTCTTTTTCACGAAGGAAAATTGAGATTGTCCAGTTTGCAAGTCGCACCAGGCAACTGTTTGTACGTCTCCTGGCCCTGGTGAAGTGGGCAAGCAATGCGGGAAAAGTTGAGAAGTGCGCGGTACGTTGTGTTCAGTGAAATCCTCCCGTTGCACGTTGCACGGTCTTGTCTGTCGACGGAAGCAACAAACGTTCAGCTGACCGTACCTCTCTGACTTGGGTTGTGTTGGGACAGATGATCTCCAGCTTCCTGGATCAGCAGGCCATCTTGTTTGTGGACACGGCCGACAGACTGGCTCTGCTGGCTCGGGACGCCCTCGTGCACGCTCGCTTACCCAGCTTCGCCATCCCCTTTGCCATCGACGTCTTGACGACAGGGTCATACCCACGCCTGCCTACGTGCATACGTGTAAGGCTTTCTTCCTCCCTGTTAAAGCTGGATGAAAAGAACATGCAGATTTAAATATTCTGACTTGTCTGTCTTACGTGTTGCTTTATTTATTTATTTATTTCTGTCTTGGTTCAGGATAAAATAATACCTCCTGACCCAATCACTAAAACGGAAAAGCAGACCACTTTAAACCAGCTTAATCAGATTCTACGACATCGCCTTGTCACCACTGACTTGCCTCCACAGCTGGCAAATCTCACAGTTGGTAAGCAGTTTGTGTAAAAGTCTTGAATTTTAACCCCCTGCTGATGATTGATCGATTTATTTTAAATGATTGCTTATTTGTATATTCTTTAGCTAATGGTCGTGTTAAGTTTCGGGTAGAGGGAGAGTTTGAGGCCACGCTGACAGTAATGGGAGACGATCCTGACATTCCCTGGCGGCTGCTGAAGTTGGAAATTCTAGTGGAGGACAAAGAAACTGGAGGTGAGGAAGCTAATGATAATCTGATAATTTTTTTTAATGAGTAACATCCATAGTCTGGCCAGAAACGTGATTCATTGATTTCCTCTTTTTTTTTTTACTTCCACTGCTTACTAACAGATGGCCGAGCACTGGTCCACAGTTTGCAGGTGAACTTCATCCACGAGTTGGTCCAGGCTCGACTTTGTGCCGATGAAAAGCCCCTACAGGACATGTACAGCTGCCTGCGTATCCTTTTAAATGTTCCTGCGTTTGCCCATTGAGACAAACATTTTCAGGGTGTTTCCTGGTCTGGATGTGTGTGGACAAAGTTTATGAGAATAAGGGAAAAATATTGGTCTTCCCGGAACGTATTTCTTCTTACATTTTCTAACAGTTCAGTTCACCTTCAATGCCTGGTCCCTGTAGAAAATCGACCATGAATTTAGATGAAGCTTGTATCTATGCTTTAAAACTGATGCAATATGTAAAAAGCCTCTGCATTTCATACATGTTTTTCGTGCAACGGTTCAGGTTTTGACCAGTTCTGCTCTGACCCTCTGCAGCAGCAGCAGCAGTGTGTGTGTGGGGGTGTGTGTGTATGTGTGTGTTGAAGCATATAGCGTATTGACTGGTCAAGCAGACAAGTGTAGAATTCCAATGAGAATCCCAGCTGCAGTAATGCATCCTGCCTAGCACCCTTTCATTAATTCTTAAATAACAAATCAGCTTTTTGTTAACGGCAAAGAAAGAGCAGCACTGTTCCTGCAAGCATCGGTCATCTGAGGTGTTTTTTATTTTTTTAAACCACTTGCAGAGATGTGTGCTTCCACACCTGTCACCATATTTATGAAATGCATCTAAATTACATTTTCTGTCAGTTACAGAGCTTTTACGTATATTTAGCCAAACGTTTGCGTGCGACGGCGATGCTTTAGCGAGCAAAATCTTGATATTAGTGTCTGTTAAAAATGCATCTTTCATGCAGAGATGGAAACAACCAGGGATTTACCAGCATTTATGCAACCGTCAAACTTTTAAAGACTTCATCAAGCATGTGAGTTGAGCAAGACTGTGCTAACCTCAATGCTAATCAGAACATCTCTGCACTGGCTTTCATCCACCACCACGTCAAAGAGCAGTCTGTGTGAGGCACAAGCAGCCCTTTAACTAATAATCTACATCTAGAAGGATGTGCGCGCGCGTGTGTTTTGAATGTCAATGCTCCAATAAGTAAAATAGTCGACCGTCTACCTTGATCTGTACTCCTCCCCCCTCGTACCATGTTTTCGTTAACTGCGCCGTATGCAGATTCCTTTTGTCTGTCGCTGCAGCTCGAGGTTCTCCATTCTCAGACACTGATGCTGATCAGAGAGCGCTGGGGAGACCTGGTGCAGGAGGAGAAATATGTTCCGGCAAAATACCTCACGCTTTCCGTCTGGAAGTAAGGCTCCTACACTTTCAGAAGTAAAAAACAAAAACAAACAAAAGGACCAAATTGTTTTTATTTGCTCCATCTTTACAGCCAACAGGTTTTGGGTCGAAAAACAGGCACAGCATCAGTGCATAAAGTCACAATCAAGATTGATGAATCGGATGGATCTAAGCCATTGCAAATATCTCATGAGCCTGCTCTCCCTGCCTGCGACTCAAAGTTAATGGAGCGAGCCATGAAGGTGAAATTAAAAAAAGAAAATAAGTTTGTTTATTTTCCTAAAGTAGTGCAACATTTAGACCATTAGGACAGGCTGAAGCTGCATTTAAATTGCAGCTTCAGCTACGTTGTTTTCTCTGTCTCTCTCTTTCTCTCTCTCTCTACCCTGATTTGTTTAGATTGATCATCTCTCAGTGGAGAAACTGCTGATTGACAGTGTCCATGCCCGCGCCCATCAGAAGCTGCAGGAACTTAAGGCCATTTTAAAGACCAGCAATCCCAGTGATAACTGTATGAATTTTTATCTTTGTTTCTATTTGACAGTCATTAAAACCCAGAGCTTTTCAGTTGTGTTAGTTTTATGCCACATGTAATAAGGCTTCATGTTCTTTCTTTTTTCTCTCAAATCACTTGAATATTTACTGAAAAGTACTGGGGGGATCATGAAGAAAGGTTTTTGGTTACATCCTTTAA
This sequence comes from Phalloptychus januarius, assembly GCA_902982915.1. Classification (NCBI taxonomy): domain Eukaryota; kingdom Metazoa; phylum Chordata; class Actinopteri; order Cyprinodontiformes; family Poeciliidae; genus Phalloptychus; species Phalloptychus januarius. Next base: position 2,962,561 of record CADWAE010000230.1, read on the forward strand.
AGTTTTTTATTATTTTTTTAATCTTATTGCCAACCCATACGATTTATTTATTTGTGTTTTTCTTTTGCACATTTCTGTCGTGATACAAACTCCATTTCCATTTATTATGGTCTTAAAGTTTTAAATTTGAGTTGGTGAAACCGGCAGAAACTTTTAACGAGCATCTTAGAAAGTTTTCCACATTTAACCAGACTGAACTGGATCACTTTCCCGCTCTTGGTAAATGAAATCATTGCATAGCGTTACCAGGGTTTTTTCTAAATCCCATATTTTCCTAGTCTCGATCTATATTTGTCCCAGTGTATGTTTTCCAGTCATATTTGGTGTTAAAGAATTGCTTGTTTTTTTTACTGTATTTAATTTTTTTCTCCAGCATTCATTGAGACAGCTTTGCCCACGCTGGTCGTTCCGATACTTGAGCCATGTGGCCGCTCAGAGTGCCTGCACATTTTTGTAGATCTTCATTCTGGCATGTTTCAACCGATGCTCTACGGATTAGGTGACTCCTTTTTTGTGTGATTAGCTTTATTTTTACACTGGTACTGCATTAGTCTTGTGTTTTAAAATAAGCTTTTAGTGAATTGTACTTTTTTGTGTTTTAACTACAATTTGACTAGTTTAATTTAAAATGTAGCTCCTTCTACTGATGATATTTTTTTTCCTGTTAACTTTCATCTGATTGTGTTTAAAGCTTTGGCTGCACATTTATCTATAATGGTGATTTATTAGCTTTCTTCAGCCTCCGATCCATAAATTCTGGTTTGTTCTCTCTCCAGACCAGTCCATGTTGGATGACATTGAAAAGACGGTCAATGATGATATGAAACGCATTCTATCTTGGCTTCAGCAGCTCAAGTAAGTTCATGTGAACTAAATCTGTGTTTATTTACTGAATGTAATAAATTGTGAACGCTGGGCGGGGACTGTGACGCATCCATTCTTTCCGGTCAGGTTCTGGTTGGGGGAGCAGCGATGTCGACAGTCCGTGAAGCACCTTCCCACCGTTTGCTCCGACATCCTTCACCTCTCCAATTCGGCCACGCACCCAGTCGGCAGCTTGTCCAAGCACAAACTCTTCATCAAGCTCACTCGTCTCCCACAGTACTACATTGTGAGTTTCTCGGCCAGTTTATTTCTTAAAGACATGTTCCCTTGCATTTTTAAATTTTTTTTCAAATGCTTTCTCTCGTTTCCTTGCAGGTGGTGGAAATGCTCGAAGTGCCTAGCAGTCCCACAGCATTACAGTACAAATACTCTTTCCTATCAGTTTCTCAGTTGGAGGGAGAGGACGGGCCTCTGTGTGCACAACTTTTACAGCTTTTTAAGCCCAACCTGGAACACCTTGTCCAGGACCCAACAACAGGGAGAGAGGCTCGACCTGGAGCGAAAAGAAAGGTAGTTGTTTCTTGTCTATCGTGAAGAAATGAAAGGGTTTAATGTCAGATTACGAGCTTCGTGGAGGAATGTTTTGGCCCCCGTTCTAGTTCATAACAGCTAAAAGGAAAGTATGGCACAACTACGAACCTGCCACGCTCACACTGTCATCCTTAAGTTACCTTTCGTGCTTTAAATTCACCTTAGACATTGTTCTCTGTCTTCTGTCCGTAGATTGCTGGAGATCAAGGAGACTCGGAGCCTAAGAAGCCCAAGAGGTCTGGAGAAATGTGTGCTTTCAACAAGGAGCTGGCTCATCTTGTCGCCATGTGCGATACCAACATGCCTTTTATTGGTCTCAGAGCAGAGGTCAGTCAGCGTCTGCTTCTTCAGGTGTACATTTCTGGATCCGAGGCTTGTAATTCCCGACCGATCCCGAATGTTTTTCTTTCTCTTCCGAGTAGCTTTCCAACATGGCGATCCCAAACGAGGGAGTGCAAGTGGAAGGGGACGGGAGCAGTCACGCGATCCGACTGCTAAAGTAACACAAGCCTCCATGTGCTTTCCTTCGTGCGTTTTGTTCTCTTCAATCTGTAATTCGGCAAACTGTCATGGCTCGCGTTTTTTAGGATTCCCCCTTGTAGAGACGTCGGCGAGGAAACCAGGAGAGCTTTGGAGCGCTCCCTCTTGGACAGCACCATTCGCTTGCAGGGCCGGAATAACCGGACCTGGGTGGCTGAGCTGGTGCTGGCCAACTGTCCACTCAGCAGCACCAACAGCAAGGAACAAGGTGCTTATCATTTTTTTTTTTTACCACATGCACATCATTTCTTCCACTGAAAAATAATGATTTTATCATCTTTTTATCCAGAATAATGCATTATGAAACCTCTGTAATTTTGTCATTATTCTTTATGGGAACAAATGTTCCTCTGTTTGCATTATGACCCGGGTTCTCACTGAGTTTGCCCTGTTACACCAGCCTCCACTCGCCATGTGTACTTGACCTATGAAAACCCTTTGTCGGAGCCGGTGGGCGGGAGGAAGGTGGTGGAGATGTTCCTGAACGACTGGAAAGCCATCAGCCAGCTCTACCAGTGTGTCCTGAACTTTTCTTGCATTCTGCCAGGTAGGAGCATATTGACCTGACAAAGTGATCTCTGGAGTCGCCAATGAACCGACTCCAGAGATCAGCAAAGGCTCCTACACAGACTGGGAACACTTGGAATTTTAATTAAGTAGTTTCCAGGTGTGGAGAAATATTAAAACAAATGTATAAACTAGGGCTGAAGAGATTAAGCCCTAGTTTTAATGATTAATGAAATAATCAACTAGTTTAGTAATTGATTAATCATTAACTGGAGTCTACAGACTCAAAAAGGCCATTTGCTGAAAAACCAAACATCTTTAGAGCAGTAATTGAGCCAAGATGACATGTATACATTTTGCATTTCAGATAAAAACACCTCTGTCTGTAAATGTTTTAGCTAAATCTCCTCAAGTGGCAGGTTTAGCTTCACCTGGTTCAAATTCCCTAAACGAAAGCTAAGTTACTGCCTTTTAGCCAATAAAACATTTTTCTTATTTAAAAAAGGAACCAAGCGGTTTGTTTATGTTTTAATATATTTCTAATATTTAATGTAATTGGAAAAATCTGCAGATTTTCCATTTACATAATCTGTCCATTTTCTCCTGGATGCATTAATCCATCTTTTTGTCTGTTTTCCCATGCATTCTTTTATTAAAGCTGACCTTTGTATAAATATCTGTACACAACTCAAAGTGAAGTTTGGTACTCATGTTTTAACAATTGGACTTTGGAAATTTGTACCATGTAGGAATCGTGGAGTCTGGATTCTATGTTTTCTGTGTAGGAAACTTCACCTATCCTTTGTAAGCATCGTTTCTGCTGTGTAACGCGGCGATTTCTTCACTCCAGAAATGCCGCCTTACCTGAGCCAGTTCTCGGAGGTCCGGCTGTATAACTACCGCAAGCTGGTGCTTTGCTACGGCACCACCAAAGGCAGCTCTGTCACCATCCAGTGGAACTCCAACACGCAGCGCTTCCACCTCGCCCTGGGCACCGTGGGGCCCAACTCGGGCTGCTCCAACTGCCACAACATCATCCTCCACCAGCTGCAGGAGATGTTCAACAAGAACCCGAACGTAATGCAGCTGCTACAGGTACACGGTCAAAATCCTTAAAGCGGTACTCGTAGGAAAGTACATTCAAGTGGGTGCTTTGGTGTGCTGAACTTTCTAATAAATTGACAGTTGTGGGAAAAACAAGTTGGATGATCTTTAAGCCACAAGAGTCTTCCTGGAGGGACTGATTTAAGAAGCTGTGATCAGAAATTAAAGCTCAAAGTTATCCCAGTGTCAGCATTATCAAACAAACTGCACAAATATACAAAAGAATTTTTCTTAAATCCTTTCTGTGACTTTCCAGGTGCTCTACGACACACAAGCTCCTCTCAATGCAATCAACAAGCTACCAACAGTGCCCATGCTGGGCCTCACCCAGCGCACCAACACTGCCTACCAGTGTTTCTCCATTCTGCCCCAGTCCCCCACGCACATCCGCCTGGCGTTCCGCAACATGTACTGCATCGACATCTACTGCCGCAGCCGAGGAGTGGTCGCCATTCGAGACGGAGCCTACAGCCTGTTTGACAACACTAAGATCGTGGAAGGGTTTTACCCCGCACCAGGACTCAAGGTAAACGGGAGGAAGAGGATTCAAGAGAAACATCTAGTTGTACCTTTTTGATTTTTTTAAACTATGAAAGAGAAGATGCTTGTTTTTTTTTTATTTATTTTTGAATAAAATTTGAGTAAGTTTGATTATTAGATTTTGTCCTTGATTATTAGTTTTTTATTCGTAAAAATGCTAAATGTGAAGGAGCGCTAACAAACTGCTGCCAGATAGCGAAACACATTGTTGGCAGTATCATGCTCTGGGAATGCATTTCTTCTTTAGTGCTTCCAGGATGTCGGCGCATTCCTGAGAAAGTCTTAAATCAATGTAGCTAAAACTCAGGCCTTAAAATGTCTTAAATTAATTTAGAAATGTGAATATGTTATTCCCAGGTCTTAAGGTTGGTCTCAACAGAACTATTTAATCTCATACATTTATATCTATATATTTTTTGTCTTTATTTTTTCCCTCGTGGGACTTCTCTGCGAGGTAAAAATTTGAGTCCTACTACTATTTGAGTACTACTTTGTATTTACACTTAAGTGATGTTGATAGTTTTGCAGGACACTAGACACTAAAAATAACCCCAAAAACCAGTGACGTGTTTCAGTTTCTCCACATCATACATTTCTCTCTCTCCTCCTCCAGACATTCCTTAACATGTTCGTGGACAGCAGCCAAGACGCCCGCAGACGTTCCGTCAACGAAGACGACAACCCTCCCTCCCCTGTGGGCGTCGACGTGATGGACAGCCTGATGAACCAGCTGCAGGCTCAGCAGCAGCCCCAGACCATGAGAGGGGGCGCCGGAGGCGTCTACCCGCCCCTTACGTCACCGCCGCCGAACTATCTCGCCAACGTTACTCCGTCGCCCTCCATGATGCCCACGCAGTCGCCAGGTAACGGACATCGTGACTCCCTCTTGTACCTGTGAGCGTGGAGGTCTCGTTCCGTTTGTGTCGTCTCATCTCATTCAGACATTTTAGTTTGACTCCCATGTTGTCATGGTCACCGACGTATTTGTCGCCGGAGCAAATCATCTGAGAGCTTCTGCTACCACGTGTGCCCCCTTTTTTTTTTTTTTTTTAGTTTGATCAAAAATACAAGACCATTTGTGTTTTTCATGCAACATGTGCACATTGGGGAAAAAAAAAGCATGTGCTCAGCCATGTTTCCCTCCCTCCATTGGTCTCCATCTCAGTGCTCCAGCCAGACGCTACGGCCTCTCCACCAGCTTTAGCTTGTATGCTCACGAGAGATTGCGGTTGTGTGTGAGAGGAGCAGAGTCTTATGAGCCATTTGACGAGTGTGTGTGTGTGTGTATATATGCAGGGAACATCCATGCCTCTGGCTCCCCTAGCGGAGCTTTGAGGGCGCCCTCTCCTTTTGGCCCCACCCCGTCTCCGTCGTCTCTGGGCATAGCCATGGGCCAGACCAGCTTTGCCAGTCCCCACGGTAAGCAGCAGGAAGGGCAGTAAATGCTGGCCCCTGCTGGGCGAGGGGCATGAACAGGCCGAAGCGAACGTGACCAAGCCTTTTGTGCGCCACGAACATTTAAGACTTCTAGAGCCAGGGCACACAGTGGTGTATTTATGTCTGTGAGTGTAATGTTTAGCGACTGATTATTGGCTCTCTTCTCTCTAGGTCCTCTTGATCCCAGCTCTCCTTACACCATGGTGTCTCCCAGCCACAGGGGCCAGTGGCCAGGCTCGCCCCAGGTTTCAGGGCCTTCGCCTGGGGCCAGAATCCCTGGCATGTCCCCCGGTAATCCTTCGCTGCACTCGCCTATTCCTGACCCCAATTCTCCGCGTGCCGGGACGAGTAAGTACCGCTTTTTCAATACTAATACTAACTCCCTTAGGGCTGCACAATACATTTTAAATGCACAACTTTTGCAATATTAGTGTTTGCAATGATGCAAATTTAAAGGAGCAGTTGAAATGCAATGCTTGTTGGTTGTAATATTCACACTTTTCATTCTAAAAATACTCTCAGCCTCATTGCACATAAAAAGAGGATGATGCCAGAGATGATAAAATCATAGAACGTTGGCAGCATCATCGTGGTATTTGAGGAAGAGTTGAGAGAGGACTCTATATTTATTGCAAATGAAAATGCCATCAAAATATTTTAAACGCCACCATGACATATTTTCTAATATTGTGAGGATCAAAGTTTTTAAAGTTTTTACAAAGTTCTGATTTGCAAATAGCAGGTTTTTCTGATTCTTTTTTTTTATTATTTTTTTTTATGAACTATAAGTAAGTGGCATGAAATTTATTTATTTTGTTTTTGGTTGCCTTCCCTGTGTATGACAGACCTAATATTTTCTGTCACACAGACAAAACAAAGATGAAAGGAATATGCATCCATTATTAGTGATTAGTTGAGGTACATGGGGGAAAAAAATCTTTAATAAACAGAAATCTGAGCATTCCGTCATCCTTCAGTACAACAGAACAGTTACTTTGATCAGTATTTTAAATTCTGTTTTCCTACCTTTTTTTTTTTTTTTTTTTTTTCCGTCTTTGCCTTAGGTTCCCAAGTCATGCCTACCAGTATGCCTCCTCCCCGAAAGCTACCTCAGCGCCCCTGGGCTGCATCCATCCCTACCATCCTCTCCCACAACGCCTTACACGTGCTTCTGCTCCCCTCGCCCACCCCCTGCATGGTACCCGGCCTGGCAGGAAGCTACCTCTGCTCGCCACTGGAGCGCTTTTTGGGCTCCGTTATCATGAGGCGACACCTACAGAGGATCATCCAGCAGGAGGCGACGGTGAGTGCCTTATCATGAATCGCTTCTTGCGTTAAATTTGAATCTTTCCGCAGCACCGTAACCACCTGTCATGTCGCATCTGCTTCAGCTGTCGATTGTTAACTCCAACGAGCCAGGCGTGATCATGTTCAAGACGGATGTCCTCAAGTGCCGAGTGGCTCTCAATCCAAAGAACTATCAGACTCTGCAACTCAAAGTCACCCCGGAAAATGCAGGGCCCTGGTCCCAGGAGGAGCTTCAGGTGCTGGAGAGGTTTTTCGAGACCCGGGTGAGCGTGAACGCCTTTCACACCTAAATGACGCACCTTCACTTCGTTTTATCCTAATGATCTTTCTTCTTTTAATTTTCTCTTGTCAGGTCGCTGGTCCTCCCTTTAAATTCAACACCCTGAGTGCCTTCACCAAACTGCTCGGGGCTCCCACTAATGTTCTTAGAGACTGTGTGCGGATCATGAAGCTTGAACTGGTACATAGCTTTCATTCCTGCTTTAAAGGCTTCTGTTGTCTTGTTGGTGAATTCTGTACTGTAAAAGATGTGAACCAACACACGTTTTATCTGTGCATCTCATTTCTCTCTCACCAGTTCCCTGACCAGGCTGGACAGCTTAAGTGGAATGTCCAGTTCTGTCTCACCATCCCTCCCAGTGCACCCCCTATCGCTCCTCCTGGGACTATTGCTGTGGTGCTCAAGGCCAAAATGCTTTTCTTTGTAAGTTGCAACATCTCTCCTACCTCAATATACAGACCTTTACATATTTGCAGGAGCCTGACTGTGCGTGTGTGTTTGGTCATTTTTGTCTCACAGCTGCAGCTTACCCAGCGCATCCCGGTGCCCCAGGACCCCGTGAGCATCATTGTTCCCATTGTGTACGATATGGCCACGGGCCTCACTCAGCAGGCTGATATCCCCAGGCAGCACAGCTCGTCTGGGGCTGCAGCGCTTCTGGTCTCTAACATCCTCAAGAGGTTCAACGAGCTGCACCCTTCCAGGCAGGGTAAGACTCCCCAACCTCCCTAATCTGATATCGACTCCGATTCTGACTTTACGGTTAGTCGACCTTTCTAATTCGCTCTTGTTTTTTCAGGTGAGTGCACCATATTTGCATCCGTTCAAGAGCTGATGGCCAGTCTGTCGCTTCCTCCCAGCACTCGACAATAACCTGTTCAAACTTTGTCCTGAAACTGAACTGAGATCAAGTCCAGAGCTGACAAAAAAAAAAAAAGGAAAAGCGGTGGACTGAATCCAGCATGCCATCTCTCTTCAGCTGAAAACTTTGACTCGGAATGAAATCAATGCTGAATGCAAAGGAAGGAAAAAATTATAAATGTGTTATTTTTGTCCTCCAGACACTTGTAAGCAAAATTATCTATTGAAAATTAAGATTTACAAAAATATGTATATTGTTGTAAATTTGCTTGTCAGAAAGAAAATCAGGTGAGATAGTTTTTGCTAGATTTTGTTTTTCTTCTTCTTATGTTTATATTGTAGTTTTCAGGGGATAGATTCCTTAGCACACTATTTAATGATCTTCTTGCCTTTGTTTTGTCAGTATCTTTGCTTTTCTTTTTTTATTTGAATTTTTCATTTTCTATACTCTAAAACTGTGATAAACTTTATAAGCCAGTTGTATTTTACTAAGAACCATTTTGTTTCCCGATTGAAGGATTTGGAAACATGCTGTCTGAGTTTGCTATTTAATAAACAAAGCCCCGTGTTGGTTTGTGCTTTAGGGATCTTCCATTCAATGATGACTGTTGAAGTGCTCGCTCTCCTCAGAGCGGACTTTTAGAAAAAAATGATTCCCTCCCTAGAGAAGAAGCCCATTTCAGCTGGTATCTCCTTTTGGTGTGTATCTCATCAACGTAGATGAAGCTGTGGTTCAGAAGGATCCTCTTGAGGAAATTAGTCCATAATAAGAACATAAATTGGCCTAATGATAATTTAAAAAACTGTCCAGACACTGGAAACCAGCTTGTATATTTTAATTTTATAATACAGTAAAAAAAAAAATGTATACATTACAAATGAGATGCTGATTTTCATACAATAATTTAAGAAAACAGCATAGCTGTAGGGATTTTTTAAAGGCCTGTGGTAAATATTTCATGGTTAACTTAATTATCTTTAAAATATCACAGTGCGCTTATTTTCCATTACAAAAATATACGTTTTGATGTATGAGTTTCTTATTTCTGCCTCCTGTGAAGGGGAAAATAAAAAGTTAAATCACAGATAAATTGCATAGTACCAGCACCAGGATATATCGTGGTTCCCCAAATCATCACTGACTGTAAGCATATTGAATCTCAATTAATTTTGTGGCTCTTGACTCTTCCTCCAGACTTTTCGATATTTATCTTGCCCCTTTCTACTTCTGCCCTGGGCAACTGTCCTTGCACCCCATTTTGAAAACCGATACTGTGAACGTCCCTTCTACTCTGAAATGGACTTTGTTGTTTATGCATCGTTTTTTGTGGAACTTTTTTCTTCCACTAAACCTTCCATCAACATCCAACTTCCTTAGCAAAAACATTTTTGTGATTTATCCAATGACTGTCATCTGGACAACTGTCAGATCAGACTTTCCTACGGTTAAACAGGTTATAACATTTGCTAAATTTAAGCTTTTTATTCACTGCAACCACAGTCATCAAAATGAACAAACACACAGCACTGTGCAGATGTTCAATTCCATATTGTTTTTATAATATTCTAGTTTATTGAGATAAATAATAAACTGGAATCAATTATTTATCTGTGACAGCTTTAAGGTTTCATCCTTACTAAGTGATGCTGTGATCCTCAACCTTAAAGCATGACATCATCTCCCCAGTCTGCGTGGGGCTGGCGTTCAGTGAAAGCGACACTGAATGCAGTGGTAGCTGCCGTCCGCATTTCGTCATTGTTTTGTTTTGCTTCAATCCATTCGAAACCACATGGAAACGCAGGGAATAAAGGATGTTTCGCCACGCTGCGACGTTTAGTCGTTGTCATCTGCGAGAAGAAGAAGAAGACGACGACGACTTTCTGAATGAACAACCGGTGCTCATTTACCCGCCCGAGCCTTTGGCACTCGAACGCACCACGCGCTGTGGATGCCGCCGGGAAAATGCGTTAAATTAAATAGAAACATTGGTCGTTTGCCTTCCTGTGTTGCTCGTACAAGCCGCTGTCTTATGGCTTTTACCAGCAGGACGACATAAGGAGCCTCTTCGCGTCACGGCCCGGTTAGGCATGGCAGTCAGCACAACGGAGCCACTCTGTCAGCCCTGCGTCTATCACGAAGATTTTAAAGGTAAGACTTTGCCTCACGTCTGATTTCAATGTGATATGTGGAAGAATTAGAATTGAGTGTGGTAGAACTTCATCCTACAGGCTTTGTCTGCTTCCCCTAAAAACCTGACCACTCCCCTCCTGTCATCATCAAGCACCCCACAGAGGTCTGATGCATGGTGCATGGCTGTGGTGACACCTCTCTGTGAAGCGTTACATAGAGTAGATGGTAAAAAAAAAAAAGTAAAATAAGAAAATGTGCTGATGTGGTTTGGTTTGGTCAGTGGAGCTGCAGGTGAGGCGACCTCTGATGCCTGTTCGACTGAGTCCTGAGCAGGTGGGGCTGGAGATGCTGTGTCTCTGTGGGCAACTGGACCTCCTCATCAGGGCCCAGATGCAACAGGTAGGCTGGCCTCTGACAAACAAACAAACAAACAAACATACACATGACACGCTTATCCTAAAGTGCTAGACTTTTATGGAGTAAAAAAAGGGATAACATTATAAATAATTTGATCAAACTGTAAAAAGGAAATCTGATTGCTGGGAAATCTGTAAAGTCGCAATAAGCTTGGCATACATGTGTGAATACCATGAGATAGTTTGTTGAGCCGCTTTCTTTGTCTTGCACAGTGTTCTCCAATTATAAACGTCACATCAAAGGGTAGAACAGGTTTTAAAATCTTATTTTTATAAATTTTTTTTTACATTTTTACAACGTAAAGACTTTTGAAACTGTCCACTTTTGCACATAACCTCTGTTCATATGTGACGTGCATATCTGTCACCTTAATCTGTAAAATTAGAGCAATCTTAATATCATGGTTCTTATAGAATAAATTGCTTTTATGTGTGTTTTTCTTACACATGAAGCTTAAGTTTGTTCTTCAAATGTGCAGTTCCAGGAGCAGTTAGGTCAAGGCTGCAGCCCAGAAGAGTCGGACACCTTTCAGACACAAGGTATGATGCCAACAAAACCGTCAGGGATCATTCTGGCTTTGTTAAACTGTGCATTTCATGTATTTCTTCTATATCTTCCTATAGGATCAGAGATTCTTGACCAAATGCTGCAGTGCCTTGAACATCTACCAAAGCCTATGCCACAGCTAGAGGTATTACACCTAACAATGTTACCCTAATAAAATATAAATTTTTTCTTAGCACAGATTCAGTTCTCACGTGTTTCCGCAGGACTACCTGGACATGGTGGGTCTGTCAGCCATGTTTCCTCGTGTCGAGGTCTTCCTTATTCAAGGTAGCCCTGTTGATATGCTGGACCGGCCGCTGATGGATGGTGAGAAAATTTAAATTATTCCCAACCAACAAAAACAGAGCATTAAGTTATGTCTTTGCACTTTCTGGCAGCAATATCTCTTACAAATATAGCTATGCACAGTTGAATATGACATAGTTCTATTGAACAGATGCTTAATTGGACGTTAGTACAGTGTGTAAATGAAAACGTTTTAATGTTTTTACTGCGCTCCATAGCGGTACTATAAAAATAACCTGGGTTTGTCTCATCTTCCTAATATTTTCTATAAGACTACAATAACATCAAATTATTTCCAGGATGACGATTGTTTTAAGGGAGCATCCTTGATGATGCCCATTAAAAATTGAAAAAACTTGTGACATTTTGAGAAATTTCTTTACTTCTGTTCAAATATTGCATGAAGGCAAATCAATTATACTGCTGTCACAAATTACACAACAGGAAATTGTCATATTTGGTAGTAAGCACTTGTAACATGTGGGTTGAAAACATACAAAAAAAGATGCGTTTTGAAAACTATGCATTTTATTTGGATTTAATGTGAAATCCAAATCCAAGTGGTGCATAATTGCACCATTTGCAATTATGCACCACTTGGATTTGGATGCACCATTCGCAAAATGGTGCATAATTGTGAAGGGGATGGAAAATGATAAGTGCTATACACGGTGAATCATGTTGGTGTCATGCGGATATGCTTTTCTTTAGCAATTAAACTCAAAGCACTTCAGACCTGTACAAAGATTTCACCTTCCAACTCAACAACGACTGTGAAAATACAGTTATAAGTTCAATGGAATGGTTTAGATAAAAGTAGATTCATCTGTCAGAGGATTTTGCTGAACTAAAACGAACTAGGAATCTGTGTCAACACTTGCAAATTGTTGTTTTCATACTGTTACCTACCGTAAATAAAGGCCTAAGTAATTTTTGGCAAAAAGTGATTTTGGCAAAAATAGTAAAAAAATCAAAACCTCCTTCTTTCCAAAAGATGTTTTAAGCAAAAAAGTAACTTTTGGTAAAAAAATAAAAATTAAAAATTAAAAAAAATTATTGGGCCATCATTTCAGGAAGGTGACAAAATCCTCTCTATCCAGTCTGACTGAGCTTGAGCTTTTATTTTGCAATCCAGGTTGGAGATCATTTTACATTTCAGGAGTATTAAAACACACATGCTTTTTTTTGTTTGTTTTGTGCAAAAGTCATGTACCATTTGCCAACATCCTCATAATTATCCAATACTTTTTGCTGGCTTGTCACAGAAAATCTCATTGATAAAACACTGAAGGTTGTGATTACAGCATTAAAATATTGTTAAAAAGTTTAATTTTGTGCGCACACCACGCTTCCTGTAGCATTCTGCTGCCAGCACCAACCTCTGCTACTGTTCTGGCTACAGAATACTTCTTCCACGTCGCCAAACTGAACCAGCTGCTGGTGCTGAGTCAGCAGCTGGAGGAGGACATCAGGCACCTGGGAAGTCACAAATACATAGCCCACCAGCTCTCAGTTATATATGTAAGCGGGGTGAATATGTCTTCTGCTTGACTCCTAAACTGTTCTGCCTGTTCCTTAATGTGTCTCTTTTTTCTTTTCTTCTGAAGCAAGTCATCAGCTCTTTCAGGGGAATCCAGGTCTTTTCAGAAATAAAGAAGGACATTGAGACCAACTTCAAACAGATGAAGCAGTCTCTGGTGGGAGAGGAAGGCTGCAGGCATGAGCCTCAGCTGACAGCTCATTACATCAGCTGGTGAGTTTCAGCCTTCGAGAAGACGATGATTAATCCGCAGACAATCTGATTAAGAGGCCGTACTCTGTTCCCTCTCGTAGGATTTTGGAAATAACGAAAGGCCTAACGTCGCTGGTTCTGTCACTGCCAGAGGAGCTGACAGAGGACCTTCATCCGGCCTTTACCTTTGTGTCTCAGTTCTTGTCCTAGAACCAGAGTCACCCCCCGCCCCGCAAGCATCCCGGTAACTCCAGTAAGGATCCTCCTGCTATTAACTGAACTGAACCATGACTGACTTTTAAAAAGGTGCTATGCCACTTGACTCAACTCAGCAACATAGAGCTGGACAGCCTAGCTTATTTGCAGGTGATGTAGAGTTTTTGTTATTTTGTCGTTCTCATGTTTAGGACTGAATGACAGCTTGATGAAGTCACCCTTGCACTACTGTAATTATTACAACTTCTTTTTTTTTATATCATGGAAGAATAAAATGACTTAAAATGAATCTCTGACTTGGGTCAAATGTTTTGGGTATCCTTCCACAAGCTACACACTAGTTAATTTCGCAACAGTTTGAATTATGATCCACTCTTTTGGACAAAACTGCTGTAATTGTTTTCACATATGTCCTTTTGGACATTACCACATAGTTAGTTAAAGAGATAAACAAGACACAAAGCATCTGCGTGAACATACAACAGCATTTCTTTGTTTTTTATTTTTTCAGCCTTGTTTAATGGCCAAATGTTGAGTTTTCATTAGCTTTAAGCCACAGTCATCAAAATTGACTTTATTTTCTAAAAATAAACGCTTTAGATGTATAACTTGGAGTAATAAATCTATATAATGCTTAAATTTTACTTTAAAAAATTAATCAGTGAAATAAAAGACGCCATTCTACAATCTGTTTGTGGACTTCTGACCGCCACTCTATACGCCAAAGATAGATACATAGCGCCCCCTGTTGTTTAATTAATGTAAAACCAAGAAATACCATCATAGCTCCCGCCTGAATTGTTCACTCGAGAGTTTTTATTAAAAAAAAAACACGCCAGTAGTGTTTGAGTCCCGATACGAAAAACGCTGTAAAGTGTTAGCAGAAACAATAGTGCTACTCGCTTTTATTTATGCAAACCTGACATAAAGGCCGATGACGTATCCTTTAACCCAGCTGCGCCTCAGCTGCGGTAGCGGAAAAAAAAACCCTGTACGGGCTCGCGCGTTTGCCACCACAGCCGCAACGGGAGGGACGTAACAGACGTTGACCTTTCAGAGCAGCCTATCAGGTGTCAGCATTCCAGTTTGTAGCCAATCAGCTCTAGTTAGGCTGTCACTTAGCTTGACTGTGAGAGCTCTGTTCGACGACGGAGGAAATGAGAGGAAACCCTTTAAATTGTTTGACTCCGACATGCCGCAGATTAAAACCGAAACATCAATCAGCGTCACAAAGTCACGAACACGTGTAATGGAGGTAAGTTTAGACAGTGTAACAGTCACCTGTAGGTTATTGTCTACTTATTGTTATGTGTTGTAGCTGTTTTATCGGATTAAAGAAGCTACTGGTATTTATTTAAAATCGTAATTAGTTTTTTTTATATAAATTGTACAGTCTGATTTATTTTATTTTATTTTATTTTTGGACTAATTGAGACTACCAGCTGCTCCTACAGAAAGACGCAAAGTTGCGAGCTTTTGTTATTGTTTACGAACGCACGTCGTTGTTGTCTGCATAAGCATCCCTCTGTTTACACCATGGTGAGTCCGGTGTGAAGATATAGGGAGGAGATGATACCAGAACCTTCTGCTGCAGCCGCATCCAGATCTTCGGAGAAAAAGTAACTATTGGTTACCAAAGCTGTGGATTACGCTATTTTGATGTAGTTTTAAATTTCCCTCTAGATTTCTGTAATCAAATATGATGATGTGTTTTTGTTTTTTTGTTTGGTTTTCCAGTGCGAACTCTCAGGCTGAAACGACCTCCTCTGGAGCTGTCAGTCCCTCTGAGGATGAGTCGGGGAATGAGAACCGGCAGAAGAGTGTGGTGGGTTTCTTTTTCTACTGCTGCTGTTTTCCTGCAGAAATGCAGAGCAGAAATAGAGTGAAGGGACTCATTAACTAAAGTGAAGAGTGCAGGGATGCTTTTATAGACGTACAGTGGTTTGCAAAATTATTTATTTCAGTTTAACACTTTGTAATTACAACCACATCCATCCACCCATTTTCCTACACCCTGGTCCCTTACTGGGATCGGGAGGGTTGCTGGTGCCTATCTCCAGCTATCGTTTCGGGCAAGAGGCGGGGTCACCCTGGACAGGTCGCCAGTCTGTCGCAGGGCAACACAGAGACACACAGGACAAACGAACATGCACACACTCACTCACACCTAGGGACAATTTGGAGAGGCCAATTAACCTGACAGTCATGTTTTTGGACTGTGGGAGGAAGCCGGAGTACCTGGAGAGAACCCACGCATGCACAGGGAGAGAACATACAAACTCCATGCAGAAAGACAGGGGCCGGGAATCGAACCCAGAACCTTCTTGCTGCAAGGCAACAGCTGCGCCACTGGGCAGCCATTACAACCACATATATGAGTGAATTTCTGTGATATTTCAAGCATATTTTAATAAAAGTTTCCAAATAAAAATGTGTGATGGATTTGATTGATCATACAGTGGACTGTAAATCTTTTAGAAGTTTAGTGATCGAAATTAGGAAATATCTGTGAATATTTTTTACACCATAGGTTTTTTTTTTTTTAAACTGTTATGAATTTTAAGTTTGAAATCTCAATGCCATTACTGATGAAATGAAAATGTAATTATACAGAGACGAAGAAGAAGAGCTTGCGGTGTCTCTGAAAATGTCAAGAGCAAAAGAGCAAGAGCCAGCGGCAGCGGCAGTAGCAGCGTACGAAGGGCGCGGGGCAAACGCGCCAAAGAGAAGCAAGTGGAGGCAGTCACCCTGTTTGAGGTGATCACCATGGGCAAGAGCGCCATACAGGTAAGATGGATTAGCCAGCACACATTACCGATGGGCGTCTGCTACAGTGAAGATTTTCAGTTCAGTAAGATGTGGTTTTAAGATCTGATGCAGGCCTTTGTGTTGTTTTTGGTTTGAATAAGCTGGGTGTCTCCTTTCCAATGGATGACACATTTTCTGGTTGGATGGAGTCCCACAGACTTTGAAATGGACTTTTAGCCTCTTACACACTGCACTACAAGGGGGAGTTCTGTTAGGTTTTGAAATAATATTTAAAAAAATTACTCCTTTTTTTTTTTTACTCAAGATATTTCTTGGATTGATATTAAAATCAGTTTCATGATTTGAAGCATGACAACTAAGAGGGCAAATATGTCTTTGCATATATAAAGGTGAAAATAAAGTGGTGATAACAGATGAAAGGAAAATTTATCTAACGCCTCAGGCTCTTCCTATTAAACCAAGTGTTAAGTAAGAATATGTTCTTGCATAAATTAATTCTATGACTATTATCTGGTGCCTGGACAGGCGGTGATAGATGATTGGATCGAGGCGTACGTGACGGACAGAGACACCTCTCTTCTCGACCTCATCAGCTTCTTTATCCAGTGCTGTGGCTGCAAAGGCAAGCAGTTCGTACATAAATGCACATTTTCAAACTCCTTCCAGCGACCGGAAACAAGCCAGACACACACAGAACTGGTTTTATGCGGACGTCCTTTTGCTTTCGTATCCTCTCCAGGCGCGGTCACAGCAGAGATGTGCCAGAGCAAAGAGGACAAGCATGTGAAGAGTAAAATGGTCGAGGAGCTGGACGAGGTAAACACCTTTATATTTTGTCCTGTCCTCTCCCCTGCATGACTATGAAGAGAGGCTGACTTGAACAGATGTGGACGTCTATGTGTTTCAGGCTGTTGGTCTGCAGTACAAGCGATTCCTAGCGTTTCCATGGATTCTGACCGTCACGTGGCCCATGGATGCAGTCAGTACTCGCTTTCCTTCCATAGCAGATTTGTTGTGTCTGTTATCTTTAGATGATTTTAGCACCTTTTGTGCTATGCATTTGTATTTTTTTTTAAACCGCAATAAACTTTGTGTAACATAGATCTTGTTCTGTTCCATTAACTAGGAGTGGACATCTCTGTTAAAAGAAGAGTGGCACTGCATTGCCATAGCAACTTAATTTAATACAGAGCACTATGTGTTTTATGCATCATTATTTGGACATTTGGCTGTTTATATAATGATGTTACCTGTCATTTTGCAAGGCTTAAAGTCAATATGACAAAATAGTAATGCTCACATCTCCGCTGCCCTGAGATGAAATCCTCTTTCTGCTTCCTTCTAAACTGTAGGATAGTGCAGAGTATCCGCTCGTGCAGTCCGGGCCGTCCGGCCGCTGGTTTCACTCAGAGTTCTGTGACTTTGTGTCGGTGCTGGTGGCTCAGTGTCAGCACAGCGTCCTTTTCGACAGCTACCTGATGAACAGCCTCATCTCGCTGCTTACTGAGCTGTCCAACTCATACGTAAGGGCGTTCAGACACACGTGCACGCTCGCGGGTAAGAGACGGGACACATGTGGATGCAAATATGGAAGTCCAGCAGGGCCAAAAACATGTGATTTAAATTTTTATTATTGTTATTAATTTATTGCGCGTGCTTGTGTCAGATGTTTTGTTAAAATGTTATTTAAAAGTTTAATCTGACATGTTCTTGATAAGCAACATGCAAACTCTGCAGATAACATGTGAACAAGGCCTCAAAAACACACACACAGGTGGTTTTGGTCCATCTGGCTTTCCACACACACAATGCAGCAATCATTGTTAAATCATTTAACGTGGACTCTTTGATCTCAATGTGTGTGTGTCTGTGTGTATGTGGCAAGCGGTGAAGCTGGTGAGCTCTCTGCTGAGCGTGGCTCTGAGCCTGAGCGTCGGGATCGAAAACTGCCAGAAGCTGTACAACGTGCAGAGGACGAAGACGGTGAGACAGAAGACCCAGCAGCTGGAGAGGATGCAGAAGAAGATCTTGGAGGTATGAATTGTGGATTGAAGATGTTTGAAGGACTGAATGTTTGCTTTGTGTGACTGAATCGAATTTTAACACCGTCCGACACCCTTAAAAGTTGCAGGAAAAGAGAGCGGAGATAGAGAGTATGATGGACGTCATCTTCAAAGGAGTTTTTCTTAAAAGATATCGGTACGCAACACTTCTTACATTGCTGCTTGCAATTATTATTTTATCTTTTTAAACGTGTAGCGTCGACAGGTAATACTGCGCATATATCGTGTGCGTCTGTGTGCTTGAGCAGGGATATGCTTCCAGAAATTCGCTCCGTCTGCATGGAGGAGTTGGGCTTGTGGATGAAGCTCTGCAGTTCGTCGTTCCTCAATGATAGTTACCTCAAATACATGGGCTGGATGATGCATGACAAGGTCAACAGCTGCTTTTACGCGCAATTCAAGCAGCTTTTCAGATCCCGAGAACGAGCTGAAACTCTTTATACGTCGCCTTTCAGGTACCAGATGTGCGTCTGAAGTGTGTGTTAGCTCTGCAGGGCCTGTTTGGTGATCCTGTCCTCCTCCCTCAACTGGATCTGTTCATCAGCCGCTTCAAGGTAAACAAGCTTAAAGCCTTCAGCTGTACACTGTGTCTTGTGAATTCCTGTATTTTTCTCACAATGCAAAAATATTCACACCCCTAGAACTTCTTAGTATCTTATTGCGTCACAACTGCAACTTTTCTTAAAAAGAAAAACTATTTTAAGAGGTCAATACTTTTGAAAGGGGTATATTTAATATTAGCACTTATTTAAAATAAATCCCCGGATATACTCACATAAGAACTATAAAAATATTTGATCAAAACTTCCAGTTAAAAACATCCATATATCTCCCTGAGGTCCAAGCGTCCTTTATCATCGCTGCTTATTCTCCGTCCCGTTGTGTGGCAGAATCGTCTGATCTCCATGGTGCTAGATAAGGACAATGAGGTGGCAGTACAGACCATGAAACTATTGGTGCTAATCTCCAGGTAAGTTGTATTAATATTGATTCCATTGTTTTTCTCTTTTTGCTCCCCCGCCCTATCATCCTTCTCTTCCTGCTCCTCAGAGCCACAGACGATGTGCTGACATCTGAAGACTACAAGCAGCTCCTCCAGGTTGTTTACTCCTCTCATCGACCTCTTGCGGCCACTGCAGGGCAGCTGCTCTACTCAAGGTAAAAACGCCTCCATCGCTTAGCTGAATATGCTAATTGACGTGTTTTGACAAAAAACGAGAAACGTCATTGGTCTGTTTCAGGATTCTCAGCGCTGTGGCTCCTACCTCTGGAGCGGAGGACGAGCGAAGACAGCAGATGTATGACGGACTTAAAGCTTTACTGCGGTTTTATCAGGAGTCTGAGGTGACAGGTTTTTTTTTTTATATATATATATATATTTTAGTTTGCAAAAAAAAAAATTGTTGCATTTCATGTTTAATGGATGTTTTCTTCTCTTTTTTTGTTTTTAAATCATGTAAACCTTCAGCTCCACAAGCATGTTGTTTACCTGGTGGACAGCCTGTGGGACTGTGGTGGGTCTCTGCTGAAAGACTGGCCCACACTCACAGCTGCACTGCTGCACAACAGCTCAGGTAGGAAAGCATGCGTGTGAAGCTGCTCTCTCTTATACTAAACATGACATAACACTTGTCACGAACATGAAGGAGTCTTCATGAATTTCTATGACTGTCGTGCTGAAGTCTCATTTGGTAAATAATGACACTTTTAGTGCAAAGCTGCGTTAAAAGTAAATTAAAAGTGTCAACTTTGCATTAAAAGTGTCATTATTTTCCGGATGACACTTCATGACACATTCATGAACCTTCATGTTCATAACACGTGTTGTGTCACGTTTCAAACAGCCTCACGTCAGTCTTACGCACACCGCTTCAAAAAATATTGTTTTTGCTCTGCCATGTAATATAACTGCAACATATTTTGAAGAAAATTCTTTAAATTTGTCAGTAGTTCCAGAATTTTATAAAACTTTACAATATCTTATGCATATATTGCATGAATGCTTGTGCTGCAGGTTTTACTCCAGCAGAACAAGCTGTGGTTGTGGAGATCCTGGTTGCGTCGGTACGTCAGGCCACCGAAGGGCCAGCTCTGGTAGGGAGGAGCGGCGCCAAGAAGGTCAGTGTGTAGTGAAAGAATACTGAATGATTTCTCACCTTAGATCTGGTAAAACATTGCGGCTTTAAATATAAACGAACAAACTTTGTCCGCCATCAGATCATGAGCAATAGAGAAAAGAAAATTCAAGCCGACGACTGCCTAAAGCTCACTGAACATCTATTTCCTGTGCTTCCCAAGTTGCTCTCCAAGGTATTTGTAACACATGCTGCAGTCCATGCAATAAGCTCAGTTCACTCTACGTGGTAAAATAATGTGAATTATTTGATTGTGTTTCTGCAGTTTTCATATAGTGGCGACACTGTTGCTTCCCTGATGCGGATTCCTCAGTACTTCCACCCAGACAGTCAGGAGGCTAAAAACACACAGGTCTGCATCATATATTA
Source organism: Phalloptychus januarius (assembly GCA_902982915.1). Lineage (NCBI taxonomy): Eukaryota > Metazoa > Chordata > Actinopteri > Cyprinodontiformes > Poeciliidae > Phalloptychus > Phalloptychus januarius. The sequence goes on from CADWAE010000230.1 coordinate 2,983,238, forward strand.
CATAATAAAAGATTTTAAAGTGCAATGTTTTTCTTATGTAGAAACAATTGGCGATATCCATCCATCCATTTTCCAACACCCTTGTCCCTTTGTGGGGTTGGGAGGTGCTGATGTCTATCTCCAGCTATCGTTTCGGGCGAGAGGCGGGGTCACCCTGGACAGGTCGTCAGTCTGTCGCAGGGCAACACAGAGACATACAGGACAAACAACCATGCACACACACACTCACACCTAGGGACAATTTAGAGAGACCAATTAACCTGACAGTCATGTTTTTGGACTGTGGGAGGAAGCCGGAGTACCCAGAGAGAACCCACGCATGCACAGGGAGAACATGCAAACGTCATGCAGAAAGACCGGGGCCGGGAATCGAACCCAGAACCTTCTTGCTGCAAGGCAACAGCTCTACCAACTGGTGATAATTGAGCTTTAATCAAAAAAAAAAGTTTACCTTTTAAACATTATCCAATGTATTTCATCTCGTCAATCCACAGCAGCGTTCTTACTTTTTTTTTTTTGCGTCTTAGCTTTCGGTACCGATAGATTTTTGTAAAGTTACATGGAAAAACGAGGCAATAGGAGCTTTAGGAAGACAACTAGTCAAATATTATTTCTGTTTTTTTTTGTTTTTGCATGTCTAACTGAACAAAAATAGAAGATAACCATTCTGTGTGATGCCATTTGTGCAGTCGGTTTCAAGCCTGATGACAGAGATGGCAGCTGTTTTGGACCTTCACTCAGGCCCTGCGGTTCTGGAGGCAGCGGCTCAAACATACCTCAGTCTGTGTGGCGATGGCGCGGCCTGGGCCGCGGCAGCCAGAGCCTCGCGGGACTCTCTGGTCCAGCGCTGGGTGGACCGACTGACGGAGATGATGGGGGAGTCGCTCAGGGTAGGCGCCTCGGCTCCCTCTGGGCAGCCAAGTATATTTTTAGAAATTAGCCGTCATCTGTTTTCAGTTCCTTTGTTGTATCGGCCATACTTTTGTCAATTTTGGATTCTGACGAGATAAGCAGGCAGTGGCCAACATGTGTGCTCAGGTTTCCTATGCAGTATTCAAAAGTCTGGAACAGTTGGGCTTTATGATTTTGCAGGTCTTGATAAGTAGGGGGGGAAAAATGAAAATGTGTTATGGGAAAATGTTTGTGGTTCCAGGCTTCAGATAAAAATCTGAATTCCTGAAAAATATTGTTATTTTTTTGCTTGAACTCGCATTTAAATTGTCCCATCTTCAATTTTACCACATCACAACTTGAGTCTTTGTCCAGTTTTATTTATCCTTCCGTGTTTTGAGTCACAGATAAATGCACACTGATTTTAATTAGTTAATTTCTATGTTTATTTTATAATTTTACAGTTTTTTGGACTCTAAACATTCTTAGATCAAGGATATCAATTACCCTACCTTTTGTCAAAAACAGATTAAATCTTATACTAAAGTTACAGACATTTTAACATCCAAAATAAACATTAAACATCCCAGAAATAATTTTAAAAGGATATGTTTTCAGAGTAGTATATTCCAGCCCAGTTTGAAAAGTCTAAATGTTATGGATTTATAACTAGAGCTTATCTAGTCAATATTTGAAAAAAAAAAAACATTGAATTATTATCATATCAGATTGGAAGTTAACTTCAATATGAGTTTTTTTTTTTCTTTTCTTGTGGTAAATGCTTTTCTCACAAATTTCCAACTGTTTTTAAAAAATTGCTAAGAAAATCTAATAAATGGAGACACTGGGGGTGAAAAAAAATACAGGAATTTCTAGTGGAATTTTTTCCAGGAACTCTTTCACACTTCAAAAATGACTTTGGTTTTAGAAAACAGAAGATCTGCATAATCTATCCAATAATTTAATTAGAGAAGTCTCATGTTTCGTTCATGAGCGTTGAATTGATGAATCCCACCTAACCGGGTCGTTTTGCTGTTCGTTCGCTCTCTTGCAGTGCGGCTGTCTGTCTGCTGAGGAAGGCGAGACGAGTCAGATCGCAGCGACACTGAAGAAACTCAGAGCTTTCCACAAGTGAGATCTGGCCGACGAGGACGCGCAGCGAACTCAACAGTTCAGTGTAAACCACTTCCAGATCCATCCCGTTCCAACCTGTTTCTGTCTGCGTTGTTTTAGCTGTCATGACCTCAGTCGATGGAGTGTGTTTGATCTACTGTGTCCTCTCCTGACGGAGGATGGCAGCCTGGAAGGGCCACCGCCAGAGGTACCGTCATTAAATTAGACACTTTTAATGTTTATTTTTTGCTCTGATTAGGTGTCATTTCCACAGGTGCTGGAGGAGGCACTGCAGTGCATGTCGTTTGCCATGCTGTGGTCCCTCAGTACGAGCAGCCAAATTCTAACTTGCAGAGTGAGTTGCGTCTGTGTCATGAAAGCATGGTCAATCTGTGTCATGCTTTCGCTGATGCAATGCGTTTTCTTTTTCTTTTCTTTTCTTAGGAGAACGCTGTGGCCCAGAGGCTCCAGCTGCGTCTGTTCTGCGAGAGGAGCTACCGGTGTCTCTCCCACTGCAATCAGAGCGTGAAGAATCAGGTACAGCAAGGGTGAAGCCGTCCGAAGAACAGATTGCCACCTTCTTTCCTAACCGTTCCCTTTTCCTCAGGCATTCCTGGGGGTCTGCGATGTCCTGACAGCTCACTCCTACCAGCTGCAGGTGTGGGATCCCACCTGCTTCGGCCCTCTGCTCTACACTCCCAGTCCCAAACTGCAGAGGGCGCTGCTCACCTTCGTATGCATGAACGTGTTTGTCGTCCCAGACAGCGACAACCAGAGTAGAGGTGAGATCTTCTTTGTCTCAAAAAGTTGCGACGGAAGTTGAAGGTGTAAATTTCAGGAAGTTTGTGACGTTAGCCCCAAAAAAATTAAAAATATTATAATGTTTTCACATTGAAAATATGTTAGACAATTATTTAATTTCAGGGGAAAATATTGTTATAGTTACTTTGTGTTTTTCTGATATTTCTGTCTTCTGTCTGAGCATAGACATTAGGAATTTTAATGAGAAGAAACACAGAATAAAATGGGACAAAATTCTTAAATTAAACATGTTATTTAGAATTTATCATGGTTTGTTAACCAATTAATTAATCAGGTTCTGGGATTTTGGGAATTAAACCTAATTAATTCATAATTTTGACACTTATGGCTTTCAGAAAATGAAAACGATAAAAATTCAGTTTCTCAGAAAATTAGAACATGCTCGATTAGTTGTTTTTTTTTTTTTTTTTAGATTGAGCTGTTGAACTACTGAAAAGTATCTTAAGTGTTTCTCCTCCTGCAAAAATGACCTCATCAGTGCAGAGTGGCACGACAGCGGCCCTACCCTGGCCATGCTGGGTTTGTTTTCTCTTGACTATATAGAGCAACACAGGGAAGACTGAGGTTAAATCAAGCACAGGGCACTGAAGCAGGTTCTGGTACTTGAGGCGGTGAGATCAGGTGATAGCATCATACTGAAGACTAAAATCAGCATTTTTATAAAACGTGTCAGCGGAAGGAAGCGTGAAAATCAAAGTGGTTAATTGGTGGTATGTGATATTCTAGTTTTCTGAGAGTTTTCAAGCTGCGAGCAACAGTCAGTAACATTAACAGGAATAAACGCTTGAAATGCATCACTTTGTGTGTAGTTAATTAATGTAATCTGAATTGAATTGCTGAAGTTAATAAACTTCACAATGATGTTCTACCTTATGTAGGTTTCCGTCAAAACTTGACGAGAAAATTAAGAGGAAAAAAAGAGCAGAGGGTAAAAAAAAAGTGATGTTTTTGTGAAACCAAGAACATTTGCACATTTTGGGCCTTTGTAATTTAGGTTGATCAAACCATCAGAGAACACAAAATGTGAACAAATGTTTAGAAGATTTAAAAGATGACAAGATGTTGCTTTTTATCTGCAGCGCAACAAAAAAAAAACAAAAACATGAAAATACAAAAATAAAAAACAGATTCGGCTTCATTCTGCATAAAGTTTCTTTTTGTTGTCTGTTGTTGGAGGCCGGCGGAGAAGTACAAGTGCAGAGTTGCACACACAAAGCTAAGTATGGAGAACTTTCCTTCCCTGCAGTGCTGCACAGTAGATGGCACTGTCACTCCGCGTCGCCTCAGAGCAGAAACCCTGCAGCTTCCTGCGCTCGCAGCCACGCCGCTTATGAAACGCACGGCCACACGTTTGGCTTAATAAGTGGCAGCAGAGCCGCTCGCCGACTGTGAATGTCTCCCGATTTCCAACCTGGCCTGACAATTGACCTCCCCACCCAATTACAAAGGAGGCTCTGTTAATACCTCCAGACTGAAACAGGATTGACTAATTTGTATGGAAGCGTGTTCGACTTTGTTATGCAAAGCGATGCAGCGTGTAAAACCCTACGGCGGCGGCGGCGCGCTCCCCTTTGATTCATAATGAGGAAAACTAGAGTGACGTGAGGGGAAAAGTGGAAATAAATAAAAAAAATTCTTTGCAGAGTCCTGCAGGTAAACGTCTGAATTCATTCACCGCGTCCGAAATGTTTCATTGTCTCTCACAGCAGCTTCTGCTTTCGCAGACATATTGCATCCAGAATGTCCGGGAAAAAGCCAATAACTGTCCTGGTGGGACTCTCTTAAACGTTCAAGCAAATGTAATCCGGGATTATTGGCTTTTGAACATGTAATAAAAAGCTATTGTTTTATTGGATATTCCTGGTAATGATTTTGTTACATGGACAGTGTTTTCTATTAGCTGCGGGATCAGAGATCACTCGGAGGGCAGGGGCACTGAGGTAAATCAAAAAAAAAAAATCAGGACAATCTCTTTCCGTGAGAAAATTCCATTAACTGTGGCTCGCCTCCGAGAACGTTTTATTAGCCTTGTGAAAGATTGAAGCCACATGGTGTCACACCCATAACTACAGTCTGATGTTATCTTTGATTTCCACCTGCTAAAGCCATCGTCCCCAGACTCAAACTCTCACTCTCCCCCGTTTAGGCTTTGTTCTTTTCTTTTTTCTCTTCCCATTATATGATTCTGTGTGATTAATCCCTGTCTTTTTTTTTTTTTGGGTGGTTTCCATGTTTTTCTCCTCGTCTTTTTTTTTTTTTTTTAAACTTCTTGACCATTTCACATCCAATCACATGTTTGGACCGCACCCCTCCCCTCCTCTTTCTCAGTCTGCGAGAGCTCTGAAGGTGAGAGGCTGGAGGAGCTTCACAGGAGAAGAAACCTGCTGGCGGCCTTCTGCAAGCTGATCGTCCACGGAGTGCTGGAGATGAGCACGGCGGCAGAAATCTACACGCACTACGTGAAGGTGAAGGTTAACTCCGTCAGATGGGTCGGATCCTGGAGATCTAATCACGTTCATATATACGTATTGATTTGTGATTATTATTATTATTATTTTTGCTTTTGCAAAAACCTGTGAAGTTCTTCTTACATTTCACGACAAAAACTTGTATCTTAAAAGTTGTGTGTTCTGTTTTTCCTTCCATTTTGTGTAAGAACAGCTTTAAGTTTTTAAATTTTACTCCCCAAAGTCAATCACTAAATACATAAATAAATAAATATTTTGCTTGGATTTATTTTTTTATGAAGCATCATAAAACTTTCTGAAACAACGTAACATTTCGATGAATATTCATTTGACTCAACTTTTTCATTTCTGCAACAGATGTTCTTTACTTTTGCGCGATATTTGACATTTCATTATTGTGCAAAATTTTCAAAAGAGCAATTCTCCCCCCACACAGGAATGATGTAAACAAACAAACAAAAACAAATCAGTTTGGAGGCTTTTTGTGCTTTTTTCCCCGCCCCTCCTATGCACCCATTTCTAAATTAAAATGACTTGCATGAATTCTTATAGTGCATTGTGTCCGGGCATGCTACGTCCAAGGACAGTCAAAAATACGGAAGAACACCACCAAACGATTCGGGGTCTGGTGATGCATTCAATTTGCCTCGGGAGTTGAACTTTGACCTGGCGATGACGTCGAACCAGAGCTGTGCAAGTCTAAAAAAATCTGTTATTTATTAATTACTGTCGTGTTGATAGTAAAGTACTGCTGTATTTTTTTTTCCTTTTTAGTTCAGATACTAAAAAAAATAAAGTTTCATCACAGAGAGTGAATATATATGTTATGATCCCCAACTTCCTGAAGTGATGTTCCTTCTAAAAGGTAAAAATTGAGGTGGTCAATTTGCATATAGCATGTCCAGTGCATTGATGTTTTCATAGGATGTAAATTAGTAACATTAGGCATGATTGGTAATAACGGCATAATTAAACAATTTTTGAAGTTCCGGTTTGTTGAATATTTTATTCAGGTAAAAAACATGCATCAACGTGCAGCTGAGCTGCACTAACGCCGTGGGATTTAAAGAAATAGCAAACGGTGAAAAGTGCTGACCACATATTGCAAAATTACTTTTTAAAATAATTTATCATTATTTTTTTGTCCCCAGCATTACAGCGACTTCGGCGACATCATCAAGGAAACGATTTACAGGACCAGACAGATGGATAAAATAGAGAGCACTCGTACTCTGGTGCTCTGCTTGCAGCAGGTAAGTCATGGTTTGCTCATCCCAAAAAAAAAAAAAAGCAACCTTCTCTTCTGTCAGGATGGCTGCTGATGCTTTTGTTTTCCCCCCACAGCTGTTTGTGCAGCTTAAGCGGGAGCAGGAGAGCGGTGGCAGGGCTCGCTCAGGAGTGCAGACCTTCACCTGCATTAAGGAGCTGGCCAGGCGCTTCGCCCTCACATTCGGAGACCTTGTCAAGTTTCGTGAGTGTCTCGTCATGGTCCACAGGTCAGCCAGGCCGCTTTCGGATTTGGCGTCGGTTCCGATCGTTCCCCGCTCGCTCGCTCACGTCTCTCGTGCGAATGCCTTTAGGAACGGCGTCGAGTTTGTGTTCCGAGAATTCAGACAGACGCCAGACGTGGCAGCGCCGCCGTTCCTCTCCTACCTGACCATCCTCAGCGAGTTCTCCAACAAGCTGCTCAAACCAGACAAGAAGGCAGTGTGAGTGCTGCAGGCAACTTGGACGAATATGAACTTTGACATTTCTCAAACTCTTTATTTATTTATTTTCCTCCCTCTCTGTCTTCTCAGGCTCTCCTACCTGCAAAAACACACCGCCGAGCACATAATTGACCTCAGGGAGGATCGCTGGCAGCCGCTCATCTACTATCGCGCCTCCTTATTGGCCGTGGCAGAAATGGAGGACGCCGTGTCGTACGTGAGCTCAGACAGGAGGCCCTGCCTTCGCAGTCGCTCTCCCGTCTCCAAACAAAAACTGGAAGGTATGACCCGGCGCCTTTCACGACAGAAAGAGAGCCAGGGCTCCGACATAGTCTGGAAAAGTAGGGAGTTTGATTTAAATGTCTTGTAGTTCGGGGTAAGTTTGGAGAGAAAAAAATTAGCATTTCCAGACTTTATTCTCTAATATTGTCTTTTTATTTGTACGTCCTTCATTCCTTCTCTGCTTTCTTTTACATTTTTGTCTTCGTCTTGCCTTTCTCTTACACCTTTCTTTGTGTTCTTCCTTTTCCCATTTGTGTCCTTCTTTCCTTTTCTTCCCTGCCTTGTTTTGATCTCTTTTGTACTTCCTTTCTTCTCTTCCAAGCTGAACAATATATTTTGTTCTTGCCTTCTTTTTTCCTTCTGCCTTCTTCACTTCCTCATGTCCATTCTGTCCTTCACTTAGTCCTTCCTTTTGTAGTGTCCTTCCATTCTTTATATCTTTCCTTTCTTCTATTGTACTTCCTTCCTTTATGTTCATCTTTTCCTTCCTTGCTTTGTGTCCTCCCTCATTTCCTTGCTTTGCTTCCTTCTTTTTTTGCTCTTTCTTCTCTTGTTTTCCTCAGTTTTTTCTCTCATCCTTCTTTCCTTCCTCTGTCATGATTTAGTGGTGAACTTTAGCGTTTCACATTTTGAAATGAGCGTAAGGAACAGAGTCTGGATAAGTTTGTCGCTGACACGTTTTTACCTCTTCCTTATGTTTTCAGGACACAAGTCCCCAAGTCAAGGTCGCCCAGCTGAACACGTTACTAAGGTTAACAAACCCAGTACCAGCCACAGGTGATAAAGCTTACTCTTTATTTTTTTTAACTATACACAATTTTTTTCACATTATTTTTTTTTACCCAAATCACCTCCTCAGTTCTCAGGTGAAGGCGGGCGACGCGGATCCGTTCTCCATCCCTCCGGAGCTCCATGGAAGAAGCTTCAACATGGCCGCCGTCGTCCTCGGCAACAACAGCGAGTCGGACGACGGCAGCGTGGACATCGAGCTGTGAGGACCAGGAAGTGGGAGCGGATCATCTGTCCTTCCATCAGAGTTTCTCTTCTAAATCTGCACCTGATGACTAGCGTGCTCTGCGTCAAGCTGTACAGAGATTCAGACTCTAATGTTTTGTTAATTAGTCTTTTAAGTTCTAAAGACAAAAATATGACCAAAAACCACCAAACAAAATCATGTCATTTAAGTTTTAATGCTGTTTTTTATTTTTGTCATATCCAAAAGCACTTTTTTTGTTTCCAGCAATACTTTTTTGTTTCTGACATAAGCTGGTGGTAGTTAGTGCCAAGCTAAGAAACACTATTTATTTATAAAAGGATACAGGGTTCCTATACAGTCTTGAAAGGTTAAAAAAAAATGTTTTCCTTTACAGCTTTCCAGGTTTGGATAAGTACAGAGAATACCAAACTAACAATGAAAAAAATCTGTTTCCTGCCTTGTTTCAATTTTCTAAACTTGTTACATACGGGAAACATTGGGATTAATATTTTGATGATATTCCAATTTGCTTCATTACAATCGTTATGAACTTAAAACCCAAAATTGGATTCACACTCAAGAATTAAGAAAAGGGACGTTTTAGTTTTTCTGACAGAAATGTCACTTTTGAAATGCATTTTTATTTTGCAGAGTTACAAGAAAGAATTAAATATCATGAACTGAAGCTACATTTAAATCATATCATGACAAACCTTTAATTTTGTATTATCCCAGATGTCAAAAAGCAGGTGTGTATAATGGGACATGTTGGCAAGATTGCAGGAAAAATCTAGAAAACTGCGACTGGAAAGGTCTGAAAATGAGAGAAAAAAATAGAGATGTGTGGGAACCCTGTGGAAATCACCGATTAAGACTCAACTGACTTTCAGAGACTTGAGTGTTTTCAAGAAAAATGTAAAAATACCAGAATAACCGGAAATGCTGAATCACAGAGAAGCATGGAAATGTGTAGCAATGTCAACATCTGGATAGTTAAAAAAAATAATCACCTAAAGAAATAAAGCTAAACACCTATGTTGTTTTTTTGGGATTATTTTAAAACCCAAAGATCATGTGATAAAACAGGTCTTGTGTACATTTACTTTTTATTTATTTATAGTATTTAAAGCGTCAGAATAAAACATCCAAACCATTTTACAATGTAGAAAATCACTGAAAAAGTTTGTACTTACAAACTAATAACAGCTTGAAAATCCAGTGAGAAACAGTTTGTAACATCTTGTGCGTACGAACCAAGCAGCCGTCCCAAAATCAGAAAACCGTCCAGAGCGTCTTTTGTACATATCGGCAAAGAGTGACCGACTCTGTAGCAGTGAAACATTTTTATGTTTTCCTCCTCCGGCCTCATAAATATCATTTACGTTTGTTCCTTGCCAGCCACTGGATTCATGCCGAAGCAGTCGTCAAGGGATGAGTCGGAAAGTGTCTCTTCAACCTCTTGGTTGATCAGGGTTTGATTACACAAATATGATTTCACATCAGCTACTATTTGTATTATGTTACTATTATATAAATTTTTTTAAAGCAGTGCTGTAATATAAAATGCATCTTTAAGCTCATCGATTTAGCTTTTTATATCGGCGTCAGATTTCATCAGCTCTGTTGGCAATTATTTATTGTCATGACAGTTTATATCTATTTGTAGTGTAAATAATTTGAATAAAACAATATCTGTAACCTTTTTTTGTAGTTGATAATCTCTTATTGATGTATTCAAGCCTTGACCATATTGAAAAAAAGTTTAATGTATTTTATTATATGGAAAGTTTATTTCTCACAAGTTTTTTTTTTCCTACAAAGCGACTGTCTAAATGGCTCTTAAGCCCCAGTTGAGACATTCACAGTGTTGATCAGTAAAATAAGTGTCCCTTTAATAACTGTAGCTAAAATATTTCAATATTTAGAAAGACTGGATGCTTATTTTGTCATTCTTAATTTATTTTTGCAGCACATAAAGCCTGTACCTGGATTGTCCTCAAAATACTAATATCATTTTGCGTCATTGCTCCTTTCTGCCACTTTATATACACAAAACATTTCTCAGTGTTTACCTTCCTGTCGAATCCTTAAACAACATAACCATGTGGAAAACGCCCAAAAAAAAAAAAATTACTTTATTGCTTTTGGCATCTGAACATTTATGCAGGTGTGAGTGCACAGCAGAAGTAAAATGGTGACAGAGCAATATGGGCAAGTGGAAAAAACTAAAGAAAATCATACATTCTGAGAATGTCCCACATTCTTTTCAGATGAAATTAGTCAATACAGTATAAAAACCAGCACTATTCCTTTACTGTTGTAACTAAAGCTTCATTATTAATAAAAAAAAACAAAAACCCAAACGTTCCTTTATTTCCTCTCAAAGCACATTCACGCAAAGTACCATAGAAAAAAAAAAAGAAGTCTAAAACTCCACATCATTTACAACACGGCAAACTCATAAATATGTACAGAACTTCATAAATTCATCTGAAATAATTTAGAAATCCAACTCTACATTAAAGTCCTAATGAACGCAGACGCGTACATTATGCGGTTTGCGTGGTGTGTGTGTGGTCATGTGAACGGCGAGCAGAAGGCTTTGACTGTGGCTCATTAGGAGTTTACAGCAACAGACCCTTTAAGCATTTTACAGCCTCGTAGAAAAGCCCTTTGATATGATTACTGGAATGTAACATTAGCCAATAAATCTGATCCCCGAATGAAATCAATAAGGTCTCTTAAAACTGTTCAGGGAGATCTGGTGTAGAACTAATGCCGTTTGGCAACTCCGATGTCTTGGTGCAGCAGGACTTTCCCTGAATGATCCGTGACGGTAAAGGCTTCTTAACAATAGTGAAAGAAAGAAGAAGGAAGAAATAAAGAGCTACGGCTTTCAACATTATTAAGTCATCTCTGGTGATTTTTTTCTTTTCTTTAAGTGTAAAGCATGAAAATATAAAACTGCCTCTGAGTGCTGAAAACCCTGCAGCGCCGCACACTTTCTACCATTCGTTCGTTAGACGTTCGGGACTTCATGATGTCTCGGACGTCTTCTGGTTTTTGAGTCTAGTGGATTTATTATTTTTTTCTCCGTGTGCGTGACGCTGTTTTCATAACCGCGTCACGTTGACTGTAATGTACGGAAGAGGGAAGTGATAAGTGGGTTTTTTTTTTTCTTTAGTTTTTTTTTTGATGCGGCTTCGGTCATTCGAAGTCGTCTTCGTACTCGTATTCGTCCATGTCCAGGTTGCAGTGTGGCGTGGGGATCTCAAAGAAGTGTCTCTTTGTCAGACCCAGCTCGCTGGAGATGTGCTGCCCCAACAGGCTCAGGGGATTATCATACCTAAACAGACACAAGGAGACAGGGATTACCAAGAACACCAGTTGATGGATACCAATAAATCCTCTGGAAATTCTCTGCAGGACGCCGAGGTGCTTTTAATTAATGCTGGGTTTAAACAATCATGGTGAAAGCGGATCCCGAGATTTACGGCACTGTTAGAAGAGCCCGCCAATCGACAAAGGAAAAACAATGAATTCAGGTGTGTGTCCTGCAAAAGTATTCACGCCCTTTGGGCTGTATTTCACTGGGATTTTGTATTTTTTTCAGGATAGACCAATACGAAGCGGAAGGACGATGACACGCGGTTTTCCGTCTCTACCAGCTATTTCTACACATTCAACAGCAATATGGGGGTAAATGCATCCATGCTAAGAACACAGGGTGGGGAAACACGTTTGCTTTCTTGCCAGGAGTTGAAGAATAATCGAACCTGGCGGCAGAGGACGGTTTCTCATCGATGAGAACTCTCCAAGAGATCGCCGCTTTTCTGCAAAGCGTGGTGCTGGCAGAGCTTTAAAGGACGCCAAAAGCTGGAGTGAGTGAAATTAGCCTCCTTGGCAAGAACGCAAGTAAAGTAGATTGTTGAACCGCGTCTCTTAGGAACCAGACGTGACCGGAAAGGCCATAGGAGCACCACACGAAGGCATGGACAGATGAGGAGAAGCTTTCTCCAGGTAACATAGAGATTTAAATGTAGAAGCTGTACGTTTCGGTACTACTACTACTTCCTTTCCATCTTGAATGTGCGAATATTCGGTGGGGAGAGGATAGACGCTAGGAGGAGCAGGTTTAGGTTGAAACTTTCCCAGAGAGAAGGAACAAAACAAAAAAGGGAAGGAGGAAAACGATTGTCCCTGCTGAAGCCCTGAGTGTCTTACCTGCTCTGAGGAGCCGCCTGTCTTTAGAGGTCAGTGGTGTTCCTAAAAGCGCCACACAACATGCCTGTCAACAGCCTGGCTTTATCACTGATTCACTGTCAGAGGGGTTGGGGGGGGGGGGGCGGAAGAGGGGCTCATCTGCTGCTGCACATTATCCTCAGTCAGAGCAAGCTGGCTACATGAAACGTCCACCATGACAGACAATTCAAAACAACCAGACTTTTCAGCTAATGCACCTTTCAGAAGCTTCCATTCTTAGCATCAATAAATACACAGCAAACGTTAAAATTCTAGCTAACGTAAGAACTCTAAAGCATCATCAGCGAAAAACACAATGGTATTTCTACAATCAAACGAAGCACAAAATGTCTAGATTAAACTTTCAACAGGTGGACGTTGCTCTCCGTTGATATTTTAATAAAATCTGCCCCCTCGCTTGTTGGCGCTGCAGCTGTTTCTGCCGTCACACTTACACGTCGTTGCATTGATTATTTTCAGCCTCCTCTGCCACCAGTATGTCGTACTCCTCTGCCGCGTACTTCTCCCAGTCTGAGACCTCCTGGCCGTCCGTCTCAGCCTCCTTGGAACAAAAAAACGGGAGAGGTTAGAAAACAGACCTGACGGGCGGATGACCCTCACCCAATAAACTCACCCTTATGACAGAGAAGGGGTCCCGCTGCTCGTGGTTCAGGTACTTCTCGATGTTGAAGAACGTGTCAAAGAAGATATGGGCCAACTTGCACCTCTTGAGATCCCGCAGGGTTATCTTATCTACCCAATGTAAAAAAAAAAAGACACTTAAGTGCCCAAACAGTGGCTTTGAAAAGTATTTATATTTCTTAAATTTACAAAACAATTGAATTTACGTCCAGATGGACTGTTTACTTCGGAGCGACCTACTAGTTTTAAGGGAGGCAGGAGAAAATTTACGACGTTCAAAGTGGAACGTTTATGAAGGACGCAAACGATTCTTTACTCGTGTCTCGTCTGCACATGCGTAACTGAAACTGAAATGTGAGCCGAATTACCAATGAGTTAAAGCTGCTGAGTTTATTGTGAGTAACATGGTTTTAATGAAGTATTGGACTTGATGTACGCCTATATTCTAATAACTTGGATCGCTATCAGTATCCCGAAACAGGACATTTTCCCTAAAATAAGACAAATGGTTTGTCCTCGACGCTACACTATTAAACACAAAACGATTTATATGCATTTCCCCTTCCTCAAAGGTTAGCCTGTTTTGTATCAAGTCGTCTGCTGCTGGATATTTGGATATATACTCAAAAATCCTGGTTTTGTCAGTTCGTGTATTTGTGGGAATGACAGTGAAGGTTTCAGCTGTTTCTGCTCAGCTGCAGAGGAGCGAGAGGCTTTAAAGCTACACGTCTTGGCAGTGGTATAGATATTCTTTGAATTTACGATATTACCTACGAGGAGAATTTTAACTGCCCCCCCCCATCCACCCCACCCCCCACCAATCTGTTCAAATACTTTAGGTTGCTCTGCCTAGTTACTGTTCGGAAAAACATCTCGGCGAAGAGGTTGCTCCGTATCGGGTTACGTGTAATTTTATACAACTCTACTCGTGCAGCACAACATCGGGCTGCACTTGGGTCACATTCCGGCAGTGGCCGTCAATACTAAACACGCATACCCCACTGCGAGCTTCTAAATCACACAGCGGAGCAGTTAAGTGTTGGAGGGAATTTGTTGACAGTGTGGATGACACCAGCAGCTGGCCGCAGGCAGCCCACTAAGTCCTCTCATCTGTAACCGTTCCCTCGGTCCCGATGATCAATGCTCTGAACTGAAAACGCGCCTGTGTGCATCTGCCACCGAGGGACAGGCAGACCGCGCGCTATGCGGATGAATGTGAAGCAGCGCCGACCTTCCACCTCGGGCTTGACGAGGTCGAGCATTTGGCAGAGGCAGTCCTCGAACGGAAGCGGCTCGATGGCCATGGCCTCCAGTTTCTGAACCTGCTCGTCGTAGAAGTACTCCAGCTCGTACATGCTGAGCACCCCGTCCCCGTCCAGGTCCATGCAGCGGAACCAGTACTCTATGCTGCGAAGGGGTGGGGGGGGTGGGGAAATATATACAATCGGTTTAGAAAATGGAAAGAAGGACGATGCGATTGGTGCGGCCAAAAGTCGAGATACCTGGTGTCGGTCTTCTTGTCTTCCTCAGAAATGAGGAACCAAACAAAATCAGCGTAGCTTAGCCTTCCCTCCTTATACACCCGTCTGTCCCTGATGACAGCCGCAGCAGATGAAGAGGTTAAAAACTGGCGGCGTACATTAAAACAACATATTCTGACACTTGACTCACCTTGTAACTGTTCCTGAGAATACCCTTTCAATCAACTTCTGGGAAATGGCTGCAAAACACAAAGCGGAGCGGTCGCTTACTACACAGCTCTCTCTCTCTCTCTGTCTGTCACCAAACAACTCGACACATGTGGCCCCGATCTCATTCTTTCCAGTTCGGTTTTTGTGACAGCACCATAACTCATGGTGGTCATCGCTGTGACCACATAGTGTTAGAAATTGTTCCAGACATGGCGTCATTGAACGAGAGTGTACACACGCTGCTCTCTTATTGATCTTGTGTCTTATTTCCCTTGCCTCACCCTCGAACCATCAGCTAAAAACATGTGGTGTGAAGAGAGGGGGGAGATTAATCTATTTTACTGGCTGTCGGTGAGGAGCTAGTACGGTCCTACAAAACTCTCCTATTGGCCCATTTAGATTCTTCTGGAGAAATAACAAAATGTCACAACACAGCTCGGTGTTGAATGAAAAGGTAGGGAGAGTTTTTGATGTGACGAAGTGATCGCGACTGGTTCACCTTGGTCATTGTGCCGCACCAGGTCCTTCTGGTCAATGTAGAGGTCATGATCAGAGTCCAGCTCCCAGAACTTGCAGTAGATCACATAAAAATGCTCGTAGGAGAAGTATTCTGTCAGCTGGTTCACATCTTCCTCCTGCTCCAGCAGCGCCACATTCTGTGCAAATAAATGACGGGAAAAAGTTTTTCTTCCCACGTGACGTTTATAACCCAACAGTCTAGTATGATCTAAAAAAAATTATATACAAATCCCCAAATGAAATAAAGTGCCTTCAAAAAAATTCCATGTTCGGACATTTTTTTCACAGTTTGTCTCCTCACAAGCACAAAATTCAATGTATTTTTTTAAAATACAGATTTAATGTAATAGAGAAATAGAGAGCAGTGGTAAACAGCAAAAAAGCAAAACAAACTGTGAACATTTGACTTTTAGAATTGTTAAATAGACTCTATTACAGTGGAACGTGGTTTCACAGTGCATTGTGTTCTGCGCCCTGATTGGCTAAACAGTCTCCTTCTCTACCTGTGTGCCAATAACGTTACAGGATTTAAATATACGTAATACAGCTTGGCAAATTTAAGTTTGCAAATTTTCTCCAAAACCCATAATGTCGACAAAACGTTCCGCGCCGACAAAGGCACCAGATATAAGGAGAGAAAATAATAAATTTGAGATTTACCTGAAGAAAATTACTTTTCCTGAGCTCAGAAAAGCTTATTTTTCCAGTCCAGGACCGGTTCACATTGTAAAATATCCTCTGAATTACCTGGAAAAGAATCAGTGGTGTTAACTTCCAAAAATGACACAAAAACAGAAAATCCTGTTCAGTACCATAGCCTTGTGAATGTCCCCACCCCCAACACACACACACACATACCGTGGTGATATATCGCGAGTGAAAGTCCGGTGCTTCTTTTAGAAAGGCCAAGCCTGCATGCGAGTTCACTACATCCTGAAAGCATAAAGTACAGATGGTTTACTCAGTTTTTTCTCCACAAAAGAAACAATCATTTTTAGCTCTGTGAAGTTTTACAGCCGCCACTTTAACAGATACGTTCTGGTAAATTACACCGTTACTTTCAAAGACAAGCTAAGTAACAGTCCACATCTGGCTCGAATCTGTGAAAGATATATATCCCAAAGTGTGTCTGAACAGGAGTCTGAATCCACACTAATAGAGACATCAGATGTCGGCCTGTTGTACGTTTTGTCACAATTCTCACAGAAGCAGAAAACATTAGAGATTGCTGAGAGAAGCTGGCCTATACAAATGTCCCTGTGAAATCTTAAAGCAGTAGGTGAGAGTTGAGCAAATACTACTACTTTCATAATTGATTTGAATGAAGTCACTAAAGCATGCGTTTTCTAATAAACTGTAGTACAGTCTTATTAAAATAATTCTTCATGTCTTTCCTCTGTCCAACCTTGCAAAAAGGAAGAAAGCGTCGACACAAATGCGATTAAATTAAAAGGCCTTATTCCGTGGCAGCCATCGTGGCTCTTTGACTCTTACTGGGAGAAATTAAACCATAGAAAACACATAAATCACCGGCCGTAGGAAACAGGCCGGGACAGTCAAATCTACTCCACTGCAATCCACCTTTCATTCATCAAAACAGTCAAAGGCGATTCGCAGGGAGGGGCCGTACAAATTAAACAGCGCGCGCCACACAGAATCTCTGCTGCTATGCTAACGGCCGTGAAAGCTCGCGCAACCACGAATGTGAATCAGGTGTAGGGAAGGGCTGGTTTGGCCCACGAACAACCTGACGGGCGGAAGGACAACACAAACTAAGTGGACGGAAAACTACGTATTTACCACTTTTTTTTTTTTTTTACAAAACGTGGCATGCATTTGTGTTTGACCCTCAAATCAGGGGCAACTAATTAAGGAGTCTGTGTAAGCTAAGCTAAGCACAAACGCAGCTGGTTGCTGAACTAATATTTTGGAGAACATTAGAGAACAAATTGTATCATCTCTAGTGAACAGAATTGTCTAGAATTTTGATCTCTAGATACGCAAATATTGTGGAAACTTTAGTGGTGTAGAAAACAAGACACGGTTCTTGAATTTATTTAACACAGCACAGCAAGTACGAACTAACCGAACGAGCACAATGCCGTCATACTTTCCATCGGCGGCTCCATCTAATGGCGTGGAGTAGTATTACAGGACACAACCTACCCAAAAAGACTCGGAGCTGTAACTGCAGCAAAACTTGGTTCTAAAAAGTGCCGACTCAGGGAGTTGAATACAAATGCACGCAACACTTTTAAGATCTTAATTTCTAGAAATAAATAATAATAATACTAAAACTACTACACAATTATGCGCCACTTTGTGTTGATATAACTGAAAAGAAAAATGCAGTGAAGCACATTGGAATACAACCCTCATAGGTTTGTGGTCATAATGTGACAGAATATGAACATGTATTAGGAATACTTCTTCATGGCAATGTAAAAAAAAACAACCCACAAATTCTCCCTTCTTTACATAAACAAGGAAGGTCTCAGAAGGGCATGCCGCAAATTAAGCTCAGTTTGCACCACCCAAGCCAGGGCAATTTTGGCATCCCATACTGCCAAGTCCTGCTCTCTCCCTGGGTGTGCTGTAGTCAGTACCTGCAGGAATGGAATAAAGTCGTCTTGTTCCAGGTAATTACAGCCAGGCTTGGCCAAGAGGTGCACAAATTTAGAAGCATCATCGTGACAGGTCTGCAGCGTTCTGGAAAAGCAAAAGAGAGAACAGATGGCTGTGAGGTTGCTGCCTCGTTGGCTTGAAAGCCACTTTTCATCGTTCAGTCCAGGCTTTAACTTCTTACACTAAAGATTACAAGTGCAGAATAACACATTCTGAAATTAGAATTCTGCATCGACGCTGGCTGATTGAGGTGCTCAGGGTGTTATGGCCTCCAAACGAAGAAAGCTCCAGTCATGGGTTTAGGTCAAAGGCCACGTCTGCCGGAGTTCTCTGGAGACTCGCACATTAAAACAAGGGCATGCCTATTGCACATAGATACTTTCATAGAAACCCCACAGTATCACGGCTTCGTACAGTAAAACACTAAATGGTTAATTTCTTCCCTTTACTGCCCTCTTACTTCCTTTGTGACTTTCTCTGGTCTTTCTAAAGCCAATGACGTCTGTTTGGGGGGTGAGGGGGGACAGTAAAGATGTGTTCTCAGTGTCCATGTTCCCCGAGTGAGCGGCCACTATTGTTCAGATGCCAATGTGTGAGCTATTTAGCTGGGAGAGAATGACCCAATGGTCTAGTGGGAATAAAAATAGCTATTGTCTTACTTTCTCCACATAGCCACAAACTTGTGTACAGAGACGAAACCCGTCCTGTCGCCTCCAGCTGAGCAGAACAATGGCATTTTCCAGTAGAGGGGACACTCGCAGGCCTAAGAAGACAGAAAAACAAGGCAGTGCATGACCAGGGCAGCTGCTAAAGGAGAGCAAATGTAAAAGAAATACAGATGGGAGTTTTAATTCAATACTGTGTTCGGTGGGGGAAAAAAGGCAGCATTATATCATTTACAGATTTCCTTAAATAAACCTAGCTGTCCCTGCTCTCAGGTGCTCCTCGGGCCACTGACCACATTCCTTAGCAACACGGAAATGATATTTTCCAATTGGAGTTTTTTTTTTTTTTTTTAAACCAGCAAAGATTCAAATGGTCGGAAGCCAAATGGCACCAGTGAAAATAATCCGCCGGTGGGCGGCCGGACCGCGATGCGACTGCTTACGTTCTCACCTTGGCGACCAGCCCCATGTCTTCAATGGTGGCCCTTTCATTTGGGAATTGTGAAAATATTTTCTCAATTTTGGAAATGAGGCCGTCGATGTTGAAGTTGGCTTGGGGCCGGCCCTGTGGGAAGTAAAACTTGGGAATGTTTTCACTCAGTGCAGTGGTAACCGGCTCCTCCGACCTCACCTGGGCCTGAAGAAAAGCAAAAAAAAAAAACTGTTAGCTAAATGCTAACACAGGTTATTCCACATGTAACCGTATCTCTAAGCAATTTGAAGGCCTCATCAGGGAAGGCCTGTGAATACTTAGGACTCATAATCATTATCCACTTATCTGTAAGAGATATTCCTCGTGATGTTAGGATCTGATGATAATCCTGATGTGCATGAAGTCATACGCTTCAGTAAGTCTTAACATCATTTTTCCAGTTAAAATTTTTGCAGCTTTTTTTGAATTCCATGAGCTCAGACAGATGCAGACAGGATTAACACATCGGTCTCTCTCAGAGCAGCTTTTGACCTTTATTGCATGTCGGAGTAATCAATTAATCACATGATAAAATAGATTGGATCATTTCCATTCCATTGATTTATATTTCCTGAAGGGCAATGTTATTTAAAGAGACATCGTAACCCATTGTGTTTATTGGTTTCTGTGGTGTGGCATTTATTTCCTATTTATTTATCGTTTTTGGTCGTCAGGTTTTATTTTTGTATATTTCAAATATCTGCCAGTTCCAGTGTGAAGTGTTCTTTAAAAAAAATGAAAAGTAAAGTTGGTTATTGTGAGAGCGGATTTGCATCATTGTGCCTTTATCAATATAGTCCTTCGTGGACACTTTTACATAACCTTTTATAAAATGCACTTCATCGTCGGCATGGTGGCTTTGAAGATGTAAAGCCATGTTTTCCAGCCTGAAATGTAGATTACAAGAAGCTATTATATGTTCTCTCAAAAACCACAATGTTGACTCCCCAGGTATCAATAGAGTGCAATGCTACGATGCAGGAATGTTTGTGGTTCACATTGAAAAAAAAAACAAAACAAGCAGAGACATCTTTGCACAGTGTAAAAAAAAAACCTGCTACCTGATTAGATTAGTAGTATATGTGTAAACGGCAGACTTAATGGTTTAATTATAGGGGGCATGCAGTGCATGTGTTAATTTTAAATTCTGACAGGAGACACATTAGGGCTCCACAGTTAGAGGGTCAGCTGTAGGGCAAAAATATACCACAGAATCTGTTCTGTGAAATCCTGACTTCCATTTGATCAGACTTTCCCAAAGCAAACACAAAACCTTTAGCGAAAAGGAAAACACAATGAAGCATTTAGGTCATAAAAAAAATCATCAAATTCATGTCAAGCGTAACTGATATGCAAAACTTGCAGTTCAAAGTCGGCTTGGTCTTGAACACAAACTGCTTTTAATTCATAAAGTAAGGTGCACCAATGCACATCTGTATACAAGTTGTTTTATAAAGGAGGAAAAGACAAGCAAACAGCCTTGCATTTTCCAAATACCATTTTAATTTTCCTCAAATTCAGTTTTATTTTTAACCAAATTCGTGTTTTAAATTAGGAATTTCTTGTTTCACAAGTTAAGCACATTATTTAAAATAAAAATAAATAAAAAGTTGCGGGGTTAAGGTATATACTTACAAACATTTCTTGCAAAAGTAGCTTAGATTCTTCAAAAGATATTACATATTTTCAGTTACTTCTAACTTAAAAAAAAACTGCTTTCTGAAAAATAAATAATCTTCAGGTGTGAACTCTAAAGTCTTTAAAAACTCTGCCCAGATATTTTTCTAAAAGGGCTATTTGAGCAAAAACCTCTAACTTTCTTGTATTATGGATCTTTGCATAAGAAGCAGCTCGCTGAAGTGTCTGGCTAACATTAGGTTGAGTCACCTCTTCTGATAAAACACTGATAAATTGGCTAGTAATGTCTTTTTTGTTGATTTAGAGATATGACGAGTGTGTTGATGAAACTTAGAGAGAGTTTTTCATAGTGGTAGATTTCATTGTGACTATTGTTCTAGCAGTGTGCTCAGCTAATGGGTGTCAAGCCCTTCAATTAGTCCTAAAACCCCAAATTCATTAGGTCACGTCAACATATTCAATAACATTCTGCGTCTTAGTGGATATTATTTTGTTTATCAAATTACAAGTTTCTCTTGTCAAAGGCCCCCATTTCTAGACAATCACATTTTAATCCTAAATGATGCAATACCATTGTTTTTCCTGCCCAAACCTGAAACATTCAGTTTTTATCGTTTTCTCTCTGTAAGTTTTAAATTTTGAATATTTTAATGTCCAGAAAGTGAAAAGCAGCAGCTGGCTGGTTCATATTAATGCAGTGCCTTTTGATAAATAAAACTAAACTGACTCTATCAGAGTATCAGGTGCAATTCTTCTTAGAATAAAATAAAAATACAAAACCATTATCATAAATTCGCTAGCATTAAAGCGCTCCACATTTTAGTAGCGGTGCACCAACTGCTGTTTTCAGGCTTGGACCTTTAAAAAGCCTGACTTGCCGATTCTGATGTTTTTGTCTGTAAAGTCATGAAGCTGGTAACAATGGGGTGACTATTGTTAGTCTGTGGACACTGCAGAGTGGCTGATTTTCAAAACTTTGGGAAGGAGGATAAGATCAGTGGATAAGATGGGTTTTATATGCAATTATCACAAAAATCAAGGAAAATCTGGGCTAATTGATTGGTGCGCCCCTACATTTTAGACCAACTCTTAGTTCTTTTAACTTCTCATTAGTAAAATAAGAGACAATAAATAGTTTGTTATAACCTTTTCCACAGACATAATTCTTGCGGTAAAACTTATATTCTTGGTGGATTCTCTAGTTTGCTGGTTTTCACACCAACAGAGTCTAGTTGATAAAAGGTGAACTTGACTGAACCTGATTCACCCCTAGGGCTGTGGGACCAGGCTTTTACGCTTCACATTGATATCTGTTGTACAGATAAACTCTGTTAAACTTCCCGATGACATATCACTGTTGAACAACACTGAATAAAGCAGCTGCATAATCTTTGAAAGAAAAGGTAAACTGGTGCAATGCTGGGTTCTGGTGAAGTTCATGCAATTATTTCTTTAACAGCAACAGTCTGCTAATATATATACTCAAGTGCAAGACAGAATGTGTTTCTTCATCTGCTTTGATCTTTCAGAACAAGTAAATAGACTCCTTTTTTTATTGGGTTCAGTGATAAAAAAAAAAGTTTTATAGTATTGCCACTTCAGCTGCACTCGTACAGAAATCAGAATAATCTTCGAATTTCTCCTTTTTCTATTGGATTCAAATTTTCCCCTTCTATTAAAGAACAAAAACCTCCAACTCAAACCAAAAAAAACACAACTATTGTTGAAAAGTGAAATCAGCAGGTCAGGCCTCGAAGAGGACTGGAAATCGCACCACAACAGAAAAGTTGAATGAGTACACTTGTAGTTTCTTCATACCAGCAACATATGGTGGAGCTCTATACTTCTCCAGATATAATACAGAAAGACAAACACAAACTGTTAGTCAATTTTCATTCATCAGCAAATAACACCAAATAACAAGCATCGTTTTAGATCACATGCACAATCAAAGTCTTTAGTGATTATTTTGTTAATGTGGGATGTTTGCTGCTTTCTGTCATTGTCCTCCTTTTTAGTGGTAACACAAACAGAGCAGATCTTTAGGCTTGTCGAAGTCTCAACATCACCACAAACCATTCAAATCTCCAACTGTGGAGACTTTGGAGTTATGAGATGACACTGTTAGGATCCCTGTTTTGTGTATTACAAAGTGACATTTAGTTCAACCAAATAATAAAAGAGTGTAGCATTTTAATAATATAATGACAGATGAAACCACTTACAGTCAGTATTGTTATGCTATTCTATTCATAAAGCAACTTGAAAAAATTATGCTACTCTCAGTCATAATCTTACACAAAGGTCTATTTGCTCTCCCTAATAGACTTACAAATGAATCAACTTGTGATTAATAATGAAAAACACACCCACACTGCATCTTGTTAAAATATTAAATAAAGCCTCTGGGGTTTGTATTGATCCATTATCAATAAAGATTTCAACAACAGCTTAATAAGGCCTTTAAATTCTGGGCCTGGCACAAAAGATGCTTGTAAACCGCAAGTGATAATCTGCTTATTTTATCATGACAAATGACAAACGCTGCTGATCCTCTGTTTGTCAGAGCTCTGTGTTGGTATCAGCCATGGCTATAAAAGGACATAAACATCTCCTGTTGCCCCGCGCTGTCCCCTCTCTCGCTTCATGCTTGCAGAGCTCTTGAGCACAACTGTTAAGCCACATGACATTTTGCACATTGCAAATGATGTGGTCTGGAAGAGGACAGGGAAGCAGCTGGACACAATGTACCAAAACTGAAATATAATCAGGTAGAGGAAAGTTTCCCCCTCATCCTTGGAGAGAGAAAAAAAACCCCCAACAACTTCTTGTTACCTTTCCTTTAGAAAGTTCAAAAACCGTTTCGCTTCCGCTTTAAGAACGAGAAACGACGACGACATACGACACTAAAGTTCAGCACACTCAATAAAAACACCTGCCTGTCCTTGCTGGAAGGCTCTGAGTCTCTTCTTGAACCGAGAAGGCAGAACAAAGTCGCATCCCCGCGCCAGGAGAGCCAGCTCCTTCCTCAGGTCGGGATCCTGACGTAAAGTAAGCTCCCTCATCCTCATCTTTGCTCCAGACAGGATGGGGCAGTCGCGCGCGCAATCACAACGCCTCAATCCAGCGTTCCCCTCTCTCGGCCACGCAAACCACAGGCAATCTGCACTGCGACTTCACCACAGTGGAGGGTCCTCTTTGGGGGGTATGTCCCTTTGATTGTCCTCTGTCAGCCTCAGAGCCTCTTAATGCAAGGGAGCAGCTGCTACTGTGACATTCCCTCCCATTCCAGATCTGGTCGCAAAACCCTCGGCTCTTGCCTGCTGTCGCTGACTCTACCTAACGTGCACGTACACGCATGTGGACGGGTCAGGGAGCTCTTGCTTCAAAGCTGTTGGTGGAGATAAGGAGTGACTGCGTGCATGTGTGTGGGACTCACTCGGACTGTGTGTGTGTGGGATGGGAGGGGTGTGAGCGGTGGATCTGCCCTTTCCAGTTTACATTCCTCCATGCTCATGGAAGAGTTATGTAAAGAGACAGGACTTGTTGTTGCCTGCAATGTTCGGCGATCAATTGGTAGGATGCACCTCGATATGAAAACGTGCTGCTCGTGTTTCCCGATGTTTCTTGTGAAAAGCTTCCACACACTGTGCTTTGGCGAAACTTTGTCCATGATAAGAGCCCAACAGAAAATCCAACTGGATGAGGAATCTCATGGTTCTGTAACCATGAGATTCCTAAAAACAAGATCTACTGTGAAGGCTACACATTACAGCATTTGCAATAAACTGAGTCTGAAAAACATAATTAAAGGAAAATTTAAAGTAAACAAAGTAGGATTTAGTACTCCAAGATAAAATAGCTGCAGGTCAAGCCATAATTTCATCACGCATATTACAAAGTACTTAACATCCAATCTTTGTGGTTTTTATTTTGACTTCCCTTTTCAAGCTTGAGCTGCCAGTCATTCCAGGTCTTATTATAGTTGATGGGCAAATGAAAGCAGGGGAGGGGAATTGGTGGGAGGGTGGCATGTCAAACTCAAAGAATGATTACCAACCCAGTCTGCGCCTATTAAAAGCATCACCAAACACTGTTTGGGCAACCCAAGAAACTAGATATGGGGAAACAAGGGTGTATCTTTAGTCCTCAAACAAACATCCACTTCCAGTTTTCGCTGCCCTGGAATGATGGCAAATTCACCTGTCCTGCATTAATATCCAGATCTGGCAGCTCAAAAATCTAACTATACAAAGAGATATAGTTAGCTACATAGTCTGTCGTCTGACAATCAAAAAAATGACATAAGAATGCCCACATTGGAAAGCTTGGTTAATAAGCCTTTATGTGTTTACGATACCATTATTGTGAACAGAAACTAAAACCGCTTGTCATTTTTTCTAAGGTTCACTGAATCCAGTTTTTCCACTGGTTTGTACAAACCTTGTTGTTGTGGTTGTACGCCACACAGCACTGTACTTCCTTGAAAAGCAAATGCATGCAGACTGTTCACTGCCTTAGACAGAAATCTTCTTTATAACCATTTACATAATCAAAACTACCTAGAAAATATGTTTTTCATATCTGGACATTGGATCGTATTTTTTTTTTTTTTTTTGCAATATTGATTTAAAACAGTTTTTTGCTACAACATATTTGATCAAACAAACAGTTTAGATCATTAACAGTCTATTTATTTTTGCTGAGATTAAAGAAATTGATTTTTTATGATGCAACCCCAAGACGTGGAGGAATCCATCAGGCTGCTGGAAGCAGAGGGACTTGACTCTGGAGAAAATGCGAAGATCTCTGATATTTTTAGTTGTCACATTTGTGTTGAAGTTATAATTTGTTGGCTTGAATTAAATCCCTAGGTGCATTTATTTGTCTTGGTGTCCTTCCACTTTCCCTTTCCGTATAAATTTCCTTGTGTGTTCGTTGTTAGAGGTAAGTTTTATTTGTAATCAGATTTATCTTGGTTGGTTTTTCTTTTTCTAGATTTTTGCTTTTTGATGGGTTTGTGTTATCTATTTTTTGGAAAAATTAACGGAGTATCTTTGCCGTGACTGCTGGATTCCTGACAACATAAAACAAACTAATTCGACATTTTAAGAGGCAAGAGCTGCTACCATCACAACAGCATGTGATGCCTATTAGAATTTAACCTACTTCTGGAAAGTTTGCCCTTAAAATCACAAAGATGAGAAACCTTCGGCATCCAATCCACGCTACAACTCGCCAGCAGGTCAACGAGCTGCTTTTGTCTGTCTCATCTCCGATGGATCAATTTAACAACATGAAAACAAACGCAGGAGCCCAGTGACTCCACCATGTGTCTCTAATCTGTAAACTCCTGCAGTAAATCTGATTTGTACACAGACATGTGCCCAGTCGTATTCACCTCATTACACAACAGCTAAAATGAAACATTTCGAGTAAGTGACCATTACTCAAACATTAGTTAAAGCAGCATACATGGTGCTCCACTAATGCTAAGAACAGATATCTTT
This sequence comes from Phalloptychus januarius, assembly GCA_902982915.1. NCBI lineage: Eukaryota > Metazoa > Chordata > Actinopteri > Cyprinodontiformes > Poeciliidae > Phalloptychus > Phalloptychus januarius. Next base: position 3,009,503 of record CADWAE010000230.1, read on the forward strand.
AGAGTTAGCATTACTAACCCAGTTGCACCTCGAGGGACAAATTGTGCACAAAACCCTTTGCTTCATCTACAGCATGGTTACATCATGAGTAAACGTGCTGCCACCGCTCAATATGTGCGACAAGGATTAGGAATGTAATGTGTAAATGTGCCAAACATAGGCCCGATTTACTGATAACATGATGAACTCACTGACTGACAGCTTGGGTGCCAGGATCTACTTCATGATGTAAGCAGATCAGCCATCTTGCATAATAAAAGCAATAGCATTGTCCCACTGCTGAAAAAAACAACCCTACAAGCCTGCAGAGTGGAAGAAGTGGATAAAAGATCCTAAATTAGAGGACTTTTCAGCTACTGGCACTCAGCAGGGATCTTATTGCTCATGAGAAATATTGTTAATGAAGGTGACAATCTAATCTGGATGAAGGGACACAAGGGAGTAACATCCAGCCCAGCAGAGATCAACTAACATGTATGTATGTGTTGTTTTTTTTCCAGATTGGAGTTTTTACCACATTTTAAAGCAGATTATTATCATCATCTTTATCATCATTATTTTTATTTAAATTGAGCACATTTTCTTCTTGCTCAACAAGATGGTTCACCATCAGAAATGTGACTCTACCGTTGGGCACACCAGCTCTTCATCGGCAGACGACTGAACTGATTTCAGGATGTTTTTACCCAGCAATTTGATACATTTTACCTGTATTCAGACATTAATAAACACGATGGATAAAATAAATGGAAGAGAGTAAAAGAACACTGACAAAACCTTAAATCTCACGCCCCACTGTAAAAGACGTCGTAGTAAAACATGGTGTAGTTTTCACAGGTGTATTTTATTATTTTCAGCTATTTTCCATCTGAAATGACGGAACGTAAACGTACCCATCGCTAAAGCTATTCCAGGTCTGATGTAAAAACCACACTTTGAAACGGTCCACTCCTGACATCCAACTGCAACTAAAACAAAAGCGCTGTAGGGAAACATAAACGACACCACGTCCCGCTTCTTGAAAGGCAGGCAACTGATAACATGTTCTCAGAGGCCCCTGCTTGTAACAGCAGCCATGTTGCTTAACTCCGCTAAGCAAGTTAAAAAAAGACAACGAGGTAGAGGAATGTGTTCTCTTCGTCACATCAAAGAAAAATTGTTTTAACCACTGTGTATTGCCTATAAAATATCTGTTCTTTGTCAATGGCCAAGTGCGCTCACAAGACAAATAATTTTATGAGTTGAGCTGGCAGGCAGGAAAGCCAAGCAGTCACAAAGACCTCACATACTTTAAATAAACAATCTACGGCCACATATCCCGACAATGAGCAGCATCTAATAGAGGCGGTATAAAAGTAAATTAAGCAGAGGATGAATGTGCTGCCACACCTCATCTCACTGCCAGAGTTCTGGGTAACTAATGCCAACACAAGGGAACCAAGGCTATCTTTATCAGTGTCTGATGTCAAAGTCAGAGCAGCTGTTCCAGACTGCATCAGTGTGACATAAATCAAATTTCTGAGTAATCCTTTAAAGAATGCATCTGAATGCCGGAATTTATTTTTGTTGTCTCAAAATAGAAATATCACACCCGAACGACATCATTATTGCTTTGATACCGAGTGAATCAGAGCGGTTGCAACGTGTGTCGCATCGCGTCACGCGTTGTAAAGCAGCTGCTGGACAATTTCTGCTGGACAGGAATTGTCCAGCAGCTGCTTTACAATAATCTGTGGTGAGCGGGCATCGGGGCCAAAGGTCATTGGGGAGAGTACGGAAACAAAGAAATTCACTCGGCAAGTTTTCCGTGCAATCAAGTCAGCGCAGTTAAGAAATTGAGCGAGAAACTGGACTTACTCTGGGAATATGACCTTATATTTCTCACTATGTTCTCCTGCCCTGATGTTCCAGGCAGCAAGGAAACAGATGGGCAACCAATAACTTCTTGAATGTTCACTTGTGCCCCTCTTTAGCGAGTCAGCATCATGTGGGCTGTGTATTCTTGAGAAGCACGTACACCCAGCTGTCTGACGGTCTCCATGTCATTCATAATCCAGCACCAGGACACAAGTCCTTCGACAGATGTAAGAAACATTCTTTTGACTTAACCTTCCTTTTGGCAGGTAGATTTGTTTCCCCCACAATTAAAACTAGTTGTCCCAGAGGTTTCCATGTGATGAAATAAGATCAATAACACAAAAACAAAAGGGAGCAACCTGAGCGATTCAGGTAGGGTTGGGTGAAACACTCCCTGACCGCATACCACATTCATTTAAGGGAGGGGCTAGACAATTTGATTAATATCTACAACGCAGAACATGAAGACTCTGGTTGGAATATAATTACTGCTGTGGGGCTGTCAGCAGCCTCTTGTGGCCAGCAAGAGAAAGTTGAAATCCAAGATAAAACAGCAATACGGAAATACTGTAAACACATCCACATGTGCAGATTTTTCTCATCAGTTGCAGCCATCTCTTCAGCTGCGGCTGTATTCAAGTATTTAAGCTCTGCAAATCACTTCTTTCTATCTTTTTAGTAAGTATTACTTATTAAATACACTGATAAATAGTGACTGAAAATGCTCAAATCTACGATATGATTGAGCTCTGGGCCAAAGCACTCATATGATTCGGAAATAATGACAAACAAAAAAATCTTTCAGTGACTTTTTCCCAATAGATAATTCACATAACCATGTTTTCTTGCAGAAGGCTAAAAGTAGATCATTGCAAGTAAAAAAACAACTTTAGATCAAGAAATTTATACAAAATACCTGAAGGCCAGTACAAATGTGATGAATAGTCAGTGTGTAGGGGATGTCTCTTTCTCTCTTTTTTCGTGTGCAAACGAAACAAAAATAATTCAAAACAATAATGTGATTCCTCACCAAGATATCAATGCCGTAATTTGTGTTTTTAGTTACTTAGAGGCTGGTTGAAATACCCATAATTTAACTCAATTTCTCCACATGGGAGGAAATATGGAGGACAACCCAGAGTACATTTCCGTTCCAGCCTGGAAGTATCTTGGAAACACCGAATGAGATGAAGTATGTTGCAGAGGAGAGAAATACCTGGGCTTCCCCACTGGACCTGGTATTACTGTGACCAGATCTGGAAAGCTTATCCAGATGGATGGATGGATGGAGATACAAGGATGGATAGACAGGTGAGCACATTTCGTGTCTGAAGCCATCTTAATGCAGTGTCCATGTTATAACTTTGTGCTTAAAGAGATAGTTTACCTTCTTCGTGCTGACAGACCTCCGCAGTACTCTCCCATTGGGTCCTGTCACCCGTGCATTGCTGCTGCTGCGTGAGGGCAGGGTGCTGTTGGGTGCAGGGCTTGAATTGGTCCCCAGGGGCTTTTTCTCGGAAAGGTTCTTCTGTGATGCTACATTGTTGTTCTCGTTGAAGCTCAACGACTTTTTGTCCTGTGCGTTTCCACTACTCAAGTTATACTCGCCACTTTTAATTAAGTCTAAAAAATCCTTGAGGACCGACTGGGTTCCAGGATCACTCAGCCAGTTGAGAAACAGCTCGTCAACCTTTACTTTGAGAACCGGTTGGAGAACTTGTGGTGACGGCATCTTGCTGACTAATATTTCTCTGAAGGACGAAACTGGGTAGGGGAGGAAAGTAGCATCAGTGGCAAAGCAAAACATAACTTTTTTCAGAAAAAAACCCAACAAAAAACAATTAGCCTGAATTCAAATCTCAGTGCTGAATGAGACAGACGAACACATCTGACTTGAGTTTAAAATAAACATGTATCATTCGCAAACAATATCGAATTTTAGCGCGAACTTTCAATCTATATTAGCCCACAGGGAGAAAGTATGACAGGAACCTGCATCTCTATTCTCAGAAACTGATAATTTAAGCTATATTCTTGAGCACAACAACACTTCAACCTATCTGTGATTCGCCCGATATCGGTCCCGTAATGTACAAAGTATACACAACAGAGAATTGGTCTACTAATGATGCCACTTCGTGAAAATAAACTCCCGACTCAGTTAGCTACATAGCTTTGACATGCTAATGCTACCTAAACGAACATACAAACCTCACTGTGAGCGGACGGTAGAGCGAAACGTCCCGGTATCTCATTGCACTACTTTTCCTACATGAGCGACACCGCGTTTACATAAAGCCAGACCAAAATAAAGCTACCGTCCTGGCGCTAATTCCTGAAAGTGAAACACCGAGCAAATGGAGCAAATAACTTTTAAGATCGCGTTCCCCTGGTAACCACACTAGACTGTCGCGAGATCTTCGAAAAGTTCGCTCCTGGTGATGAGAATTCCGGTGCTTTTTTGGGGGATCTTATGGTTTGGCTACGATCACTGACAAGAATTGATTCCCCCTGAGAAGCTCGCTGAGAAAATCACTAAGCCCTTAAATGTAATTTGCTATAAGTAATATTTTAGCCATGCATTACAGACTAAATATAGCTTATATTTGGACCAACTTCACAACTATGTAATACAAATGTAATTAATTAATTGATTTATGGATGTTGTTTTGGACATAAAAGTTGTTTTATCCATCTTTAATTTATGTTACGTTTTTATTGTTTTGCGTCAAATTCTATTCTATTCTATTCTATTTTATTCTAAACAATAAAAATCAGAACACATTGTTCGGTCACATAACTAACTAGCATACTGAGCTGGCTCGGTCGCAAGTGACACACCAATCATTCACACCTGTTTGATGGAAAGCCAGGGAAACACGGATAAACTTCGTTTCTTTGACCATTTGGATTTGCTGTTCCCCTTTACACATCGTAGGACAAATACCTAAAGGTACAAATAACAATCTTAAATTAAATAAACAATTATTTAAATAACAGTAAATAACTTGACAATTACATTTTTATTGTTGTGACTGGAAAATATAATGTGTGTATTCAGTTTCCACGAGTTAATACTTTGTAGAGCAACGTTTTATTGCAATTGCACACGTGAATTCTTTGGAATATGCCTCTACTGGATTTACCAGACTAAAATCAATGCCCAAAATATGTTCTTTGCAAAATAGCTCTTAGTCAGACTAAGACTAAGAGCTATTTTAGTCTTAGTCTAGACGCTCTAGACGCTCTAGAGAGCGTCTAGAAATGTTCAGATCTTGCCACATTGGGTGTAGTCTGGATCTCTGTGTCATCCAATCACATGAATAATCTTTTAATCTAAACTACACCCTTGTGGGTCTTTTGTCTTACTGGCAGGTAACCCTTTGTCCCAGGCTCAGAACTGACTTGTATTTATTTGTTCGCTTTTCTGGAAAACATCTAACAGGACCTCTTATGTCTTTTTTTTTTCAGCAGCGTCTGTATTTTAACAACTCTAACATAAAAACTAGATATATGCAGTCTGCAACTAGCAACCAGTAGGTGAACAGCTTCTCCCATCTAAGCCGTTGATCTCTGCAACTCCTCCAGAGGCGCCGAGGGCTTCTTGGCTACTTCTCTGATTAATGTTCTCCTGTAGCTTTTGGTGGACAGCCATGTCTTCAGATGATGAATTTAACAGATTTCTGTGAGATGTTCAAAGCTTAGGGCTTTATTCAATGATGCAACCCTGCTTTGAAGATCCTTGCAACCTTATTCCTAACCTATCTGTGGTCTTCTTTAGTCTTCACAATGTTGTTGTTTTTTTTCCACTAATGTTCTCCAAAAAAAACCTTTGAGGCAACACCGGCTGGTATTATACTGAGAATAAAATGCACTCAAGTTGACTTTCCTTCATAATGAACGCACTTCTTAAGGGAATTGTTTCTAGTGGATTTCATTGACTTCTTGGGATACAATAAAGTCTGTACTTTAACATGAGAAAATGAAAAATGAAACGGGTGTGAATATTTTGTGAGGCACTTTACGCTTATATTACTTCCACAGTTGCATTGCATTGAAAATTTCTCCCACTTAAAATGAACATCTACATCTTGTTTATTAGCTTTTTAAAATTTGTATTTATGTCTTTTATGCAAACTAAAGCTCCATATACGAACTGCTCATTACTGCAATTATGTTCTGAGCGTATTTAATGTATCCTCTTACAAATTTAATCCAGACTTTCTTTGCATGGCTAACAATGACACATCTGCACCTAATTCCACTCTTTTGTGTTTTTGCATTTCTTCCAAAGTGGCTTGACGGAGCACCTGGTGTGAGCGGAGCTGGAAATCCTTATTGATTACTGCTTTGTGGAAGTGGTTTCAGGCTGTACTGCTTCCCCGCTGTATCCTCTCCAGGACTGCAAAGCGGGCAACAAAAGTAGAGGTCAGTTTATATAGCGGGCACAGTATTTGACACCGGCAGAGAGGAAATGAAATTTCTATTCTATATTGGGATATTTCATGCCGGACAGATAAGCTTCATTTAGGTATGAAGAAACATTTGGTTTCACATGATAACGGGGCCCTATCTTAATGGCACAAAAACTGTTATTTTTACTTGCACAAGTGCTGCAATCAAAAGCAACAACTTAATTACTTTGTGTTTCTGTAAATACAGTGTTGCTGGGCAATTATACTTATCATGCAGCCAACGCAACAAAGTTTGTCCAGACTAATTTGTTCCCTTTCGGTCATGAGAAACAACAGAAGTAAACACTACTTTTGCTTCTTTTTTTTAAAAAAAAAATATCTTTAAGCATTTATGCCTCTGCCTCTATTTTGAACATAATCACTCAGTTACAGCATAAAAGATGCCTTTCAGAAATTGTATTTTGAAGCGAGAATGTTACCTTTGAATAAGAGACAGTAGCGGAGTTGCGAGGCTAACTTTTCAGGGCTTGTCTGTCACGGTTTTTACAGATGTTTCTTTTTATTTTCTGCGAGAAATACATCAGAGACACCCATCTTTCCAAACCTCCATCTATCTTCCTAATAACCCCATTCAAAGTGCCTCTGGCCTTGTTGTTAAGAGAAGATTAGCAGTGGTTCCACAGTTGTGAAAATTATTGACTGCATTCTCCTTTATGTGTCCCTTGATAGCGCAAGCAAATCAAATCTGAAGCATTCAAAGTTGTCTGAGGCGCAACATGTAATGAGAGCCCTCTTTGTTCTGTACAACAACCCCGCCTCACATGCATTTTAGAGCCGGATCAATATCCGAAATGAGAAGAGAAAAAGTGAAGGTCTCGAAACTTTAAACTTTGCAACTTTTCAAAGTGTAATTACAGTGTACAAATAGGATTTTACCCAAAGCGGTGTGCATGTTGTTGTTTTATTTTTTTTCTTTTTCCTCCATGCCTTGAAGGACATTTCAAAGCTTTTAGCTGAGGCTGAAACCACAGGGGGACAGCTGGTTAGCGTAGGAAAAGCGTTAGTGAAGAGTTCATGTGTGCAGCTCTCCTTTACTGCTGTCAGCTATGCTATACGGGCCCTCTGTGAAGCAGATGATAAGCAATCCGCTCTAATAAGGAGAGCTGAAAATGGTGCACTTTTCAGATTTGGGGGTATTTAAAAAAAAAAAAGGTCTTTGACATTGTATATGTCTAGGGTTTCATTGCATTTCTTTTAATTCCCATATTGAAATTTCTACTTTTTAATTGGCTGAAAATGCACAAGTTAAAGGGAAAACATTCTTTGGCAATATTTACACATAATATTTGACATATTTAATGAGGAATAGCAGTTGGCATATAAAGGATTAAACAGTGTTTTTAAAAGTATTTTTAGGAATTAAGCTTACATTTAAAATGATTGTTTGACATTTGTCTTCTACATGTGTCCCTTATCCTGTTGTTACATAATTCACAGCCTGCACCTAATTTAAAAGTATTCACACCCCTTGACATTTTCAGGATGTTTCGTGTTGGAATTACAAATTTCAATGTACTTTATTGGGATTTTGTATAAAACGGAAGCACAAAGCAGCACATAAATATGAAGCGGAGGAAAAATGACACTTGTTTTATCTAAACGGGAGAGTGCCAAGAAAAAAAGGCCATGTAGAGGATGAGGCAACCTTGTGGAAGAAGGTGCTCTGGCCGGATGAGACCAAAATAATTATTTGCTGTACATGAAAAGCACTTTATGTGGTGTATAACTTGAACTGAGCGTCGGCCTGAGCACATTATCCTTATGGTGAAACATGGAGGTGGCAGAATCATGCTGTGGAGATGCTATTCTTCCACAGGGACAGGAAACCTGGTTGTAGTTGACGGGATAATCAGAGGCTCACATTTCGTGAAAATACAACCAGAGCTGCAATAGAATGATTTAGATCAAAGTACATCCAGGTCCTAGTCAAAGTCCAAGCCTAAATTCATGGAAAGACTTGAAAGTGGTGGTTCACAGAGCTTGAGCTGTTCTACCAGGAAGAAATTTAAAGTATTTTGAAAATCACACACCTTCCTCCTTGAACTTCATAATAAGGCACTACACTGTGTCGGCTTATCGCTGAAATCTCTGGTTGTAAAAATGACAAAATATAAAAAGTTAAAGGAACATAAATACTTCTGAAGGCACTGCAGCTTATGTAGTTCCCCAGTTCAACTGCAGCCTCAGGCCAAGTGAATTTAGTAAGAATTTGTTTTGCCACCTCTGCCTGAACCTGTTCTTCAACCTTTGGTCAAGCAGTAGATTTTTTTGTTTTTACATTTTTGAGTGAGTCAGAGATAAGCACAAACATTTCATCATTAAACAAAATTAGCTCTACATCTGTTGCAGATTTTCCCGAATTTCCCGAATTACGTGGTTTTTCCAGATTTCCCAGAAGATATATAGAATGAATTTAATCCCATATTGTTTCTCCATTTCCAATTTAAATTCATGAAGAGTTACTTAATTTTCCACAGCACACACACTATGCTGCAAAAATTTGTTAAAAACAGAGAGATGCATGTCAACTCATTTCTAAAGCCACATGGATCATGATAAGATGTCCGAAAAAACTTTTACATATTCCCTTTAAAAGAACTATTTAACTAATGGCGGTTAAACACTCTTCTTCTGGGAGCAGCGTTTTTGGAGGCGGATTATTCTCCTTTGGTCTGCAATCCAAAGACATTATTTTGAAATTAGAGTTTCTTCATCTAATCAGTTTATTTCTACAACCATAATATATGCTTGTGTTATAATAACAGCTAAAAAAAACTCCATATGTCAACAATGCAATTTTCATGACATTAAGACTAACAGGTGTATAAGCAATGTAGCTTTTTAGGACTAAAGAACAAGGACTATAATTGACCGAAAATGAACCACAGAGTGAACACAAAGGTGAAATTGATGCTGACTGTGGCTCAGATGTTTCCTGCAACCTCTGGTCATGAGTTGCTATTTAGTGTTTTATTTGGACTTAGGGGGAAACAAATCTACTGAAAAATCTTCAGCAATTTGAAACTCCCAAGCAAAATATTAATTAGTATTAGTACTAATTGTAATACAATAAAATGGAGCCAGTTTACTTACCCAGTAAAATGGATGGATGGATTACTGGCAAGATCAGGTGTATATGTAGTGTATTTAAAACATTTTTAAGATTTATAACCAAGCATGAATGAATTGTGGTTGGCTCTGATGATAAAATTATTATTTACCGTGTCTTACCTGTTTCCTGTAACTCCTGGTGACAAGTTAGCAATCGGGGTAACAATTTTAATGTTTTCATCATCCTAAAGCATCTTCTCTCTTTATCTCGACTTTGTGGGAAAACAGGTCTGCTGGAAAACCATCAGCAATTTCAAGAATGGAAAAAAAAAATTGTATTAAGACCTTCAGCAGAATCTTCTCTGAGCGTTTTTCTTCTCCAAGAATGACGTTTGCAGCTTTTAAGCAGACCTGTGACTTTCACTGTGATTCAGACTGTAATAAACACTTAGGCGCTTATGCTTCAGCTTTACTCCTGAACAGTGTACTTAATTGTCTGCGTCCCACTGTGCACAGTGTCTGCTTTATCTCCAATAATAGCCAGACATTGTCGAAACAGTTGTTAACATAAGGCAGAAATCTTACAAGGATATTGCCAGTCTAGAGATATTTTGGCCCAGAAATCGCTTTGATCTTTGCCTTAAACAGCCTCCGTTTGATAAGGCTTTCAAATGAACCGTGGTGCGAACCTCACTTTCCCGCCTCCCAAAATGGCATTGAGCAAAGCTGTGCCTGCGCCTGTAAGTTCTTTCATGGCTACCACTTTTTTTTTGTATTATTCTTATTTTTCCAGAAGAAAATCACAGGCACTAAAAAAATCAAACTGTCTTCAGTCAACATTTAGATTCCTAATATGCTGTGCGAAGTGGAGGCGCGAAGGAGGAGACTCTTTTCATTAGACACTTCACTGAGGCTGTGAAGTTTGCTCCCTCCATCTGAGATGACTTTAAAAGAGAAACAATGCCTCTGCCTATTGGGCCTTTGGAGATTTTCTCTCTCATCACATATTAATGAAAGAGGTGGCATGTATGGAGTTGGAGAGCTCAGGCAGGAATAGTTGTGAGGATGCCAAAGAAAGCTCAGTGCATGTTCACAGATATTTAACATCTTCTCGCTCAAGAAATCTTAACTTTAACACGAATGTGCTTTGCACAATTTGCACCTTTGCCCTTCAAGCACTACACAAGAATGTGGAATGTATAGCAACTGCCTGAAGAGGGCGCAGTTAACCTGAGACACCCACCTGTCACCTTTCTCATTCACATAGTGCACAGAAACATCTCACTAAAACACAGACGTCTCATGCCAGTCATGCATTAGGTGGGAATCGGAGGTGAGTTCGTGGCAGTTGTAATGATCACAGTGTTGTGCATCTGTTTCCAGCTTCGTCTTTAATGAGACAGGCCCATCACGAGCCTTTTGATATCCTCAGAGGGTCACGGCGCGCAGACACGTTAACGCTTGTAATTTGCAGCAAATCAAGGAATTTTTCCGTTTAGTTTTCTTTTGTTGGGACAGAGGATCACACCAATTACCAGTTGTTTATTGTTTGCTCCGCTGCAGTCGAGTGATATCTGGATGTCAGCCGCGACACCGCATCAGCTCCGAGTGGAGGAGCTCTTTTGAAGCCTTTCATTTCGTCGTGCCATATTAGCTGCGCAAAGTGGCCCTAGACAACACGCTGCCTTTGCTTTCAAGATAAAAAAGAAACGAGCATTAATCACTTTGTAAATAACTTGACGAACTCAGGAAATTGCAAGTAAATTGGTCACCTAACAAAAAAAAAAAAACAACAATAAAAAAAAAACACCCACCCATTTGGAAAAATGTGTTTCATCTATTAATTTGCCTCAAGATAATAATCTTTTACGTAATCGCTCGAACATGGGAACAAGAGTGTGTGTTCGATTGTGGGCATATGTTGCTGGCTGCAGACAAAGCTCCCTTTTTCCCCTATTTTTTCCGTCTCAGCCCCCCACCCCGACTCAGATGGAGCGGCTGATTCGCGAAGGCAAGAAAACTCATGGAAATCAGCAAGGCCTTCATTATACCAAGGTCATTACATCTGGCTTTTATCCTCCTCTGTACTTATAGGGAGGTAAGAGAATCCTATTCCACATCACCCAAGGCCTCACCTTTGAACACACATGCACCGCCATAGACCCGGGCCAGCGTTTACACACACACCCACAAGCACACGCACACACTCCATGTTCCTCTTTCATTTGGCCTCCTCAGATTTCATCATTCACTTTTACATCACATTAGTGCGGCGTGTTAGTGGTCGGCTCGTCTGAGAGAGAGAGGATTGCGGCCTGTACATCCGAATGAGGCTGAATAATGCACGGCGGTAGGCTTGCAGGGTGTTTGCTCCGCTGCCCCGTATTTACAGAACAGATAAAGAAATTCCATGCATGAAGAAAGACGGATTGGCCGTTTAACATCTTGGGTGGGTTTTACATCACTACACACACACGCACACACACACAAAACTGCTGGGTTATTTTTTTGAACTCGGATGCCAAGTTTAGGATGTTGGGACAGGGAGAGATGTAAGGGTAGTTTCATCTAAATGTTAAGTCACAAACTCTGCCGCAGCGTAAAGGAATCCTCATCAGAACTCAGAGTCATGTTGAGCTGTGCAACCATTTCATCAGACTTCATTTAACTCCTTCCATGGAATACAATTAGAAATGATGAAAGAGTTAGTGACAGAATTAGAGAACAAGGTTCACTTAAAGATGCAGTAAAGTGTATTTTTCATACACATAATGATATTTTATTGCACAATCAAGTAACTATGTTACCTTCAGCTGTTACAAAAATGCCATATATACATCAAACCTGATTTAAGGTAATTATTAGTGTTTGTCTCTTTAAGAAGCTCCACCCACATATAATATGCACATGTAAAGTTTTTCCAACCAGATGAAATGTGTCATATAAATGTATAGTTTATGTGAGTTGCTATTTTATTGAGTTTCATCCTGTATTACTTTAAAATGAAGACAGTTTGACTGGAAACACTTTATATGTTCCATTCTCAGTTTATTTTTTATCCAGGAAGGTAAGAGGTCCCACTTCCAGGTTATGAGATTTTCTTTTCTCTCTGCTTATTTAGGAGCCTTAATATTAGACTTTTTTTTTTTTTGAAAACCTAACCCACTACACTGGTTCAATTGGGATCTTAAATAAACCAGAGAGCCTATTATTTGATCCAGTTGGATTAAAGAAAAGATTGATTTCAGCCCAGCAGTCTTTACAGTGTAGATCTACAAGGTGTACTAAAATGTAGGTGGTCTCTTTTTACTCTTCACAGTAGAGTATTATGTTTTATTTAAGTAAAATGTTCTCATTCTTTGCATCAACAGTTGAAAATAAACATTAATTGAAGAAAGTGTGATTTTGTGTCTAAAATGTTTTTCAATGCTTACACTCTGAAAAATGTAAAATATTGTGAACGGATTTTTGTTTTTGTAAGGACCTGCTCAGTGATCTGAAGAAATAATTTTTCTTGCTTAAATAACAAACGAAGTTGCTTTAATTAGGCCATTATTTTCAAAGTAACCCAAACCCACATTGCAAAGGGTGGAGCGGGGGAGGGGAACTACTCCACTTTTAACGTTAATATTTTTTAATGGGCATCAAAGACAGTTGAGTCTTACTCAACAGTGCAGTAAAGAGGAATTTTAAGAGAGGAAACGTGTGATCACGAGGGAAGAAAATTGCTCTCTTAATGTGCGCCAAAGATGGTGTCTTCTGTCTACCTCGATGTCTGCGTCTGATTTGAGACTCTCCATTGATCTGATCCCACCTAAGAAGTGGCCTGCAGATTAAAGTGAAGCTGTGATGGCCAAACGTTTCTTATATGGGGGGTTGTGGCTCTTGTCCAGGTTTTACAAAACAAAATGTATTTTGAATTTATGTGCTGATTAGAATAAAAAAAACTAAACAAAAAGAAATCCCAAACAAGTCCAGCGCAGTGGCTGCCAACATACACTGGCCTTCGAGTTTGATGCCGATTTCATTTAATCTTTAGGTGGAGCTTGGCGTTTCTGTTCCGAATCCTTGATCCGGGCTCACCTTACCGGAAAAGTCTCTCTAGCAGCCATCCAAAGTAAACAAGGTTGTTCTTGCACCCCGTCTTGTTCAAGGCTCTCAGGCCCTCTGCTTGCCTTTAGGTAATGGGGTTCTTCTGTTATGCTGCCCATCCACGATGATTGAACTATATTTCAAACTTCAAAATGAACACTGAGGTTTTCATCTGTTCTGGATGAGAACGAACAGAGAATCTTAGCAAAACACACATATGGTGCCTTAACCTGGAACCTTTTTGGCAATGACAAAGGAAAATGTATTTCAATGGGATTTTATGTGATAGATCCATATGAAGTAGATCATAATGGTGAAAAGAAAGGATGTATCTCTCATTGACCCTCAGTAGTGAAATTCAAATAGAGAAATTAAATAAGATAAGCTAACTATGAGCAGCTACAAGGATACACTCTGTTTTGGGAGTGTGTTGACAGGAGGACAACTATTATTAATGCATTCTTACATTTTTTTTACAAAAAAGAAACAAAAGTAATGTTAAAGTGAAACCTGATTTTTTTCTTTACAAAATAATGTCAATGCAATAAAAATATGTAACATAAAATAAGTGGCTACATAAATATTCACCCCCTTCGAGGCAGTATTTAGCAGATGCATCTTTGGCTCTAATCACAGCATGGGGTCTGTGTGGCGAGGTCTCAGCCAGGTGTGCACATCTGGATTCTGCAATTTCCCTCCATTCTTCCTTGCAAAACAGCCCTTTTCGGGCGCTGGTGAGCAAGACATGGCGTAAGACGTGCTTTTCGGAGCTCCTGCAAAATCCGTAAAAATTACATAAAAAAACAGCATTAACCGCGTTAATATTAGTCGAAAAACTAGAGAGAACCCCGCAGGGTCATAACGGCTGGACAACCCGAACAAAATCTCTCTGAATGGCCGAAAAACTGCAAAAATATAGATACGGAAGCGATGCTGATGCTACAAGGCCTGCTAGAACCACGAGGCAGCGAACTACAGACGAAGCGAACCCACGGGCAAACACTGGAACTAAAGGCTCAAACATGAGTAACGAAGAAATGAAAGCAGACATTTTATTGTCACTGAGAGGAGAAATTGCTAAAGTGATAAGAGAAGAACTTAAAGGCGCTCTAGCAGAAGACTTTCAAGTATAAGATCCGAGCTGCTAGCGGTCCGTTCGAAATTGCTAACAGCTCAAAGGCCATACAAGCTGAAGTGGATATTATAAAGGTGGACGTTCTGGACTTAAAGGGTGGTCTATCAACGTGGTCAGAAGTACCGCAACAGTCTATTGTGACAAGCTTACAGAAAGAAATATCAATGCTCAAGATAAATGTGAAGATCTGGAGGGACGAATGAGAAGGTCTAACATCCGCATAGCGGAAGAGCTCCAGTTCCCCACAAGCTGTGGCAAAAATCATCAAGGAAGTTCTGCAGATGGACCGAGACATAAAGGTGGACCGGTCACACCGCACACTCTCCGGGAGAAGACCCAGGGACCGTGAAACACCAAGAATTATCATCGCTAAATTACATCATGACGGGGACGCGGCAGAGATCCTGAGGAGAGCCCGGGACAGGGCTCCCCTTTGTTACAACGGGCACCGCGTCGCCTTCTTCCCCGACTACACGGCCAGTGTGGCCAAGGCAAGAGCCGCCTTCACGGAGGTACGGAGAGCGCTGCGGGGCAACAAGGAGATCCGATACGGCCTTCTCTACCCGGCCCGACTACGGATCACATATCATAACGAAGAAAAGGAATTCCTTGACCCCAAAACAGCCATGGAATATGTCCGGAACAATATTACCCCAACAGAGACAGCCGAGTAAAGGTACCGTGCAATCATAGAGACAATAATATCAGGGTATATTCTCATTGTTATGGCTAACTTTCATACAGCCCTCTTTATAAGTTTTAGAAAGCCTATAGATTTTAACGATATGAATAAATACGCTGTTTTACTTTATATTCACTTTTTGTTTAAGGTTTGCAGGAGCTCGTGCAGTATATTTGAAGTTTACGTGACTATATTTTTTACTTCATTGTGATTTTTGTTTATTTCTCACCCGGTATTCATACCTAAGCGCACCTGCTGCACACTCGCATTCAATCTTGGCTGTGCACTTTAGCGGCTTATCCTAGCTGCTGGGGACTATGTCCCAAGTACTCAAAGATAGTATTTATCTGTTCTGTGTTTTTCTCGTTCTGATTCCCCTGTTCCCCGGGGATCCTGCAAAACTTTTTTCCGCAAACTTATTTTGCCTCAGTTATCGTTATCATCTTGCATTATTACCTGTTCATACCCATCCTGTTGAGACCAGAAATGCTGGACATAGTTATCAAAATTGCACTTTATTCATTTCTATTTGGTTCCATGTATATTGTGTACCTATACTCCTTAGACCCCACACAGATAAGACGGTGCTACACATAAAGGGCATGTTATCAGTCATGATATATTCCAAGACATCAAAACATAGATCATACAGAGATAATGGGTGATTTACTAAAAATTGTCACTTATAATGTAAAAGGGCTCCACAATCCAGTCAAAAGAAAGAAGATATTGAATCAATTAAAACAAATTAACTGTCACATCGCTTTTTTGCAGGAAACCCACCTATCTGATACAGAGCATGAAAAATTGAAAAAATCTTGGGCAGATAAGGCTTTCTATTCATCCCACCAATCCGGGAAAAAAAAGGGTGTTGTCATACTTCTACACCGGCAGATTAACTTCACACAGAGCGTTACATAGGGATACAGAGGGAAGATATATATTGGTTAATGGACGATTGATGGCGTAGAGTCTCGCTTGTAAATGTGTATGCACCCAACACAGATGCACCTGAATTCATAAAGTCATTGTTTAAGGTAATATTACAGCACAGTACTGGATTGCTGTTGATGGGTGGGGACTTCAACTGTATTTTATCACAAATATTGGACAGATTACCTACCCCAAAAACCATACTTTCTAGAATGAGTAGGATGCTTAAATACCAGCTTATAGAGACAGGAATTGTAGACGTATGGAGAAGTAGATTTCCCAGAACTAAAGACTTCACATTCTACTCAAGCAGGCACGCATCCTACTCTAGGATCGACTATTTTTTCACTCCAAAATCAGAACTGCACAGAATAGTAGATATAGAAATATTACCTATTACTATTTCTGACCATGCACCTGTCTTATTAAAATGGGACATAGGACATAGGCTAACCTCTAAACAGTGGAGGCTAAACACGTCCCTGCTCAACGACAAAGTATTCAATGCATTTATTACAGAGGAACTAAAGATATACCTAGAAACTAACATATCTTCAGAAACAACGCCTCTGATAATATGGGACTGTGCCAAAGCATTTCTACGGGCCATAATCTCCTTCACGTCCGAGGAAAAAACAGAAGAATGCTAAACAAAAAGCATTGGAGGACAAAATTAAAGAATTAGAGATTAAACATAAAAAACACACTTCAGCTAAAGTCATGAAGGAGTTGAATGTAACCCGCAGACAACTAAACAGCCTATTGTCAGACAAAGTAGAGGGAAACTTGAGGTTCACCAATCAAAAATATTATGAGTATGGCCAGAAGGCTAGTAGGTTATTGGCATTTAGACTGAGGAAGCAACAATCCTCCAACATGGTTCATAAAATAAAATCCCAGGAGATTGTTGAGACAAACCTGCCAAAATAGCAGAGGCTTCGCAAATTTTACAAATCATTATATACGAAGAACGATTCCTGTAATAATGACCAAGAGCTTACAGATTTTCTAAATAACATAAAATTGAACCAATTAACGGATGAGGCGGCTTTGAAATTAGATCAACAGATTGAGGAATGGGAAATCAAGCAGATAATTAAATCGCTTAAAAACAACAAAAGCCCAGGCCCAGATGGATTTACCAACGAATTTTATAAAACTTTTATTGATCTTCTGGCCCCCTTGCTATTGAAAGCTTATCATCATGCTTTAAAATCCAAAACTATGGCGCCATCTTGGACAGAAGCCACCATAGTAGTAATCCACAAAGAGGGCAAGGATCCTACAGACTGCCAATCTTATAGACCTATATCACTGCTGAACACAGATCTACGTATACTCACCGCAATCCTAGCAAGGCGACTTAACAACTTCATCACCCAAATCGTACACCCTGATCAGACAGGTTTTATTGCAGGCAGATACTATGCTGATAATTTAAGACGCTTACTAAATTTAATAAGTATTCAAAAGAAAGTAAGATTGAATCAGCAATTATATCTTTAGACGCCCAAAGGCGTTTTACAGAGTGTCCTGGAAATACTTAATTCATACTCTGAACGTTTTGGATTTGGTCCACACTTTGTTGACTGGGTGCAGACACTTTACTCCTCTCCACAGGCAGCAGTTAAAGTTAACGGGTTTAGATCTCACAGATTTCCGCTAGAACGAGGGTGCAGACAGGGGTGTTCGCTCTCGCCTCCTGTTCGCCATTAGTATTGAACCACTAGCCCAAATCATCAGAGATGATTCTAATATAAGGAATAGAAATTAACAAGGAGGTACACAAAATCTCACTATATGCCGATGATGTACTATTGTATTTGACGGAACCTAAATCAACAATCCCCACCTAAAAGAGCTCATATCTCAATATGGATTCCACTCGGCTACAAAATTAATATAGAAAAACGGAAGCTATGGATGTAAATGGCACAATTTCAGATATCACAAAATTACAGAGTGGATTTAAATGGCCTAAAAATGGTATTAAATACCTGGTATTTATATACCCCATCTTTATGTGATCTCTATGAGGCAAACTATAGCAGACTTTTACGGACCATCAAAGTGATCTGGAACGTTGGATACCCTCCTATTCTCTAATCGGACGTGTTGAAAGTATCCATATGAATGTTCTACCAAGATTACTCACTTATTCCAGATGCTGCCTGTGGAAATTCCCAAATCTACCTTTGAAACCTTAGATAAAATGATGACTGGGTTTATTTGGCAAAAAAGCCCTAGGATCAGATTAAAACCCTGCAGTTATCTAAACCCAAGGGGACTTAATCTCCCAAACCTAAAATATTATTACTGGGCTGCACAACTTAAACCTTTATTAGTATGGCTACAAAACAGTACAGATACTCGATGGCTGGAAATAGAGGAAAGCATGTGCTCAGTACCACTTCAAAATTACCCTTCTTAGATGCCCCTGCAAAGGAAATGTCAATCTGGACAAAAACACCCTCAAAATTTGGAGTAAAATACAATCGGGTTTTAAGTTAGTAAAACAAATCTCACTTTTATCAAGTATAGGATTTATGAAGTCGTTTGCACCAAATAATTTAGATTCTGATTCAAAACTGGTCTAATTATGGACTATCCTATATCCATCAATTAATTAAAGAAGGAAATTTCAAAACCTTTGAGCAGGTGAAAAGTGAATTTGGCCTTCCTAATACAGACTTTTATAGATACTTGCAACTCAGAACCTTTGTGACGACACACAACAACTGGACCAAACTTGTGAACCTACACCTATAGAAAATTTCCTAATGGACATGCAAAGGGAAAGGGAAATAAAAGTCATCAGTAATCAGTATATGACCTGTTTCGATCCATGACGATTCATGACTCCAACAGCATAAAGCACAAATGGGAGACTGAATTGCAGGAACCAATAGAAGGGGACACATGGGAAGAAATATGTACTGAAGCACAATTAACAACAAATTCCAATACGTGGAGAGAATTCAAATGGAAAGTAATAGTACGGTTTTTCAGAACGCCAGCAATAACTAGTAAAATGGGCCAACACAACCCAGCTTATGCTGGAGAAACTGTGGGACGCAGAATGCAAATCATATGCATATCTTTTGGTCTTGTCCTAAATTAAGGGTATTTTGGGAGGAGATTTTTGAAGCTCTTAAGGTAATCCTCAGGATAGATATCCCGAGGACCCCCCTGGTGGCAGTTTTGGGAGCAATGCCTGATGGAATAGACAGGAAAGCTGATAGATATCTTCTAAATATCTTGCTCACAGCTGCTTTGAAATGCATAACAATCAGATGGCTAAAGCCACGACCTCCTACATATAACATATGGATACAAAAAGTCTGGGATATTTACTTGATGGAAGAAATCACATATTCTCTAAGACTTCAAAAAGCAGTTTTTAATATAAGGTGGAGTCCAGTCATGCCCTTGTTAATTCAGTGACACATTTAAAGATTGCCCTTTCGCACTTGAGGCACTCGACTCATGAGTCGGGTTAAAATATCACTATGTCTGGGTATATGGGGGTCACCTCATCTCAGAAGGGATCTGTTTGTGTGTTTTGTGTTTATTTTATGTTGTTTTTAATTGTTTTTTTTATTTCACCCTGTTGTTGTGTATTCAGTATCATATTTGTCAGGACATCTACTGTCTCATCTTTCCTTGTCAAGCCATGGTGCAAAAGATATGTCAGTAAGAGACAGAAAAATGTAACTGTGAAAATCTGTGTTGTTAAAAAAGAAATAAAAATAAAGTTTTAAAAAAAAAAAAAACAGCCCTTTTCACAAATTATCTATGGGATTGAGGTCTGGGCTTTGACTGGGCCACTTGACAACAAGTCAAGTGGCCCAGTCAAAACCATTTCTGTGTGGCTTTAGCTGTAGTTCTGTTGCAGTTCTCCTCTGGGATTTTCTCATATTTAATGCATTAATTTTACCTTCTACCTTTACAAACCGGAGCCTGCTGCTAAGAAGTGTCCTCACAGCATGATGCTGCCACCATCATGCCTCACAGTAGGGATGATGTGTTTGTGATGATGTGCAATGTTTGGGGTGAATACATTTTGTAGGCACTGCAGACCAAAGTGTTGTCATTACGTTAAAAAAGTCCAAAGTCAGAACCTGAATTCAATTGAGGATCTGCTGACACTTGAAAATTGATGTGTGCAGATACTCTCCATATAACCTCCATGTGAGTTTTAGTTATTTGTTGTTGATCTGTCATATAAAATGCCCTAAACTACAACTATGTTTTTGGTTGTAATGTAACAAAATATGTTAAAGCTTAACTTTATTACCTTTGCAAGATCCCATTGGAGTTCACAAACATCAGACAGTACAGTTTTTGCTGTAACCTTTTCCAGCAGCACAAATACAATGCTCTGCTGTGTTGCTCTCGCCGCTGGATGTTTTATGAGAAGTGAAACAGATGTTTGCTTTTTCGATTGGGTTTGGCAGAAGTGCTCAGGAGACAGCCCTGGGAAAGGACGAGCATTAGGCACCTGATCGGACAGGATCAATGGGAAGCAATTAGACGATAAGTCTGTGACTGTTCGGAGGCCGAGACCTTTTCTGGCAGAGGGGAGGGAGAGTGATAGAGTGAGGAAGATAAACTGTTTAATATCTCAAACCTGAGCATACACGCTCTTCACACGTGTGCTGATAAAGCAGCGTTGTGCCGTATTTATGCGTTTGTGATTATGTGCTTTCCCTAACACCTATTGTCATAAAGATGCGCGATTATTATGGGAGCAGGATTTTTTCACAGCAGGGGGAAGAAAAGGGGCTGAGTCGACAACAGGTTGGGCCTCCCTTTGTGTCTTCGTTTGATCGCTCAGCAAAATTCATATTCATGCTCCCAATGTGTACACAGTGGCACACATTATTTAGGTTGCATGCAATAACAAAAAGCCTCACAAAGTCACATTTTGTACTTCTATAATGCAGACACAAGGCAAAAGGTAGCAGTAGAGCTAGGTTCTTCACAGAAGAGGCAGAGACAGCCTGCAGGAGCTGGCGTCTTGTTATTTCTGTAGTAGACCTGGGAAAAAGGTTATGATCTCAGAGCGGGCGGATTATTAGGCTAAACCAGGGTGCACTGTATTCTGTGTGGGCTGAAAAGACTAGTTCTGACCATTAGCGTGCCTCCTGTGCCCCAGGTCAAGTCTACAAAAGCAGCTTGAGCATTTTGTCTCTACTTTATGGGTGTAATGATGTCACACAACACCTAACTGCATACTTAATCCAGCCTTTGTGAGGTTATGTTTTGATTTGCCTGTTTATCTGAAATACGCCTCATTTCAAATGGATGTACACACAACACAGCAAAGTGCCTTCATGCTTGAATCCTCTGCTGTTGCTCACACCCGACACTAGATGGCTGTCTGAGCTGTGTGTGCTTCTCAAAGAGAGAGTCTCTTTCTGGTGCTGCTGCAGGCCTCAGAAATGCACATCTTAGTGGAAGCCTATTTGTTAATAATGCTTCAAGACACCTGGGTTATGAACACACAGACATGTCACCCAGCTTCATTTTTTGATGTTTGAATTTGCCAGCCCTTCGCTTGTTTCATGAGGTCTCGAACAATGGATTAAATACGCTGTCATCAGAGGAAGTTAGCCACAGATGCACACGCGTGGAGGTGAAGGGGCATTTGAGTTTGTTTAAAAATAAACTCTATGCTATGTCATTTTCAATCTATGCCCCGCACGTCTAGATGTGTTTTTTTTTAGTGTTTCAGGTAAACTGACAGGACTGATAACAAATTTTGATGCGAAAGGCGCCACCAAACACATTATTTATCGTGATCGTTCCAAATTGTATAATTATTTAAAGCTATCTTCCATTTGTGGCCTGTCTGTATGGGATTTTGTAGAAAGCCTTTCGTAGTTTCATTATGCGTGGTAAATGCAGCCACACAGAGCACTTGGTTGGATTGACTTTAAAGACTGTCTTTTTTCGTCCTCGTTCGGAGGCCTTCCATCTCTCTGGCCTGGAGCGTCCAAACCGCACAGCCGGCCAGTTCACGGCGGCCCTTTTATTATGATGTCAGCACTTTGCTTAAAGGAGCATTCAATATCTCCAGGACGGCCATCACAGGAACATCAGTGGGATAGCGCACAGGCAAGAACCGGATGGCCATTCCTCATTGCCGGTCGTTTACTTTTTTTTTTTTTTCACTCATTGATTTATTGGAAGCTGACAGAGTAATTGAATTTAGTAGCAGTGATTATCACAGCTGAACAGGTTGCCTGCTTTTTACAGCATCTGTTTGCAGTGGTACACTTTGTAATGGAGTTTTGTGGCTGCTAGATATAAGCTATTAGATAGACAGATAGATAGATAAAGCCTGTAACTTAAGATCAGAAGGTCGATCATTATTCTCATCGTTCTACAGTTTAAAAAGCTGAAAGGCTGATATGAATGTGAGCGGTGTAATTTAAAATGTCAAAGTTAAGAGCTGTCATAAGACTACTGTTTTGAGAGAGTAAATGTTTCAGCCTGCATCCAGCTCTACCTGGTTTAGAGACATGGCTAATGCTAACGTTAAACTTGTTGTAAAATGCTTATCAGTCCTCAAGCATCATAGATGTGGGCTTAAAAGAAAAGATCAGCTTTTATAGAATGGTTTTTAAAAGTTTATTACTATTGCTGTAGTATTTCATACTCTTACTCTAATAGGAGTCCTAGAAATAAAGTTAGAAAACCAGTGGGATTCTCTAGTTGTTGCGTTGCCAACTACAAGCTCATAACAATGTATGTTCTTTTACATTATTACATTAAAATTAATAGAGAACGGGGTGCTTTGGTGGCGCAGAGGTTTAGCACACCCACATACGGAGGCCCTAGTTCTCGACGCGGCCGTCCCAAGTTTCCCTCATTCCTGTCCACTAACTATTAAATAAAGGCCACTAGAGCCAATAAAACCTTTAAAAAAAATTAATAGAGAACATACTCTGAATTGTATATTTAATGTCTGTATCTTTTCAACTGGTTCAAGAAGATACGAATGATCAAACGTGCTAATAAATAATGGAATTCCAGCTTAATAGGGTGCTGCTGTTGTTTCAAACAACAAAGGACATCTGACTCCTCAGTGCAGTATATGTCCATTATACTGCTCATGTATATGTCTATTAGTTGCTTTTTACCTGTTACAAAAACAGGTGAAAAGAAGTTGAAGAGGATCAAAACCAGACAAGAACCTTATTTTCCCTCCACATATATCTGTTGTAACTGTGCAGCTGTGCAGCTTGTTACTGCAGTCATATATTTTGTCTTATTGCAGGGGGGAAAAAACTGGCTCTGCATTGATGGATGCACACACAAGTTTTATTTTGTGAAGTTTGTTGTATATTTTTTGATTTCTATTTAGACTCCCAAAATTGAAATAAAAACTGCAAAGAAAGAGTCCGAAGAAATCCAGCAGATTCAACTTAATAAGATCTTATAGAGTCAAAGTCTAATTTTCAGAACTTTTAAACAAAGTGGTGAAGACTTTTTCTCTTTTCGTAAAAAATACTTTTCAATGAATCCACAATTATCCCTAATGCAATCATTTCAGGAGCTTTGTTTATGTGAGGAAGATTTTACAGAGGACAGATATAACTGTGCACCGGAGGTCTTGCATGCAGGCCCTTCACAAGAGCTAGAGGCCAAAAAACACCTGATGCATTTAACTGGTGTTGGTTTGTTTTCTGACACACAAATCCAGAATTGTCCAGGATTTGGCAAAATTTGCAAGACACAGGAAAGAATCAGTTCTGAGAACAGTTAGGTCTACGATCATCCCTCACCACCCTCCATCTATTTGCTGCATCTTTGGCTCCATAATTCATGCAAAATGAAATGAAAACCTTCTTAGCAATATGTAGATTTCTTTATGCAAAACAGCATCACCTATGGTGCACCGACCGCAGCTAATGCCTTTGATCAGCCTCTCTGACATCCTCTAACTACTGAGAAGAAAAGAACTTAAAAATTGTAAAGGCTCTTAATTGAAGTGAACATAAAAGAAGATACATGGTGTTAATTGGTATACGCTAAGAATAATCTAGACCTTGGAGACCACTGTCCCTTACCGCCCCCCCACCACAACTCTGCCAAAGTGTCAGGATTTACATCTTTAATTCAAGATTTCCCCACATTAATTACCTCGCAGGCAGAGAAGTGCGAATCACTTCATTTTAAAGTATAATAAACATCCAAATAGCCCCCTCCCTGCTCGTCCATGAATATAAATTTTGATTAGAGTGCAAAAACACTCTTCTATTTCTTTAAGGGGAGATGAATGTGGGCTGGGAAGTTTTTTATTTTGCTAGTTATGGCCTAACTTCAGTCTTTAACCAAAAATATTTTTACAAATGTGAGAGTAGAGAGAATGAATGATACGAGTAGGCAGGAAAATATATTGTGTTTTTAAAATTTTGCAGCAAATTTGGTGAAAATATGTGCAGTGAAGTGAACAGTGGTAGCCAATATGACCTTTGATTGTGACAAGAATGCAGCAGCCTCTGTTTTTTTTCTCAACATGATGAATGGGACAAACTGAGTGGCAGGATGGAACTGGGAGGATCCACAGTGACACACATACATGCAGACGAGCACAAGAACATGCACACACGCATGCACGCGCACAAATGCTGACAGACAAATGACCCTGTGATGGAAAGTGAAGCACTTTGAAGTCCTTAAACGCAGCACAAACACACCTCACACTGTAGCATTACAGTGTGAGCACTTGTCTGTTTTGTTTGAGTTCAGTTTTTTATCCTGTGAACAGGTTCATGAGAGGATGCTTTTTTTTTTGGGTAAATAATAAACATCTGTTATGATTTATTGAAACTTTTTGAAAAGCATCCCAGAGTGGCTTGAAATTTATTGAGTTTATTAAGCCACAACAAGCAATTTATGTAAACACAGTTCAAACGAGCACAGCTTCCTGTACACCTTAAAGTCTTTGCTTTTTTTTTTTTTTTTTTGAAGCGATTTATTTTGGGAATTTGTTTTAATTTATTGGCTCAAAGTGCACGGCGCTCTGTGTTAAAACTGAATTGATACAGAAACCTGCAGGGACATATTAATTAAAATAGCAATCTAATTAGCATTCCGCTGTGACCTAAAAGTTGAATATTATTAGAGCTGTAGAGCCGATATGGGCGGAAAAAAAGAAAAGGAGAAAAAAGGAAAAGCTTACATGACGGTGAAACTGAAATTCAAAGAGCTGCAGACAATGTACACACAGATCAAAAGAATAAACGGGGAGAAAATAACACACCAAGAAGTTTTACATTTCCTCATGAGGGCGGAAAAGCAGCAGGCTGGTACGATCCTGCACCCACATAAAACACCCACAGTCAGTTTTAAGTAGCAGGGTAGTTTAATCTGCAGCGTGGATACAAAGACTGACTGTGACTTAACACTGAAGGTATTCTGGAGACTAAATGTACAGTTTTTTTTCTGGCTATTGAAGTTTAAAATAAGGGCTCAAACAATGTTTACATTAGGGTAACTTATGCTTAAGAAGCAAAGATTTTGAGGTTTACATGAGCCAATGTAATGAGCCAGTGAACTCTAATTAAACGTGTTGAAGTAGAGTTCTTATTCTGCCATGGTAGTTTTTGAGTAAATGAGTCTAGATTATGATTATAGAGACTATAAGAGCTTTAATCTAATAATTATTGTTAAGATAATATTTTTATAGGTGTGTTTAAACTAACTGTGAGAAATACACTAGACATTACCTAGGAAAAGTAGATCTTTTTAAAAATGACATATTAATGTCATGACTAACTTTATTTTCAGACATGACATCATAAATATTCATTTCAGACACTAACATTTGAATGGTAGCCTGCAGCCCAATAGTCCCATCAATGCTAACCTTTCCCAGTAGTTTGATGGTTAAAGACAAGATAGTTCATTAAAACTAAATTGACTCAAAGTGATTGCTTCTAACAAGTTTTGGTTAACTATTTTAAAAGATTAATTTAACAATCTATTTCACCATTTGAGAAATGTTACAGAAATGTTCCTTTAAAATATGCAGTTACAATTTTTGTTTCATACATTTGCTCATATTTATTTATTTAGTCATTTATGATGTGAGGGGAATTTGACCACTTTTGCCTTTCAAACCTTTAGGAAAACTGACACAGAGCTTTTCACTTGCTAAGCATCCGTTCAGATTCACGAAGCGGTGGCAAACACTGTTGACGTAGCCTCTGAGAAGTAAAATAACATAAATTGAAGCAAAAAACTTAATGAAATAATTCCCAGAAATTGACAACCAGAACATGCAGCGTCTCTTCGACATATTTAACTCTGTTCATCCTCTGCAAAAGTACAATTATGTTGAAGTGTAAGCCTTTGGTTTTCCTCCTTTAAATAACAAAAGAGATTCAAGGGTTTAGAGCCTAGATTGAATTTTATGTTTAATTGTTTGTTGTTTAGGACAGCCTTTAAATTTTGGGTATTTGTTTCTGGGACACAGTGATCTAGTATAAACTTATGGCTTTGATTTGACTGGATATTTATCAGGTATATTAGAGTTCATTTGGGTTGGTTGGTTTCCTAGCTTGGAACCAACTTTAAAGAATTATTCATAAATATTCAACAATTTTGAGGTTACTACTGTCCAATAAGGTGTTTTGCTGCTTTCACTGTTTTCCATAATGTCATGTATTCAGGCATTTAAAAATGTTTTAAGTGGATCTAAAGGTGAGGAAATCAAAAATATTTTGTGGTAATTGAGTCTTAACATGTTTTTCAAATATTTTTTGTTTTGTTTTTGTTTTTTAGTCCTGTTCACAAAACACCTGCAATTTTGTATCCACCTAGTGCTCAAGTCATTTGGTTTGCTTATCAAATTGCAGATGAAAACCAGAGGGAGAGACTGACCTGCATCCCAAGAACTTTACAGAACAATCTCCAGAACTGGGAGAGGAACTGCGGCCTTCTTTCAGAAACAATGTCAACGCAGTCTGCGTAGGCGAAACTTCTGTCAGGACACGATGAGTGGAACCAGGTGAGTCATCTTGGAGAGGCCATCTTGTTTCTCTTGGCGCAGATGGTAGGAGGTTCGATCCCCACTCCGTCTGTCATCTTATCCAAGGGCAAGACACTCTTTCAAGGTTTTAGTCGTCTAAAAAGAAACCGGCAGCATTGAAATATTCTTTTAATCCATCCATCCATCCATCCATCCATCCATCCATCCATCCATCCATCCATCCATCCATCCATCCATCCATCCATCCATCCATCCATCCATCCATCCCTCCCTCCCTCCCTCCCTCCCTCTCTCCCTCCCTCTGGAGAGGTCGCCAGTCAGTCGCAACCAGACAATTAATTTGGGCAAAATAAAAAAAAAACCATATCAAACATAGATGTTTTTTTTTTTTTTAATAACTATTCAGTGTCATAGTAGGTTACATATAACTATGTGCACAAACACTTGAACAGTGTTTCTTTTTTTGAAGAAAAAACCCTCAAGAACATTTCTGTAAAGAGTAATCGACAATCTCGTCACTATTCACCATTTACTCCAGTGGTTCTACCTGCAAAGCTCTAAAAAAGGAGTCCCTTCCTCTTTGGTTGCAATTCAATAGCCACCCCGTCTCAGCCGTATTACAGTATAGATGTCTTTAAACCTCTACAGGAAGCAGATCAGAGGTTTCCATTGCTCTGCCGGTTGACGCCACACTTGAGGCTGACATGTTTCATCATCACCAGCTGAGTTGCTACCCTAAGTGTCAGGAGAACCCATATCAACTACCATGACTTGCTCCTTAAGCCCTGCACAGGTCACGGCAATCAAAACAGTCTTCACATGGGTCAGCGCACGCCACTCGGCTCAGTGATACCTCTGCTTAACCTTGAGGGCTGTATATGCTTCCCCTGCATCCCTTCTGGGAGGCTTTCATATGCAGCCTTGCCTCGCGCTGTCCAAGCCGCCCGTTTTCCTCGTCGAGGGCCTCCGACGCTCCTCCTGCAGCTCTACAAGCGGCCGGGCTCGCATGTGTCCCTGCAGTGGGCCGACATGCCAGCCGGCAAGCGATAATTATTCATTAGTATTCATTAGTGTGAGGTGCTGGCCGTCGCGGGGCTCATGTTGAATCAGTGTTCTGACGAGGTCTCGGCCCGGCGTGGGTCAGTGAGGAGCCAGTAATTAGGCCCACCAGTCAGGAGGCATTTTCCTACGCACAACACGCGAGCTTTGAGAGAGACTGGATAGAGACAGAGAGAGAGAGAGAGATGGCAAAACCACCGGGAGAGAGGCTGCAGGGGGAGAAAGATCAAGAAAGGAGGCTTGAAGGAGAGAGTCGATTTCCAGAAGAAAGCAAACCTTGGCCTCTTTGCTTTTGCATCCGGGGTTGCGACCTTTCTCCGTCAGTCACTCCATCAGCGGTAGAAACGTGAAATAACCTTGGCCACGCTTTGTTATTCTTGTCCACCTTCCTTACCTTTCTTTGAAGTTTATTTTTCTTTTTATCACCTTTTCTCAGTCTTCCCCATCCTACGAAAACACCTACTTCTGTATTTCTTAATGGTGCCATTCACAAGCACTGATGCTCATTGAGCAGTTCACAATTAGTCACAATAAAACAAGAAATTTAAATGTGTATGATTTGCAGGACTAAAAGCTGTTCTGTCAACAATTTCTCCCACATAAGATATGGAACGTAGTAGTTCCTTCTGAGTTACTATTAATCTCCTCAATTTGCTGTTTTTTGGTGGAAATCCAGGTGTTTCCAGGTGTGAGTCAAACACTTTTCCATTTCCTCATTATGATTTAACATTAGTGTTCTCTAACAAACCTCTGAGGCCTTCACAGAACAACTGGATTAAATCAGACTCCATTTAGTAATTGGGCAATTTGTGCAGGCAATTAGTTGCATTAAATTTTATTTGGGATTTTCAGGATAAAGAGGGTCGAAGACAAATTAATTCTGAGCACTTTTTAATTTTTTTTATTTAAAGTTATATATTGTTTTCCTCTTCACATGTCCTTGTAGGTTTAAGACCATACTTAAGATAAAATGCCATTAAAGTTTATTAAAGTTTCTTGTTGTAAGGTGACAAAGCGTGAAGTTCAATAAGCACTTTTCTCAGGCTCTGAATGTATCACCTCCTGCTGCTGCTTTCTGCTTATTAATGGATCTTTGCATGTCACACGGTCGATAAACGGCAGCACTTATCACTTACAGAAATAATTGCGTAACGTTAACATGACAAAGTGCTCGCCTTCCAGGAATGCTGTTTGTATTATAAATGCGAGCGAGGCCTAACCAAATTAATCTAATCAGAAGATAATTACAGTGGCTGGAGCAAAGCTGGACTGATTCATCAAACTGTTTCTCCCATCCCCCCCCCCCGCCCCGAGCTATTAAAGCAGGAGATTACAAACCTGAACTAAAGGCATTCGCGGCTTTCAAAGCTGACCGCGCCAAAGCTGTCAGGATGTATCTGACAGAGCTCAGACTCTGACTGACAGCGATTGAGAATACAACGGGGTCAAGTGCGGGACTGCTGAGAGACAGGAGCCAAGACGGTGCCAGGCCTCCGGATCCAAATCCCGGTAGGGGCGAAAGCTCCCGTCAACAAATAACGTGATGTCAGTTTAACCTTGAGTAGAACAAACAAACAAACACGGAAATGCTGACAGCCGCTGCTTTCTGTTTTGCTGCGGTTAGGGGAAGATGTAGCCTGGTCAACAGATTCTTGTCCTACACTGTTCGCTTCCTGCAGAGAAACAATCACTTCCTGGAGGTGTTGAAGTTTTAAATCTTGCCCAATCGCTAACGTTTAACCGTGGGGTATGCAATGTGCCTGGTTGACCCCAAGGAGCTTACCGGATAAGCAGCCGTCCTCCTCTGCAAAGAGAGACGTGTCGATCCGAACAAGGACGCAGTTGATGTTAATTCAGTATTTGGAAACATGGCTAAAGCTGGACTGAACAGCTTTGTGCATAAATTTTTCACCAAGATGAAAGCACTTAAATCATTTTTTAATATTGATGAAAACGTACCAGTTCCGCTGGCAGATTATTTCACTCATAACATTTTTTCCATGTTATAAATGAAATAATCTACCAGTGGAACTGGTACGTTTTCATCAATATTAAGGATCATTGACTTTAAACAAACTCCTATATCTTGCTGAAAAGTTACCTGCATGTTGTCTTAATTCAAGTGAACTAAGATATTTACAATAGAAATTATACCAGAAATACTTAAGACAGTATTTCTATTATAACATTTTGTGTTTTTACAGTGTAGGGGAAGAGTGTGTACTGTGTGTGTGTGTGCTGTATCCTGACATAATTCCAGATTAGACAAACTACTGCGACGAAAAGCGAACCGGGGGGCACCCTGCTTTTGGTAAACACCTCCTTCCTCTTCCCCTTCATCCCCCCCACCCCTCCCATTTTCTTCTTTCCCCTCGGCTTCAGGCGTACACTTATTCCCCTCCTTCAGATTTATGGCTCTGGCATATAGGTGCACTTGACAGCTATCAGATTGGCATTGCAGAGGAGGGAGATCCCAAAGTGAGATGGGGTTAGCTGGGTAAATCTATCAGGGCTCTGTCCAGGAGGAGGAAGAGTATGAAGAAGAGAGTGTGTGTGTGTGTGTGTGGAGTGAGGGGGGGAGAAGAAGCCAGGGGAAAGCAGAAGAAGAGGGGAGAGGAGAGAGAGAGAGAGAGGGGCTCGGTGGGGCCCCGCTGAGCACATAAGCTTCCATGCTGAGCACAGCTCTGGCTAGCTGACAGTTGTGCTCAGCCTTCACTGTAATAATGAATAAAAGGAAACTCCCTGCAGATTACACATCTTCCGTGTTTTGACATTGACCTTAATACATAATTTAACCACAAAGCCTGAAGAGTGTGTAACGAGATAAGAGAGGACCAGAGGATAGGAAAAAAAAAATAATATAAAAAAACAGATGCAGGGGTCTAAAACATACAGACCAAAACAACAAAAACACCTCTTCTGCTATGGCTTTAATAGATCCCAACCTGCAAGGACTAGCAGAGCCTCTACTCAACAGAAGGAGGAAAATTGGGGAAATATCCTTGCGCCAGTGAATTTGCTGAATGGGTGGCAGCAGAGGAGGAAAATTGCGGGTTTGTGTGTTTGAAAAATGCCGTGGCTTTTCCAGCTTATCGAATTCCCAATGGGAGGAGTAGGTGGTGCTGTTAAACCTCAATAGAATAGTAATGTGCCATCCGGCGTTGATGTGTGTGTGTGCCAGTCGGCCCCTGTTTGTACGCCTCCCTTACAGTGTGTGCAGCTCTGCACCGACTGAGTGTGATATCTGAAAGGGGTATTTGTCACTGTCAGTGTCACTTCGTGGTGTGTGCGTGCGTGTGTGTGTGTGTGTGTGGCTTCTTTTTTTCCAAGGCGTTTGAGCATCATGATGCCTTGAGTGACTGTTTAGAGCCATGTTTGCTGAGCCAGCACTCTCCTCCGTGGGTTATGTCACTCCAGCTGGGGTCACAAGACTGCCAAGAAGTGTGATGTTTAGCCAAATTCCCCAGGTAGGAAAGTACGAGACTCAGACAAGTTCTAGGCAAATATCTCAAACATAAGCTTAAGAAATGCTGAAAATGATCATTTTACTTAAGTGTTTGGATTCTAATTTGCTATAATGTGATTTTATCTCATTCAATTTATTTATATCTATTGAACTTTGTATCACATTGCAACCATAAAGTTCTAAACCGTTTTTTGTTTTTTTACAAATTAAAAGTGGAAGCACTTTTAGTCACTCTGCATTTCAATAATATTCCCTTCAGAAGTTACTAAATCAGTTAGAATACTTCACCTGCGTGAAATTTGATCACATTATATTCGTCGACAAACATAATGAGGTCAGGGATAAAGTTATGGACTAGCTTAAAATGTAGGTTATTAAAATTAATACCCGAATGATGGAAAGATTTCTAAAGAAAGATTTCTAAAGAAATCTTTCCATCATTCGGAACTGGAAAGTGTACCGCTGTAAGCTTTCTATGAATTGGAGAAGCTCAATGTAACTCTAGTGGAATAATCCATTAGCACTAGTTAGCATTAGTTAGCACTGCACAAATCTTACCTTTATGTAAGAGCCGCAAGAAGAATGTATAAGAAAACATTATAAAGTGGGCCAAAGTCCATATGGACACTAGAAACATGTGTAAGAAAGTATCATGATAATTTAACCTTTTGCCCTATTGCCCTGAATACACAACTTCTAGTGTGAAACATGATAGTTACAGCATCATGCTGTGGGATGCTTTTGCTTCAGCGCAGGCAGGGAAGCAGATCAAAGTCTCGCTGCAGCTTGCTGAATGTTAATTAAATCAAATCAAACTAAATGCTGCCGGATATGTCATTATCATAATTTAAATAATTGATGGAGAAAAATAGATTATGACTGTTTCTTCGACCCAGTTCAGTCAAAATGACAGACAACGTGATTCTACAAAAGTATTGACACTTGAGATCCTGGAGATAAATTCATGCCACACTTTTCAGATTTGTTTCTGTAAAGAAAAATGTAAAGCGAGCGTCCTTTTGCTCCTACTCCACAATCTGCCGGTGTGGCACATAAAATCCCGGCAATCTTAAAAATGACTAGTTTTTTCATTGCCTTGTACATTGTGATTTTCTGCTTACGATTCCTGCATTAACAATCATTGCTGCCTAATTAAGGAGATGATTACGTTGCCAGTGCTCTGAAACACAGATGCAGATATTAAATATGAATTAGAGAGGCCGCATATGCCTTCCTCCTCTCTTCGCTCTCCCTCATCCTCTTTAACTTCTTTCAAACCCTTTCGTCTTCAGGCTCCACAAAGACAGACTGTTCTGTAATTGAAGCGCCATGTCAGAGTCGCCTTCCTGTCCACATGTAGCCCTCTGATTTGCTCCGCTTCTCATTAGTGTCATAATTACCTCCGGTTGAAAAGCGAGGGGCTCGAGCGAGATCCTTGTCTGAGTGCTAAGGTGAAAGTGCCGGCCCGTGGCGCTCTCAGTTGGAGGAGGTAGAGGCTGACCTCCAAGCCAGCAGGGGGCAGTGGAGAAGTTCAGAACCAGGCCTGCGTGCTGTCCGCAGCTGCGCTCATAGGCTCTATTTAACGGCTACACGCTGCTTTCTGTGGTAACAAGCAGCGGTAAAGGGAGACTAATTGGTTAATAAATGAAACATGAAAAACTCCCGGCTGGAGTAAGAGTATCTTCTCCGACTGCCAGCCTTTTCTTTTTCTTCTTTTTTTAATTTTCTGTCTCTTTCGTTATTCCCCGTCTTTATAAATTGTGCTTCCTTTTCTTTAATTTTGTCTCCATAAGACCCACACCTGACAGTGTGTCCCCAGGCCTTGGCCGAAGCCTTCGAAACTCAAAGAGCTCTTGAGGGGATTTACTTGGCTGCATCGCCGTCCTGAACGGGCTCCAAAGCGGCCCAGCTGGGTTGCAGATCTAGTAAATTGTTGTAAGTGTATCTGAGCGTGTGGAGTGGTGCCATCATGGCTCAGCTACCGGCGCAGAGCCGCTGCTATGACTGCGATGGCACTAGCACTTTGGTGCCTTGCCATCAGGCTATCCTCCAAGGACGGTGTCAAGACGGAGCAAGTCTCTGGATCTGGATGCCTGAGAGTGTGCTGGATGATGCAGGGCGGTGCTTTACTTCTGCAGCAGTAATCTAATGAGCCTGTAAACACACTCATTTGACATCATTAATTGGAGGGAGATCAGAGACCCAAAGGGGTGTGTGTGTGTTTGTGTGGGGTAGCAGTTGGAGGGTTCTCCCATCAGAGAGGGTTCTCCCATGATCAAAGATTTAGAGTGTGAAATCCCTGATTATGCGACAGAAACACACATTAGAGGCTGTTTTCTGCCAAACTAGGAGCGTTTGGTCAGTGCCAGCAGCAGACCTTGATTTTAGCTATCAAAAGCCAGACAAAAAGGGCAGCCCTCTGTTTAGTCCTTTTTTCTTTTTCTTTTGTTTTCAACGATAAGTACAGGCATCGCAGTTGAAGGACGGGGAGTTTTCACTCAGATCGGGTTATTGATTCCTGAAATTTTGCCTCAGCGGTACAAACACACTGCGTTTTGACACTTGGTGACAAAAGCTTCGGTTTGCATTTTCAGCAAAGTTTTAAGTCCTCCACATTACTGTCGCAGAGTGTTATTCATTAGCTCTAATTGTGCTGCCATACTGTTTCAATCACATTTGTCAGCTGGAGGAAACAGAGGTGTAGCGCTCCAGTCGCTTGCTCCTTTGCTGTGAGTGTAGCCCAGTCCAGTCCTTAATGATCTGTCTACCACCCGCACAATGGCCCGCACCGCTGTTCGCTTTCATTTACCAGTGTGCCAGTCTCTGAATTCCCCTCATCAACCCTTTGTTCGTCTCTGTTTCATGTGTTTTTTTTTTTTTTTGGAAAGGGGCGACTGATTTGAACGGTGCATCTCTGTACGGGATACTTTTTGAGTGAGTAGTTTAGAGAGACAGGGAGAGTAAGAATTTTCTCCACTGCAATGCATTATGAAGATTTCACTTTCCGCCTTTGATTCTGCACTGACAGTTATCCTTCAGCCCTCCTTTAAAGTCCCACTTTCAATCCCTAATGGCTGTCATGTCGCTGCGCTCTCTGGACTCTTACTCAAAGTGTCATTGGCATAATGGTCGGCAGCCGTTGGCCTCTTTTGATCATCCATGCTGTGTGCGAGAGCAACCGGGGCTGAAGCAGTGAGGTGCATGAGGTGTGCATGCGTGTAGGGGTGCATGTGTGTGTGTACCGCTTCGGCCTTTGCTTGGCTGCCACTCCCAGGCAGAGCTCCACGACCGGAAATCTAAAATTCACTTTCAAATAGTTTTTCTCCTGTTCTTGGAGCCTAATAGCCAAGCAGTCGTGAGTATGCGTGTGTGAGTGTGTGTGTGTGTACTCATTAAAGCAATGGGGCAGCTTTCTACTATGTCAGCATCTCAGGCTCACCCCGGTTTGGCTCTCCCTCAATGGTTGTGAACGCTCCAACAAAGAGACGAAAAGCCACAAGGCCCGCAGAAAGACCGTGAGTGAGTGTAAAATCTGTTCTGTTTGTGCACAACAAAAGGAAAACGCTGGTGAGGAAAGACCTTGGACGAAACGCAGCTTAAGTTGAAATACCTCAATCTGCCTTCGCGCGTACCAAGCAGCCCCGGCAGGGTAAACGAAGTTTTACTTTAATATAAATGCATTCGCAAACCTTAAATGTTTGTAAAAAAAAAAAAGAACAACCAGCAAGAGTAAGTGAACTTCAAATTTGTCTAAAATGCACAACTGGTGCTGCTTTTTAAAAAATAAGCGAAACAAAACAAAAAAAAAAATGCAGTAGATTTAGTAAAAAATTATCAAACTGGTCCATAATTAGAAATAAAACATTGTGTTTTTTTCTAATTTCCAACTTTGTTATAGTTGTCCTCTGTCATAGCTCTGAATTACAGGCCCTGTCCAGCTCTATCAGAGTTGCTGTCATTGTAGGATACAGAGACAAAGCAGGTAAGCAGCATGGTCGATGCAGCTCAGTTGCTATTGGAACAAAAAGAGGAAATGCACATCTTGGCAAATAGCAAGTGTCGTGTAGCAGCTTGATCATGCATCATTGGTCACACACTTTCGGTTTGGTGTAAGATATCAAGTCTTTTCAAGTCAAACAGGTCGAGTAGCAGTGGGGACACGAGTCACTGAGTCAATATATGCCAAAGATTTAAAAAAGATGTGGGGTCAAATCTGCAAAAAATGTACAACACATAAGAGAGTGTGCAGGAATCACCAGTATTTTCTTTGACTAAATGGAGCATAAGGAAATGGAGTGCTGTTCATTTACCCACTTGTTGCTTCCACACTTAGAAAGCTGGAAAACGTTTCCAAGACTTTTCTGTCACTTAAAAGAAAATCTAATTTAACATTTCTGGCTTTACTGCACTGCATTATGTTCAAATAATTCTGACTGAAATCTTCTGTTTGATGGAGACAATGGATGCAAAGCTCTGTTTGAACCTATAATGTCAACTACAATCTCAGATGATAGATTCATAAATATAATTTCACAAATCTAGCATCGAATAATCAGAATAGGAAAGGTGGGAAGCATCTTTTGTGCTAATCCAATAAATATTTTTCCTTCTGCTTTTCCTATTTGCAGGCTGCCTCTCTAACCATTTTAAACCATTATTTTGATCTTTTTTATTTTCAAAACCCCCAAAATATCAAACGATTACATCACATTAATGGGCTTCTACAGTTTGAACTTTGAAGTGCGTTTCACGGATGCTACAGAAGGACTTATAGCACCAAATTACTGACCCACAAAGCATTTCTGTTATGGAATCTCCACTGAACTTTTTCTTTGTTGTTGCCTGAATAAACTTCTGCTTTTCTGCGCTAATCGATTTCCTTTCGACTCATGTGTTTAATGCATGCTTACTCACACACACACACACACACACCCACCACCCCCCCACACACACACACACACACACACACACACACACACGCGCACCCCTGCAGCCCTTCCCTCCCCCTCTTACCCACAGAGGGATACAGATCAGAGCTCTCGGACAAGATCGCGTGTGATGTAAAGTTCTGGAGAATAAAAGATGTCTCTTCCAATAACGTATTTCCTCCATGTATTGAAAGACGTGTCAATTTCAGTTACACCTGGCGCCGCAGCTGGAAAACAGAGAGTTCTTCAGTTGCGAGAGACAAAGCCGCACCAGTCACTCCCCACCTGAATGACTGATACATTAAACATGCGGAAGACACGGGGGAAGAAACATTCAAAGGCAGAAATAACACATCCAAAAACAAACAACAGCGCAATAAAAGAAAAAGAAATGGTGCAATGCAATAAATCTGTCTGGTGCTGAAAACTAGCATAAAAGCAGATTCTTTCTAGGAACAGAAAGCATTTTGCGAATCCAACCCGAGTGCCACCAATATCATTTTGTGAGTGCATAAAGTTCCAGGTAGTGTCTTTCTTTCCAGCTGCCAAAGAAAACTATTTCTGGATTTCTTTAAATTTTGAGCCTCACACATGTAAGCCCTTAGTTTTTTTTTTCTTTCTTCCCTAAATGCTCCTTCGCCAAGGGAGGTGATCACACAGGCTTTTCTAAGGGAACCAGCTGAGCATCTCTACCTTCTAGATTCCTGGCAGGATCGTCGGAGTAAAAGCAGTCGCGTAGAGGAGACAAACTAAAAACCCGGAGAGCTCAGAATGTTCATAAGATGCTGACACAGCTGCCCAAGGCTTGGCCTTTTGTAGAAAATTAAATTGGGCAAGTCAGAAGACACCTCAGTCAGCAAGACAGTCAGGTACAAGGGGTCCTATAAGGAAAAAGTGCAGAGAGGAGTAGAGTCTCTGGTCTTCTTTGTTCACTGCTGGACACATTAAGACTCCATTAAGAGAGCCTGGCACACAGGGCGATGGCTGACTGTACAGTCTGAGCGAGGAACTTATTAGAAGACTGCAGCTTCTGCTCGCTCTTTTTTACTGTCTCTTTCTCTTCACATTCACACACAGGCTCTCTGTGCTGCAGCTGAAGGTCCTTGCATTTAAAGTGAAACTTGTAAGAAAACAGTTAATGCTTTTGAATTTGATCTCTTACTTTCAATGCATTTGCCATTCAAATGTGATGCATTTCACATGTTTTTAAGTTTGCATAAATCGCCCTTTTAATTTAGAGCAAAGACTTTGATGAAGGTTAACCAACTACAAGGGTTTTTACTCACGTTTTGTTCAGAAACTGAATATGTAGGACGTCTTTTTATCAACTTTCTCTTCCTCTAGATGCTCTACCCACTGAGTAATTTCGCTAACTGAAGAACAAGCTTGTTTCAACCAAAATGTCATCAGACGCAGGCCAGAGTTTTGTTTGGTTCATTGTAAGAAACTGATTGGGGGAAAAAATGCTTCTTTTGTTTGATTGTTATTTTATAATGGTTTTCATATGAATTAGTTTTGTTTTGGTCTTTTAAAATATCAAAAATGTCCACATCACTATATTTTAGTCTCTGTTATGCTTAAATATTAAATGACTGATATTTTGATCAGTTACTTGAGAATCCTTTTTTAACCTAATCCTTTTTTTATTCTTCAATAATTTATTAGACGGCTACTTTCTACTTGTACTTGAGTTAAAGTATTCTTACTCCAGTATCATTTTTGGGTTCTCTACGCACCTCTGCTTATACCTAAGTGCATCTTAGGACAGCCATTCAACAGTGATGTTTTTGGAATGTCAAAGAAAGCCGGAGTACCCAGAAAGAATCCACATACGCACATGGAGAAGATGCAAACTTCAGGCTCAGAGATCACAGACCAGGAAACTTAATTTCCTCACTCTGACTCTGGAGACACATCAGACTCTGGTGGAGGGAGTGTTTTTTCCTCCCGAGGGTTTTTTTGTGGTAATAAATACAGATATAGTAACCTAGATGCCTCATCCTGTCTCTAGTTGATGCTATTGCCCCAATTGCTTTGACCCACTGGGACACCCGGGGCATCTGGCGCTGGAACACCGACAGATAGGAGCTGGAATCCGCCAGCACCTTGTTTCCTAAGTTATGTTGTATAGTTCATCTCAGCAACTTAGAATTTAAAAAAATTAATTAGTAGAAAGAAAAAGAAAAGAAAAATCATACTCGTACAGCTGACGCACAAATCAAACTTAATAGTTTCAAGTAGTCGATCAGTTTCCAAAAAATTAAGCAAAAATAAAAATGGTGCACACGGATTAAATATAATAATTTAAAGACAAAATGTTGGACATTTTATAAATATTTTCGCTTTACTTCCCACACCGATGAGAGGAATTACTTCTTACTGCAAGCAGATTTCCTCATTCAGTTTCATATTCTCTTTCCTTTGGTTCATATTTCTAACTCTGCTTTGCTGCAAGTATTTTATCTGAAGCTATACTGAAGGTGTGCATTTTTTTTAACCAGCCTACAGCCTCTGTTGCCAGACTTGCATTTAGTTTACAGACTTAATCTTAAGTGTTTAGTAAGGCCTTTGGGAATCCTTGCTAATAGATCCTCTTGCTTAGGGCCTCTGGCTTAATCCTTGCCATTTACCGCTTCCTTTGCTAGTTTTCTAAATACTTGCAATTAGGTGGCTGGCAGGGCATTTTGTATCACTCCATGTTCTGACCACTCCTCTTTTTTTATTCCCAGCTAATATTTTGGAAGCGGCAGGAAGGGATGGGGTGGACGGGGTGTGTGTGGGGGGGGTGACCTTGGCGATTATAGAAATAGCCATGATGGGACCTTGGTGATTCATCTTCAACA
Source organism: Phalloptychus januarius (assembly GCA_902982915.1). NCBI lineage: Eukaryota > Metazoa > Chordata > Actinopteri > Cyprinodontiformes > Poeciliidae > Phalloptychus > Phalloptychus januarius. Next base: position 3,049,029 of record CADWAE010000230.1, read on the forward strand.
TCTCTCCGGATAAACCGCTAACTTCACAGTGAAATGATAATTAACTCCCAGCATCAATTAGCATTCAGCATGTAGAAGGATAACGAGAAGCCAATTACAAGAAAATATACATAATCAATTATTTATTCGCTCTTAATTACAGCGAGTTTTACGAGTTACAGCCGCGGCAGTTCAATTAATGACCTTCAGCGATCTTCATCTAAAATTGCGGCAGAGCCGAGGAATTTTGCCAAACCCCATTGTGTGAAGCACTTGTACTTACACGTGTGCACAAGCTCAAAAATAAATAAATAAAGGAACAAGGGGGAAGGCGAAAGGGAGCCAGCAAGAAAGAGATGTCGTGAGAGAAGGGAGACAATGTAGGAGAGGAGAGAAGAGACTGGCACTGTCTGTCAGTCAGATGCCCAGAGCTGCCGGTGTGCACGATGTCACCCACACGACCGAACCGTCTGTCGAGGCCACCTGCCTCATTATGGGAAATGTATGCATCTGGGGCAGGTTTGGCTGGCTGATCCCCAGCATGGGCAGGAAAAATGGCACACTGGCAACTATTACTGTATTATGTTCGCAAGCTGCATGCAACAAGAGCCAAAAGATTTCTGAAACAGCCTGGGAAAAATGACGGCGCTGACCTCCTTAAGCCTAACGTTGTTCACTGGCAAGGCTTTCGGTGCTCAGTGGACAGCAGCATTGAGAGGAAATTAAAAATGGTACATGATCAGGGCATGAAACGCTTTTTTCTTAAAAGCAAATAATCTTATCGAAAGTTGACCAGACCCTGTTGGGAATGTCCTCTTTTCTCTCGACGTGGAGCAAACCGATCACACCGGAAAACTTTCTCGCCTGTCCATTCCTGCCTTCCCCTGCCGCCCCCTCCGCCCCACACACTCTGCTCCCGCCTCACGCCCATACCTGGCCTGAATACCATTAGACCTAATGGAGCGCGGTGTGAGGGACAGCCAATCATGATGGCGTCCCGTCAGTGACACCGACATGTATCTTGGTGCTCATTATCATCCTTGAACAGCGCCAATTTACATCTGATGCTCTGACTAATTTTGCTCCAGTGTTGTCAAGAGGCATAGGAAGTGGCCTGGCCGTGATGACAGCGCGCTTGTCAGGAGCCCGTGGATGGAGGATTCCTCGGGGCATGATTTAATGCCCATGTCAAGCCCCGCTGTCAGCCTCTCTCTCTCTCTCTCTCTCTCCCCCTCTCTGCTCCTTCTCTCCATCCAGCCATTAAGATTCAGCCAGCGGAGAGATGGAGCAATAGAGCTGGCGATTGGCCTGCTTAGGATTCACACTCTGGGCAAGAAAATAACACACCCTTTTTCACAAGTGATTACCCTTTCTCTGTAAACTGCAATTAAGGCTGAAAAAGGAAGGTGGTGAAGAGGTGATGGGGAAACAAAATGTGCATGACCACAAAGCATGGGGAGGGAAACCTTGAGTCTTCCTCCCTTGATGGGGTTTGTAGCTGTTTGTTTGTGTAATTTCCATGGAAAAGTTTTCAGCAGCGCTTTGGGTTGTTTTGGATTTACTGCCCCGCTCAGCCTCCCTTGTAGCGGAGCGATTACCATATCGCACGACGTCTCTGGATACCTCTCATTTTACTATGCAACCCTCGGTCGGGATCGAGTCGAATTTCTGGCCAGCTTCTTCTGAGTTTGTTTAGAGGGAAATTTCCAGAGTTGTTAACATGTTTTGGAAATCAAAATAAAGCCGCTTGTGTTTTTTGCATTCATCTGTGCTGCTGAAGACTAGACAGAAGCTGCCTGATTGTCTGGAACAACACCTAACTTGAGACAAAAACCCGATCGGCGTTGGCCTCCGCCAAAAAGGTCAGAGGTGACCAGGCCACAGATGGCTAATCTGGACAAAGACAGGAGCGGGATGCAGATGTGTATGCATTGTCCCTGTGGTTTCTCAGCAATATGTTGCCTTTCCGTCTATTATAAGACAGTGATGAATGATCTGAGATGTTGCTCTCTGCCTGTTGTACAGAAAGTAAACATATGGCTCGGTTTAGTGCATGCTTGTAACTTTTAGAAGGGTTTGGAACACAGGATGACATATTAAACAGGTTATTTGTCATTTAAATTGTGTATGCTTTTATTTGGTGTGCCCTGTTCGTGTTTTGGCTCTGGTGCACGTCCTCTTTGGCCACACGAAGTGAACCTCTCGGCTTCTGGATTAGAAATCTGCCAAAAAAAACTTATTGCGGGATTGATGTTATCCCAATGAAGAGTTACTTTGGTATCATTTAGTTGGGTAGCTGGCAGAGTGCTGCAGGTATTTGGGGCTTTGAATTGTTCTCATCTGTTGCTCAGGCCAGTTAGCAAAGGCTCTCGTTGTTGTGGTGTCTGGTCTGAACTCCTCATGTCTGTATTTCTCATTGTGAATGAATGAAAAAGTCTTGAATTTGGTTGCAAAGTAAAAGTCAAACTGGCACAATAACAGGAAAAACAAGCTCTTTATTGACTGTTAATAAGTGCATATGAAGTCCCCTCCAGATGTGTTTTCTGGTAAAGACAAGGAAAGGAAAGCCCAGATTCTAAGCAACAAACAGTGTGATGTAAAACAACAGACTTATATGTGAAAACAGCTAAGCATGACCACTGTGTCACGGTGGATTACCCATGATGCTGTGGGACCTATTTCATTCGGAGAGGACATGGGAAGAGCATTTCATCAAGAACTCTGGAAATTTTAAGATGTGACATCAAAGTCTAGTTCTTCTGCCAGAAAATGTCAACTGTTTTTGTCTTTCAACAAGATAGTGGGGTTACTTCTCAAATAAAGAAATTATTATTATTTTTTTGTATCAGATTATGCAGATTATTTCCTTTTTTCTGTTTTTACTTTTCTGTCACACTTAAATGTTTCAGATCATCAAACAAAAAGCTGTTTTCACTGGATGATTTTATGCATTAAGAGAAAAAAGGCTGTCCAAACCAGCCTGCATCAATGTGAGGACGTGATTTCTCCCTATGATATCTAGTTGTGTCACTATTAGTTACCGCTGTGTGATTTTGTCCCATTCTCCTCTGAGGAGACTTGGAGGGCATTAGAGTCTGAACAGTGTGGTTGAGGTCTACATCTAAATTTCATGGAAGTCCAGACTTTGGCTAGACTACTCAACACTGGGTTTTCTGTTAGGGAGGGGCCTTCAGCCTGACTAATTTGCTGGCGTTAATGATGGTGCAATTAAATTGAAAGGATTAGCAGATTTTCTTTAAATGAAGAGCATTTAAGTGTATGATAAAAATAAAAATCCCAAAACTTCCTGTGCAGACAAGATGAAATCTCACATGTCTGTCTGTTATGCAAGGCGTTTCACTGAAAACAAGATACCTCATCCATGCACAATCATATACTATTGTGCATGGCTGCTGATTCAGACCTATTTGGCCGTTATGTTGAACTATGCTGAAATTTATTTATTCAGTACAAGGTAAAGAGTAGAGCGAGCTCAGAGTAAAGTTCCTCTGCTGCAGAGAATAGCATTTAACTGTGCCTAAAAGAGCTTTAAAACCCAAGGAAATAAACAGGCGCCTGGCAAAAATGCAACGTGCCTGAGGAGTTGCACTGACAACAAGGCGCAGACTAACCCCTGCAGTTATTATTTTCTTTTTGTGGTTAACTTTCCATCCCAGGATGGAGACTGATGGATACTCAGAGTGCTCCTGTGCGTCTTGAAGGGAACTATTGATTGCTGCTGCCTTTGGTTTCAGTCTTCATTAGCCGATCTGCCCATGGAAGCTTAACTGCACGGATCATAGAAATGACCCCGACTCAGTTTGTTGAAGTGTGGGTAAGGCTGACATGCTGCAGCCTCTTTCCACATGGGCATTGTTTTTTCGTATTTGCGTTGGTTAGTGCTGGCGGGCAGCTATGTTAACAAATATTTTTACATGCGCAGATATATATCAGTGCTCAACAACTGTAATAATAATAATAATAACAACGATGCTCTCTTGATTATGACACTTCAGCTCTCGGCTCATTTGCTAAATTGTGTTTAGTGTTGTTTTTATTGCAATCTTCATCTGTGCTTTCTTTTCCCACTCTCCCTTAAGAAGAGAGGGGATCATTAGCCCAGGACTATTCAGCCATGCACAGAGGAAGAATGCCATCAAAGTTGTCACAGAAAATGTCCTTGTTCTCTAATTTATAAACAAAAAAACACAGATTTCTCCTTTCATGTGGCTTCTTGGAGATAATTATGACAAGATGAAAGCAGTTAAATTCCTCCCTCTGTTCTCTGCTCTTCAGATGGTTCCCCCATTGTCAAAAATGGAGATGAGATTTCACGTGGCTGTCATTGCCCGTGTCCCCGTCTCTCCTCTGTCTCCCTCCCTCGCTCTCATGTCTCCTCTTCCTTCTCTGCGCTGCCTCGCCGCCTATCTTGCCGCTTCACTCTTTTTTTGTCAGTTTCTGTTATTGAACTCTGATATTCGAATCTGAGATCCTTTCAGAACTGCCAATCAATCAGTCACCATCTGTCCCAGAGGTTGCTGTTCCCTAATGGAAGAGAATGATTAACTTTTATCAGCGCACTGATTTATATGGTTTAGAGCTTTAGTGCACAATCAAAGGGACAAATAAGTTCTCTCTTTGCAAGCATATGCTCCTCTGCACATTCTCGCGCACACATCCCTGTGTTGATGGGACGTGTATGGACTCCTTTCTCTTTTTCTCTCACGTTGCACACACTCCCGTGCACCGAAAGTGCGTTGTGCCACGCCGCGGTGTCTGCTGCGGTGTCTGCTGTGGTGTCTGCTGCGGTGTCTGCTGCTGTGTGTGCCCTCCTGGGAGGTAATTACCAGAGTAAATACAGTAGAGGCTGCGGTTGCTAATTTATGCCTGATTGTTGACAGCCAGAGTATTGTTTAACATGCACAGAGAGGGCCCTGGGTGCTACTTTTCATGATCCTACTTGTAAGTGTGTAATTGTGAATTTGAAAAAAAATTTCTGCTGCGTATTCTTGTTTTCTTTGACTAACCTCTAACCTGGCATCAAAAAGCCGATTCGGTTGAGGTTTTAAGCATTCCTACCTCATTTTCTCCTGTGTCTTTTATGCCAGCTTAGGTTGTGTTGGATGGAAAACTGGTGTTTCATTAAGGTTTTACTTCCTGTGGGCCAAATTCGACCCACCAGAAGTTTTTATGTGCCCCTTCCCCCCCTCCAAGACTCTAGAAATACAACCTTCAAGATTACAGTTGTGTTCTTAAATATAGTTTTATCAATTAAATCTGCAGTTTTATCTGTATTCTGCCAAATTAGCTCAAGGTGAGAAGATTTTTAATGTTTTTTAATTTCAAGAAGTTCTTATCAAAACATTTTGCCACAACTGGCCCTTTAAAGATGTTCTTGATGTTTACATGGCTCAAAATAAAAATGGACAACACCACTCCTCTAAGTTCTTAGGATTTTATTGTTTGATTAAGTTTTCATAAGAACTGAAAGTCACATTTAAATACTGACTTGTCACTATTTATACAACATCTTTAATAGACGAAATGTTATTCATCGGTGCACTGGTGAATGTTCTCATTCACAACTTTTCACACAGAAGCGCTTTGTCAGCAATAAGTGGGCTTATGAAAAACTTTAGTGTGAAGCGAAGCCAAACATGATCCAGCTTGGCCATCAGACCGAACAGTCAGAATGACAGTGGGATTTATGGGAGACTTGCAGGGGACGGGGATTGTGAAATTCAAATTTTGCCTCAGAGGATTCAAATGAGGTCTCCAGTGCAACAATGCAGCAAATTATCCCAAAGCTGCTCTGCCAGCCTTCTAATTAGGACTTTGTTGCTGGCTCATACAGCATGCGCTGAGAGAATCTTTGCTGCCTGCACATCACGAAATTGCTAGAAACACCTTTGGCTTATGAAGACTTTCTGAAATTCTCAGGATAATTGAATGTGTATTTTCACAGACAGGAAAATGTTGGTTTTGACTGGGTTATGATTATCCTTGTTATTTTCTATTGTATGTTTAATTTAGCTCTTTAGTACATCTACATATGTTTCCCCAAAACTGATATTTATCTCTTATAATTTTCAAACTCTTGACACTTAAGAGCAAATGTTACATGTCATGAAGAAAATACCTTTGCCTCCAGTTCCTGAGAAGATTCCCTAATGCTAATCTGGTCGTTTTCAAATTAAAACACTTCAAGCTTGTTTTATCTCAAGTTAACAAAAGTTTGACCTTGTTGATTATGATTGTGGTCTCACCGTCTCGAGATGATAAAAGGTTTTTGTCGCAGAACAAGATTGCAGAGATGATGAAAGTCAGAATTATGAGATTAAAGTCAGAATTCTTTTTGTTTTGTCTTTCGGTGGCCCTAATCCTCTTCCGTAACCCTAAACCTTGAACTCGCTTGTTGAAAATGAAAGTTTTAAAATGTCCTTTTCTTGAGATGCTGAAATGTTTTTGTCGCAATAACAGTTTCATTATCATAATATCCCAATAACAAGCGCGTAAAGAAACAGTTTCATTATCCCCTCATTGAGTGAAAATGTGAACTCTAGTTTTTGTTGATCATTATGAACAATTTCATGTGACGATTTCAACGCCCAAATTTGTGAGATAATGTTTCAACCCACAAATTGTGACAGTGGCACTGCCGATGGTACCGTATGAAAACATCCATCATAAACCAATTGTATTGCTTTTACAGATTATCCCTCAGTGCCCTGATGCTACAGCGGTGAAGGATGAATCTGGGTGCAACACAAGAACTACTCCAGTTGTAGCCAATAATCAGCTCGTTATCTAAAGAAACATTTTGTTTCATGAAATATTGAGTTGTTTACATCATGATCCTGACTGAAGCACATTAAAATGAATCATAAGCTGGCACAGCCTTCCTTCCTTCCATACATTTATTATGCATAATCACTGAACATTACTTCACTTTATTGATTAACTTAGTTTTAGAAAGTCTTATTCTATAATATGGGAAACAGAACACTCAGTAAAGTAAAGTTTAAAAGCACATACTTTCCCACAGTTATCCAGATTTGCAAAATGCCAAAAGCAGATTCTTTCAAGACGTAAGAAGTCGTGTTTGCAGCCATTAGAAATCCTGGTTGCACAGTAAAGATTGACTATACATGAAAATTCTGCCAAAAAGAGGAAAGAAAGTTGGACTCTGCAAAAGACTGTAGACTGGAACACCTTCTTGCAAGAGAATGACCCAAAAAAATACAACCAGAGCTTCAAAGGAATGGCTGAGACCTAAGAATATTTATTTATTCACATTTCTCACTAAATAAATGCAACGGAAATTGTATAACATAACTTGAAAATGGCAACATAGCCTACATGCAATTGTTCTGATCTTCAAATGTTTACTACCTTTTCTACCTAGCTGCAGTGAAAGGTAGTTTGTTGTGAACACAAATGCGTACAAGAGTTTGAGTTTATGGAAAAAATATTATTGCGAACTATTTATTATTTTCCTACCTCTTCACAACTGAGCACTGCTCTGTGTTTGACTACCACTGAAAATCCAAATACAACGCAATGCTGTGTGTGGCTGCGATGTGACGAAGTGGTGCGGATAGCTTTGCAAGGCACTGCCATCGGTTCTTATATTGTTAGTAATCGGGACTCAAATTTTCTCCAAAGGATTAAAATCTACTCGTTTCTGAGTCGATCTCTGGCTCCAAAATCACTTCATCGCTCCGCAAAGATTACTTCATTTGAAGTGCTTACACAGAAATCCTCATCAGCTCACCACAGCCACTTTCTATTGACTTTTCTTTTGTCCCTGAAGCACACAGTTGTTATCAGATAGACCAGCTGCTGCTGCTGCTGCAGCTTTCAGCGCCTCATGGACACCTCATGAACTCACCAGCATGAGAGAATAAAGACTTCAGCCGGCACTGCTATGTCTCAGTTTTGTTCAAATTATCTGCAAAAAAAAAAAAGTCACTTGAATGGAAGTGCAGACCCAAATTAGCTTTGAATGAAGTTAACTCTTGCTCCAGAACTTTTAACGATAGCCGAGGTCTATTGGAGATATTGGGCAGTAATTCATTAATAATAAATACTAATGATCTTTGAAGTGTCGGACTGTTGGACTTTGGAAGTCCCCAGTGGGTAATGAAGCCAGTGGGAACACCTTTGAGGTGCTTGGCGGCGGGGTGGGGAAGCTGACTGAAGGAGACACTGCGAGTCTTTGTATTAGAGCTGATTGAGCCGGTCTGCGCCGCGGCGTCGTTACAGCCGACCGCTTACACGCCCCGAACTCCTCTGAGGAAGAGCCCGCTGATGAATTTGTTTAATTGAACGTAAATAATGAATTCCCAAGGAAGAGATTTGGCCCGGTTGTAATTGCCAAAGATCAGAGTCCACAATACAAAAACTTCAAAACGCCCGAGCCAGGCGGTCGCTTGAGCCGTAACGATGACTTCGAAGAAAGAAAAAAAAAGAAACGGCGGGGGGGCAACAGAGGAGGAGTAAGAGATGGAGATCGAGAAAAGGAGTCGAACTAATGAGGAACAAAGACCTAATGAGTTTCGCGAGGAAAATAAAGTGTTTCCAAAGTCGTCTTTAAACTTGGCGAGATGAAACGCGGGAGCGGCAGTTGTTTTTGACAGCTCGGGACAAGACAGGCCACAGCTCACAGAGAGAGGGGGTAATTCCCTATTCCTTTATATTAGCCGCGCGCTCCCTCTCCGCGCGCTCTGCTGGGAGCCCGGCTCATCCCTCTCTCCACTTCCCGACATTGATTCTTGAATTAGACTGTTTTATTGAATAATTAATGGGCCTTTTCCCATGATTGATGATTTGCATGGCTTGAATATTAGCTTTTCAATCAAACCCAGCTTGTTCTAATGTAACCATATTGAAAACATGTCAAACACTGTTTACCCACTTTGCGCGCGATGTTGTCTTAAGTTCCGGCTGCCGAGGCCTCGCGACGCACCGCGGCGGGGAACGGCCTTGTCGAGCACGCGCTCAGAGCTCGATACAAGGCCCCGGAGCTCTCACGCGCTCGCTGGATATGCATGCGTGCGCACGCATTCGTGCACGTGTGGCTTAGCGGGGCCAGCACACAAATGCACACAGAAAGCCCACATATATAAACGTACAGTTAGCGTGCCGGCTCACGCAATCCCGTACAAATATACACTAATCATCCCTTATAGAAGTCTGCACTGGAAAGCCACCAGTTTCCCTCAGGAGCCTGCCTTCCAGTTCCAGCAGCTCTACTTTGACTGGCAGCGTCGCCAGACTGGGAATAGATTGTCAGGCATATTGCGCCTAACATCTCAGCGCTATATCACAGAGAGAGACACATGCATTAAGATTCCCTTTTAATTTGACTGGGATTGAAGTTGAGTGCTAAATTTACGGCATCATCATCATCATCATCATCATCATCATCATCCTTCCCTTGCACAGCCTCAACCCTCCTCCTGCTCCTCCAGGCAAGCTTGTGTTTTTGTTTGTTTCGCTCATTTATTCATTCCCCCCTCCGCCTTTACTTATTCATTCATTCCGAGAGTCCGATTTTCTGAAAGCGTGTCAGAGCGTCGCTCGGCGCATGAAAGCACTTTGCGCGGCGTTGTGTCTGGTGTGTTTAGACAGTTCCAAACATGTGCACGGTTAAATAATTTACAGCAAAACTGACTAATGACAGGCACTGATCATGTCGAGACGAGGCGGCCTGGGTGACTGCTGATCAGGGACAGAGGCTGTCTCCGCTGCTAAAGCTCACTGATGCATTTTTTTTTAATTTTTTCTTTCTCTGTGTTGTGTTTTTGGTCAGGTTGAGGATGCTTAGGGAAAAGAAAATATGCTCGATTGGTGTTTCTGAAATATCAGAAATTTGATATTTATAGTATATCTATATAGTTATTTGTATGTCTGTCCGCAAATATGGAGTGGAGGGATCCGTCCCAGGACAGTTGCAAGAAATTGATTGTGAGTTTCATTCATCACTTGGGTTTTGTGTGTGACAGTTCATTCATTGTGCATTCTACAAAGCTACGAGCTCTGCATGCTTAAAATTCCCAAGACGCTTTATTGGAGAAATGCACATGAACCTGAGTGCTCTACATGATTTGTTTTCTGTTGACATACTTTTTTCCTCTATGATGCATGATCATTACAACTACTGGATCTAGTAGTATTTTTAAAAACTTTTTATCTCACATAGATGGTAAAAAAAAAAATACATTTTTAAAAACTCCAAATGTCTGTCACTTTTTATGAATGACTAGCTTCCAGTTTAAAAACCTTCCACAAAGAGAGGTCCACTCAAAGTCATTTAAAAACAGGATACCTAAAACAGTGTTTTCATACTTACGACCATAAATATAGAATATTTTGATTTTGAGAATGCTGGGGAACTGGAGCAATACAAGTTACTGTATTGCAGAAAATGTAAAGTGTTCTGTGAAATGTAAAATATGCAGTTTCTCATGATAGATTTAATCGGTGCATTCCCATCCTCATTTAAAATGACACAAATCACAGACAACCACGCTGCCATTTAGTAACTGCTGAAGTGAGAGCGAACACCTTGCTGAGACTTAGGCTTTTAGGAAACTTTTTCTAAAAGCATCTCAAAAGAGTTTAAAATCAGTCATTCCACTGCATTGAAAATCTACTTTAGAGGACATTCGAAACAACTACCAACATGTCCGAATGACCAATCAAGTTCACCCCAAGAGCAGATCCGACAAGAAGCAAAATCCTAACACGTCAACCGGCTATTGCTACTGTAAATGTGAAAGTGCATGCCTATGCAATTGGAAAGAAGCTCCAGAATTGCTTTGTCGGCTGTGCAGGGAGGAATTGTATCAATTCAATGTCATAATAAAGGAATTGTTTGGTTTTAGCTAAATTCAGGGTATAAGAAAATTTTCCCATCCCAACTCTGAAGCATGTAGGTGGAAGTCATGTGGTTTGGGGATACTTTGCTGCAGCAGGACTCAGCCAGCTCACCGAAATAGAAGCGGCCATGAAGCTTGAGGGACATCTGGAAGGTTGTAAATGTTAGACCTCAACTCACTACAGTCATCTGGGAGGGACTCAGAGTAGAGCCACTGCTCCTCCGCGTCGAGAGGAGCCAGTTGAGGTGGCTCGGGCATCTGGTCAGGATGCCTCCTGGACGCCTCCGTGGTGAGGTGTTCACATCACACTGGGAGGAGGCCCATGGGAAGACCCAGGACAGGACAGGCTGGAGGGACTCTGTTTCTCGACTGTGGGATTCCCCACAGCTGGAACAAGTGGCTGGGGAGAAGGAAGTCTGGGCCTCCCTGGTTAGGCTGCTGCCCCCACAACCCGACCCCGGAAAATTGATGGATCGATGGATGAATGGAATTCACTACAGTTTATGTTTTTTAGCACCAATTCACATATGTTTATCAGAAAAACCAAGCCCTAAAATTAAATATGATGATAAATTGTACAGTATTTTACCTTGTTATTAACTTTTCTTTTCTTTTTTTTAAGTATCTTGTTCTTCTGGCAAACAGTCAACAATTTTATTTCTACAGTGGTTATAAAATAAACAAATTTCCCATCGTTTTAAAAGGTAAAATTAATTTTGAAACATTCTGGAATAATCTATTAAAGTAATATTTGACTTAGTGGGTTTACTTATGTCTTGTGTTTCAAAATAGTTTTTCTTTTCCCTTCCAGTACATTTTTATGAATTAAATGCTCATTTTTAAATAGATTTTTAAAAATAAATTACCCCTCAACCGTAGTCTAGCTGAGGGGAACTGCAAAGAGGGAGCACAATCTTATAGACGCAGCCAATTAACAACAGCGATGTTCTATGAAAACCAAACCAATGTTAAACAAAAGCACATATAGCACAATAACAACATTCCCAACCTCAGCTGCTCTCACTATAAAGGCACCTTGAAGAACAGGGCCGCTCCCTGGGGCTTACAGAGTATCTGATCTATTATGCGAAAAATCATTAGGCTAAATTAAAAAGCTGTTTGAGGGTAACCAGATCCTTTAATGAGGTCAGCGAGCAGAAGAGCAACATTAAAACACAACCCCAGAACAGAAACACAAGACAAGAAAAGATGCAGGCCATTGATTATCAATCATCCAGGTCATTATCTTACACACTCTCTCTCTTTTTTTCTCTCACACAGGCACACACACACACAGTTAAAGACACATCCTCTCACTTTCTCCCTTCGTCTTTATTTACCGGACAGGTAAACATTTTATTGCCCTGGTAATGTTGCCTTTGTGCTTTCTCACAGCCTCAGCGGTTGGTCTGCGATGGCTGCAGTAAACCAGAACGGATTCGGCGTCTCCTAGAGGAAGGGGTGTTTGCATTTAGGTGGGCGTGAGTGTTCAGGTTCATCTGACAGTCTTTGCGGAGAAGACATCGGTTTATTTGGCGTGGTGGAGCGCCTCTGTTTATTTAATTGGCCGTGTTGAATTTTAAGTGGGCCGCGGATCTAAAAATACAATCAAAATGATGTTAAGGAGACGGGATATAGTAAAAGCTGACAATTATGGTAATACAACTCAGTTTTGATAAAGACGTGGACTATCATGCGTCTGGCCTGCTTCCAAATGCTACACATTAGTGGAAACAGTGAGGGAGAGGAGTTTGTGAAAGTGAAAGCACCAGAACAAAACCCTAATCTCTCCACATTGATTCAGAAACATTGTTTATACAGTCATGCCAATAAATGCTTTGGCAGTGATAGATGTTGTACTTGTATTTAAAATACATTTTCTTCAGGATGAGGAAGAATTTAAAACGATTTAAAATAAAGTTTTAAACCTTGCTATTAGCAAATATGTGATTTTCGTGGGGCCAACATTTCCTGTTTTAAGCCTTCTTGACAATTACTTCTGAAATTTTCTCTGGCATGTTGAATATCAAGTTCTGGACCAAATCCTGACTGATGACGATCAATCATTGGCTTTTTAGTGGTTGAAGTTAATTATAGTTTACTTGATTCTGCTTATCCACCTACGTCTGGGGAAGTGACAATAAGTTCTAGGTGGATTTTAAGATCTTGGCAAATTGTTATAAGTGGTTCCTTATGTTTGCACACTTATTCGCTTGCAACGTTCTCAGACAGAAGGAGTGCTTGGATGGGTCTTATCAGGCTTTACTGTTATCACGGCACATACCAATGTCAGTTTCCTTTCAGACAAATATTTTTTTAATACTGACCGATCATAGAAGAGGTTCTCAGACAAGTACTACCTCTGCAAATGTCAAGGTTTCCAATTACCACTGTCCAGGAATAACCAGTGAAGGTATAGCCCATTAACTTTCTGCTTAGTGCTTTGGCCTGATATAAGTTCTCTATTCATATTTAACCTAATAATGGAAATTTACATAGAAACAATAAAAACAAGGGACTGAACATACTTCTTGCTCATGTATTCATGTATTTTTGAGTAAACAGGATGACGGTGTTCCACTCAGACGTCTTCTTTAGATCAAAATACAAAAAAGACATGAAATGATTCAAATAGGATAAATTCCCTCTATTTTATCCATCCATCCATTTTTTATACACCCTTTTTCCCTTACTGGGGTCGGGAGGTGCTGGTGTCTATCCCCAGCTAACGTTTCGGGCGAGAGGCGGGGTCACCCTGGACAGGTCGTCAGTCTGTCGCAGGGCAACACAGAGACACACAGGACAAACAACCATGCACACACACAATCACACCTAGGGACAATTTAGAGAGGCCAATTAACCTGACAGTCTTGTTTTTGGACTGTGGGAGGAAGTCGGAGTACCCAGAGAGAACCCACGCATGCACAGGGAGAACATGCAAACTCCATGCAGAAAGACCGGGGCCAGGAATCGAACCCAGAACCTTCTTGCTGCAAGGCGACAGCTCTACCAGCTGCGCCACTGTGCAGCCCCCCTTTATTTTATTAAAATATGTAATAAAGTACACAAACCTTAGACGTCAGCTGTAACCTTGCTCCTTTGGCTCAAGCTGCATTCAAAAGAATGACAGAAAAAGTTTAGTTTAGTTTTTCCGTTCCATTTCATTTACTGAGTCTAAAAGAGATGCTTTGTTTCTCCCTCCTCACCTGTTTTGCCGCTCTACTGGTTATTCTCATATCTCTTATCAAAAAGTTGGCTTATCCAGAAAGTTGTGTTCACCCGCTGCAATTAAGGTAAACATCTTTTTTTTTTTTTTTAAAGACAGCTCCACTGTCTTAATCCTTAAAAAAAAATTTTAATCTTCATCCGCTGCTGTGTAAGCCATGTCTTAACTCCCGTAATTTCTCATATGTGTCATATATCTGCTTGCATTGCTGTGTGTTCAGAAGGTTGATTAAAACCCAAAATAGCTACCTGGTGATGTATCCAATCAATCACTGCCGGCCTCTCCGACCTCATGATCACTCTTCTCTCCTTTCCTCCCCTCTCCCTTCCGACTGACTGACTGCCCGTCTCTATTTCCTCATTCGGTATCATCTCCACATCACCTGGTCGTGCTCTGGGGACGGTTTGGTGCGTGTCTGTCTGCATCAGTCGACCCCTTGACCTCAGGGGAGCTGTGTGAGAGGTCTCAGTCGGAGCCTGTGTCAAATGGGACGGTTGGCACGACTCAGTCGGATGCAATTACGGAGGCTGTGTACGGCGCTGTCAGTGCGTGAAGCACTGACAGGGAGGAGCTTTAAATAATGGAGGAGTTGGCACTCACCGGCGAGCGGCAGCCTTTGGATGCACGTAGCTGCCCTGGCCGTGATCGCGTCTCACCTGTGAGAAGCTGGTGCCAGGCGCTGGGTTTATAGCAGGCTGTTATTATGTTACTCACAGGTTTCTGTCGCTGGCAGCCGTCAGCTGTAGAGGCAGCGAGACCGAGCGGGCTGTGATGGTTGAAATACTTAAAAAGGACACACAGCGTTCAGTTCATAGGCGGCAATGCTTTTGGGAGCAACAGTTGTCAGTTGATCTGAGGACATTTATTAGAACACCTGCTCAATGCTTTTGGTAACACGCGGCCCTCTTTCTGTCTCGTGATCGCCTGCAAAAGGCTTTACTTCCATCAACAACACAAGCTGTTTGCCTTCAAACGCGGGCTGCTTTTTCATTCAAATGCATATAGATGTGTGTCTGTTTAAATACGTATAGATGTGCGGGGAAAAATCCCTCGCATAGTTTCCACTGTGAAGCAAGCTTTGAAATCAACTTTTGCTTGTGTCTTCAAACTGCGGCTTGATTGGCAGACGTGTGGAGGCAGATAAGAGCAAGGTGTGTTTGTTTGATTAGGGGTTGTGTGTGAGGCGGCGTGCTGCTAGAGTCGCCCAATGGCTTTAAAGGGTGTTATTGTTCTGTGTTCCTCCCGTTTGACTGTAATTGAGCGCTTCTGCGGCTTAATGATTAGAGGGTCACAGAAGTCGAACCCTGCTCCAGCTGTTCCCCTTCAATCCCTGCGCAGTCCCAGTCACAAATGAGAAAGACCAGTGGGACCCCTGCCCTGCCCCCTTCCTTCCCTTCACCTCTGGGATGGCGGTAATGAGTCGTGCCTCGCTCTCTTCTTCTGTCTGTTCCCGTCAGCCAAAGTTTCCGCGGTCCTGCTCTGTTTCAGAGTCGTCACCAATTCCAGAGACATCCTACAGCTCCTGAGGCTGCAGCTCTTCTAATGATTTGCCCACAGGAGGCTGAAAACTCAAACATGCATCTCAGCCAGCGAGGACAACAGCCAGCTCCATGCTTGTGTGTCCTTTAGATCTCCTCAAAGGAGCACAGTAGTAGGTTACCTTCACACACTGTGATCTGAATAACTAGCTCGTGCGTTGGCTGATTTGTTAGACAAATCAGTCCAAGAGGAAAGATGCTGGATACAAGTAAAACGTCCAGGTGCTTATACTCTAAAAGCTGCAAACAGCCCAACTTGGGATTTTACTGTCAAATCTTTAAAACTCAGTGCATTCGAAAAGTATTCACAGAGATTCAATTTTCCCACGTTTTGTTACAATGCAGCCTTATTCCAAATTGTCTTGAATCAATCTCCTCAAAGTTCTACACACAAATATCTCACTGTGACAATGTGGATTTTTTTTTTTTTGGTGTTTTGAGAAAAATTATTAAGAATATAAAACCAAGAAATCACATCTACAGAGGTATTCATAGCCTTTGCCAATGAATCTCAAAATTGAGCCGTTTCCACTGACAATCCTAGAAATGTTTCTATAACGTAAATGGAGTCTGTCTGTGGTAAAAGCCCAAACACCAAGCATGAAATCAAAGGAATTGCCTGTAGACCTCAGATACAGAATTGTCTTGAGGATCCAGAAACATTTCTGCTGCTTCGAAGCTCCCAGTGAGCTCAGTTGACTCCATCATTAGCGAATGGAAGACATTTAGAACCAGAAGGACTCTGGTTGCTGATTGTCTGAACTCTAATCAGTGGAGGAAGGCCTTACTCCGGGAGGTGTCCGGGAGCTGATGGTGACTCCGTCAGAGCTCCAAAGTTCCTTGATGAAGAGTAGAGAAGCTTCCAGAAGAACAATCGTTAGGCCTGTATGGTGGAGTGGCCAGAGGAAAGCCATTCCTTAATAAAAGGCACATGGCGGCCCATCTGGAGGAGTTGAACAAAAGGCACATGAAAGACTCTCGACCACAAGAAACTAAATTCTCTGAGACAAAGATCGGATAGTTTAGCGATCAGTATAGCAGCAGGAACAGGCAGACTAGTTAGGATAGAGGAGGAAATTAGTGCAGCGATGTACAGAGACTCTGCGGTGATGGTTTATTTCTCAGCAGGACAACGACCCAAAGTTCATGGCCAAGATCTCAAATGCTTCAGAGCCACTCTGTGAATGTTTTGGAGTGGCCAAGCCGGAGTCTAGACTTGAATCCTACTGACTGTAGAGATCTGAAATTGCAAACAGACATCTCCATCCGACCTCATGGAGCTTGAGAAGAACTGCAAACAACAATGGGCCAAACTGATCAAAGGTAGGTAAACCAAGCTTGTGGTTTTATATTCAAAGAAGACTTGAGTCTGTAACTGCTGCAAAAAGTAGATCAACAAAGTATTAAGCAAAGTCTGTGAATGCTTTGCTTAAAAACACCCTTTTTCCACATTATCATAATGGTGTGTGTGCGTGTGTGTGTGTGCAGAATGTTGAGGAAAGAGATTAATTTAATATAATTTGGAATATGGCTGTAAAGCAACAAAATGTGGAAAAAGTGAAGCCCTGTAAATACTTTCCAGATGCACGACATGTTATTGGTTATTAATGATGTTTGTTTCAATTTTCTCTTTTAGTTTGTATTAAGCAATGCTTTCTTAGAAACAATTATTTGAAACTGTCATGGCAATTAAAAAAAAAACAAAACAAAGAAAAACATATTGTGTTTTGCCATATGGTCTAGCTCTATTCTGTATTACAGTACATTTGAAGAAAGACATAAGTTAAATATTGTTGTAACAGTGTAGATGGAGCAAGTATCGTCACAAGTCCAAAGTATATCACAAAATTAATTTTAGGGAATATTGTCAAGCCCGCACTGCACAGTGGTGCAGTTGGTAGAGCTGTTGTCTTGCAGCAAGAAGGTTCTGGGTTCGATTCCCGGCCCCGGTCTTTCTGCATGGAGTTTGCATGTTCTCCCTGTGCATGCATAGGTTCTCTCTGGGTACTCCGGCTTCCTCCCACAGTCCAAAAACATGACTGTCAGGTTAATTGGTCTCTCCAAATTCTCCCAAGGTGTGAGTGTGTCCTGTCTGTCTCTGTGTTGCCCTGGCGACCTGTCCAGGGTGACCCTGCCTCTCACCTGGAACGTTGGCTGGAGAGGCACCAGCAACCCTCCCGACCCCAGTAAGGGAAAAGGGTGTTAGAAAATGGATGGATTGTCAAGCCCCTCTCTTAACAGTACAGAAAATAGTCGAGGTTTTTAGAGGAAGCTTTTTTTGTAGAGGAAGTTTTTTTCAGGAAGCTGCATGTTTCTGCTTACTGTCTTCATGTTATTCGCTGGAGTTCAGGTTGAATAGTAATACATATTCACAAGGGCTTGTGTTTAATAAAAATAAATAGGCTTATTTGAAATTAAATTAGCTTGAAAGATGGAAAGTGAAGACATCACCCAGGAAGAAATAAAAGTATGCAGTATGCAAAAATGGCAGATTTTTAAATTATTTTTTTAATTCCCTGGTCTGTTTTGTTTTGTTCAAAGCAGAACCCCTTGCTTTCTTTATTGTGAGATACAACAAGGCTATTGGAGTAGTCGTTAGAAATTCATAAACAAAATAATGATTGTACCATATTTATCAGATGTTACTATTTATTGCAAGGAAGCTGTATTTCTTATTATTTTTTTCATCAAACTTTGGCAGCTCCACAGAGAGCAGGCTGAGCTGCTTCCCCCTCACATCTGCCTGCGTAGTAAAATTCACTTTGCCGCAATCGAAGGAGCCGCAAGGTTTTGAACTCAAACCGCAGTTGAAAGACTATACAGTTGCGGTTGCATGTGACTTTGAAAATTGGAGTCTTTCTGCCGTTTCTGAAGGGAACAGTGACATGACAGGGAGCAGGGCTCTTAGTCTTGCAGTTTTGTTTTTCTGTTCAAAATCAAAGGACACTGCTTACTTTTTTGGCCTCAATCAGCATGCAGCTGCTTTGGTGGTGGATTGCAGGTGCAAAAATGCTGCTTTTGTCTTGCATGCTGTTGTACATTTTCTTTTTTTTCACAAACGGAGAGGATTTTTGTAGTTGTTGACAACAAACAATAAAAAACAGGGCACATTTTGACAAACATTTGCATTTTTTATCTGATGTTTGTTGAGCAAATGCTACGTTGTGGTATTGGTTCATGCATAACATATACTAACCACATAATACACCTTGTGCTATGGGTTGATTTCCTGCTTTATTAAACATAAATCCAAGAAAGAGAGCGAGTTTGTCTACTGTTGATGTTTAAATATCACAAATAAAGTCGCAGTCAATCCTGGTAAATGTGTGAAATAAAAAATAAAAAAAACAAAGTTAAGTTGGCATTCTTCTGGCAGCTGCATAATCTCACTAAAACATTTAGGAAAATCCAACCTCTTTGTCTAAATACATTTATTTGAGAGATAGAAAAATTCTAATTAACATGAAATTGGTGTCCCAATTACCAATTCCTGTAAAATAAATGTAACTAATGCATTTTTTTAAATGTACAGTTTATCAACACAAGTTGACCCAAGTGATGTTTGAATTTGCAATCTATGAACTCATCTTTTCTAAAAATAAGATGTTTCACAAGGCAATTTTACCTAGGCTCTCTTCAAAGTGGGTAAGACAAGAGAACATGCAGGAGAAATAAATCACATTAATGTTGACCTTCATGAATCAGAAAATGATTTTCTTTTAAGGCCTAAAAAGGCTCGTCGCTGCTACATTTATGTCTTTACTTGGTTAAAGTGATGTGAGTTATAAATACAGTGAGCTTCTTCTCAAAGCTAATGCTTTCTGAATATTATTTATCATGGAGCTTTGAGATTCAAAACTCATTTTAAAAGAGTTCTCTGCTTCTTGTACCTGGAGACTAAGGGACAAGCACCTTTTACTTTACAACGCTGCTTCTGGCCACATGCCTTCATATCTTCAGTTTTTGCTCTCAGTATGAACAGTAAGCCTTTTTATTAGGGAGGTAAAAATGTCCAACACTTAATGTTTGAAAACTGCAGTTAAGGATGGCATCTAGTCTCTGTAGCAAGCATTTGACACAATCTAAATGCTAAGTTGTTGTGTTCAGGGCATACAAAAAACATAAAAATATTTCCCGTCCTACCGTCACAAACGTAAACTTGGGGAGTTTGCTAAATGCGAGTTGACGTTTACCTGGGAATTTGCACAGAGTTTGTCCAGACATGTCTGGTGTAAAACAAAATGATGAAACCATGAAATGGCAAAACACCTCATGTTCCCAGCTGAGCCTGGTGGAAGATCTATAATGGTGTGCGTCCGTTTTTCCTTCCAAAGGAATTCATGAGTCTTCGAATATCAGGAAATTTTAAATAACATCTGGTGTCTTCTACCAGAACACTGAACATGGATAATCAGAGGTTCTTTCAACAAGACAATGGACAAAAACACAAAACTAAGTCAACCTGCATCTTTGTACAGCTTAAAAGTAGAATGTATAAGAGAGCACCCAATACTTTGGATGATGTAATTGCACAAAAAGAAAGGGACATATACTGACATCCATGTGAAATGCTGTGGGAGTATAAGGCCTGTCATATTGACCAAAGGAGTTGTGCAAAGTGTTAACATAAGTGGTGTCAAAAATGGTGCTACAAATGATTTGACGTAGAAAATACTTTCTTCAAATCTGATTATTTCCCCATTGAATTCATGTGCTGAAATTGAAATTGAATTTTTATACATTGCTTAGTGTGAAATTACAACAGTGCACTAAAACATTTTATATGAAACACTTCTTCACTAGCTATGTGGAGGGCCCCATACAGCTTCTTTAAAAATCTACAATATTTCAACAAATTAATACCATGTCAGACTGTTTCTTTTACAGCGTTGAGCAACTTTACATCAGGAAACAATCAAGATGAGCTCAAGTGAGCTGTTGTTTCCACGTTAAATGAGTCATTTGTCAAATATTTTACTACATCACAGGTTTTATTACCAGATCTTCGTCACTTAAGAGCATCAAGATATCTTGTCTTCTGCAAATTGTCTTTATCAATGCAGCTGGACATGAAGAGTGACGTCAGACACCAGAGGTGCTCCAGCTGATGCTCCAACCAGAACGAGTCACAGCAAATGAATGAAAGCATTAATCAAAACGTTCAGACATCCACGTCGGGTTAGCATATCTGTGACTAGTGTTTAATATCAGCACTAAGTTAGTTTGGCGAAGCGGGGCGATTGCTGTCAAAAGTTAATTTTTAACAGAAGGTAAACATTTTTAAGGGAAACACTTAGGTTGCACAAGTCTGAAGATGTGAGAAATGATCGGAGAGGGAGAGGTGGAGGTGGGGGACTAAAAGTGGGCGGCCAGTGAAGGTCCTTCTGGTCCAGGGCTCCCCACTACGCTGCACGTTTTTCATTTTCCGCCGAGTTGAAAAGATCAGGTAATTGAAAAGGAGACAATCCAGCAGCCATGGCTCCACACACGCCAATAAAAAGCTTCAGAGCTATTAGAGTCCAACACTTTGGGGCCTGTCTTTTGTATTTCTTTCACACGGGGCTTCAGAAAGAAAAAAAAAACGGCTTTATAATGACAACACCTGAAAAGTGTTTTCCATCAGGCCCATGCATCATTGTCAGAGCGGGAGATGAAATTGTATTGTTTCTTTTTGGATGGGCAATATCAATAAGGGGGACAGCCGGCTGGAGAGTAAAGGATGGATGTGTGAGACTGTATGAGAGGCAGTGGGCTCTCTAAATGCAAAGTATATTAAAATGTAATAAAAGTCAGATGTTCGACGTCCTCTCACACACACCTCTTCAAATAATAGAAACCTTGGCTGTTCGAGACTTTTATTACTTTGTGGATTCTCTTCTTCTGGCCACTACTTGATGATTTATACTTCGGGCTTCTCCTGGCGATCTCCGAAAAGTTCTGTTTCGCAGAAACGAGCAATAAAGAACCGAAACGACATAAGTCAATGGGTCGATCTGAACGCATAAAAGACAGAAAGTAAGGAGAAAATCTGGCTTGAAAAGAGTATATCGTTCTAACTTTTCCATTTCATCTTCCATTACATCCGCAAACAAGAATGTATTTTATTGGAGTTTTATGTTACCGACCAATAGAAAGTGGCAATTGCAAAGTGGAAGACTTTCAATATTCTTTTTTTTGCAACAATAAAAATATTTGCCCATCATTTGAAGTGATCACTGCATCATCTCCAAGAATGAAATGTGGTGGCAACATCATGCTGTGGAGATGAGTTTCTCCAGCAGGGAGAGGGAAACTGATCAGAGCCGATGGGAAGATGGATGGAGCTAATAAAAGGGGCGAACCTGGAAGAAAACTTGTTGGAGGCAGAGGTGCCCACTCCAGCTGGACTACGACACTAAACATACAGACAGAGCTGCAATTGAATGCTTTTGGGCTTCTTGCAAAGAATAGGGGGAAGGTGTAAAGTTGGCGATGAAATGACGCAAAAGGCTTACAGCTTTATGTTGTTTAAACCTTTGTGTAAGGGGGGGACTGAAAACATGAGCATTCCACACTGTGCCACTCTTGAGTTTGTCAAACATAAAATTCTATTTAAATACATTAAAGCTTGTAAACGCAACAAAACGTTAAAGCGCTGTAAACCCTTTTGAGATTATTTCATTTATTCATGAGTAATAAAGCTACTCCCAGATAGTATAATGGGATCTTTTAATACACCCTGTGTTTTATGGCTTTGTTTAATGCAGGAGAAAGCCACGTAAACACATGAAAATGTATTCGGCTGCACAAGAATGTCTGACGACTTAACATGCATGTCATATTGAAATTCTCCGTATTTTTTGGTGAATCTCATTTTACCAAACACGCTCCCTTCTCCCCCCCCCCCACCACGTCCCGTCAGGCCTTCCGAGTGGGATTTGTCCAAGATTAATAGTTTTATGATTTATAGGCTGGCAGCGTGTGAGCAGTGCTGCACCTCCAAAACAGCCAGATATACAATTATCCGCTGCTCTTGCCCTATATGAATGCCATTTCCCCGGCATCCCTTCTTAAAAGAGACATGGGCCATTTGTCTCCCTCGCTGCCTCCTCACCCGGGCTGGTAATAAGCCATCTGCTGGATCTGAGCATGAAAGATTAAAATGATATACAGTATGAAAGCTCTCTATTCAGTTGCTAATGTCCAAGATTCGGGGATGCAGAGGCCAAAGCTGTCATCTCTCTCAGGAAGAGGTAATTAGAACTCTTCCTCCGAGGGGCGGGCGCTGTCTCTGCTTTAGCCTCACGCAGAACCCGGCCCCCGTGCCGGCTGCCACCGGCCAAACCTCATTTAGCCGGCCAGAACAATGCCCAACCAAATGTCTGCCTAATCCCCACAATCCTTTGTATTCATTGAGGGCCGGTCGCATGGGCCTGAGAAGAGGACCCTGCTGCTTGTGTGTACTTATGGACTTTGGGGTGTGTGCGTGCGTGTGTGTGTGTTTCAGGGCAGGGGGTCAGCTTCAAGCCCACAGTGCTACAGGCGAGGCGTGTGATTATTTCACTCACTCATTAGGTTTTTGTCAGTCTAAGTATGTCTGTGGGAATAGAAATGGGTCTGTGTGTGTGTTCATGGGCACATTTTCTGGGTTCGGGGCGATCGCTTATAAATAATTGGATATTAGAATGAGACGCATTTGAGAGACGAGTTTGATCTACATCTGAGAAATGGTGCAAGAGGAGCGCAGTAAATTGGCCTCATGCAGGAGGGGACAGAATGGCTAAACCGGTCGCGTCCGTGGAAATTTTAGAACGTCTGTTTAAAAAAAAAAAGATTTTATTTTAAGTTTTGTGTGGTTGTCAGTGTTTTACGGGCAGCTATCCAACAACACAGTTACCAGACTTTTTAGCAAATGTTGCCATTACTTTGCCAAATGAAATATTTTGCTTTCTCACATTTTGTCACATAACAAAGTATTTTATTGAAATTTAATGTGATAGAAAACATATCTTAAATATTGTCTAGTGAAACTAAAATAAAACTTTTTTTTATTTTTCAAAAACATTGTAGAAACATTTCGGCTGAAATTACAGGTAAACACTTTTTTATTCCCATCCTTGTTTAGCATTTAGCTCAGTATCAGTCCCGCTTATTCATATCTATTAACAAGTTTCGCCATAGATTCGCTTTTAGATTGAGATATAGACTTTGACTAGGCCATTTTAACCTTCATACGAACCCGGACCTCACTCTTTCGACTCGACAATGGACTTCCTTTACAACAAGCAGAGGAAGTGCACCATGAGCTGGTATAAATGCTAATATTGCAGGTAATAATTTAGCAGTAGTGACTGATGTTGAGGTTAAACGGGAAAAACTTGCGGGAAAGGAACCGACAACAGGAACTCGAGACGCCCGCTCTGACCACTGCACCACATGACGCCTTGTCAGAGTGTTGGTGATGGCTACAGAAAGGATGTGGTTTCTCTGAAACTTGACAGCATCTAGCCAGATGTTAGTGGAGCGTTTGTATGTATTTCAGCTTAATTTTGACCACCTGTGGGTAAGAGAAAGCTTGCAAACGTTTTCGCCCAGTCCTTATTTGTAAAACTCAATGGAAAGCTGCTGGTTATATCATCATTCCACCGTGTCAAACACTCTCATGTATACACTCCTCACACCCTCGCCCTTTGCTCTCTCCTACATTACAGCTGGTTCACAACAACACAGCTGGCCATGCTAAGACTAGTTAGCATAGCCACTGATAATGATGGATATACAGTTTTCTTGGAACGATAACGTGTTTCTCCAAGCAACACGTACGTGAGGTTGATTGGCAGTTCCTTCTGCCTCTGATTGGCTGTTTTTGACTGGCGTCAGTGCATTTTTTCAAACCGCAATAGCAGCACTGAGAGGAAGAGGAGGAGCTTGATTTTTTTTTTTCACAGCTTTTCTGTCTCATATTACAGTCATGACATTGAGGCAGTTTCAACAAATAGGGAAAAAAAACATTTGTAAAGCTTTTAAACTCCAGGTTTAATGATCAACTGAGACAAGAAACCAAAGTTTATTTGGATCCATTTGGGTGTGTTCTGCAGAATTCATCTAGTAGGTAAGCCTGGGCTCCACCTCCACGCTACAGGCCTTGCATTTCTTTGAGAAACTCCCAGCTCACCTTCTTCCATCTCAGTCCTCTGGACCAGAAAAGAGGTTACCCCCCAAACCCCACTCCACCCTCTTCCCCAATCCTGCTTTTAACCTTCTGCTCATCCTTCTTTCAACGAGAGAGAAGAAAAAAGAAAACGTTCCCCTCATTCTCTTTCTCGTAATACAAACCTCAATTATGCATAAACTTGTCAATTTGGCCGTTCAAAGCGGAATGACACGGAATCCAGTGGAGAGGGCTGTCTGAGGATATATCTCTGACAGCGACAGCAGGGAGCTTAATGCATGTCTTAGTGGCTGTCCTGTCTCTCACACCCACTCCCCATGTGACCCGTCCTCACATTCATATTATTAAACATATCTGATAGAACTTAAACCCAGTCAGCAACTGAGATGCCACGATACACACACCTGTTAGATATTTTTACATCTGCCAGCTGCAGTGCATGCTGCTGGGCTTGAATGACGCTGCATGCAGGACTTCATCCCAACTTGAACCTCTCAAAAGAGCAGCCTTCGTAGCTCCCTTCTGCTATTATTGTGCAGTCTATGCTGAATTGGTGTGTAAACGCACCGAGCTTTGTTACGTTTAGCTGTCTTCCATTCAAATTTCTTCTTTTTTGTGTTTAAATGTGACTGTGAGAGAAAGACCACCCCAGCCTGAGCTGTCTTGTTCTCTCCACCTTCCCATGTACTTTTTTCTTTCATGTGAGTCCAACTGTACCGTCTCACATGTGGGGCGATGTGAGTAAATGGTTCTGTCATGCCTCCTGAGTGGATTAAAGTGGCCTTCAATTACCTTCATCATTGACCTTATGAAGCTGGTTAACTGCAAAATCCTTAACCCCAAAAGCAGGGACTGAGCGAACGCTCTAATTCACCCCCAAACACCAAGGGTGACAAATACACATTTGTGTTCACAACATTTTAAACGGGGTGAAAATGAATTGGAAAGATTTATAAAGAAATAGGTTTACGCTGAAATAATGCATTCTGGAAGTTTAGCTCTCCCCCCCCCACCCCCCCCGATTTTGGTTGAGATCAAAGCTCGGTTTCAGGTCTAATTAACCAAACGAATGCAGATCCCAGACCTTCTGGCTGCAAGGAAGGCCTTGGAGGGATCCCTCGCTGGAAATCCAAATCAGATTTAAATAATTAATTTGACACCTTGAGCTCCGCAGAGAAAGAGGGGCTCCGTGTTGGAGTTTAGAACAATGTCACTGCCAAGTGTAATGCTGTTTGTCTCCATGAAAATTAGCTGGAGAGAAAGCAGCCACTCCATTGTGCCGTCTCCTCGGCAGATCATGGGACGGGCGCGCTCCTTTGTCATGCTAACGGAGAGCTTTAAGGGGCCGTTGGTAAAGAAGGCCTACGGCCAGGGCTCCGCTCCTGACGGGGCTCGTCTGAGGCGAGCAGGGCCTGGCTCTGGGGACCTGGAGCTGGGGTCATTTTATGGTTTTTAATCCTCTTAATCCCCGTTAGAAGGGGCTTGGTGGAGACAAATCCGCTCCCAGAGGTCCTTAGGATTCAAATGCTGCGCTTGAGCAACTGTATCATTTGATAACAACAATGGCTGAGGACGGGGACAGGAAGGGCGACGGACAGACGGCTGAAGAAATAAAAAGAAAGACAAAAATCTACATCCCGATTCAGGGATATAGATTTTCAATTTGCCCTGTGGTTATTAGCGATAACTTCTTCTGTTTGTCTGGTGAAGTTCGCATCAAGGTGAACAAACTGTTTTGGATCCAAGACTCGCATAAACTGTGGGTCTAAATCTCATGCTAATCACCCTTATGTTGCCCTGTGGTCCATTACGAAATACCAAATGGTCTTGATTCTTGCATGAACCGAGCCAGGGGTAATCCAGAGGGTCCTATTCAAATTAATACACTCCTGTTAACCTCATCTTGACAAGCTCACTTCATTATCACTCAATTAAAAGTGCATATATGAACAGGTTAAGGCTGGAGAGACTTTGGTATGGCTAAGCTAAATGAGCAAACACTCAGACCAGGAGGGAGTCGGACCGCAGCAGGACATACAAGCACAGGAAGTGAAAAAAATATTTTATTTGACACTTGTTAGAAGGATATTTGTGGAGTATTTTCGCTTGAGATGCAACAATCAGAGATATTGTCCAAAATACAATAGAGCTCTGACTTGTCAATACCAATTTCAGCCAATTTAGATTTTTTTGTTAAAGCACTACAACTAAAATATTTTTTTGTACTTCCGAGGAAAACATTTTATGATTCTGTCTTCACAATAAAATGTTTTACACTAAAGTAAAAGAGTGATCTTCTCAAAAGCAGCCTAATGTTAGAGGTCTGACTCTTGGAATTGGAAAATCTACCAATATTAAAACAGATTATGGGATAGATGCTATATTTATAACTAAAATCCAACTCCAAAAAAGTGTTTTGCATGTTTTATGCATGCAGAATGTAGACCGGGAACATTTCACCTCAAAATGCACTGCATTATATCTCCATTCTCCGTTTTTTTCTACAAGAGCCCTTCAAATCCCAACTTAATATTTGAGATAAAAAAACACACACTCTGTTCAATCATTTGTATTAAGTCTTTCATAGCTATTTTTGGCAACTAAAAAAGAGCTCAAAGTCGTCTCTGTTTTGAAAAAATATTAATTGTTTACATGAGGACCGTAGTCCCACCATGTGAGCGTGAGAGAGCAGCTGGTGTTACACAGCTCCACAGATAAACACCATTTCTCCACTATTGCCTAAACCAAAGGAAAAATCCAATTCAACTTACTTTAAAATCTTATACAGTTTCTAGTGTGATTATAGTGAAAATCAGTTCTCACTTGAAGCATCAGTAAGTCTTCCCTTCACTGTGACGTGTGCAACAAATCGACAACATTTCCTCATCCGTAACTCGCTACATTTTCAAGCTGCCTCCATGAAAAACTGTTTTCTTTCTACAAGCTTTTTGCGCCTTTTCCCTTTTCCTCTGATTTCATTTTCCAGCATTGCACTGACACCGAAAGCAGCGGGACCATCGTCGTGCTGTAGCAGCTTCCGCACCTAACACTTGTTCTCAACACAATCTTTTTGCTCTCATTTGTGCTGTGTTCCTTATTCAGAAAATAAAACGACTAACGTATAATCAGACGATCAGCATGAGTTATTTTACAGCTTTCTTACAAAGCTGAGGAGGCGTTTTCTTACTGTATCATATCGAATGAGTCGAGTGAAGAAACATTTTCACATTTTATCTTTTGTCCATGGTTGTGTGTGAATGCCAGAATAAGACCGAACGTTGTGTTTAAGAGGTGAAACAGGACACTGCTTCTAAAAAACACCCGATTGTAGACAGTCCTCCAGCTTCTATGTCATGTCTAATTGAAACAGTATGACAAGGGATGGTTAAGTTGAGTCACGGTGGCCCGTGGCTCACCAAGGAACCCAAACATAGCCCAGAATGCTCCTTTTTGTGAAAAATGACTTCAGACAATATGAGCTTGTGGTAAGACATTTTGGACAGCTCAAACCAAATGACTGAAAGATTAGCAGGAAAGAAAATGGTTGAAAAAAACAACAAAAAATGCCTAGCTACTATCTTCTTAATAATTTTTTATTTCTTTTCTACATTTTCCATTTTAAGACTTTTCTGCTCCTCTTAATTACTCTGAACCAACACATACATATTTTGAGCCAGGTCTCTATTTCTCAGCTCCTCCTTTGCTGCTTCTTCTGCTCAGATTTGCCCACCTGATCTTTCCTTGCAAATAGCACCCAAAGTTGAGTATTGGACTGAACACCTTTAGCACTGAACCCTTGTGCGGGAACAGGCTAGCTGTCTGTATGCTGCATATAGCCTGCAGCCAAAGACTGAGCAAAACAACAACCACAAGTCTGGCCTGTCTGAAGAATGCCAGGACTGCTTAGTGGTTGGCAGCCTCCAACACACCAGGGGTACACTGCTGTCATTTGCAGGGAAGGAAAAGTTGAGATCCAGAATTCCTCAGACAAGGCATATGTTATGTCGAACGAGGAGAGTAAACCGCTCCTTAAGTTTGGATACGTAATACTGCGCTCGGATGATGATAGCCTGCTTGTAATTACTTAATGGTTAAAATGAATCAAAGAAAATGTGTACGAGCATAATATGTTGCTTTTTATTTATTTATTTATTTATTTATTTTTTTACGTTTGCTTAAAGTTAGTTCGTGTAAGAAATTATATTCGCACAACTGCTGCCTCCGGACAAAAAAATTGCTCTTAGTAGAATAGAGAGGATGGTCTTTTTCAGAATAATCTGCTGTGACATGTTATTCTGCAGCTGTAATCCCGAAATGAAAGCTGACACAAGCACAATGAAAGGACAACAAAGAGCCAAAAACGTGTGTTTTGTCAATTATTCCATGTTTCAGTTTCGAGTTAAGAAACATTGTGGTGTGCTAATTTGTGTAGTTATTAACAGCCCTAATAGCTACCATCTATACGAACTTTACATCAATGTTTTTCAATACATTTTGTACTTATTGCAGATGCCATTGAGATTTCATTGCAGTGTGTGAAATGTTTAGTAGTTGTTTTTTTCTTTCTTTCTTTTTTTGCCCAGCGACTAAGCTCCCTGTTTGACGGTTTTTAAAACTGTGCCGTCTATGATGATTCAGTGAGCTACAGTCACTAAGAGGTCTCAGTAAATATTGATTAAATCTGTACTTATTTAGCCTTTACTTAAGCTGAACAATGGCTACTTAAGTAAAGGCTAAATGAAAACATCCATCCATCCATTTTCTTCCGATTATCTGGGGTCAGTTTGCGGGGGTAGCAGCTTAAGATGGGAGGCCCAGACTTCCTTCTCCCCAGACTCTTGTTCCAGCTCCTCCAGGGGAATCCCAAGGCGTTCCCAGGCCAGCCGAGAAACATAGTCCCTCCAGCGTGTCCTGGGTCTTGCTCTAGGTCTCCTCCCGGTGGGACGGGCCCAGTACACCTCATCCTGGAGGCGTCCAGGAGGCATCCTGACCAGATGCCCGAGCCACCTCAACTGGAGGTCCTCTCGACGTGGAGGAGCAGCGGCTCTACTCTGAGACCTCACCCTTTCTCTAAGGGAGAGCCCAGCCACCCTACGGAGAAAAAATTCTGTAAATATGTCATGCAATTAACTCGAGGGATTGTTAATCATGATCCACCGAACTGAGATTTCACTGACTGCAACACTAAATTAAACTTTGTCCTTAATTTTCAAGACAAGTCTTGCAATCTGATTGGCTTTTTCCAAATCAGAAGTCTAGCTTTCCTGCAATAGATCGACCTGGAGGTAACCCCAACCCTTCTGAAGGCCTGAATTGAGAATATTCCTTGCATTTGAAAATTCCTTGATCATGTTATCCTCTGCAGAAATACAGGTAGGATAAAAACAAAAGATCCTTTAACAACTGTTGTTTCATAAACAGAAATGTCATTTGTAACTCAATTCCTGCTGCAGATGCATTGTTTTCCAGTGTGGGCTGTTTTCCTTTTATCTGGACCCGAGTCCCGACTTTACATGCTTTCATCAGAACTTCGTTTGCCACCCTCACGCTTCTGCATCCTTTAAGGCAGATAAACAAGGCCACAGACCCATGTAATGAGCATATAGCATGCTTGTGTGCATGCAAGGCGGACTTCACTCGTTTCTTTCTGGGAACTGCAGCTGAGGGGGAAAAGCGTTGGTTGTAGTATGTATATTGATGTGTATTTGCGTGTGCACTGACAGCCTTTGAGCCGCGTTCTCGCGCCTTCCCTACAAAAAAACGCTTCGGGCACAAAGCAGCCTCCCCCCGCCCCCTGCTCCTGAGCACAGGCCCTGCTCTCGCTGTCTGACAGGAGCTGAAGGTAAGCACCAAAGACATCCTGACACATGCGCGTAAAAGCACTTTTGATGCGTGGAAAATGGACCACTTTGTGGCGTACAAATAACAGCAAAATGTCAACAGAATGCGAGGAGTCCGACGGGAGGCAACAACACAAGCCAGGTTCAAATGGTATTACAGCAAACAAAACATGAACGTCAACCACCAAAGGCCCTTTTGCTTGTCTGCCTCGATCTTTGCGATGTTTTGACTTCATCTTT
Organism: Phalloptychus januarius; assembly: GCA_902982915.1. NCBI lineage: Eukaryota > Metazoa > Chordata > Actinopteri > Cyprinodontiformes > Poeciliidae > Phalloptychus > Phalloptychus januarius. Next base: position 3,079,886 of record CADWAE010000230.1, read on the forward strand.
GCACCATGCCATCTTTTTTCTCAGGTGATGGCTCCGGCGTGCATCGCATTACGTGGGTAAGGTGCGAAAATGCACCTGGAAAAGATGAAATGAATGAAAGAGGTCAAAACCTTTAAAAATAAATAGCAAAAATGACACTGCTAAAATCATTTTTTTCTCACATTCTGGATTTTTTTCTCTAACTATTAATCTAATTAATTTAGGCAAGAGACTCTGTGAGTTTCACATACATTGAGCTGTCGTGCTATCATTTTTAATTGAATCTATGCAAAAAAATAAATTCAGAACATGATTTTACAGCTTGATTATGTAAAAAAAAAAATCCTATTGTTGCTAAAACTATGTAACATATTTGTTATTGCAGTTACTTGCATCAAAATAAAATTAATAAATAGATAACCTAACCAAAATATATTTTTTTTAAAACACAGTAAATCAAATACTAGTTTTCAGCAAATTGGTTTGAAGGATATCAGCTTTTTGCAATTCTTCTCTGATTTTGATACCAGCTGGTTAATTAGTTGATCCATCTATTTATTTCACCAGCAGCAGTCAGCTGTGTCTCTGACAGCTGGAGAACTACAGCTATAAAATACTTTATTGTCTATGAAAATGATGGATGTAATACATTTAGATTCTGTGATATTACTGTCCATGTTAGAATATTCCAAACAGGAAAAGTCTTGTATCTAATAATTGGGGTAAAAGTGTGGGGTGCTTCTTTCAGCCAGCTCACCTGCAGTGTGTAGTCACAGGCAAGCACTGGTTTACAACCAGAGAAAACTCTGCAGGGATTTTTTTATTATTAGTTTTTTTGTAGTTGCAACTTGGCATACCTTGATACTGGGAATCAGCCCACGTCAGCAGAGTTGCTGGAACACATTCATGTTAACGATTAACCATAAAATAAGTCAAGTTCCTTCCCCTGTCTCACCAATTGAGTTCTGTAAGAATTTGATATTATTTTGAGAATATGGGAGATTTGCTGACATATTTTTGTAGCAGCATAGAAGCAGTATTGAAAAGCTTTGCAGATTCACAATGCGAAGGCTTCCTGTTCTCGTCTCAGCTGGGGATTTCCTGCGTGTTTGTCAGGTTTCCCTGTGCAGGTGTGGATTTCCTTTCAGTTCTTTCCCCGACTATCTTTTTTTCACAATACACCCGTCACTGCATAAAGGCAGTGTTCCACAAACACAAATATCACCTGAAAAATAAAAAGACTTCTCACTTTTAAAGAGGCAACTTCAGTGTTTAAGTCACAACATACACATAAACAGCAAACTGTTACTTTCAAATATTTTTCCAAGTAAACTGGTAGTTATTAACTGTGGGGAGGGAATCTTTAAAACGTAACCCCAGCGATCCCGTCAATGTCGGTTTTGAGTGTTTACAGACATAATCAACAGAAGGTTTTATTTACCACAATAAATCACAATTTCTATGCATGATTCTAATTTTTTTTCCCACAACAATGATGAATGATGGAATCATCTGTTCCTAATCTTAGGGTAGTTAGACGTTTTTGATTGGTCCAGGGTGTTCCCTGCATTTCTCCTGCAGTCTGTTGACAGAAGTTCAGGAACCATCATAGCACAGAGCGGGACTTCGTAGAGATTTTTGCCTCTGATGGGAACTTGATGACATGGCCTTTACAATTTACAGAAAAGTCTGCAGGAGCATTTTAAACTCCATTTATTGCTGCGTAGAAACGGAAATCTCCTGTCATTTGAGCCTTGAAATGATCAAAGCTTCCCCCAAAGTGTTGGTTTCTTCTATAGTTTCTCATTACTGGTACAATAAGGATTAACAAAAAAATCATCATCTCTCTGCTTTTAGAGAAAACACATGTAAACATGCAAGGGGGGGATCGGCATATCCTCTTACTCTGAATTAAAAAAGGTTTATAGTAACAACTGCACTTTCTCCATAATGATAATTATTTAGTTTGCTTATGTTGTGCAGTGTAACTCCTCCCCATGTGTTTTTATTTATTGTTTTTTGGTGTAAGGTGTTTTGGAGCGGGCCAGAGGTCACGACCCAGTGATGCTCGCAAAGATAACTGTCTGCTTTAACCCAGGGCTACACCTGTAGGTCACTGCAGGGGGACGCTAATCCCTCGGCCGCCTGATAATACTGATGATCTGCATCTGAGACCCTCTCCCCTGAGATCTGGCATTTGTGTGTGTTCATGTGTGTGTGTGCGGTTGAAGGGCTGACAGATGAGGCAACAGGGGGCCTAGCAACCCGTGTCTATGTGTGTGGATCAATGTATGTGCGCGTCTGCAGGGTTGGGGGGAAGGGAGGAATTTTATTGTACATATATGAAGGCAAAAAGCAAAAATGGAAAGTTTTCTGGTCCATTTTTTCTTGGTTCTACTTTCAGATAGGCCTTGCATGCTCAGACCCAGAAGTGAGGAATTTGTAGCCTATTTACATGGAGTCAAGAAGTGGGGAAATGGCACGAGCAGGTGGTACCTCGCTCTCCCCCCGTCCCACGCTGCAGACAGATGTGCCTGACAGCAAACATCCCCCAATCCTCTTGTCCTCTCCTGGGGTTCTTGTTCACTGTTGCACTCTTGTCTGAAAAGAAAGACAAGCAAATAAAGACTTCTCACAAACTGTCCTTAAAATGAATTATTATCACCTAATTCCCCATATTTTTGCTTTTATTGTTGACGACAAGCTGATGGAGGGAAAAGCTTGTCCATCATACATTTAACAGTGAATACATTGAGTTTGTAAAAGTCTCCATGCTAATACATGTCTTCATATTGCACACATAAAAAAAATTAAAATATAGATTTGTTTTTGCTCATATTGATAACAACAGGCGGAGCTCGGTATTTTCACAGATTATCTGTGTCATATTATGCTGTCACGACATGCAGACAGTGTAAATGGAAAATGTAAAAACACATTTTTGTAAAAGTTACATGCTGTAGCTTTAGAATGGAAACCAGAAAGATGTGGAAGAGACTGGTAAACTAGCATTTAAATGTATTAAAGAATAAGTAAACCTGGAAAGACTTAACCAACGAGCTACACGTTAAACATCTACGTGAAGCAAGGCGATTGGCTGTAAGTCTCGGTAAAAATGTAATTTTTGAAAATTCAACATGGGCTAGAGGTTGCATTGACTGATTGACTGGCTGAAATAGAAATTGTGCTACTAACTGATGAAGACCAGATTGCTCTTTTGGGATTTCCTATAATTAATTTTTTTGGGATCTGTCTCATTCTCTTGTATTGTCCAGTTTTGTTTTGAGTCTTTTCACACAGACTAATTAATCCTGGTTCTGAACAAGTCACTGTAGGATCTCTCATCAATTTAAAGTCTGTTTGGTAAAGTAAGCAACCATTATAAGTCCTAGAAGTGAAGAGGAGCGCTTTAGGCTAGACACCCTGTTCAATCTGTGCTTGACACTCTAAACATAAAGTAATAAAGGAGATGGTTTCTGAGTTGCTCTGACAACAGAGATGGCTAATAAAGATTTCTCATCAGAATGTCTAAAAATACTCTTGAAAGAAGCTGAACTGCTGATGTTTGGAAATTGCTTTCTTTTTGTGCTGAACCAACAGGATTTTTCACAGTTTTTAAGCAATCTGGAGTGAATTTGTTTATTTTTCAGTCAACTTAAAATACTTAAAAGCTTTTTTTAACAGAGAAGCTTTAAAAGGCAGTTTGTTTCTAAAAATATGTAATAAATGCCTTTGTTGATTTTAGGACCATCTAAGAATGAACAGGCTGAACAATTGAAATATATAAATGGTGCAAACTTGGACTAACAGTTTGAAATTAGTACAATTTTACTGTATTTTTTAAAACCAAAAAATTTGAATGGTTTGTTGTGAAATATAAATATAGTACAAAAAGTTCAGCTCATCTGGATTTCTTATTTTTTATTATCTATCCTAGCTCATTGGGAGCTATATGCACCATCACACTCCAAGTTATGGATTTTAAGAAATCATAACAAAAGGGGGAAGTAATATTTCTAAATGTTGGTTAGAACAGGTTTTAATAATTGTAAAACCTGCAGTAGTGTAATTTCTTCCTGTTCTTCTTTAGGTGGGAAAACCCCACTGTTTTTCTTTTGTGTCATTTTTTTTCCTGACTTTTGGTTCTCTTAGGATCATTTTATTTATTTATGCAGAAATAGCTGCCATAAATGCATCAAATAGGCTTCACCTATGCAGCCTTCAAATCAGTGAGCAAACGGCAAAAGGTGAGAATCAAGCAAACATAAAAAACCCCAGAACAATAAACTACAATTACTATCACAACAAAATCACAACTCGTATCATGATAAAATGTTTTTCTAATAAACATGAATGACATAATGACATTCCTCCTAGCATATTAACACTGAAATTGTTTACTATCATGCTGACAATTCAACAAACAGAATTACTAAACTACAGCAGAAACTTTACTCTAGAGTCAGACGTTTTCAGGCGTGGTTGTGGTTTTCTAAAATCTTAGAGGAAACAGCTCGCAATAAATGATTGACACGGATTTGAGAACGAGGTTATCTGATTCGGTGTCCATCTGGAAAAAAAAAAGTGATTGGGTCTGTCCTCAGGCTACCCAGCCCTGTGCAAACACACATGTATGGAAAAGCTGTTACTGAACAATATTCACATTTCACCCAAATCACTGCACACGCATCCCACATTTGAAGGTTTTCATCCCAGGCGGCCTTTTTAAATTATTCTGGATCTGATTTTAAGTGCGCAGAGCACGGAAAGTGTTTACTTTCTTCATTGAGGCGCGGGATAAGTTGAGAGCAGAAGCTAAATGTACTACAGTCTATGGCAGAAGAATAAACATTTTCCTTTATAGCCTGAGGACCCACTTTTCATCTGTCAAGCATCTTTTAATAATTAATCTGTTTAATACACACACAGCATCTGCTGGGTACAACTCTCATCCTCCCATTCAAACTGACGAGCACAGCTGCCACTGTTTGGGTCTACTGTACAGGTCTGGAATATGATAAGATGTTTTTTTTTCCCCCCGCGATGCACTGACAGAATATTGCTATGCATCCTGACATACACAGAGACATGCACAACTTGTATATCCACACACTGGTTGTACAAACTAGCATATGCTAAAAGAGTGGGAGCTCTGACTGTGGGCCTACTTTCCCTATGTATTTCTCCTTGGTGAGCAAGCCAAATGGGGATTGTGTAAATTAAATACATTTCTTTTTCCGGCACCACAGAGAAATGATGCCAGATTAAGCCCATGAATATATACATGGGCCAGGGCTGACCTGTCTCCAGACGCCTGATTTCCCAGGAGGGGTGCTGACATGGTGAGGGGCTCTACGGGTGTGTAGGTGTTGCGTGCGTGTGTGTGCCGAATGGCGCACCTCCGACAGAGGTGAGGAGATCTCCTGAACAGGTCCAAATTGAGCTTAATCTCATTCCTCATTGTGCTGGAACAGGAATGAAATTGCACAATTGCACTTTAATCGACGATCGAAGACCCCGTCCTCTCCCGCTCCTTCCTCCCCCCTCTGTTTCTTTCCTCCCTTTTATGTCTGTTGCCCTGTCGCTCTCTTTGTGTCCTTGGCCTTACATTAGGCACATGGGCCGGTGGGCATGATTGCCTGTTAGCCCATACTTGCTTCTCATTGGGTTTTTTTTTTTTTTTGGTTCCACTGGAAGCATCTAATAATGTCTTTTCAAGCAATCAGGAGGTTAATGCAGTAAGGATAAGGGCAATCATAAACCCATAAGAGCCATCCGGAGTCTCGCTCCACGTTCCTTGACTGTCTAATCCTGGAAGATTGGAGCTTCAGGAATCCCGCGTTGCATCCGTGGCACTGGAGCGTATCTCCGTTATGGTCAGGAAGAAATCCATCCATCCCTTGGGGGTTGATTACACACACAATCATTTGTACCACGCAGGTGCATCTGATTATGTAAGGTAGGGAACCTTCATAGAGCTGAATATCAGCTTTTGATTTGGGACATTTCCATAGACAAAGCAATTTTTGCCATTTTTTCCAGAGCCACGACATCTACTGTTTTTTTTACCTTCTACTTCTTTGACTGCTTATTGCCCTTAAAATCAAGCAAACCACAGTTTCCAGGAGAGTAAGGTTTTTATTGTGACACATTAAAAAAACTATGTTGGGAACCACAACAAAGACATGCTGCACAGTTTACTGAGGCAAAGCCTTAAAGGGAGAGTTTGGGATTTTTAAATTAGGTTTTGTTCTTGTCATAAGCAGACATGTCCTTTGTTTTATTTAGATGTTATGCCTTGTGTCATTTTGTAAACAGTATATCCAGACCAATTGATCATACCAACGTGGGAACTGGTAAACCAGTGTTACATTTGAGGCTACACATCAATGCAGCCATCTTCTATTCCCACTCCTCCTTGCAGACCTTGCTTTTGGACTGCGAGAGGAAGCCGGAGTACCTGGAAGAAGCCAACATGGAGGGATTTGAACCCAGGACCTCCATGCTGCTATACAACGGTGCTGCCAACTACATCACCATGCAGCCCACTTTGAGTCTGTTGTGCATGATATAATATAAACATTTGTTCTGTTGCGGCAGTCCATTTTACAATAAATTTTTTGGAATGCTAATAACTGAGATTAATAATTGAGATATGAAAGCATATTTGCATGGAACCAACACACACTTTAAAAAGTGCGGCTAAACACTTGAGATAAAACGTTCAAGGTTTCGAGACTGAGCAGAGGCAACGAGACACTTTCTGAATATCACTATAGATTAATGCCTGTTGTTTGTAATAGAAAATTCACCAAAGTTCATCATGATTTAAATCTCAACTCAGTAAACACACTAGCATATAGACTAAAAAAAGGTCTATATTTAGACTGTAGCCTAAAAATCCTGATTTAGGTCTATTCTGACATCCCTTCAAGACCAAATGTACAGATTTTATGTGAACTACTTACACATTACTCAAACTATTTGCAGTTTTAATAGTACTATTTACACAGGAAATAGCAGTAAGTGACAACACCTCGGTAATTATCTTCCTATGTGAAAAAACCCTTGAAAATATTTGACGCCATTATTCCAGAGATCCTGTAAAAACATACCGTGAGGAAAACCACTGACAGTCAGTGAAGGTCTTTATATGTATTGGACAGAATTTACTTGGATGGGACCCATTTTTTGAAACCCAAATTGCTTTAGCATTTTAACTTCAGCTTCAACTTAAGTGGATTTATAATAAATCATGACATCTACAACTCATGTTAACAAAATGTCACTTCAAACATTCACAAACAATCAACTTAGGCCAATATTTTAACGTTTAGGAGGATAAAAAGCAAGCAAACCAGATGATCTAAAGCAGTATTTCTCTAATAGTGGGGCGCCGCGTGGCGAAGTGACAGAGGGGGGTGAGAAGCAGGACTTTATAATTGTCTTTATGCATGTTTAACTGATAAACAAGCCTCCGGTCACGAGGGGGCAGCAGTGTTCCAACTAATCAACAGGCAGCCTGTATAAGCCAGTAAAAGTAGCTACAGAGCGCTGCTGTAAACAAAGCAGAGGACAAACGGAGCGAAGGATAAAAGCGCGGATGTTTTGAAATATATCAGCCGTCATGGAGTCAGTAAAGCAAGTATGACGGAGTTTTATGGGCAGGCTAACAGTTTTATTTTAAAATACAAGAATACAGTTAGAGTACTACGAGAACCGAGTCGTATTAGCTTAATAGTTTAAATATTGGCGGAATAAAGACGCAATATTGCCTGAAGAAAGTCGTTAAATTAAAAAGCTTCAATAGTGACCAAGTGTGGTTCGTTCTATTCAATAAAAAGTTGTTTAAGCTGTCAAAGACCTGGGGCTAAAAATGTGCTCCTTATGTGCTAAAAAATTTAGTATTTACTCATTTGTTATACCAGTACCAACTATAACCTTACAAGACCCTTTAGCGCAGTATGGTGGAAAGTTAGCATAAAATTTGTCTTGATCAATTTTACTCGTATTTAAAACACAAATAAAAACCTCAGAGCCTGGCCCTTATACTCCATCATAAACAACTAAATTAAAGCTCTCAGAAAAAGGCCAGGAAATAGACGAAACCTATCTTTTTTATTGTAAATGCAAAATGTTATGCACTTTTCATCTCTTCTCATCTGACAAACTGAAATAAAAGCAAATTTTTCCACAATAAATGTTAAAAACTGTTTACCTTATGAAAAACTAAACTGAAGAAACTTACCAGTAACCAATGCTTACAGTTGTAAAAAGTTTTACTATATTAAGTCTAAAAATCCACATCCCAGTGAATCAATTGCACTTTTTCTCTTTCAAGCTGATTAGTCTTGATTAAATGTTACTGATTCACTTAAACTGAACCTGGAAATTATTTTGAGACTTAGAACAATGAAACAGGGGTTTTGGTAATAAGGTCATACGATGCTGGAGCCAGTGGTTTGTACAGATAAATGATTAAATAATAGTATTTAAATTCTGGGGAGGAAGGGCACTGGGGGCAGGGAGACATGAATGAAAAAAATTATGATCCTTGGGGGGGGGGCATGACAGAAAATAATTAAGAAACACTGATCTAAAGTGACGCTGTTTACAAGTTAGTGCCTAAATAGTTTGCTTTGTTTCTCTGTTAGGGATATGAACAATAAGTATATTGCAGCTTTCCACTCTAAGATGGAATCTGTCAACACAAATAGCACATAAAAAAAAAAAATGCTTTCCTGCAATGTTTTTTTTTTGTTTTTGAGCATAATGATTTCTACAGGAAGAAAAAAAAATGAGCACATAATGAAAGAAAATCATGTAAACATGCACGAAGCCAGGATCTGTCCCTGTTAGACATTTAGAGAAAGACGAAGAATGCAGACACTTGAGCCATGTACAGTGTGTTGATTTGTTTCTCAAGGTGTTGGAACACAACAATGCAACAAAGGTTCCCAAGGTGCTGTATCTGAGGTGGATGTACTCATTATGGCCCATAATGAAGGGCCCTGCTTACCGCTGTGCATCTACTCAGCAACACTGACGACCTACGCAGACACACATATATGCATGCATACTCATACATACGCAGGCCAGGCTGCTGCCAGGCTGTCAAGTCCAAAAATAATTAGGCATCAAAATGAGTTTTCCTGTTTTTCTTTTTTTTTTTTTCCTCCCTTGTTCGTTTTATTCATGTGCTGGAACTCAGGAGACTGGCTAATGCAGTTAACATGCTCTCATCATGAATTTTCATTACGCCATTACATGGGTACATTCCAAGAGCGGGGAAGCTGACGCTACAATGATGCCATCAACATGCACACGCAGACAGAAACACACAGCCACACAGGAAAATCCATACATCCATGCACAAATATATACATGCATCCTCTACTTCCCAGTGGTGGGACATTGATAACTGATCAGCCAAAACGTTAAAACCTCTTAGCTAATAACGTGGAAGTTCTGCAACGCTGCCAAACGAACGAGACGTTTCCCCTCCGATGGTCTGTAGCAGCAGAATAAAGACGTCAGAGACGAGTCGTTGGAGTCCTGTGTGATTCCACTTGGAACAGCACTGGGGTCAGAACTGATTTGGATCCCTTCCTGCAGTTGTTTAAATCTGTGGTGGGACAAGGGGTGTAACTGTACGTTAAGCTCACAAGGCAAGACGAAACATGACGTTGGATTCATGAGAATGTCTGAGGAAACCAAGAGCCAAACACTGAAAAATTATAACCTGTGACTCGATTATCCAAATATTATAGACTAATACAGTCCAGGTTTGAGTCTGCCTTCTGTGGATTTTATTGCATGTCTAATAAATAGCAAAAAGAAACAGGAGATTCTTTGGAAACACAATAGGATTTTCATTCATCTAGTTCAGGTTTAATCAATCCAGGTATTTAAACATTTAAAATAAGTAAATAAATAAATAGTCCAAGTGATCTATGCTTCTTTGTTGCTTTTGCTGCTGATTGTGTTCACTCAGTACTAAATAACTGATATAACAGCAATTCAAGAGCTACTTCCCTTCATTTCAAAATAAGAGTCTTAAAAATCAATACGACAGAGTGTCATGGATGGACGGACATCCATCCATCCATACATATATCCATCCATCCATCCATACATACATCCATCCATCCATACATACATAGACAAGAGGCATCAGGGTGCCACTAATCTGTCATTTATCTGTATCAACATTTTTTTTATTTATTATGATAGGAATTGGGATTTATCATAATTATAATAAACTGCAGGATGATGCTAGTATGTTTTTTTTGCTTCCTTGATTATTTTTTAACAGTTTTTTATAGTTTGTTTCCGCCACTGTTGCCTCGACAAGAAAGTCATGTACTAGTATATTTAACATAAATGTGATCAAATGTTTACAGTTTATCTGTACACTTATGCTACTTAATGTAATCACTGGTGTACTGAAATAGCCCATTTCATAATGTGTGTTGGTTTCAAGAGCAGCATTTGTGCTTGTGGTGCTGTCAGGGTTGATACCATCACACACTCAACACATCCATCTATGTTAACGCACATTCATGTGCCACTGCTTCAAAGGGATCAGCATGTGTCAATAGGCAACAAGAGAGTAAATGCAGGAGTGTGGGGGTGTGCTTGTCAGTGCAAAAAGGGTTTTCTATTGCTGATTTGGTCATGCTCAATTACCCAAATCCTCCTGGGCTTTAGAGAAAGTAAACACACATCAGCTGGGCTTGGTTTATTTCAGTGTCTGACTGCAGCCTGGAAGCCAGGCATGCATGTTCGATAAATCTCCGGCACACACACTCTTAGAAAGATTCATAATCGTGGCAATAGAACCTGTAGAAATCATTATTTTAGCTCTTAATTAAAAAGATTCATTAAAAATCAACAGGATATCAGGCCAAACATAAAAGGCCTTAGATAAGATGTTTACTATCCTTGGATTGTAATATTCCCAGTGCTGCTAAAAAGTTAAGAAAAGTCTATCGCTGTGACAGACGAGGCTTCCTTTGTTACCATGCCAAGGCCCTGCTTCCCCTGCAGCCCAAATCATCTGCCATCCTTCCTTCCTCTCTCCGTCTTCCTTTTTCCCCTAACAGGTATCAGGGTGTGCATGCAACACGCCGTCCTCTGGTGCTCATGCATGGTGTATCTGGTGTACTTATTGATTCTTATGAATAGACTATTGATCTGAAGCGTGAGCCCATTAGACCCCTATTAGATCCCATCTAAAGTCAGTAATGGGACCATAGCGATGTCCTTTGGTGAGACATGACAACTCTAAACAGTAAAACAAAGATGGACAAAAAGCTGAAGGGAAGAGTAGTGGTTGAGCTGTTTCTCTGGTTAGCCACCCATCGTGTAAAGATGGCCGTTCTGAGCCAGTAAAGGAGGAAAGGCAGGTGGCGTACTCATCCATTTCTAACGCAAAACTATTCCAGATCAGTCCTAACAAAGAAAAAAAAAACAATGAGCTGCAAACTCATCGCCAGTTTTCCATAATATTGTTTGATTTATCATATATGGGCCTTACGATCTATAAGTTTGAAGAACTTTGCAAGTTGGAGTGGGCAACAGAGTCGAGCTGTTGGAGGCTGTCAGACCCCTACCAAAGACCAGACTCCTTTTTATTTGTTTTTTCTCCCCTCCTAATAACTTGTTTATTTTTCTCCAAGTTCTGCTGAATAAATATTTCATATACATGAAACATTTTGATATACCAAAGAGTTTCTATTTCTTTAAGCAGGGGTGTGTGAACTTTGAATAGTAATTTTGTTTTTTCCTCTGAATGTTTAGTATTAATATTATTGAAGGTCATTCAACCCAGTTTTGTCCTTTTCAAAAAGAAAAGGTTGCTAGGAATCAGTAACTCGTAATGGCAAAGATCTGAACCCAAGACCTTCTTACTGTAAAGCAACAGGGCCAACCTGTGCACTGCGAGTTCAACGCAAGTTCCCATCCTACAAAGTCTTGTTTAAGAAACAGGCAATAGAATAAATTTATCCAAACATCACATCTCCTCCTCTGCTGCCCAGTTGTCCTCCTCCCTCTCTCTCTACTCTCGAGCTGCCCTGCGCGATTGTTCATCTTCAGAGCATCGCTGTCCGCCATCCACGACTGCAGAACTCAACGTTAGGAAGCTTTCCGTTCTCTGGTGGAAAGGCTGCAATGACAACGTCTGCCATGTTTCACTCTGATCTCTCCATCAGTGTGAATAAGTGTACCGCCGCGGTCCCGCAGACTGTCACTCACTCCCTTTGGGGAGACACACTCTGCCTTATTATCTGCGCCGGGATGGACGCCTTCAAATGGAAAATGGTTGCAGATGGATGTAGATGCACGAGCGCACAAATACAAATACGCATGTTGCATACGATACGCCTGTCTCTGTCATGTACACACATAGCGGCTTGCTCAGACACAATGTTGAAATGTCTTATTTAAATCTATTCCACATCGTGCGCATGCATCCCCGTCACTTCACAGGACTTCAGATTTGTTGTCTGTAGACTTATCTTCATGTTAACCGTCAACGTCAGAAGGACCTTTCAAAAGCTGGATACAAACACAATGTAATGTTATGATTTAATACATTCATGACAAAAAAGGTGTGTATTCCCTTTTATCTATTTTATCTGCATCCACTGCCGCTGGAGTATATTTAGGTACTCTATTTAGGCCTTATGTCTGCGGTTTGGTATGGATGAGGTACGAGTTAAATAAATTTAGAAGCTGGTAACCGAAGGTGCATCTACAAGTTAAAACCACAGACTTTATGGTGTAGTTTGCTGAACGCTTTTAGCACCAACTCTATTTGTTTTCTATACAATTTCATCATATAGAGGGAATTTGTGGAGGGATTTTGGTGTTTCCAGTTCATTGAGGCTTGTTTCCGCACAAATCCTCTGAGGTCCCTCTTCAGTATTTCCATCTGGCTGAGGTCAAAACTTTGACTGGACCATTGCAACACATTGACTCTTGTTTTCTAGACATTCTGATGTAGATTTGCAGCTTTAATTCTGAATATTGTCTATGTTTATGAACCAAAATAAGCCAAGTTCTGGCTGTATAGCAGATGACCTCACTCTGTACTCTACAATAATTTGGGATATTGAGGAATTTATTGCCTGCTAAGCAGTCATAGATCATCATACCCCTACATCCCACCTTGGTTGAGAGCTGGTAAAACGTGATTTTTGCTGATATTCTGTGTTTAATTTTCACCAAATATGCAGCTGTGATTTATGGGCAAGCAACGTCTACCTTGCTCTCATCTGCTCAAAAGACAGCTAAAGAAAGTACAAGCTCCCCATTTAATGCATCATCTGTGGGTGGATTGACTTCATAGACTGTTGCTTGCTTTGTCGATTTGGTTTTCTTTGAGCATTGGATGATTTGACCCTAAGGTGAATTTGCTCGGAATATTCACTCTTGGGGATATTGACAACTATTTCAAATGGCCTTACAACACTTTGCAGATTGATAGGCAGCAAAAATAACTTCTTTAAAGGAATTTGTATTTTTTTATTTTCTTTGGGTTCTGGATGAGCAAATGTCTAATTCGCCTGCTTTTATAGAGCTGATGAATCTTACTGATGATCTGTAAATCAAAAACAGCATCTCTGTATTCTTTCTCCTCTCCTATGGTGCCACGTACTGTATGTTGTACTTAGATTTTTGATGTGCTCCGTCTTACTTTGATTCGTTTAAATGAATGAAGGTCGTGTGGACTCTTTTGTGTGTTTTGCACAGTCGTCTGTGAATCATTTTAGAACCTTTTCCTGCTTTATATGTAAAAACCTTAAAACTGAAGGAGTGTACCAACTGTACTTCACCAAAAACAGGATTGGTCGTGATCTAAACAGCTCAGTGCAACTCTAGTTGAAATGCTTACAAGAAATTTTTGATTTAATGACGTTTTGGTGACAAACTGACAAAAATATTTCAATCTAGCAGAAATTATTTTTTCTCCTCAAAAGAGACATTCAGGTCATTTAATTTTAAAGCTTGGTCTTGTGTGTGTGTGTGTGCATGTTTGCACACGTTGATGTCCTCCAGTGTGTGCAACTAGTTTTTATGAGCTGTAAAACTGCGTGCCGGTGCGAGCCGACCTGTAGTGCAGTCACTCATCTTTAACTGACTGCATCTGTTAGATCTCCCCGTCTCCCGTGTCACATCAAAACTCTTCATCGTCTCCTCCCCTGTCATTCGTATTCTGACTGCTCCTCTCTTTGCTATTAGCCAACTCAATATGACCTCTCAATCTTACTCCGTTTGTCTCTCTGTCACTCGGCTCAATCTGTCATCAGCCGCCGAGGCGTTTGTGACAATTTCTTAATTATTATTATTGTGTTTTAAACAATCGCTCTCTAACCACAGATGTCTCATCAGGCAGGAGAGACGGGGAGAAAAAGGGCACGCTCTGACATAAAATCTTTTTTTTTTTTTTTAGGATTCGTCATTTGAAGAAGAAGACAATTTGTAGTTTTAATATTCTTCCGCCGCCCTTCGGCTGCCTCCCTGGCACAGGCAGGAACAAAGCATCTCCTAAATATAAGTGTAGTTTAGTCAGACTGAAAGAACAGCAGTAAGACTAATAGCACTATTTTGCTTATTGCAATTAAATATATGTGCATAGGAGACCAAATAGGATCTGAAGATCTATGTTGCAGTTCTTTTAGTTTAAGCAGTAATGTTGATGCTTGGATATTAGACTGTCCATCTTAATAGCAAGTTAAAGGGTGGGAATTAATCACATTGCTCTGCCAGCGGTTATTAATCAAAAATGAAGCATTCTGACCCATTCAGCTGTGCTTCACAACCACCCAACTAAACAGTGTCTATCTGTAGCTGCAGGCGATCTCCCTAATAATTTAGGTTTACAGATGATGAAATGTAACGTCTGGATAGTGCATTTTTGTAAGCCAGTCCTCGGAGGCCCACGCTGTTGCAGGCTGTGGTAACCGTAGCCGAGGCCCTGGCCTCTTAATTACAGCGCAAGTGAAAAAGGAAATAGGACTGACTTAAAACAGGAAGTTCATGTTACTCGCCGAGGCTGGCTTTGTCAGCAGTGATCACTCTCTCTTCATTAGTGTGTTTTTTCACCCCACTGAGAAGTTCACACAGTCCCTGCACCTGTGGTCCGACGGAGCCAGGTGTCCGGAGAATGGATGGGTTTCTTCATGCTCCATTTCGACTATAGGCACTGCTTAAGAGGAAGTCCTTGGACCCTTGGAAAGGAAATCCATGTTGGTTCAAATTCATATGTTAAAATAAAAAAATCCTGACTTCAGGCAATCTACCTGCATGAAATCTTGTAAAAACAAGTTTCAACAACAAACTTACATATTTGTCAGCAAAAAATCTAGCAAAATGCGAGTATCCTGATTTAATGAGTATATATCCAGCTGCTCTAAAGATTTTCATGCAGTTAATTGCATTTATCTTTATAAAAGAAGGTTCTGGTTGGAACCTTTGTACTTGCTCGTTTCTGGTATGCCCATGAATAAGACACTTTAGTGACTTCCGGTAGCAACAGCGATGATTTCTTGGACCCACAAGTTGTTTTTTACTTCAAAAATTATCAGATGGGATACAGGAAAATACTATTGTTGCGTCTATATTTTGCAAAAAGGAGTTGGTCTACCAGCAAACCTATCCAAGCCTAAAATAGCATCGTAATGCTATTAACATGGTGCAGCATTCACAGACGTCACCAACGTGTCCAGTCAGATTTCTAAAGAAGTGTTTCTTCCAAAGAAGTTGCATGAATGAGAAGTATACCACTTTGCATCAATCTGATGGTTGAATATTTTCAGAGGCACACCAGTTCTTTTATCGCCCCAGTTTTAACATGCAGCAAAACATTTGGACACAATTGGCTTCATTTCCGATCTGAAAATGAAAATAGAATGTCACAACTAGCACACAAACCTCGCAAGACACGACTATCCACCTCAGCTGGGAAAGACGATAATGGAAACTGTGGAGAAGTTGCAGAAACCCGTAGTTCAAGTTGGAAAAACTATTTGTTGTCCGCTCCTCAAATCTGACCGTTGGAGAAGAACAGGAAGAGGAGCTGCTGGAAGCCAAGAGCTTTTCGAGTTTCACATGCCATATGGGGATCATGAATACTCCACCAAGGTACTTTCTAAGATGTTGATGGATATCAAAACAGGTGAAGTATCCCCTCCCCTACTCATCTCTTTTTGGATGATAGTTTTAGGGATGGCACATGTTCCACCTCCGCCTCTCTCAGCTCGCAGGATGGATGCCCTCCCTCTCTCTCTCCCCCCTACCTATGAAGAGAAAAGCGTGGTCGAGTGTTGCGAAGGTGATCACCCTTTTGTTTAGTCTGAGCTCCATCACAAGCACTGTCAGGCCCAACAGACGAGCAGACAGAGCAGTGACAGGCCCACTAATCTGACAGCTCCTCCACATCACAGAGCCATCACTTCAAAGTGGCGGGAGCGAGGCGCTAGCGGTGAGCGATTGACGCCACTTCTTTGCTCTGCCGTTTTCACTGGTATCTCTATAGCGCCTCTGACACGCTGCACGCCGGGAACCTTCACAGGGAGTGTTCAGGAGGAAACGAGGGGGGAAACGGGAGTTAAGGGACTCCCCTTTGACTGGTAACCTTCCTGAAGGATGAGAGTGTGATACATCAAGAGTACATGACAGACTGTTTAGAAGGATTTGTGTTTTCCTGCTTGTGCTGCTGAAGGGGGTTTCGAAAGGGTGTGCAGGGTCAAATAACCGACATTACCTTTCTCTGAGTAGTTCTGACATTGATTTCATATTATTGGAGTCAATTGCTTTAATGGCTGATGATGATCTGAAAGTCTAACGTTTAGCCAAAATATGATTATTGGACGTGATTTTTGTCTGACAAGTTTGCTAATTTTCTTATTTTTCCTTTCTTAAATTTCATCCAACTATTGTCCACACCTGCTTTAACCATAAAGACCAGTCCATCATAGGGTGTCTCTCTGCATGCATGCACATGGAGAACATGCAAACTCCAACCAGAAATAGCCCAGGAACTTCCTGCTGCAAGTGAATTATAAAGTAGGCTACTTCTATAGTGTTAACGCTACAATGGTATGCAGACAATTATGAAATATGTAATTTATTGATGCTCTTAATAGAAAACATGGGGAATAATGATGTCAAACTAAAAGCTCAAACAATTCTATTAAATTTTGCTAACATTATCAGATACAATTTATTGATGTCTTGATAATTTGCAGTATACAGAAAAGAATTAATAAAAAAATATATATTTATTTGTTTTTTATTTAACAAAAATATATTTTTGTTAAATAATAAACAATGAGGGCTGCCCAGTGGCGCAGCTGGTAGAGCTGTTGCCTTGCAGCAAGAAGGTTCTGGGTTCAATTCCCGGCCCCGGTCTTTCTGCAAGGAGTTTGCATGTTCTCCCTGGGCATGCGTGGGTTCTCTCCGGGTACTCTGACTTCCTCCCACAGTCCAAAAACATGACTGTCAGGTTAATTGGCCTCTTTAAATTGACCCTAGGTGTGTGTGTGTGTGTGCATGTTTGTTTGTCCTGTGTCTCTCTGTGTTGCCCTGCGACAGACTGGCGACCTGTCCAGGGTGACCCCGCCTTTCGCCCGTAAAGACAGCTTGAGATAGGCACCAGCAACCATTCCGACCCCAGTAAGGGACAAAGGTGTAGAAAACTTTGCAACTATATAGTTGCCAAGTTGTTCTAGAGTCACAATTTGATCCACAAAATCCAGTCAACGGTGGTAAACTGAAGGTCGGGGTCTTTGCCCCACGGCAGATTTTGACTCTTGGCAGCAAGAGATTGCAAGTGTTGCTTCACTATCCCTAACCTGGGGGGTAGAGAAGCAACACTGTCTCTATCAAGCAGTCGATTTAAGGTTCAACTGCAAGGATGGAAACTGAACCTGCAGCCTTGTTGCTCCATCTGTCAAATTAAACAGTCAAACGTTCTAATTGTATACTCAGATATTCAGCTTTCTGGCAGAGATGACGAAGGTATTTTTCCTGGACGTCAGATCGTTGTCCTTCTTTGAATCCTGGTATATTGTGCCATGCAATTGTTGTGCATCCTGTCCCTCTATTTGTACATTCATAACATAAAAAAAACACCTGAATATTTGTACAGCCTTTACCTCTGTTCTTGACTCTAAAGCGTGTCAAGATGTGAGGTCACAAACGGCGGTTATGTGGGATGTGTGCGGCGCTTCTGATCCAGATGGCGAGCCAGATGCAGGGCTGTCAGTCGTCTGACGGATCACCTACTGTACCTGCATGCAAAACCAAACGCGTTAAAAACAGAATGGCATGCTTGAAAAATAATAACAGTAATTATTATTTTGAAAAATAACCTTTGATCTACATTTCAGTAGGAACTGTCCAACTGCGAAAGTAGCGATCAGGGAAATCCAAGAGTGTGAACGCCTCTTGTGCCATTTGGCGAGAGCTTCTCCGCTTAACGTTGAGTAATAGAGCGAATGTATATGCGAGTTTTGGGACTTCAATGAGGTAATGGTCTTGCAGAGCTCTGAAGTGCCCCGAGTCCATCCAATAATGTAAAACAACACTAATTTGAGGGAGCTGCTTCATCTCTGCATGTTAATCAATAAACTCATTACCTCTGGTGCTTAGTGAAGGATTCCCCAATGCCTGCTCACTGATGTAGACGCAGAAAGAGAAGCAAAGAGGAAGGGAGACAGAGATGAGGGGGAGAGGTTGATTATAATTACAGATTTTAGCAGCCTGTGCTTGAGCATAACCTGCTCATTACCGTGAGTGAGTGTGTATGTGTTTTCTTTGTGTGTGTGTGTGGACCCTGTAGCCACAGAGCTCCCCAGTTCCTCTTTCTGCAGGAGAGCAAAGAACAGCCGACACAAGTGTCCCATTTAGAATATAAACATACAAAAACCTGTTATTTCAATTGACCTTCGTCACATCAAGCTGTCAATGATCTCAGCTCTGTACTCCTCACCATTTGCTGCTGCTTCTCTCTCTCTCTCTCTCCAAGGCGGCCTGCATGGTAATGAACTTTTGGTTTCGGAAGAGAGCGAGGAACGAAGCGGTGGGGAAATGATATGCCGGGGTATTTAGCCTCGCAGTGTTTCTGGCGTGGCTCAGACAGCCAGCAGCACTTATGGAAATGGACGCAGCTCAGGGAGGCTTAGAGGCCATTGCTGCTGTGTTTCTGTCCCTTTAAAAAAAGTCCCAGCAGTGGCGAGTCGGTGAAGCGCGCGGACGGATTCGCATATTCCTTTTAGCAAAAACTACCTTCTGTGGTGTTTCTCTTGTCATTAAAGATGTGATTTCTCTGCTATTTGCTAATCTTCACACGTTTTCCTCCTGAATTAGAATCCGCATGTATGTGCTCGAGTATGTTGCTGCTTTGTGTCAGCGCTTGTGGATCATTATATTTGCTGTTCTGCATTGTATCTACCAGGCATCCCCGGCCTGCTTACGAGATGAGAGGCGTTTCTGATTGACTGAGCCACCGGCTCACCCATTAGCACAACTCCCCGAGCCGTCACTGTTTATCCACATACTCTGGAGGCATTTTGTGTGAAGGCCTGAAACCAGTAATTATGAATTTAATAAACAAAAAACTCTTCCTGTTTCTGTAGTCTATCGGAACTGCTCTTGTTTAAACCATAGCTGATTTACACTGCGCTGTCCAGCTTTATTTTAGCATGACAGAAGCAACACTGAGTCATTTGCTTTTTTTTTTTCCCTGCTTTTTTGGAAGAAGTAGAGTCTCTAAAGGGCTGAGATGAAGGTGATCAGAAACCATAACGCCACAAACAGTTTTGGCTGTAAAAGAAGAAAAAAAAAAAACTGCGTTCCGGAAAGCTTGACTGCTATTTTTTTGTTTGTTTACCACTGTCAACGCGTGAATAAAAGGTGAGGTAAATGGAGGTAATGGAGTGTATAGGTAGATATCGGCTCACTTTGAGGCTTAAACGACGCTCGGTGCTCTCATTCCGAATCCATTAATATTCTGTTTAATACGGCTAAATGCGGCTAACTGGTTCTAACACTAGGAGACAGTCTCTGGGCCGCCTGCGTCGGTGCTGCCAGCGCATCCACAACATCAAATCAATGGATGGTGAGGTCGTAATGGACCGTGACAGGCAGTTTGCAGTCAGTTTAGATGTTCCTGTTTTTTCCACTGAGCCGCATTAAGCCTGTAAGCAGCAACGTACAGTTTGACTCATATAAACTTCTTCGGCTTGGCCTGGTCTAGGAACGTAAGAAACATGCAGTAGGTTCAAAAATTCTTCTGCCATCAAGTCAAACCTTTTCATGTGTGTCTTTGAAATACTGCCTTTGTTGACTTTAACGTTGTTGCATCCCAGCCAGCATACCTAGGTGGGCCCCATATGGGGAAAAGGAGTACAATATGGGTCCCACATGGCAGCTGGAACTTTAACAAAATCATGTTATAAAACTTTCTGAGCCACTGTTCATGCTCATATGCACATTTTGGAGGTGTGTGCACATGGACATATATATATGTACAAGGGGATTGAACATGGAGTGTTTGTAGTGTTGTTTCTAAGTTTTTAGAGAAAATGCATTGATCCTTTTAGCTCCTCTTTGTTGCAGTAACAGGAGTTTAAGCCATTGTGTTCAAATTTATAAACTATTATACTGATTTTGAGTTCTGCCAACTAGGCTGTGAGTCTGATGAGATTGTTGCCTTAGCTTATGGCCAGCCTTGCCCCTCATATTTCCAGTTCTCTGATGACCATAGCATGTAGGAAGGAACCGAGAAACGAAATGGTTAATCTGCTATTATTTCCTCCAGGTTCCTCCACGAAACACCTCGGACCTTGGTGTTTCGCAACCATGAAAAAGAAAATACCGCAATCTCGTAAGTAGTAAATACACACCTTAAGTTGAACGTCTTTAGGAATCAAATTGCTGCTTGAAAAATACAACCAAGTGCAAGGATTGAATTATAAATAAGTGAAAATGTCCAAAAGTCCAAACTTTTGGCGTGAAGCCCTTCAGTGATTTCT
The DNA here is from genome assembly GCA_902982915.1 of Phalloptychus januarius. Taxonomy (NCBI): domain Eukaryota; kingdom Metazoa; phylum Chordata; class Actinopteri; order Cyprinodontiformes; family Poeciliidae; genus Phalloptychus; species Phalloptychus januarius. The sequence goes on from CADWAE010000230.1 coordinate 3,100,909, forward strand.
AAACTTAACAAAGTCTATTCTCTAACATACACGAAGCCATCGTAAGGACTTTAGAGCTGCAAATAAATGTCAAGATATTATCAATAAACTACATAGGAAATTTTAACAAGAAGTAGTTCACTGAGATTGGTTTTCTGCTAAAGCGGCGCCACAACCTCCTCTGTCCTTCTCATCTGCGTCCGTCCTCGACTGAGAGGTTTCTGGGCAGAGGAGTCTGGCACTGTGGGGACATCTGGACACAAGCGGGGAGCTTTCACACAGGCGAACTACAGGGACCACCGTGCCAGAGAAACAGGCCCCCAGATCTGACGCCAGTGTTATGGTAATGTGATTTGTTAATTCGGTGGCCCTGTTTGAGGGAAATCTGCCACCAACACCTGTCACAGTTTCCAAAGGCAAGGACACATATCTGCTGTGACACCGGTTTCATTAAATAAACCAAGCAGGTCCCCCGTAACAGCATTTGGTGAAAGGCACCATCAATTCTTATACATTTAGATCACAGGAATTAGAGATGACACTGAGGAGCTGCATCCCACTGTTCCACAGATGCACTCAAGTAAATGTATAACTCTTTCTCTGCCTTTTGCTTTTTTTTTCTCTCTTCTCTCCAAGCCATGCTGTTTGCCAATGTGAACGTGGAAGGGTGTGTGAACTTGGCAAGTGCATTTTCATTCTGTCTCGCAGCCTCTCCCCCAGAAAAGATGGCGACTGATGTATTTTTCAGACACAGCTCCACAATCAAAGAGGCTCTTGTGGCCTTTCTGATGCGTCATGTAAATTTTATAAAGCACGCGGCGGAGGAGAGTCGGAGAGAGCTACTGCAGCTCTGGAAAGCCTAACGTCTGTTTGCCTTTTCCTCTGACAGGCTGTCTTTGCTCCTGTCTGTCTTCCTTCCCCTCCACTTACTTGCTCTTTTGTGGATCAAGGCTGGTCAAGGAGCATCTCACCACAGGGCCCAATGTCAGACAGAGCGTGTGGACGTGCGTGCATGTCAGAGCTCAACCGGCTCTCGGGAAAAGGAGCGGGTGGGGTGGTGGGGAGGAAGATACCAAGGCTCAGAACTGGTCACAACCGCGCAGCCTAATGTCGGATTTGCATATTGCAAAAATGTGACATTTTAGGGGAAATGTGTGTTTCGGGGTCGGCGTCGCGTTTCTTAAAGAAACAGTCTATGGACAGGAAGTGAAGGCCTGCACATATTTTCCTCAACTGCAGTTCTGTCAGCTCTTCATCTTAATGTGTGCTTTTCTAATGATCCGATTGGCTCAATGAGCTCTGCAATGCATCAGAAGCTTCAATTAGACGTGTTGGGATTTGAATGTCTGCACTTTAGTTTAAATGTGTCGACTCAAAACAGAGAGAGAATAAATAATATGCAGCTTAGCAGTTTAACCTTTATTTCTGTGTATTGCTAAACATTTTATTTTATTTTTTTAGGTTTTATTGACACTTGTAGCTTTGTTTATTTGTAGCTGGACAGAGAGGGAAGGAGGAAACATGCAGCAAAGATCCCAGGGCCTGGATTTGAACCAGAGACAACAGCTTTGAGGACAGCAAAGCCAGGAATGACTACCGACAAAATATGAACAGTCACAAAGCACATAGCATGACTTGGCAAAGGTATTATTACCCCTGAACTTGTTTCTCAATTTTTGATTAGAATTTTTGTTCCAAGTAGACATTACTTTGGTGAATTAAAGGTTGACTGAATTTGTACATTGCACTTTTATTTCCCTTGGCAGGGTGCCGGTTTGTTAAGTGCCCAAACTTTTACCTTTCAGAAGACAATTCTATCCACTTCCTCCTCTTTGTTAGAGAAGTCTCCAAGTTCTTTGTCATAGAGACACACATTTGAGTGTGTCTCCTACGACATAATCGAAGAGTTTCTTGTTGGTTGACCAATGTTCTGTCATCTGAGTGTTCGGTGTGTTCTCTATTTATTATTTTTCTTTATGTTGTTTTTATTCTTCGCAGAATACTGTAGACGTTTTGCTACTATCAACTTTAAGCCCAAACAAAATTTAAAAAGCAAATGTAACATCTTTTTTCTTAGAAAGCCCAGATATGTTTATTTCCCAGTGAACAGTTGTCATTGCCAACAGACTGCAAGGTGTCACAGCTGTGGCTCAGCGCTGTCAGCTTCAGAGACACTTTACCTCCCAGTTTAACCAGTTAAACCGAGAGCCAACAGTTCATATCTGCACCACCTCGAGTTCTCAGCTGCCACGTCTCTCCCCGCCTGCCTGGTATGTTTACTGCTAAATATTGATAGACATCTGGAGTGCCACTCATCCCCCTTTCAAAACTTCAGCATCCCAGTGAAGTAGGCCCAGCCCTCTCGACAGCGTGTCAAACGTGCGCACCCAGACACGCGTGTACTTGAAGGCACCTGGAGGGAGGCGTTTGGCATCACTGGGATGCACAGCCTTGGGAACAAAATCAATCTGGTGGAGAAGAAAAAAATGACAGGTGTCTCAAAGGGAGGGAACTCTTTCTGTAATTGCATGGATATGCCTCCCTTTCACAATTAATGCAACGGCTACATGGTAAAGTTAGTAGGTAATATTTCCTGTGTACACAGAGAAAACTACAGCGGCATGTTCGTCTTTTTTCATGTTTCAAGCTCCAATTCTGTTATATCCTAATTTGACTAAATGTGCTAGACCAGGAGTGCCCAAAGTCGGTCCTCGAGGGCCGGGATCCTGCATGTTTTAGTTCTCGCTCTGGTTTAACACACCTGCATCAAATGATTGCTCATTACAGGCCTACGAAGAACATTTGCTGACTTGCTGAGAACTAAAACATGCAGGATGCCAGACCTCCAGGACCGACTTCGGACACCCACGGACTAAGGTGTGAATGAGTTTTGGTTAGGATTAGGTATGCAATGGTCAGAGTTAGTGTTAAGGCAAGGTTTAGGCTGTAGAAACGAAAGGAAGTCAATAGAAAGTCCCTACAAAAATAGCCACACAAACATGTCTGTGTGTGTGTCCATGTATATCGTCATCAGACACATTGTGGCCATCAGCATTTCTGCACATGGGAGACTCCGAGCCAATTCAGCCATGTTGGGAGCAGCGGTTTTTCTGCACGGTGCAAATCAAAGCTGGGACAGAAGCAGAATGATGATCCCGGCAAGTTTGAGCCGGCGGGCTCTTTAAATGCATCGCAGACAACAGCGGCTTGGCGGCGACCCTGCCCCACACCCTCTAATCGCCTCAAATGAAGTCGAGAAGGAAGCGCAGAGCAGCTCTCCTGTTCCGCAAGGTGCAGCGGCACTTGTTTGTGCAGAATGTCTGGCAATTAAAAATAATTGGGAAGCAGGTTTGCTCGGGAATCTTCCAAGAATGCCAGTTATGATCTAATGAAGCTTCATTAGCCATGCTGAAAGCTGAGAGCGCTGTATGACAACGGCAATTAGCCAGGATCATAGACACACAGGCACACACAAAAAAAAATAGTAAAAAAAAAAAACGACCTCGGCCAAGATTAGCTTTTCACTTAATGACCAATTCATTAGCTAATTGATTTCTTATTAGTTACAGGCAGAAACGACTGTTTGGGATGCTGGTGCTGGTAATTAACACAGCGTTTACGCCATTAGTCAGCTGCCCAATTTTCCAGGAAAACAACTTTGGAGAGGAGCATCGCTGGAGGCTTAGGGGCCATTTGCCTTTTCTCCTCCAATTTTGTGGTCTCCTTTATATTGGGATGAGAATCTGTTTTCAGCTTTGGACTTATTAATTATTACCTATTTACCACCTAGTCTTGGTTTGCAATGTGTTTGTTGCCTGCAACTACATGAGATGAGACGGGCAGATGAAGGTGAGAAGTGATGAAATAAGAGGAAAAAAAGATCAAGAATTGCTCCACGCACTTTCAGTTTTTCGTATTTGACTTGACACTTTTCGGTTGCACCTCTGCGCTGCGTTAACCTAAATATTAGGTGTGCCAGATTAATTGAGAGATGAATTAGATTAATTGTGGCCTGCAGCTTGTGAAGCCGCTGTGCTTTTTTTTTCTTCTTTTTTCGAGGGTCTTCTCACTTCCATCAGCCATGAGTTAAAACGGACCAAGATGGACGGATGAGAAGTGACAGGCGCTCCCTGACTACTGCAGCTCCCTGAGCTTTCAACTAACGGTCTATAATGACAGCAAAAAGCAGAAATATAGCACATTTCCAAAATTTAAATCAAGACAGATATGCACTATTATTTTTTTGGTTTATTTCTGTTTGTACTTCTTAATCAGCTCATTTATCTTCTAAGTGTTTATTGCATTTTGGTGACTGAAGAGTGCCTGTAACCACGGTGATACCCGATGTAGTGAATTGCCAATAGTCATGTCTCTTGAATTTTTTTTCGCATTTTGTACACATAGCAGTAAAGCCTAACAACAACAGCCATTTTAAGAAAGCATATGTACTTGATGTATGAATGTTACGTCACGGACAGGTTATGGTTTACGTAATAACGGCGACATGAAGACTGTCATTGACATCTTCCACAAGCTGTATGTGAGGTCATTTCTAAAAATTTCACACATATTTATAGAAAGTTGAGTGGAAGGATAAAAGTGTGGTAGAATAGCAGAGGAATAGCTGTTTCCTTGAGAGAACTGCCAACCAAAATCCATTCAAGAATTTAAGGGAGATTGTCAATGACTACTGCGACAGACTGACGACCTGTCCAGGGTGTACCCCACCTCTCGCCTGGAACGTTAGCAACCCCACTTGGCAGCCTGCAACCCCCCCGATCCTACTAAGGAACAAGGTGTTGGAAAATGGATGGATGTCAATGACTAGATTGGAGCTGGAGTAAACGCCTCCAGTGCCACTAAATGAACAGACCAATCCCACATATGGACTACAAATGTTTGCTTTCTTCATGTCGATCCACCCCTGAACTAGAGCCAATGTCAGGAATGTCTTGTCTTGGCCACAGAGAAAAAGAACTGGACTGTTGCTAAGTGGACCAAAGCTGCTGGAAAGCTTTTCATAAATGCTGATTTTGTTTTCCATCAGGACTTGGCACTGGCTCATTCCACCAGAAGTACCAAAAGCTGATGCAGTGACCGCGATGTTAATGTGCTTGATTGGACAACAAGCTAACCTGACCTGAACCCAATAATCCACTATTGTGAAAGGAAGATAAGAAACATGTCATGCAAAAGACCTGCAGAGATCCACAGCTCAGCTGGAAGAATCTGATGACAGAGCGATTAGTTGTGCACACCAAAAATCTGGTCTTTGTGCGAGAGTGGCAACAATGGATGGACAATAGTGCAAACATTATTGTTTTTTAGGTTGTTTGTTGGAATTTGGCATCACAAGATGTGACCTATACTGATTGGTTTGTGTATTCTCACACCATTCTTTACTTTTTTTTTTTTTTTTTTTTTTTAGGTTTTATTGGCTCTAGTGGCCTTTACTTGAAAGTGGTTAGACGGGAAAGTAGGAAATGAGAGAGAGGGAAGACATGCGGTAAGGGTCACCAGGCCGGAACTCGAACCTATGACGGCCGCATCGAGGACTAAGACTTCCTCATGTGGGTTGCTCTTCACCCCTGTGACACCACAGAACCCTACGTTTTTTCCCACAAAACTTGGTAACTCAAAAAATTGCCATATTTCACAAAAAGAAAACAAAAAAAAGTTTTTTGTTGTTGGTAATAAAAAAATTGCAACTACTTCACACTGAATACTACTTTACTGAGCGTGCAAACTAGTATTTTTTTTTCATCACATAAAATTATTTTCCATATATGGTAAGGAAGACTGATTTCAAAACGAAAGTCATGCATGTCTAACTAATCAAAATGTTCAATGTGTTCATTTTAATTGTCCTCCATAACCTCTTTTTTTTTTTAAATTGACCTCTAAAGATTTTTTTTGGAGAGGCACAAAATTTGAGGTAGAGCCAGACTGTAATGATTTACATCAAAGAATATTCATGTTTTAAAATGGCCCAGTCAAAGTCAACACCTCAACCTTATTGTCTTGTATTTTTTTCCCCCAAAAATGCATAAAAAACGTGTGTTAGTGACATGACAAAATCGGAAAAAAGTCAACACAAATAAAAAAAAACAACTATTTTGACGGTTTGCTATAAATAAATAAAAAAATCTTATTTTTGTGCTCAATCTTCTTCCTCCTTGTCCACCTGCATCTGAATGCACTGCATACACAAAAGATCGCCCACCTTTCACCGCCACCAAGACTTCTCCCATCCCGACCACGGAGCATTGACAGCTTGCGTCTGTCTGTCCACCGCGCGTCCCAAATGTCAAAACTGAGGCGCGCGGTGATAAGTCAAAAATACTACATGCCAGTCTTCGCTGTGCTCCTTGTCTACATGTCATCTAAAACACGTCAAACAGTGTTTAAAAATCAACAAGAGGGCGGACTGGAGTTTTGTCTGTAGTCGCTGGAGTTCTAGCCTCTGTCTCTTTGGAGGCGAGATGAAACATTCAAAGAGATGAGATGATGGACACGTCTGATGGAAGAGAGGCAGTGATTTGGCCCATCAAAGCCTTCCTTCAGCCAACAAACACAGCCTGCGGCGCATGCAGGATCAGTCCAAACGCTGAACGCGCTCGTGCCCCGCTCCTGAACGGAAACCCGGTGTTCACCAAGCCAGCTGTACTCAGAGATTCTGGGGAACAGTGTGTGTGGGTGTGTTTGTGTGTGTGTGGGTGTACCCGTGTGTGACGTAAAATTTTTTGACACATACATACAAACCACAGACATTTGGGGACCTGTTACACTTTCTTTATAATGACGTCACGCACTGACCTCTTTCCAGATAAAAGCATTTTTGTTCACCATATCTCACCTTTTCTGGTTCTAAATCTCTGACATCTGTTCCCTATTTATCTCCAACTTTTCTTCCTCACCTTTTTTCTTCTCCCTCATGTCCACTCTTTGCCCCTCGGTCTCTCCGCCGTCTGTCAGATCTGCCGCTCTCTTAATTAATTCTAATGAAGCCATTTATCAAGGACCGCTCTTCCTCTCCATGCCACAGCATAAATCACTTTCTGCTCACGATCCTACCCCTCTTCCTGCTTCTGCTTTGCGCTCGCTGCTGCGCCGTGAGCCGAAAAGTCTGCTTCTGCGGCGCTCCCTCTCTCCAGGCCGGAGCCTTAATTGTGTGATTGAGAAAGTGCAGCATCACTCGATTAAGGGCTGTCTGCCTCGGATGGCCACCCTCGGGCTGACACCAGAGGGACCCCTTATAGCCTGCTGTGGTGAGACACACACACGCACAAGCAGGCGACTTAAAACGGACACTTATTGTAAATGGGCCTCATTGGTCTCTGCAGACGTTGTTAACATGTCTGTAGCATGCTTCTTTTTCTTCTTTCTCTCTCTCTCTCTCCCCCTGCCAAGAGGGAACTCGATCCATCTCCACATTCGAGAAATTAATTTTTCTTACGAGCTGCAGCTGACCAAAGCTGCCTGGTCTGAGATTTATTTGCTCCCCTGATGGTCATTTCAAATGGACAGAGAGGAAATATTTAACTGAAGTCACACTTGCTGCATCTTTATTATATCTACTGCGGCTTGCAAAAGTATTCAGGCCCCTTGGACTTTCTCACCTTGCATCGCTGTACAATCACCGTATGGCATTGGGATTTAATTGATAGAATGGCACAAAGTAGGATGTAATTGTTAGGACATATCGAAATTAAAAAATAGCGACGATTCTTTGACCTACATCCATCGAGATGTGCCTCTACCAGCTTTGCACAGACAAAAAAACTTCGACATCTTGACTCATTCTTAGCAACATAACTAAAGTTCAGTCACTCTGGATCACACATGTTGGTATCAAGCTTAAAAGATAACAAAAAAACATGGTTAGCTTTGATTAAAACATTCCTCTGGCTGTATTTTAATAGAAGACAAACATTCATCCGGCTCAAATCTTTTGCATCCTCTAACAGTACCAACCCCCCCCAAACACCCCAATATTTAAATCCGTCCATCTTCCCACATACTGTCACAAGCCTCCTGTTCCCTGCTGGAGAGAAACACTGCATGGTGCTGCCACTCCCGTGTTTTAATGGTTTGAACAGCGCTCTGTGAGATCTCCAAACCGTGGAACATTGCCTCAATTGTGTCAAGTGTTTTTTTCCCCCCACCTGAGCGGTACATTTCTGCTGCTCCTCCAGAGCTAGGAGGCTAATGCCTTGCTTGCCCTGCCTTTTGTCCATGTCTTGCTGGGATATTTTGCTCTGCAATCTCTCCATTTTAAGCGCTTGGGATAATGTTTTCTCTCCTGCACGATGTTATCAGTGACCTGTCTGCTGTGTTCCTTGGTCTTTTTGATGCTGTTCCTTCTCTGGTGTTCTCTAACAAAACTTTTCGGATTCTTATGTGTAAAAACCTTTCAAAACTGTCTGCCATCTTCCTTCCACTTCACAATTATGCACTACTTTGTGTTGGTGTATTTTATCCCAATAAAATGCACTGTGGTGGTTGCGTGACAAAATTTGAAAAACTTTAAGAAGCATTAAGTCTTTCTCAAAGACACAGAGGTCTTCTTCTTATGTTCCTCGCTGCTCCCCTTTTTTGAAATCATTTCACTGGTGCACAGACAAGAAAAATTATGCGATTTAGGATTCTAAAGCACAATAAGTGAATTCCCTTCTTGGCATCTGAGGTCACTGAGCTGTGTCCCCTCCAAAGAGGGTGATGCAAACCTGATGCAACAGGATTGAACGTGTAAAAAAACCCCAGACATGTCTAAATAATGTATAAATGATACATCTTGTTAGCCTCGACTCACAGGTTCAGTTGCCATCTTGCGCGGCAAATGATCAATGTCCTCCTATTATCCTCATGCACTCTCTCCAGCTCCATTCCCGGTCCTCTCCGCCTCTCCCCGGGTCTTTCATGTTGCCCTCTGGGAGCCAAACAAAACATGGTTTTCTGCTGCAAATAAGGAGCTAAAACACCATATGATCAGTCATGAATTATTTCTGCGTTATTGATTCGCAAAAGAATTGTTGCAGCTCCCGCTGGAGTTTGACCACAAGCATAACTGATGCTGTTAAATAAACACATCCGTTTATTATATATATATTTTTCGATACTTTTGCACAAGCGATTTCTGTTAATGAGTAGATTTAGCTGGAAAGTACGGGCTTGTTATTGAAAGAGCAGTGTTTGATTTTTCAGCATTGTCTGTGGCTTCCATGCAAATGTGCAGCACATTTAAGGGTTTGCTGTCAATTTCATGCCTTCTCCTGCTCAAACTAGAGGCCTCAGTGCCCTGTGGGTAGATAGCAGTTAGGGAACACACATGGAAAAATAACAATCCAAAATGGAGAAGCAGCATATTCCCAAAGCAGCCCAGTTAAGTGTGAGCTAATGTTCATCACACTGTAGTATTTTCATGTTGATTTTTTTTCCCACTTTTTTTGCCCTGAAAGCCTTATTTAGATGGCAGAGAAGGGTTTTGAACACACAACAGCCTGTAGTCTCTGTAGCCCCCACAGCCCTGCAAAAAAAAAAAAAAAAAGGACGCAAATGAAGGCAGCAGGCAACAGCAGGCAATATAACAACCATGAGTTCCTCACACCCGAAGACAAGCCAGAGGACTCTTAATAAACACACACACACAATCACCATCATTAACACGACGGTACGTTCAAATATCCTCCATCCTCGTGGGAGAAGGTTGAGTTTTTTTCTTACCAGGGGAGAATCCAATTTTCTTCCTCCTCTCAGGTCCACATCTGTACAACAACGCTGAATCAAATTTAAGTAAACCACTTTATTACTTTTTTTTTTCCTTTTGGTATTTGCGTGCCCCTAAAGAAAAAAAAAATAAAAAAGTTGATGATATTTGGAGATAAGCGCAGCTCTAAGAAATGACTTTCATGTGTGTGGAAATTAAATTAGAATCTCGCTGTGCAGCATTTGCTTTTTTAAAGTTACCTTTTTTTAAAAAGCCTTTTTTTCTCTCTTTCTTTCTCGGGGCCAAGTGTAACATTTGGAGTATCACATCTGTCTTCTGTTAAGGATTTATTCAACTGTGGTTCAAAGAGATGACTTTTTTTTTGCTTTGTTTTGTTGAAAAATACTTTTTTTCAATCTCTTTGACCTTAAAATAATTCTTAAGAGTAGAATTAGGAAGACAATAAATTGAGCAGATTTAATCTTTGACATTATTTCAACTGAAGGATTTTCAAAATGGGCTACACAACATATAATCTGTGACTCTTTTTTCCCCCCCACTTTGCCCCCTCCTCTCCACTTCCCTTCTCCTGCACACAGACTCATCTCAGACTGCTAAAGTCTTGATAACAAGAATGAAGAAATGAGACTCATCTGGACTCTTTAATTATGAGATATCAAAAACAGGAACACAAGAAGGTACTTGTGTGACACTGGAGAGGAAGGACAAAGCAACCTGCAGATATACGAATGAGATTATTTCAATATGCAAGTTAAATAAAACAGAAATTAACTCAGGAAAGATTGGCATTATTTAGATAAATGCTCATAATTATTTATAATAATTTTTTGTCTTTAATAATAATAATAATAATAAACGTGTTTTCCCAATAAAAAGTTAATGAGCAGTTTAATCAAGCAAGCTCGTGATGCACAAAGGGCGGGGCGTTGGAATAAGAGCATAATGGACGGTGAGGTGAAATCTGATTGAGGGCCCTTTAAGAGGTTTTTTTGGGGAGGGTGGGAGTGGAGAAAAAGGGAGGGGAGGGGGCGACTAAACAGTAGCGACAACACTGCTGGTACGTAAGGAGCATCCCTCTCCGATTTCTTCTGATATTCCTCCAGGCTGCTCCTTATTGGACAACAAATGCCTGTGAGAGACGGTTTGTATACGCAATGCATATTTAGAGAAGCAGAGGAAGCTGTTTACTACAGCACTTGTATAAGGAGCAAAAAGTATTGTAAAAAAAAAACAAACAACAAGACTGTAGTATTGGTGAAAAATTGAACAGATACAGTGGATGCGCGGTGCTGTTGTGCCTTGTCTTCCTTTAATTGGGCGCTGTGTTCATCGTTCATATTAAGCAGGCAGGCGCAGGCTGCAGGCCTTCTGGCAAAGTGTTTTATTTTTGTTATTCTGCAAGGTTTTGTTGCAGTGAAGAACCTTAGATATACGTTTGCTGTTGAGTGCACTGCTGAAATCACGAATAGATACACTATAAACGGGAATCTTTGGGGGGTATTTAACTTAAAAATTCACTTGAATTTAATTCAGCATGCTAATTTGTAAAGCGATATTCAATAACAGTGAAATATATTAACCGTGTCAGTTTGACGTCACACCATTATTGAATATTTTAATTAGGAGCTTGAATTTTGGTTCAGGCAACTGCTAACTGTTCTCGTGGGTTATTCTATGAATGAATATTTCAACTTTAATAAGGGCTTTTATAAGAAAAAATAATAATGTCTGTGTTGGGGCAAGAATTTAAGTTTTTATCCAGCGCTAGCTAGTTCGGCAGGACAGCTAATGCTAATGCTAACATCAAACTAGCTGAGTTTCTTAGTCCTCCGGTTGGTGGTTGTTTCAAATTAATCTAACAAAGTTTTTTTTAGTTGACATACATTCTTAACTTCTTCGCTGAAATGTTGATTTAAATCTAACCTACATTCTAAAATTAGCTACTTTGTAGCAAACATTACGGGACCAAAGAAAACATTTCTGTGTTGGAGCAAGAATTATGTTGGTGTCCAAGCTAAGTTAGCTTAGCGGTAGCGCTGATGCTCTAGTCAAACTTACTAACGAGCTAAACCCTCTTAATCCTGAGGCAGATGATCTTAATCAAAATCACATTTTAGCTGTGATTTTCTGGGACATTTTTTATTAGAATATATCTCAACATAGGACTTCACTGACGTTTCATGCTTTATGACAAACCAGCTCTTATTTTTGTTTCTTTTTCACTGGGGAGGGCAACATCACCTTATCAGTTTGATAGAATTGAGCAAATGAAGTTGAATATTAGGTTTGTACAAAGTTGTTGGAATTTGACAAAAAATACAAAAATAAATAAATAATGTCTATCCATCTTTCAGCTGTTAAATTTGCATTGTTCATTCTACAAACAAAATACATGATTTATTTATTTTTTTGCTGATTAGCATCTTCTGAGTTTGGAAATGTTGATGGAAGTGCAGCTCATAATGCAGTGTCACTGCCAAATCTTGTACAATTTGAGAAGTGTGCAGGCTACAATTAAGACAATGTTCCAACTATAAATCCCACTGATAAATGTGTTAATATCTACATTTTGTACTGAAAATGTCTGTTTTTATACTTTCTGTGTACAGAATTATTTCTTTTGCCATTTTCATTCCTGATTTAACTCAATTTGCTCACTAATGTAATAACTAATGTCCAAAACACAGGATCAAAATAGACAATTTTAAAAATGCACTTTGTCATATACAATATACTTGCACATATACCTCAAATGTACCACAAAGTTGAGACATGTTGAGACTCATATTTCTGAAATAACAGAGGGAAATCTTAGATGTTTATTGATTTTTAGTTTAGTATATGAGTAAAGAAAGCACTATAAAAATCATTTGTTTAAAAATCAAAAGGTTCCTCATCTGAACCTGTCTGCCCTTTGTAAATTATTGCGCCAGATTTATTGGTTGAATTCTAACTGATTGTTTTATCAGTGCACTTTTGAAAACTATTAGAAGAGAAGAAAAATAAAGCACCTCTTTTGGAAAAACTGACGCAGACTCTCGCGCGCAATTTCGTCTGCAAAGAAATATGCAATCACTAAAGAACAAAGAAAAACAAAGAGTCGCTTCATTTCTTTTACATCATGTTGCAATTTTTCTTCCCCCCCCCCCCTCCACTTTTTTTAATCCCTATCCGTGGATTATTTCAGTTCAAAACGCCTCCTGCGAGCGCCACTTCTATTGTAGAGAACGATGTCGCGGCACACGACCGGGGAGCGCAGATTTGCGACTTAAAGAGGATTTAGGTCTATTAACGACAAAAGCCGCAGTTCATGGCACCGGGGAGCGAGGGAGGGAGAAAGAGAGAGAGAGTGAGTTCGCCTTGTGCGTCAGCCTCACACTGAAGTGCAAGCGGGGCTCGCTGATAAATGGAGGGACATCACACCGAGTCATTAGAGAGCTGAGATATGAGGGTTTCACCGCGGCGGGCCGCTCAGGGCGACAGGCCCAGGGGAGCGCGCTCCTCTCCCGGCCTTTTGTGGGTCTTTGCAGGCTGGACTGATGAACAACGCAGATAACGTTAAGGCCATTATGGGCTCGCGCTCATTCCCCATGAAAATCCTGTAAAATAGAGAGAGACTTTTTTTTTTTTTCGTCACTGCTGTTATTTATTGATTTTTATCTCACATTTGTAACGCAAAGGATTATAGGAAAATGCTAAAAAAAAATGGTTCAAATGTATAACAGCCACACAATAATTATTGCATTCATATTATTTATTTCCCTGAAATAAAAATCTATTTTGTATATGTTTATTAGCTTTACTATTATTTTATTATTATACTAAGTATTAGCGTGGTAGGAAATGTGTGACATCTTTTAACACATTTAAAGGAGCCACTGCATTTTTTTTTATTGTTGCAAAGTGTTTACATACCCATAAACATTGAGATATTTCATTTTCCACTGATGTATTTTTTTCTTTCTTTCTTTTCTTTTTTTTTTTGTTGTTGTCTCCGCTTTCACAAAATCCCGTTCGCCGATTGGAGGATTTTCCGGTGGCTTTTGTAGCAAAAAAAAAATTGATCAGTTCAAGGAAACGAATCGGTAACTCAACAATCCGCTGCGTTTGTGTGTCTCCCAATCACCTTGATTACATTTTCTCTGAATTAATTAGACGTAACAGCCATAACGCAGCCTCCTGCAGGAGTGAGGCACCGTGAGCATTTTAATGGCCCCGTAATTCAATTAACCGCCTCCATCAGTCATTGATTTGTGAGAGACGAAGAAGAAGAAAAAGAAGGAGGCGGAAGGAAGGAAAGAAGCAAGGGGGTAAAAAAAAAAAAAAGCTGCTGAAAGTTGAATTCTGCAAAGTAGAGGCGGCCTGTAATTGCCCAAGACACAGAGATCGGAGGGAAAAAGTGGGTGTGGGTGGTGGTGGGGGGGGCTGGGCTGAGGTGGCCGTGTATAAATAGTGTAGCTCTCAAATACACAGCCACAACAGCAGGAGTGATCTCACCTCCTCTCCACCCTTTCTAACCCTGTCGCCGCTGTCAGCCTCCTCAGAAAAAGAGCGCAGAGCCGTCAGCAGCAGCAGCGGCAGCAGCAGCGGCTGTGCAAAGAAGAAGAACAACACCGAGCGATTACACGGTGGATTTTTTTTTTCACCCTCTAAAAGACACGGACAAGACCAAAAAAAAAAGAAAAGAAAATCTAAACAACAAAAACAAAACAGGACCACTACTGAGCGACAGAGAGGCGAGCGACCATGGAAGAACTTACGGCATTCGTGTCGAAGTCTTTCGATCAGAAGAGCAAGGAGAGCAGCAAAGAGAGCATCACGTACAGGGAAGTTCTGGAGAGCGGCTTGACGCGGGCGCGGGAGCTGGGCAGCCCGGAGACAAACCTGCAGGACATTACGGACACCAACCACTGCCCCGTGCACCTCTACAAGGACCACGTGGAGCTGGAGAAGGAGAAACTGAAGGACTTTAATGTTTCCAGGGCGACAGAGGGTGAGCCTTTTTTATTTTTAAAATCTTGCTTTGTTTCTTCTTTACAAAAAATAAAAAATAAAAAAAATGAAGAAGAAGGAATTGGGAAAGAAGCCGCGTTGTGTCGGCGAAAAATATCTCGACATCCGCTGTTTTTGCATCGGAAGGAATAACGAGGGCTTAAAAAAACGATTTTAAATGTGGATTTGAAGGAGTTTAGTTAAAGGAAAGTTAGAACCTTATTCGGAGATGATTGCACATAGCAGGAGGCGGGCCTTTCGTTTGAGCAGCGCTTTAACTATTTCATGTTTCCAGACATACATTTTTATTAAAAGAAGAAGAATTAATGACTCCAGTCGTCTGTGTAAGCTGTTCTATAATGCGTTTAACGTATAAGTTGCTATTTCAAAATTGAATCTTTAATTATTATAATTAATTAATAATAACTGCAATTTTTTTGCGATATGTTTATTTTTTCCTATACTGAATTTTTATTTGCATGCAATATCATATTTTAGATGCTGCAATTTAAAAACTTCAGTTGTAATTTCATTATGGTGCTGACTTCACGTTCTCATTTTACTGTCTGCATCCAACCGCGCTCCTCAATGCCTTTCACCCATTTTTCTGCAACTCCCAGCTAAATCGCACACAGTTTGTCATTAGTCGTAAAGTAAAATATCTTCCTGAGCATTTAGGAATGGCAAATAATAATAAATGGTAATAATGATGATAATAAAAAGCGGCTGCACGTGTTAAAATGTCTGTAGCAGCTTTACAGGCCTTGTGGAAATCAGCAGCTGAGGCAGAGAGAGTGTGTATTGGTTCCAAACATTTAGTTGACAGTTTTGAGTTAGTTTTTTTTTTTTTAAGGATTGGCTTCTCTCCTCTGCTATTCTGCAGCACCTCGTTGCCATCAGAGATGGAGGGAGAGGGATTTCACTTAATGAAGCTTTATGCAAATCAATTAGCGTTCAGTCTGAGAACGGAACAGTTTCACGTCAGGGAACTACAACCTGCAAAAAAAATAAAATAAAATAGAAGAAAAGAAAAGCTGCCACTGAGCAGATCAGTTATTCAAACAGCTGACATCTGTGCTACTAATAATAGTAGAAGCAGTGACTTCACTGTGAAAGAAGAAAGTTTAAACTGATGCAGCTTTTCAGGGAATGTCAGAATGATGTTTTTTTGTTTCTAATATTAAAGAAATCTGATTTTACAGAGGTAAGTATTTAGTCTTCTTTCTATGGTCTTAATGTAACCCTCTTGTTTAACTAGCTCTCTTACAACACTTACTTAAATCATGTGACTGATTTAAATATCGCTGACATTACACACACTGCTAATGGAGGCTGGAAAGGCAGCCACAGGCCTCATCCCTCAAGGATCAGGCTGGTTTGTGTGTTTTTTTTTTTTTGTAATTTTTATTTTTGTGTCAAACTATCAGGCCCTCAAAGCCCCATTGTTTTGGCTCGATATGTCACCCAATATTGGGCAAGTCTATGTGGCTTTAACGCACACGAGTGTGTGTGCGTGTTTTGTGATAAAACCCACTGAGTTGTTCTCCTTTCTCCGACCCACCGCATCCTTCCCAACAGGGATATATGAGTGCAAAGAGAAGAAGGACGACGTGAAGTCCGAGGACGAGGACGCGCAGGGCAAACTGAAGCAGCGGCGGAGTCGCACTAACTTTACCCTGGAGCAGCTCAACGAGCTGGAGCGGCTCTTCGACGAGACGCACTACCCGGACGCGTTCATGAGAGAGGAGCTGAGCCAGAGACTGGGACTGTCTGAGGCCAGAGTGCAGGTGAGGAGTAACCACCGTTTATTTTATTTAAGAAAAAAAAAATATATATCCTCATACATGTGACAAAAAAAGGGATGATTTCCATTGTAGTGGAACTCAACATCATGGCAGCGATTGCTACAAACTCTTGCTAATTGTGCGATGGAAATCTGTGAGCACTTTGATCAGAATCGTCCAACTGCCACATAGGAATGCATAGAGTTAAAAAGCAAAACCTGAAGTCAGGCTTTGAATTCATTTGCCAACAAAACGTGGAGGGGAAATGTAGGAATACGTTTAAAAATGAGTGTTTCAATTTATTTTTTTCCTTCATCATTTTGTCAAAGCACATATTTTTTATTTTATTGTTTTTTTTTTTTTTACAAAAAACTTTTTGAGCTACTCGTGTTTTTAAAGTTTAAAATGACTCAAATTAGTAATAGCAGCACTATTAATAATAATAAATTAATAATAATAGTAATAATGATAAAAATGAATTAGAAATGTAAAAATAAACTCCAAAGCAGCTCTCTTGAAAATGGCTACTTCGTGTTAGCATGTTCTTCTTCTTCGTCTCTTTATTTAGCTTAGAACATTTTAGCTTTTTAGCTAATGTGTTCGCTTCAAAATTAGCCTGAGTAACAAGGGATTGAAGCTAAGCTAATTTGAGCAATATGTCGACATGTTGTTAATTTTTCAACCTCCCAATCACGTTATTGACGTAGAAGGTGACGTCGACGTCTTTTTAAAGTAAATTCGACATAAAATTTGCTTTTGTTTCGTTTTGTTTTGTTTTTTTCGTTATTTTTTAAAAAGAAGATGTGACCATTAGATGTAAAATGTAAAAAAATAACATAAAAGCAGTGGCTATCTGCGTGTTGTTTGTAAGACATCCCCATGTTATCTAATAAACAGCTGTTTATTACTCACACGTCTATTTCAATTAATCGTTACAAACTAATGTCGGAACACGTGTTGTAAAAAAATAATTGGAGGGAAAAAAAAACTACACCATCTCTGTCAGTTATAACACATGCAACCCTTAAGATAAATTCCCATACAGGCAGAAAATTTGGAAATATTTAGCCATGCATTTTTTTTAAGTCTCTGTGATGGGCTACAATAATTAGAAATATTAATTTATCCTTAAAGGTGGTTCATTGGTTGCAGTCTGTCATATTAAAGCAGCGTGATTTGCTATGAATGACCCAGGAAGTGAGAAGCTCCTCTGAACTCACAGCGGTAGGCCTGCGTAGTGTTGGAGGGAATGGAGAAAAAAAAAACAACAGAAAAAAAACCCAACTCCCCAACATTGATTAAAATGAATGAAGAGCCTGAATGGCCGCTTCAAGGGACGCGCTCTTATGTCAACTCGTATCCCTCCTCATTTTCTTTGCAATATCTGCCACCGGCTTTGATGTAGTGTCCCCATAAAAACAGATTAGAAATAACTCGATTGTGGAAGCAACTCTGCTGCTGTTCAGATCTATCTAATCGGATGAATAAGCCCCATCACAGAGCTTTATGAGCGCGGCGACTGCACCACTTTTGGAGCTGAACACTGTCGGACCGCAGTTGACAGCGCGATGCGGGGGTGAAGCTGCCGTCCCAGCTAATACAGTGTGTTCATTAGAATAATTTACGGCGTGCATGCGGTTTGGAAAGTCACAGCAGTTTTTGTGTGTTTTTTTTTTTTTGTTTTGTTTTTTGTGTGTGCGTTTTTTTTTCCACCCCTCGCCACTTCAGATAAGGTGCACAGAATTCGCCCTGGAAACGTCTCAGAAAGCCCCCTTTTCTCTTCTCTCTTCTGCTTTTATTTTATTTTTAGTGCACTCTGACATGTTTTTCCACAGTTTCGTGCAGCAAGGGTCGTCGTATCTGCTGTGAACCTGCGCTCTGAGCAGCTGTCAATGAATCTAATTGAAAGTTATGAGAGCTTGGTGAGAAGCAGGCAGTAATTCGGTTAGGACTAATATCTCTGGGTTTTCTGGCGCGCCGCTAAATTAAATGTCATTATTCACTGTCTCTAATAAAAAATCAAAAAGGAAATGAGATTAGGGTATTTGTGAAGCGCATCATTGAGTGGCCCTTAATGAAGAAATAACTGTCTGAACCAGTGTAGTTCACTTTGCTTAACATACTGGCGCGTAATTGGAATTGATCCGGGGCCCGTCTTAATATTAGCCTTGATTTATCTGAAGGAGGGCTGCTGCGTGGATGCAAAAATCACCTGGGATACTGATAAACACGTCTGTACCGCTGAGCAGATGATCACACACACACACACACACACCCACGCATCCACACCCACACTTACACACTCCCTCTCGCTCACAGCACAGTCTAAATAATAATATAATATAATAATTGTTTATTTATTTTTATGTATAGCCCTGAAAATATTCCAAGATGTATTTTTAAGGCGACAGAGTTTTATGTTCAAGCCATTTTTCTTCCTTCCGTCACTAATGGCCCCGTTTATCGGCTGCCCCCCCTTAGCCCTTCATCCCCCCCTACCCCCCAGTTCCCCTGTTGCTGCAGCAACACCCATCCATGCACGCGGCTGCTTTGCGCAGCTGGTGGCGTCCTGACTGTGAGTCGTCATCATCACCAAGCCTGCCGCCTGCGCCCCCCCCCTCTCTGTTGGGTCCGCTAATTCCGCATCTGTAAATGATAACCATTGCGGGGGTCGAAGGGGAGGGGAGATAATGTTATTCAACGAGGCAAATTAAGTTGATGGCGATTACAATGCAGGCCCCGCATATAGCCCGCAGCTTTAAAAGGCAGCCTGTGAATTGGGGAGATGGTTGACGACACGTCATCACAGTGATTTATTTATTTATTAATTTTATTTATTTATTTATTTTACATTATTATTCAGTTGTGTGATTGAGGCATCACACAACTGAATCTTTTTGACATTCCCTTGTATTCCCCCCCCCTCCATTTAATTAAGTGTCATAGAATATTGTTGTTTTTTTTTGTGTTCATTATATTTGGTTTTAATTTCGGAATTCACATATCGTTTATGTTTAATCAATCAATCAATCAATCAATTAAGTTTATTTGTTTAACACATTTCAGCGACAAGGCAGTTCAAAGTGCTTTACATCAAAAAATCACAAAAATACAAAGTCATAAAAGACACCATGCAGTCAACAGCTGAGAAAACCAGTGAACATTTTACATTTTGTCATTTATAATTGCTACTGCAATCCCTCCTTTTCTTCTCACTCACAGAGATTAATAATTTTAACAGTATAAATGTGGAATTTTAAAAAATAACCATGGCAGCTTTTCCTCTTCTCAGCAGTTTTAATGCATTATTCTCCTCTTCTTTGCTGCAGGTCTGGTTCCAGAACAGAAGAGCGAAATGTCGAAAACAAGAAAACCAAATGCACAAAGGTAAATAGAACCTCTAACACCTATCAGCTATTTCAGCCATATTCTCCACGTTATTATTCAGTTAAGGATATACTTTATAAGTTGCTTGTGATTCAAGATTTTTTTCTTTGTATATATTAATGTGCAAAAATTTGTGACCTCCTCATCTCACATAACAACAACTGTCTGGCTGTCTGACAGACATCTTTCCGTTCTCCCCAGGTGTGATTCTGGGCAGCGGCAGCCACCTGGACGCCTGCAGAGTGGCACCCTATGTCAATATGGGCGCCCTGCGAATGCCCTTCCAACAGGTAGGCCATGTTTTCAAGACTCAAAACGTGAATCACGAATCATTCAGGCAGTGTGAGCTGAGGATGAATTGAACAATAATGAAACACTTTTTAGTACTTTGTAATTTACGAATCAGGTCTGAATGTGTAGGCATTTCCCCTTTCAAAAAGACGTTAGGATGGGAATTGTCATTTGCGTGGTGTTTATGCGCGTTAATATTGAAAGGGAAATTAGGCGAGGTCTGGTCTCTGGGTTAGAGGTTTTCAAAAAGCTACAAATTCAAAACCGCAGACATTTTCCAACATCCTGTTGTTTAAAATGCTTTTAATTGGAAAATGCTAGAGCGACCTGGGTCTTCTCCGACTCTGTGATGTATGGAATAAACAATGTCACCCCTGCAACACCTGTTGCTGCACACTATTGGTCAGATGGCTGAAAGAAGCCTCCTATAAAGAGATAAAATTTGGCTGTTTGAAAATATTTCCCATTCTGAAAAGCACAGTCAATAGTCAGTGACATTTGTGTTGCTCTTAAAGACCAAAACAGCAAAACGGTTTAATACTTTGTGCAGTGAGCCATTTGAGTCATCTGAATTTGCAGGGAGTTTGTTTTAAATATTCGCCTAATTCTGTGAATAAAAATAGCACAAAATATGCTACATTATATCTGTAAAAGTCGATAGTAAAATTTTTTTACCGCATTATAAAAAAACCCCAGACGTTTTTCGGTTTTACATAAGATTTTATGAAGCTCCAATTTCCTGTTTTAAAATTTTCCGCTACAACCATGAAACTGTGGCGTTT
The DNA here is from genome assembly GCA_902982915.1 of Phalloptychus januarius. Classification (NCBI taxonomy): domain Eukaryota; kingdom Metazoa; phylum Chordata; class Actinopteri; order Cyprinodontiformes; family Poeciliidae; genus Phalloptychus; species Phalloptychus januarius. Next base: position 3,121,851 of record CADWAE010000230.1, read on the forward strand.
TTTTACTCAAGGTTGTATCATATTGCAAGAATCTCACACCAGCCCAGGCCTTAAAGGAAGACCAAGTAGATCTAATGCACTTTATATATAAACATGCATATATGCAGCTGCTTCATGCTGAATGGAGAGGCAGCACATCAGAACTCGGTGCACCTTTCACCTCCTTCCTTGTCATCTCAGAGAGAGAGAGACAGAGGAAGAGAGAAGAGCGGAGAAGTAGTGGACACTCGTCTGATCCGGCGCTGCCGTGGCTCTGCATCCGAACTGCTGTGTTGTCTGCTTGACCCTTGTGAAAAGCAGCGGCCTAATTAAGCCAACAGTGTGGCAGGCGTGAGCACATAAAAGGGGATGATGAAAGCGGGGGGAACGGAGTGGGCTCTGATGGATATTGGCGTTGAGCTGCGCTGGCATGGGCGGAGGCTTGGAGGCCTGCATACTGAGAGAGGCACGCCGCGTGAGTCTGAAACCAACTGTGGGCATGCACAGATGCAGCGGATGGCTGGAGGTTTGCAGCGGTGAAGGTCTGAGGTAGATACTCATTACTTCAGCTCTCCCAAAAGGTTCTCATTGCGTGCTTTGCGTGTCAACTTAGAAATGTGCAAAGGTATATTTCACAAAAGTTGGGTTTTTTAAGTATAGTTTCAGTAGGTGCTGCAGCATTTTATTTGGAAGTCTGTGCATGGGCGATATGGATTTAACATTTCACTTGTGTTGCACTTGGGAACATAATAAAAGAAGTATAAAAAAAGCGATAATAAACAGCATTTAAAATTTCATTATTTTAGCAAATGGTATAATTACAGACTCGCAAGCAAACACTAGTCTAAATGTGAAACTGAACTTATGTCAGATGCAGTTAGGCCCGAAACTATTCATACCCCCTGGCAGATTTTGATAAACTAATATTTTTATTCAGCCAACACGTTTGTTTCCTATAGTCAATGAGAGGAGAATGTCTCAAAAGATACCAAAACAATGTAAAAGGAGTATCACGTTTAAAAACAAGTATTTATCTGTTTGTATTTCAATTTTATTAAAAAATATATAAATTCTCCTTTGCATTGCAGCAATCAAACCCATTTTGTAATTGCTAGTCAGAGTTTTCTTCTGTATCATTTTGATTATTTCTCTTTTGGTCTTTGAATTTGGAAATACTCCTCTCCATAACCCTAATTTTTAGTTGTTTACACATATTGCCTATCACTTTCAAGACATTTATAGTATTGGTTTCTTACTTTTTAGTCTGGAGAATCACGTTAATCAAATAAAAAGATTGCTTACATCATAAATCTTCCGGAAGTATGAATAATTTTGGGTTCAGTTGTAGCTGCTTAAGCACAACAGCTACATTAATTTCACCACTAAAAACACATAATAATTACATTCAAATTATGCATACAGTGATGGAAATTCAGGGACCTTAACAAGCCTCACTTTTTCAAACATCATTAGCGTTTATTGTTTTCACAATGAATTTTTTATATATTTATTTTATTTTTTTACCACGGTAACTGATTGAAACTTCCCATCCCTGCTGCGCAAATATACTTATTGTGGTGAGTTTTGTTGTCTGCAGCTGCTTTTGTTTGGGATGCCTTCAGCAGGATGCATTTGTGGTTCAGACTCGTTTTCCCTTTCATTTGCCTTTAACGGCAGTAATTTTTTGGTATTTGGCGTGCCAAGTTGAAAGGAAGCAAAGTGAAAAATAAATATTTAGTTCGAGTTAAAAACTTTCGCCTTTGTGTTGTTGGCTAATTCTATTTTGGTTGGAGAAAAAAGCGTGAAGTACTTCAGTGACTCCCACCTTCTATACTTTCCTTCTTTCCTTTTTTCTTTCTTCCTTTCCTTTTTTCTTTCTCTTCTTTCTTTCCAGTTTTTTTTTTCCCTGTGGTGCTTGAAACACACGAGAAATGGCAACAGGGCTCAGCTCTCTCCCTCTGAAGTACGCTGATGCTTAATTTTCACCTACTTCTTATAAAATAATTGCCAAGAATGTGAAAGCTGATATCCTATGCTCCTTATGGTTTCTGGTTCATTTTTTTTTCTTTTTCTGCTTGACTCAGGGATATGTCTGGATAAATATTTATAACTCCAAATGTGCAAATGTCTTTTTAGTGCAAAAGTTGTTTATTTATGCAATCGAATACATAATCAGGGTAACAAGCCCGTGCGTTGCAGAGTTAAAGAGATCTGTTCTGGGGTTGTGGAAACACTTTGATTCCTGGCGATTAAATTGGATGTGGTGTCTGAGAGCAATGTATGATTCATTAACTTTTAGAATAGCTGACATGAAGAAAGGGCTAAAGTGTCGACTGTGGCCCTCAGCTATTTTCTTAGAAAACATACCGTAAGCAACAGCTTTGAGGGGGAGCTTAATAGCGTCAGACTGTGAAACCTAAATCCTCCGCTCCTTTTTACACACACGCTGACTAAACTCCCCGTTTCTGCTCCGTCTGCAGGTTCAAGCACAGCTACAGCTGGACGGAGTCACCCACTCCCACCCTCACCTGCACCCTCACCTGGCCGCCCACGCCCCCTACCTGATGTTCCCGCCCCCCCCCTTCGGACTACCAATCGCGTCCCTTGCCGACTCGGCCTCTGCGGCGGCGGCGGTGGCGGCGGCCGCCAAAAGCAACAGCAAGAACTCCAGCATCGCCGACCTGCGACTCAAGGCAAGAAAACACACCGAGGCTCTGGGACTCTGACCCCCACCGGGCTGCCCCTCCGCTCGCCTGATGCCCATAATCGCCTCTCACACAAGACTGGGCCTGTGAAACTGGGCCGTGACACTCACGAGCTAAAACTAAACTAAAACAAAAACACTGAGTGAGAATGAAAGAGAGGAACACATACAGAAAGAGAGAGAGCGAGAGAGACAGAGGGAAGGGGAGTGTGTGTGGAAGGTGGGAGGGGAGGGAACAGTGGAGGAAGAAAATAAAGCAGAAGGAGGAGGAGGAGGAGGAGGAGGGAAAATTGTCACAAAACCAGCTGCCAAAACAAACCACTTGTAGAGAACGGTAATTAAATACCAGTGAAATCACCTTTTACTTTTCGCCCAACAGGCAGGACTTCTGCGGGGCCAGTGGCTCAGTCCACTCCAGGCACAGATCACATCCCAAGGACCGTACAAACACATGTGGATGTCTGTCTGAGGGCCAGGCCGGGGAGGGGGGCCCCCCGTCAGACCAGAGGACGTTAGAACAAAGCAAACTGGCAGGGTCGAGAGCAGAGACTCACTGCCGCTGGCTGCCGTCTCTTTTGACATGCAGGGCTTTTTTTTTTTTTTTTTGGGGTTGGGGTAGAGAAGGAGAAAGGTGGGGTCAGGACGGGGGGGCACATCACCTCACCAAAGCTTTGGAATGGCTTTCACCTTTCCACCCCGCTCAGTAGTTTAAAGAAGAAAAGAAAAGAAAAGAAAAAAAAAAAAGGCCATATTTTGTCTCCAACCACTGTGTCCGCTGCTGCTGCAGAGTGCATGAGCTCTAAATGGAGGACCGGTCCCCCGTCTCCCACCTGACGCAACTCCTCAAAAGCTGTTTTTTAACACTGCCGTTCAGCAACCTCCCCCGCCCCCCTCCACACCCCCAAAGGTCAAAGTCAAAGGTCTCCATCCCAATCCAACGTCGCTCTCCTCGTGGACTTGTGTTGTAACAAAGGCAACAGTTTTCTATCTATTTTTATTTGTTTTTTTATGCTTCGCTTTGGGAGGGGGAAGAGACGTTGTCGTGCAATGCTGGACTTGTGACGGCCGGACTCGGGTTGAATCCCTCCTCGCGGTGCGCTCTCTCTGTCTTTATTTTCTTCTTTGTTGTGTTTTATCTTGGGCAAAAGAAGTGAAGATAGCCTTTGCACTTCAGGTCTTGTACGAGGGTGTTTACAAATGGCACTACAAGCAGATACTACTTTACTAATTAAAGAGGGACGGGAGGGGAGGGTTTTGATATCATCACGACGAACAAAGGGTGTAATGGGGATTCCTTTTTGTGTTCTGCTTTTTGTAATTCTGAAAAATATGAAGAAAGCATCAGTCAAACTGAAATGCAATTGTGTGCAGTTTAAGTGCAATACTGTAAATAGCGAAAAAAAAAAAAACAACAACAAAAAAACAAAACAAAAGTTAAAACAGCTCGCAGTTAATCCTCGATGATAAAGAAACTTTTTGGTTTTTTGGTTGTTTTCCATGCACTGGTGGAAGGCTGATTTTTTTAATGGCAGCGCGTGTTTTATTTCAATCAAGAAAATTCAATCAGGTGCCATAATCCCACATAATCCGCACGTATTCAGACATTTTGCTTCAACGGGCACATCTATCTGGGAAGACATGAGCACAGGTTTTGGATGCTGCAGAAACAAAAGGAAAACAAAATCTAACTTATTCTGAATTATGAACGAATCAAATCAGGCTTGCAACTCTAAGCAGGCCCTTGTTTTCAGAATAATTAGCTTAATTTTGCATGTCTTTTTTTTTTTTTTAAATCAACACTTCCCAGATAATTCAGACTGCTTTTAACTGTTTTAAACAAAATATTACAATGAAATTCAAAGATTTTTTTTTTAGAAAAATAACACTGCAGCACTAAATATGTAGATCATTTTCAGATCTATGTATACCTCCAAACATTTTCTACGTTTCCAGACCTCCATTTAGAAATGTTTATCTATGTCTCCATTTTAAATTAAACCTATGGGTGTTTTATTTTATTTATTATTTTTGTCTGAAAGTTTTATGGAAAGATGAAATAGCTGAACTACAAGTGTACATTTTTACATCTCTTTGCATTTATTTTTGTAGTTTTTTTTTTTTAAAGTGCTGAATTTGAATTAGGAGGTGTGGCCGTAGTGCATTGTTTGCCTAAAGAAAATTAAAAAAGAAAAAGTGTAAAAAAAAAAACAAAACAAAAAAAACGGTAATGTAGCGTGTCTGAGTTTACAAAGATTTCAGGGACGGTTGAACTAAAACAATTCTCCATGAAATTTGTTGTACCCATTCAAATGATTTTCATTTCATATGCAAGCATGCCTATACACGAATCATCGTACAGTTTTTGTTTCCACCCCTTTTTGATTCACAAAAATATGAATGTACATCTTGTACGAGTAAAATATCAATAAAGCTATAAATATTTGTACTTGAGTTTTGAAATATTTTTTTTACTATTCAGAAATATCCGGTTTTGTGGATAAAAATGCGTCAGACCATTCTTGGCTGTTACCGATTTCCTATCTGCTTACTCAGATTTTTTTTGATAGATGTATTCGTTTTAAATCCAATAGAAAATGAAGGAGTTATAAGATTACTCTTCTCTATGTATGAAAGCACATGTCCCTATCTTATTTTATTTAATAAAACTTTAAAAAAAAGCACATTGAAATTGATGCTTTTGGTCCGTTTATGGGCTGAATATGGAAGGAGTGTTCAGTTTGTTGGTGTTTGCAGTTCATTTAATAAATTAGAGGGGGGAATTTAATTTCTCAGAATAAAATGAATCAATGGAAAATTGTCCAATTCCAATCTCCACCGAATGACTGATGCATCTGTAGTTGTGCCTAATGAAATAAGTCCAACATATGAATTAGTTTTCAGCAGCAGCCATTCAAAAATGTGGATTTTTTCCTTTCTTGCAGTTTCTCTCTGTGCCAACTTGTAGTCAAATCTCAGCAACTGTTGCAATCTGAGGATCAATATCGATATCAGGTTTTGAGCTGATGTTCATGTAGGATCTGTTTCAGCAGACGCTCATTGCATGCACTCTGCAACACATGTCGGCAGAACAAATTGAGAAGCAACTTGATTTGTGCTGTTTGTCAAGCCGATGCAGAAAGATATGGTGTAGAAAGTGCGGCCTTGATGTCATCAGTGAAAGGAGGGATGGCTGAAGTCGGACCGGGAAGTCTCTGAGGGTGGACGCTGAATAGATGCAATCTTGCATGTGTGCTAAAAAAAAAAAAGACGTAAATTTTTTTTTGTTTTGTTTTGTTTTTAATATCAGCCATTTATTTTGAGAAGTTCACGAACTGCAGTGAGTTGAAGCCGACACGCCCCGTCCACTTGTTCTACCTCCGCATACTAAATTCTGCCCATCTGTTATAGCTGGCCTCTGTTTTTTAAGTGTGTTAACTTCCTCTGGGAGCCTAATTCCAGATGTGTGTATGTGTGTGTGTAGAAAGTAATTACTGCCCGTGCTATAGTAGGTTATTGTTTGAAGCTCGTACACAGAATTAGCCCAAATGGCGTCCTGTTGAGTGCGGTACCCCCAACAAGGTCGCTGCGCCTTTAATTTATACCTCTGTGCTCATACATCAAGATTGAGTGATATAGCTGCAGACTGATGGCTCTGTATTTACCCGCTGACCCCTCTGGTCGGGGCCTGGTCTGGAAATAACAGCATCCTTTTATGTGTACTAATAATTAGCACAGCACACACGGCAATCCATCAGCCGCCAATGAGCCATGTGGCTGCTTTGTCAACATGCTCAGGCACATAAAGCTGTTTATGTTGGCCACAAGTAACAAGTACACAATGATATTTTAACAGAGACAGGGCTAGTGAGGGTGTGCGAGACAGACAGAATGAGCGTGGGGGCATTTAGTGGCTTCTTGTTCTTTATTTTATTTTTAAATTAAAATGAACTTCTGCTTCATGTTCCCAAATGGATTTTCCTGTAATACTGGGTCATGTTAAACTATTTATACTTCTTGAAAGTGTTCTCAGTTTTTTCACATTGCATTGGGATTTTATGTGACAGACCAACATCACAATTATGATACATAATTGTGAATCAGAATGAAAATGTTTTTTATCAGGGTTGGACAAATATGGCTGACAAACGTACCACGACATAAGTGTTTCATGTCAGTGGATATCGATAATTATTGATTTTTTTTAATATGTGAAATGCTGCCCAACTGGTGGTGAGACTTTTCCTGTTTAATCCACAGTTTTCATTCCATGCTTTTTTTTTTATTTTTAAGCAGTTATGAGGCACGATGGTGAAACCTTACAGGGATGATGTGCAAGTTACTCAGTGGGTTTTTCCTATAGGTAAAAACTGAGTGAGTGATTTAATGCTAGCAACCTTGTTGAGCTGGTTTCCTCTGCCTACATCCCCCAGAATGCTGTGCGGTTCTGGATCAGAGTTCAGTGAATATTCTACATATTGTCACTTTCCTAAAATAACTGTCCAAGTCATTTTTTACCAGAAGTGTTTTTTTGTTGTTTTTTTTTACTCAAATCATATTTTGGCAAAAAATGACTTGTGTGATTATTTTAGGAAGCTGACAATATATATACAAAAGAATATTCTATCAAACTTAATTACTGATATCGATTTTGTGTCTATTTGATACTTATTGTGATTGATTTGTTGCTCTTAAGAATAAAAAGCTGAAATGTTTGAAGTGATTCTATCCAAGTCCATTTAATCTGATCTCCTTAAATAAAGTCCAGTAGAACCAATTGCCTTAGAGACGAGGGGTGAGATTAATTTTAATTTCAGGCTAAATCAATATCTCAAAAGTTCTCACAAATGTCCGGTGGTAGCAGGATGTATTGATAAAGTTACTTATTAACACGCTGTCAAAATATTAACAGTTACCTCTGAATTTAATTACAATTTCTTAAAGTTAAGTAGTAATAATAATAATAATAATAGTAATAATAAAATATTTGTACGTTCATGTTACTTGGTAGTACACAGAAAAAATACTTTGATTTCATTGATGCAATGGAAAGTGCACAACTGTTAGTTTGAAGTGTCTATTTATGCTGCCCTCTAGAGGCTGGAGGGTCATAAAAACCTTATGGCAGCTCAGATTTGGCCATCGAGCCTTGAGTTTGACATGTGAGCTTTAGAGGGCATCTAGAAAGTAAATCAAATTGACCGATTTGTAATTTAATCTTTAGTCTAAATGCTGCTGATCTGTAAAGCCATCTGGTGATTGTTAGAGAATATTAGTGCTACAGTGAAAGGTGTGATGTAGAAGAAGAAATCATCAATCAATCTTGGCTGTTCAGCAAACAAAGCTGGTTTATTAGTTCTGAAATCTGCAAAATTGTCTCATTAGTCTCCAGCAGTCCATCTACTGGTTAAGCCCCGCCTTCTCAATTTGAATCGGCCAATCACCTCAACCTTCAAGAGTGGGAGGAGGGAAAAGGAAACAAAGCTAACTTTCACACAATGCAAACACTAACAATTATTTAAAAATAATAAAATATCAGGCAAACATTTTATGTATGCAAATGCATAATTTATAAGTCATGTTTGTTTTATTGCTTTAAGCTTCAACCAATCAAACTGGGTCGGAGGCGGGCCTTCTCTTTAGCAGGGGCGCAAGATGGGTGCCACAAATGACACACCCACAAGGTAGCAAACATTTCAACCACACACACAGAATGTTCATTTACACACTCTAGAACTAAAGTGAAGGTTTGAGGAAAACTTATTGCTTCTTAACAATTAGTGAACAAATGGCAACAAAAATCATAGCAGACACGTCAAATATGAGGTTAAAGCAGGGCTACGTTTCAAAGGAGCACCTCAATCTTTTTCTATCTCATGAGCAGTATTCATTTTATTACACATAAATAGCATCCAGGCTGGACAAGCAAAGCATTAATCAGGAAAAAAAAAGCCAAGAGGCCTCTGGTAAGCTGCAGGGATCCAAAGCTCAGTTGGATTTATCAGCTGTAAAACCGTTTATCCCTCACGCTACAAAACTGACCTTTTTGACTAAAGCCAACGTTGAAAGAGAGCTATAAAGTTCGAAATGGTTTTGCAGCAAATTAAGGTGTTTTGATCAGATGAGACCACAATTTTTTTTTTTTTTTGCCGCTACAAGTCATGGCAGAAAGCTAACAAGTCACATCGCCATAAACACGCTATCCCTACTGTGAAACCTGCTGGTGGCTGGATGAAGTTGCTGGAGTTGAGAGGAGCTAAATGCAAGCCTGGAACGAAACCTGGTGGATCTTACAACAGACTTAAGACTGGAGCAGAGATTCACTTTCCAGCAGGACAAAACCCCTGAACACACAGTCTGAGCTGAGATGCTTTAGGTCAGTGCTGCCCAAAGTGGGTCCTCGAGGGCCGGCATCCTGCACGTTTTAGTTCTCTCTCTGGTGGAGGTAAAAACCTTTTCAGCAGGTCAATGTTCTTCTTTGGCCTTCTAATGAGCCACCATTTGATCCAGGTGTGTTAAACCAGGGAGAGAACTAAAACATGCAGGATGCCGGCCCTCGAAGACCCACTTTGGACACCCCTGGTTTAGATCAACAGATATTCATGTTTTAGAATGTCCCAGTCAAAGTCCAGCCCTAAATCCGACTGATAATCTGAAGCAAAACATGAAAACTGCTGTTCAAAGATGCCGCCTATCCAATCTGACTGAGATTCAGCTATTTTTATAAAGAAGAATGGGGAAAAATATCAGTTTCTAGATGTGCAAAGCTATTTATACAAACCAGAGAACAGGCTGACTGAGTGTGGGGGGGTTAAATACATGCCTTGCGTTTTCAGATTTCGTAACAACATTGAAAAACATGGTAAATTCTGCAACCTGTTTTGTTGGTCTATCGCTTAAAATGCCAATAAACAGCATTAAAGTTTATGGCTGCCGAGCAACAAAAACAGGGGAAAAAGTACAACTACTTCAGCACATGTAAAGTTAGACAACCATTGATGACTTCATGTTTTGGCATGTAAGGACACATTAATTTCCAGTGCCTGTTTTGATCTACCAAATTATGCTGCTGATCTGATTTTCCTTCTTCTTACCCTCTCTCCCCCCGTTTTTCTTCTCGGTCTGGCTACTTTGGGAAACTAGCCGTCTGAGCCAGCCTACGCCGCTCTCTCGCCTATCAAGAGGTCAAGTGCTCAGAGGTCACGTGAAAATAGTTTTTATCACATTTCATTCTCATAATCCTCTTTGAAATGTCAGACACAACTATGATCAGATGGAATGTGGCCCGCCGTAGCCTCGGCGTAAAGCTCCGGGAGGCACTGGTAATTGTGTGAAATGACAGGGCCCACAGGCCCGTAATGACGGCGCACATTTAACTGGGTAGATGTGAAGTCGGAGGTTTTGTCATGCTATCTCACAAAAACACGGATGGCTGCAGAGCGCCGTGCCTCTGCAGCCGAGAGCCTGCGAGTTCTTCGTAAAACAACTTTGCGGTTCCTAAATCCCCGGGTAAATCCTGCACTGGCAGCTTCGCTTCTAGCTTGAAGTGAAGCCACCCAGAGAAACCTCAGCTGAAAACAATCGAGCTGAAGTGCTGAAGTCACTCCAGTCGGCCACGCATCAAAGGCCTCCTTTCATCCCCGGTTTGTTTGGGCTAGACTCCGCTTTGCTTTGTTGGCTAATGCTCATAAATGTATCTGGAGTCATCAACAGTGCAAAGCTATATTAAAACTAACATTTTAAGTCTGAGTCAACACGGTCTCTCTGCAGTGAAAGTGGAAATCATCAAGAACTTGGAGTTCCAAAATAGAAAAGGGGGGGAAAAAAAGAAAAAAGAAGCTTAAACAGTGGGACGTTAGTTCACATACCGCTCAGCTGTTTATGTTACACTCATTAGCCATTTAATTTCAGTTCAAACATTCGGCCTTTGTTGTTGTAATCCAAGTAGATTATGAAGTAAAAACATAACATTTCTTTCAAATGTCAGCTTGACATCAAACCTTAATATGTCAGCAGGAGCTTTTTGTTCACATTTAAACTTTGGGAGGTATTTTAGGTTCTCCTCGACTCTACTAATGGTGCTGATGGTAGCTGATGTATGGCTACCTGGCTACATGGGAACTCTGACACGGATCATTCTCACTGGGTCATAAACTATCCATGCTGTTTTGTTTGTCTTGTGTTAAAAGACAGAAGATTAAATGGCTACTGCCTCATATGAAGTTAAATCATCAGATTATTGATAAAGTCAGTCAGTAGTGGGTTCCAAATGTTCCTCTGTTTAGTTACATGACTCAAACAATATATTTTGAAAAAGTTTGAAATGATCCCTAATGTCTTTGTGCTTTGTTTTCAAGGAGCAAGACTTTCTTTCATCATAATATCGATCAGCAGTTCAGCTAATTGTCTGAAGGAGACTTTTCTTCACTCCCAGAGAAGATGATTTTCTTTTTATCCGTTTCACTTCTCGTATTTGAATCGCTTGAGGAGTTTCTTTTTGATCTTAAGTCTTTTGGTGTTAAAAATGAGTCAGTTTTCTTCCATTTTTATAATCAGACATTGACAGTTAGTCAATGTTAGTCCCAAATGAAGATATTTCATGACTACAAAAACCCCAATTTTGCGCAAAAATACATAACCATTAAACGTGAGTTTATTTTCCTAAATATTTCAGATTGGTCAGATGGCTATGAATCCCAAGTTTTGAACGTCTTATAGAGAATCAACGAAAGAAGCAGCCAAGATACCCATGGTAGCTCTGGAGGAGCTGCAGAGATCCACAGCTCAGGTGCAAATGTGACCGTTGTGGAAGTGTCGCCAGCAGAAAGTCACTAAAATGAAAACTATAAGAATTTCTGATTATTTGCCACACGATGCTAAACAGTCATATTGCACTGATCTCTATGAAAGTGGTTTTGTGTTTTGCTTTATTTTGGTATTTCATTGGTATTTATATTTGGGCATTTCTCTGCCATTTCTCCTGTTTCCTTCCCTCACTGCCGCACCCTGTTGCTAATAACAACCTGCTTCTTGTTTAGTAATAAACTCAGCTTTAATCTTTCTCAGTTGATCACATCTTTTTGATATTCCCACCAACCTGGTTCCTCTTGTGCTGTTATTTTGGATTCCCACCAGACTTTAGTTTTTAAATGTCCTGTTCTTTAGAATCAAATTGTTTGTTTTCATCCCTCCCTGCATTTGGGTCTACTACATGACACATATTCAATAAATTTAAATATCATTAAAGGGTTAATTTATTTCAGCAGGTGAAACACATAATCTGAATTGATTACACACAGACTGATGTTTTTAAGCGTTCATTTCTGTTAATTATGAGCTAATAAAAACATGACATTTAAGGTGATATTACATCAGACCAGTTAGAAACATTTACTTACATAAATGTGGACTTAATGAAAAGTTTAATTTCTGCTTAGAAGTTTCATTTTCAAAAGGTGCTATTCTATTTATATTTTAATTTTAAACATTTTCGTAATAAAACCTCACATTAAATTCTCAATAAATGATTGGCATGTGACCTTTCTCATAAAATAAATGATCCTGTCTTAAAGAAAATAAATACACAATCAGCCACTGTTTTGTTTTCTGACTCTGTTTTTTTATTTTTATTTTTTTAAACAGTGTGGATATGGTAAAAATAAACATTGGGGTGGGGGTGGGGGGGGTGGGTTGAATTATAATTCCATTTGAAACATCGTTTATTGATGTGCTCACTAACAAACACTTCAGCTGAGATGTTTTCTGAAAAGAAAAAAAAAATCAGTTTCTTTAAAACGTCAAATCTCGTTGCGGGAGTCATCTTCAAAGCCATTTGTAATTACACAACTTCAAAATAGCATTTAGACAACAAATTTACCCTGAGAAGATCATCGTTGCATATTAATGTGATCAATAATCACAACCGGAAGGGAGTTTGATTTCCAGCAGGGCTGCTTGAGTCAGGAGCTGCGTTTTCCTGAAGGAAACCCACTTCTGCCCGCCACAGACAGAGCGCAGTCAATACTGCTCCGCTTGTGGGCACAAACTGTTCAGGTCAAGTTCGTATCGGCAAAACCAAGTCTAAACGGGAAAGTAAATCTGATTATGATGAGAAAGTCAAGCATACGTCAAAAGAAAAGATCGTAAAGCGTCCCAGTGGTCCTTCAGAGTAAATTCAAGGATGATGATTGATTAGCTTCAGCTCGGATTGGCAGCAGGCCTTTAATCCTCTTTCGTCACAGCAGAGCATTCTCATGTGGCGCATTTTAACATGCAGGGAACAAAATCATCGTCTCTTTACAGCATTTGAAATCACTCTGGTCGATATATCGCATAGGGTTCACGTTAACTATGGAGCCCCTAAGAGGACATGGGGAAAAGAAAAAAAAGAAATCCCGACTTATTTTCTCAAGATCCTGACTATTTTTTTCTTTTCGCAGGATCTCAAGAAAAAAAAGTTGGGATCTCGAGCAAATAAGTCGGGATTTCTTTCCTTTATTCTTTTCTCCATGTCCCTCTGTACATTAACAATACAGAAAACGGTGAATTAATCACATCCCCACTTAGGCAAACTGATTCCCGTCAGTCTGGACAGGAGAGCAGCAAAAGTAAAGGGAAATGTTTTACTTTTGGTAAAAAGTCTCGTGACAAACTCTGAAAACTGTGTCATCGACCTCGACCTTTACCAAAATCAAAACATTTCCTCCTAATTAATGAGAAATGAAAGGCCACAAGTCAAAAAGGGCTGAGCAGAACATTTTGTTCATCTAAATGAATAAGTTTGCTATACATGATGGAAACAATGCAATCAAAAAGGTGGAGTAGACTTCAACCTCTCTTCTTTGAATACATGAATAAAAAATAAATGAATAAATAAAATTATTTGACATAACAAAAGATCGTTTAAATGTTTTATAAATCTCACTTGACTTTGTTACTTCTGTAGGAAATGACTAGGCGGTCACCACAATGAAAATGAAAGTGCTGCCTTCATTAATCTTGAATTGTGAGTTTTAACTTAATCCTGTCATTTAAACCAAATCATTTCACAATATGCAAGAAAAAAAAAACAAGAACAGCTTCAACTAGTTACAGAGAACACATTCCTCTGTTACTTTTACTCACAATATCAAATCAAAATAACTTTGTATTTCACTTTAGAATAATCACAATTCTTGTTTCAAACTGCACGGACAAAATCTTTGATTTGATAATGAATTTTATTAAACATCACAATGAATTCTGCTGAAACACATTTGGTGTGAACAGGACATTAACACTTCCATCTCACTCGTGGTGCAACACAAGACTCAGAAACATGCTGCTAAGCACTCTGGGAAATAGTTCCCACTCCTCTCTTTTTCTTCTTTCAGTTTTTTTTTAGGTGCTAACCTAAAAACTCTAATTTATTAGACTTTTGGAGGTCTGACAATATTAATAAAAAGTTACCACAACTTACTGCTGTAAGTTTATCTTTCACAAACACACATTCAGGTTCAAAATCTAAATTTGTCCAGCAAATTGACAAATGTAAGTCAACTTGCTTGACTTAAACAGAAGAAGACAGTAGACACAACTAAATGCGGCTTAAATGTTTTACAGTGTGCAACAAATTAATTAGATTGCTATGCTGCGGATAATCTTACACAGAAAATCATTTATGGGAACTTAGGGACATGGAGGAAAAAAAAGAAAGAAAAAAGAAATTCCGACTTACTTTCTCGAGATCCCGAGAAACCTTCTGGAGATCACAAGATCCCAACTTATTTTCTCAAGATCTTGACTTATTTTCTTGAGATTCCGACTTTTTTTTTTTCATTTCGTCGGATCTCGAGAAAGTAAGTCGGGATTTCTCTCTTTTTTTTTTTTTCTCCATGTCCCTTTAGGGGCTCCGTAGAACTTAGATTCAGTATAAATGCACCTTAAATATAAAAGGAAACCGTCAATGGATGCTAGTGGTGTTAAAAGTTGAAATACATCCATTCTGCATAGACAGCTGTAAATTAGGGGTGTCAAACTCCAGTCCTCAGGGGCCACTGCAGTTTTTAGATGTGCCACAGGTACAAAACACTGGAATGAAATGGCTTAATTACCTCCTCATTGTGTAGATAATTTCTCCAGAGCTTTGCCAATGTCCTAATTATTCTATTCAGGTGTGATGCAGCTGAGGCACATCTAAAAGTTGCAGGGCAGTGGCCCTCCAGGACCAGAGTTTGACCCCTGTGCAACGTGGCAACTGTGACCTCTCTGATCCATCAGTACCTGAAATCATCAGGAAGTGCAAATGACACGAAATGCATTCAACAAATCTCAACCATTCCCCAGAGGCTTCACTGGGTTTGTCTTCCGGCACGAAGACAGCCTGATGTTATATAGACACAAAAGTGATCTTTCACACTACACAGAGTTATGGGTGGAGAGCAGTGCCTTCAGGAGAGGTTCTGGACTTCTGCACAAGGAGGAACTTGTGCCTCGCCTCCAAGGTGAACAACAGTCCAATATTTCACACAATAAAGCCAAATGGGTCTATAAATTGCCCCAGGGAAAGGTAGCTTTCCTGATTGGTAGTCATCTCATGCTTTCCCCAATGTTTCATACTCGCCTGACTTGTAATCAATAGCTACACATGCATCCTCTCAGGCAGGCATGCCTAAGGAGTAGGATGTCAGTCAATGGCAACCGTATAAATAGATCGGGCTGCATGTGGACACATGGATGCTTTCCTTGTCAATTCTGAAGTGCAACCGTCCAAACTGTCAGCTTATGTGTTTTTTCACTTAAAGTTATTGCAGTGTGAATGTTGCAGAACTGTGCAAGTAAAAAAAAAGAAAAAAAAAAAAGAAAAATGAAAGTTATTCTGTTTAAAAAATTGCTTTTTACAAATATTTTTGTAAAGTAATTTAACTTGCACCAAACATTATCTTATAAGCTGTTGTGAGATTATACAGGTTTTACTGGTGGCTTCATCTGGAACTTACTAATGATTTATAGATCAACTAAAAACTTTGAATCTGATTGTTTTCTCTTTTTTATGTTTCCTTGTACAGCTTTGATTACAAGACTCCAGATCATCATATATTATACTAAATTACCATAGAGAACCTGATGTTCACTTTTCCTAGCCTGATATTAGATTGCTTCAAATTTGTACAGTTTTAAAATGAAGTCAATAATAATCCAACAGTCATAAATAACCAAACAGGAAACATGATTTCAGCACAAGTAACTATGGTATAACTCATCCTTCCTAGAGTGGAGGGATTTATTCTTACTGTAAACGTATGAATAAATTAGCTGCTTTTTATGATCTTTCTTAAAAGTTTGAAGCAGTTTTAATTTTTAACACGTAAAAAAATAGCAAAAAAAAACAAAGAATTTGGCAGAAGTTCAACTCGGAGCTCATTATCAAGGATTTCAATTATCCCACACAACTGAAACATTTCAGACCTCTGTGACCCAACGTTATATCTAGAAATGATTTAATTGTTTGATTTGGATCCAGCATGTGACACATGACAACGGAGCTTTAAGGAATTTGCCCGACAACTTCTTGCTGCTTCATAATAGACATTAACAGGACGCATCTGAAGGTTTCTAAGCTTGCACTCGACTACCACCATCTTTGACTGTCACAATGACGTTGTTTCTTTCTGAAATGCTGGCTGGTGACAGGATGAACATCTTCTAAAAGGCTGTTCTTTAGAGTTGAGAGTTCAAGGCAGATTGCGGGGATCATTGAGATATTGCTTAATAATTTTAAAATGACCCTTTGTGCTCATTTTGTTCAGCCAAAGTTTTGATCTCCATCGATGCTGTTTTTTTTTTTTGCTTCATCTATCTTATTTCTAAATCATAAACTTTGACCTCAATTGATGCAAAGCATGCCTAAGGTGCTTTAGACGTTGTTCTGGGTTCTTTTTTGACCTCCTGGAGGAATTGCTGATGCACACCTTGAGTGATTTTGGACACTCTTATTGAAGTCTTCCACAGTTCAAAGTTTTCTTCCTTAGTCTCTTAATGTCTCTTACTGTGGTTTACTAAACACCATTCAGAAGAAAATTGATGTCACTCATTTTTTTCATCTGTTCTTAAATGTATTTAGATTTGTATTTGGAGATGTTTTCACCTACTCTATGTTGTCAGGCAGGTTTCTCTAATCTATTTATCAGGAACTGACAGGCCTGGCAGTAATCAGGCATTCAGTGGCTAACTACGGAGCCCCTAAGGGGACATGGAGAAAAAAAAATAAAAAAATCCCGACTTATTTTCTCGAGATTCCGACTTTTATTTCATTTCGCGGGATCTCGAGAAAATAACTCGGGATTTCTTTTTTCTTTTTTTTTTTCTCCATGTCCCCTTAGGGGCTCCGTAGCTAACTGAGCTTAGCTTTCCACACAATGTTCTTACAGAAGATGGAGGAAAAACATTTAAGTCAGTATCTTCCACCTTTAAAACACTGAAAATATTCAGAAGAAAATTCAAATAAGTAAAAATGAGTTTGTTTTTTTGTTGAATAGGTTTCACTTGGCACATCACATATTCAATAGCATTAAAATGAATCCTCTAGATTTGCATGAATAAACAGCAGGACATGTTGCAAGCAAACCCCGCTTGTCTGCTCAGAAACCCTCACACGCATCACTTCATAACTGACATACTTTTGTTCTTGTATCTTATCCATAATGTATTCATTTATTAAGTATTCATCAAGCCAATGCAACATTTTAAAAGCCCTAAATGATTCATTGGCCTGTTATATAGTGTTAAAAATGAATCAGCTGTAAACAAATGGTGTTACGCAGCGCAACGACCGTTTAAATCTGGACTGTCATGGCAGCGACGATCATCACCCAGTAAAAGAGACATCAGTGAATGAAGCTGCTGTTCGCTTTGAAGATAGCAGAGTTACCTAATTACCTTTATTTACAGGACACTTCTGAGTGCAGCGGCGTGTTTTATTTCTGTGACAAATCCAGTTAACAAAATAAACATGATCATTATGATTTTCACCTCTCCGGCTCCATTCTGTTAATACAACTGCTTTGCCGGCAGTCAAGACGGCGTATGCAAAAATACATCTTTTGAAGTGAGGGGCAGATCACCCCATCGTGAGTTATTATAGCCGCGTTGGAGGAATTTATAGAGTGTTATTGACGGCTGCAAAACCCACAGGGATGTCGCACACGCATTAACATACTAACAAAAATAAATCTACTGTGTAATCAACCTCAGGAAGCAAGGTTTTTTCTTTTGCAGCTTTCCTTTTTGTCTGAGCAGAAAATAAAGCCAGGAAGATAAAGTATCACTCGCGATGAAGCCAAATTCCTCCTGTTATGTTCTTCTCCCCGCAGGCGTGTTAGGCTTTATTTATGAGAAAATTAACGGGATGTGATTTGAGTAGAAAAAGACTCGGTGAGTTTGGTTGTGAATGTAATAGTGCAGCTTTAAAGGGAGAAGCAGAAAATTGGCTTGTGTTAATAACAGGAGTCGTGCTTATTGAATGATGACGAATGCAGCAGGTCAGTGCGGTGCGATTCTTCTCAAAAATATTCAGCATTCACACAGAAAATCAACGTCTGTCTGGTGAGTCACCAAAGCACATTTGCACAGTGCCTTGCATAAAGATGTTCACGCTTTCACATTTAATCAAATCAAGATTTATTTCATTTTTATGTTGGTTTTTAATGTGATTTACCAACATAAAGTAGAACTTGTGTGGCAGAAAAAAAACGACACAGGCTCGCAAAAATAAGTTTTATGTACAAAAACCTTTGTCTTTAGCCCTTTCAGTTCATGCTGAGTAGATTATTTTACTGTGATAGATCCATGGAGCCTCTCGGAGTATCTTTCTACCAAGCTTATACATCAAGAGCAAAAGATTTTCACTCATTCTTCTTCACAAAAAATCTCAAGGTGAGTAAGATTGGGTAGACACAGTCTGTGAGCAGCAAATTTAAAGGTCCTGCAACAGATTTCGAAGTGGGTTGAGATATTAATATACATTTATTTTAGCTTTACACAGCAAAATGTCCTGGCAGACATTTGCAGTCGTTTTCAGTGGATTGGCAGACTAGTTCTCAGTGAGGTTCTCAAAGCCTGGCATGTTGTTTTCTAACCTAACATCTTTGCCTGAGATGTTCCTGGTCTTTCATGGTGGAGTTTGTTCACTCATTTTCTCTAACAAACTTCTGAAACCTTCACAGAGTGGTTGTGACTATAGCTGTGATTAATTCACACTTTATTTAGGGGTGTCTGGGTTTTGGGGGATGAATACAAATGCACTCCACAGTTCATATGCTCGCCTTGCAATGTCTCTTACTTATCACAGGTGGACTTGAGAAAAAGGTTCCAGAAAACAAGAGGTACAAAAGTGACTATGCGCCATTTTGGTCACAGACCATCAGGAATCGTTTAGCGTTTTCCTCCTCCTTCACAATTATGCACTACTTTGTCTTGGTCTGTCACATAAAATCCCATAAACAACATGTCGGAGTTTTACAGTCGGAGCATAAAAAATGTGGAAAAAGTTCAGCTGGCATAAATAGTTTTGCAACGCCTCTGTTTATTCAGTCAGTTGTGCATGAAACCACAACGCTGCCGCGAATTCTTTGAATGGACAGGCATAGCGCGGTTCTAAACTTGATGAACCCTTCCTCCTCTCTGCTGTTGTTCTGAGATCCAATTAGGCATACATATACTGCACAGCGCCACATTTAGAGGCCAGAGTGCATCCTTTTTTTTTTTTCCCCCCCAAAGGGAAGAGGCGTGGGAGAAACACATAGTGGTTTACCCGCCAACACACTGCACTGGGCATGGTGCATATCAATACGAGCAGCAACTAATAACACTGGCTGCAGGTATGGCTCTAAACATCAGAGAAAGACGAGTGCAAAGGTTGTTTCATCTTGTATAGATTTTATGTGAAACCAGCAATTGCCTCAAAGAGAGATTAAGTGATGAACCAAAGAGCGAGAATCGTACCGAGTGTACGGCTGTGTGTGTCTGAATCGTCCATCTCTGTGTTTTGCGTGTTGTATACTTTGCTCCAGAACGGATCTGTTTGCAGCAATCTAGCCTTGTCTTTGAAATTGTTTGTGTGGGTCCAGATCCCTTCGGCCAGATAAGCACAGGGCTGTACTGCAGAGTTCCCTGAGGAGGTCAGTCTTTCTGAAGGCCTCCTCCCCTCATTTGCGATTGCTTCATGTGATAGCACCCAGCAGGCCTGAGAACGCAGGCCCAATGTTCTGGATGGATGGTGCCATGAAAGAAGACAATTATCAGGCAGTCAGCGAGGTCTCCTAGGGTTATGGTTTTAGTCAGATTATTTATTTTATTTTTGGAAGCAGAAGCTTTAAACTTTAACAGCCCTGGGGTTACTTGTTTCTTTCTTGATGTTGTTTTGTTCTTGGCTGTGTGTAATTGCGTGAGGGTGTATGGATGGGAATGGGGCTTTTTGATGATCTAACTGCCTATTATTGAATGTTTTCAGGCAGTAATGCTGTGCTTTTAGGTTTTTGTTTCAAGGTGTAGTGTGTGTGTGTGTGTGTGTGTGTGTGTGCAATACTAAATCAGCTACACAGAAATCCATTCTCCGTACTTCAGCATGTTGGACGTACCATGCACACTAAAAACGGCTGGGTTAATTATTTAGCCCTAATGCTGGGCTCATGCTGTTGGCACAACCAAACCAAAGGTTGGGGGGGGGAAAAATACTGACCTAATAGTGTCAGAGAAGAGATTAAAAAGAGCAGAATTGCAGCATTTTGAATTTAACAATGACCTATTAAGACTTCACTGATCCTCTTCCACAAAATAGTAAGATGGTAAAATGATGCTGTGGGATAATGTTAATGTCAGAAGCTTATGAATTGTTTGGTTCACACTAGAAAATGAGTTTGTATACCAAAAAACTAACATTAGTAGATAGCAGTTAGCAAAAGATGGTTAACTACTATGAATGAGGTTCAACATTCATACAAATGGATCATAAAGACGATAAATGTATGCAATACAGTGTTAAATACAGCTATTAGCCACTTTGCTGGGTATTCTTGTTAAATCTTTGTATAAAACAAATAGCAAAACAGCTAATCAAAATGGCTGATGCAACTATTCATTTCGACTTAATGTAGATAGCTTCAATAGGAGCGATGGATAGTAAAGAAGGGATGGATAGTAAAGAAGGGGCTGATCTACTGGGATTTTCACACACTATCATCTCTTGAATTTTCTTGGAGAAAAAAAATCAATGGAGAGCCTGCTAAAATGGCTTGCTAATGTCAGAAATCAGTGCAAAAACAAAATAATAACTCAAAGAAAGTGTAGAGAATACCAAACAAAATCTATCACATCTTAAAGCAGCAGGAAACTACACAGGATGTCACTCATGGCATCTCAAAGCAGCTATTTGAGGGTACAATTCACCCAAACCCATCAAACGAGAACTTTAACTGATTGGGAAAATGTTTCTTGATCCAACGAGTCTTGAATTTTGCTGCAACATTGATATGGTGCAATTAGAAAAATTGCAAAAACAACATAAAACATGGATTGTTCTGCTTTGTATCAAGTGCAGCTGCAGCTGGTGTGATGGCTGGGCTGTTTTGTTGCTTAGACCTTAGAGCCATTAGAACCGATTGGGAATTATTTCCATGCTACATTGTACCTGAGTATTGCCCCTCCTTTATCACTGCATTGCACCCATATTGTACTGCCAGCAGGATATTGCATGACGTCACCATGACAATCATGTCAAACAGTTTCTTGAACACTGCAATGACTTCACTGTGGGCTCCTCAGTGACTGCACCTTCATCCACTGGTTCCCAGCCTTCAAATTCAGTTCCCACCACTCAGCAGTTTAGATGTTTTTCAGTTGCATAATGCCTAAATTAAATGAATTGGTCATTACCAGGCTTGTGAAAATACTTGATGGAATGCTGAGGAGGTATTGCAATTACTTAAATTAGGTGTTCTGGAGGAGACACACAAAAACATGCTGAGCAATGGGCATTGAGACCAGGGTTTGGGAATGTTGCCATAGAGCACCTTTTGGGCTTTACTGGAACAGGAGAAGGCTATCATGGATCTGCATCTATCAGATCTGCTGCCACACCTTGAAGTTGTAATGTCAATAGAGACCAAAATCTCTGGCCTGTGTTTCAAAATCTCTTTACAACTCAGTTGTTTCCAATGTCTGAGGTTTTTTTTTGTTGTTTTTGTTAGGATTTTTTGGCTCTGGTGGCCTTTATTTGAAAGTAGCTAGACAGGAAATTGGGAAACGAGAGAGGAAGACATGCAGCAAATGTCACCAGGCGGGGAATCGAACCTTCGACCTCCAGGATGAGGACTAAGGCCTCCATATGTGGGTTGTGCTGCGCCACCACAGCACCCGAAGCTGTTTTTGATGTAATTTCAAATGTAACTGTGATTGTTCAAGTTAAATGTTGACCTGCGTTCATTTTGATGACCTCAAAATTGTAAAAAAAAATAAAAATAAATACATTTTCAAACGGACTCAAACTAGATGAACACATATAGAATTGAAAAACTATGACTCAAACAACTAACAAGGTGAAATATAATGCAATCTATCTCAGGCATTTGGAGACCGATGGTCTTTGTGGTCTTTGTGTTTTTGATAAGTCGCTGGTTTAGTATTTTTTATTGGTTTAGCAATACCCCATCAATAGTATTCTGTCCACAATTCACTCTTACTTTATGATTCTTAGACATTCTTGTGTCTTGCTCTTTGCACGTTGATCCAGGTTCTTACATACTTCACTGCGAACTCATAAGCTCCTCAGTTTAGGTCGTCACTCAGCTGGATTCACCTTATCACATCACTTCTACTTCCTGTACTTCTGTAGCATCGATAAAAGAAGAAAAATCCTTTTCGTAGGATTTTTCTGCAGGGTAGCTTTGCTTTGTGTGTTTTTCAGACACAGTGAATGAGCTAGCTTCCAATGCATGTTTGTTTACGCCTTGTGGCATGCTTCAGGCCATGAGCTAAACTGCTGGGTGCCACAGTGCAGCGCAGAGCTGTATTTTGGTGTGTACTACATTAATTGCAGTGATAATCCTAATGATACAAGTTAAACTTAATATTTATCCCCTAGCTTTAAATTTGTTAGGATGTGCAAACATTTAGCTGCAGCAGCCACTCCAGGCAGGTCTCCCCGTTTGGTTTACATGGAAACCTGCATTTGTGCCACATTGCGGCAGATCCCAACGCACGCTGAATAATGCGGCTTCCTGTGCAATCAGCCTCACTGCTGCCTCCCGAGCAAGTGGCCCCACATCTCCTGCAATTACATTTTTCCTCTGTAATCTGGCGCTTCCACCCAAACGAGAGCGGCCTGAGTAATTTGCACAAAGATTTGCCAAATTAAGAAATATAATGGGCAAGAATCCGGTTCGCTCTCTGCCGGTTATTGAATGCAGCAGCGCCGAAAGCAATGCTCACTTTGTACCCCGTTTGTTTGCTTCCCGTGGTATAATCACATTCACGTCTCAACTCTGTGAGCCCAAACCTCTCGCAAACAGAAAACAAAGGTAGTCATCATGACAATCTGTAATATTAATCGGATTGGGTTAAGTGTGTCTCTCGGCTCCCCCGCTTTCCTTTTCAACAACCTGTGGCTGTGTTTTAATCTAATTGCGCTAATTTTATATTCAAAATCGGGACCTTGCCTTCTTACCTCCCAACCCCCCGATCCCTACCACCACGCTTTCATGAATACCACCCTGTGCTTCACGTGAATGTTCACAAATTTGTAAATAATTACTATCACATGGAAGGAAAAATAATAGGCGGCCCCAATACAAATTCAGTAGCTCGAGGCGGTGTGGTAATCATGGAGGAGAGCGGGACAGGGAGAATAAGCAATGTGGGGTAAGGCGTAATCACATTGTATAACAACCAGCTGACAGTTTGAAAAGGAAAAAAAAGAGCTCCTGGTGAATAATGAGCAACTTTGTTCATAGTACTTATGACTATATATTCTACATCATTTGTCACTAACAACTGTGTGTTCTCGCTTCACAACGCTTGTTACAGATAGTTAAAACAGACTTGCCGCAGCCTAATAGATTCATTGTTCGCTTGTAAGGATGGCTCCTTACGAAAAGAAAAAAAAAAAGAAAATCAGGTACATTTGTGTGGCTATATGTGTTACTTAAAAGCAAAGAAGAAGAAGAAGAAACAACAACACACATGCTTTCTGGGGAAGTTGGTGACAGATTGGATGTGTTATCTGCCTATTAGCACAACAGCCCATTATCAATGTGCCCAGGTTACCGCGCCTGGCTGTAAAGCAATAAAGACAGCCTGATTCCAGCCACCGCTGAGTAGGAGTTCAGTGGCTGCCTGCGTCCTATCACTTTCAAATGAGCACCACAAATCACTTCAGCAGGATGCCTGTAACCGTAATGTGGCCATCAGCATATGAAAATACTGCATGTATGTTTGGGGGGGAACCATCCAATTTGCTGCCAGCAGATAGAAAGAAGAACCCCAACGATACACTGAGTGATTGTTAGATAGCTGGCTGCTGTGCATGCGTGCGGCGTCTACGTGCAACGCTGGATGTGCATGGCTTGTTAATACCGGCACAACAACATGTTGCCGCATGCAACCCCATGTAAATAAGATTTTTTTTTCCTTTTTTGGTATGAAATTGTCAGAAAACGGACAGTCTTCTCTGCATTAATAAGCAAATCAGTTTCACAGCTTAACAAGGCAACCAAAAGGGGGGTAAGGGGGCCTCGCTCATATGTTCATGTGTCTTCGGAAACATGCCTGTGTGTTTGATGATGATGATGATGATCTGTGTGTGCGCATGCGGTGCATATTTTTGTGCAAACCAGTCCGATGGTGACGAGGGTTTTTTGCAGGCACTTTGTTCTTCACACTGATCCTGTCCCAGGCAGAAGATAATTACAGTCAGTTCGGGAGAAGGAGATGGACAACACAGAAAGCAGCCTCGTTTTTCAGCTTCAGAGGACGAGTCTAAGTGGAGGAGGAGGAGGTGTGGTGGTGCTGGTGATGGTGGGTGGGGTGGGTGACAGAAAGAGGAGAGACAAAAGCAAGAGATGATACCATTAGATGAGAATGCTAATTACTCCTCCTTGTATTGAACATCTGTCAAACCTCCCACTTATTACAATAAACCTAATTTTGTGCACCTAACCCATTATACACACACACACACACACACACACACACACGCACACGCACCCGCACCCGCACCCGCACGCACGGGCAATTAAATTACATCTCATTTAATGGCAAGGATTTTTACTCCAAACAGCTGCGATAACATGACTTCTCCAATTGACTAAAAAGAAGGAAACAAAAACAAACGTTCTAATGTCACGCAAAGCAATGGCTGATTTCACAAAAAAAAAAAAAGAATCAGACTAAACACAGCCGGAGACAAAGCTATGTGGTTTTTTTTCTTTTCACGTTGGATTTATCACACACATCCTCACACCAAGAGACGGCATCAACCTCCAAACACCCCCCCGCCTCACCAAAAACTCACCTTGAGGATTTACATATTGTACACTCAGACATGCATACGTGCTCATTAGGAGAGGGGGGCTTGTGCTTGCTATATTTGCTAGATGATGGTGGATGATACCCACCCCTCGTGACAAGAGATCTAAGAGAGATCCCCGCGTAAGAGAAAACAGCGTTGAAGGCTCCTAATATCTTTGATAGTGTCGTTATGGTAATGATCTGGTGTGATGCAAAATTCATGAAGTGTACCTTGCATTTGAGGATTGCCAATACTTGTTCTCTTGGCGAGGAGGAAGAGAGGGAGGAGGAGGAGGAGAATACTGAAAACGTGTTGCAGGAGTCATGCATGCATGCAGATGTTGTTATGCTTTTGCCCTAATTGTTTTTCGACAGTTAAGTGCAGCTAAATGACTTTCATGTGTTGGCATGTATGCGCACGGAGGGGGGATTGCTTATTACTTTCTTTTTCGGCTGTTTGGCAGGAAGCTTGTTGAGAGAAAACATTGCCTTCCTAATTATCGCAGCCATTAGATGTATTAATTTTCCCAAGCAAATGGGCTAGGAAAACACTGAACAAAGACACCAACAATAGAATTATTGTTACATCCCGGTAAACATCTAAGCTTAGCCAAAGAAATGCAAAAACTATCAGAAGGGTTCTTGCAGAGGAAACCTGGACCATTCTGTCACTTCAAAAAAGTCTGCATCTACCTGTCCATCACTGACAGTTATGCGAATGGACTCTGTCTCTGATAGTGTGTGGGTGTGTGTGTGTTTGTGTGTTCAAGATCTCTGAGGAGTGTCTTTCAAACAGCTCTCCATTGAGCCCTCATCAGTAGGAGGCCCAGGTCCATTGGAGATGGCGTATTCACTCGGAAATCACGCAGCTAACAGGGGCTGTCAGCCAATCAGGACGTTTTTGATTTCTCTTGAAATCCACGCTCACTTCAGATTAACCTGGACTCCGACACAGGCATCACAATGCAGTGTGATTAGATGGCTGCCGATGCTCACGTCTGGGGAACAATTAGCCCAGACGCACAGCCGAGCCGCCGTGAACAGAAGCGACAGCGCTGTCAGATTTGACAAGCAACTTGAACTGTTCCAAATTTAGAAACATTGAGTCTACACGAGGGTGAAAACGGGTCGGAGACGTGCAAAGTGAAAAGAGAGGTCACTTTGCTTTCGGGAGCCACTGGCACTTCGCATTAACACATAAAAGAACGGCTCCAGATGAAAATTTAAGGTTTGTTTTGGTTTAGGATTGAAAGAAAAGTCCATGTGGCATCAGGACTGCAAAATATGCAAAATATTGTTAGTTTATACAGAAGATCGCTTGTAATTTCAAACCTGTTTTTTAACCACTCCCTATAGTGAGCCCTCTCAAGAACACAATTATTTTGTACTCTGTTTGTGCTGATTAAGTTTTATTGTAAGGTGGTCCAAAATCTAAATCTTAGGTGTCAAAACTGAGGCTTATTGATATGCTCTCACAAACAAAACAAGCTAGCACTACAGCTAGGAAACAACAGCTTTGACCACATGTGAATTCACACACCAGTTTAGCGAGGTGGCTAACTCTGTTCCTGGCTAACAGTCGCTTTGACACTTCTTGCTTTAGTACTTTCACATTTGACATCGTTGTGCAAGAAAGGCATATGAAGCTTCTTTTGAGATTAGATGACTTGAGGGAAAGAAATAAAGTCGCTGGAATAAGCTTCTGGAAAGCAGAGCGAGGTTTTGGATTCTAAAGACATATTCATTATGCCATATATGTAAAAATAACACCATCTAAAAAATAGAAAATGTGGCATTTAGAGCCACTTTTCTTCTAATGACATGTGCACAACTTACTTTTCTTTCTTACCTACTTACATAAAGTGTCTGTTTATATCACAGGTTTGTGTGCGTTTCTATCCTAAAGAAAAAGACGTAAAACTTAATATTTTTCACGAGACATTAACATACATGGAAAGACCTCATGAAAGCCTTATATTGGAGAGAGTATGATGGCCACCGTAAGAAAGGCTTACAGTATTAGATTATGCCACATGAACTGAATCGGCTAATCAGATTTAGCTGATCTATAATGTAAAGCCAACCAGATGTGAATTTGTTCTGCAAACATGCAGTGCTGGAAAACATGAAGGTTATGTATTCAATATACAGAAAAACTCTGTCACTTTGGGAGGCTGATGTTAGCGGGTTTCTTATTACAAGCACGACACACAACTACACCTTGCATATATAGACACAGTAAGCTGTAAAAAGAAACATATGTCGAGAAGTGTTCTGCAGATGCTTATTCCCCACACCCGGTGGTGATAAAGTATTTATTTCTGGTTTCTAGGCTCAGGATCTGTGTTGACACCATGTTATTGTTTCTCCTCTCTGCAGAACTTGTTCTCACCGCACCATCCCCTCCCTCCTCTGCATCAGTTTGACCCTGCAGGGTCCAGCTGCGTTTGCCCCCACACCTGTACGCCATTTTACCCTCAAAGTTCCCACTATGGAAACACTCTGACTGGCAGCTGCACTTCAAAGATCTGCTCCCTCTCCGCTGTTATGGTTATCATCTGTTGTCAGGAGTGGTGGAGACGGAGGGAGAACAAGGAAGAGAGTGAGAACCAGTCCCAGGCAGCCGGTTGTGTTGCGGGGCCAATTTAGATGATTGGCCTTGAAATGCAAGCTGAAACGGGCTTCCCTGTGTTCCTTTAAAGTGACCCGTGCCCGGCAGTGTAATGTAAAATTATCCTTGCCGTGTTTGTGTTGTGTCAGATGTGGTGACTGGCAGAAACTGTTAGTAATTGTCTAAGTGCTCTGGTGTGTCAAAGCTGTCCGTCACTCATCCCAGCCCCCCTCATCTCCTTAGTTCCTCCTTCTTCTTCTTCTTCTCATAATATTTTCACTGAACTGCAGAGGACAAACTACTTTCAGTGATGGAGTTGTCACATCTGTGCTTTGGCTTGGAAAAATATTTTACCTCCAAGAAGAACACACAACCAAACTGACATGTGTTCCTGCTTTTCAGGAGCGAGCGAGAGAGAGAAAACGAGAAAGGCATACGTGTTCTTTCTTTTGTTCTTTGATACTTTTACAAATTCAAGACAGTGAGCTTCTCTTGTCATAACTCATTGAAGTCGAAGCTAACCTGGATACGGCGCAGTGGAAACACAATCCCGACTAAATCGAATCTAAAAGAACGGCCATACGCACGCAGTCTCTTTATCTACGTACCTGACTGAAGAGCCGAACGGAGCGTCATGAAAAGACTCTGAAATCAATCTGGGATCAGTTTCTTTATGCGAAAATTATTTAAAAGCTTTAAACGCGACATGATGTACTACACTGCCTACATACAACCCTCGGTGCTGGAGTGCAGAGGTATAAAATCCAAGTATATCTTGTTACATCCAGAGACGGGAAAGTGCAGAATGTATTGCAAGGGTTCTGTTTAATAGAACTTTATGCGGGGAAGCGCATCCGTCTTATTTAGCACATGCTGGAACACACAGACGACATTTTTTTATATTTTTTGTTGTTAATAATTCAACAACCTAACATAGTCCCAGCATTTTAATAATGATACCTGAGCTCACAACAATTGAATATAGTCTTTTGACAACTTTTGCCCGGCTTAAGAATAAAGATTTGTGAATTTCTCAGATCACAAAAGCTGGAAAACGTATTTAGTCAAAATATATCAATGTATCATTAAATCTTAGTTAAGATATATCAATGCATCATTTTTAAAGTATTTTGCTTGTGTCTTTGCTTAACATGAAACTGGATGTTTTGATTTCATGGGAGGCTTGGGATGCATCTCACATACATTTATTTGTTGCAAAGTGGAGTCAATAAGTGAAGCTTTTTAATTCATGATTCAATCTGAACTATTCTCTTGATCTTAGTGGGAGAACTCAAATGGATATTATTCACTTAGATCTATAAAAAGATTATAATGAATAACTATAAAAAGAAAGTTTCTTATGGACTACTCTAGATGCTACATATTAGCTCCAAAATGTTTCCTCTCGATAAAACAATGGTATTAACCTTCCTACATTAAACTGAAATAACATAAGTAATGTGGTTTATGAAATAAATATCCAAAATGAAAGCGTTTATTGAATGCAACTTTTCTGCAACAAGTGTAGAAAAGAAAAAGAAAAAAATGTTTGTGCTCCAATTGTTTTCTTGTGAAAAAAGCAAAAGCTAAAAAGCTGGTAAGAGTAAATAAGAGTTGCTGAAAAGTATTCTAATTATGTCTAGTTATACAAAGCGAGTTTTGATGTTAGGGAAAATGTCGATGTCTGGTACCAATTAGTCGTTTCTCACACAAGCGGAGACATTTCAATAAGGTCAAACGCGGGTCTCTCATATAAATACCTAACATCTCCTCCCACTGCTGTCTTTCTGGATGCATACAATGCTGCACAATCTGTGGCAGAATAAAGAATACACTTGCACATATTGTTAATATTATAAGGTTAAAACCCAAACTAAAAGATCTACCAATAAATAAACAAACCTAACTAACTCGGCCATGGAATCTCTTCTACGTTAGCCAGTTCCAACCAGAGAAGGTAGAGGGTTGAAAATCTGAAGTAAACAGCGCTGAGGCATTGCTTCTATGAACTGAATTTGTTTCTGCATGTTAACTTGTGTCCATTGAGTTGCTGCAACACACCTCGCTCTTTGTATGCATCACTAATGTATCATGGGTCATGTTTAGAGTACAGTAATGCTTATGAGTTCAGTGGGAGCAGCCATCAGTCCTTCAGGTCCTGGTGAGAGTGACCACCAGGACCCACTACTCCAAAACACAGAATATAAAGCTGGTTCTTGAAAATGAAGCTTGTCCTGTTTATTGTTATCAATGTTCTGTTCCAGAGTTATTCACAATCCTTTGCAGTGAAGTGATCACATTGCTCATGATTTTCAGAATATTTTCATCCAGGTAAATCAAGATTTGCAATGAAGCAGTAAAAAATTAAAATTAAAATTAAAAAAAACATGAAAAAAAGAACAACACATCTTTATACAGGGTGAACTATAAGTTTAATTTTTGGATTTTTGAGGCCAGATTGTTTGACACAACTTTCAGGATTTTGGTAGAAACTTTCTTCTTATGGGACGCGTTTGTGTTTTCTAAATGCAGTCCATCTTACCATAACCAGCTAGCCAGTCTCTATAGGTTGTAGATTTGAAGATTTTTTTCATTGCACTCAAGGGCCAGTTGGTTCCCACGTTTTAACCAGAGTTATTCTGAACCAGACATATATGGGGTCATTATGTAACCTACAGCGTTACAATCAATGTGCGGCCCACTATTCAAGTAACTTTATATTAACACGAGCCTCACACAGCTGAGGGTGAGAGCAGCTGATTAAATATTTCATGTCGCCTGACAGGAATGCTGAATCATTCCCATTATGTAATTTCGGTTTTACGACTTCATTTCGCAAAATTATTGATTGCCCGTGAAATACGAGGAAGATTTTTATTTTTTTTCCCCCAATGAGAACTAATTCACAGATTTACGCTTTAGCCGAGTCTACCGGTGTAGGACTGGGGATGCAGGGCCGCTGTAAAGTCACGGCGCTCTTCGCCCTCCCCTTCCTGTACAAACACACCTCCTCTGCCTTCCTCTGGGGAGGAGAAAAATCATTCATTATTTTAATGGGTGTCAAATATGTTTTCCAAATCTACTAAAAGGTTATCGTTGTTACACATGGACAAGTGCTTATATTTGAATCAATGTTAACTTTGTTACTTGGGAAATTTACTGCCTTCCCCGCTGACCACGTTGCACAAACTTAATCGGCATGTTTTCAGAAATTGCAGCTGGAGGGTGATTTATACGGCTGGAGCGACTGACTGCTCTTTGATAGAGCCGGAGCAAAACACATATCTGAGAGGTGCAATGAGGGCATAAGTAACACTCTATATTTTCATTTGAATGTCTGACACGCGGAGATTATGTATTGTTGGTGTTAGAACCAGCAGGGGTGTGGGGGAATTAGAGGTGGATGGCAAATTTGGTAATATAAATGAATGACATACGAGTCTGTACACAACCTCTGGCGATTTATAGAGCGAGAACTGATGTAGTCAGACCACATCCTTGCCTCTGGTTTTTTTTTTTTTTTCTGCTCACCTACCACAACAGAGGTCAGGCCTTTCGTACAACAATCACCACATAATGAAATAAAAGGGGCGGGGAAATTGATCATTTATTTATAGTAAAAAAGCCAAAAAAGAAGAAAAACAGAGAGAAGGCAAAGGAAAGAAAAAGAGCCCCAGCGTTTCTCCAGCGCCTCGGCTTCACTATTTGTCTTGGGTGAGTTAGCTTTATCTAATAAAGTGTCTTTGTATTAAGATGGATACTTCAAACGCTCTTTTGTCTCTATAATCACAGAGGAGGGAGGCAGAACTCACACATTCCTCGCTCAATTTATTATTAATAAGTACATCAGTGGGAGAAAGATATCCTGGGGACCGAAACACCCGCAGAGCATAGCATTCATCAAACGTAAACGAATATCACAATACACAGGATACAGAGGCTCCAATAACAGATAATTGATGAGAAAGGTCTTTGGGTGCAGTGGATCACTGCTGGTGCTTATCATTATATAACATCATTTCATAGTTTAGTGCAAATGATGAACTGTTTGTTGAAGGGTAGGCATATTTCTGCTGCCTTCTGTGTGCAATTAAGCGGTCCGTTTGTGGCAGAGGGGTCAGCGTGTGATTGGGCTGCGGCTGGCGGCATCTCTGCGTCCTCTCAATCTCCGCGCTTCCTGGCCAAGACCCTAATCTATTGCAACCGCGGCAATTACCCTTCTGACAGAATAACAAAACATGAACACAAATTGTATGATCACGTCTGAGGCTCTTTTTGTTGTTGTTGTTTATAACCTCTTCATCTTCTGCAGGAAGGAACTTTGAATTTTGTTTTCCTTTCAAGACGCTAAATAAAATCCCTGTTCTAAACTGATGAAAGATGCAAAACGGCATTCAAAACACTCAGATGTGCAGAGATAATTTGGGGCTGGTAACATTTGTGAGCGATAATGACGTTCCACTCTACAGGACTCTGACTACAGGGAGGCAGTGTTTCAGATGACAGATGGGGCTGACTGAATGACTGTGAGAATAAGCCACTCCCCACCCGGCTACACAACCTGTGCCCTGGTGTCAGGTTTCCGAGAGCCAGAAGCAGCACGAAGACATGCAGCTTTAAGTCCTAGGGCAGGAATTCAATCAATAAAACTCGCCCCTTGACAAGATATACCATGTTACAGGCGAGTCGCAGGGAGAGAAGGTGAACCATCTGTTCCACTCTTTGCCGTACTCTCCGTTTCACACATCACTGTGCTCCCTTGCTGTCCGTAACATTGGATGATCCCCTTTATGGCCAATAACTCAATTGATGTTGGTCTGCAGAAAGATCTGCTTCTGTACCTCCTTTCATTAAACGATCGGTGATTAAGCTGCTTCCACCATCCAGGTGATGCAAGGCGAGGGCACCTGCATGGATCTGCAAAACGAGTTCAATCTTTCTGCATTTGTTCTACTATGAAACCAGGCACAAACCGGATCTGTGGATGTGAAAGGTGCACGTACATTATTTAAAATGCCAGTTTCCGTGATGTGTTAAAAAAAAAAAAAAACTAAGCTGTAAGTGCACGCCATTAAAACTCTACTTTGTCGAAACGTTGCTGAGGCAACCTTCTTCCTACAGATTTAGGTCTAATCTCTGGGTGAGTCATTCTAAAACATGACGGTCTTCTGGTGAAAGCAATCGTCTGTAAACGTGAATGGTTACTTTGGGCTGACAGATGTAGTTAATTTAATCTTCATCGTCTTTTGTGTTAAACCTGACTGGATTTTGGAACTGCTCATAATTTCCAATCAACTTAACTAAAGAAGAAAAACAGTCCCAAAGCATGATGCATTCACTACCTTGCTTAAAGAATATTGCTTTGCTGTATCCTGGTGATATACCCTGGTTTTAACACCAAATGTAACCTTTTGGAATTATGCCTAAAAGGTTCAGTCGATAAGTTTCATCAGACTAAATCACATTTTCCCATAGGGTCCGGGAAGAATTCAGTTGTATTTTTGGATCATTTTGTTTTATTTGGAATAAAAAGTGTTCATCTAGCCACCCTACTCCACAAGTCGAACAAAACAAGAATACAGGAGATTGAAATCACATTCATCTCGCCTTCATTTATGGTCATGAGTTGTTGGATAGTGATCGACAGAATGAGATCGTGGATGCAAATGGCCGAAATGATGTTTCCTCCACAGGGTACCTGCAGGCTTCATGGGGGACATGACATGTTGTTACATGTTTACACACCATTCTCAACCTATTTTCTTCCTGCCCTTTCATCAATCTTGGGAAGACATCCAGTTTTGAGCAACAATTCCTGCACTTCAGGATTACTATGTTTAATGGCACATCTAATACCGTATAATGACTACTCTTGCAAAGCACTGTATTCGAAACGATTTCAGATGTCAAATTACGTAACATTCAAAGGAAATTGTAAAAGCCAGCAGCAAAGCCAAGCTATAATAACGCTGCGGTTCATGGATGCTTCTACGGTGAGCCAGGCCACCGAAACCAAACATCAACTTGACTTCACTACAGCCGACGTTCATTGTTCTCCATCCACTTAAACTCTGTGTTTCAGTTCAGACAGACAATTCATCACTCGTGGTATGAAAAGATTCCTATTGTTTCAGTGGGCTGCATAATTTTGCCCTCATAACAATATGAATACTTCTCCATCTGTTTAGGATTAGCTTTCAATCCGCACACACTTCAGCTGCAAACCCATAGCCCACGTGAGACATCTACTGCTTAATTAAAAAGAATAAGGAAAAAAAAAAAGAATAAAATTACACCGCTATAAAAGAGTCTTGCCAACAATAACATTATCGTTTGACACACAGCGTGTCAATGGGAAAATAAAAAAGCTGCATATCACAGTAAAGCGAATCGACCTTTGAAGAATCCGCGCGCGCGTATGTGCGCGTGCGTGTGAACCGCTGATTTTGAAAGCTTCAAAGATCGCTTTTAGGATACCGCAAAAGAATAACCTCTGACACGCAAACAAACAAACATAAGGCGCATTTAAATAGCGCGACTTGGAAAAGTCTTAAAGCAGACTTCTTTGGTGCCGCGCCGCATGCGCGTCTGTCACGAGGAGCAGGGACATGTCTGTTATGTGCGGTTTGATTAAAGCGTGATGGCTGGTGTCCAACCTGCTTTCCTGGGGAGAGCTGTGACAGCCAGCAGCAGCAGCAGCAGCGGCGGCGCGTCTACCTGCTGCCGCCTCTTGCGTGTTAGGTGATTTACCGGCTGACTCCCTCCGTTTATGCGCTGCCTTATTTTCATTTCCACCCCGCTGAGTGCCAGGTTCAGAACTCCTGAAGAAATATTATGCTTTGCTGACAAAATGCAGTGACAGCCATCTCCCCGCCTTAAAACGAGTGCCAGAGTGTTTAACAGCGCGAGAGCCTGGGAGACAAGGCGAGGTTGAAGGCATCTGTAAGCACGCGCGGCCCGTTGAAACGAACCATTTGATCTAAAGCGGCTCTGAAACGGCGGAATGATGTTTATAGCCGAGTTAGAATCTACTTTCAATTAAAAAAATGACACAGGGTGGAGGGGGAGGGAGGGAGGATGTCTGTAAAACAGACGGTAAAATTTATTGAACAACTTTTACTGGGGTCTCGTCTGAAAAACACGTGGCGCACAAATGAAATGTTTGTTTCGACAGATGAGTTCGCCTGCAGATACGCAGGTAACTTGACGCCAGGGACTTTTTCATTAACCCCGAGTTCAAACCCCCGCCTGGCGTTTCATGCTTTTTTCGTGAGAAAGCAACAATTTGATGTAAAAAAAAAAAAAAAAAAAAGAAAGAAAAAGAAAGGGATGAATATAAATACCGCTGTTGTTCCTGCGCCGCCATGTTTCCTATTCATTCCATCCTGTTTTCTCCTCTACCAGAAACTACTCTGAGCAGTAATGAGGTGTTGTAGGGTCCCGAGGCGTTATCATTTGCCACATTATTATTTCAAAAGCTCCGACAACAGCACTGTTGTCTGATGTAATTCTCATGCATATGGAAGGTGCTCCAGTGACTTAATATGCTGGTTCTGAGGAGGAGAACCCATGCTTAGCGGAGAAAGAGAGAGAGAGAGAGTAAAATCACAAAGCTAATGAGGCAAACAAGGATTTGAGTAGTTGGGTCCAGGCCTGAGATGGACATGCTGTTGTCTGTAATTAACCTTTAGCTAAATGATGTTTATTAAAGCAGTTCATATAAATTAGACGCCATTAAAAAAAACCCAACCTCCTCCCTGCATCTGAGGCCGACTATAAATAAAAATCGTCATTGTAACCTAATCAAATTATAAGATATATTTTGGCTTGGCTGTCAGTCGTCTAACACTCTGTGTCTCTCTATTCCTCTCTTTCCCAGCAGATGAGGCAGTGCAAAGTGAATCCCCTGAGGTCCTCTCATCTCTCTTCAGGAGCTGCCGAGTCTCTTCTCTTTGTGGCACACCCAGAAGGATTAAGCGCAAATGGCATTCACATGATTTCAATAAGCGCAGGGAGACGAGAAGCAGCCACTCGGCGCATTAGCTTTTTTTTTTTTTTTGCTGCAAAGGACATAAAGCAGACAGTGAGCAACTGCAGGGAAAAGAGAGTGAACACACAGTTAATAATGTTGGTAATAATAGACTGGTCTGGCGACAGTGAAATGGAAATCCACAGATGTAAAAAAAAAAAAAAAGAAAACACAAAGGGCCCCCCTGTAAGTGGTGATGTCATCTTGCAAGGCTCCGACCTTGAGGTGACTGTCATAAAATGTGACTTCTCAATAGCAAGGTCAGAGAAAACGGTTTCCAAAACGTTTCTTGGACTCTGCATACATATGCACCAGGTAAGCACTGGTATTTTTGTAAGAACCTTTTTGGACCAAGTATTCAAAAATATTTTGTACATATCATATGAAAACATTTCCAGACACATTGTGCCATTTTATAGCACGGTCATATATGCTTATATATATATATATATATATATATATACACAGTGTGTATATATATATATATACACTGTATATATATATATATACACACACACACATACATACATATATATATATATAAAATAAAAAACAACTTAAAAAAAACTGACTTTGCAACACAGCTGGATCTGACACCTTGAAATTGACCTCTGTCTCTTTAAGAAATCTACCCTTTTTCCCCCTTCAGCAATTCGTCACAACAATCCTTCTCCATGCTGCCCCTTATGCCGTTTATTATAGGAGCGTTGCAGTTTGTATGATGAGATCAGCAGACTCCTACAGACTAGCAGCAGCCAGTCTGACACCAGCACCCCGACAACCGTTTCTTTCCATGCAGGCAGAGCAGATCTCCCCTAAAACAAACTATGGAAGTGACAGTGGCTCATGGAAAAGTTATAAAAGGTCTGTTTTATTTACTCATCTTACTGTTCAAAATATATGCAAAATCCTTTAATCTGTTAGGACTTTTTGTCTTGCAGAGAAGAGCATATAAAGTGCAAAGGTGTGTTTAAAAATCTTCTGCGTTACTAAAACGAGACCAACCTCAACAGTTGCAGTCTCAAGTTAGTCAGCAAAAGTTCCCTCTTCTCTGCCGTCCTCTTGTTTCTTTGGTTTTTGCCTGATCTCTTTCCTGCCCTCTCCTTCTCCTGATCTGCCTCTTTCTCCTGTGTGCTTTTGACCAATTGTTGAGCTCTGTGAAGGCAGAGTGACACCCGGTGCTTTTTCCTCACCCGCTCCTCCGCCTCTTCACACACTCCAATCCTGCACTGTCAGTGATTTTTCATCGTCCTTGTTGGGGCCGTTTTATGCATTGTTTCCCTGATGCAGTGATTGATGTCAGGGAGCTGCAATCCGGTAAGAAGGAGGAGGACGGGGTGGGGGGGGGGTTTGAGAGGCTTGATGCTGGCCGCCAAGTCCCCTCCGTCTCCGACAAATGTCGGCTGTGTGCCGCGTTGGGGGCCTCCACTGTTTCGCCGGGGCCACTGCTGAGCCTGCTTACTCCACTCACTCAGCCAGCCCTCATTTCCATTTCAATCTCAGCCTCATGAATGCAGAAAACTCTGGCCGAAAATTAATAACACCACGCAGGGGAAGAGCGACCACATGGGAGACGGAAGGAAAGATCGAGAGAGAGAAAGAGATGTAGAGGGAGGAGGTGGTGGGGGAGAAAAAGGAAAATGGGGAGCTTGGTTCTTTTCACCCCTTTTGTTCCTCCAAAAATGCCCCTTATTTTATTTCCCCTTTTCTCTTTCACCAGGATCCTCCAATGAATGGCATTACAGACAAAGCCATATCCGGAGTGACACAAATTTATTTCGGTTGCAGCGCCATAGTGTATTTCCACAGAACCAGGGGCGATTTGTCTGGGGACAATTTGGTTTCCATAAAGGATTTAAATGGTTTCTGTGGAGATAGTGGGGTGAAATTTAATTTGTTTCTCATTTACTACAGCAGGTATGAAAAGGAGAAAAATTGGACGGCTGATGGGCTAAAAATTGGTGCTGTCCCTCTGCTGTATCCCCAAAGGACTAAGGCCCTGCATCATATAGATTGAGTTCAACCCTCCCCAGACTAGCCCTCCACCCACCCAAGCCCTTCTAACCACAAGCAAAAAAACACACACACACACCCCACCTACGCACACACAGAGCCTGCCACCAGCCTGGAGAGAGCTGTAACCTTAAACCAACTTAAACAGTAACCTTTGGGGAGGCTGCCAATCACTCCTAAAACAACGTTTCCATCGATCGGCCTGTCTGCGTGATTTATGGGCTCATTTTACACTAATTGAGAATTAGAGGGCGGATTAGTGGGCCTCAACACTTCGGCCTGATATGCACTCTGAGCAGTGTAATCTGTCACACCGGGATGTCCGACACTCTCTGCCTCACAAAGGAGGCGAGGAGGGAGCGGAGCAAAGGGAGGGATGCAGGAGGAGCGGGGGGTCCTTTCTAATTGAATTTCCAGATAACACGGAAATTAATTTGACACCACTGAAATTTGACTACAGCTCTGCCGCCGAGATCCCTCGTTCTCTCCCCATTGTGAGATGTATGTTTTCTTCTGTTCGCTTTCCTATCATCTTCTCTCCCCCCCCCTCCTCTCCGCTCTTATTCATTCCCTTACTATTTCTGCTGTGCCTAGCAAGCACTATTGATCTGTATCACTTTGAGTAGAGGGCTTTTTGAAGCATGGACTTCCTAAATCATATTTGTGCTCATATTAGAGCAGTTCATCTGCTGCCGTGTTCACCTAGATAAAGAATATTACCTTTCATTTCTCTCATATATTTTTCTCTCCGTTTTTCTTCGGCTTGTGGACGAAGGTCTTCTGGGTTTTTTTTGGTTTTTTTTTTCCCAGCGAATGCATGCAGGCGAATGCCCAGAGTCAACAGTTGGAATTAAATTAGGGTTTCGGCTCGCCGGGTCCGTTGTCTGGGTAATTTGTCCCGTAAGTGGCAAAATGAAAGCACTCTCCATGGTTCTCTGAGCACCTGCTGTTGTGTCACTCGTCGCTGCAGAAAGCACAAAGCGGGAAAAGGAGGCAGAGAGAACGAGCACTGCAAAGATCACACGTGTATTACTTCGGCATAATCAGCTCACATGTCGGTGTGGAGGAGTGGTGTGAGGGGGGTCATGGACATGAAATGACAAAATAATCAACAGCTGCAAAAAAAAAAAAAAACAGGGGGCCAGTGCAGCTTGAGGGATCTAAACATGCATGTTAAGCTAATTCACTGCTTCTGAATTTACTTTACAACACATGCACACTACCTTGCAAAACCCTGCAAGGCCACGAGCGGCCATGTTGCTTATTTGGATTTTATTAATCGGTACATCGAACTACGAAAAAGTGGAGGGGAAATCTGAACAGCTTGAGTCAGCACTTTGTACAAGCACCTTTCGTTGAATTCACAGCTATTTGAGGCTCTTTAGGAAAAGGTCAACATTTTTTGCCCATTCTTAGACAGATTGGTTTGGGAGGGTCATGTGAAGAGTAAATTTCAA
Organism: Phalloptychus januarius; assembly: GCA_902982915.1. NCBI lineage: Eukaryota > Metazoa > Chordata > Actinopteri > Cyprinodontiformes > Poeciliidae > Phalloptychus > Phalloptychus januarius. The sequence continues at coordinate 3,161,180 of CADWAE010000230.1, forward strand.
GTCTTGCCACAGACTTTGTTCTAGACTTTGACTAGACTGTTCAAACACAGAGATAAGCTAAACCACTGCAGTGTGTAGCTCTGGTTGTATGTTTGGTGTCTTTGGCCACATGGAGGATGAAGCCATACAGAACTCAAACCTTTTGGAGCCTCTATAGTCTTTTCCAGTAGTTACATCATCCTGCTCCTCTCTCAGCTGCTTCTCTGATTATTTGTCCTCCTTACCCTGCCTGTTGTTTCAGATGGATGGCTGTGCCTTGGTTGGTTTGTAGTTGCAACATAATCCTTTCTTAATGCTTTGGATGATGGATTATAAGACAGCATTGGATATTGTTTGATAGTCTAACTCCACTATGAACTTCTCCACAATTTGACTTGTCTGGTGCGTTCTTTGGTGTTTATGGTGCTGTTTTCGCTCTAATGCTCTCCAACAAATCTAAAAATAAAAGCTGCTGAATTTATATGTATTAAATTTCACTCCATTTCCAAATTGTCATCCTAAGGGAGCTCTTTTCACTGGATTGTATATAGCTGCACCAGAAAGAACAGGAATAAATCGATGTGCATGCCACACTTTTCAGATGTTACCTGTAAAACAATGTGGAAAGCAGGCGCCATTTACTTTTTTGCATCTAACTGTGAATTCTTGGCCTATCACGTTTCTTCCCAACAAAATACAGTGAAGCTGATGGTTTTATGGTGACAAAATGTGGAAACATTTAAGCTCTATGAATACTTTTGCAAAGCGCAGTGTGTTTACAATCTCTGCTTGAGTTATTTTCCATCATTATTTGATGCAGTTTGTCGAGGTAGAATCAGAAGAATTAATACTCAAGAGTTCACTTACAAACTACTGCGATAGTAAGTGTCACTTTTAAGATTTAATTTTGTTACATTGCATATTTTTGCCATTTTGTATTTATGATCTCCTCCCTGCAGCTAGCTGAGCTGGAGCTGGCTGCTTTCGTAATAATGAAGCCATCATTTCATCATAAAGCATTTAGTTTAAAAAGAAATATTTTCTCCGAGACGTTAAAGAAAATATTGAACAAAAGCACTACTTCCTCCCGTATGCAAACACAAAGTGCTGACTAACAACTAGAGTGAATTAAACCCTTTAACTCCGCTGTAGGGAGAGAAAGCTTTTTGTGGCTTTTATTATGTGGGAGTTAAGTTTGCATGTGAGCTCTTAAGCAGCCTAAGATGCATTTATCCGCATAATGAACTTTGGATTCTTGCTAACTTAATCCCAGTAATGCCTGCGAGAGTCAATTAGTGGGAACCAGATTCAGTGCAGTATTTATCTGAACGAGCAGACCTGGCAACCACACGCGCACCAGAACACATGCACCTTATTGACCATCTTCATCTTATCTTTCAGCTAATGGGACCACGGGGCCCATCATCAACTGCTCTGAAAATACAGTGTTAGTTTTTTTTTTTTTTCTTCCTTTCAGAGGAGCCTGTGGGGAGTTTTGAAATTGAGTAGCTGTTGATTTGCACCGCTAACAAGTCTTCTAAGAAGCTGATTTTATTCCGCCCTGATTGTTTCAGTTTATTATCGTGTAAGTGTGTTAACCCGGATTCTCCTCAATCAGAGCACGTTAGGATATTATCAGCCCGGCTCACAGGTGACAGCGTATTACAAGACCTGTAACGGATACCTCTGGGATCTTCATCTCCCCTGTGACAGGGTCTACTATCTGGAGCATGAGCTTGAATAGAGAATAATAGATGACAGGATGTGATAGGACGGGGGGCCGTTAGCAGACATGGTCATGGTCTACATTGCCCTTCTTCAATCTCCAGGGATGGGAACAGGTGTGCGTGTGTGTGTGTGTGTGTGGGAGCGTTTTTGACCAAGCATGAATATGAGTGTGTCCGACACGGATGGGCTTAACTTTTGCAGCAGCGCCAGCAGTGGTGGCCATGCAGACAGCAAAAGTGCAGGTTACAAAGGTCTCCATCTGCCTGGGACCTCATTTCTTATTCAGACCCACAGGGACGGGCGGTCGAGGAGGGGGAAGAGGGGAGAGAGAGGGTGTGGGGGGATAACTGAGAGGCTGATGGAGACTAGGTGACAGGTTGGAAAAGGCCATCAATAGATCCATCAGACGGGTAATTTGGAGCACGCTTAACATACATCAGTGGAGTTGCAGGAGCTGGTATCTGTCTTGTCGTGGAATCACAGTAAATAACAGTTAAAGATGGTGTCAGGCCTGACCTGACTGACCCCCCCCCCCACTTCTCCTACACACACACCCTGCAAGCACACACATCCACCCGCACACGCACTTCTCCCACAGCGCCAGAACTGAGTAGCAGAGCTGCTCCACACTGATGGGAAGACATTAACACATTGATTAACACAACATTCACATGCTCTCTTCGACAAACACTGCGACTCGGTTTACAAAAACATCCATCTTGTCGTTCGAGATCAAATTAATATTTTACTGCTGGAGCGTCATAAAGGAGGAAACAATTGAGCCATGAGAGAAACTTTTAAGCTTGGAAAATATTGGTTTTATTGTTTTGCCTTACATAAACGTTGACCTTTTTCCATATGATTTAACTTAAAAATCACAAACTTCCAACTATTTTATCGGGATTGTATGTGACAGCACATAGTTTTGTTAAAATAATAAAAAAAAAAGACTAATGGTGTTTAACATTTTTTTAAAACAAAATGTGAAAAACTATTTAAGAAGCCAGTAAATTACTTGAGAGTGATTTAATCTAATAAATGCAGTGGTTCTGTGAAAACCTTAAATAATTGGTGGAGAACAACAGTAAAAGCAGAATCTTAATTTTGTGTGTGTTGTTGAGACATATTGGTATGTTGTGAGGCACTTTGAGCATCTCGATGAAGACCAAGAGCATGTAGAACAGGTCAATTTTAAAGTCAAATGTATTTATATTCTCGCGGTGTCAGGGTATAAATACATTTTCTAAACCTTGAAGGCCTCACAAAGCACTCTTCAACCTCTCACATGAAAACAGAAAATATGTGCCACAAATTCAAATCTAACACACGTTTGTCAATGAGGAAGATGTTCAGATGTGACCAAAAATAACTTTCAGTCCTTCAAAAAACTGTGCATGCAAAGGAAAACTAACACGGTACATCATGTGGAGTTGATGTGAGATGGACGGACCTGAACACAGGGATCTCCTGAAAGGAAACCAGTTTGTGCAAGAGGTGGAGATGAACAGGGTAAATTTCTTTATGTATGGCTGATACAAAAATGACAGGAGGCAGTGCCATAGAAAGTGCTGTAGTAGGTATGCCAAGCCAGGCAGTGGCGCTGTAACGCCCCCATAGATTGTTGCAAAAAACACAGAACAATACAAACCGGTGCCGGCTAAATCCTGTTTATAGTGTTCCAGACAATACTGGAACACAGTATTCCAGTATTGTTCCAGACAATACTGGAACACACAACACACAAATTACTAAAGCTCTTTTTTGTATTGTTGTAACCATTAAACAATCTCCTCTTTAACCTTATAAGTGGAGACACATTGTTGATGTACTATTATAAAATAACTTGCAATTAAGTATCGGCAAAGCTCGATGTAATTTTCACAGGTGGTGGAGCGTTGTCGTCAGCAGCTGCTCAAAGTAACTAGAAAAGTTACTTTTAATGTAACTTAGTTACTTTCCAAATCAAGTAGTCAGTAATCTAACTAAGTTACTTTTCCAAGGAGTAATCAGTAATCCGTTAAAAGTTGCTTTTTCAAAGTAACTATGCCATCATTGCATAATACTTTTCAGGTATAGTTGTGGATGTAATGTGTCAAAATGTAAAAAAAAAGTTCAAAAGAAGGTGAAGACTATAAACATATGTGAAGCAAACTAGAGAGATTCTGAAGATTAACTTCAGGTTCATCTCTATAGGTGTAATTTCCTCAAAATACATAGCCATTTTAGTCATGTAACCGAAAAAACAAAACAAAAACAAAAAGAACGACTGAACTGATAAACACCTCGGAGCATTTTTCATCGACAGTCAGAAAACAAATGCTGCAGGTGCTTTGAAGACGGTGTAGCACCACGGGGCAGGCAGATGAGCCTCAGTCCCCACGGAGGGTGCGTCTCGCCGAGTGTAAAGGTTAGTGTATGTCTGTAAGAGCGTTCTTACAGCAGAACATAGGACTATAAAGGTGAAGCACCTTAGGCTAACTGTTGTTCCTGCCACTCACATTCACTACTAACCCATCCACCGCACTGACATCCACACTTAAAGGTGTCAGCCCACCGTTTGGAGAAACCAGCTGGATAACAAAGAAGCATTTCATCGCATTAAGAGGTTGCTTATTCAGTTTCATTCACAGGTATTACAATATTTTTTTATGCTATTGAACAATCAAGCACCAAATAAGATTTATTTTAGTAAGCGCTCGTTTGCTTTGTACTTTTGAAAGTCTACAAGAAACTATTAAAAAATGACATAACTTTTATAGGAAAGCAGTTCCAGGAGTTTGCAACTTAAATTTAACACATTAATTGATAGTTTTACACGTAACTTTAAAAAGGAAATTAAGTTATATATCTTATGAAGTGGGTATGTTGTTTGGAGAGGTATTGAATGCTTGATATGAAGATTTCAAATCACATTAAACTGATTACCAGGGTCAAGGCAAAGCAAGATTTAAGACACATACATATCTGTTATCAGAGGTATGTGCTAAACATATCGAAATATTTCACTGTTTGGATCCATATACAAATTTTGAAATTGTATTTTGTGTTTAAGGAAAAATGCAATAATAAGAATAAGAAATGTGTCAATTCTTAAATCATAAAATAATTAGTTTTTATTAGTTTTAGTCAGATAAGAGGAAATAAATGTGGGTAATTTTTGAACCCTCATGTAGACATAATCTTGATGTGTGAATATGGGCATCCTTCATAAAAAAATAAAGCATCTAGGACAGTAGGAATAAGCAATAATGTGTAACTAAAACAGTATATGCTGCCTTTACTAAACTGGCATTTTAAATACTGCAAGAAACAGAACTGAAGAACTAATAAGACTGCATGCAAAACACATTTCCGTACATGCTATGTCGCTGAACACACACTCCAAAGAGCACACACCTGAACTGAAACGTGCCATCTGTACTTTTGAACTCGTTCCATTCCTCTTAGCCCTACTTTAATTAAACCTCATTAGCTAGTCAGGGCTCCCTGTACACTAATACTGTTACTCTGATACAATTTGGCCTCTGCTTTTAGCTTTAAGTGCACGCAGTTACCTTAATCAAAATTGTCAGCTAAAATGAAACTACGGCTCGAGTAATTAAATTTAATTGGATCGTGTCACTTCTCATGTTGCCGGTGTTTTGATCCTTGTTGAGTGTTTGCTGCCTCCACTCCATACTGGGCTTTATTACGTCCTGGCCCCTTTCGACCTCGCCAGAACCGAACACGTGAGACCACGACCCACCGCAGAACGCCGCTTTTAAGTGCAGAGGTACATATATAATTCGCCATCATTTGGGCATCTTTTTTGTTTTGTTTTTTCTGTGCAATATCTGTTAGTGCTTGTTGTGTTGAGGATCACAGTTGAGGAGGTGAAAACAGAGGAATTAAAGCTGCTTTCACGATGCAAGAAAAACAGCTGTTTCATGTTAACAGAGGTATTTTTTGCTGGTAGGGAGTTCAAAATACAAGAATGCACTGCCTGCTAAACTTCCCTGCGCCTTTTCTCTTTGTGGGAGGTTAAACACGTCTGTTGAGGAAGTTTGCGTTAAATAATCCAATATATCTTTGAAGAATAGTTCTTAATGTTCATGATTTTTCTGGGGGGCTTTTTCATGTCAAGGCAACTTTTGAAATTCAGACAACTTTTTGTTGGGAATATTCCCCAAATCCCATTTCACTCAGCTCCCACAAATGTCACTTATTTGACAGCGGCGGGGATGAAAATCACCGCCATCATCTCTATAAAGTGTGCTTAAATGCAGAAGGAGCTCGCAGAGAGCCAAAGGTGGAATAGCTTTCGCCGAGCGTTGGCTTCGCAGGCAGGTATTTGTGTTGCCAGAGGAATGAAAACCCTAAATGGAGTGGTCAGGATGGGCCTGGCAGCACTGGAGTGACCTCTTCACCTCCACACCGGGAGAGAATATGGGGGGGGGGATTGAACATGCAGCCATTCCACCTGAGGCAGGAGCAGCAAAATCTTTATTCACCGAGAGCCGCTCGCTGTTAAAGCACATTGCCTTTCAATCCATTAGAGCTCACCGTCTCCTTCCCCTTCATCACGCGGCGCAGGCTCCTAATTTGACAATGACAAAGAGCCACTTGCAGATTTTAAATTTCATAATTTTAATCTGTCAAGTCTGACATTTAATTAGTGGCTCCCTAACCTGTGTCTGCCTCGCTCTCTGAAGGGCACCGTTTGTTCCAAGCGCCGCCGCGCAATCTCTCGGCAGACACGAAGAGCGAGTGGATTAATATATATGTACATTACCAGCTGCCGCAAAAGACAATACAAAGAGGGGGAGGCCATTAGGGCCTAATACAGACAGATGAGGTTAATAATATTTGGGAAGTGTTTCTCTATTAAGCAGTGCACTGATTAAGACCCTGAGTGGGATCCCCCTCCTTCATGAGGCGCTGATTGGGAGCCGGGGCCGCCTTTTGTTCCCGCTCCTGGGAAGGAGCCGCGGAGAAAGAGCAGACGGGAACAATGTGGGCCGACTACGTGTTCCAGATCACAAAGAGGGCTGGCTTAATGAGAATCTTTACAGATCTGGATGACGGTTTTTAGGATTCCAACATCTGTTTGCTTGTTTCAGCCCAACAAGCAAACGGATGGAGATGGGAACCTTTCAGCTCTCCAGCTGAGGGAAGAGCTCAGTGATTGGGATTTCTTTCCCCCCCCCCCGTAAGATAATATTAACACGCTGACCTCATTAATTTATTTCTATCGTTATGCATCTTGAAGCGTGTCCGTTCTGCCCATCAATTGGAGTTTTAAAGTCTTCGACTTGCAAAAAGAAAGTTTTGGAAATCTCAGTGTCTGCTGTGGTGGAGCTGCAACACTGTGAAAGTAGCAGCTTCTCTAGCTTTTTCATTTCTAACTTAATAAAATATCTGTTTGTAACAACAACCCAATTCAGATTTTTTTTCCACTGACATTTATCCAGATTTTGTCCATTGCTCTAACGCCACAAATTCCCACAAACACAAACTTCAATATATGATTCTCTGATTTCATGTGATGACCAAAGAAAAGCAGCACAACTTTGCAAAGTGGAAGGAATATTATTTGTGCATTCAATTGCTTAAAAAAGTTCAACCTGAAAAGTGTGGTGCGCTATTTTTCCCTAATAGCCTTGGTCTGACTTGGCTGTGAGGCCTTTTGCGGGACGTCTCAACTTGTAACTAGAGACAGAAAATATTCACAATTCTTCTTTGCAAAGTCAAACTCATGTAGATTGGAACGTCAGTTTTTTAGGTATTGCTTGAGGATAGGCTGGGCTTTGACTTGGCCATTTTATCAAATTAATATGCTTTTAAAACACTTCATAATTGTAACTCTGACTGTGTATTTGCAATTGTTTTCCTGCTTCTTAATCTGAAGTCAAAAGTTTGTTTCTGTGGTCGTCCTGTATTTAACTCTATCCATCTGCCTATTGAATATGATTGGCTTCTCTGTTCCCCTATCATTATGCTGCCACCATCATGTTTCGCAGCGTCCTTGTGTTTGCAGCAAGGCATCGGCGTGCCGAACTCGACACCAGGCCCTGCTTGAGCCATTCTGACAGAGCTGTGTGTGCTCTGTGTTGTCTGATTGGTCAGGAGTTGGTGCTGTGCTTTATGTGGAAATTTGTTTGAACAGCGATGTTGATATTTCTCTTCAACTACTCCACTTTTGAAGAAGGCTCATCTGAAGCGATGAGATATTATGTACATTTGTACAACTCTTCACTAAATAACTATAATAATGTGACTAGTGAATGGTAAATAAGATAAGGTGTGAAAATAATGGGATTAGGGATAAACGCCTTTACAGAAATGAACGGAAGTCGATACAAAGTCATAATAGGGATAGTAACACAAACGTGTCCCTATTGGGTCAGGAGGGCTGCTGGTGCCGATCTCCAGTGAACGTTTCGGGCGAGAGGCGGGGTCACACCCTCGACAGGTCGCTAGTCTGTCGCAGGCTTCTAACCGACTGAATATAATTTAATTAAATTGAGAGAATGTGAAACGGAGGAATCAATACACTTGCAAGGCTGTGCAACTCTGAATGACACGTTTCTGGCGAGGTGGAGATCCTCCTGCTCCTTCCAACATGTAAAAAGTGTCGGTGAGACAGCAGAGGTGGATGAAGGGAGGGAGGCTTTTCGCTCATTCTGGGAGTGAGATAGCAAGAGTGCAGATGTCTTCCTGAGGCCCACTAGTGGCTGCTGTGTGCCTCTTCAGCTTATTTGACAGAGGGATTAAGCTGGTGACAACAACGTAAAAAGAAAAGATCATTAAACGCTCAGAGAGAGCAGAGCTAGAACCTCTTCTCATTCTGGACAGAACAGCACTCACATAGGATGTACACTGTGGGATTTTTGTTTAATACGGTTCTGTTGAAAGGTCATAAGAACCAAATCCCCTCATCGGAAAACTTTTGTAGTGGTTTGAATCCATTCTGTTCTGTTTAAGAGGCTGAAGCTAATGCCTCGTCTGATGGGAGCAAACACCTAAGCAAGCATCTGCAATCTAAATTCAATTTCAAATACAAACAAACACCATGCTTTATGCAACTGGCCACAAAAGCCAAGTATTTATATGGGAAACGGGAGTCAGAGGGGATTTTGTCATCAATTATTGTCCATAAAAACAAGTACTGAGATTGTAGCCTATAGGAGATTTATAGAATATAGAAATAAAGGGTTTTTAAAAAAGAAATAAAAACATTGTAACAGTTTAAACAAATGATTTTAATGTTTGATGTGGTCCAGTGGATTTATAGATTTGTGTTCCCTTTATATTTGCAATATGTGTAAATCAATGTTTAGGGAAAACCCTTAAATTTAGACCTAATTTAGGGGTTTTAGGTGGCTATTAGTGGTCTAAATGAAGACAGCTGACAAACATACAATGGCGTGCACTAAGTCTGAACTCAGGATCTTTCAGTTCTGAGCACACTAATTAAACAACATGCACTATTAATAGTTAATTGTTTTTTATTAGCCTGTTAAGTAATTAATCATCTTAGGATCCTTTAAAGCTACAAAATGTAGCTTAAAAAAGGATGTGGTTTTTACATATTAGTTAAAACTGTTACTTTTTTGTGCCAGTATAAGACAATCTGTGGGACAAATCAAGTGCCTCTCCTTTCTCCAAAGACACTTATAGGAGGGCCTTAGTGCTGTAACTCATGCTTGTGTGCGCGTTGCTCACACATTCCCCTTTGCTCTCAACATCTTCCAGATGAAAGAACCTGCCATGAACACTCAGGCTAGTGAGAATAGCCACAGATGAAGGTGGTAAATGTTTTCTTCCTGTAATGATAAGTTGTTTTTAGCAGCACATACACAAAGTGATTGAGAGAACTAAGACACTCCCTCGGGCTCTGATTGGTTGTTTCTTACCAAGTGCATTTCTGTAGATTGCTATAGTAGCTCAAGGAGAAGGTGGAGAAGCTTGATTTTTTTCCACATATCTGTCCCATATTATTCTGTCACAACAAAGTAACAGTATCAGAAAATTATATAAACAACAAATATTTTGATATGACACTGTCATAAACATGACAACACCTGTCTTTATGAATGTTTATGACTGTTGTCATGAAGTGTCATTTGGTAAATAATGACACTTTTAATACAAAGTTCCAATAAAAGTTGCACTAACAGTCACTAAGTTTAACAGTCCATTAAACTTTGCATTAAAGTTTACATTTAAAGAAGCGCGCGTCATGTTGCGAACATGACATCATGTTCGTAACAGATGTTATGTCATGTGAGTCTTAAGCACGCCCCTTCAAATAAAGGGTTACAGATTTATTTTTTAAGTTACATTTCGTAGCTTTAAAACACAAATTGAGGTGCATAAAACACACAATTTTAGCAATGTGAACACAATAAAATTATTCAAACATAAAAAGGACAAATACATGGACTCAAGCCTGAACTTGAATATTCAACACGGATTCTTTAAAAAAACAGTACGAGATTTGTTAAACAAATTTAAATTCTTAGATTGCCCCAAAATCATGTATTATTTCATCTTGAGAAATGGATCTTGCTACACCCTTAATGACTACACCTTGAAGGTTCATAAAGTAAAGTTTGCATAAACCTGACTGTATTGATGTTGTGGTGTTTAAGATGATGGACGTCCGCTTTGTTCTTCATCCTTTTTAAGATTTGTCATTAGCTCTCCAGACCAAATACTCTGGATGAATTTCAAATGAAGATGCCAGTTTTGGAATCTACCTCAACAAAACCTTCCTTTAATAACTGAACTATCTCTTTAAGACGGGAGACACAATAGGACACAGCTGCTGAAGTCTTATGAAAGATTTGTGCGTATGGCTGTTGTAGCATCTGGATGTCGGCACACATGTGCAAATCAGCTGCCTGTTGTTTTTTTCCTCTTAAGAAGAGGTTGCTTGAAGCTGAGTGGAGTCCGTCACCCTTCACCCAAATCCGTCTCTCGACTCCCGTCCCTTTTTCTTGCGAGACGATATCTGCGGACGCACGCTTTGTTGTGCGTGTGCAGGAAACTTAGGATGCACGCCTGTTTGTGTTGCCTCCTCTCTCCCCTGACAGCCCCGGCAGAGAGAATCAGAGAGCCGGATGAGATAATCACATGAATAAAATGCAGCCGGTAGCTCATTACAAACCCTATTATTCATTAATTAACATTATTAAAACGCCTAATAGACCTCAGCACTCCTCCCAAAGCCCCCCCCCCCCCCTTCCCCCCCTGCCTCTTTTCAACTAGGTCCCTGCTCCTCGGTCCCTCCTGTTTCCCCCAACATGAAAAGAATAAGCACATCAAACGAGGCCTGGTTTCAATGTGTCGGGGATTTGCAGGTGTAGGATCACACTGATCCGGCTGGGGAGCTGCTCGACGGTCGCACAGCCTCGCTCTTCGGCCCCGCCGTGACACACGCCGCTCGCCCCATGCCATAACAAACTCCTCATTAGGAGTGGGGAGAAGCCCGGGCTGTGCGCCTCCTAATTAGATCCCCGTCTGAAACTTTGTAGCCCCCCCAAACCCTCCCTCATCCTTCCACCCACTCATCCCACCACGCTTCTGTGTCCCCCCTTCATCAGAGGGAGAAAGACTGCTGACATTTATGGAGGCAAGTTTAATCAACTGTTTATGCAAGGGGACATGAAGGAAAGTTTATGTCTGTGATATGTGCATACAAAGGGGAACGCGCGCTCCTTTGGCGCTTTAAAGAACCCGAGCGAGCCGATGGCGTGACACATGAACCCGACGCCGTTGTGTTTTTATAAGTTTATCCGCCACCGAACTGGGGAATATTGTTCATTTGATTCCTGCGTCGTCTCGCTGTTGCGGTTCACGAACCAAACTGCAAAAATTCATCCTTGATCTGCAGAATTGTGGGCTGATTAATTTGGTTACATTGCGCAGGCCGGAACTCAAATGAGAGAATAAAATCTATCAAAAGTTTTTAATTTCATCTCGTGAGAAACAGATGTAGAAAAAAACAAAACAAACGCATAATATATGTTCATTTAGGGGGAGGTGGAAAAATTGGGTCCCCAAAATGTAATGATTGTGCATATTTAACAAACAATACGCCGTAGTTAAACATTAATGCCATAATTTAGATAAAATCAGTTTAATGTGTCCAGGGAAAAGAAACAGGGGGCATTATTCCTCATTTTGTTCTCATTATTTTCAAATAAACAGGACACTATGAGCGGAAAACGGCGGCTGAACAGACAAATGATGAATATGTAAAAACTCTCAGAGATATTAGCGCGTTCTCTGATTACTTTTCTTCTTCTTAAACACTTGATGTTCTACTCGAATCGTGACCCGAAACGGGATTTTACTGGAACACAATATCTGTACCATTAAGGGAGTCTTTTATCATGCCAATAGGGACACTGGCTCCTTTGTATCCTTCACTGGAGTCTTTGCACATTAAATGACATTAATATTTCTATTTGTGGCTCCATATTTATATGTAATGCAATACAGCGCATGCATATTATATAACAGTTAAAATACATATTTTTCTTGGGATATTTGATATTGTAATACATTTTTTTGTAACTGAACTATTTTCTGAAACACAGCCCCAGAAATCCAGATGGATACAAAATCTCCATAAAGGAAAGAAATTTGGTTATTTATCCTAACAAAACGCCTCATCACAGTCCCAGTGATATCATTGGCCGCATTTAAGACGGGAAAGACTTCCTGCGTATCGTTCCTCTTCCTTCCCCTCACACGAGTGATGCTTCCTGACATATAAATCAGGAAAAGATGTGGCTAAAGAACCTCCATTCCTTCTCTCTTTCCTCCTTCCCTTTTTCTCTCCTTTCCTGATTAAATCCGCTGCTCCCTGTAGGATTATTAGGATTCTAATTCAATCTGAATTTCAGGAACTTGTTTGCTTGGTTACCTGTCACAGCGCATCAGCTTGTCATATTAGTGGTGATCGTTGGCTCTACCTAATCTGCTTTAAACAATTTCATTGGGTGCTGGTCTATAAATCATCCCGTAATGGGATTGACACGCGCTGGCTTAGCTAGGTAAACAAATCAGCTTTGTTTTATGTTAGGCAGCAATGAACTTGGCTTTATCAACTTCCCATCGATTCACACACACCGCAAGGTCAACTTCTCTGCGGCTGCTCATCAGTGGGAGTAGAAGAGGGGCGATTGGGGGGCTTTGGGGGGGTCAGCGCGCCACAATTATAATATGTATCAAACAGGAGAGGAGAAGGCCCATCAGAGCTCGCCACCACTCCGCTTTTCTCCAAAGCGTTAATTCATTTCTTATCAAAGTAAAGGCATTTCAAAGTAAGGCTTTGCGGCATTGGAGGGGAAGTGCTCTTCATAGGAATTTGAAAGAGAAAATAAAATGAGTTTGTAGTTTATTGACGGGAAGTCCCACAGGCTGCTTAAAAACTCATTGGCTTTCAAAACTAATTCAGACGTGCTGATTAACATCTGAAGGCTGTTTTTTTTTCCCCACTTAAAAAAAATAAATTAATTAATTTTAAAAAACTCTGGATGGTGTTAGGGTTGGTATTTTTGGAAATACTGACAAACTGAGGGAAAAGTTCTTGTTTTGGCCTGTTTAGGAATGGCTATTCCAATCTCATTTGAATTCAACTCACTGCGAATCTCAGCTTGAATATTGCATAAACAGATCAACTGTGCATACAGCAAAAGGCATTACCTTAAACTTCAGTTTGGTGCAACATTCTCCACAATCACTAACATTTAGTCTCCCGCTGTAAGTGTTTTAGCAAAAGCTTTAACAAAACGCTTTGCTACAAGTTGAAACTGCTGAGTCTTTAACAGCGTTTAGTGGGGATTTCTTTAGATCAAGACATTAAATAAATGGCTGGAATCTCCGACCAAATTCAGCTCTCGCATGTCGGAACGCAGTTTCTGACTCTGTGCTTGGCACTAAGCAAGTCCAACACGAAGCTACAGAGGTTATTTCTGTCTTATGAAGGTGCTTTCACACCAGTAATGTATGGCTCAAGCTGACCAGAGTTTGTTTCCTCTGGTTAATTGGACAAAACTCAACTCAGGCGTGGACCAAGCAAACTAACTCAGGCCCACTCGAAAGCACAGATCAAACAAATGGATCAAACCGAAGCGACAAAGTGGACCAAGGGTAAGAAGCGACATCACTTGTCTTGTGAGTTATGGAAGTAAATAGAATCTGGCACATTAGGATGAGAAAATGAGCAAAGACTTCATGGTAAACTGTCCAGATCCAAAAATATACAGTGAGTTCAATTAAAATGAATCTCACCCTAAACCCTCGCTAAAGTAAAACGCAGCCAAATTCAATTTATTATGCTAGTCGGTGAAACAAAAACACTTGCAGAAATACCACCTATTGTATCACGTCTACTGCAATGTTGGCCACATATGGCTAACTGGGAGCGAATTAAAATAAACTATAAACCAAGTTATCAATGAGTCATGTCAAAACCGAGTGAAAACATGCTAATCTTAGCACAGCACAAAAGCAAGCTGTGCTGTGAGGCCCTATTTCTTAGCTAGGCTAATCCTGGTGCAGTTGAAAGCATGATCTGCAGGAGCAAGATGAATTTGTTTGAGGTTTTAAGTATATGTGTTTATACAAATTCAGTTTAATAAAGATAATTTAATGTTTTTTTACAAGATGAAATTAAACCCCATCAAAAAACCTATTGGTGCAAAACATGTAAAAGTCCTTTCTTTTCACCCAAATACCTTTTTTGCAAGGATGACACTGAACATGATTTTTTGAGGCATTTTCTCTTTGTCGGTGCAAAACGAAGACTGCAGATCCAAGACTGAGCAAGAATATTTCCCAAAGACAAGCAAATTATTAGATATCATTATTATTGCTTCTCGTCCCAAAGCTGGCTGATTTGAAGGCAGAGAAAACGCAGATATAAACAGTTGACCTATTCAGCAGCATGTCATGAGATCTTTTCACACCAATACATCTCCCTAATGCAGGCAATTTCCTGCAGCTTTTCACCCAGAGAGGGGAATTGACCTCTGTGGTCAAGACTTAAAGCAAATACTAATGTTAGCCAATAAGGAGGGATTAGGTCAGTCAAAAAGTTATGTGAACTAAGTATCTGCAAAGTGTGTCAATAGGAATTCTTAGAATAAGTCATTAGATCTACTTATTCTTTACTGGTTATGTGTGATGTAACAGAATGGTATTTTTAAAGAAGCACTGCTTTCCAAATGTATTGTATTCCTTGAATTTCTTAAGTTACAAGCACAAACCTCAATGGATTTTAATTTATTTTATTTCACAGACGATCGCAAAACAGGAAGCGTGTTTTTTTTAAATCTTGGCAAACAGAAATAAAAAAATGCATAATGTGTTCAGCTATATTTACTCTGATAACTTTAATAGTTTTTTGGGGGGGAGGGGGTTGCAATTATTGGTAACAACCAAAGTTAGAAGTAGCTTGACTGTGTCTAATTAAACTTTAGCATAAATGCTACTCAGTAAAGGCCATTATGACAAAATCCAAAAGATTGTCATTCTTTAAACTGTTCACTGCTAAGTGTGAAGATTTAATATATGGTATTTTTTTTTCCTTTTCAAAACTAGTTCACTGTTCCGCTAAACTGAACCAAAGCGTTTTAATCAGAGAAGCCAATAAACGACCCGTATTTATGGATGTGTCACAGAAATCCAGCTCCACAAATCGACCTGCACAACATCCACCGTGAAACACGACACGATTAATCAGCACTGATGGTCAAACACTGGCCTACTCAAAAACTGCAATGTCTACCGGAAAATAGCATCTGGGGAAAACATGGTGGTAAAAGTATTATGCTGTGGGGAGATGTCTCTTCCTTCCCGCTTTGCCATTATCCACTACTTCGAATAAAATGCACTGCCATATTTCAAATGCTCTCACAAAAAGAGACATGCACTGCACAGGCAGCTCGGTTTTGATTCGGCTGCAAGGTGATATCAGGTTCCAGCTTTGACCCGGCTATGTGTGGGCTAAGCTACGTTCACAATGCCGTGCGCCAGGTGAGGCGGTGGAGGGGGTTCGGATGAATACGCATCTGCCAACGTGGCTGACAAGTCATCCGAATCAAACACAAACATGTCAAAATCTGCGCGCTGACGTGTTTGTTGGAGCCTTTTGTGTTTTGCAACATTTTACAGGGAGGAGATCACAACTCCAAATCACAACTGGCACGTTGAGGCTAATCTTTTCAATTACCCGTGTCTCTGTTATCTGACTGCGATGGGCTCTCGGGCCTCTGATAGCGCCGCTGCATCCGAAGGCGCCTTGTTGACAATGAGACGTAAACAAGAAGGTGGGAGGGTGGCGGTGGAAGGTGGAGGTGAGGAGGGAGGACTCACCCAATCCTCCAGAGGCCTGGAGGGGAAGCCGCACAGCCCAAACTCCTTTCACTCCTGAGCTGTGAGAAAGCAGCTGCCTTTAAGGCTGCGCTCAGGAGAGACTGACAGCAATTACAGCTTTCTCCTGCTTCCCACTTCTCTCTGAGCTCGCAAGACAGAGAGAGAGAGAGAGAGAAAGAGAGAGAAAGAACCACTCGAAGGGAAAACCACGAGAATGAAAACTCCTCTCCCTTCCCCCGCCCCTCCCACCTTCCTCCCGCGTCTGGCAGAGAAAGACATTCATGTATACCTCTTAGTGAGGCAGATTGTTTACTTTGAGTGATGTGCTATTATGACAGTTCAACAAATCAATGCTACACAGGTTTTTTAGGCAAACACAGGAGTTGGGGAGTAATCCGGTTGTAAATTATTAATCCTTGCAGGGCGGAAAGTTGCAACACAGAAGCATCTCTTAACACACTCCATCCTGACAGTTGAACTGCGGTGCCAAAACACTTGACAGTGTGCACTACTTTAGATTTGTTAAGGAGATTCCGGGACTGAGTCAAATTCAAAGGAGATCAGATGGGAATGGTTACCTGCATGGACTGCATGACACTGAAGCTCTGAAAGGCTTTTTTAAAATTCTCTGAATATTTATTTACACAGAGTCTCATTTGATGCTCCTCTCGAGCGTCTTTGCAAATTTCAGGGATGATCGCCGTGGCATTTTTATTGCCCACAGGACACTGGGTGTCCATGACTGAAAATAAATAAAGAAGAGTGACTAACTGACAGCTCATAACCATTTTAAAGTCAGAAACAAATCCACTGTTGTTGCAGAAATGCGCTCGCGTCTCCGTTCTGCTCCACTTTGCTTCTTGGTCACCCCACCACCCCTCACCGCCTCCCGTGTCAGCGGTCAGTTCGGGGATCACGAGGTGAAGAAGAATCAGTTTGGTATACATATTACTCTCTGTCTCCCTCCATTCTTGTCTCCCGGTGGATGACAGGGCCTGTCTGAGCTAACCTGGTTGGAAAGTGACTCTAATTGTCATCTCCACAGACAAGGTTCTGCAGCCTTCCTGGAGGCACAGGCGAAATATACTTAGCCACTTCATCATATAGACAGATCCCAACCATCAAGGCGCCCCGCTGACTTGGACTTTTATGCAAAGATAGACTTTTTGAAACGGCAGGTCACGTCATCCTCTCCTTAGCATGCATGCATAATGAAAATAAAGCCTTTTTACGTCCTGCCTGAGACACAAGCATCTGACAGGTAGGGTTTGAGGGTTCAAGGGAACATATATATTCCCTACCTCATCTGCTGGACCTGCGCTGGATATAAATGATTGGATTAGCTGGGGAGAGAGTTTGATCCTCTGCAACATTAGTTTGAGACCAACGGCGTCTCAGCTGTAGCAAATCTTAATGAAAGTAAATTGAGATGACTTCAAAATATTTGGAGCACCATTTCACAATACAACCACATGACTATATAATAAAATAAAATGCCTCTTTTGATAAGACGGCGCTAAGCTCCTTTTCCAAATAAAACCAAAGACATATGAGAGAATACGCAACAAAACAAAGGAAGTTCAACACAGCCAGTCTAACATTGGTCACTAATGTCCAGCATGTGAAAACTACAGTGCAGTAGTTTTCACAACTGCACTGAGTCAGGCAACCCCCCCGCCCAACATGCAGAAACCAACATTTTTATTTTTTTCCCATATTTTTCAGAACGTTTTTTTTGCAATCCTTTGTCTTTAGTCTCTGTATAATTCATAAACATCCTCGCTAAATGGCTACACATTTTGTTCTGAAGAACAATTTCTTTCAAACTACAAAAATATTTTTCTATATATACGTTTTATCAATGATAATTTAGACATTTCTCAGAATTAGCAGGCATCCCTCAGGGGAAATTCAAAGCCCAAAAACTGCTGTGGACAGATTACTGCTTTTATCATGAAGCACTCGGAGAAAACGCACCATGATCTCTTTGTTTTCGGCTCCTTTTAACCAGCTTCGCCCCCCCCCAGCCCTCCAGCCTCGCTCCTCACCCTGTACAACAGATTTCAGCTGTTGCCCCCCCAAAGGTGAAATTGCTCCTTCTTTTGTACGCAGCACACTCAGCCTTTGAATGCAGCCTGTGAATGCCTGTGGGCTTATAAATCTGCTCTGAGAGGGAAAGAGAAAGTTAAGCTGTCCAATTGAATTGATTGAACATTCATGAAACTAAAAGCGCGCCCTCCCTCCCTCTGTCCCTCCCTCCTCACATGTTGAAATGACTTCCAGACATCTCCAACTTCCCGAATGGAGCACAGCCGTGAGGATCCCTACCTTACAGTCAGGTGCTGAGCTGTTGCCCTGCAGGCACAATTCAATTGTTAAATCTCTCATGAATTGAGCAGGAGGGTGGGGTATGTGTGTGTGTGTGGGGGGGGTGGGGGGGGTGGGTTCACTTTACAGCTCACAACCATTCACATGCATGTTTTAGCTTTATTGGTATAATTGAGCAATTATTTTACCACGCATCTTCCTTTCTTTTTGTAATTGTGCTACCTTCATTTTTCAAGACCATATGGAAAAAGAAAAAGGTCTTTATAAGAAAGAAGTTAGCATACGTTTTATCCCCTATTCAGTGCAATAAGTGCTCATTTTGGCAGTCTTAAAGGAAAGTTGCAGGCATGTCATGTAATCAAAATTCTTTATTGCTTTCGCCTGACGACACACTTAAACAAAATGAAATCCGAGGGATTCTCATCTTATATCAGAGTCTGTATAACATCAGACATGGAGAGATGGCAATATTGAAAGCAATTTTCTCTGTATTTATTCTACAGCGAGACCATTTCTGAAAGAAGATCTAATCAGAATGGATGAGTTCTAATCAATACGAGCAAAATAAGTTGCACGATGCGAACAGGAATGATGATTTCTTTAGTACTTTTTGGGCTGAGTGACTCACTCGGGGCATGGGGGTGTGCGCTGTCAGATTTGCTCCACTAAGAGCAACGGAGCATGCGACGCACCAGCGGACCACGCTGTCCAACCATCACACCGCGCATCGTGTTCCATCCGACGGCTGCAGTCACAACCACAGACCGGCAGCGGATCGGACAGCTGGGAGACCTAATCATTATTTGGCAGTAGCAGCGAAATCAGCAAAGCAACCCCCCCCCCCCCCACCACTCCAACATCCTGGCTGCTCATCACATTTGAATCATCTGCAATTAGTTTTGTTTTAATAACACTCACAATTAAAGCCTCTCGACCCCAAACCCCCACCACCCCGGTTTGCATAATTCATGACGCAGCAGCGCCGATGTCAGAAATCAAATGCGGCAAATTAGAAATAACAAGTTTGAGACAGTGTGATTCAATTAAGATCCGGGGAAACATTGGACCATGCATAATTGAGGGGCCGGCAAGGCACTGCTCATGTCAGGCCTGTCAGACGCTGCTGCAGCTATTGGATTTGGCCTGTCACACACACTCAGATCAATCCAGTAAAAATTACAGGTTACATTGATTTCTTGTTTTTATTTGTGAGGGCCGGCGAGTGCAAGACGTGGATTAATCTGTCCCTGCGACTTCCATGCATGTGCATTGCACAGTTGTGCACGCGTTGACGTGTGAGAACGCTGCATGCGCGTTGTGGCGCGGCCCAAATCGGGATGCGTTTTCAGGAGGAGGAAGGAATCCGGCGGAGAGAGCTGGAGACACATGTGGAGCTCGAAGTTTTGCGTGTCGGGTCTTTTGGCTGCTGAGAGGGAGTTGAGACAGGCAGGACAGGAGAAAAACCACATTCTCATAAAAATTACAGCAATCATTACAATTGTATGATTATCAGAAGTAGCACCTTCATTTGAGTCTGTCAGTAACTTTGAGTGATTTCCAGAGCAGAACAGTTGACTTAAAGTGTTTTTACTGCCTGACCCTTTTGTAATATGTCATCATGTCACTCTGGAAGCACTTCAATGCATTTTGCTGAGATTTTATGCAACGTACAAACACTCAAGTGGTGTGTAAATAAAGAAGGAATAAAAATGTTTGCAAGCAAAGCTCAAGCTCAGAGAGACTGAATGAGGAACATCTGTGAACATCCATTTTCAAGACTCGCCACAGATTCTCAGTTGTATTCAGGTCTGGACTTTGACTGGGCCATTCGAACGTGTCAACATGCCATGATCTGAACCCTTCCTGTTTTGCTCTGGCTGTGTGTTTGGGGCCGTTGCCCTGCTGGAAGATGGCCCTCCACACTAATATTAAGGTTAAGTTTGGAGGATTTCCCAAACTTAACTTCATCCAATTTTTCAACCAGCTTCTCCGCAGCATGATGCCTGTGGAGAGCATCATGAATTGCTTGTGATCTCATTGCATTTGTGCGATATCTGTGTGTCAGCACAGCTTTCCCAGGACACTTCATGGTTAATTAAGACTTTGTATTTACCTTGCATAGTCAAACATGTCAAGCTGCAGATGTTGATTTTGCTCATCTCATCACTCATCACCTGCTCTCACAAACAAATGAGCAATACCTCGAGGCGCTGATAAAACTCAGCGGTGAACAACAACAAAAAAGAAACTCCACTCCGTCTTTTGTGCTTCTAATGATATAAAAATAAAAAGAGAGAAATAAGGCAGTTTTATTTGTGCTCGAGATAATCCACTTCTTCCTGTTGTGCATTCATCTGAAAGACTTTTGTTGGTTTTGCATTCTCCACAAACTGTGTGCGCATGTGTTACGTACAGAGAGCATATGCTTGGCCTTACATGCACTCCAATATGAAACACTTATAGGGTTTTAATCACATATTTCTTTTTTAAAAACTGTTGATAGCAAATAAAAATATAAAAAACTTTTTTTACGAGTTTGAAAACACTCTCAAACCTTTATTAAACAAACAATCTAACCACATCGCATAAAGTTCTCTGACTTAATGAGGTTTCCAAACTAAGTCCACATTACTATATTAACATTAACGCAGTGCAAGAAGAGGAGAATCGGGAATCGCTACAGGAAAGAAATGCTTGTTCATGGCATATTTTCAACACATTATTAGTTGTTGTTTTTTTATCAAAACGGGAAGAAAAGAGAAAACTTCCCGTCATTATTTTCAGATTCAGATCTTGCCGAATGGCTGCCTGTTTACGAAGGAAACATGTGTTTTTGAGCCGCCAGATGCAGCCACACGTTGCTTTCAGAGTCGGTAATTTCTGACTGAATAATCACTAATGACGGAGGACGAATAACTCCCCGAAGCATCATCTCCATCTCTCCTGTGACTGACTAATTGCAGCCAGACACTCTAACCTCTTCGTGGCCCATGTCCTGGCTCTGACCTTCGCACTTTTACTTCTCAAATTTGACCTCTCGCTCCTGCTTTCTTCTGCTTTATCAGGCTTTTCTAAATTGGCCACTTCTCCTCCTCCCCGCTCGACTTCAGCTAACCGAGTTCGGCTACTACGACATATGGGAAACTTTTTCAGACTGATTACTTCAATCTGATTAGGGGGAGTTATGTATTGGCCATTTAAGGCTGCTGTTGTGAACGCTGTGGCGCGGAGGCTCTCACTTGAATCCCCCTTACTCTCGCTGCCTCTTCTCAGCCGAAGCTCATCCACTAAAATCTGCTCAAACTCCTCCAGTTGTTCCAGCTGCCAAGGCCACTCTGTGAATAAAAGCCTCGCATGGTTTCCTAACTGGACAGTTCGAAAACACCACCCCCGCTCGGATAAATCTCGTGAGGTTTGAGCTTAGTTGGTTGATTTAAAAACAAAGGGAAACAGTGGTGGTTGAGGAGAAGCGGAAGAAAGTGGAACAAAAGAGAAGGGTAGGGTGGGGGGGGGGAATTCCCTCTGAATTTTGCATTAAGTTATTGCACTTGGTTTTGGTTCAACAAAAGGGAGAGTTGGCCCGAGGAGCTGATCAGAGAGGGTTATTAGAGAGTTTAGCCATCTCCAGACACAGGAGAGAAATGAGGCTTGTGGCTTTTGTGTTATCTAATCTCGTTTGCATTTCCTTTCAGCGTCATGAAAGAAAAACCTAATAGAGCGCTGATTGTGTTTGTTTGGTGAAATTCTCATATAGGACTGCTGTAGCTCGGTGCCTGCACAAATTTATTTTTTTGCATGTGTCTGTGTGTGTGCATGTGCTTAACTGCACAGTGCCGTGTGTAATTTATGAGATGATATATATCAAAACAAAAAAACAAACAAACAAAAAAATCTCCTGCATCCTCACATGTACTGTAATCCTAAAAGTGAAGGTGAATTCGTGCAACATCGCCACAACTTTCTCTTGACATCTTGGAAGCTCCGTTCATATCTGTGATTGATTGACTTGTGGAAGGAAAGCACGGGGCCGGATGACAAAAGAGACGGGGAATGGACATGGAGTGGATCTGACATGAGGAGTGCCAATGCTCTCATTGATCACCGCCATTGACATCCCTTCCAGAAATGGAGGTGGGTTTACAGAAGGCAGACAGCTGAAGGTTACGGCTTGCTGTCACAGCACTGTCCAATCACATTAAACATCACAGCGTTTGAAAAACTGCCTGCCTTCCTCGCATGATGGACACATGACAATCATCTTCCCTCAACTGCATCTTTCAGAATCCAACTCTGGGTGAGCTTGGTATGGTGTTTATAGCTTTATCTGAAAAATGTGTCAAATGGTGGCTCTGTTGAAAAGGTCAAGCCATTGCCGTCTGTCTCTCATCCATCTAGCTAGCTAGCTTACATTTTAGCTAGCAGCTGACGTCAAATGTTTTTTTCCTTCATTTTGCTCAGAAACTGCGACCAAGATCTTCATCTAATTACGCTAAGATTTTAGAGAAATGTTTGAAAAGGGGTAGTTATTATTTTCTGTGGACATCGGCAGAGGTTTTTACATAAAAAGTAAAAACAAACGCATTAGCTTAGCCCTGACAACGCCCACGGTGACCTTGGCTCCCTGGTTGTCGCACCCCAGCTTTAGCTCTTTCATAGCTGCGGTATGAACTATTTTATGTCCTCTTCTCTCTACTATGGGGGTTTTCTCCATCTTTGAAATCTAAGGTTGCAATTGTTTTGTAATCCTGGCTTAAAAAAAAGTGACTGTTATTGGTGGGTGAGAAAAAAATCTGGTGTCTTCATATGTTTGCTTACACAGAACTCACCCACATATCTTGCATTAAGGGTTTTGAAACAAAAATGTTTGTGGTCAAACACTTTTTAAAACATATTCCCATAATAGTGGTTATTTTTAGTTAAGAATAAAATTATGTTTGTCATTGTAAATGCTTAAAAAAACGATCCATGAAAGTGGATATTCAGTTTTGAAGGCACAAATCAAATCACTGCTCCAGTGTCAGAAAAGTGTACTTAAAAATTTGATATTAGCCTCGTAAAATAATGCAAGTATTTTATTTATGTTTCATACTTTGCCGTTAATGATGATTAATGATGTCTTTAGTTTTCTGTTTTCCACGTTTCACATTTTCTGGTACTGGAACTGCACATGGCTACTGCTGACTTTAGTTTTTTTCCCTTAAGGTCAAGCAAGGAAGGTGTTGGTGCTGGTAGCCAATAGACTCTTTGTGTTTATGATGAGGGGAAATGATGGAAAGGTGATTTAAGTAGACAGCAGGTCTGCTTCTCTTCAGTGCAAGCCTCTAGTCGACGGGCCATTAACAGGGGTGACAGGGAAAAGCAGCGGCAATCGCTTTGATTCTGATTTACACCGCCGCTGAAAAACCCAAACAAATTAGAGGAGCCAAATAATACACAGCAAGAAATAAATCACATTAATGATTGGGCTTTGAACGACAGTCAGACTTGAAAGGGAGTGGCGGCGAGGGCATCTGGAGGAGAAGATGGAAGATTATGAGATGATATTAGGAGCCGTCTTCAGAGAGAAAGCTGAGAACAATCAAGCGCAAGCAATAACGAGGAAAAGGGTCTTTGTTCTTTCTTTCTTTTTTCTCCTCAGTAAGTAGCATGTTGTTATTCAAGTCAACAGCCACTAGAATCTTGTTAGCAGGCCGAGTCGCTTACAGCTCATTAGCTGACAAAATCCTGAAATTCATAGCCAAGCTAGTGGAGCTTTTTTTTTGCCAGAATATGAAGAGCAAGATCATCTGAAATTATGTCCAAATGATACCGAACAACGTGATATCTGTTAATAAAGCTCAGACAACAGTTTTACCATAAACTATGTTTTACAGTTGAAAAGATTGTTACAGAATCTATGGATGATGCTTTAATAAATAAACAAATGGGGCTGCCCAGTGGCGCAGCTGGTAGAGCTGTTGCCTTGCAGCAAGAAGGTTCTGGGTTCGATTCCCGGCCCCGGTCTTTCTGCATGGAGTTTGCATGTTCTCCCTGTGCATGTTGGGCTGGGTACTCCGGCTTCCTCCCACACGGAGGGAGTTAATTGGCCTCTCCCTAGGTGTGAGTGTGAGGATGGTTGTTTGTCTTGTGTGTCTCTGTGTTGCCCTGGACAGACTGGCGACCTGTCCAAGGTGACCCCGCCTCTCGCCCGAAACGATAGCTGGAGATAGACACCAGCAACCCTCCCGACCCCAGTAAGGGACAAGGGTGCAGGAAAATGGATGGATGAAAGAAACAAAAAAATCAGCTAGTGTGATTCCTCATAAGATGCCTCAATATAACAAATACGAAAACTTTTGTCCATAATATAATATATAATATTTACTTGAACAGTATTAATGATCTTGTACCTCTCTTTATGACCACAATGCACCTGTCCTATGATTGCTACTTTAAGCAGGATAGTTCATCATGTCAAAAAGCTCAAATGATCCTAAGCTAATTCTTCTGCACCAACGACCCACAATTACCAAGAGCCCACTTTTAACAAATCCACAGCAACTGAATCTAAAGCCTTTCTCAAATGTATCACAAAAGGATTAGAAAATAAAAGGAGTCTCCAACCTTCTCCAACCTGCTATTAACAAGGCGTACCTATAAAGGTGCGCTCATAAAGGTAAGTTTCCAAAGAGAGTCTCAGCTCGCTGCTAGAGCAAGAGTGGGCAATTTGGTCATCTGAGAGTTCCTGAAAAAGTGTTTTTTCACCTCAGTGTGGAAAAAAAAAAAAGCTAGAGTTGGGGTGGCAAGGAAGCCTCTCAGGAAGAGGCTTTTCAGATTTAATACCAGGAGGAGGCCTAGAGGCAGACTTTACTGGAAAAGATACATCATTCAGCTGGCTTCAGTGCTCCCTTGAAAGTGCTGGAGGAGATGTCTGGGGATCTAGGATTGAAAACACTGCATCTGCAGCAAGGCCCTGGATAAATTGGAGAGGAACGATGGACGAGTAAATGGTTGCATGGACGAATGAATGAATGAATGAATGAATGGATGGATTTTAGGCAACTTGTAGCTTTAACTTTTTGGGAAAACTCCAAATACTGACTTCAACAGTATAGTTAGTGTCAGGATAACTACAACAATCTGTGAAATAAAGACATAAACCTCTGAAATACCACTGAAGAGATAAGAAATTATTTTGATGTATAATGTATAATAAAATTGGGAAAGTTGATAATATGAGAAGGTTTGAAGACATCACATAATCAATGGTCATTTTATTGCATTAACAAATATGAACAGAAAAAGTCGACTGAAGCTGAGAGTGCTGTGTGCTGCTAAATGAGCTAATCCACTGCGGCGTGGTTCTGCTGTGAATTTCCAGACGACAGCACAGTTAGATGATCGCATGATGCAATCATCTTTATTCCTGCTGCCTTGTTCAGCAAATGGAAGATAATCCACACTCAGGGCTTCCACTCTGACAGCTTCATATCGCACACATGCAAAAGTCATTATGCATTGCACTGTGTGCAAAATCTGTTAGCGAGCAGTGGCAATTACCTGAATTCAACTGATTTAATAAAAGCTAATACCCTCCCAAATAAGCTTATATTTTACATAGTCCAGAAGGTAAATGGATTGTACGTGCTATCATTTACACTAAGACACGGATTTATGCAAAAACATACACACATGATGAATCGCAATCATATAGTGCTTGGTTTCACCCCAGGTTTTAAAGAAAATGCCTTTGAATTCCCCTTCTTGTTCAGTTTTTATAATGAATTCAGTCACAACTGGGGCACAAATTGTGTTATGGCATGTCCTTTTAATGTCAACTGTTTTATCTTCCATGTAAATTATCCTAAAGGTTTTTTCTATGCTGGGAGTAACAGCAGGTTGTTCCAACCCGAACACAATTTTTTGACAATGATTAGAATGAAGCAAAGTCTTTCTTAAAAAGGTAATACAGTAGTGGAGAACTGTTTAAAGGTTTGGATTATTTTAAAGTGAGATTCTGTAAAACTATAATCAGTTATAATCACTTGCATAGAAGAAATATCCCTGTGGGTTTGAAAAAAAAAAAGTCAACAAATCCTAGTAGCTAGTCTATTAGGTGTTCCCGCTTTAGCCTATTTGTTTTGGCAGCTTAAAACACCTTGCCTTGGAAATGTTTAAATCCATTGGATATATCTCTATATGAACAGAAACAGATTTTGATCATGTCTCGTCTCAGAAGAGAGGAGACATGATCCTCTCCAAGTTTGTTGCTGTTTTACCAGATGAAAAAAAACACATACTATGCTAAAGTTACAATCTACATCAAGCTGCTTCATCGCCTGAGTCTTCTCAGTCTTTTTTGAAAGAGTTGTGAAATTCACAAATAAACCAAGCTGACAGACCAAAACTTCAACATGTACAAGTCTGAAGTTCTCAATCATTCTCCATTTTGTTTTGTTTTCAAGACCAGAGCTTTCAAGGGTAAAAAGTCGAACTGCTCACTTATATGAAATGTAAATTTGAATATAATATGTGCGCTTTTAAATTCAACTTGGAATCTATTGAGTACCACCTAATGTTTCATTAGTGACATTACAGCTGTAGATGTTTGACAAGTGGGGCTGCACAGTGGTGCAGTTGGTAGAGCTGTTGCCTTACAACAAGAAGGTTCTGGGTTCGATTCCCGGCCCCGGTCTTTCTGCATGGAGTTTGCATGTTCTCCCTGTGCATGGTGGGTTCTCTCTGGGTACTCCGGCTTCCTCCCACAGTCCAAAAACATGACTGTCAGGTTAATTGGTCTCTCTAAATTCTCCCTAGGTGTGTGTGCATGGTTGTTTTGTCTTGTGTGTCTCTGTGTTGTCCTGGCGACCTGTCCAGGTGACCCAGAACGTTATCTGGAGATAGGCACCAGCACCTCCTGACCCCACTAAGGGACAAGGGTGTTAGTAAATGGATGGATGGATATTTGACAAGCGCCACCTGGTGGCTACCCTCGCTCACTGGGGTGAACCCCAACATACAGGCACTGAGATGGGGGAGTCACCCCTCTGTCCTCATCAGACTAGCATTGGCAGGATTACTAGTTTCAGACAACTGTGTTTACAACTAGAAAGGAAAATATTGCTGGTTAGATTTTACAGAACATTACCTCAAAAATAAAAAAATAAAAAACTATCCCTTTAAATTAGGATGTAGCCAGAGCACACCTGTACTCCATGCCCTCCTCCTACTGAAAATGAACTAAGCTACATTGTGTAGATTAACCTGGAAAGATTTGGGAATTTGTGTCTGGATTATTTAGAAAACAGGTGATATAAATCCACATTCTAGCTGGCATTTGTGCAAGTCTTCCAGTTCAAACATCCAGTCCACCAGTAGCCCGGTCTTCCCTCTGGGGAGCCGGAAGACTGGATCCTGGGCTTGTACACATATCCACTCAAAAGAGACCAGCGTGCGCTGGAAGGCGGCTCCTGCATGGATGTGTGTGTTTTCTGTTTGGAGGGAGTGCATGAACAAAAAAAAAAGACTGCTCGCTTACAGCAGTGAGCAGCAGCCCCTCTTCTCTCTTGAAGAGGGACGATGCCTCCATTGGGTATCGTACAAGGAGGCGGGGTTTCAGAATGGGGCAGTGAACTGGAGACCTGCTGACCTGTTTATGTTTTTGTTAATGCACCACAGCATTAGCCTCCTGAATTCACAGAAACAGAAGCGTGATAAATTCAATTGGAAGGCTAAAAACATTTTTTTCTTTTCAAGTAAGCCGACTTCATAAATTGGGCGACTCCTAAGGGAAATTTAGGGAGATCAATTAATCGTCATATTACAGTTATGCTAACTGACAAGGAATGAACCCTCCCAGGAAGTTTTCAATAGATACCTACGAAGTAATTCAGTGACAAATGTGGTCGTTTTGACATGTATAACAATTAACAAACGATGCAAAACAAATCAAACCATCAAACCTTCTTCCCAGTTGTGCTTTGGAAGCATTCCGGTCTTCCTCAGAAGTTGAAACTTGGACTGCGGTTTGATGTCGCATTAAAGGTACCAGCGTTCCAGTTCACATAGTCAAACAAGGTGAGATGCTGACTTCACCTGTGCTTTCTGTATGGTAACACCACTTTTAATTTGTCCAGCTTAGAGTTGAAGACGCTACATGTAACACTGACATGCTACATGTAGCACTTTCACATGCGTGTCTTGTAAAATAAGCATGTTTGCACCTCAGCTTCCGACTGCTGACGCACGGGGCAGCCATATTGAAACTCGAAGTCAGCTGGTGAAATACTCTGACTTTCTGAGTGAGAAGTCCTATTTCAGGCAGTGTTTATTTTTATTTTATGGCATTGCCTTGCAGTGATTAGAGCTGTTGATTTGCCTCTTCGTGTGGTTTTACATTTTCTGTCCAGTTTTTCCAGGTTCTCCAATTCCCATCCACTGTTAAACATGCATCTTAGGTCATACGGAGGCTGTAAATTGCCGTTTGGTTTGTGGGTGTTTGTCTGGAGTTTATCTGCGTTTCCTGGTGTTGGACCGGTAACCTGTCCAGGATGAATCCACACATTTTACCTCAAGTAAATTCAGAAGACAAACAGATTCAGTTCTTATCAATAAGTGAATTACTACATAATTCTAATATATTTCAGTCATACAAAAAGAACAAAACTCTCTTCTTAATCTTTATTATATTAAAATTTAATTTAGACAGATAATTAGTGAAAAGTCATCTGCTTAAGATAAGCTAAACAATTGCGTTGGGTCATTGATTTTGCAGCAATGTCCCCCCCGAGTAAACATCTGCAATGAAAGGACGACCTCGTTTTGTGACGTTTCTTCAATTGGTGATTATATTTGGTCAGTGATGATTCACGACAAAACCGAAGACCGCTTTAAGTCTGTGCTGTTAGAAACATGTGGTGAAAGTTAAGGTTCACGCTGTTAAAACGTGGCTAAAAATCAGCTCAGTGTTATTGGAGGTTAACCAAAAGCTTTGATGCTGTTTTTTCTTCCCCTGAACTACAAAGATGAGGTTTGCCTAACTCAGCTCATTGAATTTAAATTAGAAAAAGTCACGTCAAATAACATAGCTCACTTATTTAAATTAGAAAATGTTGAGCGAGAATAAACAATAGCAGAAGCGGCCGGGAGATTTCTCATCTTTTAAATCCGTTATGGCATTTAGCTGCTTGATTGAGTCCTATTTCTCTCACTGTAACCTCGTCGGACTATTTTTCAATCATTTCACCCCATCCCGCTATTTAAACACAATCATCTTTCACTCCGCCGAGCCCTGACGGCGGGATTTGCTTACTTTACTCAGAGGTGACTTCCAAGATACACAAATAACACACAGGCACATTTACGGTATTTGTACAATCCATGAAGTGAAAATTACAGACTATTTAGATGAAAGGCAATTAGACAATTACAGCTAATGAGGCCAATCCTTTTCTTTCACCCTAGCGAGTCCACAGACTAATTATCAAATTAAAGAATGCTTCTTTTCTCCCCCTGACCCCGCGCTGTCGCAGAGGGAGGGGGCCTGTGAGAAGGCAAAACATTGGTCTGCTCTGTGCGGGCTGAGACTGGAGAACAGGCAGGCAGCATTTAGAGGCTGATGGGCGTATTAATCACCGCTTAAGTTAAGACAGCTTTACGGTCTGCAAGGCAGGAACGTACACACACAAATGTTAGGGGTGCATTCAGGCACTCCGGCAGCCAAACAGGAAGCGCGCCTGTACCCGCAGGAAGTTACCCGCACGACCAGCAGGATCCCGTGGGAAAAACTTCCACCTCTGCAGAGTGCAAAGGTCTGAGGGAAATCCACCTGACTTCCTCCAAAGACTTTGCGCTCGCTTTGTGCCGTGCGTGCGTGTGTTTACTCATGACACATTAATTCCTGCAGCTAAATAAGCACGTCAGTTACAATAGTGGGAAGTGATAAAGTGTGATAAAAGGCCTGTCTGGCAGCTTCCGCGAGTAAGGATCTGCTCGTCACTGTGCGGGCGAGCATCTGCGAGGCTTTACTCGGACTAATCAAACGGCGTCTGTTTTCTCTCTCAGTAGTTTAAAAGCTGATGAGGCTCAGAGGGATCTGAGTGGGAAAAAGAAATGTTTCCCAGTGTCCCTCTCAACGTTTCAGCTTGCAGTGCTCTGGTTCCTTGCGGTGCAGAAGGTTTAACTCCATAATTGGGTTCCACAATTTTTCATGGTCTGTTAAAATCATCCCACAATTAACTCCAACTTTACTCAGACCGTATACTACCTTCTTACACGCCTCATCTGGCATTTTGCAGACTGCAGCTGCACCTACTGGCAACCGTGAGGCGCCCTTCGAGGCCTGCCCCCAGGTCTTGGTTTTTCTCGCTCGCCAACTCCCTTTGAAATTTTTTCACATTTTACTGCAGTCCGATCACACATTTTAGCATGTTTTATTGTGATAACAAACCAATATAATTTTTATTATGAATTTTAAGAAAAATTACCCAAGTTTTTATTTTATTTTTTTTATAAAATTGGAAAAGCATAGGATGCGGGGGGGTTTTAAATTGTTATTCTCCTTTCCTGAAATACCTCTAATACATTCTAATACAAACATGTGTCTTCAGAACTCAGTTATTAGCGAAGTTATTTCCCCAGACGTAATTTAATCAGAGTATAAATCCAAATATTCTGGGGAGGTATCAGGAGATTGTTAGAGAACATTGTTGATCAAAAAGACCAAGAAGCACAGAAGAAATCTAAAGGTTAAACCCAGCAAGAGACTGTTCAAACTGCAGCCCAATGAATCTCCAATAGAGAAGCTAAGTTGCCTAAAATAGCCCTGAAAATGTCCAGTTTTCTTAAAGCTAACAGAAGCTAAGCTAAATGTTCTCTATAAACTATAGGAGCTAATCTGCAGTGGAGGAGATGTCACAAGCTCAAAATCTTTCATACGCCCAGCAGATTAAGGTTTGAAGTAATGTGTTGATATTAGTCGCACATTTCTTCTTACTGGAAGTAATATTAAAGTCTTCCAGTGGCCCAGTGAGAGTCCTGAGTTGAATCAGAGATCTCAGAAGATCTTCAAATCTTGGAACTCATTCCCAAAGAAAAATGTCAAACTATCAATGTAAATATTCAAAAATCTGGTCAGTAATTATCAGAATGGTCTGATGGCTTTAATGTCATCGACTCTTTAGTTACTGAAAAGAGTATAAATACTTTTTTGACATTTCCAATACTTTCAGATTTGATTCTTGCAGCAGTTTGTATCTTCTAAGCCTATTGCTTCATTATCCTGCAAGGCTGTTAAAACAAACACTTAAAATCCAAATAAAACCAGACCCAGGACCTTTATGACACAAGGCTTTCAGTGCCACAGACCTATCACGTTTCAGCCGACGCAGCTAACAAGCATCAACTTAACTGCTTTTTCCCCACTCTAATTTCATTCTTCATCAAACTTCTTCTGTCACCCATTTTACACTCTCAGTCAGGGTCAGGGTCAGGGGTTAAAGGTTGAAGAGAAGTTCTTTTCACACTCCCATGACCTCTGCTTTTTTTTTTTCTCCCACAGAGCAACACTACAGGTGCAAGGTGTCTCAAAAATTACTCCATGGCTTTTGGTCCCCAAGGAGAAAAAAAAAAAAAATCCTATTTGAACCAAGCTCAGCGTTAATGACCGGTCAAACAATTTTTTATATTATTTTTGTATTCGTCTTAAGCGTGTTTTCTCAAGTCACGGCTTCAGACAAAGGGGTCCAGGAGTTCAACACGGCTTCTCTAAGACAATAAATCCTCCTGTCACCTGCTTTCATACAGCAGGGGTGCCGGTGTGGAGAGAGGCTCCCACTGACACTCTTGACATGGCTGGACTTAATGAGGACTGATGGGAGCCTGTCAGCAGAGTGACGCTTTAAGCAGATTTGTCACAAATCAGCCGCAGAGTTTTATGCAAAACCGCCATTCTCTTCAGAGATGACCTTCCAGTCTTCACAGGAAGTCTCGCAGATGCGACGCAGGGATGAGTTAAGTTTTTTCCAACACTGGCATGCTAAAAACCTTTGGGTAAAAACACACACACACACACACACACCTCCTCTGAATTTTACCCCAAAAAGTTCAACAGCAGGATGAAGCATTGGATTTTTAAGCAGTGAGAAGTCATTAAAGTTTAGACTGACAAACCTTGCACTGCTTTACAAATCTCCCTTGTGAATAGTAAAAAAACAACCAAAAAACAAAGTTTGTTCGAGTAAGCAGAAAAGATTTGGTTTGTCTGAGTTAATGCGTCGCAAACACACTCTTGTGTGGGAAACAGGGAGTTGGAACAATAAGGAAATTTATATGAATCAACAGAAGAGGGGAAAAAGGAAAACCTGGATTTTGTGTCATGCTTTTTGCATATTTGCATAATGTGTTTCTTTTACAAAGCAACTTTTTAAACAGATGAAAATAAATCGATAATTCGGTGTCGTGGTGCATCCATCTAAACAACGCCGGAGGGGTCGATTCATAAATGTGGTCTGGCAAAATTGCAAATGATATGAAAATCTGTTACACTTCCAGCAATCACATTGCGCTAACACATTTGTAGCGTTGTTACACTCATAAAATGCAGTTTTGTGTTTCCTCCTCAACAGAATAATTCTTACAAGTCACTCCATTTAAACTCGCTACAGCTCCCTGAAAAGGTCATTTATTACCGTCAAGACTAACATGGAGTTATTTGCTCATTTGTCTGAATTGTAGGAATAATTTGTGCGAATGTGCTTTTATACCTCCCCAGTGGTCCATAAATCACAAACGGCTCTTTGCGGGCCTGCAGCTAGTTGTCTTTTCCTTTTTTATTATTTCACTTAAAGCACTCAAACCATGATACATGGCGAGGTACATTTGCTTCTAAAACGTATCAGGCTGAACACATGTTCTGTATTTCAAATTATCTTTGATATTCGAATGTGAAGATTTTGTTTTTATTTCTCTCTCCCAGAGCTCTAACCTTTATCCGTCCTTACTTGTTCAAGAAGGGCAGCGTACAATCTGGAGGTGGCCGCTTTTGCTCCAGGAAAAGTTCATGTGCTTTTGGCTCTATGTGCTCTTGTGAAAGATTTTTATTTTTATTTTTTTTCAGTTTTCATTGGAGATTGGAAAAGATGTATGGCAGCTGGTAAATGATGCATTTACGCCTGCAATCACAAGACTGGTATAAAGGGGGCAAAGTGTTTGGTCTGTTCTGAAACCTTTAACTTATACTCTGGTCAAATATCTAAGATCTTGTGGTGCAAACTGACTACCTATCAGCCTGTGAAGTAGTTGGATTTGATGGACCAGGCTGGTGGTCCATCAAATCCATTGACCATGATTCGCTCAGATTTCTGTGGAAAGGCCATCAAAATATTCTACGAATCCTAATTCCTAAGGAAGGGGCTCTTCTTTGATGTCATCATGATCTGGACAGAGAAATTATACTTTGCTTCATTATTTAGATCAGAAAAAAATGACAACATGACACACAACATCTGAATAAGTCAACAGTGACGTCTGGTTCTGCGGATTGAAAGAACTGGAGTTATAGTATTCGTCTAAACTTTCAAACGTCTTACGTCTAATTACGTAGGAAACTTTACAATACGAATTTCAATGCCACCGCAGCAAGGTCAAGCATGAAACGGTTATGTCAGGATGAAACATCCTGGAATGAACCAGTATGCTCCAGTAGCTCTAAGCATTTTGTCTTTGGTACCTCTACGTCTCCTGAACTGGTTGATGCGCAGTGTCTTTGACAAACTACAGCAGGTTAAAATAAGCAGTTTCATTCATTAGGGACAATGACTGGCTCAAAGTTACACCAGGAAGGTACTCTGAGGCATACCAGAGCACACTGACTGTGTGACAAGAGCCTCAAAGCCTTTTTAATTAACTGTGTCGCTATGGGTTCTTGCAAAGTATTAGCAGCATTTCCCAAAGTAAATCATCGCTAGGTCAACAAGACTGATCCAAGGCCACAGACTGCAAATCTGATTGCAGACACGACAGATTGTCAATCCGAAACTTCGCTGTCACTTTGGTTTGATGGGTATGATAACAAGGATTCAAAAATGGATAGAGAGAACTGAGCCCAGATATGAATTTTGGAGAGATCCTTCTCTTCTAACATTAAACTTATACAGGGTCCAAATATTTTCTTACAGTAACCCTGTAAATATCTGCTTTGAGCTTGTTGATGTCACCCTGACCTAAGCCTGTGTCTGGTGCCCTAAGGTGATAGAGAGAGCAACTCAGCCAGGCTGAAATCCATCATCTTGCCGAGTACATGCACATGTGCAGCAGCCACATCGGTGTTTTTGTCGATGTGTGCGCAAGACATAAAGAGTGCGCCACGCC
Source organism: Phalloptychus januarius (assembly GCA_902982915.1). Lineage (NCBI taxonomy): Eukaryota > Metazoa > Chordata > Actinopteri > Cyprinodontiformes > Poeciliidae > Phalloptychus > Phalloptychus januarius. Next base: position 3,195,932 of record CADWAE010000230.1, read on the forward strand.
ATTCGAGCACCAGGAGTGGGAAAACAATTGTTCCTGACTGATTTTCCCTTAACCTCTTAATGAAGCCCATGTGTACGACTGGCCTTTCAACAAGCTGCAAATCTGCACGCGGCCCGCTCTCCACTTGATTAAAGCAACAGCTCCTCACCTGCTCCTCATTAGCCAGGCCCGAGGAACAGACCCGGTTTAATAAGTTAGCACCTGTACGTCCCAATTCTGCATGCCTTCTATATGTATGTAATATTTGTGTGCATTAAGTTGACAACCATATAAATGATTGGTTGGATTTAGCCCCGGTGATGCTTGGCTGCTGCTGCTGCTGCTGCTGCGTGCGCCGTGACTGTGAGAGAGATGGATGTGTTCGAGCGCATGTGGAGAAATAACAGGGACATGCTCTGTGTTTTGAGATCGATGAGGGAACCGGGCTTGGAAACGCTCATTACCCATAATCAGGGTCCCTAAAGGAGAGCAGATGGTGGCAGGGACCAAGGAAAATAAGAATTTGTTCATTCTATATGTACATACATATATGTGTGTGTGCAGTAAAACCCACAGGAAATGACCCAAAGACAAAGAACGTAGTCATCAAAAACAATATCGCGCTCGTTCAAAGGTGTGCGCGAGTAAACAATGTGGTGGTTGGGGCAGGGCGGACGTATGCAGTGGTAAATACGGCGAGACATGCTGGTCATTACAGAAGAGGCCTACGGGGCGCAGTGAGGGATCATCAGAGCCCTGTTGTGTTTCTGTCTGGGCTCTCGCAAACCACTGACTCCTCTGACCTCTCCCTTGCTCTGAATAGAAGCATATTAACACTCCAGGCACTCAGCAACATTTAACCAATTTGCTAAATTATCTGTGAGGCCAGTTTTATAAGACTTTCCTATTTTTCAGTAGGGAGGAGGAAGACGAGGAGGAGGGGGGATTGGAGACGTGGTGGAGGGACGTGGGCATGAGGAATCCTGCTCCCCATTTACATGCATTACCAGTCCTGGTTTTCCCAGAGTCGCACAGAGGAAGCACCTGTTAGTCTTTCGCAATCTTTTCTCCTCTTTCATCTGACTGTAGCTTCTTACCCTCAACCCCCCCATCCTCCAACTCGTCAGAGTCGGCCAACAAGCAGGTGTTCTCTGTCAAACAACCGACTGCCCTCAGCTGAGAAAGGAAACCCAATGAGAAGGAGCCAAGCGGGAGGCCAAGCTGGGCCGCCAAAGAGGAAGCGGGGAGAACTTAGAAGTCTTGCGTTGGAGGTTGGGGGCCCCTCAAGCGGTGGCAACACTGAACCTTGCCCGATCCAGGTGCTTCGATACCATCACTTCATATTTATCGCGCGCGGACATCCAGTTGTTCCCCGGGCCTCGACTCAAAACAAATTGCTTGAGTGGAGGGTTTGTAAAAGAGATGTCTGTTCTGTCGGCGGAGGGGTTAAAGTTAATTTGATCGGGCGTGTGCACTCTGGGCAAGGAGCAGAGCAGAGAACATCTGCATTCAGTGGCATGGGCCCATTTGTTGCAATTTCGGGTCTCATTTCCATTTGCAAGAGAGATAACTGCTCACATATGGAAGCAATAGATAGAAGAGGTCAATGCAATTTCTCTTTCACTGAGCGGACGAGGCAGGGAGAAATACCCATTGCGCTGTGATCCGAGTTGGCATGAGAAGAATCAGAACTTCAGAGTTCTTTTACCAACCAGTAACTGTCCCATAGCCACTCCAAAGCCGCTCCAATCACTCCGGTTATTAGTCGAGTGACGTGATGCTGCAAGGCCTCATCGCTATTTAGGTTCTAAAAGGGCATCCCTTTATTCTTTTCTATGTAAATGACAGGAATCTTTCTGCTTAAAGGGTAATCCATGCGATAAAGTAAAGGATTTGAATAGCATTTTTTTGTTGTTGCCAACTTAACAAAACTGTTTTGTTTTTTTAAAATAATACACGGGGAATACAAAGAAAACTGAAGAGCAAAATTATAAAAATAAAAGTTTTGAAACAACATAAAAGTAAATATTTTGTGTCTTTCGGACATTTCTAATTCAAATAAACACATTGATTATAACATGGAAAAGTTTGCCAGTGGAGGATGCATTTAAAATACTTGTTTTCATTTTATGACAGCATAACAAGATGTGTCAATGAAGTAATGTCTGGTGTTTTATATACATGCATATTTAATCGTTACATAACTGCATGATCATCTGCGATTACATAGAAATTGGGTACAATGTGCTTCCAGAAACCAAACTGAGTTGATTATTCATGTTTATGTCTGTGATCTGATCATGTTACTATTATTACATCCAATAATCGCTGTTGTTCAATAGTCCATTAAAGCTACATGATTTTATTTACACTTTCAAATATCTAATATAATGTATTTATATATTTTTGGATATAAAAAAAATACATATTTTACAATTTGTCACTTGAATTAAAACAAGGGTCATTAAAAACAAAAGCATCCATTCACATGATGAACTTTAGCTTCTATGAAGAACGATAGCTGTGAATTCACTTAAATTTTATGAAAACATAAGTCCGAACTAATCAAATGGAATGTCGTGTTTCTGTTTATGGAATCGTTTTTTGGAATAATGCGTCTAAAGAAACCAAGAACAATTGTAATTTTTAAGTAAATAAACAAAAGTATGCTGTCGAGATTTAATGATGTATATTAACTCTGTGAATTACTGTATTGTCACAAAAATCCATGTGATTGGTTGATTGAGGATTGGTTTTGTTTTAGTAAAATATGTCTTCCTTCTAGTCCGTTTCATTCAAAATGTTTGTTCATATCAACATGTGACATACTCATTTTAAACTGCAAATGGATGAAATATATATATGTAAAATGTTATTTGTATCTTAACCTTGCGATTTCTCCACAGGCTTCTGAAGATTTGCTGTAAAACATCTCAGCTGATGGAAAACTATTTACAGAAAAGCCAGCATGATCATGTCAGACTACAAATTCACAATGTGTCACAGTAATGAAAACAAGGGCAAATACACTTTCTGTATTCTTTATATGCTTGAATCAAGTCATATTGAGTCTAAACTCAATATAACAAATCCATGCAGCGCTGAAAATGCCTTAATGAGGCAAGTTAAACCCCGAGCTTGCAACTGGCATGAAGTCACAAGAGAGCAATTATGCATTAGCTTGAAAGTTAGCAAAGGGCTAGAGGAATTTATTTTTTCCCCCCCCCTCTCTCCCCAATAAAACCGGGACTTTGGAGACTAATCTAATTGAGTGTCTCTTTTTGTGCGTTTTCATTTATGATTAAAAAGCGTTAGCGGAAAATCTGGAGGAAATATCCAAAGTTGTGGAGTGTTTGATGCGAATCATTGTCGCGCCACTCTTCCTGATTAATTAGGTCCGAACGTTTAATGTTTCTGCTTCTGCGCAAAGACAAAAACCCCCTGAAACCCTTTAAATGTTCTTTGAAATTAAATTGCTTTTGGAGAACTGAGTAATGAGTATTTCTAGCCGTAAATTATCTGCTTCATGTTGGGTTCAGTGTAAGTCGCTTAATTGCAATAATGACATTTCTTTTGCAACTTTCCAAATCAGAGATCCATTGATGGATATGTTAGATCTTTTTTTTTTTTTCTCTCCAATTGTGCAGTGTTGGTAACCCTCCACATGACTCACTCTGGTGTGTCTTTACCTGTGGGCCCCACAAGTCCTCATTTCCTGTTGGGAGTAGTTGGAATTGGATAAAGGGGCCCCTTGAGGGCCAGATTAGGGCGGAGAGCCAGTATGGACACATATTCATCCGACACAACAGTTACAAGGAATTTCTTTGTAGTAAAATCAAGTAACTTGCTTTTACTCCCTGAAACGGCAAATCTACTGTTGCAGCAAATGACATTATTTGTCCATTTTCGTTTTAATTAAGATGTTGAGGAGTGATAAAACCTCCATGATGTTTTGGGTGTAAGGACTGTAAATCTGAGGGTCAGTCGGGTCCCAGAAGCCAAGCAAGGTGACAACTCATGGAATAAATAAAAAAAAAGGGTCTCATTGAGGGCATCCATATGTGTTTAACAGATACAAAAGCCTCTCCGACTTCCAATACTAACATCATTAATGGCTGGTTGTAAGGGATTCAGACTGGCTGCAGTAATGAATCATGATTCACGTCGGTGTTTAATCACAACGGAAGCGATGCAGGAAGAATGGCAGAGGCTTTTTATTATTTTAATACAAATTACAGATTGGAAAGTCGAGCATTTTCAGCCAAGCCAGGCTGTTGTTTGGAGATTTCCAAAATGTAGCTCAGGAGATGAAGCTGTTCTTGATTCACCAATTGATTGTTAATTCATCGACATTTTGACGAATACGTTCATGTTTTACAAGCCGAGGCGGAGTGTGGCTGTTGCATCTGCTAACAAAGAAAACAAATTCATTAGCTTGATTCTAATGTATTTTTTATTTATTTTAATTCTAATCATTTTAGTGCTTCAACATGCTGCCAAAATGGAAGCCATTTATAGTGGCAGCATCTTTGCATACATTTTTGACTGATATTCCTTCTAAATTGTGGCCATTATCGTTTGTTCTCTTATCAGAAAGAGTGCTTAGTGTTAATTTGAACATACAACAAAGATTTTAAAACCTCTTCAGATCGTCCCTTTGCATGCCAAACCGCATTTCAACACAAAACAGAAGACTGATTATGAATGTGTGAGTCTTGGATATGAAGCATCACATGAGCTGCGCAACGGCGACCCAAACGAAGCGGGGAAGAGACGGGAAGAGAACGAGTCGAGAGTAATCAGTTATCGCCCGCCGTGATTTATGGCCCGTTTTCACATTAAGCACGTTATGTGTACAGTGACAACACCCCAGTTTATTGCAAAAAAATACCTGCCTGCTTACAACAAAGAAGCGTTCCATTTTTTCCCCTCCGCCGGTCCGCTGCAGGGGAGGAAATGCAATTACGGAACAATAATAACATCTAAATGTAAAAAAGGAGGACAAATGCGCTTTGGTGAAGGGGGATGAGGTGCTTAATGGGGAGCCCAGCCTGATTCTCCTGTCGAGGAGGTTCAGGGTCCAGTCGACTGCAGAGCTGTCCGGATCGTCTTAATGCTGAACGTCTGCATTGATTTGATGTTTAATCGCTTTAATCGTTATTTTACTAAACATTGGTCAAAGATAGAAAAGATTTCACAGCTTGTTAAGTCAAAGCACAACCTCACTAGATCACACCGCTTCTTTAAGAATGTAAATTTGAAACACACAGGCTTTTATGGGTTTTATTCTTTTGGAATATTAGCATGTTTTTAGTTATTTCTGCAATTGCAACATCCTGGGGGGGGGATTTCATTCTCCATTAAGACACATTGTGGATAACTGCATTCAGGTCTTTTAACGTAACATGAGAACACAGCGAGCATGCTCATGACGGTTAACTGAGTGACGTTTAATTGGTAGCTAAGGCTCAGCATCAGTCTGAAATGTAATTCTCTGTATTTATTTGCAAATAAAAAGGTTTGGCAAGCATTTTCAGCTCATCCCACCTGGTAGAAACGCCGTCTGCTGCAATCAGAGCCACAGGTTGTTTTGGACATTTCTCTGCTTTACATGTTTACATTTTCCAAACTTTGAACAGAGGAGACTTACTCGCTCTCGTTTTGTAGGGCTCTACCGTTCTTTAGCGTTAGCGGCTGTTGCACAAGCCTCCTTTAGATGGTCGACTGAACTGTGCTCAGCAAGATGTACAAAACACATGTACAATAAGTCGGTGCAATGTCAAACCAGGGTCACATGCACCTAATCAGGCACAGAGGGTAATGCAAGGACCACACAGTCAATAAAAAGGAAGTAGGAAATTTATTACATTAAAATATATATATAATTTTTTTTTCTTTTTTCTAAAAAAAAAGTCTTGCCACTAAAAGCCCTCAGCTGGAAGTTCAGCGCAGGAAGAAAACATTTAGAAGAAACCTCCAGATCTCCTGAGTACCTCCTTCCTGGCTTCGCTCCTTCTGCGTAAAAATATGACGACCAAGAACTCATGGCCTGGCAAGGAGGAAACGGTTTGGCAGGCTGCAGGTACTTACTGCAGAGTGCTACACTCTGCTGCTGCTGCATAATCAGCAGGATTAAGCAGGAAGGGACAGACATTTCAAATTAAAAGCATGCAAATAAACTCAGATAAAATACAACAAATCGTGCTATGGCTACAAACTCTAACAGGTGTTTGAGATGTGGGAATCTTTCGAGAAATGTTCCTTCCAGTGTTTCTAATGCAGCTAAGCTAATTCTGACCATGTGAGGGTTGGAGGGTGGAAACAGGGAGCTGGAGAACAACTGCACAACAGCTGATTGGCTGATCGCTGCAGGGGGGGCGTGATGAGTAGGAACCAGGTGAGTCGAATAAACTGAATGCACTGCAGCTGTGAGGGAGCATGGACTGAAAAGCTGAAGGGGGGAAAAAAAGACAGATGGGCACAGACATAAACAGAAAACAAAGGGAACACCAAGACACCTTCCACCTTTACCCCTTTTTCCTAATAAAGTCACTTTAGAATGCAACTGTAAACATTTAATTGTATTTAGAAATCAGCGCAAGGGAGCCTAAATACCAAAACACACCACACTTTTAAGATTTTTTGTTAAATAACTTTAAAACCAGGCGTCCTTTTTCTTCCATTTGACAATTAAGCCCTAAATTGTTTTTGTACAAGTAAATCTGAAGTTTACGATCATCACAAAGTTGGATTTTGAAAAGTTAAATGGGTGTGAATTGCGGCATCAGAAGCAAATAACATAATCGAAGCATGACCAAGTCTAAATGGAGACTGATGTGTAAAAAGGATCACATAACTTAAAAATCAGGTAGCATGGTGTGATCAAATTAAATATTACTACTCTCACTATTTACTGAAAACAAATTTCACTCTTAAAACGAGGCCGAAACTCCAGATCTGTATGAACATAACGAAGTCAGTCAACATGTTTGACAGCCCAGCAGGAAAATAAGTATAGCTACTTGGAAACAAATAAAAAGAGTTGTTGCCATGTATGTCCACCGTCCACTGGCTTCAGTTTTTTTCTAGCTGTGCACAGTCATTTTATTTTGCCCTCAGGCCACGAGGCTCTCAAATCCAGAGAACACTGTTGCTCATGTGACCGAGTGACTACAGCACAGCGGGACAATAGGGATGGACTGGAAAAAAAATAATCTCCATCATGTGAAAGCCTGGCATAAAACTCTATCATCGTGAGTGTGTGCGACTTAAAACGCCACGTAAGCGACACTTGCTTTAGATACTCATCGGTGGTTAAATTGTGGAAGCGGCCCGGCTGATTTTGTTCAAAGTGGCAGCGGAGTCACAAGCAATAAGCGACATCGATCAGACCTCTTGAGGCTGGATTTATTTTAATTCTCTAATCCTGTAATGGTGGAGCCGTGGACCCCCTGGCTGTGGAGTTTCCTGACTCAGCCTAGCAGGGACCAGACCCTCGCAGTGGCTGTTCTGATCTCGCTGAGCCACTAACCCGTATTTGACTTCTTAAGCTCCGTCAGGCTGGAGGTTAGGGGTGACGAGTGAGGGGTGCAGGGATTGGAGAGGCGTCGCGAGGCCGGTCGCTGGTCCACAGTTTGGCAGAGCCGGCGTCATCGCCGTGCATGCAAGGTGGCTGGAGGGCCGGAGGGGAGAGAGTGGCATTCGGGGGACCGAACAGACGAGACATTCACTCAAAGGGAACATCGCCTGAGCTAATGGGGAAATTATTTATGAACTATTTGCAGTGCACCTGAAAATACCTCCAGTGAAATTATGTTTGGCAACCTGAACTGCTTTGAAGTCAATGGAGTGGCAATAAAAATTAGGCCTTCATTAGAGAGCTAGGCCTTTCAAACCGAGCTGGCCCAGTCTCGGCGGGTCAGGGGCATTTAGGCAGTGCTCCACTTCCTCTGACTGTGGCAGCCAGCAACACATGGAAGCAATTTACCTGATTCTCTGCTGCTTTGTATCATTTTCCCCCTTTAATTTTTTTCCCCCTCTCTCTCTCCCACCACAGCATTGGGCTTTTTTTTAATGTTGCATTTAGGAAATTAACACTAACCGACAAATTAGAACTTTAAAAATGTTGAAACCAAGAGTAGCCCAAGAGGCCGGTGTTCTCCGAGTGACAAAGAAATCCTTGGTAGCTGCGTAGACATATCATCCAAGAGCCTGACCTTATTTTGTCAAGTGTACATAATTTTTCAATTGGAATAAATGTAAGGCATAAATCTCTCTCTTGTGCCATACTTGTGCTGCATGTCCACTTGGAAAATAGCGCACTTAGGAAAGAAAAAAAAAAACAAGCTCACTTGAAGGGATTTGAGGGTCATTTGCAAAGTGCTTTTTGGTTTGGTCAAGCACAAATCTCATTCTCAAAAAAAAGACAAAACAAAGGCAGCCGACTGAAGTAGAACCGTGTAATCTGTAGAAAACCAGACAGACCAAAGTCCAAGGGACTGTAATCTTCAGAGATGTGAGCTAATTACTTAATCACTTACATTTGTAAATCTTATTATTGTAAAAAGAAATTGCTGCAGTGATTTAATTACTGATATTTATCTCCTAATAGCGCTGATTAGAAGGTGATGCTAATCTGTCATTCTGAAAGGGGCCGATATTACGGGCATCAATCTAGAAAAACAATAAACACTTAATATGAAAGAGATGTTTTGTGCACCAAGGGGGAACAGATGGCCCGCTTTCGTCTGGAATGTGCACAATTTGGGCCTGTTTAGCCACACGCTTAATGATTTTAACCACAAACTGTTGACTTGTTAAATTGTGTTGTTTTGCCCCATTAACCTGTTGTCTGACACAGAAGTTTGGAAAAATGATGAAATATATATTCTTCATCATCATTTTAAAGAGAACATATAGTATCTTTCAACATTGTTTGATTTAAAAGAGGTAGTCCTTATAGCCTAATTTAAACTTTAAACTATATTGTGTTTTATTACAAAATCTGACTCATCTATCGAGAACATCTAAAAATATATCTGCACTAAGTTCACACTTGCATCCAAAAGGAAGAATACATTTCTACTTTTTCCTCAGCGTTTATTTTTATAAAAGGGAAAAAAGCGATATGGAAAAGTAAGGCTGTCAAATATGTTTTAAAAGGGAAAACACATGAGCCACTAATCAGAATTCAAGTCTAATATCAATCAGCAAATTTCTACTGCCTATGCTTAACTGGGAAAAGCAAATCAAAGCTAAATAACTTGTAAACAAAACAGAATATAAACACAGATTATAAATACTGCTTATTGAGCCATTTGTTTCCTAATTAGAAAACAAATGGCTGAAACGAATCTCCTTTTAAGCACCAAAAAGTTATCAAGAACCTGTATGACTCTCAGAGGCAAAACATTATCATGAAGCGTAATTTGGGATTTTATTCTCACTTTAACCTAAAGTTGAAGGAGGAAATAAAATGGAAGGCTGAAGTTTTGGCACCACCTAGATAATTTCACCAGAATAGCCAGGAGTAAAACTGGAAAGAGAGCATTGCTCTTTATTGTCTCTGAACCAACTTGCATTTATATATATTTTTTCTTGTTCAACATTTGGCTTTTCTGCTCCAACGGCGGCGTGGCTACCCATAATTTGATTTAGCAATGTTCAAAGAAACCTCACTTATGATTCAGAACCGGGTGATGCAGTTAGAAAAATATACAACTTTTGGTGTATAATGCAAACAATTTAAGGCTGAGATTTTAAAGCATTAATTAAGACCAAAGATCACAAAAAAAGTCAAATCAGATCCCTCACACTTTTTCACTTCTCTCATTCCTTGATGCTGAGGATGTATGGAGAAGCAACAGTATCACCTCATTGCAAAACATGTTGCTTTAAGCATGGACACCAGAGAAAGCAGCAGTGGTAGCACAGGTTCAGAGACACACAAGATTGTGTAAGTTCCCATCAACAGTATGAACATTTAATGAACAGACATTTTTTGAAATATAAAAACAGCTATTGGTACAGTTTGAAATATTGCTACTTGACGTAAATCTTCTTAATCAAAATTAAATGACACGCCCTCTGATTAATTAGATTAAAGCTTCTCAATATTCTGTCCTGCCAGTAAAGCAAACCTTCGGTTCAGCCGCGGTCGGCTAATCAGAAGTGGATTATGGTGTATGCGTTTATGATGCCAGGGGAAGAAGTATTGAATTCCCAAACATGGGATTTATTAATGACATCTGAGAATTAAGGAGCTTTTGCAGCTGCCAGGTATCAACAGTGACTTTAATCAATGTAATGTGCAAGAATGCAATAATGCCAACAGAGTGGAAGGTCAGCAAAACATTATTTTTGAGAAACCAGCTTCAGCCCCTTCAACAAAGAAATTACGCCTTGATTTTGACAAAGTCACCGAAAGTAGCGGCTCACTGAAGTGGGCAGGAGAGCAAAGAGTCACTCCGGCTCTCAGGGTGAAATCTAAAGTATGTTTGTCAATACAGTGTGCTAAAAATACCTCAATAAATTCCCAGCTTGAAAAGCCTTTTCTTAACATTCGTGTTTTTTTTTTTCCTCACTGCCCTAATTCTTGCATATTTTCTGCACCTTTTTCTGAACGCTTTGAAAATGTTCAAACTCTGGGGTTGTGTGAAATAATTCTCTCCAGTGATTGCTTCAGCGCCGCAAAAAAGAAAAAAAAAATATGTCCATAAATTATGCATCAGGAATATGTATAAGTATTGACTTCAATAAGCGCAATTTCCAACACCGGCGTTTGTACCTGCGGAAGAATCACTAGGGTGCTTCCAAACGCGAGACACGCTTGTTCTCTCACTAATGCACTTCTCCGTTGACTTTCAGCAGGGAAAAGTGAAACAAAAAGAGCACAATTAAAATAATAAAAGCAGCTTTTTTTGTTTTTCTTTTTTTTTGTCTCCACATTTGGGTGTGTTGGAGAAAAACTGCAAGAATTTTTTTTCCAACGAAGCATCTTAAGATCGCAACCCCTAACAAAGCCAGCATTGCTTTTACCTTATGGCAATTTGTTTTTTTCTTGCCTCATATTGAATGTTGCTTGATGATTCATTTGCACACTGGCGATGTCTTGCTTCTGCTATTCACACAAAAAAAAAAAAAAAAAAAAAAGATGAATTTCTAAGTAGGGTTAATTTCCTTTATCCTCTCTCGCTCCCAGTCATCCACCTCTTACCCTGTCAGTTCCCGGCCCTAAATGAGGTTTACTGCACGGTGCACGTCACTTGTCAATATTTTCCAGTTTTCGACCAGTTGGCCTCTGGTGCCTAGAGTCTATGAATGCTAACACGTCTTACCTTGCCCTGGGCGAGAAAGAAGAGTATACTTGGTGTTTGGCCATTCTGCTCCCCTAGTCTCTCTGGAAAGCTCTGACAAACATATTCATAAACTAGCACAAACACGCGGACGCACACACACTGACAGTCAGGCCGAGGTCTCACTGGCACCAGTTGTCAAAACAGAATAAGTGCTTGTCCTTTCTGCGTTGTGTGCTGGCCATGCTGTGCCCTTCTCGGAGAGAAGCAGGCTGAAATGCCTGTTGACACAAGAAGACAGCAAACTCGCTGCTCTGACTCGGACTCTGTCCCTCATGCCATTATACCGCACAATCAACATTCCACATGCCGGAGAGCAGAAGCGAACGGAGGCGGGGGGCCGATAAGCTGAACTGTGAAAGCCACGAACAACATGTCATCAAACAAAAATGCTTAGGTACATACGCCGAAAGATGGGTGCTAAATAGAGGGGTAGGGCGTTGTTAAGATGACATCGGGGACAACCTCTCAACAGCTGCATGGGAATGCCGCCTGTTTCGGAGGATGGCAAATGGAGGGCAACACAAGGGAACACTGATAGGCTAACAGCAACAAGGAGACGGGAGTCATCACCAGTCTAAGCATGTGCTGATTGAGCCCGGCTCTTTTTAAACCAGCAGGCCTTCGGAGACCCGCTAGTTGGCAAGAGGGAGGTCACAGGAGTACCAGAGGAGAAACGGCGCTTCAAAAGGCTCCCCGTACTTTATCGAGCAACTGCGTGTTGCGTGGTATGCATTGTGCTGAGACTTGCTTAGTCGTGGTGGGACTCGCTTTGATTGAGTCAACAGCTGGGATATGACATCAGCCAGAGTGTTGGCCGTGTTTTCACTCGCTGGAGCGATTCTGCTCTTAAAAGGCTCCATCAGTGCTACTCTGGTGAGTTGCGAGGTTGCTTTTCATCTCTTTGGCTGTGCAATCCACCAGCTGGTCAAAGTGGGATAGAGATGCCAGAGCGCTGCACTCATGAGTGCCTCATTGTCTGTATGTATGTAAAGGAGGGCACAAATTACATGTGGGTAGTTGGATACATGCAGTCAAATCACATGCTACATACCATCTTACTTTGTATTTCTGCACAAATACTTGTTGCAGCCAAAAAACTTAATTGAGATTTAATGTGCGAGATAACAGAAGGACAGTATTTGGAAAGTGAAAGAAATTATGCTTGGCTCGCAGGTCTTTTTTTTTTTAAACAAATGCAAGTCTAAAATTCGTGTCGTGCCCCATTTAACTCTATACTTTATCGTACAGCTCTCAACAATGTGTGTGTTTTGGAGTGACCCCTTTGCTTTGGCCTCTCTAAATCAAATTGCACTTAGAGGTCATCTAATTTGGTAAAAGAGTCCACTCATTTGCAAGTTAAGGTGTTTTCACCCTAACTTGCAATTTTGATTGCGGATCAAAGTTGTTGAATTTTCAGCTGGAGCGTTTCACTCTCACACTAAACCGCGTAAAATAAACTAGACCATTTGAAAAACCTGTTCAATCTCTCACCTGTGGTGGCGTTGCTATAACAACCACTGCAGGAAACGACACAAAAACCTCTGAAGAGAACGCCGAGCACAACTTCCTCCTTCACAAAATGCAAACAAAAATAGAGTGGTGTCAGATTTTAGTGGTTGTAGGATTTCTCTTTTTTTTCCTTGGCAAAAGACCAGGGGCTATTTCTCCCGCTAGCACTAAGCTCTCCCAGAATGCTCTGCGTCATAGTCCGCCTTCCTGCTTTTGGAGCAGACTCTGATCATTCACATGTGCTTTCGAAGCTCTTTAGAGTTTGGAGGACATTAAATTAGATAAGCCACAAAAAGACATGTGGCAACTCTAGGGGAGCTACAGAGATCCACATCTCCAGCGAATTTGGCCTTTTGAAACATAGGCAAGACTAAAGTAGACGTCAAAGGAAAACCATAACAAGCCATGCATGGGAAATGGCAAAGGAAAGTGCTTTGATCAGTAACAGGCAATAAACTTTGTGGTTTTGAAATGAACACTATACATCATTTTGGACACGATAAAACATGGTGGTGGCAGGTTAATGCTGTGGGGACGCTTTTCTTCTGCAGGAACAGAGGGCATGTTGAGCTGAAAATGGAGCCTATAACAGAGATATTTGAGTTCATAACGTCACAAAATGTACCAAAATCCAAGGAGTAGACATACTTTTATACGGCACTGTATATGAATATAAAAACTTCTCAAGAGATCCATTTTTCCTTTTGTCTCTTCCTGTCTAACCGAAACCAAATGGCATCTATCTCATGAATGGGGGAAAAAAAATGGCTTTCATGTGTTTTGGCAACATATACCCAAACTTTGGTTTGACCTCTGTGCAGGTACTTGAGGATGAATTTTCATGAGCAGTGCACAGCGTTTCACTGGATTTCTTTGGATTCAGCCTCCAGTCAGTTTCCAACAGGGGCCTCTTTAAACTACTAAACTCAACCTCCTCAGAGCACACACACTGTGATTTAGCACTTGAATATTTGCAACAAAAAAAAAAAATCATTTTTCACCACGTCTTCTGGCCAAGTATCTTTCCACTGTGACACCAAGGGACCAATTGAGATAGAAAGCTATTTGCGCTGCTCTGTGGCGTGTGTAAGTCTGCGCTCGACAAAAAGCACACATTGCCTGGAGTGAGTAAATCACCAGGGTGGAAGAAAAGAATAGGAGGGTGGGGAAAAAAAAAACAAAAAAAAAAAAACACAGGCAAAACGAAGCTACAAAGCAGCTTATCACATTTAGCATGAGCTTATTAGGACTCGTGCCTCTGCGTCGGCTGCTGAGGGATTGAGCTGAGTTACTTGAACTGGTTCAGACTGATGGTGAGTCTGGGGTATTCTGATGAAATGCAGTGACACAGTCGCACTCGCAAGGAGGGTCTGCTGTGTGTTTGTTTGCTGTGCGTCAGGAGAAAAAAAAAAAGAAGAAGAACACGAGTACCTCCAGAAAACTCTCAGATAGACGGCAGATCAGACTTCAACAGCTTTTACAGAAGCGGCAGATCAGAATCACACCCAAACTCCCTCTGTCCACATTTTTCATGTTGCTCTGCAGCAGCTTTCCTGAGCAGGAAGGGAGTTCTGGTGCTAGCCCCTCCATCTAGATCTGCAACTCTGACAGAAACGGAGGAAGGTGCAAACATTTGCAGGAGACATATTTACTCTTCTGCCTTTTACATAAATCTGCATAACCACCTAAAAAAAATCTAATTTCAAAGTCTAAATAATTTCTTTATTGCACAAGTTAGATATTTAGCATACAATTTACTCTTAGTTCTCTTTTTCATTCACTTGAAAACTAAAGATATGATAAAGTTTGGTCACTTGTTTGCATCATTAGCCGTCTTCTCTCTGCTGAATTAGCATGATGAAAACATCGAGTGTTTTAGCTCCTTCCTCGTTTTGAAAATCTAAAATCTTAAGCAGGTTTTCTGAAAACACATCCTCTTTTCAAGCCCATTGTGTTCATTAAATATCAGGCGCACAGCAGTAGAGCCAAGTGCTTTTTGTGTTTCTGTGACCGTTGCGCTCCTGACCAGCTTCAGGCAGTACAAAAAAAAGTAAAGCAAAACAATGGCAATGGTGGAAAGAAAATGCATTTTCAAATCAAGAATTTAATGTGCAAGTTTTAATTTATTGCAGGTTTTGAACACGGGTTCAAAAAGCAGACATCATAGCCCACGATTTATAGGATAAATGTCTCTTCGCAAGCATAATTGAAAGAACAGGCTTTTTAGTGTCAATCAACAAGATCCGACAAAATTCTGACGGGAAATTTAACCGCTCTTCTTTGCATAAGTTCAGCTGGCTGGTTTCCTGGTATAGACCTGGTTTTTAAGCATAGCCCATAAATTTTCAATAGTGTTGAGGTTGGATCCATTCATAAAGTGTAACGTTAACCTGCTTTATTCATTACAACACCGGTCTGGATTTGTGTTGGAGACAATTTAGCTATTGAGTCACCGCAGGCTTTAGTCATTTTATGCAAAGTGATGAAAGGAATTGGGGAACAAAAGCAGGAACCACCAAAGGCTCAATCATAACATAGAAAACGCTGGGAAAAACAATGTCACTGTCCACAATGAAGACAATAAAATAAAAAAAATCAACTCATTTAAGTTGGACTGAAATTTGAACCTGACCACTGAGTCAAATGGTCAAAGGAGACAAAACGCAGCTATTTTGTCATTATGTCAAGAAGCATGTTTCACGGATAAAAGCCCCACATTCAAATGTGTTAAATTTGCCTTAAATCAACAGCTTAGATAGTTGAAACAAAATTGGGTGCTTGGAAAAAGATCATGATCCCAAACAGACATAAAAACAAGTCTTGGAATTGATAAAATGGGCCTATTGTAAACTTCTGTACAATGGTTAAAAATGAGTATGAGTTAGGCCACAAGTTTGTTGTTTCCTGTGCCAACTTGTGTAGGAACAAATTAAGGCAGGGAATTAATATATAAATTAAGTCGAAATAATTAATTAAATTACAGGGGAAAAAAAGACTGAAAGATAGCCAGGTGTTCCTGCTATCTTTCCACATTGACATAACTTTTCAAAAGCATCACTGAAAGCTCAAAATGAATATAAAATTCATGGCTGCATCCAAATTTTTGATCAGTAAGGGACCTGTTTTTCTAACCCTTGTCACTTTAGTATTTTTGCATGTTATTCAGTCTAAATCCCATAATTTCTCCATCATCCACAGTAAACCTTTAATTTAGCCACCGTTTTGTAGAAAGAACAAAATAATAACACTCTCATCCTTTTCCTCCATGATTCCTGCCCTTTTTTTCAACTCCAGGTTTCACTGCCGACAGACAGCGAGTGGAAAAATGCTCCAAATATGGCTTGTTTCTTCTCCACTTTGATCTGGGGAAAGTTTTTGCAAATTCTCAGCACTGAGTGCAGCCCTCAGCTTGATGAACACACCCGCCCCACACCCACCACCCTCTCACCATCAGTCCCCACCCCTCTGCTCCCCCCCCCCAACCCCGGTTCATTAGTCAACCTTTAGCCATCGAACAACAATTAGGCGTGTCGTCCGCTCGCTGACTTCACTCCGCCGACTGTGCGGGGAGGAAGAGTCGCCGACTAATGATTGGCTAAAGAGACTTGACAGCATGTTCCTGCCACAGCTGTAATTGAATACAAGCTCTAACAAGCCTTTGAACAGGACCGAAGAAATATTTCATAAGCTTGATGCAATTTGGTGGGTGCATGTAATGAAAATAATGAATGCAATTCCCTCGTATTTTTAACCGATATGAAGTTTTTATTTTTTTGTGTGTGTGGAAGCAGAAAGAAATAATAAAAGTGATTTGAATGGACACAGAGAGAGTGAGGGATCTGATCTATTTTCTTTTTTATTTTTGTGGAAAATTTGGAAAGATGAATGCTTTTGCATTTTGTAGCTGTTACGCGCCAATTTGTTCTGTTTTTAGCATTTATAACAAGCCTGATGTTTCACTCGTGGAGTTTAGAGGCCGGTTTTTCACGTGCGGTTCGCCTTCCAGGTTTTGAGGCAACACTGAGCTGCATCGGACTGCCGAGAGTTACTCTCGACTGACCAGGCTTGCATAGTTTGAGCTTTTTAAGCCGTTCCCAAAACACTGACTAATCAGAGCACGGCAAAGCCAAATGTTTTGATTATCTAGCTGTGCCCTTATCATAATTTTCCAAATAACATGCGAGTAATTTCGCTAAGTTGTTTGCAGGCCACAGCAAACAAGCTCCACGCAAAATTTGGAAGGGAGTAAAAAGGAGAACATTTCTGCACTAACTGCAGCCAAAACTGGGACAAGAACAAGGAACCGGACATCAAAGGCAAACACAATATCAGAGTCCAGTAATCAGTGCATCCACATCAGATAAATGTCACCGAATCGGCGAATGAAAGGCTCATGTGATGAATTAGACCAAATTACATAGGGAGGAAAAAAAAAAAAACAATCAAATATTTAAAGAGGGCACACAACTCTTCGACTCAAACATCAAGGGTACAGAACGAGTAATCACACAAACGAAATGTTCATCATTGCCTCCATTTAGTGTGAGGGTAATAAAAGACATGTCAGAGCCGAGAGGAAGAATCCCAGCCTGGCCTCTCATTAGCCGCAGGGGACAGAGAGACTTTTGGGCCTAATAGGGACACGATTTAGGCAAATCAGGTCGTTATGATAATGGGATTGCTGATAATAAGGCAGTTTTGCTGATGTTTGTTTTCTTATTTTGAGGCATATTCACCCCAGCGCCACTGAGAAAGAAAATTTTTTTTATAATAATAAGATTACATTCTAGTTTCTTTTATTTGTAATTTCGCCGAGTTGTTCACCCTTGATGCGTGCTTTGAATTCACCGGGGGGGAAATCAAGACCCAGTTTAAATTTTTAAACACAGTCCTGTTTGCAGCTTTTTCTTCTCCACGGGATTTTCTCTTCTGTGAGGAAGTAATAACCTGGGATATAATAGATTTCTAAACTAGGTTAGTGCTTAAAAGTTGAAGTGTTTCTCTGAAAGTGTAGTCCATGCCATTTTTATTTGTCTTTGAAGTAAAAAGAAAAAAAAAAAAAATTGAGCATGGGCACACTTTTATTCATTATGCTCTCAAGTCTCCATATTTGTCCAGTTTCAAATGTTTGACAGCAGTTTTCAGCAACTGCCTTTAAATAAAATCTCATGTGTTTAATGCAGCATGGGCTATATGATAAAATGCCGTGTTTATCTCTGCAAATACTGCATATCCATGGATTTTTAATGGAATACTCTGGAATGCTTTGAGGATACAATTTGTTGATTCTTAAATTATATTTACTGTAAATAGCGGCATTGCAGTGTGCTGATAAGGTTCTCTGTTTTGATATGACTTGTTGATAATGTGGCACAGGAAACATAAAAGCTTCACGAAAGGAGTGTGTGACAAGGAAGTAAATTTAAGGGAAAACATATATATATATAAATATTTATTTTTTTAGAAACTCTCAGAACCCATCTGTATTCAAGCAGACGGGGATTGCTGAGGGTCAAGATCTCTCGTAAAAAAAAAATAATAATTCTACGAAAAGAACCTGTGAACTCTAAGGTTTGACCTTTAACATTTTTGAGTTTGCACAACATTTCTAATGACTGAAAGGAGACGAAGCCAAAATAACATAGAACCACTGCAGCCGCAGTGCCATAAAGACAAAGGCAGAAGGAATTAATTTGACAGTGAATAAGTGACAGTCATTCCTGTCCTTGAGTGCAGCGCTTTCTTCTCCTCTTCTATAGCATCCCAAATCAGACTTCCCTCTAATTGCACAGTGGACACCTCTGCGCACATTGGGGAATTTCTGCCGCGATCTGGCACAGATTAACAGTCCCTGTCTGCTTTGTTCCTGCTTTATTTGCATGATAATTAGTTGGTGGCAGCATGTATTCTAATTTATTTATTATTTCACAAACATAGGTACACATGGAGACGGCGGGAGTTAGTTGGAGAAAAAGGGGAGAGGAATGAGAACAATGTGCATTAATTAAAATGATTAAAGGACTGACTGAACTTTGCCTTGATGTGTTTATTCAATTAATAGGCAAAGTGGCAGATGACTGTCTGACTTTTATAGCAATTAATTTTACAGTTTTTGTTCATTTGGATTCAGTCATCTTACACCTGCTCCCTTTGAACATTGTCTCCTGAAGACCATCTGATATACTGAGTGAAACTGGATGCAACAATTTTCCTCTTCTCAGAAGTAAAAGCGATAAAGGAGCGAGTGCACAAGTGATCATCCAGAACTCCATCAAACTTTCATCACTCTATTGGTGGACGTTGTTTGGCAAAACCAAACATTAAGTCCCCCAAAGGATGTATAAAATTAAACAAAATACTGCTTCGATATTACAAAGGCCTGGGCATAACTTATCACTCCATGTGCCCATCAAATTTATGGACACTCGCTATGGATGCTTGCTCCTGGATTCAGTTGTCCTAACCGCTATCATCTTGTTTCCCTCATCTTGACACCAGAAGGCAACGCTTAGACCTTCTCTTAACTTTCGAAGGGCGCTCAGTTGAGATTTTCCAAAAATCAAAACAGCTCTTTATTCCCTCCCTTTGTATCCACCTGATATTGTCCAGGGGAACAAAGGGAGCCATCCATTTTTCTGACAGAAGCCAATGGCTGGTAAGAGGTCTGATTTGAGTGTTGAGGATGCTATTTGCCTAGGGAAAGCCTGAGGATGAGGGCTGATCGGGCTGGCAGCGGAATCGGGCTGTCAGCTGGCATGCAGCGGTAATTGCTTCCCATGGCAGGACCCCGGCGGCCGAGGGAAGGGAGAGCACTGAGTGGAGAGTCAACGCGGGAATCCATTTCACCTCAGCCCAGTTATAATTGTTCAATGAGCACGAGGAGACTTGTTGCCAATCTGCGCGAGGGCCAAAGCTCTGATTGACACTCATTGACCAGAGAGGCCAGGGGATGAGCGGGAGGAGACGGAGTATAGAGAGGAGTTTGGAAGGCCTTGACAATCCCAACAATTGTCACTCAAAGAGGAGAGGAGTAAAGAGTAGGATAAGGTGGAAGAGCGGGGGAAAAAAAATGTTTCGTGGAAATTAGAGATGCACCAATCACTATCTATGGCTGAGAACCAATCTCTGGTTTTCGTTAAGTTCTGACCTGCTGATGCCAATTTTAATTGATTTAGATTTCTTTTTAGCAACAAAAAGCACAGGATTTTACAGGTTGCTTGCATGCTTGATTGGAATAAGAGATTGCTGAAAAGTTGATGCAATTACCGAGGATATCATGCTGCGGTCTGTGACAAAGCAGCTGCTGTAAAACAGGTTTTTACTAACATTTTAAAAGAAGATTATGAAGCACGACAACAAAATTTCAGTACCAAAATCCTCCACCAGTCAAATTGTTCGATCCAACATAAAAGTCGCTTCTCGTCAGTCGGCGGATCACAGCAACGGAGAGCAAAAGTATTCCGTGAACAGAATCTCAATCGGCTTTTCAGTAACTATATTTATGCTGCATCTTTTCACATTTAATCTGATGAACATGAGTAGAACTTTTGCTTCCTGCGGATGAGTCTGACCTGAAACCAATCTGCCAAAGAACTTTTCTGCAGCAGCAACATGCAAATGCCTGAATGATCTGTAAATAACTTAATATTTAAAAGAAAATTGCTTTCTTTTAAGCTGTTTTTTTTTTTACATCTGCAGAGACTTAGTATTTAAACACTGATACTAAAAATTGCATTATTAAGCAGTTTTCACTCTGCAAAAACTTCCATACAGAAACAGGTTTCTGACACCATGACATGGTTGTACTTAGATATGTTGCATTAATTGTTTAAAAAAAAGACTTGATTTGTTTTCCTGACCAGCCAGCAGATCAGGACCAATCAAGCTATAAATTAGATTGACAATTCTGTCAATCAGCACATTTGCACTCTGATAGCGCAAAGTGTCTGTTTCCTTCCATATTTTCTTCAATTTTTCATTATTTATACCCTCAAATCCCAACCTCCTCCCTGGAGCACGATCATTTACACAAGTCAATAAAGCAGTAACCCTGAAACCAAAAAGCAAAGCTAAACATATTGATGTCCTCAGCTCTCTAGTCTACTGGGGCAAATGTCAACTTTAGCACATTCAACCTGCGAGAAAACTATTGATCAGGGATTGATAAGATCATTTCTTTAAATAGACACAAAAGGTTGTTCACTTCTAAACTTTAGGGCTCAATTTGTTGTTTTGGACCTGGAAAGCTTTTGCCTCCAGAGCTCTGTGAAAAGGCCTGAGTGCGATTTGCCGTATGCACCCAGATAACTTATCACTCACCTGTCCAAAGCTAATTCTCCCCGTGTCAAGCACGGAATTGGATTTAAGAACAGGAAAGTTACGTGGGTCCGTCTGCTGTCAGGAGGTCCCAATGCCCCTCTCGTATGTCACTTCGGTGCTGGGGGAACACGGTAGGTTCCTAACAGGGTAAAGCACCATCACAGTGTTGTCCGTGGCCCTGGGCAAATCTCCGATGACATTTTCTATTCCCCATATACCCTGCTACTTTTGGGCCAGAACTCCAGAGTTCCTCTAAAATGGAGGCAGTGCATTGTACTCCAACTCGATACACTTGCAGTCTATCGGTGACGGCTTCTTTACTGTCGAGCATAGATGAGGAACTTTATGAAAAAAAAATAGTCGGCATAAGGGGATTTGTTTAGACAGACCTTTCACAAAGGCAGCTTATAAATCTAGACAAGCAGATTGTTTTTTTTTTTTTTGGGTCTCAGCAGAGTCAGCTTGGGCATTTCACTTCTCCAAAAGCTGCGGTTACATCCATGCAACGAGGGTAATTGCTGCCTTTTCGGAGTCTGGCTGGGGTCAAGGGTGAGACGACATCCTGAAATATTTCTCGCCTGAGTCGTCAGCTGTGGCCTGCTCACTTTTTAGCCTTTAGGCATTCAAATTGACAGGTCTCATTATGTGAGAGCTCCCCCCGCCTCCTTCCACATACCAGGGCCTGTCAGTCTCCACCTGCCTGTCCATCTCACACTTACATCGCATCAGCTCCTAAGCACTGACAACCAGTGTCTCTTCTCGGGGATTTTAGGCTCCGAATGAGTTGAAGGAGACGAAGAGGAGGTGTGTGTATGTGTGTGTGTGGGTGTATGCAGTGCCAGGCTTTATGTGAAGGGCCCGGCTTTCTAATGACAACCTGACAGGGGTCCTCGTGTAAACAAACCACAACATCTAGTGAGATCTAAATAAAAGCGCCTTGCTGCAAATTAGTAGAGCGCTCAATCCTCCCGCTGCAACACACAAGCACCTGCACAGAAATGTATGTCAGTACCTACATATAGAACCGCACGTGCGGGCGTGACGGCACCTTTGCAGAATCTTAAGTACCTTATGCAAACTGTATGTTTGTTGGGGAGGCACAGGCAGAGTACTGATGAGTGGCTCATTATGGCAACACCAGCGCTCCACACTGGGTATCGCATAATCAAAGCCTGGGGGTACGTATTAATTATCCTTTTGAATAGTGATGAAATTTTAAAAAGCTTCTCCTTAAGGCTCACATCACGGATAGATGAAACAAAGCGCGGCGCAGCTTGCGCGCCGAGGCTCACATGTGTTTTTACATCTGTTCAGGATATTTCAATTTGATGCTCAACAAGCTGAGAGAGAGATTAAAGGATAATAATGTGTCATCCTCCGCACAAGCAACTCTTCCAGAGCAAAGTAACAGCACATCAGCAGCCAGGCGGGCGGGCGGGCGGGCTCAGCTTCTGGAGGGGAGCTAGCTAACAGCCGTCACTGGCAAAGTCGATCCAGACGCGCATGTGTCTTCTGCTTGTCTCCAGTCAAGGTCGCTGAGGCACCGTAACTCTCTTTCCCCTCAAACATTCCCGTTGATTGGGAAAAAGAGAATACCCTGTTCGAGCAGAGAGGGGAGGAGGTGATGTGTTGAGATTTGCTTAAAAGAAATATTTATGAGCTCTTTTTCTTTCTTTTTTTCCCACGGAAGAGCTGTCTTTAATGAACATGTTTAAAGGTTGTTTCTTCATCTATAATTTATATGGCAGGGCTCTGTCAAGGAAAAAAAGGGGGCTAGTTTTAGGTTGTACGTGTGAATACCTGATCAAGATGGTAAAAGTGCATCCCAAACATCTGCTTCACCGGAGAAGTGTGACTGCTTGACACCGCTGCGGTGTGTGCAGGGACTCCGGAGACGTGGAGGCGTTGTGAGAGTGTGGATATTTTGTTGATAATTTGCGTGGGGAAATCGCTGATTGACATTCGGTGGTCTGAGAGAACAGGAGATAGAAGGGAAGAGGTTTGGAAAGGCCTTGAGTACGAGTAATTCTGTCACTCATAACCAGAAAGGAAGAGTGTGAGGGGATGGAAATACGGGTTGGGACTCATTTTAAAAGTTTATTGTATTGGTCATTTTAATAGTGATTATGCTGGAAAACGTATGGAAATTAAGCAGCATATGTTTACCATATTTACTTGAAAATGTGCGTGATTAGTAATAAAAAACTTAGAAAAAAAATTACATATTTATCATTTATTGTCATTAGTGTATTTTTGACATTTTTACACTTTTGTTTTTTATTATAGAACCTACTAGACTGCTTGGGTTTATGTTTGCATATGTTCAGACAATTATTAGCCATTTTGCATTTACACAGCTGCTCATTCAAGTCTGACCTGAGGCATGGAGAGGTTTGTATACTTCTGTGGTCTCCATGTAACGTGTTTTTCTGGTCTGAATTTGATTTGATAAGTATCTCAATACATAATGTTCCAATTCGCTGTAGTTACAGAGCTGGAAACAAGCAGCACAACCGTCAACAATCATGCAATTTGATTTACTGAATCAAATTGTAAAGTGTCAGGATACTCGTGTGATTTGATACAGTGCAATTCTATTTCTGTGCAAAAGGAAAAAGCAAAGAAATTAAATTATGCAATAGCACAAGCCTCAATAGTTAATTAGATAATTACTTTTCATGAAAAGGTCACTTACACCAAACCTGACTTAAAATTGACAAAACCAACGTGGTTTAGTGCAACATAAAAAAAAGAAAAGAGAGAGCTATTGAATTTTTAAAAGTAGATCAGGAAAATACATTTTCTATGTAATACGCAACAAAACTAAATTACATTTAAGAGTTTTCCGCCATTGTTTCCATCTTGCTTTGAAGCATCTTAAATAAGCAAAGCTGCTGTTAACTGGCACCGCTACTAATAAAACTAACAATGACAGTGAGAAAGTTCAACTGTGTTCAAGATAAGAAAAATGCATCGGAAGCCCTTGTTCTCAGTGCCACAGTAAGAACGGGTATCTAAACAAATAAAGAAGAGTTCGGCATTTTAACAGCCTCCACCATCTTTGGCTTATTCTTGTTGTCGTTTGCGAGACGTGCAGTTGTTGTCTGCTTTCCGACAAAGTGTACATCAACAAAAGCAAAGACTCACAAAGTCAAATAACTGTGTGGATCATGTTTCTAAGTAAAACCCCCAGTACCTCATTATTAAATGGATTGAATTTTACTCATACAAAACCATGAAGTTGATGCATCGACATTTAATCTCCAAAATTACATCTTTTCAAAGCTGCTACACTGATGCACTTGCATGTTTCACGAGCAAGTTGTGTGTTGGTGCATTTTAGTTATTCTTAAAATCTATAGTTTGCATAATAGTTAATCTTTCTCTGAAAGAAAATAACATATAGTAAAGGAGCCAAGCACAGTTGTCCCCGACATGAATATTCTAAAATGGTTTTCTCAACATACTTTGAAAATGACCACACAAAAAACAGTACATCTGTTATCCTGTGAGAAACGGGATAATATTTCTGTTACCATGATAAAGAAGTTTCCTGCTTAAACATGTTTGTCTATTAGAAAATACTTTACTTATGAGCCAACAGGATAAATGTGGGTTTTAAAATCAAAGTTTTTTTATCTTCCCTTCACTTTAAGACTCAGTATCTCTTCCACCCCCCCCCCATATGAATTTGTCCTTGTTTGAACTTCCACAGAGTCTCACTGTGGCTACATGTGCAGATGATGCATTTAAGTATGCAAGTAAGTTACAGATTTCATAATAAATTGGCTATAAATAAAATTGCCCCTCATTATTATCCGGGAGCTTTAGAGCAGTCTTTGCTCGGCACCTACTAATTGGAACCGTTTGTGATTTCCAACTTATTTTATTCTGCTTCGGTTTTATTGATAATTGAGCTAGCCATGTTCACCAGCTAGCATTCACACTTTGGTCTGTTTTACAATGAAGAAACAAAATTGAGGAGCAAGTAGCTTGTTTTTTTTTTTGCCTACGCTTTAGCATTGAAGTCAAAAGTACAAACAAAAGTTGAAAGGGGGAGATTATAGTCAAAAGATTATAACATGTATAATGCTGAAATGTTTAAAATATTTGTTCTTGATATTAAATTATAACACCATGAAACCAAACCAAGACCGGCTCAACGACCTGACAGCCACAGCCAATGAGATTTAATAATAAAGATGTTATTTGGCATATAAATATTCTTTGCACACACACACTTTTAAGGCCAATACATACTCCACAAGAAGAGAGAAACATGTTATTTTACTTGAGACAAGAATGTCTTTGACGGCCAGGACATTCCATACCAAACAAGAATTCAAGTACAGAACACCCAGGAAACCTTAGCAGGTCTCTCTGCCACACACTTCACGTTTCTCCAATGCCATGTTCTGTCCAGATTATGTGTTTTGGACAAGGTGACCAAATTCCCCAAACCAAAGCTGCAAGAACAGAGTGACGTCTTTATTTTACTCCTGCCACACTGAAAGAGAGCCTAAATGTCTCTGTTCTTCCAGATTATGCATCGACAACAACGTTTAGTAGCAAGATGGAGGAGCTAGCTGTGCTATGCGCGTCCCTTGTTTGTTTACGCATCTTCCATTTCACTAAAGAGAGGCTAATGTCACAAAACAAGAGAGAAGTTGGCACTCTTACCAGGCGACAGGGGAGATGCGGGTCTTCAGCCTCTGCTGCTGGGTTTCCTCATCAGACTACTGCACCATATTCACTGCCATTCTTGTTTGTTGTTTCTTTGTTCGGTTAATTGGCGCACGGATGACGTCACAGTTCGCCTGAGTTGTATTGCCTGAGTTGAACCACAGATGGCGATGTGGAGCCTCTTTTTTTCCGTAGAAACACGTGACATCCGGATTGGCGGAAAATTACGAAGTGTGGAGAAGAGAAACTTCTATTTAGTTCTACCTGGAGGAGTGGGTGATGTGAAGACAGGGATAAACTGATGTTAACTGAGTCAATACAGAAGCAAAGAAAAGCACTTTGATTAATTCAGAAGTTCAGCATTAACATCTTTAAATCTCTAACTTTTAATTTATTTTTGGTAGTGGGTAAATATTAGGATCAATTACATATTGATCAATTTTCAAAATAATATAAGTTAGCCTTCAGCAGATCTTTGAATGGTGAATTGAATGACTAAAAGTAAAAATTAAAGGATAACTATCTTCATGTGGTGATTTAAGCCTAAGGGCAAACATATATTTGTAATCACATAACCTACAGTGATGCAAGGGTTCAGAGATGCACTGAGTGAAAAAAAAAATTATTTCAGTCATTGGAAAGTTGAGACTAGACTTGGAAAAAATAACGTAAACATGTCTGCTGGTGGTGAACAAGTGAAACGTATGAGAACATTAAACAGTTATGCAATGGTTGTCAAATAGGGTTCATGTTTTGTTTTTGTTAGTGTCTTGGACCAAAATATGAGCAACAACAGAAAACTATGAATCAAACTCAGGCCCTAATAATATTATACATTGAAATCACTCAAACAACCCCAATGTTCGTAAAAGAATTATAAATACTCAAAGCCCCAGCATCATTTAAAGAGTTTTTAATATAGACATTGAAAAACAAGAGAAGCACTTTATGGAAAACTAAAAATGATATAAGCATAAATTCACCAGTCTATATCCACTGGTCCTCGGAGGGTTTCAGTGGACTGGTATCTCCAGCTGTCACAGACAGGCCAGTCAGTCAAAGGACAAAACGGAGAGGCAGAGGTCAAGCTACTCTCTACGCACACCATAAACAATAAATGTATTTTCCAACAACCTGAAATTATGTGTTTTCCCAAGGAGGACCAACAAACACTGTATGAATTATGAAGCATCACTAATCATTATCCATTTAATCAGATTGTATGAGAAGGCTGTAAACACTTAGACACCAACTAGTGACAAGTGACAAAATCTACTATTTTGTATGAATAGCTTGTTGAGTCACATCACCTGTTTTTATAACATCCCTACTTGAGCCTTTTTCCTTAAGATGTTTTTTTTTTAACTGAAACTATTTCTTGCACATAAACTGTACAAAAAGTCAAGAAGTGAGCCTTCATGACGACAAGCATCAGACTTGCTTTGGTTCAGCAGAGCAGCGTTCCTCCGGGTGTCTCCTCGTATGACCATGGCGGATGATGATCGCCCGCCGCGCCATGAGATGCGCGCGCCTTGAGATGCGCGCGCCGTGATGACAGCGCGAGCTGAGCAGGTGAGGTCACAGCCAATTGTCGCTAATGGGCGCGAGATCAGCCGCAGCAACTAGCAACTGTGCAGAAACTCTAACCTTATTATTCACAAAGCTGCACCTCGCTCCCCGTCTGTCTCAAACAGAGGTTCGCCGTCAGCGCGCGCGACTGAGCAGATTATCACAGTCAAGAAAAAAAAAAGAAAAAAGATAAGAGGAGGTAAACAAGCTATACTGTAGCTGTCAAAATTTCATCCTGTCTGATTTCCCTCCTTTGCTCACTATATGTAAACACAAACACACACCCACACAAAGACACCACATCTGAACACACAACCACAAAAAAGTACACCCCTACACACACACACACACACACACACCCTTGCAATTTTACCCGTCAAGAATGTTGGAAAACCTGTCAGACTCTCACAAAGGGAAGCAAATATATTTATTTATTTGACTTCAGAGTAATTACCGGCGTTACCGCGGTGCTCGGCTGTGACATCCTCTTTATGAAATCAGGTGTCAGAGTGCGCCGTGCAGGTAGAGAGACGTGTCAGGGAGGAAATGTGACTCTTTTTCTCTCCTAAATCTTTAATCAAATTAAAGAGGTGAGCATTTTCTCCTGCTTACTCCTCGTCATCTCTATCACTCTCCCTTTTTTTTCCTGCCTTCCCGTCATAAGAGATGGGTAGAATACCGAAACTGCCAAGTGTACATCCAGATGCCATAAAAAATATTGCTTGTCAGCGCGCTTCCGCAATCTTTGGTGCGGAGGAGGCTTTCCGCCACAGTGCACACACAGACTCACACACATACGCGCACGCATGCATTCTGCAGCAGCTTAAGGAAAACGCCAGAGCCGGGAATTCAATTGAAGGTATTTGTTTCCATTTCCGGGTATTTGGCAAAGATGAGCCTAGATAAATATGTTACTCGCTGCTGCCCGAACAGAAGCAGTGGCTTCAGAGGAAACACGTTACTCCTTCTTTTTTTTTTTTTTGACTCTAAATAATTGAACAGAATGGGGGGGGGGGAGGCCTCTGCAGGGTTCATATTGAGTTTTTACTTACTTTACCAGCATCTGCCTTCCTTTACACATGCTTGCACGCGCGCACACACATCAGATGGCAACAAGACTGTGTGAAACGCGCTACACTTTGAACTTTTTTTTTTTTTTGAACAAAATAAGCGTGGAGAAGGATGAGTGTAGGTACAGTATGGTCAAACTCCGCTGGGGTTGCAATTGCGCTGTCCTCCTCCTCCTCCTTTTCCTGTTCTTCCTCTATCGCGCGAACACCACCAGGCGCCCCGGGGCCTTGACAGAAAAGATATGACATATCAAAAAAAAAAAAAGAAGAAGAAGAAAAGAGGAAAAAATAGAAGTAGGGATTGAAAACAACTTCCCTCATAAAGAGAGCGAGAGAGTGTTTTACATCTCTCTCAACAACGACAGCTTCAGGGACAGTTTATGTGCGCGAGACAAAGACACTTTGACACCGTCAGCTTCTGTCACTGACGCTCGCGCGAGAGGCGAAGTCGGAGCAAAGCGGCCTGCTCAGCTCCCGTCGACGCGCGCGCGCGGCGGCTCCGTCTTTTGTGTGCGACTCAATGTCTAGAGGCCTTTATGGTAATGAACGGGAGGTCTTCCCCCTTGCTAAAAATGTATCAATAAATAAAACATAGGAGCGCCGCCATTGTGGTTGATTCACAGGCGCTGCCACTTTAAGGGAGCATAGCTTAGCTGTGATGCAAACACACCATCATAAACACTTAAGATGAACAATCCACCTGAGACTGAGCAGCAGCCCCTTTCATCCACAGAGAGGCAGAGAGATCCATAATTAAGAGAGGAAAGTGTAAAGATGTAATTGCTACGTTGTTGATAATCTTGATTACCATTATTAAGTAGTTTTAAAAGATACATGACTCTGAGCCATATTTAGAGGATCTGACTTATTAATCAGGCAGCTGTTTGCAGTGGCGCTTCAGAGAATTACAGGAGAGGTACAGTAATAACTCAGCGTGAGCCTGTGTGTGTGTGTGGAGAAAATGTCCCTGATGTGCAGCTGGAGGAATTTCACTGGACATAAAAAAAAAAAAAGCAAAACATTCACGAGGTCATAAAGATCTCTGCAGCGAGGAACTGAGCTGACTCAAACAATTAACACAATCAAAGTCTGTTTAAATCCATCCCATACAAACTCCCATTTGTGCATTTAAGATTTTGTGCTGTGGGGGTCTCACCCTCAGGTGTGAGGTTAGCTCACATGGGCTGTTTTTGGATTTGACCCACCTTCCTCAAACCATCTGCAGGCTCTTTAAACAACATTGAAAACGGTTACATAAAAAAATAAATACGGTTTCACTTCAACGGGAAAAAAAAAAGTCTGGAAAGTAATGAATGAAGATCGACGTCTAAACACATTGGATTCAATTTAACAGGAAGTAATGATAGTTTACGTCTGAAAAGTTTTGTTTAGTCTGTTGAACCTTTAGCTATTTCAAGTAAAAGTATCTTAGCATAATAAATCAGTTATAAATAAGGAGATCACAGTCTCTACATCCATGTGCATGTGTGTATGTGTGTGCCATGCAATGATAAAATTTGTAAAACGAAAAAATATATATCATAAATAGTCATAAAGGCTGATACGGAAACATAAGGGTAGTAGTGTGTTTGTGGTTTTCTTTTAATTTGGGCAGAATATCTTCCATTCATCAGCCACAATCATGCAAAGTTTCAAAACCTGTTAGAGTGTCACATCTGAATGGCAGAAGACACAGTGTAATTCATAGATCATGTTCTTTATCCTCCCACAGCAGGATGTTGAACGAAACATTTTGGAGCTTTGTGATCAGGCTTCACCATAGTCACACTGCCCTCCATTGGTCAGTGATTGTACTGCACCAGCCGAGCAGAAAGTAAAGCCAGCGCTGATGCATAAGGTGTGGATTTGTTGTAGCTCAAGTTGGCTACGTATTATTTTGGTTAATTAATGCACAGCTCTGAAGGCTCAAGATTGGCGAGGTACGAATGTGAACTTTCAAACGTGTCGTTCCCTGTGGGATATGAAGTGCGACTCATGTTTGTCAGATGGAGGCACAGCAGGAGATTATAGAAACACATTCTGTCCCGGGATTACAGAATTAATTCTGTATTTCCTTCTTTTAAACTGTTCAGACAAACCTCATTTTCTGTCTTTGGGGTATAATGTGCACTGTTTTTTTTTTTATATGTATCACTTTTAACAAAAGTATATTACATAAGGAACTTTAGATTGCACACACACAGTAAACAGAAGGTAAAATTTATTCAGTTTTGATTCTGGTACAGTCCAGTATCTTATGCAAACATCAAAGATTTTGTTCTTCCTCTATAAACATGTAATTTTTGACACTATCAAAATCCATCAGCTTTATAAGATTTCCCTTTAAGCGAGGTCCATAAGACGCTATCAAAATTTATATCGCAAGATATTACTTGAGATCAATATATGACTTTTAGTTCCTAACTTTAACTACCCTTAAAGTCCATTAAGCTAGTAAGTTGGTAAAACTTTTGCTTTAAGTGTTTTTTAACACAGTAATGCCGTATTGATAATTTCGCTCTAACATCTAAAAGCTATAAACTCATCCTGGTTTGCCTTTAATGCTGCTCCCTGATTTGCAAAGAGAAGAACTCGCAAAGGAATGCAAGACAATACAACGTGCGGCCGCTATTTGCATAAAAGGTAAAAAAAAAAAGTGTGATGTAATATATTCAAATGGCTTTCACTGCTTTCCAGCAAAGAAGAACTTCGAAAGCTAATGGAAGAAAATTAGTCACTTTTTCTTCCTCATTAAGCTGCAGTATTCACTAAAGCAAATTTGAAAATACACTTAAGTGCTGCTGGCCTGAAGGGAATTAGGAAGAGCTGCAGTTTTTAATTCTTCCCCATCAGTGTCAGAACTTCTGCTTCAGACTTATGTTGCTCTTGGAGTCATTCGATGCTGCTGAATGGATGCTTCTCGTTTGCTTTTTGGGGAAGTGTATTCGCCTTTAGTTAAGTGGCAAAAACAGAAGAGCTGAGAAGAAAGTATAGAAGCAAAAGACGGGCGTTTTAAAGATTAGCACAACACTGATGAATGTATGAATGAATGGCTCATTAAGCTGGAGTTTGACCGACCTCCCCGTATCATACACTGCACCTGTTTGCACAGAATCATTATTATGAGCACAGACGATGGCCGAGTTCACGTAATTCTCAGAACAGCCAGTCCACCTTTAACCCAAGCAGATTAGTGGCCAGAAGTGAAAACAGTGTGTGTTGAGGTTTAAGAGATCAGTCTGGTAGAGATTGAGAGCAAATCTGTCTCAAAAAGCCAAAAGGAAATGCTGAAGAGAATGTTTTTTTTATGTTACTTTGAAATAAAATACTTGGTCGAGTTCATTTGGCAAATCCCCAAAGGAAAAATGTTTAATATTTAAGCTTCTAGCATGTGACGCCAGCCTTTTCACTTGCAGTTTTGTGGTGACATTTATAGGATGTGTGATGCTGATTTAATAGCCCATCTGGCATACGTGAGAAAGACATTTAGAATACTCAGGCCGTACAGTAGCAGTATATATGAACTGCTTTCATCCAAAACAAATAAATAGCTCTGATTTCACATATATTTAGTAGTGAAGGCTTTAAAGCCAGTTTCTCCCAACTTACAAAAAGTGCAGCTTCTGCCTCAGTTTGCATCTCTGATGTGCACATATACTGATCAGCTATAAACATATGTTTACAGATTTATGTAAATGCATTCATACCATATTAACCTTTTAACGGGGAAAAAAATCACACCACACTTTACAGATTTTCATTGGGAAAATGAACTTTACTTTACCCTTCACAATTGTGCATCATTTAGTGTTGGTCTGTAACGTAAAATGCAGCCACATCCAATAAATTAGATTAATATCAAAGAGTTTATTTATATTAGAAACTAAAATCTCTAAGTGAAGCACATTATATAAATTAATATAAAATACTTTTTTCCTATGTTTCTGTTGATTATAGATATTTTTTACTTACTGCTAATACAAAATTACATTTAAGATTACACCTGATCCACACACTGAGTAATTCACAAATGTGGGCTTAATGAACAACATGCCTAATCCCTGCTTAAGCATTGCTACTTTCTAAAGATACTTTGAATTCGACAAATTTGCCTCATCGGAACTCATATTCTAGCTTATTGAACACGATTGCTAATCGGGCATGTATCTCCAGAAAGTTCAAAGGGGTACTTTTGCAACGCAGCGCTAAGCATGGAAACAATCTGCATTTAAATTCATGATCATTGCTCTTATGGTTTCAGTAGCGTAGTGCGTTTTCTGCAATTTCAGCCAGACACAAAGAATAACTGCGCAATAAAGGCCAGAGGAAAAATATCCCACATCACCTAACACATCTTCCTTTTCCAGCTTTGAATATTGCTCTTATTGACAGTGACAGACTTAACTAGTCCCAGACTTTTCCATCAAAGACACTTATTTCTGCTGCCGCACATGCACAGGACCCGGCAGCACATATATTTGAATTTACAGGCCGGACTCGAAAAATGCGAGGGTGGTATTAGTTGACATAATGAAAGCGGAGCAACTTTCTGAAAGGTTATATTAATCTCTTGTTGTTCTTGTTGCCTGAAATATATGGAGGTCATCTTAAGGCTTCGACCAGAACATGTGTCACGACTATTAAAACGTCATATTGCGATTGCATGCGAGCATTTATCAATGTGAGCAACACATGCACGCACATAAAGTAAATTAGAGAAGCCACAATGCAATTCTGAGCCATAAGACAAAGAGCACAGTGATTATGAAGGGAATATCAACAGATTTCAGTGGTGCAAAAAAAAAAAAAAAAGCTAAAAATCCCGCGTAGCTGTCGCAGACGCCTGACTAGAATAATGAGTGACCGATGTCTGGGAGGCAGGTTGGGGCTGGGCTGATTTAAAAAACCGGTCGTGTTTAGGATATTGTCCTGATCGAAACCAGATGGTGCTAAAAAAACATACTCGTTTTCATTTTTCATTACGAACTCATTGGGTAAAAGTCCTCCCAGTTTATGGCCGCACTCATTGGAAGGAAGTTTAAGACCATGTCAAGATGCCAACAATGAGTTTCTCAATGAAAACTCAAAGTGTGGAGTTTACGAGGAGCTTGGCAGGGCATCTAAAGCCCCCTCGACAAACCTATAAAATCTAACGAGAACGTGCTAATTTAACTTGATTCTCCACGAGACTTCGTCATGCTAAAGAACGCGCTATTAAAAGTGTTTTAAATAAACGTCTGAAACCCGGTGCCCCTTGTTAACATGTATGCCTGTACTTGTACGGTGTTGGTCCCTCAGGACCAGGAAGATGGTTTGGCAGGAAGATCTGGGGGGGTGGATCATGAGGAACAGGTCAACATGGGGAGTGGAGGGGAAGAGAAGCAAGCCAAGGCAGACGGAGGAGTCAAAAGCAGCCCGTCGAAGTGCTTTGAATCCGGTGGAATTCCTCTCCTCCTCCGCCGCTCCTCTGGGAGGCGTCAGGAGCCTGTGGAGAGAGCGAGGTAAGACGGGGCCTGTCAGGAACAAAGCTCCAAATTCACATGATATGTTTAGCTAAAAGGGTGAAAGAGAAATGAATCAAAGCTTGGCGGGATCAAAGAAGCGCAACAATAAAGTCGAGGCGGTTGCCATGGGACCAGCAGGAGATGCATATCATTTATAAGTTGTTCTCCGGCTCTGTCAGATGTGGAGGGAATTGACTGTTATTGTTTGGAGGGGTGAGGCGCCGCTGGAGGGGGTTAGGAGCAGGGGTCATTGTCACGCAGCGAGAGGAATATATCGTTCCGCTTGTTTTAAACAGCGGTTGCCTGTGATCGGTGTCAGGGGCCACACCGGAAGCACCTTCAAGCCTGTGATGGCAGACAACAAGACAGGCACAGCAACAACAACTCCACTCACCACAAAACCGTTCGGGGGGCTGAGCATTTGCTTCCCGTGTTGCATCGTTAGGGCTTTTGATCAGTCGTTTTGTATGAATGAAGAATCAAATGGATGTTAACCAGAGAATTACATTTTTCCTACTTAAAGTTGTAACAACGGATAAGAGCCATGTTCAAAAATAGCCAGGATGATGATGATATTTTTAAAAGTAGACACTTAATTAAATGCAAAGATAAGCTGCAAATATTTACAAATGATCTAAAGGTTTAGTTTTTTATCAATAGAACTGCAACATATTAGATGATGAAATTAAGGAAATCCAGTTTTGAAAAGCATATATATAAATATATATATAGTTTTTTATTTGTGCATGCTGGATGGATCAGATCTGGACACAAGGCTGTATAAGTAGCACCTGGACTGTTTAACTCTGAGCCAATTCTGAGCCAAGCTGTTTTAGGTGTTGTCTCGCAAAAAAGATGAAAAAATAAATCATAAATGCCTGGTTAATAGTTTATTGATGTTTTCACAGATGTGAAAGTTACCAATTCTTTTGACATATAAGAAAACCCACTCAAAATCACAGATGCTGACAAAAAGCCAGATGATCCCTTTTTCTCATCAAGGAGTTTCCTGCACCTTTTATATCAATCTATTTTGAAATCCTGTTCAATGTTTCACAGTGGGCTTCTGCCTGGATAATGTAGACGTTTTATCTTGCGTTTCTGGATGGATCTGGATTCGTCCCGCGGTTCGTTCCTTATAGATTTCTTCCAATGTTCTCTTGAATTTTTTGAGTACCACAGATCAAGTGTGCTTTAAACGGTAAAAGATCGGTGTTGTATTTCTGCTATTGTTCCTCGGTTGGCAATTTCGTGGTGTCGTCACAAAATATCTGCAGTTTGACTTTGCATGTGTTTGCAAAAAGCTTAAAGAAAAGTAGATGAGATGAACTGAGAGCTTCATACTGAACTCTTACCTTTAAAAACAAACAGTCTAAAAACTGAGCTCTTCATCTCAGCCTGGTTTAATAATGAATGCTGCTTTCTGTAGCCGACAACACAATAGTTTGTGTAAAATTGCTGTATTGTTCCACAGTACAAGATAATAAATAATCATCATTTTAGTCAACTATTCATTGTTCGCAATAAAAGCTTAGAAATGCTCAAAGCACAATTTAGATGAATAAAAAATAGATTTATTTAATGTTGCAAAGTATATTTATGCAACATGCAGCCTGACAGCTAGTGGAGCAAATAAGTCCTCTGAACTGAAGTATTCACTCTTTGACAACATTTTACGTTTTACTAAGTACACATTTCTTCTTCTTCAATAAAAAGAGTTAGTAGATGCGGCTGACATGAGCATAAGCATCCCAATATTATCCTCTTTTTCTTGGTTTCTATTACACTCCTCTGTGTCTATGTGCACCCATGTAATGATGGAACCCACTCGTCTGCTCTTTCAGACTGCACCCATGAGGAATCCTAAAATAACAACAAAGCACCCCTCAGTCGGTTTGATAAAAGCTCAGTCACCAGCCATTTCGGCTCAGAGAGTTTCCGGCCCGACTGCATCACCGAACGACAAGTCACACCTCACCAAGAGACAGAAACGGGCGAGACGCTTTCATATCTGACCACAACAATAATTGTCTTATCGCAATGTGATCCTTGTTGATATTCTGTCAGGGTTTCGATGTGGATTTGTTTTCATTCGAATGCTAACCTCTCCCTTACTTCACTGACAAATGTACATGGCTGCTTTAAATACATGTTTCTGTGAGATCCAACATTATTTCTATGAAAAAAAAAATACACTAGAAGATTTGATGTTGCTCTCATGGACATGCTCCCACAGGGCAGACTGCTGCTATAGCTACAGGGCCCAATCAACAGCTAGCTGTGTCTTGCAGACATAAAGTTAGATCAATGCAAATGGGTAAACACAGATTATATACAGATCTCTGAAAATCACAAATTAGTAAGTTTTCAAGGAAACCTGCTCAAGCTGCTGTCTGCCTTTGTCGTCTCTTGACTGTTTCTATGATTTATGATGTATTCCATTACATTTATCTTATGTGTGGTTAATGGGATTAAAATTGGATGTAAAAATTCATGCTGTGCTACTGTTTCAGCACAGAATCAGTGATTTTGCTGCGACTTTGTCATTTCCTTTATTCTTTTTCCCTTCGTATTGTTCTATCTGCAATGCACTGACATCTCAGCCACTTCAAGCATTCGCAATGCCGAAGTGAGTGGATCTCAGTAGAAACAGAGTGAATAGCATGAGAATAGATAATCACTGAAAGGATTTTGTGATTTTTTTTTTTCTTAAATTAAATGTTAGTAGAAATTTAATAGCTGATTTAGCTGGGATCCCGTTTGCTAGAGTATCAGAAATGTAGAATTGCTGTTCATATTTCCAACACATCACTCTTTAAACTAAATTTCCATCCATATTTTATATTTATTAGATTGATTAAAACTAATACAACAAACTTTAATTTAGTCTAAAAAAAAATGGTCTTAATTTCCAGTTTCACTTCTGGCATTTTCATAAGACCAGTGCAGCATTTCATCAAAAATACACAACATTTTGCAACAAAAAATAACAACACACGAAACAGTGTTTTATAACTTCTCCTAATCTCGCATTATTGATATTCTATATACCAAAATAAAACTGCTTCAAAGAGGAGTATCTAGTTTATATTACCCAGTCCCCAACTATTAGTTAAATCCACAGTGAAAATCCCTTTGCTTCACCACTGATGTCAAGCCAGCAAGCGGCAAACAGCAAAGAAGGACTCCATTGTTATTTCTAACTGGTAGAAGCCCTCAGGTTATTTTTCCTCTGCCTTGAAACAAATCAATGAAGCACAACTCACTTTGAACAATTGCACATTTGCTGAAATCAGATGTGGGCCGAGGAGCCAGCCGTCATCACGTTCGCTCCCGTTTGTTGACAGAGGAGGACTTTGATAAACAAGCCTGCTCTTTGAAACAGGTGCCCGAGTACGAGTTCAGCTTTTAAAAGGCAATTCCGAAAAATGCGCTGATTAGAGGATGTTTGTAATTCTGGATCCAAGATTTTGGAAGCAGCCAAAAGACTCTGGCAATAAACAAATATTGTTTATTTTGGGCAATTTAAAAAAAAATCAAATATTATTTAATCAAATTATTTGTTCTGTCTGTTAAGCAAAGTCCTAATAAAAATGTAACTTTACAGTAGTTAGCGCTGAATGGATGTTTTATTTAGCTAACGTTGCCCTCAAGTGGTGTCTTTGCAAATTGCATAACCTTTCAATTTGAAAACAAACATAATAAATCTAAACCTTTGCTCTCGGTGCCATCTAAAATGTTCTGATCACATCATTCATGATAAATACACGTTTGCTTTCATAACTGCTCTATATGCACAGGACGTGTTATCACTGGCCGCTCCGCGAGTCAAGTCAGTTCACAAACTCGGCTTATCCTCTCTATCAGCATATGGAAGTGCTTTAAGGCCCCTATCTGCTAGCAGCAAATGGTCTTAAATCAGTCATTTTAATATCAAAGCACTTAACACTAGAATGATGATTACTTGCAGGTGGATAGCCATGCTGCTTGTCAAGAC
The DNA here is from genome assembly GCA_902982915.1 of Phalloptychus januarius. Classification (NCBI taxonomy): domain Eukaryota; kingdom Metazoa; phylum Chordata; class Actinopteri; order Cyprinodontiformes; family Poeciliidae; genus Phalloptychus; species Phalloptychus januarius. The sequence continues at coordinate 3,233,919 of CADWAE010000230.1, forward strand.
TGCATTTGAAGAAAATGACTGAGCTCTTATCCGACACGTACAGTACAGCCAGTGTTCAATACGCAAGATCACATTACAGAAGATTACTTTGGAGTTTCAGCAATTTTCCCAAATTACTCTGGCCTTTGGTCTCTGCTAAACTTGATTGACTTGAATGGTTTTCATTAGGACGCGCAGCAGAGTGTTTGCTGTTGATGCCGGTACACAAGAGGAGAGGCATTTTGGAGGGTGAAGCAGGTCCAGCTGCCGGGACGCTCAAAAGTGGACAGATATGCAAAATACCCTTTCTTGGAAATGCTTCATCATGTTTTTCAGGGGGAGGTCAGAGGGGGTGGAAACAGATTTTGCTTTGATTTGTGACGCTCGTCTGTATTTCAAAGGCCTGAAATGTTCCCACAGCATTTAACCCGTTTAGCTCTGGTTTCGTTTGATGTCTTTAAAAGTGAGAAGCGACACGACCTTCGAGTCGTTCAGTCCATTTCACGACGCACAGGACTGTTGGCATTGTCAATAAAAAAAAAGAAAGAAAGAAAAAAAAAAGCATCTTGTGAATTACTTTGGTGTCATGTTTGAACTTGAGTCCACCCTTCTCCTGTCTTTCCTTATCCACACACTGAAACCTGAGAAATGGAAATCAGTTCGATGTCATGCAGAGCCTGGATACGAAACGACAAGAAAATAGCAGTGAATAACATGGACCGCCCTTCTTACCCTCCTAGGAAAATACTTTAAAGAGCGATCCAAAACGAAGAGTAGTCCATGCACGTTGTTTATCAAAGCCAGTGATTCTCTCTGCGCTCCCTGCGGCTCTTTGGCTGCTGCCTCCAAACTGAAATCCAAGAAGAGGATCTGTAAGGAATTAGGGGATGGTGTCCTACCCTTTTACAGATTACGAGGCCGTGCTTCCAAACCAAATGCACACAATGCACATTAATATCCCCAACCTGGCAGCATCAACCTCAATTCTGATAGTTCTCTGTCGTTCTTTATTAATTTGATCCCAGTAACAGATATGCTGACGTTGGGGGGGGGGCGAAAGAATTATTCTGTCAATATAGATCTCCATATGTTTTCTTTGCGGTGGTTTTTTAGCGCCATCTTGAGGAGATTGCTTGACCCTGCAGCTAACTCACAAACCACACTTTGATGGAGGGTTCAACTTGAGCAAGTTCAGACAGATAACGTGTCTTAGGAACGACTGCTGCTACGTAAAGGATACACTACATCCTACACTACATTGAAGCAGCAGGCTCTTTTTAAATGTTTTTGAAGATGTACACATTATCACAACTGATGAGTCAAATAGTGAGAGACAGTGCGGAGACAACATCCTGGTTCTTTATAAGAAAAACAAGGAACGAGACGATCAACTCCACGAGGTCATGACCTGAACGCAAGTCTGTCGTTCTGTCGCTAAGTAACCATTCAATAGAGAAGGAAACTGACACAACAGTCACTCTGGACACCTTTTCTTTTTTTTTTAACAGATCTGTTGTGGAGTGTGTTGAAGTACTGCATCTCAGTGTGGCGCTCCAGCTGCACTAGGCAACAGGGGCCCTGCAGAGGATGAGAAGCGGAGCTGAGAGGATCACTACCCTCTGTTCCCGGGATCCGGCAGAAACAGACTCTTCACTATGGGCTACATCAGGGGTCCTCAGAGTCTGTCCTCGAGGGCCGGCATCCTGCATGTTTTAGTTCTCTCCCAGGTTTAACGCACCTGCATCCAATGATGGCTCATCAGAAGGTCTAAGAAGAACATTGACCTGCTGAAAAAGTTGTTACTACCACCAGGGAGAGAACTAAAACATGCAGGATGCCGGGCCTGGAGGACCGACTTGGGGAACCATTGGGCTACATGAACTACCTGCTAACATCAAGTAAGCAAAACTGCAGCAGTCAAGCCCCAAACTGCTACACGCTTATTTATTTGCACCTTATATCACTTTTTAAATGTAATTAACGCTGCGTTTCATGCTCTTAGCTGTGAGTGTGTGTCTCTGTGTTGCCCCTGTCCAGGATGTACACCACCTCTCACCCAATGTATGCTGGAGACAGGCACCACCTCCCCCCAGGATGAGCCTGTATGGACAGCAGAAGCACAAAGTTGCAAAGGTCTAATATTGAGCTAAAATTGATTCTGGTGATATATCATTAAAAGTATTAAAAAAGTTTTGTAAATGTACCCCAACCACTTTTTTAATTTATATCCTGTTTGTTTCACATGCATGTTCACAAATGATATCATAGCAATAACCGCAAACAGTCATTTCTGACAACAGCTCTGTTTTAAAGTCCCAAGTGTTGTGTTAGACAGTGACGAGATGCAGCAGAAATGCAATGCTCATCAGTTCCACGATGCAAACAGAATTTAATTTAACATATCTAACATTAAACGGTTATAAAAAATTTAGTGGACCGTGTTTCCCGCTTTGTCCTTAAATTCTTTTATAAACAAGATAAAAAATTTTATTTGACAAAATCAATTTGAGCCCTCCATTCAGATTATTAATTATTCTAGTACCAATTATTTTCAATTGTGCAACTGTTCCTATCATTTGAGTTTGCTCTACATTAATTCTATTGCTAAGCATTTCCAGTAATAGAAGCCTTATTTCTGACATAAGAGAATTTTACATTATTATTGAATCAAAACAAAATAAGCCTCCATATTACAGATGTAGTTGTGAAAAGACTCATTTTGTAACAAAAAGTTTGATGAATAACTTGAATTTTCATAGTCTTGACAAAGTTCTGCATATAGGACATGCAGCTGTAAATGTTTTCATATTTAGAGTTGGCATAACAGAATAATCTTAACTCAATTATCTTCTGAATAGTACAAAATCTGACATCCTATACATAAAGAGTTCAGCCTGAAATATGAACATCTTTCACTTGTTTTCATATTTAAAAAAAAAAAAAAACGTTGTTGTTTAATATTGGCAAAGTTCAAGGGCAACCTGCATCACAAAGCTCTAAATGTAGGTGAGGGTGCAAGTCTGTTACTCTTTGGTGCACAGCATTGCATCCAGAAGGCTGTTCGTGTGCTGCACTCGTGCCGTTATGAAACCGTGACCCTTTAAAAGCCGACTGTAGTCCGCCGCACTTCGCTGTTTCCCCTCGCTCATGCTGAGAGCCTGCAGCAGCCCTCGGCTCGGTCCGCTTCTGTTTTCATCCAGAAAGATCTCGCTCAGCAGGAGGCCGCAGCCTGGCAGCAGGGAGCATATGCAAACATGCAAACGTTAAGAGCACGAACAGAAAGAATAAATCACCGTATGAGCAAGTCGGCGCTTCAGCTCGGCTGTTTCCTCACAGAGAGCCTTGCGCTGCTCCGTTATGCTAACAAAGCAGCAGTTGATTTTTTATTTTTTATTCTATACTCCAACAACGCCAGGGCTTAGTGCTTCTAATTGTTTTTAACGGAGTCACAACATAAAAAAAAAAGAAGAAAAAAAACTAGCTGCGATCTGCCTTGTTTCAAATGATTTTAGCTTTTATACCTGGAGTGCATGCATCTGAAATTCTCCTCAGCAGAATATGCAGCTTCTCATCGGTCAGATCGTGGAGAATTCTCACCAGGATGTACAAGTCCGCTTTAGGCAGTTCGTCCTTTAAGAAGTCTCCTGTCCAAACAGCAGGGAAACGGGTCCAAATGAGAGCTCTAGCATGACTCCATCGTCACAAAATAACATGACTGATAACTAACCAGTTTTGAAAGTGACCCTTTTGTCCGCGTGCTGCCGCTGAAACGGTGCGCTCATCTCCACAACGGCGGGCAAATCAAGCACAGTGACAGACAGGCCGGGGTGGATTTTAATCAACTCGTACGCGAAGGCGCCTGTGCATCCTGGAAAACAGAGAAAATCTGAAGCGGGGGAACGTTTCCTCATCGGGAAAATGGTGAGCTCGTTTCCTCATCCCTTCATTTCTTACCTCCCACGTCGCAGGCCGTTTTGTAGCCAGAGAGGTCAAAGGCCGTTGCCACGGCCGTAGCTGAAACTTTAGCAGAGCTGTGCATGGCATGCATGAATCTCAGCTTGGCTTCCTTTGACAAAAAAAAAAAAGAGGGCAAGCAGAAAATCAGTGCCTCAAGCGTTTTGCAGACAGTTTCATCTGCACCGCATCAATCAGACAATGAATTGTGAGATAATCACCTGACAAATCTCTGTAGACATTTTGACCTTCCCACGCTGGCTAGTTCCCTCCCGCACCGCGCTTTCGAGGTGAGAGAAAACGGGCCACAGCGTGTCATTACTGTGCTGAATGTAGGCGTGCAGCGAGAAATGAGAATCTGAGCGCAGGAAACACGAGGCCACGTCTGCGTTCTCAAATCCAGGTTTTGGGCACCCTGCTTAAAAACAACAAACAAAAAAAAATATCTCAAAAGAGATCATTGCCAGACAAATTCATTGTTAAATTCTAGCAATGAAACTTATATGTAGTTTTATTACACACAGAGTAACTTATTTTAGTATGTTGCGGCCCTAAATAGGGCAACATGTTGTTGCTCTTTTAAGTATTCATAGATGATAGTCCATGCTGCGCTTCTGTATACACTTCATAATCTTCTGAAGGCAGGTGTCATCTCTGCATCTTATATGTGCCTTTTTCTATCACACTTTTTCCATCCACTCAATTTCCCATGAGTAAACCTTGGCGTAGCACTCTGAACAGCCGGCTCCAGTAGATCAGCTTTCATAGATTGCCCTCCGTTTGAAGGACGACAAAGACTTGATTATTTTTTGTGTGATATTCAAATTTTCTAAGAAGCTGAATGTGTTTTTTTTTTCTGAGAAGCTGAGTGTTTATTAACTGTGAGGAATAAATACGTGTTGACTGGAGCAGGCTGATTGTGATAGTGGTCACAGATAATATAACAGTAGAACAGGAAAAACAAAAAACAACTAACATTTGAGATACATCACTGTGTTAAATGGATCTAGATGCTTTTTGAGTAAATTCTCCAATTTAGCCATTTAAAGCCTAATTAGCAAAGCTGCGTAGGGACTAAAAAGAGCGTCAGAGGAATGACTAACTTGTATCTTTGGTCTTCAGCAGTCCCAGTGACACACAAGCCTCCAGCAGCGTCTCTGTCCCCTTCACAGAGGCTTCGATCTCCTGGGCTATCTGCTCTGCGTTCAGACCAGGCTTCTTGTGCAGAACGTCAAACAAGCAGAACTTCGATGCTGTGAACAGAGCCTGGGACATTTTTGGGAGACACAGCAACGATGCATGGATTACAAGATGTAATAGTACTTAGGAAAGTCTGGCAGACGAGAAGATCTACAGATAAATTGAGAAGCGCACTTTCAAAATGACACTCGGCAAACTGGTGCGCGAAAAGCAAGAACAGATGACACCAAAACAAGAGCAACGGACTGAAGAACCGCCGATTCTCCTCCTGCAGCAGCAACAATTTTGAGAACTTTGCTTTAAAAAAAAAAAATTGCAATCTATGAACAGCATCGATAAATCAGACCCTGATGCCTGGATCAGATTAAACTTATTTGTTGGGTTGATTCCTTTTAGAAACTTCTGATGTAAAAAAAAAAAAAAAAGATGTTGGATCACAACTCAGTCCCACAATAGGCAGTGAATATCAGGTGATAAAAAACAAACAGAAAAAACATTAGCTTCTTTGTGCTGCTCTGTTAACTTCAACATTATTTATTCTTTGTGTTCTTTTTTTCCATAGCTTGTATGTTGGCATAAATAATTAAGCTGCAAGAGTTTTACAGCAGGACACTTTTAAATAATGAAACGCTGATTAATCAGAGTCATGGTTAATGTTTAAATAATTTCTTTGTACACAATGAAAAAAAAAAGAAAAAGAAAGGAACCAGAAAATTACAGAAAGTGGGATATTGGTATCATACAAATCTATTATTATTAAATCATATAGAACTTTGCACAAAAAATAATAATTAAAAAATTAATAATTTATATTCAAAGCAAGAAATTGTCAATTTCCACACAATATTCAAGAAATGTTTTGTGGCAGGGAGGAGGGTTATAATTTAAGAAAAAATAAAACACAATGTATTAGAACAACCAAAGAGAGTTCTGTGCATCACTGGGTGAGCTTCACCTGTTTCCATAATCTTCTACAAAAGGTTATGGAAAAGCTGAAACCTCAAGCAAAGTACAAATACACACCAGCTTAAAAAAAAATTATACGAAAAGGAAACGATTGGAAAAAAAAAAAATATGTTGCGTCAGCTAATCAGCCGGTGATTGAAATCAGCAAAAATTTTCCATGACCGTCTTTTCTAGTCAAACACAGAAAAATCACGAAGGCATCAAAGCTAAAACGTCCCACTTTCTGAAGTCTTTAAACTAACCAGCAAAGGGCATGTGCTTTGATGAATTTTGGGTGTATGGAATAATAACAAAAATCAGATAAAGAATTTTAATGCCAAGTGTGAACAGTCAAGCTCAACACTGTCCACTTTTACATGAATTTGCTAGAAGCTTGAGCTGTAAAATGCAATAACTAAATAAACCTTTGTATGCATTGCTTTTGCTTTAACAGAACCACATAGAAGCAAAAAAGGTGTAATTTGCTCACCAGCTGCGAGCTTCCAGAGCAACTATCAAGCCATACATTGTATAACTAGCTATGCAAGGCAAGTAAGACATTGTGTGGTGTTGACAAAGTTGATGCACGGTCTAAAAAGAAAAATGTTTTTTTTTAAGGTGCCACCTGACGGAAAGTGAGAACTAGAGAAACGGGTGTGATCTGCTGAAGCATGAGAGGTTTTAACGTAGGCTGTCAGGAAGCAGAAAAATGACTATGATTGCGGAGGTGTCAAGTAAATCTTTGACATAAGAATGCAGCACTGATTGAGTGACATACTTCTACAAACCTACACCACTGACATGAACCACATCTTGGAATCAAGTCATAACTACCATGCAGAAAGAGATCGAAACAGGGCTGAGCAAAAATGAAGCGGCATTTGATGAAAGAAGAGAGATGAAATTGAAATAACATGAAAAAAAAAAAAGTCATTGTGTGGGAACCAGTGTCACAGCAAGCACTCTACGGAAAGCAAAAGAGAAAGACATGTGTAAATCTATAGGGGGAATTCTGAAACATTTTACAAAAAGAACCCTGATTTTTTTTCTTTATCCTCTTTGAAAAACCCAAAATATTTCACTTACTCATCAAGAGACATAAAGATATCAACCTGAGCCAGGTTTTTTCACCATAGCCGTGTTTTGATGGGCACAATGAAGTTGCCAGGAAACTTAAAAAAACAAAAAAAAACAACAAAAAAAAAAAACAGGAAGCAGCGCAACTAAAATTTAAGTGCAAAAGTGCAACTTGCAAACCACATTTCGGCACCTGGCTCAGTGCTCTCACACCGTCAACGTTTTCCTTTAACATTGGAACAAATTTGTATAAAAAAAAACCTCACCAATAATTGCCCTCACTGCATAGGGATTCTCAATAAAAACTGTAAGCTGAAGGTCAAATTTATGCTGGAAACTCCGATTACCTTTGAGGCTTTGAATCCATCCATTAGCTCAACAATCAGCTCCAGGTCTCCTTTTATAGGCTCGATGTGATCAATGACGGCGCCGTCTCCACTCCTCATTACGGGCAATGTGGTGGTTTCAGAATTATGAAGCGCGATCTCTCCAGCGTCCTCAGTCGACGAGCTGTTGACCTTTGCCTCACTTTCTCTGTCTTTCTTTTTCACCTGTAAGAAACACAGTTTCTGTAGCAAAATTAACTAAAGAGTATTTGGACACACAGCGGCGTTGACAAACCTTATGCAGCGGGCTGGCTGAAGGGCTGCTGGGTCTGAGGATGGATGTGAAGGTGTCTTTCTGCTCAATTAGAATAGGGGTGGAATGACGGTCGTAGACAGACTTGGTTGTCTCGGGGTGGACGAAAGAGCAGTGGTTGTAAATAATGTCTAATTGTTTGCAGAAGTGGTTGAGGGGAAACCCGACAACGTTTAAGAAGTCTCCATGAACGTACTCCACCAGCATGCCTCCAAGAGCTTGAATGCCGTAGCCACCAGCTTTGTCCCTGACACACACAAAACATTTTACTTTACAGTATTACATAGACTGAAGGCAGTAATATATGATTAGATAGAGTGTTTGTTGGAAAACTAACAATGCACGCCACCCTGAACAGACTTTTTTCCAATTTGAAACATGGTGGTGGCAGCATCATTCTATGTAGGAGGCTTTCCTTTCAGTAAGAACATTCTTCAGGATTGTCCTGAAGAAAACCCTGGACATATAACCTGAGCTCTAGACCAAAAGAAAATGTATCCCTTGCAGTGGCCCAGTCAAAGTCTAGATATGAATCCTATAAAGAGCAGGACTCGGACGTTGGTGTTCACGAACTCTTCCCCCATCCACTCTGACTCATTTTAGCTTTCTTGAAATGCCACGTAAAAATCTACATTAAGCAGTTGAAGTGACACAAACCATGTTTAGGGTCAGTTTCTGCCTCAAGCAGAGAATCTAAAGTGTCTTTGTGTCTTCTGAACAAGACGATGGTTGGATGAAGCAGGAAATGGACTGACAGATTGAGGTTTTATTTGCAGCAGCACTTGCAACGATTTGATCTGCTGTGGTGAAGAAAGAGCTGCGCTTTCAGACTACATCTACGGTCTGACCCTCACAGACGGTTATGAGGCGTAACTGAAAGAGTGAGACCTGGGAAACAAGCAGCCGAAATGAGTTTCTTCTTGGTAGGTTGCTGGGTTCAGCTTTAGAGAAAAAGAGTGAGGAGTTCCATCGTCAGGGGAGAGCTCAAAGGAGAGTTGATGATTCTCCAGATGGCAAGGTAGATCAGGAATCTGATCAGGATGGACCTGGGCGCCTCTCTATGGAGGTTTTCTAGTTATGTCCCATCAGGAGGAAACCCGAGGCAAAACTCGCTGGAGGGATTATATAGTCCATGAGCCAATGATTTCAAATACCCCTGGATGGTGCTTAGGAGAGGCGTGATCCGGTTTCCCTCTTGATCCTGATGCCCTCGTGACCCAGTTTCAGATAACTGATTGATGGATGGGAGGATGGAAAAACCTTGCCAAATCAAACAAGGTGGACACAGCCTTAACAAATATCAAAGTCCAAAAAAGGACGAGTTCATGCACCTCACAGTGAGTTCAAAAAAAAAAAAAACAACTGACCAATGGACTGCTGGATGATGTTACCACGCAAAGAATGACAAGATATTACACACTGAATCCCAAAGTTCAAGTTTCTATACTCACATGGGCTCACCGCTATTGATGTACTCCCACAGCATATCTTGTGAGAGATCAGCAAACTTAACCTTTGTTTCTTCATAGAAGTCTATCAACTGGTAGTCCACTTCATCGCCTGGGAGGGGAGAAGGAAAGGTTCAAAATCACTTTTAAATTTAAGAAAATTGATTTCAAAGTTAAAAATAAAAAAATCTGTTTTTTACTTTAAGTTTTAAAATGTGCCAGAAGCCAAACTGTTAGTGTTAAAACATACCGTCTTTTTCATGACACAAGACAATGGCAACTCCAGTAAAAACACTGTGCTCTTTACCACTCAAACTGAAAAATAAAAATAAAATAAAAATTACACTTGGTTTTTTTTTTTCAATGTAAATCGTAAGACAGTATAAAGTCCATACCTCGACAGCATCCTGTACGCATCCTGTTTGTCCACCGGCTTTTCCAGAATCGTACCATCGACAGCCTGCAAATTATGCCCCAGAAACATGTAAACATCTAGATCCAAACAAGATTAAAATAACATCCTGTGAGTAAGTTCTGCAACGCTTTCCACGTCTTACCACAATTGTATCAGCTCCAATCACCATGTCAGGAGTTTTCAAATGTTTCTGAAGCAGCAAGTTAGGTCAGAATATGCTCATGAGAACACTTGCTTAAAGGCAATTTTGCATGCTATAGTAAGAAAACAGCCAAACTCACAACTGGCATCCTCCTGGCCACCTCCAGGGCCTTCTGCTTGGCTGTCTCAACAGCATACTCATGAGGGGCTTTGAAAAGTCGCTTATCCAGAGTTTCTTTAAACCAAGATGGTACCACCTCAAAACGCAGACCCTGGCATGCAAGAGGGAAAAATACGATTGAACAATTTAGAGTGTAAGCATCTGTGTCTAAATGAATAATAATAAAAAAAGAACTGAAAAATGAAAGCAGGATGTCTTTATCTCTGAGGCAAACTTGTATAAACCACACCATTTTTTTCACAATCTCTTAAAAAGATAATCCATTTGAACAGAATGTCATTTTATTATATAACTGAAAGCACAAGAGCAATATAACTCAGACATTTGCTGTGATACTTTTAATTAATTTTGTAAATGTGGTAATTATATTTTTAATAATACTCGTTTCTGGGGGCTGCTTTACTTAACCAAATAGAAACACAAGCACATACCGCATTGCGGAGTATCTCCAGTCTTCTAGGAGAGGAACTGGCCAGTACTACCAGTTTACCAGAGAGCTTAGAAATGACTGGATTTAGCACCATGGTGGCCTTAGAGTTCAACTGACCTGAGAGGTGAAAGGAAAGAGTTAAGTGCCTCAGATCTATCAGACACTGTTTAAACAATCGATCAACATGACTTCACCCTTTGCTATCAGTTCATCAATGAAACTTATATCGCAATAGATGCTGCACCTTTAATGTGCAATTTTATTTAAATGTTTCTACCTTGTTTTTACTTACTTAATTTTACACACATTATCAATACACATGTTGCCATAACAACAAACGTTCAGCTTCATCACATGATGTTGAGAAGTGAAACAAAACCAGTGGTCTACTGTAAGATTTGCATAGTTTGAACAGGTTGTTTTTATGCTACAGCATCTTTGTAAGGTTCTGGATAAACAGACTAGCATTTGCAGCCACTGAAGTTAATGAACTATAAGTGCGCAGATATGGTATTCAGGACAAAATGCGAAAAGTTCTATTTTCATGGTTCATAACTAGCAACACTAGCTCATATCAGCTAACTTAACAGTTAACAGCTAACTTAACAACCTCTATGAATCACTCAGCTTCATAGCAAACAAGAATTAATTTGAAAAAATACGTATTATTTAATTCAACAGCTGTTCGCCGGTCTCCCGACTTACCTGCAGAAGCCAGGAAACATGGAAAGAGCAGCTTGCTAAGATAACCTGAATGACGGCTGCAACGTGATGACGTAGCCTACACGTGAAGGATCAAATGCCTTTGGGTGCACACCATTCTCCAGCCGGCGTCTAATGGATTCACCGGCGAAAGCGGCGAACTGCAGCTTGTGATATGACGGGTTGGGTCAAGTAAAAATATGAGGCTGAAAACACTCCACCCCATAACATTTTATAACATTCAATAATATATATAATACATATAATTGAATTTTATAAAATGCTTTATTGATTTCCATGGGTAAAATGCTTATTTCAGGTCAGCTCACTTTCTTTGTGGATCAGTCTGTTCAGCCTATTGCCCCAGAACACCACAAGAAACAGGATAGCACCTTCAACCACAGACTCAGAAAACATCCTGTACACGGTCAGACAGATGTTGGAGGACCTCAGCCACCTCAGTAAATAGAAACAACTGTGGCCCTTCCATCAGTGTTCTTAGTTCAGTTCACTGTCCACACTGACGCCCTGGATGAAAACAGGGACCACCGACATCCTAGACCTCCTCCTCAGATCCACCACCAGTTCCTTGGTCTTTGTCACATTAAGCTGCGGGTGATTCAGCCCACATCATGACGTAGTTGCCCACAGCAGCCCTCCACACAACCTCACCAACGCCCTCACTAATACAAATAACCGCAGTTGAGTCATCCAAGAATTTCCATAGATGACAGGCATCAGCGAAATAGCTGAAGCCCATATTATAAGGGGTGAAGAGGAAGAGGGGGAGAGAAAGTCCCTTGTGGAGCTCCTGTTTTGCTGACACTGTCTGACACACACCGCTGCAGGTGCATGAACTGTGGTTTGCCAGTCAGCTTTGCCCACAATCGGGGACACAAGAGGGAGCGCCACCTGCACCGGCGTCAGTTCACACCAAGTAGACCCGCTGATAGTGTTGAATGCACTAGAGAAGTAAAAAAAAAACAATAGTCCTTCACATTTTCTTTAAAAAGACATTTCAAAAACAACATAAAATTATGAAGATGGATTCAGAATATTGGGTGACAGTATAACACCTGGAAATTCAATTAAAACCTCACTGCCATGCAGTTGTTTATCTACCTCGATCAGTTTTGGTCTCAAAGTATTTAAATATGGCGCTATGTTATACAATTTATTTTTACTTGTCTGGAACAATATTTGAGCACCTAAATCTTGTCAAATGCCTCTATTTGCTTATTTTTTAACTCCTCAGAACATCCCTAGTCTGACTGTTAAGGTACACATCCACTCTAGTGTTTACTAATAAAAAAGTAATATTAATAACTGATGAAGATAATATTAACAGCAACAATAAAAAAAGAGAAAAATCACTGTGTACAAAAATCCTGAAAACAGAGAGGAAAGAACACTGACAATTTTATAAGCACAAAAGAAAAATATTGAATTTGAAAAAAACAACCTTAATGATAAAAATCAGTTGGGGATGTTAGGCTAACATAATATGTACATTTTTACATCAGTTCACAGTTTTGCATGCTACATATTTTTGCAAAAATAACAGCCATGATGTGATGTTAAACATCAGCACGTGCTGTTGGTTGATGTTTATCACTCTTTCATTTAAACAGCAGCAAATCCTATTGGTTCATGTAACGTAAAATGTTTTTAAAAAATCTTGTTTTAGTTATGTATTTGATAACAAGATCCTACACTCTCAGCAAACTTTGAGGATTTTGCTGTCTCAACATTGTTCAAAATCCTCCGGTAATGATTGCATTACATTTTTTGAACAAATTTAAAAACAAGCCAACCGTCTGAGTACAGAGTTTGTTTATAATACACTAATCATAAAACAGTGAAAAGAATTTGTTTTATGAAGGATGGATTATGGAGTGACTTTGAAGTTGCTTAGGAAGGATTAATGGGCACAGATAACTATTTTCTGACCTTTAGGCTTGTTACATTAAATATCATTCTACTATCATACAACATCTTAAAACACTTTTTGACATCCATGCTTGTTCAGCCCAATTTATATAAATATAATGCCAATATTTGGGTAGACCTTTCAAAGGACTTTTTTTAAAGTACATTCTGTCAGTGTAAGCTGAGAAACTGCCCATTTTATGCAACAATCCAGTCACTATTTTGTCATTGTCATTCTGTGTGTATGACTGTAACGTCTGCAGATATCAGGTTACAACTTCTAACACCTACGGAAGATCTGATGATTGCTGAACAAGCTAAATGACTGTGGGCCCAGCATACATGCTTGTGGCACTCCGCAATTTCCCAACCACTTGATTACATATCAAGCTGTCTAACAGCTTAAACCTTATAAACTATTGTTAAAGGAAGAGATCGATGTATGAAGATTTAGCAATATGGACCAAGAACGTATGTTGCAAGATCCCGAAACCCCTCCTTTCCTTTAGTCACTTGCTTTCTTTCGCAAGTCTTTCTTTAGTTTTTGCTTTGTTAGGGTAGTTACGGCAACACAAAGGCACCTGAATATGTTTCTTCACCTTATAAATCTGCTTATCCAGAGTACAAAGTCTCTTTGTTCTCCATCCTTAAAGAGTCCGCACTACTCAAGCTCTGCAGGTTCATTATCTCTCTCAGCTTCTGCCTGAAATCTTTTGAAGCAAAGTAATATATGAAAGGATCCAAACAGCTATTCAGACAGCTAAAACAGAGAGAAAGCTTGTATTCCATGTACACAGACTTGTCATAGAAGAGTCTAAGGACACTGTGAGCCAATAAGAGGATGTTGTTGGGAGCAAAGCAGAGCACAAAGACCAGCAGAACGACAACAGCCAGACGTATGGCTCTCCCTTTCTGGATAGTCTTGGAATCACTGGACAGCTTGTAAATGACACTAACATAGCAGAACATTGTGACACAGAATGGAAAAAGGAAGAGCAGGAACACCAAGCTGAACAGGAAAGCCGCCCAGGCCCCCACGGACGGCAGCATGCTTTTTTTCAGCACGTCAAAGCATGTGGTGATCTGGAGCTCAGGGACTTCAAAGGTCAGGTCGGTGGTCATGAGAGGATACAAGACACCCAGGACCAAACCCCACATTAGAAGGCAGCTGATGACAGCAACAGACTTTCTCCTCTTGTTCTTCCGGAACTTCATGGGCTTCACGATGCCCAGGTAGCGGTCAATGCCAATGGCCATCATCGTCAGGATAGAACAATACATGTTGGCGTAGAAAACGAGGGTCATGAAGCTGCAAGGGGGATGCAAAAAAAAAGAGATTGAGAAGTCAAATGACTAACCTGCTAATTTCATCTGAACAAACATTAGTTTTTAAAACAGCAATTTTATTGTAGTGATGAAGTCTAACCATTTTTTTCTGTGGAAAAGAAACACAGAATTCTTCTTGAGGCATTATTACCTGCACATATTGGACCCCAATTTCCAGTTGTATCCTTGGAGCTGGTAGGCGATTTGAAAGGGGAGGGCGGAGCCAAGAGCCAAGTCGGTGAGAGTCAGATTAATCATGAATATGATGGAGGAAGTTTTTGGGGAGGTACGAAACAACAGGAGCCATAATGACAGGCCATTTCCAATCCAGTTGATGATAGTGACAAGCATGTATATAACAGATATGACAGTGCTGGTGTACACATCCCGAAACAGTGACAGGGTGGCGTTATCGAGGTGCGTCCTGTTGGAATTCCCCGTCATGATGGGACGGAATGGGCACCTATTACCTGTGTGCCAGGAATCAACACAAGAGTTGGATTAGTTTTAGTCCTCAGTAGTCATGTTAATTTATCTACAAGATTACATACTGTGATGACAAGCAGGTCTTTTCACGAACATCTTGTTACTTTTGCAAAATCAGAATGAAAAGGCAAAAAAAAACATGATGTACCAGAAACCACAAGACTGGAAAAAAAAAAGAACTTCTCTGATGTGATGCACGCGATGCATATCTTTTTTGAAGCTAAGGTGTGAAAATGAGATTCAAGTTCTATCAGCCAGGGTTGTTTGTGTGCGAGAAAAAAGCACATGCAAACGGGTGGAGTTTTCACACAGGAAAAGGGTATGCATGGTTTGTGGTAAGGTATGCAAAGTCTGGGCCCTTTTTGTATAATTGCAAAGCTTTAAAATGTGGATTTCAAAATTAAATCTGGCTCTGACATGTCTTCAACTGGCAAGAGAAAATCATATCTTGTCAGTCCCAGCGAGTGGTTTGAAGTCAAGATGTCAGAATGGGTATGGTGCACAAACACTTTCTCTCCTATGCGGTGGACCTGGTGTTGGTGGTGGAGGAGGTTCCAGGTTGTCAAAAAAGCTGAGACACATCCTTGTTATCTGTGTTTCTTAATAACCGTCACCAGCCCTTCACTTACTTCCCTTAACCACTTGCAGTTTATATTCCCTTAGATTGAGTAGGTTTAATTTTATCTCGATATAGCGACAATTATTTTTAGTGCACTGTAACACATGAACCATTTACTGTTTCCATTTATTTTAAATAATTCAAAATCTAAATTGAGTGCATTGTTGCTGTCCAGCAGATTGTAAAACAAGCTCAGATTCTTAATTTGATTGTAGCCCATGTAATAGAGAAAACTGTCTGTTGCAAATTAGAGACAACAGGCACAATTGAATATGCAAGTTCCATTCATGAACACTATTTTATTGATGCTGCTAATACTAAAGAGAGCTTTAAAACTGAACTACAACTAATGATTTGTGCAATAACTTCTGACCCATTTTCCAGCCATTTTATAGCACAATCAAGTAACTATGCCTAAGTTGTCATAAAAATGCTGTATATCTCAAACGTAACTTAAAAGGAATTTGATTTTGCCTTGAAATTGGGCCTCTGTCTCTTTAAGAAGCTTCTGCTCCTTTTTTGTCTCTGCCTTCAGCAAGTCATCACAACAATGTTTTTTCATCAAGTTTTCAACAACATTCTTATGAGTGCTTGCACTGAGAAGTAGTTCAGATAACAAGCTCAGCGAATGTGCAGTTCTGCCAGGTGTTTGTTAATTGCTGCTGGTGCTAGTCTGTAGGAGCAGAGAGGGGGAATCTAGAGGAGTGTTTAGGCGCCCTGAATGGATGTCATGGGACAATTAAGGATTTCTCAAACATTCATGAAAGAGTTAAAGCAACACTCCAAGTAATGTTCAAAAAAGTCGATTTTACATAATATGCCCCTCCCCCATTGACAAAACAACGCAAGACTGTAAAAACATAACCTGTATTCTTCAAACTCTGACCACAAGATGGCAGCAAAGTGCTTCTATTAGCGTCTTTGATAAATGTCCTGTATGCATCCACAGGGATATCAGCTGTGTTAACACAGATTGTGGCAATTTCATTAAAATAACCTGCAATAATTAGATACTTTGGTTGTATTTTTTTTATTGCATACAACAATAATATTTATGCTGTGCTGCCATTGAGACAAAATCTCTCATTTCTTGAAAACTGCTGAAGAGATATGAGGGAATGTTGAAAATTAAGTAAAAAAAAATGTCATCATATTATTGTAGTATATAATTACTTCCTAATTTAATCCTAAATTTTACATTTATTTATTTTTTATTATGTATTCAATAGGCACTGACACAAAATTAATTTGTGCTGACCAGGACACCAGCCCCGTCCCAACCTTGTCAGCACTAGGGAGGTGAAGAAAAGGGATTTATCAATAAATTCTATTTACAGGGCAGTCTTGGTATTTCTTTGAGGATCCAGTCTTTTAATTACAGAAATGACAAGTTAAAAATAAAACCATAAAAACCTGATGGAAATCCTTTGAAAGCTAATCAGAAAACATCGATCTATATCACTCTAAAACTAAATCTGGCAACAAATAAAAGAGCAATAACTGAATCCTTTTCACAGCGCCGTGTATAACATCACGGCAGTAACACCTTTAATTTCCTCATACTATCCAAACTAACTCACTTTGGCTATTTATTACTTATTATCGCCGTTGTGCCAAGTTGAGTAGATATTATCAAAAACAATATGTGTATTACAAAAATTAACTTCTCTACTGTTGTTGCTCATGTTGAGTAACTCAGTGCAAAACAAGAACGTTGTCCAAATTAGACTCCTTAAGTAGTTACACAACACATCGACACAATAACACAATGTACGGATGATGAAAATAAAGAACTAAAAGCAAACAAAAGGTGCCACGAGGAGCACATTAACATTAATACTGAACTGTAAGTAACAAAAAAGTTTGGCGCTGGTGAAATTCGCAGTTGAAAACGTACCTTTGTAAGCAGCGAGGCAAATTAGGCAGGTGCGCACGTGTGTGGCAGTTATAGATGGAGGGACAGATGCTTTGACTGAGGAAGGCTGGTGAGGAAACGGGGTCTAAGCTTGATAGAGTGCCACTGAGAGGAAATGCACCATGTGACACCGTCATCCTACCAACTGTAGTAACGGCCACATGTTTGATTCACGCTTGAAATCGGAGCTCAAGGCGCAGTCATATCGAAGGCTTCCCACACAACCAATCTCGATACGTGCAGCACTCGCATTCCATCGTTCACCTGGCATTATTTCTCCCATGATGTGAACATTTTCCACTCTAACTCTCTTGTACATTTTCAGAGCACATCATGCAGAAGTACAACACAGTGGGTCCTTATAAAGAGCTTCTGGTGAACCACAATGGAAACTTAAAAAGAAACACAAATATGTATTGTTAGGGAAATCCCAACGTGCCATGTGTGATGACATCACTTTACTGTTATAAGCAGCTGCTTAAATGAAATAAATAAGAGTGTGAATTCACACAAGTTCAACAATAGTATGCACATGAAAACAATATAGATTAAAGCGGTGAGGTTATTTTCTTTCTAAGCTCTGCACCAAGATGTAATATACAAATAAATATAAATGTGCTGTGAGAAAGTCTGCTTTAAAGTGAAGCCAGAAAACAATGGCTGGTTCTTGCTCACGAGTTCATGCAACGTGTGCTCTGATGTGACTGGTTTCCTGTTGATTGTGATAGTTCTGCTTTATCTAGGCGAAAGTTTCTCAGGCATAGTTCATGTTTATCTCTCTGACCAGGACAAAAGATAACACAGGGAATAATAATAATTTGTTGTAACACAGAATGATTTAAAAGCAAGGCCTGTTCCCTGCAGCACACGCGCCGTGCACGCTGTATCAGCCTTCTGGTTCACTCGGAGTGAGATGGGCAGGTGTGTCCTCGACAGCTCCGACTGTAAGCGACTCATTTCATGTGCAGAATAAGCAGTTTTGGCGCTAAAACAGCCTCGCCCAAAAAAAAAAAAAAAACAACCAAAATAACCGAATCCAAGCTAAATGGATCTTGACTGAAGACATTTATTTTCTCACTGTGAAACTGAAAGCAGAAGAACAAAATCTTTCACATACCGACTATTCACATAATGGAAGGCTTTTAAATTAATTTACTGACAGTTTATTCTGTTGACAGCAACAAAATATATATATAAATATATATATATATATTTTAAATCATGTCACTAATCAATCAAAATTGTTTTAAATGTTATTTATAATTGTTCATAACTTGTAAGGCTGCTATTTTCATCTGTTACAGTGCCACCAGAAAATATTCACAACAGCGTGCCTGTTCCACATTTGATTACAGCTTCATTTTAAAACCAATATGAGTTTAGTTCCCCATTCTAACCTGTTCAATATAGTCCATTGCAACATAGTGACAACATGTTTTCAGACACTTTGTATATCTATAAAAATAAATGTTAACATAATAAGTACATAAGCACGATACCACTGTTTTGGGGGATTTCCACCCTGTTTCTAATGCTTATATCCTCCCAGACTCAGTCAGGTTGGTCGCCAGTCATTTTCAGGTATTTCAAGAAACATTCAGCTGGATTCAAGTCCGGGTTCTATCTGAGTCACAGATTGAATGAAGCTTCTTCCTTTTGACTGTGTGTTTGTTTTGTTTTTTACCTTGGTCTGAGGTTCAGCGCATCAGGTCGGGTGGCCAAGTCTTTGAAAGGTCCTGGATAAGGCTTCCGCTGATGTATTACCAAAAAAACGACAGTGGTAATGCGTGCCAGGTTTTGTGATTTAATAGAATCCAGTCTTTGGGGATCTTGCAGAAAACTCCTTTGACTTCACTGCTTTGTTTTTGCTATGTAGGAGCTTGTATGGAAAAATGTGTTCAACCACGTTCAACCACAAAATTTGTCAAACGTTATTGCCGCTCATCGGTTGTGATCAAATTTGGTGAATAATTATGCACCTATTACATTTGTATGTTTTCTTTTCTTACTTACAAAATTGTCGGAAAATCTGTTTTAACGTTTTTATAGAAAACTACACTGCAACTAAGCTATAAATATATAACAAGCTATTAAAAAAAAAACTACACTCAAATCAGTTTTAATGCAATAAAATATGGAAAAGCATAATATGATACTTTCTTGTGGCACTGTAGTTGATTATGTACAAACCATTACTGACAAAAAAATAAATAAAATAAATCATGTCATTGAAATTTGATTTTATAATCAGTTTTAAAGGACATTTCTTACCCTACTTTTGAAAAAACCTGTTGTCTCTCAGTTTCACTAACAATATCTCTATATTAATAGAAATATATAAGATAACTAAAAATAACACAAATGACAAAATATGCTAGTTGTTGGAAAGAAGTTCTCATGCAGAAGGCAAGGTTATCGTCTTGAAAGTAAATTTTTTCCTGGACGTCTTAACTGATGCGCTTCTCTACCACAAAGAGTGAGAGTACCTTAAAAGTTGACGGGGCTGAAAGCTAGCTAGCAGGAAGAAAGTTCCACAGATACAATTTCATTACCAACCTACAAACAGGAAGAAAGAAATCAGTCAACCAATGACAGCAGCTTCCCTTTAAAACAGATTTTTATGCCCCATTACTTTCCTCTTGAGATTTATTCACTGCTCGTCTTTGCTTTTCTCAGATCCCCTCTCCATCCCCGCTGTCATGGCAACAACCTCAAAGCAATGCTCCGTCCTGCATTCGGGGGAATGGCCGATGGGGAGGCACTCATAGCCTTTATTAGTCGAACTCATGCGCTTCCTGTTGCGCGCGCCGGGCTGATAGAGCTGCATGGCAGGACGGTCCTGCAGGATGGGGAGAGAGAGCAATGTCAAATAAAACAAGCCCAAGTCAATATTCACAGAAGCACACAGTGTGTAATGCAGAAGCTACTTGTACATCTTGAACTTTTACACATTTTGTCTCACTTGTGACCTGGAGATTAAAATAGATTTTAGCACCTCGGTGAGAAAAGAAAGTAACTAAACTTTCTTACGTCTTCCAAAAGTAATATCTACCCCCCACAACTTCCTTACATTTTGTTGTGTTACTTTACCACATACAACAGTGGTAAGTAACAAAGAAATTGACCTTTAAATTGTTCCACAGACATTCAATCAGATTTAGGTCCAGGCACTGACTTCTAGCACATAGGTGTCTCTCTCAGTGTGTTAAAGGTCACTGCCCTGAAAGGGAAACTTCCACCTAAGTTGCAACTCTTATGCTGCAAAATTAATGGGAAGAGGGTGCCGTTAATTCTCACCCTCTTCCCAAAAACACCACCGTACTTTCTGAAAAACCTGGAGGTGAATGAGTGAATCAGAAAACCGAAACCAAAGATGATTATTTGTGTTCCGCTGCGATTTTCTCACAGTCGTTTCAGGACCACGAGAGGCATCTGGGACCACCTTCCCGTTCAATCTCATGCTCACCTTCTCGCTCACCTTGTTTCGGAGGCGTTCCTTTCTGTTGCTCAGGTCCTCCCTGTCCTCCTTTCCCATTTTATCTGCCCCGTCAGGACAGTAAGAATAGCCATGATGATGGCCCTCTTTCTTGGCCCGGTCCTGGCAGTAGCCCTTCCCCCATTTGGTCTCGTCTTTCCGCCGCATGAACTTGTCGAATTCGTAGTGGTGTCGTTGCCGTTTCCTCTCCTCGTCCTTACCGCGGTGATCCTTATCTCTCTGCCTGCGGCCGTGCTGATCTCTCTGCTCTTTGTCGCTTTCAGCCTGACCTCTGCTGGTCAAATGTATGTTAAAATGTGCATCACAGCAAAGCTAGCAGTGACACAAAGGAGGAATTCAGGGTCATCACTTGACCCAATTAAATACCAGAATAAAATCAATAAAAGGTTTGAAGAAGCAAATAACATCAAATTGACGGATATTTAGTGAAGATAATAGCTTCACAGCTTTACCCTTAGGGCTTAATGCAACTTATTGCACTTCAGCCTAAGATTTAAAGATTGATAACAATTATTTTTCTTTTATTGTTGAAATATTTACAGTTGTTTTGAAATACTAAAAATACACTAACAGTAAAAAGAAAAGCAGCTAGTAGTGAATTATGTCCACTTTAGTGATAAGATTGTTTTCAAAATTCTCGCATTTTCCTAAAAGTTACATCAACACTTTCTTGTAAATTTTAACAAGACTTTTTTTTTATATGCAAGCTTTTCATACTTGCCCTGCAAGACATTTCACACATGTTTTTCACTGACTGCCAGCTATGTTGGCTTAAAGAAGATTAAATTAGTTGGACAGGAAGTGACACACTAAGATCAAATGAGGTGGCAGATATGCAAATATATCATTAATAGAAGTACAACTACAAGAAAAGTACTTTTTGAAAACTTTTCCAATGTGTAAAAGGGATGAAGCTGGTTTGTCCTTTGGCTTTCATTAAGAATAAAAAGAATATTGTTGCAAACTACTTGTGGATTTGGATTTGATGGATTTGGTGTTTCTTACTTTTCTTTTGGTTCTTTTGACTTCATTTGTCCTCCAGTTTTCTCCCAATTGCCCACACCTGCATCGCACGGCTCGCTTTTTTCCTTCATTCGATCTGAATCGACATCATCATCTCTGTCGCTCTTCTTTAGGAGCTATCAATGCAAATATCACAAAACGCATTACTCTGAGACGTTTAGCTGACATGCAAAGACAAAAAGCTGGTGAAAGGTATTCTCTTCAGAAATGAGGAGCAACCTTAATTTTAATGTCTTTATCGGAAAGTTTCTTCTGCTTCTCTGCCTCCCTTCGCTTGCGTCTCTCCTCCTCTCGCCGCTTTCGTTTCTCTTCCTCCCGTTGCCTTTTCTTTTCGAGCTCCCTTCTCCTTCTCTCCTCTCTCTTCTCCTCTCTTATCCTCTGGGGAGAGTGGGATGGACAGAAAATAATTTCTCTGTTTGTTTCAGCTCTCGTCTTTATAACCGCGCTTCTGTCTCACCTGTTTTTCGATTTTCTTGTTTTTGATGTACTCCAGGAGAGGTGTTGTTCGTTTGGCTAAAAGCAAACCGAGAGAGAGTCAAAAATCGAGTGGATTTCTTAGAGTGACATTAAGTAAATTGCAAAGAAATGAAATTTTGGATATGAGGTAACTTTTGGTATTTTGGATACAAAAGATAAGGAACATTGTGCAAATTAGCTTATATTCCTTTGTTATTAGTACTTGAAATAAGAGTCACTCACATAAAATTGATGTGGATATTAAAAGATATACATCTGTAGTAAAACCTTTGACATGTTTGAAGTATGACTTTTCAATTAAAATAAAACAAATTCATTCCAACAGAGAAAAAGAGCAGATAAAAATCTGCCCTGCAAATATATATCAGTCTTTTTCTTTCTTAGTTTCCCAACATCTTAACTTTAGAAACCAAACAAAACATCACCTATCAAGCAACAAACACATAAAGTAAATATAGTGAAATTTAATGTATTATTTATTATTGATACCATCTTATTGTTGGTATTTAGGAAATGATTTTATGGAAAAAAGTAAGTGTGATAGGATTGCGCTTTTGGTTTTACTTCTTTCTCTATATATTATCTACTTGCTCTTGAATTATTATTATTTTTTCCTGGTTGTAGTAATACTGCAAATGGTAATAAGGCCAGAAAGAGGCAAAATAAAAAAAATAAAATGTCCAAAATGTGTGATACTGTACCAATGAGCTCTCTGGTCTTAGCTTCTATCTCCCCAAGAAGTGTCTCAGGATTGGCCATGGACTTCTCCTCGTCACACAAGTAGTTTTCCAAAAATCGCTTGTATTCTGGATCTAAGGGAAATTCAAAGAAAAAAAAAAAACAGAAGGGATATAAAATACAGTTTAAAAAGCTTATATGCTAAACTTGTCTGTGCTAAATTCGTTCTAAATTCATGCAGGAATAAGATCAGTACATTTAGTAAGAATTGATCTATTTTCCTCTATTTTCCTACCTTCTTCGATGCTTCCGGCTTTGGCATCTTTCTTCTTCAGCTTCTTTTTGGAAATCTTCTGGAAAGGGGCAAACTCTACCACAGCAGGATATTCCTGACCTGGGTAGATATTGAAATACGAGTCAAATTAAATAGACCAAAAAGGTAACAATGGCAACAAATGGTCTAATTCACCTTCATAAAAGTCAACATTTAGCTCCAAAGATTCTGTTTGTATTTCATATAGCTGAATGCTGCAAGGCTAAAGCTGTCAGCACAGTCAAAACGGGTTTAGAAAGAATCAAAATACCCTTGTTGTCAATAAAGACATAGCCATCAAATCGATCCCTGAACAGCAGGATGTCCTCTGTGCTTTTAAAGTTGATATAGGCTCGGGAGAAGAGGTGGGGATAGAGACTGTAAAGGCAAAAACAAAAACCGGTCAATAAACTAGGATGACAAAAGTAGACTACTGAACCACAGGGCTATAAAACCTCGTCGTACCTTTGATCTGCTGGGAAAAACTCAAAGTAGTCATAAGATGGAAGAGGACTGAGATGCTCTTCCAGTTGTTCCTTTGACAGGCTAGGAGGGAGTCTTCGAATAACCACCTGGAAAAAAAAAAAGTCATGAGTGTGTTTTTCCTATTCAACAAAAAGTGCAGGAAATGAATTTTGCATCAAAGTGATTTGTTTTTTTCTTTGTGTGTCTTGAGTCTTTGTCATTCCATATGAATATTATGAGATTTACATCCATCCGTTTTCTATACTCTCTTTTTCCCTTTGTGGGTTCGGGAGGTGCTGGTGCCTATCTCCAGCCAACATTCCGGGCGAGAGGCGGGGTCAACCTGGACAGGTCGCCAGTTTGTCGCAGGCCAACACAGGGACAGAGAGACCAACAACCATGCACACACACACTCACACGTAGGGACAATTTAGAGAGTCCAATTAACCTGACAGTCATGTTTTTGGACTGTGGGAGGAAGCCGGAGTACCCGGAGAGAACCCACGCATGCACAGGGAGAACATGCAAACTCCATGCAGAAAGACCGGGGCCGGGAATCGAACCCAGAACCTTCTTGCTGCAAGGCAACAGCTCTACCAACTGCGCCACTGTGCAGCCTATTAGATTTACAGTATGTGCTAAAACTGCTATTGCTGGCTTGTGCAACATTTTGAGAAATGATTACTTAATGTTGACCATCTCTATACAGATACTTTCCACAATCTCTATAGATACAAAAAAGCTTAATTTATATGAAGGCTTTATTACCAGGGGAGCAGACTTCCAAACAGCAGAGATGTATATATCATCCAAATAATGATGTAGTTCAGTCACGGCCCTTTAGGTCAGTAATGTGGGGTTACTGACTTGTTTTTAAATTAATTGATAACCTTAACAGTCATTCTTACACCAAAGAAGGTCACCAGAAAGCTTTTTAAGGCTGTGACATACACTTTGAAGGGGTCAAAACTCTAATCAGAATTAGAGTTGATGCCAATTTTCATAATTCATAGGATTGGAAAATCAATTTCACCATACTAGTGCACAGCATTTCAAAATCAATAGCCTTATTGTTCAAAGAAAACAAGTAGAGCTCAAAACGAAGGGACTAAAAAGCTTAGATTCTTTAAAATGTGGTTCATTATTGACACTCAAACATCATTACAGCAGATTTTGATGTATATATTATGTAGAGCTCTAGGGCTCCCCCTGCTGTTCCGGTAAGATAAACACTGACTTAGTTCGCTTATTCCTCGGCTGGTTCTGGACAGTATGGTAGAATACGATGTAGTTTGCGATTTCTTGAAATAGAGGGGCAAAAATGTAATAAATGAGCTTCGTATTTTTTTTTTTTTAATGAAGGAATAACAGAATATTCCGCTGTGCAGCGACAACAGGATTCCTTCGTTCGACTGTCACCTGTTAATGTTCGCTTCATAGGAGGAAACATGTCCAATAACTGTAGCACAGAAACAATTCAAAAGGAAAAAGATAAATAAGAGTCTGTAGAGTTTTCCCACTGCTTCCTGAAATTCCCCTGCTCTGATCCTGTTGCTATCCTTGGTGCTGAAACATCCTTTGCTCCCCCTCCAGTCTCCATGTCTGCTCGCCGTAAACAACAGCTCGGCTACGTACCTTCGTGAAAACCTCCTTCTTTTCTTCTTTCGGCTTAGCGTTGGCGGGAATGTTTTCTTGCTCTCTTGGGACGTCTTTCAATTGTATCTCGAAGATGCTTTTCTCCTTACCTGCGGTCATTTGGTCCTTATCAGACCTCATTTCTTCCCATCTCCCTCAAATTCGCTTGGCGTTAAGGGTTACCGATTCCTCGCGAGACTATGAGGGTCAAATATCGCGAGAGGTAAGAATTTTTTTATTATTATTTAATGGGTTTTACTATGCTTTCTGTGTAGAACGTTTTCTGAACTCTCTATTTACACTGCATGTGAAGGAATACTAATTCTCTGAAAATATAATAATAAAAAACAAAAACTTCACCTGAACTTATATCCAGTTTTGAGGTCAGTCTGCATCAGCTGCCTGGAGACTGGTGGAGCTATTTGGCTCTCGGATCGAACAGGAAGAGCCCCACGAAGTAGAACTGCAGAAGTAAGGTTCTCCAGACTGGTTCACTGCCAGCCTGTAGGAATCTCGGAAGGGAACTGAAAAGAAATGCACATCTGTCACAACCCCCTGCAAGGTTGCATTTCTCCTAAGCAAAAAGTCAAGTTTTCTACCTCTAATTTTTCACTGCCCATTAACTCACCATTGAGTGATGTATTCTTTCCACTGCTGGTATCGAAACCCAGCCGGGGTCCCTCAGGTGCGGACACAGAGCACCTCAAGTTGGGGACAACAGTGGAACAGGTTTCCGGATCTTGACAGATCCGATCGTCGGTGTAAAAGCCGGTCGATTTAGACGGAGTACAGCCCATTTGTAATCCATCTAACAGGCATGACATCCATTGAACGCCGTGCTAATCTCAGTTTGCACACAGGATTTAGGAGTTGTCTCTATTGCCGTTTTTTCCATGAACGGCTCCCTGTGTGAGCCCCTCCTTCCGTTGCCCAATCCACAACTTCACACACGCCTTCTCACTGATAAAACATTAAAAATATTGATCTGGAAAATAGGATCTGGACATGTGAGTGGATTGATTTCAACAAATAAAGGTTTTTTTAAAATCACAACCTCTGTTAAACATCTGTGTGTTTAATCCAGGTTTAACCAGTTGGCATGTATTTCCATGCTTTTCTAAATCTTATTAAATGATATTGTACACACAGTGACAAGCAAAAACAATGCACACTAAGATTTTAAGATAAATGCATGGTTTATTGTAGGAATAACCAAAATGTTAATTCATCAAATCCGATTTCTCTTCAGAGTGAAGATCCACAGGTTAATCAGCAGGGAGGATCCTGCCTCAGGCATTAAGCAGGTGACTTTAAACGTCCTTGTGTTTTGAGGTGCGTGGCTGTGTTTGTTCCTGTCAGGGAGCCATATGTTCCCAGTGTTTGAAACCCCCAAGTAAAACATATTCAACCCTTGAAACAAGGCTTGTGTTTACTTCCCCCTCTTAAAGTGCATTCTTGTGAAATTGTGGTATACGCCATGTGCTGTATACAAACTCAGTCACTTATGTTAAAAATGTTCACAAGAGCATTCTGATACAAAAATAACACAGAGAACGGGAAGTCCACATGGTGGAGGACATCTGCTGGAGTTTTACACCGACTTGTCCTCGGGGCGTGGATACGTGTAGCTATGACGATCGGTTGCTACAACAGCTCCACCTCCTGACGGGATGAAATCACGTGCTGGTGTCTGATAGGGTGTCCAGCATCACGTCACTCTCGTACATGTCGCACTCGAGCGTTAACGAGAGCCGGAGAGGCGTCTCTAGCATCATCTTTTCCTGATTGGATGCCGGCGTCTCCAGCATCGACAGGTTAGTCTCTTCCGACCTTGGCGTGGCTTGAAGGTCAGTCGACTCCGATGTGTTCAACATCTTCATCAGGGCCGGGGTGTTCAAGCTGCCTCGCACTTTGTCATTGATGTCAGTGCCTTTTTGAAAAATAAATAAAATAATTCTTAAACTTGCAAAATTAATGTAAGTATTGTTCATATTTATTGCTTATTTATTGCTGAACAAATGAGCTAAATTATATTGCTCCTTATAATTCCGGATGTTTGAAGTGGAACATCTTTAAGAAATGGGCTAATGTGACATAATCTTCAGCAAAAAGTGAAACATTCTAAGACTTTACTACCATATCTGACCGTAGAGCTCAATGAAATCTGTTTCATTACTTTATTTTTTTCCTGAATTTCACTCCCTTTTCTCTGTTTTCCATTGTAATTATATTCATTATCCGAAATGTGTGTAATTATGGATTGGATGGACAAAATCCAACGAAGCTGCAATCATAGGACCTTATCTAGTCATCCAACGTCATTTTTAACTTAACATTATTACCCTAACATTATATCTACACATCTTACCTTAATGTGAAAAGTTTTTACATTTTATTTTGTTAAAACAGCTCTTTAAAATATGAAGAAAATGTTGTCTTTCAGACTGAGTGAAACTGCTGAAAAGAAAAAAAAATCTTTATTTACTTTCAATATAGCACAAACCTATATATGCATCCGTGTCCCCGATGTACATCTCTATACAATGGCCAAGCATCGTCACTGAGAAAGTGTCGTCCCTTTTCAAACCGAGTGCCTATCATACAAAATAAGAATAAAAAAAAAAGCACAATAAAGTTGGCAACTAAAAGAACCAAAAATGAATCTACGTTAATCCAATCCTAAGCCATTTTATGTAACCAAGCACCAATAAAAACATTTTATGAATGTTCTTTAATTTACTTGAAATATTTTGCTTCTCAAGTAAAAACTGATTGGAGAGAACATGACTTATAGGTACTTGTTCAAACTAAAGTGCTGTGACATATACAAATACTTACATACCTAAAACAACCTCTCTGGTTTTAACCACAATGAAACTGCAAGTTTAAACTTGATTTTCTCTCAAGTTTAAAAAAGACTTGGTAGAAATCAAAGTCTTTTAAACCTACCGTGTGAAAGTAGTCGATAGCACTTTCAAAGTCCCCCATGAGGCTGTGCACGTATCCTATGGCAGAATAGGTGGAGGCATGCTGTGGGATCAGCACTAGAGCCTGACGATGGTACTCCAGAGCCTGGTCATACTTTCTAAAATATTAAGCACGTTTCAAAAAGCTGTTATTCAAAGACTGAATTTAATAAGCTAACAGAGAAAGTTGACTAGCATTTAAGTATCACGTGACACAAAGCATTCGTTCAATGCCTTCAAACTGTTATTTTTCCACAGCCTCAGAAGCTTAGCAGTTAACAGAATAAGAGATCTACAGCAGGTTCAAATACAGCTTACAGAGTGTTGATCAGTTTATATTAGGACATAAAAAAACCTACACAATTTAATGTCGCTGTACTTACTTTAGTTTTCTACACACATGACCCAAGTTGTTCAACAAAGGCTCCCACTTGTCCACGGTAACCTTAAATTAAGTCAAAACATAAATAATAAGTGACGCTTATGCAGAACAAGAGTTTTAAGCCCCTGCATTAAATTGAAATGAATCACCTCATTCCCTATGGCTTTGATTTTCTCCATTGCGTCCAGAAATAACCTTTCTGCCGTCTTCCACCTGCACCAGTCGAGGAGGCAAAACATGCAGATATTCTATAAAACAGCAGCTTAAGCTAACATTGTTTGCAGAGCATTGTTTGGTTATTTCATTCAGTAAAAATGATCATCAAAAAAGCAGCATAAAGACTAAAATTAACTCTAAAAAAATAGATCTATTAGGGATACTGTGTTTTGTTTGTTTGGAGCAACATACTCACTCTCCATTCTGAAATGCGACCACTGCCACCTCATGTATGACAAACGGGTCTTCTGGGGCGATACTAAGCGCCTGGCTGAAAAACCGCTCTGCCAGCTTGGAGTTGTTAGTCAGCCCGTACTCCAGGCCGATGTAGAGCATGGGTAAGTGGCATCTATGGAAACCAAACAGGTTTAACGTAAAAGAAAAACACGTGGTATTGTAAAAGAAAGCAAAACTTGGCAAAAATAAATAAATAAATGGGATCACGACAATGTAAATAAACTTGTTTTCAAACTGTTTAAAGTGATCAGGAGGAGTAACTGTATTGGGTCGGAATTTGATATCATTATCCTGAGGATTTGACTTATTTTCTCGAGTAGGAAAGCTAATGATCCAATAAATAAAAATAAAAAACATTTCTAAATATGTCTGTTTCTTATACATCCCTTGAGGTATTTAAACTTGCTTTGTTGTCTTGTGCGTATCTGTGCAAGAAAAAGCCTGAGTACTTTGCATAGAAGTAGATATTTTACATCATCCCTGTTCAAATGATTGCTACCACAGAGATATGGCAGCAATTCAATACATTTAGGCATGCAAGAGTAATAAAGAGAATTTACTGAAGTTCAAACTGACCATACAAATTAATGTGACATGATTATTGATGCGAGTAATACAGAATCTGTTGATCAGAGTGAGACACTGGCCTAAAAAACAAGAGACGATATCTAGCGGGAACCAGTTCCTACCCACCCTTTCATCAGCTGAGCAGCAGTGAAGTATGCAGCCATGGCTTGGTCATGCTCACTTTCCACCGCAAAGGAGTGACCATAGGCGATCCATGCAGGACCATAAGTTCTCTCCAGAGTGGTGGCTTTGCTGCAGGAAATAAAGTTAAAATGAACCTGATTTCAAGAGGAACTAAGCAGGACGCCTTTTCTTCTGACTGCAAAGACCTACCTAAGGTATCGCCTAGCGTGTTCATTTTTGTTGCCAACCATGAGATAATAGCACCCAACCGCAAACCAGGAAACCTGAGAAAAATCTAATTTAGTTATAAACACAAAAAAAGCACCTTACTTGAATTTTTAAAGAAAAGATGGGAAATGCACGTACTGGATTGTTGGGGTACAAGTCTACAAGTCTGTGTGAGAGGTAAAACAACTCTGCAGTGAACAAAAAAAACTGATCAGTCCTATTCACTCTAATAAATGTTGTCTGTAAATGTATGAACCCTATGCAAGTTAAAGTACCATTTGCTTTTCCAAGCTCTACCAACGTTCCTATGTGAACTGGTAGACAGTTGGCATGGAAAGGGTCTTTCACCATTACCCTGAAAAGCAAACACCATGCTTTAAAAAAACAAAAAAAAAACAGAAACACATCTTCTGAGTCACAGCTAGAGATTAGGAGTCTTTAAACTTCCTGTTTTTATGAAGTGGGGGGGACAAAACAACCTTCCTTACAAACTAACACACCTTCTGTTTCTTTGTTTTTGTGAATTTACTGACATTTAGTGCATGCAAAAAACAGGAACTTTGTGACTGCTTATCACAAAGGGGAAAAAAATGTTTTATGTAAATTTTCAGTGGGAGTACACATCTACCGCTCAATAACACCAACTTACAAGGAATAAAAAAAAAACAAAAACAAACAAAGGACACCTACGTCGATGTGAGTTTGTAGCACATCTTGAAATCACAGTTATAATAATGCCTCTCAGCAAGAGACACGACTACATCCAAGTTGTCTTGGAGACCGTTGACCATCTCTGGCACCACCAGATCGCTGGGCTTGTTATACTGCAGAGGAGCAGAAAACAAGAGTGCATGAGATGGAAGTTCATGTGTGACAACCGCAAATCAGATACGGATCTGAGCGAGAGCAAAAACAGGAAAAAAGGTTCTGATAAAGACTTGTGGAAATGTGTTACTATTTCAAAACAAACACACAAAGTCTGACTTTTAAATGGTTTTTTAGTTGAAAAAGAAAGAACTGGGTAAAAAAAGAGAAAACTAACAAAATATAAAGATAATTTTAAATATCCAGTGCTGGTAGTTTCAGGCTAAAGGAGCAAATAATCTGTTTAGGATTCCTTTGTAGGTGATGTCGATTAAATATTTCTTGCAAAGAAGAGATCTGCAACTAAAGTCCCCAAGGTCTGGAGTCCTGCAACATTTAGATGCGTCTCTGCTTCAACACACCTGATTTCAATAATCAGATCATTAGCAGGACTCTGGAAAACTTGAATGCATACTGAGGAAAAAAAATTAAAATCAGCCATTTGATTCAGTTTGTTGAACCAGAGAGGCATCTAAAAGTTGCAGGACATCAACCCTGGAAGCGACGACTCCTCTGAAGAGTCATGAAGAAATCTGCTTAAACTCAAAAATATTGAACACTTTTAGTAACAACTGGATTCATAGGAACCACATGTCAAAAAAAGGAAACAATATACCAAAAAAGTCTTCTAATTAAAGTTGAAAAATGATTAAGATGAAATAGAACTGACGCACCGATCAATCAGAGATCAGATTAATTGTATCTGATGGGATATTAAATGGTCATATATTGAAAAACCTACTTTTCCCTGTTTTATTAAATGCAACAAAGCTAAGAATTTCCACTATCTTTAGTTTTCAAATGCGTCAACCAACATATGTACTTGGGTGCATTTTGCTTGAATTTTTAAAGAAAAGATGGAAAAAGTACGTGGGGGTGCATAACCCCCATGCGTGCCTAAATGGGGGTTATGTTGTAATTTCCTGGATTCAAAACTACTATATCAATCAAGAAATTTTTTTGTAATTTATGTGTTATATTATTTTTTGTACAAACAAAAAAAAAATCAAGTGCAGAGCCTCCTACCTTTTTTAATTTGTTCTCAAACAGGAAGTGTAAGAGCTCCTCTTCTTCCTCAGTGCACTGCTGACTTAGAGGAAGCGAGTCCAGGAAGTCCTTTTCTATTGCAGGAATTATGTTTATGGGAATGTGAATTCATTATAGAAGTACCAAGCACATAGTAGGTGACAATGAGATTATCGGAGCAGATTAACCTCACCTTCCTGCGCGGTCAACATGTGGTGGGATGTTAAAAGGTCAAAGGCTTCAAAGCAGTAGACATCAAGTTTCAAGGCCTCTTTGTAGCTGAAGGTGGCCAGGGGCCTGTTGTCCATGGCATCATAGATTTTGCCCCGCAGGAGGCAGATGGAGCTACTGATCTAACATTTTTCAGAGGGGAAAGAGAAACAGAGGGGAAACTCAATTTGGAAAATATTTTAGTGTTTTTTAAAAAGAAATAACTGTTTAAAAACTGTGTTGTTTTTTTATTTATCGTTTAATTAAGCATTATGCTTAAAATGCCTAAACTTTCATACTCTGGTCTCATAACAGTTTGTACATTACATTACTCCTTAAAATTTCTTGGAATAAGAAGATATGTCCAACCACTCATAGTTGAAACCAAATTATTCGCTAAAATATTAGCACATATATTTTAGAGATGCTCCAGCAGTTTCTCCAAAATCAGAAGTTTACATGCACCAAAATTAAATGTGTCTAAACACAGAAAAAGAGTTCATAATATCAAGGCTTTTGGAAGCTTCCTATAGGTCAATTCACAACATAAAAGTTAAGTGGAACTCCAAAAGTTTGGCTCATATTTGGGCCAACTCCTTGCTCTAATCCACTCAGCCTATTTGGACATGTTTTAAGTTGGGATTCAGTGATATCTATGCCTGTAAGCTTTATTTAGGTTGACATGTAAGATGTTACACTTGTGGAATATTTTCAAGTCAAGTTTAACTTACAGAAGCAGGCGACATGTCCCATTCCTTTGCCAATTCTGTCCCGCTGTCGTCCTTTCCACTTTTATCTGCTAATTTCTTGTTAACAGGTTCCTCTGCATCCAGGATATCCAAGGCCTGCTGGAACTCTTTGGCAGAATACTAGTAAAAAAAAAAAAAAGATTCACCTATGTGATCATCCACAATAACAAATATGCATGAAACAGTTTACAACTTCAATTCTTTTAACTTTACTTACATGACACCTAGCAGCAAGGTACTGACAAGCTCCATACAGCTATGTGAGAGAACAGAAATCTCAATTTATGTCTCGTCTTTTTCGGACAAGTTCACTTTAAACGTCAAAAGCTTCAAATGCCGCCTACCTTGTCGAGTTTCCTTGAACGGAGGGCGTGCGAGGCTCTGTGGTACTGTGAGGTTAAGTAAAGGCACTGAGCTAGCCAGTAGATATCCTGGGGATCTTCTGCATGCCAAACAAAGAAACCCTATCGTTATGTTTTCATGTAACAATATCACTGGTGAGAGGTTTTTTTAAAAAAATACCACTATCATTAGACAGTTACTCTGTTCAGGGTGCTTCACATTTTTGATGTCAAAATGTGAAGCACCCATCCAGATTCAAATTGTTACAGCTTTTAAAATTGGAAATAGGAAAGAAAATACCGTCCATAAAGTCTAAGACAAATGATTTTTCTCTCTACCATTTTCATTTCCAAATATAGAGCAGAAAAATACCTCAAATTAATGCATTTGATTACTTTTCTAAAATAGAAACCCTATGTAACATCTGATCTCATTTCATTTGTGGTGGTCCAAAGCAACACTGAAATTCTTATAATCGAATATAACCTTTGATTATATTACCAAATCACTTAAAACTGAGTGTGTTAATAATCAGTAGTCAGTTTTCCTAGATTATCTCTTTTGCTCATCCAATGTTGGCACAAGATGACTGGCTGCAAACACACCAGGTAGCTAATAAGCTGCTCAGACCTGATCAACTGTAGTTTTAACAGCAATGCCTTAATAACAGGAAATGGATGGTGCTCCTTCAGTTTCACAGCGTGACTACTGTTTTCTATTTTATAAGTGAGGAAAAAAGAGCAGTAGCATTTCTTTTGAAGAGTGAACAAAACATAGATCTCTACAGATAAGGAAGGAGACAGGGCAAGAGGCTTTAAATGGTAGTATTGAACACGTTTTCTTTTTTTGTCTAATTGATCCCACTTCTCCTCCTCTGATCAGATCTTGCTCTGGAGGGGATGACATGTTGATGAAACCTTGACAACTGGAGCGGCGGTCAACAGGTTACCACGATGCGCCACAAATCCGTTCGTCCGCCCGCTGGACAGGTAAGGGGGTCAGTACTCTGGATTTAACGTTTGACAGGCTCTGAAGGAGCAAAAGATTCGGTCGTTGTACAAATTTAATTTAACAAGACAACCGCTGCTACTCACCATGAGAAAGGGATGCTATCTTGTCGGCCCAAAACAGCGCACTTTGGTACTGTTGCTATAAACAAGCACATAAGAAAACACAATGGTTAGCTATGAACACAGTTTTCACTTTGTTTAGAATTTTAATTTGTTGGTAACCCGGTGAACTGCAAGGTTACCAGAGTTAGTTTTTTTTTCGCTAAGTGTACTGGGAATTAGCATCTGCTAGCAACACAGAAACCAACAAGGGTTTCGGTTCACTCACCTGGTCAATGTACTGCCGAACTCGTTTTCTGAGTCTATCGAGGTTCATTTTGTTTTGTTTTAAGTTGAAGCTGTAATTTGTTTTAAGATAGTGACATTCCTGTTGAAGGAGAAAGCTGCACACGGCACAGTACGCGCTAACTAGTTAGGATCGGAAAATCAAATCCGCGGCTTCTGCCTGCAGCGTGTGTTCTGCCATACAGTGTCGTGAAGAAATTCGAGTGAGACAAATAGTTCCGCCTCAATGCGTTCCATATTTCTTTTTTTAATCAGTGTGAATTATAATTACTCACATAAGAACACCAAAAGACTTTAAGTTTAAACCATCGTCGTTACATACAAATGTAACATTAATGCACTTGTAAACACAGCTGAATCACAAAGCTGGTATCAAAAAGCAACACCAGGAGAGCCCTATATTACCCTTAGCGACATGGTTATGGTGACAACTGGTCAATTATTCCCCCTCTTCTTTTACTTTTACCAATGGCCTTAAGCCAAAGATGATGCAGATTAGACATTGTTGGAATATTATGGTCGAACATATGAATATGAATTCGCTCCTACTACAAATGGGGATCATCTATCTGACTGTTTGGTTTTGGTATCAAACTTTTGAAGCCCTATTGTAGTACATAGTCAAAGATTATTACAAAAGACAACAAAAGGGTTTTAGTCTCCAACTTGAACAACTTCTTTCAATAAGTGTAATATGTTTTACACTTATTTATGTTATGTTTTCTAGTGTGCGGCCCACACTAGAAACCCTAGATTGATGGGTTTAATATTGTGCGCTTAGGAAAGTTTCACATGGAAATGTTCATGGAGTTAGGTCAATAGAGGGAAAACTTTGTAGCAAGTGACTGCAACAATAAGTGTGAAGGCCCTGTTTTGCACAGATTAAAGATTAATACAGAATGAAAAATGTTTTGTTATTTTAAGCAATATGTTTCAACTTACTGCAGGTCATGGACACTTCATCGTCTGCCTGCAAATGTAAACTTTTTAAAGTAGTTTAATCAGTTGGTGCAATCACAGGGACTACGTGAGCTGATGGCAAGACAAAGAGGAACAGTGGTGCTCCCTTGTTATAAAACAGCTTATGTTTTATGTTGTAGAAACTTTGTTTGAATTACTGTTCATGCAAAGAAAAGCTACAAACATCTGACACAGTAGCATGCATAAAGGTAAAGGGTATAATAATGAATGAGTTCCATTCAGATAATAAAATTTCGTGAATGAACATCCATACAACACTGACCTCTGCTGTCCAAATGAGGCTACGGCAACATTTGGCCCAACAAAGACGATTTCTGGAGGCAATTGAAATCCTATTATAGGATGAACACCTACTTACAATATTAGGTCATGCTCTGTATACTAAGAGTTAGATAGTTGTACCTACAGTCACCAGAAACAAAAACCTGCCACTTTTAAATTAACTAAATGAAAAATATTTAAAAATTGCCGTTAGGTCTTGTTTGGTCTGCAATTAATCTCCCAGCACAGTGTCTGTATTTCTGCACAGAAAAAAATCTCATGAATGAATTATATGCAGCAGGGTTAGTTTTTCTGTCATTTACCAAAAATCCATCTGTGGTTTTGAAGCCAGGGGCTAAACAGAAATATGCAGTTATGAAATGTGGCACATTGTTGCTCTTATGAAATATAACATTCTCCCATGGGAATTACCATAATAACAAAATATCAGCACCAATGTTGTCTTTTGTGTGTTTATAGAGGCAAACATGACCAAAATCATACAAAGAGTCACATTCAGAAAAACACAATTTTGTGTCTTATATTTTAAAAAGATTTCTTAAGATGTTGATGTTTTGGCGACTTTGCATAACCTTTGTATTGAATTTGAATTTGTATTGCGTCTTTATTCATTACGAAATCATACAGTGCAAAGCACAAAGAACAGTTTTCTTTTCAAGGCAAAACTCTCTGCAATGTCTGAAGGTTATTCAAGAAGGTTGCCGCTCCACGAGAGAAAACAAGACATTGGATTAGTTTTATGCAAATGTCACAGATTTATACATCTCCAAAGCAAGACTTCCTCTGGAAAAATCAGATCACAAGCTTATTTTATTCTGCTTGGAATATAAACTCCTTGTTTATAACCTGTAACAAAGGTGTATATATATATGTATATATATGTAGTTTTTCTTCCTGTCTGAAGAAAAACTTCAGACAGAAAACTGTCTGAAACTGTCAAATCTTTTTACCAGGGGTAAAAGTTGCTAATGCTTCCATTTAAAATTAAAATAAAAAAAAACACGTAAACAAAAAAGCAATGTCAAGACAGAAAAGTGTGGAATTACCATCCCAGTAAGAAACAAGACAAGAAAATAACACACAGCACAAACAAAGGAAAAACAAAAACATTGGCATAAAACCCTCCCATAAAGTTTCCTCTTCTGTCAGATTCACTCTAATTTCTCCTCCCTCAAAATGGCCGCTTGTTTTGTCTTCTGTCCTGTTTTCTGCTACCAAGTTTAGAGGTTCTGGCTCCTCTCCAAAACCGGCTTCATCATTTTGGAGAGCAGGGACAGGAGAAACCGTCAGACTGGATGTGTTTCTGTGGTCAGTGGGTTCCTCTACGTAAATAAATCCCCTCTCATACATGTCTTCTCGCCTGCAGAGAAGACAACACCTTCATCCACCACCTTTACTGTCTGCTGTCCCCAAATCAAATAGGTGTAGAAGTGAGCTGACTCAGCACAACCACAAATGACAGACGACAGACAGTACAACTTGGTTTCACGTTCTCCTGGAACCTGGATGGTTGGATTGGGGATCACAAGGTATCTTCTTTTGATTCACCATGGCAGAAACAGGACAATTACATTATTGTTGCAGACAATTTAAGCCTGACCTGCAGCTTGAACAATAAGGCTGGCCCCACAGATTTACCCAGTTGGTAAGAAGTGAAGCGGTGTCGTTGAGGGATGTTGAGGACGGAAGCACAACGACGGGGCTCTTATTCAGGAGCTCTAAGAACGACGTCTCACATCCAGTACAAGTGTTTTCACAGGACATCTCCCGATCTGTGCTGCCACCGAGCGAGTCGAGCCAGACTATTACCGATTCCATTAAACAGGAGATTTCAAATTGTTTTCTCAACTATGGTGACGATTTATTTTTATTTGTTTGAAGGGAATTGACTGCACAGCTTTTTAATGGATTTCCAATTGGTCATTATAATTATAAAACTTATTAAATTGAACTTTAAGTAACATAGGGAAAAAAAACAACTTT
This sequence comes from Phalloptychus januarius, assembly GCA_902982915.1. NCBI lineage: Eukaryota > Metazoa > Chordata > Actinopteri > Cyprinodontiformes > Poeciliidae > Phalloptychus > Phalloptychus januarius. Next base: position 3,271,903 of record CADWAE010000230.1, read on the forward strand.
CCACCATTAACTGAAACATTTGCAGGCAGCTCATTAATGGAGCTTGTTTTCGTGCTCAGTTCACTACGGCAGGGGATGCTGCCTGTTCCAGGAAGTCTCACTGGTGGATCTTCCATTGCGCTCTTCTGGGAACAGCTGCAGAGAAACACTGGGCTCTCTGGGACTGGGGAAGTGCAGCAGGATCTTCTGCTTACATAAAAACTTCACGTAACAAATAAATGAGTGTGCATTTGCATGAAAAATTATTATTGATAAAGTTAAATATTGATCTATTTTATAATGTTCTGCTTTAGAAATCTATCCTCTTTGATCATTATCTGAAAATGAAGGTAAGTTTATCAAATTTGTTGTTCCTTTTCGCACAAATTCAGCATAGTGACTGACATCTCGGGTATTTACTGTGTTTCTGCGGATTGAGGTAAAACAAATTGCTTAATTGTCACACATATTCCTTTTCTTTTCCATTTATCCCTGTTTCCCAATCATAGTGAGATCAGCAAGAAGAGGCTGTGCATCTCCCCAAGGTCAGGTTCTAATCTGTGTGATGGTTGTGACTATGGTAACAGGTCCCAGAGGAAAACTCTGTTTAGATGTGGCTGCTTCACAGCGGCTCCAAGCTTTGCTAGGATTACAGACTGTGCACCTGCCATCAGACATAATTGCTTTATTGTTGAAAATTTTCTAGAAGGTTCAGATTTCTATAAAACTACTATTTGAAATAAAAAAAAAAAAAGCCCAGAAGCAAACAGATTATGTTACTTTTTGGGCCATAATCTATTCAGATTTTTTTTATTGGAAATTCTTTTTATAAATAATAATAATAATAATAATAATAATAAACAAAAAACAACAACAACAACAAAAAATATATATATATATATATATGATTTTTTTTGTTTGTTTTTTCATAAGAGACCAGCACAGGACCCATTCCTGAAGCTTAATATTAGCCAGCTACTAGTTTACGATGAATTTGAAAGTTTTGGAGGTAGTTTTCCATTTTCATTTTTCCACCTTTTTTTCTTCAATTGCAGAAAAAGTCTGACACTCTGGTTCACTCAGACAGAGTGGTGCTACCATGCCATGCATGTAGTTAAATGAATATTAAAACCCAATTCACTTCTAAAGATGTTTTGAAGTCAACACAGTTTTTCAAACAGTGGATAGGAGAAAAGGAAAGATGCTAAGCCCTGCTGTGCTATTAATGATGCTGAGCTGCAGCCAAATGGGTAGACTGGTAAGTAGGCTTTAACTCTCTGAAAGTGGCACTTTTGACAGCAGTTTGGCACATTTTGGTTCCGCCGAATGCGGCACGTTGCCTCCATTTTCATGCACAATCTAGTGAAGGCCTGTATCCCGTGTACATCTGTGCTCTGAAAGGGTATAAATAATGGAAGCTGCAGACTTTACATGTTAAGAAGGGCCCACAGCACCGTTACATAATGGCAGAATGGTTTATGAGAATAACAAATTAACATGAGTAAAAGCCAAGCACAGTGACATGCTTGACTTACCTTCTCTAAATATAACCATAGATTTGTTGCCAGGTCTTCTGATCATCTTTGTTCATTGACTTCTTTAGTGCTTGATGAAATAGGTTAACTGTCAATTTGTCTTTCCAGTTAATTATGTCCATCCATCCATTTTCCTACACCCTTGTCCCTTAATGGGGTCGGGAGGGTTGCTTGTGCCTATCTCCAGCTATCGTTTTGGGCGAGAGGCGGGGTCACCCTGGACAGGTCGCCAGTCTGTCGCAGGGCAACACAGAGACACACAAGACAAACAACCATGCACACACACACTCAGGGACAATTTAGAGAGGCCAATTAACCTGACAGTCATGTTTTTGGACTGTGGGAGGAAGCCGGAGTACCCGGAGAGAACCCACGCATGCACAGGGAGAGCATGCAAACTCCATGCAGAGGGACCGGGGCCGGGAATCGAACCCAGAACCTTCTTGCTGCAAGGCAACAGCTCTACCAGCTGCGCCACTGGGCAGCCCAGTTAATTATGTCTTTAATTTAAAAAAAAACAGGGAAACTTTTACATTGCTTTTTCCAATGACCTGCTAATATCCTCATGATCAGTGTTCTACTTGTCTCATGGTAGAAAGATGTGGATCCTGACCAAAAGAACAAGATCTCCAATGTGAATAAGTGAAATGAGCTTCTTCTTTAGGGTGGCTGGACTTAAGCGCAAAGACAGGAGGAAAAACGTCGTCTTAATAATGTAAGAAAAGTAGAGCTTCTGCTCCTCACTTTCGAAAGGAGTCAGATCACATACTTTAGCCATCGGATCAGAGAAACATCTGAGACCTCAGAGATTGGATTATTGCGAATCTGTTTGTGATTGTCTTGTTTTAAAATAAAGCGGAAAAAAATCCCCTCACTATATATGGATTTTAGTTATTTTTTTTAGTATTGAGGACGAGTTAACATTAAATGATGAGCATAACAATCATCTAATGTCTTGCTCCAGCCAGGTGACATAACAATTGTTGACAATCTTCTTCTTGGGTCAACTACTGATCTGTGAGGTGAATCACAGCAGATTGTAGCACAGCATCGTCTTTCAATATAGACTGATTGAATAGACTTTAGTAGATATTATTATAACATTCAAGAACAAGATCACTAAGTGAAACACATATAAAATAACTACACATAGATGTTTTCAAATCTTTCTTTTTGATAATTTTGTTAAGCTTCTGCTTTTAGCTAACAAAAATATGACATTTAAATTAGATTATTACAGATTATTAATAAAAAAGATTTTGGGCTTTATGAAAAGTATATTTATTATGTGGTAAAGTGTTACTTTGTTACTTTTACTGTGACAAACGTGTTATATTCTAATTTATTGAATATAACTGGCTGAACAGCAGCTGGAGGGAGATTAAAGCAGAAGAAATAATTGCTCATCTTGTTGCCTCAACAGAAACTTTCACTAGCACGGCTACACTGCAGAGGTATGTTAGAGTAAACTTTGACTTTACCTACATTATTATATGTGGAAATGCATTCTGTTGCAGCCATATCAAGCAATTTGATAAATGGAGAACACATTTTGTGGTTAAAAATAGAAATTGTGTTATCGCTCAGGAATTTGTTCATAATATCAATTCTTACTGAAGAGGAAACTCCCAGAGAGATGATCATAAAAGGCCAAGAATTGAGCATGCACTTTATTTTGGGCCGTCTGCAACATTGAGACACAAGTATCTGTATCACTCATAGAGGAACTTTAGATGAGGGTGTGTAAGGGAGAAAGGCCAAAGGTGGGGCAGTTTCAGGGTCAAACAGTGCTTGAAATTAGAGTGACCATTGCAGCATCTGTTGCTCATTCCATATTCACTGGCTGACTTGACCCTTCTCCATGCATGAGGGAGAAGGGTCATCAGTTGGCGCATCTCGCCTCACTTCTGACAGAAACCAAAATCCATCTTGCGCTTTTCAGTCGCATGTCTTTGTGACAGATGTTTCCAAATACGGACATCAAAATACATTTTCTGAAAGCAAGGAATGCCTGTCCCAAATTAAAACGATAAATAAAGTTTGGCAAATAATCCCAAGCTGATGCTAATATTTCAAATGTTTAGAGGACTCATGAAACAAGAAATATTTAAGAAATAAAGATCCCACAGGGAACTGAACCAACACCAGTTTATTCAAATATCTGTCTTGAAAACCCAGTATTACAGTTGGAATAAAGCATTTTATTGCAGCTGTGGGTGTGTGATTGTAAAGGGGACGCTCCACTCCACTCTCAGGTGTTTGGTAACCCAGCAGGTTTTCCTCCAGGACTGAACTGTATGTACCTTCATCCAGCTTCTCATCAAATATGATCATCTTATCAGTCCCCGCTCAGGAAAGACATCTCCACTATATGGTGCTTTCCCTTTGCAGTAGTGTCTTCAGTGAGACGTGCAGTATTTGTTCTCTGCAACATATAGTATTTTGCACATGGAGCATCAAGACCAGAGCGCATTCTTCTCTCATTTTTTGTGTCTGGTTTTCTTTCAATGATAGCTTTCTTCTTATCATAATAGTCCAAAGCTTAGGGTATTAAACCCTTAAACCCTGTCTTAAACTTCTCCACCACTTTATCTATGCAGAAGTTTTTACTTAGAAGAGTAAAGGGGGCTGAACAGCAAGTGAATGTCACGCTTTTCGGATTTTCAGTGGGTGTTTTGTTTTTGTTAACAGTTCATTATTCCATCAGGAAATTTCAAGATAGCGTTCATTCATCACTTATGTCCCTTACCGTCCTTACTTTCAGCTCAGCGTCAGGACGGTTGTTGTTTTTAAAAATGTGGCTATGAACAGCTTTGCGAGGCAGATGCAGCCATGGCACTGTGCCTTGGTGGCCATAAGCTGCTTATTGTTTCCTCAACAAATGTGGGATAGCCCACCGGTTCAGCAGTGTGCGCCTGAATCCTCACCGGGGCCGGAGTCACCGCCCTCATCACTTCACAGAAATGATTGCACTTGGCCACAATAGATTTTAAAGAGGAGCTAGTAGTTATTACGTGTGTGGGATCACTCCATTTGTCCCGTCGGTCTTTCACCTTCGGATTCATAATGTGGGTGCTCTTGAGAGGTTTTAGAGATGATGTCTAAACATTGCACACACTGTCTCACAGCAATATGAGGCAAAGCAAATAACAAAACACATGCAGATGGTATCTATAGTAACCGTCAGTAGGTCTTAATGACCTTATATGAACAACAGTAACAGTTACATACATACAGTGACTAGAAAATTGTATAACATGGTGCAAAATAAGCAGTTTGAACTTGCTGAAGAACAAAGAATAGTTCAGGGCCCTTCAGCTCGGTGTAAGGACGGCAGCAGTGGCGCACAACTTGTTCCAGGGCATTCACTGGACAAAACTCAGAGAATTAACACTTATTTGCAGCTCTTTGTGTGTGTGTGTGTGTGTGTGGGTGTGTGTGTGTGTGTGTGTGTCTAAATAAAGCCTTTGCTAATGACTTACCTCTCACAGCAGCTGTTCATCTCTTATGAATGTTTTCTCCAAGCACCTCAGCCTCCTCTGATTGGCTGTTGGAATATGAGAGAACTAGTTAATAGTTCTTGACACACGACAAAACAGACATGAGGTTATACAGTAAATTAAGAAGAATTAGGAGTATAATTGAACACTGTCTGGACTTTCAAAAACGTCTATGGGGTTTATGTTGAGTAATTAAAATCCAAATTGTTGAATTTGTTTGGTTTTGTTGCAGTTGCATGTCTTTTCCCACTTTTGTGTCTTTATTCTTTAGTTTTTAAATGATGTAGAAAAAAAAGAGAGAAGATTCTAAAGATTGGAACAACAATGCAAACATTTATCTTGATAAAAGAAAAAAAAGGGGTTTCAAATATATAACTCAGGACACTAGAAGTAAGATTGATATTAAAAACAAAATTCTTCAAAAGCCTAGTAAAAAGGATCCTCTTTTAAAGCTTGTAGCCATCTCTAAATGCTTTCCTACTCTAAAGGGTATACTAGCTGTTTCCTCTCCCTGCTATTTGCCTCTGCTGTCCTTGCTGGCCTTGTTTGCAATCATTGCTGCTACTAACTTTATGCTCTCTGTCATTTCCCTCTATAGCAGGCACACCTGCACTAGTGATTCTGTGTACGATTGTATTTCTTTTTCTGCAAAAACACACTGACTGATATATTGCAAGTATTAATTTTGTGCACTTTCTCCCCCTCTTTTCCATACTACAACTTTACTCATAGTCATCATGATTCATTCAGGCTGATCAGATAGAGTCACCTGCCAAACATTAACAAATATAGGCATTACTTTCGTATTTGGGACTATCTAACTTTCGTTCAAGCAGACCCATGGAGTGTTTCATGTCACATCGTAACAGAAAAGCATGTTTTTTTTCTACCACCACATGGTTTGAGGAGATCTGGGACAATGTGGAACTAAGTGTTTTGTGCAAGGTCGTCCTGAAACCGGAGGTGTGGGCATTGGATTGCCAAACTGGAGGTTATTGCCACTTTCTGTTTTAGCTAGAAAATAGTGCAAACTTCTAGCAAACCTTTCATGTATGAAATTATAAAAAGTATATCATTAAAATGTTTTTTTTTTTGTACCTTTAATGAATTGTGCTAAATCTAAGTCATTTGGAAGAGATTTTTAGTAAGTGGAATAGTACATCTGTTAGCAGTCTATCTTCATGATTTTTTCTCTGTTACATGTAAGTTTTAGATAACCCCCCCCCCTCCCCCCCATTAGTTAACCTGTTCAGTGTGTACAATAAAACCACAGCAACTGTGCACAAAACTGAGACCGGTCCGTTTGTGTTTACGCATCTTAAATCAAGTTATTAATATTATTTTTATTTCCATCGCAGGAAAACAGGCTTTTAAAAACACCCAAGGGAGCCACTTTCTGCAGACCGCAGGGCTATGCAATCAAAAAGTAGTATTCTAATGATCCCTGACAAAATTGTCAGATGATGTCCTCCAGGGTGCGATGATGCTTTACATTACAGTGGGGGGATCAATAGGAAAGATGACTGCAGAGGGAGAAGGAGTCAGGAGCCTGCAGTGCACAAGCTTTAGGCTTGTGCTAATTCCTCTGAGTCCACTTGACCCCATGAAATTTATTTTAAAAATTATTCCATACACCTTATCTAAGGAATTACTATACACTAACCCTCAAAGACAGTCATAACTCTTGGTCTTTTTCACACTTTGTCTCATGTAGGCTGGACAACATACAAGGTTGTCTGTATATGGAAACAAAACTGAAATCATCATCTCCACTGTGAAGCTTGGTGATGGCAGTTTCATGCGGAACATGGAACAATCTGAAAGCCTGAAAACCTACATCTGTAGAAAAAGATATTTATGCAAAATATTGAGTCGGGTGGCATGAATACAATTCATTTGTAAAAATTCTGAAAAGCATTTTTCCTTTTAATTTCCAAATCACGTGCTTGTTTGGGTGGGTCTATGTCATACAATGTCAATAAAATACATTGAAGCATTTGATCGTTATGTGACAAAATGTAAAGACATTTCCAACGATATGAACATTTGGGTGGCAGCTGTTGTCTTGTGAATAAGGAGGATAGTGAAAAGTTGCTTTTGAGACATTATTAAGGCGTTGAACAATGACTTAATGAAGATTAATCTAGGTCATGGAAGTGGGTTCAACAACAACAAAACTCAACAAAAATCCTTCAGTGAAGATGTCTTATACACCCAGCTTGCTTTTTATGCTCTTTATGAAAATCAAAGATTCATTGATTTTTTAAATTTATTTAATCCATCTTGGGTTGTTTGAGTTGGTTTTGGGTTTTTTATGGAAAGAGCCTCGAGGAACCTTCTTGTGAACGTGTGTCTGAATGGTTGAATAGCATTGGAGTAGTCTGGACTTGACAAGGCAAAATGAAAGTACAGGTATTTTTACCATTTCTTATGTAATTGTTATATGACTGAGGCAGAACGTTCCATCTGCATCACCTCAGTTTCTCATGAGATTATTAGCAACCATCTAGCTGCTTGAATATCAGTGACATGCTCAGCTAAATCCAAAGCACCAAAGGTTTCATATAAATCCAAAAGAAGAAAAAGACATCAGTCTGTGGGATTAAGAAATTCAGTCATGTCATTGATGACATTCCCATTTGCTGTAAAATAAAGGCTTGTAGATACAAAAAACCTCCTAATTAAAAAACTCAAATCTCGCAGGGTTGATCTAGCGGCTGGGCAGTTGAGTTGTGCAGAGGCTGTAGTCTTCAACACAGTTGTTCTGGGTTCGATTCTCTTTAATGCATGTCTTCTCCTTCTCTGTCCTCCCTGTTTCTGGTCCATTTACTGCTAATAGAGGCCACTACAGCATAAAAAACAAAGATAACCCACAAACTCCAGAAAAGTGTAAAATATGTAAAACTCAAGAAATTCAAATGAGCAAAGAATACTATTTGCATGAGATAAGCCTGGAAAATAATTAAACAGAGCAATACATATTCATGTTTGGAAGTCTGAAAAAAAAAAATATATATATATATAAACATTTCTACAGAAAATCCCCATAAAAAGAAGAAATTGCATTTTAAACATGTCTTTTATTCTATTATTTTCAGCATTTTTTCTTCTGGTTTGATACTAAAGGTTTGGCTGTCTGAACAATAAAAATTTGGAACACATGAAAAAACTAAAAAGAAAGACGATTTGTCCTAAATTTTCTGGTGACAGTTCCACAATTCAGTTAATAAAGATGAGCATGAGGATCACATGCTGTACCTTCACAACAATTTTTGGTCTTTTTTTCCTCCATCTATACCAGCACGCTGAACAGAACATGCCTCCTTCTCCGGAGGTGCTGTGTTTCTTTGTTTCTACTTCTGTGGAAAAAAAAAAAAAGTCAGAAGCAAAAACTAGTGGGAGTTACTCTGACTAAATTTATCGAACGGGTAACAAGGCACGCTCAAAAGATGCTGCCAAGATGTTTAGGAATCCCTAACTCCTTTAAGATCTCCACAGAAAAGAGAGCTGCATTTTCCTGTCGATCAGGTTAGAAGCGCTTATTAAGGGCTGATTAAAATTGTATTTTGATGGCAACACAATGACTCTTAGTGGTGTTTTCATAAAAAGCATAATTATTTTGATCAAGATAAGAATCTGGTTCTTGAATTAGCTCATGCAAACCAAACAGATTTAAAATGACTCTGAGCACAGCGGGAGCAAAACATTTTCAATTTCTAAGAAATTTCTTGTGATTGCACAAGTCCATGCAGTTAGAATCGAAGCACATGCATTTAGACACAGACACACTTTTGTCCATTGCTTATTGAGATCAGACCAGAGGAAAACAGTATCTTATGTTCCTTTCAACTGGGATGGAAAATCATTAATTCCTTAGAGAAAAGTAATTAGAAGGTGAAAGAGACACTGATGGTTTCTCTTTCCTATGGGAAGAAGCAGCAAAACAAAGACAGATCAAATGTTATTTTGCTCTAAATGATGATAAAAACTTTTATTTTATTATTTGCCTGCTTGTAGGTATATGCTACAGAGATCCTATGGTTGATTTTTTTTGATAGCTTGTTTTGACACAAATACAATGTCTTGCAAAAAAAAAATTCAGAACATTTGAATGTTTTCAGATTCTGCCATGTTAGGAAGAATTTCATTGTACTTTAATAAGATTCCAAATTATGTAAGTGGAAGAAAATTAAAAACTTCATCATTTTCCAACTTTCTCAATAAAAATGAAACAGTGAATCATTTGTTTGCATTCAGTCATCTTGTCAGGCGGTAAACATGGTCCACCTTTATTTAAATAAGCCTAAATAAAAACATATCTGTACTTCAGAAACCTCCAGGAGCTTGCTTCTCAAAACTAGAGAACAAACAGCATCAAGTAGACCAAAGAACGCATCGGACAAGTCGGGGGATAAAGTTGTGAAGAAGGTCAAAGCTGGGTTAGGTAACACAATATCTCAGGCTTTGAACTTCGCATGGAACACTTCAATCCATCATCTGGAAATAGAAAGGGTTGGGCGCAACTGCAGACCTACCAATAACCATCCACTTCAACATATAGCAAGGAGAGCATTAATCAAAGAATCTTCTGGGCCTACACTCTGGGGGAGCTGCAGATGGCTTCGATGGGAAAATGGCCAGGGTTAAAATCAGAGCAAAGTGGAAAAAACATGCTTATTCATAAGTATATTCCTATAAATATAAATTAGAAAATGTATATTTATGGTCACTTTCCAGCCAATCTTATTTTGAGCCACTAGATTTGAAAAGCGGGTTGTCGATAAAAACCCAGAGACTTGCAGCAGGTCCTTAGGGATATTTTCCACCTTTATAGACTTTGCAGAATCAACTTTTGCTGCTCTAACTGCGTGAAAGGGTGATTCTGCAAAGTCAGGGGCTGGAGAGAAATGCGTGCCAACTCTTTAACGATTCTTATTGATGACTGAGGGACAATTTTCATAACTATGAACTACTTTTCGTTATTCTATCACATAAAGTCCCAATATTTAACTCCATGACATTGTGGAAGAAGTTTAGGGCGTGTTTGCATTCTTTTGCAAAGTCCTGTACGTAATGCGTCACCAGAGGAGTTCATCAGTACCTGTGACTTTGAAGATTAGACACATACAGGTGCAACAACCTGAGGAAGTAGAAGAATACAGAATAAAGCTCAACTACTTCTGACAATTATAGAGATTCTGGGACAGTTTGGATGTCGGCGTGTGGTATATATATATATATTGTTCTTTTCTTCTGAGCATCGCAGATGTGACGGCGCAGAAACCACGTGCTTTACGTAATGGAAAGCCAATCTTTCAACTCAACCCCTCCTCTCCTCTATTCCTTACAGAGGTAATTCATGCAAACGTCTCCTTCCCTTTGCGCGCCGCACTTTCAGAGATGTCAGCAGCGCTGGCGATGAACAGACTTGGAGCAAATTAAACCCACAGGAGGGAAGAGACGCACAAAGCAACACTCCGGGAAATGCACGGACACACACCAAGAGCCCGAACCTGGCTTCCGCGGAACCGCTGCGGCGTGGGACCTCATCTGTGAGAAATTCAAACTGGGGCTTGCTGCTGCTTTCGCTGCATGTCCTCTCCAAAGAATACGCTTCGTACGAGACGCGAATCGGGCTCGATCCCGCCAGCGATGAGGCGTTTCGCCGGGGCTGTCGCTGCAGCAGCGTGTGCATAGGATGCATCCTCCCCTGGCGTTTGATGCTGTGCAGATCCACCCTCCTCTCTCCTCAGAGTGATGAACTAATAGGCAATGGTTTTCTCCTCGGAAATCAGCCGTGGTCTCACGTCTTCACGTTAGTTGTGTTTGTTTACGGACGACCCGTCTCCTCCAGGTTGCGGCACATGCAATTTATAGAGTATTTTTGCTATTGTAGACTAGTTGGGGGGGCATCCTCCACACACGGCAGAGAGGAGAAGAACACACACCGTTACTCCGAAGTCTTGACAGACCACTGACTGCTTTTGAATGAAAGCGCATAGGACTTTGGATCTATAGCCCACTTGTTTCTTTTCTTCTATGTTCCAACTGGTAGCCTTGTTCGAGGGAACTGTTCCGATTGTGTTATTATGCAACCGCAAGGATCTCATCTATATCTGGGTGTTTAAGCCACTGGATTGCTCTTCGCCCAAATCAATGTGGTTTCTTTGGAACATTTTCAGCAAAGGAACGCATATGCTGCAGTGTCTTTGTGGCAAGAGTCTGAAGAAAAACAAGAATCCAAGTGGTAAGCTCATCACCATGTCGTCTCTGTGTCAACCGGCGTGATGCCTGGTGCGTCATGTGGGTTTGCGTGAAAGGAGTCTGGGTTAAATTGGTTTTTTTTTTTTTTGTTTGTTTGCGTGCGTGCGTGTGTGTGCATTGTGGATCTGCAATCATATTTATGCAGCTGGTGGATCATGCAGAGGCAGAAAGAGAGAGGGAAAGGATGGAGGGAGGGAGTGAGTGAGAGGGGGTATACAACTTATTCTGTGCGGCTACTACGTATTGGAGAGCCCAGGTTTGTGGACGCAGCGCACAGACACGCATACAGCAACATTCCCCCCCATCCACTCCCCTCACCGCCTCCATGCATCACCAAAACGCCGTGATCTCCCAACTTTTTAAATTACGCTTGCTCACTCTCGCTCTTTCCGTCTCTCACGCACTCATACACGCACACACGCACGCCAGCATGATACGCTGCAAACGCTCACACACACTGAAGCTAGATGTTCTCTCAGAGGTTCAGATCTTCTTTTTTTTTCTCCCCCTCCTGATTTCTGCCAACCAGATTATTCCACCGATGGTTTGACTGCAGCAGCATCTACCCCCCCTCCCCACCCCAGCACCCCCATCCCCATCCTTCCTCTGTTACCCTGCATCCCTTCTTTTTTCTTACATGAGCTCCACTCGCTGTGGTTCCTGCCAGTAGGAGACAGACCAGTCTTTCATGTCTGTCACTTTGCTGTCTGCAGGCTGGTACTCATCATGCGGGGGGGGGGAATTTTTGGGGAGGCACTTTATGTCGATCTTATGTGGGAAGAAGGCAGGTGCGAACAAGGCACCGTGTTGCAACAGAGACTCTCTCTCCACCAACACTGTTCCCAATCCGTTGCTGGAGCAGTCCATAATTCTTTGGCCTCCATAAGTACGCTGCACAGTGTTGCTTATTTCTTGGTTTCAGGGGCCACGGGAGCCTCTGGGTTTCTCAACAGGCTACCGAAAAGCAGCAGGCAGACAGCAGCGACAACCTCGTGCATCAGATGTGGAGATGTTGTGCCCAGCAGCAGCAGTACAGTTTCTGAACGCTGCAACTGCAGTACAGTAGATCGACATCATCATTCCACTGTAGTAGGATTATGTCTCGATGACACTACCGTGTTAAAACCGTGACTCTGTGCCCTTAGAACATGGTGTGGTATGGAGAATATTTATTAGTCAGTCTCACCTAAAAGTAGTGAACTCAGTCAGTTAAATAACTACCAAATAATCATACATAAATACTTGTGGACAGATGTTTTCATCTTATAGCATATTTAGTGGACCTTGAAAGTGAGAAAAATGAATGGCAGCAAGGGAAGTACTTGTCTTCCACTACAAGTTTGGATCGTTCATGACAGTTAAGGCGTCTGATAGATTATTAAGAATTTCTTTGCAGCTTTAGATAATCTGAATCTGTCTTGATAGAGGCCTAAAGGATGGTCCAGAAACAAGTTTATCTTGTTTCGAAACAAGGAATAGTTCAAAGTTTATGAAGTGAGGTTGCATCTGGTTTTATTAGTAATAGTTGTGCCACCTGTGGTAGAAAGTTGTCATATCATTGTAAGTTTGTAGTAAAGTCCTCAGAGATGGTCAAATGGGCTCCTTGCCTTAGTTAATTTTTGCAATCATAATAATAATAATAAAAACACTATCTATGTATTTGCAGATGTTAAACGTCAGCAGTTTTGCAAGAGATCATTGTTATCTAGCTGTTTTGTCTTCATCAGGGTTGCAACACAAAGTTAGTTTTTATTGTCACTAACTTGATCAGATGCATTGAAACGGCTATCAGCCTCAACTAGTGGCACAGATAGAGAATTCACAATTGCTCCGGGCAGTAGCGTTTCTTACATGAATGGTTCCCTGAGTGAGCATCTAAAAAAAAAAAAAGTGCCAACTTTGCATTAAAGTGTCATCATTTACCAAATAAAGCAACCATGGCTCTTTTAATGGACGTTTAATGCAACTTTTAGCAAAACTTTGCATAAAGAGTGTTATTATTTACCAAATAACACTTCATAACACCAGTCATAAACATTCATAAAGACTCCTTCATGTTCATAACAGATGTTATGTCATGTTTATGACAGTGTCGTGTCAGTCTTCAAATAAAGTGCTGCCTTATTTTCTTTGTGACCTGATACTTTCCCCCAGGCTGTGCTGTCCTGGTCAGAGAGCCATATGATCCATGTCAAACACTATCATTGGTAATGGGCCGTGACTGTCTACTTGTGACTGACTGGCTGACTGCTGGTGTCTCGAAAAGCTCCTCTAGGATCCTGCTTCCTTCACTTCAACACAATGTGGGCAGTCAATTAAAGCTAACACTGAAGTGACAGTAGACTGAAATCTGAACTTTTGAAATGAGAGTAACTGATATTTACTCCACGGATAATTCTTGCTAAATTGTAAACTGACAAAACCATTTGTATGGAAGCAGCAGATGGAGCTTTTAGTTTATTTCACTATTATGTAGACTAGAATACAGCCTGGCAGTGGGGTGCTGTGCTGTTTCGAAAAACTTCAAAGCTCCAAACGTATTAATTCTGCACAGTCAGAGAAATTACACTCACAATTAGTTTCAGTTCCAGTAAAGTAAAAAACAAAAAACAAACAAACAAAAAAAAAACTGATAGAGTAGTAATCTATTCTTTATTTTAGGACAGTGAAACCTTTGTGGCTCTCTGTCAGTACAGACAACTGTTTCTAATACGCTGCTCACCGTACTTGAGCTGCAAAGGCCCAGATAAGAGTATTTTTAGTAACATAAAGTGAGATAACGCACAATGATCTGGCCTGCCAGATTGTATCAATATGACTTGTCTTTCTTGATGCTAAACAGTAATAATGGATCTCAGACGTTGTTCTTTTTTAAATTTTTCACATGCTGAGGTTTGTGATACAACTTGACTTGTATCAATGCAATGTCACGTCCACATGTTGTTAAAAACTTAATTTTTCCATTGTGCCTCACGTTTCACCTGTAAAGTGTGTTTGCGTCAATTTCCTTGTTATGATATTACTTTGATCCTCATGCTACAAACCAGAACAAATGGTAATATATGTTTGTGTTGGCTGATTTGTGTAGCTATTGTGCAGCAAGAAGTCTTTCAGCAAACAGCGGATCTCAAAAGTGGACATAGCCCTGTTGAAATAACAGGTCACCTTCCTAAACTTCTCTGCCTGTAGTGTGATGGTACACGGTTGCACTGGAAAATGATCAAGTCTTTTAGCGCGCAACTGTTAAAAACTAGAAGGTGTGCATTTCCTGTGAAAATGCAAGTGTGAATGCTGAAGGCTTTTGGTGAAAATGGCAAAAGCATTTGAAGCCAACTGCTGGAGACTTGCAGAAAGGTAAGAAATAGTCCATGCAGTGTGAAAAACCCACGAAAAAGCCAAAATTAGCTAAAAAGCTAAAGTACTAGCTAAAATACTAATGAATGATAGCATCTAGGCTACCACTAGCATGCTGTGTTACAGTAATATATTGCATGCAATGTAAAAAATTGCATGTAAAAAAAACTCATGTAAACCTTAAAATTTGAGCAGGACAAAAACGTTCCCCTGTTCCTTCTGATAAAAATAGTGGGTGAATAAAATCCATACCTCTTATGGTTCCTGAGATATCGACATTTATTCGGAGGCATCATTTAGCACGGTGACTACAAAAAACATGCCACATGCAGTACGAAAAAAGACAATGTCAAAAGCTCAAATTATTCCCAGGTTTTAAACAGCATAAAAGCTTAGTCTTCTACATCAATGTTATCGCTTTCCATCCAGATTGCTGTTTCATTTTTCATACCTTGTTCTGCATAATTTAACCTACCCCTTATATTAACCGCAGCATTACGGCGTCAGTACATCTCTCAGAGTACTTCATTAAGTCAATTAACCAAAGAACCAGCTGAGGAGAAAATATGAAATTACAGTTTCACCCTGCAGCTTTTATAGCAGTGACAACTGTGCCAATGTCAGCACAGATGCCATTGTGAAACTTTGAGAATGTCAGAGAATAGCACACTCCGTGGTTCTAAATGACAGTGATTTATTGAGAGGTTTTACTGCAAATGTCAGAGGGAAAAGTTAAGTCTGAAGTTTTTAATGAGGCTGATCTTTGACTGGTACTCATTGACGTAGCTCAGGTTGGGGACGCTGTAAAATGTAGATGTTAAACAGACAGTTTCTCCAAAGAGCAGCCTTGCACTGAATGTGTGAAATCAGTGGGTGGCTTCCTCAAACTTGCGCAGCAGTGGCTCTGTGACAAGAGAAGCGACAGTACAGGTCACAAAACTCCCAGGACTTCTTCTGATAGCAGGTTATGGGATTGCAAATTAAACTCCGTTTCAGTATTGTGTGTGAGATCAAGGCGTCAAACCAAGGCTTCAGCATTCTTATTTAGATTCTTATTTAAATTATCTTAGTACTTTTAAAAAGCCATGTATTTCATCAGACTGCATGCATTTTAGCCATGCATTTTATCAAAGTGCATGGATCCTGCATTATACTCAGCAAGCGTCATATGTCCATATATTAATTCCCCAAATAACCGAATGACAAGCAATTGTAATGCAGTGGTCGTTATGGAAATTTGGTGACTCCAAATCTTTGCCACTGCTCTGTGATGCTACTTTTATGATGTTTGCCATCTTCCTTACTGTGTGTTATTATCATGATATACCTGGGTCGTCATCCAGCCCTATTTGTTGCAGTTTATTTGGAAATTGAAACTTTTTTAAGTTTAAAAGATTATTGTCCTTACTGTATGGGCAGGTTTTTTGGATGAGTAGTTATCTTGTTGTTTTTCTGGCATGTGAAGATCACCCAACATCTGCCTGGAATGCTATGTTCTATTATTTTTCCTATTTTGAAAAGTGAATTCGATTTTCGGGCTGTGGCAAATCGAATCTACACACCAGAAATTGCTAGTTAAAAGTAACTATTCCTTCTGAGAAAACTTTAAAAAGCTTTGAAAAAGTTCAAAATTTACTATGTAGTAATGATTTCTTACCATTACCAACTTTTACTAACTTTTTAATTTTAATACTCCAAAAATGTTTACAACACAAATAAAAGTAGCTTAAAATGTCAAATCAATTGAATAAGTAAAAAAATAAACTAAAAAAAAGCCAACAAATAATTAAGACCATTAGTTTGGTTGAGTGGAGCAATTTTTGACACCACCTGTTTATGAACTAAACATCCTTTTAGTGATAAATTATATCTGACAGCTTTATGAATAGGCTGTTAATGCTTCTTAAAGAACAAAAGCTCCCTTTGGCCCACAGCAGGAAAAGCTGCTTTGTTTTGTTGCACTCATCTTCATGCTTTTCCTGTCATGTCAGCTTTATGAATTTACAAGTGGAATGCAGATATTTTACTGTGCTTTTTTTTTCTTCGCTAAGAAACATTTTCCCTGCAAGAAACTCTGCAGGGAAAATGAGATGGCAGTGTAATTAAAACAAGAACTGCCACAATTACAAACAACAGCAGCACTGCCTACAAATGTCCTCCTCCTACCGTCACTGCACATTGCTAGGTTTCCTACAGAAACATTGCAGGAAGTTTGCGAGTGTCTGACGTGTTGAAGCTTTCACTCACACAGGAAATCAGTAAATCCTGAAATGATCAGCAAAAGAATGCATGTTATTTTTTGAGCCACACTCTCACATCGGTTTCCAATAGTTTGAATACAAAAGGTAGAAAATAATTGTGTGCCATTGTTACAAAAGAAATATATTTTTAGTCTCAGAGTAATTAGGGCACGTTTGACTTTTCATAGAGGAACAAAAACTCACAGGGAGAGAAGTCATGTGTTGGTGCAGTGGATGTGCCACAGGTCAACAAGAGAGCCCGTTTCATATTCATCTCTTGGTGTAGTAATGGCAGTGGCATGATCAGTTTCCACAGTGAATTAACTGTCACTATGTCTGTCCTGCTCTTGCAGAATATGCCCTGCTGAATCAGGTTCTTGGCTGCCATTCTACTCCCCTCTGAGAGGCAATCAAGTTTACATACAAATCAGAAAAGAGAAAAGAAAAAGCATAAACTACCTCCAAGTATGTAAGGTAGTAGATGTACCAAAAAACAAAGAGAGAGAAAAAAAGTGGAATCATTATGTGTGATATGTCATTTTGATTACAAAAAAGGTATCTTGAAGATTCCACAGTCTTTGGTCAAGAGAATAATAAAATGCGGCTTCACTGGAAGAACAGTGAAGCCCGCAATGCACTTTGGAAAGAAGTAAAAACAAAAAAAAAAGAGGAACAAGTGAATCTCAGTAAATTTGAGCTTTGATTTTTTTCTTTTGTCAAATAAAGGCAAACAGGACTATGCAATTATTAAGAGAGTAACATTTCTTGTTTATTTTGATTTTCATACCTGACAGTAAAAAAACTCTAAAAATAAATTTTGTGGAAACCACAGACATCCCATAAACCCAATACAAAAAAAGGATTCCAATATAGAAATTGTCACCATAATGAAAATCATGTCCAATTTGCATGAATTACTGCATCAATGCAGTACAAATGAGTTACAATAAGGTCCGATTGCCTTACTTTTATCACTGGCAGTTGGACGCTTCTTACGCTTTGGGGCGGAGCTTCAGGGAGAGATTTCTCATGATGGCGGCAACGAGCGCAGGAACGACAGAAAGAGAAGAGCGCGACCGAGAGGTGATGAAGAAAATATCCAGGCTACCAGGGTTTTTTAAAACTCATATTGGACATGGAACAGAACCATCGTTGTTCCTCTCCGCTTCTCAAGACGTTGTTAAAGCGGTTCTATGGTCCGCCAGAACCTGGACTGATCCGGTCAGAGGCGGCGGCAGGGCGAACTTCTACTCCAGGTGGAGCGATGGCCACGGATAATCCGTACAGGACTGATCCTGCGCTTTGGGTACAAACTGCTTACTGTGCTGAGCAAGAAGCAGAAAATATGGATGTTAATTTGAAAGCATCGGAACATCTTTACAAATACCGGAAACGATTCTTCTCCAGGTCGCGTTTTGAAAGCTAGCTCCAAGTGGTGAGTCCATCCAAACACAGCGGAGTTCTCATCCATCCACCGCGGCTGTGTTTGTATTTTAAACGATGCTAAAAGTCAGTGAAGCTTTGAAACGGGTTTCCATGAGTGGAAAAAAGCAACAGGACGATTCAAAGAGAAAGAAAACAGCTAAAGTCACAGAAAAGTAACACAACTGCTCTGCTCGCTCAATGCGAACTAGCTTTAGCTTCCAGCTAGCAGCGGCGGGACTAGCCTTAGCTTCCAGCTAGCAGCAGCGGGACAAGCTTTAGCTCCCAGCTAGCAGCAGCGGGACAAGCTTTGCTAATCCTAGGGGCCGACTGGACAAAGGAGCTCGAGCTTCCCGCCCTGCCCTGACAGCAGCTACAGTCCAGTCATCACTGAATAAAGGTTCTGACCAGGTTTGGCTCTCAGAGGGGAAATAACCTGACTGTCTGAAGTTGGTACAGAAATAAACCTGATAATTACATAGATACTGTTGATAAAAATTTAAAGAGGGAGAGAGACAGATAAAGATAGAAATGAAGAAAATAAATAAATACTGTACATAGAGGATGTTCAGTCTATCATGAAAAGATTAGATACAGGTCGCATTACGTGAAAAACACCAGAATCGGGTCACTTCAGGCTGTAGTGTGAACGCAGCCTTAGTGTCCCTCTGTGATATAATGAAGTGTCCCAGGTCAAGACATTGATCCACGACATTTTGCGTGAAAAGTCCTCAGTCCACTTTCCTCTTCGTTTGGACCTTAAAATTATTTTTAGTATAAAATGAACATCTCATTTCAGAGTGAACCTCTCAGGGGAAAAGCAACATTTCTAATTTGACTTAAATGTAGAACAGCATGCAGTTCTTTGTGAGAGAAAATCCTATAAAGCATGTTGAATTGCTAAAGAAGAAACTGTTGTCAGAATGAACTGCTGGGAGAAGCAGCGAAGAGGAGCTGATTGCTTTGTGATTTGAGTGCTACCTGCAGTGTTATGACTTGCTCAGTGGAACACGTAGCAGAAAGACAACAAAGTGATCACTGTGAGTGATGCTGATTTAGCAAAATAGATTGTTAAAGAAATGTTAGGCTGCTTATGTATACACAGAGAAAGCACTAATAAACTGATCTGCCCAAGTAGCCTAAACCTCACGTACCAGAAGCAGAAACACATCCTCAGCTTTCTCCGTCTTTAGTGGCAGCTTTGGTTCTGAGTTATGTATGTGAGTTACGTTTGACACGGCGTGCTGAAATTGGCCGTTCGTGGATGGGTGCTGACAAGGACTTGTCAGATGTGAGGTGAAAACCTCAGCAAGTGCAACAAATTTTTCTCATTTGTCAGTTTTATGAACATCACCGACCTGAATCATTTTGGCTTCGGCCTCTCAGTGGTACTGTTGACGCCACTTCCTTTGGTCTCTGTTGAGCAACTTTAAATTAGATCTGAACAGCTCATTCCCAACGGATTTATAACGTAACTGCAACCATAACATTGCATTTGCATTACATCTTCATCGGCCAGGGGAAGCAACCTCCGGCTTACAGGCCCTTCAACATGTCCATGTGGGGCTGCACAGTGGCGCAGTTGGTAGAGCTGTTGCCTTGCAGCAAGAAGGTTCTGAGTTCGATTCCCGGCCCTGGTCTTTCTGCATAGAGTTTGCATGTTCTCCCTGTGCATGTGTGGGTTCTCTCAGGGTACTCCAGCTTCCTTCCTCTCTCTAAATTCTCCCTAGGTGTGTGTGTGTGTGTGTGCATGGTTATTTGTCCTGTTTGTCTCTGTGTTGCCCTGCAACAGATTGGCAACCTGTCCAGGGTGACCCCGCCTCTCGCCTGGAATGTTGACTGGAGATAGGCACCAGCAACCATCCCGACCCCACTAAGGGACAAGGGAGTATAGAAGATGGATTTTGTGCATGTGTACATGCACATAAAAAGTCAGGTGATGTGTGTCTAGTAAATGGAAGACGAAATGTTTTCTGAATTTACTTTTTATTGTTTTCTCCAATCCACCACAGAATCATATGCGTTCAGTTACAAGACACAATACTTCAAGTGGTGAATAAAGTTGCATGTTGCTGTCATATTTCTGTTTTGACTTGACTATTCTGAAGATAGTTAAGTTAGTTTTCTCGCTGCACAGAAAGATGTTTTCTAAAAAATTGACTTTGCTGGGCTTTTTGTGTTAGTTTTTGTTAGTTGTGGCTTCCTCCCACAGTCCCAAATTGCATTTGTTACGTTAATTTGTTTTTCAATGCGCTTTAGCAGTGAGTGCTATGGCTGCTTGTTCTGCATTGGCTCTAAAGACTGCAGGAATGATCTCCCTCCCACTTGTGACCCTAAAAAAGTCAGAAATGAGAGAGAGCAGAAAACGGACAAACTGCTGCCTTCCACTCTAACTGTGTAATTATTAAATAGGAATGTATTTTTCATGGTATAATTAATAGGTTGATATGAAGAACTGCATACTAAAGCTCGGACAACTTGGTTATACTAAATTATGGTAGATTACAATCAGTCGAATTTGTTCCAACTCACTTATTGCTCTTCAGTTTCTTCCACTTTAACAGTTTCCTTCATTTCAGATTTCTTCTTACTGTAGCAAAAAAAAAAAAATCGGTATGCTGTCCCAGATTTCATTTGTTCTTAAATTGACAATAAGAAATTGCAATTATATTGTTAAATATCAGAGATTTAAAGCTTTAGATTTAAAGCACCGGATTAAAGCTTCGATTTTCTGCTTGTAAGTTGGCAAAACGATTTCGCATGCAGCCATACAAAGCAACATTTTCAGTGTCATTAACATTACCCATCATAGGTTCTCTTCTATAAAGAGTAGCGTACATATTTCAGTATAGTTTTGTTGCATTTGCATGCATTTTTCTCTAAATATTGCAAATTTGTTTGTTTTTTCTCTGATAAAATGATAAATGGACTGAAATTATGTAGTGCTTTTCTACTCAAACGTTTTATAGTAAAGTCATTAGGGATTTATTGGCACGCTGATTTATCTGTGCCGATTTCTTTAATTTTGGGAGATCAGTGATTGGTCGATACAGTGAAGCTGCTCTTCTCCCCCAATCTTACGTACTTCAGCAAAGGTCTAAAAATCAAACACTGCCCTCTTCTACTGTGAGAGAGGTTTGATTGACGGATCAGCCCACCAAGTCATGTCTGCAGTTAACAGTAATCACTGCCCTGTTGCAAGTTCAGTGACTTTCTTGCTGTATTTAACGACAAATCAGAAAAAAAAAAGAAAAAAAAATCAGCATGGGCCAAAATCGGAATTGGCAGGTAAGGCTTTTAGAAGATCGTAATCGTAAACCAGAAAACTTCAATCAGAACACCTGTAATAGTCATATTCAACCTCTAATGCACACACAGACTAGCAGACAGCTTGGTCCAAAGTGCCTTGCTCAGTGGCACATTGACATTTGGCTGGGATCAAACCAGCAACTTTCAGATTACGAGATAACTACTCTTTCTGATGAACCACAGTTGCCTTAAATCCAGATTATAGTGGTGTTCAATTGATTAAATTGACTATTTATCTTTATGAATGAGTTGTATGTTCATCTCAAAAAAACATAAAGCAGTTTTTTTTCTGAGAGTCATTGCTTTTCGCATTGCTCTTGCTTTGAATGTAGGGTTTGTCGTAGCAGCTGCAAAATTGCTCAGGCGAGGGAAGTAGCTTGATTTGAGGCGAATAAAGGCTCTTTTGACACTGACTTATTGTGGCTGACAACCGTTGAGCGCTCACACTAAACTTTGATAAGCAAAACTAGTCTCCGCTGACTGAATGAATACACTGTTTTCTTTTTGTTTTGATTTTTTTTTTTGCTTGACACCTGCAGACACAAATGTCCTTAATCAGGGATGTGCCTATAATTTTATTTGTTGTTGATGCAAAGATGAGAGTGACTCATCGCAGTATTTTTTGTGCCTGTTGCTCTTTTATGTTCTTGTATAGATGTAAAACTGCGACCGGAATATCAAGAACTTACCTAGATTGGGTAAAAATTGCTATCTACAAATAAGGAGGATGTATTTTGAAAGACATTCCTGTGATATTAATTGAAAATAGTTTGATCGTACAGCATATGCTCTATCCACTTTGGTAGCCTGTCCCGTGTCTTCAGGAAGCCTCATAAATCATCTTGTAATTTGGTTCATTCCCTTCACTTAACAGCAGGAGCTCTGTTACACACTGTGTCATCCGACTCTTCTATCCGGTTACAGGTGCTTGGGGTGTAAAGCCAGGCTTCATAGCCTCCTGTCTAAACACTGTCAGAACTGCATTTCTTCCACACCTTCTGACATCGAATAGGAAGTAACTGTGCCAACGATTTAGTGAAGCTTTTTATGGGAAGAGTTTGCAATGAGATGTGAGGAGTCTGTGGAGTGATGCACTCTTTTAAGAGTTCATAGGTGGAAGTTGTCATGGGGTGTTTTTTTGTTGTTGTTTCAAGGTACAGTCTTAGTAAAAATGAAGCACACCTTTAAATTCTGTGGTTTCACACATATGTGTTGTTTTTGCAACTTAAAAGACTTAAAAGTCTTATTTTTGCAACTTGTACTTCTTTTGTGTTCAGGCGTGTTACTCACTATAGGGCTTTGACCTATTTTAATAAAGCAAAAGATACTTCAAGAATTGGAAACTACTACTTTTGTTTTTTTTTTTACCATTTCCTAACAGCTCAGGTTACTCTTTGGCTCAACTTACCAGTTTCATATATATAGTATAATCAAACAATCACATAAAAAAAAAAAAATTATCATTTGATTACATTTAATTTGACCTCTGTAAGGATTTCGCAAAACATCTGATGGTGTGTTGCAAAGATGAATTGTTAGGCAGAAACAGAGCAGAGTTTGCAGGTCTGCTGATTCTCTGTGCTGAAAGTACCATTCAATTATTTGATTATGATAGATTGCTGATGTGATTTCATGACTCACTGCTGGTCTGCAGCTCATTTATTACCGTTGTCCGTCATCTCTGCCCCCTCACCGATGGCATAAGCTGAGCAAGATGCTCTCTCTCTATCTATTTCTCTATTGGCATGAATAAAATCATAATGGGACAATGCTGTCATGGTTTGTTGTACAAAGATTAAATTGAAAAGTTAATCAAGTAAGACAAAAAAAAAGAACACAAGCATCACAAGTTATCGAATTGAAGCAACTGGAAATCCATCTGAAATTAATATAATCAAAAATAATTCATGAGATCTTTTCACTTCTTGGACAAAAGGCAGCTTAATTTGCCAGGCTTTTGTCAGCCAGTTTTATACATTTGCACCGTTTTTAAGTAACATGCTGCTCCAAGTAGAGGTGAACAATCTGGTCAAATGATTTTGAGGCTCTCTTTTGATAGAATACCCCAAGCAGTTACATAAATCAGAGTGAAACAGATAAAACACCCTTTTTGGTGCTGCATTACATTCTCACAAAATATTACTGTATAATATTGGGAGTGCATGGCTTTAAGAAGTGAAATTTACATACATTTCTTGCTGTCCAGAATCACTTCTCTTGTCAGTATTACTTCGGAGAGTTTTGCAGACGTCAAAGTGCCAAACCAGCAGTTGTCTTCTCCTAAAGCTACGTGGACAAACCTGAAGAAAACTAGGCGCTTGTAAAAGTTCTGGGTCTGCAGAGAAGTAGCTGGAAAGGTTTTTCATGGATTAAATGCCCTAAACATGTTACCCTCTTGACTTGAAATAAGCCAACTCTGTTTTACGGAAACCGTTTGGTTTTCTGTATTGCAGCTCACATGAAGCCGGATTCTGACGCCAGATTCTGCCTATTAAAAATGAGTCATTATTTTTCAGGGTGGCTCAAAGTAGACACTCGCAAATTTTGTGACTTGATGCATTTAGTAAGTTTACTTGGATAGAAAATATTTGACTAAGTGCCACAATGACCTGAATTTGTCTACATCGTGTTGTAGCTAATGTATGGAGGGGGATTTTAATAATTGAATTTATGTGATAATAGAATTGGCTAGATAAAATAGATTAGTTTGTCCTGTTAAACATCTTTAGTTTAAATGTATTAATTGGCACCACATCAATTATAATATTATCATTAGAGAATAAACACTAGCCTGTACCTTAAACATATTTGACATGGTTATGCAGGGGAAATAAATCACAAAATCAATTTAGACCAAGGTTTAAAAAGTTGCAGTTTTAAAATTTTACATTGTACTTTTCCAATAACATTTGGAATTGGAAAATGTTGAGCCTCTTCTGGCAGTATGGAGTTATGCAGCGTTGCCCTTTCCCCACACGTTAGTGTGCACTGCCAATCAGCTGGCTGAAAAAGAATTTGCACACTTTTCCCTCTGTTGCAATTTCACTTTTTGGAAATATTTCCAGTCTTGAAAAAAATGGGAAGCCATTGTGAGAACTTAAAGCAGTGCCACCGATGACTCTTATTAAGGTAACACAGTTCTAGATCTAAATCTATGGGTGACATTTTTAACAAACCTTCTCATTGCCATCAATATTTTCTCATATTGAGCTGACAGTGTCATGTTCCTGTCCTGCGTGCTTTTGGAAACTGAAACTGTACTGTTTGTTGGCTTGCAGGAGTGTGTACTTCCCGGCCTGTGTTTAGGTATTTGTACTTTCATGATAAAACCTTATATAAACCTATCAGGAAAAAAAAAAGACCAGCGAATGTTTGAAAGGTTTGCAGGCTGTTCTTATGACCCGAAGGAGTTTCACATAACTTACACCACTCCACTAAGCTGCCATAAACAAGAGAAATAATATGCAGACAATACAAGAGTTCCCAGTGTAATTCAATATTTCCTTCCTTTATTTTGTTTTGTAATGTTTTGCCACCTGAGCCTCATAGTTGTGAATCTATCGGTGTCCCTCTGGGGTCACATTATTGTTATGACAGCGAAGCATCTCTCAGCGCTTTTAATGCAGGGCTGTTTGTTTCTCTTCGCTTTAAAGAAGTGACCCATCTGACCTGCTTGTTGGGGCTTTTTGCCATCTTCCCCCTTAGAGAGATTAATTACCAGAAGGAAACTGCCATCGACGTGCTCATGAGATTTGATTACGGCGCTTTGAAGTTAATTTCAGGGCAGGAGCCACAGTTTGTTGAATTTCTTTGTACTCAGGCGACGCTTTGTAAATTGCAGTTTGTGCATCGCAGAGCTGCCTTTTCTTCACACTGCCACAGACAGATGGAAGACTTGTTGGGCTTTGAATGATGTGACTGATTCCTATTGTTTATTGAGACTTTTGTACGTGAGACAAAGACAACAAAACAAAACATTTTGCTTCCTTTTTCTTTTGTTTCATGCAGTCTGATGTAGAGTCTTCTTTCATGTGCAGATCACTCCCCTCTCTTTGTACCGGGGTCTGTTCTGTGCAGTGCTGGAGGTTGTGTTGTGGCTGTGGTTAGCTGTGTAGATTTTTGCTGCAGTGCAGCAGGGAGCATTGTGCCGCTGCCTCTGTCTCTCTCTCTCTCTTTTTCTTTCCTCCTTTCTCCCCATTTCTTGTTTCTCTGTATATGTGCATTCATTTTTGTGTACATCATTTAAGTGCAATGGGATACTTCCAGTGAGTTTTTGCTGCTTTAAAGCGATTCCCCTCCAGCTTTCTTCTTATTTCTGACAACAATGAAACGGGAGAAGCTCAACACGTTTCATTCCTTCTCCTTCTTTCCTTCCCTGGACTGCGAATTAGATTTGTCAATTATTTCATGATGACCTTTTGCAAATTCTTGTTTCGGTCTCATTTGCTCCTGTACTTCTCGCAGTTTCGGGTCGGTGCCCCCTGGGGCTGTCGTCCTTTATTCAGACGTAGAAACGGAGCGATGATGGGAGTGACTGAGTAGCCTGAGTTGTTGTGGTGTGTTTTTTACGCAGAAGGGCCAGTTGTTGTTTTTTTTTGTTTTTTTGTGTGTCCCTACTAGCCTAGATTTAGCAGCAACATTTTCCAGGACAGAACACGTGGCTGAACGGCACATAAGGGGACAATTTGGGAATTTTCACTGTGTTAAGGGTAACAAGAAGTTGTTATCTCCAAGAGAGAAGTCTTAAAGTGTAGAAAACCTTGCAAAAGCTTAACTTTTTCATACTTTGCCACATTATAGCCACAAACTCTAGTCTAGTTTAGAAGATTGTTCGTGGTTTTCAGAAAAGTCCCAAACAGCATGATGCTGCCACCACCATTCTTTTCACCCAAATAATATTTTTCACGTTGGCCCAAAAGTTTAATAATGGTCTCATCTAATCTGAGCACCTGTTTTCCTCCTATATGTTTGCTATCGCTTAGATGACTCACGGTGAACCAAAAACAGGACTTTTAATTGTTAATTGCCTAATGATAAAAATAAAGTGATGTATAAAGGAAAGATGTTCTAGGCGCTTAACCGAATGTCCTGATGTTAGTAGTTCGCTGCCCTGCTGCCTCCTAGAAAATGACTCTTGTCGAAGTACTTTATATATTCCATTCTTTATCCGCCTCGTACTTCTACCGTCTACAGTACATAATCAAAAGCTTTTCTCCAAGGCCAATGCGACAACCGTTTGAAGGTTCAAATGATGAATTTTGATGACATGATAAGACGGCAGAGGCCCGCTTTAGTCTTTGCCTTCTCTCTGTCTATTAGCTTTAATCTCTCTCACCGACTCGTTTGGATTTATTTTAAAAGAGAGATAAGATATTAACTGGGTGAAATGTTTAAACAGAAGCTCGCTTGGACAATTCTAAGACAGCCCTTCAATAGTTTGTTCGACATTTTTGTTTGCAGACCCAGTCACATGATGCATACATGCAGGTTTTGATTTGCCGTGTCAACCAACACCTTGCAGCCGCGACATGACAAGGGTTCAACATTTCTGGCTGGTTACCTCCAGCCAGCTGAGGAAGTGGCAGTGATATCATTGGGATATGGTTATCTGGTGGCAAGGTGTTGGCAGGTTCTTTTCAAGTGGGTGACAGACATGGGGTGTGTGTGTGTGTGTGTGTGTGTGTAGCTGCATGAACAAGGTGTCTGTGGTTGTGTGACTGGGTTAAAGGGTTGCATTGAGCTCAGTGCTACACCACCAGCAGCGTGAAAAACTCGACGCTAGTTAAGGCGACATGTTTGCTGCCTGCCTCGCGGCTCTTGCTGTAAAAGTACATTTTGAAAGTTTGAGTTAGTTTGATTTTGACAACATGGAAACGGCCTCGTTTGCTAAGATTGTGGAGCTGCATGTGAGAAAGGCGCTCAAAGCTGAACGTGGAAACGGTGAGTGGCAGGAGGATGTTTGTGGACGGCTGTCGAGTTTTGATGGGACGTATTGTTAGTTTGATAAAATTCGGCAACACATGACAGATTACATTAACAGTGGTCAGAGATTCTGTGGCCAACTTTACGTTTTGGCCATTTCCACTTTCTAAATGAAGGAGCCCTGAAAGAACTGCTGAGTTGTCTCAGAAGAAAATACAATTTCTGTTACTGAAGCCTCCCACACCATTTCTGCTTCCTATGATGTAATTTTTAAACACCAAAAAAGGGGAAAGGGAATACTGCAATCTCCTCAATTTTTGATGTTTTTTTTTCTCTCTGCTTTTTGTGTATTTCTGCACAAAATTCACAAACAGTTTACACCAAATAAATGTGGAAGCCACCTCACTCATCAAATTCAGCACTTTTTCTATCACTTTGCAGTTTTTCTCTTCTCAGAAACTCACACGATGGGTGTAGAGGTTTTCAAAGCAAACCTTTACTTCACTCTTATTGTTTTAACTGGCTCTTCCAGGTTCCTTGACATATATTTTTAATATTATGTTTGCTTCATGGCTGCACGCTGTCACAGTTAGCACTATTGCTTTGCAGCATGAAGGTGCTGGTTTCAAATTCCAGCCTGTTTCTTTTTGCGTTTATTGTGTGTGTGCTAACCATGCAAGCTAGAGCCTGTATGCTTTCTGAAACAGCTTCGTCTCAGTTAATAAACATGAACGTTTCCGTTAATTGGTTGGAAATACATCTGGATATGAGTGTGTGTGTGTGCATAGTTGTGGGTCTGATGCATCTTTGCACTGCAATGTGATAAACTGGTCTAACGTCCAGCAGGTACTCCGCCTCATTCCCAGAGACTTTTGGAGTTGGGTAGGTCCTGAGCTGATGAGTTTTTCCTCAAACCGTTTTTGAACATGTGGAAGGAATAGCTTCAGAATGGTGCTTCCAAATCAGCATGTTATGTTGCAGACTGATGCATCTTGTAATAATAATAATAATAAATGTTATGCATTTTACACAAATTAAAAAAACAAAACACTTTAACAACTGCAAAGAGAACTGATTGATTTAAAGGTTAAAAGCATTAACAGAAGAGAAGAGTATCTGGTTTTAAGAAATGCAATCTTTACAAACATTCAACAAATGTAATAACTTGTATTGTCAAAAAAAAAAAAAAGACACCATCATGAATAATTACATCTTTTTAATTTTCTCTTAATGAATGAATACAAAAGAATCTTTCGGCATTGAGTGTTTCTTCTTCCTTGATTTGTGGATGGACAAGTTAAAAAATACCCGAAAAGTAAAATAAGACGAATAAAATCAAACACTTTTTTATTTTGATAGGAAATTAGTAAAGGAAGTTGGGTAACATATGGCTGTGGATGTGCAAGAAACATATTTTGTTCTGTTTCTGCATGCTAACGTTATGCAGAATTTTAAATAAGAGTACACATGAGAGAAACCGAAAAGATTGAAACTCTTGGCTTCTTTCTAGCGCTGTAGCAGCACAGTTAGGTAACATGCGATCAAATGTATGCTTCCTGAAACGATTAATAAAGAGGTTGCTGTGATAGACCTGCTTTTATGGTAACAGAGTCACGATCAGAAAGTTTCAAGGCTGAACAACATGATGGACTTTTGTGCTGCTGCCAATAGATTCACTTCTCTGCAGCTGTCTCATGCTGTTTACTTCTTTTTATCTGTATTTTATTTTTGTCCAGTGAACTTCTTACAAGGTTCAGAGTTTTAAAAGGTGACTGTATAAGTTGGATGCAGACATAGTTTTACTCATAAATTTTGGCTGTCCCTTATAAAGATTCAGGCCGTAAATTTAGTTATGTTTTTAAAGTTGTTGCATTTCTAAAGCACAAACTTAAAAATCCAACTTTAATTTCTGGCCATTTATTTAATTGTAAATTAAATACATTTAATTTATTTAAACTTAAATAAATTAAATTTATTTAAATTTAATTTTAATAAATTAGAATTTATTTAAATTAAATTTATTTAAATTTAAATAAATCAAATCTAAATTTAATTTACATTTAGGAATAAAAATAGGGATTTTTATCCCTATAAAAATCAAGAATTTATTTAAAGCCAAATCATCAGTGCCACTCATACTTGCACCCAGATATTTTTCAATAAGTTGTACTTTATAAGTTGATCGGGATCGCTAATATCTTTCATCCTTAAGTTGTTTCTCTAGTTTCAAATCTGTAAAGATGATGTGACACTGAAGCCATGTCTGTTTACCGTTCTTCAAAAAGGGAAAATAGAAGAGAATATGGCACTTACTTAAGGAATGTACTTAATATACATGAGTGTACAAGAAAATAACTAAACTCATCAATAACTGCAGTCAGAGCAATACTTACAGTTTTAAGCAGGTGAAGCTGTGCCGTGTCAAGCAAGGACAACTGCAGAGGGAACTGATTGTCACAGGATTCCTGGCTGCTCATGACACTAAATATCATACGACGTCTGTCTTAAAGAGACAGATTTGTAAGGGGTGAAATGAAAAGCTCAGACAACTGGATCAAACAGTGGCATCTTGGGGTCACTAAATCAAGCAACAACCGGTTATTGTATTTTGTATAAATATAGCCATGCATGTCAATATTTGTTGAGGATATTGAGGTTTAGAGTTTGTGGAGCCACTTGTTTGTTGATCGTACCTCCAATTTATTCACTGAAAATGTGCAGTTTGTTCAGCTTGGGAAATGTCACTTGTTACTTGACGTCCTATTGGCGTCAAGTAACATTGCACTGTGTTGAACTATTAAAATATGGAGGTATGAGAGCTGGTAGAGCATACGGGGTAGATTGTTCGGGGTAGATGTGCTTCCCAAGGAGAGACACAGGTCTAATGTTGTGTTATCAATAACATCATATTGTTTATTAGAGTCATTTAGTTAATTATCCACCTGCAGACGGTGATTGAGAAAAACAAAAGGTGATTGAGAAGAAATTAAAAAAGCATGACACAACCCTAATAAAAGTGTTTTCTGAGAAATTATACAATTATGATTATAAAACAAAATTAAACTTATTTTATAGCCACCAGGAGGAATTACATGCTTACAGCTGGTGTTTAGTTTTGTGATTTTAAATATCTTGAGAGCTTCTATATTCACGGAGCTTTACTAGTTTACTTAATTTATACTGCTTTATGTTTGCTTTTGTTAAAGTTTACAACAACTGACAAGCAAAACTTAAAGTCTTACTGTTGAATAAAAGTCTTCAAGATGGCATGAAAACAAAGTTAAAAAAAAAAAATCCCAGTCATGCTATGTGATTATAGTGTATCTATCAAACAAACAAACAAAAAAATAAACTTTAATAAAAGTGTACAGTACTGCAGGATTTTGTTAAACATGGCTGCAGAGAATCATAAAAGAGGGATTTTTTCTTTCTTTTCTCAATGGCTGTCCTGTTAGGAGTGTGTAAAAAAAAAGAAAATAAAATAAAAATTAACTTCCCCTGACCTGTGAGCTGCTGAAATTCTGTTCGTAATGAAGTGGCGAGTCTCCTGAATCACTGACATACAACAGTGATGGATACACCTTGGATGGAAGCAATCGCTTGTAAAATGTCATTGAAAATGAACTGCTCTGCAACTAAATGAAAGTTGTCACGGCATAGTTGGTCGAAGTTCTCTGTGATGACAAACGCCCTTCGCTTCAGATACTATTTCCGATGCCAAACGCCGAGCCCCGCCTGGTCATAGATTGCTGCCTCTGCGCTCCCTCTGTTGTGCCGTGTTTTAATCTTACGTCAGTGTTTGCAGGCTTAAGTCCAAATAAAGATGTTTATGATATTTATGTGTACTGTCACAGCTCTTTGACGTCAGAAGATCACAGTTTTTCAGAGACAATCAACATGTTGAAATTTGCCTTCTAGTTGTAATTATAGCTGAGATTTTAACTACAATTAAACGTTTTGAACAATTTTAAAACAGAAGTAAAAAAAAATCTCCTCAATTTCAGACTAGTATGTACTAAGCTGCTATGTAATGGCCTCTTGCCTTTGGTCCAATTTCTCTTCCGATCTCATCCACTCTCTATGTTCTCATGCATTGTATCTTAATAAAGGGAAGTTTCAGATGTAATTGCCCTTATTTAGATTTTTTTCTATTTGCAGCATAAAAACAGAGTAGGATTTAAAAAGACATATTAAAATCTGATGTTTACCTAACGGCTCCCTCAGGGCCAAACTATTCCATGCAGATAAAATCTTGTGATTATACTCAAAAAGTCTCACAACATTATATACATGGCTATAGGTAAATTTACCACATGGCCAGTCATGCCCAAGCATTACTATTTCACTGCAGAACACTTCTATTTTTTACCCATAAGGAAGGCATTTTTGCAGAGTATGGTTTTTTGTACTTGATCAAATCTGGACTCTTTCATGCATGTTGGTTATCCTCATTGGCTTGATCTTATGAAGCCTGATTTTCACATCCCTTTTCAAATATAACAGTGTGAAGAAACATTGTAAGCATTCTGCATCTAGAAATGGATAATTTAGGAGAAGCGTTGTCTTTGGCTGTAAACTGGAGCAGTTGGTAGCACAGGTGAGAGCAGAAAGAAGTTCCTGGTTTCAAATTCAAAATCATGACTGTTTTATTAATGAATTACTCTAAAGTTGCCCTTAGGTATGAGTGTCTGCATGCATGGCTGTTTGCCCCAGGGTTTACCCCACTTTTGGTCAAATAAACTGGACACACCTTTCCCTCCACCTCCATGACCCTCAAAGATAATCTTAGGTATAGCTCTAGTTTTATAGTTAACGTAAAAGCAGTGACTTGTGGGAACAGATAGGACAAACATTTTTTGTATGCCTGTCAATTTTTCACCAGTTGTTTCTAAAATTACTATAAAAACACACAAAAAAAATGTTGACCAGAGCCAACAACTACGTAGTGCATGTTTTTTTTACTACACATCTTATAAAGTGTTTCTGTGTCAGTGAAGTAATTATTAATGTCTGTAGTTGTTTTAAACTTGTGCAAAAAAAACTTAAGCGGTTTACTTTTGGATGTATCATCAAAGTTGTGAAATGACCCTTTAATTTCGTGTCATTTCAAACAAAGAGCTTTCCTGACATAATTAAAGTTGAGTTGGATTTTTTTCCCTCTTGTATCTAAAATACAAGAAAACATCTCAACATAAGGTTGAGATGTTTTAGATCAGTCATCAGTCAAATCCTCCTCACCCTTGCTGATAGACTTCTTACCTCACTTTTATCTGTCTGCGTTGCACATTACTTTTCTCTCATCCCTCTACTGTATCACTTTTCCCTACAAGCGCAACAACGGCTCCCCTAGAGCAGCATCAGAATGGCCTGTCAGTAGAATCTGATCCTCTTAGACTGAGCAGGCTTGATCTTTTGCATGCCAAAGTCTTGTTGATCAAGGCCGAATGTCCTTCCAACGCCCTCAAACGTTAACCACCAGCAGCAAGAAAGGGTCTCTTATTATCTACTCTGTAACTCTAGATTCTGTTGACATGTACAAAGACGATAGGAAGAGAGGACCGGGTACACATTTCTTCTAAACCAACTCTGCAATCTTTGTCGGCTGAGCTGGAATTGGGATGTGGGACAATCAGGGATGGAAGTGCGCAAGGAAAAGTACACCTGATTTAACGCCAAATCCTCGGGACAGGAACAGCATGGCAGATGCCACAATCGGACAACGGGGAAGAGATGGATGTACTGTTTGTTTAAGAAAAACACGAAAAATAATTGATGAAAGACTTTCTTTCCAGACCAAGAAAAGAAAGCAAGTCATGAATAAAATTCCCAATAAATTATGTAGTTTGTTTTCTTTTCAACAATGGACAGCAGTCTGTAAAACCTCAGTTGAACCAAATAATTCTCATCTCATTACTGGTAGTGAACTGTGGATCTCCATGTGTCTAGTTGAGCTATATTTATACATTCTGCTCACAAGAGAAGATTTTATCTTTATTTATGTCCCTATCCTGTTTGATAGGAACAAATAAATACATTTAACATGTTGTATGCTGTAGCACTCACTGCTAATGTTCAATGCTCGTCACTAGAAGAGCCTTTTTAAAAAAACAAAACACGTTCAAGTTCATATCTTAAATGATACAGTGAACAGTATTTTTTTTTGGGGGGGGGGGAGAATAAGAATCCCCAATTCATATATCACAAATATTGGTTAAAGCTACACAAACCATGAGCTCTGTTTTCAAATTACCTGTAATTGGTGCTGACATTTTCAAGTCCAGTTCTTTTTGTTGTGGTTTTCATGTTTGTCTCAGTTTGCAGTGACTTAATGCAATAAAAATGGTTTCAAAAGCTCAAACTGTGAATTAAATGAAATTATGTCTTAACAAAACAAAATGCATCCCAGGCTTCTTAGAAAATGTGAAATAGCCCTTTATCTCTGAAGCATATGCTAACTTTAACATTGTTTTCTAATTGTTACAAATTATTTGTGCCTGGTCTTGTCTTTGATCACTTAGACTTTTGATAATCCAGAATATTGCCACGCAGTTTTAAAAATGTGTGGGTGCTTCTTTTGGTGATCAAGTGTTGCTCAGCAGCCCGAAGAGCAGACTTTATGATTCAACTATGTCAACAAAACAAAGTAACTTGAGTACCACCTCCATTCTGAGCTCATATTCAGAACTTGAAGCAGAGATTCAAGCTTAAATTATTAAATTATTAATAGCTGGCACTTTTCAGTCTAGACTTTTGTCGGATGAATTCATGCTGTTCTCACCAATATATGTCTTGGTGAGTCAAATTTCACTTTGGTGAAGAATTGTGATGGTTTAAACTTATAAGAACTCAAACCACGAGATATTGCTGAGTCCTTCTTGTTGAGCCTTAAGCGTCACACAAAGGTTATTCCAGGAACTTTTCATTGACGGTCAGATACTTTATTACTTCCAAACGAAGCCTTCAGGTTTCTTTTCAAGATGTTGCAGGGTTAATCACACACATTTTCAGACAGTTGATCTGGGAGATGCTTCACTTTGCTATGGTTAAAAATGTCAACATTTAGTAGCAATAGGCACCAGGACAGATTGTAAAAGTTATATGGAAAACATCTGGATGATTACAAATTGCAGTATTGCAAAAGTTGGCGGACTAGAATATTGGGGTGCATGATGAGTTTCACAGCATGCATGTGCATCTGGGGCGCATGCATGCACACAGATCTGAAATGCTATGATGAGATCTACTGACTTGCACTGGTTCTAACCTGATTACCACACTGATGTGAGATGTTGGCAGCAAAACTGATGGTGAGGGAAGGTAAGACTAAGTGACAAGGACACCGAGAGATGCGCCAAGGTCTTTGTTTCATATACACCCTGCACAATGCAGTCCACTACTAAGTGATGAGCTCTTCAGAAAGCTGCAACCTCATACTCTTCATAACAACACGTGTCTCAAGCTAATCTTATTAGCTTAAAACACATTTTCCCAGGGGAGCTGTGATAAAAATAGTTTGTAGAAAAGACCGCCCAACATCTTTATGTGTACGCCATTTATTCATCAGAGTGACGACAGGAGAAAGGATGCCTGATAGATTGACGGTAAAGTGAAAGAACATCCGAAGCAAAAAATACTTTATTGCAGTTCCAGATCAGTACTTCCATCTATCCATTTTCTAGACTCCCTTGTCCCTTTGTGGGGTCGGGAGGGTTGCTGGTGCCTATCCCCAGCTAACGTTCTGGGCGAGAGGCAGGGTCACCCAGGACAGGTCGCCAGTCTGTCGCAGGGCAACATTGAGACAGACAAGACAAACAATCATGCACACACACACTCACACCTAGGGAGAATTTGGAGAGACCAATTAACCTGACAGTCATGTTTTTGGACTGTGGGAGGAAGCCGGAGTACCCGGAGAGAACCCACCATGCACAGGGAGAACATGCAAACTCCATGCAGAAAGAATCGAACCCAGAACCTTCTTGCTGCAAGGCAGCAGCTCAACCAACTGCACCACTGTGCAGCTCAGTACTTAATAACCTTAAATGTTTTTGATGTTGTGAAGTATTTTTGATTTGAAGTCATCAGCTCAGCTCCTTGCCCATGTAATGCAGCTTTTTTAGTTAATTTATCTTTAAAATTGTTCTCATAACCTTATTCATTTTTGTTTATATAGCACCACTTTATAACAAATATATCAAGTCATGTGAGTGTCAGTGGCTATCCACTATGAGTGGGCATAAGTATTATGCTTTATATTTAACACAAAATACTCCAGACTAATACAGTTCCTGTTTCCTGAACAGTTTTAATTGTTTATTTTCATTTTTGTAGTGGAACTTAAGCAGAGACACATTTGAGGATAAGTGGTTCATCATCATTTACTCTGGTAACATTAAAACAAAGCTTTGCCTTCAATCCAGTTAACCTCTTAAAGTGTTAGTCAGAGTGAGTCACACTAGTATCTAAAACTGAACGTTTAACTCGAGCCTCATCATGTGAGACCCAGCAGGGTTTTATCACCCTCCTGTGTTTCAGGGATGTTACGCTTTTGTCTGGAAGTATTTCTTTTAGAAATGGAGTCGAAGTACATTTAATTTGGTTTTGTATTATGCGCACTATAAATTTCAAGCATTTGAGCATTAGAGGCAGAGCCATCAACTTACAGATAACCCTAACCCTAAATGATCAGAGATGAGGCAAAACAACTATTTGAACCTCTTTTTTGTCAAGAGAAGCATTTTGATATGAGAGGCAAAATATGTAAAAAACAAAGCCATGTGGCCGTCTATTCAAGGGTGAGTTATACGTTAAACCAGATATTTGCATACGCTCTGTTAAAAAAGACAAACTTTTATTCTTACAGCCCAAACCTTTGCTGTGTTATGTCACTTAGAATGATCTAAGTTCTTATTTATATTTGCTTCATGGCAGAAAAAATGAGCAAGACAACATTTTAAAACAAATTCAAAGGGTGTACATACAATTCTGTAGTATTTGGTCAAATTGCATTTTAGGCTCTACGACTTTGGTCAATGGTTTTGGTATTTTTCCAAAAGTTTCTCACGGTATTTTGCTGGAATACTGGCACATCGAATCAGACCATAGAACATGTCTGTAAAAATTAGTTGCTGAATTCATTAGAGACTATGAATCAGTTTTTTTGTTGCTTTTGGAGAAGCAGTTTCTTCTTCATTAAGTGATGTTTCAGCCCGTGTCGGCGCAAGACTCAATTAACAGTGCATATTGACTCCACATAAGCCAGCTTCAGCTTGCCTCTTTGCCAGGTCTTTTAATAACTATTTGAACAGATGAATATGGCGCCCTCTGCTCCTTAATTTACTTCCTGATCACTTGCCTGACACGTGGAAATGAATGTCTTTGAGGTGTTAGCCTAAAATACAACCACTGGTGTGCCTCCATTTAACTGAAATGTTTTGAAATAGTCAGAAGCTTGCAAAGCCATCACCATTTAGATCAGG
Source organism: Phalloptychus januarius (assembly GCA_902982915.1). NCBI lineage: Eukaryota > Metazoa > Chordata > Actinopteri > Cyprinodontiformes > Poeciliidae > Phalloptychus > Phalloptychus januarius. The sequence continues at coordinate 3,308,907 of CADWAE010000230.1, forward strand.
GCTGCCCAAAGTGGGTCCTGGAGGGCCGGCATCCTGCACGTTTTAGTTCTCTCTCTGGTGGAGGCAACAACCTTTTCAGCAGGTCAATGTTCTTGTTAGGCCTCTAATGAGCCTTCACTTGATCCAGGTGCGTTAAACCAGGGAGAGAACTAAAACACGCAGGTTGCCGGCCCAAGAGGACCGACTTTAGGCAGCCCTGATTTAGATGTTCGCAGATTGCTGAAATGTGTAGAAATCTTAAAGTAACAAAACAAAAAATACAACTTGTCACTATTCTGACATTCTAAAGATAGGAAGTATAGTGGAACATCACTTAGAAACAAGTTAGTGCAAGTTTCACACAGACTGCAGGTAGGAAAAAAAATAAAAAGTAACGAGAGACGGGTTTGAAGCACATGACAGAGAATTGTACATGTCCTCATGGAGTATTGAGATAGTTGGACGATGAAGCAGTTCTTCAGATTTGGTCTTCGTAGCCATGCTTCTGTGCTTCTGCCAGATGGTAAAAATGACAACAGCTTGGATTGTGGGGTGGCATGTGCCTCTCTAAAGATAGATAAGTAGTTCGTCAGTGTTTGACAACAGCAACATGGTAGATATCCAAACAGATTTGCACTAATTACAGTGACAGAGGTCCTCCTCAGTTTACAGGCTATGGACAGCGATGGTATCATTCTTGCACTATTATTAAAATCTAACAGAGACTTTTACTAGTTAAACATATTGCTGAATATTGACTGAGTTAACAGATTGAAATGTGATTTTGGTCGTCATGTGGAGACAGTGTTTCTGCACTGCAGCCAACATTTTCCTCTTTAGAGTTGGTACTCTGGGGTTTTCCTAGCTGCCTGCTTTGCCAACTCCTGGTTTTTGTAGAAAGGCTTGTAGTTGGACATGAATATCACTCTGAATTCAATATGTAGTTGAGATATTTTGGGATCATTGTGCTTGTTTACTTGGAAAAAGTGCAAAAAAAGTTCCTAGTTCTTCCATATAAAATATGTCATTCTCCGCCTATCATTAAATACTATTAACCACATAAATGTAACTCTCTATTAAAACTAACTAATGTTATTGACAAAACCCAGCCATGGAGGAAAAACTGAGTATTTTATGGATGAAGGCCATACAGTAGATGTATTGTAAGTGATTACCTCTGGGAAAACTGTGGTCTCCGTCAGTCCAGTTCAGCACTTTAACTTCACTTCTGTTTTACTTTGCTGTCGTAAATTTCACAGAGTGACTCGCAACATCTGCAGCTTTGAAAGTTGTGGCAGGCGTCACATGACTGCACACCTATTTGCCCTTTGCTCAGATGTCATTGTAGCTTTTCCCTCTTTTCAAAGCCATAAAGGCTGTTCATGGGTCACTATTTGGGTTACCAAAAAGTCTCCAAGTGGAAAAAAAACTTTACTTTTTTTTTTAAACTGCGACTTCCTTTAGATAACATGAATCAAATGAAATACGCTAAATAGCACAAGAGGAGAGGAAGAGATCCGAACCTTACCAGTAAAAAAAAAACACATGTACAGACAGAAAAGCAGAAACACAAACATTTAAAACACATAACTCAGATTAAATAACAACATACAAACACAACATTGCAATGGAGAACAAAACAGGTCAGTGGCATTAATAGCTTGAGATAAAGTAGCGCAGCTGCCTGGTGGCTCTGTTTTTGACCTTTGCTTGTTGGAAGCAGTTGTAAAACTGTTTGGCGAAAGTGTAGTGAGGCTCTGACGATGTTTGAAGCCCTTTTTCTGCAGTGACTCTTAAACAGGTTCTGCACTGGGAGTAGCGAAGGTGCATTGAATATTTTACTCCCCTCACTATCTTCCATAGGGCTTTGCTTACCTTAAGATTGATATCAGCAGTCGTGTTCAAGCCGAGTAGGAGACATTTCTCTTTTTATCACCTGTTGCATATTCTTCTTGTTAATGCATATTGTTGTCATTAGGAAAAGAAAAAAAAGTTGTAAATTCTCTTGTTAAAGTAAAGTTTTGATTTCTACGGAGCCCCGAAGGGGACATGGAGAAAAAAAAGGAAAGAAATCCCGACTTATTATCTCCTTTTTTTTTCTCCATGTCCCCTTAGGGGCTCCGTAGATTTCTCACTTAATTTAATTATTTTGTATTTTTTTTGCACAAGTTGGTTTAAAGTTCAGTGACTTGCTGTAAGGAAGCCTGGGAAAAAAACATTAAGTATTTACCAGTAAATAATGTAAAATAAAAAAAATAATAAAAAATTCATAACAGAATTGTCATTGCTCAGGAAACTGTGATTTATTGATGGGATGCATGTGATGAAAATCTCAGAGGGCAAATCTACTTAAAAAATAAAGCTCCTGTTCAGCCAATCAAGAGATGTTGTAGGTTCAACATCCTGGCTTCATGCAGGATACATGTATCTTTTTTTAAAAGCATTTCTTCAGTCACTGATGTTGCACGTGGTAAGAGAAGTCCTGAGAGACACAACTTCTGCAGTCGATAAATAAACATGAAGTTGCATTTGATAAGACAGATTCTTATAATCGCCTTCCCTTGCATTTCTCCTTTGCACTACTCTGTTCTCCCAGAAACCTTGAATTAATAAATTCACACCTGCTTTAATAGCAGGAGCCGTACTACAGGTAAAGCTGCTGTTGTGTGGGAAAGTGCAGAAGAACTGCTGACACGCAGAAAGTCAAACCGTTAGGCCTATTATGCAGCTAAAATCTCTATTCTTACACACAGCGCCTGTCCAAACAAATTTTACGCCTGCGCCCTTTTCTCATTCTGTCAGTGCGCTCTCACTGTGAGCCACTTTTGGTCACCTGGGATGCATTCAACACCTTAATGTCTTTGGTTCAGTTTCAAAGAGGGGCATCTCACTGACACACATGCACAGTCACTGCTTTACTTTTCTTGAGGAACATTTTTTCCCACCTGGAGTCAAGTCTAGACTTGTTTGGAAGTAAATGACGATGTAATTTTGATACTGATGTGGTATTATTTTGCAACTGACTAAGGTTTTGGGAATGTTGCAAAATATAATGTTTGGTGGTTTCAACATTTTAGTTTTTTTTTGTCTGGTTTCTGCAATAGCCTGTAGAACATATAAAATAGTTTATGTTTAAAAAGCTTTTGAAAGTGTCTGTGTACAGCCATCTATTTAGGGTCAGTAAATCAGCTTGGCATGACGGATTATCAATAGATTATCACCTAAATGTGTAGAAAGCTGGAAGACATTCGAACATGTCATGCCTTTGGAATGAATTCATATAGATTTGATTATTTATCTGTGAAATTAAAAGGAATGACAATTGTTTCCAGGACAACATTTGTTGTCACCACCAAAACCTCTGACCCTGCCTGTGGAGTCTGTGTGTGTTTATGTCTTTTCTGTGTGACACAACAATAAATTTTACATGCATTACTGTAGTTTGAATTGCACCTTACTTCCCACCACATCTACAGCCCTAAGTCTGAGTGGAGATGTGTGTGCGTGTGTGTGGCTGGTTTTCTCCACACTTACCATAATTCCATCAATAATTGCTGCCTTTTGCAAATGATTAAAAATGATAAATTTTTCAAACACACGACAGATAATAAGTGCAAGTAAGTTTGTTCAGAGCGACGAGCGTGTGTTTGCAAATTCCTCTGCGTGTTAGTGACATGGACTGGTCCAGTCTGATAAAGTACTGCAGCTGTTACTTGCACTCTGTTCTGTTAAATATGTAATGATTTACCTAATTCTGCTTTAAAAGACGAAGCACGACACACATTCGCTGCCGGTTCCACCAACGCTAAACATATATGATCAGAGTGGCTGCTGGATAACAGCAAGAACTGTCAGATTCCATGTTGTTAATTATTAGGATGGTTTTATAAATGCATTTTCTAGCAAAATAAATAATATTCTTTCTATACATACAGTAGATCTTTGACCTAAGCATCAATCAATGTGAATAATTTTAGTCTTATTGTGAAATAAGTGTGTTTTATTTGATGGTCAGTATTTTATTACTTGCACCTGATTTTATTATTATTATTATGATCTTCAAACTATTTATAGCATTATTTCAGATTATTATCGCTCCATACGTTACCTTTTCTTTGTTTTGCTGTTAATCATCGTGTTTGTTAGATAACAAGGTTTTGGAAACACTTCAGGCTTACCTGCCTTTACTATCAATTTTCAATTTGTCTGCAGCAGATGAAGTTTGTGCGTTTTGGAAGAAAATATATTTTTTTAAAAATCAGTAAACCACTGAGAAAGTTCCTGAAATGAGGCTCTACTGTAGCCAGGTGTTCAGATAATAACTCTTTAGAAATCATAATTGTGCACAGCTGAGTACTTCCTGTAGAATTGAGTTATTGCTTTTATTTCTTATACATTCATCAAAAGAAATGGAAAGAAATGGTATCCATGTGACAGGGTTCTATAGTAACTGGTTCCTTATTAAGCTATGTTTTCAATGCAGAAGCAGGATCTCAATGATCCATTGGTCAGGGTTTGGTATCCTGACAGGCAGTCATTCCTCATAAAGTGGCGCGGTACAGCCCTGACAATGAGTTAAAATTCAAATAAAATGTTCAATAATATTCTTAGACTCTATTGATCAGAACCCCTTCAAAACATCATAAGACTATCTAACTTCATAGAAGCAAAAAATTAAGAAACTATGTACCGTGCTGTATGACACTGACTAGCGATAAACTGTTCCTTCTTCCATAGTTGTAGAGAAGACATCACATCTCACAAATTTTATCATCAATCAAATTGATTTTATACATTGTCTTTTTTTTCTTCCTTTCCTTTTTCTTTTTCTTTTCTTAGTTTTGTTACTGCTGATTTTATTCTTGTTACTGCTGATTTTATTCTTTGTACGGTGTCCTTGAGTGCCAGAAAGGCGCCTTTGAAATAAAATGTATTATTATTATTATTATTATTTCACATTTCAATGTGGTCATTTCATTACTTTGTCATTGATCTTTCTGGGCAGGTTGTGGTTTAAAAGCTATTAGTTGCTAATACCTCATGTGTTGTTCATGTTTGCATTTGTCATTGTTATTCCTTTTGTGAATCCATAAGGTCTCACCAAGCCTCTGTACCAGGTTAACGTTCAACTCTGTCACACCACTAACTATTAAACGCTTAACTAATACAGTATCACAAAAGACAAATTGCAAAACAATAAATTAAATAAAATGAAAACCTGTTGAGCTTAATGCGTCTCATGCTGTTACAAGTCGATTGCCATTCACGTCTCGTCTTAAATTGCCAGAGTCTTGAGGATGCGTTTCGCTCTTGGTGTAAACTTGCTTTGCTTTTGAAAGACAAAGAACTAAGAAACGTCTTTGCGGGTGTCCTCTTTGTTCTCTTTGATAGGCATTTGGCACTCTTTACAAAAATTGTCTGTCTACCAGGAGAACGTCTTTAAGGTTTCTGCTGCTGATAAAAACAAAACATGAAATGGAGGGATGGTCGCGTAGCTGCAAGCAAAGCTTTGTCAATGAAATTCTCTAGAGATTTTAAGGACTTCCTGGAAGGCAAGAGCTGTCCTAACCACAAGACACTTGTTGCAGATCTCCCAGGAATGGGAGCGTTGGATGGATGTTATCAGGTCCCCCTTGCTGGAGAGCAGCAGAGGCAATGCATTGTGTTCTTCCCCCAGTGAAGCAGAGCTGTGTGTGTTATTATCCATCTGTCAATGGAGCAGATGTTGAAGGAAGTGTGAAATGGCAGGGTGTGCAGCTTTCCCGACAGGATGCATGACAGCTTAACTAAGAAGTAGATCGCAACAAAGTCCCAAATCTCAAGAAAAAAGTTGTTTTCCTTGCACAAATGATTTCCGTGTTAGGAATGCACAATACTCTTCTGTTCCCTCTCAGCTGAACTATTTTTAGTCTCAGCTCTTTCTACCTGCCTCTCTTCCTTTTTCTGTCTTTTGTGTCTCTCTGCAGTCAAGCCTCACCGTCCCACAGCTTCCCGTTCCTCTTTCTTCTGTCTGAGTCACTCGTCAATATCTTTGTGTACACTTAACCTTTTCCACATTTTTCTTGTTTGTGTTGGCCTGTTCGTTGGATCTTCTTTGATGACACATGTGGTTTATTCAGCAGAAAACATTGTGTACTCAGTCGGAATGCTATTCTGTCACAGAGAAAGATGGCCGACGGAGAAGCGGAGAGAGGAGGCAGCAAGTTGGGTCTGTGTGCTCGTAAATCCAGACCAACGTTTTTAAAGACGGTATTTGAGTCACAGTTAATCTTGAGCTTTCAGAGAAGGAAGAGACTCATGCCTGGGTTAATGTAGTAATTGATGTGCATGCTCTTATAAGAAAACACATGATCTGATTTCAGCATTTGCTGAATAAGTTGCGTTTCTGCATGAGGAGACTTCCACAGTTAGCTCAGATGAAATCGACGTGCAAAATCTTATCAATTTAATGTCACGTAGGAAGTCCAGGCAATAATGTAGAGTTAGAATTAATCAAAAATTTATTACGTTTAAAACTCCTTGCTACATCTTTAGTTCTCACTTTGAATACTATGAGTGATCGTGATTAAAGTCAGGGAGCAGCCACAGAAAAATATTTCTCATTGGGAGATAGATGCACAACAGTGACAATGCTTGCACATGTAAATTATTACATTTAAAAAACCATAATTGAGGCACTGATATGCATCTTTTGCTGCAGCTAAGGAGCAAAGCCATTATGCACTGATAAAACGTACGATTCCTGTAGATCATGTCTGAATGGGTTAATGCAGTCATTCAAGAAATAAAAGAAAATAACTATATATTTTTCAGCATCAGCAGCATTTCCTGTAAGTACACTCTGCCACTCACTCTCACTGACACTGTGATTGCAGTGGGTCACTGAATGGATGATAATAGCACTTTGCTCTGTTGGATTTGTCGGTTTTGAGAAGCAGAAAATAACTTGTTGAGTCAACTTGATTCAAGGGAGTCTGATCTGGGCTTCAAGCAGCGGAGGACTAAAGAGTGAAGTTTGTGTATTAAAAGAAAAACAACTTTTCTTCTTGAGATATTGAACTAGAAATTAAATTGTTTGATTTTTAAAGAATAAGAGTCACATTATCAAGTTGTTTATTCTTTGATAATGAGTTGAATGCTTTTTATCTGAGTATTTCGATTACAAATGTTAGATTAAATGCTATAAAAACTAATTGTATTTTCGAAGCTAAATTAAGACGCTACACTAATTATTGGGATTTAACAGCCTTAACTGAGGTCAATGCCGGGGAGCTATTGACCTCCCCGGCATTGTTTTGACAATACATAATTATGTCATTTTGAAGGTATATCTGACTCAACACATATAGCTACTGCTCCTACTGGCCATGTTTGTTGCTAAAGTGTTGGGTAAGTGCAAGCATGTTTACTCTTGGTTTTGATATACCTTCTTAGTAACGCCGCAATAAGTTTCAATGAAGTTCCAGTTCTGTGTGAATACAACTTAAAGAAAAAGACGTTCTTTTGCTTTTATGTGTCAACACAAACACACAGGGAGGTGCTTCACCAAGTACAGTTTCTCTTCACAGCAATGCAAAGCAAAAATTCATGGTCAATTTGAAACTAGTAAAAATCTTACAACTGGAGTTGGAAAAAGAGATTGGAGTTGGTTTACGAATTAGTGGAAGTCCAGTTCTGAAGACAACATCAGGTTAAAACTTTATTCCCACCAACTAGCTAACAAAGTCCATCCATTTTCTGTACACCATTGTCCCTTAGTGGGGTTGGGAGGTGCTGGTGCCGATCTCCAGCTAACGTTCTGGGCGAGAGGCGGGGTCACCCTGGACAGGTCGCCAGTCTGTCACACGTTTTTGGACTGTGGGAGGAAGCCAGAGTACCTGGAGAGAACCCACGCATGCACAGAGAGAACATGCAAAGTCCACGCAGAAAGACCCCGGGCTGGGAATCGAACACAGAATCTTCTTGCTGCAAGGCAACAGCTCTACCTGCTGCACCACTGTGCAGCCCCTAACTAATAAAGTAACTAACAAACTGCAATGACATACGTGGAGGCAGGACTGTGACGTCAACTTCAGCAAAAGGTCATTAGTTATTGGATCATGTCAAATATTCAAATTCAGAATTCAAAAAATATTCAGAATTCGAAAATACTTGATTAGTATGTATTTACATATTTGTATATATATATATATATATGTAACATTCTTCATACACATACAAATATGTATGAAGAATGTTTTTGAATCATTCTTCAAAAAAGATTTCCACGTCTTCTATTGCAATCTTACAAAAAGAAAAGAAAAATACGATTTAATGACACAAATAAATTATATCAACAGAACATTACTGTCTGTGGTATAAAATTTCCAGAATTGTGGTTTTGTTTGCCTCCTCACCCCACAGCTGAGTGGGAACAATACGCTTGCTAGAAGATAGTGTTACAAGGACAAGACTCAAAATACATTTAAAACTGCACTCTTGTTTTAAAAGAAGAGCATCACTGCTGTAAAGTCTTTTCATCTCTGACACGAGGGGAAACGGCCACTGCTTGTGTTTTTGCCCGGAGTGGAAACATGTCATGTGCATTATTTTTGCAAACATCAAGTGAAGCGAGTGTTGTCTAATTGTGACACAGTGCAGTTAGTGTTTGTCACTCTCCATAATGATAAGAGACTGGACACGGAGGGAAATGCCATGTCATACACACTGCATGCTTTATTCACGTCGGCTGTACAAGGAAACTGCATCGGAGCAGACGTGTTCTGGCTCGGTCTGGGGAGAGGGACATTTCTTTTGGTACAAGGAAGTGAATCCACTTCCTGAGCCATTAATAATGAATCAATGACCAATCTTTCACACACATTTGCTGTTTTGCTTGCATAATTTATTGAAGTAACGTTAGCGGATGCAAATGTTTGTTGCTTTGCAGTACACCCAGATAAGCCAATTACTCCAAGCATGCAGTGAATGGACAAGGAATGTCTTTGGGTGTCCTGAATATCTGGGCCTTGTGGATTGTGGGAACAGATGTCTTTCAATTCTGTAATACTGGATAAACAACTCCAACATTATTTTTTCTCTTGTGGTTACTAGTGTTTACTGAATGCTACTGAAGGCTAGTGCACTCACCACTGAGTGCACTAGCAGGAACAGGAACAACGTAGTCGGTGGGATTCAGGATCCCTCCTAGGACGTTTTCTCATTTGGATGAGAGAAACATCAAACCACAGAACCACTTCCAGCCCTCCAGAATGCGTCACTATCTCAGTAATGTGTCAGATATGCTATTGCCTCTACTACACCTGTTCAGATGGTAAATGCCAGGTGTCGTCGATTACTGCCGTGTTTGCAGGGTCCTCAGTTAAATCCCTGCTTCGCACACACATTGTGGGAGCTTCCAAAAGAAGCATGAATATTTTTCCAAAGCCACTTGAGTACAAAGTAATTGAAAAACTGCGTGATGCAAGATGTAAGAAAAGAAGCCGCAGTTAGCACAATATTAAGTAAGTGTGCTTGATGCTAGCTGTGTTCCTCTTCCTTTAGATGATCTAACATGAGTTGTTGTGGGAAGCTGCTGGTAAATTGGCCCGTTTGTGTCTAATGCAGAACAGAGTCCTTTTCTTTGACATCATATTGCTTCACTTTTCCATGTTTTGCACGTGATGAATTACAGACCGTTTGAGACAGACAGCTTATATGATGGTCCAGCAGGAAAACCTTTGCAGAGTCCCAGACGCAGCAGCTACTCTCATTTCCTCTAAATACCTCATTCGCTGACAGAAAGCGGCGCCCCTGGACGTCTCTGACAGGCTCAAAAGCCGATGATTCACCGACGCTGCATCACCACCAGCCAGGTTCATTGTCTACGTTCGCCTGTCCGGCTAAAACAGAAAATTAACCTTTGACTCATTTTGCCGTCATCACGGTCCACAGGGAACAGATGGTGTTTCTCAGGAGAGCTTGTTATGTGTTTTTTTTTTTTTTTTTGGATGGGATGTAGAAATTATGCTGCGGGACGATGCTTGTGGTGTCACTTGTTTGGCAGGGAGGCTTTGAATCCTCCAGGTTAAGCCATCTGTTTTGGTGATATGTTTTTCACCTGTCAGTTTTACAAACATCTTCAAGTGTTTAACAGATGCACCGCCAGAGCCCAAAGCTGCAGGGATACGTCTTAAACTTTACTGTGGGGAAAGGTCCAAGAAGAATCTTATGTTTAACTGTTTATAAAAGCAATTATAGCAATAAAACTATGTAGGTGGTTTCTGTTAACGCATAAAAACAGCAATGCTTTTCTCGACTGAATAAAGTAAGAAGAACTAACCTAATTATCATCAGGTGAGTGAAACAGATTCCACAGGTTTAACATCATTAAAGGAGATCTGAAATCAGATATGAAAATATTGATATTGCATGAATATAATGTAGCGAAACATTTACACAGAACATTCCACGGACCGGTTCTAACGACTAATCTGGATGCACTTTATCATTTCCTTTCACCTGATGTTCAGCTTTTTAACTTTTGCTCACAAAATGTAACCAGCAACAGGACTGCATAGTTAAGATGTTATTAGTCTCATTTATATGTTGATAGAAACTTTACATTCAAAAATAATTATTTCTACTAACTTATTTTGCCAATTGGCTTCAGCATGTCAAAAGTTGTTCCTTTAAGGACACCCAAACCTGCTCTGTACTTTAAGTTTAAGGATAAAAGCGCTGTTCTGCATGCATGTAAATATTCATTTAAATGAATATGTTCATGAGTGTAGTTACTACTTCCCGAGAACCTTCAAATGAATGTGGCACTTTTTCATCTAAGTAACTTTAAGCTAATTGTGGCAACATTACCCATTGTTTTATCCTTGTTGTGGACGTGAGAGTTTCAGCACCAATTTTTCTGGCCGCTCTATGTGCAACTTTTGCTGAAATAACAGCTTATACTTTCTTTACATGAACAAATGTTTAGCTTGCTAACATGAAGTTTTCACAAAGAAACAGTTTCTTTGCAAAGGACAGTATCAACTTGGAGAAGCTGTGTGACAGATATTAAAAATGCAGGATTTTCCTTTTGAATTAGTAAAAAAAAATATCATATAAATATATATATATATATATATAGCAGCCTCTGAGAAAATTTTAAGAACATTGTTCTCTCATAGCTAACATCTTGATAAGTTGTAAAAGATTTTTGCTATATGTAGGAATACCTGGTAATTTGGTTATTTTTGCTTTTGCAGTTGATTTCTGTTTAAATTCATTCCTATTGTATATATCGTCTATAGTTTTCAGAATATTTTTGATCAACCTATTTTGCATTTTCTCACTTTATATCTCATCAAATAAAGTCAATTACATAGTAAATAAAATACATATTCTTAGGGAACAAGCAATATGGAATTCAAAGTGAGAGAGAATGCTGTATTATTTTTTCTTTTTTTTAGTTTTGTGTGTTTTGGTGAGTATGCATACACTTAAAGAAAGCCAGGACAGCTGCGCTGCGATTAGCGCTAAAGAATCACTTGACATATTCATGCCCATCTGTTGTTTAGAATCAACACATTGAGAGACAGGAGGAGGTGTCAAGCCGCATCGAGTTAGTAAAACACCGAAGGTTCAGCAAAGTCATTTCCATTTATTGGGGATTCAGGCTCGTCGTCTTTTTATATTTCCATTCTGATGTTGCAAGCGATCAGGGTGTCAAGAGGTCTACAGGTAGGTCTGGACGTGTGTGTGTAATTCACTGGGCCCCTTTTGTATAAATCGATTTCCAGGTTTAGAATCACATTGAAGGTTCAGCAACAACACTCTAACTTATAAAATGGTTACAAGTGAAAGAGTTAAGGAAGTAAGTTGATGTTAGTGTTAGAAAAGTGCTTGGAGAAGAATGAAGAGTGTCGTTCAAGCATTGATAGTATTTCGAAGCGTGTTCTGTAATCATAAATGAAAACGAGTTATGATTGAGAATAGTTTTTTTAGTATGGACTATTCAAATCTAGGTTTTGCATTTTGTCTCATTTATTGTTTAATTGTAAAAAAAAAAAAAAGTTTTCGTTTTGTGTGCCGTTATCATTGCGACTCACCTGTTAGTCATTTTTCAGTGGGTCCCTCGGTGTATGTACTCAGTTGTTTCTTGCCAGATCATTATTGTTTCTGCAGCTTTGATGTTGTGGCTTATTTTTTTATGGTTTCCGGGTTTTTCTGCCGCAGATTAGCAGAGTTCTGTTTTTTCTGCCTTTCTGGGATTTGGCTTTTGTTGCCTTCCTGCCTGTGGCTTTCAGTATTTGGATCTTATCTCTCCTACCATCATTTTGCAATCACATCTGCAAGAGTGAGGGTACATCCCAAATTTCACAGAGCTAGATTTTACTTTTGATATTGTTAGTTTATACCTCAAATATAACTATGCCAAAAAAAAAAAAAAAAAAAAAACTAACCGTTAAAGCTAATAATAGATTTTTTCTTTGGTTGAAAGAAAAAAATCTTATTTTTGTAAAAGAAGATATAACCACCAAAAACATAATAATGATCAAAATTCAGAATAATCTTTTCTGTCTGAAATAAAGTTCAGACAGAACAGAGGATTTTGATCAGTAATTTCTTGATACTAACTCTGATAGTCATTTGAAGCAGTAAAAGGTTTCCTTTTTTTTTTGACTAGGGTTCAGAAGAACAAACCCTGAGATTTTCCTTTCTTGCTTTCGACCCCTTTTCTTTTTTCTGTCCTTTTGTGGAACAGAACAAAAAGCATGAACAGTTCATGAACTAAATTGGCATAACTTTACTTGTTCTATATTCCCCAGCTTTAAATTGTTTCAGGGAAAGCTTTTCATTTAATTCCCCTTTGGCTGTTTTTTTTTTCCTTTTACACATATGATAAATTAAGCATTAATCTGTATGAGCAGAGGCTTTGGGGGTTCATGGCATGAATTATTTAAAAAATGCAATCTGTAATGTTTTTTTTTCCCCTGATGTGGTTGTTTACATCAAGTGGCATTTGTTTACAATGAGAATTGCCATTAACGACATAATGCAAGGTACAAAACATATTGTTCTGGGTATGATAATCAAAATTTAAATTACGAAGTCCAAATGTTATTTCAAGCTTTCTACCTGGCTTTAACTCCACTGACTCTTGTAATTTTCTTGCCATAGTCAAGTGTGTTTGTTGAATGTAGCCGTATGCAAATCCAAAATGTGGATGGAACTGCATACAGTTTTTGATGCTGTGCACTCAAATGGTTTTGGTAGTTAGATCTTCAGTCAGGGGTGTCCAAAGTCACTTCTCAAGTTCTCTGCCTGGTTTAACCCACCTAAATCAAATTACGGATCATTAACAGACATTTTAAATCCTCTGGACGTAGTTGGACCATTTGAATCAGCTGTGCTGGAGCAGAGACTCGTCTAAAACTGACAGGACACCAGCCCGGAGCTGGACACCCACAGTAAGTCATCCTTCATAGTTGCAAAATAAAAAAACCCCTCCTGGTTTATTACTTTTCTTTTTCTCAGAAAAGGATTCACTGTTGACATAATATAGTTCGAACGTCAGTCTGTTGCCTCGGATTTGTCACCGGCTTCAAACCCATGAATGTTGAGTCCTATCGATGTCCAGGCTTCATGCGTATCTGTGGCCTGCTGAACTGTCTTTTCATACTTAGCACTCAACATGCTTTGACCAAACAGAAAGCAAAACTTAAAATGAGTTTTGTTTTACACTGCTGCATTTCAACAGGGATTTATGCGCGTTAGTTGATCTATATATAAACTTAGATTCCTTTTCTTGTGTCAGACATAAAGCATAACAGAGACGTTTCTGCCAAAACAATGAAGGTTTCCTGTCTCTAGTTTTAATATTAGTCTCTTTTTTGCTAAGTTATATTTTTGTTCTTGTGCTGTTTATCATTGGGATAAAGATTAGCACTTTGCTAGGGACTTTACTTTTTTTGTGTTTACTTCTAAATATAAAAAGGTTTTTTTAGGTTTCAACATACCAACCTGCAGAAAATCTGCTAGCACCGAGTTTTGTTTTCAGTGCTAGCACTTTTAATTGTAGTGGGATTTAATAAACAGAAAGTGAGATTTCTGTCCTCAGAGATTTCTAGAAGCAGGAGAAATAGGTAAGCATAAGGATTCCTGGAAGTTTCTCTGAAGGCCAAATTGTGACTGCTAGATGACGGGGTCAGGGCATCTCTTAAAACAGCAGCACATGTCGACTGTTTCTGCAGTGGCGAGTATCCATAAAAAGCAACGAGATTTTTATTTAAAATTAGTGGCCCCACACTTCATTACTCCACCATATTGCCATGTGAAGTGAATGTCCAAGACTGTCATTTGTCACATCTGAGTCTTAAGCTCCATTTGTTGTATTTGTAGAATAGGAGAAAATCTATCTCCAGGGTCAACATAACTTTTAGTGTGACTGACAAAGCATGAAAGATTTACCATATTTATATCTTCTAATGTTACATGAAGTACCTTGGCAGCTGCAGCTTGGACCTGGACTCAGATTTACAGTGTGCTGCAGGTGCAGTCTCATGTATTAATACTATATGAACTAAGATGGTGTGGCACGTCTTTCTTTAAACATAATACATTCATTATAAATACACATTTTCAGCTGTGTCTATATGTGGATGCAGGTTGGGGAGGTATCCGAAAAATGTAAATTTGTTTTCTTTTTATAACAAAATCGCAAAGAAAGAAATTAATACAATGTGGAAGAAGGCTAAACACCAAATGTGGATAAAGTGAAGCACTGTGAATGCTTTCCAGATGCACTTTAGATGTATAAGCAGACAGCTTGATAGATAGATGTCCCTTGCAGAGTGGATTGTGAGTAGGAGGTATATCCAGGCTTCATGGAAGCTTGGCCGAGGCTCATAAAGAAGATGGAGAGCCTCTTTATTCATTTAATTAAAGTCTGGAACAAAGTCTTTGATTGGATACCTTTCTATGGAATTGAGGATGGTTTAAACAGATTTCTCAAAGAGGACATCTTGTCTAAGACGGTGGATTAATGAGCGGCGTGTGTTTCAGAAGTACGGCGAAACGTAGCAGGAAGCGCGTACACTTGGATGATTTGTATGTAAGACTCTGAAAGTCCCACACAAAACCAGATCAGTTTGGAACTTGCTCCATTTAAGAAACTTTCCCAACAAACTCAAGGATGCAACCTCTTTAAGAAGCTCATCCCTGCCAACGAACTGGAATATACATTGAACTGTGTTGAGTTGTTTAACTAGGCTGTTTTTGTAAATGAAGGGGGGATTAATATAGAAGGCCGGAGGATGTTTTTTAAAAAAAAAAGAAAAAAAAAAGGATGGGCGCATTTGAAAAGCCAAGGCTAGCCGAAGCAGGCCTGATTCTGTCTGAGTGATTTACACCGCTGTGTAGCGCAGGTCTTCTGGAGGCTTTTAGCACACCGGACCGGACCTCTGCTGGGGCTGTGCGCTTGATGAATTACAGTTTGATAACACATGTCAAACTGTAGCTGTCACACTCACAAAGCCCGCACAGCAGTCGCACACGGAAAACAATGGCCTCTTTATTTCTGGCTTTAAACAGAGAAATACCGGGTGACCGGGTGGTCGGGGGGGAGACGTTGCTAGCTGAATAAAAAGAAACGATAAGAGTTGTGCATGGAGAATATGCAAGCTCGTTTCTAGACAAGTAGGAGAGAGATTGTGTAATTATCCTGGGTGGCTTATCGCTACTCGAACTGAGGACATTAATACGACGACAAAACCCCCCAAAACAATCTCATTAGGAGATTTTACATGTTGGACTTGGCCCTCACTTGATCCCCTCCAGCTTCTTTTCTGTGTAAGATACGTAGAGCTGGGTCAGGAGGATTGTTTGAGGCCAAAGATTTCTTCTCATTTTGCTTTTTTCGCTTCAGTAAAATGTTTCAGAGAATTGAAAAACTGATTTGATGCAATAAAAATACATTTTAAAAAATGATGATTTCCCTTATTAGGAAAAAAAAAGCTGCACAAACTAACTTGGCCCTGTATGTCAATATTCATCATAAAATGAAACTTATTATTCACAATAATTTGATTCAACTTTCCTCAGCTCATCCAAACTTGATTGCTTTCAAATCTGCAATATCTTTAGATTACTTCTATAGAAGCATGAAATAGGATAAAAGATCTCAAAAAGTAAGACACTGTACCTCGATCTTTTTATTTTATGTGTCCTGTCAGGCAGGATGTTACTCAGAATTGTTGTCTGACTGCCAAGGTGACAAAAAGCGAGAAAGATGGTGGGAAAGGTTAACGGGAAAGTAGGAGATCCCTGGAAGTCTGCTTCTACGCCTAAGAGAGACAGGAAATAAAAATGGAGAGCCAAGAAATCACTGCAACAGCATATGCACACAGTGACAACTACACCATCACTAACAAGTACATTGTATAATCCTGCCTCAATCTAAAGAAATTCAAGAACGGATTGGAAATGGAGTCACTGACATCCGTCAGTCTTGAAGGGTCACTTTGATTTGGGATTCCAACAAACCGCAGTGAAAGCCATTATGCCTGAAAGGGAGAAAACATGGAAGGAGTAGCCAACCATCCAGCATTTTTCCATGAGCACTCGTCCAGATTAGCATCTAAAGAACTGCAGGCTGTTAAAATCAGAGCTCATGGTTCAAAACACATTTAAACTGGAACACTGTTGACTAAAATGGCTTCTTGCAGTTAAAAAAATATAAAAATCTAATAAAATAACCATCTGCATGACCCCCCAAACACTCTTGAGGAAATATTGATAAGACTGACAAGACAGAAGGTGTAGCTTTAGGAAGGTGAGCTTTTTTTTTTTTTTTTTTTTTTTATTACAATTGACAGCATTTCAGAAGCAAACCATCACACCATTCACAGACAAACAGGCCAAAAAGTTTGCCGTAGCTTTTATTTGTCTAGAAGAACTCTTGGGGGCCCCCTGCTGGCCACGGTTCTCCAACTTTGCGCCTACCTTGGGCGGTAGGCAGATATGCGTGTTTAAAACCTGCTGCTCGCAAACACCACATATATTTTCTCGAAATGTACTTCCGTCTGTCAAGTTGTTCCTTTTGAACGAAACACAAAAGTCAGAGCAGCAAGTGAGCAGAGAGAGTCAATCCCAGGATGCACAGTCTATCCTCACTGGCAGGTTTTCCCCCTCAACCAGCCCCCGCACGCATCAATTTGGAGCGTGGAAAACCCATGAATATTCAGGAAAGCGTCCAATGTTTATTGCTCCGCAGCAAAGATCAATGTGTGCCTCCTGCAAGTGAGCACAATCTAATCTCTTTGTAACTGTAACTGTAATTACACAAGGTAAAGAGATCAAGGCATGTAGAGTAGGCCTTTTTGAGGAAGGGAGTAAAAAAATTTCCGTCTTCTTGCCGGATGTCCCAGACTCACCGTCTGGCTCTGTTTCTTAGAGGAAACGTTCCCAGTTGAACACGACGTTTGCGCCTAAGTGCTCACAGCGAATGAGCGCAAAATCAAACATTTATACAGCTCCAGAGCGGTGGAGCCGTCACTCTGCAGCGTGCCAGATGAATATTGACTTTATGAGTTTGTACTCATTCCCTAATTAGCAGCAGACTTTGACTGTGACACTGTAGAGCAAATAATTTCATTCCAATTTGGTACTCCTCCAATCATTTTACTCCTGTTCCCATAAGTAATAAAACATAATGTATTGTTTAGTTCTTTAATTACAGAGGAATGCAACGCACGCCCAGGAACCACCCTGAAGTTGAGCACTTATTAAAAGCTAAATAAAAATACTAATTTGCTGAAAAGAGCTTGCTAACGCAAAAGATTTTGGCTGCTGGGTTTTCTCTACCAAATTCAGTTTGCATGAGGATGAATTGGATTCAATCAGCTAATGCAGCTCTGCAGTTGACTTTTCCAGATGAAGTCACGCTAACAGTTGCATTGAACGCGTGGCGTACTGAGCAGCTGAACTCAGCCACTTACTCGCTCCAGAGGAAGAGGGCTTATAATAAAATAGTTTTATTGGAGCGCTCTCACCGGCAGATCAAGTGCAGTTGGAGGAAGGTGAAGGAGGCCGGGTTTTGGGAATGTGGGTTGAGTCGAAACAGGGACAGCGCGTGTGGTGAGAAAGGAAGAGAAGACTTGTTTTCTGTGTGTGTGGGGGGGTTTTTTTTGCGATATTTCCTTGTTATCTGAACTGAGAAGGTCTAACCGGTTATGCATTCAACTGGATTAGCCATAGACTCATCAGTCAGCCAGGTAAAATACTAATGATTACAGTATTTTCCGGACTATGGAGCGCGCCTCACTATAAGCCGCATCCACAAAGTTTTTTTTAAAACTGGAAACTTACATATATAAGCCGCACCTGGCTATAAGCCGCTGGTTTCTCTATCGCTCTCGGTTTTCCTTAAGGATGCAGCCCTGCGTCTCCAACGCCGAACCATGGATTCCTTCACGCAGAGCTACGTGCAGCGGCTATCGATCCGTACTGCCAGGTCGATAGCCTTCAACTTAAAAGCTGCATCATATGAACTTCTTCGTGTAGTTTTCATGATGAGGGTGTACGAGTTTGAAAACATTTCTCCGTCGTGCTGCTGCTAGCATGTGCTAAATGAAAGTTAGCGGTTAGCGCTTTCTTCTTTGATTTCCAATTTTGACTTCCAATCATTCACTTCCTGCTAGAGAGCCCCCTGGCGGTGGAAGAAAAATCCACAGAAAAGCCGCACCGGGCCATAAGACGCATGGTTCAAAGCGTGGGAAAAATGTAGCGGCTTATAGTCCGAAAAATACGGTACATTATCAGCAAACAGTATTGACTTCTATGCCCTTTTTTAAGTTTAACTCAATCTGGTTTGATGTATTAACTTCAGCAATCTGGTTTTCCTTCTACATTCATAACTCCGAGCTGCAACAAAAGGCCTGGAGCATGCTTCTCCTCCTCAATGTGGTCTAGTTGATAGGAACAAAACAATCCAGATGGATCAAAACAGGAATTGTCAAATCAGACCTTACAGAAAACTGGAACATTTCTAAATATGGGTTATTTTGTAGTCAGTGTAAACTAAAGATCTGCCAATCAGTCGTCCAGAATTAAAAATTTTCCAATTTTCCACTGATCATCAGGTCACAGTATTAAAAAAAATCTATCATGTGGATAAATAAAATAATAAGGAAAAAGACTTTGTGATGAGAAATGAACATGTGCTTTGTTGCACTTGTTTAAGTTCAATACAAGTAAAATAAAGATTTTACTGATGAATAAATGTTACCTTTTCATTCACTATTTTTCTTTTAGATTCACTGCTGCATCACAAACTTGTGGGTCTTACTTTCTATTGTAAGATCCACTCTAGTCCATAGAGTGGAAAAAAAAAGAAAACAAGAAATAGTCAAAATCTGATCTCAAGAAAAAACCAACCCAAAAAAAACAACAACCTGAAAGTCAATATTTACAAGGAAAAGCTTTCTTGGTTCATATCTAGCTTTAATAATGATTTTAATCAGACAATAAAGCTTGACTAATGTTTAAGCTGACACATTTTTTTTAAGTGCGCGTTTTCAGCCATAATGGATTAAAATGTTTGGGTAATCATTAAAATATGTTTAAGAGCTTAGATCAGATTGAAAGTGAAGCGGTGTCATGCTGAAGTGTGTGAATGAAGTGTGTGGACTTGGTGTGGGTGGCGTGTGTGTGGTTACTGTGCCCATTTTGCCTGGTCGCACACACATGCACATATATACGTGGGAGCGTGAGGTGGATCAGTGGGTGTGCACTCCAAGTGATTCAGCACTTCATGGACAAGATTCATGTTTTATGAATATATGCACCAATGAATTGCTCAGGGCCGAGCTTCTCTGCTGCTCCAGCACAGCGTGGTTCTTCTGTCTTCCTCTTTCTTTACTCACAGCTTAATTTTTTGTTTGTATTCTCCGTCTTAACTCTTTTATCTCATACTGACTGTAATAAATGTGGCTTTGTTAGGATTGTTGTAACAAGCAGCAGGTTTTTTGTCCCAGTGGACGTTTGCTGCTCAGCCTACTTGTGTACTCCCTGGTAAACAGACGTGACTCAGTATGTTTACCTGTGCATCGTGTGTAGGCATGTGACAAAGCGCTGCACTTTCTCGAGTCCACTTTGGGGAGCTTCTTGGTTACTTAGCAACGCTTTTCTTCCACGGCAGACATAGTTTTAATCACGGTTTTGTTTTTGGGCCCCTGGTTGGATTTTTCACCGTATTCGTTCATCATTTTTAAGACGGACATCTCAGTAAACACAGGTGGCACGTTTAAGTTCTCAAAGCAACAGGTGGTGTAAGACTGGAAAACAACACGTAAAAAAAGTTTTTAATTCAAGCTTGATTGGAGGCTTTGACTCCCACGTTAAGAACAGGGTTCTTTGGAACGAATTCAAATACTGGATAAATTAGACTTAAACATTTGACATTCTAATCATAAACATGCAATGAAATTGCCCTGTCCAAACTTGATATAGAAAATCAAGCAGTGTCACACCACCCTTAGATCCCTTAGATCGTGCCATTAACTGAGCATCTCCAAAGATATTGATATCCCAGCAGTGCAAATCAAATAGACTGCCAACATGTATAGATGGAGAAGATCTTTCTAGATATTCCAGAGGCCTTGGTTGTCTCTTATGCAAATTTCCATTTTCTTCTGGCAAATTTAAGATTACAAATAAAAAGGCTGCTCTGCATTTATTGTTCCACTGGATGCTAAACAAAAATGGTAGCATTTTATTTGACGGGGTGTGAATAAGACTGTCATAAACATGACATAACACCTGTCGTGAACATGAGCAGGCACCACAATTGGAAGATTTCTTCTTCACCAACACACTGCACCCCTGTTTGTGCACTGCTGCCTCTCTCTGGTGGAGATGGTGTATTGCACTACTTAAAACAGCCTTAAATAATGTTTCAAATGCAAAGTTCATGAGTGCTTTGTAAACATCTTGCTGTAAAATTTAGGATAAATTAAATTAAGAAATTTAAGACTAAACAAAATGGCAGAGCAATAAAATATTACCACATAAAGCTACATCATTTTTAAAGTTTGATCAGTAAAACGTTCATAACAAATTTATGTCCGATCATGATTTATTGGTTAATATCAAGTCGTCATAACAAAGACAATAGTTATAACAACTATATTGTTGTCTAAGTTGACAAAAACTTAGACTTTTTGTCTAAGTTAATGTCAAGTTGTCATTAAAAGTGTTACCCTAAAAATAGATAGAGTTGAAGAACATAAATACATTCATTCATGTGGCAGAAAACCTCTAAATCATGCTGGTTTGACTGCAAAAATTTTACAAAATGTAAAGCATTCAGGCTGTCAAGCCTACTGCCTTACTTTCTAATTTTGTCATGCAGACTTCTGTCACTTATTATTATCCTTGCTGACTCAGCACATTCTGCGGGCGGTGATTCACTCTCCTGTCCTCTTTTCTTTCTTTGTGCGTCTTTTGTTTGGGGACAAATGATCACTTTAGATTCTCGTTAGCTGCCATATTGTTTGGATTCCACATTTATTTTACAGTTTGAACCTAGAGGGTGTAAAATGCAGCGAGAAGCTTGCTAAAGACTTGTCTTTGGTCGAATGTGCATGTTACAAAAGCCACAAACAAACAAAACATCCTCCTGCTGTATCTGTGTTTGCAGTAAGCGCGTGTGCATCGTAAACCTCTCATTTGTCTCTTTGTGAAAAATTGGCTGCACTTAGCTTGGAGCCAACATTTTGGCCTTTCTATAAGACAAATGAGGTAAAGCAGTCTTACTTGTGCTTGTTGAAAGAGAAAGGACACATTTCCCCAAGCAGGAAATGACCTATGTTTGGTGTTGGAGAAGGGGAGGGTGAGGGAAAGGGGGTATGAGTGCATGTTAATGACCCCGGAACACATTTCTACGTTTCAGACTGCAGACATGTTTTTGTTTTTTTTTTGTGACGCCGCCCCTTACAAAGCATCTTACTTATCCCGGGAGCTCCCCATTTATTTCAGAGCGGTGCTATTTTTAGAGCTGTGTCGAAAGGTCAGCTCCTCTGTCGGCTGCAGAAACACTGAAAGAACATTTTATCAGGAAACAAACATCACCGGCTGGGAAGCACACAGTGTTTTGTCGGAGTCACCTGCTGCATGGTTTAGATGTCTGAACCCGTGGAAAGTTTTCATGACGCTGCAGTGACCGTGCTGCTCTCACTGAATGTGTGCATTGCTCCATGAAAATTTATGCTAATCATTTTTATCGCAGAGTTAGTTGCTGTGCGATTATAACTCACTTCAGCGTTTGCTCTTTAACTCTTTTTAACTGAAGAAAGGAATTATCTTCTATAAATTTAAATTAATTTGCCCCTCATCCATTCGCTTTGATATAACCTGCAAAATAAAGATAAAGAAGTAAATTACTTTAACGAGGCCTGTGTTTGATTTCAGTTTTGTATTGTTGCCAATTTTCTTGCGAATGCGATTATTTTGCATCATGCTACTATTAACAGGATGCTGCATTGCATTACACAGAACAAAAACATGGCTAAGGTAAAAGATTGTTTTAGAATCTTTTAAATACAAATCATGTAGAATAATCAACCTCTTTTGCACCACAACCAAAGCAGGTTTTGGTGCAACCTGTTGCACCACAAAAGTCATTTTGTCGTTCAGGTAGTGCTGTTGTGTTAGATGGCAATTAATTTCAAGAGTGTGCATGGTGAAGTAAGACTATGTGCTTTGCATATTTCAGACAAAGAGCTTTCTGCCAGAAGTAGTTCTGCCTCTTGTATTTGCAACAATTTATACTGTATTTTTTTTTTCATCATATTCTTAATCAAAAGGCTGAATATTTGCACAAAATGTAAG
Source organism: Phalloptychus januarius (assembly GCA_902982915.1). NCBI lineage: Eukaryota > Metazoa > Chordata > Actinopteri > Cyprinodontiformes > Poeciliidae > Phalloptychus > Phalloptychus januarius. The sequence goes on from CADWAE010000230.1 coordinate 3,331,749, forward strand.
AAATTTTTATTTGTTTGTAGAGTAGCAATGATAACAAAAAAGCCCTCATAAATATTTATATTTATTCACAAAAGTGGTTATTTTGTTAGAGGAATCAATCTAAGCTTAAGCATAAATTATCTTGGGTGTTTTTTTTATGTCATTTTAATTGGGTTCTTTTTATGTAACTATTTTGAGCTAAAATATAAATTTTTAAATATTTCGAGGATCCCTTTTCAAGCCAGATACCTGAACAGATGGGCAAGGCTTGTAATGTAATGTAAAAAAAAAAAAAAGATTTCATTATTTGGTGGCTTCTTTTTGAAATTCTAAATTTTTTAAAATGCAAAATGAAAGAATAATACAGTAACTTAAAAACTTTATTCTTTAGAAAAGATAAATAAAACTGAATTCATATATGCCACCCAATGAGCCACTTGCACTCATATCCATACACTGATCAACAGGCAAACTGAGGTATGATGCCATGCACAAGGGTACGTTGGCAGGTGGATTTGAACCCACAACTGCTTATCCTTGTTCTAATTCCTGGTATTCAGTGTTAAAAAACAAAATCTTCACTGCCTCTAGTTTTACTCTGACTCACCATTTCTCTAAACCGTCTCATGAGCTCCTTGACCTACATTTGGGATTAATGTTACAATGCTGAATAAAAGCATTACATGTATGAAAATGGCCAGCAGTAATTAAAAAGTCAGGACTCTGAAGTTTTCTAGTGAATACTGTCGGAGGAACCTTTTTGCACCTTCAGGCGTCAACAAAAAGAAGGAAGTGTCCAATCTTTTAGTCAAATCTTTTCGAGGCAATATATGCTACTTATTTTATTAACATTTTCACAGGCCCGCATTGCCGCATGCTCACATAGTGCGTGGCAGCAGCAGCAGCAGCAACAGGAGGTCAGAGAATTATCAATCTGCAAAAGACACAATCAGCATCGTCTGCAGCTCTGTTCCCTGCCAAAATCTCGATCATCAACGCCCTGAAGCTCTGGATTAAAAACATGTCCCTCCTCTGTGTCCTCCTCCACCTCCTCTGCAAGCAGGCGTGATGGAGGAGGCGCGTGAGCTTCAGCTGCACACGACGATGGAGTCAGCATTTGGTGGCCACGGTAGAGGCCTCACATCCCGACAGATCGTTTCTAGTAGAAGAATACTTTAACTTCTTTTCTTCCTGTTAAGAAGTGACGTCTCTTTGCATTGTTACGTGATTTAACATGCTCCTCCCTGATCCCGTGCCCGGTCATTAAACTCGGCCTCTCGCTTCCACACCAGTTAATTATAGTCCACCCTAATTACAAATGTGTCATTTCTCATTAGGCCGGAACCACCAATATTTAGGCGACCACTTTGTTTTGAGTATTTTTTTTCTTCCTTTATCTATTCTTACATTTTACTTTTGCACTGAGCACAAACAGCCTAAAGGCAATTATCCCTCTGTTTCTGCACAGTAAAGATTGCTATCCTAATAATCTTGATTTGCATATGAAGTGTGATACCCTGGCTCTTTTGGAATGTAGCTAAAATTATGTTGATGATTCTGCTGTTGCATTATGTCTCTTGTGCTTCCTAATTCTCCTGAGGACTTTTCTTTTTGCATTGGGTCACCTTAACAGGATTTCAGACCTGTTCATATAAATCTGATTTCTATTTTTGTCTTCAATGTCAGTTTTATAATATATTTACCACTAATGACAAAAAAAAAACAAAACCATCTTTACTTTTCTACCAAAATCACCAACTGTCCAATACTTGTTAAGTCTTGTTGAGTAGAATCTTCTCAAGCAGAAAAAATCTTATGTTTTTTTTGAACAACAACAATATTTGTTGTTAATCTGTTGCTAAGAGATGAGCGCATTCTCTGGTAACCATCTGATTTTTACTTTTGCAAAATTTCCCAACTGTAAATTTCTTGTGCTTATGCAGATAATCAGTATTTCAAATGAGCTTATGTTTTATAAACAATAACTAATTTGTTGTTAATTATTGCTAACACCAAATGAGTTTTTTTTTCTGCCACAAAGTATAAATCAGATTTTTACTTTTGTGTTGAATGTCTGTTTTATAATATATTAACCACCAATGACAAACAAACAAAAAAAAAACATTTTCACTTTTCTGCCAAATTCACCAACTGTCCAATACTTGTTAAGTAGTAAGATAAGTAGTATTTCAGAAGAGTAGAATAAATCTTATGTCTTCTAAACAATAACAATATTTGTTGTAAATCTGTTGCTAAGAGATGAGTGTGTTTTCTGGTATCCAGGTGCCACGGAGTAAACATCTGATTTTACTTTTGCAAAGGTTATGGAATTGGTAAAGAACGGTTATATCTGAATTCCACAAATTAGATGCAACTGTTGCATCTATTGTGCAAAGTTGTCAAAAGGTTTGATGGTAAACATTTATTACATAACATTTCAAGTTGCAAACATGATCATGCTTCCTGTTCTTAGGCTACAACTGTTCACTCGGTTTTTAAATTGTTGTTTATTTTGGAATCAAAGGCAGCAGACCTTAAAGATTGGGTTATCAGTGTCACACTTCCTTGATTCCTTGATCAGAGGGAGGTTTTGCAGTGTAGCTCACTTTGGCCACTTGAGGGCATCTTTTAACAGGTATTTGGTTCTAAAAGATCAATTTCAGTTCTGCTCAGCATAGTGAAAACTGCTTGTGTACACCTAGTAAAAGTTTAAAATTGGACTTAATGGTTAGCTTTATAGAAAGCAAAGAAAGCACCACTGGACTGTTTTCACATTAAATGTTGCATTTGGAGTTAAGGTGATAAGGTTCCCAGGTAATGTGCAGGTGTTTTCTATCTTGTTTGAAAGAAACACTCACTAAGCTTCTTCTTTTTTTTGTTTAAAAAAACAAAAAACAGAGATTTTAGAGCTGAGTCATATATTCTTTCAGTTCTCCTTGATCTACAATCTGATCATGCAGCAATCTCCTTCTGAGCTCTGTACTGCTCTCTAGTGGCTAAAAACAAGTAAAACACTTTAGGAATTTAACTCATGACATTTAAGTCGGCATCATCTGGGCAGAATATGTGTTTTTCCTGCACATTGTATGCAAATCAGTCAGGATGAAGCACTGCATGTTTTCAAGCCTGCAGCAAAGCAGCAAAACTCACTGAATAATACATTTTTATTGCTCTTCCGGTTTGAGAACTGCAAACTCTGTCAGTAATGAGAATATTGAGTTTTAATTAAGTAAGAGCAATGCTCATGAAATTCTATTGTGTTTCGGTTTGTTGGGAAATACTTTTTACAGATTTAGGGTTGTTTTTTGTTTTGTTTTGTTTTTTTATTACACATCTGCAGATGTGAAATAGAGTTTTGAAACAAAATTGTTAAAATGAATGACAGCCAGAATTAAAGGGAGGACAAAGAATAGAATTTGTAGTAAAATATGAAGCCTTCTTTGACCAAACAGAAAATGTATAGGAGATTTTAAAAAATAGGTAAATGCACAACATGTTATACTTGTCAATATATCAATCTATATGGACTTTTTTTTACGTTTACATCACTATATTGCCACCCCAACCTTCAGTGATGGATTTCTTTCAGATAATAAAAAAACCCCTGAAAAGTGTGGCATGCATATTTATTTAGCCAATCTAACTCAATACTGGATTCAATTGTGCAACCAAAGACATTCTCCAAAAGCCTCAATATATAATTTGATACATAAATGTATAATCAGTACGTCGAAACAATATTGATACGTTTTAAACCTTGCCACATTTTTTTTCATTAAAATCACACATTTATTTGAAATCCCATCATAAAAGGTGTCTGTAGTTTTGCAGTGAAAAAAAGAAAACACAGTGTTCAGATACTAAGTAAAATCTGAAAAGTGTGGTTTGCATTTTTATTTAACTTCCCCAAAGTCAATATTTATTGAGAACCACTTTTCACTACAATTAGAAGTCTTTTGCTATAAATCTCTTCCAGCTTTACAGATGCACACATCTTTTTTTCTTATTTTCAAGCTCAAACCTTTGGAAGAATTTCTTGCCACATCCACTCCTCTGGGTCATTCTATCATGTGAATACGTTTGATCTAAATGATTCCCCCTGAACTCTTAGCCGTACCTTTAGAGTTCTGCTGCTGGATTCATGCTACAGAAAAAATTATCGAACAAAGACATTAAGAAATGAATGAAACTGCCATAATTACATATCTATAGTAAAAAATTAATACAACAAACCAAACACAAAGTTAAAGGTTATTATATAAGGAGATATCAATAAAAATAAAATAGAGTTTCAACAAGAATAATAAAAAAAACAACCAAAGAAACTCATTATTTTATTAGTTTACCATAGTTCTTTTCTGGTAACAAACTCTCACCAAGTATAAATCAAATTTTTACTTTTGTGTTGGATGTATGTTTTAAAATATATTTATCACCAATGACAAAAACCCCCCCAACATTTTCACTTTTCTGCAAAAGTATTAAGATAAGTAGTATTTCAGTAGAGTAGAAGAAATTTTATGTTTTTTGAACAATAACAATATTTGTTGTTAATCTGTTGCTAAGAGATGAGCGTGTTTTCTGGTAACGAGGTGCCATGAAGTAAACACCTGATTTTTACTTTTGCAAAACTTCTGAATTATACATTTCTTGTGTCTAAGCAGATAAGCAGTATTTTAAAATAGCTTATATTTTACAAACTATAATTAATTTGGTGTTAAAGATGAGCATTTTTTTTTCTGGTAACGAACTGGCACGATGCAGTATTTACAAAATTTCTCCAGAAATGTTCTAGTTAAGAACTGTTATACGTATGGTTTGCACAGTAGTGCTGTGTTTAGTGTTGTAGCCTTTTGACAAAAACATCTGGGTTTAAATCCTTATTTGCAAGTTCTCCCTGTTTGCGTGTGTTTTCTCCGGGTACTCTGGGTTCCTCCGACTGTCCAAAAACACCACGGTTAGATTAAATGGTATCTCTCAATTTATTTGATAAGTGTGTGTGTGCATGGTTATGTGTCTCTGCGTTGCTTTTTGACATCTTCCTGGATGATCACTGGAGTTGGGTACCAAGCCCCAAACTGTGACACAATATGAATCGGCGGTTCTATGGATGGATGTTTAAAATATACATATTGTAAAATGTAAAAGGAGGTGGAAAAACAGAGAACAAAATCAGTCTTGTATGTAAATTTGTAAACATTCGCGCAGTAGTATGTGTATGTGGGCTGTCAAGACTTATAGGTCTTGCATATCGACCTATAATCATATATGCCAGACCGATAAGTAAACCTCTTTACGCCTGAAATATTTGATGCATTCGGTGCCATGGCGACATTTGATCCATGACAGCGTTAATGGGTGTTGTAATGTCTGCCGGTTAATCACCACTATCATACCAGAGTGCTAACCTCATCTCTCCAGAATAATCAGTGCTCTCTGCGTCTCCTTGTCACTCCCATTATCTCACCATCACTGGTGCACATGCACATTTCTTCTGCGGTGACAGGATATCATCTGTGCATGTCAGACTTTCCTTTCACAGTGGGGGGAAATAAAAACTAAAAAAGGGTCACAGAGCGGCCCCGGATAATGATGATGACTGCTATAATTTTAAATCATTACAGAAGCCATTAGTCTTTCATTGGTGTTCTTAATCAGGTCCACTTACCACTGTTCCTTGCTGCTGATATATGGTGCATATCATATGAAGACACCTTAATAGACCTGTGGGAAGGAAACATTTAAACGAGAGTTATAAAAAAGAAAAAGCTTTAACTGCTTGGCAGGACGAGAGCCTTTCATGCAGGAGTTGTTTTGAGTCATTAATAAAAAGTACTTTGTCTTGCTTTCAAGTGTTTTCTTATCATTCGCAGACATGCATTCTTTATGGCACTGTAGCTTCCTTTACCGGGTAATTAAAGTAGTAACTCCTGTTTATCTAATCCAACTAGAACAATTGTGCAGGATCAACAAGTTAGCATACTAATGAGGTTCTTGTGCTCATAAAATCAAACTTATACCAAACAGGCAGGTTACTGACGGAAGATCAGTTCAGCATAAAGTAGTTGAGATATGCACCATTTCATTTCAAACTCCGGCAGATAGATAGACCTATTTTCTAATTGGCCAAACCAGAAAACAGGTTATATGTATGTATGCAGTGTATGGTGATTTCTTGTTTCATGTGGTTAAGCTAAATGGTCAAGCTGTCCACAATGATCAGTAATTACAGGTTCCTGCGCTGACATGTTTTAGTTCGACTAGATAGGAGCAGTCAGCTATTCTCTCAGCTCTATCCTCTGGCCTCTTGTTAGCCTTTGGTTGTTCTTCAACCTGTGCTCCCTTCAGGCGGTGTCTGTGCAGCGCTGCGTGACCTGAAGCTGACTTACACACAACAAACTCTGACCACTCTGGAGAACCAGGCACACAGCTTTGCTCTTTACGTTAATAAAACCAACTTCACTGTCCTAAGTTTATAATTCTTAAAGTAGCACATTTACTGAATTGATGTTTTATAGGTTTTGTGTTTTTTTAACGAAACCACACACGAGCCAAATTCCCTCTCATTAGGATTCTTTTAAAATTCCTCCAGAACTTAAATGCATCTCCGTCACCTGCGTCTGGGAATTATTCATCTTAACACCGATAGACTTTATGCTGAAGTCAGGATGTGCCTTATTTTTGCATACCTGCACTTCCGTTGAGATATTAACATTCTGAGAGTCAAACGAAATACACACACCCACACCCCCCCGCACGCACACACACACTTTGTGTCAGCTTTCAGCTTCAGAGGGAGGCCTTGCCAAAGGGGCTTGGACTAATTGATATTCTCCCACAGTCTTCAGGGCTTCTCCAAGGAACTTCAGTCTGCAATGCTGCTGACAAGGCACATTCCATCACTGCTGCAAACTTAAAATGGGATCAAAAGCCGGAGAGGGGTGTGTGAAAGGAGCAGAGTGGGGATCACAGAGGATGTGTGTGACCACAGGATGTTGAGACAGTGTTTTTTTATTTATTTATTATTCATTCAGGGCCTTGTTTCAGCCACCACCTCCAGTTCCCATTTCTTCATCTTCAGTTTGCTTAGAGCAGTTTTTCTCAAGTTCACTTAAAAGTGCATATAATCTACTCCTTTTTTTTTTTATCACCTTTTTACATCACTCCTAAAGTTGCCAAACGACCTAAAAGATTAGTTTAATTTACAGCTTTTTAGACTGTTTTCATTTACACTTGCAGAGTTGAGTGCAGTTTTGTTTTGCAGTTTGGGTGCAGGCTATAAGTGGAGCTAACAGTTTGACACCACCGTGTTTCATTAAAGTCTCTGTGGGAGAGATCCACACCTCGGCATCGCTCTAATCTTTCAGCCTAAGGAAGGGCAACGCTCCGATGCATTGACAACAGAGACATCTTTTAAACTAGCTGCTCTCTTGCGGCGTATTCAGGACAACTTGTAGGTCTGCCGCACACTTCAGCATGTGTTTATGGCTCTACATTACGTGATAAAAAAGCTCTTTAGAAGATATGCGAGCCACCATGAAAAATGATTTGTTGCTGACATAATTTGGGAGGTGGTATGTTACAAAGTCTGGGCATGGAGAGAAAATAAAAAATATCGCAGCAGATAGAAAAGCTGCGATATTGCCTGGAAAGCAGTGGCAGTGGGGGGATTTTGTTGCCTTAGTACCAACTGTTCATTGCATAAAGACTAAACATCATATTCATTCCTTGATACATTTGTTAGTTCTTCTAAAGGGGCCGTAGTATATAAAGTTTACTCTTTTTAGCTTTACATCGTGCTATAATCTTATTCCCTCATCAAAAACATACGTGGAGTGTTGCCTTGATTCTTTCATGCATGTTTGAGACGTCCTTTAATATCCAGTTGCAACCTTACAGCTGTGCAAAACGCTTGGATGGACCGAGCTCTGCCTTCGAGGGTGACGCCCCTCCTCAGAGCTGCTGCTTCCGCATTACAGAGTTCCCCTCCCCAGCGACTCCCCTATTCAACTCCTCCAGACTAGCCAGCAGCAATTAGCAAACACCAGGTGGAGTTTTTCTGCAGAGTTAATTATACAAGCTATTTCTCAATGAAATGCTGATAAAAATGTTGCTAAAGGGTTAATAGAGGAGTGCTGCTGACTTCGTGAAGGCGGAGTTTCGGAAAGAGCTGGAGTTTTTAAAGAGACAAAACCCAATTTTTTAAAAATCATATTTGATATATGCAGCATTTCTATGACAACTGAAGGTAACGTAGTTACTTGATTGTGCTATTGAATGACACTACGCAACTGGAAAATACATAATACTGCCCCTTTAAGACTTATTTTAATCAAAATTTTACTTCATATCACATTCTTTCATGTTGATATTAAGAAACATTGGAGTAAATTTTAAATAGCTTCATTCTTAATCAGTGTGATTACAATTTGACGTTCTTAAATCAGCATTCTGTATGACAGGTCACATGTTGTTAAGGGCCCCTTACTGGCCCCCAGTCCTTAAGGAGCAGCCAAGTTCATTAATACACTGGATCGTGTGTGCTGTGATTGTTGAAAGCAACACAGGCATTGCATAAGTACGTCTTCATATAAGAATTGGCTGGTTGTTCTTTTTATGGCTAATATTTAGTGAAATTATGTGAAATATATGTAAATATCTACCTGTAAAAGTAAAAGTCATGCTTAATGTTTCACTGGCAGCTTTCTGCTATGGTTGGTGCTAAAATTATAAACCTGTGAACTTTTTCAACTTTCTCTGGATTGCAGTCTCCCTGCTCCTCTGTATTCATTTCCATGTAGGCAGCCATTTATATGTGCTGTCTGGTTAGCTTGGACTATTACGCTCATTAAAACAAATGAGACAGATACACAAGCACTGGAGGCCACTTAGAGTCCATAAGGGGCTTTTTAGGCTTTTATGTCTTCTAAAAATGAAAGAAGACATAAAATGAAAGAAGTCATAAATAGATTCATGGCAATCTATTTATTTAAAAAAACAACAAATGTGCATAAAGAAGACAAAAAGACAAGAAAGGAAAACTGTGCATCGTAAACATAACAAATGTGTTGTGCATCTGTAATTAAATTAATTTTGAGTCTTTGATAATACATAATTCAGGTCTATTAATCTGCTTTCATTTTACTGGGCCAAGGAAGTGCTGAGAGCCTCAGCCTGTTTTTGCTCATCAGAATAGGCGATAAAGATTTGAAAAAAATCCCAGTAAAATAAAAAACATGGCCCTGAAGGAAGGTAGCAGCAGTAATCAAATGGGTTGTTTTCCCCTAGTTTCTGCGGTGTGACATTTGCTCTGCCCCAGCAGCAGGACATCTAACAAAGATAATTTAATTTCCCTTAGAGGAGATTGGATTTAAATGTCCTGACCCGATGAGGCTGCGACTGCGTTCATTGTGGCTTCTGTTTTCTGCTAAATGAGTGCAAATGAGATTGCAATGTTTTCCATTCAGGTGAGGTATGATTCATATAGTGTTTGCTGATTATCTCTGCAAAACCCTTTTGTGGAAGATAATAATAAAATAAAATAAACCCAACTAAATACCTTGTTCTTTCCTGGCAGTGCCGTTCATGTCTTGCAAATTAGAGCCTGTGGCAACGTTTCGTCAGATCCCTTTGTGGAAATGCAAGATTGCGGGGCTTAGACAAAGTGTCGAAATGTGTTCGTCTTAATGTCTTTCTTCTTGCAATAACTTAGGGATTGAATGAAGTGTTTAAGGAAATTTGTGAACAAATGGATGTGAACAGCTCGAGGCAGGCTGTCTGGTCAAACTAACCACATTAGATCTTTTAAAAGGGGGGAGTATAAATGGGGCATTTAAGCTTCCTATGGCAAGAGCTCCGCTTAGAAATGGAATGGGATTGCTATGGAATCGCATACATTCACGTACAAGAGGAGAAAAAATGTAGGTATGTGCATCTCTTTTAGCTTCTGTTGCCGGTTTTATGAAAGTGTTCAAAACATGTTTTAAACACCTGCAATCAATAGGCTGTGATTGGCTTAAGGAGGGCATTTTTGGATGTACATGTTTTTTTTTTTCAAATTTAATATTATGCCTAATAAAATATTAAACAGCAAATAAAATGCTGTTTATTTGTTTGATAAACAGCATTTATTTGTTTGTCCACAAATAAATGCAGCCTTTTTTGTTGCCGTTTGTATTTATTAGCAGGTGCATAAATATTTATGAGGACCAATGTAGTATTTTTGAAGATTATTAATATTTGTTCATGCATATGTACAAATGACTTTACTTGAACAAGATACTATACAGTATCTTGCAAAAGTATTCATATCCCTGAAATGGTGTTTTTTTTTTAGTTTATTTTATATGACAGATAAACATGAAGTACCACATTATTGTGAAGAAAAAGAAGAAGAATGCAATTGTTTTTTCTTTATAGAGTTTGTGTTGTGTCTCTACTAGCTTTGCACATCAAGAAGCACACATTTTTTGCTAATTCTTTACAAACATGGCTCAAACTCTATCATAATGGATGGAGACAATCTGTAGACAACCACTTTGATGTATTTCCACAGATTCTTAATTGGATTTAGGTGTGACCTTTTATGTTTTTTATTCTAACATATTGACACTCTTTGACCTAATACAGTCCATTGCAGCTCTGGGTCTGCATAAACAAGACAATGATCCCATATGTTTTTAATCATTGTCCTGTTGAAAGGTAAAATTTCACTCGAATGTTTTGCAGCCTGACAAATTTATTTCCAGATCTTCTTCTGTATTAGCTCTGTCCATCTCCCTAGCAGCCATTTCCTGCTAGTAGGATAGACAGATTTTTTTACAGCAAGATGCTGCCACCACCATCTTACCCTGTGAGCATGATGTTTGATGTTTTCATATGTTCAGTTTTGATCTAATCTGATGAAGCAGCACATTTTTTGCTCGTCATATTTGTGAATGTCCGACCAATAATTGTTCCGCAAACATGTTCTCCATGAGCTGTGGATCTCTACAGCTCCTCCAAAGGCAGCATTGTAAGTTCTTAAGACTTGTAGCTGATTTTCTGGTTAATGTTCTTGCTGTCAGTTTAAGCCGACATTTATATCTGAGTTTTGGTTTGCAACTGTGCCATACTGTTCTCAGATACAGATGATTGCTTAAATGGTGCTTGAGATGTTCAAGGCTGGGGATGTGATCACATTATTCCTAATTTACACTGAATCTTATTTAAAGGAATTAGAATAAATGAAGCAAAAAAAAAAAAAATTTAAACCCGTCATTTGTTAGAAAAACAACAAAAATAGAGGGAAAAAAAATCTGTCCACTTTGTATTTATGGGTTTGCATTGTGTAACTCTATCACATGGCCTATAAGGACACCCAAGGCAAAGTGCATCATGAATAAGAAGAACTGAATTCAATACTTGTTTTATATATATAAAAATATAATAACAAAATTTAGAAAACCTAATAATTTAGTTCAATTGCTATTTTTCTCCTTTCATGAACTTTTCATGCCCAGTTTATGCTCATACATTTATTGCTCAGTCTCACATCGCTGCAGCTCCGGGAGTAGAGGATTATATTAGATGAACGGGAGAAACCAGCTGGCGCATCCCTGCCTGGTCTGTCATCGTGTCTGTGCTGATTTAAATGCTGTGAGACCATTGTTGAGCTAACAGTGTCCGCTGCTGGCTGCAGCCTTTACTGCATCCCTCGCAGAGTGGAACAGGAAGCTACGGGTCATAAACCTCTGTAGCATCCACTCTCTGTCCAAAAAAAAAAAAAAATTCTAGTAAAAAAAAAAGAATAAAAATAAAACATAATCAGTAGAGCCGAAATGCAACCTCCAAGATCTGAACGAGTGACTGTGCTATAATATCTATAACACCACGTGTGTATAAATGAAAGAATAAACGTCATTTATTGTTAAATCATCCCGGCATTGCGGCCTGCAGCTGAAAACCGCAGGTAAAGCTGCTCTCAGTCACTTGTTTATGCGTGTGATTGGACCTTTGATGCATTATTATTTATTCGATTCTCAGTACAGTTGGACATCAACAGGTGAGCACGACGTGCTGAGAATAAACGCACAAATTTGCGGGACGCATCGCAGCACAACAGCCCCCCTTGAGCCCGCATGTTTAATTACAGCCACAAACAGCAGATGGCTCTCTTGAGTTTTAATTTCTTTTTGCCTGAGTTTGAGGCTTAAATTCGATTCCCTTTAAACGGTTTTTACTGTTTGTTTTTTTTCCCCTTCTCTCATGTATTTTTCTTTTGTTATAATAATAATTATTATTATTGGGAATCAGAATGCACACTGAGGTTGCGTAATGCTTTGCAGCCTTCTATTCGGGCTGCAGAGGTCCCCTTTTTTAAAGTGAGGGGTTGTCTGAAGAAAACGTCTCCCTCCACCTCAGCGTGGACTTGAAATGACTGGCGCTGTCTTTGGTGCTGAAGCCACGTACGAGCAGCGGAGCCCATACACTCTGGACAGCATCCTGTAGTTCTGCTTTTGCAAAAACAAAGTTATGTCACCCTACGTTTGTTCATAGTAAATCATAAAAATATATTTAAAAAGTAATAAAAAAAAAAGCGAATTAAAGTGAATGCATTAGTAAAACAATGTGAGCTCTGATGTTGCAGCAAAAAGGAAGAGAGAATATCCATGTCATCTCCTCTCAGTGTGTAAAATCGGCTCCCTCAAGCAGGGGCTTGGTGGAGGAGTGTAGGGGCGGGGGCATCCGTCACCTTCAGCCTGTAGCCGCTGGTTAGGACTTGTTGATGAGGGGGGATTTTGTGTTGATCTGAGGCGTATAGGCTAATACCACTGATTATCACTTCCTATCTTCTTTTTTTTTCTTCTCCCCTTGTGCGTGGGCAAATAAATCGCGTTGTTTTGTCAGTGGCATGCGCTCAATCCCCACCGACCCAATTCCCATTACTCGCCGATTGACGCACACTCATCTCTCTCTCATTATATGTCACGGGTCATATATTGCGCCGGTCGTCAGGGAGTTTACATTTCTATATCTACATACTAAGAAGACGTCATCTTGCACGGTACTCAGAGCAACTCTCTCGCCTCTAACTGACTGTTGTTGTGTTACCGGATTGAGATGCGCGGCGCATTTTACGCAACATTAACCGGAAGGATTGTCAGATAATTGCGAAGCTCCTTTACTGTTGCGCATTCGTCTCTCCGTGGGTGTGCATGTGCGTGTGTGCGTGATACTAAAGTGAGTCTCTTCGGGAGAGTTGGGGGGGAGGGGGGAAGCGAGCTGTGGCGGATTCCTTCTTGCAAACTTCGCGTCTCGCCTCGGCTCCTCAGCTCTCAGCCGGGTGCTGATCTTCGTAGGAGGCGCCTGTGTTTGTTTAGTTGCCCGGCGGCGCACATGCACGGGCGTCCCCGCTGCTGCTGGCCGAGCAATGCCGCTTTTCCCATGGCAGAAGAACAAGGAGGATAAAGCAGAAGCTTAAAATAAAAAGGGAAAAAAGAGTGGGATGTTATTTTTTTTTTTTTTTGTTCCCCAGCGAGGACGCAGCGCATCCGCCGTTAAACATTTCTAAGGACAATTGACTGATTGAGACCAGACGCAGGCTACAGGTATGAAGATCCTCCCGAGGTCTCCGTGCGCATGAGTTGGGCTTCTTATCAAGAGCATTGTCGCGGATGAAGTGGGATTACTTATGAAGATGTGCATTATTTATTTATTTTTTATTTTTTATTTTTTTTACCCCATCGTGTTCCAGAATATTTCGAATGATAATGGGAATCTGATTTAGTACCACCAATATCATGTAGGGGTTGGACAAAAGGAGAGGAAAACCAGCAGTCAGAAACAACTAACGCCGCCGGTATGGGACTGTGACCCGGGCTGCGAGCTCCGAAAGGCGGCTGTTCTCTGCGTGCGGACGGACTGGACCCGAGCAGTTGTGACATTTACGAGCCATGGCCGCCGCTATCGCGAGTGGGCTGATCAGACAGAAGAGGCAAGCGCGGGAGCAGCACTTGGACCGACCCTCCACGAACCGACGGAGGAAGAGCCCCAACAAGAACAAGGGGCTCTGCAATGGGAACCTGGTCGACATCTTCTCAAAAGTCCGGATCTTCGGGCTCAGGAAGCGAAGGCTACGGAGGCAAGGTCTGGGAACTAAAGTGTGCCGAAGTGTTGTGTTGCTGACATATAAGTAAAGATGCACTAATCAGAGATGGAAGTCAGCGAGTTGCTGTCTCAGAACGGCGATTGGAAGGGAAAACATTGACAAGTCAGATATTGTAAAACTTATCTATTGAATTAATCTAGGTTAAGAACTCGTTTTAAAAAAAATATACATATTTTTTTTTTCTCAGAAAAAAATGCAGCACATTTTAACTTATTTTCTATAAATCTTAGAAAAAAAAAAAAAGAGTTGGCAGGTCAAATTCCCAAAATTATGATTATTCCTTTGACTCTTAAATGGAATAAAAGTAAGAGCTCCCACTTTCATGGAGCTGCACCAATGGATCAAAGTGATTAGAGGAATGGATAAAGATTTCTTTATCTTCTTATTCAAACTAATAAGTTTTGCCGTCCTTATCTTTTTAAGTGTTATGTAGTCTTAAAAATATTGAATCAGCCAGCCAGGCCTCTATGAACAGAACTAATATGTAGGATCTGGCAAAAGCCTGACTGGTGCATCTCTACATATCAGATTTTTGCAGTGTGCGTACATATGATCATGCACATTTAGCCTTGGAAAAATTGGTGGGATATCTAAATAACATTTCTGGTCTGCGATCAGCAGGTTAAATTGTGAAAACTTTGTTGCTGCTGTTCTATTTCCTATTAGTTAAACACACTAAAATGCTAATTTGATGTATTTTGCACCAACTTTCTACATCACAGAGCATTCACAGCATTACTTTTTATTTCATTTGTCTCCTGTTTTGATTAAATCATAAAATGGACCAAAATTAAAAGTGCCAATTTTTTTTTCTAGTCTGTAAACACAATAACCATTAGCATTTACTTTGTTGAACTTTTGTTGTTTCAATGAACAGAGTTTAAGCAGATAGGCTAATAGCAGATGTTAGCCTATCTGCTAACAGCCAATAGGCTAATAGCAGATGTTAGCCTATCTGCTAACAGCCAATAGGCTAACATTCAACACTCTTGAATTTGAAATTGTTACTTATACCGGTATGGTACAGCTCATACTGCATAAAGCATCAGAATTTGTGAAAATCAAAACCAGCAGGAAAACCTGAAAGAAAGTTAGAAATCTAGATTGGCCAGGAAAAACATGATTTGTACATCAATTCATGTTGGATTGTTGCAGTCAGTATATTTTGTGATATGATCCACACTCCAATTCATCATAAAACGATGCATCTTTCAATTGGGCAACAATTGATCAGTTTTTCTTTTGAGCAGTTCTGATCAGTGATCAGCATGGCTATTACTAAAAATCCCTACTTATTAAATGCATCAACCGATGGCATTTACATTAAAGCAATTAGTAAAATCATATAAGAGCATTAATGCATTCTATAATACTTCCATTCTTTATTGGATTCAAAACTACTATCTTAACCAGAAACACATTTTCTTCCCTTTTTTATGCTGTAAACTTTATGGATAAAGGATTTGAAAAATGGGATTGGCAGACCAAGCTTCAAAAGAAATCATATCAGCCAGTAAAGGCCTGGTTGGTGCATCTCCACATAAACATGTTCATTCATTCAACTTGTGAATCATTACTACTTCTAAAGAACAATTCTAAAAGGGTACAATTTTACTTTTTGTGCCTCAAAATTAGCACAGACATTTTTTGTGAATGTCAGCAGCTGGATAAAATAAAACAGACATCTGATTTATGTGCATTCTACTAAATAACTTAGTTTTTCCAAGCTCTGACAGCTGCAGATCTATAAAATGTCTTAACATTTTATGGAACATGCATACAGGAACTTGGTGAATTGTCTTGTAGCTCTGCTCACCAACAGACTCTTGTACAGAACTAATTTCCATGCCGGTTAAGAAAGGTCGGTATCTTGAGCAGAATCAGGGTCATGCCTTTCAGACAGACACTTTTCCTCTCTCTGAGGCTAAAATTTGTTTCATTTCTCCAATTATGAAAATGTCAGGAATGTTTTAGCTGTAATGTGGCAGACTGGGATTATTAAAGAGCACTGTCAATAATTATTTCAACACAGAAAATGGAGTCAGCGGTGAGGATAATTCAGAGATGATACTTGGCTGCTTTGGGATGATTGTGAGGTTTGTAGGTTTCTTTAAAAAGAAAAAAGAAAATCATCAGGCATCAAACCTGTTCCTTCAAATCCACTTAAACTCCAGCTAATTTACAAGCTACTTAAAGCAGAACCATCCAGGCTGCAGCCTGGTTTAAGGAAGCTTAGAAGCACCGTTTAGTCTTTGATCTTCTGCCACAGAAGAAGAGCCATTTTGATCGGTGAGTCCCTCTCATGCCGCCTGCTTTCACATCTGAACGTCATGATGAAATGTCTCCTTCGCTAGACCCCGCTGATTAAATGGATTAAATGTGCTTTCATAGAACAGGATCCATATAATAACCACAGAGGACACATCTGGACACAGGTCAGAGTTCATTATAACTGGAGGTTTATAATCAGTTATCCTTCAAGCTGCTGTGTCATGGGGTCTGTCTGTATTTTTCTGCATGTGGTAACCGTTGCTCTTGATTTGGCCTATGGAGCATCACTTGATATTTGGAGCAATCTGTACAGAAGGTACCAGAGGCCACAGATATGGACAGAGGGTGGTATGTTTGGCCAATAAATTAATATGAGTCTCTCTGTAAGTGCGATGGACCAAGTAATCTGTAGGGCAGATGTTCCTGTACCAGGGTCCAAAAGTGGCACAATTCAACTAGCAAATTAATACGTAATCAAAAGATTTAACTAAATGTGTCATCAGTAAAACAGGAATTGAAATTGGGGAATTGGAAGCAACACAGCCTTGACCATCAATCAGTGGGCGAGTTCAAGTGAATGTCACTTGACTGTGCCAACGGTGCCACAATACAATAAAATATAAAACCAATAAGTCCTCATTTGTACAAGCCTCAGGCAAATAAATACCTATTATAAGTATCTGTATCCAATAAAAGCACTATTAGATGATTAAATTCAAGTCTTTTAGTCAAGTCTGAAGTAATTTAATGGCAGCAATGCACAGACTTGTTGTTCTGAAGAGGGTAATAAAATATTTGTCATGTAACTAGTAAATAATTAAATAAAAAATAAAATGTGCAGGAAATATTTTTGTCTGCAAAACAAATGTATTTAATGTTGACATAGTTATTTATCAAACTGTAGCACTTTGAGGCCTCTATAAGGAAAGTCAGCCCTAAAAACTACATGAAATCATTAACCACACTTAGTTAAAATTGAACAGTTTTTTTAATTATTTATGTATTAATTGTTTAGTAATACATTTAAGCCGTTAATTATTTGTTAACTGAATTGTGACACTTTGACTTCTGTAGTGATCAACCCACCACATTCTAATTATATATTTTTTTTAAACATAAGAGTTAAAAACCAATAAAATGTAGTGGCCTCTGAACACTAAAGCTTCTGTGATAAACTGAGCCATTAAGTTAAAAAAAATATTCACAGAATTAAGGGAGCAGCTGTAAAGAATGTATTTTTGTCCCCTTTTCTGCAGTTCCACTCAGAGCTAGCTCTCGCTTTCTGTTGCTTTAATTTTATTCTTGTTTATGATTAAAAGCCAAATGGGAAAAAACATCATTAATTTCATCCCCACATGAGAATTCACACTCATGGGAAGTTTTTCTGTTTTAAAGCCCACTCCACTTTTCCACTCCCTGTCCCATCTTTTATCTTCCTTTCTTTTTTTTTTGTTGCATTATCACCAAAGCACACAGATTAGGAAGACTAATGACTTGCTTAGTGTGTCTAATTTAATATCAGACCCCGAGAGACCTTATAGACCTTTTAATTTTGTTTTGCTGGACCACGATGGCTGCATGCACTACCGATCCCTTGTGTTTTGAGGCCGAGTCTCTGAGTTTCCCAGGTGAAAACAAAGCAAACGCCGAGCCTCACAGTGACAGCTGAGCCGAGAACAGAGCACCTTTCTGGCTTTCGACAGGATGAATATAGACTGAAGTGAGATTCAGAATCCCACTGAGATGTGTCAAGATGATGGAGCAAGGGTGACCTGAAAGAAGCCCCGTGTCCTGTGTTTCTTTTGGCACTGAGTATTGATCTTGAGAATGCAGCAGCACTGTAGATTTTCTTTTCTTGTGGGCTGCATTGACTGCATCAGACGTACTTTGGGGGCTTTAGGGCATTCGGTCGGCTTTAAACATATTCCTCCAAATCTTCTTGATGAGTTAATTTTGCTTTCTAGTTACTCCCACTACGAAAATGCCCAGGTGGAAAGATGATGGTCTGTTATTGTAATGTAAATACGTTTTGCTTTGTTTGTTCACTCTAGTACACAGATGTGATCTCTGTCCTCTTCTGGCAACTCTGGGAATACGCTGGAACATTTTGCGTCACATCTGACTTCATTCCAAATCACCCTTGTGTTTTTGAAAGCTAAAACAGAGACGCTGTTCTTTTCTTTGTTTTTCTTTTTGTTGTTTTTTTTTCAAAAGGATTAAGTTGTAAATCCTGTTATATCCAAAGCCAGTAAATGAGCTCTTGCCCCATCCAGCATTGGGTCATAATCTCACTACTCTGGCTCTAATTATCCCACCAGATTGGATCTACGACCCATAAGATCAGGCTGCACAGATCCTAAAATCAGATTAGTTTGCGTGATCTGGAGGTCCTTCGTAGATGAATGTCTTCCTGCACCTTGGATATTTGTTCATCAGGCTTCTTTTAGGACACAAAGGTTGCTGCCTATTTAAATAGGATGTGCAGGACATCGCACATATATTGTTGGAAAACATAAAATAGGTGGCAGTGCTGTAGCTATTCCCAGCTGATTTACAGTGAATATAAAATATTCATACTTGTTGAGCTTTGTCCTAACTTGTCACATTACCTCAAAGTATGTTGTTGTGATTTTATGAGCTTGACTCAAATAAAGTACTGCATAATTAAGAACTGAGGTCTTGGCACGTGGAATAAATTGCTTTACTAACTTAGGATCGACATGCTACTAGAACGACGATCATGTTGTGCTTCAGATGCAGGGAAGCTGGTCAGAGTTGACTACAGGATCTTCTCCTTTTGGCTTTTTCCCTTTAGGAAAGCTAGGGTCTCCATGTAATCCTATCTTCCACATCTTCCTCTCTCACACCAATTACCTTCATGTCTTCTTTCACTCCATCCATAAATCTCTTTGGTCTTCCTCTAGGTCTATTGCCTGGCAGGTCCATCCTCAGCATCCTTCTATAGACGTGTTCACTGTCTCTCCTCTGTACATGTCCAAACCGTCTGAGTTGACCATAGGACGAATGGGGATAAATAGTTTCGAAGAATACGTCTTCGAAACTGCAAAGGACTTGGAGCTGGGGGGTTACCTGTCAGCACATTAACCGTGCTACCCGCACAGCCACAGCTACAATGCAATGTAGTTGCAAATCAAAATTGCACAGATACAAATCAGACTGAGTGACAGTTACTTTACAAAGAACGAGGAAAACTGTATTCTTTAGGTCTGCAAAAATAATCGTAGGAAAAGCTTATTCTGCAAGGTTTTGACTCACGAAACATGAAAGCAACTTGTCTTTTTGCTTCAAATATTGCAAGTAAAAATCTTTCGTCCTTTTACAATTCTGCACTAAAAGTGTCAGTTCGTCATACCCAAAAATTAGAAAATGTGAAAAGGCTCAAGGGTAATGAATATGTTCACGAGGCAGTAAGGGTATCTCCTTGCCAGTGTGAGTGTGGAAAAGCCCTTCTTCTTTTCCAGAAACATCCAAAGTGGGTCAGACAGGACAGAACTGACAGCAGTCTACAAGTGCTGCTGCAGCTGTGCCCCTGTGTGTGTGTGTGTGTTTGTGTGTGGGCCAGTCCTTCCTTCATGCTCTGCTTGCTTTGAGCCGAGCTTGACGTGTGTGCGTGCACAAACACCAGAATGACACGACAGAAAATAAGACAAGAAAATGCGCCGAGGGAGTTGTGGAGAGGCCACTTATGGAGGGGGAAAAAAAAATCACACCCTCTCTGTGACAGGCCAATTTATATGTAAAAAGGACCATGGCTGTACAACAGAGCACTTTGAAATCTTGTGGTTCTGATGCACGTTGTTTTCCAAGGAAACCCCCCTGCTGATGCCAAACTGGCACTCTGTTTCCCTAGAAACGGAGAAGTAGAAACATACAGTGCTTCTGTTGTAAAATAAATCAACGTTGATATAACCGGGGAATATCTTACTCCCATCTGTGATCAACAGCTCTTTTGGTTTTAACATTTTGGTCAAAATTTTAAGGCACAACAGTGAAGAAAGTTTAAGAAAAACGACAAAAAGATAATAAAATGGCCAATTAAATCATATTCTCTTTTGGCTTAAGGAAGACAACTTTAACCTCTACATTAAGATATCTGAAAGTTCACAAGTGAGAACCACATCTCATGTATGCAAAGATAAGTCATTTATTGAGGAGAAACCTGGATGGTTTTTCCTCTGAATTTTGCTAACTCATCTCGAAAAATTGCAGGATGAGGGTATAGAGAAGCACGAGGAATCTACTAGGTAGGGATGAGTGCTGGACGAAGTAGAGATGAGTGAGGGACAAAGGAGGTAAAGTTAAAGGCTTAGGTGAGGAAGGTTATAATGAGGAATATGGCATGAAGGAAGAGTTGAAGACTGAAGGAAGAGGATGACAATGAAAGAGGTAGGTTAGGCACAAGAGATGATGAAGATGGAGATGAGGGATGAGGAATAATTGATGAGGGATGAGGGATAAGAGGGATAATGACTGGAGGAGGTAGGGGTGAGGCATGAGCGATGGAGAGAGTTGGGATACAAAATGAGTTATAAATTAGGGAGGATGTAGAGATGAGGGTTAGGATGAGGAATGACAGATGAAGGAGGTAGAGAAGAGGGATGAGGGCAGTAAGGATGATTGACAAAGAATAAAGGAGGTAGGGTGGAGGGATGTGAAAAGATGGACGTACATACTGTATGAAGAATAAAGATGAGGGTGACAGGTGATGAATGGCAGAAGATTGGTTAGGATGTGGGGGAAGATTGAGAGACGACCAGTGAAATAAGGATGAGTTTGAAATGGAGATAGATGAGTGATGAGAATAATAAAGATAAGGAATATGGAAACATGGGGGACAAAAGAGGTAGAAATAAGAAATGCCAAACTTGTAGGAAAATGAAAAAGGAAGGGATGAGGAATAAAGGAGGAATGAATGATGAAGTAAGCAGAGAACAGCAGTGAAGGAGGAAGGAGTGAAAGGGTGAGGGTAGTGTGGAGTTTAAAAGAACACAATGAAAATAGCTAAACAAGGGAGCTAACATAAATAAGTTTCAGGAAATAAGAAGTGTGCTTGTAGACTAACAACTTCATTTTGATTTGTGACAGATATAACCCATCAATCCAAGTTTGGTCTTTCTTAATGTAGTTTTTATGTTTAGATGTATTCCACAAATTTCTGCTGATATTCGTCTTAATCTGCTTGTTGCTTTTGAAGCTCCAAAGATCAAACCTAAAGGGGGAATCTGTGTGTGGGAGATATATAGCGGCTATCCCGCCACAGGGACCACAGCTAGTATCGCATGATTTATAGCCCTGTAGCTTCTCGCATCACACATACGTGCTCTCACACACACAAACACAAAGACTTCACCTATCCAGCCACCATGAACAGTTTTAATTATTACAGATTGCTCTCAAGAATCAATCTTACTCCCCCTCATACACACGCACGCCCACAAACACACACACACATTGCTTTAAAAGCCAAATTCCCTGATCGATCGCACGCTTGCTAACTTTGTGTATTAACACAAAGGGATCTGCTTGAGGGAATCGTATTCTCATTAAAAATCCACGGGAAAACGTCCGTGCAGCCCCAGACTTTTCTGGGGTCTTGCAGAAATGAGGCTGCCGTGTGAAGAATTGCAGACCGAACCTAAACCTGGCATTAAGGTGGTGCTTCGAAGAAATTTCACCGCAGATTTGTTTTACGAGTGCATGTCTCTGTTTCCCTCTCCATATGGGGCTTAGCATCCTGATTACCTGAAGATACTTTGTTTTGCTATTAAGATGTTTTCCATCTCCCCTCCTGGGATGGACACATTTTAAGACGCCAGCAAGCACCAGGCATCATTCAACAGATTGGCCAATTTAAAATGCTATGACGCCACTGAAAAGGTTTTCAGTTGCTCTGAAATACTTTAGTTGTATTTCCTCTTCAATCAGAAAAATATAAAAACTTCCAATTTTGAAGAAGAATATGTTTTGTTGCATTGCGTAACACCATGAACACATTTGATTGGGATTTTATTTAATATGCAATCACAAAGTAGCACATCATTGTGATCCATATTTTCAACATTTCTAACAAAACAAAAAAAAATCAAAAGTGTGGTATGCATCTGTAGTGAGCCGCCCTCAAGTCAATACTTTATTGAACTACAGATAGTCACTGCTTCAAGTCCTCTGGGGTAAATCTCTATCTGAATCTTTGCCCATTATCTTTTCAAAATATACCAACATTAAGTTTGGACGATGATCGGATGGAGGCTGTAAACTGCAGCTTTTAGGTCTCTCAGTTGGATTCAGATCTGGACTTAGACTCCGTCATTAATTTCATATGCTTTGACCAGGATATTTCCAGTGTAGCTCTGGCTTTATGTTCAAGCTCATTGTGCCAGTCCCTTTTTTGAAAGGCTCCAATAGGATTTCCACCCGTCTTTCCATCAGCTCTGACCAGACTCCCTGTCCTTGTCGGAGAAAAGCGCCAACAGCATTGAAGCTGTCACCACAGTGTTTCACAGTGGCGACGACGTGTTCAGGGTCAATTACAATACTGAGTTCTCAACCACACTTATATCTTTGCATGCTGACAGCAAAGGTTGTTATAAGATGAAAGCACCTTCCACAAGTTTGCTCTGCGACCAGCATGGCTGCTTCAAACTCTAAATGTGATTTCCTGTTACCATTTATAATATTCCTTTGTTTTCATGGTCCTGTTTCTTATTTTACTTTATTTTTTTTAAGGGATCTCACTACTCCGCAGCACAGGCAGAACTAAAAGGTTTTGGATTACTCACCTGCTTCCCATCATTCTTTTGAATCAAGTATTCATTTCGGTACACTTCTTTTCATCTCTGTTACAGAAGTTAAACTGCACCAGTTTTCACCAGCTGACTAACTTGTTGACTTCAAGAGGCAGTTCTGGATTTTATTAAGGGGTATCAGACTAAATGAGGTGGACACAACTGCAGTCCAGATTTTCATTTCATTAAAAAAATGAAAACTGTTTCATTTTCTCCGCCATGTTCTCCTTTGAACACATTTTCATTGTTTAGCTGGGCAATTGCATCCTGTATCATCGCAACTCAGGCGGCGCAGCAGGGAATGCGTGAGATATGTACCCAGCATAATCATTTCAGACCTACACAGCAACAAAGAAGCCGGTAGCTTTGCCCTCAGATAGACCCCTTGAGATTTCTTAAGCTCTACGTCTTACACATGCACACACGCATATACATAGCTGCTTGCTGGGAGAGATGGTTTAGCGTTTTAGATGGCGGTGAAGTAGATTTTTTTTTTCTTTTACCTCCCCAGGGCTTTCTGAGAATGAAATCTAGTGTGATGGCTGTCTCTACAGCAAGTGTTCTGTTGAGCATATACAACGCCAGACACATGCAGGTATGCATTTCCACACCGGACTTGTCTCCTCCTGGCTTTCAGCACAGAAACTCCCAAACAACAACCTCACATAAATTGTGAAACCACCAAAAATTACGTGACACATGGAAGCGGCAGCGACTCGGAGCAATCTAACCACGGAAGATACTTATTTACTGTTAATACGAGAGTAATCCCCCGGTTGGGGTTAGCGATGGAAAACAGACACTCTTGCTTCCCAGAGAGGGTGCTGTTGGGTTCATTATGGGAGTCAGACAGCTACATATTAATTCTGATGCCTATAATTGGATGGTCTATCTCTGAGCAGGATGGGGCTTATGAGCCCATAAAGGTAGCTCTAGGATTTGCCAGCAGACAGGAAGAGAGAGAGAGGGAGAAGAACCACATGCTGCTTTTATGGCACACGCTCATTTACTTATGTACAGCCTTACACTGTACTGCAAATGTACTTGTACATTTACTGTGAAGTAATTGTACAATAAACCTTACCGAAACTGAAACATAAATGTACTGTATGACTTGTAAATGTCATGTTATATGCACAAACCTCCATACATTTTCTCGTTATATGATGAGAAAATCAAATAATGACACAGAATTGCAAAGTAGAAGGGAAATCATTTTCACTTTTTGTTCCTTTATACAAATAAAAGTTTATAGTAAAACATTTGTTTTCAGTCTGGTCCTGATTTAACACCAGGCACATTTTGCCAAAACCGCTGCCTGCTGCATTAGTTTTTGCACAATCTCTCAGACTTAATCTAATCTGTTGGAGAGAATAAAGGACCAAGTTATATTTTTCTTGTTTTTTTTCTCCAGATTTTCAACTGGATTTACATCTGCTCTTTGATTCAAACGTTGCTATGCATCTATATGCTTTGATGTTAACCAGTTCTTGATGCATCTTAAGCTTTCGCGTCTTTCCTGAAACTAAAACTGTGACTTAACCGAAGCCTTTCATCAGATTTCACCAACTTCCCATATTGCACATGCATTTGTGTTTTATTTTTGCATAAATCGTGACTATTCTGTCTGTTTCCTCCCTTTTTTTCTCTTCCAGATCCCCAGCTCAAGGGTATAGTGACCAGGTTATATTGCAGGCAGGGATACTACTTGCAAATGAACCCAGATGGCTCTCTTGATGGGACCAAGGATGACAGCAGCAATTCCAGTGAGTACTTTGGAGCAATCTTTTTGCCTCTGGGAATAGAAATTTCAAAAGATGACAGAAAAAATATTGAAGAACACTGAACAGGGAACATTGTTAATCATAATCCAACTGTTTCACGCTTTTAGCATTTTAAACTCCCTTTGGCACAATTCAGCATAACAACGTTGACGTTCAGCATGGCATTATTGTACATTTATCGTTCTGGTGTGGAGATGACACATTCCCTGTCTTCGCCGTCAGTCTCCTGCAATCCTTGGGTCAATATACTTCCTCCATTTTTAGCCTTTGGAACAGATTTCCTCAAAGTGCCACCATGGGATCACACCAATTCATCCTTATCTCTGAGGGACAAAGTAGACCAGGAAACAGCAGATTTAACAGAGAGGAAACTGGTGTTATTATGTTGTTCCTGCACTGCTCCTCTGCTGCTTCAGGCTGGGCGGTTAATTTGATTCCTGGACCTGGTGCTAACGCTGGCTTGACACTCAGCATTGTGTCACTTACCACTGTCAGCAAGAGGGGGTTTGGCACATGTCACATCTGATCAGATAAAGAAAGCTATAGATAGGATTCACAGGGGAGAAACTGTGTTATTATTAGATCTTTGATGTGGAATTAGAACTTGGAAGAATTACAAAACTTCTCCCTCCTATTAATCCTTTGTTTAGGGGTCTTTGAGTTTACCATGACAGGCGGTACACAAACTTAGCCAACTGTGGTTTGGTGATGAACATCCATTCAGCTAGTTTTGGTCTCATACCCACACAAGGTACCAACAGTAAGGGAAATATTAACTTCAGTGTCTTGTCCACATAAAAAAGAAAAAAATCACAGATGAACTTTGTAATTTGTGTAAAATAATTCCTTAAAACACTGGATCATTTTTAGAGATGTGCTTAGAAAAGTGGCGTAAAGCATTACGGTAACTATAGCAAGGCTGTGCAGTCCTCATAATGCTAACTATAGTGCTAACATTATGAACCAGATTAACAGAACATCTAAAAAAGCACAAGTGGTACTTTCATCTAAATGTCTGTATTTATGCATCTGTTTTCCAGCATTGTTTAACCTCATTCCTGTGGGCCTCCGAGTTGTCGCCATTCAGTCAGTGAAGACAGGGTTATACATCGCCATGAACGGGGAGGGCCACCTCTACACATCAGTAAGAACACTATTTTAGTCTAGTCTTTTGTTCATTTTACAGTTTTATTCACAGCAAAGAAAAAAAATGGAACCAAAAGTCAATCTTTATGTTTTTTTCTGGGATCTAACACATTTCATGTTTGCTAATATCTCCTAATTTTGGTTTCTGTTTTCCTGTACTATGTTGCATGTGTTGCATTACCCAAAATAGAAAACAGCTTCAAAAACACCATGGCAGTGGAGGGAATATTTTGTTCGGATTTTGGCGCAGCCTCTTTTTTTTTTTGCTTTATAGTCGGCATTATTGACTATTTCTCTTCAAACTAGGATTCAGTAAGCTTCGCAGCCGGGGGAGTAATAAGACCTCACCCAGCAGAGGTAGAGCTTCTTTGCTTGGCACTTTACTCTGTCCTACAGCAGTCGTACAAATCAATCAGCAGGAAGAACACTGGGAGTAGTGCTCCTCTTTAAGACAGGAGTATCCATCAGAACAACTGTCTCTTCTTCGCTCTGCAGACGTTATGTTCCTAATTCTCAGAGCACAAACCGGTCATGGCCGTCTTATTCCTCATTCATTACTGTAGGGGCTTAAGAGGAGCTCCTTCTTTCAATGTACCACGTACCCCAAAGAAACCCTCTAAAATGCAATCA
This sequence comes from Phalloptychus januarius, assembly GCA_902982915.1. Lineage (NCBI taxonomy): Eukaryota > Metazoa > Chordata > Actinopteri > Cyprinodontiformes > Poeciliidae > Phalloptychus > Phalloptychus januarius. Next base: position 3,358,514 of record CADWAE010000230.1, read on the forward strand.
CTGCTCGATTTAAAGCATGAAATGAAATTCGTTTGAAAAGGATTGACCTAGAATTCTGTGGATTATTCAAGAATTGTGCAACAGGGGTGTTAAATTAATGGATTATGCAATATTTAAAGCTACTATGCTGCTGCACACAAGCAGTAGTTTGATACTAGTGAACAGTTATTACCCTTGTAAATACCAACTAATTCCACATATTGGCAAACATGTGCATCAAATCATTTAAATGTCAACCACTTGGATCTTTTTATTTTTACTTGTACTTGTCAGCGCTATAGTAACTTTGCATGAAGCGTTTCATTTAGTTTTAGTTTTACTCCAATACTTTTGTTGTGTGTGAGGCCAAATTCCCATGACTTTAACAGTTGTGTTTCTTATTAACTTAGAGGCGATCTTGCAGTGAGATATTTATGGCAGCAGACATGCTAGCTTTTATAGTTTGCCCCAAATTTAGTTTCAAGACAGCATCAGCTTCCAAAACTGAATGGATTTTTCAAAATTGTAAATAATTTCCAAAAAACTAACTTCATTTTGTATTTTAAGGAACGGGAGGCTTAGTAGGATGATCACGAGTCGTTTCAAAATGTTTTTTTTAACAAAGTTCACTGACACAGGTTGATAGGTTTTAAAGAATATATGTCCACTAAATGCTTTGTGGTCTAAACTTTGCTCTTTAAACAAAAGTATTTTTTACTGGAACAGTCTTTGATCATTCTGTAACCTTTCATGATTAGCCATCATGAGCCGTTAAGAGGATCTTTATACTTTTCCTAGTTTGAATATTACATTTTCTTGGCCTGTCTCTTCTCCTTGTACATCTTGCACAATTTTTTTTCCCGCTGCTAATGGAGGTAGTGATCAGACATCAACTCTCCTAACCACCCACTAAAAGGTCTCTCTTTTGCTCCCTGGTGTGCAGATTACTCCAGTAATGGCAGCCTGGCAAGATGCTGCTCATCCTCCTCCATTTCCACCTCCTCCGTCTTCCTGCATCCTCCATTCTGCCCTGTAAGCAGGGTTCAACTGCTCTGCCCATTATCAGTCTATCCCGTCACAGGAATAAAGCTGACTGTCGACCTTTTTTCTAGCCATTTGGAGGCATTGGATTTTTGCTCACTCCCGTGTTAAAAACTGACTTGGATGTCTTTGATGGCATGATAATGGAGAATTATCCAGGGACGTTGCCAAAAACACAAATAACATATTTTATAGCAATAAAATAACCTCTCTCCCTGTTTCTTAAAGGGCAGTTCATTTTCACTGTTTGAAATTCAGTTGGCCGGCTTATTCTATTTCAGTATTACATATATTACCAAGTCTTTCCCTTCAGTGATGTGCTTTGATAATGAGTGACACTTGAAGTGAGTCAAAAGGAGAATTCTACTCAAGACCCATTCAAGGCCTCAGCTTGTGCATCATAATCCTTTGTGCAAGGCGCCCAAGGCGCCGAATGAAGCTCAAATGACAGAGATAGCATCAAAGTGACAGTGCAGTCGGGCACAAAGGACACACCACAGAATAAAGGGGAGTTCAATCATCTCACTTCTTTTCAATCTGCTCCCTTTTGTGTCGGAGCCAATAAAGTCCAGGCTAATTTCTTTTCTAGGCTGCTCCCAGGATCAGGCATTTCTTCTGAAATCTAATAAAAGGAGTTATTCCCGCCTTGTTGAATGAGGTAGCTGAGACAGGATGTACAAAAGTCCCTTGATAACTGTAATGTAGCTCGAAATGCAAAAAAGCAGACAACTGTAAATGAGATAAAAAGTAAAAACCTCATTTATTTAGTCATATGAAGACCCTACGAGCTAACAAGGAAGTGGTGGATGTTCTATTTTGCTACACATGATGAAATTGTGGTATTAGAGAATGCAACTCCCTGGTGATAATCTTCTTTTTTTCAGGGCTGCTAATACAGACTCCTGCCATCTCTCTTGTGTAAATGTTCGGCATTTTATGGATGACTGAGTTCTTTAGAACCACTTCCCCATTCCTTCACTCCGCCCCGGTGTCTCACTGCAGGCTTTCTTTATCAGGAGCTTGCACTTGTTAGCGCTACCTTTCATGTTTGTCAAATTGACTCGCCGCATCATTTGAGTGGAATCCTTCAGAGGACCAATTGGGAGAAGTGCAGCGGATGTTAGTTTCACTTGTTAAAGGCTGTTTCAGAGTTAGTGCATGGACGTGGACGACTGAAGGCATCCACATCCTTCTGTGCTCAATTCAGAATCTACGAAGGCTCCAAGGAGCATCATGTGAAAGAATGAACCGATCAGCCACGACGAATAAAAAAACTTTCTGAAGCACAGACTGCTTCCCAAAAAGTAAATAACTCGGTCTTGGACCCTAAAAATCTTGGTCTTGTCTCGGCCTCGATACAGTCTGGTCTTGGTCTTGACTTGGTCTTGGGTTGGGTGGTCTTGACTACAACACTACTGGACAGTATCTCAACGGATGAACCTGACATATGTGGTGTCATTAGCATTAGCCACTGCTGTGGCGTGCAGAAGGACAAAAGACAGGTCATTGGTGAAAATTGAAACTACAAAGGCCCTAAGCAGCCCCGTCCTTCATCTAACTATGGCGTAGAGTTTCTAACAGTATACTTTTTTTTAATTGGAGCATGTCTGCTCTGAACAATTCATTTTCAAAAGTTCTCAGTGTCAGATCCGTGTGGTTTTCCTTAAACACATCTTCCCAATATAAATGTTGAACTTTAGATTTCTGAAAAAAGTTCTACCTGATCTTTTACATACTACAGCAAGTTTTCCCTTTGGTACTTTTGGGTTTTTTTTAATTTACAGCCCCAAAAGTACCAAGTTGTCCAACTGATACTCACAAGTTTTTACATTTAGATGTTTACCTAAGCTATTAATAGTCATCCATCCATTTTCTATACACCCTGTAACTGTATAAATGCATTGCATAGATGCAGCATAGAAGATAGGCTGTGACTAGCAACAGTCATGTTGAGGCTTAGTGGGTTGCCTCATTATTTTTAAAGTGTTGCTCTCTTCAATGCAATGTCAGGAAGTGAAGTGTTCATAAGGGCACGAAGAATCGCTTCATGTTTTAATGAATAAGTAGGCTGAAGGAAGCCATCAAAGCTTAGCCCTGGAAATGCAGTTCAGGACTGAGATGAGACAAGCACATAAATAACTGGTCGTTCTGTCATTTAACATAATTTTTTGTGTTAATGCATTTATATTTTTTCACATAAAAATGGCTTTGTGGGATTCTTTTGCTAGTATCCAGTCAAATCTTTCACGTTTTTGTAAAATCCTATCAATTCAGGAGAGTGTTGTGTTCAACATCAGTTACCCTGATGTTTTACTTGACTGCAGATACCCTCCTTCAAACAGGGAGTCCCCTCCTCACTGTGTTTGACTTTACCAGAGGGAATTGGGCCACCCTGAACTATAAATCATGATACATGACACTGCTAATACGTCCTCCATCTCTTTCCAGGTCAATAGCTTAACGTCTATTAATGTCAGTTCTCTAAACCTCTCTGCTATTCCCCAGGTTATTCTGGGCAAATTAAGAGTTGGAGAGTGCAGCTGCTTTCTGAGTCACTGGTTTACATGACGCATATTTATTATCGACTGCATGAATGAGTCATTTTACGGATATTTCTTAGATAAATCTTTTGATAACTGGATGGATTTTTACATGGTGTGACTAGTATGTAGTTGTGCTGATGTTAGTAGATTTAAAAACACAATCAGCATCAGAGTCTGTCACAATTTGGAAAAACATTAAAACCATAAGATATTATACTTAAAGAATGAAATTTTTAATTTTGATATTTAAAAAGATTAAATCAATTACTGTAACTTGTGCGTCAGCACACTTGCACTTTTAAATTGAGCTTTTACACTGAAGTAACATTTCTGATAATGGGTAAGTTTGATTTTTAGAATAGTGATTGTTTTTGACAGGCTTAATCCAGTGTTGAGTTTCTACCAAACTGTTGGATTTTAATTATTTTTCATTATCAAATTTAATGTCGTCACAGACCTATGTGGAGGACAGCTGTGTTTGGAGCTGTGGATGCTAAGATGGAGTCTCTGTCTACAATTTTAAGCCTATATTGCTGATCCCTAATGGATTAGCATAAATCTGTAGATGTTTTTTTGTATGAGCTAAATGCTGAAACAGAGGTCAACACAACATTGAGTGGGTCACAGAGATTTGGAGACTATATACCAATTGCAACATCTGGCTATAATTAAATAACATCACTGTATGGCCCAGTGCATTCCCATGATCCTATTTGACATTTATTGCAGACTTGTTACTGTTAATGTAATTCAGCAGTTTGGGTAAAACTGCTGAACTCCAGAGTTCTACTCTTGAGTTGCTTTGCAGAAACTCACTGACAATACATCAAGCTCATAACATGAATTGTTTAGTTCAAAATAACACTGAAGCATACGGGACGGGACATGCAACACTGAAACAGAGCAAAGGAGGTTATGCTTCGTTTTTTATTTAGTAATGGTTTGTTCAGACGTTACTGATTTCAAGACTGAAGATCTGTTAAAATTCATAACGATATGGTTGTAACAATAATCACAGCTCCGAAATTAATTTCAAATGTTAGTCTGACCACCAAAGATCCAACGAAGTAAACACTGACTAAAAGACTTATACTTGGAGATGACAATCACTTATTGGGACGCTGTCAAAGTAATGGCACGGTCTCTTTGCAAGCTTAGTACCCAAAGTTAACCAGGGAGATCAGCAGCCGCGAATGGATCTGTTAGCTGCACCTACACTTGTTTGATTTTATTATTTTCCCCCTATGTATTGTATAACTATTGAGAGTTGAGAACTGAATATAAATTAGCGGTGAGTTCTACTTTTAACAAGAGTGTCACATCCTTGAACCAAATCCACTTTTATTATGTTCTAAATAAACACACAAAAAAAGAAAATAAGCCGAAATAGATCCAGATGCTTTTACCCTTTCAATAGGTATATTGTAAATCTGCTCCAACCATCTGTTATGTCTGCATAAGGTAAAGTGTAGTGATATATAACAATATCTTAGAGTAGTTTACAATTTTTTTTTATTTGAACAGCAGTCTCTGCTTTTAAGGGCCATCGTTGCATAGATTTAGAAACTCGTCTCCTAGCAGTTCTGAGAGATTGTTCCAGATTAAATGAACCTCCCAGAATTTCCTCCTCTGATCCTTTCGTAGAAGCATGCTCCAGCTGTCTTTTTCAACCCTCTGAATGGCGGGCTTCTAACAATGCTGGAAATTAGCCAAGTATTGATCCATCGGCAACCGTTCAAACCGAATCGCCCTCATCCAACTGAAACAATCCTTTAAAATGGGGTGCTCAAAAACACACAGGTAGTTTCAAGATGCTGCAAGAAGGCTATGGGAAATCCATGAAATTTATGCTGCAGACAGTTAATGAAAAAGCAGGAGCCTGAGCAAAACATAAATAGTGCACTGACTATTAGAGGGGAAGAAGAAAACGGAGGCAGAGAGAGAGAGACCTCTAAGGTGTGTTTGGCAGGGAAAGCCCTGCTGTGGTTATTATAATCAGTGAAGCATGCAGGCGATCTCTTCTTGTTGCCCCCATTTGTCTCTCATTATTTATTCTAAAATCAGTCTCGATCATGTAATTAATTTTTGTACCATGGCAGCGTAATTCAAGTCTGGCATCAAAGGCCCTGAGCTACAACCGACGAGCTGTGGAAAAGACCCTAATACTTTTAATGATATTATCTACTTCTACATCAGTCATCTCTGGATATGCTAATATCATGAAGAGAATCCTACTTCATTAAATGGGCTGTGTTGTGGCTTTCCACAACACAGCCCATTCACCTGTGTCACCTGGATCTTTGTCACAACACTAAATAACTTTTTCATTATTTCAGCAATCTGTCACTGATTACTAGCTACGGCTTATCGGGTACGTCAACCATTTAACTCGCTGGTACTTTTTTACTTTTTTTACAGGCTGTTCCAATGAGTGACATAGGAATCACAAAAATGATCTCAGCGCCTTTATTTCGTACCCGACTTCTATAAACATGGCTTAAATTAAAGCTGAGAAAGTTTCTATGAGAGGACTAAGCAAATTGCTCTTTTATATTGGTGAATAATTGCATAATTGCTGCTGTTCATTTTATTAGTTTGGCAAAATGTAACAAACCATGAGTCATATACTTTATATATGTTATGTAATCCTATTTGATGATTAAATGCTCAAACAAGCAAGACAATTAGTCCCGTTTTTGTCATTTATTAAAAGTTAAAAAATTACGGCAGCCAGACAACAATCGGGGATTTAAGCTGATAAACAGTAGAACAACCTTAAACCATTTATATTCTGCTTTTCTTCGCTTTCTGTGTGTAGACCCATTGCCATGACAACATAGTCTGTCGACTGTACCATTCAAGAGACTGTGAATGTACCATTGTGGAATATATATACATATATATATAAATATATATACTATTGTACATCATTATTTTCATATAATTTCTGGGTTGTTAAGTTTGATGTCAAGTATTTTTAAATGCTTCCTGCAGGTTCGTTCTACCTTTGTTAATTCATTATGATACCAATCTATTATAAGTTAGTTAATGCTCATACGAAATAAAAATGATTACATATCCCAGGCTTGATAATTCATGTGGAACATTATTTCATTCATATGCATTAAACTTATGTGTAAATGTTTATGAGAGGCTAAAAAAGTAATGTATCCCTTTTTTGCGTCTTTTAGTTTCACACTTCTTTAGTATCAATAAACCTGTGGGCAAGAAATCAACTTTCCGAAGAGTTGTGATGTTAGGAGTTTAGCTGACTGTGTAGTTGCATTTCCACATGGTGAAGGAAGTACATAGACATTTTTAGCCACAGTTCTGCTTTCATGCTTGAGAAATAATGCTGACCTGCATTTTGTATTTTTTTTACTGGTATTTTCAGTGTTAATCTTTTGATAATGAGTCCCAACTCTGCCATCACCTTGCATTTACCTCCCTCTACACGTTTCTCAACCACATTGAAGCTCAATTTTCACGACACCAAGACTTATTTTTACATTTAGTCAGAAGAAACTTGGCTATTTTAAACTATTACCCTTCGCCAATCTGCCGGGGTTTTGAATATCTTTGGCGATAAAGGTACAATGCAAGATAAAGGTACAATGGTCATAGAGTGGTCTCTATGACCACTCTAAGTTCTTTGTTTTGTCCTTGCTTTTTGTTCATGATGTTGAAAGAACAGAATTCCAATCGAGGCAGATGAGAAATTATTCTTGATGTTTTAATACGTTTGTTTTTCATGACTAAATTTTCAGGTAAATATGATGAAAGATCATTTCATTGTTTTGGAACAGCTTCAGTTCAAAAGTCCAATAATCCACCTTGAGTGACCATTGGCCAGTGTTTGCAATCCATCCAACAGAACAGAATGCTGGACATTTTAGAATTGGTCCAGCACTCGATTATCTACAGAAACATTTAGTCATATGTTATGTTGCGTTTCTAATCTGTACTGATGCTTTATGGTTGATAGTACCCAAAAGGAAAGCTAAAAATAAAAATCTAGAGAATCCAGATGGAAAATAAATAAAATGTTTCAAAGGAAAACCTATGCTTGAATTGCAAGCACTTGTCGACCCTCAAAATTGCAAACTCATGTTTGTTTTCATGGAAGGCACCCTAGAGGACATGTTGGTATATAAATACAGATGGCATTGATACTACTTCTCTGTGAATGCTCATTGCAGTAGTTATCAGAGCAAACATGGCTAGCCTGTTCGTCGAATTAATGACCCCAGTTCTGGCCTAATTGGTTTCCCAGTGTGTAAATGTCAAGCATCATGCAAATACAAATGGCGCACTTGTGCTTGTTGCCTCAAGAGCCGTGTTGTGTGCAAATGAGAGCGGAGGGTTGAGGACCGGAACAGGAGCTTGGGACTAAACAATATTTATCTTTTGCAAACTAAACAGAGAGTGCATGCTATTGCATCAGTTATATAGGTAGCCTTCATCTTATATTGGTATGCTCTTTAAATCTACAATTTGACTAACCTCATCAAATATTCAAATATGTTACACTCAAAATAAAGTGCATCTACGAAACATTACCTTTATTAGGAGCCAGACTAAATAGAGAAAAAATACTGAATTTTATGTTTAGTTCACTATATATACATATAAATTAGAGCAGTATTCAAACTAATAGGTGTTAAATATTCAGCAGTCTTCATGAGAGAATCACCCACAGGTGTGTTGTTAGCAGTTAGCAAGCCATGCCCTTCAGCAAAAAAGGGGCGTGGCCTGCCCTCCATAAAAGGATTTACACTGACTCAAAACATTCTCACACAGCAGGATCAAAAGAAATGAAGCATATTGTAAAACTGAAAGAAGGATATTGAAATAGTAGGGTCACAAATGTATTCATAAAAGTAATTACCGCTTTCCTTCACAGTCCTGACTTTATAGGAACTGAGTTTGGAAATATAACTCATGTCCAATTTCTTCCCAGTGGATGTGTACGACACAGCATGTGAGAAATAGACGAAGGCTTTTACTGTGACAGAAAAGCCCTCAGTGATCAACTTGCCTGTCGGCGTAACGGGCAGGTTTTGTGCAGTTTTCGTCTATGAAATGAAAGAAAAAGATCAATACAATGAGAATTGTTAGAGGACGGCTTTAAGTCATGAAAACTAATTCCCTTAAAACATGGCTAAACCTGCCTCGAACTGTGTGTGTCGATGAAACAACAGGAATCATGATCAAGTTTGTTTGTACAAAGGTCAAACAACTCTCACGAGTCCAGCTTCACAGTGTGCACAAGTCCAGTGGTCTGTTCTTTTCATCTTTGCTGCACCACATTGTGCTTACATACTGAAGTCAATGCAGCAAAATGTGGTGCAACAAAGTAAAGTAATTAATAAGCTATTTGAAGGGGGGAAAGCGCAAATTACTCCCAGAATGTATTTTGCTTCTCATCGTAAATTAAGCACCAGCTATAAGTCTATTTAGGCTTGTTTATGCTGGAGTACAACATGTTTCCCAGTGCAAAGCAAGAGAAGAATACAAGTAGTAGCTGAATAAGCTAAACCAAAATAATAGGTACTTTTTGCTGTTTACTCTTCGTTTGGAAAGGAGAATATGATGGGGATGGAAAAGTAATGATTTTTAACCATTAACACATCTAAACATTTTTATATTGACACAAATGAATCATCACAAATGAATCATATTGAAATCAATATGTCAATTAGAGCAATACCCCTGCACCTCCATCACTCCACTGTCTCTCTACATCGTTTATTCAGAACTGTTTAAAGTCAGTGCTATGGCATTTCAGAATGAAGCTCTCTAAGGTATTGATTGACAGGATTTGGCTTCTTGCTGAACTCTTGATGGGCAGGCCAGTTGGTTTCGTGGTTTCTTTCTGGCTGACTGGTTGACTCACTTAGCCTTTCAACAAGAGACAGTGTGTTGGGGAATCCTCGGCTGTCATCCGCAGATGCACGGGATGAGGACTCTTGCAGCTTGTCAGAGAGGCTTCAGGATAGATTTATGTTGTGAAATGGTCCCTCTGCAGTGAAACTTTTAGAAATATCAAAGCAAAAAGTTTTTTTTACAATACAGGAAAGCAGAAGGCTTAAAAAAAGCTAAAAAAAAATCTAGTTTTTCTGATCAAGCTATTGCAGAGAGTTATGTAATGGTGCTGTTTTTACATCAAATTTTGTGGACATCAGTTATTATGCACACGCCACAATGTCTATGTACTGATTAAGCATTTAGTTTTGCCACTTGTTTTAGTTAGGCCCGATTAGATCTTGGTCCTAACGTGTAGAACGTCTGTGTTTAATTTTGTGTTTTTGAAAGGAAAGCATTTTTTTAAAGGTTTCAAGGTGCAAAAGTTTTCAATACTGTACCCTCAGTGCAGAACGGCTCTGCTCATTCTGCATGTAAATATGTGACTTATATATAGGCACTCCAGTTCCCTTCCACATTCTAAATTTATGCTGCCTTATTTTTTCTCTCAAAGTTGCCCCTTGGTATTAGCAGCAGTAACCTGTGTTCATATTAGTATGGAATAGATTTCTGTGTCGTTTTGTGACTCTTCTAAAAATATTGCAGATTATTTTTTTGTGTGTTTCTAGCATGCAAGGGGACAAATATTTTCTTTACACAAATATGTTTATTAATTATTGATATTATTATTTAAATTTCTAAACAATAACTATTAATGCCCACAATGTCTGCCCAGTGGCGCAGTTGGTAGAGCTGTTGCCTTGCAGCAAGAAGGTTCTGGGTTCGATTCCCGGCCCCGGTCTTTCTGCATGGAGTTTGCATGTTCTCCCTGTGCATGCGTAGGTTCTCTCCGGGTACTCCGGCTTCCTCCCACAGTCCAAAAACATGACTGTCAGGTTAATGGGTCTCTCTAAATTGTCCCTAAGTGTGAGTGTGTGTATGCATGTTTGCTTGTCCTGTCTGACTCTGTGTTGTACTGCGACAGACTGGCGACCGCTCCAAGGTGTATTCCGCCTCTCGCCTGAAACGATAGCTGGAGATAGGCACCAGCAACCCTCCCAACCCCAGTAAGGGACAGGGGTGTAGGAAGATGGATGGATGCCCACAATGTTCTTCACAAAAAAGAAAACGTTACTGCGAGTTTTACATATTTTGCATTTCAGATATATACTTTAATATAATTCCAGTAATTATGGTTCACTAAAAATCAGCCCCTGTATTTGATATCAAAATTGAGAAACTCTGGTGACAAAATGCAAAAAAAGGAAACCGAACAGTTCAACACAGAACTAGCTCTCTAAGTGCAGCCTTAAAAAGTTCTGCTTTCTTATAGCTTACACTTCCAGTATAAAAGATAGAGCACATGGGCTTACTGTCCTGTTGTGTTCAACGCATGTTGTGTTATCCTAAATTATTTTCTTATTCTTTCTCGTACATGAACATAGTACCACATGGGAGAAACACAACACAAGACCTACACCTTATAGGTTGTGTCCACTACTTTTGTTTTTTGTTTTAGGCTTCCTTTTTTTGGACACTGGACCAACTGTTCAAACAGACAGGCCTTTTTGACATTTTCTAAAGACAGACCTTTCTTCTTCTTCTGAATAACAAGCCCAAGAAGTTAAAATAACCTTTCGCATGGCACAGTTATGAAAGGGGTTGTCAAGCACTTCCAGGCATTGTTGGGTATCTCACTGTGCGTTCCTTTGTGTTTGGACCACGGTGGTGAAGGACCGTCCTCCATGTAGTCACAGGCAGACTCCGGGGTAAGCATGAGGGCTGCTCTTTCTTGGACGTAACAGATGTTGCAGGAAATTCATGCTGTGCAAGCCAATAATCAAGTGCCACACCTCAGTCCTCTGTGGTCAGCTCAGACTCTTGAGGTCTGAGGCACAGCCTACGGAAACCTTGAGCCAAATTATGTTTGTTCTTTCTCCAATTCTGTTGGGACGATCTCCTTAGATTTTGTCTTATTTGCCGGGTCATCTTTAGAGACTTCAAAAGGCGACACAAAGCTGGTAGCAGGAAACAAACCTCTCTCCTCATTGGACTTCAGCTGTATACGTGCCACTAGAGAAAAGTACATCAGTGAGTTATGACATTTATTCACAAATGTAGACAGACAAACCTCTTCCACTTTGCACACTAGGATGTAACTTCATTCACTCGTCCCCACACGTTTTCAGGAATAAACATGCTACAGGTGGCAGTAAATTATTCTTTCCATGTGTTGGCATTGTGACATTGGTTGCATGTAGAGCCAGTGCATCTCTCAGTTGTTCCTGATTTCACAAAACACCATTTTCAGTGTAAGGCGGCACCCTGGATCCGCTCTGAGTTAATTTGGAAATAATAGCATGTGATGCCAACGGGCAGAGGTGTTGCAATTGGTGCTTACAACACCCTCGCATCCAGTTCAATGCGTCAGTCGTAAACCTGGCTTAATCTGTCTTTGCTTTCACTGTTACTGGTGCAGAAATAATCATATTTTAAAGAAACAAACTTTGTTGGTGGAGTGGGGGCAAGTAAAGCTCGGCGACCTGCCAGGCTTGTGTTACACTGGATGTATATTTCATGTATATTTCTCACAAATGGTAATATGGCCATCATGCTGCTTCACCAACATCCAAAATGTAAAGGGACAGCTAAGTGGAACAAAAAAAAGTACAGTTAAAGATGTGTCCTTCCTGCTGAATCTGAGATTTGATAAAAACAACCTTTGCAGAAAAAATGACTAACAGAGTAATAGATTTTTTTAAAAATGGCGAAAAAACAAAAGCAGTTATATGCTTCAGCATTTGATGGCATGATATTTATGGAGATCAACTAAGGTATTACATTTCTTTTGGTAACATCACAAATAAATCCCTGCCATGTTCCCAGACCCCTGTGAATCCTTTTGGCCCCTCCTGAATCACGCAGGTTCCACACTTAGCATCGGTTAAACAATGTAAAATCTAAACGCTCCTGCACTGGTGATAAGACGTGGCGCTTCCACCCAATTTTGCACCAAACCTAGAACCGTATTTGCTCTGTTGCATTTTAGCCGTGTGCACATAACCTCCGCTGTGCCTTTCCACCCACTCGGTGCCAAGGTGTCACGAAAGATGAAAGAGCAAACAATGCAGGTGTGCCAGGCAAAATTGCACCTGTTTTACCTCTGACTCTGCTGCTATGAAAATAGAACCTTTTATCCCTGAGCAAAATAAGGGATTTATTTGTGGTTGTAATGACAGTTTTTCCATTTTATTTATTTTTTATTTTTTGCTTTAATGCGCTTCAGCTCCTGCTCATAGGACACAACTATTGGTTGGCTATGATAAAGCTCTTCCAGTGACATTGCTATATATGTCACATTGTACAGTTACTACAAAGACTTTACAGCTGCATATCGGTTAAAACTTCAGATATATGGAGTTTCAAACTCACAGAAGTGCTCAGAAAATAATGAAGACACATTCTTCTGTACACGGATGTACAGTTTATCATTGGTTACAGTTAGAGTGTTGCACGAACTTGCATTGGGGATTGCTTATGTCAAAGTTAGATGTTACTTTGAAGGTGATCTAGTGGCATACAATTTCATTCAGGGGTGCTGATGTTGCTGATGCTCCCACAGTTATTGGGAGGCCTATTCTTTTTTAGTGCTAAGAATAAAGCCAAAACTTAACTCAATACATATTAGGACATACGTCCTGATCAGGCTTGTCTTATTAATAGTACCTTTCGAAAATAACCTTTTAGCAGGTTTTGAACGTACTACAAGATATAAATATGTTAAAACAGGAAGTAATCTAATTAATCTATATAATGTTTTTATGTTTTGATTTATGGTGATGTAGTGGCCTCATATTCACAATTCAGTCATATTTTTTGTGAATAATTATCACATCGTTGCCTTTGATTGTCTGATTTTATGAAGTGCTAAAAACATCAACAATATGCGATTCTGCACAATCAAAATGTTATTAAACATTTCAAAAGTAGAGTAAGTAATTTCTGTGTAAACCAAATGAATCCCTGTCAGTGCAAACTTTGTACTTTTCAATTATGTGATTCTGGCTCCACAGCTGTCCCTCAGTAACAACATCTGTTCGATGAGAAAAACTCCATAAGGGAGCGAATACGTTTCCACAGCTCTGCAAGTTTTCTGTGGACAGACACTGACTGTCTTTCTTGCTGTGCCTTCCTTTGTGTGTGCTTAAATCGGCAAGAGTGTGCCCAGACCGTGTGGGCGTTCGTGCTGCCTGTCTAAAACATCCGTAGGAGCTTGTTGCACTATCGACTAGTGGCTTATTTGACAAAACATGACAAGCCAATCTAACCAAAAATCTATCAGTCTTGACACCAATCTGCCACCAGTTTAAAGATCAACACTTGCAAAGTGGACAAAACGCCCACACTTGACACTTTGCTCACGCAGGAGTTGAGTAGTGACACTGTTTTTGCTTGCCGGAATGTTTTCCTTCAGCGCTGTATTTCTTTTTTGGCATGTGCAATGTTGTGCAGTGATTTATGCCAGATCTCTTTAGGGAGCAGATGTGTATTTGCACTGCACTGTACATCGTATGTCATTTGTATCTTCCCTTTGATATCAGCTTACTGTTTCCCTATAACAACCATTTGGAAAATGAATAATTCTTTGCCGTCTATTTTCTTTAGCGCCATTGAATTGTTTCGATTCAACCTGCAGGGTGCTTCACGCCGACATCAACCTCAATATTTATTGGTCGTTAGATGTTACAGGATCATCTTTTTTTTATCTGAAGCGCTTCTTGAGAAAAGATTCGAGGGTGAGTGATGGGTTTGTTATGAGCCAGGGGAGCTGTACTGGTTCAGTGTTAATGGGTCTTTGCCTTTGGGCAAACTTTTCTGAAAGAGTAAGTGCTTCTAGAGTATGTATATTTGAAAACTGTTACTGTTTTTTGTTCATGTTAAAAAAAAGCTTTAAAAGTATTTTAAGTAAAGTTTTTGGTCTTTTGTGTTGTGCAGTGACTTGCTGCTTATGGTAACTAAACGCACAGTTTCATCTGCTGTTAAAACAATTTGTGCTTTGAAAGTGTTGATTAGCTTCTGGCTATACTCCAAAACACACTTTAGCATATTTTAGCTGTTTTCGCTGAACATAAACCAATTAATCTCATTAGTTATCATAATTCTAATTAGTCTCCTAACTAATCAGCACTAATAGCAGATATACCTTCCATTGAGTTAATAATTTCAATCATAATGTATAAGGTCTCATCTGTTTTAGATTAAGATTTATTTCAGGAATCATCATAGAAAATCTGCCCCTTTGCTGATATATAAAACATTTAATAACTACTTGCTACAAAACAAAACAAACAAAAATATATATACTGTATATACCTCTAGACTAGAGGGGGATGTATTGGGGAAAGAATAAAGCTCCTTTCCGTAGGAATCAAACTGGATGAATAAATGAATATCATGGGTTTGATCAAGTCAAAGATGGATCGAGTTTTATTTTGTCTGTAAAAACAAAACCAGGACCAGAAAAACTGCTAAAATCTTGTCAGGTTCTGTTGACCTTTTTATTGAGTACAACTGCACCCCTAGAAAGCTACTTACTCATATCATATTTCTTAAGAACAGTCAATACTTTATATTACTCAGTTTTTAGAAATAATACGAGTACTTTTTGCTTCCCTGTTTTTAAAAAAAGCACTTATTTAGTTTTATTCAATTTTGCTTAAAATACACAAAGGTGTCATTATTTAAGGCGACTATGTTGTGTGAATCCCCTACCATTTCACCCAAACAAACAGCAGTATATATGTCTTTTTCTCATTTTTAAATAACATCTGTTTCTAACCATGCCATATGGGTTTAGATCAGACATTATTCAAAACAAAAAGCCTTACTTTAGGCTTTGTTCAAAAATAATTTTCCCTTATTCGGCGACCATTCCTCCTTCTCGGAGTTGAGGAATCAGAGAGGTTCTGCTGAGCCTCCCGTTGTCTGCACTCTCTGTCTACGTGACTTTTATACATATGAGAGTGGGGTAGCGTTGTCGATGTCGCCCAACTCTCTGCAGGTTGACCTTTTTTTTCTATGGATTAATAGGTTTCATGCTTGCAGCATGAATAAACAATTTCTTGGTTCTCTCAGTATGAGCAGACTCTTTGCGTATTGTTACACCTCCCCCTCCTCATGTGAGCCTCCGCTCATCTACATTTTTATCTGTTCTAATTTTCATTTACAGTTATGTATGTCAACATTTCTTGCGGCTTGAACCTCTTAAATGACTGTTTTGTAAAAGCACACTTTCTTTTTTTTTTGTTATAGATCCTTTTCAATTGTATCTGGCTTCTATTTTTTCCCAGATTTTTATTAAGGTTTATTTTTTTCCCAAAGAGCTCTTTCCCTGGTCAATCTGCCCCAATTTGCTTTAAAAAATGAAATAAAAAAATAAATAAAAAAATGCAAGTCCTCGTGGTTTGCTGCGACTGCTCTTTATTGCCGTCTCTGTCTTTTTGCTGTGCTGATTATGAAGGGCTGAGCAGTTTTGGCCCTCGCGCTGTCTGTGGCCAAGGTCAATTATGGCCCTTCCATTCAGAGCATGGCCAATCACATGCTAAGGAGCCACTGATGTGGAGCGCCAGGCGGGGGAGATTGAACGGGTAGAAAATCAACCACTTGGTGCCTCAGAAATGATTCGATTTTCCACTGGTGTGAAAGTGTGTGCTGTGTCTGAGTCTCCTTCACTTTGTTTTCCTTCAATGTCACCCATATTTTCCCAAAGTACTAGTCGGGAGAATTAGTCGGGAGACAGTTCTGAACGTAAGGCGAGTAAAGCTTTGTTTCCCTTTTTAGGTCCGAGTGCTTGTGACATTTTTTATTGAACAGTAAAATTAAAGCTGAGAGACATGAAATAGGCACAAAATGTAATTTCATTACCTACAAGAAAGTCATGAATGAAACCAGAAACTGCCTTTTTCTTTGTGTGTTTTCCAGAAATGATCTTTTTTGTGTAAAAACATAGTGGAGATTTCCATTAGCAGTACTTTGTAGCCTTTGTTTGTTATTACAGAGAAAGACAGAAACAGTGTAGAACTATTAAAAATTGTAAGTAAATTTCTTTGCATTAGAAAAGCATGTGGGTTTTCTAGGTGTAGTTCATGACACTCCTAAAAATTTCTTAATTAACGTTAATTAAAGTTAGACTTTTTGGATAGAGCATTCTTCCAAATCTCTATTCTAACACTGGCCACCATCATGTAAAAACATGCAATTAGCAAGAGTTCAGGTTTTTACCTCTTGCACATAAAAGAGAAAGAATATGTCATATTTCATAAATGTACAGAGGATAAATCAAATACAAAATGATGAACCTTTGTTTTGAATCAAACATGCACCTTTTCTAGTTTTGTAAAAGTGCTGAAAGATATTATATGAAAATACATGTTTTCATGTATCATCGTGTCCAAGGAGCATAACTGTAGGGGTAGAAGAGGTTTATTTGGGTTCATTTTTCCATGTCATTGTTGTTGACAAAACCTTTTCTACTTTTTTGAAGAACAGCAGAAAAATGTAACAAATGCGTTTTACTCTGTCTTCATGCCAGACAGCTTCTACAGACGAGTTGCCCATCTTTATGGCAACAGCTCAAACCAGTTCTTCATGATAATTTGCTGAAAGAAAAAAAAAAAAGTCAGTCTCTTGGCTGCAATGCCCAGGTATCCTTGAGTTCTGGGTGCTAATGTGATAAAATGAGGGAAAAATGTCAGAAGGAAAAGGAAATGTGTTTGCGGCAACACAATGAGCGTGATAAAAGCCTTCGACACGCCACTGACACGCTTAAAACATCAGCGGTAAACAATGCATCTGACATCGGCTGCCTTCGCCGCTCTGAGCTACAAATGAAGCTGATTACAGTGGCCTTCTCGTTCCACAAACAAACCACCTCCGCATGTTCAGCCTACATAAACAAAGAAGAAGAAAAAAAGAAGCAACTTGTGCTTATGTGAAGGCATTTGATTAGCAACAATTATGGCATTGGCACCGGCTTGTATGATTACTTCTACTCAGGGCTGTTTTGTGTGTGTTACATAAGCAATCACCGCCGTGCTGAACCTGGCTGCCGCCTGAATGATGTGGCCTATTACAGAAACCTAGATGGCGTTTCAGCTCACCTTATCAGGGAAAATGTCAGTGTTTAACAATTTCAAGTAAATCCCGAAACCACAACGGTGAAAGTCGTTTTATTTGCTTTGTTTTGTGGTTTGTTGAGCATGAACAGGGCCATCATTTTAGATCAGCTTTTATTTGGTTCCGGGAATGCACCTTTGCTTATGATAAGTGCAAGCAGCTCATTGTTTTAAAAATAAACACATCCTCCATTATACATTATTTATAAAGTCTTGCGGAATAATTCATACCACATACAGTTCACATTTTTTCACCTGAACCATTTTTGGGGATTTACGTGAAAGACCTGCACAAAGAAATGTGTAATTGTGGAGTGAAGAAGGTTACGCGGTTGTCATTTTGTTGAACAAATGAAAGCTAGAAAGTGTGCCGCACGGTTTGCATTCAGCCCACTCACTTCAATTTTTGTAGAGCCACGTTTATCTGCAAGTGTTTTGGGATATTTCTCTACCCGGCTTGTTAGTCTAGAGACTAATGTTTTGTCATTCTTGTTTGTGATCTAGATTATGCACAGTGAGACAGGTTTCTCCTTTGGCTTTCAGTCTAACCTTTTCCTGGGCCACTCAAACTCATAAATGTCATTTATCTAAACCATTCCACTGTCGCTGTGGCTGTCCTGCAGTAAGGTAGACGTCTGTGCCTGTCTTCAACTTTTCCACTCTCTAGCAAGTTTTTTTTATCTGGATGATCCTCCATCTTCCAGTCAGCAGCTTTATTCCCATCAAAGTGACTAAATACAAATTCATGGTACACTTGTCAGATTTCTTAACAATTATAGAGCATTTTTTATAGTCATGCTTCATTTTCCTAACACTTTAAAATTGTACAGAATCGCAATAGAATACATTCAAGTCTTTAGGCATAATGTGATACAATTTGAACATATTCTAGGGGTGTGTATAATTTTGCAAAACAAGATCAATTCTGTAAATAAAACTCATTCGCTTGCCTCGGCTTATTTGAACACTTCTCGCATATTTTCAAAGCTATTTTAAGCTACTATTTAACATTTGTAGCTGAAATATCCTCATCTTGCAGTCATATGAGGCTCAGTTTTTAATACTTCAGCCATCAAAGTGAATCTATTGTTTTGTCGAGGGCTCTGCGCTCTGCTTTAAGAACCACATCATTAGTCCCGTTTCTAATCCCAACATTTACAACCAGAATAGTGGGATCGTATATCTCTGGTGCAATAGAATCACCCAGCAGACAGAACAAAGTCTGGATGTTTATCACCCCACATGCAACAAATCACCGCTCTGACCCTTCAGTCTCTGCTGTAACTGCTTTGACTGTTTTCAGCTGGAACTGAACACGCTCCTCCTCTGGAGCTTTCCGACATGTCAGCTGTTGCTGTCGGGGCGCATTATGTGTTTCAGCCCTCCACTCAGAGATGCCCACAAGTCTTCAACCAAGGATACAGAGGACACTCAAAATACAGCTGGGCGCTCCCTGGGTTCATTAATGTCACCAGAGATGTGTCTCTGCTTCTTCTTGCTCAGCTCTTCTGTCAGCCAAGTGTTGCCTGGAGAAGCAGCTCTGACAGGAGCAATTAGATGATAATTATGAGAGCGTGTGTCCTGAGTTCAAAACTGGTCGTAAACAGCAAAATGTGCTGCTGTTTGACATTTTTAAAGACAAAGTGTGTGTTATTATTATTTTTTTTTTACTTTCTGCCATACCAGTGAAAGGGCTATGTCTTCTAGATACTTAGACACAGTCTCATATCGTGAATAACTTGCAACCGTTTAATGGTTACAAGTTAAGTTGAGTGTTCACCGTCAGTTTTTGAGAAACTCACTGAAATTGTTTGCCCTTAATGCTGCTATTGCACTTTGAATAGATATTCACTGACCCTTCTTTCATTGTCAGTGGCTTCTCTATAGATAAAGTCAATTTTCTCAATTTTGCCTTTCAGTAGACTAAAAATTTGAAGTTATAAATAAAATTGTGTTAAACATCCTAAGGATTTGGCCAAAAATATTGCTTAACTCGCTGAAAATGCCAACAGCAGAGTTGAAAGGTGACTCATGTCAGTGCAGCTAACCAATCAGAACAGCTTAGATAGCCTAGAACAGCAAGCATAGCCAAGACAATCTAATAGCCATTAATCTTACTTTTTTATTTGAAACTTCACATTTAAAAGGGATGTTCCATATATATATATATATATATATATATATATATATATATATATATATATATATATATATATATATATATATATACATATATATATTGCCTTGAATAGTTTTCTGACGTTTAGACTTTTGTCAAATAACGTTCCATTACAATAGCAATTCATTAAAGTTAGTGTAAAGGACTTGCACCTACTACACAAGAGTCAGTTTTAACTGGTCATGAAAACTGGAAAACAACAATGACTCACATATGACAGCAGCGACCCAGTAAAAGCATGACTTTTACTGGGTCATGCTTTCACACCCTGAAGTGAAATTGAAGCCATCATTTTGTATTCAAATACTTTCGCTAATGCTTGTTATAAGTTGGGTTCACTCATGGAGAATTGAAATTGAATTCATAGATGGTTCCAGATGAAAAAACGAAAAACTTAAAATGAGGAAGTGACATAATGGAATGTTATGCTCTACATGCAATACCTTTCCAAAACCAGGAATGTTACTTTTCTGTGACGTCACAGTTTTCGAAAACTAAGGAACCTGGTCATAGTGGAGCAGGACACTGTGAATTTCATCTCAATGACCCCACAGAAAATCCACATGACTTTGCTTTGAATATCATAAAATGCAGCCAGTTGAATTTCAGCTGCATTTCCCTGCATTAAAGGAAGCTGCTCAGCTGTCACAGATAGACAGTAAACTGCTGCAATCCATACAGTTTTTCTATAACAGAAACATTAGTGTAAAGGATGAAAACATTTTTTTTTCTTTTTTTTTTTTTGCTTGTTGCAATCTAAGTGCTCAACAAAATACCAAATAATGTGGTGCATATAATTTAAACAAACCATTTTTAAAGCAGAGCACATAAAAATAAGTTGGGATTGTTTTAAAAATAGTCAATCAAATGGTTTGCTGGGCAGAAAGAGGCCACCAGTAACTTGTATTGGTTGTTGTTGAATTTGGGATTCGAGGACTTTTGATACCAACAATTTCAAACTGAACTCTTAAAAGCCCTCAGCCAATACTTGGGATTACATTGAGGCACCTGCAATACTTTGGAGATACCGGATGTTATCTATTTTGAATGAAAACAGACTCAAAATAATATGTACAAATAGTAAGTCCACAGAAACTATATGACAGTGCTTGTAAATATTCTCCAGTTTGCTAATTGCAAGTTACTTTAGAAAACCTATTAACTAAAAAAAAAAAAGAAAAAACTTTTAACTTTGACTATTAGAACCAAGAAGCGCGCAGTGAATAAGAGTTTTATGATGTTTGCCAGTGGTTTTCATGGTTCAGCATAGTATGAAATACTCCCCACAGATGTGCTGGACCTCTCCATTGTGATGAGAGCTCTTTGATTAATTTACCCCAAATGAAAGGCTTTATTTTTAGCCTGGCAGTGTGGACAGGGCAGAAATGCTTTTTTTTTTTTTTTGCCGTTCTGTCGAAGATGGATTGGTAACAGCAGAGAGAGATGCGGCGCCTCGGTGATCATTTGTCTCTGCCTGGCTGAGGTGTGAAGGATGGAGTAATCACTAGGTTATTTCTGTCATGATTCGAAGAAAGTTTAGCATTCATAATTAACCAGCTGTCAGTTGAAATATATTTGATAGGAATGATCAACTTTAGACGTTTCTGTTTTTTTTTTTTCCTTTAACTAACGAGATGAGAAAGATTAAACGGCAGAGCAGGATCAGCCTGACGTCTGGGTAGACTGGATTTCTCAGTACTTGCTTCGTCGATGTCGGCGCAGAACAATACACACTTTCTGCCCGGAGCATGCGCTAATTGGCGAGACGATTGCTCTTACATGTAAAGTCAAGGTGAAGGCCAAGGAGAACATGAGAGGAGCAGTTCATTGAAGATGATTATAACAAGGGACACTGTGCTCATCCTTTTCAAGTCAGGCAGTGAATATGATGCACAAGTGAAAGGCTGTCCAGGTGACCTCCCACTGTGTGAATTATAATTCTGCTGCTTGTTAAAAATCATAAGAATAAATCCTTTGGATTAACTCTGATTTTAAAATCCGTTGACCCGGCAACGTGCTTCTTTCGCCCGTCTCTGCAGGAACTATTTACAGCGGAATGCAAGTTCAAAGAGTCAGTGTTCGAGAACTACTATGTGATCTACTCGTCCATGCTGTACAGACAACAGGAGTCAGGGAGAGCGTGGTTCCTGGGGCTCAACAAGGAGGGCCAAGCCATGAAGGGGAACCGAGTGAAAAAAACAAAACCAGCTGCTCACTTCCTGCCCAAGCCATTAGAAGGTACGTGAACCTGGCAAATGTTTAACGTCCTCAAATGCAAATTTTAAAATGTTCCTCTACGGTTTTACATGGTGGACCAACACAACGTAGAGGAAACTGACATGGAAAGAAAAATGATCCATGGTTTCAGAACTGCTTACAATTGTTGTTCCTTTGCAATCAAGTTTTAAAATGAATGTCCAAAAACATTTTTCTGCTCAATTTACCTGATCATTAGCTGTCTGCAAAGGAGAGTGGGATGAAGTGGTGGCCTTCAGAGGTTCAATGCTAGGAGAGATATATCCAAAGAAGACATGCAGCTGTATTTGTAGTACAAAGTAGTTCCTCAAAGTATTGACTCAAGGAGCTTAATACAAATGAACATTTTAGATTTCTATGTGTAAAAATGCAGCGAATCCTTTTTCTTTCAATTCATAATAATGCATAAGTTTGTTTTGGTCCACCACATGAAATCACTATAAAATACACTGATCAATAATGTGAAAGGTTTGCAGTGTGATCGCATTTACAAGGCCCCGTATCCATGAAGCTTTATTGGGTTTCAAATTTTCCATTAAAATATAACTCGAATGTGACTCTTGAATATATTTATCATAACACGATTTATTTCTTTTTTTTGCCGTACAACCTTCTGGTAAACGGATTTTTCAGAGGTCACTACTGCAGCAAGCTTTGCTAGCTGTTCAAGTGACTGTGCAGCAGAGCGCATTTCAAATATGTCGGTTGCTCAACATAGAAAATTGAAAATGCTGAGCATGATGACATCCATGATCCTTGTGATATACCAAGACAGCTGTCTCGCACAATAAGACTTGATAGAAGACTTGCTGATGGTACGTCCGCTATGAATGAAACGACTGCATTTGACATATATTAGTATTTGCATGCTGATTCACTGCACCACTGCTGGAGGGATGCACTATAGGAGGCAGCGACAGCTCTGTAAGTGCAGCATGAAATGTTGATAGTCCTGCACATGCCACCATCACTCTCATCAGCCACCGGCCCTGATTGCCGCCCATCATTCGAAAGATGGAATCAAAGTGAAGTGTCTTGTCAATGCAGTAATACAGCTGGGGTGTGCAAGCTGCAAGATGGGAGATGAGACCGTTTTTAAGTTGGTACTTAGATTTAAAGTCAGCCGTGATCAAGGAATAAATGAATCCGAATGAAAGTATAAAATCTTAACCTCTATTGCGTGTATCCTTTCTTATATCAGGAAATTGCACTTTTAAGTGTGTTTTTTTTCTTCTTCTTCTTATTTTTAAAAGTATCTCACTTGTATGTAACATACCAAAAAATATTCAGGAACAGATCTCAACTCGACAAGAGAAACAGGACAGATCATTGCTTGCGGCTTTCGTCTTATCTCTCCGTTTGTCTCCTTCCAGTTGCCATGTACAGAGAGCCATCGCTGCACGACGTCGGAGAGACGGTGCCCAAGGCGGCCGTGCCTCCCAGTAAAAGCACAAACGAGCCGGTGGTGATGAACGGAGGCAAACCTGTCAGCAAGCCCGACAAACCGGCCACATAGCCACACCTGACCAGTGCCTGGTGGGAGTGCATGTGCGGGAGGGGAGGAATGTAACGGAGGCAAGGTCCTTTTGTTTTTCTCCAGCTCGTCTCCAAACTCTCTTCTTTTTTTTTTCTTCTTTTCTTCCTGCGGATAACATCCAGCCGAGACTCCCTTCTCTTATTCTCTTGCTCCTCCTCCTACTTCCTTTCTCGGGCTATGTCAGCACAGACTGATGCTGCGATGGCTCGGTCTATCCAGCACAGGAGGGAAGAAAACCTCTGATCCTGTAATGCCTTTAGATCCCTTTGAAATTGCGAAAATTGAACTGAACGACACGCGGTTCACACTGACGCTTGATGCTGGCTTTGTGGGAAAGAACCTCCTTCTCTATAACGCCCTGACACAGCAGCGGCTGTGTACCTTCAGATCTATTTTCTATATCACAGTTCACCAGCTATGTTCTGGGACAGAGACTGTATAGACAGAGTAAATATTTGGACTGTTGTCCTATATTTTTTACAAGTACGTTCCCCTTTCCTTCTCTTTCTAATGCTGGTCAACATACAGTTAGTTTTTGTCAAAGGGAAACTAGAAAATCTTTTGCAAGAGGAGTTGTATGATTTTTTTCTAAGAAATACCAGTACACACTTGAACGAGCCCAAATAAACTTTTTTTGTTTTGTTTTGTTTACAACATGCGTACACCTAAAAAGCAGCCGAAGAAAGTTTGTGCAGCTTCTCCGCGGCTCATGAAAACACACTGGAGGCTGGCAGACGGCTCCCGTAATCATAGTTGATGAAGTGCTAATTACCGCCGCTGCAATCAAGGCGAGGAGCTCCCTGTGCACGCACAAAAACACACACGCTCACACAAAAAAACACAAATATTTCTAAACAGATGTGCATGTGTGTGGGCAGGAGAGCGCTGTAAGGAATGGTGTATACATATCACTATCTGTGTCCCACCAGCGGCTCAGTCCGCCTCCTCTGGTGAACGAAGAAAAGGGGAAGGAAATCAAAAAAACCAACCTGAAGTCTATTTTTCTTTAATCTTATTTCCGAGCGTGGGCTCTAGGAAATATCTCTAGGCCTTGTAGGCCTCAGTTCCTCACTCATCGACGTCTTTGGACATTGAAGCAAGGCTTTGTGGCTTCGACCCAGATGGTCTATAACTGCAGCAAACGGCAGCCGTGTTATGGCAGCATCTACTTACAGCAAAGAAAACAACATGGCTGAAAACCAATAGGTCTTATTTATACGTGCTGCATCCCTATTTGGTTCAGCAATCTAAAGCATGGGCAAGGTCACTATTGTTCCCACTTTGCAGCAGTTATACTACAGATGGCTTTTAGTGCGTCTGTGTGTCTGTATAAAACTTAGGGAAAAATGACTTTTAAAAATCCTAACTTTTTAAATGACTAGATGATATATTATTATTATTATTATTATTATTATTAAGATTATTATAATAAGGATTTGTCTCCTAGCTCAGCATGCAGAGTCCAGAACTGATCATCTTGGCCTATCATGTGCCTGTTTGGACCTTGATTCCCGGCATGCAAAAACAAGATCCCAGTCCCCACTGGGCCAAAGGTGCCTCACTCACCCGATAGATCCATGCGTAAGGGCGCGTAGCATCATCCATTGAGAAACCGACACTCAGATGTGTTCCTCCTGAAGCAACCAAAGTCTTTTTTTTCATCCCAAGAACTTAATCTTAATAAATACAAAAAAAAAATAAATAAATTCAAATCTGACTCGCTCTCAGATTTAATCCATTCAAGCTTTCACTGTGACAGCATTTGTTATTCGTTTGAAAGAATCAACTCCTCTTGACCCGCAGCGGTTTTGGCTGATGTCACTTTTTTGCAAGGGAAGTACGTATAACCTAAAGTACTCATGTGCATGTGTTTTCTACCAGAAGCAAGGTATGGGTGGCGTTGTTCTTCACTCTGTATGAGCGGGGGGCTGTTAGTGGGTTTGTTCGACAGACTTCTTAAGTCTTGCGTTAATCATTTTTGTTTTGTTATATACGATTTATAATAGGATGTAGGTTGTTGTTGCTGCTGTGTGCTGCTAAAAGTGCAGCCATATTACAAAAATTGTCATGGTGAATATGTTTTTCTGTTTTTATTTGAGTTGCACATATTCAGTTTGTGATTATTATTATTATTATTACTTTAGCTCATCAAGTGTCATTGAGACATACTTATGTATTTGTAAAAAAAAAAAAGAAACAAACGATAAAAAAAAGCACTTCATGCGACGTCAAAATCGATGTGCTGGCGTGCCTCCACACCCAGAGGCTGCGAATCGCTGAAGTTGTATGCAGGGTGGATGTTTTTGCCCTTGTTACAGCCCGACATCCTCTACTTCTACAAACTCTACATGCTGGGCTGGTTACATGCTCTGGCCAGATAACTGGTTCTTTCAAGGCTGAAATTATTTTTGTAAAGGACTGGTGTGTAAATGTACATCTGTTCAAATCTCTGGTGTTTTTTCTTTGTTTGTTTGTTTCTCATCTCTCACGTGTTTTTGGGTTGTGTGAGCTGCTACTTCCAGATCCCAACTGGTTTTGCTTTGTTTTCATTGTAATCAAGTTTTTTGTTTTGTTTTTCTCTTTAGGAATATTCTTGAAAAGTCCATTTACAATTGCAATCAGAAATATTCAACTCCTACAAGAAACTGCACTGGTGTGGATGGAAGATAATATAATAATGAGTAAATATTAGAACATTTTTGACTTGTGTTAACAGTAGAAGTCACTACCTGACCCGTTTCTACATCAGGCACATAGAACTGGCCCATTTGTCCAGCTTCATTTTGGTTTCATTAGTCCACAAAATTTTCCCAAGATTTTATCTAAATTCCAACCAGCATATTCTAAACTTTTAACTTTCTCTGTTGTCAGAAGAGGAGAG
Source organism: Phalloptychus januarius (assembly GCA_902982915.1). Lineage (NCBI taxonomy): Eukaryota > Metazoa > Chordata > Actinopteri > Cyprinodontiformes > Poeciliidae > Phalloptychus > Phalloptychus januarius. Next base: position 3,385,068 of record CADWAE010000230.1, read on the forward strand.
CATCTTTGTCTATCTGGACTATAAGTTCATGTCTTATAGCTTTTTTGCGCCAGCCTTTAATGCGTCGCCTTGTGGGGGTCTTGAAGTTTCTTTTCGGGCCCCTGAAGGAATGTTGGGCTTCCTACCACAGAAAGGTATGTCTGCAGCTGTCCCATATGTTTTAAACCTCTTTATAGTGCTCCCAATGGTGTCTCTCGAAATGTTTCTTTTCAAAAATAAAAAAGGTTTTGTACCCCAGACCCCTCAGGTGTGATGAAATAATCCCCCATTCTCTGCTTTCATGAAAGCTTCTTTGTCTCTTTTGCAATCATGTCCCAGGATTGCAACTTACCTTGCATACCTTCATGGGCCGTGTGCGCGTGTGCATTGAAGCCAATGGGGAATCGTGATAAAGCTCTTAATTACGGTAAACAGGCTTGATGATGTCTGACCAAACAGCACGTCTGCAGAAGCTGCATAATTGTTAGAGTTGCCTTCAAAGCATTAAAAGAGTTGAACTCTCCTCTCTGATAAAACTCAATTCAAATTTCTGAAATCTCCGTGGGGTTGAATAAATCTCGCTGCAACTGTAACTTTCGCTTAATTTTGTAACCTTTTGTTTTGTGTACCCTTCCATCTGTTGCATGGAGAGAGGATGGCATTGATGAACTGCATGTAGTAGGCTGTCTATCAAGAACTGTTGGTATGTGCCGCAGATTTTACATAATATATGCAATGAGTTTGTCTACACTATACAGTTTGTGTTTGTTGTATACACATATACAACATGCTGAATAAAATATTTATATAAACGCCTACTGTAATGTCAGTAACTTAATACCTAATGCAATATAGTGTGCAGTATATTATTGCACTTGTCATTTTTGAGAGTACAAAGAAAACAGAAAGGGTTGGCTAGTTAAAGCATGAAAAAAAAGGCCAAAGTAGAAATAAAACCTTTTCTTTGTGACCTCTTGTTGGTCGCCTTTTCAAGTGCTGACTGAGCTCTTTTTTGCAGATGCAGCTCCCATCCCCTTCCACCATGTTTTGAAGTGACATAAGCCATCCAGCATGCCACAGCTGAAATATTTATGCCCTCCACTTTGTTTCCTCCACCTTAACCTTCTGACTGCAAGGATGGTGTAGATTTACATGATGGGCAGCTTGTTTTGGGCTGATTTCCTGGGTTGCAGAGGAACATACACTATTAAAAGGATTTGTTTTCAAAAAATATATATATATATACTATACCATTGCAAGTATACTCATTGGAGTTATGTCATGTTATATCAAAATTTGTAACCATCTATGATTAAGGTTTTCGCATTGTTTTCCATGCAAAATGTTGTCATGCGGCACATTTAATGTTTTATTATGAAAAAGAAATAAAAAACTTCAAAGAGTAATCTTTCAAGAAATCTTTCAGTTGAATTTAGAAATTGCAATTATCTATTCCACATGTCTCACCGGTACTTGTATTTTTAATGTGTTAACGTAAAGAGCAAAAATTAATTTGGTATATTTTTTACAACAACAAACCTGAATGCGTTTCATCGGGGTTTTGTGGGACAGATCAACACAAAGTATGTGTGTTCTTTTCACACATGCTTGTGAAAAGAAGGGATGACTAGCTTCAGAAATATTTTAAAATAAATATTTTTAAAATGTTGGGTGTGCTATATGCAGAGGCTGCAGCCTTCAATGCAGTTGTCCCAGGTTTGATATCTGGCCGTGGGTCATTTGTTGCATGTCTTTCCCTTCTCTCTCAGCCTTTCTTTCTTTCTAAGTACTGCTAAATAAAAACCTCTTGAGCCCCCAAAAGTCTTTAAAAGAAGTGTTGCATGGATCCACCCCATTTTATTCTAAAATAAAATCAAAACCAGATGCAATAATAGTGGAGTCCATCTATGTGTTTCGAGCTCGATAAAAATTCAGCTGATCATTCAAGGTATTAGATGTTTGTTAGAGAACATTAGAGCAGCATCCAGAAAAAACAGGCAGATCCAGGTTAGAGATAAACAAGTTAAAAAACACAATTTTTCCTAAACAGTTTCTGCAGTTTGAACATCTGACAGGGAAACATTTTCAATCCAGGATCCAAAAATGGAAATAGCATGGCACAACTTCAAACCTACCAAGACGTGGCCATCTGCTCAAACCGACAAGTCGGGCCAGCGGAGGATCAATCTGAGGCAGGTAAAAGGATCATGGAAACTCTGGAGAAGCTGGAGAGACCCGTAGTTTAGCTGTGGGATTCTGTTCACAACGTAACTATTACACATGCACTCAAGGTTGGCTGTAATGTCAGAGTAGCAAGAAGAACGCCCATGTTAAGAGAAGGTCCTAAGAAACCATGTTTACAATTCTCCACAAGCAAACAAGTGGAAAAAGAATGTAACTGTAACAAAACTACTGCATGCTCGACTTGCTTGCAGACTTTTATTTGGAAAAAATTCAGCACCATGTGTCATTTTCCTTCCACTATACATTGCATTGTATTCCAACTGAAATATAATGAAGTTGTCATGGGACAAAGTGTGAAAAAGTTCAAGGGGTAGCAGCTGTGTGCTGCTATCACAAACAAGGAACCTCTGTCAAAGTATAATACATGGAAAGCAGTTCTGAAAACATTAATGTTTACATTAGAATATGATGGCTACTTCTTTTAAAACAACAATATACAGTTTTAATAAGCATACTTTGTAACCAGTACAATTGAAGATAGAGCAATATTGGTACATTATATTAATGTTATGCAGATTTACATCTATGTTAAGTCTTCTGTCGGCGTGCTGTCCGGTCCTGAATGCTGGTGGACCTGCTGGTGCATCGGGACATTTGGGAGCACGGGTTTTTGACCCCGGCTTAATGTTCTCTTCAGTACTCGGCTCCTACCCAGATTTCACAGGCATTTCCTATCCAGCCTTCCCAGCAATCACAGTTGCCGCAACTGCAAACGCCGTTCCCTATGAGAAGATATAAGGGAGAAAGCTATGAATTAAAAGAGACAAGCCATGATGCCTGACTTTAAGGTTCGTCTTTGCGGTCTCCAAGGAAGATTTGTTGTTCTTTTTTTGTTTTTTGTTATAGTTTACTTGTGTTATATCCTTTGACTTGATTTAATTGGATATTCTTCATAAATCTATCAAATAATACAAATTTAAATGCAAGATATTCCCATTCACAACAAGTTTAATTGAACTCTGACATCGGTTGTTTTAGAAGATGAGCAACACAAACCTGTTAAAAACGTCTGAATGTAGAACGCAGGTCTTTGGCTGTGAAATGTAAAATGAACAAAAACAAAAAAATCTGACTGGATTCAGAAACCAGTAATCCTGATTCCTTCACAGCAGCTGTCAGACAGACATCCTGTGGTCAGAATCAGGAACTCTGTTGGCTTTCTGTCAAAAAGCTACAGCAACGTGCAGTCCCATTCAAAACTGTTGGGCCTGAATGTCATAATTTAGTTTCAGTCATTAAATCCATATAAAGTGTTTCATTAAAAGAAGCACCTTCTGTGGATTAATTACACGCACAATCTTTTTTGAGATTTATTTCTGTTAAATGCAATGATATGCTGCTTCTAGCTAATAAATTCAAATTCTGGAATTTACAAGCGTAAAGTCCCACCAAACCAAAACAAGAAACATTTGTTGTTTTGAGAAAATGACGTTGAATATATTCTTAAAGGTTGTTATTTTCAAAAGGTATCATTATTCAAACAAACCAGCCTGATCGGGAAGCTTATTCCAGCTCATTCAGCAGGACTGTGTACTCGTTTGGCTAGTTTTCAAAGTAAGGTTGCATAAACCTACCGATGTTTATTTTGTTACTGAACATTTTTCAGATTTTCCTGGTTTTGTCGATTGAGCTTTGTTTGGTTTCCAGAATTGACTAAATATCAAAAGTCTGATGGAAACTTTCTGCAAAAAATATTTCCATCTTACTTGAGTTTTTTCTTTTTAAACCAGCAGAATGAGTCTCTTGTGTTTGTCATTTCTGAGCACGACTTAGTAAAACATTCTCAGTCAAAATTGAAAGCAGCCTTTATAGGTTATTACTAACTTTTAAGTTTATGTAGTGGTCCTTACAGCACTGTAAACTGGTTAACCTGCAACTTACCAGGCAAAGGTATCCAACATTTACGTGGTTTTTAATTGCAAAACCCAAAGATTAGTAAAACTTGCTTCCTTTCCAAATAACCATCTTCAGTGCATAAAATGAACACGCGAGCATTCCTAATATGTTGAATTTCCCACATCACTCAGCAGTTGCATGTGCAATGAGAAACCACAGCATTACAGAATCCGTAATGTTTCTGGATGCTGTGTAATTTCTTATCAAACATGCCAAGGAAATCTCTTAATAACTACAATAACAAAAAAATGACTCAATCTGACGGAAAGAAGCTGTAACGTTTCTACTTTTTATTCATTTGTTAGAAAATACTTAATTCCTTGTGTTTAATTAACTTTTCATGTAAAACACCACTCCATTCAAATGATTGTCATGCTAAGGGTAATTTTAACATTCAGATTTAAGTCAGTAATGAAAGGGAGAAACATTTAACAGATGCTGAAATCCATTTTCTTTAGCTGCTTGCTGATTTTGAAGAATAGTCTTTCATATCGCTCCACTGATGTGCTTTCAGACGGCATTAAGACTGAAGTTTACGTGATCGGTGTCAATGATGATGAGCTAAACTTGTCAAGAACGAATACTTATGATAACACTGACAATGCTATTATAGAGGGATGTGTCCTTACAAATGCATGTTTCCACAACAACAGCTGAGGAAATTAAAGAAGAAAAGCTACAAAGATTTTTTTTTTTTAAAGTAAAGCTTCTAATGTAAGAAACTTCTAATATGACAAAATTATTAGAGCATACTTTTTTATGGTTTTGTCTCAATTTCAGCTGTTAAAACATTTTAACAGAGTGAAGGCCAGAGGACTTTACCAAGCACTGTCTAATCGGTTTTTACCATTTAAGACACTTGTGTCAAGTAAATTGAGCATTTCGTTCAATCTGTAGGTGTTTATTGCGTTTCTGTTCCCGATAGAGCAGCCATGTTTGTTCAGCTTCCACTTCCCTGAAAATAAATATGCCATCCCTAATACGAGGCTACTGATGTCTTGTCTGCAATCAGGCCATATTTAAAGAAATACGGCTGCTACGGCCTTTAACCAATTAGCTAAAACCCTCAAAATGCCTACAAATGATCTGTGCACCACAATCTCTGGTGGTTCCACAGTAGTCCTCAGAACAGAACCAGCCTTCTCAATCAGGCTTTTTAGGTTTTTTAAATCAAACGCTGTTACCCCAACCCCAACTCTTCTAGAAGATCTGAAGCATCTTGAAAGACCTAAGGTTCCTCAACAAGGACCGTCTGCTCGGTTCCTTCTTGTAGGCGACTGCACTGCCGCGTTTCCAGGTTCAGACTGTTGTCCAGGTGAACAGCGAATCATTCATATTCCTCCACTTCTTCTCCCATGATGAAAATAGAGTTTGACTTAACCCTGTTTCTCTTGAAATCTATAACCATCTGCTTCGTTTGGCTCACATTCGAGATAAGAGGATTGTTCCCACACCAAGACACAAAGCAGGGATACACCTGACCACTGCAGAGTCGTCGGTATTTCTGCAGTTTCAGTTCGTTGGTTGATATTTATTGTCAATGTGTGTATAATACATGTAATTCCTTGTTGGTTTTCAGATTTCTGGTGCTAGGATGTATTTCTTGGTTCAGTAGGTTATGGGAAACTGGAAAGACTTTGAGATGATGAGTAGAGCAACTAAAGCTGGTAAAAATGTGCAATTAGCAAAATCAAATCCTTCAGAATCAACAGTTAAAAATGTGCAACCTGAACAAGCACAGTTTAGTTTATACTGAACGAACTGCAGGAGTTTTGTTGATTGTTGCTTCAAAGCTGCAGAAAACGGTGCTGCAAAGGAAAAAAATAAATTCACCATAACATTTTACTCAAGCCTTCCAGTCAGTTTACGAATGTTTTTCATTTGTTTGTTAGTTGTTTTTTATTTGCATTATCCTAATACAATAACTGAATTTCCAGTAATACTGTGCAATTTAGACTTTATGCCTATTTACAGACAGTTATTGCTTCTTCTTTGTATTTGGCTGCAGCTCTCTGAGAAAGCCCTGCTGTGAGGTGTTTGTTGGTGTCATCCCTCTCAGTACACTGTGTTTCAGCCCCGGCACACTGTGTGTCATTACCTGTGCAGATGAGGCCATCATGCTTGTCACACTCTCGGTCGTCGCACTCGCAGTGCTCTCCTGACACCCACCATTCTTGGCGAGAGCAAATGCACTGGCCACAGTGACAGGAACCTGCAATACGCACAAACACGTACTCTGATTGCCATCACTGATCCGGGTTTTGAGTGTTTGGTATTTTTTTCTCTTCTTTTTTTTTTTTGCCACCTGCTTGCCGCATTATTATTCCCCCCCTCCAATAAAAGCTGTTTTGTTTAATCTTCTGTAATTTTTTTTTTTTTTACCCTTTCTTTTTCAGAGAAGATTAATGGTGTCGGTTAGAGTGGACAGAGATACTCCCCGAGGAAACAGCTTCTAATACAGTTTTACCACCAGGATACCAATCCACCCACACGCTACGCTTCCTCTCTCCTCCATTGGTTTATATTTCTTTTCTCTCTAGGGAAGCAGCAGAATAATAACATTTTAAGAATTGGGAGAGAGAAACAAATCTGGCTATCAGCCATCGGTTTTTTTTATACCCAGGGGTTCAGCTTTTTTCTTTTCTTTTTTTTTTTCCATTCGCTTGCATGTGAACGGCCACAGAAGGCTCCAGCTGAAAAGGTAGGGCAGCTGCAAAGAGGAGAGGAAGAAAAAGTAAAATAGCGAAAGCAGAGCCTGGTCAAGAAAAGAAGATAGATCTGGCTTTTAAAAGAAGTGGAGCATGGAGAATAAAAACGCTCATCTTCATTTTCCAGCCTTGCTCAGCGCTGGCCTCTGTGGTCCATGTATTCCTTTGGATCCACTGCTGCACAACAGAGAAGTAGTCTGATGTGTAGCGCCATTAGTTGCTTAATGGCACAAAGTAGAACGCTGTGACAGTTTGAAGCACTTAATTCAAGTACATCTGGCAAAATGGGGGAAAGCTGTTTAAGCTGCTCTGAAGTAATATTTTTCATCTGAATAATTACGTTCTAGGTGTCAAGAATGGAGAAGCGACCTGCAGCACCTTGCGCCTGCATCAACAGCCCTTTCACATTTTGCCACCACAAATTCCTGTATGTTTTTAATGGGATGCATGTGACATACAAAGCACAAAGCAGCACATAAAAGCAACACAAACGTCACATAACTGGAAAGTCAGAACGTGTGGCATAGTTTGACAAACATGTAAGAAACGTAGTTTAAACCAGATTCAGGTCAAGAATAATATTCGACTCTTTAAACATTCGATGCAGAACTGACCGTCCAATCCAGAAAGAGCAATGCAAAACTGCAAATCTACCTAAATAACGTGCAGTTTTGATATGAGAAACTGGACTTTTAGACCAAAATGTGCAGCACTGTGCCTGACAGAAAACTAACACTGCACATCGACCTTAACACAGCATCACTAATGTCGAAATATGGTGGTGGCAGCATCATGCTGACGAGGTGCTGCAGAAAACTTGAGACTGGAACAGAGGCTTCGCAAACAGGCAGAACTTTGACACAATTTTGGTCCCTTGTACAAAATGAGCAGAAAAACATTAATTCTTGTGGCCATGACAACATGTGAAAAAGTTCACAAGTTCTGAATGCTTTTGCAAGGTGCTGCAGATGTCGTCTTTCAACCTATCTATAAAAGATCTTTAACGTGAAAATGATCTGGCTTTTCTAAATTGATTTATATCAAATCTTATATCATTCAACAAATATGAACCCAAAATATAAAGTTTGTGAGAATTAATTTCACTCCATAACTCATTGAAAAAAATGTAAACTCAAGAATTTAACCATAACTTTCTTGTAACCATAACTGTAACAGCTGATTTTTTTTATTTTTAGACACAATAGAAATTGTCTAAAAACATTTAACTACATTCATGTTTAAATGTCTACACTACACATTTGCTTTAGTTCATTTGAGTGTTTTCGACACACATTGCCTTTAAGTAAAAAGATTGTCACTTGTGTCAAAAAAGAAAGGCTTTCCTGATCTTAATCTCAAAAATTAAGATCAGCGGTGTTTCTTGCAAAACAGCACTATTGGATTAATTATTCGGCATTAATAACCTGGAATCTGTAGTTAATTTTCTTTTGCACAGTATGAGATCAGCAGTCACAGTGAACAGGAGACACATCCCAGCCGGGTTCTGGATTTAGACAATTCAACTAAGCTGTAATTTTGTAATACATGCTGAAGCTCACAAAAACCCAGACAGTTTTTAATTAACTGTGTCTCCTAAATCTTGCTGAGAGTTGGAAAAAAAAGGCAGGCATTAACACACAGTAGGCAAATTGTATATGTTGTTTTATTATTAAGGTTCTCTACACTATCTTGCAAATTACCCTTTGGGGAGAAATAAAGTGTTTGTAAGTTGAATGAGAGACTATGGCCATACATAATGGAGCCCATTAAGAGGGGAAAAACAATCAATATCACCACCCAAACTCAAAAACAGACTAGTAAATGCTGTGCAATCTGCACAAAAGTTACACAGCAAATTCTTATAAAAAAGAAAACTTCTATTATAACAAGTGAAGACTTTCAAACTATCCCATAGTAAGTCATTTGTGCATTACTTTTAGACTTCATGTAGCTGAATGCTGTATGCTGCTGCAATTGGTAGCACTATTGCTTTGCAGCAAGAATGACCTGGGTTAGCATGGGGTCCTTCTGTGTGCGCATGTTCTCTCAGTGCATGTATGGGTGGATCATCTGAATTTTACTGTAATCAAAGGTGATTAATTTATAATAAGACCTAGTCATCACTATCCAGTCAGTTCAGGTTTTTAGTTTTTTTAATTCTGCAGAATAGACTTCATTCTTATTGGTCTTTTGTCAATATGTGATATGAATATAGCTAGCAAAACCTGTAAGTTACTGGCGACCTGTCCAGGGTGTAACTCCGCTTCTCGCCCGAAACGTTCGCTGCCCCGCTGGGCACCACCACCCATTTGATGATTGCGTTATTTATTTCCATTTGAAAATTGCACTGATCATTGACACATTCACCGTTGTTCATGAGTGACATTGTTCAACGTATGGCTGAATCCCTTTTTACATTCACTGTTGCTTGCAGACAAATGTTAGCCTAAAGGGCCTAAAGAGAAAGGGAAATGTAATTCTTGTTCACCTTTTCCGCTGCAAATGACTCCATCATCTGTCTCGCAGAGTTCCTTGCTCTGGGTGTCACTCATGTCGCAAGACCTGGGAAACTGGCACAGATTCCCAAACCAGCCTTCCTCACAGATGCACCGTCCACATGAACAGTAGCCGTGACCTGGCAGTGAAATACAGAAGCGCCTTCGTAAAAAGGAAGAAAAAGGAGGGACAGAAATAAAAAAACCTGTCAGGTAGCCGAAGACAAATGAAATACCTCTGGAAAGGGGGGAAAAAAAAAGTTTTAAAGCTGATAAATACAAAGAGCTGACAGTACTAACATTGAATCCTGACACTAATAGGCAGTGCAGGGAGGAAGAGCTGCAGGGAGGATGAGAGAGACGGAGAGAGCTTATTGTATTTCCCCAAGGGACATGAAAGGAACTGTCATCGCTGGTCTTGTGCTGCCCTTAATAAATCTAATGCTTCAGACAAATAAAAAACAAAGAATAGAAATAGCGGGCAAAAAAAACATCCAGCATATGACACTTTGGAAGCCAAGAAGGTTCATTAGGTTGAGAGAGGCTGTTGTTTGCTGCTTTGCTGTAATTGCTTGAAGCATCGTTTGACAAGAACCATAAAAATACATGTCAAAGCCGACTCTTGAATGGCTCACTTGAACTAATATCTTGAAGTTGGAATATTTGGACTACAAAACAGCAATACTGACATGTATCGTTTTATCATTGTGTAAACTCAACAGCACTTGTCTGGACGGCTTGATGCTTGAATAGCCCTGATTGGTAATGTGCTGGTCAGAAACCACAAATTTTTTTTTTCCTAGTCAGTGAACGCATCATATCTATTACCTATACACTAACAGGTTTCAAGAACGACAAAGAACTTTGGAGTGAAAGTTGTTCCTTTAGGAAGAAGACTCAGTTTTCTTTTGTCAATATGATTGACGTGTCTAAAAATAAAATGACAAGAAGCACAAAAGGAGGTTTTAGAAAGAAAATTCTGTCTCCAACCGAGGCATGCTGGCTGACCCTCCAGGCTGCTGCTTTGAAAAGGGGACTGAGTCTTCAGCAAATAGCAGGGAGTTAAATGTCTTACAGCAAAGTTTATCCCTTTTATCCTTTTGAAAAGTTCAAGTTGACTCATCACAGACATCATGGACATTTTAGAAAACTCCCAGCTAAGGTGAGTGTTTATTATGTGACAGTTGTGTTTAACTCAAATGTAAAATGGGTGAGATTGTAACTTCTTTACTCTTTCTCACAAAATAATGTGATGTCTTATCTGGCGTAACATAAATTATTAATAGCAGGTCATAACAAACAGGTTGTTTGATAGTTTATTGTTACTAAACATGCATACATCACTTAACTATATACCTTTGCAGTTCTTTGTCTTTTGTAGATTTGTAATTTACAAAGTCATTGTTTCATCTTGCTCTGCGTATTTTATTAATCGTTAAATTTACCTGCAAGGAAAAACCCCATTTTATTATTTTTATTTATCAAACTCTTGATGAGAAAACTGCTGGAAAAATGCTCATTCATACCTAAACACCTGACCAAGCTTCATATTTCATATCTGTATGCTCTCAAACCCACAGGCGGCCTTGGGAGACGTGGCTCTCGCTGAGCCAGGTTCTGCTGGAGCTTTCATCCTGCGAAAGGTCAGAGGTTTATTTTCCCTTCTGTCTCAACATGCATACTCAGAGAGACTGCTGCAAAAGTTAACAAGACAATGCGAGAGCCTGTCCACTACACGCTCTTTCTCCTGCAGTCTTCATGCCCTGCCCACAACTTTCCTTCAGAGCGTTATGCCTGGCATGGCGTCTTATCTGATTCAAGAGGTAAACTCATCCTTCTCATCAGGTGTTTTCTCCCCAGGCTTAATAAACGGCAATCAAACCACTGATTTAAAAAAAGGACAATCTGGACATGTCTCTATTGCAAAATTACAATTCAATCGCTAACCTTTCACAGCAAAATTAATATAAAAGGTGTGCTTCACCAGGAAAATATCTTCTTAACAATAACCAGCCACTTTGACGTGTTTCATTCTGGTTTCTGACACCACAGTGGTGAGACTGCCCTCATGAACATGTTCAGTGAAATCCACATCGATACAGACTGTGGGTGGAAGAACCGCAATGTTGGATCTCAGCGCAGAATTTGACACCATCAACCAACACATATTTTTATGAAACCAATTAGAGAGCTAGGTTGAACTCTGAAATACAATACTTGACTGGTTTGAATCTTTTCTAAACAACAGGAACTTCTTTGTGTCAATAGATTGGAGCAGGAAGAGGTCGCATGTTAAATCAATGCCAGCAACTCACCTGTTTAGCGTTGCCTTCATTAATAATAACTGTCATTCAGACCTGATCCATATTTAAGGATGATTATTCTTGATGATGGCATCTGACTAAATTGTGTCGCTTGTTTTATGTTTTTATCATGTCAAGGACTTCACCGTCTTTCTGAACTTTGCAAAACGAATAAACTTCACTTGACTCTGGTCGCTTTCTGAGTCATCAAAAAAGTTTGCCAGATGTTCCAGAAGGATAACAGAAAGTCCTCCTCTGTTGCTTCTCCCTGTTTCTCCCCAAACGGTTTTTGCAGCAACAAAAACCGCAGTTATCTCTCCACCTGGTACCCGTGTGCTGTTTCCCAAGCACCACTGGGCATGGACAATCATTTTTGTGTGCTGTAAATTATAATATGAAACAAAAAATCCAACAAATAAACAGATTTGTGTCATGAAACATAACAGAAAGTGTAATGAAGACTTATGATGTGTTGTCAGCCAAAAACAGATGAATAATGCCACTCGTCGCCTCAGATTTAGGCTGGCGATGTTTGTTTATGCAACACATAACTGGGAACACTCAGCGCATGATTATGAAGTACCACAGCGCTCTGATGGTGTTCGAAATGCAAAAACACCTGCTTACAGCTTCCCTCTACCTACTCTTATACACTGTGAACACAACCCACTGCGTTTGAAATAAATATTTCAAACGCAGCAATAATGTGATTACTAATTACAAGTGAGTCAAAATTATAGTGTTTTCCACTGGGTGCCAGCTGCATTCACTCACTTACAGGCATAATTTTATGTGTATAAGCTTTCTTGTGAGTTTTAACATGAAAATAAATAATGTATAACAATATATCCAGGGACAGTGGCAGCCATTTTTGTGCCCTAAATGCAAATGTTTTGTTGAACACACTAACTTAATACATCGGGTTGTTACCAAGTGCTAGAGTGATGATGGTGATAAAGAATGACTGAATCAGTTCTCAGAAACTCATTAGAGTTTGGTTGTTATTTGCATTCTGGCAGAATCGAAGCTCTCGCTGCACCAAATGATGCTCTCTTTTCTATTTTCCACTACACTTGCCTTTTGAGTTTTGGTCTTGCAAATAATCTGAAATGTTATGAGATTTTTTTTTTTTTTTTCGTTCGTCATAAGATCCTTTCTATAGTCATTCAATAGGAAAAAAACCCAATAACATTGTATTACAAAATGCTTGTTAAATTACCAAACAAATATTTTCCAATGCAGTGACATTGGTCTTTTGCCCGGCCAGCATACCTGGGTGGGGCCCATATGGGGAAAAGGAGGGCAGACAATATGGGTCCCACACAGGTTTCCCCATGTAGGCGATGGCCCTACATGGGCAAACCTGTGTGGGACCACGATGGAAACCGCAGATAAACCCATGTGGGACCCATATTGGCTGCCCTCCTTTTCCCCATATGGGGCCCACCTAGCTATGCTGGCTGGGTGGGAACTTCTGGAAGTATTTCTTGAGTAGTAGAAAATACATTCTTCAGTTTTAACTGGTGTGTACCAACACTACAGATTCTGAAACCAAATACTTGGAAATATTCCTGATAATCTTTGCTTATGTCATTGGAATAAAGCACGTCACACAGGAAAACATATTCCTTGCAATCACTGGGTAGAAGCTTTTCGTGGCTGATTCTCAGTTCAACTTAGAAGAAGGTTGACCAGGTCTTAACAAGGCTTTAATCTATTTTCAATCACCAGAGCTCATTTTACAAGGTTTGTGAACAAGCAGAACCCAAAACAAGTTAATAAGGCAACTGAGAATCTCTGTGAATTGTAACTGTGTGTAAAAGTGCGAGGTTATAAATGAAACTAAGCCTCCGCCTTAGACGAAGTGGGGTGTCAGCCGCGGCAGGCCATGCATGACCGCCTCAATCAGTCAGTTTGGGACAGCAGGTAATTGCTTTGAAGGTTCGACAAGCAAGCGCCGTTCAATTAGCGTGCACCTGTCTTCCTCAGAATGAGTGCTCTGGCACTTATGGACAGACAGTGAAAGGGAGGTAAATGTTAAATTGGTGCAGCAAAGGTATGACCGGTAGACAAAGAGTAAAAGCAAGGGGAAAAACCAAGGTTTGGAAATAACACTGCAGCATTTCAAAAGTGAGGTATTGTTCTATAAAAGCTTATGTTCTTTCAGTAAAAACAAAAAAGAGATGCTATTTGCAAGAATGATTTTGTATGTTTGAAAGTTAAAAGGCAAGATCAACAGCTCTGAATGTAAGGTGCATATGATTTTGCCCGCTCTGCACTGCAAGGGCCCAGCCTGGGCCGGCCCGCTCAACGTTGGCCCTGCCCTGTTATACTCCGGCCCTGGTTGTGTTTGCATGGAGCAGAGTGCAGCTCCGAAAGTGTGCAGGGATCATCATATTAAAAAAATCCTGTATTTCAAAGGAATTACATGTGATCAACACAAACTGGAGCATCATTTTTCATGGCAGAAGTAGAATACATTTTTGCCATGGTTTTTAAAACTTTTCACAAATACAAATCAGAAGAGTAGTCTTTGAGTCAATACTTTGTTCAACCATCTTTTGCTACAATTGCAGCCGGTCTTTAGGAACAATGTCTCTAAAAATCTTTGCACATTTAGACAGAAATCGTTGCCCATTTATCTTTTCAGAATAACTCAGCCTCGTTCCAATTAGATAAAGAGCACCGGAGAAAATCGTATTTCAAGCCTTCCCACAAATTCTCAATTGGATTTAGGTCTGGACGATAACTGGGCCATTCCAACAAATTAATTTGCTTTGATCTACAATATTTCTCTGTTGCTTCGGCTGCATGTTTAGGTTTGTTTGTGGAAAGGTGAACCACTGTTGTAAAATGGGGCTTTAATATAAGAAAACGTCAAAATGTCAAAAAGTTTAATAGGTTTGAATATTTTTACAAGACACTACATTGATACATATGAACAGAATTATGTTTTCATTGGCCTTTACTGAGCTGTCTAAATTTAAAATCTTAAACATAATACGCTTTCTATTCTATTTTTACTGACAATTTTGTTGTGTTCTTGTGTTTGTGACTGAAAACAATGTGTTGAGTTCTGTCTCGTAGTTAAGCAACATCAATTTATTTTTTTTATTTGAATTTGAAATCAGTGTTCTTCAGCTCAGTGAACAGGCCTTTTATTGCTGCAGGGTTGGGCCGCTGATAATTAAATTATAGTTCTACTCTAAGCAAGAGAATATTCATAAATGCCACATTAGTAATTTTTGCCACTTCAAATTGAATTTGTTGGCACAAGTAGTACTTGAATGAGACCCATAGAACGTTAACAATGTTTTCATGTTTTTTACTCGGATCTTTACTCTCACTGCCAAACAATTCTGAGCTAAAGCATAATCTTGCATCCTGCATAATGCATAATGCAATGTTTGGTCCATTTTTTGTGCAGAATCAAGTCGTAGAGTTGTGTGTGTGTGTGTGTGTGTGTTTGTGTTCTCACCTCTGCAGACTTCTCCCTCCATGTCCTCACACTGACGGTCATCACACTCACAGTTTTTCCCATGAATGCGACTCTCCTCAGGTGGATGGCAAATACACTGCCCACAAATACACTGCCCTAGAAAAACACAAGCTTATTTTTAATAGAAATTAACTTATTTTTTTTGTTCACATACAACAAAGTCATTGGTTTTATGTTTTTTGGTGCTGGCCAAATGTGAGGAAATGTGGTTTTACATTTTCTCTTGGTAGAGTTACAGTACAGGAGAGATTAATAACTCTGAACTTTTGACTTGTGAGGGTTGAAGCCAAGACTTAATAAATGGGACTCTTCATTCAAATCCGTCGGCGTCACAGTGGAAACACTGACTGCTGGAGTCAAAACTACGAAACCTTCGGTACAGTTTGAATCACAAATTTGCTTTCCCAGACCTCAGCTTCTCTTTTACTAACTGTGGGAAACAAGACAAAGCCTGGACTCAAAGGTTACAGTAGTGGTAAAAAAAAACAACTAAACCTCATCTTTATCAATTGTAGAGTTTTAACTTAAAAGGTTCTGGTCTACGGAGGCGAACCAGAACCTGCATGAAGCAGCATGCAGGTGTACCGGATGGCCAGAAGGGATTTAGCTTCTGTGGTTGCAGAGGCAAAAACCTGGCTGGGAGAAGAAATCCAAGAATTTGGAGATTTTTGTTGACCTGAAGGAAGTCTGTTAAATTGCTTGATATGTCATGGAGAAGTGACAGAGATGTGTCCAGATATGTTGAAGGCTCTGGACATTGTGGGGCTGCCCTGGTTAGCACACCTTCTCAGAGTCACAGGGCGGACCAGGACAGCATTACTAGTCCCGGTAAGCAACAGTCTTAATTTTGAAATAAGGGTGCCAGACGGTTTAGTCTGCCTATTGAGGAATTCCACTTCTCAATCTCCCTGGAAAAGTTCACCCCTGATTGTTAGAAGGGAGGCAAAGACAAACTATTGAGTCGGTGATTCAGGAGGATTCAGTGTGGTTTTCTTCATGGCTGTGAAGCAAAGGACTAGTTTGCAACCCTCACAGGAATGCTGAGTGGGTTATGCGAGTTTGGTTGTCCGCCCTGCGTTTTGTGAATCTAGAGAACGTTAACGATTGTTTTTCCTGGGGAACTATTGTTGGGGTTTGTTGTGCGAGCACAAGATGATGGGGAATTGTGAAGCAAGAATTGTGCCCACATTCTTGGCATCACTTTGAGCTTGTTTCAAGTGCATATTAGGATCCACCAGGACTGCCCCCATTTCCTAATACAGTTTGTGGTCCAAATAGGAGACAGCATGAACTCCAACTAGAGTCTGTATCCTTGCAGGCAGTTTCATAGAGTTCAAATCAAACCATTTACTAATGGTGAATGGTATCATGCTGATATTTCTGTGTATCAGAGTTTTATTCATTTTCATTTGTATACCGGTTATCCTCTTCACCCTTTTTCTCTTATGTCATTCATGTCTCCCAAATGTTAAACTTAACCTGGGGATTGGCAGCTGAATGTGCATAGACAGAGTAAATGGAGGCAATCATTGATTTTAAATGAGGCTGTCAAAAGCTACCAAACCTTTTTATGGAAATGCCACACTAATAAAGACACTTAAGCACCATATGCCTACTCACACCCGGTCCTCAAGAAGTTGCTATTCCACTTCAATCAGTGGGCTGTCGGTGAAGAAGGCCACTGGGAAGGTTACTGATTGAACTTGCTGCGACCTAATGATGACGATTGTTTGAAAGGCATAGTCTCTTCTGAACTACCACTGGCGTTCTGTGAAATGTATATCAGCAGGAATGTCAGACTAATATCAAAACCTCGAATGGTACAGTACAGATGGTGTCAGAAGATTTAAAAGAAAAAAAGTTTGAAGAATTTCTAATTAAATATGATCTGAATCTCCTCTAAGCCCTGTTTAAGCACATTAACGACAATTTCATCAATCTACAATGGGACCCGTCCATCTGCCAATACATCAAGAAAAATAGTAACACCTTCTATCTAGACCTTCCAGTTCACAAAGGTCATTCAAGACAATGTTATTTGTCTTCATTTAGCAGAATTAGTCATTTTTTTACCTGTAGAAACTCGTTTCTGTTTGTCGCTTGTAGGGTACATTCTGGGCTCTAAAGAACAGAAACACACCCAGGATGTGTATTTTCCTGGGTTTGTCTTCTGATGACTCACTGAGTTAAATTAGTGGCAATAAACAGTGCAGGAGAGAAATTTAAAAGACGTCTACTTGACCGACAACAGCATCTAATGTGTTGCCCCTGTCACATTACTGACACTTTTTATGACCGTGCATTTTTAAACATGCAACACACACACACACACACACACACACACACATTACGCTTATGGCAGTCCCTCTTCCTGCTACAAATACCACATGCTGCCATCTGCTCTGAGGACTCAGTTACCCTAGTAACCATTGATGTCATAGCACCCTCGTCTTATCAATTATCTCAGCAGTCACCTAACCGCTAACATCAGTACGTGTGCTTGTGTTTGTTTACTTTGTCATGCTGCCTTCAAAGACTGTGCCACATTGGCGGACTTAAATGTAAGAGTTTGTGTAACACTGGGCTGAAATATATATATATATATATACATATATATATACATATATATATATATATATATATATATATAATATATATATATATATATATATATATATATATATATATATATATATATATATATTTAGTTGCCTTCTGTTTGAGGCCACAGCAAACCCATGTTTTCAAAACCACTCCAGTAGGTAAACTAAAGAGTCAACTGAAAACATTTTTATTTTCCAGGTTTTTATTTCTTAATTTTACTGTTTCTTGTGTTGGTTTTATGTTTTGTATGGTTTTAAGGTTGATTTCTATTGTATAGCGCTTTGTGATTTTATGTCTGTGAAAAGCGCTTTATAAATAAATCTTACTAATATACCATGAGCCAAAGCTCAGATTAACTGAGTCTGATTTCTTCTGCCATTCTCCCCACTCCAGTTGCTTCCACAGTCACCATATCTCAATCCAATAGAACAAGTTTAGGATATGATGGAACAAGGGATTTGCATTAACATTCAGCAACTGCATGATCCTATCACGTCAGAATGGACCAAAATGGAGTTCAACGTCAATGTCAGAAACACTGATTCTGGATCAGGATGTTCCAAGCATCATGTACACCAAAATGCTTAACCCTTGATTTTATAGGTTCCAGTAGCTGGCTTTTATTTATTTGGCCCAAGTTTTATGTTAGCTGTAATAAGGCTATCCTTATTACTTGTTCTGGTGGACTGCCAGGTAGCCACTCCCCTCTGCTGCACCTTTCGGCAGCTCCTCTCTGCCTGTTAGTGATGAGGACCAGGTGGACTCAATCTCCAAGCAATCAGAGAGTGCAGGTACTTTAGATGTGACTGAACTGTCACTCCTGTTTGAAACAATGTGGAGCAAGCAGTGCTGGTAGCAGCTGCAAATCAAAACTGTGCAAAAAACTGCTACAAACTGTGAAGGACAGCTGGTAAGCCTCATAATGCTGCTGATCACTTGCTAAAACTGCACTAGTGTATGGACTCTGAAACATAGTAGTTTAATCTTGTTAAAGTCAAGATAGTAAGTTAAAAATAAATATATATTTATATACACTTGGCGTTTATTGGTTAAAGTGTAAAGTTAAGAAATTACACTAAAAAAAGAAAAACAAATAAATGTTGGGAAGAATGTTTGATTATGAAAATACTTCAGAAAATGATGATAAATATGCTAATTTATTTATTGGTGTTGAATTTTACTATGAAATGTTGGCTATTTATTGTATTTTGTATTAATTTAAAGGCATAGAAATTTGTTTGATTATTTCACAATGTATTTATCTTGTTAATTCCACAATGTAATTCTGTTTTTTTTTTTTTTTTTTAGGTTTTTCACCTATGCTCCTGTGTGGCTAAAGGCTAAATCACATCATGAAAAAATAAAGATGGATCAGCTAAATTAAAGGCTCTTTAAGAGAAATCCAGCTAAAAGCTTCATTGAAGGGACTATCCTTTTCAAGTTTGGGAATCGCACAGTAAAATAAACCTGATAAAACTTAACATTACTATTTATATTTGTTTGCATAAATGTTGAAGAAACCATAAAATCCAAGGAGAACCACCTATTGTAGGATGTAGGGCTAGCTATTCAATATATTAAAACTCAAATTCCAAATTTACTGAATTAAAACATAACAGATGACGTGTATCTGGTATAAGTCGCTGAAACAAAACTCCACAAAGTTGGGGTTATTCTGTTATTATCTAACACAGACAACTTCATGCACACCAGAGAGAGGAATCCCGAGAATCAGAGGGGGAAAAAAAAAAGTGTTGCAAGCAGGTGCTTCCTTGAGGAAATACCACAGTATAAAGAATGTGCTATCCACAAGCATCTTGTCTCCACCACTCAGGAAGAAAGGCTCTGAAGCTGCTGCTTCAGATTTCAAGGCTTTTCCGCTCAAGCTGCCATCTGTACCAGCCGCATTCATCCATGCCTAAATGATTTTCAACGTCTGTCCCCTTCGCTTTCCCTCTTTCACTCTATGACTCTCCTAAAGTGATTCCTGCCTCTGTGTGTGTCTGTTTTCTGAGTTTTCACACCCTTCTAACCTTTGACTGAATGTTAGTTGGATTATTCAAACAATAATCCAGAGGTAAAACAGATAAAGCAAAGCTTCTACAACAGTGACCTAATCAGGCAAACATAATAACAATTGCTACCCTAGCAGGTTCTCTCCACAGTGTGTCATATTTGGACTCTTTTAACCAACAGGAATAGAGACACAGGTCGCATTTTGTATCATTTCGTAATGCCAGGGGAGTTTGAGTTTTGACGATGCGTTTACAGAATTTATTGTTTTTCCTGGTCATAAATGAATTACAAAAATAAAGAATGTGCTTAGTGGAGGGAATGCTCGCTGTCAGGTAAATGGACAGAGAAGGAAGCATTGTGAATCACATTAATTTTACATGTGCACACAGTGATTTGAGGTTTCACTCAGTTGCAGCATTTGGAGATAATCTAGAGGTAACACTGGAGGAATTAAAGTTAATTAACTCTCCCAGAAAAAGTTAATCTATTTTTTTTTCTGCTTCATCAAGTGAGTGCAGGCACCATAAGTCTTCAGCCTTGTTGTGGTGTTAGTTTAAAGCCGTCGCAATCACTTTATTTTACACAAAATGTCCTAAGTATATTAACATAACACTAGAATGCTCCTATTTTAAGCCTGCACTTAATGCTGCAGATCTAATGTTGTCCCATGGTGTTTACTTTGTAATGGAGTTATCGCTATGGCAGCAGCCGGGGCCTTGCGTGGTTTCAGGTTCCTGATTTAATCAGCAGCTATGAGTGTGAGGGATATCTATGCCTGCTATAATAACACGCAACACACAAAAGTGCACATGTCATCCGTTTTGATTTGGAAGAAAGCAGCCGCTGAAAAGCTAGAGGAGTCCCTGCTGACCTCCCCCGCAGTCAAATGAAACATGAAATCAATGCTTTGCGTTAACCCCTGGACAAATCCAGGAGCGGCGAGACCAAGCGGGTTAAGTCTTTGTGGTGTCGCCCACCTCCATCAAAATGATTAAGTTGAATCGGTAATTCAGCAGCTTTCACCAAGTTCTCTTTGGAACTGCTGAATCTGCCGGGTGTTCTGGAGAAAACTACAAAGATGTTCGCAAACAGCAGAACAAAAATACAGAGAAAAGCTGAAAATTTTGAGTGACTTTCTCTCTCTATATATATTTTTTACATTTTCAAAACCAAAGTTAAAAACCAAGTATGGTAATGATAAACTTTGGTTTTAGAAGCTCTGCAAGGTCTAATAGTTTAACACAGCATCCCTGCATGATGCATGAGGGTAAGAGGATAATGAAGAGCTGAGAAAACACACAGACGCCATACATTTTCTGCTGCTGAAGCTGGCAAGTTAAACACTTTGCCATTGTCTAAATCTATTTGTGAACGACAAAAAAAAAAACTCTTAAGGAATTTACTTTGTATGTGAATGTACCTCAGACGTACCACAGCACATCATTTCACTTGGCTTTAAGATTCATAGCATGTGTTAAGTGTGAAAATCACTGAGCTATATATACTTGCTCAAGACCCAAAGTTGTCAAATTGAATATCCAAACTAGAGCTGATAGAAATAGGATATATATGATGTAAGACACTTTAAATTGCTTATGTGACAAACAGAAGCACAATAAAAGCTTGCACCAGAGACCTTGGCAAACAGGGGATACCTCGTCCATTGCAGGGTAGTTTTGAAGTCCCTCTACATTTCTTCAGGCTGCTGTCCAAAGACAGTGAGCAACTTAGAGGGTGCTCACACTTCTTCCCTGTCCATCCATCCTTGCAGTCACACCTGCCACAGTTACACTGACCATGACCTGCTCAGAGAAAAGGAGAACAGCTAAAAGAAACCAAGAAGGAAATAGATCTAACTAAGAGAGGAAAAAAGCAGAAATCATTCCACATAACATTTTAAAGTAATTTTTAAGTAATTTTCTGACCTGAGCAGAAGTCATCAGTGTATCGGTCATACGTCGGATGGCAGTTCCTCTCATCACACTCACAGGTGTCTCCATGAATGTCACCCCAGTCGCCAGAGGGATCTACATCATGGCAGGTACATTCCCCACACACACAGGTACCTAATGTAAAAAACAAAAAAGACATACCGTCAATTACGTGATGCTCTACGGCACATCAATGGAGTGAAGGGTCTTTACTGTTATCCATCGGAAGAATACAGGTTATTGTTAAAGCTTACAATGAAACAATGTTATGATTGTGTTTCAGTCAAACAATTACCCTATAAGGTCCAATTTGTGAAATAACACCTGAAAAACAAACATATTATGCATTTTTATTTTTAATGTGGATTCTTTGATAGATCTATTGGGAAATAAACCAACTTGAATTTTTCTACATTTTGTCCACGTACAAATGCAAATGGCTTTAAGATTCATAAAGCCATTGTAAATCATGACACAATGACACAAAGGCATTGTGTCATTGGCTTTGTGTCAATTAAATACATCCCATTACAATTTTTGTATATTTTAAGGAATTAATAAAAATGAATTAATAAAATTAAACTAATTATTCAAGTGTGATTTCTCTTGAAAATAACCCCATTTTCAGCCAAAAAAAAAATATTCCGTAAGGAATATTTTCCATATGGAATATATTCCATAAGGATATATTTATATTATGACAGTGCTTCACTCATAAATCAGAGAAAAAATAGCATGCGGTTTTCAAGTTTACTTACTGAAATAAGTTTAAAAATAGTGTTATTTGTATCCACACCTTGGCACCTCTCTTTTCCTGTACTCACTTACACCAGCTGCTCTTCTCACTCGAAAGATGAATGTCATTCCAGCTCCTGTAAGTAAGTTTCTGACCTCCACAAGGCTCAGAAACAACAAGTGCAGCACCTGTTCAATACTGTCTGGCACAGATGGAGAAAAAAAACTATATCAACACTACTGCCATGTTTGTGGAACCCAACATCAAACAAAGGAGTGGTGTTCTTTTGAAACGCAATGAAGCGGCAAGAAATGAATGGAGAACCTTTTCCTGGTGAGGATGGAGGAGTGCAGCAGATTGAAATGAAGCCTATGTAACTGTGAGGGACCGGATTTCATCTTAGACCCAATGGGTGTCTCTGCTCCGCTGTGCCATGGAATCGACTCCACGGTACATATGCACCCATTATGGTCAATGACAGAGTTTATACCGCCTCCGCACAGCGGCGAAAGGCGCTGCCGTCCGTAGTTAGAACCAATCCTATTTTTTCCAGACACCAGAGCAAGTGCAGAATCAATCTTCAAAGGCCCAAAATTTCAAAATAATCCACCGAGACTAGATTTGGTTTAAAAAAAACTAGCTACATTAATGTATCCAATTATGCATATATGTTGTCAGCAAGTATCATTTATGACTATACATAAAAGAAAATATATGGATTTTATCCCGGAACTTATTATGTCAAGTTTGCTTGCTCGAGTCGTAGTAGGAGTGTCTGTCAGGAAGAAGTGGGAGAGAAACAGATGGAAAAATAATAATTTTGGAAGTTGAGAACTACAGTACTTTATATGATATCGCTTATCTTTTGACTAGATTTATTGTACAATATTTTATTTCTTCTATTTTATTGCTTCTTGGAGCTCCTCTGGGGTTCACAGTGGAGCGAAATCAGACATCTCCAGTCCAAGTGTGCAGCAGAGCAGAGCAGAGACACATCCAGTGTAAATCTGGGGTTACACAAATAGCATTCCTCCTGTTAAGTGACGATTATTTAGAAGAGTTGTCACAACTTATTTAGCGATGTGTAATAACACCAAGAAGGGAAAGTATTCTACCAGTTTAAGAAACACTGAGACTCAGAGGAGAAATAGGTAAATAAGGTATAAAGAAGCATGGTATAGACGAGGCTTTGTAAGTCAAGGAAATCAAGCTAGAAAAGCACATCTTATGTCTTTTGGTAGAACCCTATTTACTGGTTTACTTCTGATGTTATTTATAATTGCACATCATTTTCTATATGGAAATATTATTTTGTGGCAATATATCTACTCTGGTTGAGTTAGAACTGCTAATCTGTTTCATCCTGCAGAGTATTAAACTATTACGCCTGTTTTATTTAATGTAAAACAAATGTAAAAAATGCAAGTTGAAAAAGGCCGTTGTTTTCAGTGTTAAAACAAAGTGATTCGTTTAATTTCTAGTTCATGTTTAACTATTTATGTACATATTTTGTACACAAGGAATCATCTCTCTTCAGCATCGTGGCGTTAAGAAGGCGTTTTACTGATTGTCAAGCCACATAGTGCACATATGTCCAGGGCAGCACATCCTATAAAAGTGAGCAGGTTGAATTCAAATGTAACTACATGCATTCCAGTACAGACCAATTAAATTTAGCTCATAATCCAATTCAGTGCAGTCAGACTGAATAAATTGCCCAGGAATAAAATCTTGCCTTTCAAAGGCAGCCAGCAGATTGCATTTGTTAAAAGGTGGTAAGGTTATTTGATGGGTGTTCTTTTCAATGACTTTTATCAAATTTTTTTCCAGAATCATTCCACCATACCAGAAAATTAAATGTTCATGACTAAATTTATTCCAAAAATTGCCTTCCGCCTTCTCCAAAGATCTGTATTTTTGTTTTTGTTTTATCTTGGGGGGGGGAAAAAACTGCCTCCAAAATGAATTTTCTTTTCCTTCAGCTTTTTAAATCTTTATTCCTTCATTTATCTTTTCCCTGTTTTCTTTTCATTTGTTTAGCATCTTAGCCCAGGCATTAGCAAAGCAGCAGCCGGTGAAAACCCATTTCCTCTTATCAGTGGAGACAGAGCACCGGGAGCCCCAGGGGAGAAGGCCAGCTGGCAGGCCGGAGGGTCTGAGGCTGCCGCATGTCTGCCCTATGGCGCAGCGTTCAGTCTTCCTCACCCCCTCATAACCCTGCAGTCCTGGATTAATAGATCTATGAATTATCTGTCTGTCACAAATATCATGGATGAACTGCAAAGTGGTATTAGAAACACTGTTGTTATCTTCCTAATGTTCTCAACCTCTGCCTCTTACTGTTCTGATTATAATGAGCTCAGTTATAGCGTTAATGAGTCTTTGGCAGGGTTGCTTCTGTTATATTTTATCCCGTCTGGTGGGAAGGCTGGGTGAGCCAAGCAGGAGCTTTGATAATTTGGTGGGTGAAAAGAGAATTATCTGCAGGTCAAATCATCATGCTATTTATCCCACAGTGTCAGAAGAAAATGATTAGCCAAGGAGAGGATGGAAGGAAGACCTTTACCATTTCATACTGAACAATACACTTGTTATTACACGTTAAACTTCACTGCAAGAAAACATGTATCTCTTTCTCTCTGTCACTATTGTAACTACAATGCCTGAAGGTAAATTTCAAAGACCTCTGGAACAAAGACCTGACACAAATAAATGTGCAAATTGCTCATCTCAAGGCCTTTAATGTTTGCACCAACATGTTACTTTTATTCATTCCCTTGTTAATCATAGTCAGATGCATCACATAAAAGACCAAAAACAAAAATGGATCCAGGTGCAAAACAAATCTAATTTATCTTAAGAGTAGTTTTTCCTCATCTGCATTAAAACGTTTTTGCTAAATAATTACCAGTGATTACAGAAGCTGAACCTCTCAAAGCTCTCTCACTGGAAACATCGACATCTGCAACACAAAACTGGCCATCCTGGTATACTTTCTTCTTCCTTTTCTTTTCTTTTTTTTCTTTGTTTGACAGTTGTGCTCTTGACCAGAACTTGCGGCTCTGTGATGGGACTCTAATGCAGCCTTATTTCATCCAACCAGTTACCAAGCCCTTAGTCAGATCGCTGTAATTCATTTTCACTGAAATCCTGGAGGAGCACTTCAGCTAACTTAGAAGAGATATTCCACTGATTGCTTGCTCGCCATGCTCTGATGAGTCACAGAACATGATTCTTTTTCAGGCAGTCTAGAGTCTGGGCTGCATTTAGTTCAGTATTTTTCCTGACTGTTTTATAATTTGGTCCATTCAAACAGGATGAAAAGCACTGACCCGGTGTTTCCATGTTACCCATCAGGCACGTTAAGCAAAAGCAACATTTTGCACAAGCCCTACGTCCTCCTGTTTTAAACAACTCCTTTCTTGAAGCTGATACACAAATTAGAGTCATTTTATAACTTAAAGGAAAGACAAATATATGGATATGTTTTATTTTTCGAGGTGTCTTTCATCCTTCTGATGACTGAAACAGGCACGAAATTAAACTGCGCCTCTTTAGCTTGTTTCTTGTTTCTAGGCAACATAAATACAATGAAATCATTATGGTGACACTGTTTATGTTAATAGGTCTGAAGCTTCTTATTCATCCCTCTCCATTCTGCAGTTTTATGGTTTTGCAAACCACTGTCAATATGCTAATGTTCTGGTTACTCTGAAGAAAATTTGTCCACATGAAAAATATTCAAGTTTATTTATGTGAAATAAAGTTGTGATTCTTTACAATCAGATATTTAACTTAGATCAGTTATGATGTTATGGAATAGTTCTATATTTTCTTTGTACTCAAAATGTCATATTTTTAATTCATGTAATGTGTTTTGTTAGCAGCGAGGAGGACAAACAAACCTCTGTTGCTGCAGATTTTGCCATCTGGAGATGTGCATTTCCGCTTGCTTTCCCAGGGGCTGATGTCACACTGGAACTCACATTTGTCTCCATGCCAACCAGCAGCACAGTAGCAGTTTCCACAGTAACACTGGCCATGGCCTGGAAGGACATGGAAGAACTCATAAGTTCTCATGCAAGAGATTGATAGACATACTTCTAGATTTTAACAATCTTACTTTTGCAGAAATCAGATTTGATATCACTTTTTATTTTGTCATTTCTATTTTTGCACATTTGTCAGCCACAGCCTGAATTTAGTCAAAACATAAACATAGCTCATTTGCAAAGATCTATCATCTTGCAGCTTTAATGTCTGGCTTTGTAATGCTATTGCAGAGATTTGTTTTTGATGAGTTCAAGAATGCATTTTACATAGCACCACAAGATTTACAACCTGAAATCAACAGCAACATTTCTTTCTCAAGAAATGAGTTTTAAACTTTGAAATTGTTGCCTTGTGTGTGTGTAAGCTGAAGAGATTCTACTCATGACTGACTCCACTGAACAGATGCTGAACATCGCTTAATGTCTAATGTTGATTACGCAGAGTAATGTAGCACATTTGACGTGCTGCTACAGGGCGGGACATGAGTAAGTAGCACATAAACTGCATTGTACATTACATTGAAAAAAGGTTCCTCTCCTGTAACATTTTCCTCTTTCGTCAGGTATCAGCTACGTCAAAGTATTTCAATAGGATTTTATGAAAGAAAACAATTCAGTAGTCGTGCATTAATATGAAAGGGAATAAAAAAAGACTCACTGTTCTCTGAAATACATTTGTGTCCTGCCAATTGTATTTGGTTCACTGGTAAATACAGTGTACCAAGCAATATATAGACAGGACAACTATTATTTGTGTAAATCTAGCCTATATGGAAGAGTGAGATCTAGCAAACCCTCATGGAAAGAGAGCCAAACAAAATCTCATCAAATATTCATCATACTTTTGGACACATCAAATATTTGGGAAAAGTGCTCTAGTCAGGTGAAACAAAAGTTATACTTTTAGGCCTACGTGCATGTGTTGCAGAAAATAATTTGTACACACAATCTCCAGAAGGAAGGATGCACAATGATGTAGAGAGTATAGAGGGAAAAAATGGCCAAAAATCTATCAGCAGATCAGCAAAGCTGGCAACGTTTCAATCATGAAATTTAGAGCTGTTTAGTATTGAATTGGGAGATTTGGAGGGATGCAGAATACAAATTAATGGCACAAGTATTGAGATTTCTATTGCAAAAACTCAATTGCTTAGTTGCGTGCTAATTTGTAATAACCTATCATGTCATAATTTCAAATGTAACATAATGCAAGGCACTATCTATGACCTTTCTTGTCCTTTCTCTGTGACCAAGAGCAGACGTAGATAAATGCAGAGCCAAGATGCCTGAGACGTTGATCCTAGACACGCAAAACCTAACTGCAATCTTTAAAACTATATCTACTTTTTACAAGTAGTTCAGAAGACGTTTAGTAGCAAATTTAATGCACAAAAACAGATAAAGAGGCCATGAAAGTATGAGTGCTGCCAACCTCTGGGTGTCTTATCTTCATTAAATTGTCATTAAAACTCATTTGTTTTTCAAGCAATTGAGCGACTGTGAGCGTAATCTACCTCCACAAACCTCTCCCGTGTCCTCATCCAGACATTCGCCGTCATCACATTCACAGAAGCGTCCCGTCACTAAGCCCTTGTCGTCATTTTGGTCACACATGCAGCTCCCACAGTGACAAGTCCCTGTAAAAAAAAATAAAAGATTCTTACACACAACCACCAAGGTTCTGAGTTTGTGTTCAACTTTACAGTAAATACGTGCTTTAAATGGTAAAGTGTGAGTAAAATATTTTGATGCAGTGAACTGGGAGATTAAAGAATCTGGTTTACAGCTGTTCGTTGGAGGGAAGTATTTTTGCATCAAGTGCCAACAGGTTTAAGCTGGTGTTTGACAACTAAAGATGGTGTTATTTTTTTTTTTTTTTGCATATGTGCTGGAGCTTTTTGGATTAAGTGTTGAAGAAGCAGAAGGCTAAACAGACACATGCTGTGAATATATTAGCATTTCTACATATTCCAATAGGCCACATCTTATGTGTTCACACACACTCTCATGCACATCCCACACTGATTTGCACACACCCACTGAGACTTGTTTATTCCTCATTAAACTGAAAGCATTTGAGACGAGTGGAGAGGGCGAGCCCAGATGGGCAACTGGCTGTACGTGTTTGAAAAGGAGCCTTGACCGATGGTTGACCTCACACCATCCATGCAACATTGAGACCCAAACACATGCACAGAGGGATCGCATAAGACATAGACAAGATATTAGGGGTTAAAATATTAAGATCGTTCTTGTAGCATTCTTAGATGTCTTTCAAAGTTTTTCTTTGGATATTAGCTGCTTAGTTCAATTTAAATGCTTGGTAGCGATTCACCGATTCACAAATGCTTTTCTTCTGCTCTAAAACGCATTGGTGTTCACCAAGGGTAGCAGGTGGAGAGTACTTGATGTGTAGGAAGATTGCTGTTTATACATCTTTGTGTAGATTTTTTTTTTCCAAGAAGGATAATATATTCTTAAAATATAGATATTGCTGTGGTTTCTTTGGCCACAGCAGAGAAACATAAAAGCTTTTTTTCAAAGCAGTGCATTGTTGTGAAGTGGCAGAAAAAAATGCTGGTGGTTTTACATTTTATATTCAAAAAAGAAAAATATCTGAAAGTTATGGCATTTTTTTCTAATCGATTTTAACCATTCTTCTGTGCAGATTAGAACAACCTCAGTCAGATTGGCTAGAGAGCATCTAAACATGTATGTTCAAGTCTTGATAAAGATCCTCCGCTAGATTTAGGTTTAACTTCAGGGACAGCCCTGACAATGAAAAGCATCCAAACAGCTGTCTGCTGCCAGCACCATGCTTCCCAGTGGGAAATACTGTGTCCAAGCTGATCTTCACTCTTATTTCTCTGCATGAAAGCATATGCTGAACTTGGGCCAAAATGTTCTGGTCTCATCTGACCAGGATACTTTGTTTTGTTTTTTTTTATTAAAAAAAAAAACTTTCTTCTTGCCATTTTCATGAATAAATTATTTGTCAACAGATTTTTCCATCTCTGTGGTGGAACTCAAAAGCTCCTTCAGAGTTACCAGAATCCTCACAGATTATTATTCTCCTTTCCAGGCTTATCAGTTTATTGAGGCGGGTGTCCATGTGTGCTGTGGGGCGCCTTTGCAGTTTTGGATCGTGGATTAAACAGTGCTTCTTGTGACCTTCAAATCTTGGAATATTATTTTAGAACCTAATGAAATTGGACTTCACCTAAAGGACAAACAACTGCATGTTGCAATTTTCACTTTTGTTTTGTAAAAGGTTTTGGAAAGCATATCAATTTCTTTATGCTTCACTAATGATGCACTACTTTGAGTTTGTCTGTTACATAAAATCTCAAATCCTTACACTGAAGTTTGCGGTTGTAACATGACAAAGTGTAAAAAAAAAAAAAAAAAAAGAACAAAGATCTGCAAAGATCCTAGGATCTTTGCAGAAGATTTGCAGCCTTCTAAACCTTGTTGTGTCTTGAATGCTGTGTTTTGATGTATTGTTGCTGTACCTCTGTTGGAGCAGACCACCCCCTGTTGATTTTTGCACAGCTCTCTGCTCTTCTTGCTTGATAGGCTGCACTCCTCCTGAAACTGGCAGGCTTCTCCAAACCAGCCTTCGTCACACTCACACATCCCACAGTCACAGTAGCCACGGTCTGAGGGGAAACATAACACGCCACATGCTGTTTATACAGTAGGTGCTGGGAAGCATGCAAGTTACAAGTGCTTCACATCGAAACAAGGACATGAACGTTATTTCAAGTTCGTAGTCTGACATTGGACTTTCAGGTGAATGGGGTTGTGTCATAAAATTACTATAAGTAAATGTTTTATTTATTTATTTTTTTATTTGTTTATCAGGAGAACATATAAACATTGATCTTACATACATTTCGCAAAAATTACACAACTTCTCCGATTTTTTTTTCTCCCCCATATCAAACATAAATCACCAAACTGACATAACAAACACAAGACAAAATAAATGCAAATACAACAAAAAATAAATTTAATATAAAATAAAGGAAAAAGAGAAAAGAAAAAAGAGGGGGGGAGTGGCATTGAAAAGCTAAAATGTAATAGTATTTTGCCTATTTATTTATTCTTAAAAATTTAGTCACATGATGAGGGAGTCAATGAGTCAGTCACATCAGTCTACGCAATATTAAGGCAGAGATTTTATGTATGTTATAAAGGGTGACCACTTATGAGTAAATTTTGCTGAACTGCCTTTCACTGTTAAAGTTTTTTCTATCTTCAAGAATGATCTTACAGTGTTAAGCCATTGAGATGTAGACGGAGGTGTAGGAGATTTCCAGAACAATAAAATACAGCGCCTGGCTAGGAGAGAACAAAAAGCCAAGACCTCCTGCTGTTGGGGGGACAGGTTAAGTGTGGTCTCTGGAACTCCAAAGATGGCAATTAGTGGATCACTTTGGATCTGAACTCTAAAAACCTCTGAAAGTATGGTAAAGAAATATTTCCAAAATTTTTCTAAGCTTGGACAGAAGAAAAACATATGACTTAAGTTGCAAGGTGAGGTCTGACATCTGTCACACTGGTCCAGAATCGAGGGAAAGATTTTAGATAGACGGGATTTTGAGAAGTGAACTCTATTTATCACTTTGAACTGTATAAGCTGTAATCTGGCACATGGTGTACTTTGACGTATGCTGAGAATAACTTTATCCCACCATGAGTCAGACAGTTCTACACCTAATTCATGTTCCCAAGCAGTTCTGGTTTTACCCAATGAGTCGGATTCAATTGCCATAAGCTTTCCATATATATTAGAAAGGGGTGAATTCAGATTGGGGTTCAAAACTAGAAGGTCCACCCATGGTGGTCAGCAGGGAGAGATGGAAAATTTGGGAACAGTGATGAAACACAATGTCTAATTTGGAAATAGAGAAACAGATGAGCAGTAGGTAGGCTAAATTTTGAGGACAACTCTGAAAAACTAAGAAATAAACCATCTTTGTAAAGATCTCTCGTTGTTCTAATGCCTCTCTCATGCCAAACTCTGTAGGCAGCATTAGAGGTGGCGGGAGAAAATATATGATTTTTTTAATAATGGCATCTTATTAGAGGGAGACACAAATTTAAAATGGGACCTAAATTGTAACCAAATCTTAAGTGTAGAGAGCACTACAGGATTTGTAGTAACAGAAGACAATTTAATTGGTAGTGATGAATAGATAATTGAGGCAGGTGAAAAAGACGGAGAAATCGAATGAGTTTCAAGTTTACACCAGACCAGATTGGGTAAATTTAGCCAATAAATCAATTTATGAATATGTGAAGACTAGTAATACAATGCAAAATTGGGTAAGGAAAGACCACCATTTGTGGTGAACTGTTGCAATAGGGAAAGCTTCAGTCTGGGGGCCTTTCCACTCCACAAAAAGGAAGAAACCATCTGATCCAGAGACTTGAAAAACTGATTAGGCAAAAACAGAGGGATACATTGACATA
Organism: Phalloptychus januarius; assembly: GCA_902982915.1. Lineage (NCBI taxonomy): Eukaryota > Metazoa > Chordata > Actinopteri > Cyprinodontiformes > Poeciliidae > Phalloptychus > Phalloptychus januarius. Next base: position 3,417,009 of record CADWAE010000230.1, read on the forward strand.
AAAAAGTAATCTAGGTAGAATATTCATTTTAATGACATTAATCCTGCCAATTAGTGAAAGAGGGAGAGAGTTCCACCTCTGAAAGTCTGATGCAATTTGAGAAACCAGGGGGGCGAAATTTTGAGAAAACATTGAAGGCAAAGTACGTGTAATATTAATTCCCAGGTATTTAAACCCTGAGGGGCTGAGCCTAAAAGGGATGTCAGATTGCTCAAGTTCTAAAACCAAAGAATTTACTGGGTAGCATTCACTTTTAAGTAGATTAATTTTATAGCCAGAGAAAGATCCAAACTTTTCAAGAATATCCAAAATTGGAGGAAGACTACATAAAAGATCCGAAACATACAAGAGAAGGTCGTCTGCATATAGGGACAATTTAAGCTCAACACCAGAGTGGATAATTCCATGAAAAGAAGAGAGGGATCTTAGGGCAACAGAAAGAGGTTCAATGGCTAACGCAAACAGGAGGGGAGAAAGAGGGCAACCCTGTCTAGTACCACGTCCCAACAGGAAATAATCAGATTGGACGGAATTAGTGACAATACAAGCCTGAGGAGATGAATAAAGTAGCTTTATCCAGGACACAAACCTTTCTCCAAAACCAAACCTATTGAGAACGGCAAAGAGATACTCCCATTCCACTCGATCAAAGGCTTTCTCAGCGTCAAGAGAAATGATCACCTCAGGAGATGTGGGGCAATGAGCTGAAAAGATCGCATTCAATAGCGTACGAACATTAAAAAACAACTGACGACCTTTAATGAATCCATTCTGCTCTTGCAAAATAATCTCAGGAAGAACCGTCTCAAGCCGAGTGGCGAGAACTTTAGCCAAAATCTTAAAATGCACATTTAAGAGCAACAGGGGCCTATAAGACTCGCAAGCAGTGGGATCCCTACCCTTCTTCAACAGGAGAGAAATTGAAGCCTGAGCTAAGGTGGGGGGTAACCGGCCACGCCCCAGCGACTCATTATAAACCTCAAGAAGAAGAGGGGCTATCTTATCTTTAAATTTCTTGAAAAATTCAGCAGGAAATCCATCCGAACCAGGTGCCTTACCACTCTGCATATTTTTGATTGACATAAATATTTCTTCCAATTTAATGGGAGCATCAAGTTGGTCAGAAATCAACTTATTTATCTTAGGGATATCAATATTCTGAAAAGAAAGGCAAGCAACTCATCCGAGTCTGATTGTAGTTCAGATTTATATAAATCACAATAAAATTTCTTAAAAATGTCACTGACACTGACAGGATCGGAAACGAGATTGCCTGAATAATCCTTGATTTGCGATATTGTGCGAGAGCTAGCTTTTCGTTTCAGTTGATGTGCCAGAAGTCTACTTGGTTTCTCCCCATGCTCATAACAGGCTCGAGATCGAAGCAAGAGACGCTCCGCATCAGATGTTGTTAGGAGATCAAGTTCAGTCTGAAGATCCTGTCGTTGCTTCAGTAAAGCGTGTGACGGATTAATGGCATTTTGTCCATCGATATTCCGAATTTTTGTTGATTTCTCTGATATCTTAGCACGTAGATTTTTATTAACATTGTCTGAGAATGTGTCTGTGTCTGAGCCGCTGCCTCAGACACAGGAGATGACTCAGCACAGGTCGAGGACTCACCACAAGGAGCAGGCCGCAGATGAGGCTGGATCGAATCGAATTTCCTCCTTTAGCAGGCTTTGGTGGCATTTTAGTGACCAAACAAAAAAGATAGTGTTCAATATAAAGATTAGTTATCGTTTGAGGTCGAAGTCAAGAAAAAGTGCCAGGTAATAATCGAAAAAAAAAAGCCAACCCCACAGGAGCACGCCAAGACAACCTACTCCACCGCCATTCAGCCAGAAGTCGAATCCCTAATCTGAAGTTAACCACCGCGCTGAATGCCGTTTCCCACAGGACAAACAAGCTTCATTAAGGAGGACCGCGGTCTCCTTTTCATCTCAGTAAGTAAATGTTTTTTAAGCAACCACTACCACGTTTTCCAATGTCTTTGATATGCTGGCATCCCATATGAATTCATCCATGAAAACACAGTTCTGTGTTCAGATACCCAGATAGACTGGCATCGTCGTATCTCATTATTCTGATGGCCACATTGAGCAACATGAAAAAGAAAAAAAGAGAAGGAACCATTTGATGCAAATGAAAGCTGTCAACAAAGTTATTATGAATGTTGCTCTCATTGCCTTTAGCAGTGAGAGACCTTGCATGTCATGCTCGATACTTCTCCAGACTCGTTCATCATGTAAATGTGGCATTGTTTCGAAGGGCTATACATCAGTCATTAAGAACATGGAGATCCCCTCATCTCTTCTCATTATGGAAACATCTCTGGGGAGCGTGATGGCTCGTCCAAGTAAAACTGACTCTTTAAAACAAAGATGAACCTGAAATATTGCAAATTGCAGGATAAGAGAGCGCCTAGACTCCAGTTTAGCTGCCGGGAAAAAAACATTTCAATCTAATTAAATTGCATCCTCTAATCTGAGATATTAATTCAATATTTCAGTCAAGCTTTGTTTTTCTAACTTGCCATATATTATGTTATATTGAAAAACGCCTTATAGAGAAAAATTACATTTTGAGGATTTTGTTCAAAGTGCTTTACATCATAAACCATCATACATTCATCAATTATGGAACAAGAAATACACATCAAATGCCATTATGAGCAAATGTCATAATCAAAATCCTCAGATATGCTGATCAGTGTTCAATTTGCTACTAATCAAATGCAACCCTAAACAGGTAGGTTTTTAACCTTGAACTCTGTCTTTCAGCTGTTTTGCAGTTTTCTGGCCTTTTGTTCCAGATTTATAGTGTAAATAAGCTGAATCCTGCTTGCCCATATTTGGTTCTGGTTCAGAGAATGGAGATTAGGCCAGAACCAGAATACCTGAATGGTCTGAATAGTTGATACCATAACAACAGGTTGCTATAAACTAAAATTATTTTAAACTCCATTCTCTTAGTATCAAGCATGCTGCATGCAGGGCTGAATGAATGTGCATGAGTGAAGACTGTGTCAGTCTGCATAGTGCAATGCATGCTTTTGATTTGTTTCAAATGTCAGAGCTCACGACTGTGAAGGTTATGACAAACATTTGCTATTTGTTCCGGTGTTGCTATTATTAAACAACATGTTTCTCACTATTTGATGCATTTATAGACAAAAAAACATATATATAATGGATATTTTACAGAAGTATGTCTGCTACTGATTTAATAAAATACAAAAAGTGATAATAAATAGGTGGCTGCAAAGTGGCACAGCTGGTAGAGCTGTTGCCTTGCAGCAAGAAGGTTCTGGGTTCAATTCCCAGCCCGGGGTCTTTCTGGATGGAATTTGCATGTTCTCCCTGTGCATGCGTGCATTCTCTCCGGGTACTCTGACTTCCTCCCACAGTCCAATTAACCAACATGACTGTTTGGTTAATTGGTTTGTTGTGCTATACATATTTAGCATAGCAATAATTTTTGGACACATACATCTACTATCAATCACAAAGATACAAGCTCTTTTGGATTATTTAATAAAATATTTAACCCAGCATTGTTGCAGTCTAATTTACTGACGTGTTCTTTTGTATTCACCTTTATGGCTTTTGTAAGTAGTAGACTGCAAAACTCTGAGACAGAATTGGATATTATAAAGTCACTGCCACTAGTCATCATTAATCTCCACTTGACAATCACTTAGACACATAAAACAGCCCTCTTTGTCTTCTAGGTCAAAATTTATGTGGGTTAGAAGCTTCCTGTCTTTCGACAGTTTATCTTTTTTGGTGCTTCCTGGGCAGTAATTCTATGTGATATAATGTGTCAGGGTCATTGCAGCATTCCACTGACAAACAGACGTGTACAGCAAAAATCCTGAGCAGTGATCGCATGCATTCTCCGGGGGACTGGTAGAAGAGGATGCGTGTGCGTCAGCATTACCAGTAAAAATAATTGGTGCGCCTAAAAAAGCATGTGCTAAACAATTTTCTAAAGCCAGAAGACTAGATATAATAATCTGTCAAACATTTAAAATACCCTAACTGTAATGAAGCATATGCTGTGCATGGATCATTAGATACACCTCATTTACCAAAATGTTTATAGAGTCAAACAGCCTGAATTGGTTTAGCAAGCTAAAGAAGATTTGTCCTGCGCCAATGAAGGATGAGTCATTGATAAGCTGTGGTTCCCCTTTAATAGCAGAGCTACCTGAACGTCGTGTGCAAAAAAAAAAAAGCTTAAACATTGAAACAGCCATCTGCAATACTGTAAAGATGAAATTTTATTTCAGTAAAACATTTCGATAAATTAGCAGTTCTTTAATAATTCTGGGAATTCGCTGATCGCAAGTTCGGGTGGGAGAGGTCTCATTGAAGTATATAGTGTGTATTCACAGATTTTGGTACTTAATGTGATTATTGTGATTTCCAGATTATGAAATAACTCCTCCAAAACACATTATAACCAATCTCTATGAGGAACCTCCAGTCTCTATTACAGAGGGCAGAGTATGGGCTAATAAAAGAAGAAAACTTGCTCTTCTACCGCTGTGAGGTGTTTTACTGGGGTGGTATTTTGTGTATTTAAATCTCTAGTTTTCATTGAACGTGCACTCACATACGCTTCTTGGACGTCTTAGTCAATTAGAATATCACTGAAATGTTCATTTATTTCAGATCAATTGCACACAGGCTGCTGTTTACAAGTCTTCATTTCTGCTATTCTTGGAGGTTTCCAGTCATATCTAATGAAAACAGGTAACTTAGCTTTTCAGAAGATCAGAATATTAAATTAAATAGATAAAAACAAAACAGAGAATAAAGAAATGTGAGCTCAATGAGAAGTACCATATTTTTTGGACTATAAGCCTCTACATTTTTCCTACGCTTTGAACCATGCGGCTTACGGCTCGGTGCGGATTTTCTGTGGATTTTTCTTCCACCACCAGGGGGCTCTCTAGCAGGAAGTGAGTCATCGGAACTCAAAATTGGACATCAAAGAAGAAAGCGCTAACTTTCATTTAGCACATGCTAACAGCAGGCACGACTCAAACTCATACCTCCTCATCATGGAAACAACATGAAGAAGTTCATATGATGCAGCTTTTAAGTTGAAGGCTATCGATCTAACAGTACAGGAGGGAAATAGAACCGCTGTACGTAAACTCTGCGTGAATGAATCCAGGGTTCGGCGTTGGAGACTAGATTTGTCCTTGTGGAAAACCGAGATCGGCGCAGATACCAGCGGCTTATAGCCCGGTGTGGCTTATGGATGTAAGTGTCCAGTTTGTTTTACACTTTGTGGGTGCGGTTTATAGTAAGGTGCGCTTTATAGTCCAGGAAATACGGTATGTTTAATTCCAAGCTAAAGGTTGTTGTTTTCAAAAAGTACATTTAATCGGACAAACCAATCTCGTTTGAAGGTGTGTTAAAATTTACAGAGATGTACTTATTTATATGCTGTTGTATACGGTGTCAGTTAAGCTCCAAAATTAAGTTGAGAGTTTAAACATCAAATAACTATCACAATCTTCATAATAAACTAGTTATAGCTTCAGAGAGCATCTGCTCTCAGCACGTGGTTCTGAATCTCCTCACAATTTTTCTTTTAAGTTGTGTTGTCCAAAACATGATAAACATATCAGAGTGTAATTAATCATTTGTGCTATCCTTACCCTGGTGTTTGGGAGCAATGAAACAACAACATATAGATTGAGTGTGAACAAAACACCTGTTTTATCAGCTACTAATTCGTTTTCTGAATGTCTTTGGAACAATAAATCTTAGACCTTACCATCACAGTTTTTACAGTGTTCAACCAAGTCAGTTATTTTTAACACAGCTGACATCAAAGAACTTTCAAAGGCATCGTAGGTGGGTTTAACAACACTTGTTCTTACACCCTGAAGTCTTGAGAGCGGTAATGGGTTTCAATCAGAAATGTCTTTTGCTAGTCAACTTGGACAAACTTGAGTGGCTTTTTTCTCCTCGCAGCCCACACTGGAATCATTAGGTGAGTCACGGGGAAGGCAAACTGCCCAGAAAAACTCAGAATAGCAGATTGAAAGTACATAAAAATATGTACAAGAGAAAAAAATGAGAGAGATGAAAATTTCTACAGGTTTTTATAGCAAAAGAGGTAGCAGCATTTTATGGCTGCTCCCTGTTTTGCTTTATTCTGTCTCAACCAATATTTGGCTTAACCTTTTATTGACTTTGTAGACATTACTGATAAAAATATTCTCCATAAATGGACAGTTTTAGCTTGGATAAAGTTTCATAATGGTTGACTGCTGTAGGTTGATATGGAACAAGAGACCACCAAGAGACCAAACTGAAGGCATGTTATCCTTGTGACCCTGACCTGAAGACATAAAACCTCTGTGGGTGGAGTCTTTGCAAGCTCTTGAAGAGGCCAGAAAAGCAAAGAAAAAACTGAGCAAACAAAAACAAGACTGTGCAAGCCTGCAGACTGAGAGAAAAGGAGCTGTAAGTGCTAAAATATGTTCCTATAAAGCATTATTATTATTATTGATCATAGAGCAAGTCTTTATTCAGGAAATGAACAGAAGAACTATGCATCACTTTTGAAGTGCCTCCTGCAATGTTCTCTGCACAAGAAAGGAGTACAGTTGCCTCATTTTCTTGTTTTTTTTAATTTTTATTATTTATTTCTGCTTCAGGGCTGCACAGTGGTAGAGCTGTTACCTTGCATCAAGAAGGTTCTGGGTCTAGAATTTCATCATTTATGATTGTATCTCCTGAACTTATATTTTGCATGACTTTTTAATTGTTTCAACAGGGTGTAGATGCTAATAAACAACATGGCGGCTGGTGTCAAAGGCAGTATGACTCAACTTGGACATGTCCCAGGCAGGTTGGCTATGCACATCTTATGTGCATACCAATGGTACTAAAATTCCCAAAGTCAGACCAGGTGTTGAAGAATTTAATAACTTTTCGAGTGTTCTCGTGCTTCCACAACTGTGCTTTTACAGCATAAATAGATTTAATAAAAAAAAGGAGTCCAAAAGTAGTTTGCAGGAAAGGTAAAATGACTCAGAAAGAGAAAAACAGTCAGAAACTTGGAAAGATTGTTATTCCTCATTTATGAGTAAGAAATTAGGAATGTAGAAAAGTGTAGAAAAATTAGTTTCATCAACAATTATAAAAAATCATGAAAGCCTCAATAGATTGCATGCAACATTGCTTAGAATAACCTCTCACAAGTACCTGGTATGTTGACACACTCAAAAATAAACCTTCTTTAGATCTTTTTTTTTTATATTACACTTTCTTCCAAAAAGCAGAGGTTGCAAGTGCCATTAAAACACCAACAGTGGATGAAAATATTTTGTTTACCACAGTTGGTGTACAGATATTATTGAAGGTCATGTCCCGGTTGCTCAATTTGTATGTATTGTGAGATTAGAAGGATTTCTTAATATCTGCAATAAGTAACTTAATTATTATTTACTTTATATTTGTTCCTATTATGTGGCGGATGATTAAAACAGGCCAAAATGGGATAGTTGGCCGGTTCATAATAAAACAACAGCTCCACAGGCATTCCAAACAGAGAACAAGCAGTACTAGAGAGCAGCTGTTTTTAATGGCACAAATCACCAGTGGTAAATAACCATCAAGTATTGATACAAATTTTCCTTTTTTGCTAAAGCCTCATGTTTATCAGTACTTCAATTATGTAAACTGGAATGGTTTGTTTTCATGGAACATTTAAAGAAAAGAAGCAGAGGAAACCAACTGCATTTATTCTGTGGGGAAAGTACTCATGCCACCCCCCCCACAAGATACCACCCTGGGCAGTTGCCCATATCAGAAACCATCACTGGCTATAAATATGAAAGCATGCTGTCACGTTGAAAAACATAATCATGTTTCCACTTGCATAATTACATACATTTTAATTCAAAAAGTCATAATAAATTCAAACCACCCTTGCATTTTGGTGCTAAGGCATACAAGGTTTATTTTAATTTGACTATTGATCATTTCAGCTGAAATGTCAGGTGACCTCAACTCTTTGTAATGTGCTGCAAGTTTTTATAGTCCTGAATTTTATCACCCATTGCTAATTTCCTAAGAACAATCACTCCACCCTCTTTTGTTTGAGTACAAATACAACCTGGGCCCAGTTCTGTCACTGCTACAAAAAGCAGCGTTTATAGCATTTGTGTTGAATTGGACTTGGAGTTCAGTTTGTCACTTTGGTGGCCTGTTTTCTTGTTACTTTTTGCTATTTTGTGTTTCGCGGAGTCCAGCTGTTCAGGATTATGAGCTACAAAGTGGCTAAGCTACATTCTGTTAGATGTTCACAGAGCAACACTCAGACACACAGGACAAAAAACACACACAGACAGGTCAACATATAAAGACCAATCAAATTCCTTGGACTGTGGGGAGAAGCTTGGCTACCCAGAGAAACCCCATGCATGCTCAGGGAAAACATGCTAACTCCATGCAGACCTTGGGTGACATTCAAATCCAGAACCTTCTTACTGCAAGGCAACAGTTCTACCAACTGAGCCACTGTTCAGCCCATACATTAGTTTTCCTTATCTATTGCAAATCTTTTGGTTTTACTGTATAAATTCACCACAATCATAATCAAGCCTGCATTTTGTTTGTTTTTGAGAAAACACTCAATGAACCACTAATGGCATCCGGGTAATTGCAGAAATGTTTGTTGTAGGTAATTTGTTGATTAATTATTTAAGGTTCAGGCTGTTTTTGGCCAACATTCCCTCCCAGACGGCCAATCTGTTTTTCTATTATTTTTGTGTAAGGGAATCGCAGCAGTAGCAGCCACAATTTCCAGTTGGACATTAGTCAACTCTTGAGAAGACACCTACTCATAAAAAATAATAAAAAATCCTGATACAACAATACACAAGAAATTTTGTTTTATTTTTCCTTATTTATGATTTAGCAGAGGTCCAAGATAAACTAACTCATGCTATAACTACGACAAGCTCTAAGATAGAGAAGATATTGTTAGATAAGCCAAAAATATCTAATGATTTAATAAAAAGAGAAATCCTGAATTATTAATCGACTACATTATGTCGAATCATAATTCACAACGCAGCCTTACATTAAAGACAAGTTGAAACCATATTGGCCTATATGTCTTTAACTTTTTGGGTCACAACTGAATAAATTCTGCCTGTTCTCAATGCTGTAAAAAAAATAAGATTTTAGCCACCTGGACCTGTTGGTTTAATTGAGGTGATGCTAATTAACCTCCACTGAATCAAATATGGGGTATGAAACATCTTGTTGCCAGGAAAGCTCATTTTTTGGTAATGAAAAACACAAACTTAATCCCTATGGAAGAAAATCTATTAGATCTTATCAGTAGACTTTTGTGTCAGGCAGAGATAACGGAGCCACAGGGAGAGAAATTGGCTGCCGATCTCTGAAAGCACACCGTGCATGCTGTGTATGCATGGTCCGCTGAGAGTGCTGATGTGCGTGTGTGTGAAAGGAGATGCAGTAGGTTATGTGGGGGTCTTCTTTTCAACTGGCTTTGATTGTAACTGCTGCGTGCAAGCATGTGGCCGGTGTTATGCATGTGTATACTGATGAGTTATGTAGAAGATTTAACCTCCTCCTGTACGGTATGTGGGGGTGTGTGAGAGTCTGTGTGATGGGAGACAGAGGAGAGGGTGAAGTTGGTGGGTGTGAAAATCCATCCCTCTTCTAATGCATAGGTTCCATTGGCAGGCTCTGTAGCAGTGAGTGAAACCCCATTATCAGGATGAAACAGGGCCTCGCTCCAGACTGCTGAACCATAATGAGCTCCTCACAGCAGCCAACTTGTCTTCCCAAATAAATCACACACACTCGCAGACACACACACAGGCACCCATATGCACACCTATCTCCATTATACGTGTTCTGGATGCTCACATATCTCCATTAAACCTCACTCACAGCCCAGGGACAACAGGGAACAAAAAATGTGGGGATTTTTATTTTTATTTCTTACTGGGACAACTTTCAAAGCATCTCATCAAACATATGTGCAGTAAGCTTTAGAAAATGGGTGCAACCTGTCTTATTTTAAATATGTTCAAAAAACATGTAAATAATTATGCTAAATGTGGTTATTTCAGTGTTTAACATTGCATAATAAAAAAAAGTGGGCAATAATTGCACAAAAACATTTGCAACGTTTGTGGTTTGACTAAACCTTTGGTCCTGTGAGAGTATTGGAGTGACCTGACACTCCAAATACAGACAGCATTTTAGGTTTAGAGACCACATCTCTGGTGATTGTGCTTCTTTACTATTTTGTTTTCTTTTATCTATTTAATATTTAATACGCCAATCTGTTGAAGATCCCAAAGAACTGATGTATTTTTGCCTGTTACCAGCCGTACATTAAAATTAGTTGGTTTAATAAAATTACTGACCAAGCACCTTCACATCTTTACCTTTACATTCCATGTTTTTGTAAGCGAGATCGCTGCCTGTTGGCTGCTGTGTTGCTTTCGATTGACAGATGACTGCTCACTGGAAAACGTAAAACCTAAATTTTACATTGAACAATAAGTCAAATAGAATCAAAGTGAACGTAAGCTAAAAGGCCAAAACAGTTCCATATCTTGCTATGAAAGCAGTAAGGCAGTAAGGAGACGGAAAAGCTTTTGATCCAAAGATTTTAAAATGCATAATGCATTACACTTGTGCTATAACCTAGGGCTGCTTTTCATTATTCTTTATTAGTTGAGTATTAGCAGTGTTCCTGTCAGCTACATTTATTTTTAATTCTACAGAATGAAGTAAAGTCTATAAAGATGACAGCGTAAAGATGACATCTTTTCAGCTGTGCCAGAGCCATCTACTCATCCAGCCAATAAGGTGGTGCTTTGAATTTGTTGACTGTAAAAAAATTTTAAGCGATTACAAAATATGTCAACACAAAGTACATACAGTATTAAATATGAGACGTCAAGGTGATAGTAACAGGTTTTTAAAGTAGTAGATGCAACAATCATACGTGACGTTTTGTTTCAGTTCTAACATGTCTTGAGAACTACTATGCATACAAACTAAGATCAGTGTAACAAACACTCATCATAAAATAATAAAGGCATAAGCTGCAGCTTTCATGACAGAGGTAGTCATAAATCCAAAAGAAAATGAGGGTACAAGTGTATCCCCATGTATGCATCAGAATTTGGCCATTAACTTGAGTTTTACCGAGCTCAAAATAAAGTTCCTAATAGGACATACCAAAAATGTGAGAGTATTCACTTTTAATGTGTTTAATGGGGAGAAAACTTGATTCTAAAAGGAAAACAGACTGACTCCCATTAATGTCCATTGTTTGGACAAATTGAGCCTGTTTTTTGCAAGGTTAAATGCATTTTTTAACCAATAGTATTGTGAGCAAATACTTCCCCAGATTCCCTCTGTTTTGCTTTTTGTTCGTGCTTTTAAACTTGTGAAACCCCCTAAATTTTAGGTGAAGATAATCCAAGTATTTACTGAAAGAAGATTTCTTGTATTAAGCAGAAAAAAAGCTATCCACACCAGCCTAGCACTATTTGAAAATGTAATTCCCTTGCTTGTAAGTCACGAAGCAACTATTATATACCATTTTTCAGTAGCCACAACTTGTATGTATAATCACAACATCGGCTAAAAAGAACTTGTATAACAACATATTAACCCAAATGGTAGAGCAGCTAGTTATGTTTTAGGAAGAAGTAATTGTTTAATTTGACAGTAGGTTAGTTTGGATGTCTTTTTTTTTTTCATAAATAAAATTATGTATTTAATTTTTACTAGAATTGGGGGAAAAAAGAACTGGGAGAAAAATGCACACTTTTTTGATTGACAAATTGAACTATCACATGAAATTCTGTGAATTAAGTACACAGTAAACAAATTCCTAGTAAAAAGCATCGAATTTCCCTTCAATTGTCTTGACTTGTAACTGGCAACAAAAGCTTATAACATCACAATGTCTGATATCAAGCCAGCAGCATATTAATGTCTGCTTGAAAACATCTTCCAAGATTACAAAAATAAACTAAAATTCTCTGTGCATTAAACATGTGGGAGGCCATTGCCTTTCAAAATCAAGTTTGTAGATGACATGAAAAACATTCCCACTTTTTCTAGCAGCTGTTTGAAACAGATCCTAAACATCAGCTGGGGACTCCATCTGCCAAACTGCACTGATCTAACCCACATTGAGGATATCTGCTGCATCACTTACTGACCCTCTCTAAAAACCACATCCAAGTAGTAACACATGTTGAGCCACGTGGATCTGCACAGTATTCATTTAAACAGCACACAACTCTAAATTAAGTATTTTAAAGTTATTGCCCATTTACAGCATTGAGCAAAAGTACTCACACGCCAGGGACATCTTGGGAGATTACATTGAAATATTTAACTGGGATTTTATGTGATAAACCAACACAGAGTTGTAAATAACTGGAGAATGGAGGCAGAAGGAAAAAATGGTTGAAATGCTTTTAAAACTGAAGCTCTGGAGCTGTGTATATCTGCTCCAGACCTGGAGTGTGCATGTGTTATGTTTGGGACATTGTTACATAGCATAAGTTTGGATTAAAGTTTTTCATGACATTACCTTTCAACCCACAGGTGAGTTCTTTGGTCTTCATGATGCTGTTTATTAGGTTATAGCGGTTAGCAAACCTATGAGGTCTTGCCAGAGCCGCTGTGTTCATACTAAACTGTTTGCTAACTAAGTGACTTCTGAAGGCACATTGTTGCTCTGGATCTCATTAAGGGATATCCGATTAAAGGCTCTAATAATATGCACTTTACACTTCAGAGTTATATTTTAAAAAAACCCTGAGAGCCACTCTAACTTTTCTTACACGTTAGAATTCTGCACTTCTTTGTGTTAGTCTATCTTTGCGGTTTGTAGCCTCTACAACCCAAATCGCCATTTTTGCAATCAGTTGCTGATGTTGATTTTTTAAACAAGACAGATTAATTAATTTAGGAACATATCTAAATTTTAAAGTTAGGTATTTCTAGATGAACAAAAACAAAAATGAAAAACTTTCGCAAAGCAGAACAGTATGGATACACTTTCTTCTTTAAGATGATATTTGTTGGAAATAATGTAAAAAAACAAAAACAAACATAATTTCTGACCTAATGAGAAAAAAGATCTAAACTAATATTACTGCTACTTTTATTGTCATTCTGTTGTGAAAATGCAATGCAAATATTCAGTGATGGACTGCAAAATTGCTAAAAGCAGCACTTTTTAATCATTTTAATGTCTATATTTTAAGACATTAAAATGTTTGTTATTTATCGTTTTTAGCCAAAGTTACTAAAAGTCCTTATGGAGGTCTAAAGAGTCACTTGCGGTATCTGCAGGTGCAAGTTGCAGACACCTGGTCTATATCCCATATTATCCAAGACACTGACATTCGTGGAAAAAAGCTTGAAAACTATAAACAGTTTTGCTATGCACTGTGCTAAAAATAGCAGAGGAAGGATTGATAACACAGCTCAGTGTACGCACCATTGCAAATTTGCCCATTATGTGTGGCGCAGACCCAGTCATGGCACTCGCAGCGAGGACCGTAGAACTTCCCTGGGTCTGTGGCTTCACACATGCAGATTCCACAGTCACATTTGCCTCTGCCGCTGCATATTTTTCCATCTGGTGTCCTGCAGCGGCGCAATGATGACTCTTGGGACAGCCTACACACATCACCCACCTGGCTGAGAAGAAGAGAAAAGATCAGTAGTTTTGTTGTTTTAAAAAAAAACTGGGGGTTACTCCAAGGGCAAGTGTACCTGTATCTATTTACAGATCACAATTGACTCTAGTGCAAAAATCACTTTTGAAGTATATGCAAAAAAAGTTACTACGAAATTATCTTCTCTTTTAATTTAGTTTTTTGCAACATCATTGGGAAGAGTCACACTTAAAGACTCTTGGGATTTATTAGTAATCCCTACCTTAAGGACAGTCTTACGATATGGTTAATAAATCCCCCAAAATAAAACTATTACAAAATTTCACCTTTCTGTGACCAAATCTAGCTGCTGTCGTTACATATTTTTCTAGGTCTTCTTGGTGAGCAATTTATATTTAAAGCAGTTCCAGCTTTTTCTTTATATTGGCAAAGAGTTTGGCAAATGTGCATAAATTGCAGTCAATAGCTCAAACATTCCGAACGTTTCTCCCAAAAATGAACATAAAATGTGTGTTTTCCATGTGTGACCAGGAGGTGAAGCAAGTTCCATTCACACTCGCTTCAAGTATTAAGGGAATTCTTAGACTTGGCTGCACTCCTTCACACACTACAGCAGTACATTTTGAATTGTGCACTGTTTGTCATAACGACCTGACCAAATTCAGGTTTTCAGTTTTTTTTTGTTTTTTTTTAGTTTGCACAGTGCTGCTTTGTTCTTAGCTGATCTTCATCTTCGTTCTACGCTGTTGCATTCAAATGAAATTTGTAACATTTCAAGAACTCCAGCTGCTCTGCTGCTCTACATGATCTGACTCACACTTCCTGCACAATTACAAACACATTTTAAATGTATTTTATTTAATGTGCAAAATTAAATCTCATTGTGGGATACATGCAACCACAGCTGCTACCTGCCATATTCTGCATGCTTCTTTTTGGCCTCCTTTTGACCACTGCTTATGCTGCAAGATAGACATTCACTATTGAGAAAACATCCTAACAAGAGCCTAATGCCAGCAGCTATCAAACTGCATGTTAAGTTAGCTGTCATTATATAATTAGAGTATAAATTTTAGCATCTCTGCAAAAAATAGCTGTTTTTTTGGCTCATAAGTGCAATGTAATAATGTGTCAAAGAGAATAAACAGATGTGTGTTAAATAAAATTTGCTTCATGATGACTATTATGGATATTGCATATTGGCAAAGAGATCACCTTAATGTAACAGGATTCTTTGCACTGCTACCAAGAGTTCGGGATGCCAATTAGGCAACAGTTGATTAAACTTCCAAACTAAATGTAATTCCAATATGGCAGCAAAATGATCTTCAAGTGCTCCATTCTGATGAAGAAACGTTGTGGCTTATGCACTGCTTTAAGTCGATTATTTCAAGGGAATTTGTATTTTATTTTGCAAGCAAGTTTGTTTCTCTCTTCTGATGCAGGGGATGTGGCTTTGGAAAAGATGGATGGAGCCTAGGTCAGTTCAAACAGAACACATAATTGGGTAAACCAAGCAGAGCTCATTTTAACACAAACAAGCTGCATTGCTATTAAACAAACCACACCATGCATATGGTAGCTCTTTTGATCAGCCTCCAGCAGTGAAGCTGCAAACGATTGTTGAACAGCGCAACATCTAGTTTTATGGCAGACATACCCAGAAAAGAGGCAACAGGAAAATGTGAAGAGTACATAATAGCTACCTATTTTATTCACACTTAACCCTCCTGTTTGTTTCTGAGGCACAGCAATAATGTTCCTGGGTCAATTTGACCCGTAGAGTGTTTAATCATGTAATAGTGTCAGAAACCAAAAAAATCCTCCAAAATATTTTTGTATCTGATTATTAACTCCAATACTAACCATTTCAATCAATATATGTGTAAAATGAACCATTTGCAATTTATATGTAGAGTGTACTTATGAAGACAAATAGAAAAAGTTTCATGCAAAAAAAAAAAAAAATTTACAACTATTTTTTAAAACTTTAAACTTTAAAACGGGTCAATTTGACCCGTAACCTAACCAGAGGCTTGAGGCCATTTTATAAAGCGCTCCCCCTTGATTTGGAGCATTTGAAACCTTGAAACATTTGTAACAAGGTTAATGCAACATCTGCAAACCTACTTTGTAATGTTTTTCCTAAAAACAAAAAGAGAGATGCTTTTCTTTGTCATGTCATTGGAATTATACAGGATTCATAAAAGACTATTTCATGCATCACAAAAACCTAGAATTTAAAGAGGGTTGTGTATATTGCCTGCTATTATTCCTTTTTGGGTGTGCAGATGAGGGTGAACTCTGCCCTCCTCTCCAGTCAACAGCATATTTTGTGTTAGAATGACCCAGTCAAAGTTCAGAGGTAAAGCCAGTGGAGAGTACTTGGAAAGACAAAAAAAATTATACCCCCTCAATTAAAAATCATGCACAACTTTAACAATACAATACTCTGAAACATATTGTCATATCACAAAAATTTAAAGAAGTTCAAGGGGTGTAAATACTTTTGCAAAGGACTGCATATTGTAATTCAGAACAAGGTTTATTCTTTGGCATGCATTTTTTTCCATTACAACAAATTCTGCAAGCCCACATCTATTTTTATGCTAAAAAAGTCCCTTAAGCACTGAACTATTTACATTATTATTCGTAAAGAAATCATTTAAGATTAGCCTGGTGCATATAAAGTCAGAGCTCCTGGAAAAAAATACCTAACCTGGCATGGAGAGAAAATATAAATTCCACTCTGAGAGGCCCCAGCTTGCCAGCTTTTACCCAGAACACACCCCTGCCACTCCGTTCCACCCCAGAAATTAACTTCATGCCCTGTGTGACAATCAGAGCTGGAAAAGTAACATTCAGTCTCATGGTCTGTTGTCAAAGCTAACTAGACATAATATAACCAGTGTCGGTTATATTATGCCAATTAAAACACCACCACAGAAATAAAATGAAAAAAAAAGAACCATAAGCAAGGAGATCTTTGAAATCTTGGTATATGCTGTCTTCATGGAATGCATTGTTAACAGCTGGCAAATAAAGACACATTTGGAAACCAGAAAGCAAAAGTGCAGACTATATTTATACCACTGGCTTTGATAAAACTTCTCATATTGCTTTCCCCAACCTCGTAAGTCAGCATAACTTTGCGCCTCCCTTTTATTTCTTGCACTTCTGGCTGCCCCCAAATAGAAAACCGATAAAAGATACAAACAGACATATGGAAACTCACCTTACCGACTGTAACAAAGTGTCCTCAGCGGTAGAGAGCAGGATCAGAAACGACGGCACTAGCATTGACTGCAGAAAAACCTCAGTGTGCATGTTTAAATCCCACAGAAACCTGAAATAAAGTAGCTTGAAGGAATTTCCCAAATCTTGCGCTCCTGAGACAGGACAGGAAGGGAGAGTGAGAGGGAAGAGAAAAGGAGAGAAGGAGAGAAAGAGAAGCAGGCTGGCCCGAACTGCCTCAGTCCCTTCAGAGTCCAACACTCCTTACATACAAGTGCCTTTGATTAGTCCAAACTCTCGGATGGAGTCCTGGGCAGGAGCTAAAGTGGGGATAAAGCTGCCAAAATAACAAGTTAAGTCACCAGTTTGACATTTAATCAAAAGCAGACTGTTTTTGTTTAATTTTGTCCTCACTGGTTACTCCCATAACCTCTGTGGTGTAGCTGTTGTTCCTAGCTTTTCCTTTCATCTATGACAAATGAGATCCAGCTTCCAGATCCCTCACAGTAAATGTTGTGAATGAAGAACACACAAATGGCTTAACTCAATTTAAATGTTTTGGAGTTCCAATACAACTGGTTGCCATGAGCACATGTGTTAGTGGAAGAGTTGAGTAGAATATATCAATATGAATAATTCATGTTACTACAACAATAACAAGGCTTGTACTGTGTATCTCAAAGTCAACACACCCCTAGTAAAATAGCATGGACTTGAAGTGGGCATTATTGTGTGTGATAAATACCCTTTGCTTTATAGTTATTTAATTTTGACATGAAATTATATAAATTTAAGAAAAAAACTAAACCAAATATTTTCACCTGAAGCTCTCCCCGTGGTTAATATTTTAATATTATAATTCTTTGTTTACTATATTATCTCTAAGTATCTCAATAGGTTAATCACTATAGTTTTATCTCCCTCAGTATGAAGCGAAAATATTGAATTTAATTTCTGGTCTTTAATTAAAGTAATTAGTTTAATTACATTATTTTAAAGTAAATAGTAAAACAAAGACGTTGGTTTGCCATAAGGTATCCGGTTCTCGATGTAAACAAACCGTGTTGCAGCCACAAAGGAAGCGCTGAAGCGGTTACCTAGGCAATGCCTGCGCGTCACCGCAGCTGATGTGATTGCATCCTGCGCGCTCCCGCAGTCTCCCACACGAGCAAACCCAGAGAAAACGACTGATGTCATGCACAGGGCCAGACACGGCAGCTAACGGAAACCCTCATCTCGTAAGTGCTTTACAATGTTTTTCTTGCCTAAAATCGTCGCGAACGTAACGTGGCATCCAGCTGTTTTGTTTGTAGGATGCGGCTCGCGCTCGGTGTTGCTGCGCGCTAGCTTGTTGGTCCTCCAGGAAGTGGAGGGAATCTCATCCTCCGCAGTAGGCCTCGATGCAATTTCCTTGTTTATGTGCTGCACATTTAGTCTTAAACTGGCTGTCACGTATAATGGTAGCTTTGTTTAGGTGTTACACTTGCCCAGAGATGTAAATAGTTCAAGTGGTTAGTGTTTTATTCTCATATTAGCTGTTTTCCTAATTGTTTCCTAATTGTGATCTTGTCCTTGTGATGTAATTCTTTCAGTTTTCTTTAAGAGAATGAATATGTTTTATATTCTTACAATGAAATGCTGGTCTTGTAGCTGGTCTTGTGTTCATAAGATCAATTTAAGCAAAGGAATCACCCAAATATATTTTCTATTGATATTTATTTATATTGTCAAGAAGAATAAGAAAAAAGGAGATTGAGTGTGGTTAAAAAAACAAACTTTAAAGACGTTATTCCATAATCTAAAAGTGATGAAGTCCTTTGTTGCGATTTCGCACGTTGTAATTTGAGTTTTTGATCAAGCTTTTGGTTGCTTGATCTTTAGATTCCATACCAAAAATGGACAGATACATGCACACTCAAAATTTATTTTAAAGTGACAGTATAATTAATTTTCTTACCATCACAGATTACTGACTGTTGTGTATCAAATATGTGTTTATTGATTACAATACAGTCCTTATTTTAGAGGCCTAGGTGAAATAAAGCTGATCTAAGATGGTCCAGTGTAGGAATGAAATGACCTTTTATTATACCACCAATTTGGCATTATTTATTTATTTTTGTTATTAGTGAAACATACAATTAGTGAAATCTACAAAGGCTTATTTTGCTCACATCTCCAGAAGTTTATAAAAACTGCCAGAAAGATCCATAAAGTTTAATTTAAAATTTAATTAATTTATAAAGCATATGAATGTAACCCAAAGTGCTTATCACAATAAAATGATTATCCTAGAAAAGTAAGAAATTTTGCATACATGTTGTAATTTGTCGGAGTTAGGACCCAGATGGATGAGATGGCAGGCAGAGAAGAGGCTGAATTATTTTAATGATAGATAAATTACAAATTAAAAATCACAATGGAACAACCTCACATATGCAGACGTCACCTGATGTGTAAATCTGTCAATCAGCCGTCTCTCATGGCAGAGCAACAGGGACAGTGGCTAAGCTTCAGACCCTTTTTGGAGGTAAATAAGATCAGGTTTACATTTAACTGGTGTCATTGCTAATGTCCCAAAAATAAGGAAATCAAGGTTGATTTATTTTTGTTGCCCTACTGACAATCAAAGGAAAACGTTCCAACATCTTATTTCATATGAAGAAAAAAATTACTTAGAATCTATTTTTATGTTACTAATATAGAAATCTCTGCTTGCTGTATTTCCTGCACGTTATAGCATGCAAAAATATGTGGTGATGACAAATAAACCTTCAGAGTAATTTTGCTAACACACTGAGCTGGGCTATATTAGTGCTGCTCCATATTAGGATGTCATGCAATTTGTGTGATTAATGTTCAATAGTCTTATGACGGTATCAGTGGAAATAAATCCTCATTTTCTTACCTTTTTTTGTCTGTCGCATGCTTCAAACATTCACTGTGCGATTAAGCATCTTCAAGACTGTCCTCGATGTCATTTGCGGATGCCTTCTGGATTAAGACTCTTTCAGGCAAGACATTATTTCCATGCAGAGTGCATATTAATCACACCTGGAGTATATTAACTAAAATTTGTGATATTTAGAAACATCCCTGTGTTATTAATATTTCACATTTTGATTTTGCAAAAGTACCAAAACTGTTTTGCTCACCTGCTGTATATGTTTATTTTTTTCATTTATACTGTGTTTTTTCCTTTGACAAATGCTCCCTCCAGACTGGGTCCTAGTTCTTTATCAGTTATTTTGCAAATTTGCCTGTTGAGCTAACTGCTCTGTTTCATATTTTATTAAAAGATAGAGGATACCTTTAAAGGCCAACGTATGAACATGTGCATATGTCACATAAAGCAACAACATTGTAATGAACATTAGTATTGTAAAAGTTATAATGCAAAACAAAGAAAAAATCCATTCAACATTTTTAAATGGATCAAAGAGTTTATTTGATGACCCGTCAGGGACGTTTGGATGGATTCAAGTTTCCACCACAATTCTGATCAACATAGTAAATAGTAAAACTAAATAAAATGCTAAAAAAAACATAGCTAATATAACAAAACAGAAGGAAAAATGAAGTGGAGTAATAATTTTATGTGTCTGTTATTATAGGTAATATATTTTGTCTGTAACGTAAACATTTTAACTATAATTTAGGTATATTAAGGCATTTGGTGAGCAATGAGATCAACGATAACAACAGGAGTGGCAAGTACTCAGCCTTTCAAATTTTGCTTAGGCATGACGTTGCCAGAAACGTTTTTTAAGAAACACTAAAGAATCAGAGTACACTTGCAATTTTTCTTTGGACTCACGAACAAAACTTCGACAAAGAAAGTTAGATTATTTTGTTTTTAAAATGCTTACAGTTACAATTATTCTGTCCAGAGATCACTTCTTTCTCAGTGAAGAACACGTCCTCTCTCTAAATGGGAAAGTAATTGCAGTCTTTGCCACCTATACTCCCACATAATAGCACTTAGACCCTGCAATTTTGTTTTCACTCTCCCTCACGTCTCTTTCTGCATATGTTAAGTGTTGCAATTACACTGGAAAATTGCTTCCAACTACATGGGGTTTATTGGGTGGACAGTTTCTTTTATTGCTAAGAACATGTGAGGGAACGAGAGGGGTACAGTCGCACTGTTCTGCTTGCACTGCTGGTGTAATTTTTGTTTTTTGTTTGAAAAATATTGATTTTTTTCTCCAATGTTTTTCTTGTTACTTGATTTAAATTCTTTTAGTACAGATTCGCAGCAGCCTCAGCAGTGAAGCAATGTGCACTTTAAGGCTGGGGTTGTTTGTAATGTTCGAAATGTCTGATTTAAAAAACCAGCTGCTATTGTTGGAAAGGGAAATTAATGTAATTATTATTATTATTTTCATGTTAATGGCTGCTTAGTGTCGTTGAGGGTCCAATTGAATGGTTTAGTTCAAGTTCATGTGTTCAAATGGTCAATCAAAGTCTAAATCAAATAGAGAATTTGTGGCAGGCAGGACTTGAAAGTTAATACCACAACCATTTCTTACTGACTGATGATTTGTGTTGCAGTAAGCACTGATTCTACAAAGGATTGATTTAGAGGACTGTGCAAAACTTCTCAGTTTTAGATTTGTGTAAAAACAAAAAAAGAGAAAATGCCAAAAACCACTTTTTTTTTCTGGCATTCACAATATGCATTAATTTGCATTGGTTTATTACATAACAGAATCAAGGTTCATGAACATTCTTGCAAGGCACCAAGACAGTGGTTGTCAACCTGTGGCTCTGGAGCTTCCAGTGGCTCTCTGGCTCTTCCAAAATTGCTCTTAACAAGTTTGCCTAAAAATGAGAAAGCATCAATTTATGTTTTAAATATAGGTATAAAAACAAACAGGTTTTAGCAGTTTTTCAGTTTTGTCATTGAATATTCTCATTGAATTTCCACAATAGAAAAGTATTTTTTAACTTTATTGTTCTTCTCATTAGTTTGGACATTTTTTTTTACATTTGTTTTTACAGTTGCATGTCTTTGTGGAAAACATAGCATTCCACAAATATCAACATCCCATAGAAGACAAAGTATTAATTTTCTGTCTGCAAAATCTTTATGTTTATCTTTATTTGAAATCCTGAAAATATAAATTAAATGGTGGCTCAAACAAATTTTCTTTTTTTCAATTTTTTCAATCAATTTTCATTGATTTCTTTATTTTTCAAGTAAATCAAATAACAAATTAGTTCACTTCACCTGAACTGAGGGCAGTTCAGGTTGTGTATATTGCAGACTCCTGCACTTTACGCATAGCTGCACGTATGTAAGAATGTTTTCTTGCTTTTTTCCTTTCCTGCTCTTCTGACTGCTACTGATCACTGACGGTTGCCATAGGACCACCAACCCATTGGGACGTTCTCCTTTTCGCATCTGTAATCTCTCTCAGTGTGGTTGGTTCCTCCACCCCTCTGTGACCTGGGGATGAATGCACCAATGAGGAGCCTCACAGTGAGTCCGCTGGTCCTCCTTCACCCCATCCTCCTCCACAACACCTCAGTCGCTCACTCACTCACTTACTCACAGAGTGTGTCGCATATATGCCTCGATGTCAGACGTGGTGGGCATTCCTGTCTCTATGAGCGTACTGTAGATGTGGGTAGTGTAATGTACACCATATAAGCCATGATGTTGACTAACTGTTGTGTGTTATTTACAGGGTATGCCTGATCGCATGTTATGTGCAGTGCTGGAGCAATTTCAGCTTTACTTTTCCCTTTGGTATGTGCGCTTTGTCTCCATTCACAGTGTCATTTCTTCTTGTGTTCTTATGTTGAAACGGCCTGTACAGTTTTCTTTTTTCTGCATACACACATTCACACACACATACATGCAGATGTTGCCAAGCACAGGTAACAACCAAGTCACACTCTTTACACCATGATCTGCTGCTGGTGCCTTTTCCTCTCAGTGTGGTGAAGATCTTGTAAGATCTTTTCAGGGATGGTAAGTTACTGGAGCTGTTCCAGTGTGAATACACTCGTTCTGTGTTCCATGCGTGCTACGTTGTGTATCACGGTGATCATTCAACAATGCAGCGCATTTGGTTTTGAAGTATAAACCTATACTCTGGCATTTCAAGTCAGGGACTTTTTCTTGATCTAACAGAAACCAAAGCATGGTAATGCTTAATCATGTATTAAATATATCTATACTCAGATGTAGTTCTGATCAAAAGTTTACATACACTTATTGGGAGCAAAAATGTCATTAAATTTGGACTATATTTTTTAAACTGTTTGTTTGGTGTGAATTGGTGATAATTTGTGATCGGGAGCAAAAATGTCACTAATTTTGGACTTTATTTATCCAAACTATTTGTTCATTGTGAATTGATGACAGAAGAAAAACTTAAGAATATTGGACAAACACTTGAGTCTTTGAATTTATTTCAGTTTATTTCAAATGCCAAATATTGGTGTAAATATCTAAAAACATATTGTAACAATCACTAAGCTAATGATTGCTAATAATGCAATCATGATATTTTGTGCATTTTAAATATCATTACAAAAATAAGGCAATAACTCGCTAATAAAAAACACTACCATAACATTTAGCCAATATTGTACTGTTGTACATGTAGATCACATAAACCTCTCTTCTAAACTTGATAAAATTGCATTAAATTACCTTGCTGCTAAATGCAATCTATAAATATCATATGATATTTATCCATACATGAAATTATGAATTAAATAAATACTTAACATAAAGAAGCTGCACTACAAATAATTTTTAAATGAGGTCTTACAACCATATCTGAAGAGAGTGTGTGGACTAGTAAGTTTCCTTGAATTAATAAATATAAAAATGACTTCCACTTTACTTATTAGTCTATTACTACATTACTAGCTGCAGTTACTCAGTTATTACATTTTCAACAATCTTTGGCTTTGGCATCAACTTACTCACTATCCAACAGCATGATAACATAATATAGTATTGGCAAAATGTTATCTTATTGGCTCACAAATCTCCTTACATTATTGGAAAGTTATTGGCTTTAGTACATTTTAAATGGTTAGAAGTATTAAGTCATTGCCAGGTGGTGCATTATTTCTACATTATTGGTTGCTGCACAACCCGACCAGTGTTTAATGCCTAAATGTACCTTTGGAGGTTACACCTCTACTACAAGCATTTAGTAGCTGCCAACAAGCTTCAGGTATGAGCATTGCTACATAGCTGGCCAATCCAGTTCATTTAAAGACATTGATTTTCTGTCATGAACCTAACTTTTATACATACAGTAGAGGTCAGGGTTTTCCAAAATCTTAATATTAGCCTGCCTTTTCTGTACCAAGCACAGTTTTAATGTATTTTTAAATGTTAGGCGTCACTGCCCTGTTGGACTACTGTGCCTGCGGTCTCGCATGGTTTTGATAGCATCATGCTGTGGGACTGTTTTGCTGCCAGTGGTACAGGTGGATTGCCCAATGTCAATAGACTTAAGAAGAAGGAGCACAATCTCTAAATTCCTCAACCTTTCTCTCAACTAGGTGGATGAATCTTGGACTTGTCCAGGTATTCCCTCAACAAAAAGATCTGAGAATGTACTGTAGCTAACTTCAGCTTACTGTTTTATCATTTCACCCTGGATAAAAACAAAGCAAAAAGCATTTGAGTTAATCATGAAATACCAAAAGTAAGATGACATTCGTTGTCCTTCAGTGCATGTAACTGTCTGACCAGAACTTTAGCCTCACATAACAGTCAGTTTACCACCAAACTCCCATTTTCTAACCTCCAGTTAAATATGGCCAATAATGACTTTACTGCATTACGTATGTAAGAAGTGTATAAATTCAGGACATAATCTAGGTTATTAAGAGTTATGAAGACAGTTCAGCCACTGCCCTGACTTGGATGTAGCCAGAGAACTCTCCACTTCCTCATTTAGCTTTGGTCATTGTCCTGTTCGCCTCCCTCTCCCTGTCAGATCCACTCTCTGTATAGCACGGCTAGTCCCAGCATGCTGAAGAGGAAACAGAGTTCCCGGGTCGAGGCCCAGCCCATGACCGACTTTGGGCCAGATGAGACCCTTGCAGACAGTGCTGACATCTTCTGGATCAACAAACCAGTGAGTCCACTTAGATAAGAGGCCTAGTTGACCAGTTAGTACTTTCCAGTAAGAGAAAAAAACAGTTAATCTTTGTTGTTTTTGATCCTTTTCTGTTCTGTTCCTACAGTGGGTCCATTCCCTGCTTCGAGCTTGCGCCATCATCAGTGTCATCTCTGTCTGTATGAACACCCCTAAGACCTTTGAGCATTACCCTCCGCTGCAGTATGTGACATTTACCCTGGACACGCTGCTCATGTTCCTCTACACTGCCGAGATGATAGCCAAGATGCATATAAGAGGAATCATCAAGGTAGTTTCACTAAGACTGTTCATAACTTTAATGATAGTCCAAGAGGCACAACACCTCTTGGATAAAGTAAATATTAATACAACAAAAAATAACACATATTTTCTGTTATGTACAGCTTAAAACTTTGATTTCCCATAACTTAATCCAGTGGCTGGATGTTTGGCACAGCTGGTTACAGACTGTACCAAACAGTCTGTTACCAAACCAGACTGTTTGGTAACATTTTAACATTTTATTGTTACAATGTGAAGGAGATTTAACACAGGTAGAAATGAAGGAGAACATATATATTGAAACTTTATGTGTGAGCAGTATGAGCCGATCAGCTAGAGATTAAAATTATATTTTTCTTTGCTATTGATGTGCTATTTGGCATCTTATTCTTATTCGTTTCTTATTTTGTTAAGTTTGTCTGTGACCCCAACTTGCCCTTACTGTGTGTTTTTACTGTTTTTACACACAGCATATTTCATAAATGATGATTCAAAAATGATGGGAGCTTTTAGCAATATCTGTAAATGTAAAAAAAGGTTCATGTTTAATGATCTTATCTTCTATTGAACTTAATGGCACCTGAAACCTTTGTTGTCTTCTATCACATTGTTGAAAGTGCTATATATAAAATCCACATTGTGAAGGAATGTAATAGCATGGTTTTGCCCTTGTCAGTGCATGTAATCAAACATGGTACTTATCTGTGGAGTGTTCAGCACACACCCTTCCATTTGCAGCCTTTTTTCCTGAGAAAGAGTGACTCCCTAAGAGCTTCTTACACCGTCTCTGTCTGTAAGTGGTAATTAAGGATGGCCGTTTCAACTGGCCCCTTGGCATTTCAGCTTCTTTGCACTACAGGGCCTTTGAATTTTTTTTTGTCTTATCACATTGAAAACAAGCTGATGGAACGCTGTGGTCAATCTGTCCAAGTGGGCACTGTCATTTCCAATTTCTTTGTTGCATTTTTTTGCAAAAAAAATTAACATTTGATAAAACGTACTCATTAAAGCATCATGTGATGCTAATTTAAACTTGCATAAGTAATGGCCTGAAACATCCCCACATATGACTTTCATTTGTTAGCTTGCTGTCAAATATTTAAATTATTAAATCCATTCAATATTTCTTATCTTTCAAGTCTTTTCTGTGACTCTTTTTAGGGTGACAACTCCTATGTGAAAGATCGCTGGTGTATGTTTGATGGATTCATGGTGTTTTTCATCTGGGTCTCCTTAGTGCTTCAGGTGAGATGCATTATTTATTGTTTTTATAAGTTGTAAGTACAATTGTTTCTTTGGTTGCACATTGCATTTCTCACTTTAGGCCTATTAATGTATTACAGTTTTTTTTTCTTATTTGTTAAGGTTTTCGAAATAGCAAAGCTTGTGGATCAGATGTCTCCATGGGGAATGTTGAGAATACCCCGAGCGCTCATAATGATCCGTGCTTTTAGGATCTACTTCCGCTTTGAGCTCCCCCGATCCCGGATCACCAACATTCTGAAGTAAAATGCTACAATGAGGATTTTTCAAAAATATGTGGACACTTTGTGGATATGTATCCTTGTAGTGATGCAAAATCTGCTTTCTCTGTTCTGTTTCCCAGACGCTCGGGGGAACAGATCTGGAGTGTCTCAATCTTCCTCCTGTTTTTTCTCCTGCTCTATGGGATTTTGGGTGTTCAGATGTTTGGGACCTTCAATCGTCACTGTGTTACAAATGATACAGAAAAACAGTAAGTATCTTCTAAGAATAAAACAATTCTTTATTTTTATATTTCATCCTCTGATGGAGTAATTATGAAAACTTACTGGTATTGCCCTTGGATTTGTGACATTATGAGGTTCATTGAATATATACGCTGAAACAGCTGGTTGTCATTTCTTATAGAAATGTTTTTTATAATCACATGTAATAATTCTGTCTGTTTAATTATCTAGACATAATTAATCTGTTATTGCAATAGCATATTCTAACACTGAAATATGTAGAAAATCCAACCTTTATTTTGTGCACAATTACTTAGCAGCGGAAAAATTCCAAACTATTATTATAAAGCCACATTAGCTGCCATGTTTCAGATTTGTATTTGTAAAAAAAAAAAAACATAATAACTATATATTTTTCCTTCCACATCATAATTATGCAGCAATGTGTTAAGATAAGATGTACTTCATTGGGAAATTTATGTTTTTTGTGCATTTTTGCCATTTTTGCCATGCTCTTTATATGGCTGTGAATACATTTTATAGCTTAGACCTATTATAGAGAAGAACATTGTTCACATGCTCTTCCCATGTGTTGAAATTTAAGTAATTTTCATTTTTTAAATGCCTGTGGGCAGATGTTGACATAAATAGGTGATCTTAAATAATTTCTAAAAATTAGTTTTTATTTACTCAAATAAAAAATCATTAGTATTCTGTCTTCATTTTGACCCTAATGTTGGGCTTCATTTACCTCCTGTTTGTCGTCAAGAAAAATGACTCGGTTTCATAAGACATGTTGATCTATTTCAGGCCGCATAATTAGCTTTATCAGGATTCATCATTGTGCCTCTGATTGCCCTTTGTGACAGTGCATTAAATTATCCCTTCTTGTCCTGTAACCCGTAATAAACAATTTGGATGAGTGTCTGGGCAGGCAATTTAAGAGAATTAGTTTTCATTAGTGAAACCAAGCAGATTCTGGAAACTCCTTTACCTAAAAGAAAGTTATACATATAAAAGAATTTGAGTCACACCACATTCAGTTTTTCTTTTGGAATTATTAGGTACTTTATATAAGATATGATATTTTTTCTTTACCCTTTTGTGTAGCATGGTGACGTGGAACAGCTTTGCCATCCCCGATACTCACTGCTCCCCTGATGGAGAGGGCTACCAGTGCCCTCTTGGTTTCAAATGTGTGGATCTAGAAGATTATGGCCTCACCAGACAGGAGCTTGGTTACAGTGGATTCAATGAACTAGGTATATGTTGTTGTTATCAATGTATTACATCAGATTGAACTCTTCTGGGTTTTTGGCCAGTTGCAATTAGTCAAACCATTTATATTTACTATGTAACTATTAAGTAATAATTACAATTATTAATAATTTTTCTAGATTTTCTTCAGATTCTGAAGCATATTTACATTTTCTTAGTATTTAGTAGAATTTCCTTTTTAAATGGTGTGAAATTGGTCAAACGTTTTTCTGCCTTCCTGAGGCACATTTGGGTTGACTGAGCCACATTTGTACGCCTTGCTCAAAGAAGCCTTTTGGATTTGCTTCTGAATTTTATAATAAAACTTGAAATATAGAGTTTCTTGTCCTTAAGCAAGTTTGGACTCCTGTTAATTTGAATGCAATGTTTTTGCCGAAGCTTCAGTTACCTGGATGATCTTTTCGTTTTTGCTTCACAACTGTATTTCCACATGACATTATTTACTGACGATTTAAACCACTTTTTTAAATGCACCAGTTCTGCATGCAGCAAAACTCCCAAACAATGTGATACAATATACACACCACAGGACATGTTTTCAAAAATGAAGCTCTTTGCCCCTGACTCTGTTTGCAAGCGATAATCTGGTTTGTTGTTTTTGGACTAACTGCTCCTCTCTGATTGGCTCCTTCTGTTAGCTTTAGCAAGTATCTCCACAATGCATTCTGCTTTTGTTTTGAGTTTGATTCATGCAAAATGCATCAAAACATGCTATTTTGTGGAAAACAGAACTGGTCTCCTTCCTGGACATTCCTATGCTGCTGCTTGTCTATAGTTTAATCAGATCTGTGAATTTTAAAAGTAGCAACAATGACCTGGAGATCTCTTCTGAGGACTGTCTCTAAGTATGAAATTAGTGTTAGACAAATCAGTGCTTTAGTACCCAACTCATGTGCATCTTCATCTTACCTTTTCTCCTGTCTTGTCATACTCATTTCTGTTGACTAGCCTGTAAGCTTAGATTCAACGAATTGAATCGAAGTATGAAAATCTTTGAAAATCTCTGACTGAAAATATATTTGTATATATATCTTGTATATATAATATATCTTGTTCTGTATTTCCTAGGTACAAGTATCTTCACTGTGTATCAGGCTGCATCACAGGAGGGTTGGGTGTTCCTCATGTACAGAGCCATCGACAGTTTCCCGCGCTGGCGCTCCTATTTCTACTTTATAACTCTCATTTTCTTCTTGGCTTGGCTTGTCAAGGTTAGAGCTTCTGTCTTTCTGCTGCTCTTCCCATAATAATTACAGAAGGCAGTTAAACATGAATAACGCTCAGGTTAACTGACATCACCCAATATTTTACCTCCTGGAGTAATGACTTCTCTTTGTTAGTAAAATGTTCTCGGTCTAATTAGTGAAGGACTGTCATCTAATATATAGTGAAGAGAGCTCATTCACAGTTCTTTTCTTTTTTTTGGTCATTTACTTTTAATTGTCTTAGCATAACTTGGTTTCACTCCCCATGTCCTTTCTACTCCAGAATGTGTTTATTGCTGTCATCATTGAGACGTTCGCGGAGATCAGAGTGCAGTTTCAGCAGATGTGGGGGTCGAGGAGCAGTACCACGTCAACCGCTACAACACAGGTACCACTATCACACTCGTAGACACAAAGGGAGTGTTGCCCTCGAATTGTCATGATGACAGCTTGGGGATATTGGGCACCCTTGCCTTTCATTGTGAACCCCATGAAGCTCCACAGCCAGGATCATCTGTCAACAGATGTCCAGATGAGACCAAATTAAACCTTTTCACTCACATGCACAACACTATGTGTCGTGCAAAACCAATTCTGCTAACATCGCAGCACTCACACTAACAATGGTGTGCTGGGAAGCAAGCTAGTCAGAGGTGATGGGAATCGATTAAAAGGAGCCAAAACCTACTAAGCGCTGCAAAAGACTAGAGATCGAAGTAGATGTTTATTTTGTAGCAGGACAACATACACAGCATACAGCCGAGATGTAATATATTGGTTTGCATCAAAGCATATTTTTGTGCTAGATTGGCCTAATCAAAGTCATTCCATTCCAATTGAAAATCTCTGGCAGCATTTGTGGTTCTCAGATAGTCTCCATCCACTCTAAGCTTGACCTAATTTGCAAAAAAAAAAAAAAGACGAGATAAGAATGTCAATATCAAATGTCAGATGTTAAATGTTTGTAGAGTCACAGACACAGCTTTGTGATTGCAGCAAAAAGAGTTCCTGAAAAGTATTAAGTCTGTGAAGCTGAATATAAATTGATGCCACACTTTGTACATTTGTATTTGTAAACATATTTGAAACCATGGGGCATTTTTTTCCTCCTTCACAACAGTGTCCTCCTTTGTGTTTTTTCATCTAGCCAAATAGCATTAAAAATACATTGAATTCTGTCGCTGTATCATAATGAGATCTGAAAAAGTTCCCGGGGTAGCTGGCAAAGCAGAGGACTATGGATATTTAAATGAGTGACAAAACATTCGTCATAGCATTAAAAGTTACTTTTTTCCTGACACATAAAGCTGTTGGTTCTTTAAAAATATGCTTTTGAATAATCGATCAATTACTTTATTTTTTATTTTTTTTCCTTTTTTTTAAGGGCTGCCCAGTGGTGCAGTTGGTAGAGCTGTTGCCTTGCAGCAAGAAGGTTCTGGGTTTGATTCCCGGCCCTGGTCTTTCTGCATAGAGTTTGCATGTTCTCCCTTTGCATGCGTGGGTTCTCTCCGGGTACTCCGGCTTCCTCCCACAGTCCAAAAACATGACTGTCAGGTTAATTGGCCTCTCCCTAGGTGTGAGTGTGTGTGTGCATGGCTGTTTGTCCTGTTTGTCTATGTGTTGCCCTGCGACAGACTGGCGACCTGTCCAGGGTGACCCCGCCTCTCGCCCGAAACGATAGCTGGAGATAGACACCAGCAACCCTCCTGACCCAGTAAGGGAAAAGGGTGCAGGAAAATGGATGGACAGCATTTGTCACGACACTTAAGCTAAAAGTGGCTGTTCTCTTTCATTTTTGACAACATTTTGTCCTAAAATATTTATTTCAATGAATCTAATGCTACATGATGTGGTGGAAAGAGGAGCTATAATAGTAAGCTTGCAACTTGGGTTGAATGTCCTCTTTATTTAGCTGAAATACAGAAAAAAATAATAATAATGGAGCTTCAGCTAGTTATAAGTAAGAAAAAGTAATTTCTTACCTAAGAGAAGTTATGCTCATTACCAACACCTGCAGTCATCTTAAGGTCTTGCTCTCTGTTGATATCATCTTTAGTAGCTGTTACTACGAAAGATTTAGTGTGTCTCCAAAAAGCAGCCAAATAACCATTTTACATGGCTAAGCACTTCAAAATGGTGCCATTGTGGACATGAAATTATGCATCTGCAGTTGTGTTTCCCTGATCCAGTGGATATGACTCAGAAGACTCTTTTTGTTCCCCAATTGTGCATTTTAAAATTGCATTTCTGCTTTGAAAACTGATCGAAAGGCTGAGTGTGATTTATTTATTTTGCGTACTTCAAAGATTTTCAGGCCTTACGGCTCTAAAATATGATGATTGATTCCTAAAGGAAAATTTAGTCTCAGAAAGTATTTTTGATCAGCGAGAACATAAAATATTGATGTCATGAGCAGTTTTTAGTGATACGCCTTGGGAAATTGTGAAATCATTTTTTATTAGTTTAGTAATTCATGAACATGCTTGTGCTACTGGGAACATGACAAAGGCAAAGGCCTTAAAAGAAATTGCCATTTTTGTCACCATCCAATTTAATTGTAATCTCGTTGCCATACCAAATCTCTCCCTTAGAGGGAGGAGAGCTAATTTACCGTGTCATAACACTTTAGTGTCAGTCACACAAGGTGAAGTAAAATAAGCCTTTCTTCAGCCTCCCAAGAAGTGTTGACTGGGGTACTGGAGGCAAAAATCTATGCCACACTTTCTACTGCTGGACTTTGCCATATTCCATCCAGATTCATTGTTTTTAATAGAGATTAGGATTCAAAGATGAAGTAAAATTGACAACCTACAAGGAATAAGATTTTCCTTGTTTTTCACAACATTTCATTACCTATTAAGTCCGAACTTGCAGATTGCACATAAAATAATAGTGAACTGAAGACAAAATCTGGCTTATGTCGTCTCTGTATGTCTGACATTCAGTGTCTGTGTCGGATTACGGGATAATAAAAGCCAGATGAAAATCGCATTGGATTGCAAAGCACAGCCTTGGCAGGATGAGAACATGTTGACGTTCAGGTAGGAGACAAAGCCGAAACAGTGTGGGAGGTAGGGAGGCAATCAAAGAGTGGAACAGTAAATGGTTGAAGGATTTATGTGGGTCTTACGCTGTGAGAGATTAGACGCACCTTAAATTAGCTGTGCGAAGCAACAGGAAGTTTAAATCCGGAAAAAAGATGCACCCAGTAGAGCTTACACAGTCCTCAGGGTTGTCATCTGCTATTATCTAACCAGCCTTGCTCTATTTGCACATCATCACCATCAGTTGCACAGACATGCGCTGTTTTTTTAAGCTCTATTAAGCAAAAATATACCTTTGCTTCATCTACTTTACAGCAAATTAAAAAAGGAGGTATAGAAATTGTATGTTCTTGCGATGCATGAGATTCTGCAAAACCAACATCGAATCTACAGTTCTTTATATGGTTTTCTCTGTGGTAGAGAAATCACCCGTTGTTACCATGGCAGTGACCGACGTGATTTAAAATGTTTTCATAACTGCAAATACAGCAATCCTGCTTTAAACAAATGACTCATAATTAATGGTTTGAATAAATATGTAGACCTTCTAATATTATTAGCATTCATATGTAGGTGAAGGTCTATCATAATTAACCAGAATATTATTGAAAAGTGGATTTATTTCAGTACATTATATTTTTTTTAAAATCCTATATTGATTTCACTAAGATAAATTCCTATAGAAATTCACTCACCAGTTACTTTGCTATGCACATATGTTAGCAAGGTGTATATATAAGTGGTTTGACATATATTTGCCCTCAGAAATGCTTCATTCTTTCTGGCATAGAAATACTTCTGAGGGTTAGGGTTAGGGGATTTGGCATCATAAAGGATGATTACACTGTAATCATGAAGGGATGGACTAAGGTTGTACAATGGAAGGTTGTGCTTTTTAAAGGCGTCCCAGCACCGACTGTGCTGTGAAAATCCACATGCGTCAAACTCGACTTGAGAGCCGGCATCCTGCAATTTTTAAAAGCTGAGAAGGTAATTCATCCAATTTCTAGTTCACAAACTCTTTGAAAAGATGCAGGTCACTAGCTCTCAACAACTAGAGTTTGGCATCCCAGCTGCCTAAACAATGATGGAACAAGTACATGACATTACCCAGCCTGTTCATCTCCAACAACTATGCCACATTAAAAACCACTCTGATCCCCATTCTCTCCCATTCTAACGCTGTGCTTAATCTACAGCAAGTTGTCCTTACGCTGTCTAGTCTTCTAAGTGCAATAAACAGCTGCCATGTGATTAGCTGATTGTCTGGATAAGATAACAAGCAACTGAAGAGATATACAAAATAAAGTTGCCAGTGAGTGTATTTTAAGCATTTATGTCTGCTAGTTTTGATGATTATGGCTTACAGCTGACAAAAACCAAATGTTCAACAACTTATTGACTTCAAAGAAATCTAATCTTTTTATTTCATGATCACAGTGATACAGCATGCAGTGCTGGGCTCACAGTGACAAACCAAAACCACAAACACATTTTCATACATCGTTTAGCTTATTTGACTTTCATCTACATGGCTTCTCAGACAGGTTCACTAATTCTAAACTAAATTTAGGTGCAATTGTCTTAATTAAACCTAAATGTCATTTTGCCCCTTCCCCATACTGCTTCGCTTGCTATGAGCTATTTTCCACTTGACACTTCACGCTGATTTAGCATCATCAGTTCATATCTATTTTCTATCCCCTGTGACAACCAACAGCTGAAAATAATTTTCTATAATTTTCTCATATTGTACTGTAAGGAAGTGCAGTTTTGGCACATCGATCTTAAAGATAAAACACTAAAACAAGATTAGCAGAGCAGCGCAGTCCAGAAGATCATTTTCTTCAAATTGAAATAAATTGAGTCTGTAAATTTATGTTCAACTCAAGTTTCTCTCATAAAGTCAGGATTAAATTATTTACAACAAAATGTTAGATTGATAATTTAGGTATGTGGACACATGTATTGATATGCACATTTTATTTTTTGTGGACAGTTTTCTTTCTGCCTCTTTTTTTGTGAGCATTTTTACTGCAGACAGTTGCTGATTTATCTATATTATCATCATATTTATCCCTTTCTTTCCCCCTTTTTTCTGAAAATAAAGAAAAAAGGTTTTAATGTGTGAACTGTCTGGTGTAATTGAATGTCTCAGAGTTATTTGTACTTATTTTTTTTCACTTTTAGACCCCCTTGTAACTTGACTACATTTAGAAGCTAGCTTCCTGTTTTGGGTGGGCTTGAATCTAAGTGCATAATGCCTTAAGCTTTATTTTTGTAGCCACAGATGTTTCATGATGATGTAGCCACGGGGTTTCTATGTGTGTCACGGCTACCGCTTCAAATGATGTGTCTGCTTCTGTGTGTTTGTGAGCATTTTCTACCACTTATTTGCTGCCCTTATGCCACAGATGTTCCATGAAGACGCTGCCGGGGGATGGCAGCTTGTTGCTGTGGATGTCAACAAACCACATGGTAGAGCGCCTGCTTGCCTTCAGGTAAGGTACACCACATAATGAATATGCTGCTGGTGGGAAGTACTGCTCTCAGTGTCCCATAGGCAATTGCATATTCTACTTGTGTGGCCAAAGAAACACTCAGCGAGCGTCATCATCCATTTGAAACTTGCGGCAGAGTCATCCGCGCCTTATTGTTTTCACATGTGTCACTGTATTCAGCTGTTGCATCCCAGACTCTGCGACTCGATTACGAACGAGGAGAAGTTAATATTTGATGTGCAGAGCTGCGCTAATGACTTATATATGATGGACGGCGGTATTGCCCGGGTTGTGCAAGCTATAAAGATAAGCTGAAAGCAGCGGGTGTTGTTTAAAGCTGGGATGCTGCTGATAGGGGTTTGGTTTGGGAGTAAAAGGCATGGCCCTCGCTGTGAGGGACTGCCAATACAGTCTACGGCTACAGAAGGGAGGACAGCTGTCAACACGCCTTCCTGGAGTAAATACTTCTCCAGAGCTTTTAGACACACACACACAGGAAGAAAAGCAACAAATAAGTACAGAGAAATTGGATAGAGAATGAGAGAGAAAATAGGGAGTAGTGAAAAATGCAGCTTGTCTATTAAAGTAGGATTCTCCCCAGAGCCCCATCTTCAGTAGGAGGGAACATTTAGATGGAGGGATAACCAGAGGGGTAAACACAACTGACTTCCCTTTGAGCCATGTGCAGCATTACATGCAGCACTCAACAACCTCTTTGTTTCTCTCTTGCAATCATACTAATAAGCTCTCATTGCTGCTTTGTTCCAAAGAGACCTTCTGCCAGAAGAAGCATCACAAATCAGGCAAAGAGTGGAATTAGATCAAGTTCAGAGACAGGCAGTTATTGGCACTGTGTTATACGCAGTGCATTTGCAAAAAAATATCTACACCAATCCTTCTAATTCGTATTGAAAATGAAGGGATGCTTTCTTTTAAATAGCTTTTCAGAGGATGTCAGTCAGATTTTGTAGTCTGGTTTAGATCAGAGAACATTCATGTGTTAGAATGGCTCAGCCCAGACCTGAATCCAATCGAGAATCTGTTGCAAGACGTGGGAATTGATGTGCACTTTTGCTCTCATTCCACCCTGACTGAACTTGAGTTCGATGGCAGATTACATAACATTCAAGCAAATTCATAAAAGTTCAAAATAATATAAAAATGGGAAAAGGCTCAATGGCATATGAATGCTTTTACAAGCCACTTGATGTGGTCATAATGAATTACCTATGCAATCATGTTTTCATGATTAAACTGGAGCAATATTAGGAGCTGTTTGTTCAGGAGAACACATTTTAAGTGAACTAAAACCTAATGCCAACTATCGGCATAGCTCATGTCCGTGTTGGGACAACACCTCACCAGGGAGGGTCATATTATGAGTAATGCTAAAGGTTTTGTTCAGGAACAATAAATAAATAACATGCCACTATCAGGATGAGCTAAAGATCTGGGTGACAACACTTTTCAAGCCAGGTGAAAAAAATGGGGTTTACAATTTACTTTTTATGATAGTAAGACATTTTTAAGGCCACAATAACAGACTAGAAATATGTCAGGTTACAGTCTGTGTCAGAATCTTTCTTTTTGCATTTTGTGTTGTTCTTCAACTTTATTTGTTTATTTCTGCTTTCTTTAACATGTCAAGTGTCAGGCATAAGACGGATAATTAACAATAGCTTTAGTGTTTGAATAGTGCTGACAGTGACATGAATCACATGGTGCTTGAATTCAAAAGCCATCAACTGTTTTGGTTGACACAAAGTGACAGCGTTTTGTGGCATGCAGAGCCATCAGATTGCTCAAGAACTTACATTTTCTTCATGCTTTCCAGAAGCCGCAATGAGTGAAACTAATTTTTAAAGTCAACTTTTTTTCTCTCTCAAATAAAACTTGTATATGTTGCAAATTAAAACTCAAAAGTATACATCTAATATGTTTTGAGTGCAGCCTTAAACAGCTGGAGTTCATCACAGTATGGAGCCATCTAGACTGTGGATGGACAACATTTATCTAATTTTGAAGATCTACTTAAGTCTTTAAATTTGAATTTCACATATATTGCATCAATTGATATTTTTATTTATTGATTAATCTTAACTGGTAAAGATACAAATGTGAAAACACCAACAAAGAGGTAGACTTTTAGAAGTTTGAGAGAACTACTGTGAAATTCTGTTCACAGTAGTATACATGTGATTCTAGTTTTCTTAGTCAAAATTTAAATGTACCATTCCTGCTTGCATGTGAAACGTCACTCTAGTCTTTAGATGTTTGTAACCTCTTGCAGAGTTCCCCATATATCACAGGAGACAATGACTTCAGGGTAATGTATACTGTTTTCTGCCCAAGCATGCCATTTTGCATGTTGGACAAAAACATCTCTTTCATGGTCTGTGGAAAATTGCAGACAGTACTTCATATGATTTTCTTCAATGATGGTTTTCTTCTTCCCACTCTTCTAAAATGGCCAGATTTGTGGAGTACACAACTAATTGTCCAATCAATAGATTGGTCCACCTCCAATGTGGATCTCTGTAGCTCCCTCAGAGCTACTATGAGTTCCCTGGCTGCTGCTTTAATAAATGCTAAGGATAATATGTTAGCACTTAATTCTGCTTTAAACTTTTCCACAGCTTTATCCCTGACCTGACTAATGGTCTTCATGATGCTGTTTGTTCATTTATAATCTCTAACAACATTCTAAGGCTTGTCTCAGAACAGCTGGATTTATCCTGAGAAATCTGCTGTAGTCAGGTGGAACTGCACAATATATCGAATTGAAATCATCATTGCAATGTCAGTATCTGCAATAAATGAATTATGAAGGGATGTCTGGATGCAATATTTGTTCAAGTATTTCAGATACAATGTATTACAATTCTGCTTTCAATGATATATTTGGCCACTTGGAAGAACTATCACTGTTCTTTGTCTCGTATTTTGTTTTAGATGTTTCTCAGCTGATTCAAATGGGTGCATTACCTCTGTAGCATTTTGTCATGCTGATTTTGACACGCTGTATGATAACTGTGATAGGTGATAATTCTACGTGATCTGCAGCACATTGACTCGTGTAGAAGGTAGATATTTTGTGCAGACATGGCGTCTCTGTTGAAACAATATAACTATAAGATCATGTCACATTTATAGAACACTGAATGAACCCAGCTTCAATATTTACCAAGTACCAAGGCACCACTACTTATGTAAATATATGCTCACTAGTGGATATTGTTGGTCCACAGTACCGTTTGTCTGTAAAATGTTACACACAGAACAGTTCTTTACACTTTAAACAATCTTGTTCCAAAATTACATTGTGAACATAAAACATCATGTTGCAGCTCTTCCTGCTCACTCTTCAAAAGTCGTGCTGAAAACTTCAAAACAGTCTCTTGCTCACTTATGTCAGAGGGAAGCTGCGCTTTTGATTGGACAGGTAGAACAAAGAAAAGCGGTGGACACCCAGCCTGTCTGGCCATCTGTGAAGTGAAGTG
The DNA here is from genome assembly GCA_902982915.1 of Phalloptychus januarius. NCBI lineage: Eukaryota > Metazoa > Chordata > Actinopteri > Cyprinodontiformes > Poeciliidae > Phalloptychus > Phalloptychus januarius. The sequence continues at coordinate 3,455,614 of CADWAE010000230.1, forward strand.
TGAGTTTCTGTTCTGCTCTGCCTGGCTCGAGAGTAATTGGCCATCAAATGATTAAAATGTTTCAGAGCTGGCAGGTGGTTGCTTTTCGCGAAGAGGTCGCCAGCATGTATCCTTTATATAATCCCTCTATACCTGCTAGTGTCTTTTGAACCACCTGTATTTTCTGGTCTGGTCTGTGTGTCTCTGACTGTCAGAGCCTGTTGATGCCTGCCTGTTGGTGCCTGAGCCTGTGTCTCTGGTCTGGGTACGTCTGAGTCCAACTGGCTCCATCACTTGGAGTTGGCACATAATTGATTAAACACCTGCATATTTTGGAGACTGAGAGGGGATAGCAGCGCCCTCTTAGGACTTAGATGGAGAATGTCTCGTAACTTTCTGGCAGTTGTTATAGAGCAATGACTATTTTTTTTGTATTGTTTCATTGAATTATGCAAAAAGAGGCTAATAATAATATTGACCAGTACTTAGACACTTATTTTGTGTTAATGTATATTGTAAAAAGTTTTAATGTAGCTGATATTCTTCTGTTTATCTCCTATGAGAAAGGAAATAGGTTCTTTTGAGATTGATTAGCAGTAAACATAATTTCTGCTACCGACAGTATCTCAAAAAGTATTCTATTCATACCCCATATGAGAACAGCAGAGTTATCAGATTACAACAGGCCAAATGCAAATACAAAGGCACTTGATAGATTTTAACTTGTAAAACAATGTTGAAGATATTCTGTCATTTTCTTTCACTTCTATGATTCTAAAAAAATACTCTGAAGTTTAGCAGTTTGTGGTTGTAACATGAAGATGTAAAAAAGTTTAATAGGTACAAATATTTTTGAAGTTCGCTGCATATTTTTAATATGTTTAGAATGAGCAAGGTAATGTGATTTTTAGGTTAGGGATGGGCCTTTTAAGCAAAATATTTATACATATTAATACTATTATTAAGCAAAATATGCCTAATTATTTAATTAAGCAATTAAAAAAATACGCACCCGAGCATCCATGACTGTTCTGCAGCACAAGTCAGCAATATAGTCTGTCATTCTTCCTGGTTTTGGCTGGTGCATTTTTGCCTGCATTTTAATCAGACTTATTGTAACTTCAAACAAAACTCAAGAAACTATGAAACGTCAGCCTGTGAATAATTAAAACCGCTTCTGATTAATTTACCATTCTTGCTCTGTCGATGAGCAGCAGATGTTCCTCTTCCTTAATGTTTCCTTTGTCTGCAGAGCGACAGTGAATGCAGAGTGATTGATAACTAGTAACTCACTGGGGTCCAGTGAATGCAACACTTTTTTTTTTTTTACTCCTTCCTCTTAAGCCTGAGGTTAATGATTCTCTAGAACCTTCCCTTTCCATTTAACTCTGATCTTTACCCCCTGGATTGCTATCATTTAAAACTCACGCACATTCACACACCCTGTCAAGGTTAAGGTCACTGTCTCTTGTGTGGAGGGAGAAGGCAGCTCCTGAAATGGGTAAGCCAACAGAAGAGAAAGAGATGGAGAGAAAACAAAGAATCCCCGACAAGCTATCATTTAAGATGGTTAAAAGGGATGAAGAAGCACCTTAATGCCCTAAATGTGAAATTTAATTGTCAGCAGGGAGAAGGCTCACATAGCTATGAAATAAGAGATGCTAGACTGATTAGTGGCAAATTTCTATATCCAATAAATGGCTCACCACCCAAGGGGCCATTCTGTCAAGGAACATCATGAGCATTGTGAGAACCCTCCCAACTCTAAAAAAGAAACCATGTTCTCTATTACACCCACAATAAGTTTTCCGTTGCTTGCATGTCTATTTGAATCAGAATGGACATCCCCCCGGAAGTGCAGAAATATATGGCTTTCCTCTGTGACCTGCTAATATAGTAGATATTAGTTTTGAAAGTCATAATATGAGACAGTGTTACAGTGTTTATCAAGACTTAATGTGATCTTATATTGCTTAAAATTGGAAATCTTTTGGCTGATTAATAATCTGAAAAAAATTGATTATAAAAAGTTTATTCTGTTCATGAAACCCAAAGGGCATTGTTTTATCCCTTTTTTTTGGAATTGGGACAATAAAAACAAAAATGCCCTTGTGCACAGTTGGAAAAATCTATCATACAAAATTACATGAAATGCATACAAGATCTTTTGTCATCATCCATTCTTTCATTAAGAAATAATGGATGATGGTTTATCCAAACAGCATTAGGATAAAAAAAATAAAAACAAAATTGGTAAGATCTGGACTGAATAACTCTACTTTGATTAGATATTTTGAAACAGATTTTTGATGTATGGAACTTATTTGTGTCTATCAAGAACCGTCAGTTTATGTCTACTCTGCAACTAGGACTGGGTACAGAGACAGAAGTTAAAAAGTACAGCAGATATGAAAAGTAAAAGGATGCTGACAGATGGATTATCATGGTTTATTAAGGTCTGAATTCCAGCCAGAGACATGAGTCAGCCTCCTCTTGTTAAGCCCATAATAATTCAAGGAGATTCTATTTCACTTGAAGTCGTTAAAGATTTTACACCTCCGTTTCCTCAGCCAAAACTGCTTTGGAGTTACAACACACAGTGATGTTAAAAAATTTCTAAAATAAGGTAAAGAGTTGCCTTTCCACATAAATTCAGTCAGGGTTGTGGAACTAGAAAAGAAGAAGAAATAAGGGGTTGGAGGAAGAGCTCTTTTGTTTATTTGTTTTAGAAGAATGGTTTTGCAGAGACTGAAGAGAGAGCTCAAGTGAAACAGTTTGTAATCCCAATCAGTTTCTTCTTAATCTCGGTAAACAGGAAAGAGAAAACTGTCACAGGGGTTTGTGCCAGAACATGGCCGAGTCTGCTGGTGACAGTTCCTGTGTGAGTGCTGCTATATTGTGCCAGCAAGGAGCACATGTACAATACTCATCTCGTGTACCAGCAGAAAGAGCATTTGTGCTCCTTGGCAGCCAGTGCAGGGAGACAGAACATGAGGAAACAGTCAAGCTGTCTCTGTGCTTTTCAACTCTTTCAGCCAATGAAAATGTCCTAGGTGTGATACATGCATTCCCAGCCATCTTGTGGACATCCTCTATATGTTAGCAAATAATTTAGTGAAACTAAGTGGGGAAAAAAAGTAATTTAATTCTGAAAGGTATTTAAATAATAAAGAAAATTAAGACCATGTCCAATCTTGGTCAGGAAACCTGACCTCTGTGTTGAGAGTGAGTTTGTGTGTATATTTAGAAAAAAAGAAAAAAAAGCAGCCATCTGCACAACTTTGGTCTGCAAACCAAGACAATCATTTGATGGGAAAAAGAACTATGATGGTAACCATTAAAAGGAATTACTTTTTAAAAGATATTTTGGCTGTTGCTATGGTGCATTCAGGGACAGAAAAGACAAATGTTTCTTCAGATTTTGAAAACGGCAAACCAACATCTATAATAGACCCATATTACAAAATCTTTCCATCCATCCATCCATTTTCTATACACCCTTGTCCCTTTGTGGGGTCGGGAGGCGCTGGTGCCTATCTCCAGCTAACGTTTCTGGGCGAGAGGTGGGGTCACCCTGGACAGGTCTCCAGTCTGTCGCAGGGCAACACAGAGACAGACAGGACAAACAACCAGACAGGCACACACTCATACCTAGGGACAATTTGGAGAGGCCAATTAACCTGACAGTCATGTTTTTGGACTGTGGGAGGAAGCCAGAGTACCCGGAGAGAACAAAATCTTTCCAAGAAGTGTATTTAGTCATTTTATTTACCACCACCTGGTTTCTTTCTGATTTGAGTTAGTACTGTACTGACCTATTCAGTAAATTTGAATTGTATTGAAAAATCTATTTATTTCAGTGCATAACTGAAATTAATTATGAAGATTAATTACACACAAACCGATGTCTCAAAGCCTTTATTTCTGTTATTTATGGTGATTTTCTGCTTACCGCTAATGAAAATAATGACATTTAAGTTTGCAATGTTACATCAAAACATTGAGAAATTCAGGCTTAATGAAAAATATGTTTAATGCCTGGTTAACAGTAGTTATTTCCAATAGATCATTTTATTTGCAAATCAGTCTCCTTTGAATGCCTATTCTTGTTTATAGAATATGACTGTAAGTGTATTTATGTGTAGGAGGAAAAATGGCTGTGATGCCGCCTTCCTGGGGAGAATTTGATCTTTCTGCTGCAAACACTCTTCATCTGCACTGAAGTTTTCCTCTTGCCTTCTTCACTTTTTTCCATCTAATATGAACGTCTTTTTTTAGAATGAGTGATTCTACCCACTCACAAGCTGTTCATCTCGCCCTACATACACACATTTGAAGGGTCTCATCACATCTGTCACATTCCTACTTGAAAAACCCAATTTGTCCATCAGAGATTACAATATGTTTTCAGTGTTTAATGCCATTTGATGGTATCAAGGGTGTTGAGGTCCGTTGGCATTCAAAAATGAAAGGAAAAAATTCCTTTCCTCTCCTTTTTTTCTCTTGAGCTGTCTGAATATGAACTGATTCTGCTGATTCTGCTTTTGAGATCCACAATTCTTAAAATAAATATAGTCCTGTTTGCTTTGAAATTGATGTAATTTAGCTGCTTGACTGTCTACATGTTTTCATATAGCATCAGTCATCGACTGACACATCCAGTAATAGCCCCCTTACCTGCAACCATTTGTCCCCCATTGTTCCATCATATGTATTCAAGGGGACATTGTTTTAAAAATTCATATTATTTTGTACAGTGCCTTACAAAGGCTCTTAAATCCTTATCATCACAGATAAGTGAATATTTGGAAAGAGGAAATTGAAAAGGACAAAGCATAGTTCTTGATTTTCTGGTTTTGGATGATTTATTTGGAACCAAATAATAGATACAAACACAATCAAAAAGGTAATGAACTGAACTTAAATTGAGGAAAAAGCAAAAGCTCGATTTGAACTAATATTCTAGACATTTCTCAACACATTTTAGGTAATTGTTTTACTGATAGTTTTCGTATATCAGTATAGTTTTGCTCATCTGCATCTGAAATCTGTTGATTACTTTTGGGAGACAAATAAACAAAGCATTTTCACACAATGTTTGCATGTTGCAGCTGAATACTGCTTTGTTTCCACAGCAAATGATGAGGTCCTCCGTCTTCCATATGTTCATCCTCACTATGGTTGCTGTGGACGTCATTGTGGCAGCCAGCAACTATTACAAAGGCGAGAATTACCAAAGGCACTATGATGAGTTCTACCTGGCAGAGGTATTTTTTCAATAATATTTATTTATCTGCTGTAGTAGATATATTCCAGGCCATACTTTGTTGTTTTTTTCCCCTCCATTCCCATGTACCTCCATTTTCAAGCCTACTCTGCACAACATAATGGCATGGTCATAAAAAAAATATATATTAAAAAAGAAACAAAGTCTTATTAAAGTGTTTTACACTTTACCTGCATTTCTAAATGCAGGAAATTTAGAAATGTGTATTAAGTCATTGTGTAGGATATTTGATGAGTTCAATAGTTTTGCACAGTCCTACAAAACAATTTTTGCATGTAGGCATTGAATTGGTCAGTTCATTCAGAAATACAATATAATTCAGAATTTATCATACTAAATTCAGGACTAAATTCTACTTTCTTTCTGTTTTCCTTCTTCGGTAGGTTGCTTTTACTGTGCTGTTTGACCTTGAAGCTCTGCTGAAGATTTGGTGCCTCGGCTTCACTGGCTACATCAGCTCCTCCTTACACAAGTTTGAATCTCTCCTGGTGGTGGGCACCACGTTGCACATCTACCCTGATCTGTATCACTCCCAGTTCACCTACTTTCAGGTATAACTCCTCATATAAGTGCATAGACATTGGAAAGTGTTCACACAAAAAGGGGTGTTAATCATATTCAAATTGCAACTCTGAATCTTCTTCTTGAAGTGCAATGATGTTTTTCATTTCTCACAGTTTACACTTGGTTGAGTCACACGTTCAAGTAACACCACAGTCATGTAGTGAATCAAAGGCACCACTTTCTGTCTGAAACAAAACTCTCATCTTGCTCTCCTAATAAGATGCAGTTCTGTAGAAAAGTGTTGTTCCCCTTTACAGAATTATTTTTGTTTTGTTTGTTGTGTCACACTTGATTTTTTGTCAGATCTTCAAACTCATTTTGATATCTGGGTAACATGAGTAAATATAAACAACAGTTTTCAAATGATGATTTTCTTTAATTCTGTGGAGAAGCAGTTTTATTCAAGCCAACCTAACTCCAAGTTAAATTGTGAATTAGTTGAGATTCACCACTTGTGATTCAACCTGTTTTTTTTTTTTACTTTTAATCATGACTTTCATGAGTAAATGTTTACCGCACATTGCACGATTGCCACAATGTTTAAATGACAACCAGGTATATGTAAGGATTCTGCACAAAGTAAATGTTTACATTTTTCAGTACCATATCCTAGACAGTCAGATTGTCCTTCTGTTTTTACTGTTTGTTGTCTCCACCATTGTGTTAACTTGTTTTTAATTTTTTTAAATATCCTATTGATATTACTGTTATTGTTGTCTGATTTGAGCCTTATCAGGTTTTTTGTATTACATGATGCACCTTTGACCCAGGAGAACAATATTTTGTATTTTTGTGTGCTGCAAGTTAATGATTGAGATCATGATAAAACTCTTGTGATTTGACTATTGTTGCACAACAGATGTAAAAGCGAACTGAACAGATAAATTTAGTAAAATTACCATTAACTTATCATCTTTCTCTATTTCTTCCTATGCAAGAGATGTTTGCATAGGAAGAATCATTTCTGTGGCGCTTTAAGCCTTCATATCAGTTTTGGCAATCGCACTCCTCGCTCTCCTTCAGTCTAATTAGTGGTGTTTAAGAGCAGCCATGAACTTACTCCTCTCTCAGTGGAAAACCTCTCTTCAACTTCTCGGCTGATATTTTTCCAAGTTTGAACCAATGACATTTAGTCACAAGTAATTAACCTTAAAGGTCCTTGGTGAAATCGAATGTGCCCTGGCAATAGGAGGAAAAACCAGGCCCAGCAATCCTACTCTGGTGTTTTTTATTTTAGTTGTATCCAACAGTGCTAAAGGTTAGACTTATTACATCCAAGTGCAAAATGTCACAGACTTTCATGCCCTGCTTGGAGTTTTGACACACACTTGTTCAGTTTTTAATTGGCCCACTGAACCCACAAAATAACTTTTTATCATTATAGTACTAGTTGATTCTCAGGTTTGTGTTGGGATAACAAAATCTTAAAATGAAGAGGTTGTGTTACGTCATCAGTGCCCCCTTTTGTATGAGATACTTGTTTGTCTAGGGAGAAGCAAAAATATATAGATAAAACCCAATATAGAGAAAACACAGCAAAAAAGCGATCTTCTTTTTGTTATGCCATGTCTTTCTCAGTCATTCATTCAGTCAGTTGGTGTCAATTTTTACATAACTGCCGCTAACTAATTATTTCTTCTGCATCCTCTATGTTTCTACATGACCATTAGATAAAAATGGAAAATAAAATAAAAAAAACAATAAATTCACCAAATGAAATTCAAACTCTAGATTTTTTGAGATCCCAATAACTGTGATCTAACATGGGCAGAATAAATACCACTCTACCACAGAGTGATATTTTCAAAGTCGTTGGGCATAATGCAACATTTAAGGGCCGGGTATTTGTGCTCCTTCTCTACCTTTATGTGGTCACAACAGCTTTTTTGCTCCCTTGCGCTTTGCCCTCTATAAGCAAGAGATCACAAGAAAATGAAGTCATTCTTATAACTTGACTTTTAAACTGTGTACATGCATGCATAAAATGAAGAAACGGTAGGAGCATGAAAGCCGAAAAACGCTTTTGAACATGATGACCTCATGTTTGCAATGCTGAGCTCAGCCCATAATTCATGACACACAATGGTTACCTATGGCCAAAGACTTCAGCTTGAATTTGAGTTTTTTACATGATGCTTTATATACTGAGTAGGTGAAGGTCACAAATGGTGAGATCCCTCTTCTGTCAAGAAATGCAAGAAATACTTTATAGTAGTAAGCAATGTGGTGGTTTGGCAAAATCTTTTCTCTATTGAATGTTTTTATATTGTGCTGAACATTTCCCTGCACCACTGTAATGTAGTTGTCAAAATGTTATTTTGATATCTACTTATACTCTATAGTTACACTCTTAGTTTCTCACAACAATATGTCTTTTGGCCTTATAATGCCACTTAAAGTTCATTCACATGAGAAGAGAATGTCCACTATGTCCAAAAATTATTCCATAATTTGTTGAAATCCGCAGATGTCTCTACCAAACACATTACTTTGTATGTGTTTGTTAACACATACAAAGTAAAAAAAAAAAAAAAGTAAAAGTTAGTTACACTCACAAATAACATCCACATTCATCTCCTGGTCTGGCTGTCGACTCCCTGCTTGAGCTATCTGTCCTGAAAATTATATAAGTTGTTTTTCTGTCCTCACCCCTCAGCTTTAAATTGCTTCCCTTATATTCAGTATTTTAATTAATCTAAAATTCTGTTACATTATGTCCAAAAAGTTGTTTTTAAAAGGGGAAAGAGGGATCCATTCACCCCTCCCCATGTTTATTTTGTGTGGCTTGCCCATGTTTTCTGCACAGATGATGTATGCAGCAAAAGAACATCATCTTGTGTTGCCAATAAACTGACATGTTGCCGTGAAAAAGATTGATGAATGCAACACCATCATCCTTATATGGTAGTGTATTCCTGTTTCTGCTAGCTTACTAACTTACTCGTTACTTGTCTGCTTTGAGACCAAGTGGAAAGCAGATTTTGATGTATTTATTGTTGAAGTGTGGCAAATTTTTTGGCTCTAAAATATGACAACATATACAATTTCAGAAAATACAGATTGTAACAGCCTCTCATTCCCAAAACTGCTTTGTTCTTGGCCGCATCAGTAAAAAACAAACAGCGGGCCTCTTAGTATATGAGGGAATATCTGTCTTCCTGCTTCATCTGTCAGCATGGGCTTAGTACTTTTACAGTGTATATTTTCTTTATGTTTCCCTCTGAACAAGTTGGCAGTCGTTCTTGTCTTTTTTTTTGGCTGTGTTTCCAGGGAATCAAAGACAGCCATTAATCTGGTTTAATGTTGGATTATAAAGAAAAATCTTTGGCCAGAAGCATCACTCTAAAGACTTTGATCAATAGCTACTCTCTGGATTTCCAATCAAACCCTGACAAAGATACATTACCTTTTGAGGGTTTCTGTCCCCACCAGGTACATAGAGGCTAAATCTGTTGACAGAGCACAGAATCACCACTGCTACTGTTAAAATTCGGATGACTCTGCTACGTTTGCAACTTTGGTATATATACATTCAGCCTTGGAATGAATAAATGAATAAGCTAGATAGATAGGTAGGTAGGTAGGTAGGTAGGTAGGTAGGTAGGTAGGTAGGTAGGTAGGTAGCAATGATCTATCTTAGTTTGCTGTACAACCCCAAAGGACACATAGCAATCATGAGATGCGCTTGTCTTTCTTTTCCCTAGGTGCTACGTGTGGTGCGCCTGATAAAAATTTCCCCTGCTCTGGAGGACTTTGTGTATAAGATATTTGGTCCAGGGAAGAAACTGGGCAGCCTGGTGGTCTTCACAGCCAGCCTCCTCATCGTCATGTCAGCCATCAGTTTGCAAATGTTTTGTTTTGTGGAGGAGCTGGACCGCTTCACAACTTTTCCCAGAGTAAGCAACTCCTCACATTTATCTTATTGACCAATAATAATAATAAAAAAAAAAACACTTTTGAAGCATGGCATTTTGAACTGAATGATTTTTTTGTTAGTCGTGCTTGAAGTTTGACTTCTGTAGATTCCATAATTTCTGTTAGAGAACTTAGTTTAGTGGCGCATTACGTGAGACATTGTCCTCCTCTACTAACCACTAAAGTTTCATCTGTCCTAATATATTTCAGTGATTCAGCAGATGAATCACTTGTATTTTTCAGATAGTTTAAAACTTTCTTGTGAATTTGCTAATCTAATATTTTTTTCAGTTATGCATTCTCATATCATTGTACTCCCACATTTGTGTTTTTCAAGAAGAATTAGTTATGAATGTAGTAGATATATGAATCGAATTTGTGCAAAAATAGTTTTATTTTGTGATTTTATTGTATTTTGTAGGTCTGTATAATCTTGGTAAAAATCAGTTGTAGCATTTGTTATCTGAGTTATAGTGTATTGAACTATGTCCCAACAAAGACATTTGCTACTTTGTGCCTGTAAAAATAGAAGTTTCCTGTTTGTTAATATTGAAATTATGAAGTCTTTTAGCTTTAATATTAGTTAACTGGTATTTCACACACAGTTAAATATTTCACAAGTTAAATATTAAAGTATTTAACTTTAATATTAGTATTTAACTAAAACTAATATTAGTTAATATTAGTATTTAACTAATATTAAAGTTAAATGCCAGTTAACTTTAATATTAGTTAACTGGTATTTCACACACTTCTGCAGTACGCTGGAGTTTATGCTAAAATATTCAGAGATTGGGGCACATGAAAACACTAAACCAAGGTTTAAAATTTCAAGAGTTTTTGGAACGGCACCTCAAACAAGCGATTCGCAGGCCTGCGGGTGCTCGTGATGGGGTGCATGATGGGTCGACAGATGTGCTACTGCCTTTGATTTCTAAGTGCTCACAAACTTATCTTTCTCTCTCATTAGTGACAACTTTCCACCTTCTGTATTTTTTTTTCTCCCTCTCCCTTCCAACATTTCACTGATCTTAGGCAAGCGGGACATGAAAGACTGCTTGTGAAACAGCTGCCACTTGTATGCTGTATTACCCTTCCCTCTATCATTTTTTTCAGCTTTTTTTTTTTTTTTGCTGCTGCTGCTGCTGTTTCACACACACACATATGTGCATCCAGACACAAAGACACGTCACAGTTAATGATGTCTGACTGTCTTCCCTATAGGCAGGCAGCGTCTTTGGGTTTATCTTTATCGATGCTTACTGGGACATGGCAGCAGGTGGGAAGGGCTGAGGGCATGGTGCTGCTGACAAAAAAAGATAAAGTACAGGGCGCCATTTGACTTCAAGGGGCCACCGTCTCACAGCTGGTTGTTCTTTACTCTTAAACTGACCTCCGAGGAGCCAAGAAAAGATGTCCGTGTCCTCACTTCCTCCCTACTCTCCCCGACTCACATCTGTTTGCAAGGAAGGGGATAGATGGTCAGAAGGGAATTCATGCAACAGCTGCGCAATATTTGCTCTTGAGTGAAAAAGCATGTTTAAAATGTCAGATGTGTCTGTGCAGTTTCCTCCTCGTATCTTGTTTTCTGTCCCTTCCTCTGCTGCTCTTGTCTTCTGGGTTGTCTTTTACACTCGTTAGCCTTTAGCTTTTTTTCTGTTACCATGTTTTTTGTTTTTTTTATCCCTGTAGGCGTTCATGTCCATGTTCCAGATCCTAACACAAGAGGGCTGGATAGATGTCATGGACCAGACTCTAGTGGCTGTCGGAACAATGTGGGCTCCAGTCGTGGCCATTTACTTCATCCTCTACCATCTGTTTGCTACCCTGGTGAGGAACTTGCTGTGCTGCTTATATTGGGTCAAGTAAATAACATAAAACTATTGGATGGTTGCTGTTAGTGCATTTGTATACACAATCATATTCTACTGAAGGTTATATTCTCATATCCTAAAAGGTTAAAGTATTGTTTAAAAGTATTCATACCCTTTGACAGTTTTACACTTATTGCTGTACATGGCAAACCCAATCTTTAATGTGTTTTATTAGACATTTATATGACACACCGATGCAAAGTAGAGCATAATTGTGAAATAAAAGACAAAGGCTATATTGATTTCTTAACCACCTTCCCGCACCCCACCTCCACCTACATACTGAGATTTTTGCCCAATCTTCCTTGCAAAGTAAGTTATGAAAAAAATATTCAGCCACACGTAGCATTTTGCATGTAGGGATTAACATTCTCCTATGAATTTTATTGGGTCATCAATCAATCAATCAATTTTATTTATTTAAAAAACAAAAACAAACAATTATCCACCCTAACCCCAAATGGAAAACCACGCAGCTGCATGGATAGTTGGCTATAGGATCCCAATAAAATGCATTGCAGTTTCTGTTTGAAATGTGACAAAATATGAACAGGTTCAAGCACTTTGAGTGCTTTTACAAAGACCTGTTGAGTGGAAAAGGGTGAAATAAATGCATGAATTTCTTTCCGCGGCCGTTTAGTGCCAGCCTCTGTTTTGTTCACTCAAGTGTCACATTTAATCACAGATAATCAGACTTGCAGGCGTAAGAAGCGCTGACATTTCAGTGTATGGCCCTCTGATACAAGGAGTCATCAGACAGCACACCGAATCTCAGGATGACTCACGACTCTCTTCAGACAGACAGGATGTCTTCCAGGACAGAACAAGCTACAAATACGCATACAATGCAGAGTGTGTACTGTGAAAATATGCACAAAGACCGCATTGTCATTTTTTATTATGATGGTAATTATTACATTAACATGTTGTAAGAAGCTCACACTCTGCAGATGAGTTTGAATTCTCTCTTGTTGCATTTTAGATTCTGCTGAGTCTTTTTGTGGCTGTTATCTTGGACAATCTTGAGCTGGATGAAGACTTAAAGAAGCTCAAACAGGTAAATAAAAACTCCTTGAAGTTCTTTATGGTATGAATTTATAGTAGCAGTTTTATGGGAAATAACCCTTTTGCTTGTAATTTAGTGTTGGCATTGTAACATGTTGCTCTTCACTTTGAGAATTACTTGCTGGGTGTATTCCACTTCATGTTGCTACGCTGCTGTTGTTGCATGTTTTCTTTTCACTTAGCAAATAAGACTTTGGAGATTACTTTATTGAGAGTTGCTCAAAATAAAATGTAGTTGTCAGTCAAAGTTGTTTTACAAAGTGAAAGGATAAAGCAACAAAAACAGTTTTAAATAAAACTGTTTTTGTTTAAAACAGTTTTAAACAAAAACTGTTTTTTTTTGTTTAAAACTACCCTGGTGAGGAACTTGCTGTTCCTCACCAGGGTACAGTTTAACTGTTAAACTGTTTATTTAACAGTTTTAAATAAAACTGTTTTTGGGGGCTTTTGTGGATTTTTTTCTTTAAACCAGAAACGTTATTCTTGGACACAAACATCTCAACCATCTATCTGTGGAGTTGAGGTTAAGTTAAAGAATGTGCTAAGACCTTTGATTGGTGTTTCTGACCGGGATGTGTGCATTTCTGCAGATGGCAGTAGGGCCACAAGGATTTATTTAAACTTCTAATTTAAAAAACATTTTATATCTCCAAATTGTATCGGCAAAATTACTGTGGTTTTAAAATGTTATGCTATGTGCATTTCTTTGTTATCAGCCTCATTCATGTCCAGGTAAATGAGAGTTGTCTTTTGTCTCTTTACCTTTTCGCACATGATTCATTCCAAGTCAGAAGAAAAAAGAGAAAAAAAATCCCACTGAGCTTTTTGCAGACTCACCAGTGAACAATTTCAAATGCTTATAACACTGCAGGTCAATTGTGTGGGCTGCAGTATAGACTCTCCATAAATTAAACACAAAAGAATCAAGCCTTATAAATAAAGTGCTGCTAAACACAGAGGAAAAGGGGACTCTTTTTTTTCTTTCTTTACATTTAAGAGACCAAAAAATATATATATAAAAGAAAAAGAAAACAAGAAAATACATCAAGTAATGCATTTCAAAACTGCATTTCTGACTCCCCAACATATGAAGTACTTACAGATTCGGCTGCTGACATTTTTGCTTGTTGTGACAAATACAGGTCCATTAGAAGCTAAGCGCTTTGTGTTTACTCTCTGTGATGAGTGACAAGGTTGAATTTTGGCTACTTTATGAACAAGATGGGATATTTTTTATTTCTGTCTTATTTAAGCCTCAGCTCTAGAAGTTGCCAATCAGCTACAATTAAAGAAAATGAAAGAAAAAAGCGAAAAGGTATGGATTCCCATACTAAAGCAAGGTTCCTGATGCCACGTCCTCAACATTAAAAAAAGCAGTTTGTGTCATGATATGCAGATTAAGTGCTGCGGTGGGTAAATTTTTGTGGAGAAGTAGGTTTTCTAAATCACAGACAAAAATGTTGGCAGTTCAAGGAATTGGTCTTCTGTTTATGTCCATTCAGAACCAAGAAGTAGCTAATCAGCTTGAATGTCATCAGGGACACATGCTCAGATAATTATTGAGTACAGTCAGTGTCTCTCCTAATAGCTGGCTGACAGGCTTCAGTTTGCTTGGACATGCTATTTCCCTCCCACAGCCAAGTGATTAGCTGCAGTGATGGTAAAATTGCCTATTTTACAGGTGCTTCAATCATGGGTGCAGAAACTCACTATATATAAACCGCTGATGGTAATCACCCACCCACAGGACAGGGATTTAGCAAACATTTAACGTTTAACAAATATAACAAATGTCCTAAGAAATGCCTACCAGAAATCAATTACAGGGTTTGCAAGGCAGTAATTGTACCTGCTGCTTGATGCCTGACTTTATTAACTAATTTCAATGTTTTTTTTCGGTTTTTGTTCATATCAAAATCAGAGAAGCTTCAAATAAGTATCAAGAACTGTTTTCTTAAGCTAATATATTTCCAGTGACCTTATATCTGATTTACACCAGATGCCAGTATTGCCTTACGTTAATTACAGGAGCTCTAGAAAGAAATCAACACAAAGAGATCTATTAATTATCTGTAATAAGGGGAAATGACACAGGAAATCAGTATTGAGCACACCCACATTCAGTGTGTTTCCTCAATGGAGAAACTGCTCACAGTGATCAGGGTGGGATTTTATTTTATTTTTCACCCAGACTGACTTCCGATATTGAATAGTCACAAATTATTTTAGACTCTTAGCTGTAGATTTTCAGTTGTATCCAATTCAAGTGATCACCAAGGCATTCTAGCAACTTTACTTTGTTTCTTTGAAATTTGAATTTCCTTGGTTGTGTGTCATTTCGTCCACAGTTTTCATCAAGAATTTTCTGCCACATTGTTCTTTCACTTAAATGAAATCAGTCGTTCCACTTTTTCACACAAAATATTTTTAACATAGTGGTAGCATTGTATATCTGATAAAATCTGCTTCCTGTTTCACGTGTGAAGGACATAATTTGGAAAACTAAACATACTAAATCGTCTTAGATAACATTATAGTCACCAACATGTACAGATTGAGCAAACATCTCGTGTACAGTCACAGGTGGCATAGGCAGACTACCTGTTTATTTACAGTCTACGTGTCAAAGATAGGTGAAAACATATGTGCAGTCAAGCTTACATCAATAGATGATAGACTTAATGCTCAGCATAATAATAACCACAGCATGAAAGAAGGAGCGAATCAGAACAGAGCTTAGCTGAGGGCTGTAACTCGCCATCTGACACACATTTTAAGTGTGTTAATTGTTTCTTTTACTTTTAACACCATTATAAGTAAAAGAACCATCACTGAACAAACAGCTCTCACTACAACCTCCCTCTAAAGCCTCTCTGATATACTTATTCACTTTGAGGTTTTTTGCAATTTTGTCATCTTACAACCACAAACTTTAGCTCGGTTCATTTTGTTTTGGTTATTCTCGGTTTCACTTTACTTCTGTGTTTTTTTGGTGACTAGTGCTACTCTTTTATGTCAGTGCCTCACTTTAACAGATGTTCCCATCTGTTCATTCCATCACCTTTATGGCATCCAATAATCAAAGCCTCCACTATAAATACTTCTTGGTTGAGTTACTCCATGTCAAACTCCCTGTTGTTCTCACCCTGCTTTTTCCACTTCGTTAAAATGTGTTTATTCACCACACTTCTGTCGCTTTGTCTCTGCATGTGTGTCCTCAACAAAAAACAAAACATGGCATAATGTGTCTGTAAGAAATTGCATCTTTTTTTATTATTTTATGAGATAGACCAACACATGGTAGTTCATGTCACAACTGCATGTCACAAATCTGGTCGAAGACGGCCAAAAGCCAACAGAAAATGTTTGGAGTTTACCACAAGCCATGCTGGGAACATATTCTCATTTCCCTTCTCTCTTAGGCTCTATTTACTCTTGTTTAGAGACAAAATAATACCCAAAAATACATTGAAGTTGTTGGTTGTAATGTGAGAAAATGTGTCAGAGTTCTAGAGGGACAACTTTATAACAAACAGTGTCTGTGACAAACTAATACATCACGTCCGTCCTTACAGACCTGACATGTACCCAAGAAAATGTAGGTGTCAATGTGCAGAAGGGCAGTCCAGTAATGGATGTATATTGCACTAGTTAAATAAAAACAAATGGGCACAAAAAGCAATCTAAAAACGGAAGGAGCTCCAAAAGGTTTTTGTGTGGCAAGAATTAAATATTTATTCTAATTTGAAATTCAAGGTCATCTTCTACAAGGCAAAGAATATGTTTGTAAAAAGTATCTCGGCCACTCTGGCCAAATAAGTTGCCATACATTTTGACACACCTGCGTTCTGAAAAAAGCCTTTATTCCTCTAGTCAAACTTTAGTCATGCCTTATAAATGTAAGCTGAGTTCAATTGGGGTCAGTTGAAAGATGCTCAGCAAATATGTTTGGATAATAACCATATCCTGTTGATTTTTTGTTTACTTGGAAAGGGAACCATTAAAATATTTTCAGTAAAACTACTACATCAGTGTCTGTGACTGTCTATGTTTTTAAAAAAGAAAGGATTGTGGCATTGGAACTTGCTGGAAATGAACCTCAGAACGAAAAGTGTGTCTTGTTGTGTAAGATGGGGATAGCTCGTCTGTGTTTGTGCTTTAGATTCTGTTTTTGGTTCTTTTTGGACCTTCTGGTTGATTCGTCAGTACCTTCTTAGTCACTTTGATAGGCCAGTCACTCACAATGGGAGGCTCTGTATTGTTTCATGTTTTCTCCATTTGAGGCAAATGGCTCTGCTTGTGGTTTCCTGGTGTCCTTAGAAATCACTCTGTAACCATTTCCAGACTGACTGATGTCATATATGTTGCTTTTTGAAATCTTTTAGCATTTTATTGAAGCAACTCCCTAAGTCTGAAGGTCTAGGAGTAATAAGGCCTGGGTGTGGTTATTGTTTTCTAATTTTTATATTTGTGGGATACAAAAAAACAAAAACAAGAACTTTGTAATGATGCAACTTTTATTCACATAAAATTTTAGCATGTGTGAAATGTGTCTAGTTGAAAGGCCTGCTGGGGAAATTTTAGTTTCAAATAAATTTACCGTTACACCCCATAATGTTAGAGGTGTGGCTAAGGAAACTCTAAATCTGCTGCTTTTGTATTTACCTTAAAATTGATCAAATTAATAACAGCTCTTATATCACCATCACCCAGTTACAAACATTTACTTCTGCGTGGTCCATGTGTGTGCTCAGTGGCGCAGTCATGAGTGAAATCAGGGTAAATGAGTTGCCAGGCAACACGTTTTGTTCATGTCACTCCGTATGCCATAAACAAACTGAGGGACATAAACTATCTGCAGGTCTACTCTTACAGTGGCCAGTAATGGTGTGTGCAGGATGTAGGTGTTGTGCATGTGTGTTTGTGTGTGCATACAGGCAGGTGAAAGGTTGGGTAACTAAACTGTGTGCAGTCATTTTACTAATTCTAAAATGGCATCATCAATAGGTAAAAACATCTGTCACTGTTTGTGTGTTGATTGCAGCCTGACCTGCATCTGTCAACCCTGACAGACCATTTGTCTTTATTTGATGGGAACACTACACGCTCTCAGACTCTAGAGGATTTGCAACTCTGCTTTTCTGTGCTGCCTTCTCTAAAGTGCTTTAAAAAAAAGTATTTAATGTTTAATAAGTCTGTAAATAACATTGCATATTCTCACGCTGAAAGAGGTTTGACTTTTGGCCACTCAAAGACATTTAAAGTTCTCCTTTAAAAGTGCTCCTTTGATTTTAACATTGAGTCTGGGTAACTCTCATGGTGAAACTAAACTTTGTTTACAGCCATGATGCTGACACCACCATGCTTCTTTGTGGCGCATGCGCTGTTATTTGCCTAATCCTCTATGAAATCCGCACGCATATTATAACTCTTAACATCACACTTTTATAATTTACTATTAAATCTTAATCTTTTGTGAAATTGTGACCATTTATAACCATTAAAAATGCTTTAATGTTGTAACAAGTGTTGACGAATGCAATAATCATTAATGTGAAGTAATTTAAATATCAGCTTTTTTATCTTGCTCTTTTTGTTCAGCAGACATTGTCAACTCTACCACAAGTGGTGGTAAAGCACCATGTTGAGCACTAATAACGTTTGTGCTATATGGTGCTCAAGACCTTTAAATGATTTTATGTCTACTTGTGCAATGTCTACCACAACATAATTGTTTTTGTTGTTTGGCATACATGATCATTTCAAAATATGCACCAGTACACTATTTCATATTTGCGAAGAAATAGCTCTGTTTTGTTGTTATGGATTAGTTTTTGAATTGTTATTGTTAACATTGTTGTCAGCATCACACCATGTGTTAGAGAGAGAGCAATTCTGCAGTAAAGCAGGATTTTAATTTTATTTCAAAATAAGACAAAAACCTTAAGGTTTATTTTGTTAATCTGTCTTCAGATGTTTGCATTAGTAATGAGAAGACTTAACTTGACTAGGATGGTTAGCATTGCTAATTTTAAACATCAATCTCTGTGTGTGTTTTCTGCACAGTTAATAGCCTCTTTCCTTTACTGTAGGATTCTGTACACTGCCAATGTTACTTTGTTCTGGATGTTCTGTGACAAAGAGTAAAGGAGTCTTAGTAAAGATAAAGCAGAGCAGTTTTTGTACGCCTAGCGATGAATCACTTTCTAGCATTAGAAGAATGAAGTAAAGTCATATTAAACAAGAATCAGCTTCTCTTTGATATGCTTTGGATACTTTAGAGTTTCATGTTTTTGATTTCTCTGGTGTAAGAAACAGCTTGTTGTGTTTGGATTTTTGAGCTGCAGAGGTTTGAATTGTCTGGGAGAATACACTATTTTGATTACAGTCTTGCTTTAAAATATGCCCCAAAGCACACATTACATGTGTGCATGACGTATAATCATTAATAGCAAGGAAATTAAAAAAAGGGATGTGGCTAATTACCAGCTGGTTTATTTCTCCCTACTGAAGAGAATATAAGTAGCAATGATTTCTCAGTGGTCTTCACACTTTCATGAGCACGCAAACACACACCTCTGCGTGCATTTCCTAATCATCGACACTGATTTGGTATAATGCATTTATTGTTTGAAATTGAGTTTTCTCAAAATCTTTAATGAAATAAAGCCTTGGAGGGGTTGACAGCTGGGAAAACAGAAGTGATGGGAGGAATTAGACACCGTTACAGACATTGCACTGTAACAGGACAAAGACACACCTGCTTTCTATGTGGGTTGTTTTTTCTGCTTATGTCATTTTAAATATGATTTCAAAACATTTATTTTTCACTGACAAAGTGATTTTTTTTAAAAAGTACATTTCTCTAAAAAGATAAGTAAGGACTAAAAATGAAACTTGCATGGGAACTATTTTCTGAACACTTGTAGTCAAGCATGCGACACATCTAAGGTTATCTTCATCACAAGGACTTCAAACATTGTAGAATATTGGGAATGACAGTCAGCCATGCATGGAGGGGAAACAACTTCATAGAGACCATGAGTGCAATGCAATATTCATTCCTTCCCATCACTGGTTGGTGGACTTTGTAGTGTGAAAGACTGATTGCCCATCTCCACCCAACAAATCACTCCTGCCTACAGCGCAGCAGAGGACCACAGGGTGGTGCGAGACGGGGGAGAAATCTTTTCACCTGTGCCAGGAGATATCAACCAAATAGGAGAGGATGTTTACCCCTGAGGCCACTCATGATGGTAATAATGTGTGTTTGTGCCCATGTGAAATGAATTGTCAGGAATGTGACAAATTTGTATCTACAGTTTGCACACACACACTGCTCTTTGCAATATTTGTGTGTGGTTGTCTGACAGTAGAGCCGTTAGAGTCAAACAGCTCCTTTGGCCAGGTAAGATGAGTCATGAGTCGCACCTTTTATTTTATTTTTTTTTAAAAATCAAATAAAGATTTTTTAGTCAGGTTTAGGCACACAAACAACAAAAAATCTGACTTCTTTTTTTTCATTTTGCTACAAAGACATTTTAAATATAACTATAAATAAAAACAAATTGTCTTCATTTAAAGTTATGATGTATATATACAGTGTTATAACAAAATAAGAAGTCATGGTTAGTACATAGACCAGATTTGGGCATCCTGGCAGTTAAATGTTCATCAGAGGGACAGCCAGGGGGAAAGAAATCTCTGTGGCAGCTGGTTTTTTAGAATAACACCATGTAGCACAGACCCAGAGATAAAAGTCTTAACACTTTGTGTCTAGGATGTTTGCACCTTGCAGAGATGCTAGCTGTCCTTTCCCTGACCCCTGGCTAGACCTGTATAAGTCCTGGACAGTGGGAACTCTGATGATCAGCTCGGTAGACCTAACTGTATATTTCTGTCTAACGCAAACTTGCTAGAATAATGGTTGAGTTAAGCTCCAAGTGCTACCAATAGATTATCAAATCTACCTTTTGTCTGTATGCAGACTCAAAATGTGAGGCAACACAAGGCGTAAAAAAGTAACTTCACACATTTGTTTGTTTGACTTTCAAATGAACTGTTGTGCTGAAGTTGGTGAAGCTGGTGGCACCAAGTTCACCAAAATCGGTTTTAACAAAAGTTCTTAAGTGAGTCTGCACCGGCGTAGGAGGGGGACACACTATCAGATCCTGCATCTTTCTTGGTTTTCTGCCTCTGAATGAGCACATTTACATCTTTCTCAAAAGTCTTAGAGACATTTCTGAGAGAGAGAGAGAGAGAGAAAGGTGGTTGCTGCATGTAGAGCTTTTGTGTCAAAGTGAGATGTGGACGAGTCGGTGGGAGGTGTGAACGGCTGCTTTTCAGACCTACAGTAGAAGCTGTTGAAGTTGCCTGCCAGACGAGGGTTTTGCTGAGGATGTTGGGTTGGGCAGTCCACGCTGATGTTGGGTCATCTGCTGAAAAGTAGTCTTTTCTTTTTTGCTTTTTGCTTATAAGGAAGGGGCAGAGTAAAAGCTAGAGATAAAATCTAAATATAATGGATTTGTCCTATCTTTCTAGTACTATGTTGTACTATTTCCGTGTAGTTTTTTGTTCTAAAGAAAGAACGGGATGATTTAGATGCCAACCATTGTTTCTTCATAATTGACCAGTGAGAGGTCAAAAACCAGGAAACATTTACATGTTCACCAACAATCTCACACTTTCCGAGTTGTTGATTTGCAGATACTTTGATTTGATTTCATTTGGTCTCACAGGCTGAATTAACTGGAGACATGTTTGACAAGTAGAAAATATAGTTGAAGTAACTTTTCATATCCATGTGCTTCTTCTACATTGCGCGCAGCAAAAATGATACTAAAACTCAACTTCCTTCAGTAACAACATCCACATTGAGGAGTGCTGTTGTTAGCTTAGCATGACCTGATAGCATTTAGGTTTGATGATTTTACTGAAAAGATTTGATTATATTTAGCTTCAGGTTGACTTTTCATCTGCCAGCTGAAAATTGTCAAGTTCAGGTCAGCAACTTCAAATGTCTTTGTGAATCTCTAATCCGAAAGGAATAAGTCTGCTGAAGTTAGTATAATGTGTGATATATTATACAAATAATCACTTTTTGTGCTGTCTAATGTTTTTTTAGGGCTACAGTTGAAATTATATCATTTTAACATTAAATTTATGTCTTTGCCACTGTAACAATCTTAACCAAGTGATGAGTTTAAACATTTTGACCAGAGGACATATTAATACTTATTTCTACAGCAATTACAGAAGATTGTCAGATTGTCTTTGAAATCCAGGGAAATAATGCCGAATCAATCAAATGAACTGTTGTGCTGAGTAGCTTGTACCATCTAACCATACTGCCATTTAGTGCAAAGCCTACACATAGGAATATTAAATTATAAACTGAGATTCTTTATGTATTTATGGGCAAAAATGCTAATTAGTGCATATGATTTTTTTAATGCCTATGTTATCTTTTGTTTCTCTGTGATGAATTATGATGGATAGCTTTGCTTAAAATCCCATGATATGAGCTTCAGCAGAAATGACTGAGTGAGGCGTCACCACCTTCTGCACATCCTTACAGAAACACCATGGGGAACCAAACAAACTGCAGACTGAGGGTGTGATATGGTGCAGGGTAAATTAGATTGCTGCCCCAAGTGTGTCTGGCAAGTCATGTTTTGAATGGAAAGAACCGCAGCACTGACAGCGTGTGGTTGTCAGCTAAGTTGCATCTATCATCTCGTTCCATATTTGTAAAAGGGGCATGGTAGGATCTGGCACTGGTTGCTACATATCAGAGGAAGGAGAGAGAGATAGAGTGAGTTGCAGAGACTGGACAAACAGAAAAATATGTTAAATAGGAGGTAGGGGATAATTAACAAAAAGAGTGGGAGCATGGATAGGAACAAGCTGCATTGTCTGAATTTCACAGCTGTGACAGGAAACAGTCGCACTGAGGCAAACAAATAATGTCTCTAATTGTAATTTCTAATTCCTTTCAGTATTAATGCATTGCACTCATGTGGAAGTATATTAGATATTGGTGTATTCTCTCTGCTACATGCGTGATGCTGCATCATCCATTTATTCAACATGTTCTACAATGAATATTCATTTCATTCAGCAGAATTCAGTTTGATCAAATGCATTGTGAGGTGATAGCATTACGGCCTTCTGCCATGGATTTCATTATTTATGAATTAAACTAAAAGTCTGCCCTCCATTTATGTTATTTAATGGGCTAAGGGCTTATTTGAGGATTTAACAGAGGAGAAGAATAGGAATGAAGATAGAGGGAGCAGAGAAGAAAGGAGCATACCCCTTGGAGAATCCTAGTACAATGTGTTCTTATCTTTTCAATGTCACTTCCAGTTTTCATTTGGAAGATTTCCCGACCCTATGCTGCTGCCGAAGCTGTCTTCACAGTCCACAGTAGTACAAAGACTCATCTCCTTTAGAAATAAACTAGTTAAGTAAAGTTAAGTATTTTTCTACATTAAAAATTCCCAGTGTTTAATAGTTAAAACTCAGCCCATTTCTCCTTGATAGAGTGGTTTAACTTAGGTTTGTAGGCTGACTTTCTAACACACAACCTTTCACCTCTGCCAGCAAATTTTCGATTGGATTGAGAGTTGGACTTTGTGATGCGACTTCAAACATTAACCTCAGTGTCCTTAAGTCATTTTGAAGCCATATACTTTGGGTTATCATTCATTTAGACCCATTTCTGCCACATCATTAAATTACGGCTTCTTCCTTTCTGAGTGGTTGTTCAGCCTATATTGGTACCAGATTCTTTTAGCTTAAATGCTTCAGTCTACATAAAAAGACTCCAGTCCTCAAGTGCCATTGTTTTGCAACGTCTGGTTGCATCCTTCCTCCAACACACCTGAAAGGAATGAACAGTCTCACATACCAAAGATGCCTTTTGATTCAAAAGTGTTGGAACAGGGATGCATCCAAAAGTTGCAGGAATGGCATGGCAGACCTCTCCTTTTTCTCTAATACCTTCCTGATATTCTAGATCATTTATTTCTTTAGTTTTTTTGTAATGTAATACCAAAAAAGCTGCGTGTTTGAGATGTGCCATAAGACACGTCAACAAATGTGCCTCCAGTTATTGGAACTGTCAGAAACCTGAGCCTGGACATCTTCAACCATCTAAATATTTGATTGTGGTCATTTTTAGAGATAATTTGTTACCTGACTGAAAGCAGATAAGGTTTAGTCTGGTTGTGTGCCTGTATGTGTTACTGGAAAGTAATTGTGTTTCATTCAAGGATTCTTTCTTTTGTCTTTTGTTTATATTAGTTGACTGGCAAATAGGAGCGTCTTTGGTACTTGAAGTTGTTTTCGGTATTAGGAACAGCTATCAGAGGTTTATGGGCTGTGTGGCTTTACAACAGCTCCAAAGCACGGCTCATTGCCCAGCTAATGCGAGGAGAGGGTGACCCTGCTGACTCGCTCTCAGCTCTCTGTCCCCTGGGCCCTACAGCCATGCTATCCCCAAGGCTAAAGGAAGACAGTGAGGGAATGTTGAGTCAAGAAAGGTCAAAGTGAATCACACACATATTTGCAAGCCTGCATAATAAAGGCTCATTGTTTAGAAAGGATAAAATCCTACATCGTACATCAAAGAATAAGATAAAGATGCGTATTTGTAAAATGTCCAGTCTGTGGTCACACAGATCCACATCCTTACATACAAACAACTCCCGTCTGGAAGTGTTGATTAATGCGTTGTTTTGCTCGGCTCTGACGGCTGAATGGTAAAATGCAGATGACTTGACCAGTATGTACGCACACGCCTACAGGCATTCAGCTTTTCTGTGTGGGCGGCAATTTCGTAGGTGGCTGTTCAGCAGTTCCACATTGTTTCTGCTGGCTGGTCTCTCAAATATTCATTTTCTATGTTTGTGCATGCAGAGGGTCCTTCTGCAGGACCAGTGGGATGGTTCGGAGGGCTTGTTCTGTGTAATGCATGGAGTACAAACATAACTGTCAAATAAACAGCTAATGCTTTTACCGCTGCGTTTTAGAGAGACTAATGGCCGATTCTTAAATGTTGTACTGTTCCCATATTGTATAGTAATACTCAATAGGTGGATGAGTTGCTTGAAGCTCTCTGCTCAACGGACTTTTTTTTGTAAAAAATGCAAGCCATATGGTAAGTCATGCATTAGTTATCATAAATTTTAATTATTTTTCATAAATTAATTCTACTTCACAGATCCTGTGTCCATTGTTTTGGTACTCTGGTAGTTAACAGGTGCACCTCAGTTAATTTGAATATCCTGGAAAAGGTCATCTAGTTCACTAATTCAATTGTGAATTTTCTCCAGACTTTTTAATTGATTGCTGCCTTACACTCCTGTGATGCTGTTGTTTCCCGTCTTATGGACACTTTTTTCTTCCAGTATTTTTCCTTTCTATTAATATTTTGTAATTACGCTTGTATATAGCGTTATGTGAACAGACTTTACTTTTCATATTTATATATTTCCCTATAATGAAATACTTAAGTTTTAGTAATGAATATGTACTTTTTATTAAGTTGATCATGTATGGAAATACACATTAACGTTTTCTGGAATTAAACATGTAAAAACGTCTTGAATTTGTTATTAAAAATGGAAGATTAATTTATTTAATAAATTAGTACATGTAGCTCATGGTTATTTAAATATGTTAAAAACTAAATGCATAAGAAACAAATATTTAAAATTTAATAATAAGAAATAGTTTGCAGCAGCTGATGGCTCTTCATACTGAATCCATGCAAAAAAAACACAAAACCATAAAGTGTTTCAGCACAAAACTGAAATTAAATAATTAGAATATTCTTTCTTTGAAACAAAATACATGTATTTACTAACATATATGTAATAAATAATCTACAACTTGGATTACTATTTTTAAACAATTGGGGTCACATTAAAGTTGTACATTATTATTTAGTTGGTGAACTGTAGCACCTTTGGACCTTCATAATAAAGGCTTAAAATCCAATTGATGTAATCTCTCTGAAAAATAGAGTTACTTACTTACACACATAGCGTGTTTGTCGTATGATAAAATAAAGGTCGGTGATGTTATTATTCTGGGTTTAAGTTGTAAAAGTTATATTTTACACAATATTCAATATACATTTTCAGCATCTTTTTTTGTTTTCTCTCATATCATGGCTGCTTTTATCAAACCCACATTTTCCTACTGACCTTTCGCCCTTACTGAATTTGGTACAATGCTAATAGTTAGTGTTTGTCAGTTCCACCTCAGTCATGGTCTGAAAATCCATGAAAAATCCTGAATGAAGAGCTTCCGAGCTCAGCAGAGCCTGAAATTGGCTTAAATGGAGGGGGAAGTGGTGGACGATCACCTGAGTGAGTCTTAAGGCAAAACACATTAGTCTTGCTTCCATTGTTACGCCGCTGTACTTGGAATTTCTTCGACGGCAGGAAATGTCATACTCGGGTTTTATCGGCTTTTCACTAATGGTTCCAAGAGAAATTAAACTCCTGACACTCCTGGCAGACAACTGTAATACAAACATACACATCATATATGCACTCATACACTTGGAAGCATGCATTAATTCTAAAAAAAATTCTAAAAATAATACAAAAATGTTGTATTATTTTTTCTGTCAGTGAGCTAAAACAATAATTTAGACTTTAGTGATTGTGTTTTTGTGTGGCAAGGCAGATTGTCCGGGTGGAGCTCTTCCATCTGATGCTGCTTCTGCGGTGTATGTGCTTGCTTCATAGCAAGATTACATGTCAATATCGTTTCTATATGAATACTGGAAAACAGGATCTTTTTAAGATCTTTTTAAGATCTTAAAAAGATCCTGTTTTTAAGATCTGCATAGAGCATATCTTAAACAATGTAAACATTTTGTTTTTATTATTTTTCATGGTGAGTGTAGCAAGGTGACTATGAGCACATTGTGATCGGTAATATAATGTATTTAAATTGACATATTAGTTTTTGTGAAATAGTTCAAGCTCAGTCAGATGAGAATAGATACTCTTATTATAATGTCACAGGTTTCAGAGTGAAGGAGCCTGTGTACAAATACACACCACACTTTTCAGAATTTTATTTGTTAAAAAAAAAAAAAAAAAAACTTGGATCATTTTCTCTTTGAATGAACAGATTTGCATTATTTCATACAGGATATAGTGACTTCTTACAGGCCAAAATACAAAAGGTTTTAAGGGGCTTAAACGAACACAGTAAAATTTAAACATAAAGCCAGTTTACTAGGGAATAAATCTTTCAAGTGTGTTGTTACATAATCTTTAGATGTTACTGTGCTTATAGACAATGTCTGTAAACCTTGTGGAAACTAAATATTGGTACCACAGGTGAGAAAGTTCTTAAAACAGGCTTTGAGTGAGAGTCTGTCTTGAATCAGCATCAGTCAATCGTACAAAGAATTTTACAAAAAAGTTCTGTTGTGTATATTTTATTCCCTTGTGCAGCAGACTTGTACTTGAGAACATAATATTGGCGCATGACATATTTTTTTTTTGGTGCAATCTTTGTGCTATCTGGAAATAAGGTTCCATGTAGATCAAAGGCAGCAAATGCCCCAAAATTGATATTTGGGAACTCAAACAGTTTTGTGAGGAAAAAAGAAAAGCATCGACAGAAGCTGACATTTTTATAGAAGTGGAAGCTTAGGGAAAAAAGATGGTTGCAGTAAATGTGAAACAACACTTCACACGACACAGACAGCTTGGCTGTGTTAGAACATTCCTGAAGATAAAAGGTTTCTTTCTCTGAGTTGGCAGAATTGATCATGACTTGTTGGAAAAGTAGTGCAATTTTAATTAATGTGTCTGCGTGGGGTGTGTGTGCTTGATTGTTATTTGTGTGTTTTGCTCCTGCATCCAAATGTAGAGGTACCATTTAAAATTACTGCCTCATTTCTAGATCAGGACTGTAGAACAAATAAGCCCATAATTCTGTTCGAAATCTAATTTCAGCTTGATGGCACAGGGGGAGCAGCAATGAAGAGCCTTGATAGCATGAAACATGACGAGTGTCCAGACATGACACTCGTCGTCAGAGACCGTTTTTAAAAATTACATATGGGTGAGGTGTAAAGCGTCTCAGCATTTCAAAGCATGCTATTATTTTCTCTCTTTTTTATTTATTTATTTAGAATCTTAGACAGTTTAAGAGTGGCTTTATTTTAACCATTAGTTTGCATTACATCAAGGAACTTAACTTAATGGCACAGTGATCCTCTTGGCTGCTCCTCATTTCTCTCTGGCTGTTTTGAGATCAAAGTGCTCAATAACCCTCAAATGTATATTGTGGCTGTAGGAGACAGCATACAATAATTAGCCTGAGAGACCCTGCACGCGTGCATAATAAAATGTTCTCAGACAAGCACTTTAAAAACTGAAAATATAATCTAGTTGAGGTTTATTCTGGAACATTCAAATGCCACTCTTCTGCAGCGTGGCCATGGCTGCTCCCAATGCTAAACCCATCCATCCATATTCTACACTTACTTAATCCTTGCATGGTTGCGGGGATCTGGTGACTGCTTTCAGTGGTCAGTGGGTAGAATGCTAAATCCTTTTTTTTGGAATATATTCAGTATAAAATGGGTTGGTTGTTGAAACTAAATAATAGTCAGGCAGAGGGAAAGACATATTCTGTCCTTTGCCTCCTAAATAATCCCTGATCTTGAACATATGGCTATTCTTCAGATTTTATCAGATGTTAAGAGCTGTTGCTTGCATTGAGCGCATTGTTGTTCCATTGCATTTTGAATTTCTGATGATCCTTTCAGTGATTACGCTGGAAGAGAATGTTTCCATTTTTTGAGCAGCTTTATCCTCACCCTTCCAGCCTGTGGGGTGTACGGCTTTTGAGATCTGGCATAAGACTTTGTATGTGAAGACAGAATACATTAGCTGAAGCTGCTGCGATACCTGATGTCTCCTATCCTATTGTGTATGTATGTGTTTTGAAAACTTGTTTTACTTCTTGTGACCCACAAAGTCCTGTCACATATTTTAGATTATGTGCAGCTTTTGCAGCTTTAACATCCCCATCTCAGGTATTATACGAAAGTCGCATCTCCTTTAATGGTCAAATATTTTTTTAGCTGAATTCAAAAGAAAATAGGTCAGGCTGTCATCAGTTGGAGCCACTGCAAACAATTGGCATGGGAAGGTAAATTAATCTGTATCTGAAAATACAGATTGACTAATAATATTATGTTGTTACTGTGTCTTTGCTGCACATGCAGTATGTGGGCTACCAGCATCATCTCAGATTATTAATGACACTGTACCAAATGTTTCAACAATGATCAAAATAATTTGTGGAAACATTTCGTAGCTGTTGATCAAATTGTCACCAGCTACGAATCAGCTGCTTAGAATTGAAATGTACCATGACATTAATACAGTGGGAACATGCACTAACGTTTCCAGCTGCATACAATTCTCTGGCCCACTGTTTAGACCTAGAACAGTTTAGTATTGACTGTTCCAGTAGGTAAAGGCTGTTTTGACTAGGGTGCAGTCCAATAGGTAAAGAAGCATCTCAGACAAGATTGGTTTATTTTTTTACCAAGCGCTGTTTGAGTAAACCTGCTATGTGAGCCAATGGTAAGGTCCAAAACCTTTTTTTTTTCCTTTTTATGTCTCTCTTCACCAAGTTTAATTCCTGTCTTCATCTCCTTACACCATGCCTGTATCTCTGCAGCCAGAATATAGACAGAAAGCTTAGGCAAGCAGATGCTGCTGCATAATTCCATCTTCACAGTGTGCCACTCACCCACTCAGGGCAAAAAAGAAGCTCCCACATTCTTGTCTGCTAGAAGCGGGAATCCGATCGACAGACCTTCATTTCCTCATTTATGTCTCTCCTTCCGCTTGCAGGCATACTCAACTCTCGTTTTGTAGCTTGAAATCAAATAAGTGCAGAGAAATTCCTCCATGCACAAATATTATCGTTTTGCACAGAACTTTTACTGGGAGACATTCATTAAGTCCACTCAGTATTTTTCCCCGACTGCTGCCTTCCCTGAACGATATGCCGCCAATCACTGTTGCTCTAAATTTAGTTCACTTTCAGGCCTAATCAGCAATGCATCATAGGATATCTGCAGGCACCCAGACACCGAACACCTGCAAGGGAATTTCAATCAGCCTCCCCCATAAGTAATTAAATGGAAATAATTGGTTTCATTTCCTTTGTCATCTTTTTATTCCACCATTGTGTGCCGGGGCGCACACGCACATTATTCTGTCGCTTCCTTTTTCCTGTTCTCCATTAACCACTCCAAAGTAATCTCTCTTTTTTTTTCTTTTGTTGCCATCTTCCCCCTATTATGAAAAGTAAGTGGGATCTCATCCTCTGTGTGGTTATCTGTATTGTATGTGATGTGTGTGTTGTAGGTAAGTGTGTTGCTGCCATCATCAGGCAGAGAAATAAAGCTGCACCTGAAATTCTCTCTCCCAGACTTGTTTTTCTTTTTTATTATTCATATGTACTGAGGATAATTTAAGGTTTTCAAAAATCCCAAGTGTTCCTGCTGTCTACACTTGAAACGATTCTGTCCCTTTTTCCCTTGTATCTTGTTTAAATCCCTCTCTTCTCCTTGCAGTGGTTGCGTCATCAAGGTTGATTTCACCATTTTACAGAAGCTTTTCATGCTGTTCTGCTCTGAATGTGAGCTGACACCCCACACTGTTTTTTTTTTTCTCCCGACAGCTCAAGCAAAGTGAAGCCAACGCAGACACCAAAGAGAAGCTCCCGTTACGGCTGAGGATCTTTGAAAAGTTCCCCAACAGACCTCAAATGGTGAAGATCTCAAAGCTCCCATCTGATTTCACTGTGCCCAGAATCAGGTATTCCATCACAGGGACGGATACATCGTCTTACAAAAATATTAACATGAACTTTTTCGCATTGATATCTTGTTACAACCAAAAACTCTAGTTCTATTTTATTCTGGTTTAATGCCAGACATTAAGAAGACAAAAGTCTTCTTAATGTCTGGAGCGTGTGCAGCAAGTTTGTGGCAAGGAGGGTTTTAATGTTGAACATGTGCAATAGGTTTTTATACATAGCTTTCATAATCATTTCTCAATTTATATGTAGAATAGCAGTTTTGGCAATTGTTAATCATGCTCAATTGGGTCACTTTTTCTGCTCCATTATGCACACACCAGCTGTATTGCATCAGCTTGTGTGTGGCCTTCTGCCATGTTTCTAGACTTGTTGTGTAAGTATTAGTGGTGGGACTCTATAAATAAAAATGCAATTCATCTAATTTTAATCAAAAACCCTTTTGCTGCTAAATTATTGAATAACTCGACATATGAACTCAACAACAAATATATCTAGTGCTTCTAATCTTTCTCGTCAATCGCTAGTGTTTGCAGACATCGCCCGTGCGTCAGATTTACAGGTGTACCACAAACACAATTCAAAGGTTCCAGTTCATTTTTATTTTTTCTATGCAAAAAAGAAAAATGTAATTAATTGGGTGTTAAACTTGTTAATGCACTAAAATCTGTGTAATTAACACCTGAAAATGAACCTGTTAACATTGTCCTGGCAGGTATGTATGTTAAAGTGTGAAGGGACAAGCAGATGGAAAGAGGCTTTGGGATATAACCTGACATATTTACAAATACCGTGTATCTGTTCATTACACTGTCCCTGTTAAAAATAAATACATTTTGGAGAAATAAAACCTGAAACTTTACCTGAACACACAATCTGTGAAACACAACAGTGACAGCATTAACCTGAAGACCTGAAGAGAGAGGGACTTAAATACAGGGTAATCCTGGAATACAACCTGCAGAGGATACAAAAGATTTGAAACTGAGGTGGATGTTCAGCTTCCAGCAGGACAACAACCTGCAGCATGATTTAAAGCTAAAATGGAGTTGTTTAGATCTAAGTATATTCATGTGTTAGACTGTCCATTCATTCATCCATTTGCTATTTTAGTTCTGTATTATAATTTCTTTTCCAGAAGTTCAAACAACATCACATTGAAAAAAATGAGGAAACATTGCCACCACTTTTCCCAAAGTTGTCCACATTATATTGCCTAATATGAAGGCAGAAAAGGGGACAGTATTTCATTTTGTCTCTGTGCAGATAGAAAATCATTCACATCGAGGCCCATTTGTCGCACAGCTTTTAGCAGGGGAGCTGAATTCCATGCAGCACAGCTGACTTCATAATAAGTTGTATTATTAAGTTAGTGATTAGTGCACAGCTGGATTTTTTTTTCTCGGTATAGAGAGCGCTCCCTCCGCAGCCCATATGTTGGGCGTCTGCAGCAACAGCTTCCACTGATGTATTTTGCAGATGGATTTTCTCTAGCACAGTTTAGTCTTTTTAATAAATCTGTGACCATTTTCTTTACCTCTGTATGTGACTGCCATGAGTTGTAAACTGTAGTAGAAATCACTGCTGTTATTTGTGTTTGCTGTGAATTCTAGAGAGAGTTTTATGAAGCAGTTTATTGATCGTCAGCAGCAGGATACCAGCTGTTTGTTCCGCCGTCTTCCCTCGGCTTCGTCCTCCTCCTGTGACCACTCCAAAAGATCCGCCATCGAAGACAACAAGTATATTGACCAAAAGGTAGCTACACGTGCTGCTTCTAATTACACATCATGTCCTCCCATCTCTTTGTTATTGTTTTTTTTTTCTTCTCTCAAACACACAGAGACACAACAGGCTGCTTTAGAGCATATAAATATGCACATTCTGTGTCCACATAGAATAGATTCTAATGCTGTCTAATAAAAGTAAGGAGTTGAATTTAAATATAATCCAGTTCTGGATCAATCAGCATGCTAATTCAATTGCATGCTAATTGAGTTAGCATGCAATTTCCAGATCTCTCTATTCAATTGTTCAATTGTTCTACTAATGCATTGGTTTCCTATCCATCTATGATAGTTAGAGTCCAGAGAAGTGTAGAATTAAGGCATTAAGAATGTTGAGAGACCTTGATGATGTCTGTCAATAACTTCCACACAATTTCTGCAGCTTATGCGTTTGGCAAGCTTTTTATATGGTACACCACAATTATTGAACTTTTCAGTTCATGCTCACTCACGCTTCGCTCTCTCAGCTTCGCAGATCAATTTTTAGCATTCGTGCCCGCAACCTGTTGGAGAAAGAGACGACAATCAATAAAATCCTACGGTAAGACACACCCCTATTACCACAGTAGGTGTGAGGTTCTGATTTGATGCTTTCATGAGATTTATTGTGGTTTCTTTTGTGCATTGTTATATAAAAACATATTGTGCAGCTGCCTTTTTTTGACTGTTTATTGATCATTACATCACGTAATTTGTTTTTCCAAAAAAACTTATTTTCTGTGAGTTTTGCATGCATCAGCTGCAAGAGAATAATTTTAAGGGATTGACTCCTACACAGTGTTAACCTCGTAAAGTAAATGTAATTTGGGGATTATAGCTTGTCTTTGCAGTGCCCATTGTCGAAAGGTTAAAAGAAAGCTGTTGGGTGCATTTGTATTTTATTGTTTAAAGGATCTTTCTGCATACAAATGCCTATAGAAGTGGAGGAACTAATGGACCTTGAAAATATGTAAGATGATTTAAGTTAAGATGGTTTTCTTTGATGGAAACTGGAAAAATATTTAGATAAGTCAAGCATTTTTTCATCAAGGCACATGGCTTTTTATTTTTAACAATGTACAACATCTTTTCATTAACTTGAATCCAGAGAATTTAACCTAGAGTTCAAACCAGGTTTAACAAAGAAAATGTATTTGATTCTTTATCAAGATGCCTAAAGCAAACAAAGATTATATCTGCAACAATGGAGGAAGATGAGGCTTGACGACGTGATGATTCTGGGATAATTATTAAGATTTATTCGAACACTCTGTTCCAGTTTAGTCAAAAACTGGGACGATTAATCCAGTTTCACTTTACAGCACAGATGGCTCGTGACACAACGCAAATCCTGAACTTTGCTGTAAATGAAAAAGTTTTTCTGTGTGACCAAATTTGTCGTCTGACCTGAACACAGCTGAGTATTAATAGTTAGAACCAAACGGCGGTTGCAGTGATCCATAAACAAGAGGCAATAAAGGAAAACAAACAATCTCAAAGGAAGTATTTCTGCTTTTGAAAGAGTCCGTAGAAAGAAGGTTCACATGGGCAAAAATCTAATTTGATCCAATCAAACTTTCCCTTTGTATTTGTAGTTAAATCCATTTTCTCACTTACTTTTGTGCTCATATAAATGAATAGTTTTTTCTTACAATACATTTTTGTTCAGGTCCTTAAAGTATATCTGAAATTGTACAATTCATTCAGGCTTCCAGTACCGGTACTCTGTTCTTAAAACCACTGCGTTGGTGCACAGATGCAAAATTAGAACCAGACTGATCATCGCTTGAGTAATAAAGTAGATGCATCAGACATAGCTCTGTCACACCAACAGCACCACTTGTCAACGCTTCTCACTTTTTTTATATATACACACCTACACACTCAGTGCCACTTCAGACTCATTTACTGTCGCAAAGAAATAAATGAATCATTTGCTGTTCAGCATGGCAGAGATGGCACTAAGTGCAGATTAGATTGCAAACTCTGTGTCCAATCGGCGCAGCTCAAATGTTCTGTCTGTCTGAGAGACGGACAGCAGATCAGCAGTCATAACACATTCTGTCTGGCTGCCATCTTCCAGACAAGCATGCAATTAGACCCAAATCCCGACATATGCAAACTCACACTCTGTAGCAGAAGCAGCCATTCATCCGTGCTTATGACCAATTAACAAGTAATCCCTCCGAGTTTGCTATAAATATGACAAAGTGTTGCTCAGTGTCGATGCCCATCATGTCGTTAGCTCTCCTTTGGCTCTTTGAAGCTATTAGAGTCCTCTCTCACACATAAAAGAAACCCTAACCCTTACCATTTCAAAACGGTACAAAGTACCTTCAAAAGTAATAAGACCCATTTAAACTATTTCACATTTTATCACATTACAGTTTTTATTTGTGTATTTTATTCAGAGGGCTGCACAGTGGCACAGTTGCTAGAGCTGTTGTCTTGCAGCAAGAAGGTTCTGGGTTCGATTCCCAGCCCGGGTCTTTCTGCATGGAGTTTGCATGTTCTCCCTGTGCATGTGTGGGTTCTCTCCGGGTACTCCGGCTTCCTCCCACAGTCCAAAAACATGACTGTCAGGTTAATTGGCCTCTCTAGGTGTGAGTGTGTGTATGCATGTTTGTTTGTCCTGTCTGTCTCTGTGTTGCCCTGGCGACCTGCCCAGGGTGACCCCGCCTCTCGCCCGGAGCATTAGCTGGGGATAGGCACCAGCAAACCTACTGACCTCACTAAGGGACAAGGGTGTATAGAAAATGGATGGATGGATGGATTTTATTCAGACCAGGGCTGCTATCCTTTTGTCCTGCAGACAAACTACCCCAGTAAATGTCCTTGGTTCCAGAAAAGCTTCCTGCAGTGGAAACACAATCACAGCCCACTTTGCATTCAGCTTTGTCTGGCAGATGAAGAAACAAAACCCCAAAGCATGATGCTGCCACCACTGTGGCTCACCATGAGGAGGATTTTTTTTTAGGTTTACATGCACTGGGCAGTTGGAAACCACACGTTTTTCTTCCTCTTGATTCTTTCAGTCTATGTGTGGGACTATCACAAAAAAAACAGATGAAATAGACCAAAGTTGGTGGCTATAAGTTCTGTGGCAAAATGCTGAAAAGTTGAATGGGTCTGGATACTGGACAACTCAGATGACAAAACTATGGATTAAACCTGGGCGGTTTGTGATGCTTTTTACAAAGTGGCTTTGTTTGTTTTTTAACCGCCTCTTGACTGATACTGAGAAAACTCTTGTCTTGTTTCCCAGGGCTTGCACCAGGCAACGGATGCTGAGTGGATCTTTTGAAGGGCAACCAGCCAAAGAACGCTCAATACTCAGTGTGCAGCACCACATACGACAAGAGCGCAGGTCTGACACGTACATACACAGGCACACATACACGTTAGCATGTATTCCTGTTGACATCCAGTATTAAGCCGTGAATGCTCCTCATCTTTGCTTACCGTTTCCTCAGATCTCTGCGACATGGATCCACCAGTCAGAGGATCAGCCGGGGGAAGTCGCTGGAAACGCTCACCCAGGATGTAAGCAAACATCCTGAGTTACATCCAATTTGTTTCTCTATTTTTTCTTACTTTGTTCTTTTTAGTAATGAAACGATTACATCATAAATAAATCCGTTTGTGTTTAATTACGAGCAAAACACTGCATGCAAGTATGTACTTATGCCATTAGTTTTTACACAGAGTGACGGTAATTCAATTCAAAGGTGTGTTATGCTTTGTTTGTTTTTTTTCCCAGCATTCCAGCACAGTGCGCTACCGCAATGCTCAGAGGGAGGACAGCGAGATCAAGATGATCCAAGAAAAGAAAGAACAGGCAGAAATGAAAAGGTATTTGCAGGGAAAAAGAGTCACACAGCAAATAAAACCTTTAAAAAAACATCCACGGTGCTCTTTCCTTGTAATCCCTTTGCATGATTACCTGCTTGCCACTCAACCTCTGCGCTTGTCTGAGCAGAAAGGTGCAGGAGGAGGAGCTGAGGGAAAACCATCCTTACTTTGATAAGCCTCTTTTCATCGTGGGTCGTGAGCACCGCTTCAGGAACTTCTGCAGGATGATCGTCCGGGCGCGCTTCAATGCGTAAGATTTGTCCAAATAAATACATAACAAATACCCGACTGCTGATACTTTTTACGTGTCCAGTTTCTTTTGGAAACAAAATTACATCTATGATAATTGATATTTTATCTGCATTAAATGACTGACTCAGGCTGATGTAAACCTTTGAAATATATTGTAAAACCATAACATTAAAGTATTTTTCCTGTTTCATTGCCTTTCATACCTAGATCAAAAACTGACCCAATAACAGGAGCAGTGAAGAACACCAAATACCATCAGCTGTAGTAAGTGTGGCTCATAACTATTGTTTGCATTAGTACATTATATGCATTATACCGTAGTCATTATGAAACAAAGTTAAGAAAAGCTGTACTGAGTCTGCAGATACATCAATTGATGTGTTTTTTGTTTTTTTTTTCTCTTTTCAAACTCACTTTACCTGAATTTTCTCTACATATGTACTTATTAGCATAAAAGGAAATCCACAGTTTCCTCTGGGGAAATAAAATAAATAAATATGCAGGCTGCCTGCTGGTGGCAAGCTGAGATTATGCAACCATTTGATTAATGTCTTGTGGAGGTGACACATGTAAACCATGTGGGACACCGGCTTCAAAGGACAGGAATTCCCCAATCTTGATGCAATTGATAACACAACTGAAATAAATATGAGTTACAACTGCTAATATTACCGCAGTTAAATGCAGGTGCATTTAAAAGTACATATGATAGAAAGAGGAGGGCTAAGCACAGTTTCTATTAGAATCAGAGTGAGCACAGCACACTAGATTGTAAAATTACTGTTTTGTGAATTAATTTGCAATCCTTTGCATCATATCCAGTGTTTCAGCCACATGCTAATAGCTGAACGGCAAGCTAATTAAAATCCCACATCTGCTTTTTGAAACTAGCTCATAAATCGCTACTGGTGTGTCTGTCCTCGCAGTGATCTTCTGGGCTTAGTCACCTATCTGGACTGGGTGATGATTGTGGTGACCATCTGCTCCTGCATCTCCATGATGTTTGAATCACCCTTCACCAGGGTCATGCACGTCCCCACTCTGCAGGTATTACAACCCAGACGGATGGTCGGTCACATGTGCCGACAAGCAGATCCAAGGATGAACAGATGTCGCCGTAATCAGGACGTCTGTTTCAGATTGGGGAGTATGTGTTTGTGATATTCATGAGCATCGAACTCAACCTAAAGATCATGGCCGACGGTCTGTTCTTCACTCCTACGGCCGTTATCCGGGATTTTGGAGGAGTGATGGACATCTTCATCTACCTTGTAAGAAATAGGCTTTTTTCTTGAGATGTATTCAGCGATATCATCCTGAGGCAAAAAAAATAAATACATTTTTTTACTATGGGGAGAAAACTGAGTACTGAGTTCTTTAAAATATATGATAGTGCTAATGTAGACTTCTCAAAGAAAGTAAAAACACAAGAAAGATGTTGCCGCCTTCTCTGTTTTGGCTCTTTGCAATATTGATGTATGAAAAACAACTGAATAAACTCATAATGTTTATAATTCTGCCCATCGGCTTACACATTTATCAGGAGTTGTATTTCTGTCATTATTTAACATCTTTATTTCCTTGTAGAATTTTACTTTTAAGTTCTTGCACCAAAATACCTTGACGTGTCGATGAGTGACAGACAATATTGTGTTGTTTATCAGCTACAGGGGTGAAAGCATTATTGGGATCAGACTTAATCATCCTGAAACTAAAAATAAAAAAAAGCTCCAATTTAAGGTATTTATAAATCCCCCAAAATAACTGGATGATTAGGATTGATACTTTTACTGTATAAAATATTTCTCTGCTGTAGCATCATTAAAAAGAACAACAAATGCTGCATTTAGGTTTCAAAATGGGATTTAATGCAATTTGTGAATACTTCAATGTAATTGGTGCTGAGGTTTAACCTACTGGATTTGTTTTTATGGAGTTATTCTGTGTTTATGTTTGCAGTGATAGATTTCAAATCAGAATTGATATAATGACTTTTCCAAGTCCAAACATTTTGAAATAGAACTGCTGCCCAAATAGGTGTAAAATGAAGCAACTTGACTACTGTATAAGACAAATCTACTGTAGCTAGAAATTAGAGTTTGGAAATGTCTGAAATTTAAAAAAAATTATTGGAATCCTGAACTAAGACTCAAAAAGTGACTTTACACATCAAATATTATATTTTTTAAAATCTAATGCAAGTTTTCACCCATCTTTTATTTAGACTTGCAGACATTTACATAGTTGTGCTTTTACGATCTAATCACAAAAACTTTTATCCTAAGGCTCTCTATTGTTTGAGTATAATATTATCATCCTGTTTCCCTTAGTGTAGGAGTTGTAAGGTTCCTTTTCAAGTCTCTCTGCTGCGCTTTGTTCCGCACTGTAGGTGAGTCTGATCTTTCTCTGCTGGCTTCCTACTGACGTCCCCCCTGAGTCCGGAGCTCAGCTGCTGATGATGCTGCGCTGCCTCCGCCCGCTCAGGATCTTCAAGCTGGTTCCTCAGATGAGGAAGGTTGTGCGGGAGGTTCTTAAGGGATTCAAGGAGATTTTCCTGGTTAGTGGCCAAGTATAACTTTTCAAAACCTTGCGATTTTGATTGAATAATCCGGAGTCGGACTCCTTCAGCTTTTCTGCTCTCGGATAATTGTCTCTCAGGTTTCCATTCTGCTTCTCACGCTGATGCTGGTGTTCGCAAGCTTCGGAGTTCAACTGTTCGCCGGAAAGCTGGCCAAATGCAACGACCCACGAATCCTTAAACGGGTACTGAAAGAAACATAATCTCCTTATAAACCTTCCTTTCCTGCACTGTACTCCCTGTGGATAACATCCAGCTGAATAAATAAAAATGGTTAAATCCAGCACTTTCTACTTGTCCTGGTTCCTTAAATCAGTCTTGATACTTTTCTACAGGTTTTAGCTAATATGTTGTTTTATACTAACTTTTATTCTCTAGTTCTTACATGAGATTTTTTTCCTTATTATTGTATATTTTATGTTTTTAATGTCTTTATGAGGT
This sequence comes from Phalloptychus januarius, assembly GCA_902982915.1. Taxonomy (NCBI): domain Eukaryota; kingdom Metazoa; phylum Chordata; class Actinopteri; order Cyprinodontiformes; family Poeciliidae; genus Phalloptychus; species Phalloptychus januarius. The sequence goes on from CADWAE010000230.1 coordinate 3,495,064, forward strand.
TGATAATATAACTACTTTTCTGATGAGCTGTGGGAATTATGTTAGTACTAATGTTACTATCGTTACTTGCATATAGATCCAGAGAATGATTTTTACCTTAAATATAAGACTTTAAAGTTATTTTATTAAACAAAATATTAAAAGATTTTTTCAGACCAATTAAAATTTAACTAGAGTTTTAAATCAGAAATTTTTGTTCTTAATCATCTTTCATTTGTAAGTTCAAACACTGACAAATAAGTTTTTCTCTCCTTTTTATTAAATGCTTAAAAACTAAGAACTTCCTTCTGCTTTATTTTTATATATTTGGTTAAAAATGTGTTAAAGGTTATGAACAAATATACTGACGCAATTAAGAAAATTATCTTGGAGCTCTTTCTTTTACTACTTGATTCAAAATGTCCACCTTTCTTAATGAATTGGCAGCACAATTATCATCTTTCTCTTAAGAATCAGCAAGTCAGATCACAACAAAAACTTGTTTCTACTTTGCTTTGCTTTTGTTTATTTTGTTTGTTGATTTATTGTTAAAAACTGTGTGATCCTACACAGGAGGATTGCTATGGCATCTTCCGGATAAATGTGAGTGTTTCCAGAAATCTCAACCTGAAGCTGAAGCCTGAGGAGAAGAAACCTGGTTTCTGGGTACCAAGAGTCTGGTAGGACTTCCTTGTTTCGATGTTATTTTCTTATAAAGTCGCTATACAGAACCAGTGACCGTATCAACCAATCTTCTGACTTTCCAGGGCAAATCCTCGAAATTTTAACTTTGACAATGTCGGCAATGCTATGTTGGCTCTCTTTGAAGTTCTGTCCCTCAAAGGCTGGGTGGAGGTCCGAGACGTCATTATTCACCGAGTTGGGCCGGTAATAATCTTCAGCTAAAGTCATTTTGTCCATATCCTTTTTTTTTCTTTATTAAACAGAAATAATCATCTCTCTGCTTTCATTCATACATCTACGTCTCTGCAGATCCATGGCATCTACATCCACGTCTTTGTGTTTCTGGGATGCATGATCGGCCTCACGCTGTTCGTAGGAGTTGTCATAGCGAACTTCAATGAGAACAAGGTAAAAGCAATGGATAGAGATAATACTGCTATTGATACTTTTCTGTCAATGTTTGATCCAAGACACACACAGTGTTTGTGTTTTGCCTCGGCTTCATGATTTCAGTGTTTTGTTTTTTTCCCTCTTTGACTTTCAGGGCACTGCTCTGCTAACAGTGGACCAGAGGAGATGGGAGGATCTGAAGAGCCGACTGAAAATAGCCCAGCCGCTCCACCTGCCCCCCCGCCCAGGTACAATGAAGCACACTAACGCGCAAAAATGCACATCAAAGGCTTTCCGAGTAACTGCAGGACACAATGCAGAGCCGGAGCGTCGAGCTCAACGTTATAAAAACATCACGTCCGCCCCTGTTCTGTGATTGATTGTGTACTGCGTGCATGTGTCTGCTAGCGCAACGCTAAACAGCAGCTGCATGATTAATTCATATTTAATAGTCCTTGTTTTTGGCTGCGAATTGATGCCTTGAGGAATTAATCGTGACACTCAAATGATGACTAGCAGCAGTAACAGTAAAACCCGAATATGAAGGCAGATCAAGTAAATGGCTGAGACTGAATGTCGCACCCTTCTACAAGGAAATTAATCACATTTTCGCACCGCACTTGAATTTAAAAACAAGCTTTGGTGTCAATTTATGCTTGTACACAGATATCAAGCTTTCTTTCATGCGTGTGTAAGTGGTAAGCATAGGGAAACACTGCGTCCTTATTGAGTTTGACCACTGATTCACGCTGCTTCCCTCGCTTATGTCACTAGAGTTGTGGGAACAGTCGAGGCGCCTCAGAGGCAGCATGGGAAATTGCTTGTTAGTACAGGCAGGGCTGAGAACTAACAGCAAATCAATGGCTTCGGTTTTAGTCAGCAGTGCCGCTTGCCCCAGCTTTAACAACCAGACCGATCCACATCCAGAGGTGTTTGTCGCTGGTGAGCTGTTACAGCACTGAGCTGATTACGTCTTCTTGCCTGCAAAAACATCTGTGGTCAGAACTTATGCTTTGCAAAAGTTCAAACTGATTTAAGGCTCTGTTTGTGAAAAATTAAATGCAAAAATAGTGCCTGTGAAGTGAGCTAGTTTTTGAAACATTGCAGCAGCTGCATAAAAGTTCCAACACATCCAAGACATAAATATGTTATGCTTAAAATGTGATTTTGAAGCCTCAAGTAAGATTGTAAAACTTGACAAACATGCTTATCAGACGGATGGTTCTGCTTAAAATTGTATTTGACTCTCTGAAATTACTGCCTTGGAGCAAACATTAAAGCCTCACTGTCTATTACTGAATCTATATAAACAATATATATTGTTTATATTATTTCCTGAGAATACGCCCACTCATCTGTATGAATAAAAGTTTGCGAAAACTGCAAAACAGAAATCAGTTCAAGTCTTGATCAGACAGACCGTAAATGCCATCTTGTGGACAGTGAAGGATACTGCACTGACCAGGCTTCAGTGGTAAGTAAAAGCATTCATACTTCTTGACCTTGATCATATTTCGTCACATTATGGCCAACGACGATGTGTATTTCATTGTGGGTTTATGCTACAGAACAGCACAAAGCAGCACAACATTGTAAAGTGGAGAAAAAGAATCCAAAAACATCCAAATGAAAAAAAACTGATCCCCGTTTCAATCTTTAGCTCCCTGTATCATTAGATTTGCCAATCAACAATCACATTTTTGACTGTTCTTTGTAAAATTTCTGTATCTCATTCAGATTGAAGGGCGTCTCTGAAAGATAATTTTTCAGAACTTCCAAATGAACTCTAATCTTTCTAATTTCTCATATAAACCACTAAATCTTACCGCTAGCTGTATGACTACGGTTGCCGTTCTGCTTTTCTCCCAGGACTCTCATGCATTTATCTCCATTCATCTTCTCTCAGGGTGAATTTATTTAATTTTGCTTTGGGATCAATAAAGTATTTTTGAATTTGAATTACCAACTTTGCATATCTACAGACGCTAATTTTTAGACATTCTTTAGAAAATAGCTCAACTTCAGTCAGATGGAAGGGAAACATCGGCTCAGTTTGGTATTAAGCGTCAGTAATTCCCTCCTGGCTCATCCTAACCAGTCAGGTCTTGGTAGGTTTGTATTTTGCCATTTTATTTATTTATTTATTCATTTTTCAGGTGAGATAGAACACCAGACTATTGAACTCATTGACTCAATGAATTCTGAAGATCTAACACGAGAGATTCAAAGCTTGAGATATTGTTCTACAGTCTTTAGACTTTATCTCTGACCTGTCTCATGTGTCCTTTAGTCTTCATGATGCTATCTATGAGTGCATCACAGAACAGCTATGTTTAAATGTTTACTTGAAACCATGTGTCATTTTCCTTCCACTTCACAATTATGTGGAATTATGTGGAGGGAATCCAATATAAATTTGGGAAATTCGATTTTTTTTTCTTCATGCCACATATGTTCTTTTCACAGAGAATGGAGGTTTTCGGGCTAAGATGTATGACATTACTCAGCATCCCTTTTTCAAACGCGGCATTGCTGTGTTGGTTTTGGCACAGTCTGTCCTGCTGTCAGTTAAGGTAACATCTATATTTTTTTATAATTTTCTCATTCTTGTCTTTCACTAACACGTGTTTCCTTACGTCTGCAGTGGGATGTAGGTGATGATAAAGTGACCTTTCCTCTTGCCACCATGTCTGTAGTCTTCACCTTTATATTCGTATTGGAAGTAAGTTCTGCTTGGGCATTTATCATCCTATAAGTTTTGATCACTTCCTTTAGTGTATATACATACACATATGTATGTTGTGGTGTTTATGTTGTTTGTTTTGTAGGTGACAATGAAGCTGATAGCCATGTCTCCAGCTGGGTACTGGCAGAGCCGACGAAATCGTTACGATCTGCTGGTCACTTCACTGGGTGTCATTTGGATAGTTCTGCACTTTTCCTTATTGGTTAGAGAAATTATTTTTTTTTCTTTATTTATGAGATGAGTGCAGCACATGCAACTGTTTTCTTGTTTTTTGTAATACCCTTGTAGAATGCATATACATACATGATGGGAACCTGTGTGATCGTCTTCAGGTTCTTCACGATATGTGGGAAACATGTGAGTATGTTTGCCCTCAAAGTCACCTCCCCTTTACCTCATAAATAATTTCTACCCAGGCATAAAATCTTGCGACTCTAAATACATGTGTATGATCCTTGAAGGTGACGCTGAAAATGCTGCTGCTGACTGTGGTAGTAAGCATGTACAAGAGCTTCTTTATCATTGTGGGCATGTTCCTCCTGCTCCTGTGCTACGCTTTCGCTGGAGTCGTTCTTTTTGGAACTGTCAAATACGGCGAGAACATAAACCGGTAACTGTTGCTTATTTTCGGACGTCCTTGTTTTGTTTTGTGTTCTTCTGCATTGCAAAAGGAGGCTGGAGATGCAGAAAATCATGTCTTCATACTGTTGTTTGATTTTTGTCTTTTTCTTTTTTTCTTCAAATGGCAGGCATGCCAACTTTTCCACAGCAGGCAAAGCCATCACCGTTCTTTTTCGTATTGTCACAGGAGAAGATTGGAATAAGATCATGCATGATTGCATGGTAAGATGAGCTGCAAATACATCAGCTAAAGGAGGATACTGGAGGATGATGTATTCCTAATCTAGAAAAAACATAGTAACACTTTATTTAAAGAGGTGTGCACAAGACTGACATGACATTGTCATAAATATGATATAACACGTGTTATGAACATGAATGAGTCATGACTGTTGCCATGAAGTGTCACTTGGTAAATAATGACACTTTTAATGTAAAGTTCCATTAAAACCTGTATTAAAAGTCCATTAAGGATGTCAACTTTGCATTAAAACTGACATTCTTTACCAAATCACACTGCATGACAACAATCATAAACATTCATTGTATCATGTCAGTCTTATGCACATCCCTTCAAATACATGTTGCCAAAAATCTCATACAAAAGTTTTCTTCTGAAAGGTTGAAAAATAGTTTTTCTGCTGCAGATCAAAAACAGCAGTTTTACTCTGACCTCCAGTTCAGACGTTTTAGATGAGCTGTTTGATAGAAAAGTATCACGTTGAGCATGCTCCATTTTAATTTCCTGAATGAGAAATGTATAGTTTTGTTTTAAATTTTCTGATAAAAATATTATTTGCTTGTTTTTTTATTTTTATTTTCTACTGTTTTTAGGTTCAACCTCCATTCTGCACCCCTGACAAACATCGCTACTGGGAGACTGATTGTGGCAACTATGCAGGAGCGTTGATTTATTTTTGTTCCTTCTATGTTATAATAGCATATATTATGCTCAACCTTCTTGTAGGTCAGTGGTTTTTTCTGTGCCCGTTTTGTGTCTTTCATAATCATGGATTGTCCTGTACTTAGTTTATAACCAGTAAGCATTTTAGTGGAAGCTTTATTAGCATTCGGTTAATTTTGTGTAAGTTTAAGTGAGTTAATATTTAATAACTAGCGTTTGAGCAGTTCTGTCTTTACAGTTGCCTGGTAACGTCAGAGCACAGTTCAAATAGTAGGTCACATGAAACATTCAGACAGGAAATGCAGCTCGCCTCTGCCTTATGGTAATCGGAAAGGACAAAATACTTTTTAGATATTTAGGAAAAACTGAGATTCCTTCAATTAACAATGTGCCCAACTATGGGCATGAAAATAATTGGAGTTGAGTTTTGTCAGTGACTCGAATACTGACCTTTCAACAGAAAAGCCTCCAGTCCAGTACTTGAGGTTGACTAAGGACATTCCTTGAAATCTGCATACAAAATTTTAATGGTCCAACAAATTGTGAAGTTTTATAATTATGTAAATGCAAATCCAGACTGTTGCTAATCTATAAATGCTACAAGATGTAATTTTGATTAAAGGTAAAAAAATATATATTTTTTTAATTACTGACATTTAAACTGTTTATAAATTTGTTTCAAGACTTGATGTTGACCTATGTTTCACTTTTGTTTTACCTTCTGTTTGAGAATGGAACCGTGACATATCCAGCTTAGACTTTGGGCCAAGCTGGATCTTGTTTCTGCATTTCCATTAAACAATGAGTCCAGGATTTCCATAACTATAAATATCTATGCAGCTCTTCTTTGTTTATATCAAGTAGGCAATTCATTTACATACCAGTAACTGTGATAAAGTTTAGCTTTTAGTTAAACATTTGATTGCTCTTCTGTTAAAACTCCCCTCGAGCTCTATCCATAACACCAGCAATAACTTCAGTGGTTTAGCTATTTTAATGGGGGAAGATTATGTGTTGGTTTTGAATTAAGGCTATTTCTAATATATGTATTGATTTATAATCATTTTTTTACATTTTGTTTTTACTATCAGAACTACAACTTCTATTTCCAGCAGTCTAATTTGATGCGATCACTCTATAGATGACTGTTGCGCTGCAAGCTATATATTCATGATTATATATCCATTATTATCTATTCTAACATTTTTTGCTGCAGCCATCATTGTGGAGAACTTCTCTCTCTTCTACTCCACTGAAGAAGACCAGCTGCTGAGTTATAATGACCTGAGGCACTTCCAAATCATCTGGAACATGGTGGATGACAAACGGGAGGTCAGAAATTAGCAAGGACGTCTGTGGAAACTACATAGGACACTAAGGGTTAATATAGAGAGGATGTGAGGGAAGCGAGAAAGTAATTAGCGAAGCAGATCTTTAATTAAAGGTGTGACTCCTTTAAATTTAACCATCACATAATTGCAGTAAGAACTTGTTCAGTCAAGACACGTGCAGCAGAAATGCAAAGGTTAGCAGTGGACTTTGCTATTCTTGCTATGCTTTGACAAAACTCTTAATGACATTTTAAGCGAAACATTTTTTGCCTGAAAAGCTTTTCACATCATGTCAACATCTCTTTAATAAACCTTTGACCTTTGTTCTTGTTTTTTTTGTTTGGTTGTTTTTGTAGGGAGTGATCCCGACATCCAGGGTGAAGTTTCTGCTTCGTTTGCTTAGAGGGAGGCTGGAAGTGGATCTGGACAAGGACAAACTCCTGTTTAAACACATGTGCTATGAAATGGAGCGACTTCACAGTGGAGGAGACGTGACTTTTCATGATGTGCTGAGGTGACGGTCAAGTGCTACATATCGTCTTACTTAAGCACTAATGATATTGAATACAACCCAGTTCATGTTAATTAGTTTAACACTGAGGTTTCGGAACATGTTAGGAAAGGAAATAGCGTCCAACTAATTTTCTCCTGACATTTTTTTTCCATCTGTCAGCCTGTCCTTCCTTCCCGTCTTTTTTCCTTCCTTTCTTCCTCACTTGCCCTCCGTCCGTCTTCCTTACTGTCTGTGCTTGTTGCCGTTTTCCCATTTAAAGCCGTTCCATTGTAAAAATATCTGGCGAAAACTCATAGTGAACTTTTGTAATTCAAAATTTCCACCTTTCACCTCAGACGACCTGCAACACAACAATGTAGTTTGATTTGACTTGCATACATTTAACAGCATTTGAGGTTTCGGACTCTGATTTCTCAAACACGACAAGGAGACGACTATTTAAAAAAAAAGTAAAAATATTAGCGTGTATTGGAAAATTATAGAAATAAATACGATGCATATTCATTATGTGCATTTTCTATTATTTGTTCCATTCTCATAATAAAATGGAAAACATGTCGAATGGTGCGACAGATTTATTAATGCAACTTAAGCTTGACATTCATCTGGAAAAGTCAAAGCTCAAAGTGTTTTCTTTGAGGTTAAAACTCCAAAAACATTTTGAACTTGCTGGAAATAGAATATAATATTTTTTGTTGAACAAGGTAAAGAACCTACTGACAGAAATTTTGCTAATTTTGTGCATGCAGAGTGGAAGTAAGCTCATCTTTCTTATAATCAACACTCTAGATAGACATTTTCTTGCCACGCTGTAGCATCACTTCAGAGTGACACTACTCATGAGGAAATTTTGATCATATGGCATTTTATTGATTTTAAACAAAGACACCGATAAACAAGAAATGTATGGGCTCCTTTTTCAACAGCCATCTAGAAGCTGACAAAAATCACCTAATTTAAAAGCAAAAAATGTGCTATAAAATGTTGTCTTTAGGAAAAATATTAATCAGATGTTTGTGTACATTTGTCCAGCATGCTGTCATATCGCTCGGTGGACATTAGGAAGTCTCTCCAGCTGGAGGAGCTGTTGGCCAGGGAACAGCTGGAGTACACCATTGAAGAGGAGGTTGCCAAGCAGACCATCCGCATGTGGCTCAAGAAATGCCTTAAACGCATCCGGGCAGTGAGTCACTCAGCAGACGACACTTGTCTTTTCCACGCTTGACTCACAAGTGCGTTCCCTGTCTGTGCATGACACTGTCCTGTAATGCGTGCATGCTTGCAGAAGCAGCATCAGTCGTGCAGCATCATCCACAGCCTGAGAGAGAGCCAGCAGCAGGAGCTGAGCTCCTTCCTCAACCCTCCCAGCATAGAAACCACGGTGCCGAGTGAAGACCACAATGCTAACAACCCAGACAACCCCTCGCAGCCTGAGGTAAAGCCCCCACATCTGAACCACGGCTGCACACACACTCTCACACGCTCACAGCATGATTTTACGCAGACACATCACACAATCAGCAGGTATGCTTTTGCACTGGTGCAACAAAGGATTTCTCGTCTTTGTTTAGATGAGTGGCCTCCAGCAGCTTCTGAGCCCCACATTGTCAGACAGAGGAGGGTACAGACAGGACTCCACAGACCTGGGGAGACCACAGAGAAAGTTGGGACAGTGGCGGCTGCCTGCAGGTTTGTTCACTTCTGTACTCTCTCTTGTTCAAGTTACAGATTTTGTAAAAGAGAATTGTGTAAAATTATAGAAAAACTTCCTCGTCTTCACTCTGTTAGGGAAATCGAGGAAGCTATTGCTGGTAACCTTTTTTATAAAAAGTAAAGTCAGAAAACGAGGAAGCTATTGCCGGTACCCCGGTTTTTATAAAAGTTGAGATGTGAGATTGGAAATTCTCCAGGGAGAAACTATCCCAGGAGTGTCAAACTCAGTTTTATTTTGGGCCATATCAAAAATCTGAATGTTCTTAAAGGGCGGTTGTGCCAGAAATGTATTGATAAAAACCCATTAAACTGTTAAAATATTAATAAATATCTGTTCCTTCAGGATTTTGTGATTGTTTTTGTGTTTTCTTGTAATCAAAATCACATCTTTTCTGATACTCATTTAGAAATGTTTGGAAGGAATTTTTACAATATTTGCGTTAATGTCTGAGGTTAAATGTGACTTTTTATTAATCGCTGTGTCGGTCACAGACTATAGCTTGACATCAAATGAGGATGAGGCAGCAGATGCTTAAGCTCAATGCTTTTGACCAATTTTGAGAAAAGTTTGCAGTAAGGTCAGAAAAAATGTGGGGATTTGTCATTTTGTGTGAATTTTGAGAATTTTGAGGATTTGTGAAAAATTGGAGAGACTTATTGAATCAATCTGGAGTCTAGAAGGCCACATAAAATGCTACGATGGACCAAATTTGGCCCCCAAACCTTGAGTTTGACACCTGCGGACTATCCAGATAAGGCGCTAACAACGGTACTGGGTGATTTTGTTTCAAGTAAAGACAGCAGTATATTCACACCTGATGGTGAAAAAGAAATATCACAATATGAAATAACTCAATATTCTCTGCAAATTTTCTGTCTTTGCTGTCAGGTCGTACGAGTGTCAAATCTATTGTTTGCAAGATGAACCCTGTCAACGACGAGGCCTCTTCGGGGTCAGAGGTGAAGAAGTGGTGGACCCGTCAGCTGACCGTGGAGAGCGACGAGAGCGAAGACGACCTCATCGACATTTAGGGACTACGTCCAACTGGTGTTTTCTTTCTTCCTTACAGATCAGATGGGAAGCTTGCTGGTGGATTCAGACCTTTTCACTTCTCGTTTCTGTAGGCTGATGAATAAAAACAGTGTCGCCGCTTCATTTTACCGCTTCCTTGACCGGAAGGGTTTGATGAGCTGTGTGTGAAGCTTTACCTGGTCTGGCTCATTCACCGAGGCAGCCATTTAGGAATGAGTTGGTGTTTTGTGTCCCATGTGCTGTCCACTGCTGGGTTTTTCTATGCAGGCATATCTGGTGTCAAAGCAGACTGTTGACCGTAGGCCATACAGTAGGTGTATTCATGAACCCAAGCAAGAAGCTGCTGCGGTGTTTTCTACTGCTTCATGTCAATATCTTAATCAACTTCTGTCCTTCGATATCTTTGATTTGTCTCTGTTTCTCATTTCTTGTGTTTCTGATAATGTCTCTTGAGTTTTTCAGTGGGGATCGTTAACTGTTGTTTGTCTCATTGTCACTTTATACAAAAATAAGTCTTCTTGGTTTTTTATCTGGACAAGAAAATGGAAAAAAAATACAGTTTTGACTGAATGTATTTAAAGTTACATCAGTGTGTATTTGTGCAGCTTTAAAACAACTATTTTGTAAGTTATTAAAAACACTTATATTTATCGAGTATTTAATTATTCTATTAAAGGCCTGTTGGGCATTTATGAGAAAAACAGTGATGTCACTGTCTTTGTACATGACTTCAGGAATTTGAAATTCTTTTTTTGTTTTTTTAAACAAAAATACATGTTTTTGCTAAATATTACATGCAGTGGTGGTTTGCCCATGTAAGGCCAGTATGGCTCTTTACCTGAGGTGCCATCTGATCACAGACACGATTACCCAGTTCAAAACTGCACTGGGTTTCAGTCTACCTGGGTCACTGAAACAAAAAGAGAACTCTGATTGTAATCTGCCATGCAAAAAATTACTTAAATCTAGCATGTTCCTCCAGAAATGTTGCTAGGAGGACTGTCTGAGGGCTGTCAATCAACATTGTGTACGTGTTACTTAATGTGCTAATGGCAGAGAAACAACTCGGTGTAACAGGAAAAGCCGACATCGGTGGCCATGCTAACTAGTCTGAGCATTCGTGGCAGGCTCTGCTGATGGGGAAAAGCTCTGGCATCACAGAGAGCAACGGACAGAGTGTGAGCAGCGCATATACAGGGATGATTGACAATGCTAAAACACTTCAGACCGAGCGGTCTATTTCTGTATTGATGGGAGAAGGCAGTTGAGCTCGATTTTTTTTTTTCACAGATTATCTGTCTTGCACTATACTATTACAACATAATGACAATTTTAATAGATATGTAAATAAATATATTTTTTATAATAGTTGCATATGCCACAACTATGCAACTATTATAAAAAGTGTAATAGTTGCATATTACACAACTATTAGCATGTTTGTTTTTGATCAGATAAAGTTTTTCCACAGGTTAAGCATAGCTTGTCTCAAACCCTGGCTGTGACGCTGACTTAGTGGCATCCTGAGCAAAGAACAACATGGATCGTTTGCCAGATTAACCCTGGAGGAGGAAGGAGGAGATTTTCTTAAAATCTTCTCTACATGCTTATTATTCTCATATAAACTTTACTACTACAAATAGTACATCTTGCTTTTCTTCATGGCTCGTTTTATATGACAGTTGAGTTCAGCTCATAGGATAGTCTCTTGTAAACTCAAAGACCTGCAACGGCTGTAACTGAGTGGATAGATGCTATTTAATGATTCCTTTCACATGGCAGCAGAATCAACCTGGTCTTTGGAAAACTCTGCCCTCTCCTGGACACATGCTTAGTCACGTTGGTACACCAGTCATTCTTTCTTCTTCTCCTCTTCTGGTTCAGTTTTGTCTGATTGTGTTCAACTTAAAGCAGGATTTGCTTTCTGATTCTGCGCTTATTGTCAAAGTGTACTCAGTTTAATTTGGCCCAATCCACTGAGTGTCTTTCTAAACTTTTTAACATTTTCATACTTTCACACTGCACAAAGTTCAACGCACATTATTGAAATTTGACAGATGACAAAATTTGCGCTTCTTTGTAAAGTGGAAGAAGTAGAATGGGATGCTTATATATATCATATAGAAGCATTGTGATACTTTCGCATGCATTGGAAAATAATAATTAAGCAGCATTTATACTTCATATAATACACATACTTTACCCAAAGTCGCTGCGTCATTTGATGTATTCGTTTCTAGAGGATTTATCAGACAATGGCTGTGGGTCAGAGTGGAGGTAATTGAATAAAGAGCTCGCATTCATGCAGCTGCATTTTACTTTAACAAGGGACCTTGTGAGACACAGAATTAGCCTATTAAAAGAAACACGGCCTTGATTTGTCCGGTTAAAACCCTGTTAAGTTTCACAGCTGATGGAGGGTGTGCGTGGCTGTCTAGATAACGAACGAGCAGCAAAGCAGAGAAAGTGCAGAGGATCGGCTGCCTGTGGGACATCCACTCTATAGAGGTCCTGATTTACTCACACATTCCTCTCTCGGTGACTGAGTGCTCTCTCTGGCATCTGGTCCTGTTGGGAAACAGTGTGACATCAGCCTTCTTGCCAATCAACTGCCTTTAATTTATCTTTTCTCACTTATTCTTCCTGTCAACCATCTCCTCTTAAGTGCCACTTAGCTGAGAGCTAGCTCATCAAAGGGGCCTTTTCTGCCTCCCTTTTTTTTCTCTCATTTTCGCTCTGCGTGGCGGAGCACTTTTTTTTGTGTTTTAATTGCCTCTGCATCGCGCCGGGCTCTTGCGAGGCCTGTTGTTTTAACCCTCTCTGCCCACCTCCCCCTCGTGCATGTACAGTGCTTATTTAGGACCTAATTGAGGCACTTTGGTAATTGTGGAGGAAGTTCTTAAGAGCGGAGGGAGTGGGATTTTGTCTGCGAGCCCAGATCACCTGTAATTAAAGTACATGATGGCTTTGATGGCTCGGTTCCCTCCTGTTGAGATGGCATGTTTAGAGCTTGAGCCGGCAGCATCGCATGGACTAGGAAATGCCTTTTCTCTGGAACACAAGGCCATCACATGCAGATAATGCTGACATGATGGAGTTTCTGATGAGAATTATTATCTAAAAAAACACACTCACATAGCAGTTCATGTCTTTAAAAATGCAGCGCCCACACCTCCAAATTGCACCAATTGCTGTCTTCAAATGACCTAATCTTGACAAGAACAGGATATCCCAAAATGTTTTTCACACAATTTTATATTGCCCATGTTTGCCACAGTACAGGGCTGTTGAAAAAGTCTTGTTGTTCTGTGGGGTTGTTTTAATTTGGGGAGAAAGGGAGTCTTGGCATTTGTACCCCGTTTATATAACTGCGTTCCAGCTGCAATGGCAAATTTATGACAATAAGTTCATATTAATGTGCATCCTTTAATGATTCTGATTTATTTTTAAATCAGAATCATTATGGGAACTATACTGATTTCAGTTTTCCTTCCACACATTCTTAGCCTCATAAATAAGGTGGCGGCCGTGCAAATTAGCCGTCTCCACCTCACGTCAACATTCACCGCAGGTCCGGGCCTAATCCCATCTCTGTGTTTGGAAACAGATGGCTACTGCTACAATGAAAAAAGTAGCAAATTATTTTAAGCAGCAGGCAGCAGAGGCAATTAACAACTGATAAAATGTGTTGATTAAAATCTATTGCAGTCTCACGGACGAGGGGCGGGATGGGGGCAATTGTACCGTATAGTCAATCTGGCATCTGACCAGGTCTAGATATGCAGACCTTCACCTGGACACAGCTGCTCTTTGCATGGAAACACAGTTTGATGCTTTCAATTTATAGTATTTGTTGGCTGAATAAGACTTGATATAAGTAATGTAATGACAAGAAGCTTGTATTCCTACTGGTGCTGGTCTTCCCTCAAAACAACTTTAACATTTTAGTTTGAGAGTCAGAATGTAAAAATATTTCTTGGATCAAATGGTTTACTTGTGAAATAAAACTGAAAGATTTGTTTCTTTGGCCTAGTTTTCTTTCAAATGATTTACAGTCCCTTGAAAAACTACAGGCCTTAATTGTGCACCAACAGCAAACGTCCATGTATTTTCTAAGAATTTAACACGATAAGCCAGCCTTTTAACTCCGTCCACCTCAGTCAGATGTCTTGAGTATTTCGGAGGTATTAATTTATTAGGTATTAATTTATTACTTTTTGTCTCTCTATTCTCCCCTCTCCCGAAGAAGCAATCCAGCAGCTTGATGCTGCTGGCATGTTTCCACCATTTATTTTGAGTTGAGAATGATATCTGCCATTTTGAATTTAGATAAAAAGTTTTGATTTAGTCTTTGATCAGAACACCTTGTTATGTCAACCAAACAGTTCATCGTATTTCTTACTGCTAGACAAAGGTGAGATTCATAGCTAAAGCTTGTTCTGTCAAGCTATTCTCCAATCTGAGCTGTGGTTATCTGCAGTTCCTCCAAAGTCGCTTCGGGCTTATTGGCTTCTTTCGCCTGCTGTCTTTGACCTATCAGGGTAAACGGATAGCCATGTTTTGGTACTCTTTCCATTTTCAATTGATGGATTTAAAGGTCGGCTGCCCAGTGGCGCAGCTGGTAGAGCTGTTACCTTGCAGCAAGAAGGTTCTGGGTTCGATTCCCGGTCTTTCTGCATGGAGTTTGGGTGTAGGAAAATGGATGGATGGATTGAAAGGTGTTTCATTAGATGTCCAAAGCACTAAACACTTCTTCAAAGGTCTCCATAACTTGTTTCTTGATCTTTATGTTGGCTGTTTATGAGGATCTCACAGAATAACTGTATTTATTCAATTTATAGATTAAATTGAACACAAATGGAAACTTCAGGAAATAGATAACCTAGAAAAGCAATAGGTTCCACTGGATTTTATTTATAGGTGTCAGAGCAATAAGGAGTCATTGAAAAAGAAAATAAAATGTTTACTTTTCAAATTCAGTTTTTACTTTAGACCCCCTTTTCTCCTGCTTCACAAATTGAGTAGTTGTATAACATAAAAATCCCTCTGAAAAACATGAAAATTAGTGGTTTTATTGTGGCATTTTTTTGGGAAAAACTAAAGAGGTATTAATACGTTTGCAAAAAACTACAAAATTCTGTGTTTTCTGCCTGTCATTTTCCATCTCTTTTCAAATGTCCTGTGCAAACAAAATGACTGCAGGAAGTCATTTTGAGGCTTTCACCTCATGCTCAGCGCATCATCAGTCCGGTTCGACTGGCGCCGCGCTGATCGCTGAGCACAAAGTGATACGGAGGCTCTACTTTGTCTCGGAGCCACACAAACCCCATTTCCTTTAAATGACTAATCAGTCCCATTCATCCATCTACGGGTCTCTAGTTCCTCAGTTCCACACCTGTCTTTGGCATCTTTAATTACTGGAAGGCTGCCTTTGTCTGATCAGGAGCCAAGATTAGAATATGAGTGGAAAATTCAGAAGAAAATCATACAGGCTCAAACCAAGTCAATTACCCACCAATCAAAGTAAAAAAGGCTTGTAATTGCAGGTTAACAGCCTCCGCTTCAGCTTCCAGCATTGAGGGTAAAATAAGCAAGAAATAATGCGTACCTGCAGGGGGTGCTATGCTCAAACTATTAAGTTTATCTGTGGCAGGGGAAGCTTATAACTCGCAGAGAAAGCTTTATTTTTTTTTTCCTCCTTTTAAATGCAACTATAGCCTGTAGTGAGACATTACCTTATAATTTTATGCTTTTACTCGGCTATTATGTCAAATTGTGCATATGACGTTTTGAGGAAAATGCAGGAAAATTATAAGGAGGGAAAGCTTTTATAATGCTATTTGTAACAGTACCGGGAAATGATTTTCATAGCACAAGTTGCATGCTTAATGAAAATCATTTTGTACCAAAAAAAAAAAAAAAGAAATTGAAAAGAAATGTAAGCAACTTATAGCCAGATTGGAGTTTAATTGATTTCATTTTATGTTTGTAGAATCTGTTGCTTCGTCCCTTGCACTCCAGCCTCAATATCTTATCTGGGATTTCCTGTGAGAACCTTCAAAGCGAGGAAAACAAATAGCAATACAGCATCAGATGCTACTGTAGGTCAGGTTGAAGAGCCCCAGTAGTGATGAGGAATACTATGTTCAACATGCATTCTAATAAGCATCCATATTCAGGGTTTTCTTCCCCTGAGATCAAAAAGTGCCTATAGGCTGCTTCTTCTTTTTTTCCCCTCCTCCTTTCTTTTGGAAACGGAGAATCATTTAATGCACGCTCTCCTCTTCCCCCCCCCCCAACGCTTTCAATGTGTGCTGCTTAAATTTCAGACCCCAAACCTGGAACAGTGGAGAAGCCCGGAAAAGCAAAGGGAAACGAGAAAAGCAGAGGCTGAGAGAAGCTGCTTCACGGCAGCTGACAGATCCCCCCACCAGGCTGTAGACAGGGCCAGTTTTTGAAACAACAGAGGATAGAAACTGACAACTTCAATTTTGCCTTTTCTTTATTTATTTGCTACCCTTTTGCTTCCCTCTCTCCCCCCCACCCTTCTTTGTTTGGCAGCACTTGAAGATAATCAATCACAATATCAAAAGAGAGCACTGTTGTCATGCAGTTTGTTTTCCAATTCTAACCTTTAGCCCCTCAGCAGTCAGAGGCAATTTTTCTGATTCCAGAAATTTCAACACACGCGCCCGGTTCGGGTGTGCACGTGCATGCTCACACTGCATCAGACTGGTTTACGCTCCAAGGCAAACAAAATCAGACTAAATTAGAGTTTACAAAAAGTGATTAGCACTGATCATAGTGCCTTGCAAAAGTATTCATAGTCTTCAAACTTTTTTCAAATTTTTCTGCATCGCAAACATTATTGTATTTTAGAAATTTTAATTAATAGACCAATAACAAGTGGTGCCTATTTGTGAAATGAAAGAAAAGTAATACATGGGTTTCAAAAAAATACTCTACTGCCTCTGAGTAAAATTAAGTGAAATCAATAGCCTGAAGTGACCATACGTGACTATTAAAGTAAAATAAACATAGATTTTCAGTTCAACTTTGACTAGGCCCTTCTTTTACATACATATGCTTTGATCTAAGCTAATTGAGTCTCTATTTGTAAGAACCTGTATGGGGGAGAGAAAATCTTATACTATATAATTATTTTCAATATCTTTTAACTACAAATACTTAAGAGAAGGGCTAACTCCTTTGGAAAAATAACAGTTTTTCAAAGCAGAAATCTTTACATGTCAAATGGTCTTTCAAGCTTGACTTTATCCTTCGGGATGAAGTTGCAGTGGTCTTCACACTGCTATAGACAGCCGTCTGCAGGCGGTACACAGCTCATAAGTTTGCTGAGTTAGGACTTGGTGTTTATGAATGACTGGACTTATCATAAAACACTGACGGAGTAATGGAGGCCAAAGGGACTCGGGCTCATTGAAGCGCAAACGCAGACGTTAGTTGGGCCATTCTGAATAAAAATGAGGGAGAGGCATTTCAGAGTTCAGGCTGGATCTGCTGCAATGCTATTTTTGTGTTTGCTTTATAACTTTCAATCACATAAAAAGTACATAGACATGCACAAATGATCCGCTGTCAAAAACAGGAAAACCTTTTGTTCTATATTTTTAGATGCACAAAGTAAGAAAATCATTATGTCTACCAAACCAATCAGCAACAGATGCTTTAACTAGTCAGTATTAATTCACAGTTCAATTTATCTATAAATTGCCAAAGAAGAATACGTGTTTTTATATATTTTTTCAGTTCAAATCCATCCAGTTAATTTCATTTCCATCAACTCATGTTGTCAAATTTATGTCCAACTCCATATAGTTCATTTTAGTCCAAATTATAGTCAAACACAGTCAACTCGGATGATAATTTAATCCTGGCTGGTAAAATGTTATCTATTCAAGGAAGCTGATTATATGGTGCAAAACACTTAGAACTTTCTTCTTCTTATCTTTTCACAAATAAAACAAAAGTTTAATTTCAAGCTCAAGCGTTTTCTTAATACATTTTGTCCAGTGTAGGAAAACTTTGTTCAGTTCTGAGCTGTCACACAAGTCTTGGATACTTTGTACTAGAGATAACCACATTTAATCCGGATTCTTAATTTCCAAGATTTTGTCGTTCTTAGGTTATATTGAATCTGACAAAATTGAAATGAAGCTCAGCTATCGTACTAGCATTTCCTCGCTTCTCTACACTAAAACTGCAGTTTGTAGACAAAGGATCATAAGGATTACATTGCCCCAGATATTATTCAGGGAAAGCGAACAAAAAGTTCAACAGCTTTATTTATACACCTTCACATAAGGAAGGCATCCTTTAAGAACTGAAGTAAATATGGGAAAAGAGGGACATCACCAAAACTAGATACGTCTGCACAATTCTTACAAAGCCACGGTAGAAACTGAATAGTGAAGCTGAAAAGGGTCCAAATTCCTCTGAAGGAAGGAGAGTTTATGTTTGGTACATAATCAACACTGAGTGTCACCAAAAGCACAAAGGGAAACACTGAAATGGAATCATCATTTTTTGGGGTACTTTTCTTTGTATAGAGCTGGGAATTTTCACAAGGCGGGTCATTATCAATACTTCCAATTACCTCAAATATTCAGGTGCAGTATTATAATGAGACCATTTAGATATTCTAACAAGGAAGAAGGATTCCTTCCTTAGAACATTTGCGAATTAGAGTGGGAAAATATCCAAAACCTTTAGCATGCACATAAATCTCTACCAGAGAAGACTGAATGCTGAATATGAATCAAATGGTTACATTTTACAGGATAAATATGACATTGTATGAGGAAAAAAAGATTAACTATATTTCTAACAGGGATGTGAATACTTTTGAGATCCCAGCACCTTTAGAAACACGAGGAAACGATTGCAGACATTTGTTAAAACAAAGTAATTACTCTTCTTACTCTGAGAAAGACTGCAAACCCGAATCAACGAATCCCTACTCTGGAGTGTAAATGGCTGAAAAGACAGCCGCTTAATCCTCTTAACAAAGATCGCCCCCATGTACAGTTAAAGACCTCTGCAGGCAAAGCCACTCTCCGCTGAACGCTGAACACTAATGACTCATAAAGCCTCGCTGCCACCTCAACTTGACAAATGGCAAATGTCAGCGGCATATTCTCCTGGTAGGCATAATTTTATTAAGTGCAAATATCACTGTGCTCCTTAGGAGACACTCAAAGGTTAGACCAACAGCTGTAGCAGTTTCATGTATATTAGCTTGGATTTAGCGGCGAGTCAGGCTCCCCAGACTTGATGGATGCAAGCAGTCAAGCATGAGGACGGATGCTCTTACCCGGTGTAATAAGAAGCTCGAGCTCGGACTATGTTTATTTAAAAGCCTGAGACAATAACCTAATGGAGAGCAATACGTTTGTGGGGGAGGAAAGAGAAAAAGGAAGTATATATTGTGGGGTTGATTTATTTATTTTTTTCACTTTTATTGGCTGTGGTAATTTGTTGACTCACTCATCCATGCAGGATCTTTATGTTTAATGCAGGTTTCTGAGAGGCTGGGGAGAAAACGAGGGGTTCATAGTGTGGGGGTGCCAGGGTGCCCCCGAGAGATTAGCCTCCACCTCTCAGTGTGAGAGATGAAGGTGGAGGAATATCCGCCCTTAAAGTGGGCCTCAGATGCTAATGGTCCGATTCTGTTCAGCACACCTGCTAAATAAGTGATGGATGCAGTCTGAAAATAAACGTGCAGCAGATTGAGAAAGTACAAACACCATTTGAACTTTTCTTCCATTTTCTCATTTTACAAACTTCATTGTATTTTATTGGGGCGTGTGTAGTAGAGCAACACGAAATAGTGTATAGTTGTGAACGAGAAGGAATATCAATTCTGGAAAGTGTGACATGCACTCAACATTCTGTCCTTTTCTCCCATATTTACAGCTGCAAGCATTTAATGTCTACTCTGGCTTTGTACCTGTGTAATTAGGCTCTCCTTGAGGGTCAGGGTACAGCACTTCAGGATGTGTTTCTTCTTCAACACACCTCAATGGTAAATGGCCTCTATTTGTTTCGCGGTTTATCAAGTCCAGACGACCCTAAAGCACTTCACACTACATTCATTCTCCCATTCACACACTGAATGGCACAATTATATAATTGGCAGGCGACTGTAGAACCTGACTGCATGCTCAGGATATAATTAACCCTTGTGGTTCTGTTGTGTAGACCTAGCAACATGTCTGAAAGTTGCAGAGTATCAGTGTTCCAGAGTCAGCTTGAAATTCCTGACACTGAGAGTTGAAGTTTTGCCTCAAGCTCAATCAAAATCAATGGACAGCATCTGTAAAAAAAAATATATGTATGTCTTTAACTTGAATTTAAGTCTGGATTTTGTGTCATGCCTAAGTACTTGATATAAACCCACTGAACTCAACACTTTATTCTCCAAACCAAAATCTGGTGATGGAAATATGAAGCTTTTTTTTACAGTAAAAATTTAAGTAATTTGCATAAGATTTTCCTTTTTTACTCAACAAAAACTAATAAATCTGGCTGCACTTGACTGTGTGTGTATATATATATATATATATATATCCTATATATATATATGATATATATATATCCTTTTTATTTAAATTT
Organism: Phalloptychus januarius; assembly: GCA_902982915.1. Classification (NCBI taxonomy): domain Eukaryota; kingdom Metazoa; phylum Chordata; class Actinopteri; order Cyprinodontiformes; family Poeciliidae; genus Phalloptychus; species Phalloptychus januarius. The sequence goes on from CADWAE010000230.1 coordinate 3,515,614, forward strand.
GTAAAAATATCTTTTCTCCAAAATACAGGTTTTTACCTTGTGCTTCAAGTCTAAAGAACCTAACTCTGCATGTTTATCATCTAACCCAAGAATACATGGAAGAAACATACTTCAAGAATATCATACCTAACTTCTCTTAACTTGTCTGATTCTTTTCAGCTTCAGGTTCAATGTCATCCAGCTGTCAGATGCATGTCGGCTTTCCTGACATGTACTGTGGCTTGACACATTATCATCCTTTGCTCAGCTGTCACTGGCATGCCTGCCCTGCCCCGGCCTCTGAAAAGGTCATGCCCATATGGACAAACATTGGTGGCCCACTGTTGGCAGTGGCTTGCTGCGAGTTCCATTTAGAGGAGACGGTTACCGCTGTCTCCTCTGCTTAGACAAACTGCAACACCAACCTGTCCGTAGCAGCATCCGACGAAGACCGGATCAACTTCACGACGGATCGTGAAGTTGATGTATTTCAGCACGGGATCACACTGTGATGTTTCAGGGTAAATAAATGTTAAAGCAAATTCACATTTCAAAGGTTTGTGGCAGATGTTCACATCTGTTTCCAAAAGTTGTCTGTTGAGAGACAAATGTATCATTGCTTAGCAGGACGTTGACATGTGACGGCTCGGACAATCACTTTGGCCTGAAGGCTGAACATTTGATCGTGGCAGGGAGTTTAGAGATGTCATATCTCTAATTTTCAGGAAGGACTAGTCCCTAAGACTTGAAAAAACGTTAATGCAGATAGTTTTGTTCTGTTTTCTGTCAAAATGTTGTGCCAGGATTGTTGTATTGCATTAATAGGTGAGAATAGAAATTATTCTCACAATGCAGAGACAGTGCAGAGATGTCTCACGCTGTTAACATTTTCCAAAGACGTATCTAAATATTGAGCGAATTGAGGATACAAGCATAAGGAATAAATTATGTAAAAATGTTTTGCTACTGAACTTTTCCATCGTTTTATAGCTTTTATAGAAGATGTCATCATTAGTACAGGTGGTGCGAAACGTTTTCTTCTTATTATTTTTTTTTATTGTCAGAAATCCATAACAGAAAGGCAATGAAATTAATGGAGCATAGGTGAATTTTGGTTCAAAATTTGTAACATTTCTTTTATAAATTAAGAAGAAATATGTATTTATTTTTACTACTCCAATTTTATGAGTTTCACAGTGATTTAATTATAAATAAATTGTTTTGTACAGAGTGTGAGAAGAAGGATGAAGGGTGTTAAATTTACAGCACGCTACCACTTCAGGTCAGAGTATGTTACTTTTGCTGTGACTTCATTATTTCTTCCAGTCTGACAGTGAGGAAAGTAAATTTCTATAGCTCATAGCGTAAACAAATAATTATTTTTTTTAATTTATCCAACCCTAACGCCATGTAAGCATACTGCAGTGAATTAATATGTCTTTCAATTCTTTGGAACTGATACGTTTTCTTCCTTGCTAATAGTCAGATAACAGTTTGCACATGTACATATTTAACGGATGTTCTTGCCACTTGTGAAGCTGCATTCATTTGCAAACATTTTGTCCCAACCCAACCTGAAAGGTTGCACATCAAATTAGCTTTAGAACAAAGTGAAGAATAACATTAAACTTCCTCTGACTGACTTTAATCTATTTTAGGCCTTTCTGTTGACTTGTATCTCTATTATGCACATAACAAAGACGTTGGACTCATACAGAATCCCTTGGGTAATGAACAACATAAAAGGGCCTGTAGCTACCTCCAGCTATAGAAGCTGATGCTTGTTGAGGAATTAGTGCAGAGGTGTTTCATGCGCCCCGCTGCCTAAAATAGCCATTCCTCAGGAATGCAACGTGCACAATGTGAAAAACATCTGTGGCCCTGTGTGAACTGTCCCTTGGGTCTGACGAATTCTGCCTCTAGAGTGTGCATGGGTCTGTACACAGTAGCACGTCGATGCCGAGATGTGGTTCTGTTGCACAGCTGGTGTGTGTTGGAGCTCCTAGGGGTGTGTTTCTGTATACTGTATTTGCACGAGGCCGCATGTTTTGCTGGGGGCATCAGTACGTATGCGCAACCATGTGGGTGTCTGTGTGCAAGTCCCCAGCCACTTCCCAGCATCATTCCACCAAACTCTCTCTCCGCCAGCGCCGTCGTAAGACAATATGACAGAGTGTCAATCACAAAGTGGCCTGAGGTACCGAGGCGACAAGAGGGTTTTTCGGCAGAACGCTTCTGTGAGCAACACCAGGAAGAGGGCAACAGCAGGGGCTGGGGTACAAAACAAATGTTGAAGCCACACAGCCAGGTCTCACTACAGGCCCCCCTCTGGCCACTCAATCCATCCACTGTCCTGGTCAACATCCTGACCACTGTTATATGAAGCAAAATGTTCTGCCATGCCTTGAGAGAAACACTTCTGGCATCAAGCGGGTGATCTGATCCAATCCCATCTCCAGGCCTCAGGGCGTACAGTAAATTGGCTGGGTGCTGCCACTCTTCCACTCCAGCCATGATGTGTTGTGATGGCTCTGTCACATTGTGAGGCAGTGCTACAGACACCTGTGGAGGTATTTGATGAAACTGATGAAATTTGACAAGACTTAATCTTTGTCTGAAGGGTAGTGGTGGATAACTTTGGGGGGTGGATGGAGTTTCATTTATGAAGAAATTACCTCTATGCTATTTGAGAATGCCGATATTAGCAATTTGTGCCTGCGAGTGCAACTGCAAATCCATTTCAAAAACAACGCTCTAAACATTAAACATGGTTTCTACACAGAGACTGCAGAAACAACATGGGGCCTTGCAAAAGCTGGAGGCTTATAAATAAAGAATAAATTAAGCTAAACTGCCAGTAAACTAAAAAATACAACTTCTTACATATGACTAGTTATGAAAACAAACAGCATTACTGCAGCTTCTGCTGTTTTAATAGAAGTTGCACACACAATAAAGACAATAGCAGTGCAGGAAATAAGGTTATTGGGAATAAATCGCACTCAGGTGGTCTTCAATGCACTACTGAAATTAGTTAACTTCAAGATTTCAAGATTAAAAATATAAAAGCAAAAATTATTTTCATTTTGTTTAATTCTGCACAAGATTGTGTTGTTCTATTGCAATAAAACACATTGATCTTTTTGATTGTACGGCAAAAATGCTGCAAAATTAGAAAAAAGTTCAAGTGTACACATACTTTTGCAAGATGCTGTAATAATTAAATCAGGATCAAAATGACTGTGACAGAATTATTTAGTTGCATCTTCCGTTCAACAGGCTTCATATTCTGTGTGCAGTTTCAAAGGAGCTGAAATATTATCAATATGAAAGAAGTTTTACAATCATGATTTATTTTCTGAATCTTCTGCCCTTTCACTTGAGGCCCCTCATGATTTCGTGTTCAGTCCTTCCTCTCATACGTTTCCAACAGAAATGAATAGTCGATGTTTTACTAACATCTCAGACTTCAGTTTGCATTTAGGTCAAATGAAACACCTGGAAGACATCAAGCAGTGTTTGAAAGATGCCGCTCTCCAATTAAAGGAAGATAAAACAGAATGAAGATTACGACGTCTGAAAATTTCACCCTATTTGTCTAGCCTCCTCACTTCTGTCCAGTCTGCAAAGTTTTTTATTTTTTTTACTTACTGTGTTTGGTCAAATTATTACTAAACAATATTTAAAAGTGGGTAGTACTTGTTACATTCACTTGTGTAAGTTTTTTTGGGGGGGAAAAAGGTACTTTCAAGAGTAGTTTTACTGCACTGTACCTTTTTCTTTTACTTGAGTAATATTATTATTGCTACATTATTATTGTGCCCCCCCACAAGAAGTCGATGCCCCACCTGTTAAACTCGTCTGGAGCTGGGGCTGCACAGCACTGACTCAGACGGGCCAAATACAACCGCTCAACAGTTTTCAGATTTCCATTGCTGAACCATGATCATTATTCCTTGCTTTGGGTTGGTCTGTCAAATAAAATACCAATAATTTTGGCAGAACGTGAATACTTTTGCACGTCATTGAAACCTCCAGATCAGCAACATGGGACACTTAAAGCAAAACCCAGTGACTGCTCAAGAAAATCCCACACATGGTTATCATCATCTCAAATGTAATTATAAATAGATGCCTCTCCAAGCAGTTGTTTGATGATATCTAGGGTGAGCAATGTCAGAATCCTATAGGTTTTCTTCTTGATGTGAAAGCTCTCATGATAACAGACCATCGGTTTCCCCGGTTGTACTTAAGCTTCATGTGGAGAACACAGCATCCAAAAAGACACAGATTTCAGCTCAGTAATAAGCAGAGCTGCACAAAAAAGTAAAAGATATCTTCATGCTGAGGTACTTAAGGTAATACTTAATAATATATAAATCAATCCTTTGCCTGAACTAACAAGACTGAAGAGTAAAAACTGATATCAGTAACACAAACACTGGGATCTTACTAGCAAAGAATTAGAACATACAGATGTTTTCAACATTCATCTGGTTCCTTATGAAAGAAATATTTCATTCTGGCAAGCTTGAAATAGAAGGAAGAGCAATAATACATTTATTTTGCGGCATGACATAAAAATATTTTCTCTGGCACACAGGAACTCCAATAATGAACATAGCAACTTTTCACCAGAAACAATTCTGTCATATATATATATAGGCACAGTGTACCACAAATGCTTACTTTGCACTTATACATCATTATTATAATGTGTCATCTCTTTGCTTCTTTTCTGTGGACAATGGATTTTATCCACCGTCTTGACTTTCTAAGTCTTGGTTTCTTTGCTCCTGCCTGCTGTGTTTCGCCTCATTAATGCAAGTTATTCTCTCCCACCTACTTCTTCTCATGCAGGTCACAACAGTCTGACAAGGAGCAGATTACCGTTGGCTTTCACAGCTAATTAAAGTGTAGACGGTTCACTGTCAATGGACTTAACTGAATGGATGTTTCTCTACTACAAAAAAAAGGATGTTTGGTGTAAGTATTTGCACTTACAGTCGGTGGGAGGATTCTGTGCATGTTGCATGAGAGAATTTCTCTTTGCTAGTCCATTGACTACATCTGTCAGAGTCCAGCTGCTTTCTCATTAACTGTGCACCCAAATGAGTGATTCCCCAGCATATATTGACAGTAAAAACTACACCATAGCCTGCTTACAGACATGAACAGAATTGTTGGCATCCCTCAGTAAATGAGCAAAAATCCCACAATGACAACTGAAATAACCTGAAATTGCCAAAAGTAATAGTAAATGAATATTTACTGAAAATCCTCCAGTGATCATCAAACACTTATTTTGAATTGTGGTTCAATTAAATTATTTTATCCCATCTGACTCACAAATTGTCATTCATTTGATTGAATTTAAATTGTTTTCCATCTCCATTGTTAAATAACTCGGCACATATATCTATGTTGTTTGTTTCTCTGATCTTTAGAAAATTTAGTGAGCCTCATAAAGTGTCACCAACATTTGATTAGAAGATGTTTTTCCTACTCACTCAATGGGCTTGTCACGTCATACTTTCATGAAACTTCAGAATGCGTCTTGCACATTTCCATGTCAGTGTACAGAAAGACATGAAACTAAACAATGTCAGCACACAATTAGCATTTTGTACAGCATAAAAAAGTGACATCTACAAAAATTGAGTTCCAAAATTCCTTTGCTTATTTACAAATATTCACATGCTTTCGTGTGGCTTATGTAGTTGATAAATGGCAAGCAAAGTGGCAATTTTTAAACACAGGTTGGCAGCTTTAGAAGACCATTTAAAAACGGAGGGCTGTGATGAAGCATTTCATTTCCAGCGTTAGATCCTGGAGGCTCGACTCAGTTATGTGAGAATTTAGAAGCAGCATCTTTGAGGTGAACGTTTAAAAAAAATCAGATCAGTAGTGTTTCAAGGATAAGTTTGGAGCTTATGATGTTAAGAAATGTCTGATCAGCAAAGGTCAGGCATAGGGCTTTATCAAGATAGGTAAATCGTCTCTTTTAAAGAAGTTTCAGACAGACGACTATTCAGTACCTGGTTGAAAGTCAATTAAGCTTCACTCACGTTTGCTAAAGATGCCTGTTTCACCTTTGTTGACTTCACAAAAATAGTAACGTTTTTCTGAAGCACTTTTGAGAGCAGGGCCTTTGTTGAGCTATCTTGAGAATACTAAATGAAATAAATAAGTTTGTGATGGTAACATGGCAAAATGTGGAATATATCAAGGGTTATGAACATTTTTGCAATGTCTGAACTTAGATGTAAGTTGCATTAATAAAAAAAATACACTTTGTAGACTTTCTTGTGGGTGCTACCCATTGTCATCTCAGAAAAAAATAAATAAATAAAATAAACAGTGACCGTAACTAACGGTTAATGATGAAAAACACATGCAGGCTGTATCATCTATCCCAGAATATTGCGTGATGAGTCGTCATTTTATTCAGTTTCACGCCATTTGAACCTGACCTTTCCCCTCTCCTGTGATTCCGTGTCAGACTGCACACAATCAATGTCTGTCACCTTCAGCGTTATCAAAAAACAGTCGACCCTCTGTGACACTGGTCTCCACTGGCTGCCCTGTCTCCCTGCATTTGGACAACTTGAGGTTCCATTGGAGGTATGGGACACCCCCTCCTCAGTATGCCCTCTGACCCACCCTCGCCATTCCTCTGGAAATGATGCTTATAAAATGAATTCCAGCTGACTGACATGGGTTCGGAGTCAGGGGATGAAATCCATACTTCATGCATTTTGCATGTGTGGGTAATTAGGCAATTTTGGGGTTGCTAAATGCTTTGGCTTTGGCCAACGTATCTCTGTGCCTGGATACACAGAAGAATACGCATTTGAAAACACTTTCTTCTCAGGCGAAAAATGCCAGACACAAGAGACGTTGATGCAAGCCTTGGTTTTCTTCAATGATATTAATGTATCCTTGAAGCAAGACCAAACTGGTAGCTCTCATAAAAAAACGTCTGATTAGATCCCAAGAGTGATGTTATGAAGCGTAGCTTTAATTATGTGTGCTTTCGTCTTGAATAAGTGTCTTGTTCTCTAACCATCCTTGAGACCCATTTTAAAGGTCTGAGAATGTGCCCCAGACCATCTTTCCCCCCTCCAGGCCCCTGGCTCTGACCATTAGGGAGATTCCTTATCTTCCCTAAGCAATGACAGGTGAAATGGAGCACAAAATCCCACAGCCTGCCATGGCTTCTCCACAGCCTCAACACCTCTAACTCTTAGAGACATTACTCCTTTCATTTTTTTATGTTGTCCAAAATTTATGAATGGTAACAGATTAGTGATATTAAAGAAAAAAAAAAGATTTATGATTTTCGAACATCAATCAACAGCAACAACAAAAAAATCCTAATGCATTATGCCTGGTAATTATTTCCTCATAAGAACTAATTTATTGATTATCTTCAAGATTTAGCATTTGAAGAACAACATAAGCAGTTTATTGTTTATTGTTCTCTGGTGCTAAGAAAAAGTATTCCACAATAAATAATATCAATTCTTCTCTCGATAAAAGGATTATTAGAAGTCAATTAACTTACACTTAATGTAATCACTAAGATGAAACATTCATCATCAATAAGTTGATGACAGTCCCAAGGCACAGTATCCAAAAAAATATTTAAAATCACGCTGTTTTGCTTGTGTGATGTTGGATCACAAATGTAAATTGAGTGGACACAAATCAACTCAGAATTTAAAATGGAATGATTTTGAGAAATGCTAGAGATTTCATTATATTTTTGTGATAAATCCAGCCTTTTAAAATTAATTAATGATTAACTGTATAGCTGGAACTATGAATAAGGCTTATACGAACGTGAAAGTTTATTCCATGCTTCTGAGCTTCATGCATAAACAATAATAGTTTCTCACATTTTAATGGTCAAATTTGATACTTAAACAACTTTGAGGGTTTTGTGAAACCTTGTTGGCAACTCCTTGATCCAACTCTCTGGAGGAAATAAAGCTTTTATAGTTCTAGTAGTTAAAGTTATAGATCTAGAAATACTTGCTTTCTCTCTGTTTGATCAAAGCAGCAGATCACCCTCTGACTTGTCTGAGCCACAGCTTCATCCCATGTATCATGAACAACATGTTTGCCACATCGCCTGCTCTTCATAGTCAAACTTTAAAGTAAACATACTTCTTCAGTCCACATTGCTGTATTAAAAAAGTTTTTTAGGGGATTACTCTGTTGTAACTTTGTAATCTTAAGTGTCATGCTATCATTTCTTGTAAGTGGAAAATCTTCAGAATGAGCAAAAATACATACATAAAACATCACTCTGTGTATAATTGCCTCTAAAATATTTATTTATCTCTACAAATTTTGTAGTGTTTCATATCCAGTTGGTCTATAATATTCTCGTCAATCTTCAAAATAAAAAAAGCAAATTAAATATAAAAATAAATAAATAAAAATTATATATATATGTGTATATATATATATATTTATATACATATTTTTATTTATATCTATATAAATAAAAATTAGATACATATATAATTTTTATTTAATTAATTATTTAATTGTTTATATTTTTAGTGTTAATTTTTAATATTTTTATACATATACATCTATATACATCTATATACATGTATATATTTATGCACGTTTATTTGCTCTTCTGGTGGCGACGTCCTCCCACGTGCCTCATTTGCGGCCAATAATTGGCTGAAATTGAGCACGTGACATCTACGCTGAAGAGGAAGTTTTGGATCTTGAACGTGTGTATTTGTTTACAGCTGTGAGCTATCCAGCTGGATCTCTCCCGGAATATTTCTTACGGTTAGTTATCCTCATTTTTGTCTTAATAACCATCGAGAAATTCTCAACCAGTTGTGTCTGCACATGTTGACGTTTACCGACGTGTCCTAACGGGAGTAGCACCTGCTAACTAGACGTGCTAAGATTTAGCATTACTAGCTTGCAGGTGTTGAGGTCTCCTTGACCTTAGCCCTTCAAGAAGCCTGGGCAGCGCAATTAAGATATTTGCAGTAAACTGGTTTTGCACAACTACCGCTGTGAAGAAAGCTGCAGGGGGACTTTCATCAGCCATCTTGCTGGTTAGCGAAGCTAACATGAGGGTGAAACAAAACACGGTGACCTGCCAGAGCCTGTCTCTGCAAAGACAAGGTATGAATGCATAACACGTTTAAAGGCTGACTTTACTTTGTGAGTCAGTCATCAGCATTTGAAGTGCATTCATAGCAGGTGACTTAGCTCCCGTGACTCTGCTTGCACCCATCTTCTTGGTCTCAGGGAGATGATGGTGATAGAACGAACGAAGAGCCCATGAATTATGGCACAGACCGAACTTTACTGGGATCACCACATCCCGCTGCCAAAGCTTGGTCCAGTCCAAGCCAAGGTCACCGTCACCGTGGTGGCGCTACTGTGCTTCATCAACAGTTATGATGGAGAATTTGTATTTGATGACTCTGAAGCAATTGTCAACAACAAGGTTAGTTTTCCCTCTTTTTACAACTCATGTTTAACATGATGGTACTTTTGTTGTGCCAGTTTTGCTGCTATGTGACATGAATGCTGCTTTTTTTTATTTTTGCATTGCAGGACTTGAAACCAGCAACCCCCCTGAGCAACATCTGGAGAAATGATTTCTGGGGAAGCAACCTGAGTAGCAACTCCAGTCACAAATCCTACCGACCGCTTACTGTCCTTACATTCAGGTAATGGATGATGTTTTATTTATCCTTTTCATTTTGCACTTGAACTCCTAAAGTATCTGCTGGATTATTAATAATTTAACAAGATGCCACTATTTAGTTCTTATTAACACTGCAATTAGAGGAATCTTGCACCTAGGACAAACTAAACTGATAAAACATCTTGCAAAATCCAAATAGCAATAGAAACAAGCACGGCTTAAATAAAAGAGGGTTGTAGTGTCCTCTATTACAGCACAAAGACATTCTTAATGTTTGTATCATTCAGAAGTCAACATTCTACTTTATCTCAAGCATTAACTTTTGACAAATCACTGTAATCTTAAAAAAGAAGCCTTCAATGTGAGAGTGCAGCTAGTCTGTTACACAATAATAATTAATGTTCCTATACGTTGCAAAATTATTCATAGTCTTTGGAACACTTTCACTTTAGAGACACAAACTTCAATGTTCTATTGGGATTTTATGCAACAGACTAAAACAACAAAGCACATTAATGTGAAGCAGAAGGATGAAAGGATACATGATTTTGAAATTGTTAAACAAACATCTCCATACTTATTTATTTTAAAAATAAATATTTGGAAACTGTAGTTTTTGTATGTGTTCGGCCTCTTTTAATATAATCCCCCAAAATAAAATGCTGTGGAAGCATTTGTCCTTGAAAAGCACTTGATTAGTCATTTACGAGTAACTGAGTTCGCTTTTCCATTCTCTAACTAGAGTTTAGTTAGAGAATATTAGTGAAGCAACAGCGTTATTAAGACCAAGAAGCACAGCTAGCAGGTCAGGTCAAGTGTTGGAGTATAAAGGAGCTTTAGGTTCTAAAACAATATCCCAAGCTTTTAACATTTTATAGAGGACTGTTCCAGCTGCTTTCTAATAATTAAATATGTTTGGCACAACACAAACCTACCAAGGATAATGTGCATATAGCATTGCACATCATCCTGAACACACCATTCTCACTGTGACATGATGGTGGCGTCCTCATGCTGTTGGGATGCTTTTGGATAGGAACCGTAATCCTAAATAAGGGCAGTCATAAAAATATAAGCTGGTAAATTACTCAGAATTCCTGAGATTGGGGTATGAGTTTATCAAAACATTCAGGATTTTGTGGTAGTGCTACTAATTCTCTGGACTTCACTGAAATTATTTCTGTAATTTTAGCAATTTTGACAGGTCCATTAATGATTCATCACCCTTAAAGGTTTGCATAATATTGATGATAATCGTCAATATTATTAGGAACAGAAATTGTGAAAAAGTAATCTACAATTTTGGTTCAAATTAGGTTTGCAGCAAAAGGTAACTGAGTTGTTCAGAGGAGTATAATGACCTTTGAAAATTGGCCTTAGACTCAACAAATCTTTCTAATCTACATGTCTTTTTGTTTGACACCTCTCTGGAATTTTTTTTTTCTGTTTTTAGAGAGGCAGATGAAAGCAAAGACAGCTGCCTTGAGGTTATATTGTCAGAGATAATATGAGAAATTTCTTATGTTACGTCGTAAAAAAACAATAATAAATAAGAAGCAGAGGTCAATCCACACCTGTTCATGGTGGCTTCAATCACTGTGCCAGAAATGTTCTGCACCTAAGAAGCTGCATACTGAAATACTAATGTGAGATTTGGTTAAACTGAGAATAGAAATGCTCCTGCTCCAACATACGTATTGGTAAAAAAAAAAAAAAACTGCTTTTCATGCCACTCTACATGCAAAGGGTGCTCCCATAATTATCTGGACCTTTTTCTTGCACACATTTTTCAGATGTCTTGTATTATGACGGGCTTTGGTTCAGTCCTAGCTAACAAAAACTTTAGCTTGTTTTCCAAAGCAGTTGAGTTGTTTGTTGCTATTAATGATAAATGGCTAAACTGTGACATACCAAATAAAACATTGTTTCATCATGTTCCAACCACAATATCTTGTCGCATCACTTGTAGCACTTCGTCTAACCCCACTAATGAACATTTGCTTGATTTTACCATCTCTGTCACTAATAAACATTTAGCAGCAGTTTGTTCTTGTTTTGCTGTTGCAGGTTAAACTACCTCATTGCAGGAGGCCTGCATCCTGTTGGCTTCCATGTACTAAACATCATCCTCCATGCTGTCATATCTGTCCTTATGATTGACGTGTTTGCTATACTGATTGGTGGACTGGACTATGATGAGAAGGGTTGGACAGTGAACCATGCTCCAAAGACCTCTCTACTTGCTGCCATCTTCTTTGCTGCACACCCAGTTCATACAGAAAGTGTAAGTAGAATTCAGTGACTTTAGGATTAATAATCAGTAGAAAAATCAGTAGAACTGAATTTTTGACTCCATTAGTGGAAGTGCAAATGCTTTCAAATCAGCCTAATTTCTGCTTACATTGAAATTGATTCTTTAGGAACAGAGTAGGGAATATATGTGGAGATCTGAAGTTGCCCTAATTTTTAGATTGTTCTTCAAAGCACACAGAATTTATTGCAACATTTCCCACTAGAATAGCAAAGGGAACATTTTAACCGGAGTATTTTCAATTCTGCAACTCTGTTATGGCTCATTTTTAAAGAATTTTTACGTAAGTGACTTTCTCTATACCACCCGTTTTTAAAATGAATCTTCACTGTTTCGGTTTATTGAATGAAGGGAATGAGATTTTAATGTTAGGTTTTACTGGTTCCACCAGATTACTCACATTTGTGTCCAATAATATCAATGACAAATAATAAAAGGAGAATAGGGCATGGTTTGGCAGATGTAGATTGTGGAATGAAGAATAAGACCAAATTTGACAAAAAAAAAAAAGCTCAGGCTGCCCTTTGGAAACTTAATTTCTCTAATCACTAGAAATAATTTCATCCATTTGTCCTGTAAATAACTACACCCTTAATATGTCTTCTAGGCAACTCAGCACTGATTACCAGCAAAGTGTGGTAAATTAATGAAAGTTTAGACAGCTGCACACTTCCTCTTTTATCAAGTACTATCCCTATTAGAGGAATTATGTTCCTGAATTATTTGTTGTTGTGTTTCATCTTTTAATTTTGTTCCTCATCTACGTCAATTAAAAATCACACAAAGGTTTCACCTGTTTACTCCAAATCATGTGCCAGATTTGGTCTGCTCTACATCAAATTATTATCTAAAAATAGTATTTCAGGGTTTTGAACAGAAATTGTTCATTGGTATCAACATTTGTTCTAGAGTTTGCAGACATTTAATCTTGTTTCAGAGTGTAGCTAAAATAAAAGAAACAACCTTTGGCTGTAAAGTTCCAGGTTTCCATCCCAAACACAGCTCCTGTTTTCTGAACTGATGATTTATATTTAAAACCTGTTGCTGTTGCACCTGTGCACAGAGAGCAGTGAGCAACATTTCTGCAGGCAGTTTCGAAAGGGAGCAGCCCTCAAGGTGTCAGTGAGTGTAATTTACATAAATAGCATGAAACCTTGCTCTTCTGTAGAAAAGCACATGACGAACTGCCCGGAGACGATGAAGTGTTCAGGATCATTAGGTTCTGGTGTAAAAAGCTTTATTGTATTATTCTTAAAACATGCCTTTTTTGTTCACACATTCACATCTGCTTGTTACGATGTGTCTAAAGATCCAGTTCAATGTCAGTTCATTGTCTGTCATGTGTAGACATTGCTCAGGTTCCTCACTTTGATCTTTGAGTCTCTTTTAAGACTGAATGCTTTACAGCTCAGAGCTTAACAGGCTACCATGAAATAAGAACACACTGAAAATGGACGACCATTTGCTAATTTAATATTCAAATCCTTTCAAAAAGCCTGAAGAGATATGGATCAGCAACACTGGACATTTTGCTCTCTGATGCAAGGAAAAAAGCAGTTAGGAATTGGCACATGTTTGCTACGATTGTTACACCGTTTCGTACAAAAGCCATTAAACAACCAAAACCGCAAAAATGACCCTCACAAGAGCAACAATGCGGGCAGAGTTTAAAAAACGTGAAAGGTAGTCAGAGAGACAGGCTGTGTACAATTTGCTAACCTGTGGTGTCTGCATCTCTCAGCAACATAATAAAGTCTGTGCAACCACCTGAGCTGTAACCTTGGAGTGTTTTATAAAGAACTGATACCAAAAGTGAGTGGAATTTATTGAATATGTTTTGCTAAAGTTGAAGTGAACCCCAAAAATGTTCTTAGTCATTATTTGTCATGCAATTTTTGAATATGAATTTGTTGCAGCAATTGATTGATTTGTCTTTTTACACCGACATAACTTTCTACCTCAGATATATAAAAAAAAAAAATTTCTAGTTTGTGTCTTTCCTTTTAGCTTTAGCTTGACCAGTCTCCTTTATAAAGTTGCACAGCCTATTCCACTCAAAATCTGCTCATGTTTTGGGGCAACAAATAAACTTCTAGCAGGCGTCATTCCCATATGGATGCATGGCATCTTGAAAAGGAAGTCCAGAGGTTTCAGCTCTAAACATCCATTGTCTCTAGAACAAAAACCCCATCCCAGCTGGGCAACACAAAGCCAAGGTGTGTGCAGTAGTGTGATCTATTCTGGGGTTCTTATTGACCTGCCAGCTTCTGTGGTTTTTGCAATAAAACTTGGCTGGAAGGCAGCAGTCTCCCCCCCTCAGCATTCTCTTTAATCATGCAGAGCAAGAACTGGGTAAAACCTGGGGGGGTTGGTGGGAGGAAGGCAGACTGCGGCCTCATGCCTGTGTAGAAATCAAAGCAGGCAACCCTAGGATGCCAGCCATACTGTACCCACACACTGTACACAATACACACCAACAGTAAGCACGCTGGTAATGAGATATGTTCAGTTTCAACTTGGCTTGGAATCTAGGACAAGTATTGTTAAAAGTATATACTCATTTAATAATATTTATTGAATAAAAACAATTTTATTTGGGGGAAATTTTTAAACATCCTGCATGTCTCTTGTTTCTCTCTCTTTGTTTGTTTCAATAAGGTGGCAGGCGTCGTGGGTCGAGCTGACCTTTTATGCGCTCTATTCTTTCAGCTGTCTTTTCTCACATACTGCAAAGCTTTTAACAAAGGTAAGGGATCCAATACAAGCATTTGTTCTTGATTATGCAGCAAAATAGGCTTATATTGCATGTGTCTTTAGGCAACATTATGTTTTAAACTGGAAACCTTAAAAAAGTTATTTTTGTCCTCAGGGAATGACAGGGATGCCAGGTTTTCTGTCCAGTGGGTTGTGGTCAGTCTTGTGTTGTGTGCTGCGGCAATGCTTTGTAAAGAACAAGGCATCACTGTCTTGGTATGAAAATCTTACCTTTTTTTTCAGAATTAGTTCAGCCTGTCCTAGCAATATAAGAAAAAAGATTATTGTGATTGTGACACACTTGCTTGCTCTTCCTGCTATCCTAAACTCTGCATGTAATAACTAAAGATCAGTGCATAACCTGTGTGGACGCATCTTCCCCTCAGGGTGTGAACGCAGCCTTTGATGTTCTCCTGATCTGTGATGTTAATGTGTATGAACTTGGCCACAGGCTTCTCTTCAGGAAGAATTCTCCTGATGTAAGTTAAAAATGTTTTCTTCACATTTTGTGTAATAATTTATGCCTTCCCTATATAATTAATGTCACATCTCGTATATTACATCCTATAAATCTGAACGAATTGGAGGATCTATAATCCTCATTGCTTGAAATTCTCAGTAACAGTTTTTAATGTTCTCACAGCTAAGCGAGATTCTCCGGGCAGGTTTGCTGAAACGATTGGGCCTTATGAGTCTCGGCGGTCTCTCGATGCTCTACGCTCGCTGGAGGATCATGGGAACCGGACCGCCGGCATTCACAGAAGTTGACAACCCGGCTTCTTTTGAAGAAAATATATTTATTAGAGTAAGTAAGCTTTTCAAAGGATTCAACGATAAATCATTATTTATAGTCAGACCCAATTTATTCAACAAATTCTTGGTAGAAAGTTGGCATCATTGTGAGAAAAGGGTTGTTTTCTAGTCTGGAAATTACCGAAGTATATTTTCATCTTTTTAAATAACATATTAAATTACTGAATCATTTAACAGCAGTTTTAGTCTTATTTTTACAATTTTGTTTTGCACATTTATTCCCATCATTTGATTGACAAAGCTTTTTTTTAATTACTTCTCTTCCTTTGTGTTTGATCTAGGTAAGCTTACAGAGTAGAACCTGTGAGAACATAAATGTTAACCATTTGAGTTTAACCAGTCCGAAACTGGTGCATGTTTGCACCTAAATGTCAAAAGTGGTCAGAAAATACAGAAAAATACAGCTTTTTTTCTCTTCTCTTTGTTTATGTTCTAAAGTACAATTATAACATCGTCCAATGTCCCGCCATTTTTAAATGATGTAATTGTAGTTTTTTTTTTCAAACGTTTTCCATTTGAGCCAGAGTTTTCAGCTGGCTGAAAAGAACAGTAACTTTAAGCTGATGGCAGTACAAGATATGTTATGCTGCTTATACTAGCAGGTTTTGTAACTGATTATTAAGAAATATTTTTAAGAAGCATTTTTCCATCATTTAAAAACCTTTATAGTTTTGTGCATTTGTATTCCCACCACCATTACTCCGATGCCCCTAAATAAAACACATTTACTTTACAGTTAAATTTGAAAACATTCCCCTTCTTCTTCCTTTCTGTGCTCTCTCTCACTTTGTCCCCTCCTCATTCTTTCATTTTTGATTGGCAGATTGTGAACTATAATTACTACTACTCTCTTAATGCCTGGCTGCTGCTGTGTCCCTGGTGGCT
Source organism: Phalloptychus januarius (assembly GCA_902982915.1). Classification (NCBI taxonomy): domain Eukaryota; kingdom Metazoa; phylum Chordata; class Actinopteri; order Cyprinodontiformes; family Poeciliidae; genus Phalloptychus; species Phalloptychus januarius. The sequence goes on from CADWAE010000230.1 coordinate 3,532,053, forward strand.
GTGTTTTGATTGGTCCATGGGCTGTGTGCCTCTCATTAAGTCGGCCACTGATTGGAGGGTGGTGTGGCTGCTGCTGCTCTGGTGTGTCCTGATAGGCTTGATAAGCCAAGCCTTATGCTCGCCGGACAGCCAGAGGAGGAGGTAAGCTGGCAGAGCCCTCCAGTGCTTTCTGTAGATGAAGTAAAGTATATGTCGGCCTCTTTTGTCTTAAACTGCACCACAACTATTACAGTAAAAAAAAAAAACAATCACACATTAGTTGCTAACTTTAGCTTCTATTTCCTTACAGTGTGGCATTGATTGAGTTTTATATCCTCTCTTCTCTCAAAGGTCGCTGACCTTGGGCCTGGTGCTGCTGGTCGTCCCTTTCCTGCCTGCAAGTAACATTTTCTTTAGAGTTGGCTTTGTTGTTGCTGAGAGGGTGCTCTACTTGTCTTCAGCCGGATACTGTTTACTCCTGGCCTACTCCGTTGGACACTGCTGCTACCGGTGGATCAAATACAAGGTGTTGTGTTAATCATCCCCCCCTATTAAATAAAGTTAAAGAGTAACAAAATCTACCAGTTAAAAGGTGGGATTTCCTGTTTCACCGACTTTCTTTTTTCCTCTTTTTTGCTTTGACCAGGTCACAATGTCCTGCATTTTATATATTTAATTGAATTCTGGCTTTATTTGACTTTTTTTTGTTCAGTAACGCATTGATGGAGAGAAAAATATGAGAAATGACTAAAGTGTTACCTGTAGTTGCTAAATATTCAGTGCCAGCCACATTTATTGGCACCCCTGGTAAGAATGTACAATAGGCCTTTAGGTAATTGCTTTTACTGCAGTAATTTCATAACAAAAGATTTTTTTAAAAAGCTTATATTCCTTTCAATGAACCTATTCAATACGGTAAGAGACCCCATGTTGAGGAATGATTGCTTTTAACAATATCTCAACGTTTTTCATTGTGAAATAATTCTACAGCAAAAAGTTTTAAATTCCCTTTGAGGCCTTTTTTGTACATTTTACCAGACATGCCATTAAATGCTGCAGCACTATATTTTACGGATATTATTGCTATGAAATTTTTAAGCTGAACACTCTGGCCCTCTGTTAAATATCTCCCTGTATTTTCTTTTTCCAGAGACTGACATGCGTCGTGCTGCTTGCTCTGTTGTGCATGTATGTAGTCCGCTGTGCCCTCCGCAGCCACCAGTGGCGGTCAGAACAAAGCCTCTTCTCCAGTGCCCTGTCTGTCTGTCCACTCAATGCCAAAGTATATATATATTTATTTATTTTCCTTACTTTTTCCTAGCAGAATATATTGCCTTTCAAAAGTACTCTGTGCTCAGTGAGAACAAGCCGTGTTTGTTTGCTGACCTTCTCCTCAGGTACATTATAATGTTGGTAAAAACCTGGCTGATAGAGGAAACACTACTGCTGCTGTTAAGTATTACAGGGAGGCTGTCAGGTAGGCTTCTTCATAAGTAAATATAATTCATTGAGCTTTAAAAAACCAAGAAACTGACTTGTGTTTGTGTGTTTTTTGGCCTTCAGGTTGCATCCGAACTACGTCCATGCAATGAACAACCTTGGAAACATCCTGAAGGAGCAGAATGAACTCAGTGAGGCAGAGCAGCTCTTGTCTAAAGCTGTTGCCGTTCAGTATGTCGTCCTAAAAAACTAATCATCTCAAATCACCTAAACCGTTATCCTTTTCACAAGCTCAGTAATTGTTTTCTCCAAATTTGTCTAGACCTGATTTTGCTGCTGCATGGATGAACCTCGGCATAGTTCAGAACAGCCTCAGGAAGTTTGAGGCGGCAGAGGAGAGCTACTGGAACGCCCTCCGCTACAGGAGGAAATACCCAGACTGCTACTATAACCTGGGTCGCCTGGTGAGGTTTCCTCAGTTCAGCTGCTTCATTGAAATAGATCAACTAAATCAAGTTACATTCCCTCACAAAAGTATTCACACCCCTTGAATTTTTCACATGTTGTTGAGTTACAGGGAGACCCCAGTGGATTTTATTAGAATTTCATGACTGTCTCCTTATTGGTAAATAATCTCTGTGTAATGTAATCTCAAATTTGGAATCTTGTCAAGGTCAATGGGAATAAGATGAATACAAGTTTTATCCAGGAAGAAAACCAGTTATAGGCTCCAAGAGACTTTTTGTAACTGGGGTGAAAGTTCACCTTGCAGCAGGTAAAAAACCCTAAACACATAACTTGAACTACAAAAGTGGTTTGGATCAAAGCGTGTTATTATGTCAGAGTTTTACATATCCCAGACTTAAATTCAGAGGAGAATTAGTTGCACGACTTGACAGTTGCTGTTCAGACTCTCTTTATCTGAAATTAAGCCAGTTTGGAAAGAAGACATCTCTTAAAACACTATAAATGCAGCAAAAAGAGGGTTTATAAAATGTTGCATTTTTTGACTTTCATATTTGTAAAAATGTGAAAATCCATGTTTTTCCTTCCACTTAAAAAAAATTAACAGAGAAAACCCAATAGTGCTGATTTGTCTCATAAAATCTCAACAAAATGCACTGAAGTTTTTATTGTAATGTCTCAAACGGTGTGATTATTTCTGTGAGGCATAAAAAACTACATAAAATATATTTGCTTTACATTTGTAAACCGTTTCCAAATGTAAAACAGTTTGGCATGGACTTTCTTTAATGTTGTGACAGTATGCCGACCAGAACAGACATGTGGACGCCCTGAATGCCTGGAGGAACGCAACGATGCTTAAACCTGACCATAGTCTGGCTTGGAACAACATGGTTATTCTGCTGGACAATACAGGTAAACACAAAAAAATACACACATTCAAATACAACTTTTATTCCTACCCCAATAAACACAAAAACACATTTTTACTTGCCTTTTCTTTTCGTGCTGGTGCTGCTAAAAAAAAACTTACCGTAATTATGATTTACAGTGGATATAAAAAGTCTACACACCCCTGTTCAAATGCCAGGTTTTTGTGATGCAAAAAAATGACAGCAATTTATTATACAATATACAAAAACTGTGTGTTTTGAATGCAGTTTTGTTACAGCATTAACTACCAAACACACACACACACATGAACTCAAACCCTTGTTTTCAGAAATGCAGGAAATCTGAATGGCCAACAAGATTAGACCGGAAGAGCAGGAACCACCAATGCTTGAAATTTATGTATTAAAGCTTTTGTGTTGTGAGTTTTGGAGGCACTCTTCCCTGCCGTGTGGAGAATGCTCTGATTTCCAAATGCTCGAGCCGTTTTGTCAGAAGCTGCTCCCGTGAGGGCGGAGTCTCCCAGGAGGGCAGTGGAACCGTCCAATCAGGGCTCAGCGTGTCTCCTGATCAAAAGAGGGCAAGCGCAGCCAGAACAGCGCCCCCCTCAGAGTTTCCCCTGCCGCAGTTTGCTCCCCGAAATCTCACACAAATAATTCTGCCCGTCTCCCCAAATCCTGCAGTAAACCATAAAAACGACAAAAAGCAAAACATTAGGGGTCGTTTCGAAATGGAGGAGACGTTGTTTGGCATTTACCTTTTTTCTTTGGATACAGATAACACAAACAAAAGGCGCGCACTTGATCAGATGTTGGCAGACTGCGTGTGTGAAGGGCACAGGCCATGAGCCAGGAGATGACTAGCATTGTTTTGCCCTCTGTTTCTCTTGTCTGCCTCTTCTTTCTCCATTTCTGGCCAGACATCAGACAGATCTGTGACACAGATCAATAACTCAGTGGGCCTTGCGTTCAGCTGTAATTAGGAGACTAAACCACTCCTCCATGTGTGACGAGGGGGGGGGGGGGGGCTTTAGATAGTGTTTACCAATAAATCAGAGGGGCTTTGTGTCTTTGTGTTGCTTTTTTTTTTTGCCTTCCATCAGAATTCATACCCTGTTTTTATTTTATTTTAAATAATTTGCTATATGTTTTATTGGGATTTTATGCTCTAAGCCAGCACAAAGTTGTGTATCATTGAAAAGTGGAAGGAAAATGAGTCATAATTTCCAGACGTTTCTGCAAAAAAACTTGGATTCGTCTTTCCAGACTCAATACTTTGTAGGACCACCTTTGTTTCTGATGAGGGCTTCAGATTACAGCTGCAAGCAATATATTGTAATTCCAATTGCATGTTTGGATAATGGATGATGTATTCCAAGTTTTATTTTGTCATACTATTAACCCAGTTGGATAGAGTCTCATAGCAACAGATACTCAGACAGAACACATATGAAATCACCAAAAGGTGATGCTGAAAGTCACAGAGTGGAGGAAATACAGATGAGGAGGAGGGTGAAGAAGAAAACATATTGCAAGTGATTTTGTTTTTCAATGTAACATTTTTTACAAATATTACCTCCATCCCAAGATTTCCAGTTATCATGGAGCCTTAGCTGCAAGCCTTTTGGGGTGTAACTCTGCCATTTTTAAAACAGAAATATTTGTCCTTTTTTGCACAATTATTAAAGCTCAGTCAGATTGAGCTGAGCTTTAGTAATGGAGATTGGATGGAGAACACGAGTCTTGCCCCAAATCCTCCACTGAATTTGAGTCTGGATTTTTTTTCCCCCACATGGTTATTTGTAAAAATTAAATTGAAAATCTTGCGTCTTTTGTACCGTCCACCTCACAAACATGCACTAATAAAATTCAAACATAAATTTGAATAAACGTTGCAGCTATGTGACTAAATGTAAACTTTGGTAAGCACGGTACTCCATCTAAAATTCTTTTTGCATTTGTAACTCTCTCGCTGTCTTTATTGTTGCCTCAGCCTGGTGCTTGCATTGTTTTTAAGATCCTTGGTGTCTCTCATGATGCTTCTTCGATTTTTGTGAACATTTTCCTGTTCAAGGTAACCTGGGCCAGGCAGAGCTGATTGGCCGAGAGGCTCTGAAGCTCCTCCCCAATGACCACACCATCATGTTTTCACTGGCTAACGTCTTGGGGAAATTACAGAAATACAAGGTGAGTCAACATGACTTTAAAAAAAAAAAAAAAAGATGATTGCAAAAAATTTTATTTTATTTCAATCTCATCCAGGTGTGATATGTTTTTTTTCTTGTTACTAGTAGAAACAAGAGTCCTCTTTTCTCTTGTGTTTAAACGTCTTCTAGGAGTCGGAGAGCTACTTTCTTCACGCCCTTCGGATCAAACCAAATGCTGCTAGTTGCCATGGCAACCTAGGTAAAGCCGCAGCAGTTTTGATTTTGTGAGCACAGGAATTCAGAGAAATCAAAAACTAAAACTATTTACTCTAGTAGAAGCAGCATTGACTAGGCTCCATGTTCCGAAGGCTTTCGATCAATTCAATCACGACCGCTGCATCCTGGTCTTGTGTTTGTCCTCAGCTGTGTTGTATCATCGCTGGGGGAAGCTGGAGCTGGCAAAGAAACACTACGAGCTGTCTCTAAAGTTGGACCCCGAGGCCCCTGGGACCAGAGACAACTACAACATGCTGCGACGCAAACTGGACCAGCTTAAACACAGCACGCCCTGAGGGAACCCAACAGGGACCTCTGCCTGCTGTAAAATACATTTTCCACCGTTTCATTTTCTATTATTTTATCTCACTTGTTCTTCCGTTGAACATTTTGAAATAAAGACCACAATCAGTGTGCCAGGCTCCAGTTTTTATCCCTTAAATAGGGGAAAAGGGAAAAGAAATGTTGCAAACTGTTATTATAAACTCTTTCATGTATGAGACCTAAGCGTCAGGTAGCTAATTAGATTTCACGGGGGTGTACTGATCGGGGTGTTGGGATACTTCTCCCGTTTTGAAGCTTTGTTTGAAGACCATGTGGACCTGATCCACGGTGAACCCCATCCTCTTTTCATCTCTGACCCTGTGTTGTGTCAGCTGGACAGAGCACCACGCACATGTAGGTCCAGGAAATCTGGTGTAGATTTATTTAAGTTGGGCGATTTTCAGAAGTTTCAAATGTTTCCTAACTCAAAGTTGGAGTTGTTTGGCCTGGGAGCCCTCGCATGCACCTGCAGAAAACTGACTGACAGCAGATTTTCATTAACTACTTGGTGATGCAGGGTCTTATGTAACTGCTTGTAACTATTTTATTTTTTCATATTTTGTCACATGACAACTTTAATGAAATTGAGCTATTTTGCAAAAAATGTTTGACAATTATCAGTAAGAATTGTCAATCTGACTGACATAAAAAATATTTATGTCAGTAAATACTGACAGGTTTTCAGAAAACTGTTTTCAAGCCAATTGTACATTTTTACATGATGACTGGCACTGAATTATCCATTCTGACCGACAAAAACCATGGTGCATAAAGTGCTCAGGTTTATGCACTTTATAGAGTAAGTAAAGTTATTTTCCTTTTTTCATTCAGGTCTTAAATTTGATCTACACAAACTTTGTTTTTGCTTAGAATAGACATCTTGTAGTTGTAATGGTACTTTTAAGTTTTGACTCCTGGAGAGCTGAAAATATGTACAAGCTAAACTTTTATTAACAGAATATTTTGAAAACCATTTATCCTTATCCGTCCACTTTACAATTCTGCCCTATGTTGTGTTGATCTTTCATGCACAATCCCAGTGAAATGCATAGAAGTTTAAAGTTGTTCCATGATGAGCTGTGGTAAAGTTCAGTTCACATGAATACTTTTGAAAGGTGCTTTATTGATTACGATTTTTAACGCCTTTTGTTCATTAACGGCACTTCAAGGTTCAAAATAACCTCGCCTCCCTTCTCCTCCTGTCGCCTCTGTAGTTAATAGGAGAAATGTGTCTCTGCTGGGAAGTTTTTCTTAAGTGTCCAGAAGAAGACGAGGGGTCGGCTGAGACAGGAAACCCTTGGCCGGTCCTGTATGAAGATGGCTCTATAGGGCAGCGCCTTCAAAGGGAGACGGGGATGATCTCCCCAGGGACTCGGCGCGCACATCCACGCACACACGCATGCCCGCGCACATGGCCGGCTTCTATTGAAGACGGCTACAGAGGGGGAAAAGAAAGGCAACCCCAGTGTGAAACATCAGTCAACAAGTGTGCACCCGAGGTCAAAGTTCAGCACGCTTCTATTTTTTCACCTGCTTCCTACAGCTTGCAGGAAACTTTTGAAGCCACGGCGGGCTGGTATGGCTTTGCTTTAGGGGCGGCTAAGTTTGTTTACCCATACAGTACAATACACCAGTTGACGCTTTGATGCCTGGAAGATGTTACTGATACGCTCATCGGGGGGGCGCCACGGCACACACGACCATCGGTGACCTCCGCCTGTGACCTCCTCAAAATGCATCTAATGTCACATGATGAAGTTTCCTCCCCACCGCTCTGCACTGTTTTTTTTTATTATTATTTTATTTTTGCTGCTTTGCTGGTGAGATGAGGAGGTAGATAAGTCTGAAAGTACAACAAATGTGTGCTGTGTTCTTGACGTATTGTTTGGTTCGAGATGAAACCTGCTTCCGCGAGACTCGTGTAAAGGTCGGCGTGTTGAGAAGACTTCACTCTACGGAGGGAACGCAGACAAAAGGAAGATCAAAAATGATAGGATGGTGACGTTCAACACTAAAGCCTTTTTCCTTCACATTATTTTCTGTCATGCAGAGTAACACACGGCGCTGCCTGTGTTCGATTGGCTGCAAAACCATCACCTATTCTATTTATATACTTATGGAACCTTCCTTTACTTTCCGTGTGATCCTTTCATTCGACTATCTGCCTGCGCAGGCTGTGCTGGGACGCCAGTGGGGGAGCCCACTTTTATCATAATCATTCTTTGAATACCTTTCATTATCATAAAATATGTGAGTATTAAAGGAATGGCTTCATCGGCCCCACCAACATCTTCATTATCCATTCTGACTGACAAAAACCTGCTGTTCCAGGGGGGCTGATGTTAATAAAAGATGGAATCCTACAGCTTTAGGAAGTCCTCGGTTTGTTCTCTCTGCACCTTTTTACCTGCTTGTAAAAAGCAGGTAAAAAGCTTGTATCCAATCCGATGATGTGTAAGGAAATCAGCTGTAGGGCCTTTATTTACTGTGTTTTAGTTAATCACACTGATGAGTTTTGCTTATCGTAAACGCTGGCTAGATGATGGGAATCGTTTCTGTCTGTTCTGTGGAAAATAACATTAAACTAAAAATAGGAGTTTGGGTTGACTGCTGCAAAAATTATTTGGGAAAAAAAAGCATTGTCATCCCTTTTGTTGCAACAGTTTCAATAGAAAAACAACAAGCAGGGGAGCACTAATTTCAGCCACTGGAGGTGTTTTGGAACAGCAGGTGAGCTGTTTTGATAAACACCAACGGCAGAACTCACCGTAAAGGTAGAGTTTATCAAAACTGCCACACAAAAAGTCCCTGAAATATTTTTTGAAGATGTGATTGTCATTGTCTAGAAGAAGAGTCTCTTCTTTTCCTTACCCTAAATGTATATATACATCTACAAACTAAAGGCTGAGTTTTTTTGTTTTGTTTTTTAATACAGCGGTTCTCAACTATATTTGAACTTTTTTTTTTTTTAAGTATTGTCATTAAAACAAAGAAATGACAGAAGAGTCCTATGCAGAAAATCCATCTGGTCTTTGCAACCTGGTTCGCCAACTCCAAAACGACTGCAGATGCAGTAAGAACATCTGGTGATTTGTAATCATCAAGCATTTCACACTCTGCCACTACTAGTGATAAACAATCAATTATAATTTTTCTTCACATGGCAAATAAGCAATATTATTGATTCTGACACCACTACAGACAATCTAGTTTTAGTAACGCCAACCGTTGGGCAACCCTGGATTTCTGAACAGATGTTTTAATTAAATAAAAGCTCTGAAATGGTGGCCCAGTTTTTGGAGCTAGTGATGATGCTAATGTCGGTGAATTGTATAGTGCATTAAGTTCAGTCTGTGGAAGTTTGCTCACTGAAGACAACATATGCCTTTCACCTGCTTTATTTAGCTCAAGCTACTGCTAGCTACTCAGATTTTGACAAATAATCAGTTGTAAAGTCATCAGACAGACAATACTATTTAGCAAAGTCCTACATATTTACAATTTTTGTCCATGCAACTGTTAATGTATATAACAGGTTTATTGCTTTTAGAAGAATGTTCCCATCTGTCCGTGCTTTAACTGGAAACCTAACCCAGTCTGTTGGGTCAAGTCCACCACCCAGCCCTGTTACAGACTGATCCAGGACTTGGTTAGTAAAATAACCCAAACTGTGCTGTTTTTTGTTTTTTTCCACCAGTCAGCTTTCGAGTGCAGTTGTTTAAGTGCATGTTGTGGTGTGTGCTGCAGGATTGAAAGCCAGTGCGGCAGCTTGAAGTGCACAGTGTAAGTAGCAAATTGTACATCTGTCCGGGTGGATCATCAATGTGACAGGATGTGATCCAGGGCGGCCCTGTGATGTGTCCGCTGGGCCTCCGTGCGGCCCTCGGTCTCCCTCACCCCCGCGTCGCCCATATCCACAACAACCCTAATGGGCTCTGATGTGCACCTCCATCTTGCCTGTCTAATTGATGTAAATAGTGCACATTTGAACCCACAATCCTTCCCACCATCCCAGCTGGCCCCTCCCTCTGTTTCTTCTAACAGTAGCGGTCAGAGGTTAGACTGACTGAATGAGTATTAGAATGGCAGTCCTTATTAGAGGAGCAGCTTGTCTGACACCCCAACCACATCCTAGAGAGGGACCCACCCCGTCCGCCTCATCTAGATCATATTACATGACACAACCTCGCAGCAGATACTACCAGTGCGCTGCGACACTGCAGGCCACTAGGGCACGGTGGCATTTTCAGAGGGGTCCCCCTCGCCTGTCACAGCGCCTTCGCGACGCCGCTCTGTCCGTCTGGCTCTGATGCACTCTGTCATTTTAAGCAGGGCCACTGTCAGCGGGCATTGGGACTGTGCGTCTACATGCCCTGGCATTTTCAGCGGCTTCCTCGGCAGCAGAGCATCCAGCCACCCTCTCGAGAGTCTGTGATGTCGCGGTCAATGATTAATAGTTAGAGATGCGCTGTAAAATGCCCGGTGCGGCCAGATGCTAGTCAGGGCTTTGTTTGAACTGATATAATGGACATCGGCTGCCAATTTGGCTCCCTTACAAAGCCTGGAAGTTCCCCAAGATTGATTCTGTTTCTCTGCAGCAGTGCCCTGGGGGCTGAATTTTTGAGGATGCACTCTTGTGAAAAATGTTGCCGGGTATTATCTTCAGCTGAGAGAAGCGCTACGAATGACAATAAACGGTCATGGATACAGGCTAACAAAACGGTCAATATAATCCTTGACATTTGCATGCAAGAGTGAAAATGTAAGCCAGTTTAGGATCATTTTATGATATCTGACATCAAAGAAAGTCTCCCTGGCTGAGGATGAATCAAGATGGGAGGGGGTGGGGGGTGCACTGGGATAATTTGCAGCAGGAGCCCTGAGAGACTGTTTTGCAAAACAAAACGAAAGCAGCTAGACCCTTATTGAAAAATATAGTGCAGTGAGACGGAAATTTATTAACTGGCACCAGTTAATGTGTGCATTATTCATTTCTGGCGAGCATGAAAAATGATCTAAAGAGGTTTGAAATTGCAGACGCACAGGCTGACTGCACAGTGGCTGAGCTCGCTGGTTCATTTCATCCTCTTGCAGGGCTGTTTGGGCAGGGAAAGGTGGAGGGCTAAAGGGGCAGAGAGATCGAGGATGGAGAGGAGGAGGAGGAGGAGGTGAAGACCCCTGTTCTGGACAGTAGGTATTTTTTTCTTCTTCTTTCCCAGTAACAGCTGTGCTTCTCTCACGAGGGGGCGGCAGCAGCACCGAGAGAGAGGCTGCTTGGGACAGATGGACCAGCACCACCTCCCTAACCTCCCACCACCAACACCTCTTCTATTAAAATATCCTGCTTTATTAATGCTTTCATCCAGGCATGTATGCCTGTACACACTGAAAACTGCTGAGCTTGCACCAGTAGACCAAGCGCATCAGCTCCAAAGTTTGATTGTGCTCAGTTGGAGAAAAGACTAGCATCGACCTCGTCGTTCTGCCATTTTAAAGTCTCAACAGGACTTTGGTGAATCAACAAAATGTTAATGTCTGTGTTGCTTTTAAGATTTTAGTTCAGGAGGACATGCAGTTGTTCTTCAACATTATTTTGCATCGTTGTCAGTCAAACTAGTGCAAGATGCATTAGACATAGTTAGCACTGACCAAAAAATAATTGGTTATAAAGTTTATAGAGGAAATTTTCGACTGTGCATGAATTATAAATTAAATTTTGTCGAGAACATGCTTACTTCATGTTACGTTTTTATGTGTTTTAATACAAAAAATAAACTTGTGTTCTTAGTTTTAACCCAAATTTTACGTCTTTGGTAAATTTAGGTTATGTTTTATTCTTTTCAGCCGACTCTTTTGCAGCCTCAACCAAAACTGTTCGCTCTAAATCCACATTATCCCTTCAGATGTCCTTAACCGGCCCATATTGGAATAAAAAAAACAAAACAATTACCCATTAAGTGCTAAATCTGTACCAAATATGCAGTTTTAATGAAAGGAAACCAGCTCTGTTTTGAAGGTGGTAGCTTTTGTTTTTTTTTTTAGTAGTTACATAATGAACACCCTCCTGCAATCATCCAGCACTCTGGGAAAATCTGCACCAATAAAATTAGGGAAATTCAAGTTATCATAAAAAATGTCAGTTCATATTAAAAGAAGATATTGACACAGAATGAAGAGATTATTCAATCTAAATATTTAAGCAAAAAAGTTAAAGTGGTGTGTTCAGTTTGAAAATGAGTTGTTCTTTCATTTCTTTTCGTAAAATAATTGAGATTATTTTGACCATTCTAAGGCATAAAGGAATAAAGTTTCATGGGGGTTTTTTGTACTGCAGCTTTATTGTTCATTAGCAATGTGTTCCCAAAAAATATCAAAAATGTGCTCACGGTGTAGAAGTCGCCTAAACAATAAATAAAAACTTAACTACAGTTGCTAATGTGGATCTTAGTGGCTTTAATTAATTATTTTCAGGTTTAAAATCAAACTCATATTCGGGTTCAAACCCAGTTGCATTTGATGAACTCTGGCAAAGATCGCCCCAAATCTGATCTATGAGTTGGTCACCAAACCAACTTGAACTGTGTTTTTGTTTGTTTGTTTTACCCCACAGTTTTTAGAGTGTGTGAATGTGAAGACCCGTCCCGTTGTTCTGCTGGACTTTCTTCTTCTCCTCATCTTCCCTGTAGTAGGAGGTTGTGGGCAGGAGTTGGTGCCAGTGGCATATGGCTTTCCACTGAGCTAAACATTCATACAAAAGACAACCCCATCAGTCATGGCTGTGGCCATATGAAGGGAGAGAGCAGGCCTCTGATGAATGGTGTTTGGGACTTGCCTGCTGTTAAAACATGCCCTCCAAAAAAAACCCCGCCTCTCTGAAGTACGGATAACATTTAGGACTGTATCGTGTATGTGATGGATATCACTTGTGCCAGGTAATACCAAATAATAAATATGCCTCCTAAAGCCTTTTTTCCAGAGCCCCGGGTCAGGCCTTCATAGACCAATTAATGCAGAGCATCTGCTGTACAGCAGCAGCACAATAAAAAACTTTTAATTATTTTATTTATTAAGAACAAGAGCTGCTTCCTGCTTGCTCCAGTACCTCTCACTGCTACAGTGAGCATGGAATGGGTCTCCTAGATTAGACCAAATTAATCCATTCTTTAGGGATTCTTTTTTTTCTTTCCTGGTTCTGTGGTGAAAAACCCGGCACGCCTTTGTTCTTCCTCAAGCGCCGACGTTTTTTCTGCCAAATTTAACAGAAGGCTCGGAGGGTAACAGGGGTCCAGCCCAGTATCACCTTCTGGAGCAGAGCAACTAGCGGAGAAAGACAATCAGCCCTGAACCCTGCTGTCTGCAGCACAAAGTGAAAAGACTCTAATTGGGCTTTTTCTCCCCTTTTTACGCTGCATTTTCCTGCAGGATTGCTGGATCATGAAAAAGCAATTAAACCTCAGCTTCATTCTAATTTTTCATCCTTTCATTGGTAGAACGAGGCAAATTTGAAATCACTTATCTGAGTTGAAACGTATGCTTTAGGTGATGTTTTCTGTTTTCATTTTAATGCCTGAGTGACAGGCTGTGGGCTTAAAGGACTTGATTGCACATTTAAAATAATACATCCAGGGCAAATTACAACATAATGATAGTTATAGGCAGTGTTTTGAATCATCTAAAAGACAAAACTAGAATGTTTTGAGTTTACAAAAAAGAAAATACCTGCAAATCTTAAGCAGTGCAATATAATAAAAATGTAATGGGACTGCAGTTCTCAGTGTTACACCTAGGGGCAGTGGTGTCCACAAAACCCAGACCTCAACACTGCGGTGACTGGAAGTCAGAAAACATGCAAGGAAAATACTCATTGTTCACTTCTGAGGAAAAACCTATCTACATGTCAAATCCATGTTTTCATTTCTAACATTCTTATTGTATAATTACTGAATGCAGTAAAACTTCAGAGCTCCCAAAAATATGTAATCACTTTGTTTTGAAATGTTTTTCATTTTTGGATTAATTATTACCTTTCCTTAAATCATGTGACATAATTAATGAAATGATATTAACTGTAAGAAGTCAACCATCCCTCCTTTTTTTCCCTAAAACAATTATCTGGTTTTATTGCCCCTCATTAATCAGCTGACACATTAATTAATATTACACTTTCAGATGTTATTTGCATATAAGCAACTGATTATATGATAATGATAAGATGACAATCAAATTGAGCTCGGAATGACAAAGATTCTGTGGAAAACAAATTTATTTTAAGTTTCTTCAAATTATTCATGGGCAGGTTGCGGCATTAGAATGTAACAAGGTTTTTTGTTTTAAAGACTACAATTTCAAAAGTAAAAACATTTTCCGTCATATCAATACTGTAGCTTACAGTGCTTTATGTTCAATTCCAGAATACAATATCACACCAGTGCCCCTCTCCCACCTGTTGCTACAAACTGCATCTCACCTTGATAAAGATAAGTTCTTGCACTATTTTCCTTTCTGTGCAAGATAGAAATTAGGCTGTTCTGAAATGTTATTTATGTTTTGAAATAAGTTTACAAAATGCACAATGCATGTGCCCTTCATCACTCTTATCAGAGCATCACATATTTTAAAACAGCACCTCTGTAAGCATCCGACTGCAGGCTCTCCCTGAGCAGATAACCTGATTAATTGACCCACTAATGTAACTTTAACTGCTGAGTGAAAACATCACATCAACATGGTGAGTCGCTTTTGTTTTCTTTTGCAAATATGGACATCTTTCACGTCTCTTTTTGAGTCCGTCGATAAATATTCAGTGAAAATATGTTAAAAAAAGCATGTAACTCTGACAGCAGAGAATAAATGGAGTGAAAAGCAAGTTTTCTTCATCAAATATAGTTATATATTTTTTCTGACATCACTTCATAAAGAACAAAAACAGCAAAACAGCAACACACTCTATGCAATTTGCATATTTACCCAAATCCAATATGTAGGAAGTGTTTATTATAAATTCTTACTTCAATATCAAATAAAATTTATACACAATTTTTTATGACTTACAATATTTAGCATGTCATAGCATCTCTGAACCTGGGGTAATTGTTGCTTCTCTGCATTAACTAAAAGCAGAAAGATGATGTTCTTCTAGCTTTAAGTATTAGAGCTTATGCTTATAAACTAAATTAGAACAGGTACAATGAACACGAGAAAATCAACGTAAAAGCAAAACATGTAAAAACTGACAAAAAATAAGCAACATCTTCTAATAAATTCATGGTGTTTATTTTGTTTTTGTTATACTCATTTATGTTGAATTTGAAACAGCGATGCATCTGAGTTTTAAAATGCTCCTTTTCAGGACTCAGAAGGTTGTCATCACTGATTCTCGCAGGTCCAATCCAAGCTTTGTTAACCAAGCTTGGATTGGTTAGAGTTAATTCTCACATAACTCTAACTGTTCCAGTCTACAGAGTCCATACATTGTAAATTAGGTCTGTTAATGTACTCTACTCTCTTCACAGACACAAAGAGGAACAGCGGAGGGTGTAACTACACACACACACACACACACACACACCCCCACACCCCCCACATGCACCCCTTCATACAGAGTATGCAGTGGTGTTTGGCCTCGCATGCACTCCTGTTTTCCCACCATGCACAAAGTGATCAACTATCACACCCCCAGATAGCGAATGTCAACATGAAATACCTTCATTTGCATCGGCTTTAAAAAAAAAAGAACCCAAAAAAACCAGCCGACTTCTCGTTACGCCAGCAACCCACCAGTGCCCCCATAAAATTCACTTTAGCCACGGGGGTCCTGAGACCTTGCTAAATACTGGCCCAGTACTGCTGTCAACAGTCCGTCAATCACGGGGCAAATCCTTGTGATTAAACAGAGCTTCGCTGGCTGGCTTCACAATGGACCCGACCCGGCTGCATTAAGCCTGGACGTGCGTGTGCTGCAGAATTATATCATTATGTTTTATCTGAACATATCCATGCAAGTCCATTTGTATATTTTATTTTTCTGTTTTGCTACTGCAAGCTTAAATTTGGCAGCAAAAAAAGGTGTAAATATTACAATGGAGAGCATACACAAAAAATTTGCTCTGCTCAGAATACTGAAACATCTTTTTAATAATCTGAGCGAGACGTTTGTAGCTTGTAATAGGTCCGAGCTTCTTCTCTGACCTACTGAGTGGAAATGAAACAAGGAACGCTGAGCTGAAGGAGGCGGATAGAGAAATCGCCATGTAAATCAGGCTGCTATGCTAAGAGCATTTAAGCAGAGGCTGCAAAAGCCTCAGACAGACAGCTGAATAAAAGACAGCTGAATAGATCGTCTGTAGTAAGATAAGAGACAACATCTAATCTGAGTCAGATAGCTGATACAGCCCTGCCATGTCTAAATCCTCCAGTTTGGTCTGAAGAGGAAGGATTTAACTTAAACCCCTTTCAACATGCTAAATGTGTTTTTGTAATTAAACCCATACAATTAACACTGACAAGCGTGGGTCAAAAAGAGCACGGCTCCACTGTTCAGATGAGTGAAAAGGAGCACAAGACGAAGAGACAAGGGACAGGAAAAAAAAAACATGAAGACAGAGCCCGAGCTGCAGAAAAAGTTTCAAAAGAGAGACGGAAAGAAAGGAAAACAAGAATGAAAGCAATGAATGAATGAATGAAGGGAGAGGTGGGGAAAGGAGGGGAAGAGGAGGCACACTCACTGAAGCGGTATGGATTTCAAGCATTCAGCCTATAGAGCGCTCTGCGAGTTAACCTCCAGACCACAGTGTTTATTCTGGGACAGTGTTCCAGATCTGGGGGAATATCCAGTTCCCGGACATCAAAGCCTCAAAGCTGTTGGAACAAAGCTTTTAGCTGCTCCTAAAAGCCCCACATTAAGTGAACTGGAGCAGCTGTGGCAATGTGTGGCAATATTTTCACTGTAAATACAACACCACATGGCAGAGGCTGATGGATTACCAACAGCTAGAACAACTGAGTTTTGATAGAGAAAACTATTTGTAACGGGCCGACTAAAAATGCAGTTAAAATGCATGAGAAGAAACCCAGAAAGCACAGAGACAACAGGCTGAATGGGATTTATAATACATTAAACAATTAGAGAAACACAGTAATAATCGTGCATGAGAAATTATAAGAATGTCCAAGTAACATTCATATCTATTTTTTTACTTACGTTTCAATATGTATTGACTTCCTGTGATTGCAAATTCACACTGCTGCAGCTCTCGGAATATGACCCGATTTTTACTTTACTTTTTGATCTGGGAAAGAAATAATAAAAAAAAAGAAAAGAAATATGCATAAACCTCTAACAGTGATGTGTGTTGTTTTACAAATATGATATAGTTTGAATTAGTTTAGTTAGAATTTTGCTGTTGAGAGTTATGTAAGTAATATGTTACCTATTTATGCATTAATCTGTTGAACATATTCAATTTTACATTTTAGTTTTACTTTATTTCATTTTGTAGATCTTTCTCTGCTTCCAGGTTATTTTTTGGCTGAATAATTTAGCCAACAGTTTTAATATTTAATCTACTTTCTGCTCAATCCCTGAGATACGTCATACAATCAAAATATAAATCAATATTTAAGAAAGAATGAGAAATGATGAAATGGTTGCTAAATTTTGTAGAAACTGATGTACAACAGTTGACCTATTATTTCAAATGAAACAACAATGAGAAAGTGGAAATTGTCAAAATATATCTGCATATTTATTATAACTAGAATCATAGTTTTGTTCAGGGATAACAAAACTATACATTTTTTTGGGAGAGTTTATTTTTAAAGTCTTTCTTTGAGCAAAAAAAATATATATATATTTCTGTGTCTTGCATGTTACCTTATTTTCATTTACACACACACACACACACACACAATTACATAAAAGATCTCATCGCATCCTCCCGGCACAAACAGCACAAGAGCTGCTTGGCTGCCATGATCTCCAAGCGATCTTAGCGTGCGACCCATGTCGCAGGCATCATGGCCTGATGGACGCAGCTGTCTGGCTGCAGGCGAGACGGAGCAAAGAGGAATAGTGGGAAAACACAAGATAGAAGAGAGAGAGAGAGTGAGAGAGAAAGACCGGGAGAGAGCAATATTTTCACTGTGTGTGTGTCAGTGTGTGTTTAGTGGCTGTATTGATCATCCCATGGCAATTTCTGAGATGTGTCCACTTCATGTGGCACCCTTGGGATAAAACCAGAAAAAAAAAAAGACAAACTATTAAGAGGGGAAAAAAAAGTCACACTTTAGCAAGTTAGGCACAGTATCGTTACTGGAAACAACGAAATAATGACACGTACATGGTGAAATATGTGATTAAAAAAGAAAAGCACTCATTAATGATCTTTGAACTGAGCAACAGAGGAGACAAAAGTGTAGCAAAACCTGGGTGGAAAAGTCCTGCGAACGACATTTAAAGGTACAACTTGTGTAAAAAGTCCTTCATATACTTTGCCAGATTCCCACTTAAACTGTACAAACTTTTACCTGAGAGTAGGCGAGAGGCCGGCCACAGCTTTCAGCCTTAACGAGATCTCAGAAAAAGTCCCTGCATGAAGCATAGAGTACCACAGTGCTCTTCATCCCCAACTTTTTTTCTGAGCACTGCCAGTCAGCTGGCTCTAACGAGGCTTCCACATTTATTCCCCCACTTGGAAGAAAAAAAAAAAGAAAAGAAAAAAAGAACTGATTATGGAATATATTTTATGGCTGTCCAAAAATAAAGCTGGAAGGAAGATCACCAAAAGGTTATTAAAGTAACACGGTTTTAGAAACTGAATTTGAATCACTGTGAGCAAGAGCAGAGAGCCTGACTAATTAACCAGCTAATCAACATCTGCTTCCACTTCATAAGCACCTATACATTTCTATTTCACTTCAAGTGTGTTTTCTCTATATTTCTGCATAACTCTTATATTGTGGCATATAATATTACAACTGCTGTAGTTATTAGATATTACATTAAAACCCACATTTTTGTTTCCAATGTTTGTATATGTAACATGAAATCATCCTGTTCTGCTTGTGGTTGTCATGAAAATCTGACACAAACCAGCTTTAAAACCTTTTAAGTTTTTTTTTTTTTTTTTTAAATAAAAGATTCATTGTTGTACATTGAAAACACAATAGAAAAACATAAAAATTAAAAAAGTAATTAATGAGTTTTTTTTTTTTTTTGGTTTATGAATTTATCTTTTTTAAAATTACCAAAATGCCCGGAAAATATAATAAAATATTGAGTTTGTATCATTGCCCAGCTCATTTGTCTTGTAATCTAAAATTCTCTTCTAAATTATAGCAAAAGTCTGGTGTTGTGCACCGAAGACGGGACTTCGCAGAGCCCCAGCGGGACTCAACAGGGCTGTGGGCGGCACAGAGCGCGTTACGAACAGAGGAAGGAGCCACTCAGACTGGAGAAGAGCCACCACATGTGCGGGCCACAGAGAAAGGCTCAGACACCGCTCACGCTGTCAACATGCTGACATATACATACGCAAACATTTGCACTGAGCCGCAGACACACACCGATGCACGGACACACTGCAGGGCCAAGCCAATTAACACCCTGCCACTGCACAGATCATATTTAGAGCAGCGGAGGAGCAGGAGGGCATATGTGGATAATCATACATGCAAATGAGACGAACAAGAGAGGCATCTAAATTCAGAAGCCGACTTGTGACAATGCGTCAATGCAGAGCCTCCATGTTAAGTTTTACTTTCAGAAAGCCTAGCTTTCTATAAGATTTGTTCAAATGCACGCGTTCTCACTTCAGAACTCAGTTTCAGTGAAAATCACGCTTGGTGGTTTAAAAAAATGAATCCAGCACTCTTATAGGAAACTCAGAGTTCCTCTGTATTAAAGGGACAAATATAAAAGACAGAGGGAGCATCTTGGAGCGTTAGGCATAAATTGCTACTGGTCTTGAAGTTTGGCTTTAAAACCAGAAGATGGCAACATACCTCTGGCTGAGATGCCGACCTGCCTGGCTGCTCATTTATGTTTTTTCATGTTTTCCTGTGTTCACCTGGTGCTTCGTTTATGTTTTTATTCTTTTTTATTTACTTCTTCTCACTTGCCCAGCGATGTCTGAGATCAGATTCCAGAAGAGATTATATGAATTATTCATCCGGTTTACAGAGTTGACCAGCGCGTTGTGTCTAGGTAAAAAGCATCTCTGATCCCCAGAGATTACGTTTCAGCTCATGTGGCTTTGCAGGCTGTAGATACAAAGACACGATAATGGTCCATTGGTATTCTTACAGCTTTCTCGTAGCTGTGAGGAACAGCTGACAACTCTTTGAGAGTTCTTCACCGCTTCTTCTCTTCCCCTTTTCCCTCGCTTCACTGTATGACATTTGTTACATAAGCAAATGGATGGAGACCGCTACGGGGTTCCAACATTAACTCAGAAAAAGCAAAGAAATCAGAGTCAGTCCTGACTAATGCAGAGTGAGAGCCTTTCCAGCGAGAGTGTGTTGAAAGGGAGACACAAGTGAGGGAATGGCAAATGAGTCCCTCAGTTACAGTAGAAGTGTCCCCGCTACATGAACGGAGCTGATCCTCTTTACCCACAACTGTCACTTCAAACAGACTGGGCCAAGATGAGTCTATTTGCCATAGTAAACAATTTAATATTTGATGTACAGTACAGTAAGCTATCCCCTCCTCATGTTTCACCCCCTCTCCTCCATTGGTCTTCTTAAGTGTGTGTGCGCGTGCATGCTTATGAGTGTGTTTGTGTGCCTTGCAGGGTAGGGGCTGGGGGTAGTTCTGGCATAGTCAACAAGGCTAGAAGAGGCAACTGGAGCATCTGAGAGCATGTATAATCTCTCCAAGAGATGACGATGGGAAAAAAATACAGTAGCTGATAAATAAGTACACATTTGCAAGGGGAAATGCAGTTAGTTTTATTCTGTTTGCCAAATTTGTGCCGTCAACAAAAATGCTTTGAACCAAAGAATAAATCTGGGACATTGTTTCCAGAAAGAGGCGGCATAAATGTTTTTTGGAGCCCTAATAATGACGAGAGAGTTGTGCCCAAAGTTCTGTGGTTCATTTCCAATCTCTGGTTTTGTAAACCTTGGAGATGCCAATACACATTGTTCTGCCCATGGCTGCAAATTGGAAAAAAGAGGTCTGTATTTTATTTTGAAGGGGAATTTAGGTCGCAGTGCATTGTGGGTAGCAGCGGCAGTAAAGAGCACATGTATGCATAGAGAAAGCCTGCCTCCCCTTACGAACTTCGCCTCTTGTGTCCTCAACTTTTTCTTACACCTCCGAAAGCAATAGCTGTAAGTTCAATTTGTGTTCTGTTTGGTGTTATATGTTTTATTATAGCTTACTTAGAGATCGTTTTCCGAATGTGTTTCAGTAAATAGCCATGTGTAGTCCACTAATTAGTCGTGTCCGAACAGTTTCTGCATCGGTCGCGTGACTGTTACTTAACAACAGCTAAGGTTGATTTTACGTTTGTACTGTGCATTTGGAGCTCATGTGTATTTTGTTTTCTGTTTCTGTTTGTAGTTTCACTCGGAACTTTCATTGAGCTTTGTGCAGAATTCTCAGCTGTACCGAAGAAAGTAATAAAGGAGCAAGACGCTCAGCTTCCTGGCTCATGAAAATTGAGTTTGTCTTGCTGTTAATCTGCGTTAACATACACAGTGTATCCAACACGTAGTGATAACGGTACACGCATGCTAGCCAATTCCTGTATATCTTCGTGAACTATAATTACCGGTGTTAAAAAGTATTGTTTACAAGCCTTCCTACCAGGATCAGTCATTAATTATTTATGTTAGAAGCAGAGGTGCCTTCACACGGTGTGTAAAAGTAATCAGAAGCTGTAAAAATGTTTTACTATTTAAAAAAAAAAAAGACAAAATGATTTGGACTTGACATTATAACCAGCCTTTGGCAGCTCGTGTTAGCAAACAGCTTGATTAAACATGAAAAGTTCAGTAGTCACCCTCTGTTTGAAAAACTCTGGTTTAAAACAACCAGGCAATACCAGGGAAATGGCTATCCATCTACATTCTTTAGGTTCTTATCCATACAGAATTAGGAGGGCTTAGTGTGGGACAATGGTAGAGGGTACACCTTGGACCGTTGAAAGGCCGCCAACAGCCAACACAGGACATATAACTCTTAGTTTTGGACTCTTGAGAGCTAAACCTGAGTTGATAAAGTGAGAACCTGTCAATGTGCAGGGAGAACATGCAATATCTAAGCAGGAAGTTCCCTGACAAAACCCAGGACTGTTTTTGCTATGAGGTAACAGCGCAAGCAACTGTTCCACTCTGCTGCCCTAAAATGCCAATTCTCCCCAAAGTGTAGCTCTTTATTGTTGCAGCCTGAATACAGGCTCCCTTTATAATAGCTTATCTGGCTTCATTTTCAAACACATCACTGATGGTACTTATACATTTCTGACTTGGAGTATCTTTCCTTCAGGTGTCAACTTCCTCACCAAAGAGTGTTATTATCAGGGCAAACCTTGTATTAACCAATCAAAAGGACAACATTTTCTTGCATTCCCTTCACCAGTCAAGGCAGGCCCAGGTTAATATCTTCTGTTTTCAGTCAGCAGATGATTTTGTCTGTGCATCTCTTATAAGCATTACTGTTCAGCGTGCCAATTTAGATTTATGTTACTAACATTGACGATTGCGTTGGCGGCAAACTATTATGCTGATTCTCTGTATCTTGGGGCTCCATGCCAAGGATGGCCCATGTGGGGAATGTGGCATGACCAGGGGGCAGGAGGCAGTTTGGATGGCTGAATGGCAAGAGCTACAAGCAGAACAATTACAGCAGTCACTTACCATCACTGTGTCTGGTTGAGGCAATGCCACAGCGGGACGCCGCAGGGCAAGAATGAAGCTTTCATCCAGTTGGTATCACAAGATCAAGCTGGTCGTGCCAGAAATGACAAAACAATATGCTTATCCCAGTGAAAGTTGCAGTTTGTCTCTTTTAGTCTTTTCTTTTTTGAATAATGGAAGAGATGTTGTGGACTCACCTGTGACTAAACCCTTAGCGCAATGTTTAAAAATATAATTTCTTTTCATTTGCTTCTTCTCAGCCTCAACATGTGTTGTTTAGCATCTGTCAGAGTTTTCAGAAGGTCCAGCATAGACATGACAAATATTACGTGCTGACAGTGTTGATATTTTGTCAGTTCTCAAAGTAAAATGGAGCATCAAACAGCTAATGAAAGTCTTTGGGTCCAGATGGAGAATTTGATGGGAGTGAAAAGCTTAAAAAAAAAAAAAAAGAAAAGGACTTGATGTGCCAAAATAACCACCGACAGACATGGCCATTCAAAGGCATGTGTTTACACAGGCATTAGCATATCTGCATGTAAACACTTATGTAAATCCACACACACAAATACACAGAGTTGAGGCAGGTGACCGCTTCTGCCCCTCGTCCTCAGGTTCAGCGGTGGCCACTCCTGCAGCCTCACCTCGCCTTGTCACTTTTGATTCTCTTGGCAGGATCCATCATCTGCTTGGCAGTCTGGGTGCCAGTCAGCTGGATCCCGGGGGACCTGCAGGCAATGGGAGCCCGGAGGCAGTGGGCTGAAGCCTCCCCAGCCTCCGCAGCAGCTGTGTGGGAGACAGAGAGAGGTGCGGCACAGATGTGGGAGTCTGGAGTCGACAGAAGGTATGGCTGATTTCGGCGACGGCCATGTTTGTTATTCCACCTTTTCCTGGGAGGAAGAAGCCGGGGCCCTTGATCTGGCTTGAAGCTAAACACTTAGCTTTTGTTCCCCGAGATGAATAAGCGCACGGAGAACGAGGCATTGGGGAAAAGGAGGGAAAAAAATCAGAAGAAAGGACTTGGGGGCCAGAAGAGAAATCCGGTCACCAAGTGCAGAGTGAGTTTGGTCATTCTATACCCCGCTGAAGCTGAGGCCCCGTCACCGAGCAAGAGCCGTTCCTTTTTGCTGAAGTTCCTTTCGCAGTATCTGCACATTAAATTAAGACTAGGGAATATCAGAACATATTGCATCAATAATCCTTGTGAACATTTCTTGTTACATTCAAAGGTTTAAAACTGCTACTATAATTAGAGTTTATATACCAGATATTAAGGCAAGCGGTTTGACTCTGATGACCAACATCCATGTTTGAAACTCTTGTTTTTAGACTACGGAGGAAGTA
This sequence comes from Phalloptychus januarius, assembly GCA_902982915.1. NCBI lineage: Eukaryota > Metazoa > Chordata > Actinopteri > Cyprinodontiformes > Poeciliidae > Phalloptychus > Phalloptychus januarius. Next base: position 3,555,781 of record CADWAE010000230.1, read on the forward strand.
ATTCTTCTGCAGACCTGACAGAAATGATTCAAAAAGATTTGTTGTCTAGTTTGCTAACATTTTGGTACAAAAATATCAAAGATGTCATAATATTGTAAAAATGTTTGACAGCGTCTCAGGTATCAAGAAGAAAAATAAAAACAGACAAAGTAAGAATAATTTGTAAACATGGTTTTAATACCGGCGGTGGTTAACCATTAGCCGCTAATGCTAAAGCTAGTATCGGATTTGCTAACCTGAAGCCCTTTTTCAAATTGCTGTTTTTTTTGTTTCAACTACATTTCTACCATCAAGGAATTAGCATTTCAAAAGCATGAAGACAATGTAACACATATTCAAATTCCAAATAGAGATCTAAAACACAGTTAGTGGTTTAGAAAAGCTTCACTATATTTTTTTTTACAATAAAACAATAAAGATTATTAGTTTTCTTGAATTACTGCTAAAATATCATCTTGTCTCGTGAGTTGGACACTGTTAGTTGGAAGGGATAAAGCCCTCTATAAACAAACATGGCTCCACCAACTCTCAATGGAGCCATGTGATGAATAGTACCAGTCAAAATCACCGCTGATGCTCATAACCCAATTTTCACAGGGAATTTTGCACAACTTCATTTTGTAGTAACACTATCCACCTTGTAAAAATGAACACCCTCTTCTGACAGCACAAGTGAGAAATGGGATAGTTTTCCCACTGAGTTCCCAGATGTAGGATTGCCATTGTATTCACACACCCAGTGTTAGCCCAAGAAGGCACCCTTTAAAAAGGCTCAGTCTACGCTTTGCAGAAAAAACAAACTTGTGATATGTAAGAGGTGGCAGTGTGAAACCCTCAGTACAAAGTGCTTGTTTACTCTAGAGCAACCCCAAAAGGAACATTTGATTTGAAATCTGACATCCTCTTCTCGTATGGCATTTTAAAACCGTCGTCCCACTAAATATTTGGGTTCCCATGATATGCCTGATGCTAAGTAAGGCCGTGCGTGTGCTGGGGTGTGCGTGAAGGGGTGTGTGTGTGCGTGTGTGTGTGCAGTACGGCGGAGCAGAGTACATCTGCAGTGGTAAGGAAACAGTCTGTTAGCATACAGCTTTGACAACTCCATCAGGCCAGTCTCAAGGTAGCTGTCAATCACAACAAATCATCTCATCCCCGAGCGCTGCGAGGACCTCTCTCCACTACTACACACATGACAGGCCCCTACAGCTCTATTTACCCATGCACACCCTCCCAGCGCCAATGATTTTGTAATTAGAAAACAGCAAAAGAGGAAAGGGAGAAGGGGGCTGCTTGTAAAGTAAGTCGGTAATAAGTTTTGGATACAAAGCAAGTGAATGGCATCCTTTCACTCGCTACATTGGCATTTGAAGAAGGGGTTGGCACTTGCATAGAAAAAGCAAAGGCATTCTCATTCACTCTCCCATTTAGGGAACAATGTAGGGGTGTGTGTGTGCGTGTGTATGTGTTAAGGTGGGGGTGGAGTGTAAGAGTGTCACACGCAGACTCGATTTGCAAGACTCATTTTCAGCTAAGTATAATTAGATTAATGTGGCGATGGCATAGCTCAAAGCCAGGCCCTCTCCGCTTCCATCCCAGAGCATATGAATTAGCTACTAAACATCTTTATTCCAGGCAGATAAAGCGCTGGTGTGAGTGCTTAGCATATCCTTTATGATGGGGAAAGATGTTAATTGTGTCCCATTACTTCTAAACTGTTTGCTTGTTGAATTAATCACTGTGCTAATTGATGCAGAAATAAAATTGTTGCCACAGGCGCAGAGGGGAGACAACCAAAGTCAGGGATAGTGGATGAAAGATTATCGTTGCAAACATATGGAGATGGTTCCGCTTTGAAAGTTTGCTCCATCTACCCACAAGCACCGCGTGGGCCTGAGTGTTACACTGTGAGCCTCATCAAAGGTGAGGTTTGTTCTGAATGAAATGAAACACGTTCAGTGGCTTGTACACATATTCAGTAAAGGGGAATCTTTGCAACAATCTGGACAGCTCTGGCAAATTTGCATTTTAAAACACAGATCTCATTTGTGCAGCGAATACATTGTGATTCAGAAAGCAATGCATCCTGTAATTTTCAATGCACTCTCTGCCCCTGTCTTTTTGCATGGATACATTTAGTACGTATAATTGTTGTGCTCGGTTTTCTTCTGAATGCATCAGAGTGCCATTCTGCTTTTAAATTGAGCATGTGCAGGTCATCTTTAGGAAGCTCAAAGTAAACTTGTTCATTTTATTTCTAATGGTTTCATCAAGATTTTAAATTAGTCACTTTGTTTTTCAATATTGAGCATGAGTTGTTTTATAGTCAGATGTATGTTAAGATTTTACAAGTAACCCCTGCAAAGCATACTTCTTCAAGCATTTCCAAATGAAATGTTAACAATGATCTGATTCGGAGTTTTATAAAAGTAACATTTTTGGTACCTTTGAACTTAAATGTGATGTTTGAGACTTTTTAAATGAGGCTAACATGTATTGTTAAATCCCTCCTTTTCTCTGTTTTAACTTTTTCCACCACAAATTTAAGAGCAAGATGCAAGTAAGTAATGATCCCAAATGAGAAATCGTCTGTTTTTCTGCCCCAGGCTAAAGCAAACAGTGAAGCTATGACATTTTTCTTCATGTCATTTGATAAAAGACTTTATATCTCTGTCAAAGTTTTATATATTTGCCTTGCATTTAATTTGTATACAAATGAAGGTCGTTTTAAAATAATAACATGCCACCATTACTTTTCCACAAATATGAATTGATGAAAGTTCACCTGGAAAACACATGAATGGCCAGAACTGATGGCAGCCCAATTTACTTTCTGATTAAATGATCTGGTTAATCATTTTTGTATCTATTCAGGGAGCATATAGATTGTGTATGAATCATTGGACTTTTATTTCGAGATGGTTGGGTGATTTTCATACAAAAATCAATCAATAAATAATAATAACAAAAAAAGTAACAGTTTCAATGCTTATGCTGCTCATCCTAATACACACACTATACAAAACTAAGTGATCAAAGAAATAAAAACATCGTGACAGGACTTTTTTTTTCTCACACTCAAATGTTTTACATCAAACCTAATCTTGAGTAAATATAAAACTCAGTTTTCAAATTAAGATTTCTTTCATTTAGAGAAGAAGAATCATCAAAACCAACCTGATCAAATCTCAGTGTTCTTCCAAGGGCGAAAAACAAAAAGTTTAGGGGGTAAAATAATGCAATTGTCAGTTTGTTTTACTCTAGATGACCTTCATGTTTTACCTGTAAAGTAGCTAAAATAAGCTTGTGCTTGTTATGTGCAACATTCACGTTGATCAAACTGGTCATGCACTCAATATAGTCCGCCTAAGAAATTATATTTCTATATACACAGCTGTAAAAAACAGTATTTCAGCTGTTTTTAGTGTGACGCACTGGTCACTCTAACGCCGTTTTTGGGTTAAGCCAGCACATTGAAATAGGCTAGCACTAGACAGCAAAGCTAATCACAAAGCAGATTGTTTTTAACCCTACAAGGTAAAAGTGTAGAAAGTTTAGAGCTCTTAGAAACGGTTCGGTCTGACAGTTCAGGTGTCTGGATTTCTGACACAAAGACCAATAAATTTGTGCCTGCCTAAAGGCAAAAACAAATACGCTGCTTTTCCCATTTTCTTCACAGAATCGCGCTCAAGGTTCCTTTAAGATAACATTTTAAATTCAACACATTTCTGCATGACATTAAGGCAAGTAAAAGGATTTGCAGGTGCCAACCACAAACACAGAGGACTTAATGTGTTGGTGTATGCCTCGCTGCCTCTCTAACCGCCAGTGTGAACACAGGGCAAACACAGGCGGCCATTTAAAGAGCCGCAGGCCCGTAAGGAGCAGGTGATGAATGAAGAGATTCAGAGAGGACTTCAGAGGTCTTCGCTGGTCGACCAGCCGCTGCCTTAAAACCTGCTGTGTTTTTGTATGCAGATTCCCCTTGTCAGAATTCATTTATTCAAAAGGGGCTATCTGAGAGTGCGCGTTATGAGACAAAAATAGTCGCATTCACGTTCGTCTCGAAAAAACATTTGGAATGCTAATGCCACGAGAACATGCCGTCTATGTGGCCGTGTTTGTGTAAGAATCTGATCCAGCGCACCTCGACTCTCTGGCCTGGAGGCACAGTTCACACAGACAGGAGAGCACTGATACCACTGGCAGAGTTCAATACTCTAAATTTGAGCTGGAAACACTTTTTCTTGTTGCAAGAAACATTTATCTTTGGCACTCTCTCGCTCTATGTAGCCGCTAGATTCAATAGCAAAAGCAAGAGGGAGGAAAAAAAAATCTATATTTTTTAAAAGGTCTTTAGATCATTCTGGTCATAGAATTGCACCTTTGTTTATCAAAATAGATGTCCAGGGTGATGATTGCGAAATTGCTCACCCTAACTAAGAAACGATAAATGTCCAGTGTTTCACAATAGATTGAACCATGGCGTCACAATTTCGGTCTATGTTTTTCATGGATCTCTGGGCCCGTCTCCCTCTTTCTCTCCCCCTCAGCACTCTTAGGCTCTGCACAGGTGGTAGAAGCTTTCCCGGTAGTGGCTTTCTCGCTCCTTTTTGTTCCCCTCCAATTGCTCTGATCGGGAGCTGTTGATGGTGATGACAGTGCTGGCTGTCCATTGATTTGCTGTGCCCCCCCGGTTGCGAGTTCACAGCAGATGACACTCTTCCTTGGGCTTTAATTAGAGCTGCCCCCATCTTCTCTTCTTTCTGCCCTGGATGTGGTTCGGCAGATGAACACAAAAAGCTCCCACAAACAAAACTCCCTGCTAGGAAATAGCCAGCACTGGCCCTGCTGTGGCTAGTATTTAGTGCCTTGTCTGCAAACCTGTATGAGCAAGATAGTGGATATTTTCTGTGGGTAGATGAATGCCCTTTTAATCCAGATTACTATTTTTTGCATGCATGTGAACTAAAGTGCACAATTAGAAATAGACAGCTCTGTACCTTTTTATTAAACAGATCCCCAGGTGTACTTTTTGAAAAAAATAAACTAAAATAAGAAGAGCTGCAATCTAACTGGAAGGATGGTACATTTTGTTGATCCTTCTATCGCCCATGTGGCTTTGTCCTACCCCCTGCTCTGCCATAAGATACAGAAGCCCCAACTTACCATCTGTCCTGGACCCGAGCCACTCCAAACCTGAGCGGGAGAGCAGCGGAGGAGAGAGTGGACAGACAATCCGTGGTCTGGTCAGGGGCTATTATCTCAGTGGTCACGGGTCCTTGCACATATTTCATGGTTGCTCCCAGGGTGTCTTCTCACAGCTATTAGCACACTGTATTCATTTTGGGCACTTGTGGGTCACTTGTGGGCTGCATAACGCTCTTTCATAGCTGAAAGACAAATGAAATACGAAGCACGAGAGATGAGAGCTGAAGGGTCACCATGATAAACAGGCCATTCTGCTGAATTTGGCTCACAGATTATATACTGGCTGTCTCCTTGCTTCTTTTTCTCATGCACTCGCTGATGGGATGGTTCCTTAACAACTAAAGTAAAGACACAAGATAAATATTAGGTTGTTTTTTTTTTTTCAAACCACTGAATTTGTTTCCTTAGTAAAAAAAAAAACAAAAAAAAGAGGGGGACAATCTTTTAGAAAAGACTTTTATATTGTTGGTTTTTATTTTACCTTCATTTTAATACAGTAAATATTTTCACCCCTATTTTATCACATTACAAACACAAACTTCTATGTAGTTACTTTAGATTAATACTATGAAAGTGATACATGTTTTTTTTTACAAGTCTGAAAGGTGAGGTGAAAAACTGTACTTAACCCCATCTTCTTTGTTACCCTAAAACAAGTCAGTTAGTTCCCATTAGTTTGAAAACAGAGTCCAAATCTCTGTATTTCTATCAGTGTAAATATTGCTGTTCCATCTTCAGCAATAGCTCAAAGACAAAGCAGACAGGTCCATTATAAAACGGGGAAGAAGTGGAGTTAGTCTTATAAAACAGTATGTATGCTGTTATATAATGGTAGGCTTGTATGTTGGCTCAACTACAAACCTATCAAAAAATGTCGATCTATGCTCACAGAGTGGTAATCAGAGAAACAACCAAGACTTGTATGGTAACTCTGGAGGAGCTGCCGAGTTCAGGTAGAAGAGTCTGTTCATACAATTTAATATGTGGAAGAGTGACAAGTTTAATTTATTACAAAATTATTTTTTTGTTTGTTTGTTTAAATGATTTGTTAGTTGCAAATGGAAGAAGGTACTCTCAATGGATGCCCAAAACTAAATCCAGTTGAGAAATTATGTCAAAACTTGAACCCAATGTCGCTGAGCTTGAGGTGTTTTGCTGAAATGAATTGGCAACAGCTCCATCCTCCTCATGATAGAGAAGAAGATGGATAGAGACGTTCAGCTGAAGTCGCAGTAAATGTTGGTCATAGTTGGGACAAAGGAATGTTAATCAGAGGTATCCTGCTAGTCACACTTCTCTGTTCTTGTAAAAAATAAAGTGCATTTTTTCTTATGGGGTCATAGATTATGTATCATGTTTTGAGTCAACTAGTTGTAATTAGTTCACTTAAATTCCCAATTGAGAATGTTTTTAGTGTACTACAGCTCCTCAAAAATGTGCTAAATAATAATATTTATAACTATAAACCAGGAATGCAATCCTAAAGTTAATTTATCAATTCATTCAAAACAGAAGCCTCTGTTGGAAAATAAAACCCATTTAAACATCCTGATTATCTCACCTCCTTAAATGTGTTCCAGAGATTAATACACACTTGCATAGATGCCCACAAAAAGAATAAAAAAACATGTGTCCACATGTTCAGATTCCAAAACACACATGCTCGAATGCATGCTTGCAGACAGGCACATAATCAATGCGGTCTTATAGCAGAGCTGACCAGTGGGGGGGCATGACCTACCAGGTGACCCGTGCATGTCTCCACTAGTGCCAGTGCTTGCCTGCGACTGTGTGCGTGTCTATTAGTGTAAAAGTCAGCTGTTCATCCAAGCGAGCACTGTATATTTCGGTTTAAAGCTCATAGGTGCGCTGCCAGACACCGCATAGTAAAGCAGCATCACGGTGTTAATGTGGTGTTCAGCTTTCATAACCCTTTTTGTCTCTTGAGTCGTCCTGCCGACTCTCTGCAATCCTGCATCAAACCTTCACTCTGGAGTCAAAGTTTAGGGTTTGAGACATCCTGATGGCATTAGTAGAGAACAAAGTGGAAGTCCAGTCATAAAGCCAATCAGGGGAGTCTCATAAATCTTCCACTTTGTAGGGTTACTGGGAGGTCTGGGAAGTGGAGATTTCCCAGCCATTATTTTCAGGAAACCTCAGACAACCTCCCCCTGAACCCAGGTCGTGGAGGGCTGTGACCTTGGGACGATCGTCATTGTTGTTTCAGTAACTATGGCAATCAGGCTCCGCAGTGCTGGGAGGCTCCCACTCCATTTTGTACAGATGCGAATAGTACAGAGTATATCATACAATTCACATTTAAGTTAAACATCCATTGTCAAGGTGAAGCTCTGTTGAAATGCAGTCAATATCGTTTGATCCATACAGGATTTATCAGAGTTTGCATTCACATGTATCTTATAATGATTTCAGTATTTTCTAAGTTCAAAAGAAATCATTCTAGTCATTCATTTGTGAACAGGATTTTAACTACTTTATTCTACCTCATCAAATTATATAGTGTCAGTAAATATTTTAATGTATAAACAATACATTTGTTGAATTCGGTTTGACTTGTTACCCGATTTTGACAACAGACAGTTAATTTTGGTTTGGCTCTTAGCAGACTTTACATTTTGACTTTATTTAAATTAATTATGTTTAGTTTCACTGCACATTAACTCAATTTTCAAAATATTTTATTCATTATGCTTATTTACTATGCTTTGTTGTTGTGATTAATGACTTTTGATCCCAGTAAGTAGATTTTGGTTAATTTTATTTATTAATTTACCTACATTTGTTGCAAGGTGTTGGTACTTTTGCCCCTTCAGCATTTTTGTATTTTTCATAAAAGAGTATCTACTACAGCACATCGTTATGATGCATTGGTTAAACTGCATCAATTTGTAGCTAAATATACAAAATGGAAGCAAGAAGGAAAAAAGTGAGATGTTAAGAACAATAATAATAGTAATATACAATGTTTGTGTTGCAAATTTAATTCTCATGAAGTCACAGTTCCTGGTACCTCAACAGGTTTAAGATATATTTCCAGAGGGAAACCAACCATCTCCGTCTCAGTGAACAGCATAGCTCTCTAGTAGGACAGGGATAAGCCCTCTGATAGAACATTGAAAGGTTTTCTGAGTCTCCTGAGGCAGGTTGCTAACCTGAGATGATTAGCAGGTTTCCAAAAAGTTGGTCTTCAGGGCCAGATGGGTTTTCTCACTGTGACGGTCTCTAACAACTAACCCTGCAGAAAAATAAATGGCAGGAAGTAAAGAACAACCATGTTATGTGAAAGTCTTCATTCTTACATTTTGAATATCAGTCCATTTTGCTAATATATCACTTTCAACGGAAAAAATCCAAAGCACAGGTGCACCTTTCACCTCTAATGCCTTAAAAAGTTTCCCCCAATCTATCAAAGCCTCTTTTTATGACTTCTGTTCCACTTCTAGTTCCTGTAACAGCCATGTAGGCCATGCCAAATGTGCCCAGAAATAAGCTGGGCCTCCCCACTGTCTCTGAGATTGCCCACCCAGGAGTCTGGCACACGCCACAGTGAGCAGGAGGCCCTCTGGATTACAGTAATACACAGGATCTCATAATGGAAAGCTGCCGTGCACATTTCCCTCTCTCCGCCCCCATTGTCCACACTACCAACTGCACAATCAGGATATGAGTGTATGTTTGCACTCGTTAGCGTCTCTGGATTTGTCGGTGCCCCACTTCACCTTTTGAATTGATCCTTACTGCTTCTTGGCTTCAGTGTGGGCGAATGTATTTGAAAACCTGATTTTTAAGGCAAAGAAAAACTGGGATTACATCATCCAACACAACATAAAAGTAGCTTTAAAATGTGCTTGAATGCTTAAAAAATGACCATCCTGATTTATAGAGGGAGGTTTCATAAGGAAACAATGACAAGAACAAACTTAACCCGAGATGCTACATAAACAGGACCTACCGCATGTTAGACAAACATTGCCACTTTCCCCCGTCACTCTGTAATTGCTAAATAATTAATGGGCCGGCTGACCTGCAGACAGGCGAGAGAAGAGGACATCCAGACAAATATGAAACCCGTAAGAGGAAAGGGATGTTAAGAGGAAAATAGTAAGACAAGTAGAAAGCTGAGGACTTTTTTGTCAGGCTTTCTGGGGTGACTAACAAAGGCGCAGGTGGGCCAAAGAGAGCAGAGCGGTGTTCTACCTCGAGTTTAGGCCACCAGGTTACCACAGACTGTACATAATTACACCACAGAGGTCATTTACTCCTCTAAGTGGCTTGCTTACCAGCCCCTTCGGTGCGTGCACGCTAATCAGGCCGGTGCTTTAAACAATGGGCCATGTGTGCATCTGGGTGTTGTAAGAGGAGCGGAGGTAACAAGAAGACCACCACAGATCAACGTGGATGAGATATTTCAAAAGGGCACAAAAAAAAGCTCTGAAAAGGTGGGAGGGGGGGGAGGGGGGAGCAAAGAGAGGCCAGAGGTAGACAGACGGACGGGGCAGGGTCCGCTTAAGTTGCAGGGAGGCACGTCTTCAAGCCTATATTTATCCAGGAGGTTCAAGGGGGAAAAGGCGGATACAGTGACACTTAGCACGGTTGTAGAGCAGATGCGTTCTCAAACAGAAATAAGAGGATTGGCAAACTATAATAAACCACAAGTCTAGCACGCACTCTCCGTCTTGATTAACTTTTCATGAGCAAATAGAGAGCAGCAACAGAAACTGCTACTGGTTTAATTTTCAGTGCCTTGCAAAAGTTAACATACCCTTTCATATTTTGACACATTACGACCACAAACGTCACTATTGTTTTAAATTGGAATTATATGTGATTGACTAACTCAAAGTGTGACTTAACAGGAAAATTATACATGGTTATCAAATATATATATTTATACCACAGAGGTCATTTACTCCTCTAAGTGACGTAAACTGTGAAACGTGGATACGCATTTGTATCCAGCCACCTTTACTCTGATATCCTTAAATAAAACCCAGTGCGACCAGTTGTCTTTGAGGTCACCAAATCAGTAAACGGAGTCAGCATGCATGTAGGTTATCTACATTTACATCACTTCACTTTTGTCACATTTTATAAAAAACACACAAACAAACAAACAAACAAAAAAAAACTGCATGTAATTATTTGAAATTTAACTTTGTTGCAGCACCTCGGGCGCCAGTAATCGCTTCAAGTCATCTCGAGTATGTCTCTAAAAGCTGGGCAGTCCTGGTTTTTAACATTCTTTTATGCTAGTGCTACAAGTACAAAGGCCTTTTTCAACATTCCAGAAAGATTCAATTGGATTTAAGTACAGGCTCTAGATGGGCCAATCAAAGAGTCTGACTGGCTAATCCTGGAGTCACTGACATTACTGCATTATGTTTGTTGTGTGATTCAAGTTACTGTCATGTTGGAAGATGAATCGTCTTAGTCAGAGGTGAAGAAAACTCTGGAGGAGGAATTTTTGAAGAGTCTCTCTTCATTTTTGGGTCTGACAATGTGTCAGACACATCTCTACAAAATTCAAGAGCGGTGCCACAAACCATAAGGTTAGAAGAGTTGTGCATTTCTTACGTTTGATATATGTATTGCTAACAAGCCAATCGGTTGGCCTGCCAACAGTAGCAGTGGAAGTACAGAGAGCCATTAAAGGCCTGGCCCCAGCAACAAAAACAAAACGTATCCACCTGAGACCACAGAGGGACAGGATGCAGGCTACTTATAGCAACCCAAAACCAAACCACATGAATAGCAGGAAAAACGGCTTAGTACGAGAACTGCGCCGGGCCGTTTGAAGTGCGCCACCTCTAAACTATTCTGAAAAGCTACCCCTGCATCTTTGAAGACGGGTCTTCCTCCACGCTCTCGTGTCCTGTTGTGGATGAATTGTTTCCTCTTTCACTTTGTCTTTATTTTCCTGCAGAAACTGACACTGTTTTATTGTTCTCCTGAGCCCGAACCCTCTCCTCTTTGGAGGCTGAGGGAGAGGAGCTCTCACCGCTCTCTTCCCTGGTAAGAGATGGACAGTAAGATACCGACAGGTAACGCAGGGGTGGCCATCCTCAAGAATCAGCAGAAGGATAACCCCCCGCTTATCCTTACTGTTTCCTCAGCCCATAAGGTTGTGACCTTGCACTGCCCTTTGCCTAAGAATGGATTGCTAGTGTAATTTATCACTCAAAGCTGTGGGATGTCATTACACAAACATGACACCAGAATGGGGGAGCAAGAGTGACATATCTTGTTGCTTTTGGTGTGATTTTAATGGCTGACCTTGCAGATGCAACAGATTTATGGCATTTCCAGGGAGGAAAAATAGGCATTTTCCCTCTTCAGTGAAAAAAAACAACAATGCACATAATAAAAAAGGTAGCATGTGAACATCAGTGTATCAATATAGAGATGATTTTTGGTCCTGATTCAACATGTCGCACATAAAGCCTTACAAATAGAGAAATTAAACTAAATATCAATGTTTCAGCTGTTACAGCTCAACGTATCACATCACACACCTCCTGTGGGTTGAATGTAGTTCTTGTCGCATGTCTTACAAGAATATGTATATGTATAAAATATTTTCAGCTTCTAGCACTGTAACCGAGTATTATCCGTGCTGTCTGCGATAAAGCTACAGTATATGCGCTTCTTTTGTCTCCTGTGGAGAACAGGAGCTGACTTTAACACTCAATATCATGGAATCTAGCTGCACTTGCAGATTGTTTGGTTTTCAAAGTTCATGTCAAAATGTACCATCACTTTCTGCCTGATCATTCTAGAAACTATGAAGGTTTTTTTTTTTAAAATACCTTTAGCATAGGTTGATTTTGGAGAACTCTTGTAGAAAGTCATTAAAAATCAGTGCAACATGTCAAGAAATGCATCAAAAAAATATCTACAGCAGTGCATGTGAATGTTTTGTTATGTGCCATCATTCGCTTTTTCACCTTTTAATTTTATTGTGTCAAATATCAACATTTAATTGAATGCCTATAGGTACAAAAACGGTTAGATATTGCGTAAAGGTTGTTCCATCTCACCATGGTGTTGCTTACATTAGACGTAGATGCTTATTGGCCAGTTTCATTTCTTTCTTTTAACCCTTTGAAGCCTGTCAAATCACTTCCCCTCATTTTAATTACCATCTACTAATTTATTTATTGTTATTGCAGTTTAATCACATAGTTTATTTCATAAAATTCAGCTTCAAACATACTATAGAATTAAGCCAACATTCTACATATTAATATGTTTGTTTTATGTTGGATATTTTGGTTTTCTTTTGTTTGCCTTTTATCATATGAGTTTTGAAAGTAAAGCTGTGTGGACATAACACTGTTTCAAATCACATCCACATTTTGATGCTGGGTCTTTTTCTGCCTCTGAGCATCTGGGTGTTTGCTAAAACCTCGACATGAAACCCTCTCGGCAGATAAATTTAGTCTTTGTGTTTGTGGGACAGCAAATAAACGGGGCCAAATTGGAGAGCTTTAACTAATGGAGTATTTCTTGTTGTAATGACAAGATAGGAGAATAATGGAGTGTTAGTTTGCTTCATAATAACGCTCGATATCCAGGGAAGTGCAGATAGGCACATTAGAAGTCAAAGACTGTTCCAGAATAATAGGAAGGCTCAGAGATAATGTACTCTCACGGGGGGGCCGCGACATTAGCAACAGCGCAGCAGGGCTCGGCTTGCACATGTGCCAATGACGCATTAAATCCTTCAATGACAAAAGAAACATGAAAGGTATATCTGTAGGCACACAGATTCACGGCTATTATTCATCAGACATCATACTGTACATATTTCTGTAACAAAGAGATCGCTAATGTTGGCTGCTAATGGCACAGCGCGTGTGAGAACAAGAAAGAGGCATTGTTTTTGTAAAATCATATGTGAACATTCACAATTTGGAAGGAGTCCTGCAGATTTTACTAATTAATAATAGGGTATTTGTCTTAGAGGAGAAAAAAAAATCCAAACAATAGCAGCGACTGTGCTCTATTTAAAATGCATATTTGTTAAATGCAGTTCCAATTACAGGAATCAAAAATCTGTAATGAGATTGCTCTGGGTTCAGAGAATGATGAGACACACAAATGGGACAAAAAAAAAAAAACGAAAGTACAGACGACATTAACTTCTGCTCAAATGAGCACAGTAGGAGGACACACAAGGTATTTAGCACCACTTTTTCTGTCTTCTCATGGTGTTTGTCAACTCGCGGCATTTTGGTCCATCTTCCCTGATGGCAGATATGGTGGGTGAGTGTAATAGTGCCAGCCCCCAACACCCCCCAACCCTTTTCCTTCATTAGATATTAATTTATTCATTACATGTTAACTCGGTGAGACCTTGGAAGGAGACACCAGGTGACTCTTCTTCATTTGGTCCCCACTGCTCTCCTCTGGGCCCAGGACAAACCACAGTAATGCCACACAGTTGGGGAAGCACTGAGCAAATTATTCAGCTCCATGGAGAGGGACTCTTTGTGGTAAACACGCGGTGGGACATTTGTGCTGTCATAATTAAATCTATGAATCCGTAAGACCGGGGTGCCTTTATTTTGGGTAAACAGACAAACATGTGATGTGGGAAACATAAATGAGTAGAAAACTATTATTATTTTTATTTTTTACAGTTGTAAATAATATTAAAAATTACCTTTTTTATGCATTCTGGGTTTGGATTTATTGTCTTAATAATGGGTGCTGGAAGACACTACTAAAAACAGCACAATATTATCATTATAACGAGTGTCCATTGGTAATACGAGAGTCATATCTAAAGATATGCGCGATAAGACTGACACTTTATTGGGGGGGCTATCAAATCCAGGCCTCGGCACCTATAAGTTTTAGATGTGTCCCTGGTCTAGCCCACCAGAATCAAATGGCTGAATTACTTCCTCAGCATGCAGTCAAGTTCTGCAGAGTCCTGCTAATGACCTCATTATTTGACTCAGGTGTGTTTAAGCAGAGACGCATCTAAAAGTTGTAGAGTACCGGCTCTTGAGGCCTGGATCTGAGGAACCCGGAGCTGTTGTAAGAATTAGCTCCTGATTTGAAGTGAAAAAGAAGGGCAAAAAGATTTACCCTGTTGTGTTGAATAAGAAAGACAGTCGATCACGAAAACACAGCAAAAGTCCTCTAAGTTTGGGTACTCAAAAAAACAAAAGAAGTGAAACACAACTGGCTCATAAGAACGTTGAAGTTTAGATATGCCTCATGGCTCTTAAAGGCACTAAGAGTATTCCACAGTTTTCAATGAGTTTGGATGGGATTTGATTAGTCAAACAAGCAAAATATCTCAGTTGTTGTGGTGCATAAGTTAGATCTAAAGGTAGGTTACTCTTAACAGAATGTTGTTTTATTAAACTTTTTGAAGTCTCACACAGATGCGCACATTAGCTCCTCAGTTGTTTGTTCAACGCATGAAACTGAGAACAAGCAATAAAGGAGGATTGCAGTGGAGAGGATATGTGGTGCTTATTATACGAGCAAAATGTATGACAAATTCTGAGTTTGCCACACTGTCTTAAAGCAAATGCTTTGGCGGTAATGGTAACGCAGCGACTGAGTGGCATGTGGCTTAAAACAACAAAGTGACTAATCTCAGATAAAAAAAACACACAAGAATCTGGGTAGAAAAAAAATTGTGAAGCAAAGTTTTATTTTAGAGAGAAAATGTCTTAATGAATACCCAATCTTCAAATGCTTGGCATCACCACTTAAATGCACTTTATTGGGTCAGTGATAATTTCCTGGATAACATTAATTGTTTCACCAGCTGAACATGCAGACATAACACACATATGTGCACACTCAAGACATTTAAAATGTCGTACAAGCGGGTTTTTATTTCAATAATGTGGCCTGCTCACTTGATGCCAGAAACAGTCTTAATTTCATGAAGTCAATTATGATTCTGTCTTGAAATATTGTTTTTGGTGAGCAAGAATGCATCCAAAATGTAAGCAACCAGCTTCTCCATATGCCAAGACGGAACACCTGACGGAAGACAAAAATAAATGCATACATACAAAAATCATCCTGTCTTTGGAAAGACAGGATGCAGAAGCACCAGTTACCTTCAAATCCCATCTTTGTTTGTTTCTTCTTTTAAACATTTGATTAAACATTACATGTGCTTTGCTAACTCAGTAAAACAGAAGGTTCAGAATGAGACTGTCTGATTGGTAGTTTGGCAGCCAGACTTTTATGGGAACCAAGAGAGGTGAATCGTTGATAATAGCAGGACTTTCTATTTCTGCTAGACTGTTCAAACCTTAAAGGTCATACTGAATATGAACTCTAAGATGGCTTGAGATAAAAAAAAAATACATCTATATATATATATAGATAGATAGATAGATTTTTATATATATAAAAAGATAAAAAGAGAGACACATATGTATGTGAAAATATAAAAATGGAGACACACCAGTGCTTTTATCTCACTAGGACCAAAAAGAAATGAAGACAGACTATTAAAAACACAGTTTATGTTTTATGTTCTGTTATTTTCACAAACTGGGTTCATAGGTTTTGCAAAACTATGTCGGAATTTTCCTCTGATTCTCGTTAACCCAATATCATGAATCGCCTGGTTTCGTCAAACAGGATTGTTGCACCCTTCTTTTAAAAGATTAGAATGTATGAAGCGAATGTATATATATATTTTTTCCACATCAGAAAAACCTGAGGCGTAAGATCAACATACACAGTTCAAGGCAAGGGTGGGCCTGTAGGACTTTATAACTTCCTTATATGAGTGAAAGAGCTCTCAATCTTCAGCCAGGCTTTGAAAGATCAGAGAGAAAGTCGCCAGCAAGCATCAATGCCAGGCTTTCCTCCATGGCCCATCAATGGGAGCAAATCCTCAGTGAACAGAGTGCCCGGCTAATCCACAGCTAAATGACACCTCCGAACGCTAATGCCTAGACTGACCACAGAAGCAATCCGCACCGACTCCTTCACACATGTCCCCGCTGATGCTTTTCAGTCAGGGCAAACTTGAAAGAGCTGGGGCCGTCTCTGTCTCTTTTTCTGAGTGCCACCTGCTTTGCATCCCCGCACCGCGAGCTGCTATAGAGAGACATCTCCGGCAGACGAGAAAGACCCATTGTGTTTGGACGCCTTTGAGGGCATTGTTCTGTTTCACTAAGGCTGGGCCGACATCTGCACCATTCACACCGAAGGAAGTTGTAATCACTGCTCACACTCTTCGCTGTGCAGCTCCAACTTCATAGCAAGAAATCCTCTGGTAAACAACAGGCTGAAGAGAGGGGGAGTTCTTGAATAGGGCTTAAAAGGGGTTCATGTTATTCTGGAGAGGAATTAGACTAAACAGAAACTCTTATATGCCCCCATACAGGCCTCTAGATCTCGAAGCTTCCTGTATAGGCCCAGATTGTCTGTGTACCCTCTGCAATCATAAAACATTTTAGATTATCTCTCCACCAGAAAAAAGTGAAATATTCCAGAGTAACTTCCCAGAAAAAAAAAAACTTTGGCTATCCATTTCAAAATGTGCCCTCACTATGCTTTCATCAGTTTAAAGCAAAGAAGAAACACCAGTCGTGTTTCCATGGTCAACATGCAAAGGGTTTTGAAGTAGTTTTCATTTACATATAATTACACTTTAATAGAAGTCTGACTGGTTTGGGGTAAGAGACCGGCCGTGCTTTCTGCAGAGGAGACCCCCTATGATAAAGGATGACAAGCTGCAGCGCTAGCTCCATCTCAGGCTAATTAAACGAATCAATTAAGAGACTATTGTCGTAACTGTGTAACTGATGTTCTGTAGTGGCAAAAAAAAAGAAAAAAAGTCCCTTGGGGAGGCCTTCCAAACATATTAAAAGCAGCTATCCACTACATCTCTATCTGATACCGACGTAGGCACTTATTTGCGCCTTGCTGTCATGTCATCGGAGGCGGGCACATTATGGAAATTGAAATGGAAGGGTAGAGGGGAGCAGGGCTGAACTCAGTGTGAAGCGACGGGGTTCGCTTCCCATCACCCTCCAAGGAGAATTTGCCTCAGCAAACTCCAAAGTCCCTCAAAGTTCCCTAATAGCAGAGCCAGAGCCAGCACACCCAGCTGTGTGCATCCAGTCACTAGGTAAGGGTCGTGTAATTAGCATACTCCTCCCTGCCAGGCAAGTCGCGTTGATGCAGATAAATTATCATATTAGATTTACCCTCCTCAGTTCAACTGATTGGTTCCCAAATTGTTTTAGATGGCCGTCATTAATCCTTAGCATAGGCTAAGTGCTTTGCCTCAGATCTGATTGCACAGAGGCGCCTAGGGTCAAATTAACAGAATACTAATGTCTGAACTCTGTCTCATTTGCAGGTTCAGGATGCTGTTTCTATTACAGAAAAAAGGAGTCAATTGTCATTTATCTAAAATAGGTTTGAGAAGCTCTCAAGATGATAATAGAGGTCCAAGGTAAGAAGAGAGAGAATGATCCTGAGCACAAAGTGTGTGTAAGAGCTCAGGAATGATCAAACAACGCGAGTGCACGCGTCTCTTTTAAAACAAGATGCGAGATACAGAAATTGCAGCAATTAATTTTGATATTTTCCAAACAAATATTGCATTTAAAAAAAATCTGTAATTTAATGTCGGTAAAAATACAACTGTGTTGTGAAGGACTGAGAGGAGACTTTCTGCAGAAAAGTATGGTGCTCGCTCACTCTGGAGGAGATGCAGAGATCCACAGCTCAGGTGAGCGTTTCTGTTGACATTTAAGAAATCTACCTTTTATGGACAAGTGACAAAGATTAAGCCATTATTGAAAGGAAGCCTGTTTGAAAATACCACAAGTCATTCAAGTGACAAAGTGAACATCTCAAAGAAGATGCCCTGATCAAGTGAGATGCATGACGTCAGTCACATCAAATCTCAATTAAACTGCATTAGTGTTTCAAGAAAAAAAGAAAAAAAGGCATGCATGTTGAGGAGGCAGACCTTCATCCCGAACATCTACCTGAGAAGATTTCTGTGTATATCTTTACTAACTTACTTATGAAAACCTATTTAGATGACCGGGAGTCCAGTGGAACCATGTCTCCCTTTTTGTCTTTGAAAGCCAACGCCGTTTGTTTAAGTGCTGGCACCGCATGAGTGGAGTGGGGTTCCCTTGGCGTCTGGGTCGCCCTGGCTCCTGTGGCTAAAGTCAGCATTGGCATGTTGCTGAAACCTTCTTACGGAGATCAAGGGATTATCCCAATCTAACACACAGAAAATGCATTTTTGCCGGGGGTAGAGTATTACACTCATAAAATCTAAAACAACAGAGTGAAAAAATATACCGGCACATTGGATGAAGCCAGCCAGTCTCCCGAAGGAGTCTGAAAAGTGCCATAGGATTCCTCAGGAATTATCATAAGATGGTGCAGACATTACAGTGCTAAAATAACAGACATCTGCTCCTCAAGACGCAAGTGGGAATCCGCCTAGGAGTAACGTAGTTTCCTAGTTACGATGCTGAGAAAAGATCTCACCTTTATTTTTTTTCTCACTCAAGTGTTTCAGATAATCAAACAAATTTCAGTATCAAAGATAATCTAAGTAAATATAAAAGTCTCTTCAAATTTAGATTTCCTATTTTAAGCCCCTTTAACCTTCTCCTCTGGAAAATATAATGGAAAAACGGAACATGGGCATTCCTGTTGCATGTTAAGGGGGGAAACAGATTTCTAAAATGATTTGACCACTGTTAAGTCAGGAATTAACAGTGATTTCCTTAAGGTTCAGTTTCTATTGCCACATTCAGGCCTGCATAGTTGAGCCAGTCCTGAAATAAATTTAAAAAGGTTTCAAACAAAGTAAAACATTGTGTTTTTCCCAAATTTAATATCATCTCATATTGTTTCATATTTTCTGAGCCAGTATCTTTCATTTGCAGTTTTTTAAACAATGGTTTGCAATACCTTTAAATGCAGTCTAAATAATCAGAGAATCAGTTGTGTCTTCTAAATTGGATTAAAATACAAAATACAATACAAATACAAAAATATACAATATTTTACATT
The DNA here is from genome assembly GCA_902982915.1 of Phalloptychus januarius. Lineage (NCBI taxonomy): Eukaryota > Metazoa > Chordata > Actinopteri > Cyprinodontiformes > Poeciliidae > Phalloptychus > Phalloptychus januarius. Next base: position 3,575,053 of record CADWAE010000230.1, read on the forward strand.
TTCCCTCTGATTTAGAGTCTCCTGTTTGGTAGCATCCACTTAAAGTGAAAGGGGAGGAGACAAAGAGGAGGACAGGGACTATTATAGAGCCTAAGGAGACTTTCCTGAATTGATGGCAGGTGGAGGTGTTAGCATATTCATAGATTCCCATTAACTGAGCCAGGAAGGCGCAGAGTCATACGGTATGACAAGAGGTTTAGATGGCCAAAAGCTTTAAATAAAAAGTTTTTACAAAGCTCATGTTTTCAGTGAATAAATGCCTGCTGGAGTTTGGACTTTAAACGATGTTTTGGCTTTAATCAAAAAAAGTTTGATTAAATCACATCCCAACTGGAGTTAAAGGTAAGGAACATAAAGGATGTTCTCCAGTCCATCACAAGGCGAGCGCTAAGATACAAAGCAATTATGCAGATATGTGGCTGCACAATACAACTGCCAGCGAACTTCAGAGGTATATGCGTTTGGCCTGCAGGAGAAAAGAAAAGCAGAAGTAGAACATGCATTATCCACAAAATATGGAAGGGTACTGTTTTAATTGCATTTCATAGTAGCTATTCATGCCTAACTGCGTGTGAGGGAACCTGACCAGTTTTTGTGGAATATGTGAGTATTTTACCCACTTCAGTCCCAAAAAACATAAAATGGAAAGAATTTATTGTGTCATGTCTTAATTTATTAAAACTGTTGCTTAACATGAGTAAAAAAAGATGTCATGCCAGTGTATTTCACCTCGTCAGCTTCTACAAAAACAAACAAAAACAAAAATCTAGAATTGATAAGAGTAACATAATGCTTCTTACATTGCCAGCTTGGGACCAAAGTAAGAAAGACAATTACATAAAAGAGTCAGAGAAGTACAATCACAGATTCCCTTTTAGTAAAAATTCTAGGGAACCCTAGAAGTTGCATGTGAAAAAAATCTGTTCTCTTCACTAGTTTACTTTTACAACAAATAATTGTTGTAAAAGTAAAGAAACCAAAATGGCTTCAAAAATTATTTTGAAGCCATTTTGTTTTTTTTGTCAAAAAATTTAATTGGGATTTTAAAGCCTTTACTTCGGTAAAGACGAGCTTGAAGTGACTTGTGATCCATTTATGGAGATGTGAATCTAATTCTCAGGATGTGACTCAAACGACCAATCTTGTGTCAGAAAAGTGTTTTAAATTTTAGATTTATTTCGAGATGCAGTGAAAATGCTCTTTGGGATCTAACTTTTTCAATAGCTCTCTGTTTCCTGACTCTGAAACAGACGTTTAAAATGTTATTACCTTTTGCTGTTACCTTGTCATACTTTTCTTCAGAACATTTATTTCCAGCTGTGCGTCAAGGGTCTGGAACGCTCCTTATTGTCCTTCAACATGAGTGAACAGATCTAGGTGTGTTTTGGTGCGTGGCCTCGTATTGCTGTGTTTTTTTTGCCTTCTTACTCTTTCCCCGCCTCCCTCATACCTGTCATCTGGCAGGGCTAACCCCTGGTAGCTCCCCGCCAAATGCACACACATACACACGTTGTAAATCCCCGCCAAACGCCCGCCCTTCCAGCCCCTGCGCGCACCAGCCGGTGTCAGCGAATCAGCTGAACCGTCTCCGCCCCGAGAATAACCCCATGACAGACAGCCCGAGTGGCCTCCCCTTGTCAACGTAGCCTGCCTGGAAAGCTGACAGCCAGGGCACAGGGTGGACAGGCTACTGTGGGCAGCAGTTTTCACTGGGCAAGACCTAAAGAGGATGGGCCTTACAGTATGAATGGGAAAAGGAATGATATTATCCATAGAATTATAGGATGACATCTTGGTTTTTCAGGGAGACTGAGCATATTATGAAGCTCAAGATAGGAACACTGCAAGGTATGATGTAGAAATATTAGTTAATTTTTTTTAAACTGCATTGGAATCTGTGGTAACAATGTTTAAGGAAATAAAAAAAATGAGCAATGAATCCAGAAATTACAATTGTAGTTGAAGAGGTCAGGTGCTGTCAAGGTTACTGCAGCACTTCCTCTGCAGTAGTTGGCTGGCAGAGTTGAGTGGACAATCCCTACAGAGGAAAGATTGAAAGGACTGGTTTGGCTTTCAGCCTGCAAATTGTCATTATGCTCCCCCAGTGACCAATGAGATAGGACATCCATTGGAACAATACTTCCAAAATAACTTTATCCTACTCAATGCCCAAATATCTGGCTTTGATTTTGCAAAATGTATTATATCTTGAGAACCAGTTGCCATCCCATTCATAAAATAATATGTCTGAGACTCACAAATAAACACAGTTATTAGGGTAGATACGCGTTGCTTTGCATTGTGCATTAGTTTAAAAATGTGAAATGCAACAAGACATTTATATGTATTCTTATTCAGGCATTTTTTATTGTGGTGGCCCATCTCAAGTTCATCTATATGAAATTTAGTCTGTACAAATCCAGCTGTTCCTCTGAGGCCTCATAGCACTCCTTAATGGGAAAATGTATGGCACAAGTGTATAAGTGCCAAGACCTCATTGGAAAAAAAGAGGCCTAAGATTACTCTGGGGGAGCTGAAAAGATCTAAAAGTAGGATAATTCAATCTGATTGAACTTGAGCTATTTTGTACAGAATAAAAGGGCAGAATCTTAGTTGTGAGATTTGCAACGATGATAGAGTCACATCCTAAACGACTTACAGCTGTACCAAAAGGTGACTCTGCAAAGTTGTTTTTTTTTCTCAAGAAGGCTCAATACTAATCCAGTCAACACATTTTCATTGACAGCAAATCTTATATGTTTTTACAGAGATAGCATCTCATTCCAGATCTACATTACTGACCACTGTGTTGGTGTTTCACGTAAAATCTTAATAAAGAAATCCCACAAACATGTGAGGTTCTATTGTGATAAAATATAAAAAAGTTCATGGGGTATAAACTGAGTTATTGGGCAGAGTTATGGGGAAACAATTACAGAACTTCACTACAGTCATTAAACACATTAAAAAAATTAGCAATAAGAGCAATTACACAAACGCACTATTCATAAAATCCAAACTGTTACAATTTGCTGATTTAGTGAAAACTGTTATCTTGTTTAAAGCCAAAAACAATTAATTACCTGGAAATCTCTTCTTAAAAAAGGAAGGACGTTATGACTGAAGAGAAAAATATGAATTTAAACATTTTAAATTCAAAATCACAAGACAAAGCTTTTGTACATCAGTATTCAGGGTGAGTCTGTGGAATGATTTAAGCAAGGAAATCAAGCGATGTCCAAACATAAAACAGTTTAAAACGTCATTCAAGAAGATGGTCGTCACTCCATATCGATATGAGAAACAATTACTGTTGTCACTGCTGCTTTTAATGATATTGTTACTACTTAATTAAGTTGTCAACTATAAATTTTTAGAATAAAAAACATTTATTTAGAATTTTCAAAATGTTAAAAAAGACACTTGCTTATAATGACAGGCAATAATGAATGCACTCTACTGGTTATAGATATGGATATAAAAAATACCAACTAAGAAAGAAAACTGGTAAAACGAAGTTAATGTAAATAGTAACTTATTGGATTCTGCTACAGATGTAATAGGAGTGGGTGTGAAAATAAATACATATTTCAACCCACTCCTTTAAATGCATAAATCAACTTTACTGCTGTTCTTCTTTTGTTTGCTTTTCATTTAAGTTTATGTTGTTTGTATATAACTTTGCTTATTCTTTTATTACACTGCATTCAATAAAGTCCCACCAAATAACTAAAAAAGAACATAAAATTAATGCCTTCTTTTTTGTTTTCAGTGTTTTTTACTTGGTATGAGAATACCTATATACGAAAGCATGATAGTGTCACCGGCTTAAACCAATGCAAAGAGGAAAAAATAAAAACACAAGTAAAGTCAATAAGAGACATCACAATCGCCTCGGTCACATTTGAAGATAGATAAAATTAGGTTTGGATGAAAGAACAGCCTTAAAGCTGGATATAAAAAAATATGATGTTCGAACCACAGAATAAATATGGATTTTGTCTCTACAAACATCCTGTTGCCATCTTAGCATTCAACCCCCCTGTAGTGGCAACCTGTATCAGAAATCCTAGCATCAATCATTCTTTTGTTCGGCTTTTCATGAATATGCCCCAGGAAGTTGCATCCGTAACTTGCGGATGTCTGACGGTTGAGAAGAGCATAAGGTTTGGGCGAACACAGCGGAGTCGAGAGCAGTGGGACTGCTCGGCTTAAGCCAAATACATATTTATGAGTAGCATCCACCCACAAGCATGACTTTTCAAACCTAGCCAAGCTCAGGCAGGCATGCAGGCACACAAGCTGGGCCAGAATAGGGCAGGCTGATTGGGCCAGAAGCAGCAGGGGTTTGGGTTACTACTCAACTTTGTTTACGTGCAATTGTGTCCTTTATATCAATATTTTGTTTTAAAGGAATTTGCTAAAATTTCAGAATTGTGCACTAAAGTTGTAGATAATAGATTAAATACTGCTGAGATTTTTTAAGGGGTGTAGAGTTGATGAAAATTAATCAATGAGAAATTACTTTGGTTTTTGAAAAGGCTGATCATTCAAAAAAAAATTGAGCAGGTTCCTCTTCTTGCAGGTGTTTTACCTCCCTGTGCTTCCGGTGCTTTCCAATTCAAGGTCAAGATCTGGCAGCCCAAGTGTGGAAAAACAGCAATGTGCTCGGATAGATGGGACTTTGAAGAGGAGGAGTTTAGTATTGAATGTTATTGCCTGTTCAGTTTGGCTAGAACATCCACAGTTTGGTCTCCTTCACACATTTCTTCAAGGCTCCCTTTAATCTCTCCTGGTGCCTCTCAAACCGCGCTTTTGATGCTGTGATGCTCTTCTTTCACTCACTCAATATTCGATCTGTCTTACTTCTTACAGCTAAAGCCAGCCGGAGTGTATTCACATAGGCCTTCCCCTTGTTTATCACCAGTTCCTCCCACTCGTTTCCTCCCATGCTCGCAGAAATGACCACCTGACTGACTCCGAAAAATCTGTTTTATCGGTCATGTAACATGAAGTGGAAGTCAGTCTTAATTGATAGAAGCAGTCGATTGTGTCTGACAAACACAAAGACGGGCAAACGCACATGCTTCACTACAGTGTGTTAATAAAAGTCAAGTAGCTTGGGTGCTCCCGCCCACCCTGTTGAGCCAGAGGTTTAAGTATCATCTATCATTCCCTCCCTGCTCGCACCCACAGATGAGCCTACGAAATAGAAACAAGATCCAAAATTACTTCTCGTTTACTTTATCTGGAGACATGACACATGTTGTGTAGGAAGGCAGACTTTATTGTCAGTGGGAAAAAGCAGTGGCTGTATTTCTTCACACATTTACAACAGCTTCTTTATTGCGGAAAATTTGATGGATCATGCAGTTTGCAGACTGAAGTGGACAGGGTGTTTTTTGGTAATACTGTGCTTTGCAAAATCCTCTGGATGCCTTAAGCTTTTCCACATTTTAGCAGACTACAACCAGAAACTGCAATGTGTTCCGGTTAGATGCTATGTGATGGACCGACACAAAGTAGTGCATAATTGTGAAGCGAAATGGTTCGAGAAGTGGCAAATCTGTAAAGTGCAATATGTCAGGGTCAAGTGAGGTGTTAATTCTCACAATCTCTTTTGCATGAAGTGCAAACTTCTAATTTTGCTCTTACAGGAACTCCTCACTTCACAACCATGTACTGCGCTACATTGGTTCATCACACACAGTTCCTTTCAAACACTGTAGGAGTTTGTGGTTGTAATGTCACAGAGTGTGACAATGTTCATCTGATACGGATTATTTTCCAAGGCGCTGTAATTGCTGGCCATACTGGTGCTCTGTTGCTGATGTCAGAAAGTGACCCTGTGGCCTGTTGTTGAGTCTTCTCTACGTCAGGATGGAGAAGAGACGTCCACCATATGGCAATGCCTTCTGCATCCTTGTCCCTGAATAATTACTGGACTGTATGCATCACAGCAATTCAGCTGAAATAAAAGCATTAAAATAAACAAGAAGAGTAAGACATGTAACACTACAGGTTTATTTTTATTGTGGTTTATGAAATGAAATTAACAATAAAACAGAAAACCCTAAAGCAAACAGCAAGCAAACCCCCGCCCCCTTTTTTTTCTTCCCGAGACACGGCTCGGATCAGTGAGGTATTCTTCTTCCTACTTAACAGTAATAAGAGAGTCCTTATTACAGAGCAGAGGGTTTGTGTAACACTGAAGCAAAACCCTCAACTATTCTGTCCCACATTAGTTCCACTTAGTTGGGTCCCAATGACCTATTCAATGTAAATGCACTAAGCAATAATGAGTGGCGGACTGCAGCGACTCTTTAATGGTTGAGTACGTTTGGGGAGAGTGAAATGACAAGGCGGAAGGAGAAAAAGGTTCAAGGCCTTTCAGGATTGGTTCATTCAAGCAGGGTAATGATGGAGAAGTAAATGACTTTAAAAGAGTAATTAGGCCAAGATGGGAAGAAAGCCAACCACATCTCAACAGATACACCTTTAAGATTATTTAAATAAAAACAGTGTCGGGCTGAAGCCGGGAGCATATGGGTGACTGGTGTTTTTCTAACAAAGGACAGCAGACCATTAATGCATGTCCATCTGTGACGTTGTTACGACAACAAGAAAACCTCAAAGGTACGAGACCTGCAAATCAGTCAGTGTCACACCTCAAAGCTATCGAGCCTGTTTGGATTTAAGTGTCGTTTAAGGGCCCAAATTAATGAGTGAAGGTAACTAATTACGGCATCCGAGACATATTAGTGACTCATGTGTTAAGACGAGTGCGACAATTTCTTCCACTCCTCTTCTTAATTTGGCAAGAGAAGGTGTAGAGGGAAGTGTGCACTTGAAACAGCAGTGTTTGTTGGCAGAGAGTGTCAGAAGAACTTGACTCAGTCTGTCACACTCTGTGAAAGCTTTCCTTCGTACTGTTGGAGCATAATGGCATCAGGTGTTTCAGTGTGTGCTTGTTCAGTGGGTATAATCATGTTTGAGTGAAATGAGCAACATCAACACTTTAGAAATTAAGTGGTTAATGGGTTGTCCTAAGTTTTGGGGTTCTGTTGTGCATCTGAAAGTATATGGTTTCAAGGACTCTTCAGAGTCTGATCCACTTGATGGTCCGAAGCATCAGATTTGCGAGTATGTATGAAGTATGTACCCCTTGTGCCGTTCAGGGGGTAAATGCAAAGCTGAAGTTAGTGGCCTGCAAGGCCCCATTAACTTTAACGTCTTCTCGTTGGGTCAAATGTCAAAGCATATCAAGTGTATCTTGACTTTCACATAGTAAACAACAGTTAGAGTGATCTGAGTTTAGAAAATTGTGAAGATGTCAAAAGCCTCACCCTCAAAATTCAAGAACGCTGCTGATTGTTTAAGATGCAGTGATAGGGAGTGAATTGTTTTTATGTGCTTCTGAGGTTTTGCATCAATTGAAAGCTTGCAGAACACATACTTAGCGGATATGTTGCTTCAGAGAAAAAGGTAAAGAAAAATGCTGATATTAGCTTGTTGCTAATAGTAGCTCACTGGTTCCCTGACATGCTGGTGGAATATGACTGTTTGTTATTTTTAGAAATGTATATTTTGAGATTTATAAATATTTTCCACTGTAATTTTATTTTGAGTATTTTCTGTTTGAAGAAAAGTTCAGTGTGCTTGAACAATTCATCTGTTGCAGCTGTTTATTAACTGATGTATACCAACACTTCTTGTCAGTACCGCTGAGTTTGTCATTGTAACACCCGCTAATAGGTTATTTATAATGGCACCTCTACCTCTTCAAATACCTTAGTTACTGTCTTAACAAAATAAAGAGCATCATGTGTTAAATATACCAACAAATTTCCCAAATTTGACATCTCCAGCAGGGTACTAGAAAAATAATTTTAGCTCCTTCTATGTCACCCCGATATGATGTTTTCGGAGGTCATACAATGAGGCCAAATACGAAGGTGGTGCACCTGTAGGTCCTTTGGGTGCTGTAAGATGCTGGGCAGCACATGCAGATGGCAAGTTCAGCTCATTGGGGCCCCTCATATTTTCATTCTGTCTCATTTGCGTTCCATCCCTCTGCCTGTCAGAATTCCCTTGTAAAAGCCCAAAGACAGGACCGTTACCTCTGAGACAGACACCGAGCAGATCTCAGGTTGAGCTCCCTGTTACCATGCTGCAGCCATTGGAAACAGATGGTCTCCAAACAGCCTGTCATGTTTACTGCTGCTGCCATAAAAGACAAGAGTCCAACAACACACTCCCTCAGGAGCCCCATGGGATCGCACAAGGGCTTGAAAACAGCTGCCTCAAGTGGGGGATTGGCCCTGCACCTTCACGCATACAGACGCGTTCACACCTTGAACTGACTCCTATCTTAACTACTTCTCAAATGCCTCTATTACCAAACAATGACGCGCTTATACGCACCTGAAAACCAACAGCAATAGAGGAACAGGCACGCACTTTAAATGTCCTCCACTGAGCCGTCCGGACATGCTACATTTACTGCAATTAAACAAGCACGCCATTTGAATATCTGATGACACCTTGCAACCTGCTCTGTGGGCTCTGAATATAATGGCGTCCCTGCGGAGCCCGCGAGAAATTGTCCATGTCACAGTTAATGAAGGGAATTTGCATTGTTATCTCAATTAAGGGGGGAGAATAATGAAGCTCACTTCTGAATTAGTTAATCGTCAAAAACTTGTACAAATGTGTTCGCATGGCCCATAGGTATGGCCTGCAGATAATGTATATTCTTCAGGGTTAGCGAGGTTACGTCAGACCGAGGTGGGGAAGACGATAATGAGGCAGGTGCCACTAGACATTTCCCTTCCTCTCCTCAGGAGTCAAGATGCTAGTCTGACCCCCCAACACCTTTCTCCCCCGACCCCCTCTTTCAGTTTTTCCATGTTAATTTCAATTACGTTTCTTTCCTCAATTACGTTTTAATGCAAGCCGCAATAGATGCACAAGGTAGTGGACAATGACGCTAAAATTCTCCATGGCGCTAAAATTTCCCATGTTTTGCTAAATCCAGGCACTTTTGCAATCGGGACATCTTCTCCTTTCCCTTTAGGTTCCTTGACAAACATAAGTCAAGTGATAAACAGCTGTGTAGGATAAAAAACATCAATTCCTCTATGTTGTGTTGTCAGCTGTCAAAAGGAAACAAAAAATCTCAGCTTTGACATAAGAGGATAATGTCGAGTTTAGGCATCCTATTGATCCACTGACAGTTAAAGTGGCAGCTTTGCTGTGTTTTGAGAGGAGCGTATTCTTGTGTGTGAGGACTGCTTAAGTGGGTATTTGTAAGGAGTATCTAAAGGCCATCACTAAAGGGTCTCACAAGTGCTCTTCTGCTCCGGGGGCCTCAAATGGCCAATGAATTATTTATAGCAGCCAAGGCATGAGTTGATGTTAGGGAAGAGGAGGGATGGCACACACACACACACACACACGCACGCACCCCTATGCACCACACACATATTGTCAAGGCAAAGCAATTCACACACACATGCAGACACAATACATTCACTTATGGGGGTCAGTGTGCCAGACAGCCACAGGCTAAGCAGACAGCTCATAGTCAGAATGCATTGTGGGACAGTGAAGATAAGCGGATAGTCTTTTTATGCTCAATCTACTCGCTACTCAGCCTTAAAGAAAAACAAAATCTAAAAAGCTTCATGACAGGACAGTATAAATAGAGGACTTGTTGCATTCCTCTGGTTGTTCAGGTGGACATCTAGCTCACTATTACATTTCTTAAACACTAGTTAATTGGAATGTGCTGTTAATCGTATTCAGGAATTTTCCTTGGATTAGTTTACATTAATAACAATAATTTACTCAGCTTTTTGCTTGAAATCTTTCATTTGTGGTACTGTTTCTTTAAGTTCCCGTCCCCATTAGCCTTCAGTTGGTTGCATGGCACTTCCTGATATGATACAACATGTGCTGTTTATTTATTTGTCTACTTTTCTTCTTCACTGAAGAATAGGGAAAGCCAATATAGATTAATTAGCACCCAATAAATGTAATCACACATTGATACATTTAGTTACAGTTATATTTATTTAGTGCTGGAAAAAACATCCAGCTAAGAGGCACTCAAGGAGTTTTTGCTCCAAATCCAAATATATTGCCATTTTGTAATTTGTACCTTACTTTGTGTCAGTGAACTTAACTTGCCCATGTTTCCAGTCAGAGAGATGCTGTGAATAGATGCTGCATTTAAAATGTTTACAACAATTGGAACTGTGAGAAACAAGACTGGATGATGACTGATGTCAATCTGGCTACCAAGCAAAGCAAAGGTGGTAATGGTGTTTAAAAGTAAAATCTCTGAACATCTCTGTTACTAAGAATTGCAAGACATATCTGCAGATTACTTTTTGTCAATTGGCATAATGAATAAAATCATATTTTGAAAACAGGATTTTGATTTTGTTATCTCAGTCTGATTTACTTGCAAAACAAAGGCTGAAGAAATCTGTAATGAGACACTTTTTTTTTGTCTTTTTCAGATCTGTTCAAATTTTTTAACTTCATGAAAAAATTCTAACAACTGAATCTCCCTAGACGTACATGTCATAGACTGACCTGAATGAATTTAGAAATATTTTTGTTCAAACATACTGGTTGCGTCTTTTATTGTTTTTGTCCATTAGTAATCTCTAACGTTAACTATATTTTCACCCAGTTTGTGATAATGATGATGCACAAAGCAAATCTTGGATCAAACAAACACAAATCTTTACCGAACACAGAAGATAAAATAACAGTGAAAAAAAATTCAAAATACAAAACCGAAACTGAGCACAAAAGAAAAGAAAGAACATGAGATATGTAAATTCAGCATGGCTTTAGCTCAAAACAATCCAAAGTGAATGTGGTTGTCAGTAATAAAAGCTTCATTAAAAGGTTAAAGGTTCGAGAGGTCACTTTGTTGGCTTCTCCCCACCTGTGAATTGTCTCCCTCATTCCCACAAACACTAGAGCCGCGTCCCTGCAAGCTTCTCTCCGCTGATGCAACATGACATCTTAAAACAAGCATTTACATTAAAAGGTCAGCTGGGGGAGGACACCACAGTAAATCGAGATGAAGACGACAACTATGCTACTACAATTTTAAAGGAAAAATACACACATACACACACACTCACTCATCAACCTGTCCAGACTGTAACATTCTCTTTTTCTACCATGACTCACACTGCCGGTATAAACATACTGTGCATGTGATGGAAATCATCTTTGTCCACCTCGCTTGCAAAACCCAAATACATGGATAAATACCAAACGTAGGACAGGCTTGCCTCCAAAAGGTTAGTGGAAGCCAAAAAATCAGGAATGCTGCAGTTAAAATGCCAAACAGCTTAAGAATCAGATGAAGTTGCCATTAGAGTAAAGAACACACTGAAAACAAATTAATATGAGCCTAAGGTCAAATAAATCTAGAGCCAGAATGACTAGGAAAGTAACTTCACTTAAAAAAAGAAGAAAAAACATAAAATACAACAGCTTTGATAAATGTATGAAATGTTTAATTGATTGTATAATGGCTTTACACATAACAGCTGAATCTGTCTCTTAAATACACGTGAGTGTGCTTTAATGTGCATAGACAGCAAGTGTTCTCTCTGTGATAACTGCTTATACTGACACAGAGTCACTCTGTCTGGTTGCTTGATTAATTCTGATCCACTTAATTAGAAAGCTGCCAATTTCCCATGTGTATACTAATAACACAGAGAACTGCTGTCATTGACTGTTACTGACTGATGGCTTCATTAGGAGCAAGGATCACGGATGTAGAGGGACAAAACATGATGATAAACTGAAAAAATATTAAAGCATGCTTGTGTCATGTGATCTGTACACAGAGCATAAGCAGATTCAAGCAATGTATTAAAAAAAAGAATGCTCTAAAGTAAAATAACGCTGGAGTTTAAAAAAAACAAATCAGGTTGAGAGTGAAATCTTATCTGCCCTCCAGTCGTGATGCATATTAGGCAAATTATATTGTTCATCCTTGGTCAGTACATCCAAAACTAGCCTCAGTTTAATTCAGTTTATTTGTATAGCAACCAGTTATTTTAAAGTGTCGTGCTAAAGCATTTTGCAAGAAAAAGAACAGTTCCCTTTCATATCCACATACATCTTGAACTAGTGACCTTAATATAGAGCAGAAAAGGAAAAAGGTATAAAGCTACTATTAAAACAGCTACTACATTAAGTGGTTATTTGGATGTTTGGTTAGGTGTGTAAATTTGAACTGTAATATTCAATATATTGTATTATTTTAGTATTAGGAGTAAAAAATGGGCTTTCAGTTGTGAAAAAAAAGAAAAATATAAACTTCTGTGATACTGTGAAACCATATCTGTCCTTAAGATTATTATACCCTGATAAACTCATATGTTTGTGTATATAAATATCCATCTATTAGTTTTTGGGCACAGAATATTCCCTCTGTTCAAACAACACACTTTAAGAATGCATTCTTTTAAAAGCCTTATGACAGATGCACAGCACAGATGTAACTTCTCTCTGTTACTGTAAGCAGAGAGATCATTTCACGGCTGTCAAGAGAGAAAAATGTTCTAATTCTGTGCCGCACTGCAAATTTGACATAAACGCACAGATGCAATGAGCAAGTTTGCTATGCTGAAATATTTTGTCTGGTTTTCAATTTTGCATATATATGATTTTATTTTTTTCTTCTTTTTTCTTCTTGACATTTTTCTTTTATGACTATATGTAAAAATAAATAGGATCACCAGGTACATTTTTAAAATTTAGGAAACGTACTTTGAAGGAGTTGGAATTTATAGCAAGTGTGGACATATATGTCTTCACTGATGTTGGTCTCACTCAATATAACAACTTATTTTTTTCAATTAAATCTTCGTGGTGTTTTTTTCTGCTTTAGAGTTTTAAAAGCAAAGACGTGCCCCCTAAAGTAAATTTCTTAGAGTTATCTATTCTCCTACACACATCTCTCATAAATGAGTTTAGCCAAAATGGAGAAGCTGCAGTAATGCTGATATATTGCTTTGGTTATTAGGAAAAAAAAAAAAAAAAGTAGAAACCTGATCTATGTCTGTATCGGTCCCTTTGCCATTTCGGTATCTCCCACTCATCTCAACAAAAACCTATTAAATGTGTGCCTCACAAGCATTTCAGTGCATGAAAACAAAAGCACACATCATCCACACAACCTTTGGGGAGGTCAGGCTTGGCATCAAGTTCCTGCGTTATAAGGTTATATTTGCCAGATTTAGGTCACATTGAAATCTGAAGGATGGCAAAAATGGAAACGAACCGTTTTCACAAGAGGCCATCTCTAATGTTCCCGTCTGAGAGAGGTTGTTTGCATTGGTTGACATTCACAGTGCTTCCCACAACCTTACAAATGTGGCCCCGAACTCCTTTGAAGTCAGCTAGAATTACTTATGACACAATAAGCTGAAACAATGAGTAGCAAAAGAGACTCAAATTGAAAGGGCAAAATCTTCCTCTTACCAAACCCCATTCAAAATAAGCTACTGCCTTCTGCAAAATTATGCAGAATCCTTTTGCATTTTGTCATGTTATACTCACAAACCTCAGTGTCGTTATTTTTTGATTTTATGTGATATACCAACACAAAGAAGTGCATAGCTGTAGAGTCGATGAAAAACATATGCTTTTAGTTTTTACATTGTTTTTTCAAACATAAAAACATTTTATAGGGTAGTCTGATACTCTATAAATGGAAAAATATGTAGCTAACTGCTTTCAGAAGTCACCTAATTAGTAAATAGGTGGACAGACAGATGGACTACTTGAGTGTAATTAATCTATATTCAGCTGTTCTGTGAGAGTCTTAGAGCTTTGAAGAGAACAGTGGAGAAAAAACAGTTTATGAAGACCAAGAAAGACCAAGAAAGACAGCATGAACAGGAATGAAGATGTGCAGGGTTTGGTATCTTCTGAAAATGGAAGGAGCATCGAAGAACCACAAACCTACCAAGATATGGTCATCCACTGAAATGGACAAAACATTGAAGAAGAGCCAGGAGGGATAGAGTAGATTTGGTGGAGCTGCAGAGAAATGCATCTCAGGTGGAATCTGTGGACGGGGAAACTGTTAGTTGTGATTTCCTCAAATCTGGCTCTAGTACAAAAGTGGCATGAAGAAAGCAATGGCTGACAGCTGCCCAGAGCAAGTCCAGTTTGTAGTTTATCTCAAAGCATATGTGAGCCACAATAAATGATTGGAAGAAGACTTTGATCTGGTCAGTTGAGCTCTAAGTTGAACCGTATTTGGAAAACTTGATGTTGGGCAGCACACGTTAGTGGCAGCATTATGCCTTTCTTCAGCCGGGCAGTAAACCTTGGCAGCACTTATTGAAACATTGATATAACTAAGTAAACCTTTTAGATTAAAGCAATTTTATATCTAAAAATGGTCTAGTCAAAGCTCAGATGTAAAATAAGGTAAAACACTGAGAAGAGATTTAGCAAATTTTCCATCCAATCCAGTTGAGTATGATCTATTCAGCAACTCTCTACATGGACAACTCTCGCAGAAAGATCGACTAAAGATGGCATAGCTTTAATTTCAGGAAAAAGTTGGTTCCGATAAGAAATTAAACATTTCATTTTGTAAAAATCTTTCAAAACCTTGTCTATTTCTCCTACAATTACTTTATACTGTCTATCACAAACAAGCCCGCTAAGACACAACGAGGGGAACCTTTGATGTGGAAAAGTTCAAAGGGTAGGAAGTGTAGGAAAAGGAGAAGCTACAGCAGACCTTAAAGGGAACCTTTTTTTGTTACAACTTTAAAGTCAAAAGCTTAAAAATGGAAAGTATAATGATGTGTGTGTGTTTTTTTCCCCCCAATATGCTCTCCAATGATTAACATCTCAGTCTAATCCCAGCTTGGCACAGAGACTTACCCAGAGCTTCCACACTGGCTGTGAGCCAGACTGGCGCTGCGACTTGTCTTCCTACAGACAGAGGGATGAGCCCAGGATGAGATGGGAGATGTGGGGGCCTGGATGGACCCAGTACAGACACAATACTGGCACTGTGACAGGAGACAGCAGTCAAGTCTAATCTCAGTCTCTCATATGTTTACAGCAGAGCACAAATGCAGAAATTCCTTATGTATGTTATTTATTTGGTTTTTGACCTTTTGGTCAAAGAATCCAAAAGTGCACCGTCAGCGGATGCTTTATTCAGTGTGAAGCCTCTAATATCCAATTACAAGCTTAATCACAAAAGCCTATGCATGTCTAGTCACTCCTCAAGTTTCTTGTGTCTATATTGTACCAGTTTGTTAGGAGGAACGGGCAGACATTTGGACATAAAACACTTTTAATAGTCAGAGCATCATTAAGGGATCTTTTCTCATAACTGGCTTCATGGGGGGCAGAGGAATGATCAAGAATAATCTGCAGTGCTTTGTAGCCACCTAGGTCACAGCCTGCATACAAATCTGCAATAAGGGGGAGAAGCAGGGAAGGAGGGAAGAGACAGGGGGATCTGAAACAGTAGGTGGGTCGGAGAGAGGCGAAGAGGGGAAGAGAGCGAGGAGAACCGGCCACAATGAGGCGGGTCTTTTACGTGTAGCGAGTTCAGACATTCTGTGGGCCCTTATGAAGGGACGCAAAAGGAAAGGGGAGGCTATTTGGGAGAGTTTGTGGTGCGGGTGGGGGTGCCTTACTGGGCAGAGGGGGGAGTCTTGTGCAGGCTGAGGCCCAGAGCTGTATTCAGCGGGGGGAGGCTGCTCTAGCTCCAACACTACTACAAAGCTGGACTCCTAGGGTTCATGAATAAGGCGAGGAAATGATCAGAAAAAAAGGAAAAAGAACCCTGAGAGATGTTTAGACAGATGGCCCACTTAAAACGACGCAAGGACACAGGCAGAGAAAAGTGATTTTAATGAAACTTCAAATTCCGCGAATAATTGATCTTTCTTTCTCGCCCCTTAAAATCCCAGCTGAAAAGGTGAAAACAAATTTAATGTGTTACAAGTGCCTTTCCAAAAGACATTAAAAGATGCCGCTTGCTTTATGTCCTTTAGATTGAATTAAATTGACATCATGAGAAGGCGTTGGAAAAGAAGCAGAGAGATGAGGGGGAAAAGAAAAAAAAAAGCAGAGGCAAGGAATCAAATGAAAAACGTTCAGAAAAGAGCTGCGGTGCCAAAGAAAATAGATAGCAGGGGACTTCTCCTCCTCCGGTCCTTCTTAAAGGGCCACTGAGAGCCTTTGAGGGAGAACATGCTAGTCAGTATTTTTAGAAATTTCATTTGATGGGATTCTGGCAAACATCTCTGCTCTGGGCCTTAGATGTAATATCAAATGTTACTTGCTGGGGACAAGATGATGTTTTATGAATTTAGCAAGTATGAATTATTAATGAAGAAAGTGCTATCAGATATCTGAAATGTGCAACTAATTATGTGATAAACAGAAAGGACAAAAAAAAGATATTTTGTTATTATTATTTTTCAAATTGATGGCGATTATCTGACCATATCAAAGTTTTACACTTGGATTTTTTTTATTAGAGAAAAAGAAAAATCTCACTGCGATTCAGAATCTGTGCAGAAGGAGAAAACTGAATGGTAGATAAGAAGAAAAGTTGATTGCAGACAGACATAAATTTTGTTGTTACCATGAAACAACCATCGCTGACTAACAATTAGCTGCTAATGTAGCTAAAGTTGACGTGCGCTCCTGGTGCTATTTCTGTTTGGTTTTGTTTTTTTCAATCTGGACTACATGAACATAAACTGAGAACTTTATTTTCAATCCTGTTATTGTAAAAAACAAAACAAAAACAAAAAATTAAGAAAGGGGAACATTTATTTCAACATTCTTTGGCAAGAGGCAACTGTGAAATTAGCTTTAAGATAATGAATTTAGGAACCATAGCCATCATGGTTGTCAAAACCTGAATAAGTGATGGGGACGTGTGTTCGGCAACTCAACAGAAGTCTTGTGCACGACATTATTCATTATCCACAAAACAGGAGACTGAAAAAAGTTTAATTTTCCCCATAAAAGAGCCAAAAATGCCATCCATCTCTCGTGAAGCCAGTATCGTGTATCATCTTGTCTCGTCGACGAGGATGTATAGTTACAGAAATACGAGGAAAAGAAAATAACCTTTCTGCCTACGCTAGTGTGGGCAAAAAGGACACAGGAGCCTCCTGGGGTGCAGTTTGCCAGATAAACGTTGAACAGCGGAGGTGTGGTGCCAACGCATGACCTATCTTTTATAATCATAATCCATTCCCACCGCTATTCTCCTCCACAAAACAGTATCACACACAAAAATCACCAAATGAGTGTAAGGATAAAGGTGAAAGAGCATTTACAGTGAAGAAACTGCGTCTGCGTGTGTGGGTTGAAGAAGCTTTTCACCAAGGGAACGCCTATTAGAAAATCCCCTCAAACCAAGCTGCCTATCCCACCCACAGTCTCCCTTTGGCCTTACCCAAACCTATCAAGGCCTAATCATACGCTTGGATTTCTCTTAGACGACACAACCATAACATTTCAGCAGTGCTGCTTTACCACACCATTCCAAGAACATGGCATCGAATTTAGAATGGTGATGGAATCCAAAATGCCTTGATTTTCATCCCTTTTGCCTCCACATTACCAAACTGAACATTTGAGCTCTGTTTATTCAGAGCGCTCTCTCCATCACTACCCTCATGTTTGCATGCTGGTGTGTTTGTGTACGTTTGCCCCGAGGCCCGTCCAACCTGCCCGGGATCTTCATTACTGAGTGAGAGAGCAGTAGCTGTTCTGCTTGACCAGTGAAGGAGGCAAATCGGGGTGCCACAAAAAATATAATGCATTTTCCAGACTTTGTTTAATCCGATTTTTTTTTTCTTTTGTGGTTGAAGAATGTCAATCATAAAGCAGAAGATGTAACTTAAACATGCATAATATTTGAATTCATTGCCATGGAGAGTATCTAAAACCAGCATACATTAACCAATATATGTAATAACAACAGCAAGAAGAACAATATGTTTACACTAAATTTTAACAGTTTTTGTCATAAAAAGTTAATTGAAAACATTTAACAATTCATAGTTCTTGAATAAAAAAATAAACCTCAAGACAGTTATTGTTAGCTTTGCTAGATTGTCTGGTTTTTGGTAGATAAAACAAGGAGACACAAAAATCTTCCAGAATCTCTAAATGATCAGCAATGATTTAAGCTGGGTTTGTTGTGGTCCCTTTAAATCGTCTTATAACCTTCCTCTCAGTGTAGCCATTAAACCTAGAAGTAACATACTATGTTTATCTTGGTTTCTATTACATTAAATCTTCTAGAACATACAAAACACATCTGTTTTCTCATTTTGATCTTTAATTTTATCTCGGAAGTTGTATCGAGAGACAATAGGGTGTACCGCCTCAAAGAAGGAATCATGACCATATCAGAAATTATCCTTTAAAGACCTTTAAAACAGGCACATATTTCACAACATTATCACACGCTTTAATCAACTCATGGAGAACCATTGAATTGACCATCTAAAAATGGAAACGGTATCGCACAACTGCAAACCCACCAATGCCATCAAGCTAACCCGACTGGCCTGGCAAGGTGAGCATTGACCAGAGAGAGGAGGAGCTACAGAAAATCTACATCTCAGATTGGATAATCTGTCAGCAGGTTGTTACTTAAATTCCAAATCTGGTCATTTTTTCTTTTTTTTTTTTACAATTCTTCTTCACTGTGTGTCAGATAAAACTCCTGCTAGAATACTCTGTGGCTATAAAATGGCAAAAACTGAGAAGGTGTAATGGGTCTGAAGACACAAAAATGCTGACCTTCCGAACTGCCCTGTGATTATAATACAGCGTAATTACCACAAACTCCTGGTTAAAACTGCACTGCATGGAGACACCTGCACTGTTTTGCTCTCAACAGCTCTCACTATTGATTTTCATTTAAGTCTTACAGGTCCAGCATACACCTTTAACCCTCTGCCCTTCAGAATATGTACCTTGGTACATTGTTTTCGTCAAAGTACTGTGTTGACAGATATGTGTACAAGTGGCAGATAGTCCTGCCTTTTGACATCTATGCTGGATCTATTCAACTGGGCGCAACAGGAGACCAGATATGAGAGGTTCTCCTCATTTGTTTGTCTCCATCCACCTGACCTTGCTCCTAACTTCAATTTCTCTCACCTATTGTTGCCTTTTCTGTATGTTGCTTTGTTTGTGGGAACTAATGGCTTCCATTTTATGAAGAAAACACTGTGGTCTCAAAAGATGTGGTTTTATTTTGATAACCCCAACAACAGAAGTCCAAACCGGACTGAAAGACATAATGGAACCAAGAGTGATGCAAGAAAACAATGCATGCAGTTCTTGCCAAGCACTCTGCAGCATACTGTTCTTGTGATACGCAATACGGTTAAGTGATAAGACTTAGTATAACATATCTCACATTTTTCATTTGTTTAATTTTCTCTGGTATTCTCTTTGTCATTTTATGAAGCGTCCTTCTTCACATAATTATTTCCAGAAGCATCAAACTGGTCCACAGAACAGAGCCAGTCTTTAGTTTGTTGGACTTTGTAAGTCATATCTCTGATGCTGCTACTGCAACAGATGGCAGTAAAGATTGTGCAGGCTTTTAATCTATAAACAATGAGAGACTCGAGCTTTGTCAAGAAGTACACCCTGCTCTGAGTTCACAGACTAAGTCCTTTGCTTTCAATGTTGTAATTATTATTATCTATTGTTATAGCAGCACATTGCTCTGGTCTCTTCCACAAGTCTTTTGGATGAGCCTGTTTTTGAGTTTAGAGTTTTAGGACTGTGATGAGAAAGTTCATGGTTACAAGGAAATGATAATAGCCAGATTTAGGTTGGGACTAGGCTTTAAAAACGAATGAAAAACAAGTAGAAGTCAGTGCAAAGTCCTTGTGGAAACAGAAAGACATATTGCATGTGGGTGTGTGTCCATGTCGAGAAGGCGGGGTGAGCAGATTTTAATGCATGGTCAGAGGCAGGCATCATCGATTTTGACACTAAGTGAAGGACAAGGAGTGCAGAGCTCGATTCCAAATCAATTACACAGTCCAAAATGTCTGTCATGCCAAACTGCAAGGGTGCCACGTGTGTGTGGAAACCACAAAGTGACACAGATTCGGTAAGACACACACACGGCAAAACTTTCGCAAGCATAAGGAGTGAAATTCAGTTCGTTGTGAAGATTCTCAAAGCAAACAAGTCTTATCCCCAAAGAAGGATCTGATGTCGATTCTAAAATAAGAAACTTCCCAAAGAAATCGAATGGCAAATGCAAAGAAACACCATTTTCAAGATCCTGCAGAGACCAAAGCAGTGGGTGTATTAGACTAATTAAGCAGGGCCTCTGTACTCAGACGTCAATAGGTTCCATCAGACTGCACATAGCTCCTGTAATGGCCCATGCCTAACCATAGAGGGAATAGAGCTGATTATGCACCTGCACATATGCACATTTAAGCAGAAAGATTGGACTAAATGCAAAGACTTCAGTGCCAAATTTTGTTTTACACTTTTATTTTCTAAAACTGCATAAATGACCAGTTTTTCCTGATTTTCTTTTGGCTTTATGTTGGCGCCGTTTTCTTTACATCTTTTTAGAAATCAATAAACTAGCCAACTTTAGGCAACTGAAAGGGGAAACAAGCTCAAGCTCTTCTGATCCTCTGACTGGTTAAAGGGCTTTGGAAAGAAAAAAAGAGATGTTTCACAGAAATGAAGAAAGGAGGAAACCTCTGACTGTTATCCGAGTGGAGGTGCGAGCAGAAATTAAAATATTTTATATCGAGCAATCTGAAATGAATTGGGCGAGCTGAGAGGAGAGAAAAGGAAGAAAAAAAAAATCAATGGAGCTCTGGCTGCGGTGAAAGGGACGGCATCACGAATGGGATTTGCCAGTGGGGCTCAGCAGCTGCCAAATAACCTAGAGCTAAAGAATTACAATAATACTGATGAAGTGTGTGAGGGCTTTTAGGGGCATTGCTGGAAAATTGCACTGATGGAGGCATAACAGTGCTGTCTAATTCAAGTATCCCCCTCCGCTCATCTCGGAAAGGCACAACAACAGAAGCACCGCTACCTTTTATAACCAGGAGAAACAGGTTTAAAGAAACACAGAGCTTTTTCTGTTGTTCGCCAGTGTGATGTGCGGATGAAAGATTTTGGATTTGGGAATCTCCTTGATCCTTGTGCATCCATAGTTGGCATTGTTTAAGCAGTATGGCATCATATAACAAAAATGCAAATCTTATTTATTTCATTTTGAGCATGCAGCTGGAAAGAGGGAAAAAATAAGCAGTAGAGGAAGGAGGGAGAGATGAGATGGTGAGGAGTGGGGGGTGAATAAAGAGATGAGAGGAACAAGCTCCCATCATCTATTTTTATGCTGCGTTTAATTTACATTTTCTTTTGCTGCCGATAAAAGCAGACAGGGAACACAAGGACGGTGACACCCAGAGAGCTCCCCGGGTCAGAGGGCTGCAGTTAACCTGTCAGAAGCTGAGTACTGATTAGAATAAATCTACACACTCACTAGAGGTCAACTCCGGCCTCTGCTACCGATACGACCCACCACTCTTTAAGGCACGTGCATGTCCACCTAGCAGACATAGAACATGTGGGTGGGTGGTTGAGGCATGCATACATGAAGACATGGAGAAAAAAACACGATAAATGAATAAAAATAAATTCCAAAAGTATTAACACCCCCTTGAACAGACTTTGTCATGTTAAGACCTCAAACTTCAACAAGTTCTTATTTTTTTGCAGGCGAAGGGGAGTTTTGTTATTGTTATTTTTTGATAACAGGCTAGTGCATATTTGTGAATTGCAAGAAAAGGGATTTGTGGTTGTAAATTGTAAACATACCTCATACATGATGGTGGCAACATCATAATGGGATGAATCAACTCAAGAGTTAAATAAAGCTCTGTATGGGGGAGGATGTGAGCAGCGTGTACATGAGCTTGATTGGCAATGCTAAGACACAGGCTCTGGTTGATTGTTTCTGAGCGGGAGCTGTGCATTTCTGCAGGTAGCAGGAGTTTCACTGAAAGGAGCCAGAGTGGCTTGATTTTTTTCACACATGATCGGTCTCATATTATACTGTCAGGATATCGTGAGAGTTTTAACAAATCATCTATGCAGCTTTAAGCGAGGGGTCCAAAATTATTTTTGCATATTATTTTGGTGTTGAGCTTTTAAATATTTCTTTCTGTTAAATAATTTATGGATTGTAGATCTTACGCCATAAAAAAAATATTTTAATCACCTACATTATTAAAATAATTCAAATTAGTAGTCTCTCTTTAAAAAAAAATAATATTTCCTGCTACTGTAGTATCTGTTGCTGTTTACACATTATCTGTATCTGTTTCTTGCAGCTTTGTTTGTATTGACTGGTCTGAGCGTCCTTACAAAAAAAGAAAAAAAAAACCCAGAAACATCAATAGGGATCTTTTCAACACCATTTTACTTTCAACCTAGCAACTAAAAAATAAAACAGACATCTACAAATTGACTTTATGACACAGCTACAAATATAAATAGTAATTCTCTCTTAAACTCCTTCGTCTGTATAAGTAATAATTGCAAAGAAAGTGAACCACCCAGCAGATTCACACCTCCTCTTCAATGTGAGTGCGAGGGGAGGGTCAGCTCAGAGGGTGGGAAGCCTAACTCACGTAAACACCAGACTCCTTCTCTGGGGCAAAGAGGGCAAGATCCTGCGGCCCTCTCACAGAGGATGAAAGCGCTATCGTTGAATAAAAGAGCGAGGTTGCCGGTGTACACAAACGTGCGCCCAGAACGTCTCACTCGAAGAGCTCGAGGCCATAACAGTATGGGATATTTCTTGGGCCCACACCTATGGAGGGTGTAAAGCCTCTGCTGAACGTGTCGGGGCGAATGTGAGGTTACACGCTGGAAAACAAGGAGACTGGGGTTGTGCAGTCACAATTAATCTCCGGGTTGTCGTCAAAAGGGTAAAAAATAGATTTCCATTTTTGGGAAACCTAGGGATTTGGTAAACCACTTGGAAAACCTTACTGTATT
The DNA here is from genome assembly GCA_902982915.1 of Phalloptychus januarius. NCBI lineage: Eukaryota > Metazoa > Chordata > Actinopteri > Cyprinodontiformes > Poeciliidae > Phalloptychus > Phalloptychus januarius. Next base: position 3,598,174 of record CADWAE010000230.1, read on the forward strand.
TAAACTAACCTAGTGTAATGAGAACAAGGGTCAGCCGTTGCAAACAAGAAGAAAGGAAAACATTTCTGTGTCTTGAATTTTTATTTCGTGATCACATGGGAGTGTAAAAAGAACAGCACTGTTCTTTGTATGCTAATGGACTTCATGTCAATATAAGTCCTAATTTTTCTCCATATCTTGCCATGTTTAAGCATAAGAAGGAATCAAACTCAAACTTATTATTTGCCATTTCATATATGTTATAATTATGCGATGAGTCAAAATAGTTTTACTCTTGTGAGGATGTTTGATGAGATGTAGGAGATCCAGCAGCCCTTGGGAAGGCAGCAGCACCAAACACATCTCTTGAATCCCAAGCAGCAGGAGGACTTGCCTAAGAAATCACTTTAACTCCTTGGACATCTCTCAGCTTACGTTCAGTCTCCCCAGTAACCAAATGCTCTACTGGTCGATGGGTGGCTATATTATACGCTACTTTTATCACTGCGTCAGATTTTAAATCAGACATGCACCACCGCAATATGGTGTCGGATGACGGGATGGGGGGAGATTTTCACAGAGCAGTTTTTAATGCAGAACTCTAAGTCCAGCTTACCAGTGACTGGAACAGAGATCAGCAAAGGCATCACTGACAAGAACAGAAATTGAAGGCAGCAGGATATTCACACAGCATAGTTGGTGACAGGTGAATCTTGTGATGACAACAAGGAGAAGCGAGTTGATGTACTAAAGCTCGGGACACACAACAAAACTTTCCCGTTCTAAACAGATTTTGCAGAGAGATGGAGTTCACACTCACATACATGTTTCAGCAGATTTTTGTTTTACAACTGAGAGATTGAGTATCACACATTTAACAACTGGACCTGCAGAGGGATCTCAGGCTACAGGATTTATCAAACCAACTAAAGGCACCCGAATGCACCAAACATCTGGTGGAAAATCATGTGAGGGTGACAGATTGAAGGAATAAAACACACCAGTAGGCAGCGGTAACGGAAGATATGCTCAGTATTTGGACAGATTACATTTCTGTTGAACTCTCACATGAAATGAATAAGATGCAATTGGTTTTTTTGTTTGTTTCTTTTTTTTTAACTATGTTTCTTCGTGTGAGATTGTTTGTTGGCTTTAGGACAACTTCCAATGTTGGCTTTAATCTAAAAATATATGTATTGCTATTGACAGTAGTGTAATGTTTCGACTTCATTATTTATTGCATTTTAGTCTTAAGTAATCATAACTCTCTCTATGCAACAGTAGATAGTTGTTAATGCGTATGACGGCCACTGCTGTCTTTCATTTCTGTTTATAGTGTTATGTAGTTATATAAAATGTTTACAAGATAAATAAAAAAAATTAACACTCACAACTGATGTTTTGTCCCACCCTCAGTTTTTGACTGACTGTTAGGCACCATCTAGTAACTACTAGATAGTGGTTACTAGACCACCAGACTTTCCCCACCTGGGAACTGGTGTTAGAAGTCCACGGTTTCAGGGCTGAACGGGAACAGACATACCGAAGATATAAAGACAGAGGGATGTCATGAAAAGATGAGATGGACTGCAACAGTGAAGCACAGACCAATCAAACATAAAGTTGTTGAAGACTGAGAGGTCAGGGATGTAGATCAGATGGCTACCTGTAGGTCAGGAGGCCTAGCAGCAAAGCTCTGGAAAATGATCCACAGGTCTGCAGCACCAACAGGGTCAAAGGCAGCCAAATCCATTAGCACAAATTCAGAGGGTGATTTGGCGAATCAATAAACAAAAATTGGGAGAGCATTCCAGAGCCTCGCAGATCCAGCAAATAACATCCAGTGAACTCAGAAGCTGTTAAAATGAGAAATTATACTCTGGAGTCCAAGAGATTCTTTGTCTTCAAGCAGACCACATTACTTGTGTGCTCGGTGGCCGTGCAGCTTCTTCTCCATAGCAAGCTATTATTTTCGGACAAGATCTTCTACCATTGACTCCCCTGCATTGTTGCACATGGCACCAAAAATAAACGTACTTTTCCTGGAGGAAGAGATGCTGCCGTGAACATGTTCACAGTCTTTCTCGAAAGACTGACATGTCATAGTTGAAAAAGAAAATAGAGCCATCAAGTCATCAATCATCTCTGCTCAGGAGAAAAATAAAATAAAATAAAAAATCTCCTGGACTATTAAGGCTAAAAAGCAGAAAGACACATTTAGTTTTCATGCAAACAAAACTGTTCAACAAACTTAAGTGTGAATTAAATAATAATTTAAAAAAAGGCATCATTTATTCATTTTCTAGAGAAATACTCCCAAATATTTAGGTATCTCTTTTAAAAGCAAACCCTTGATTGTGATAGTTAATTGCAAAGGCTTAATTAACTGAATGAAAAAATAATCTCACCATATATGACTCTGTTGGTGGCCATAAAGTCAAGGTTAAAAACTCATTCAAAATCCATTTTCAGCTAACATACTATCAGCTGCTTTTGTTGCCATTCGATCTCCTCTAGTTCACTTTATCTGTTTTGTTTAGCTACAGAGAAATGTGACACAAAGGTGCTACAAAGAGAGGGGTTTTCAATTATATTTTGTCTTTTTTCAATAACAGTAACACTATTTGTATTTGAATCCTAACTTTCACAATGGTTGCCGTTCGTAGAGAAGACAAAAGCATCTTCAAGCAGCAGGAAAAATAAAGCATCAGGAGCTACAAGTTTGTTCAAATGATTTAATCTTTGGAGGTTGTCTCACTAGTTTAGACTTTGTTCCCTTCTGTGTTCACCATCTTGGTGGATGGAGAAGTAAGATTATTCATATGTGCTTTTAAGCACATGTGAATAAATTTCCTTTATGCCTATTTATGGACAGCACCTTACATGAAAGTGGTCACGTACGGATTCAAGGGTCGTTCAGATGATTCGCCCGATTCATTCTTGAATCTACTCCTGAAATACTCAGGCGACTAAATGAAGCAGGTGTTTATGCAGCATCCTCACTGTAGCCCATTATGCCCACAGGTATCTGTTTCTTTGTGTGAGTCAGCCAGAGACAGAAACAGATCAGTGGTGTCAGAACCATCAGGCCTCAGACTGAACAGAAGCCGGAGAGGGAGGGGGTCAGGTCAGGGGGAACGCTTTCTTCCTCTGACCTATTGTTCTTCCTCAGTTTGAAAACACACCGCAACTCTTTCATCCGCGCTTCTGCAGCTAGAGAAACAGGAAGTGTCGGCATCACAGACTCCATCCATCATCTGCAGCTAAAAGACCTGTCACATTTATAGACTTTTTGACTCTCATTGTTATCCACTTCTAACACTGCTGCATCTCAAAGCTACTTGTGGAAAAGAAAGGCCATTGTAATCTGAATACATAGATTTTAGCTGCATGCAAAGGGTGGGCGATACGACAATATCAGATCGGGAGACGATGTGTTACGATATGATAAAGCAGAGAGGATTATTCACATGAGACATTGAGTTTATTGCTTATTTATGCTTTTACCCAGACTTCTCAATTTATTTATTTTATTTTTCAAATTTAGCTTCATAAACTCAGCCTTGCAAACTCCCAACCACAAAAATTAAAAGTTGCTAGAAGTCGCTAAATGACAGTAGAAAAAAGTGTCAGTATCAAATGCAGTAATTTATTTTAGACTAAATTAATTTGACATTTAAATCCCAAACTGACTGTGAACCAGGCTGAGATCAGCCAGCTGTACGGACATGGATGTACGAGTCATTTGCAGTTTGGATACGGATGGGTCATGATCTCACTGCAGCTGGAAGGGACTGCTGCAGAAAGACTCGACTGACTGCGAGTCTTTCTGACTTGTCTGGATGATGGAAATTAGCCAGCGACATTCTTAGGTTGTTTGGACTTTGATGGCGAATAACATTCTTCATGTTAGATGTATATTCACAAAAATAAACACATTGATGTCTCATGAACTCCTTCTTAAATGAAATGACTTTTGTTCAGTTCAGAACAAAAGATTTTTAAAATTACCTCTGATATATTCTTGCTGTTAGGATGGGTGTGTCACAACAAAGTCACCTTGTCGTTCAGAATAAAAGTGATTTTAAAAGTTTGACAACACTGCACATTATGATCTTTGATCCATTTTATCTCATGCTTTATAAGTTTACTAAATAATCTATTGCATATTATAACTGTTTTTCACATTTACTTAAATGCTTAGCAAAATTGCAGATAATTCTTGATTTATACTTCACTGCAATGCATTGTCGTAGGTGTTATAAATTTGATGAACTTATTTGTATTTCAGTTGACAGTGATTTGAAACTTGACTTGGACAGGAGAATAATGACGTGACAAGAAAAAAAGTGTGCACATGAATAAATTCTGTAGAAATTTTTTTCTCTCAAAATTTTCAGTCTTCATGTTTTTCTTTTGGTGCTTCATTGTTGCATTTGGAAAATATAATAAAATGACGAACGCTGTAAAAAATAGACTTTCACATTTTCCATGTTTATACCAGAATTTTCCTTTTTTAAATGTATTTTCTAGCTGTATTTTTTCTTAGAAATTGGACATTTAAAAAAAAAATTATCCTGATTTAAGCGCTCCGTTTTCAGGCCAACCAGAGTTGTTCTCTCAGACAGGCTTAACACTCCCTCATCTCTCCTTCACCTACCTCCAGGTCAACTCTAATAGCAATCAATGAAGGCTCTGCTACAATGGCTAATTCAATTTCCCTGGGCCAGTTTTCTCATCAGAGCTCAAGGTCCTGTCCCCAGCTGATAGGGCCTGAGAACATGTCTGGAAGTGTGAGGATTTATCCAGGCTGTCAACCACTCCTCTGTAATAGACACAGATAACTGGATTGCTGGACAAGAAGGGAAGGTGAGGAGCAACGTGAGATGAGAAGCTCACCTGCCCGCCTGCATGCCCAGAATAAGGTGCGCCAGATCCACAAATGCCCCCCTTCCACCATTAAAAAAAAAACTTAATCAAGAGACCTCAACTCCTGCTTGGCAGTCTTCAACAAGATTTCAGGGACTTAGAGTAGGAAGGATGGAAAAAGAGATCTAGAAGGAGGTGGGGGAGCGCGCTGGTTATCTAAGGGGTGCCAAGCCAAGGTGAGATTAACATCTGTGTGGCTTCTGTTCACTTACCTGGGGTTCCCAAATGACTCCCCCGGCTGCAAAAACTCTGCTTATCCCAATTGGAAGAAAAAAAAAAAGTGAGAGCAGCCTTGATAAGAAGAGAGGCGGCACCCTGCTCTCGCTGTCTGTCAGCTGGCGACCCATGGGGGCAGAGGTTTTGAGGAGAGAGGGATCAAAGAGGAACCAGAAAGGAGAGAGAAAGTGGTGTGTGAATAAATACAAGGAGGGGAAGGAAAAAAAATTGAACCAATGATCCCCTTTCTGTCTCCTTCGATCTCTCCTTCCTTTATTCCACTCGCACTTCCTCTCTTTGCTCGGCCGTTCTGCTTTCCTGGACAGTAACCCGCTGTCCACAGCAGTCAAAGTAAATAATGCGAGGGGCAAAGCGAGGCCTAATGTGCGCTCGTACATTTACCGGGACTGCAGCGCACACAACACAAACAACTGAGACACAACAGCCCCCTCAGGCTCCGCATTCTGGCTCTCACACAGCCTCTGTGAAGTGTGTGGCTGTGTGCGCATGTACGTCTATGCGCTGTAAACATACATGCACACATGTTCCACCATCCTTCTTCTTGCGTGTACATGCACAATCAAATGTCATGTTCAGCAGTGTGAAAGCAGATATTCTCGCGTCTCTAGCACCATTCGGGATCCCCGGTGAGAAGACATCTGATGGCAGATGCTGCAGTCTGATGGCGACTGAGTTATCCAACCACACCAAACCATTGCCTCTTCCTAACTTAACGTATGTGCCTCACACCTATCCACACGTGCATGCACATATGCTCATGTATGAATCCAAAACGCTACTTAAAAATAAATAAATAAAAATAAAGGAGGAAAATTTTGTATTCTGGGAAGAAGGCAAATCTTTCACTTTGCAACAAAGGAAACTGAGAACAATAATTCTATTCTTAATTCATCAGACATGGTGAAGAGATGCGTCTGAGGTCTTGAGTGGCGTGCCGGCAGTTGTCATCTGTCTGCCATGCAGCGAGTTAAAGCCGCCGTGGCAGCCAGCTTCAGACTGGCGTACAATAAGCTGGACGGCAGCCAACGTGTCTCCTCTTCAGTCATCATGCATTCTTTCAACCCACACAGGATGCAGAGAAAAAGGCCCGATTTGTACGAAAGAAACAATCCGCAATTCTGTCTTGTGAGCATGAAATTAAAGTTTAGCATTTCAAAAATTTCCCAGAAACGTCTCAAGTGCCTTGTTTTATTTTTTAGTTCAGCTGAGCTTAATGAAACGACGCAACCCGCTTGGAGTGATTAATGGAAATGTCAGATAATTGTGTCCTGGCAGCATTTCATTATTCTGTGTCCTTTTTTTCAAAAAGCCTCAGCTGAAGCAGGAATCCCGAAAATATGTAATTTAGCTCTGACCTTTGGCAGAGTTCAGCAGGTCCCCCATCTGTGTGCGAGGAGCTGAGAGGAGCAGGGAGAGAAGAAGAATGATGACCCCTTTAACAGCTTGCCTGCGACTACCTGCTGATCCAAAAACACTGGCCAGACATGAAGCCCCTGCATAGTCAAAGGATCAAACAGGGCCAGAAAATACTGCTTATTTCAGTGAAACAGAAAGAGAGGGTCTTGGGGGTGAAGTGGGTAGAAGGGGGAAGCTTGTGAGGTTGTGGGGGATGGTGGGGTGAGGATGTCCAGTGGTATGTTTGGTGCTACTTTAGGGAAAAGGGAAAGGACAAAAAAAAAAAGAGGGTGGAAAACTGAGGGTTTTAGAACGATGGAGACAATGAGGAGGGCAGGAAAAGCCTTAACTGGTGTTCACAGCCCACAGATTCAAAACCAGCATTTTTCACATTCTGGTCTTGCAAACAGTCCATGATGCATTGCACTTCAACAAGGTTGTCAAAGGTGTTAGAAGGGAAACATTCCCACAGCATCACAGATCTTCCACTATACCTGTGATGCTTTTCACATATTCGTTCACTATTTCATACCAGACCGTCTGGAATATTTGGTGCTAATAATTCAGCCTTAAAACACTCACAAAAGTGAGCACTTTCTGTCTGGACTTAGTCAGACATATTCTGCTAAATGTAACAATAATTCTTGCCAAGAAAACTGCCCTTTGTTGAAGGTCAGTGATCTGCTCTTTCACAGGGCATTTCTCTGGATCCTTACCAAGATATAATGTTGGTAAGAAATGTCAGACATGATATACCTTCCTCTTCAGTCCCATAATATATTTATCCTGCTATCTGGTCTTAAGCACTATCATTGCTACATTACACTGTCAGGTCAGGAGGCTGGTTACCCCTTACATAAGTCAGATGGTTCTCACTTGGTGACTCAGAGGTGTGACATCGGTGGGTCACCTTCTTCCACCTGTGCTCTATCAGTGTTTTGGGAAAACATGGTCATACACTGAAAATGTGTAAATCCAAGCCTTAAGATGTGTTTTGTGGAAGAGCCTTCAGGCACATTAGTACTTGAGCTTCTAATAGAGTTTACTCCACATGTTTGCTCTTGTAATAATAGGGCAGAAAATACTTTTACCTTGGAATGCTTCCTAAACAAACACCGGGCATGTAGATAAAATAGTGCAAACTAGTCACTATGGACACCTGCTGACCACAAGATGCCACCCTTACCTTACTGTTTATGTATGGTGGGAAGATTAAAAGGGGTCCTCCAGACTTTGGTGGCTAAGACCGACAGGCCTCAGTGTCGCGCCACATTAGCTCTCCAGGTAAACCAACAAACTCCGATCAGTAACACTAAAAATTCTTCAGCTACTAGTAGCTCCCTAAACACAATCCATTACAACGAAATTAATATTTTGATGTTTCTAAAATATTGAAACTGAGGATTTTTTTTCATCCACTCTAATCCACCCTGAAATAAAATATGCATTCATAACAAATAACTTTACACCAAATTTGTGCATGCATATGTCCTTACCTTGCAAAACACTAGACTATTTAGCTAGAAGAAAGTTAATGCGCCACAGCCGCCATTAGCAAGAGATAACCCACACTTTGACTGCGGGGGGAAGAATAAAACGACACATACTGTACCATTTGAAGCCTAATCCCCTTTTATATTCCTAATTAGGAAACAACAAGCAATAAGCCTCTTTGCTGAGCTGACCCACACACACCAAACTCACATGTGTGGGTGTGTTAAGATCTGAGGAGAACCATTTTCTCTGTGGTCTTTTTTTTTTTACTGATTAACCATTGAGCTAAATCCTCTGTGGAGGTATGATTTCAGCGGCTTTTGTCACGTTTGTTTCTTAGTGGGCTTATGTGAAAAAACAAAAGACAAAAAAAAAAAAAAGCAATTTCTTGAGCCATTGTGGAAGGTGGAGAATGCCAAAATCAGGGTAAACACTTAATTTTTAATTGAGTTAATTACAGGGTCTGTAATAAATAGCAAAGAATTACATTTTAACATAAAACCACATAGACAAAATAAGTAACATTTTCAATTCAACAAAACCCTCTTGCTGCTGCTAAATGACTAAATTTGTATTATAAACAAGCCCAACAAAATATACATCTTTTGTTTTGAATCTGTCATTTAGGTTATCCAACCATCAGAGTTGTGCAAAGGACTCTCATACCTATTCAGTTTTCAATGTTTCAGGAACTCCTGATCATCCATGTGCAGAGAGGAGAAGCCACACATCCTTGCTTCCCTGTGCCTTGTGTGCATATACTCAGGCATATAGAGAAAAGCAGCTGGGGAAGCACAGGGCAGGCTCATGTGAAATGCCCACAATGGCTCCAGAGGGATTAATTTCTCCCACTTTATTTGTTTATTACTGCATGGTGAGCAACTGGGGTAGGGGCTGCAAAGCAAACAGGATAGAGCGCAGAGAGACTTCTTCCTGTGGCTTTTGATGCCACAGGAAGTTTAATTTAATGATTACAATGATGTACAGTGTACTGCATTGGTTTCCTCCAAATTACAGTAAACTTTCTGTTAACATGTTTCACACTGCTGGCTTTTTACTGTCCCTTACCAAACTATTCATATGTCTTGTTTTTTTTTTCCTTTTACATTTCACAAGTTCTTCAGAGTGTGTCTCTAACGGCTTTGCACACCTTGAGAGTGAAAAATGTTGTTCTTTATGAGATTGCTCTGGTATTAAATGAAGGTTAGTGAAGAAAAATGCAGAACAAAAGTAGCATTTTTTTCCAGTTCACAATTATAAGCTATGTTAACATTTTCTAATGCAGACTTGTCCCAGACATTATCTGCAACCTTGCAGGGTTGTAAGCTGGTTTTACAAATGACTAAAACATAATTTTAAAAATAAAGGAAAATCTTCTGAAAGGACACACCAAGACTGGATCAGCATGTTGAATATTAGATAAAATCTGTCAAATCAATCAAACTTCATTTGGGTTCCTGAAATCACCCAGGAAGAGTCTGACCTCCTTTTCTATTAAATTCAGATATTTTTGTACCTCCTTAAGCCACATTGCTCCCTTCTCACAGCAAGACTCTCACTCTGGCTATCTCACACGAGAATAATGAAATAAATAAATAAAGCACTCACACATACAGGATATTTCAGAGAAGATCCTAAATAAAATAGATATGCCACTAGTACACACAAACACACAAATGAAAACATAAATGCTCAGTTTGAGGACATTAAGCCTCACAGTTAACATGTCATGAAACACTAAATATTAAATGAAGCACTTCCTGATAAAGATTTTTTTTTTTTACAAATTGAATTTAATCACAAGGTTTCATTAAAATGTTATTACGTTTAACAGAAACTTATAAGGCGGAGTATTGTAATCGGTGCCTCGCAAAAGTATTTTAACATATTTTGGTTACAGAACTTTGAAGAATTGTTTCATGTGATGGAGCAAAACATAAAAGGGACAAGAAAATTATTAATTGTTTTCAATGTTTTTTACTAAAAAAAATCTGCAAAAAATGTGCATACATATGCTTCTGTCCCTCCCTAAACACAATCCAGTTTTTTCACAACTCACCACAGTAAACCAGCGTCTCAGACTTAGATTCAGGATTTGAAGAACATATTTCAACTAAAGGCTTTTCAGACTAAATAAAATTTTTTAACACATCACATGTTGAAGTAGAAACTTCAACATGTGATGTTGGTGTATATGACAGAACAGAGAATCTATTGCTAGATTCTATCTGATCTTGCCACCATGTTGGGGACTAAATAATACATTTAGTGAACACATGCGTGAAATATGCAGAGGTCTTGTCTCAGCTGAGATAAAAAATAAAAAATAGCACAATGGGATGTTACTGGGCCCAGATAGCTACAGAAAACTTGTTGGAGAAACAAGACGAGCTCCTACCGAAATAAATGTGTTTTATTAGATATTAAATCCTGGTCTTGATCAAATCGCAAACTATTTGGAGTCCCTGGGAAATTTAACTCCCAATGCTAGTGGCTGGTGATTGTGGTCTGTGGTGATAGCATGTCTATTCAGTAATATCAGTGGTGTAAAAGTAGACATAGTTGCAATTGTTTTGTGTGATGTCACAACGAAAACAAAGAATCAAACTGTGATTCTTCTGAAAATCTAAAACTCGGCTTGGATGAAAAATGAGCATCCGGTAGTAAAAAACATAAATTAGCCGGAATTATAATTAAATCAACCTCTGTCATCATACAATTAGTGTTTGAAATATTTTAATGTGCTGTGGTCCTTTTTGTGATGTGTTTGTCCATCCTTTAATTTTCAGCTAATTTTCAGCTAACTGGCGAAATGATATTCAATTACTTAATTAAGTATGATCCAGCTGCGTGCCATCTCTCCACACCAGGGGCTGTCTCCCTGTGGGATGCTGGTTTAAGCTTCTCTGCACTAATTAGCACAGTGACATTATCAGACTGTACCTGGCATTCTCTGCCACCTTAAGCGCTGACTGCAAACTCAACATCACATTAAAGGAGAGTTGTTTATTTAGGAAACAGCGAATGTATTTTTTTTCATTATGTTTTCAGGCAAAGAGACAAAGAGATGTCCAGATGTATGCAGTCAGTGGCTTGGAGTTGAATATTTTTTTTGCATGTAATCCTGTCAATAAGTGACAGACCCTTAACATTTACTCAGTATTCAAACTACAGATGTGAATTTGGATGGATGGATGGATGGATGGATGGATGGATGGATGGATGGATGGATGGATGGATGGATGGATGGATGGATGGATGGATGGATGGATGGATGGATGGATGGATGGATGGATGGATGGATGTTCTAAACATTGAAGAACTCATGGGGCTCCGTTCAAACTATATCACATGATGGCAAACATGCAAAGAAATGGGCGCCCACTTAAACTGATGAGGGGTTCACAGTCATAATGGGGGAAACTGCTGACAGGTTATATTAGCCATGCACTCCAAAAATGTAGCCTTAATGGATGAGAGGCAAGATGAATCCGTAATATGTATCCAGTCTTGATAAAGGTGGACAACAAACCATGCAGGGAAGACAGCAAGCCTGTAGAAGAAGGTTCTACATGTAAAACATTACATGTGTTACATGTAAATTAGCATAATAAAGCTTTATTATGTACTTTATTACCCACATAATAAAGCACAGTGGCGGCAGCATTATTCTGTTGAGTTACTTCAAGGGGCCAATTAAGCTGCTGGGCATTGATGTAAAAATGGATGAACTGAAAAGTGTGAAAGTGACCGTGTTTGTTGTTACACAGAGAGCCCAAAGAGCTACAAAGAGATGTCCAGCTGAAACATACCAAATAAATGGGCATTCAAAATGTAAAAAAACCCTCCAGCTTTGTGGATAAGTACTTTGACAAGTCCTGCCCTTACATTTATTGGTAAGGTAAACAATTTGATTTACTTTTATATTATAACGGGGTCTTCGGTTCTGCGTGAAAAATGGCTCATTAAAACCACGTGGGGAACCAACAAAGGATCAACACAGAGCGTCCAGTCCAGCCACGTCTACCTGACGACCAGCAGCCCAATTTGATTAAAGGCTGACGAGCCGAAGAGCCTCCACCCGCCATCCACGGCAGGCCAAAAGTGATCGCTATGGTGATGCGTAATTACAGCTGTCGGCGCGCTCTCTATCCTGCTGGCTCCAATTTGATTGCTCTCAGCAACAATGATGGACAAGCTTAGCATGCCCTCCATCTCACTCTTTCCCTGTCTGCTCTCTTTATCTGACATGCATCCTTCACATGGCCACTAAACACAGGCCGGTCGCGCCGTCCCTGCCCAGTTTTAATTGTTTCTCTCCCCCCGTACCAACTCCTCTCGCCACCCGGTTCCTCCTCCGTCTCCCTCTCCTTTTCCCTCCTCTCTCATGTGGACAGCTCAGAAGTGCAAGTGTTATTACATGAAACTCCCGCTGTAGCATTAATTGAAGGGAGATATGGTGGGACGAAAAACGCCGGGGGGTAGTGCATGTCCATTATCACTCCTGCTTTCAACAGGTCTCACATTTGGAAACTGCAAATTGCAAAAACTTGCAAGGGCAAAATGTTTGACATTATTTGATCTGCAACCATATGGTGCAGACAGGGAAAAGGGGGTGGGGTGGGTTTGAGGAGCCCCCCCCCCACCTCCCACACCTCCATGCCCACCCCAAAAAACAGATAAATAAGTAAACAAAAGGAAGGAGAGATGCAGGTGGCACAATAGGAGATGTGAGAGCAAACAAATCAAGAAGATAATTGTTTTTTAAGGGGTAATTAATGGGGGAGGTTAGTTTGCATGAGGGCATGTCAAGTGTTCTCTTTGTAGCCTCTCCTCTCCTCTGCTGTGCCCTTGCCCCTTACCTTATAGATGACAATGACAGCAGCCATGCTGTAGGTGCTGAACAGCAGAAACTGAGGACAGGTGGACAGAACTGCAAGATCAAATTCACAAAAAAAAAAAAAAACATCCTTCCTGCTCGCTTTGTAATGTTGGATTTAAGTATTAATGAAGTCAAGAGTAACTGGACGGAGCTTCCCATATCCTCTGTTAATTATCTGGCTTCGTCTCAGCATGCTTGTCCTTAATGTGACCTAATGTGGCTAATCGCCGGACTTGGAAACAATCAAAACAGCAATTAGAAACAAGAGCCCCGGAAATGCAAAATTCTCAAATGAATGCAGATGGGGGGAAAAAAAGCGAAAGTGCTTTTCATGTCAGCAGGGCATGTTCCGACGGCATTTCAGGTTGTACAGATAAGGATGAAAAATGAGGGAAAGTAGAGAACTACTGATGCCGAAATCAAATACAAAAAGAGTGAAAGCTATTTTTTTTCCTCTTCATCTGATAAAGAAACAGAATCTACATAAAATGGGATTTGGAGAAAAAGCAGTTGAATTGATATATCAAAGATGTTTGAAAGCTGATTTGTATCTTCTTACGTTAGTTGAATAATATTTCAGACCTTTGATGCAATAGATTAACCTCATAAGAAAGAAAAAAAATCAGAAACAGTTATCTCTTTGCATTTGTTCCTTTAAAAAAAAAAAAAAAAAAAAAAAGAGGACTTACACAAATACCTCTTCAAGGAGGTCTTGTTTAAGCTTGTAAATTCCTTGAAAGGGGATGAAATTGGGATCTGCCTATTCCGGTTACAGTCCCGGCATGGTACTGACAAAAACAGATGAGTGTTTCTCCTGAGGGAGAGGACTGTGGGTATGGAACCAGTTAGCGCTGCCTGTTATTGCATCTGATTATAAAAAGGCTATGTGCATGGGAACTTCACTGTTAAAACTGGATGATGTTTGCGCCCATAAAAATATAGTAATGCAACAGTTAGCTGAAAGACAGAGCTTTATTATAAGGGTATTTATTGGGCGGATTTATTTGTCCAAGGAATGCTTATTACTACAATGCCTTAAAAAAATGCTTTGTAAAGATTCTACGTTTTATATCAGTGCACAAAAAACATAGATTCTGTTTTACATAAACATGTTTTTTAGCATGTCAGATATAAGGCCAACGTAAGCAACACAATTATAAAATGGTAGGAAAAGCATATAAGATTTTTTAAATGTATATATATATATATATGTTTTGTTTCTGAATGAAAATGAAAAGTGTTTCATGCATATGTATTCAGCAACAGTAGTGACACATGGTGGTGACAGAATCATGCTGTGGGGACGCAGGGAAAGGAAAACTGGTCACACTTGATGGAAAGACTGATTTAGCAAAATCCTGGGTAATCCTGGAAAAAATTCTGAGATTAGGGCAGTGGTTTTCCTTCCATCTGAGTAACTCTAAACATACAACTACATAATAATTCAGATAACAACATATTAATGCACTAGAATGGCCTAATCCAAGTCCAGATCGAAATCCAATTGAGAATCTGTGGCAAGACGTGAAAACTGATGCACAGAATTATGAGTGACATTTTCACCCTCTGCATTTGCAAAGCCGGTAAAAGCAACAAAAGACACACAGATGTCAAGTCATGCTGAAAAAAGTTGCACGCCACACTATTAAGATTTCTATTTATAAAACATTTTCAAATTCACCTTTCACTTTCTCCCTATTTCACAGTTATGCATTAGTTTGTGTTAGTCCATAGCATAACATTTTAATAACAAACTGAATTGAGAAGATGAATTAGACAAAATTAGACGCATTTTCTTCAACATGCGAGTCAAAATGTAAGATTTTGAGAAGAAGCATAGAAAAGTTCTTTTTCTATTTTTTTATTATTTTTTGATGGACGACACAAAACAAATCAAAAAACCAGAAATCTTCTCTGATCAATTGCGACCCCTCCTCCTTTTCCCACCCAAAATGCTGCCTCCATCGACCAATCAAGCACAGACAAAAGGATTAGCAGGAATCCTGAGGAGGAAGTTTGAACAAGAGGAAACATTAGGATTGAAATAAAACACAGGAAACAGGGTTAACTACAACTCCTCCCTGCCAGCACCAGTGGCTCAGCTATTTTTTGCCCAATTATCCTTGGTTAACGGGATTAATTACTTTAACTTCTTTTTTTTTCCCCTTTTTCTTCCCCCTCCGAGCAAACAGGCAATAAATCCTTCCTTGTGTTACTCAGTCCAAGAGGGCCATTCTAATTAGCATAACAAGTTACAAAAACATTACGGCCTTAAAGTGCTCTCAGACAGAGAACAAACACCAGAAGAGCACAGGATGGGATGCCAGTTGGGATTTAGGAGGGCTATTTATTGGAATAAAATGTTTAGGGAGATTGGGTGGAAGAGTAAACGCATCGTATGGCCACACACTGAAATACTCATGAAAGAACATACTGCTAAACTGCTAAATTGAAAGAGCAGTGAAAACCAGCGAAAATGTATAAAAAAACACACAGCAGCAGATTTTGATTCATTAATAGGAAAAGGGTTCAGATCATTTTGAACATTGTCACATTGTAAAATGACAAAAGGATGAATTTCATTGGATTTTACTAACAGTGAAGGAAGGAAAATTATCCATCCATGCATTATCTTACACAAATTTAGCTGAAAATTAAAATTCCAGTTCGAATGACAGCATTCAGAGGCTCAAGTGAAAAGCTACTCTGCAGGTTTGTTACCCAAGACTTGGGAACAAACTTGGCAGGCCAGGAAGAAAGCTGTGGAGAGTTATAAAGCAGGATAGGGTTATAAAAAATATCGCAAGAAATAGTTAAAAGAAAGTCAGAAAATGTCTCGTCTGCAGGCCACAAGTCACATGTTTATGAAGGTACTCTGGTCAGATGAGAGATTAAAAATGTCCAGATGGCCAGGTTATTGACTCAGTGCCTAATTATAGAGGCACACCACACTTTTCAGACAGATGAAAACACACTCTCTCTCTCTCTCTCTCTCTATATATATATATATATATATAAGGCACTTTAAAAAGCAGAAAATACAATTTTTATAACCTAAAATAATCAGCTTTTATAAGATGAGAGCAGAATTCTTACCACCCTGTCTGTTCATCATCCACCACTTTCTGCCCAAACCCACTGTAGAGTCTGAGAGGAAAAAAAACAGACGCTTTCTGGAGAACCTGTTTAGCATGAGTCCCACCCAGTCGTCTGCTTTCACTAACCTGTCCTGACAAGTACCCAGATTAACGTAATCTCATATCAGTGCAGAGGAGCAGAAGAGACCAGATGGACCTCTAGTGCCCCCACAGCCCCCTCCCTCTACCATGACTCAAACACATGAACGTAAAGTCTCTCAGTCACAAACACACACATCAGCCCTAACTGCAGAGTGCTTTGCATGCACAACCTGGGCCCCCTGCCACAGTCGTTAATGTTCTCCAGCAAATTGCCGCAGCTTTGGACGATCTTGCTCGGGGAACCACTCCCCCCGAACAGCATCGGGGAACCACGATGATGATGATGCATCTCATCCAATACTGCAGCCTTGACGTTTGACCCTGCATGGTCACTTTGAAATTAGAAGAAAAAGGAAGAACGGCTGTGCGTTTTTCATTCATTAGGCTAACGGATAAATATATATATTTAAGAAAATAAATAATAGAGGGCTAACTGAATGAAACATCCAACGAGACACTGCAGGCAGGGGAACTGAATTTGGGATTTTTAACACTCGTCATCTGCCGTGATGAAGCGAGCTTGTCTTTTTACAGTTTCCCTGGTAAATCTCAACAACTTTGCTAAACTGAACAGATGGGCTTGCTAATTAGCAGCGCTCAAGCTGTAAGTTTGTTTATAAAGAGAGAAAGGGGTTCCAGACATCTTGACACATTTTATTAACATATCATACCTTAAAGCTATGCTTCTTGGTGCTCACCAGGCTCTTTAGCTAAATGCGCACACACGCACGCAGAGGCACACTTTCGCACACTCATGAGCTTTCGCACACTCATGAGCTCTCGCACACGCTTTCACATTAATGTGCACAGATAAGCCTGCACACACTCAAAGTAATAAAAGTCAGCCTTGCGAAACGGGACGCCCTGCGTGCATGCTCATGAATATGCACGATTACCTGTGTGTGTGTGTGTTTCAGGTCTTCGCAGGAGCATTGCAGAACATTTTGCACGTGTGCGTCCACTATTCAAATGTGCGCATAAAAGACAGAGTTTGTTTACGAGGGTGTCATGCACATGTCCTTGCAAGCGCAATGGCATGCTTCTCTCTCCGGTGGGACCCCTCCTAAATTCGCCCCCCATGGATTTGTCAGCTTTCACTATTGTGTGTCACGACACTGACACTAGATGATGTCCTAAGCAGACAAGGTTGGTGCGGTCCCCCAGAAGGGCCCCTGGGTATTTAAGAGTGGGATGTGATGGACTCGGGCTCCATCAGTGCCATTTGAGTCTCCTGCCAAGCTTCACTTAGGACATCATGGCACCAACCTGTGACAATGATGCTGTGAGATGGAAAAGTTGAAAAAAAAAGAAGACTGCAAGAAGGAAATAGAAGAAAAAAATCATGTATGACTTGTGGCACAAAATTTGTATCCATATGATTGTTACTTTTTGTCCAGAGATGCACCACAGCCTGGTGTTTCAGCTAAAATGCATTACCATGGTGATCCTGGTTAAGAGGCTTACATTTGGGCCCATGTGGATAGTTGCTGGGGGACACTCCCATTGCCATGGTGATGGCTACTGGGAGGACACTTGCATTGCCATGGTGATGATGGCAGGAGCGAGGCATGCCAACCAATGAGATGATGGATAGCTGCCATGCAGGAGGTGTGAGGAAAACGTGACCGGAGTGTCCGTTTGTCGTCTTTACCGTAATGGAGACTTTTCTTAAAATGCGTCTTCAAAAGTGGTCACGTCTGCAACAGCCCAGGCAGCTCTCCTGCAAAAACACGTATGAACGCTTTCACAGAAGGTAAAAAAAAAATAAAATTCAATGTGGGGGAAATCAGGAGAAAGTCTATTCTACTGTAAGAATTAAAAGAAATAGTGCGGATTACAAATTTAGGATTGCAGATAACATGAATTATGCATAGGAGGCATGCAAAGACGGAGCTTCGAATTCAAAGCATGAAGTAATGCAAAATACATCAGAGAAAGACTTAAACTCAGTCACTGGTGGAGCAAGGTTGGAGCCAATTTGTGTCAGTGTTTGTGCGCGTGTGAAAAATGCATCCCGCCTAATTCTACATTCCACTAGTGATAATAACAATACAGATACAACAAAAGGCCTTGGGGCAACAATCTAGTGATTTTGCCTCGGATAATAGCTAAAAAGTCCTTTCACCTGCCTCCCAGCACACAGAGGGAGGGACTGATTTGAGGGGCGGTGGGAATCAAGGGACTGAGGTGGCCTCAAGGCATCGGCCCAAATCCAAATAAGCGCAAGTGGTAAAGCGCAAACGAGGTGCTTTAGGAACAAATTACTCTACGCTGATTTCCTTTCTCAGGCTTACCTTGCTCCTGTAATATGGTACAAGATATTCACAAGAAGCTCAATCTCAAAAACCCAAGACCATTTTATCTATCTTTAAACACAATCACATGCAGAAATCAGTGAGATAAGTACATTAAGTGGGAAAACACACATGCACGACTTTTCAGTTGGGAAAGCAGAGCTGCAGCTTTTAACTCCTTGCTTCGTGCTACGGCTGACAGTTCAGCAAAGATAAAAGATTTATCTTTCTTCATGTAAGAGTGACACACAATTCACCAGAGAATGAAGGTGTTTGTAACGCATTCAGGAGTGTGTCATGTCAACAAATTTGTCTCTGCGTGGGTAGGAGCACCTGCCAGATAGTGTCTCGTGGCACAGAACATGCACATCCCGGTCTTTAGGAACACAAAGGCAACACTCAAAAAAGAGCAAACAATATTCTTGATGACATTAGTTGTGAATTTGAAATGCACCCAGAAAAACTGGGGCAACGGACTTATGACACGAACCAGCAACAGAAAAATGAACCAAAAGGACAAGGTGATCTGAGGAGAGGTGATGAGTGGGTGATGGACGAGTGGAGGCTAACTAACTAGAGAAAAGCTGAGAAACAGAACCAGAGAACATAGACACAGGGGGTCATGTGGAATGAATGACTGAATAAAACAAACTCAAAGGCCTGAACAATAGTAAAAACAAGTACAGCTAAACTAACTGATAGAAAAAGCATAAAACTAAGAACTACCATCTCCGTATGCAAGAGGCTTAATTACACTAATTAAGAATATCAAAGAGACACCAGAGTATACTCTGGACAGCTTTCTAGTACAGGCTAATTTTGTTAATTAGTAATACAGGACGCTAAGGATTGATCACAGTCACCTCCATACTCTTTAAACTTCATCCTGTTTTATAGCATTTCTCTTCTTCACATGCAGTTTTAGTTTCATCCCAAAGCAGCACATGTTCTTTTGAAAACTACATGATTTGTGTTATTTTGTTGCTTTTGGAGTAATGAGAACTTCCTGTCTCAGGGCTATTTCAGCCAGTGCATATATGTTTCACTGTGGAAAAATGACATTCTCCTACCGGCTTCAGTCAGCATCTGCACAAGGCCTTTAGCTTTTGCTTTAAAGTTGACACAGCACAAAACCTGTTCATCTGTGGGACACACAACCTGTCTCCTTTCTGAGCAATATAATGACTAGATTTCCCCTTAGCATACTTACATTTGCGTATAATTGTTTGAACATATGAACGTGGGAACTTTAGCATCTAGAAAACTAGAAAAGCTACTCAAGGATGAATCAGGCTGGTGGAGGTCCACAAACCTCTTCCTGGTTTATTTGCTTATTCCTCTATATTTTGCCATGTGTGTGAGAATTATCTTATCCATATTTATGCATCCCTTTAAAATGTGTTGCACATGTTTTAAGGGGTGTATTCCTCTCAAAAATCTCCAAAGATTCTCTCTCTCCTATACTGTACTTACTAAAAAAACTGTTTGCCCATGAGATTAAAATCTGAAGATGCATGAAGCATGGACTTCACATTAATTATAGCATGAATCATGACAGTTTAAAATGCATTCAGTGCTGTCTGGCCTCATTTATAATTCCATAAGAAAGCAGATAGCGTTTAGTGAGTGGCTACTATTAAAATCTGATGTTACTCCTGCAAGATGATAGATACTGTAAGGTCTTGAATTATTTAAAATATTCCCTTCAGATCTCAGCTCTGAGCTTGCTGATTCACTCAAGAACATCTTAGGGAAAAACATATATAAAGACTACATAGCTAGCCTTTATATAACGAAGGCAACATTGAGTAAACACTCAACCCAATGTTGTTAGATTCATTGTCTAACAGACCGCAGTTTTCAAAACTCAAAATGTATACATTTAAACATTTACAGTAACTTGCAATAATAGGAAACCATTATGAGTAATTAAATAAAGCTAATATGCATAGTGAAAAGAAATTCTTTATCTGTAATTCTTTTGTGATTTTCTTGGACATTTCCATAGACACAGCCTTAGGGAAACCAATATGTGTGGATAACACCTTTAAAGACACCCCCAAACTGGCCCAGCCCCTGAGGAGACCAATAGAAAGCTGTGTTACCAAAGTCCCTGCAGAGACAACAACCCATGAGAAGTGTGAAACCCCTCGCCAACATGGATTTAAGTTTTCAGAGACGTACATCAGAAAGAATGGAAATATTCGGGCTGAAAAAAAAAAGAGAAGGAGGAGAATGAACGGACAAACTGCTGTTTGAAAAATATTGTTCGATGCGGTGGAGGGATGGTGGTGTTTTCATTGCTGACATCAACATAAATTTTCTTGGCACAGTTCGCCTTGCCCAGCATGGGCCCAGCACTGGGAAACTGCAGAGGAAATTCTCCAAGCCGCAAGGGAGAGGAATCAAAGAGCCGAGGTTCGGAGACCTCTAACATACTGAACTCAGCGCTGACCCCATGGCTCTCTATCTCACTTGTGCGCACGTAGCAGACACATGTAGAGATCAGCTCATGTAGGTACCTTATAAGACGCAAAGAGTGGAAGGTGAGCACATGCAAAATGGCACCTCTTCAGCTCCTGGTCTGAAGCATCGGGGTGGTCTTTGGGGGTATCTGCACAATGAAGCAATTGCGTACAATTTGTGTTAAATCGTTTAATGTTTTTATTTAACAAGCTATAAATAGATAGCAAAAAAAATATAGCTATTTATCCAGCTAAAATAATGCCTTCAGACTTTAGTTACTCTTTTTGTGTGACAAAATAACACCGTGGTGGTTTTAGTCAAAGTATTATAGGACGAGAGCATCATAGCAGCCCGTGCTCAGCATACACACCAAGACTGAGGTAATGATGATGTAATTAGCCCTGATTTCCTTGAATCAGTGGGTGATCAGGAAGTGAGACATGGTTGGTTCCATCTGCACCTTCTGAGAGTGGACGTGTTCACGTATGAGCGCACTGTGCCGTCAGAGTTGTTGGGGACTGTACAATAAATGGCCACTCTATTCTATATCCCAGTGAGTAAGCTTTCCAAGCCGGCGCCTCTGGAAAGAAGAGCATGCACAATGGGCACCATAATGAGAAGCTCTTCCACGCCACCACACAAACTCTGACAATTTGAGCATGTGTTCTGTGAGCAAATGCCAAAAACGCCAAAGACATTTTTTGGGGGGAGGTAGGCTGGATTGTTGTGCAAGTACTCGCCACACCTAATAGGTTTTAGTTTGAGATTCTTCAACCAGAGACCATTCTGTTTTAGACACCAGGTGAAAGAAGGGGCAGCTGGCTGGACTTGAATGAATGCTGTTCGCTCTGACCCCTGTTTGTGTTTCTGTGTAGGTGGATTCAGGTTTGAGGGTGCGTGTCAATAGCCAGAGTGTCCAGCCAGGGCGTGGGAGGGCATGATGAGTGGATAAAGCAACTTTGTGAGATGCCAAGACAAAAACACCTCAGTGTGAGAGGAAGAGTCAGAGGTGAAGAAAAAAGAGGGTTTACAATACTGCTCAACCATGACATGTTCAAATCTTTCTTTTTAGTGTGTTTCTTTTCCTTTTTCCTGTCATGCTCCATCACCCCCTCCTCATTAATGGGACACCAGCAACATCTTTCAGAGTGAATTATTTTAGACTAACTGTTCAAAATGGGTTTAAGTTAAGTATTTGTTTTGCAACTATGGTGCTATGAATATGTAATTCAGGCTATTCCAAAAATTGCATTTTCTAAATAACAGAAAAGTGTTGTTTCTGGTGTGGGAACACTTTATACGAGTCACCTTTTACAGGAGTAACAAGGTCCCCAATCAGAGCTCTGAACAGATGCTAGGGCCCACTGAGGTCTGTCAGAGTGTGTGGACTGTTTTAATCCACTCTGCAGGAAGTCTCTGTAGGATTGTGTGTGTGCGAGCTGTGTGAATGTCTGGAACGGTGAGCATGATAAGCCACAAGCAAGATAAAAGCTGCTTTGGACGATGATGCCACAGATTTTCCCAGATATTCAGCCATTTAGGTCAAAACACAGCTGAAAAGAAAATTGCTAAAGTTGCATTTATGCTTTTGTTCATCTACATATTTGTGGAAATCTGATTGAGATAGCTGTAGCTGACAAAACAATAAGTATGAGGTATTTCCTTAAAATTAAAGCAGCAAACATCAGTCCAAATAAATATCTGAAACGTGGGAATTGCATTTGGATGCAGCCCCCTTTTGATTCACATCTGTAAGTCTGTTGGGTTGTGTCTCCACCAGTTTACTAAATGTAAAGACTGAATCATTTCCCCATTCTTCTTTGCAAAAGAAGAAGAGTTAGTTAGTTAGTTAGTTAGGCAGCCAAGCCAAAAAGTTCAACTTTAGTCTCATCTGGTTAGAGCATCTTCTTCCATCCACTACATTGCATATCTGACTATGCCCTGTAACATTTCTGAATATGTGTTTTCCACTTTGGAGATTATGCACTACTTTGTGTTAAAGGACATGAGTACATTTACTTGTTCTCCGCTCCATTATTGTGGAAAAGGGAGGTTGACTAAAGGTCTCCAAATAATACAATTAAAGACTGACCACAGGGTTCAGTGCTGCTTATCAATACACCCAGCAGGGGAGCAAATGCCCGCTCAGACCAGGCAATCAGCTTTCCGCAATATGAGGAGTGGCAATTTATCCTATTATTAAGAAAGAAAGAAAAATGGCAAAAGAACGACACAAATAAATAAATATCTGGCCGTCACCAGAGGCTGGCAGACACATTATCAATCAGTGCCGTTGCAAAGACATGATCCGTACTCAGTGGAAAGGACAGGTGTGTTTTAATACAAAGTTCCCTGCGACACTGTGTTTTGCTGATGGCATAGTTATACTCCATGGGACGCTTGTCTAAAGCGTAGCCAGAGTCTGAGAGATTGAACTTTTCAGTCTGGGCCACGAGGCACAATAAACCAGGCCTTGACCATGCAACAAAGTCCCAAAGCTCTACCCCTCTCACTGGCTCACCAGCTTCCAAAAACTTGAACGCCAGAAACCTAGAGGCTAAAAACTCTCATACATAATAAACACTGGCCCCCAGGGCTGGTGTGTGATCTGATCATATGAGTGTTCTCTGTAGAAAGACAATGTGACAGACTACAGGGAAGAAGTGAGCGTCAGTAAGTGAGGCATGTGTCGGGAGCTGCAAGGGTGCCAAACAAAGTGGAACAGAGCAGCCGTGTGCATCCTTCTGTTGCCCAGTGTGCAATGCTCTGCTGGCCCTCAATTATCTTTCGAGAAAACATGAAATGATGAGAATGGTGAAAAATGATAAAATGCCATTGAATTACACCAATGATGTAGATATCAAGTTGAATGTGCCATTTGGTGGTTTAGTTAAGTTTCATCTCAGTTCACTCTCAGTTGTCAGGTTTGACAAACTACAAGCACTCATCAGATTTCTTTGCAAAGAAAACTTTGTTTTCAGTAGTTTGGAGTTTTGTTCAATGGTAAGCAGACCTCTGGCTGCAATACACTGCTAAATGAATCTAGTGGCTATCAAGTTAAAATGACAAAAACACTATTCAATCATTCTGAAGACAATGGACATCTGGATAAATGTTCACTCACTTTGAAATATTGTAGGCAGTAGTAAGAGGAGGCAACAAGTGAAAGCTGAGATGAATACATAATGCAAGTTTTTTGTAATTTTTGTCCACAAAATGTTAATTAGAACCACAAAAAGAACACCTTGTCTGAATTATCAACAAGTCATATCAAAGCAAAGAGAATGTAAGCAATTATCCTAGCATCTAAACAACCATTTCTCTTTTGGACGATTCTCAGCTAAAGCATGAGGCACCTTCTTGCTGCATGACTTCAATAGCATGTGTTTATTTTTGTATCTTAATAAAGGCTAGTAATTGGTGAAAAGTAAGCTAATAAATGTAATGCATAAAATATATTAACATTAGAATGCTCATTTGATTTTGTTGTGAAAAATTAAAGAGTATTAAAGTCAGCAACAATTGTGGGATATGGTTTTATTTATTTTATTTGTAACTAATAACCAAGTATAATAACATGACTTTGCTCTTTATTATTTCCACTAGAACTTTGACCTTATCTCGAAATCTGATTCGGACGTTAACACGTGACGATTGAGGACCCCTGTTCTTTAGCCTGTGTCCCTGTGGAGTTGCATGGATGTGTGTGACAGAGGGGCCCAGTTAGCTGCAGGCTGTCTCATCTGGACCTGAGAGGACCTCTAAGAGGGAAAATAAGCAGTTGAGCAGCAGCTGGACAAACGGACTATTATGACAGGTGGACGGCATTCGGACGTCAAACACACAAACTAATGGACTGATGGTGTTACCCAAATACACAGGTGGAGACGAGATACTTTTCCACATGTGGATGAAACAGCACCTGCACTGATAGAGGGCCTTAGCTGAAGTCAAATTAAAATTGTATATATAAAAAAAAATCTTTCTTCATAGCAGATGAAGTCTACATAATGGTGGATGACAGAGAAAGCAGTTCGTCAAATAGGAACACAGAGGTGAGTTTTAAGACGTGGGGCATGAAACGTACTTTTAAGAATGAGTATCTATTGTCGGTCTAAATGAGGTTCGAGGTTGGGAAACTGCATGGGGGTGTTATCCCCCACCCTCTAAATGCAGGCCTAACATGGCGGATTATTTTTAAGTCAAAGAGACGGTCCGAGGGAGCAATTAACGGGTTTTGAAAGAGAATCGCGGGCAGTCAGGGTTTTGTTTGGGGTACGCTGAGCCGTGTTCTGTACTGACATGCTCAGTTCCACTTGGTTCCATTCGGAGAGCCCACAAGAGTTTTAACACACTCAAGCATGCACTAATTAAAAATCCACATGCTGCATCAATTCGGCACCAATCAATGTGCTTAATTAACTCATCTATACATCACAGCGGCGCAAGATAGATCCTAATTTTTGACACAGCCAGTGCAGGAATATTAACTATTTTACTTGTAAAGCTTCACAGGATACGTTACAAAAATATGATTTAATGACTAATGTCACCCAACACTTTCTTTTTAATTAAAATCATTATCATTCATCTGAGTTTTCCTTACCTCAAATTGCAGTTCATCTTGCAGGAGGTGCGGAAATTCATATCTCACTGCTTCCCTTACCTAATTAATTCACCCTGAGAAACTTGAGTGAGGGAATAGTTTTACCCTCCATCCCTGGTTATTATCAAACTGCCCCCTGGAATATTTTCTCACCTTGGCTTGGTGGGGAACTTGGGATTCTTACTACAATCCCTGCTTCTTCAGGAAGTGTTAATTTGATAGCATTCAAATATCAGAGGAGGAAAAAACAGGCCATTAATAATTTGTGTGACTTTTCTAAAAAAAAAAAAAAAGAAAGAAAAAAAATTTGTTTTTTCTTCTTCTTACGTTTTTCTCCCCTATTTATCCTTGCATGAAACTTTCTTGGAGCAGAAAGGTAACATCTCCAAGCTGAACTTTACACTAAAGCCAGAAAAAACACAGAAGTTACATTTAGAAAATAGCAATAATTAGATGTGCTTAAGAATCTTAACGCAAGATTTTTAATTAGTCTAACTTTTAAAGTTCAGATTGAAGTGCTTAAAAGCACAAAAAGAAGATTCCACATCTCCTCAGTCATCTTTTCTTCTTTGTCCAGTGCGTCGTTCAGTCGGATGCCGGGGCCCCCGCCCGGTCTCTCTGTGCTGCTGCCCAGATCAGCTCCCCTAGAAGCAAGACTGCAGCTTTCTCTTCTGTTTGTTGAGACAAACCAGAATGGAGAACCTTGAACATGACCCTTAAAAAGAGCCGTTTAGCCTCAGTTCATCAGGATCTCTCCCCTCCTTTATGTCTGTCTCTTTGTTTAACCCTGACTATTTGCTGAGATTCTGCTAAAAATCCAATTAGGTTAATTTGAAACAGTCCTGGTGAGAGAACTTTATCTTCTTTTTTTTCTCAGAGCATCAGAGATAACTAACCTAATTAAGATTTGACTTCTACCTCTGTCCTCTTTGAGGTTGCAAATTAAGAAATGAAAAAGAAAACATCATAGATTAGGTCTGAGATTAGATTGCTAAAGCAAACACAAGAGGGAAGACAGTATCTTTAAATGGCTTTCAATTGGTTAGTTCTCCCCCCCAAGGGGCTTTCACCACCTTCGCCCTATAAAAGACTAATAAGGGGTACACCAATTGGTGTCTTGGAAAGATATTTATACCCAATGGACTTTAACATGCTTTTTTTTTTTTTTTTTACAAACTTCCTATAACTGTTTAGGGATTTTATATAATAGACCATGACAAAGTCACACATAGGAGGACAATGTTCCTTGCCAGACGAAACCAATACAGAAATTTGCTTACTGAATGCTAGATGTTGTGGAAAACTGCACATGAGCGAAACATGGGCAACAAAACCTTTCAAAGGCTGCACAATGCTGGAGAATGGACTGGAAGTTTCCCAAGCAAAAAATTACAGCTACAAATGGAACATGTTCTTTTCAGTCCAGACCTAAAACCAATTCAGAATTTTAGGCAGTACAGTTTGGTTTGTCTCAGCTGTTGGCAACGAGAAAAAGCTTTCAGTATCTACATAGAGAAATATATCCAATGAAATTGTTTTTGAAAGTGTTTCAAGTTGCCTCAATAACTTTGCAAGACAAAATAATAATGCATTTCCTGCTATTTCACGGCAGATATCGCTCTTGAAAAGAAGGGCAATGTGCTGCTTTATCCACCTGTGATGGTGCAACATGATTAATGGTGTTTTTATAAAAAAAGGCCATTGGAGCTTATCAAACTTGTGAAGCAACATGCAGGTTGTTCCATTCAACTGAGTGACAATCAGAAACACACAAACACACAGAGTAAACACAAACAACAGGCCTGCTGAGTTTGGTTTACTCCCATCAGCTGGCTCTGACCAGCCACGCGGACCACCCCGACTTCTCAACTCCCTCTCTATCGCTGGGACAGGATGGGGTGTGAGAGACAAGGGGGTGGGGATGTGGAGGAGGGGGTTGCATGGGGATTTGGAGGGAAGAATTGAAGGGGGGATGGGTGGTGTTTGGATTGAAGGGATACTCCCCACCAAATTAAAACCCAATCAATGAGAATCTCTCAAAGCCCCTTTCAAGCTAAACCCTCTT
Source organism: Phalloptychus januarius (assembly GCA_902982915.1). Taxonomy (NCBI): domain Eukaryota; kingdom Metazoa; phylum Chordata; class Actinopteri; order Cyprinodontiformes; family Poeciliidae; genus Phalloptychus; species Phalloptychus januarius. The sequence continues at coordinate 3,625,760 of CADWAE010000230.1, forward strand.
GCAGAAACCATAAACACCTCTACCAAGACCCTCCTCAGCCCCGCTTGGACCAAACTCACTGTTAGTTTTCCTCCACTCTGGATCAGGCAAACCACAAAAAGCTGACTTCATTTTGCATTACAACACAGTGGGGATTAATTCCTGAACAAAGACAAGTAAAACCAACCTGATTATTGAGTCTTTAGGTATTAATAGGTTTGTGTTTCCGGGAGCTGTGCAAGCCACCTGGAATCGGTTCAAACATTGCATCATGACTGCAGACAAATTTAGAACAGTGACACATTTAAATTATGTATTTCTGCTCTTCATGACAAAATACAAATGCAATTTGTAATCACGTGAAAGCTATAAAAGCCCTTGCAGTTGGCACAATTTTCCTTGTGCTGCTTCTGAAATTTTTGCGGTATTTCAATCGTTCAAGAAACAAAATGTTAACTCTTTTCAGTCATGATGGCTCTGACTTCTACCATGTATACCCTTTATAAATTTAGGAATATTTAAGTATTTCCCAACTATTTTATCCCCATAAAAATAAACAGGTGGAGCATCTTGTGCTTGTGGCTAAGAACACTTCCCCTAAGTGGGGGGAAATGGTCATTGGGCAAGAGGCGGGGTACAACCCGGACAGGTTACCCCTCTGTTCCAGGGCAACATGGAGACACATAAGACTAAAAGCCATGCTCACACACATATGCCTATCCAAGCTACCAATAATGTCTTTGGACTATGGGAGAAAGCCGGAAAACCTGAAGAGAACAGAGAGAACATGCAAACTTCATGCAGAGAGACCCCAGACCAGGATTTGAACCCAGGACCCTCTTGCTCCATGACAACAGTGCTACCAAAGATCAGTCAAATTCTAAAAGGATTCACAAGAGGAAAGTCTCATTCAGTTTTCATAAAATTCTGCCTTTTTTCACCTGCTCTACTACTTAGATTCTGAGCTTCTTGGTTGAACAGGTTTTGCACAACAAATTCTTCCTAATGTCACTCTTAGCTCAACATACTAAACCTTTGAAATATATACATCAAAGCTTTATTTGTTCTATTTCAAATAAGAGTATCTTAAGAAATTGATTCTTCATGGCTCAGAAGCAAATCTTCATGGATGCCAATACCAGGTTCTTTATTTCATCTTCTTCAGCTTGTTTGCCTTTTGACCACCTGACACCAATTGAAAACAATTCTTCTGCATTTCTTTCTATTTTTTTTATTTATTTTTTTTTGCAGAATTCAGGTAAAACTTAAAGCATTTTATTATTTTTGCTAATTGTCTCATCAGTTCAACATGTGGCATTGAGATACCAAACTTCTAGTTACAAAGTTAATTTGCTGACTAAGCTGGTATTACATGTGAGAAGGGAGTATTAAATATCTTACATAAACATTGTAAATTTGTTTTTTTTCCTTTTGACCTAATATTACAATTAACAGACACAAAAAGAAAGAACTGTCCAAATATTTGCGAGTTGTACCATGCAGCTATGCACTTACAACATGCTTCCACACAAACACGCACTCTCACACATATACATACACCACCTGCTGAAGTAGAGACTGAGAGAGTCCTTACTGGCTGAAGCCTAACAGTGGGGAACAATTAAACCAAATCCCAGCCTTTGATCACTTGGTCATGTGAACATGACAGGTGACCATATGGCTGATAAAATGCAAATGGTAATTGGTGCTTAAAGTCTCTAGATCCATAGCGCAATGAGAAACGGGGAGAAGAAAGGAAACAAAGCAGAGAAGTCATTTGATAATTCAGTTTGAATATGTCCTCCCACCACTCACATCTGAGATTTGAATTTGCTTGTTTCCTTTTTTCTTCTTTGCCTTCTAATACACATAGACTTTCATTTAAACCCACATTTTAAATTTCTCCCTTGCAAAGCAGGCATTTGTAAGAGCCGTGTATAAAAACCCATTCATGCAAAGTAAAAGAAGAACAAAAAGATCATCAGACTTTTACAGCTGGACGGGCAGACAAGAAGGAAGAGGGGCTTAATAAAAGTCAGCAACCACAAACAATGGGTTGCAGATGCTGGAGCTGTTGTTTCTGAACAGTACAGGGGTGAGAGAATGGAAGGTGAGGTCACATACATATTTGTGGCAGGATGCAGGAGAATGAGCCCACTGTGTAAAACTGGGGAACGTCTCGCCGGGTAACGCATGCACTCACTGACTGCACATGGAAGCACAAAACAAACACACAAAGCTCAGAGAGGGACAGTAAGGCTCAGAGGCAGTTTCTATCCACTAGCAGCAGGGGGAGCAGCTCCACTATTGTTCTGAGTGGACCCAGGCCCGAGGCAGTGGGCTGTGGACTTTGGGGGGGGTGTTTGTTCAGTGCACACACTTACAAATATGCTCAAAGGGAACATGGGAAGAGTGCAGGAAGAAGGCAGCAGCAGAGTACAGTGTGACTATTAATGTTCTTTTCACTGATACTTTCCTTCTTTCTTTCGTCATAATTTTAGTATAGTTCAGCAAAAACAAGGGGACATATTAATAAAGACCTAAACCTAGAAAAATATAGATAATCATGTTATATTTAACCCATCAAGCAACACTGATGGCTTAAACATCAATATGCTTATAAATGAAATAAAATGCTAAAGAAGTACTTCTCATGTTTTAAATCAAAAGCAGGTAATTCAATTAACTTCCATTCTAGTGTTGGGTTAATAAATAAGCTTTATTCTAATTGTAGTAATAATGTTGCTGCAATTTATCCCAAAATAAGTTTGTTAATTTTTTTTGGCAAAAGCTGAGTTTCTGGTGGGAGGCAGAAATGTATCAGTTTTCACCTTGGTGAGGAAAAATGTAACCCAGTGCAAAAATATTTTATTTTTTATTATGTGTTCAGAATATTATTTTGATGACAGGGAGATTCCACTTTGTTTAAAAAATAAAGGAGCAACAGAATAAAGAGTATCTTCTTTCTACAGTATTGTATTTTTTTTAGATTTGTATACAACAGCTCTAGCTTTATTCCAAAAATATTAGGATAAAGATTTCCATAGGCATATGTAATATAAATGTATTTATATTCATTGTCAAGTATATGTTACTAAAATTTGTATGCTACCTGGACATATATGTATTTAACCTCTCAGTTTTCATAGATAAGCATTTACATGTATTTAATAATTTCATTTAATAGGCTTTCCAATTTTGTTGAAGCATTTTTTAAATAATGAGTGGGTCAGTTCTTTATCAAAACATTTCAGATTACAATTAATAGAAACAGTAAAACATGTGTTTTTTGTTGTTATTGTTGTAAGTTTGTCAACTTTGTAATAAATTACTGACCACACTAATAACACAACACTGGAGATATTGTCAGAATGGAGCCACAGGACAAATTTGCCTACTGTGTCCCAGTGTGTCGTTAACAGACGGCTCTCAAGAAAGATATTGTTTGATTACACTCATTCTTGTTTGAGAGTCTCACACAACCATTGCCGGTTTGTGTGCTTGTCCTCTTTGTGCCTCCTTCACAGTTGCGTGAGGACACTCATGGTTAATGGTTGTTAACAGCACAAGTGTTAAAGCATCCAAATGCAGAAAATTAAAGAGCCGCTCAGCCAGAAGAGATGGATGGCTGGTGGCTGGTGCGGAGAGGGCAGAGCCTTTTATTCAGCGGTGCGCACTCTCCTTTCTTATGCAATGTGTTGGGCTGAAAACAGAGCATAACACTTCACCTCAAGGGCCGTTTCTGGACGAGCACGAACCAACTACCGGCATCAGGTTTACCAGGGTTTTAAAAAGTTAAGACATACTGTTCCTACGGTTTAAATTCTTTTAATGAGATGCCATTGAAAGCTACCAGAGATTTTTCGGGCTGCGCAAAGAACATAATAATGCATTCCTGCTCCATCCCCCACCTGTTGCTTTGTACTGCCTGACAGCTTGATAAAGAAAAAAAAACATAAAACCAAAAAAAAAAACACAGCTATCTTTCCCTCACTTACAAGAAAGATTTGGCCGCTTCAAGACATTTTCATCAAAATACCCAAACCATCTTGGGGAGAAACTGAAAAAGTATCACCCAGCACTTTGATCTTATGGGTAGCTGTATTTTAAAACTGTACTTGGAAATCAAGTCTGAGAAGCCGCTGATTCTAGGCTAGAGCGGAAAAGGGAGTGTTGGGTGTTTGTAAAATTGCCTGTTTTAGCTTTTATTATGTTATAATGTTAATCCCTCAGCACAAACACACCTAGAGTGTTGTTTTGATTCTTTCATGCATGTTTGAGAATTGACTGGATCTCTGGCAGCCATTTGCAATGCCTAAACGCTTGGTGTCACAAAGCTCCGCCTGAAATCAGAGTTTGAGCTTTCTTAAAGAGACGGAGGTTAAATTCAAACTGTCAAATTGCAAAATCAAATTTATTTTAAGTCATATTTTATATATACAGCATTTTTATAACAGCTGAAGGTAACATTTTGTTGGTTGTGCTATAAAATGACACTATGTGCCTGCACATAATATATCCCTTCTGTTCTTACAGAATCACCAGTTCACTTCCTTGCTTAGATAAATAGTGAATGAGCCAATCACAGAAAAGCAACAATTTTAGTTTATTTATACAGACGATAACAACTAATTCATATCCAGAAATATTACACACAATCCTATTCAAACCATGTTTTTACTCAGTGCAGTCAAAATCAGTTTACACTGTCAAATGATAGAAAGTCATGAGTAAGCATGTGGTGACCGTGGAAAGAAACAACAGCAGTATTGATGTTAGATGTTTTTTCTTTCTTCTATGTTCAAAAAAAGCAATTAAATGATGCCATGCATCTTTATTTTCATGTGAATACAGTGAAACTATTGTATTTTTACTCAACGTTTTCAAACTGCTGGGCCGTTACCCAGGTTTGATCTTGCCAAGGACCTTACAAGCATATATGTGCCTAAACATGCAAACCCACATTGTCAATGAAATTCTGATGAAAGTTTGCAAAACTTTGCGTTTTTTCTAAAGTTGAGGAATGCTTCACCGAACTTGTAATCTTTTACATTATTAATTGTTCTTTCTGAAGGTTGAAACAAACGGAGAAAAAAAAAGAAGAAGTAGTTAGGGAAAACTCTGGGTGAAGAATAGATGATGGGACACCAGATGACATCACATCAAGTCTGATTGAAGCGCATGCTGCCCCATCAATCTCGTTCTTCATTTTCACCATCACTCTCTACTCCCCGCGGAACAACAGACTGGAGTAATTTGCCACCGGCCTTCTGTCTTTGTGTTTGTGCGTCCCTTTCCCCCCCACATCACGACCCATCACCTTGACCAGCGCCGCAAAGCCGAGCCGGGCCGACCTTGGGGTACCCCATCGGCCATTAATTCACAGCCTTTCTTGTCCATTTCTTCCTCAAGCGGTTCATCTCTCAACCCCGTCTCCCACAGTTTGAGTCGTATTTACACTGGTGTGCACTTCTGCGTGTGTGTGTGTGTGTGTATGCGCGCATGTGTGGTCTCCCACGGTTAGGGAAGCGTGCATGTGTCAGGTCCAATGAAGGTGACACCTTACGCCTCGTGCCGAGATAATGAAGGCTTTAACTTTACAACTCAAGCATATCAGATTGCAGCACCCCAGTCCCTCAGACATGCACCCACTACATGAGTGATCTGAATGGGTCGCCACCCTCCATTTAATGTGCACTGAGCAGTGTGCACTGTAAAATATGCCAAGAGGCTTCATCATCATAACCATCACTTACTGCAGTGTGGGATTTTTTGTGGTACGCGTCTGCTCAGGAATATGACTGTCTCGATCTGCAGGCAAAGGGTAGCGTACTGTTTGCAAGCTGTTCCAGAGGGGCAAAGGTCAGAGGTAAGCCGGTACTCTGTGTAACCTCGGACCATGGGAGAGTCAAGGAATCAAAGAATCATTTAGATTCTTAACAATGCAGCTGGATGTAGTAAGGAGAGAGGAAAAAAAAAACCCTCCATCTAAATTCCCTGACTGGCTCCCTTCTATCCTTTCTCCTAAACTCACCTTTTCCCTCCCCCTTTTATTCACGAAGGGTTCTTTCCATAATAAAAGGAACCTGTGGAACTAATCCTTGCAAATCTCCTGTGCTTTCTGTCCTATACCTCCAGGCAACACAGCACACCAAAATCCTCCATTTGCATGCCTAAACTGCACTAACTGTGAATAAACCCTTTTAGCTGCTAATGTAATAACATCTCCATTTCAGGAAAAAAGGAGCGGGGGTTAGCCAGCCCCTCAGAGATTCGAGCAAACTCCCCCCACTCTCTCTCTTCTCCTCTTGCCTAGCCCTCTCTCTTTTCTACTCTCATCCCTTCTCTGGCAGCACAATAGGCCCAGCATACAGATGCATCCAGCGGCCCGCCTTATCAGCCACATCTTGTTAGGGTCAGCTTTGGGAATGGAAGCAGAGACCTGATTACAAGCAGATAAGCACAAACACACACACACACACCCACACACACCCCGACGGCAGCTGCAAACCAGCCTCACTTCACCTTGAAATTGTTGGTCATCGGAGGATTTAAAGCCATGTTATTTTGTTTTAATGCATCTATTGAGATTTTTTATTTTTTATGTTTTTTTTATCGTTTTGTAACATTTATGTCTCTGATTTTCCATTAATTCACAGAACTAGAAAATAAGTAAATTTTTAAACCCCCACCCACCGCAAAATATAATTTGCTTCTACCTAAAAATTGTAAGAAAATAATAGAAGAAAAACTGATTTAAATGCAGAACAAAAGGGTCAGTTTTGCTAAACATTTTTACAAAAACATTATGAGAATCTCTTTGATTCTCTCATGCAATATTGCAGTTAAAATAAAGTGTGATACTGTCATTTCAACAGTTTCATTATATAAACATTTTGGTCTTCAACTACAAGTGTACATAGTCAATCTAATCCGCCTTCACGGTTACAGTTAGTGCAAAAATTACTGTCTGTTTTAATATTTTACCATGTAAATGTTAGTACTTTTTGATCTTTTACATTTATTTAAATAAAATGTAAGAAATAACAAATTCAGCAATGTCTCATCAAACAAAATGAAATAAAATAAAGGATCTCAACCCCATAAAAAAGGAAGAACTCTTCATTCAATCTTAAGTTTTCAAGGATTTATCCGGTGGTTCTGAAATTGTTTCCGTCTTATGTCAAACGAACAAAACAACAAACCAGAAAACATCATGATTGCTCTCTTCAAGCTACACTGTTACATTCTCGCTTGAAATAAATAGATTAAACTTAGAGAGGATCGTTAAGTTGCATTGTTTAAATCACATCTGGTGTCCTCCAAGGCTCTGTATTGGGTTTATTACTCTTTTTATTATGTTTATTTATTATGGGATCAAATAAAATAAAAAACAATGATCTAACTTTTTTACTGCTACACTGAAAACAGTCAAATCTGTCCGTCTTTGAAATCAAAAGACAATAGTTATGCTCAGCCATTAGCAAAGGTTGAGTACAGTTGTGTTCTTTTGGCAACAGATTAAAGGCCTTTTACTTTGCTGCTTCTTTTGCTTCGAGGAGATAAATCTTAGATGACTATTAAATTCTGAATTGTAATGACAGCAAAATATTTATTGCAGTATTTGGGCAAAACTACGCCAACTCTTGTCTCCTTAGCCCTCTTTCATTTTTTTCTCAATCATCTGTGAGTAAAATCTCAGTGTGGCATTTTCCAGTCTATTTAAATGTATTTTAAAAAAGTGAGTTTTGTCATAAAGTCAAGCTTTTATCAGCTAAACCTTCTCGCTAAAGTCAAAGGATATTTTTGACCTCAATCTCTCATGGATCTGCTGCCGTGCCATACCTCAACGAGGGTGCTTATGTTAACCAACCATTCACCTCTATGCGTCCTCACAGAAAGGCTCAAGCCCAGAGCGGAGGAAGCCTTTGGTGCAGCATTTTAGATCTGCTCAAACCCCTTGAATCTTACATTTTCTCTAAAGGCACCTGTTTCCTTTTTCTATTATTTTGGTTGAGCTTGATCGTGTATTTTTACTTTAATTGCATATTGTACATTTCATTTGTCAGTTTTTTATTTGCCATCTTATCTTATTGGGTCTTATTGCTGCTGCAGATGTTTACTTTTGATCTGTTCAGAACTTTGTGATCGATGAGACTTTGCGGTTCTTTTTGTGGTTTTGAATCTGCTTGTTTGCAAATGATCTAGTCCTTTACTACATCATCTAAAATTATTTAAATCTAACCTGAAGAAAACGTGGACACAAAACATGAGAAAGCCTAGGAAATCGTTAGTCTTCACCATATACAACATACATAAAATTCAGGCATTTTAATTGGATGCACTATTTACCATGACTGTAAGCGTTTGCTTTGTTCACACAGACAATCTGACACATACTGAGGTTGGGAGCATTATTTTACACAGTCACATCAAGATGACTGTGAGAATACATTATAAAAATTATCCCCTCAAGAGTAGGCAGAAAAGCAGATGCCAGGATCTGATTTTAATTGTCCAATTACACGGAGTAAGGTTGTTTCAGCCCACCCCGAACAAGGTTCTCCTCCCCAAATTCTGTTTTCAGGAAAGATCCTTTTTTTTTCTTTTTTTTTTTCCTGTGAATCAGGGCTGAAAGTGTGGAGGTAACTGAGACATTGTGCATGCTGCCTCCTCTGAGAGCTGGTGTACACCACTTCGCATGAATAACATTAACATCAAAGAGAATTTCTCTGAAACCAGCTGATCAAGCTGCATCATATGTTGCAGTGACAAGCCTGTAACAAACACCACTCTTTCTGCTTTTCTCTTGTTTTTTTTCATCTTATTTCATCTACCACACACACACACAATAAGAGCACACACACACACCTCTAACATACATTGGTATTCTCCTAGTATAAGAAGGAAGATCCAAACACTTCAAAGAGCCAATTCCAGTACTACCACCACTACAACAGCTTCTACTTACAGATATGATAAAACAGCAGTGTTGAACACGAGTGCTGCTGCCATGCAGCATTCAAACACAAACACCTTAAAAAAATAGCAAATGTAACCTGTGTTTCTAAACTTACTAAATGTTTTCTGCTGACCCAAATTATTACTAATCATTCTTTTTTATTGTGTTATTTATTTTACTGACCCTCCTGTTTCTATACTTGTGTCTCAGTACATGTACATGCGTCTCAGTATGAAAACATGCGCATATATATATATTGTTAAACCCAACAAGAAGCAGACCTTTTTCTTTGCATAGGATAACGAAGGTTGAAAATGCCTGATATTTTGAGGTCTCCAAACACACATACACACACGCACACCCCCACACACACACACGCGCAAGCAAGCAGAAGAGGAGGAACAGCTTGTAGCTCTGCCACTCATTCACCCAACCAACCCAACCAACCAAATGCCAAGCAAGCTTCAAAAAAAAAGGAAAAAAACATAAAAAAGATGAACTTATTGAGGTCTCTATTTCCATGGCAACACAGAATAGTTTTGATGATGTTCCTTCCCAGTCGGCAGGCAGGGCTTGGCCGAATCACGGCACAGATTGGTGCTCCGTGGCTTGTTACTAAGGGCGGGTTTAGAACATGCAGACAGAGAAACAGAGAGAGAGAGAGAGAGAGAGAGAGAGAAAGAGGCGCAGATGGTTGGAAGAATTGCCACTTTGAAGAAAACCCCAACCCACACTCACAACTGAGTTCTGCAATATTGATTTGAATGGATGGAGGGGAAGAAAACCTAGTGGCCTATGAATAAGTAAGTAATGGTTAATATGGGCTAAATCAAAAGCCATTCAAACTGAATTGAATATGTGTTCTCAATGATGCAAAGGTCCAGTGCGCCTTTCTCTCTACATGAGGGCACGAGGAGGTACTGAAGCCTCCTCGTGTCATGTCGCTAATATCCTCTATCTGACAAACGCAGAATGGAGGCAGAACAGCAAAAGGGGGAAATCAAAGATGAAAAATCTTCTCTGAATGAATCTCAGTCACATTTAAATGAGCCAAACCTCTTTGGTGAAAGATTTGGTGAAATATTAATTATTTTTCGCATTAGGAATGCAAACGATGTATTAAAAATGGGATGTTGATGGACAGAACCAGTAACCAATGTGAATATCACAGTGGTAGCACCACTACTACAACTTATTAGACTCCTGCGATGACTGTTTGTGATTTTTACTCTGCTTTTATAGTCCTAATTACACATTTCTTCACAGCATCTGAGAGGCTCCAGTTCCTTTCAGATAAACATCATACGGACATCGGGGGTTTTAATTTACTCAGCAGGAGGAGTTGTGCTAATAAACTAAAAAATCTTTTTTTTTTTTTTGAAAAAAAGAAAGAAACTCCCCAAAAACTTCCTCGTCCCTCTTGGCTCTCCTTCCCAGAATTTCCTCCTCCTGCCTCGTCCCTCTACAGAGCGGAGCACAACAAGCTGCAGGAAACGGCGCGGGAAAACAGGGCCCTGCCAGGCCCCGGCTAGCGGTGATTCGTGTTCGACACGGTATCACCGCTGTTCAGACAGGCACAGCTGAAGACGCCAAGGTTGATGGCATGGCATCACTTACAGTAGCGCAATTTCCTGCGCACCATCACTCTGTCGTCTCCCCTTTCCTCACCTTTTTTTAACATTTTTTATTTTTTTCCGCTGCCATCCCCCGCCTCCGCTCGCACCTTCTCTCTGACCCCGCAGCCCCTGAATCCCCCCAGCGCACAGCGACATGGCAGACAGGCAGCCACGCAGACAGGTGACCGTAAACAATTAATCAACATTGTGACACCTCTGCATCTGCCAGGCCCAATACTGGGAGGGGAGCTGTCAGCTAACAAAACAAAGCAGCCCCCGACACACACTTTACTACACACGCACGCGTGCATGTGTGTTTAGCAAGTGGCTCAGAAGCACGTGAAGAATGCCACTCCAAAACGGTAGATGCTTGTAGACATAAAATATTTACCACAAACTGAACGGGGAGCGACATGACAATAAAGCATTAAACATTTTTTTTTTCTTTTGGCAGGTCAGGTACAACATCATACATTTCCAGAATTCAATATTAAAACATTATTTATCATATTAATTTCCTCTATTTTAGATAATTCCAGTATCAGGAGGAATAAGCAGTGAATATTCTTTTGCTAAAATAAAGCTTCCCTCAAGATTGAGTGAATTTTATTTGGAAGAAAACCAACAAAACGATGAACTGCCGCACAACCACGGACATATAACCCACCATTGTTGTTTTATATGACACGTAGGATACATTTGGGGTCATAGGTCATGCTAGAGATCGGGTGCATTTAGAAAATATTTACAGGCCTTCATTTTGTCTACATTTGTTACTTTACAGCCTTATTCCAAATTGTATTGATTGAATTTCTTTCCTCAAAGTTCTACATACAAATGCCCCATGAAAACAATTTAGAGCATTTTTGGAGTGCTTTAAAAATTTATAAAATATAAAAAAACTAAATAACCTACATTTTTACAAGTATTTACAGTTGTTTTATACTTTTGATGATGAATCTCAAACTTGAGCTTTTTCCACTAATCACCACTTAGCTGTTTCTACATCTTAAATGGAGCCCACCTGTGGTAAATTAAGTTCATCATAGCAGGTTTGGAAAGCCACACATCTGCCGATACGAAATCCCACAGTTCACATCAGGTCAAAAGTCAAACACTAAATCAGAGGAATTGTCTGTAAACCTCAGACAGGATTGTCTTGAAATACAAATTGGATACAGAAAAAAAAATTCTGCAGATTTGAAGCTCCCAATTAACTCAGTGGCCTCTATCATTAGTCAAATAAGTTTGGAAGTAGCAAGACTCTAGCTGGCTGTCTAAACTGCAATCTTCGTCACGGATGTACCAAGAACCTGATGGGGACTCAGGCATTGTAATCATAAAGAAACAAAGATGACAAACCCTTTCCTTTGTTCCACTTAATTCAAAATGTGAATATGGTCTGTTATCCCACACAAATGCTTCTCTGGTGTTGAGGATGTTTTTCCTCCTGTATCTCCATTGTCCTAATCCAGTGCCCCCTTTGCCCTGAGATTGTCCTGCAGGCTGCAGAGCAGAGCTGGGCAGCATATTCATATGAATGAGAAAAGCTAATAAGTGATGAATGTCACAGCTGCTGGTGGCTTTTTGTCATTTGGGAACAAGGACAGTATGGAGTGGCGAGGTCAGAGGTGGGATATGTGCTGCTAAAGTTTAACCCAATGAATGTGCAACCTGAAGAGAGGCTACCCCAGGGAAAGCTGCTCTTTAGGCTACAATTTAGATTTTAATATAATCTACCACTTTGTCAATTTTTGTGTCTTGTTTGCATATAGATACATGTCCGCAAATACTCCTGGGGATTGTGTTAACACTGTCACAGAGCTTTCAGAGTTGGCCTTTCTTTTGTTTCAAAGGGTGGTGTGTGTGGAGGGGCTATAGGAAAGGGGGCGAGAGGGTGGCGGGGCGGACTCATTACATTACAATCTCAATGATAAGGAGGCTACAGGGGGGGTGCATGAGGCCACGGAGGAGGATGTATTGATCCTCACTCCATGCACACCTCTGTGTTTTTGCAAACCGACAGGAAGCGCAGCCTTCTGAGATGAACGGAAGTCATAAAAGGATAAGCGCACACAATCAGAATATGTAGGCATCGGCAATGCTCACCTGGTGTGGCGAGGAGGGGAAGAAAAGAGAAGAGGAGGGGAAGAAAAACTTACTTAGGTTTAGATTAACCTGCCATTTTCACAAAGGTAATCATTATGCTGCCAGTGGGAAACTTGTGGGATGAGAGCTGAAGGCAGAACTCAGAGCTCTCTGGATTCTGTTTGTTCTGAGCAGAGTGGCCATCAGTGCGAGGGGTAGGTAAGAGGGAACAGAAGTGGGTGAGACGTTTACCGTGGGTTTTTTGTTGTTTTTTTTTAGTGGTGGGGGGAGTTCAAGGGGCTTGTTTGGTGCTTGGGTTTGACTGCATCTCACACATCAAATTGAAGCAAAGTGTTACACGTGAATGTTGTGACAAATGAGACACATGACAGAAAGCAGAAGTAGGTGAGAATTGGGAAACGAGGGGAAGGTTTCCCCAGGGAATCTGTGCGTGTTGGTACATATGTGTGCAGAGATCATGCTTCTGTTGGGATGATTTATTCTTGCTGAAAATTATGAAGCAATATTATGCTTTCAGGTGACTTCAGGGAAAAGCTTCCGACTATAATCACTTTTCTGTAAGTTGTCGTTTTTGTATGCCATGTTTTGGTTGATTTAAGTCTTTGATGTTTCTTACTGTGTTTCAGAGTCTCTATGGAGTTAGAAAGTAAAAACTGCCTGGGAACTTCTAGTTCCCAGGGCCTTTGAAAGAGAAATTAGTCCTCATCATCACAGATTCCTCACCATGAAGAACAGTGACCATGAGGGGGTTTTATCACATTGATACTTTGGTTCACTCCTAACCCAACTGGAGAGAGTTTGATGTCGAAAATGTTTCGTCTTACTTTCACCTCACTAAAGCACATGATTCCAATTTAATAAACTTTGCACATTTACATTTGTGGTGACAGAACATAGTCTTTTTGAATTGATCCCAAATAACCAGCTTTCATGTGGAGAGAGCTTTCTGGTGGTTGTTATGGAGACTTGCTTTTCAGCTCTGGCTCTTTTATTCTTTAATCATCAATCTGACATGGGCAAGTTTATGAAACTAGCCATGTTTTGTGGACATTTGGAGACTTTTAATGGTCAACACACATCTGCGTCACTTGATTAGCGTGTTTTCTGTCTTTTCTATTTTCAAGAGTGACTAGGGTAAATGATTTATCTGTTCCTTCATATATATAAACAACAGGCACATAGTAAGTCAAAACGTGCAACAAGCTTAAATCACAAAAGAGACATTTCTTTTATATTTATTTTACCATAAATGTGGTAGAAATTTGGCCTCAACCTATAGGCCTAAACAATGATTTCTTACTACGATCAATGTCAGCAGGTTCATATCACTTGAAAGATGCATACATTTTAGGGCCTTTTTACACATTTTTACCAGAATTTCCAATAAGGTTTTAGCTAGAATGGCACAGCGACTTTGCGTTGAATGCCAACTTTTGACTCTTCCCGATAACTCCAGTCAAAAAGGCATGATGCATGAATAATTGAATTATGCATTCAGTATCAAATCCTTGAAGGTTGTGGCATCTCAGTTTGGTTTAAACATAGTAGCTTCTTTGAGAAGAAACCTGTTAACAACAATGAAACCTAGGAAAACGTTTGACGCCGCATCGTTGTTCTAACTAGATAATACCAGCAAAAGATTTTGAGGTTGCATGCTCCATCCAAGACTCAGTGGTTTTCCAGTTGCAGTTTAAAAAGTCTTCACATTACTCTTTCTTCAACATTTAATAATCATGATGTTGAAATTATTATCAGTGTATAGATGTACCCATGGTCCCCGGAGAGCTTTTTGTTCATTTAAATTAACTTCCGAGGATTTGTAAAGGTATCAAACTGAGTGCAGATCAGTGTTTGGTGTGGTCATTAGGGTCCAGAAGACCAGTCAGTGATGAAAGACTATGATGGAAATTGGACAGCGATCCCACTTGCTCATAAAAAAACGTTGACCACACTTTCATCACCTCACTGGCTCTGTCTCGCCGCACTCCTTTAATGTTTTGCAAATGCCACCAGGACCTTCTTTTAAGCAAAGATTAAAAGATGACCACAGACCTTAGACATGTTTGAAACATGGCTTTATTGGTTTTGAGTCTGTTTGTGGGACCCAGCGTGAGTTGTCGCTTAAGGGGGAATAGAGCAGTCGGTAAACACAAAGTATAACCAAAAACTGTGGCTAACTTGCCCCATTAAGTGTATTTGTGTGCGTGTACTGCTTTTTATTGATTATATATTTGGTACTAAATTGCAGGTCAATTTTGACTCAAACTTTATGTTGTGTTTCTTGGGACCCATTTACATTATGTTTATATATTTCACAATAAAATAGACAGGATTCAAACTCAGAAGGTATCCAACAAGGAAAGAATGGCCTTCCAAAGCTAAATGTAGAGAAAAAAATGAGTGACGCAAAAGTAAATGTATTGGCCTGTCACTTCTTCCTCCCACCTGCTCTGGCCTGCTAGGACAAACATTTAGGCTGCCTAATTATCCATACAGATATAATTGGTCCACCTCCGTGTACAGTAACCCTTGTGGGGTTATTTTGTTGGGTTTTTTTGTGTTTGTGTATGCGTGGGCAAGCACATGTGTGAATGCTTGTATGTGTGCAAATCAAGTTTTCACCTCGACAGCCCCAGCTTTAATTAAATTAAAGCAAAGGTGTTAAAGCTGCTGATTGTCACCGCGAGCGGGTGAGGAGCACATAATACAATGCATATCAATGCAAACATGAGTGACTGCAGTCCCCTAGGTGTCAGCCAAATGAGTGTGAATATTCAGCTTTTTCCCCTTCACTTAACTCTCATTTCACTCTGATGACATTTTATTAGCCGTCCCTTGGCAGTGCCATTAAGCCAAGCAGTCTGCTAAAATATGGCATGTTTGTACTCTTCATTCCATGCAAATGCAAAGAGATGCAAATCTGATTAAGAACCACAACATTCCTATTTTCCTTGGGTTGTAATGTGAGTTTGTTGCTCCAAAAATGTTTGCTAACAAATATAATTTTTTTTTATAAATATATAAAAATAAAAAAAACAGTCAAATTTGATTACAATTGTCACAATAAATCTGAGCATGTATCCAAATTAAAAAAGATAAGTTTTAAGAATGTTCTAGCCAGTGTCCAGAACTAAATCTGACTCAAAATCTATGGGCGTACTGAAAGAGAGTCCACAAGAAATCCCTCCGAGTTTGATAGCTTTAAGTAACTTTGACAAGGTAGAGTTGTTATATTTCACCAAGTCAAACCATGAAGACGGACTGTAAACAAAGACGACTGTTTAATCATAAAGTGGCAAAGCAAAGAATTAGTTCAAGGATGTGAAAACGTGAATCTAGTTGCGTATTTTTAGATGTTTCTCTTTTATAGACTGGCTAGTTTTTTTTTTCCATTTGGACTCTATGTACAGGAAAAATGTCTCATTAACTTTTACATCAAAAAAGCATTTTTCCACTTTACTTTCTTTGCTGTCTTACTGAGATGGAAACAGCAAGTTAAATGTTCCTTGTTAAGGAAGGCTCATGTAGCAAATAATTTCACATATTGTGTAGTCAAGAATAAATACAGTTCCTTCTAAGACTACCACTATTTAACTAGAGAAAGTATTTTTTATCAAAATGGATCAAACTAGCACATTGTTTACCCCCCTTTTAGCCGGAGCCTTTTCCACCCACAGCCTCCTCTAAGTATTCACCCAGCTTCTGTTCTTTATGTCAGGGCAGACTTCTACTCACTCTTGTATGGCCAGTCTCTTCCTTGGACAACCTCTCCCTTCCTCTGCACTAGATATCGATTTAAATGAAAACAAGTTGCCAATCCAAATAAACACCATGTCAAGTAGCCATCCAAGCAGACAGAAATATCAGCCCAGCATGATACCACAGGGCAAAACACCACAGGGGCACCGATGCTCCTGGCCCCCCGGGGGGTCCGCAGAGGCCATCGCGGTGTATGCATGTGTGGACACGGGTGCACATACTCTTATGCTCAGCCATGCATGTATGAGTGATTAATCATGTGTAGTCTTGTGACCCTGTGCAGGACATTTATCTGGTCAATAAGTGCCGTCGTTGTTATTGTAGGCAATGTACTGTAAGATAAGCAGTTCTGAAAAGACTTGATTTGCTCATGTGGGGGAACCAGCAGATCACCTTCTGCTGGTAACATAACATGACATGACTCTGTGATGACCTTTCTGCAGCTATGACAGCCATGTGTTCGTACAAAAAGATCCAAATGTTTAAAGGAACAAATACAATTGTGATTAGCATTGCAAAAAATATTTTTTTACCGCAAATGTCAGATGCAATGGAGTATTAATTTGTAAACAATCGCACTGAGATTCCTGGTACACTGTGGTTTGCAAAGGTGTTCATAACCATTGAACATATTTACATGTTCAAAGTAAAACCAGAAACTTTGGTGTATTTTACTTCGATTTTAAATGATAGGCCAACACATAGTAGAGTAGCATATAATATTGAAGTGGTGAAAACACAATACAAGAACTGCAAAACAGCTGCAAGTCTGTTGTAATAAGGTTTTACCCACTTTGCACATTTAGACACAAAGTTTTGCCCATTCATTTTGCAAAATAGCTCAAGATCAGTCTGCTTGGATGGAGAGTGTCTGCAAAGAATACCTTTGAAGTTTGACTCCTAGTTCTTTTTTGGCTAGAAGGACAACTGTATGCTCCTGCTTATGAATTTCAAACTTGTATTTCTGGCTACACTTCAACTGAGCCATTCTAAAATATGAAGTTGCTTTGATCTAAAGCTTTCCTTTGTTGTGCTTAGGGTTGTTGTCCACCTGGAAGGTAAATTTTTCACCCTTCAAGTCTGTTTGCAGCTTCACTTTTAGGAACTCTGACTAGCTTAAATTTTTGGTCTGATGAAAAGCATCCCTAAAGTATAAAACTGGCACCAAATGGTTTCACTGTGCTAATAGAGCATTTACAGAGTTGTCTTTAGGCCTGTCACGATAACAAATTTTGCTGAGCGATTAATTGTCTCAAAAAATTATTGCGATAAACGATAATATTGTCGGAAGACCTTTTTACACTAATTTAATGGAAATGACATAATAATGCAGCCATATCCTGCCAAAAATAGATCCACGTTATTTTCAAAAGGACATTTAATGCTGGATCAGGTAAACAAAGAACCAAAAACAAAAATAAAATTAACTCTCAGTCTACGTTAAAAAAAAATGCACTTGAATAAAACTAAACAACATAAAACCAAAGTGGAAATAAAAACTACATTAATCAAAGAGTGCAGATTATGAAGTCTATATAATATATTGCCCTCCAATAATTATTAGATTTAAATAGAGAAGATGGGCATATCGACCACCTGATGCAATAGTTCACTCCTCCCTTAAGCCCAGTTCACTTTACATGATTTATGACAATCTTAGAACTTAAACGTTCTAACATTGTCGCTGCGATTTCGCCAATCGTCCTGTAGGGGGTCGTGTGTTACGAATGATCTACGGGGTTTCCCCGCAGGGAGCGAGAACGCAGCCTGCTGAATGTGACAGGAGCCAATCAGAACGCAGCATGCTGAATGTGACAGGCAGCCAATCAGAAGCACCTGCTGAATGTGACAGGCTTTCTGAGAGGGAATGTGAAGGTAGAATCCAAACAGCTGAATGAACGGACGGAGAATAGGAAAACAACATTAATGTTTTTCCTTTGGGAAAAGAGATTCCCAAACATACGGAGAGCAACGGACATCAAATGTACAGCTAGTTGATTTAACATTGGTCAATTCCACTGTTCAAAAGTTAAGCCAAATGAGTATAATGATATTCATCGTTCATCGTTAACGTGACCGATCAAGCCACATGTATTGCAGGTAGATTGTAGTAAAACGTTGATTAATGCCTGGTTTTAAAATGACTTTTAGCCATTATTTTGTGCCCATTGTTGGACACCACCCGCCGCGATCGGCTAGTGTTGGTCTCTCAGGTTTTGAAAATGGCCGACAATCAGCTGACAGTTCTGAGATCGTGTTGTGATCTAGGCATTACGCTAAAGAAATGATGAAGGGAGGGTCAGCGGAGAGCAGGAGATGAGCTTTCTCATCCAGTGTCATGGAAAAATGCAGGGAGAAACGATAATGACGATAAAGTCTGGGTCCCCATGATAAACGGATGGATTTGTATTTTATAGTGTACACCAGTGAGCCTCTTAGCCGGGTCTCACTGGAAAACATGATTTCATTTCAAGGGATTCCTGCAATATCATTGGTAAATAAATACATTTTAAAAAGAAGTGTATTGGTTCATTCATTCAGCTTTTTACCAATGAAATTCCATCATCAAGAAGAGTCTTATAAATGTATATAGAAAGACTTTGAAAAAAGTTTCAAGAACACCTGCAGTGTGGTGGAAAATCTACTTCAGAATATCTTTACATGGGTCATAAAAAGAGGAGCTATCCTTGAGGGTGCCCATTTCAATCTGACAGCAGTCAGTTCCTCTTCTTGTAACTTGAGTAAAGGTGATTTGGGGTCAGGACACAAGAGAGCCTCCCTTAGGAACCGTGTGGACCCACAACCCCCTGCTTGTATCTTGATGTGGTCTCCCCTGGCCACCATGAAGTAGAGAGGCCATATTTAATCGCTTGTACCCCACTGAGTGTGAGCACAGCAGCAACGCACTGGGGTCATGAAAAAAAAAAAAAAAACGACAGGCAAAACTTGTGGTCTACCGGGCAAAGGGAAATGTGTTCTGGTTGGGGAGGGGTTTTCAGCACTGAGGCTCTCATGGTGTTTTTAAGGTCATGCTAATTGCCATGTACTTACAGCATGCTTTCAGTCCACTGCAGTTCTACTGAGGTGGAAGCAGGAAATGATAGGGGTGAAGGTACAGGTGTGAAACTTTAATTAAATACCACTGCAAAGGTTAATGCATAGAACGAAAGAAGTGCAGTCACTGTTAAGTGGAAGACATTTAAATATGGCCAAGAATATACCCCTCAATGTGGATGGAGAGGAGGAAAAACAGAAAAGAAAAGGCCCGGTCTGGTTCATTTTCTTAAAAAAAGTACACGTATCTGGAGGAAAGTGATATCATAATTGACTCAAACTGGACAATCTTCGTTCAGAAATAGAACTACAATTAATCTATTAAAGGTTAGTATTTGGCATAAATAGCCTACTGAGCCAAATAAAGGCTTTAATTGTCAAGGTCATAAGATGCTTATATGCACATTTCATTCTCTGTTAACTGTAAACTAACAGATCATGCATTCATAATATATTCTATAGTATATGGGGGAGTAATGTTTCTTCTATATCCTGAAACTCTTGGTGTATGGTGTGTGTGTGGGGGTGTGTGTGTAATGGAGGGGCTTGGGCGTTCATGGGCATGAGTGTGACCCTTGATAATTAGTACCATCTGGTATATTGGAACACCTCTGGAGAGACAGGTGATGTTAATAAAGCAAGATGGACAATTTGGCTTGAAATTTCCTGCGAGACAGAAAGACAGAACTCTGCTGTTAAGAAGTTGAATGAGACATTATGTTATGTATGAAAGCCTAAAAAAAGAAATGCTCTGCACATGATTTTAATCTGCTGTCATTATTGTTTTACAAATATTTTACAGTGTTAAAATATGCTGGTTGTGCCATTAATAAAAAGTATTCATAATTCTCAAACTTCTTTCAGACTTTGTCATGTTACAATTACAAACACAAGTGTATTTGTGATGCATATTGTGAGAGTAAGGCGAGTTTACTTTGTATTGTACTATTCTTACAAATTGTAATTTAAAATGCTTTATAGAAAGATAGAGAAACAGATGAGCAAATACTACATTAAAGACAGTCTTCTGTATTAAAACAATATTAAATTCAAACCTTTCATAAAAGAAAGAAGATAATTAGATTCATAAGAAATAACTAGCTTAGAAATAATTATATTCTTATTATGATAAGAACAAATAGACATAACAGTCTGATATTTATGGGTATGTTGCAAAAAATTATATTTTCAGTCCTGGTGGAAAAATTCAGGAAATCTATATCAATTTCTGTCTATAGGTTATGGATTTTTTTTGCTAATGAATACCCTTCAGACCATTGCATTTATTTCCATTCAGCCACCAGCACATTGCACAACCACCTTTCACTCCAGTTACACTGCAGATCCTCCAGAGTACCCCGAGATGCTCAATATTTGGGATATTTTTGTAAAAGACATTCCATTTACTGTTTTAGTGAGCTTAAAGCCAATCTATTTCACTGGAATTCATTTTGTAGTATCAGAGTAATGAGGACTGCACACAAATGTATGCCCCACTTGTTAAAAAATATTTTAAAACCATGCCTCCCTCTCCTTTTGTTTTGCAGTTATGAACTACTTCATGTTGGGGTATCATGCACAACTTAAATAAAACATGAAAGTTTGTGCTTGTAAGTAGAAAAATTTAAAATACCAAATTGGCATTTGCTTACAAAAATAAGAACACTCACTCATAAATATGACTTATTCTTTCGAGCTATCATTGTGAGACTGTGGGCTGGAGAGGAAGCTCTGGGACAAATTCAGCACAACAAAGATATACGAAAACAAACAAAAAAATAAATAAAAATACACCCACGCTCAAAACTACCAAATCAAAAATATCCTCACTAGACTGAAGAAAAGACAGGACCCTTTCATCTCACATCTCAAATTAGGCAACGCACATATCTTATTTGTCTTGGTATGATATCATACTGCATACATGAAAAGAACGTGCAAAAATTCCACTCAAAGTGCTGATGGTGGAATTAAATCTCAGCAGCCATTGTGCGTGATGAACCGTGATGATCCCGTGCAGAGTTTCCAAGCCGTGGTTCTGGTTATTCTCACCCCGCCCGAACACGCTACTCTACTCAAGGCACTAATTGGGTATTCATGTGGTGTTTTGTTTGTTTATCACTGTGTTACCACTGCAAGTCTTGGTTCAACACGTCTCATTTTCATAGCCGACATGAAAGCCAGAGACAGTGGAATTTTCTGCGCTGTATTTATGCCACGCAGCCTAATCTCAGTTAACACAAACTCGTCCCAATCCTCTTTTGCTCTGAATTACCACCCGCAGTGGTTTTGTCCACCCCCCAACCATTCTCTTTTTTTTTTTGTTAAATAATTCATAATGCCTTCAAAATTCACACGTGATGCACTGTATCTTTGTGGATGCAGAGGAATAAGGTCGCAGACAGCACATCTCATCACGAGTCTTAAGCAATAGGGTGAGAGTGATAAACTTTACTTTTTTGTCTTCATTTAATGTTTTAAATTCATGTTCGCCGTATCATCTTCAACATTCTTTATATTTTCTAAGAAAGCTCACTTCAAAGATCTTAAGGACTATGTAGTGCATTCCAAATTATCAACCTTTATTATTTTTCTTTTTTTTTTTTCTTTTTACTACACCCGCCGTCTTTGGTTGTTTTCAGGGTTTTGAGTTTCGGGGTATACGCTTAAGCCGCTGCCTGAGAACTGCATCTGGCCTCTTTCAGTCTCACAGCTTGCGTTTGCTTTTAAACTCCCTCACCTCCATCTTTTTCCCCCTCTCCACTGCCTCTTACTTCTCCTCAGCTTCCATATTGTAACAGCCAAACCCGGCAACCACTGCCGCCATTTTCCCGACGAAAAAGGGTATGAAAAACAACGACACAAGACTTTTATGTCACAAGCGCTGGGAAGTGAAATTTGTTAATTTTTTTACTAATGAGTAGCAGAACTGCACCAGTTGTTCATAGGAACAACTTAGTTAGGGGACTCAGAGTAAAGTGGGCTGTAAATAAATGCCTATCCAACTTTTCAGATCATTATTTCTAAAATAAGGATAGGGAAAAACTCCCAGGTGGTATCAGGTGAATATTTTGTGAGCCTCGATTTTAGCTTTAAATGAGACATCTGCAGAGCTGGATTTAGGAGGCTGTGGGCCCCTGGGCTTGAGCCAAGGTGGGGGCCCTACTTTATCATCGTTTTATATATCCTGATTTTCTTCCCGTTGGGTGACCGGCGTTTGGCCGTAACTTACTTGTGGAACTGATCCTATCCAAACCTTATCTAGCAACAAGGTCACAAAAATCAGCCACTGTCCACTATGACAGAGAGCTGATGGACAGTCCCAACCACCAGGTCGTCTCTCCATGCCAGGTTTACAACAGTCACTCCATGATTGACAACTTTTTAGCTATATTTTGCACACAAACGCACGAAACAATTTCAGCAAGTCAGATTTTTAAAGATCAGTGATTGGCCAGAAATTTGCTAATGAATGTAAAGATCATTACTACAAACAAAATATACTTAGTAGTTATTAAAGAAATACTTGAACATCTTGAATGTGTCTATTCAACAGAGATTTCCTAAGGAAGAAACATTTGATAATGTTCTCTATCCATCCTCTATGCACAATATTTATTTATCCTTCTTCATTTCTATCTTTATCTGTCTCTCTCCCTCTTTCAAGTTTTATCAACTGTATCTCTCTCTGTAATTATCAGGTTTATTTCCATAGCAACTTCAGACAGTCAGGTTATTTCCCCTCTGAGAGCCAAACCTGGTCAGAACCTTTATTCAGTGATGACTGGACTGTAGCTGCTGTCAGGGCAGGGCGGGAAGCTCGAGCTCCTTTGGAAGCTAAAGCTAGTTCCGCCGCTGCTAGCTGGAAGCTAAAGCTAGTCGCGCCGCTGCTAGCTGGAAGCTAAAGCTAGTTCGCATTGAGCGGGCAGAGCAGTTGTGTTACTTTTCTGTGACTTTAGCTGTTTTCTTTCTCTTTGAATCGTCCTGTTGCTTTTTTCCACTCATGGAAACCCGTTTCAAAGCTTCACTGACTTTTAGCATCGTTTAAAATACAAACAGCCGCGGTGGATGGAGGAGAACTCCGCTGTGTTTGGATGGACTCACCACTTGGAGCTAGCTTTCAAAACGCGACCTGGAGAAGAATCGTTTCCGGTGTTTGTAAAGATGTTCCGATGCTTTCAAATTAACATCCATATTTTCTGCTTCTTGCTCAGCCCAGTAAGCAGCTTGTACCCAAAGCGCAGGATCAGTCCTGTACGGATTATCCGTGGTCATCGCTCCACCTGGAGAAGAAGTTCGCCCTGCCGGAGAATGAGGAGATGTAAATCAGATCCCAAAACCAAAAGGAAATCCAACCTGTCACCACATAATGTCAATGTTACTGTAGAGCTCCAGGTGGCTCCTCTTACAGTATTAGTGCAGCAGACGTTAAACAAAAATAATTCCTTGTGTTTTAGTAGAGTGTAGCGACCCACACCATTGGCACTAATATTTCTGTACAACATATTATTCTTGGTAGTTAAGCATCAGATTATTTGTGATGATAAGTAATAGTTGCAGAGAATATTACAATATGGTTACTTTGATTGGCTGCCAAAGGTACATGTGAAGAAAACAGAAGGTATGTAGGAAAAGCACACATGGTGCCAGTGAGGAATGGCTCAGTTTTGCCCCAACTAAATTGGACAGAAAATGACCAAATCTGCAAAAAATACAATATGGTGTGGTGAGGGAAGCAACAGCAAAATTGCTCAGTGTGGAATATAATTATTATGGTGTCTTTACTTTTTAAGGACTCAATTGACATGTAATCCCTGAGCTTAAATGATTGCTGTCTCAGCCTTACTTGATGTCAAGTTATAGTCAGTAATAAAATGAGATATTTAACATCATTCAGTAGCACAAACAAACATTTCTAAATTGGCGCCACAAAATCTGTAATTTTGATTGCAAAAAAACACTGAAACAATCACAAAATCTTGGAGGAACAGCTATTTACTGACATTTTAACCATTTATTTGGTTTCTTCAATGCATTCTGGCACAACCGGCTGGCCCTTTAAGAACATTCAGATTTTTTATATAGCCGAAAATGAAAATGAGTTTGACACCCCTTTTGTAGTTGCTAGCCAGCATTTCAAATTAACTTTAATTTTAAGTGACTTCTTTAATTGTTTTCTCCTTAAATTTATCAATTTAGTGCAAATACTCATGAACCAAACTGAGCAGAAAGACCATGCTGACATTCAGTATAATCTTCAGAGAGGAAGGAGAATATAATCTGACATATGCCATAAAAGATGGCAACATAAAGGGGGGATGGGGGGTGGGAATCTTGTCATTGATGAGTGTGAAAGCAATTCTCCTTACTAAATGTGAAAAGAACTGGGGGAGCCTTTTAATGGTTACACGCTCATCCTCTCTCCACACTAATCTCAACTACAGCTTCCTCCCAATTAGCAGAGCCTGCACTGGGTCTCATCATTTCCTCTCTTTATTGATGAATTGACTTCCCTATGAAACTCACCATCTTTCCTGTAGAGTCACAAAAACATCAATGTACCAGAATGTATCGTTGGTCATGTTAGCTGACCGGCTCTATTTGCACAAGTAGATTATACATGCAGAATGAAGAAGCAACATTCAGATGCTGCTCTAGCTCTGGCACCCTGGGTAGAATGGCATAATTAAATGAATTGACTAAAAGGGATGCAATGAATATCCCAACACAGTGTCAGGTCAGTATGCTGCCAAATTAAAGCCAAGGGCCAAAGGGGAGTAAACATTAATTTATCTGAAGTAGGAAAGCAGAAGAATGTTTCATCGTTGATGCAAAGTTTATTCATGGATGTACTGGTAGTATAGAGGGATTTATCTATGCGTAGAGGATGTTAGAACAATATCAGTCTGGTATATACGATATATAATATTGGTCATTATTCTGGGAGGGGTTGTGAGTTCAGTTCAACACTGCAGTGGACCACCTCCTACGAATCCACGGTTCAGTATCCACTGATATTCACAGATGTGGCTGCGGTCCCTAATCAGTGTGAATACCAACAGTCCACTGGTCATCATTCTACCAATAGAAAGTATCAAACATTGTAGAGAGAGAGTTGGCCATCTTCAAAGTAGTGGATGTCCCTTTCACCCAAATGTTAAGACTGGTCATTGTTGAAAAAGACAGATGGGGAGATTGTTTTAAATCATAATCAACGACAGCTTAAATAATATCCTTCATACATAAAAATAAAAAAGTCTTATTTTGTCGTATCGATTTGTGGATTAGCAGGAGAAATTTGAAAT
Organism: Phalloptychus januarius; assembly: GCA_902982915.1. Classification (NCBI taxonomy): domain Eukaryota; kingdom Metazoa; phylum Chordata; class Actinopteri; order Cyprinodontiformes; family Poeciliidae; genus Phalloptychus; species Phalloptychus januarius. Next base: position 3,651,544 of record CADWAE010000230.1, read on the forward strand.
GTGTTTGGAAAAGAGTTAACCTGCTGAGTAAACTGCACTTAACATCTTCATTTAGTAAAAATACAAATTAGTTTGTCTCATATTAAAAGGCTAAAAACAACTTCAGCGCCATCTTATGAATGACAAGATGTACAGGTTAATGGTGATGTGTCACCAATAATCTTCCTGTATGAAACATGGACAGAACATTTGCAGTCAGAATAAGTTACTGATATAAATGTTGAGTGGTTTAAAATTAATGAAAAGCTATGATAGTATTTTGACGTTTTTTTTTAATATGAGAAAGCCTCGACATTAGCTTCAGTTGCTAAGACCAACTAATCTCTTTATTTAAAGAAGAAGGCAAGAGAGTTTTCTTCTATAAGAAAAGTCAAAATGGTGACCTAGTCTGATAAATCACATTAAAACATTAATAAATACCTTTGTGTTTTGTCTCCTTTCCGTTTCAAGCCACAAATTTCCCATTGCTTAGACAGAAGACGAGGTCATCTTTTCAACAAATACTTACTTGCTCAAATTCAGAAACATGTTCACAAATGAGAATGGATAGAAAATCTTTAAGCAGAAATGAAGAGATGCACACCAACATATGTATGTGAAGATATGTAAATATAAAAGACACACTATTCATCAATATAAAGGAATCTAAAAAAAATACAAAGAAATCTAAAGATATGCAAAGTAATGGAGCTCTTATAACCAAGACCAACAATAACCCTCCAGGAAATCTGCTACAATGCTCCCCATGGTGTCATTTTCAGCATTTTTCACAGCTTCTTATTTATCCCAACATAAAGATGTAAAAAGGAGGTAGCCAATTTTCCGTTTTCTCGCTGCATTTTCATGCATATGGCTGGCCACACACAAGCAAACATGAACAAGTCAGATCTGCAGCAAAGATGACACCTGCATACTTTCCTCACAGCTGTGTATGAACATAAATAAATACACAAGAGGAGCATATGATGCTAGAACGTGGGGCTAATTAAGTGACAGACAACAGCTTGCACGAAGGTGTTTCCAGTGAAACCTATCACCGGTTCCATCAGAACAACAGCAACACACTGAACTGTACAGTTTCCAGGCTGTGTGAGCCACTTGTTGTCAACCTGTCTTTCTGTCAAGGGAAGCTGCATCGACAACATACATCCACTCCTAGTTTTAATTTCGTATTATCCTCATTACACTACCACTGCAGACAAGGCCCATATCTGATTATTTTTGCCTGAATGTGACACATATCTGGTTTTTCAAACCAGTCTGAACAGCAGATTTATTTTTTATTATTATTTTATTGAACCCGGGCTACTTTCTTACTTGGTTCCTAACCTGGCATATCTAATACTTTTCAAAGCAACATCAGCTGAACAGTCATGTTTAAATTGTAACAGACTTCACAATTGTCCATAATTACAGACACTGCTGCTAGTGAGCTGGAAATCTTGTCAGCTCCAATTGCACAACTTCAACATTTATGCACAGATTAGTATGTGTGGCATATTATCTTAAAAGCAGAGACAGCAAAGCTTCTCTTCATAGACTGTTCTTGTAAATGGGATTTTGATTTATCAAAATTATCAGCCAAGAACTGCAGCCTAAGTGCATGTTAGATTTGCAAACTTTGCATTGGTATTTCAGAAATCCATTGTGTTATATTTAAGGGTGTTAAAGGGATAGAACAATGTAAAATTGACTTTTTTTAGCTTTATATCATGTTATAATATTATCCCCCTCATCAAAGCTGGAGTGTTGCCTTGATTCTTTCATGCATGTTTGAGAAATCCTGCTAAAAGCTTTCAAAGTGTTAAATTCCTTTTAAGTCATAGTTGATATGGCATTTTTGTTACAAATGAAGGTAGCATATTTACTTGATTGTGCTATAAAATTATACTACGTGCCAAGAAACAGTACTGCCACTTTAAAAAGTGCCACAATCTTAAAAAAATAATCAGTATTTTCTGTAAAAGTGTGTCATATTATAGTTGGTCTCAACATTCATATTTTCAACGATGTACCTGTGAAGAAAGTCAGCATCACTTGGGGCTGGTGGATGAACACTGACAGACACACAACAAAATCCTTGACAACCATGAACAACATTTTGGCCAACGATTTGTTACATGTCTATCTTTTTGTCACTTAATCAGCTCATCTTACTAAATACCTGGTTTACAACCTGCGTTGTACACAGGTGCTAGTATGAGTGGACAAAAATGCATTGCGAACTGGCTACCTAACTCACTTTTTTGAAATCTAAAGAGCAATTCAATCCAATTAATTCACTTCATTAAATCAAATCTGGTCAAATCAATATAAGAGTTTGCCTGAAAACTGTGGTTAGATTGCAAATCATTCTTACAGTACTAACCATGCCCGCTGCTTGAAATGACCCCAATATTTCATATTCCTTTGGAGTGTTTGCTAGGGCTCCATTCTGCAGAGTCTGAAAGACAGCGTTTTACAAACCAATTTCTGCACTCTCTAAATTAAACTAATTTGCATTATAGACTCTGGTGGCATACCTCTGTATTGTGATGCAAATACAGTAGTGAAAGACGAGCACCTGCACCCAACATATTCAATTCCAGTGCACTTACAGTTTTGACAGAGATTCAGAGAGCATCTGCTCTTAGAAATGCTCTAACTCTTTTGTTAAGTGCCACTTAAAAAGCACTTCTGGATTACAATGTGTTGTTTAGTCCTGCAATTCGGCTTGATCCTGCAGTTCAGCAGAAAGGTGAAGAAACTTGCTTTTGCACATCTCCATCCTCGACTTGTGAACCCCCATACTGCAAGTGTCCCATTAACAGTTCCTCTTGGAGAACGAGCAAAGGAGACGGGCGAGACTGCCTCACAAAGGCCCTTCTTTGTGTTTCAACGTATGACACAACTGTCAGCCAAGCTAGAAGGAAGCAAGGCAATCAAAATAATCAAGCATTCACATGAAATTAGGGAAGGGGTAGAAAAAGCTTTGCCGAACAACAACAAAAAAAAAAAAAAAAGACAAAAGAAAAATGCTGGATTTCCAACGCAAACAAAACTAGATATTCAATCAGACAAGATGTGGAAAAATAAACAATTTTATGCATGCACAGCCCGGACCAGAAGATTGTTGTTTATAACGTTAAACTGGATAGGGTTGGAGCGGCTCTATTGTGTAGTGGGCATGCCTCTTATTGGTGAACAGAGCCTCTGCATGTCAAGCAGAGGTGGGGCACTCTCCTGAGAGTCCACTATCACAGCAGGTTAACCTGGCACTGCTTTTCTAAGGACTGATTGCCCGGACTCCTGTAGCGCGAGGTAAACCGACAATTTTCCATCAGCAGGGAACATGGCTTTATTAGTAAAAGTAGGGGGGGATGGTTGGAGGTAACGGAGAAAAGTGAAATCAAGTTTACATAGTAGCTTTAAATGCAATAGGAAGGTAAAAAAAATTTAATTCAAAAGTTTACCAAAAAATTTTTTTCTGCTTTTCTATGGTTAGCATACAGAAATGCATTCATTAAAACAATAATTGCAATAATTAAAAAGCACATCTCAACATATTTGAGCAAGGACCTTGTCAGGTTTTCTGGAGATGTTCTGCAAATATCTCTTTCAAAGCAGTCAGAAGGCTGTTAAAAACAAGCCTGTTTCTAAAGATGTTGGTTAGTGTCGAGCAAGATTTCATCTTTCAACAACTTTCTGACAGGTGAGAAAACATTACCTGACTGAAAAAAAAAGGAAAAAAACTGCAGCCTGTGTATCAGAGATGAGACAGCTTCAGCAAGGCGAATCAATAGCATCCCCAGGCTGCAAGTGAATTTAGAAGAGTCCTTTCCTCCAAAGGCATTGCATTTTTTTTTTTTTTTGGCTAAACGTGGTTAAATCTACAAACAGACCCAGGTGAGGGAAAGAGTCACAACTTAGAGGGCAAACAAGCAGTGCCTTATGGTTTTCAAGGTCTCCATTTGTTTTTCCGTGTTCCACTGTCAGGTGCAAAAAGGGGCGAGAGCAGCGGAGAGAATGGCGAGCTGCAGTGGGTTAAAAGGCCAAGACTGGGATTATAGCACAAGTAGGGACCCCATACTGTGGCTTGACATGCCTAGCAGCTTACAGTGCATTTTTCTCTGACAATGCAGGGTCATACACTGTCAAAAAGCATGAAATGTTTTCACACGCATGTTGAAAGACACGTGAAATGTTGAAGAGTCCCCACTTTCGAAGGTTATCTGCCAGGGTATTGTTGTTTTTTTGTTTTAAATAACAAAATCTTTCTGCAAAGTCAACATTGAATTGCGGGGAAAACATATTTGCATGCCTGTAATGTTTCACCTCGAAGGACATTGCGACATGGTCTCATTTTTCTGTACGAGGCTTATTGTTCAGAATGTACTATTGATGTACTATTTGCAAAAGTATTCATACTTTACTGTGTTACAGCTCCAAACTTCAATGTATTTCATCAGGATTTTGTGCGATAGACCAAAAATAACATATTTATGTAGGGTATAGAAGCTTACAATGTTTTCCACATCTTTTTTTGTCAAATTAAAATATTGAAAAGTGTGGCATGCATTTGTTTTAATCCCTTTGGAGGCAATACTTTAGAGAAACTGCTTTTAATATAATAAGCAATGCATACACTGTAGTATATCTCCACCATATAACCCTCAACATGATGCTGCCACCACCATTTACTCAGTGTAGATGGTTTGGTGAGGGATTGTTTACATAAAGCTTCCAAAGTAAAGGTGGCTGTTTGATCAACTTTTCAGATCTTGGCTTGCTTAAAAAAATAAAATAAAAATTACATTTGGAATTTCTTTTTTATTTTTATCTTTCCACTTAATGTATTAGTGTGTGTTAGTCTATTGCTAAGTTCCCAGTAAAATACAAGAAAGTTTGTGATTTCCAAAAATGATAAATTGTGTGATTTAACAAAATGGCATATTCTAAACAACTATCCTTCAAGAAAACCTATTTTTACTCAAACTGCTAAGGCCAGTCTTGCATGGTAGTCACCGATCAGCATGTGGGCTGGCTAATCCTGCCCTCAGTGAGCTCATCTATCTGTCCATTCCGTTCTGAGACATGTGCTAACATGCCGTAATAATCATAAATCTTCCCCTGGCCCAGGCCACCGCATCCTCCTGATTAGGACCTAAGTCCCGGAGGTATCAGAGTTAAAGCTTATGTTATTCCATCCTTAGCATCACTCCTCCCAGTCTGCAGCCTTTCCATTAAACGTGCCATAAAATGAGGAGGGAGACATGAGCGGAGTCAGAGCGCGGGGAGGGGAAGATGAGCTGTTATGCTAGGGGAAGCGTTCTCTGCATCCGACAAAAATACGAATTCTTCCCAGTGTGTCATCTGCATGGCTCCCTGATGCAGCAAAGGATTGTCTTTTATCAACAGCCAGCGATGACACTTTCCAAATATTTAATGCATGGGGGAATTTCTTGCTCAATCTGAATGTGTTTAAACTGAAAACTGTTTTTCCTTCAAAAAAAAAAAAAGAGAAGCAAGAGTCGACCCCCTTCAGTTTTTCAGCAGCCATGAAAATATCATGTCACGAATACCGCTCTTTTTATGTTATTCCACATCCTCCCGCTATGCTGTAAGCAACTGTCAATGGAGGGTCCAATTTTTTATTGTGTTTTTTTTTATTTTCCAAGTGTTGGGAGGACTCAGGCTCCTGCATGGCCCCGCTGCCCTGGTGATGGGATGTGGGGGTCCATAGCTGTGGTTCTCCCAGCCCTGGAGACCTGCAGTGGGAAGTAAACTTAGCCCATTCTCCAAAAGCAGGGCACTGCACACCCATCAACACCTGCTTCACAGGTTTGCAGCAGGAAAACAGGAGACAGGAGGAACTGTCAGTCTGCATCACCGTGTTGAAAAAAAGCTGCGTGTGCCGATTTTTTTTTTTTTTTTTGGAGTCATGTTTATATTCATGCTTCGCATGACAAATGCGGATCTTTTGGCAATATATGCATAAATGTGTCACAAAGATGAATGAATGCACAATGACAAACAAGTGGTGCCTTGACACTTTTTGTCACTTAAGCACCGGCATGTAGATACCAGGCGCTCCATCTGTCAGCAAAACGCCTCTAGTTACTGGATGTTTGTAGAAATAAATGATTACTGAGCTCTTGCAACCTTCAAAAACGTAATTGAAATCACAAATGAAAAATATGAGATTGATTTAAAAAGGATTGTAACAAAGCGAATGTCCCGCAAATGCTTTAAAGGCTAAATAAAACATGTATACAATGAATTTTCAAATTATTTTCACATTTAATGTCTTTATGCGTCTCTTCTTTTTAAGTTAACATTAAACTATAGCTGAAGCTTAAAAGCACTCATGAATAGTTTAGTAAGATATTGATGTTTGACCTTTCAATCAACATTAATTTCTTAGACTGACCCATTGTGTTCAAATTGATTTTTGCCTTCACTCCTGCTGAAAAACATCGCCACAAAATCTACACAGCCATTCAGTAATAAATAGCTTTAGCTTATGAAATTATTAAGACGCAAAACATTGTCCTCAAACCTTCACTTTAGTTCTAGAGTGTGTAAATGAACATTCTGTGTGTGTGGTTGAAATGTTTGTTACCTTGTGGGTGTGTCGTTTGTGGCAGCCATCTTGTATCCCTGCTAAAGAGGAGGCCCGCCTCAAACCCAGCTGTGTTGTAGGAAGTGCAGTGGTGAGAGCTGGCGTTTGATTGGTTGAAGCTTGAACGTGATGAAACAAATAAAATGCCTTGTAAATTGTGCATCACGTAAAATGTTTGCCTGATATTTTCTTACTGATAAATAATTGTTAGTATTTATTTTGTTTGAAAATTAACTTTGTTTCCTTTACTCAATCTCCAAACCTGGCACTCTGGACGGCTGATGTGATTGGTCAATTTAAAATGGGAAGGCGGGGCTTAACCAATACGTAGGTGGACTGCTTGATATGGCAGAGAGATTGATGGGAGGGCTGCCATTTTTAAATCTTCTAAGATCCCTGACAATTAATAAATCAACTTTATTTGCTGTACAGCCAAAGATTACACCTCTCAGTGTAACAGAAGGCTTTTTTATTATCTGCTCTATAATATTTGTTTATGGTTTAAATAAAAAAAATAAAAGACATATTAAGTTTGTTGGTGGTGTTTTCAAATAATGAATGTGTATAACATTATTTTTTAAATAAAGTTTTCTTGAATGCAATTTTATAAATCAAAAGAAAACTGATTTAAAGAATGAAATAAAGTGAATGAGCAAAAAGATAAATATTCCTTGTATGCACATGTTGCATGAAAATAACTTTTTTTAATCATCCTTATTTTCAAAAATGCTGCTCAGCTTTATGTCATTTCCAGCCACAGGAGAAGAGCTAAAGAGCCACATGCGGCTCTGGCACAGCAGGCTGTGGAGCCCTGGCCTAAACTATGCTAAAAAATGGGGCTGGAAAGTTGTTTGGGCTGATTAAATTGGCCAAACCAGCCTGCTTATGGGCGAGTTGAACAGGATCTTTAAGCTGAAAAAGTCACATTTCTGATATATTTTTCTGGGCTAAAAAACAAGGACTGACAAACTAGAAATACACATGAAAATGGGCATCTATGCACATGCATTGTTTGTAGCAGGTTTTGACCAAAGACTAGGATTAGGAGCTCTCATTACTGTAGAGTTTTGCTGCAGTAGTATAGGTTGGATCTTTTTGAAATAAACAATGTTTTCACTGATAGTTTCCATGACACGTGAACCTTCACACTGCTACTGGAGAAAGATTTTCCTCTAACCGAGACATTGCCCGTACCTACAGAAAGGTAACTTCATATCTTGATTTGTACAACAGAATCTATTGAAATATCTTTGGTCTAAAGGAATTGTTAGGATTTCTGAATGTTGCTCAAATGCTTTTGATTCTTTTTAACAGAGGTGTTGAGGAACGGTGGTGTAGTTTGACTGTAGTCTTGCATATCCCAACTATATGACCCTTGCTTTTGACTTAACTCTTAAAACGGGATGATATAATGGACGCTGAAAATCTAAAAAGCCCTCACTATAGCTGGGAAGAGACACTCTGTAAATGTTAAACTATTGGGCCATATTAATGCACCACTTTTCCATTTTTTAGGCTTGATACTTAAATTGGGGAAAAAAAATTTAAGTATCCAAAAAAAAACTTGCTGGCATTAAATTCAAAGTGAATAAAATTCTGCAATTAATAAGTATTATGTGTCACTGTTGTATTTTTTGCTCGGTGAAGCGTGCTGCTTTCCTTCGAATCTGAAGGTGGGCAGCTCATTCTGGTGGCAGCTTTATATGCAGGAGGAATAAAAACTCAAGTCATGCAGCTGAAGAAAGAATAAATGATAATAATAAATACACGATTAACTACATTCCTTGAGTCTCTTATTATTACTGTTATTATGAGAATGAATTACTCACAAGTGGGCTCTTCTTGCACATTAAATGACCTCTGAAAGGAAGGGTTTATGTTGTATTTTATTTCATCAGCTCTGCTGGGCTTTTTTTTGCCTGTAACATAACAATCCAAAATAAAAATATTGACATTTGTGCCTTTCATGTAATAAAGGTGTCTGAATACTTTTCTTTTAGCTTCCAGGCACCTTGTGACCAAAATTTACATAAATGAAAGTTAATCAGCTCCAAGCTACAGCCGCATACATGTGAAACTTGGAGAATAAGGCCAGAATAATCTGTTTCACGTTCTACCATATCGGCTCCATCAATGAAAAATATACAGAAACACCTGGAATCCAACAAGACTCGAGCAGACTGGACATTGACATGTCAAGTGCTAACTGACTGCCTGTCAATACACTCAGTGAGCAGAAAAGTCTCGCACTGTCAGGGGACTGTGAGATACAGGCGAGAAAAAAAAAGAGGAGGTGAAAGTCAATCAAATTAGCTCCTTCCAGCTCACTAAACTCAGGAACTGGAGGTAAGCAAGTCTGGCCTCTTCTGAGAGATCTGACAGTGTCTATGGGGTGCAATCTGAGTGGCGCCCTGTTGATAAAGGCTAACACTGATAAACCTGCAAGAAACCGCAGCAGAGCTCTTCAAATATAATAAAGGAGGGCATTCCAGGATAAGTCAGAATATGCAATAGATTGCCTAAAAGTGCCGTTGCGACCAAATGGACTTTTATTTCGACGGAAACATTCTAAACAAGTGTGCTGATTTGCATGTGACAAAGCCTTCACCAACCTGTTATTAGTTTTTTTCTTGTCTGGTGACCAGAACCCCCAGGAGAGAAAAGATCTAGCAAAAAAAAAACACAGTTAAGATCAGAGCGATAATGACTTACAGAGTATTGTCTGCGTCATGGGGCCTGCAGCCGGTTTGATCCCCGTCCCGTTTCATTTCTGTCTCATTAGACAAAAACCTTCGGAAGTCAGACAGCCTTTTACCACTGATGTGTTTTAAGACGTCAAACGTTCAACATGGTCACGTCACAGCACATGAGAAATTAAATCATCTCCAAGTTGAAACTGGAAACTGTGTCTTCATTTGGATTAATCTCATGTCAGGAGTCGTTTGGTGTGATTTGAGGAGGGAGACGTGGGGAGCGAATGAAAATCAATAAGCGAAATCAGAAAATGAGAAAACACATGCGAGGGGATAGGAGGTTGGGAGGCCGGAGTGTGTCTGTTTGTGTGAGTGCATGGTAGAACTGGTAGGGGGGCGTATTCAACTCATTCCTGTGTCATGTCATATAAATCTATTTAAATATCAGCAGGGACTTCTGTTGTCTTACCGCTCCAGAGTTGAATGTGAGTGACAGCGGAGGGGCACAGGAACACCTTGGCTCACAAGTACGAATTGTTTTGTCGTGCAAACAACAGTCCCTCTGAAACTTTTTATTTGTCACAATAGATGTTCAAATAGAGAGATCAACTAGACGAGTTGATCTGCTGTGACTTCAAGATGAGATTTTTATGTCGGGATAACATTTTTTAACCAGTGCCCTTTGAGTTTGCTGTCACTGCGAGAGAAAACAAATCAAGTGCTGCGTTTGTAATTTGGGGAATTTATGGGCCATCAGTGCTGTCTTTAGTAATAAAAACACAAAGCATCGAATCTCATCTGATCAGAGTTTTACATGAGACAAGATGAGCCCATTTGGAGTCACATCAGGCTCTTTTTCCTCACACAGTCCACATCTGCCTTCTCTGTTCTTAGTGCGTTGGTTCAAAAACAAACATGGTGTTCTTGTCTCAGAAAGTTGAACGTGTAATTCCTTGCTTAGCATTCAGGGATTATTCAGTCCATTTTCAGAAACTCTTGACACTCGAATAAGACTCAAAAATTCCAACTTTGTCTTATATTGTCTTTAAGAGACAGCTCAGGACTTTTGAAGTGAGGTTCTGTCAGTCAGATACAAGCAGTCAATATCTTACCAGCAGCATCTAGCTTTCTAAGCATCTTCATTTTGCATAGATCAACAAGCTCTAACAAGAAAACAAGGCAGAGTAAAAATCTATAAAAAGTGTTTCTTTTAAAAGCTCCTATTCTTTTTGGCTTTTTGTACCACTTTACTTTTATAATCAGGGCAGATCTGGCATCGCCAGGGTAAAAATAAAAAGATGATTGACACCTCTAGGGAGTGGGCCACTTAATCTGATCAAAATCTTTTCTTACAATTGTGAATGATTAATGGACAATTTTTCAAACACTACAGAACATTAACGCAGCAAGTAGCACAATCAGATGCAAAGTTTCAGCTGACAAGAAGCCATTAAATACCATATTTTAAATTGGCATATGAACGAACACAATATTCCCACATCAAATTGAATCTATGTTCTTCAACCCATCACACTGATATAACTATTCTGTGTATGTTAGTCCAAAGTCACGTATCAATGATTCTCTCTGCCAACAAGTTTGCAGTATCCTGTATGCTAGCTGGTCAGTAGTCAGCTAGCATACAGGTAGCTAGTTGACCTCTAGCTACCTGCATACAGGTATGCTAGCTCATAGCTAGCATACAGGTAGCTAACCACAGTGTATTTTGTTGAACGGTTTCCTTTCAATCCAGCATTAAATGTAAATGTTCTTTGAGAGCATGCAAGATGCAAGCTTGTGACATTGGTTAGTGGTACTGAAAAACTATATTGCCTGGTAAGTCACCAACAGTGATCAAAAAGTTTTGAAGTAGTGGTAAAATCTGCAACATTGTTAGATACTTGAAGTGTCGATTCTAAATGGGGGTGGGAGATAAGGGTTAATGTCAACCCCACATGGTGGTGGGCTGTAGAAGACTCCTGACTGGACACAATTGTGTTATGTTCTGTTCTGAGTATGCGTTTCATATGGGAAGATAATTGTTGGTGCACAGCCTCCATTCTTCATTTCCTTTGCAAAATATAGATCCATCTGCCAGTAATTGTTCAATGCAAACGGACAAACAGAAAATGTTTGCAGAAACTGCTGTGGTGCTTTTGACGTTGGTGTTTTATAATGGTAAAAATTCTCTTTGGTCTTGATTCCTGACATGCTACCTGTTAAGTCTCTGAGACAATCTAATATGGATATAAACTCACGGAAAACACAGAATTATCAACAACAAGTAAGTTACTAGCTCTGCATACCCTTTTTAACAGAACCTCTCATGCAGTTTTGCTGAACTATCCCTTAAATCAAAAGCTTACTGTGGTGGATTTTCCTGAAAGAAAACAACAAGACCTGTAAAGTGCCACAAGTTTTTGTTCCATTACACGGCATTCTCATAAAAAAAAAAACCCCAGCAAGCACACACCACCCAGTCACCTCTTTGCAGAGTTGCCCCCAGGGGGGCACAGGCCTGGCCTGTGTGAACATCAAAGGAGTCAAGGTAAAACGGCATGTTTACAGGTGGGAGGAAATTGGAAGTTTCCTTACCCTGGCTTGCTTTGAATAAAAGAGGAAGTCTTTAGTGTAACTGTGGAGATCAGGGTGCTATACTTTCATGCATATCTTGTCACATGTTCCTCTCTTCTTTACGTGTGCAAAGAAGCACCTAAGCTGTGAATGCATGGGCAGAAAATCAGCAACATTATCCGGTGTGTGTCTCCTGGTTTCTTTGTGTTCTGCGTGAGGATAATTGCACTTTGATGGTACACCTGCTCCTGTTTTGAAGCGCCTAGGCTGAAAAAGAAAAAAAAAAGGAGGTACCTGGAAATGTCTCCTCCTAGCAGCACATTACCTACTGAGGTGAATAAACAGAACTGGCAAGTTGCTGTATGGGAGCCATATTGAGAACCTCGCTGCAAAAGCACCAGCAGGGAAGGATGCTGAGTTTTTGAGGGATTAGTGAAATTCTAACACTTTTTTTTTTCTCTTTCTCTCTCTCGTCTTTTTGGAGGGGGGAATCCACAACAATGAGCGCACCTCGGTCGAGCTTGAGTATGTCATTTACTCTGCACCTCTCCACTTTGTGTTTCTCTGTGTGCATGAGAGGACCAGACGAGCCAAGCGTCCTGCATGAAAGGGAGAGCGTTTAGCTTTTGAGGCTATTTGTGCTTCTGACTCTGTGGTGTTTGTGTCCGATGGGAGGCGCCTGCGCCAGCTTCCTTAAAGGAGAGAGGAGGGGTGCTGGGGAAAGAGGGGTGGGGGTTTGTTTGTTTCTCCGCCGTGCCAGGAGAAGTGACAGCCATTCCGGCTCTTTCACTCAAACACATTCATCTGTGTGAGAAAGAAAAAGGCGGCCGCTGAACCTCAGATGAAAGGCCATGGGAGCTGCGCTGCACAGGAAGGCAGACTGTACATGGACTTCAGTGCAAGCACAACATGAGCAGCAGTGTCACAGAGGCAGACAGACAGACAGATGGAAGCAGAAAGAAAGAAAGAAAGAAAGAAAGAAAGAAAGAAAGAAAGAAAGAAAGAAAGAAAGAAAGACAGTAATTTCAGAAAAATAAGTTTTTATTTATTCTCATAATTTTCTTAAATCACAATAAATTTATTAAAAAAAACTTTAACTTACTTTTAAGATAAAAGAAAAAGGAAAAAGAGAGGAAACATGTGACAATGGTGTAACTTGCACTACTTTGCACAGTGGAAGCACTTTTTAAGAAACTGAGTTGTTTCCACTTCATGCAATGTCTGTATGTTGTTATGCAGAGTGTTTCTGCTGCACTCGCCACTCCTGCCATGACTCATCCAGAACGAGAATACGCTGATTTAAACGTGTGCACATAAACTTTTTACTTTTTATTATGTTTTCCTCATTTCTCTATAACTTTTTTTTTAATTGTTGGAATTGTTATTGCCGTTTTTGTCATTTATAAGGGTACTAGTCTTGTTTCTGTATTTATGGACCTGAATTTTGTAATAAAGCTGGACTGAATGAGGACCACACAAAAAGCTTCAATTGTAAAATAAAAACTAGTGGTTGGAATAAAAGCCATATACATCATATTTATAATACTTTACGATATTTTTTTAAACATCTGAGTGACTGAATAACTCGCCAAAATTTTTGTCTATGAAATGTATCTCATTACATTGTATTATTTGGCTTTTGCAGGTTATTTTAAGGAAAATCAGGTTGACAACGGCTCTGCGTAAATATTCCCCTCCACACGTATTCATTCGGGCACACTCGAATTCAATTAAAGGATGTGGCGTTTGTTTTAAAAGTTTTCTTTGAAAACATGCAAACCTACGATTTTTTCCCCCCCTGCAATGCCTCTGTTGTGCCTTGCTGAGAGAGACGAGGGAGGGATTTGGGAAGTCTGGCATTGTGAAAATTAATTTGGCTGAGGAGACAAGAATTTATAAGGGCCGCCCCCATAGGTGAGCAACAATAAAATTAAAAAGAAAAAAAATTTGATATATAGAGTTGCTTTGAGCTTGAACAGATTTTTTGGGGAGTTTGAGGAAGAATGCGTTTCCCAAAAATGGCTAAATCTCTTTTCGAAATAAATGTACATTTCGTTGAAATTAGCTTTCTTTTTTAGTTTAAAACGACCAGCGTAATCTTTCCTTACTTCTGAAGGTTGCTCATGGTTTATTTTAACAACATCTTGTCATTCCACAGTGGCCTAAACTTTAATTTTATTTTCACAAGTTAAAAAGTCATATTTAGTTTTTTTCCATGCCACAAACTGTCACTCAGTCATTTACTCTACACCTTTTGAGTCATGCTTAAAAAGGCAAAAGGCTCATTTCTAATCAAAGAGTGCAATAATGGGGGAAAGGAAGGAGGCGAACCAGATAAACCTACGACTGAAGACTTCGCATGTTAAAACGAGACATTATAGCAAGTTTCAAAATACCGAGGCTATAAAAATCATCTGATTGACCTTGGCGCATAAAAACAAACGAATTCATGCGTTTTGGGGACTTTTGCCTATTCCTGCTGCTTAACTTGCATCTTATTTTATTTTATTTTATTTATTTATGTATGTATTTATTTATTTATTTGCAGCCATGCATAATTAATACAAGGAAAAAAGTCAAAGTCACACATCACAATAACTTGATTATTCTATTAAACACACGGATAGAAGTTGATAAAAGCGCCAGATCACGCAGGCGTGTCTGTGTCTTTGACGAGCAAATTCATAAATGACTGACGCTGCTGATCACTTCCACGTGCGCAAACCAACAAGAGCCCACATACGCACAAATGTTACCTCTCTACACACATACACACACACACCCACGCACACACATATACATATATATATATATATAAAAGGACAAAATACAAAAGGACCACATTCAAGAAACGATGTCTGTGGATATGTTATGTGATAGTCAAGATGTCAAGATGATCATCAATATGTTCCTGTGCTATTAGGGTCTCTGACAGCCCAACGTCTCCTGCTTCCTCTCCGTCACCCACATTAGGAGGCGCAACACTCATCGCCTCTGACGTATGATAGGTGCGCACGCAGTGGCATATGTGGCAGTGATTAAATTGCGTTTCATCATTATTTCCCGCTGGTCTCGCTGAACGCATCTGTCATATTTTGACATGAATCATAAAAATTGAAAACAATCAGGCTGCTCCTTTTTATTTTTTTTTGTTTGTTTGTTTGTATACAATTGCACGGAGCTTAAATTCATTTAAGCTTCTGAGTTTAATTAAATGAATATTTCGCTCATATAAAGAGGAGCAAAAATTTTAAGAAACTTTTAAAACTTTTATTTTATTTCATTTTTGTTTAATTGTTTTTATTTAGTCGCGCAGTCTTAAAACTAAAAAATTAAATAAAACAAAAAACAAAAAGAAAACTTTTGATGTATTAATTATTTTTTTTTCCACTAATTAAGCCTGATTGGAGCTCTCAAATGCCCTAACATTATCTCTAGAATCTAACTTTGAACTGAGGCTGGAGTATCGCCGCTGCCCCAGTGAGGCAGTGGTTTCTTCCTTATTTACAGTATGGCATCCTTACAGTACAAACAACCGTGTACAAAGAGCAGTGAGAATTATAAGGAAACCAGCAAAAAAAAAGGCGCTTCCTTTCTCTGCGGATCAATATCAGCGCAGCAGGAGCCGAACAGGAACCGACATCGACGCACTGTTGTGGAGCTGACCTTTCCCACTCTCCACGGGTCATACCTTCGCTCAGCCGAGGAGGTCAGCGGGCCAGCCACTAAAGGAGGCGATTTCAAGCTGCTAAATATATGCATATCTATGTTATTTATACATTTTGTGCATACAAACCAATATTTCATACGTGCGCCTCTTGCGAAAAATAGTTTAAGTTACGCATTTTCTACTTTTTTAAAAATCAAAGCAGAACATTTGGATGAAAAAACAATAAAACAGAAGGAAAATAGAGGGTATCCCTAAATTGGGGGGTATCTCCCCAATTTAGACTGTAAAATAAAAAAATGCACGGGCTACGGCATTTTTAGTGGCTTCTGACACATTTTCGTTGAGATCAGAGCATCTTCCCTGGAGATGCCACCAACCCGTTTTTATTTACTATACATGCGCTCCGTGAGCCAAGTAATGTGAGCAGCTTGTACAACAAGAGACAGCGTCGCCTGCAGTCAAGCATCTCCGCCAGGCAGAGTGCCACTTGCTGCTGCTGCTGCAGAGAACCGGCCCGCAACGGATAACAAGTCCCCCAAGTCTACGTGCTCAACAAGAATGCAGACCACTTATTCCTGCAGAAGCGTGCGAAAAACATCAAATAAAACGGCATCAACGCGACAAAAAGGTTATTTTCAACCTCCTCCTATTTAAAGTCTTAATTTCGGCCTACTTTGACCACTTTGCAAAGCGCCATCTGTTCGAATAAAAGAAAGAAAAAGTACGTGTTGCTTTGCAATTATGCTGAATCACAGCAGCTAAAAAAAGAAAAAGCACACACACACCAAAGAAAGAAAAAAAAAATCCAAAGCAGAATTAATTAATAACATTAAGTTTTGAGGGGAAAAAATATGTTAACCCAACATGTTTAACTCACTTCCATGACTTAAATCGCGACTACCAGCAGATACAATTTCTGCAAACATGCAATCCATAAGTAGCAATGGAGAATCTAATTCAGCCAAATGCAGTTCAGGTTAATTTAACTCCAGTCCAACCATCCAGACCCCATTCAGATGCAACTATGCACAGTACATTTCGATCCTACTTATTAGTGCAGCACAATCAAAGTCAGCTGGTTCGAGGACAATCTGCCATACAGGCCAAAAAAAACAAAACAAGCAAAACAAAAAAACAGAAAACGATTGAGCTCAGTCAAGTTCAAGTTCAAGTTCATGGCTGGTTTCCCATCAAAGATCGACTGCACTCTGATGTGGAGGTTTTATTTGTAAGGAGCTGGGATTTTAAATCAACCCACCAGCTGAAACTTTACTGACTCGGTCATAGAAACTAACCAGCATCCACAAGTGTTTTACTGACTGCTCTCACGTTGGTTTCATTTAAAATGACTGAAAATTATATATATGTTTTTTGTTCTTTTTCTAAGCTGGATTTGAAAGAGCATGCACCCCATGAAGCATGCATGTTGCTTACAGAGCCTGTCAGCATCCATCATGATGCAAACCTGAATATTATAATTGAAACCTCAAGCATTTCTGGAAGGCCCTAATCCATTCCAAAGGTAGATGACAAACAGCTCAAACACCAAACACCAGCAGCCAGCGACATTAACAAAAAAAAAAAAAAAAAAAGATGACAAAAGGATTATTAAGCACTTGCAACACCTTTTTATTATATTTGTAAGCAGTAAAATTCTTATCACAATTAAAGGAAGGAAACACCTCTTAAAACTTTCAACAAAAATTAGCACAAAACGAAACAACTGCGTGTTTGTAGCTCGTCATTGTACATATTTATAGGTAAAGAAACATTCTTTTTATAAATACTGTTTCATCTGTAGCAAGTAAATACCATAATTTAATTACAAATGGATAAATATGGCAGCTGATATTTACAACAAAGAAAAAGGAAAGGGTGGGTGAGTAGAGAACAAAACAAATAAAAAATTTAAAAAAACGACACAACGTTTATTTGACCTCACAATCTTTCCAGATAGTGTTTTCTCCTCTTTTTTTTCTTCTTCTTCTTCTTCTTCTTCACAATTCGAACTTGCAAAGCACAAGACATCACAAGTTAAGCCCCAGCAAACTAAAATATACATTCACGATCATGATTATTGTGGTTCTGTTGGAGTTAGAAGGTTAACTTTGGCACTCTCTCCAGTTTATAGATGTTTTAGTATAGTACAATCAGTTTGCCTCAGGATCACAATATTCAACAGCATTGTACAGGGTTTAATGGTAATATGTGCACTAAGATTCCAGTTAGAGAAACAGCTACCTGAAGGAACATCTATACACCAAAAGACTTGACAAAACTACCACAACCAAATGGGAACGTGGATTTGTTGTTTTTCTCCTTTTAAGTTCCTATTTACAGTATGAAACACACCCTCTAAGGTTTATTTATTATACACATTTTCCTCTGTTGGTCGTCACCATCATCCTGCCTGGTGGACAATAACATACAAAATAAATGTTTTTGTGTGTGTGTGTGTGTATCCAAATAAAAAGTATATCCTGCGGAATGCCACAGTGCTGTGAAGTGTGTGTGGCTTCGTTTCTGTTTTGTTTTTCTGTTTTTTCGAGCTCAGTCCTACACATACCATTCACTGAAATTGGAGGACAGGCCACTGTGGCTGGTGGTGTTGTGCACAGCTGAGGCTGGGGACAGGGTGGTGTTGCTTTGGGTCTCGGTGGTGGGGGACACCAGGCCCGGGGGTGTGGACGATTCATAGCCGGAGCTTGCAGCTGGTGATGAATCTGACGCAGATGGAGTGGACTCGTGGACCTGGATGATGAGAGAATAAAAAAAGAATCAAGCATTTGAAGTTTACAAAAAAAAAAACAGGCATTTGAGACACAACCAGAGATTTGATTATTGACATCATAGTACACCCCCACACACACACACACCGTTCCATAAGCCAGATACTGTATATTTACCTTCATGTGTTTTCGTAGTGAGCTGGGGTGTGTGTACGACTTGTCGCACATTTTGCACAGATATGGCTTGTCCGACGTGTGGACGTGCATGTGTTTCTTTCGGTCACTGCTGTTCGCGAATCTTCTGTCGCATCCCTCAAACTCGCACTGGAAAGGTTTCTCTCCTGCAGAGGAAAAACAACAACAACCAGATACACATATGAGTCACATGTCTTTTTTTTTTATGAAATCCCCTCAGGTGTTGCATTGATGTAGGTAAAACAACAAGATTTGTGCGTAAAAATCCCCCCCCCTCCCCACCTCCCTCCCTCTGTCTCTCTCTCTAGCAGTGGTGTTTAAAGTTTAGGCAGCTGATTTTAAAACGACTGTGAATAAATGGGGGGGGGGGGAGTTGGAAGACTTATTTAGCCTAAATAATGCGCATAGTGATTTAGGAAGGAGGTTTGGGGGGGGTGGGAAGGCCGTTGTCGATGGGGCCTTTACACTGGAGGCATACCATTTGGTGTGAAGACAATAAAAATCTAATTAGCACGTGATCAATTTCATGTATACCCCCCCCCCCCAAAAAAAATGCCTTCAAATGCGGTAAAAAAAAAAAAAAAAGAAAGAAAAAAAAAAAGAAAAGAAAAAGTGGCCCAGTCTAGCACCTCAGCTCATATATAAGAAGGGGCGCAGACAAAAGGCTTTCCCCCTGCTGCTGCTGAGATCCCCAACAACCGAGATGCACGAGTAGAGATCGAAATATTTAATTAATAAAGCCCGGATAAAACGCGATGCTCCGGGGAGAGGAGCGCAGTGGAGGAGATAAGCGCTATTAAAGCGCGTTCGTGAACGAGCTGATGCGATTTGCTCCAGCAGCCCGGGCTGCTCAGCTGCGCACGCAAAGCGCTCCCACTTGTTCTCACTGACCCATTTCTACTGGACGTTAAATAAAAAAGTAAGCAGCACCAGTTCGGAAGCATTCGGTGCGGACTGGCGGGGAGGAGGGGAGGAAAACCTGCTTCAACATCCGACAGAATAGTTATTAAGGAGTCCAATAAGAGCGCGGTTAATGGTTAGAAATGACGGATCGGTTCTAAATCTACTTTGTCACTACGATCTACTTTAATAGGCTAAAATACTCGCTCTTAATCAGATTCTATCGTGAGTTTCTGTGGGCAAGGCATGAAAAATAAGAGCACACGCAGGCCAATAACAATTACACAAATCCTAATTGTTTAAATGAATTTACAGGTAATTCCTGGAGGTACTATTTTTAAATCTAAGATCCCCCTCCCCGCATCATCCCCACCCCTCTCTCCCCCCCACGCCGTGGTTAAAATTAGGGGCCTACCTGTGTGCGTTCTCTTGTGGATCTTCAGGTTTTCCGAGCGGGCGAAGACCTTGCCGCATCCGGGGAAGGGGCACGGGAAGGGCTTCTCCCCCGTGTGCACCCGAATGTGGTTCACCAGTTTGTATTTCGCCTTGAACGGCTTGCTCTCCCGGGAGCAGTCCTCCCAAAAGCAGATGTGGTTGGTCTGCTCCGGCCCGCCGACGTGCTCCACGGAGACGTGCGTGACCAGCTCGTGCATGGTGCTGAAAGTTTTGTTGCAGCACTTCTTGGGGTTGCTCAGCTGCTCCGGGTCGATCCACTTGCAGATGAGTTCCTGCTTGATGCACTGCTGCCTCATGTAGCGGAAAAAGGCACCGGGGTGATGGTGGTGGTGGGCTGCCATGTTCATGCCCATGTTCATATTCATGGAGCCGTACTGGTTGTGGAGCTGCGCGGCGGAGTACGGGTCGGTCCTCGGGCTGGAGACCTGGTGGTACTGCTCGGAGCGCCCGAAGACTTCACCCGGCAGTCCGAGCCTCATCTGGCCATTCAGGACGTTCGGGGAACCGTGGGAGCCGTGCTGGTCGTGGATCCCGGGGAAGAGAATGTGGCTCTGAGTGTCTGTGTGGGAGTGATGAAGGGACCCCGCCGTGGGGCCAAAAATAGCGTGCTGGCCGCTCGCGGGAGAGGAGTCTCCGAAGCCGCGGCTGCGAAAGAGAAAGTCCCTGGTGGAGTTGAAAGGGGAGCTCGCGTACGACGTGACATGGGCGGCGTGGGCCCCCAGAGCCGCAGCGGGGTAGCCCGGCGCCTGGGTGGTGAAGGCAGAGCTCTGTCCCGGGGAGAGATCGTGGTTCAGCTTGAACGCACCCATGTGTGCGGAGTCTACAAAGCTGTTCTGCGCCAAACTCAAGTCTCTGTCCTGCATCTCGCTCGCAGAGTGATGCCTGGCAAACGTACCCACTCCCAGTCCGGGGAACTGGTGGCCAGCATCAAGTAACATGTTGTATTTTTTATTTTATTTTTTAAATTTACTTTACGAAACCAGCGCAGATGTCTCTTTTTTATTACAGTCAGAAGAAAGAGGGGAAGAAAAGATCAAATGTTGACACGCAACGATGCAACTTCCAGCTTTGGAAACATCATATCAGGCGTGAATCAAAAGCGCCTCTCCGCGCATAACTAAAAGATTTCAAATTAACTAACAAGGAGTAAAAAAAAATCTAATTTACATGGGATCGAAAAATCCAAACGAAAGTGAAGGATTCCCTTGTGTCCTCTCCTCCTGGCTGTGCTTTAGTGAAACTAAGAAGAAGAAAAATACTGTTCGATCAAAATAATTATCTTATTAGACGTCTTCTGCGCGCCGAGCGAGAGTGGCTGGAGCATCTCAAGAATTAAAAAAAGACAAAAAAAAGAAAAGAAAAAAAAACATTCACCGCGGTCCAGTTTGGGCACGGATTTATGTCTCTGGCTCGGAGTGAGCGCTTTATCGGCGGAGGGTCCCTGTTTCTCCGTGGACTGGCTCTACCTCCTCTTCCGCCCCCTTTAACTGGAGCCCGTTCTCTCCTTCCGCGCAGTCTCATTGGCCACCGCGCCTCATCAATCCCAGGTGCCCCTCCAATGGCAGGTAGAGCTCTGGCGACTTAATAGCGCAACGCCATTTTTCCAAGCAAACGATTACCGCCTACTTTTTTAGGGTTGAAGATTTTCTCTCCCCTCCAGCCCCCCGACCCCGTGTTTCTTTAGAGCAGGCTTAGAGGATCACGACAAGGGAGAAGAGAGCCCGGGTTTTTTTTTTTGTCTTGTTGTTGTTGATATTTTCAGGGTGTTACGTTGATGATGGCAGTGAATGATAAACTATTTGTTAGATAGGAAAATAGCGATTTACCTGTTTAATCCCGACCAAATCTGTGTATTTTACAATGTATTCAAAGTTTAGCAAATCACACAACGATAGATAGATAGATAGATAGATAGATAGATAGATAGATAGATAGATAGATAGATAGATAGATAGATAGATAGATAGATAGATAGATAGATAGATAGATAGATAGATAGATAGATAGATAGATAGATAGATTGGAACCAGCACATGATAAAGTCATGTGCTTTGACCCTTAATACTCCTTTAAATATATATATATATGTGTGTGTGTGTTTACCTCCACCCAACTATCTGATGAGACCAACATTGAGCTTTGTGGTCTAAATTCAAGAAACAAAACTTTTCCAGCACAAATCTGCATGGTGTTTCAGAGTTTTTCACTTTACAGCACACATAGTCACAGAAACATTTGCAAACGGATTCACAAGCCCCTTCAGCTCCATTCAAAGGACCTATATGTGTCCATATTTAGATGACACCAAATTTGAACTTTGACCCTTAACACACAACCGCCACCATCATGGGCAAACAGGATGGTGGTGGCATCATAATGCTGAGGGGATAGATGCAGTTGACAAAGCGTAAATGTGTGGCTCCGTGTGGATTTCGGTGGTTTCCCAAGCAACCACAACTGGATCTGTCGCCAGTTTTCACCCGACCAAACCGCCAGCGCTTGTTGCTGGCGCTTTAATGTTAATGGTTCTGCGTAAGGCTGCTGCTGCTGCTCCCTCTGCGGTTCTCGGCAGTCACCACAGCAAATGAAGTTGCATGTTCATGGTGGTGAACGGCAAACGGATCAAAGTGAGTAAATCTGAGGCTGATTTTGGATGAAACGTGTCGTATTTACATTGTTTTAGATTCATCCTAAAATCTGGCTGAAAAATGCGTTCAGACAATTTTTTTTTCCCTTTCTTCTTCTTCTTCTGAAACCCGCGTCTTCCTGGCAACTTTCCACTCAGTCTGAGCCGAAACGGTTAACACACATGCCATACATCACAGCTGTTCATTCGCTCCCCAAAGCCAAAAAGGAAGTTTACTTACATTTTCACCACATAAAAATCCACGCAGGCTCCCTTGTCCGGTGCACCACAGAGGAGCGCTCTGTCAGCCTCGACTCTACGCACTCTGGGCGACAAATAACGGTGAAAGCCTGGGGAAAGTTTTTTTTTTTACTTCTTTTTTTTTCTTCTTCTTCTTTAAAATTGTGTGTCTCCTGGCTCGAAGTTAACGGGGGGAGGCTGGGCCGCTGTGTGTGCGCGCCATTCTCCCAAGTCCATTTCAACCCGCACCACAGGAAACGCAGGAGCTGATCCAAGTTCAAAGTCACGTCTGCCGACCCTTAAAAGAAGTTCTTTATTTTTGTGGGAAAACCAGGGAGCATTCCCCAGATAGAGAGAAAGGCATAAAGAAAATTAAAAAAAGAAAAAGAAAATCAATTGGAGAAGGCTGCAGCTCTCTTCTAGCAGAAGGAAAAGAAAAGGGAAAAAAAAAGAGGGTTTGGCCCATTGCAAAAATCCCCCCAAAGAGCAGTATTTCAACAGGTTATTAGAGGCACTATATTACACATTGAGAGCCGTTCTGCAGATGTAGTGCTATAAATCACTGGAAATGAGAGTCAAAATGGGCAGTGAGAGCTCACGGAACGCAGTGACAGCCGCAGCACTGCGTGCGGGAAAAACGCCATCAATAAAACCCGCAATCTTGATCACATAAGGGGCGCTCCGGCTGCGTTATTATAAGGAACGGTCCTCCTCTCTGTTGGCCCGACAGTATCAATATGTTGACACGCTGGAAGGTTACTTGTGTGACTTCGGCGACCTTGTGTTTCATGGATGTTTGACCTCTGACCCGTTAAGACCACATATGCCGCCCCTTGACTCCTTTTGGTAAAATAACCCCGTTTATGACAAAGCGTCTTTGTTTTAGAGGGAAAGAGAGGGTCTCTGATGCCCCTCCTCGCCCCCCAATCCTCATTCTTCTTACTGAGAAGGCATCGTCAGCTTTTAGGTGATAAAGGAACTAAAAGTCAACAGATATTAACCCAAAACGCAAACATTTCTACCTTCATTTCTGCACGGGGGGAAAAAAGATCCCAGCGTGCAGTCATGCATAAACCAAAACTTATGTGCGTAAATCGCCCTTCAAGCCCAGTGACAAATTTTATAACCAAAATCTTTTTTTTTTAAGTGTGTTTATGGATCACGTCTACATTTATTGGGGCTTGAGAAGCAAAGCTTGCAGAAAAATCATAAACAATGCTCCAGCTGCTCCTGTGCGTTTTATGGGCTCCCATGAAGCAAAGCGCTCTTTTGGAGCTGATAGAATGTAATTATTTATTTTTTTTACTACATAACAGCTCGTACAAATGGGTGTAATTTTTTATTTTATTTTTGGAACTTTAAAATTCTAGTATAAAATACCAAATTAAAATAGAGTCACTCTTGAAGTGAAGTTAAATGACCCTTATAACACTATATTTATTTTATTTATTTTTTATTTAAATATATCAAAGGATACACATAAATATATATTTATTGTAGGAGCTAATTACAAAGTTCTTCAATCATTTTCAGCCAGTTTGAATTGAGTCCAACATTTTTGTTTTTATAGAAAATGATGAATTTGAAGTAATCTACTGACTGGGTGGGGGAAAAAATAAAATAAAATAAAATAAAACACTTTTGAGGCATTTTGCAGTTTTATTGCTGCCCACGCACCGCCAGTTTGCAACCCAGAGATCAACAGTTTTTAGGAGCGTTACTGCAGGTCAGAAAGAAGGAGAAATAACACATCTGTGAAAGGTGAATATTATAATCTCAAACAGGGACGCGTAGCGTCAAAAGTACAAGTTGGAGTTGAAGAAGTAAATAAAAACCGTTTCACAAAAACTTTTGCAAAAGGTGCACAGGGTTAAAAGTGACGAGATTTTTAATTTTGGAAATGGAATGGAAATTGATGATCGGGTAAAGATATAATAAGAGAGTCATTAAACAAGTATATACGATTTTATAGTAGCGGTGTGGTTTTACTTTAAGGAGCAGAAACTAGAATATTGAGGATATTAATAACATCCGGTTAAGAATAAGTTTTTATATATTTTTTATTAAATAATTAAAATTGTATTTTCTACTGAATTATATATAAGTTTGTAATTTTTTCTTTGTTCTAGTGCACTTATTTATTTATATACTTCTTATTTATTTATTTATTTATTTATTTAACACTGTTATTTTATACATTGGTTTGTAGTGTAATGTTTAAATCTTTCTTTTTGTATTTTCCCATTCGTGCACTATGGTCATCTTCTGGGTTTTTTTGTTTGTTTGTTTGTTCTTTAGGCAGATCTTGTTTACCAAAATTTCTGAATATTAAATAGATTTTTCGCCCCTGGTGAGTGTGAGTATTTCCCCCACTCTCTTCTACAGTCTAGTTGTCATCTTATCATCTTATACAATGACAAGCATCTGGTTTATTTATTTATTTATTTGGCAGAATAATAGTGAGGCATTTGGAAACACCAGCTCTCGGGGTGAACTGGAATGCACTTGTCGCGTAAACTGATATTTCGGTCATCCACACACGCACCGGCACCCCCTCCCCCCCCCCCAACACACACACACACGCATAGAGGAAGAGAGAGAGCGAGAGAGAGAGAGAGAGGGAGAGAGAGAAAGAGAGAGACGCACAAACCAGATCCGCTCGGTAACTTTGTGAGTACAACTTTTTGGAGTCAACAGCGATAAAGAGAGTGAGGGGGCGGAACCCTGCTGAGCCCCTGCGCTGAACGACAGCCAATCGCTTCGTTCTCCTAACTGCCAGTCACCGAAATCCGTCCAATACCCGCAGCGCCATTTCTAAACTGTATTCCCCACTGTGTCCTCCAACTGTTGTATGTTCTGCCAATCGCTTGAGGACAGAGTGGGGAAAGGAGCAAGCAGAGTTAGAAGCCGGACAAAAGAACTTATAGAGCCCTTATGTACATATTTTCCTCATGTTTTAGAGCGCAAAAGCAGCTGCGGTGAGCGCGGATGGACTTGTGTGTGTAAGTTATGGAACCCCCTTTAAGCAAGAGGAACCCGGCGATCAGATTAGCGGATTTGGCAGCAACTCAGCCCCTTCCTCATCAGAATATGACAGGCTTCCCGGGGCTAGGGGGGCATCACCCTCTCTCCCACCATGCCCACCTCCACCCTGGGGAGCTGGGCAACGACCCCGGAGTGGCACTCACTCCATTTGGACCCGAGCACATGGCACAGACAAATGCTCTCAAACTTAGCCCGTCTCAGCACATTCAGAGCCATCCCGAAGCACAGACCGCGGCATCCTTTACTCCTGCTCAGACCACAGTGGGTTTCCCCGTGGCTCACCCCCACTCAGGCTACTCAAGCAGCAGGGACTTCATCCTCAGGAGAGAACTCTCAGCCTCTGCTATGCATGCACTTGGCGACCAGCATAGTTCCGCCTCCTCCCCTCATCACCATGGCATGTTCATCTCGCCAACAGGTGCTTACGGGCACGCGGAAAGTGGGGCCCATTCACTTTTCACTGGACTCCACGAGCAGGCGTCCCCGGGCGCCCACCACCACCATGCCCTCAACGGGCAGATGCGCCTGGGTCTGCCGGGGGACATCTACGGCAGGCCGGAGCACTTCGGGCACAGGCCGGAGCACTATGGCGCGTCCTCGCTGCACAGCTACAACTCCATGAACCTCAACGTTAACATCGCCGCCGCCGCAGCCGCTCCTCACGGAGCCGCGGGGGCGTTTCTGAGATACATGCGGCAGCCCATCAAGCAGGAGCTCATCTGCAAGTGGATCGACCAGGAGCAGAGCCAGAAGAAGCCCTGCTCGAAGACCTACAGCACCATGCACGAGCTGGTCAACCACGTCACGGTGGAGCACGTCGGCGGACCCGAGCAGAGCACGCACGTCTGCTTCTGGGAGGAATGTCCGCGGGAGGGGAAGGCTTTCAAGGCGAAGTACAAACTGATCAACCACATTCGAGTTCACACCGGGGAGAAGCCCTTCCCTTGTCCGTTCCCAGGATGCGGGAAAGTGTTCGCCAGGTCGGAAAACCTCAAGATCCACAAGAGAACGCACACAGGTCTGTAAAGCATGCTTTTCTTGCGTCCAAAACTTAGAGAATAAACAAGCAAAAAAAAAAAAAAATCGTGATAGCTGAGCATTTGCAGTGTTTGCTCACCTCCCTAAACAAACGGCTTGTGTATTCGTGCGTAATTGCGCACAGATGGAAGTAAAACATTTAACGCAAAAAAGAGGGAAAAGTAATTACAGAGAAGTAAACATTAATTACGTCTCTTCTTTAATATTAACTTTTTTTCCCGGCTCACTGGTCCAGGCGCCCGGAGGAGGCGTGAAAGGATTAGCGCATATGATTTGTAAAACGTGCTTACGTACATACTACTGCACGCGTAAATGTAATTGTCCTCGGGCGTAGGACGCTTTACGCCATAGCACTTCAGATAGACTGGGATCCAAATAGAGTGCATGCAACTGAATGCAAAGCAGTTTATAGGACCGAGTTGACCTGATAAGTTAATTTTGGATAAGAATTGGACAGTTTTTCTTTTAAACGTGCTTTATATGGCATTGGTTATGAATAGTTCCTCTGTACATCAAATTAAAACTACATATATATGATATGATGAGGATGTGATGCCTTTTTTAAAGACAACAGGGTAGATGTTATGGTAAACATCGCGAGAATAGTGTGTTTTACTTGTCACTAATAGGTGTTTGGCTGTGCAGTCAGATAAAAATAACTGCGTAACGAAGAGGACTCTGCAAAAGCTGTTTATTGTTGTTTTTACATTTTTAAGTTTCCTTTTCTAAGTGACATTTCTATGCTTATCCTCGGAGGTTTGGTTGTTGTTTTTCTTTTACTGCTGCTGTTGTTTGAGTTGGAGATAAACCCTCAACTAATTATCTGTTCCTGTAGTGTCCAAGTGGGGATTTCTTTTTTTTTAGTTACAGTTTCAGTATATATTTTTTTAGATTAACTTTCCACTAAGTGACTCCCAATTGCTGTGACAGGGGTTTAATATCCTTGCTGTTTTTCTCTCTCTCTCTCTTTGAGATTATATTTTTACTAAATTACTTTTTTGTACCAAATTTCTCTTCGTTTTCTTATTTTTTTAGATATACTTTTCTCTTTTTTTCCCTCCAGTTAATTTTTTAGAAAAAAAATTTAGATTAACTTTCAACTAGTGATCTTATTTTGTTTACATATGAATTTACAATAGATTAAAATACCCTTCCTAAGGGACATTTTCTTTCTTTTTTTTTATCTTTTGTGATATTTTTAAGCTTTTGCGGAAAAAGATGTTATCATTTCACTATATCAACAGTGCTATAATTTTAAATATTTTTTATTGACATAAGCCAACGCTTTCCGTCTGCTAGGGACATAATCAGGTAAAACTTGATACTGATCAAAAGAGTATAAAATATAAGTCCATCTTTAAATAGTTATAACTAGCACACATAAGAACTTGTGCCTCAGGGAAAAAAGGGAAGAAAATGCTGTGCGACATTACACAAGCGTCTCCTGGTGGTCTCCTGAGTGCCTTCCCCCCACCCTTCCTCCAGCCACATGCAAACATGGAAAACCAGAAGGCCTGGAGGCGATGTTACACGTGTTCAACAGAGGAATGAAGCTCATATGTTGGGATAAGTGGGTGTGAAGCAGCGGATAGGTATTCAGTGGCGGAAAGACCAGTTTATCTTAAAGATTTAACGCTGACAAGTTGTGTTGCAGTAGTCCCATTGTTCATTCTCTGGGTTTGTTCTGGCAGCTTTCAGACCCACATGATGACTGTGTTGCGTTTCTCGTTTGTCCAAAGGAGAAAAACCCTTCAAGTGCGAGTTTGACGGCTGCGATAGAAAGTTCGCCAACAGCAGCGACCGCAAGAAGCACTCTCACGTCCACACGAGTGACAAGCCCTACTACTGCAAGGTGCGGGGCTGCGACAAGTCCTACACGCACCCGAGCTCCCTGCGGAAGCACATGAAGGTGCACTGCAAGTCCCCGCCGCCGCCCCCCTCCTCCAACAACAACGTCGCCTACATCTCCTCCACGAATACCCTGGTGGCCGAGCACAATCTCTCGCCGGGCTCCGAGGCGCACCGGAACCGCTCGGCGAACCTCTCCCCGCAGGTCACCAACCTGAACGAGTGGTACGTGTGCCAGGGGAGCGGGGGGCCCAACCACCTGCACACGCCGTCCAGCGACGTGCCGACGTCGGATTCGGACGACGAGGACACTTTCAGAGGCTCAGACCCGAGGACGATGCTCTGATTGCCTGTTTACAAGCCAGACTATATCCAACTCGACATTGAGTTGACCCCTTTATAAGTATTGGCCACCAGAACCCACAAACGCAGCTCAACGTTGAAACAGTGCAGACTGTGGATGCAGTGCAGGTTTGCCTACCTGAGGAGAACTCACTCTGAGATGACCCTTGACCTTATATATATATATATATATTTAAAGCCAATTCAACCTTTAATCAGACTTTCTATTTAAAGATCACTACTTGAAATGAATCTCAATTTGACTGATTGGACTTTATATTAAAGAGTTTACACACAAGTTTTTATTAAATCTTATATTTTGGACTTAAAATACAACTTTTCAATTGAAAGTATGTCATATTATATCACACCAGGGGATGGGGGGATGGGGGAGTACTGTCTGCTGCCTCATGAGTGACAACAAACAGATATTGACAAGAATACACAGGAAAAAAAAAACAGCAGCAGCAGCTTGGTTTTGGCAAAAAGTGATCAACGGAGTGTCTGAGCAGTTCTTGCTTTTCAGAATTTTTTTTTTTTACACTTTGGATGGAATTTTTTTGTAATATTTAAGAACTATTTAAGACTGTATTTTATGCAAAAAAAGAAACAAAACAAAAGAAAAAAAATACACATACACACAGGCGTAACACTCGTTTATATAGAGTCCAGTTTAAAAAAAAAAAAAAAAAAAAGTCCCCCGAGACATAAAAATGTCGACTCTGTATGGATTTGTACATATGTAACTGTGCCGATGCTTGTGAATGTCGTGTAGTTTTATTGACGGAGGGGTTCGTTTTGTACATTGTAATTTATTTGCTGGTGTCCGTGTTGTTAACTGGATTTACAGAAACACCAAAGAATAATATTAATAATAATATTATTAATAATAATAATAATAATAATAATAATATCAGTTTTGGTTATGTAAAGAGCCCTACTGATGTTCAAATCTTCTTTCTTTTTTTTCCCCGCAAATTTTTGTTGAACTTTTTTAAGATCTGTGCTCTGTAAAAGATGAAATCATCTACCTGGATAGGCCGTGAAATGTGAAAAAAAGTCCCTC
The DNA here is from genome assembly GCA_902982915.1 of Phalloptychus januarius. NCBI lineage: Eukaryota > Metazoa > Chordata > Actinopteri > Cyprinodontiformes > Poeciliidae > Phalloptychus > Phalloptychus januarius. The sequence continues at coordinate 3,681,567 of CADWAE010000230.1, forward strand.
CTCTCGCATGCCTTTTTGTAGTGATGTGTCTTTCATATTGAGGTGCATGATGCCAGTGGACAGTATGGATTAAGGAAAAAAAAAAAAGAGGGAGATATGAATCAGTTATGACCCTTGATGTTTCAGATTTAATTTACAACACAAAACTCTTGGTATATTTAATAAAAACAGTCAGGACGAACACAGCAAGCAAGTGTGGAATGATTGCAACCGAAGCCAAAATACCTATAGTGGCTATTTCCAGGTTTATTAAGAGGTTGAAGGAGGTTGTCCCCTCTTCTTTAATAGCCTTTTTAACTTTAATTAAGAGCCTACAAGCCATCAGTCTCAACAGCAATGCAGTAAGCTGGAGTAGAGCCCTTATTCTCTTCAACATATTCCCAAAATCAGGCCCAACAGGCCAAGGAGGGCTGATATAAACTAATCACTGAGCTAATGGGAAAACTTACAGCCCCCTAATGGCGCTAGTTCCTGAAAAGGCTGCGACGACACAAAGCGGCTCAGGCATGAATCATTCATGGGAAAAATAAAAGATAAAAAGATATCTGACAATAAGTAAAGACTTGTATAGAGTGTATGAAGAAGGAAAAGGGAGGTGGGAAGGGGGGAGGGGGTAAAAAGTAGGCTCCCCTCTTATTTCCTCCATTAAAAAATGCAGAATCTCACTTTCAAAGAGTTGCCCGTCCAGTCTATAGAATAAAAATTGACCGGCGTCGGTTTGTGCGAGCACTTCAAAGCTTCAGCAGCTTCTCAGGGGGAAGGCCGCCTGCTTTGACAGGCTTGCACGCTGCGTTAGGATTTCTATGGCAATCGGGCAGCAAGACACTCTCATTTGAATGTGTCCGGTTGCACTGTCACTAAACGGAGTCCAATCAAAGCCCGGGTGGGTTGGGATGGCGAAGCCTCCCCTCGCCACCTCTTCCTCCTGAAGTGTGTGTTGTCGCTGGCAGGTACAGTAGATGACACTGACACACAAGGTGAGAGCTGTACAGAGTTATAACAGCAAAAGTAATCTCCAAAGAAACATCTTGATAAAATAGGAAAGGGGTGAAAAAGCAACTATTTCCTGTCGGAATTAAGACACACCTGACTCAGGTCAGCGTGGAGAATTTAAGGGGAACTGGAAACAAGATAAGATGCTCTTAGCTGGTGCAAAAGAACTCCATTTTTCTTTGATTACAATAAGTTTTACTAGATATGAAAAAGGGACAAAATACCATAATATTTTACTTTTCTGGGTAATCTAACCAATATGGTGGTGTGGTGTCGCTAAGAGGCTGGAGGTCATTAGCAAATCCTTAAAGTTAGCTAACACAATACTTTTTTCTAAGAGTGACTGTAAGAAAGGAAAGGATGAACTTCTCAGAGTTGAAAAAACGTGCATATTGAAAATATGGTTTTGTCTTTTAAAAAAATTTTTTTTTTGCCGTAAGAGCATGCTACAAATTTTCACTATAACTTCTGGCCCTTCTGCCTGCTTACAAACCCAGGCAGCAAATCTAGGAACATTAGCTGTAATTTCACAGCAATTTATGTCAAAATTAATTCCCCCATTAAATGGAGTTTGAACTTGTACATTATAAAAATGAGCGAGCACAGCTCAAGTTGCGATCACTAACAATTGAGGAGGTAAAAAAAAAAAAAAAACCATGAAAAAAATGACATTCTGCCATAGCAACAAATTGAAGGATGGGACAAGTTTCACCATGGGGTCAATTGTAACCCAGAACTTTTGACGAGGCGTGTAATTGTGTCAGTGGTGTGTCTTTCCAGTAATTCCAAGATATTCCGTAAAAGATAATTTGCACGTTTCCAGACGTTTCCCACTTCATTTCACAGAGATGTGCAGAAATGGCTGATTCAGCATGATGAAAGCAATACGCTTTTTTCTTAAATACCGAGCTGCAGGATTGATCTGCTGCATACTGTCATATTTCATGTTAATATCATTCTTATGGACAGAAAAAATGAGCAGTTCTGAAAAACACAAACATGTTATATTGTAACATAATAATAATGATCGCTGTGTGAAACGTTAGAACACAGTGCCTCTAAAACTTTACAGTGTCTAATAAATTATTCCAGATATCATTAAAAGACAAATCCAAAAGCAAAAAGCTAACAATAAAGAAGTACCAAGTCATTTACTAAATTAAGAAATAATTACCCTGACTAAAAATAAAGACCACAAGTAAACGCTGCTGAAGTTGCAGTGTTTTTGTTTAAAAACCTTTGGATTATGTAGGTGTAATTACACACTCATTACAGACGGATGAACAGCATACACTGATTTTAGATAGATTTTCAAATTATTACCCACATTTAATACTTATGTTGCCATTTTGGCTTCCACTTCACACCCGTACATGACAAAGATAGGATCTCAGAAAGCTGACAAATCTCACTTATCGTTTTACTTAAATCAATATTGTCAACTGGAAAGTGTGTATCACAATGTATTCCCCTATAGCTTAGGTTCTGAGTCTTGTTTGTGCTCATGGAATGTAACCGGTTGCTGACGTATATTATTTTATGATCTGACTTTGGATTGAACAAAAATTTACTTTAACTGTCCCGTGTCAAAGCAGGTCAGTAGGAAATGCATGGCACCATTTTACACTCTAAGACGTCAGATTAGAAACAAACAAAAACGCAACAGTACAAAAATCTTGAAGGGGGAAAAATAACCAACAGTTGTTGCATTACTATTACCTGTCACTGTATTATCAATGAATGATTAATATTTACGGGGCAGAAACAGACAGCTAAACATGGTTTCAGGTGTCTGTCTGTCTGTAGTTGCTCCTTCTTAAGAGGTAAAATAATCAGTTTTCAACAATAAGGCTGGTATGAAAAAACAATTGGCAGCACTTCCTGAAAAAAGCATACATTTTTCAGCCTAAACATTTTCAGAAATTTTCTAATAAATGAATGAAAAACATAATTGGTTGCTGTGTTGCACCGACATTAATTCTTAGTGGGCCCCCACGTGGCTGCCCCTTTCTAAAACTCTCTGTAGACGCCCCTTTAAATAGGTTAGCCCCCCCCCCCAAAAAAAAAAACACAGAAAATACTGAGAGAAGCTCCTGTTTGGAAACAGACGCTTCAAAATAAAAATAATGGAAAATAAGCAGAGGCACTCCGCGTTTTAAAAAAAAAAAAAGGAGGGGGACTTAATAAAAAGGAGTGAAGCGGTCACCCTTCAGCGAGAAACGCTTTGAAGTAGAACTTATTATCTGAGGAATACTTTTTGGGTTGTCCTAACGACGCCGCTGAATGGGAAAGGCGCTGCTTTTGTCAGCGATTTGTTCTCCTTTAGTGGGATGTCCGTGGAAATCACTTACATGGGCCACCTTAACATATACTGCCTGCAAATCAGTAACTGGCAAGAGTCAGACATGCAGACGCCACTTTGGAGAGGACAAAGGAGGGGGGGAGTTAACTAAAAAAAGAGAGAGAGAGGGGAGAGAGGGGTGCCCAGTGAGAAGGTTGCTTGCTTCTCAATTGCGCCCTTTAAAGGGGTTGAGCGATAATTTCTCAGACGAGCGTGGACGCGGACTTGTCAGCGTTTACAAGCTTGATCCATCTCCTGAATGCTGCCGGCACAATGCGCACGAAGGTTGCATGTGAAGCGACGACAAAAAAAGTTAAAGCGTCCTCTGGGTGTGTGATCAGAGAGCACCTGCAGCCTGGGACGGCTCACCTCTGCAGGGGAATCAGAATGCAATGAGACAAAAAAAAAAAAAAAAAGAGATGATAATAATAATAATGGTAGTTATTTGTAGAAACGAGAAAGGAAGTGTCGCTCTTCACAGCAGGCGCCCTGAATCTCCAGACCCCATTTCGCAGACCTGCAAACACCTTGTCCCGGTTTCGGCCGCACAATAAAATCACACTTTCACTGATTCCTATTGGGTGAAAACTAAGAAAATCGAGTGATAAACGGAGGCCAAGGCCCCTGGAAATGAGGGTTAGGAAAGGGTCTGAGTTTAATCGATATTTACCCAACTCCTGTTGTTAGAATAAAGCTGCTCTCTTCGCGCCTTTCCAATAAAGTTTCGCAGCTTTTGTCAAAAACGACACAACGGCGCAGGATTTGCGCTTTTTAAAAAGTGTGTGCGCCAAACTGAGCAGAGGTTCGCGCAGATCTACACCTGCTTGTCTTGCTGCATGTTTCATGATTTTCTCACGAACATTTTCTCAGCCAGATATTTTAACTTATTTTTTTTTATTATTATAATTGTTTTCCTTCCATGCGTTTTGGCAAATGCTCCCACCTCTACCTGGGTAGATGAGGTGTTATGTTTCATGAGAAGTAGTCCAGTGGCTTTTGCAACACTCTTTCTTCTAAAAAAAAAAAAAAAAACTTTCTATTCGGAGTGATTCTCTCCCTCTCTTTCTCACGCTCTCTCGCTCTTTCATTGTAAGTAAAGCGCAAGTTTTTGAGGCTCCTCAGCAAAAAGTCAGCCTGGATGCTTCTCTCTTTTCCCCCCTTCTTTTCCATGCTCTGCAGCCTGCAGGGGATAAGTTGGTCTTCAAGTTTAAGATGCGAATTTGTCGGAGATTTTTTTTTTGGAGCCTTTGAAGAAAGTTTTGAATAGATACTTTTCCACCCTCCTTTTGTCGGATGTCTCCAGGGAGAACGTCGCGCCTCTTGATTCGCGGAGTGTTTTTATTATTATTATTAACTTTTAATGGAACTTTATTGAATTAATTATACTGAGTGCACATCATGTATGTACTTAATAATGCTATATAACGGTGCTGTCCAAACTCTAAGGCTGATTGAAGGTGCCTTATACACAATGCGTTTTACCCTGTTTGATCAGGGGCGTTGCTAGACACGGAGACACTGGGGCCCAAGATCTGAGTCATAAACCACAGTCTACACCAAAATGCATGTAAAAATAGATCTGGCTTTGTTATCGGTGCCCTGATAGCTCACGCAGAACACAACATTCATGGGGGAAAAAAGGAATAAATGGGGACTAAAGACATTAGTCTTTCATTTATTCTTTAAATATATTCATCTAAGTCGTGGGACTTTTGTGCAATCTTTAAAAGTTGATGTTAAAGCACTTAGATGAAGCAGTGAGATGAGTCTTGGCGTCACCTGTGCTTTAGTCCTTTGCACATTATTGATCTGTTAAAGATTTCATTTGACCTATATTTGATATGCAGGTGAAAAGTCTAGTCATTTTAATCATGAAAATCACCCATGTTTTTAGAATGAAAAAGAGAGGCAATTAGAAGAAATAGAAATAGAAAAGAAGAAAAATTAAGTAATTAGAATCAGAGAAACAAAAAGGCTGTTTAAAGGCACGACTATCAAGCACAACTAATGAATTTCCGAATTCTGCTAAAATAAACATCAAACTTATATTAACACTCTTTCATCTCATCTGTTAAAGATCTGAGTTTCACAAATGCAGGGGCTGGTTCGCAGTGATGCACCGCTGTTCAAAGGAGCGTGATGCATCACTCAGAACCTGACATCAAATCTGGTGGCTCGGTAACATCTGTGGGGGTACGGAAACTTGGTGCCGCTCCAAAAAGCCCCATCCCAGGACTGGGAGCCGCTCCAAGGCTGCAGGTGAGGGGGAGCAAGGTCGTCCACGGACAACCGCATGAGCCAGCCGCCGCCGTACCTTGGCCCTATTATACGGCCCACCAGCCAGAAAGTAGAAAACTAAAGTGCAGATGAGCATGAGCAAGCTTCCCCCGGCCCTCTCTTATTGAATGACAAGGCTTTTCTAAAAGCCTCTAAATGCAGGATGTAGGCCTCAGCGAAACTTGGAGGGTGGGGATGTGAGCGGGTGGAGGGAGATGGTCAGCTACTCCATCAAAGTGCAGCAGATGGACTTTTTAGTGATCTGTATTCTGATTTGTGCTCAGGGATGATGCTGGTTGCATGATGCTGGACGGAACAAGAAGAAACAGCTTCACTTCTGGAAGCTTCTATGACTTTGATGACCTTTTTTTATTATTATTATTTGAGAACGCTGTATATTTTTTGATAGATTTACTGTTTAAATATATTGAGGAAACATTTGGGTGTAATAACATATGACCACATTGTTTCAGCAGTAAATGTTTACAATTTACATATGTCTTACATGTGATCACTGTGCAAAATCATTATGACTTTTCCACATTTTAATTCATTACAACCACAAACTTTAGTGTTTCTATGGCGAATTTATTAGAGCATATAAAGCGGAGAGAAATTATACATGGCTGTAGTTAAAAACTTTCGAAAAGTGTGATGTATGCTTGTATTCACTTACTCCCGAGTCAATACTTTGTAGAAACAACTTTTGTTGCAGTTTCGATTTTCAAGTCTTGTAACAGATTCTCAATTGGATTTTGATTTGGACTTTGACTGGGCCATGCAGACAATTTGCTTAGACCTAAAGAATCGCGGTCCCTCTTGAACATTAACGTCTACTCCTTTTTCAGCTTCTATAGCGTTTCTTGCAGGATTTTCCTCTATTTAACTTTATCTACTTCCACCTCAATTCTGACCAGCTTCCCTGTCCCTACTGACAAAAATCCAACCTCACCGCATAATGCTGCCTCCACCATGCCTCAAAGTGGAGTGTGTTCACATGTACTTGCAGCATTGTAAGCGAACTTTTAAATTTCACTTCTTTCTTTCAGCTATGGCTTTCTTTCTGCCACCACTCATAGAGGCTGACTTGGCAGAGTGGATCTCACCAAAAGCCTTATGGTTTGCTTAATTGTTTCTTGAAGGGATTTGGTATACTTATTTTCTATCACTTTTTAAAATCTTTAAATCTTTTTGTTTGTCTGCACTACTTTCTCTTCATCTGCTCCACAAAACTCCTGAAAAAGTACATTGAACTTTGTGGGTTTCACATTGCAAATTGGAGTAAAGCTTAAGAGATGTGAATACCTTTTTCCATGTCCCAGTAAATCTGCTAGCTTTCTACGTGTCTGATACATAAATGTGGTTCAACGACAGAGCAAAGATGCACTTCAGCTTTTTATAAATAAAGCATTACCCCCACCATTATGATCCTTGGTAATGTAATTCAAATCCGTGCTTCTCTCGCCCCCCCCTCCATCCCTCATATCTTCAAACTTATCTGCGATTGAGAAAAATTACTTCAGCCACATAGAGACAGACTACCACTTTATTCAATCCCCTCTCTTTTGTACGATCAACCCTCTTCATTGTGGACAAAGATTGGTATCAGAGGCAGATTTGGAAAGAACTGTGTGCCTCTGACATCAGAGGGCTGGCCCCTGAATGCATCTGGGTTTACTGCAAGAAAAGGTCAGCATCCAGAGAGAGAAGAAATCCCTCTTACACAGCTGGGGAGGGGGAAGATGGGGTATCTCTCAGGAGCAGAAAAGGAAGAGAAGGGGGAAAAAAAACTCATGTCAGTATATAGAGAAGAAAGATGAGTGAGGAAAACTCCAGCATGAGTCAGGAAAATAAAGGAAAGACAAGAGAGGGCATGTACTGAAAACAGGCAAAGGTATAACTCCTCTGACTTTCACCACAGCTGAACCGCCACATATTCATTGTGGGTAAAGTGGTGAAGTTGATCAGCAATGAACCTTTGCTTCCTGCTTATCTGTAGGAGTTTTAATTCAGCGTGATAAGCCAGCAAACTAATGCTAAAGCATCCAGCGTGGAGACACCACAGCCTCTTTTCAGCATGAGGAGCCAAGACCTCCCTCTGACTTCACGGAGAGATCCGTATGGAGGCTCAAAAACATCACAAGCGTCACACCTACTCGCTGCCGCTGACTTGACTTTGGGAATGGCTGATATGACTCTGGCTGTCCAGAAGAAAATGTGGCGTCTTGATGTTTCCAACTGACCAGGGATAAGCCAGAAAGGAAATGTGGTTGGCTGGGCAATAGGATTGAGATACGGAGGTCTCCATCTGGCCCAGAGCTTCAAAGAGACGTGGGCTCAGTCTGGTGAGGCCCCAGATGAGGCTTAAGGCAAGAAATGATTGAATGCTGAGATGACTTTTGGTGTTACTGCTGTCCACAGAAACAATCATCCCTCTACCAACTACTCTAATTTCTTTCTGTGTTGAATGCACATGAGGCTCAAAGGCAATTTTAAGATTGCAGAAACAAAATGTAGCCTGTATGCTATTGCCATTTTATCATAAGCTTGAGTTTCTGAATGATAATTTGCAGTTGACTGATTAACATGCTCCTGACATCACCATGTCAGCCGACCGCAGATATTACAATATTGGAAAAGCCTTATGGGATAATTGTGATTCCAATCAAGAAAAGCGATAAAGCTTGAAAAACAAGATCCAGATATTTTCTTAAAAGCATTCAATAGACAGCTAACTTCTGTTGAATTAGAATTTTCTGTCATTGATTTCTTGTATTTGGCTCTAGTACAATAAGACAGCGAATGACGGGTGATTATTCCATGGTATCCACATCGTGAGTGTCAAGTGTTTTATGCAGCTGGGAATGTATCTACACAGTCAAATATATATTTCTTTTAAACAAGAAGGCATAGACGTTTTACAGCCAGCTGACTGGCAGCGTGCAGCACTGGGTGGGGGAGGGGGAGTAACCCTGCATCACTCTATGCACCATTAACTGAAGAAAATCCAATCACCACACTACTTCCTCTGGGATATCTTTAAAAAAAAGGTAGCTGAACATTTTGGAGTTATGAAACCATAACTGTTTAAAATCTTGGAGTACTTTGACACCAGTAACTGTCCATAACTTTAATGAATCAAAACGCAAACAATACAGCCTGCGACTCCAGATGACAGCCATAATGTGTCTGCTTCTGTCCCAGAGGACATTTGGTGCAGGACCGTCCCGATCACAAGACTAATTGCATAATTAGGCTGGCTCCACTGGGGACAGGGACCTTTTGGTCCTTTGGAGACACTCGCCATTGTTAATGACAGTATATCTCTGGAAATATTAAAGCTTATCCATCTTTTGCGCCATTATATCTGAAAGGTTGCGATTTCATTATCATGCTTGACTGATAGCTCGTCACATTCCCGTCCGAATGGATAACCTGTAACACTCATGGTGTACAGGTGAATCTCAGTCAATGAAAATATAAACAAAAAAATGAATACATTTCTTACAGTAATTCAACTGAAAATGTGAAACACATATGTAGATTAGCAACACTCAGAAGGGTGTAGTTCAAGTATGCATTTAAGCTAGTCTTGTCTTAATGAAAACCTGCAATCAGTTTGCTCGAACATGAATCAAATTATGACACACACACACACACACCCCAAGGACAGTTAACCACAAGAGGTCATCGCTAAATTAGATGGCTGTTCAGAGTGCTGTGTTTTAGCCTGTTGGCAGAAAGTATAGAAAGAAAAAGTATAACAGGAAAAATGTGCACAAGAAACTTGATTTCATCTGATTTATTGACCACATGCAGAATCTGAGGGGTTTTGTCTAGAGGAAGTTGAAGTTGCCTGACACTTTTTAGGAGATTTAGGGGCCGACAGTCAGCAACACGAAATACTAAAGCAGTAATCCGTACAAAAGGAGACCTGAGTGTTGAGAGCTAATACTGTGCAGCACATGGGCACATTTAAAGAGTGTGGCGACATTATTGAATAAAAATAATAATTATTTATTCATATTTAGTTTTGTGTATCCCAATTTGTGTTTCACTAATCTATGTGAGTTTCACTTCTCAGCTACTGAAATAAACTTTCAATGATGTTGTGATTCTTTGAGATGCTCCTCTATGTAATAAAAAAAGAGATCCACTCACTTTCTCATTCCCCTCAGGTTTGAGAGAGGAGAAGAGTATTCATGCCTTGTTGGGAGCTGTGATGGGGGTTCAGGGGGGGGGGGCGGGTGCTGCCCAACTCCTCCTTTGATTTTCAAAATAACTATATGCAGCGTTAGACTTTGTCACAGGAAGAAGTTGGAGGCATGAACTCTTGATGATGAGGGCAGTGACAGGAGGAAACCAGGAGGGAGACCAGAGACGCGCAGGTGCTGCAGTTCCGTCTGGGACCGTGGCGAGGTTAGGCCACTTGTCTATCCAGGAGGGGCCCCATAGGTGCCCTCATTAAGCAGGCCCCTGTTGCATTGGCTGAGGAGAGGTGCGACTCCTCACACTGGAAATCCCCCTCCCTCACCTGGCCCCTGTCCGTCTGTCTGCAGCTCCTACAGGGGAGCTCTCCCAATCTGAATGATAATAAGCATAACACCAGCAATAACCCTGAGCAGGGATAACCTCCTGTTAGCCTAATGAAGCACTCCAATAAACTCAATCATCTCTTGGAAAAACAACAACAAAAACAGAACTTTAGCTCACTGACCCAATTCCAATTTGCAGCTCATCCCCCCACCCCCATCTGCTGATGGCTAAAGATGCACATCTTAAAAACCAACAAATAAAAGTTTGTTGAAAACTTCCCCTGCAGCACGCTGTGAAAGAGATTCAAAGGGCAAGCGGTGCTTCATTAACCGCATCCCCATTTACTTTCCATCCCCCCTGAGTCTGCCACAGAGCGGATTAATGTCAATTACCTGTCGTTTTGCAGCATCCACGCCAGCAATATGGCTATGCTGCCATACATTTCCCAGACATGACATCAGAAAGTGGAGACAATGTGAGATGCGGTTTAAGTTCGGTTGATTTTTTTGTTTGTTTTTATTGAATTAAAGTTATTCATTTCAGGGGTGTAGTTAAGTTTTTGCTGAAAGATTTAGTCCATTTCATAATAGATTATTGACGTTTATGGACATGGGCCAATGCATTCAAACAGAAGGCTCATTAAGCGCACGCGCTCCACGTGTTTAATTGATTCCTAAACCCTAATTAGCAGACGGTTTGGATTACAAGTTTTAAATGTTAAATAAATTTAAAAAAGAGAAGGAAAAAAAAGGAGCTCGAGATGTTGCCAGATTCAATCAGACAGCCGCGCCGGAACGTGGTTCCTCTGTAAAGAGCCACATTAAAAGGACTGACCGTATATAGTGCAGGACAAAGAAACCACCATCCAGCTCGAGGACCAACGAGGGCTTCCTTTCACTTTTCAACCACTCGTGGTCCTTGCTCGGGATTAAGAGAGGGCTCTTGACTCCGTCTTTGACACAAAACCAGGAGTGCTTGTCTGCAAGTTGAAGAGGGCTGGGGTGGGATAGGAAGGGGGAAGAGAATAAAACGTGAGACCAGGGTTATCGTGTTTAATTGGATTAGAGAGTGTCATGTCGAAGCGCGGAGAGATTCACCGGGATAAACACACAGTTACCCAAAGTGGATATTTGAATAAACAAAATTAATTTAAGGAATATGCCTTTTTTTTTTTATTAAATTGCTCAATGCGCTCTTTTTCTTAGGAGAAAAACACACACACACACAAACACACACACGTGTGCACAAGTTTCTCGTCACTTCGGAGCTGCGCGCTGCGCTCGACTGAGCGTCAAGCACCGACGGCGATAACAAGGTGCGCGCAACTGTGCGTGCAGGTGCGCGGCCTCCACCTGCTCAGCGGCAATAAGGGAGGGGGAAGGCCGGTGCGAATCAAAAGCATCGGGGGCTTGATGATGCTCAGAGATCAGTGTTATTCCGCTTACGAAAAACAAAAAGCAAAACATGCTCCGATAAAACAAACTTTGAACTAAACAAGTAAAATGTACATTAATACTACACATATATATATATAATTAATTGTATTTTATTTTTTATCATTTGGGTATAGTTTCATCAAGTTTAAAAGTTCAAGGACCGTGACGCCATCAAGATGAGTGGGGCGTTGCCAATGAATATGCATTTTATAGAGGAAAAGAAGCGTGTCAAATGAATGACTAAACTGTGTTTTGAAATAAACCAAAGTGTCAAAAGATTATCTCATTGTTGTATTCTGAAATAACTTTTGCAGGGGTAAAAAAACAAAAAAAATAATGAACATGCCAAACCAACTGATTTTTAGTTTAGTGCAACCCGGACTGATGGGTTATTTTAAGGAACTCTAAGGATCAGGGTTCCTAAAATTTAAACTCCTCTTTGAATCAAACTTAATGCAACCCTTGGGATTCTATTGTAGCTTTTTAGCTGGTCGTGTATTATCTGAAGGATCCCTAAATGAAACAGCTCCAACTCTCCATCAATCCATTTTCTGACACCCTTGTCCCTTAGTGGGGTTAAGCTTCACTGTGAACAAGATAAAATGCAAGATTAATATGTTCATTATTTGAATGGCTAATATTCCATATCTTCCCAAATTCATTTTTATAGCGTTAAGGAGACAAACTTATCATGGTTCGAGCACAGTTTACATGATTCTTCTTCAAAACTCCCAAGGTAAGTGATGGACAAAAGGTTTTCAAGGAGGCGGGAGGATCCTAGGAAAAATAATAAAAGATTGACTATGCGTTACAACAGTTTTCTTTCAATCAAACTTGTAGTTAGAGGCAAGTGTTAGACTGTGATCTCACCTCCTTGTCATGTGACCACACACCTCTGCTGACGTCTGCCTTTTATTGGTTGCTCCCCCCTGCATCCCTTCTGTCTCAATTTTGTCCCATGTGCGTCCAGGAACAGCGGATATTATGCCGCTTTTATTAGTTTCATTCCATGACTCAAGTAGAGAGGTGTTACATAGGGTAGAGTAGGATTTTTTCTTTTTGTCAGGCTGCAGGGAACTAATAATAATTAAAAAAAAAAAAAAAACACGAGATATTCTGACAATAAAGACGACTAAAACAATACATACGGCAATCAAACGCGACTGAAAGAAGAAAGATAAAAATGACCAAAAAGTTATGGAGACCGTTACGTTACACCACCCCTCCTCCTCCTCTTCTTCCTCCTCACCCCTGGCAACAGCAGACAAAGCGGGCGGGTTTAGTGGTCTAGGCCGGGCCCTCAGCCTTTGATCTGGGCCCGTTAAGAAGAAGTGAATGGGGGGCGGGGGGTTCCACCCAGGAAAGGAGCAATGGAGGAAGGTAATGTCACCAAGAAATATAGGGGTTTTTGTTGTTGCTTGTTTTGTTCTTCATAATTACAACCAACAAAAAAAACAAAACTAATAATAATAACATTCGTTTTTTTAAAGGGCAAAATTAGGGTAATTCAATCCATATACAGTTAAAATTGCTGACAACAAATCCACACTATAAATAACTAAAAATATATATTTTTTTCCTAAAAATAAATTGTGGTAAAATAGTGTTCAGTAGTGTCTAGATCCTAAAAGCACCGTCTGCTTTATTGGAGTGACAAATCCTGAACCTTCTAACCTGAAGGTTCTGGTTCCGTTAGCCGTTAGCATGCTGCGGTCCATTTGAAGAGCTAAAGGTCAAATGGGACCACAGCAAAGGATCTGCGTTCATGTTGGCTGTGTTATGAATGGATGAACTTGGGGGGGGGGGAGTTGAGACCTACCATCACACTTGGATTTAAACTCCAACAAACAAACTCCAAGTCTAGTTTGCTTAGCGACAATGCTAAAGCTAATGCTAAACTCAAACGTGTTCGCTAGCTGTACTTCAAGACCTTACAACTGTTGCCTATCTTAGCTGTTGTCAGAAAAAAAAAGATTTCTGGAACTTCGCTAGAACAGACTTAAAAAGTCTGTCACTAGTTCAGTAGCCTTTAATGTTTAACTAGCTTAGCAAAAACAAACAAACAATATTGCTAGCTAACTAAGCTATACCCTGCAAACCACTTAGCTGTGATTTTATGATAAAAAGTTAATATGACAATACTTAAAACATTATTCACAAGCTAATTCTTATTTTTTTATTTCTTTTCAACACTGATAAAGCTTCAAATATTGTAATTTGGCTGTTTTATTTGTGTCTTTTAGCTCATAAAGTAATTTGCACTCAGAAGACCAGAATCACCTGTGTTGACCTATAACACAGGAACATCATTTTCTTTTTCAGTTAAACTGTAAAAATTTGCTTTAACAGTGCACAGGTTAAAAACTCAAGAACAGAGAAGGCCTGTAAAGGGCCAAAGGGTTGGTGCAAACACTGAAAAGCCCAAAATGGATTGCTTTGTTGTTGTTTTTTTATATATATATTCTCAACCTCTTGTGCAAATCCCAAAACAAAACAAAAACATCCAAAATATTTGTTTTTGTTTTTGACAAACATACGGTAAAGGCTAATTATAGTAATATATTTTTTTCTGTCTTTGCTAAGAAACAAAAAAAAAAAAAAAAAAAAAAAGAAGGGGGAACATTTAACACCCCTTTTAAATTGAGTTAGTGATGGTCTAATGTGCCAGCTGACGCAGCACAGTCAGGCCTTGGTAGATTTCACATCCAGGCAAGCTCACTGTTACGGTCACCACTGCGGCTTCACAAATGGTTTACAATTCAAATATAACAGTAATATATATGACGGGTTCATTTAGTCTCGTATGTGGTAGAAAATGAACTCGCTGGAATATTGTTTAAAAGGCCCGATGGCTCACATAAAAAACACTATTTTTTTTTACTTCAAAATGCATTGTTTTATCTCATTTTATGATCCATTCAGTGGTTAAACTTGAAGAAGGCAAAGCAGAAATTCACTTTTTATTATTATTATTTAAAGCGATTTAACTTGAAGCTGATGGGAGAAACCGAGCTGTCCGCCGGAGGGGCTGCGCATGGACGACCCTTCTGTCAGTTTCTCTGAGGTCCGGCCTCATCTTAAATCGCTTCAATAACAACTCCACAACTAGTGCAAACAGCATTATTGGATGCTAATTAGCGCAAGCGAAACGCGTTCCTCCATCTCAGCTCAGTTATATAGAACAATAATAAAACAAATAAAATAAATAAATCCTCTCCTCTCAAACTGCGCCACACGCACATAACTGCGGCGTTTCTTATTGCTCCGGAATAAAATCTGCCGCTGCAATTAGTTTGTCAGACATCGCCATTAGAAGTCTATTAAAACATCAAGTCATTATTTGAGCATCCCCGGGCAGGAGGGAGGCGGGGGGAATTAGCAGAAAACTATCAGTGCCGCACGGGTCCCATTTGGATTAATGGGGAAATATGTAAAACATTTCGTTTTAATTTTCCTCTCACGGTGTTTTGCATACGCGCCTTTTCTCCCGCTCTCTCTCTCTCTCTCCGCTGAAGCGCTCATTATTTATGAAAGCAATCTCGACCGGCACATTACCGGGCTATGAAACGCAGCTCGCTGCCTAATTGATTCCCCGTCACATTTTTTTTTCCCTGTGAGGTTCTAATCGTGTTAATTGTAATTTAATCTCTCAGGGAATACCGGAGACATGTATTTAAATAAGACTGCCGAGCGAAGACGTGAATTTGTATTGCTATTAATATTATTATCGCGTTATTATATAATAGAAATGTCACGCAGAATTACGCAGCAGAGTCAGGAGATGTTATAGGGTGGAAAAACAATAGAAGAGCTTTTCTACTGCATTTCTTTAAATAAAAACAGATAAACCTGTCCAAATCATTTGAGGAGCTTGCTTTGTCCCTGAATGGTGTTGCAGTTTCCCCCTCCTTCTGCTCTGAGGTCTTCCTTCCTGTCAGTGGGTGGGGGGCACCTGTTGGAGCAGAGCAGCTTGCAGAGTCAAGTTGTCCCGTCAAACTGGGCTCCTGCAAAACTAAAGTCACTCTGTTACGCTCTGGCGGGCTTGCAGCAGCCATGTGAGGCTAAATGGCTTTCTGAGGGCCTTTCATGCACCTCCACAGCACTCTGAATGGGGGTTGTAAGAAAGCTGTTTTACTGTAGAAAATCATGTTTTAATTGCCTTAGAAATTCATCTGAATGCAGCAACATAGAGCCAAAGTTATTCTCACTAAGTGGGACGTTTTTAATTTGACACTTATTGCACTATGTTGCACCTGAGGTGGTTCACCAGAAGCAATACGGTAGATAGGGTTCAATTGGAAAAGACAGTGATGGGAGCTAAAAAAAAAAAAAAAAAAAGGTTATTGGGTGTAACCAGATTTTTTTCTGTCCGGGATTCTGTTTCAGAGCCGTAACAGAAACTGGATCAGGGCATTGTAAGGGGAGAGAGCTGTCTGAACGTTGCACTTCAAATTACTGCGGTTATTTTGTGCATCTTCAGATTTCTGCAAGTACATTTGTTTCTGAATATAACCAAGATTTAGCACAAAAAATAACTAAAGTCAACCACTTTCCTAAAAACTAACATTTAACTATTTGATATTAAAAATAATGAATTGAAATGCCTTACTATTTTAAGGTAAACATAAAATAACAGCTGAAATGTGTGTTAATTCTAGGTTCATCACATAATCAGTGAAACCACAACAAAAAAATATGGAACAAATGAATACTAATTTCTGAAAAAAAAAAGAATAAATGACAGAAATATAGACAAGATGAACATATAACTTTAAAAGGTAACAAACTAACACTCAATTGGTACTTTTTCTGACTCTTTATGACCTTGCTTTACATGTTTTGTTTTATACATTTCACCTATTCTTTTTTTATTACTTGGTCACACAGATGCAGCGGTTTTTAATTTTATAAGTTATTTGGCCTAAAACGACAAGCATATTTGGATAGAACATTTTTAATTGGAGCAAGTTCTTTAATGCAAATGTGCAAAAGTTTCACAAGCAAGAGGAAAACATTTCAAAGTTAAGCAAAGATTAGAGAAAAAATATGGCAACAATCTGCATTCTAAGTAATCAAGGCAAACTAGACGTTAACTGTTTTAGAGTTCATACATTTTATAACATCACAGAAAGTTCAAAAACGGCTGCAAATATTATGTTGCAATCAATTAAGACATTTATTTTTTCATTAGGGTTTGAAAACAAGTTCAATATGTTCATATGGCAGCAAAGAGAGAACCGGTTTCGAGTCACGGATGTGGCCAATTGCCAGCGCGACGGCTTACTGTCGGGGTCTTTGGCTGACAGGAGCCGTTTCTGTCTCTCTCTCTTTTATCTATTTTTTGTCTGGACGGGACTGGCATGGACACCGGGTCTGTCCCAGACACAATACATCATATAGTAAAGGGAAAGAAACATGAAAAAAAAAAGAGAGAGAGAGAGCCGGGTTGAGGTGGGGTAGAGGTGGTACGCGCCTTTCATTACCATGGTCACCAATGGCACTATTAACCATTCGACACCCCCTCAATTATCCTCCCATCCGCAGTCAGAGAGACAAAGCCTCGGTCCTGGTCTGCTGGAGCAACATGGCCACTAATCTGTCTCTCCTCGAACATCACACCCACTTCACAGCCTCTGCGAGTCAGACAAGTGCTCCACAAAGACCCCTTTTGTGCTTTCATTTGTGACTTCTTCACTCCGCTCATTAAGGAGATCATTTTTCATGTTCCGCTGAAGCTATTTTCGACCGACGCTGCTGCAAGCGCACGAAGCCCGATGTAGAAAATGAGTGAAAATGTTGCTGTGCACAATTTACTTTCAGGCTGTGCAGTTAAAAAAAAAAAACACAAATAAAATTGAGAATTTCTTCTTTAGCTTTTTTGACGCAAAAATGCGAGGATGTTTGTCTGAAGGCAGGCGGCGGAGGCCCTGAGTGGAGCTACGAGGCCCGAGGAATGGACCCATCACAGCAGAGTGGTGTTGTTTGTTTACCCTTTGCCCACCCCCTCCTGTCCTCCCCCCTGCCAGGACGTGCTGAAGGGAGAGCATTCATCACGACTTTTGAAGCGACGGAGGATGTGGCTGCGCAGGCTGCACGGTGACATGATGGTGAACACGCCATCAGAAAAGCTGCGCAAGGTTCATTTCCAGATGACAGCACTGCTCACACACACACACACGCACCCCCACACACCACAGCAAATTCAAGTAAGATTCTGATCAGTATATACATGAACATAGCTACAGATTCCTGTCATAACACAAATATAAACTGTGTTTTCCACTGTAATCTTGCACCAGGGAGATGGTTTGTAAAGTTTTTGAAGTGCTCATTTTGTCTTCCAGTTTTCCTGTCCTGCTTCAGACCTGCAGCCCTCCCGATTATTTCTTCGACACCGCCGCAGCGAGGGTCAGGATGTTCTGAGCCTGCTTCAGCGAGGGCAAGTCAATCATGCTGCCGCGGAAGGTGAACGCGCCCTGAGGAGAAACACAAACATTGCACTGGAAACGCACGTTTCATACATGTAATCGGTTGCAGAAGACATAATTCTGACAATATTTTGAGAGTTAGGAATAATAGCAGATTTTTTTCTTCTTTTTCTCAGACATGAAACTGGATAGACAAATGGAAGAGTAAAAAAAATAAATAAAATACACACACAAACACACGGAGGGCTCGGCTGAGGGACGGCTAAGATACGAATCCCTTCGGGCGCTGCCCTGGCAGGGAGAGAGAGGTGGCGGGCAGATTGCGTATTACCTCAGCAGACAGCCCACAGAGCTCGGCACACAGGCTCCAACCATGCACTAAATTAGGGACAATAATATTGTACACTTAATTGGCCCAACTCCCCTCCCCTCAATGTCCTGAGAGTCACCCGGGGGTGTACAGTATGCAGCCTGAGCTATGGAGGTGTGCACACAAAGGATCAGTGTGAGCGTTGGAGCAGAGAAACAGCCGTGTCATCGCAGCGTACGGGCAGCAGAGAGATGCTGGCCAGTTACAGATGGGTCCTGTAATAGCTGCTCTTTTATAATACAAAGAATCAGGCAGTGTTAGACTTCCATGGCATCATACTCTCAAGTAAAAACACTGCAGTTTCATTAGATTGGGAGATTTATAAAAAAAAGAAAAGAAATACGTGTAGCATTAACCTTTTATACCAGCCTTTATTCATACACGAAGAACAATTACTCCTGCTGCTGTTATAACAATAAAAATAATCACATAGAACCTTTTGATATTGTTATTTTGAATTAGATGCTAAAGAAAACAGCATGAGCACAAACTAATTCCACTAGTAGTTTTTAAATGTTTATATGAAAGAACGTTTTAGTTATTTTCACATTTTAAATTAGCAGCTAATATTGCCTTGTTAATTAGTCAGGCTATCTGCTCAGGGAGAGCATGCAGTTGACTTTTTAACATATACATGGCCTCCCAACTGTAGTTTTAGTCGTATGTTGCCAAAATGTTTGTTTTTTAATACAAAATGTTCTCTCCAACAGGAGTGACGGTAGAGATGCCATTAGTTTGAAAAGACGAAATGTTTTAAAATAATGAAGTTCAGCTTTCTTATGAGAGCAGGGAAGGTGTAGATGATGAGGAGTTCATAGAAATAAGTAGGATAAGATAGCAAATAAGAAGCATTACTTTAGGCTTCTTACAGCCAAACAAAACAGCTCTGATCATGTCGGCACTTCAAGACTTTAACCTGTGGGAACTGTGCGATGTAAAACGGTAAGAGTTTTGAGCATCAACTTTTTCAATCTAAATAATATTAAAGTCTTGTTTGGCTTTTAAGGTCGAAATACAATCATCACACGGAAGTGATTGATGAATCTACATCTATTGTTACCTTTCCTTCTTTCTGATGCTGGTCAAAAGCAGCAATGAGCTCCTCAGCCCACTGGACCCTGTCTTGACTCGGGGAGAACTCCTCCTGCACAGCCTGGATCTGCCCGGGGTGAATGACCTGCTTACCTGCAGAGAAACACATACATACCGAAACATTTAGCTCTTTTACTTGAAGATACATGTTTTTTACCTTTCAGCATTTCATTTCGTTACGTTTTTCATAAAAAAAAAAAAAGGAAAAAAAAAGGGAGCAATCTTCCTGGGGATGTTTCATACCCACCATGCATCAATTGGTACCTGCTTTAACAACTGTCATTCTCTGTCTTCTGCTCATCCATGCTGTTATACGACTTTGATCAACGTCATTTAATAGGGAGTCAATCCCTCAGGTATTTTGTTTCGATTAAGGGTAGAGCTGGACTGTATGCCAAACTCAAGTTGTCATCACAATATCAATTTGTGCAATTTGAAAAGTTTTTACCACAAACAAAAGAGCAATATTTTTGTTTTGGCTCAAATGATTACTTTCTATTTTACAGCAAACACAATAATGTACAGCTAAAAATCAAAAAAGAGAATGGGGGGGGAAAAAAAATCAGCTTAGAACTTCTATGCAAGAGATGCGATGAAAAGGAAGATAAAAAGGTGATAAGAGAGGAGAAGATGGGAATACAGAGCTGACGTGTGTCTGTCTGCATGTCCAAACAGAACGAGGTGAACCAGATGGACATGAAACCACAAGAATTTCATAAGAGTTCACTACAGCAAAAGAAAAGTCTGCTGTTAAAAAGCTGAAACTGAAGACTAACAAGGAGTTATGTCTCTGTTGGTCACAATCACACACAGTCATCTTCTCCTTTAAATGTGGGCGAAGGCTGCCGATATAATCCCGTGTACATTTGCAGATCAGACTTGTAGTGATAAAGTTGAGGGTTATGAACATGTCTGGCGAGAGCGGCGGCTCAGCGGCAGCCAGCGGGAACCCGACACTTTAGGGCTTAGCTCTGTCGCCAGCAACAAATCCTTCAAGGTGGCAGTGCAGGCGGGCTGCACGAGCGAATAGGGTTAAAAAAAAAGAGAAAAAGAAAATGACAGAGGAGAGGGCAGGAGAAACAGGGGCTGAGGGCTGCGGGGAGAAAACCCAGTTGCTTCATCAAGCTTTGCCCACCTTAGTTAACCCAGGAAGAAAAGATCTCGCAAAGATCACATTAACTCTGAGGGGTTTGGTTTGCATTTTCACGTCAAAGTAAACAAAACCTGGTGGCCATAAATGCAAAAAAGCATTTTTACCGTTATATTACAATAGAATAATTACAATATTTTTGCCTTTATATTTTTAAACTATTAAAAAAAAAAAACAAGAACTTGGCTGGGGGCAGCCAACCTATAGGATGGAAAGATTTTTATGTCAAACCTAAAAAGCTTGATGTATTATGTCCAGATGACCATATTTTGTATAAAATGACAAGAAAGTGTATCTTTATGTCAGCCCATCTGTGTGTGTGTGTGTGTGTGTGTGTTTGTGTGTGCAGCTGTTTAGGACAACAAGAGAACGATGGTTCCAACAGGGCTGGCTGGGTGGGTGACTCAGGTGCCCTTGGTTACAATCCATTGGTTCTCCTAAAATGCATCATTCACGCCCTGCAGCCAATCCTGGGCTGCCATGTGGGGCTGGCACCTTATTGGAGGACGGCTATTTAGCAAAGTGCTCTCAGGCGAATGATGGACAGGGTCCTGGTGGGGACTGAAGTGAAATGTGGTCCCTGAGAGCAGAGTAATTGTTTTTCTATCTCTAAAAAAAAAATGCAAACCAACAGCTCAGACTACATAAAATAGGAAGTTAATAAAACATTTAACTACAATATTATGAAAAATTATATTTCATTATCTTCTGGTGTGCACATTGGTTCAAAACAATTGTGTCCTAAGCTCTCCAGTACGGAGCACTGGTGTTCTGTACTCTGGGCTTAATGGGTGCTGCTCCCAGCTTAGGTTGTGCCAAGGTCAATTACTGCACAGGTAGAGCTTCTGGCAGCACCGTATTATTGCTTAAGCACACATGGGCCAGTAATAGCTACTAACCAAGATTATACCGAGTGCCCACGGCTTGTACGGCACTAATCCACTGCTTTAAATGCTTCTGCTCCCTTTCAAACTGAACCATTTATTTCATCAACCAGCTGTTTCCCCTTCCCCATCTTTTCAACCTCATGCACCGAGAGATAAACTGCAAATCTGTCAGGCCCAAACAAATACAAACAATTAACAAAAGGATTTTCGGTCTATTCTTGCCTAAGCTTCAGGAATCATGTGCCGAGTGTAGCTCTGAAGATGCAGAAATAGGACAGACAACAAAATACACGCACGCACACACGTATGACCCTGCGACACACGGGAGGGCGGAAGTGACAAACAAGGTCACCTGGATGAGCTTCAGTGGGAAACAGCAAGAAGTGCAACCGACACACTGATATAACATGATGTGCACGTATTTTGTGTGCTTCGATACGCGCCCCGTGAAGAGCAGGTCATTGATTCAATGTTTCTTCTTTGCCATTTTTTCCCCCTTCCATGACAGCTAATGCCTTGAGGAAATCTCACCACTGTAGAAACTAGGAGATTCAGATACTTATTTTCCCACTTCTAATATGAGATTCATTTAATTTTGACTGATGGATAAAATAATTAAATGAGATAAAATAATAAATCTAGAAAACATGACGAGAATTGCTATGAACACATTCATGAAAAAACAAACAAGCCTTCAAACCTTTTATTAAATTACTTGTTAGAAACAGTAAAAACTGCTGATATGCCAACACCAGCTTTGTGCTTCACAAAGAGTTTTGTGTATGATCCAACTGTATAGACACGCATTTGAAATTTTAAACTAGCGATGATCAAATGTGGGCAAGATTCTTAAAAAATTGTAAAATAGCCCTTTAACTTGTAGCCGACTATGGGAATACATACCAGACATCAACTTCAGCGTCATTAGCCAGCTGCAGTAAACAGCTGTGCTTTCTTAGTATTTATCAGGTACAATAGAAGGGGCATTGCTTCCCACTCAATGGACATAAAACTGGGCTAAAGGAAATTTGTTGGGAGTCCAACTGAAAATGTGAACAATTTATGAGCTAATGCTGCCCACAAGGATATGCCGCTCTGGACAGAGAGCCACGGCATCAAAACCCGGCACTGATTAGAATACAGACTCCTCTGGATGCAGTTGTCTAATTTATTAATATTGACTGAGAGTGGTTGCAGACTCTCAATTGTTCCGTTGGGAAGCACAGATTGATATAATTTTATGGCGATGCTGTCATTACAAAGGAACAAATCTAAATTGTAGGACATCTTGAGTGCTTTTAGCAGATGAGACCTTTGTAATGTTCCCCCACAGGGAGGATCCAGAAATGATACGGCACGCAATTAATACAACAAAAACTGATAACAACGGGAAGCAAGCGCAGATATCAAAGGAGCACCTGGAGGATATTAATCAAGATTACAGTCAGAGAAAGAGGCAGAAATGTTACCGGTGAAACCCATGAGAGCTCCCTCCTTGGCCTGTAGCCTCAGTCCCTCCACATCTTTGTAGTCGATGTAAACCAGGTCGATGGCCTGCAGCCCAAAAGCTTTGGTGGTCACAATCACCTTCTGCCTCGCATAGAGCAGCTCCCTGGCATCCTTAGTTCGCGTGGCACCTAAGGAGGGCCCGGAGGTGACAACACATACAGTCACTCTACACTTAGAGGGAAGCTTTTTAAATCACCCAACAGGAGGGATGAACATTCAAATATACAGATTTTCATACAAAACCACTGCTTACCTCACAAAATGTTCAAATTTTGTTTGAAATTCAGTTTCTTGTAAGGGAATTATGTGATGGATCGAAACAAAGCGATTGTTTTGAAGCGAAAGGAAAACTATACATGCTTTTCACGACTATGAATCTGAAAGGTACGGTGTGCATTTGTATTCAGCCGCTGCGAGTCAACATGTACAAGAACCGCATTTTCACAGAAGTAACAGCAAGTGCTTAGGAGCAGATCTCTACCAGGGCTAGATGTTTACAGACGGATCATTTTTGCCCTTTTCTCCTTTGCAACATAGCGTAAGCGTAGCATTCTGTGAGTTCATTTTCAAGTCCTGCCAAATATTCCCCAGTTTAATTCAGGTCTAGACTTTGACTGGACCATTTCAACAAGTCATTGTTTTCATCTGGAGGCGAGCCTTCAGCTCCAGTCTCAAGTTTTCTGCAGCTGCAAACAGGTTTGGTCTGCATTGAACTCCATCTATATGATCTGACCAACTTTCCTGACTCTTTTGAAGAAAAGCATCTCGCAGCATGAAGCTGCCACTGCCACGTATCTATCACCTTTGTGTGTTTAGAGCGATGTTATGTCTTGGTTTTCCGTTTTATAAATGAAACGGTCTGTTTAGCTCACGGTTAACAGAATCTGTAAACAGTGAACAAGGGCGTCATGGCTGCTTCTCTGATTAATGATCTCCTTACCCTGCCTGTCAGCTTAGGTGAAAGGTGATGTCTTAGTCTGTTTGTTTAATAGTCTAACCCTGTCTAAAACTTCTCCACAGTTCTATCCCAGCAGCATCTGGCGTATTCCTCGGTCTTCATGATGCTGATTATCCACTAATGTCATGTGACAAACTGCTGAGGCCTTCGCAGAACAGCTGGATTTACACAGAGACTAAACTGAGCACACATGGGCTTTGTTAACTAGTGAAGCGATTCCTGAAGACAAATGACTGCACCAGAAATTATTTAGAAGTATACATATGCCACTACTCTGTGTTGCCCAATCGGTTTCAAATCCAAACAATAATATGTTGTTGTTGCTGTTTGTTTTAGAGTCAAAAATGTGGACAGGTTTAAGTGGTTCGAATATTTTTGCAAAGCATTGCACAGAAATTAATAGTGTGAATATCTAATCTGATGTTTTCTAAGAGTGTAGAAATGCAAGCACAGAGTGTGACCGACACCTATGCTGGCACAGAAGTCATCGGAGCCAAACACCACGCCGTCATGGTGGAGCCCGGCCCTGGGAGCGAGTTGGCGGATTTCCTCGCACACGGCCTAACAGAGAACAAAATACATCAGCATAACAGTAGCAGGAGCAGCTGGACAGAAGAGACACATTTTCAACATCAAAAACACAGAAACAACCCAGAACAAACAAAACAAAAAGGGGAAAAACTAAAAAAAAGAAATATCTGTGAATCCATCGCATGGAATATATAGTCTTGAACTCTACAGTATTTTTGCAAAACTGCATTTCTCCTCTTATGTTTCTTTTAAATTATATTTTGACTTGAAAGACAAAATTGTATTTGTGCACACATCTAAGAGAACCAGTGGGGAAATATTAACCGTTTCATCTAGGAAATTGCTCGTTAATTTATTGTTTTGGCCAGAAATTTGCTCAGGGTTCACTAAAAGATTGGAACAAAACATAATTAAAAGCCACACAGGTGTTATAGATAAAAGCGCATTAAACTAGCAGCCACAGTCACGACTGAAAGAACAAAAACCTGGACTGTCTGTGGTAAAGAGTGACATTTAGTCGGATGTTTTTCAGGCTTTTTTTTTTTTCAGCTACAAATTAATACCACTTCTAGCTGCGCTACAGCAAGTTTGTTACCTGGTGTTCAGTCTGGGCGAAAATAAAGGGTTTGCTCAAGAAAGCAGAAACAGGCAAACCCTCGTTCCCCCTACCCCTCCTAACCACCAACAAAACACACATGCACACACACATGCACACACACATGCACACACACACGCACGCACGATCACAAACACAGTCGGAGAATTATACTGAAGAACTGACAGATGAACTAAAAGAAGGACTGCCAGCTGGTTACTCCCCAAATCTGCTCTCTTTACCCCTCCAAGAAGCTGAAGGTCATGCTGCACTGTTAGGGAAATCTGACTGATTCCAACTGAAATGTCCTAAAGAATTTTCTCACTATGAGGATATTAAATCAGCACTAATTAAACAATGTCAGGACGTCTGAGGACGGAGGGCATTTTGAGAGGCGGTGGAGGAGCTTCAGATCCTTTTTCTGTCTGGGTGTTGTCGAGTTCTCCTCGTACCGATGGAGCCTTTAATCTAAAGCCAACGACAAACAAACGGCAAAAAAATCTCTGACGTTTGCAGTTTCCCTTTTATTTACTCGTAATCTACCTTAAAATTGAGCAGGCCCGCAGCGGTTTCCACGAAGGTGACGAGGCGAACGGGTTCTGTCAGCGTCCGTCCTTTCATGTTGCGCTGAAACCTGTCAACAAACTGAACACATGGGCAACGTCTCAGGCTCGGCTCATTAACAGCACCCACGGTTTTGTGTGACTGGGAGACAATAAAGCACTCAGCAATCGCAATAAATTAATTTACTTGCAGCGCTTTCGGCCAATCACGTGTACACAGTTCAAATATGTAGGAAAATAGGTTTGTAGTCGCACAAATACCTTTAACTCAGAAAAAATATGTTTTACATAACCTGATACTCTTTTTAACATCTGGTTGAATTTGCCAGTGTACTGTTATCACTTCATTAGTATTTACAAATTATATTAACAGCACAACACATTATAATAACAATAACCTCACTGAGATCTACAATCTCTATTTCAAGAGGGACCTGGCGACACTGCAGCTCATTTTACAAGTATCAACTTTTACATTCAACCAGAGATTTGTTCAGTTTTAGAAGCACCAGGCACTAGATTTTATCCACGGGTAGCAGATTAAAGGGGGCTGAATAGAAATGATACAAACAGCAAATAGGAGCCAAGAAATGGCACAAAGAGTTGCAATGGAAAGAGGCTCAATACAAGTTATGTAAACAACAAAAGCCAGGTAAGAAACACTGCAATGGATTTTAGGGTGAGTAAGAATTGTACAAACAGCAAAAGCTAGCTAGGAAATTATGGAGTGGATTTTATTCAGAGGTTGCAGAGGAAAGGGGTTTCAATGCATAAAACATCACAAAAACACCGTAATCATTTTCTCTGCAATGTTGCAAATTCTGTCACTTTAAATTTGGATGCATTGTTCTGCGGTAACAACTGCAAAGGATTACAACTGTTTTCAAAACCTCTGGCAGGATAAGAAAAACGGCGGAGCGGGGGGAGCATGTCTTCATACGTTAAAATTCCTTGTTTGACGGAAATCCCGACACCTTTATTACCTGCGCCTCGGCAGTTTCAGTCCTTATTCAGAAACACATCTGTGGAGGCTCACGTGGCGCAGGGAGCAAGCACAGGAGAGGAGCAACAAAAGCGAAGAAATAAAATATTTTACATTAACACCGGGGTTCCCCCTTCGTCTGAAGTGTTCTGTTCTACCTTCTTTCAGAGGTTCTCCTCCACTACAGCTTGTGCTCCCCTGAGAGAGCATGCAGACATGTAAATGCACCCACGCACACACATCCGCACACCCCCACCCACCTCCCCACACACACACACCCCCACACACACAGAGAAGAAACAAAAGTGCAGGAAAAGGAAGAAGAAACAAGATTTGGGACGTCTTTGAGCGTGTTTTTACCACCGCATTATTCTGTTTTCCGCGTGCCTCCTCCGTGGCAGGGAACAGGGGAGAGCGCAGCAACAATCAGAGAGCGATGTGACACTTTGCCGAGGCCTTTATGCTGCACGACTCCTGCTAATATGCAAGCTCACCTAAAGTAGGGTTTTAAAACCCGAGTTTAATTCTTTGAAGACCAAAGCATTCCGATTTTTTCCAACAGACCAGTTCACAGCTAGCCCTGGACTGCCAGTGGGGTTGCCCAAATTCCTAAATCTATCATCTGGAAACACACAAAAGCCCCCTCCGTCAGATATTTCCTTTCAAAGCCAGACAAAAAGAGAAAAAAAAAAGACAGAAAGAAGAGAGAGAGCAAAAGCTCAGAGAAGAAATGCCTAGCTCTGAGTTCCCCCTTCCTCGCTGCTCCTTCTTTAAGACATCAGAAATAAAAATGAACATTATAAATAACCCCAGGTACATCACAACTATTTGTCCAAATGAGGAGCACAATAGCCCTAACACTCACCACTCTTATTCTGAAAACTGAAAGAGTGGACCTCCATTGAAGAGGTTCGTAAAAAAAAAAAAAAAAATAGAGGCAATTTTAATCATCTCTCCATTCAATCTCGGTTGGATAAATCATATCGGGGAGATTTGCATAAATACAAACCATCAAAGACTTTTCATCTTCAAAGAGGTTTTCAAGACCCAATAGGCTTTGTACTGTAATCATCTGAGGTCACAACCCTGTGGGAGCAAGGCTGCTATGGCAACATAAAAACTAACGCTGGGGGTTTTAGCATAATATGCCTCCCTCCCTTGCCAACACAGGAAGGGGTTTTTTTGGGGAGGTTGGGGTGGGAGTGGAGGTGGAGGGGAGAAGGTCTGAGAAGGAGTGTGAAAAGAGGGTGTAGATAAACCCATTTCTGTGACAGAGAAGACCCAGACTGACGTGGCCTCGTTGTTGGGGAATCCAGCAGACGTCGCCGTCGGCCGGGCGAGCGGTTTAGATCCTACTGAGGGAGCGAGGTGATGGCTCCACTGGACAAAAAAAAAAAAAGCCTCCATGATTACATGTTTCTGTCCTTCCTCAAAACTCTCCTCTTCAGCTATTATACACCTTAAGGGTCTGATTTACTAGCATAAGAGGCGCTATAGTAGCTGCTTATTGTTGCTCTGACACTCACAGCAACCATTAGCTGTCAATGGCTATCAAAACTAAGACCCTTCACGGTGCTATTCAGGGCAGAATTGACAAAAAAATAAAATAAATAAAAGAATTGTTACAAGGGAAGAAATAACACCACTTCTTGCCATTGAGAGCCACGATGCAAACAAGCCCTCTGACAATTTTCGACTTGCAATCATGAAAAGAGAAGGAGGGAGAGACGGGCGCGAGAAAGGAGGCTATAGTGGGACAAGTTTCAATTAATTTTCTTCAAAAGGGGGCCAGATTAAATGTTTCCGGCCTGCTGAAGTGTTCATTTCACAGAGGGGAAGCGGAGAAAAAGGGATGAGGGGAGGGGATGGGAGGAGGACTAGAAGAGGAGGAGGAAGAGGAGGAGGAGCGGGACAGGGCACGATTCTTTTGGTCCCCGGTGCACACCAAATAGTGTGGTGGGCAAAGAATGCGCACGGCTCCGAATCTGTGTGAGAATTGTCCTCGAACAAAAGAGTGCGTGTGTGGAGGGGGGTTTACGCCTGTTACAGCCCAATAAGGCCTGTCAGTCACACAAGAGGCTGGAGGAGAGCAGAAAGGCCGGGCAAAAGAGTTCGGCACAAAGAGAAACAAGCAAGTCCATCTTTTAGCGACAAATCAGGCTGAAGGTTCCTGTGCCAATATCAATAAAAAAAAAAAAAAAAAAGGGGTGAAAAATAAACAAGTGAAGGATTTACTGCCCGGCCTAACAAGAGCGGAGAGAATCAGACACATGCTTACAACGCAAACACACAGACACACACACAGAGGGAAAAGTCTGGGTGAGGGCACAGACGGAAAGAGCTGTGAGGAACCAAGGTGACATCGGATGAGCATGCATGACAGAGTCGAAGCCCAATGCACAACTTGTCTTCGTTTCTGGAGCATGTGTGCGCCTGCTGGTGCAGAAACACAAATAAATCACGGCAGAAGCGTGGTAAGCTAAATAGCCAGCGTGTAGGTGGACTTGAATAAACGTACAATCAAGCGCATTAGTGTCACGAAAAGGAGGGACTGGGGGGTCAAAGGGGGCATAGCTGGCAATTATCTGCATCATACAGCTTTTAATTAGCCAACAGGTTTTTTTGTAAATCTTGCAATAATAACAATAATAATTTTAAAAGGAAAAATGCATGACAAAAGTGTCTTTTTGAAGAGAATAAAAGTAGTGCAGGATGAAAAGCTGGAGCAGTGAATAAGCGAACACCTGTCAGCAATTATGCTGGGAAGAAAGAAAGGGCAGCAGGAAATAGACGTGTTCTAATTAAAACCACTAGTTAAAAACTTCCTGCGCCTGCCACTAGACCATGTATGCGTACATATTAGTGTGTGTATGTGTGTGTGCGGGGACGTTCATGTGTTTGCGAAGGTTTCCAACCAGACCAGACACATGCCTTTCACAACAGATTTAACTGAAGCCTTTAAAAGGCTATATTAGCCCCTTAAGAAAAAAGTTGAACAGAACATTTGCCTGAGGAAAAAAAATAAATAAATCCAAAAATTACAAGAGCTCACGTATCCAGAAGTTTGCAGCATATTTATTATCTTTGAACTATTACCATGCAAACAATGAAAAAAGAAGAGAAAAAACTAACACTTATAGTTTTATTTTGTGGTAAGTGAAGCATGTGGAGCTGGTCAAAAAGGTCTACATTAATGATGTCCCTCTCTCCTGACCTTTGAGAACTTGACATCCGTACAGCAGCCTTTTATGAAAACCCACAGGCCCGGTCAATGACCAACAAACGGCCCTTACCTAACGCACAGGTTAGATAAAGAATGTCCAAAAATGTGTGCATGTATTTATATTATTTTCAAAGAACATAATACTTGTATCAAGATCAGGTACAGTGGCCCTATTATTAAAAACCCTTTTAAAGGCGTCAGACAAGCTCTTGAGTAAATGTATTCTTTTATGCAATTGCACCAAGATATTTACTATCTGATATTTGATATTTACACCAAAATATTTGGAAAAATCCCAGCCTTCAATTTGCATAACATTCATTTTGTATTGGGAATAAAATAAATATCTTGTTAGGATATGATTTATTTGAGCAAACAAAATATCAACACCACGAAATGTTTCTATAACGCAAATGCATCTAAGACATGCTTTCAATTTATACATAATTTTCTTATGCTGACCCAGGTGTTCTACATAGTGAGCCATGACTTCCTGTGTTCATTGGGTATAAATATGACACACCATGTTCCTGTCACTCTTCAAAAGGGAAAAAATAAGAGAACATGTCAAATAAGGGGTACGAATTGCATAATTAGCATAAATAGATACATAAAATGATTTTGGCACCAACAGTGGTCAGCTCAAACTGATGATGCTTTCAAAACCAAAACATCTTAGTTTGAAACATTTTGTCAGTTCTATGAGAGCATCAATAAAAACTCTGCTTGCATTTCAAAATAAAACGGAAATACCATGTTGCTGTAGAGTTTAACTATTAATGACGCTGTTATACATACTTGTTTTGATAATGGGCAAGTACAATTTTTTAGAACAGTATTTGTTTTTGTGATGCTCTGATGGTGGAAAGTTATAAATTTATTGAAAAAAAAAGTGGCTCTGTTAGAGAACTGTTGGGGGAGGTCACAAATCTCCTTCGCAACCACTCTTTTTAGGGGACAACATCTTTATCAGAGTTGCCAAAAACTGGGAAATGCATTCCCTTGATGTAACAATTTACAGCACAGCTATGTTTCATAATAACCAACACCTGCCTGTGTGTTAAGCAGCATGTAAAGCGCTTGGATACTCATAGAAGTTGAGTACCACTGGGCCTTTAACAGATTCAACCACACACTCTTGTTTTCATCACTATAAAGAACTTCAATTACAGTACATTAGACTAAGACAGGAAAAACTAGAGATGCATCAATAAACTGTCTTGTAACCAGATTCAGATAATGTCCTTGCCTGATCAGTGGGATTGAAGAGCCAAAATGCAGCATTTTCTGTGAAGTAAATTGTACCTTATAAAGTGCTAAGTGGTTGTGATTAAAACAATTTTTAGTGTAGATGCAGCTCTTGAGTGAAGTTAGCTATTTTTGTGACAGTAAGGTATTTATGACAAAGTTAAATGAAACACAAAAACTGTTTGAAGAGTTTGCTGAAACATATCTACAGTCCTGCCAGGCTGCGACAGACAACAGGAAGGATAAATGTAGTACAGCAAAGTTCAGTTTGTCCCCATTAGCTTTAAACTTCAGCTTGTCCTGAAACAATCATTTGTAAATGTTGGAAATCTCAGAGTGGAGATCAACATTCTCTATGAAATGCATACAAAGGCTGTAATATTTACAGTGCTTATGTAGCTACTACCCAAAATATACTTCTAACCCAAACACAAAACCAATGAATGTCTTGCTGTAAGTGTTTTAAATATATTTAGTTTATCTGATGGTGAAAAAAAAGTATATTATTAAAGTTTTATTACTTCCTTTTTTCACAAAAAAAAAAAAACACAGACATAACTTTTAAGATGTTTTTGTTATAATTTTTAGGTTGAACACTGGAAAAATAAATACATTTTGGACAGCTGGCTCTGTAGCTCACCCATTTGACTTCTTGAATGTCCTCCACTTTTGGCAGCATGATGGCTGGAGGAAGAATCTTTGCTTGAAGAACAACTTGCAGGTCAGCCTCAGCGAGGCCACTGGAAACCGAATTTACCCTCACACACTTCTCAGTCCGGCCCAAGTCCAGCTCTCCCAACATCCGAGCGACGGTCTCTCTGGCTTCAGCCTACCAGACAGAGACACACACATCAATTATGATTATTTTAGGAACCTCTTAACTCTATTGCAGGCTGAAATTAACACAAAACGTGCTCACTCATCTTAACTGTGAGAATTTATTATATTCATTGTGGTTGAAATGAGGTTATTTGCGTATTTCAGCAACCATTTGATATTCAAAAAATAATAATTTATATTCATCAAATTATAATTGAAAAACACTTCAGGAATGTAATCAAAGTCAAATGTCCTTAATAGATATGTAGCTGTTTAAATTACATTGAGCACAAGTACAAAAATAGTAATAAATGAGTGATCAAAGAGTTTATACATCAATTTGGCGTAAATAATACACAATAAAGCTCTTGAGAACCCCCACTGTGAAAAAAAAAGTTTTTCTTTCCTTCTTACCGTGTCTATACAGTCGTAAGAGTGGGCGACAAGAGGAAATAAGCACTCAGTTGATTGGATGAACATTTCCATTTATGAATCAAAAGAGTAATTATTCTGGTAAGATTGGCTAAAATACAATTTGTACTATTCTGATAAAAAAAAAACTATAAATGTCAGAGAAACATTCTGTGCAATAATTGCTTATAATATATCTGACTGTGTGAATAAATCTTCTGACTCTAAATAGGAAATAAAAAAATATTACCTTTCAGCAAACAGGTTTTAAATGAATGACGTAAAAATTTACTGCAATAAACGACTCAGTTTACACTTTGTAAATGATTATATCTAAATGTAAATATATTTTTTCTAACTGTTTTCAACATAGACTTAAGATCCTTTAGTATCTCTTAACCCAGACAGGAAATAGCATTCTTTTGTCCATAAGAACAGATGTGTTTTGAGAAAAGTAGATCTGAAACTATCACTCCAATGTACAGAAAATAAGATTCTGCTGAGAAGTTCACAAACATTGACCATCAGGATGAATACCAGAATACCTGCGTCACCATCAACACTGAACTGTTTTTTCCCCATCTCCAAGTTACAGAGAGAGTGCCGACCGAGAAAGAAGCACCTGCTCCAAATTCAACATTTGAACTTTCAAGCTCCAATTATAAACGCAGCTGCCAATATGGACAAACTAAATCCCATCTGGAGAACAGTTTTATGCTCAGATGAAGCGAATCGCTGTAGAGTATGAGCTAAATATCATTTTGCAATATTAATGATTTGTAAAAAGCAGTGAGGAGGGTCAAGGAGACATTGCTACACAATGCACAAGGTGGAAAGACTAATACAACATATTTTAACTTAAATTAAAAAGTATTTTGATGAAAACTGAACACAATCGAGGGTTGCAATCAGACAGTGACCACAAAGGTCTTAAATGGTTCTGGAAGGAATGAATCATGCTACCATAAATATTCTAGAGATTAAACCAATTGAAGATTGTGAATCTTGCTTAAAAGCGTTAAAATTTAGAATGTGACTGGTTTCTCTTGCGCTTGCAAAGGGAAAATTAGTCAAATATGGGAGTGAATGTGTAAATTTGAGACTGTATGTATAACGATGACCTTGCGTGGATCTTAGAAAACCCACAACACCTTCTAAAATTCTAATTAGAATGACAAAAATAATGTTTCACTGCAGCTGCTGCTGAATTTTGTATTTTAACTTTGGTCCGCCACATATGTAGCATTAGCTAATAGTGACTCAGGGTTTGAGCTGTGTGGTAATTGGTGTTCTTAATAATATGTTAACAGCTGCATTATTCAATTCTAACACTTTAGCTACTACTTCCATTCGCTCTTGATGTGTTTCAAACAATTACTAAATGGGTCGTTAAAAGTAAAATGTTCTAGTAACACTTACTCAAAAAAAAGAACATGGAGTGCTGATGCACATGTGCATGAGTCACATGCTGGTCAGAACTGCAGCAGAAATAACAGCTACTAGAATTTTGGTCCTGAAGGGGTTTTGACAGATACATTGCTATAGTAAAATTTTACCTGCACAAGTAAAACATCCGCCCAAAATCCTGCTGTAAATCCTTCATAGATACCTAGTTGGTCTTTCAAGCTACTGTTTTAAAACAGTTCACCTGACTTCCTCCTCCTCCTCTCTGAATGAATATCCATATAACATTTCACCTCATGAACCCAGCCTGAACTACAGACTTGCCTTTATTAATTTTATCTTGGGTTGTCATGCAGACTTAAGTTTCATGTAACTCTTCAGCAACGTTTAGCTATGTTTTCTACTCATCTGCACTCAGTTGTCTTTTTCACATTACTTTTGACATTTCTCAATTCTGCACATGAAAATAAACAAACATTTTGAGATAAAAGCTTTAATGCAACTGGAAAGAAAAGATGTAAAATGATACACACCTTAAAGGGTTTGTCAATGTTAAATGGAGGCAATAGTTTAAAAATATAGATTCATATGTCTCATATTTATGTTTAAATCATCAAACACATTCTGAGACCAAGGGCACTGATATCCTGCACAACTGTGGAACAATAGCTGTGCTAACATCTCCCTGAGCAATATTTACTTATCACTGACTGTGTGATATGAAGCTTGACTGTTTACTCTTTTCCTTATTTGCAGTTTTTTTATTTGCTTTAGTGTCATTTTTAAATCCTACTCTTGTATTTATCCATTTGCATCAACAAGAGTGGTTTCCCAATTCTGTAAAACCGTTGTAATAATATCCATAAGCCGCGCAAGCCTAATATGCAAATATATATTACGAAAAAAGACAAAATACCAGATGCAGTCTCACATTGTTTTCCTAAACTTTTATTTTCTGAGAGTCAAACACCATAAGGGTGAAAAAAAAATGAAAGGAAGCCTACACACCCAATTTCTATCAGCAACCAAGTGGCACAAGAAGCTTTACTCAAACCAGATGCTGCAGCTGCAGGAATTAAGAGAAAACATTATGGAGTGGAGAGAAAAAGTCCAGATATGGGAGAGGAAAGAGCTTTTGTGGGAAAAATGTGGTCTGAGTTAAGCCGTTTGAGGAAACAGTGGCTTGAAAGTTGTCAGCTCACATTAGAGACTAAACTCTGATATTTTTGCAAAATATGTCTGCATAAATGCAATACATTATTAAATTATTGAAAAACTATTTTCGTGTGCTTATTGTTTTACATTGGTGCAAAATATCTTAACTGTGTTTTGATTGGAGGACTGATCATTTCAGTCATGCAAGTGTTGGCATAGAAGAAAATACATGGAGGGAAGGAGCATGGAGAGACTACAGTTCACAGCCTCTTGTAAAAACTTCAGAGAATGAAAGTAAACTTGACTTTAGTTTTATCTGAGCGTTGGGGAAGCTGTCAGGAGTCGCAGGACTGAACAGTTTATGCTCTAATCTCCTGGAATGCAGAACTATACTTGATATTCTGAACGCTCCTCCAGTATCAATAAAATCCAGTATCAAACTACATATCAAAAGATTTAGTCAGATTTAACAGGGGTCACGAGGCGGCTGAACTGCTCCGTGTCATCTACGCCTCCCTTTTTCCATCGCTGAACTAGACGAGACGGATCGTCACACCGTATGATGAGTATGCTGTGATCTTTGACTTTTACACGAGCCCTTCTCTCTCTTTTTTTGTCTTGCTGCCGGCCTCATAAGCTCAGGTGGACCTGCAACTGTATGGAGGTAACTTAAAACGGATGGGGCGATTTATGAAGCCCTTAAATCACTAATCATAAACCTGCTACTTGGTGGATGAAATTCTGTCTGTCCCTCCGCTGTTCATGGCAAAAGGGGGAAAACTGATCTGTGAGAACTACAGAGCGCTATGTGTGCCCAAAGTCACAGAGATCCTTAGCCAAACAAGATAAACAGAGAACCAGATGAGATCAATAAACAGGGTTTATACTATTCACAGATCAA
The DNA here is from genome assembly GCA_902982915.1 of Phalloptychus januarius. Classification (NCBI taxonomy): domain Eukaryota; kingdom Metazoa; phylum Chordata; class Actinopteri; order Cyprinodontiformes; family Poeciliidae; genus Phalloptychus; species Phalloptychus januarius. Next base: position 3,717,376 of record CADWAE010000230.1, read on the forward strand.
ATAAGACAGTAGTAATGCAAGCTGCCACTTCAAAAAGGGAGCCTCTGTGAATATTTTCTTTCTTGTTTAATGTAAAGTGAGACTCATCATATGGATAGCCTCTTGAACTTCTCTCAATTGCTGAATCTAGGATACCAGAAACGGGCAGGTGATGATGCATTATCCTTCCCTTCATCTGCCTTTCTGCCTAAAGAAAGAAATTATTCTGCCAGATACCTTGACCCCGGTGGTATCCTGTACTCCAAGCTTGAATAAAGGCCTTTGAAAACAAGATATTTTACATTAATGGACAGCCATCCAACAAGTTGCTTCAAAGCTCCCTCCCCAATCGCCTGGTCTCCCATGGAGAGCTCACCTCAACGTCAGCTCCGTCTACCCTTTGATTCCCTCCATCATTCCCATCATTACAGGCCGACACACAAGCGAGCGAGCAGACAGCCAGGCGGACGGGGCCGCGGAACGCGCAGACGTACACGAGAAGCTTTTCAAGTGCAGAAGAGCTGACCTTCCAGGAGAGCGAGGGCAGCTTCTTAACACGCAGCCTGAGCCTTGACGCTCAGGTTCCTACAGAGTGCTGTGTATATGTGACACAGCATGGCTGCTGCCTTGTAGACACTACATCAGACCGGAACGTCCAAACTGATGTGTGTACAGTCCACAGCAGGACCAGCTTCCTCTTCAACATCAGATCATGGATGTCTCGCCCTCCTGTCAAGCTGCTTGAAACAAGCGTTGCCTATGGAGAGCCTATGTGCGCAAGTTCACTTAGTTGACACGTTGAATTTAAATCATTTCTCCTTGCAGCTAGAAGTGCAGCATATACTGAATATAAAGTAGATGAGATGAGGTGAGTGATATAGATATTTTAAAGAGCTAATAGGGGAATAAACAGTGATTGCATGTTATTAGTCATATTTCTATCCCTCAATAATTGTAGTATTTGAATCCATGTTTTATATTATGGACACATAACACAGGGGACCTTAAACAAAGGAGTAATTGAGGTTTAGTTTGTTAGTTTTTCGGATTGTAACTCTCAAAGTCAGTATTTTTGGAGCGTCTCGTGTTTCTTCTTCTAAGTGTTGTTGTGGCTTGAGATTTCTACTTTCATCTTCTGCCTTATTGTCTACTTTTTAGCCACTGCAATGTTTGGCTGATTAGTCAGAGATGTCAAAAATATTTTTTCTAAAGTCCAAGTTAAGCGTCAAATCTTTCCTTCCAAGTGCAGGTCAAACATCGTCTCTAAAGATTTAAATCATTTCATAATCAAATGTGTTCTTGTGCCATTGTTGTAGGTCAGGAACTCTAATTTGTCCTAATTGAACACACAAACACTTTACTGCATTTCACTATCCGTCAAAGAAAAATAACAGAGTGAAATAACATCCATAGATGTAGATTTTCTAAATGAATCAGTAAGTGTTTCAAATCCTAAGTCTCTGGAATGTAAATCTAAATCCAGTCTGAAAGTTTACTTTTACTACTTAAGAGTAACTTCAACACAAGTCTGAAACTTGAGTCACCATTAATCCATTATGAATTTGTCCATCTTCATATAAATGTCCCAATCGATCCAAGTCACTTCCATTCATTCTCCACTCAGATTGCAGGATCTGCGTGGATCTAATCCATACTTGATGTAGAAGTTTCTGGTTGTGGCATCTGTAGCTTACATAACTTTCTTTGAAAGAAGCTAAACATATAAGCCACATTTGATGTCTACCTCCATGATATGAGCAACTGTCCAGAACACACCAGATATTCCCAAAAATTGATAGTTCCACATTTCAGCTGTCACCTTGTCTCTCTTTAGTACATTTGACCACATTCCTCCATTCCAAATACCGTCCTAATGACCCTGTTGTCTATGCTGCTAACGTGGATCAGCGAATTGTCTCATTCATCATGTCATCAATACAGTAGAAGTGGCTGATCATTACTGCCTCTGAAAGCCAATATCGAGAGTCACTCTTTTTGAAAATGTGCCTTTATACCACAATTGTATGTGTCAAGAATGGAAAAAAACATATTTGTTTAGATGTAAAGAGAGTTGGAAATCTTGATTCACAGTAAAAGTGGTTGTTTTCCACTCTTCTTTTTTTTTACATTTTAAAAAACAGCATTTTGCTGCCTGCTGCGCAACTCACAATGCCATTTAAAATGAGCAGTAGACTCTTGCAAGTGAAGTCTGCCTGCCTGAAGTGTTGCTGCACAACCATTTGTTTTTCTTTTGTCAGTGCAGGCGTGTCAGGGAGCGTGTGGGTATTTATGCACGCGCACGTATGTACGTGCATGTTAGCAGGCTTCAAGTCATAGTGAATGCATTCTGACAAGTGACATGCTGCACTCCAGAAAGCCGGAGTGAGATGACTGTCTAATTGAAGCTACGCCGATAACTGAGATGTAGCAGGAGGAGATTCAGACCTTCAATCTGTCAGTTGGAGGCACAATGCGTTATGTGTTATCCTGTCACGGAGAGACAAAAAGACACGGGTAATCGAATAGAGGAGGAGAAATTTGTAAATCATGATACCTGCTCATCCTTTCCTTTCCTATCCTGCAGGCTGCAGTAGGAAACAGCAGTTTTTACACACAGTTAGCATGCTAATTAAGCATGAAAATATATAATTAATGCTCTTTGCAGTACAGTTTATCCAATCTATAATAGGAAGTGACTGAGCAGATGCAAATCTAGCTTGTGAAATTTGATAATTGAATATTTAATTTCTGCTCATTTTGCATCAATTTACCCTACTCCACAAGAACTAAAAACAGCATTAACAATAACAATCTTAGAGGACAGACTAAGATTGTTCATCACGTTGAACAAGAAATATTATTGCTTCTCATGTTGCAAAACCTCCCGCCATGTCAATTCATTACATTAGTAAAGAATATATTGTTATTAAATACTCCAACCACCACACTGACTCTCTCCTCAAATGTTTTCTACAAATCCCACAATGCATCCAAAGTTCCTCGAATGCATTGAGGAGATAGTGGGTGGAGGGGAAGCAAGTATCTCTTATTTCTTGCAAAGCAGGAGATATTTGCTTCTCTTGCACTATTTTCTCACCCACATCTGTGCTAACCCTCATTCTTTGATGCTCCCTTCTTCTTGTAACCTTGCCTTCTCTGGCATAAGTTGCTCCCTGGTGTTGAGTGTACCGAGAAGCCCACTTCCATGGAATGATGTGGGTTATGGCTGCCAGTGAAAACACAAGGCTGTAACAGGATAATGGAAGCGTTTGGGAGAACCTCAGCTCTCTCCTTTTATTCCTTTTCTTACTACTGCTGCTGCTATTTTAATACACTTGCACTGACATTTGACTTGCAAAGGTTGCCACGGAATCAACAAGCAATTCGTAAGAAACATGCTAAAATGAGCTTCACTCATCTGTGCCCCGTGACCTCTTGTTCTACCACAGCACTCTCCCCATGAGGTCTCCAGTAGTTACATGACACCTAAAATCACACGTACATTTTGACAGGCAGTAAAGCTCGGATTGGAAGGGCTTTCTGATCTGACCAGCATGGAGTCCATTTTCTGGTTGAGCAGCTCGCATCCCGTTTGTGAATCTTGGCAGCCTAAGTGGGAGTTTCTCTCAAGTCTCTGTGGTCATGTGAGGTGACCAGAGTAAAAAACAGAAGGGAAATGTGTATTCATCTACAGTGGCTTGGAAAAGGATGCATATCCACTGAACATTTTCAGATTTTGTCATGTTACAACCACAAACTTCAATTTTAATGTATTTTGGGGGAGATTTGATGTGATACACCAAAACAAAGTAGTTGTGTACTTCCATCCACTTTACTAACTGTAGGGTTGAAAGAAAATGATAAATGGGTTTTAACTCTAACCTTTTTTTTTTTAACTACAAATACAAATCTGCAAAGTCTGGTATGTAATTGTTTCTGTGGCCCTGAGTCAAAACAGCATTTTCTATGGCAATTCTGGTGCCGAGCTTATTGAAATATATCTACCTATATATTAGGTGAAGTATTTCTTAACCAGTAGAATAACATTTGTAAATTCTTTGCAAACTGATTATTCTTAGTCAAATTTGATGGGTAGCATTTCTCAGCGTTGATTTTTTTTATTTTTATTTTGCCAGATGTTCTCAACAGAATTTAACTCTAATAAATTAATATAGAGCAATAATTTGTTCCTTTGATCATTCTAACATGGTAATAAATTTTGATCTAAACCATATTTGGAAAACCATTGCTGCAGATCTCTACAGCTCAGGTTAGCTGCCTTACTGATTTATGCTTTAATAGTCATATCTTGGTAGGTTTGTAGCTGCACTATAATCTAATTTTGGATTGTGGTGCTAACCAAAACATTCAAAGCCAGGGACGTTGTTTCGTAACCTAATCATCTCCTGATCTCTGACTATTCTTTTGTATTCCTTGGTCTTCATGATGTCATTTACTCACCAATGATCTCTAATAAACCTCTCAGGTCTTCACAGAGCAACTGGATTTACAGAGAGCTTAAACTGCACACAGGTTGACTATTTACTAATTAGGCAACTTCCAAAGGTTCTTAATGGAATTAGATTTAATTTAGGGGGATCAGAGTAAAGGGTACTGATACAACACAAGTGTATACAACATTGAAAACCACTTCATACTTATGTGCTGCGTTGTGATGATCTACAACATAAAATCTCAATAAAGCCACTGATGTTTATGGCTGTAATCTGAGAAAGTGGGAAAAAAGTTAAAGTCTTATGAATACCTTTGCCAAACAATGTACATGTCTTTAATAATTAAATTGGACAATGTCACTTCCCAGGAGCACTCTCCGTTAAGACCATACCTGACTGAATCTGGTTTTAAAGAAGGAAGCAAAGCTTTCTGTGTCCTTTGGAAAAAGCACAGTGAGCATTGAATCGAGGTCATGCAGCAATTGACAGTTGACTGCATAATTTATGTTAAGTTGAAAATCTCTGGTGTCAGACACAATTCATGGATACAGCACGGCTCATGCTGACTGACAATCACACAAAGGTAATAGGCTGTAATAATGTAATCCATACAACAATGACCTGTTTGTCATTCAAACGCTTTTAATGGAGGCATGAGGGAACCTGCTCCAGACCACCGCTAAATGGTCCAATTGGGCATATAGAATCACAGAAAACACCTCTTTTAACCCCCTTCACTCCACCACCATCACCACTTTTACCCCAGCCCCCGCCCACTTTTACTCCAAGCTAAAGGAGTCTTTCCTTTTGCATATCTGCAAAATAAAACAAGAAATATCAGCTTAAAATATAAGCAATAGGTCACTGTAAGTTCTAAATATCTGTTTTAATTTCTCTGCAAGTTACTTCAATAATTTTACAAAATCCTGCAGCCGTTATTTGTTAACCTCATATCTTGGTTCATGTTTTGTTACTTACAGGATCAAAAATCTACATTACCTCAATTGAAGCACACTTCCTGATTTAAAAGCTTTAAAAGCTGCTGAGTGCCCACTGCTGGAGCACTGACACTTCACTAAGCAGCTACGTTTCACACTTCAGCAAAGTTAATTTGCCGTATCTACCCAATAGCTCAGCGTCTCCGAGGAAATGTAGCGAACCCGGGGTGAAAACCCAGGGGGACGGTGGGTTCAGGGTGCTGTTTGTTGTCTGAATGTGCCTAAACTGAACTGCATGCAGTTCCATCCATCTCTGTTTCATTCCTACCCATTCTGCTTTTTATGTGCAAACGTCTTGTGTGTGTCCCTGCGCGCGCGGGCATTAGCACATTCAGACGTGTGCGCATGTTTCTATTGTGCCCGTCTTGTGTGCGTTTGCTGGTGTGTGAGAGGCGCTCCCCGCCGTGTCGGCCGCGCCACTATGCCATCTGGAGAGGAAATCGAGTGTGAAGTACAGTATAGTTTGGGACCAAGCTCCGTGGCAGCGGCTCAGCAGTTAGTTCATTAGTTCCAAACTTCCAGGGATTAGGAGAGACTCTCTGCGGCAGGGAGGCAGGGGGGAGTCATCGAGGATGGAGGGACCCATGTGGGGAAAGGAGAAGGGGAAAGAGGAACACCAGGAGGAATACTGGACCAAAGGGCACTACGAGACAGCGAGGGAACATGGGGGGAGGGAGAGATAAACAATCGTAACCCTAAGGACACTAAAGAGGGGGAGACAGGCAATATAGAGAACAAGATGGCAAGGGAGAGAGGAGGAGAGGGGACAGGTGTAGCCGTCAGTTCCGCTCCAGGGTTTTAACCTGCCCTCCTTATTCCTCCACCCCACTGATCATACAGATATGATGATATGTGTAAAAGTGTTAGAGCAGTCAGCCTTGTCTTCCCCTGCCTTCCTTTCCTCCTCCTCCTCTTCCTCATCAGGTCCACTGTGACAGTTAGCAAACTCTGGCTGCTACCCTTTTCTCCCTTGTCTTACCTCTCTACCCTCTTAACATTTCAGCCAATGTGAAGTGCAGACATTTCATGAGTCAAAGTGGCAATTACCACACAAAATCCCAGATTTCAACTTCCAATAGAGTGGGGAGAGCTGATCATGTACTTTTTTTTTTGTTTAAATTCACAAACATCCTTTTCAGGTGAAGGTGACGAGTAACGAACAGAATACATTAGTGGACGTATAATAAAACGATGGTGGTCAGCAGCAGCAGCAGCAGCCCTATTTAAGGTGCATCCATGCATACGCAGTGGCTAAGTTCACACTTCACCCAGCCCATTGTGGCCTTCATCTAAACACTGCTTCAAGATGACATTTAGAAAGCCAAGCCTGTGCTTTTCTCCCATTAGACATGCATTACGAGACGAGTCATTGTTGAGGGCCTTGCGAGCCTTGCCGAACCCACAGAGCGGACTGTGTGGTTGTCATGGTGAATATAATCGCAACGAGGCTAGACACTGTAGACACTGTCAGTGCGAATACACACACACAGCAACATAGATTGTAATAGCTAAAACTCCCATTCATTTACCGATCAGTGGGACCCATTGGCTTAATAAAAGATGCTAGGAGGTATGTTTGAAAAGCTTCCAGCAAAATATGTCAGCACAGATAAGGTGAAAGTGTATTTAGCAACATTTGATCTTAGTAAAAAGTATGCTTTGCATTACATTTGGTGAATAATTGCCATCACAAATTAGTAAAGACATCCATCCAATCCAATTAAGGAGCAACATGTGCCAAAACTTGCTGGACTTTAAAAATTAACTGACTTACAACACATTTACAGGGGAGGGGGGACTGAGGACATTATTCTTTTCTGTTTTTAGGTAGAAAAACTGATGGATACCTAAGAAAATGTCACAAACTTTAGTGGTGCACCATGCTTTCATTTTATAAACTCCAAGCAAAGAGAGACACATGAGAGAAGTGAAAAAAAGTATCCCCCTGGAAAAACACAAAGCTGTCATTTCCAAAAATGAAAAGTTCTTAAAACATGAACATTTAAATATGGCTGAAAACTAAATGTTTCATGACTATCAAAATTAATGAAATCTGGAAAATGGCTCCAGTTTACAGCCGATAAATCCTTTGCAAAAATCCCGTCTAGGAAAGATAAATGTTTTGAAATTCAAATCTCTAACATCCAAAACCAATAAGATGCCCAAATAAGTTACTGATTTTAGAAGAAAAGCTATAAACCAACATCTATTGACATCTAATTCTTCCAGGAAAAAAAGGATGTCAATACCGTGAAGGTACTGAAAGAAAGGCAGCAGGGAAGGCAAATTTATTTATGGAGCAAATTACAGCACAACAAAGAAAACATACTGTAGCTTAGACGCCTCCCACACTGAGCTGAAAGCTAACACGGTGAATAGCAATGTGGTGGCAAACCTGTGCTGTGCTGTGCTGATGTTTAAAAATGAGGAAAGGAGGAAGTAATGGGATTATTGGGTAGAAAAACTACTGATGCAGAAGGCAATTTTCCTGAAGTTAGTGTTGGTATTTTGATGTGCATTACTCAGAGGGCTGCATGTGGAAGACAGAGTGGTAAACCTGCTGAGGAACATTATTTTCCATCTTAAAAGGAATGGTTCTACCCTGTTGCTAATGCATTTTTGTCTTCAATTGCAACAGCACATGTCAGGGCGACAAGTGCAACCCACCAACTAATCGCTGACATAAGAAAAAAAAGGCTTTTCAGAAAAATCATTCACGTCTTATTCAAAATTTATAATAATTCCCACCAAATTCAGTCAGATATACAGCGACTGGCTAGTGTGGGCTTGTGTGTGAAATATGTAGGTTGGAGCTGAGCAGTTTTGGCAGGACTCCAGCCTCAGACTTTTTCCACTAGCCTGCATGGCGCCTTCTGTGCTGCCTTTCTTCTCCACGTTTCCCCCTTCAACGCATTATAAAGACAGAAGCTCTGAGATCCACCAGCACAGGGTCACAGTTTCTGGCCTGTCAGTCACACAGGCCATCAGCTTATTGTCTTTGTCTACTACAGGAACAGCCTCCAGCCATATCAATCATCTTTATTATCATGACTTAAAAACCTTTGTTGTTTAACTTTTTGCCTGGGCTGCCTCTTTATCCTGTGCTCCAATCACGATTTCATGGGCAGTTCAGCCGGGCCAATGGGGAGGATGAGTGGGCAGGAGGAGAATGCTTTTAACCTGCTGCATCTGGCGCTTTCCCACTGCTCACCCAGTGGGACGTGGTCACCTTGCTTTAAAAGGCTGATAGGGGGGCACCCGGGGCTTTTCTGCAACCACAATGGGGTGAAATGTGCTCGTTTTAAACATCTCACTTAGGTAGTTTTCCTTTTCAGTGATTAAGAGCAAGCACCTGTCTGGCAGAGGGAGGTGGAATTAAAATCAGCCAAGATCACAAAATAAAGCATGTGTTTGTGTGTTCCCTGCTATCCCGTTTACAGCAAGCTGATTTTCATTTATGCGAGGCACAATAGGTGCTTTTATCTTTTTTCTCTTTCTTTGTACCTTTTTGGTGAGGGCCACGCCATCCTCGCAGTCCAGAACGGCGCAGTCGACATCCAGCAAGGCCAGTTTCTTCAATTTTCGTTCATCATTGCCAGGGCAGTAGAGAACTGCCCTACGGGGGATGTAGCGCAGCGAGGAGCCAGGAGACTGATGGTGATGACAGCATGCTTGGGTATACAACTGCCAGACTGCAGGCGGGAGCCAGCCGTTCTTCCTGTCAGCACAGATATATACAAATGTAAGTGCACACTGGCACAGGAACACGGGCATACCTTTGTGAATGTGGCACACCTAAACAAAAATCAAAGCATCAACTTTTTTTCTTTTTTTTGCATTTCATCATGTTAGAAGCACAAACTTCAGCATATATTACTGGAATTTAATCAGACAGTTTAAAACAATGTATTGTATCGCTGTGAACTGAAAATAAAATAACAAAACTGTGGTTTGCATTTGTAATTATCCCCTTTGTCCTTACCCTGATGCCGCCTTAATAAAATCCAGGTTTGCTGTAACAAGCCGCATCATTTTTAAACTCATTCTATCTGTGACTGGGCACAAAATACGGTATTTTGTAATGTATTTTACAGGATAAAATACAGCTGTTCTGTGAAGGCTGTACAAAATTCCTTAGAGAACCTTAGTAAACAAATGACATCGCAAAAACTAAGGAATTCCACAGATAGGTCATGGAAAATGTTGAGGAGAAGTTTAAAACAGGTTTATGTTTTCAAACAATGTCCAAAGCTCTGAACATGTTACAGAGCTCTGTTCAAACCATTGGAGCTTGGAAACAGCATTACAAACCAAACAAGATGTGACTGTCCACATAAACTAAAAGACCAAGCATGGAACGTTATCCAGAGAAACTGTGCTGATGTGCATGGTGGCTTTGGAGGAGCTGCAGGGATCCACAGCTCAAGTGAGACAATCTGTCAAAGTACAGATAGAGTATTAGTCCTCAACTCCACAAATTTAAATCAATCCGCAAAACCGCAGAAAGTATCCAGAGACACTTTATATCCTGACTAAGCTTAAGCTATTTTGCAAAGAAAAGTTCCGTCTCTACATCTCCAAAGCTGGCAGGGACACAAACCAACATACTTGCAGATAGGTGTTTGTACAAAGTGTACATTTAAGGAGCTGAAATTTTAAACCATCTATTTTTTTTATTCCACATCAGAGGTATGCAATATAACTTTATGTTAATATTGTTCTGGCTTCACCTGAACCACATGGAGAACAAAGAATTAAACTGAACCTAAACCACAAAGAAACTGGTAAAGATCTCTGTGCCCCAAATTTCCCAGGAATGGCTCAATTGCATCATGATCTCTAAGGAAAGACAGGTATTCACACAGCTGGTGATGGGTATAAAACCAAACATGGTTTCTGTCTCTTTTGCAGCTATGTTGCTGCACAGGAGGGACCTCTGGACCTGAACGCCTTGATCTCGCTGGACGAATAACAGACTGAATCTTTGAAGACTAACCTTGGATCCGACCTGCTTTTTTATGCATCAAGACAGCCGTGCCTGAACCTGGCTATCTAAGCTCCAGCTAGAAGACAACCCGAGCATAGATTCTCCAAGAAGAGACGGGTGTCTCTGACTATGTCAACAAAGCGGGTTTCCCCACTGACTGAGAGAGGGTGACACAGTAACGGCAGCACTGTGTGCAGAATGTGAGCAAAGCGCCCCTAAGCAACCGCATGCTGTTATTCAGAACCAGTGTTTGGTCAGAGGTAATTAGATTAGGGCAAAACAAGTTAATTATTGTGTATTTCACTGTGTTTTGTTGTGTTTTACATTTTTCCAACAAGAGCTGCTAACGCAAGGCCATCAATGCTACAGGCTAAATGTACTTCAGTACTGGTAGTCTGGCAATGTGAGCTTATTCTGTTGCGTCTGTGCTTTGTCTTCCTGTTCCCTTACTAATTCATATGAATACATGATAGCACAAAAATTAAATATGGGTGAATCTGATTTGACCCAGTTGCTGATGCTATAGCTCTGCTGAGGCCAAATTTGAGACGTGGCATTACTACACCTTCCATCCACCCACAACTTTGCAAGTCCATGCACAACCTTTGGTCCATAGTTACATTCCGCCCATCACCATGATGGCAGATAAATACAGCATTAAGATTATAAAATGTTAGTGATTTCTAATGTTGGACTGAAAGTTTTACTATTTTCTTAATAAAAACTGGTTTGCTTCTAAGAGAATTTGTTTGCGATTCTCTTGGAAACAGCATTACCAAGAGAGTGGTCATGCTCTTTGGTATTACCAATTCTCTGGATGTTTCTTTCTGTAGGGAATGCCAGTGTGCAGATGCATTCCTTATCTTTTGTTCTATAGTACCATCTCACCAGGCAGGTATTCGGAGAGCAAGGAGTGACACGTGCAGAGCAGTGCAGAAACACAGACATACTCGCTGTCTTATTGTCTACAATCAATCCAGAACTATAAAAATAGTCTTGATAAAAAATAAAATAAAAAGCCTGTTAATCATCATACACATTACAGTGGTAAACAGCATCTCCACCAATAATTCTCTCTAGATACAATAAGGGTAGAGAGTACCCTTTATCTGAACTGGACAGGAGAAAAGCAAGAACAAAAAGGCATATCGGTTAAATAAGGGTGCTGAATTATTCTCTTTTGCTCTCCAACAGAGCTTAAGTGACTTCAATAGCTTACTAATCCTGTCAACTATGCTTCCCTATGCCCTCCGGCTCCAATAAAGTTTAATCTACACAGAGATGTTGCAGTTGGACCAGGTAGTTAGAACCAATTCAGAAGGTTTGAAACCCGTCGGTGCTTCTAGGCATAAACCATACAAACCAAAGGCCTGGGAGAAAGTAAAGATGAGACAAATAGACTGTGGCCAAAACCAAATATAACCAAATATGTCCATTTATATTGGACATATAAATCACTATAAATACAACTCTTTAAAACAGGTAAAATGAGTATTAAAGACATCACTTTTTTCATACCAGACATCAGTAACGGCCCAAAGAAACAAAATAGTTCAAAAATGAAGTGATAGATAAAAAATCCACAGGGAGTATCTGAAATAACATATCTGAAATGTTGTTCAAAAAGGCATAAGAAAGTCAAGAAACCATCTGAAATCTGTCGATATAAAGCATTCCTGCTGCTATGTACTCATTAATATCAGCAGGTTAAATATTAAAACATGGCCTGTAAAAGGGTTTGTCATCATCAAAGTACTGCATTAAGCGATGCAATAAAATAAAAGCAAAGAGACTTCCTCAAGTCAAAGTCTTACTATTGCAAATTCGATAAATCATTTGGAAAATGGAAAAACCCAATTTCACCGTGAACTAGTCACCAAAATATTATTTTAATCTATAGAAAAGGAGACTATGCAAAGAAAGAAGTCAGTGCTTTCTAAAGACAATGTGTGAGGGAAGTAATTCAACACAGTTTTGACTTGTATACCTACTGCTGCCCAGCTATTTCATCCCTCCAATGATCCTATCAGAAGTGTGAATGGAAACTGATAAAAAGTCCCAGAAGGTATGCAGTTCTTCTCTCCAGTAGGTAAGTAGAGTGAGGGAGACCCCAGGACTCTTAGTTCAGGGGTGTTTTATCTTATTATTTGTTTCCTTTTTTCCTCTCCTTTTTACATCACAGGTTATCATACCATGGGGCTGTACTGCAGCTGTAAAGTGGTTAGACTCAGCCACAGTGACAATGTTTACTACTCTAAGATCAGAGGTAGTTGTGTAGTTAGTGGGGTTATATATTGCTTGAAGGGGCTGGTTCTTATTAACACAGAGACCGCAGCAGACATAGCGCCACAGAAAAAACACAGAGGAGGATAGAGGTACAAATTCTGGAAGAAGGGGCCGAGTCACGTATTTGATTCCCAAAGATTAGCTTAAAACCTAACTCATATGTGTTATATTTGGTTCTTATACCACATCATTTTAGTCTTATAAATGTTTCTATTCTTAGTATGACAGCTCTGCCCACTGGATCAGCAGCACTTTGCGAGCATTTTTTTGCGAGTTTCTCTCCAGCAAAGGACAACCGTTCCCCAGGTAACAACCGAGCAATTGATCTTCAATACAACAGAAAAGGCTCAGATGATCTGACACTCTTGTTTCAACATCTCTGTACAGCCCGAGTGTATTACATACACCTTAAAACACACATACGTGGACCGCAGAGCTTTTTCTTATTCGCTAGGTTGGTGATTTATGTGACACTTTCTTATATCAATCTTCTTACCTTTGAAAATACTTGCCATTTTAATCCTGGCTTGACAAATTTTTTTTACGTTTTAGTAGCTCAAAAAATGTTAAGTCATTTTTGAAAGTCTGAAGTTGAGAGTATTGGCTGCATTAGTTATTTAAAAAAATAAGGCACTGAAAACATTTCCAACTGGCCAAAACCTGTACAAATGATCTGGGCTTCGTACAGGCAAACAAGAAATTAGGCTATTCTTAATTTAATTCCTGAAAAGCCATAAGTAAAATTAGAAACGTTCAAGTGCCTTTGCAGACTGTAGGGCTTTGTATCGGTTTGAATAAGTACAATTATGGTGATTAAAACCCAACAAAAATGTAAAATGCCTTTTACCTACTATGGCAGTAAAAGGTCCCAGTCTTCTTTATCCAAAATGTTAGGCTTCTCAAGGGTTGAACAGTCCCAAAAACACCCAAATATACCATCACACTGTTCCTACACTCCAAGATAAAAAAGGAGGAAGGAGTAACCAATTTGAAAACCAAATTGGAGGATGGAAGGCACAAACTGAGGAGGATAAAAAATAATGGATATTTTCTATGCTGTATGTTTAATCTTTTTTTCCAGAACTGAAAAGGTTCTGAATCAAATTCCAATCTTTTCCAGACAACATAGGAACTTTGATCACAAAGTGTCTCGTACCGTCTCATCCCACATCCAGCTGCCAAGCATTGACTTAGGCCATTTACAACTATTGGACAAAAGTTTGTTGACTGTTTCAGGGTGATTACTGAGAAGCTTAAAATGCTTCCAGTGTAGTTATGAATTGAGGGAGTTCAGCTTCAACATGGCACTTAAAATGCTTAAACTAGAATCTTCCTGGAGTAATCTTAAAATACGCTGAACCGGATAGCCAACCATCATACTTACTGCGTCTAACTTTATACAGGTCACACTATAAAGATCCCTGTCACCGATTAGAATGATTTTCTATTAAATATTGTATTACAGACAGTTTGTAGTAATTGCTTCATTGTAATGACCCGAAGAACACTATTTCTTGCAACTCTCCTGGCTTCCACATGGCAGCATAATCGCCTAATGCAAGTGCTAATATTCATCCTACTACATGAATTACTGCAGATAACAAGAGGCCCACTCGAAAACACACTCTGAAGACAGCCTCCCTCTCAATATGTAGATTTCCACAATTATCTCCAGCCTGGCGGCGCGGGCAGAAGCTGTGTCTAAAATGCACAAAATTAAAGATCTGCGTTTCCACCCCACAATAATAAGGCGCTTCTTAATGGGTGTACCCAGTTTGGTGGCCTGTAGTGCTTAAGAATCCAGATTAAATTTGGTGAAAGAATAAAAGATGAATAAAGAACAGGGAGGAAATCAATGTTTCTGAAGTACCAACAAGCCCTCTCCCCTCCCTTTCCCAAAGGGGAGGAAATAAAATGGTCAAGAAGTCATCAATATTTACCAAGCTACACATCTACCTGCCTGTCTGACACTTGGCTTTTTAAAGAAAAAGAAAGCTGAAGCATTCCCTCGCATCTGCTCAACCTCCCAGCATGATGCTGCAATGTGTCTTTTCCTGAATTCCCCCCTCATCCCCTCCCTCTCACCTAGCTGCTTCAGAACTGGAAACACGAGTGATGGTACGGAAATGTTGAAAAATTAACCAGAGACATCCAAGACAGGTCAGAGGACAGAATCAAACACTTCTTTTCTACTTCTTTTGCCCCCCTGCTTCCTTTGCTTGCCCTCCAGCAAGTTGGGCGCTCAGGATGAGCAATCCATTCCCCTCCAGATTAGAACAGCTGGGGGCTGTAGTGTTTACAAAAGAAGGAGCAGAGGAGACAATAGCATTCTGGATATGTTACACTTTTATTAATGTACTGCTAGTTCTGCGTCGTTGGACAAAAAAAAAAAAAAAACACCTCTCCTTTTGAGCATATCAATACATCTGAGCAGCTGTATATTGATAGATGGTGTTACTATTAGGCATAAGTCGGTACGAGAGTATTTACACAAAGATTGTTAAACAATTATTATCAATGCACAATCAGATTAGTTTGTCTCCCTTGTCATCAATGGAAAAGTGTAGCAAACTAATCCAGCAGGGCACAGCAACAGGTGTGGGAGGGGTGGCGGTACGTTTGTCAATGCTTCATACATTCAGAGAAAACACTGGTCACTGAAGAACTAAATATATTTTCTCAAAGTGTCATCAGAGTATTAACGATGGCAGGCTGGATCACTGGCTGAATTCAATAACTGCAAAAACATATTTGATGTCACCTTTACTTGTGGTAGTCACTGCAACTGAATCACAAAATATTGCAGCTTAAACAATGTAATGTTACTATATATTTTAGAAAAACAAACTGTGCAGGTTTTTGCATTTCAAAGTTTAGTCTGATACTGTTTATCCAAGCTGTAAATTCTGTTGTGTGCAGAGAGAAATTTTACCTTTGACTTCAGTAAAAACACAAAACAGCAAAAAGCTTAGTGGGGCTGCATGATATCAGGAAGCTTGATTGCAATATGTTTTTCACCTAAACACTTTATATAACCCTTACCATCTACGCCACTATCATCTGTGCTATTTTAGTATAAGGGACATCGGTAGTAAAAGTAGTATATTTGGGCTTGTAGGTTGAATTAATACTAAATGTATTTTTGGTTTAAAATTTTTATATTGACCACAGCAGACAAGTCGGGAAAAGGCAGAGCCACAACTGTGGCCAAGGGGGCTTAAAAGGCCTACATCTGCAATAAAAGGTTATTGGTATTTAAACCATAACTCTTTAAATCTGAGGTATACATTGATCCCGATAACTGGCCCCCTACCTGATTTATAACATCATAAAAATGGTCCTGAAAGCTTCGTGTATCCGCCTTCAACCAAAAGTCTGCGGCTCTTTTCCTTCGGCTCCAATTTTCTTTCTAGTTGCTCAGATCACACCAGTAGTTCTGTGTTGTTCTCAGCTAGTTAAATCTAGCAACAATGGTCCTCACAATCAACTAAACCCTTTCCTTATCCTCTCATCCATGTCCTCTCACCCCTTTCCAGTCTCATTAGTTCAGGTTTTAGGCCTTAATCTACACAATGAGGTTGAAGTCATGGCAGTTATCTTCACTAGCCAATGCCTGTCTACCTGTAATCCCTCCCAAAATCCCAGGAGTTTTCCCAGCTCACAAATTGGCATACAATGCTTTTATGCAAGGTCTCTATTGAAGCAACCTTTTCTCTCCTCGTTTTTTCATTCCTTTGCATGAAATCAGCTAAACCCACTTCTTGCTTAGAAGAATAAATACATCTTAATCTACATCACAGGATAGGAAAACGTTAGCATGCAAAAGACTTAAAAAAGGCAACTTTGTGGGTTTTATGACTGCAGGTAAATTCAATTATTGTAACAGAATGAAATCAATCAAAATTCAGCAAATGTGTGGAGAATATTAATCCTTAGCTAAATTTTAAAAAGAAAAACAGAATGAATTCATCATTAAAAGTTAATAAAGAGGGGGCTTTGAAAGGTCAAACCAGCCACTCTATTCCAAGAGGGCATAAGGGGGTTAGCTTTCAACTTAGCATTTTTATTGACTCTGGCAAAACAAAATGAGCAGACTCTGAAGAATTGTGCACTCTGCATTGGTCATTTAGGCCCTCAGAGCCCATTGTAGTTGTTTGAAATGAATGAAAGGAAACCCCACGGGTGGAAATGCAGTGGAACAGTCCCACAACAGACCACAACTGTTCCCTTATGCATGAAAGGCAGGGATATAAAAGACAAGATGGACTTCTGAGGTAGGGCCAAAAACAAAGGCAACAAAAGTGCTGATCACGAGGGGATGACACGACTTGTCTCAGCAGAAGGAGCAAGGAGAAAAGGGGCTGGGAACAATAGCACTCCCGGCCAAATGACATGTTGAAGAATTGAAAAATCTACACAAGAAGCGTCTTCTCAATTCACTAAACCCACAAGAGCTGAGTGATGGTGGGCTGGATCTCGGTCAAACCGAGGAGCGGGTGGGCAAAAAGCAGCCCACAGCTTTTCTCTGTCTAACTTTTCTTTCCAAAAATCTTTTGCCGTTTTGGCAAACAACTTGGCAAGAGCAGAGACGGGCTGGGGTGATGCCTTTAGTCTGCTCACACCAAACCAAACCCAACCAAGACTAATCAAAGGACGACGGGTTCCACTCCCGCAGCTTCCGTTTTGATTTGCTGGATGTCTGTGTGTTAGAGCCATTTCTGTTTGTGGCCTAAGTGCAATTATGCTTCTGCCCAAACTCCATGGAAACAGTCAGACGAACAAAAATGTTTGCTCTCACTCAAAGACCATCCTTGTTTTAGTGACTCCGAGTTGCTAATATTAAAGCCAGTAACTTACCAGCTTATTAAATGCTTCACTCATCTCTGTAGCTATTTTCACCTTGATGAGCTCTCCTTTGAGAACAATGCCTAGGGACTATCTGTCTTACCGCCTACAAGACGATCTCCTCAACAGATTCCTTCAAAATTTCCAACGGCAGAGGTTAGCTCTGGTCCAGCGGTTCGACCCTGAGTCCTCAGGGCTCGTCCTGCATATTTTTGTGTTTCCTTGCCGTCACACATTTGACTTAAATAAATAGGTAATTAAGAGATTTGTAAAGCAGCTGAAGTAATGCATTTTTTAAAAATCTGGTTTCCTGGAGCACAGATTCATCTATGACATGAAGGACAGTGAGCTCTGAGGACCAGGACTGAGGACTGCGGGTCTAATCAAAATAACATCTTGTTCCACTAAGACGGGTAAAAAACTATAGCAAAGCAAGTTTGCTCAAAACAACTGATGGAAGAGTTTATACTGGAAGCTGGTCAATACAACTCAGCTCTTTGATTAATCACATTATTTTACAAATTTACTAACTCTGAACAACAACCCATGGCGTACCAAAGCATTAGAGAGATCTCATTGAGTCAATAAAAGGAGCATTAGAAAAATTATAGTGCTGTCCATTTTTTTTATTTTTATTGGATGTCTAACATGATAGGTTTCCAATTCCATCTCTGATTGGCTGATCAGTTCATCATGATGTCTCCTATCCCAGAAACACATCATGACTTGGTACTTCAGATTCAATTCCACTAATGAGTCTGAAGTCCTGGTTTAGAGGACTGAGCAACCTTTTTTAAGAACCAGTTAGGATAAATGTTGCAGCATTTGCTACATTACTTTAGGCATTTTTTTTAGAAAGCTCCATCCATCCATCCATTCGGGAGGGTTGCTGGTGCCTACCTCCAGCCAACATTCTGGGCAAGAGGCGGGGTCACCCTGGACAGGTCGCCAGTCTGTCGCAGTACAACACAGAGACATACAGGACAAACAACCATGCACACACACACTCACACCTAGGGAGAATCTAGAGAAACCAATTAACTTGGCAGTCACATTTTTGGACTGTGGGAGGAAGCCGGAGTACCCGGAGAGAACCCACGCACGCACAGGGAGAACATGCAAACTCCATGCAGAAAGACCAGGGCCGGGAATCGAACCCAGAACCTTCTTGCTGCAAGGCAACAGCTCTACCAACTGCGCCACTGGGCAGCCCTTTAGAAAGTTCCACTAAGATTTATTTTTAATTTCCTCCTTACATGCCATTGATTCTCCATGGTATTTTAGAAGAAAAATGTCTGTCATTAGCAACTTATCTAGGGGAGTTTATCCTCATTATATTAAGAATCCTGTCACAGCACGATCCAGAGACTGAAACCAACCAGCCATCCAATGACCTGGGTCAGAACTTACAGCCAGCCTCCCTGAGGGAGAGACCCAGCCAAATTTAAACAGCTTTTTAAGCACAGACTTTTCTGACAACCAACCTCAAAGATATTCAGCTGGTATAACAGCTCGATCTCTGATGAAGCAGCGCCAAATTTCCAATTTCCTCTTCTATTGTTGTGGTTCAGTTGCTGAAAACATACGGGTCAAGTCAGATTCCAAATTTAGGTAATCTCCCTGTCAAGTTCCTCTTTCAGGACTTAAATTGGGGTCTAAAGTCCTTTATGTAGGCTTACAAGTGACAGATAAGATCTTGTTAAGGTTTATTCTTTTTAGATAATATTTTAAACAGTCATCCCCTGTATAAAGTAGTGGAATAGAAGGTATTTTTATACATTTGTCCATATTGTTTTTTGTATTAGTGAATACATATTGCAGTATTTTGTTATTGCTAGAACAAAATATTTGGTAGCAACACATTCTTCTCTTTCGATACATTTATTTTGCTATGAAGTTAAATAATAAACTTTAACACATAATTGTACAAACTAGTAAAACAGAAAAGATCTCAACTTTAAGTGAGAGAAAAATGCCATCTTTGTGCAAAGAAAAGTCCTCTTAAACTTTAAAATAAAGGACGATCACTTGTTGAGTCACAATCCTAAGAGGTCACGCTACAAGTGAGGGCCCTCCTCCGAAGCAGCCCGAGGCCTATCCCACAATTCTTCACATACCCATGGGCCCTTTCACTGGCCATCACCCAGGCTGATTAATGGATCGATGTGAGAATTGATTAGTGCAGAGGAGGTGGGAACAGTAACATAGGTCAAACGTCAATAATGTTGCACCGACAAAAGGTGGAAGACATAAAATGTACCAGTGATAGCCTGCAGCCAGACCTCTACCCATCAAAGCCCTGGTAGGGACAACATAAAGGCCCCAGTGCATTCTCCAGCCTACTCTGCCCTCCCTCCTCTCTGCTTCTTTTCTCTTGGTAATGCTGTGTGTTAAAGTGGCAGGAACCATTCTGGGAGCTGCTTGTCAACTCACCTTCATAAAACAAGCCGTAAAGCAGCAAATAACAGGCTTATATGGCTTCATTACGCCGGCTACGCAGGATCGCAGCCCTGGGCTGAGGGGTGAGGGGTTTGTGCCGGTAGTGGAGGGGCAGGGGAAATGTTGGCAGCATTTTTCTCGCGGAAATTTGTTGTTCCCAAGCTAACACATGCATACTAAGAATACCAACAGTTGATCCCATCAACTTTGCATTAACTAACAGATATAGCAGAAAGGAAAAGCTGCATTGAATAGTTATCATAACATCCTACCGTATCATCCAGATTCTTTCCATTCATGCATTATTTTTTAGTTATTGCAGCAGCTTTCTTTTCTTTCCAAGTCTTCCTAGAAGGTTCTGTTGGCTCTGTGTTTCTGTGTTTAGCTCAGCATCTTTCATGGATGGAGTTAATGATGAAACTATTACTGCTAACAACTCTGTGTACTCTGTTTTTCTCGTCAATAAAAAGAACTCCTGGTTTACTGCTGTCTCTTCCATTGCAATGAATGAATGTGAATTCAAATTAAATGGATCTGGATTCTATATAATTGAATAAGAGTTGCTTGTGCATGCCTTGTAAAGTGCTGTAAAGTGAGAGATTTGCTGTGAAGTGGTGCTATGCAAACAGATTCAATGAATTTAATGAGTAAAATGACAACAATAGTCTTCTGGCAAACATTACTTATAGCCCTGCATAAGAAGTTATATTGTAGCATGAACATGGGGAATGAGCCAGACAGTAAACCGTTTGTCACAAACAGGGTTTGGATATGAGAGAAATGTTTAATTTCATGCAAATATGTTCAGCTTGTTTCACAACCTGACAGCAGGGGTTTAAACATAGTCAATATTTCAGGTTCTATCTCCAAAACAAATATCTTTGCTTAATTTTTGTTGTTGTTAGACTGTCTGGTCAACCAATGGGTGCATTAGCAAATGTGCATTTAACAGTCTACCATAAATTTAGAGTAGCAGCCAATTCATTTCCCTTGAGTAAAAACTCAACTCTTGTTTTTGAAGGACTCGCTTGGTATAAAATGAATCTTATTTTTATTCTGCTTCGGATTTGTTTCTTTTTCACATATAAAGTGTAATCATTATTCTACATATAAATGATGAAAAGTCTGTTGAAGTGTAAAGCTTCAACAAAAACTATAAGTAGCCTGCTTATATTAGCAAGTCAAATATGCAGCATGGAGGGCTTGGAGAACATCTGGTGAGCAAACTTACACTATAGATTCACAAAGGTAAATCTCCCTATGTGTGCTTATCTGTCATGTGCGCAGTCCCAGTCGTGTTGCGATCGTCTGCATGTCGGTTGCTGTAAGGCAGCAGCACAAGCACAATCACTGTGATCAGTGTTTAGTTAATTACCACCTCAATCAGCATTAGCACTCTAACCTAGGGGCGGTGGGGAGACTGCACACTCCTTTCGAACGCTGACACTTGTTCTCTGAGGGGAGCGTTTCAATGTCAGTATTACAGTGCACTGGAGAGAGGAGGCAGATGAGAGGCGGGACGCGCACTGCACAACTCATGTCACCGATTCTGTGTCAGGGGGAGACGGGAAGAGACAGGGAGCCGGAGAGGATTGATTGGTGTTTACTTTTAAGCAGCCTCTCAAACAATGGGCAAACCAAAGAAACCAGCATGCACTGGACCATCTCCCCCTGACACGCTCTCACGGATCAACAAATTCATCCCCCCAACAAGATACAGACTGTTATCGTGTGTGTCACATGATCACACACTGGTCATATGGCCTAATGGAGCCTAGCTGGAAACAAACTCCAGAGCAAAAAAAAAAAAACACACATAAGGTTGGCAAGGCTTCTATGTTAAAACAGTAACACATATGGACAAGCACAATATAATCATTACACACATTTGGCACAGGGCCAAACAGACTCAAATGTGTCGCCATCAAACCATATGGACGCACACAACCTAGGCTAATCTTAACAAACACTGCGACGCAGACGCATATTCACGCCTGCCCGCAGACACACATATCCGGACCGCTGAACAGAAATGCCATCTTGAGCCCCCTGGATCACCGGGGCCATCTGACACTGTGGTGCCTGAATGCATTACGACTGGCAAGGTGGCTCCACTTTCCATCTCAGTTAGAGCTGTTACATAATCCTCCTTCATATGAATGCATTAACAGCATTAGTTCTGCAGGTGAGAACACTTTGCACTGCTTGTAAAATAGCGCCGACGTCAAATTGGCACAGTGGATATGGTTGATGCTAAGATGAGTGGATGTAAGGCTAAAGTATGTCATATATATACTATATCCAATCCAAATTTGTTTTTGAGAAAGTAATTAAGATTAATAAGGCTTTAAAGTAAATGACAGATAATGGCTGCAATATAAGGATATATCAACCGATTGGCTGAAGATCGGATTCTGCGCATTTTCTCTCAATATGAATTATTTTTTTGTTTGTTTTACAACTCAGTAAATGGATCAAAGCTAAGAACTCCCACCATTTCCAGTCTATAAATGCATCAAACTACATAATTTCTTACTATAAATTTTTTTATAAAAGTACAGGATGTGTGCTTTTATGTATAAATTGGGATCATATTTTAGTATCAAAGTAACTGCTGCATATTTTTTGGCATATGTGTTACAGTTCACATATCCCAATAAAAACAAAAAGCTTAAAAAATATATATATAGGTATAGCTCTAAATCAGAATCAGCAAGTCAGAAATCAGAGAAGATTGGAAACTAGTATCTTCCTGATAAACTTTGATTAGTGCATCTGCATTCTACATGGGTTAAGTTGGTAGGTCATAGTGTTAAGCATTTCTCTAACTTTGTGAAAAAGAAGATTATTCGCCGCCATGGCTACATGACTAAAACCTCTATTTGCTGGACTAAACAGAATTTTATTCAGCAATGTTAATATACAAAAACACTGACAGTGAATCATACATAGCTGGGATTATTTAAATATCTGGCTTTAATGTGAACGGTACTTCTGGTCTGGTCTTTTGCTCCAACACACTCAAGCGCTGACTCAAACACTTCCTAATACTCCTTCCTCGGGCGCCGGGAAAAGATATCTGGCAGATGGGTGAGCTACAAAGTTCCACAAAGAAAACCTAAACATAATGAGGCTTTATCTAAGGTTTGGCAGAGTTTTGAAAAGGAAATTTCAAAACAAAAACCGAACATCAGTGACATTTGTCCAGTTTTCACTATGAGACATAAACAAGCATAAGGGGAGTTTTGGATCACATTCCATGTAATTAATAAACCAAAACCAAAACAGTCACACGCCAGCCTAAATCTACCTCAGATCTCACCATGTAAGTTACCTCTGCCCCCAAGTGGCTGAACATGATAACTGCATGCATTTAAAATATAAAATGTATTTAAATGTCAAAGTTCAAATGCTGTAAAAGCTATTTATTACATCTACTTTGAAATGCACCATTATGTAAAAGCATCTCTTTGTAAGTTTTAAAAGTAACTGGAGAAAGTGTTTACAAATTAGGGGGAATCTTTAAGTGGTACAATAATTAGCTTACATTTCTGATCAAGTTACAGCCGAAATGTATGTTTTAAAATAAAGAGGTTGCCCTGATTTAATTAAATGTTTTTAGCAAAACATGGCAATCAAAAAGTGCACTGATAAATCACCATTCCTGCCTGTCACTACTGAATAAGGGGAATCAGGGGGGTACTTTAAGGAGGAATTTGAGGTAATAAAGCTGATGCTCCCTATAGTGTTATAATGACAGATGCTTCATTCTTTTAACCAACAGGGATGCCTTTTGCCCTCGACTTCTGCCCAGCCCCAAGCCTTTAATTAAGACTGGCTTAGGGCTGACTGATCCTGACACACCAGGAAGTTTCTTAAAAATCTGACTGCCAAAACCATGGAAGTATTATATAGGCCAGCACTCCCCATAGAAGCTTGCAGCCACTCTGCAAAGTCCACATAAAGGGGACTGTAAGCCCCTCCGGTCAGTCTATGGGCCCCAGTATTAATAAGTTTGGCTTTGGCATTAACCCTTAACTGCTATATGTAATTTTTTTATTCTCCCAATATTTTGAATTCTTGGAAATTGCTGTATGCTCTATAGCATATGTGCAAACCATCCAGAGTTTACACATATGCTGGATGGTTAAATGTGTGAGATTAAAATAAAATGTTAATTACCTCATACAAGCTCTGTTTAAATCTTATATAGCAGTTTGTCCAAATCAGAGCACCTCGTCATGAAAAAAGCATCACTTTTTCCCACAGAAAAAGCAGAAATGCATGCAGGCAGCTGTAGTAGAACTGTGAGATTGTCAGAGTCTCTGAGTTCGGCGGGAGTTGCACACCACATGGAGAGAATTCCTGTTCCATCTCTCTGCATAACACAGCCATGAAAGAGAAGAAGCTCGGCAAACAGTTTGCAGCTTTTTCATAGCCTGTAAAATTGCTCTAAATCAGAATTGTTTGACAAGATCAGTTTTTACAAATAAAATGCATACCACAATACAAATCATCCAGAGACTTTTAAGTGGTCTACAATAAAGCTGATGAAAGGTTATTTCACACTTTGAGATCTGACAAGAGAATTGATATTCTACAGCTGATTTCAGCTTCAGGCCAAACAGACAGAAAGCTGTGCAAAGCTGTCATCAGTGCTCATACTTTGCAAGCCAAAGCAATAACTCATAAGATTTCCACTTTCTAGACTTTGATTCAAACACCAGGCATTGTCATAATTGATCAATTTGAATTATCAATTTGTTTATCTTGCATTTTAAAAATACATAGACCCCCAAATCCAGCTGATTTAGACAGCAAAACAACTTTTGTCTTTTTTAAAGACAGACAACAAACTAGTTAATTTCCTGCATCAATTGAAACATTATGAACACCCAAATGATACTTCAAATCTACATTTGACTTTCCGGCAAAACAGAAAATTTATTTCATGCAACTTAATAAAAGATTCATAAATATGTTTAAGAACTGCAAACACTTTTATCATAAGCATTGCATGTGCCTAGTAGACACTACAGTTATTCTTCCCTGTAATTTGATCTAGTGCTAAATTACACTTTTAAGCAAAAGGAAACCAATTAAACACGATTTTCTCACACACAGACTATTACAGTTATATTTATAGTGCCAAGTGATCATCTAAGCCGGTAAAGGTTGCCATGCATCAGTCTCATGGCGAAGCATAAGTGTCATTCAATCATAACATGAACAGTTGTAGAGTGTGAATAGATGAAACGCTCAGAAACAAAAACACAAACCCAACCACGATGTGGAAAGTGACGGGGAAAATAGCAAGGCCCTGTGTTGCCCTATTGCTCCCGTAAGGGTGTGGTGTAGGTGGGTTCCTTCCCTTACTGGGAGGATCATGGAAACTTAGCTCAAAGCCCTTTTTTAAATTTTGTTTTGCACCAACTCATTTTAGAAGCCCGAAATAATAGTTTTGAAGCTCTCTGTGACATATGCAAACACAGAAGAGTAAAGACAGAAGTGGATTTGGGAGGGAGATGAATTTGGTGCTGGTCATTTCAGCTCAGAATTTTTCCAGTTTTGGACTTTTTGTGCATACATTTGTGGGTTTCAAAAAGGAGATGCTCAGCATGGAAATTCTTATTTGTTTTTTGGTCCTCCCTCGAGTTTCTTAATATCTTTTTTATCAACTGATGATTACAAGTTATTTCCTCTAGCCTTCTCATCATTTACTGCATGAAATTGTGCTGATGTAACTCCAGTACATAACCACTATCTAGAGGTTACCTATACTTTTTTGGATTTCATTAGGAGTCAAACATTTTCATATTTGACAAAAATCAACAAGTTGAGGGCATCAGAAAAACAACCATTGGAATTTGGCTCAGTGTAATAAAGCTAAGCTCAAAATTACTCGCATACCAGGCAGAATTTTGTTATTCCAACATGTTGACTGGAAAATCTGTAATGTTTATTCAATGATTATTGAAATGGGTACATTTTATGCTGTTTTTTTTAAAAATACCAGTAAATAAAAACTGATATTTTATTTGACTGATACTACTTTTTCCATTGGTTTATTATCTTTTAAGAGAGAGTCTTATTTTCTGTCAGAAAACATCCACCCATTTTCTGTGCTCCCCTATTCTTGCAATCATGGTTGGGGGGGTTGGTAGTATGTCTCCAATGGCAAAAGACAAGGTGCACCCCAGACAGGTCATGACTCCATTTCAGTGTAATACAGAGACACACAGACAAACAACCATGCATGGACACTCTGACGGCTAAGGGTAAATTAGAGAGATCAATTCATCTAACAGTAATGATTTTGGACAGGAAGAAGCAGGAGTACCTGGAGAGAACCTCCACCTCCACGAGGATAACATGCAAACTCCAAGCAGGCTGGAATTTGGGCCTAATTGGAGTTTGCCAACATTTGTATGGTTATTTATTTCCAAAAATCATTATAAGACTTATAAGCTGTGGTTAAGTTCATGGGCATTAAATTGTCTATATATGCTTGTCAAATGGAAGTAGGTGAGGGTGAAATGGCAACTGTGTACATAATTAGTGTATGAAATGGTAAACTGTCACACAAGTTCATTCTATGTTTATTCAAGGGTGCAGAAAGTTTAGCAGGGAATTAGTTGTTTTCAACTAATGGGCGCTATGTTTTTCTTTGCCAAAGCTCAAAAAATAAATGCTTTATTAAATGAATGCTTGATTTGTATGTGACTGTTTCAGACAAAACTCAAATGTGGACTTTACTGTTCATGACTAGAACTGTGTCAATCCTCACAGCAGAAACTTGTAACCTTTTCTGAACAGCTTTTTATCAACGTCACCCTTTTATGACCTTTGATGGCTCAGGTTTGGTAGCCTTTAACTTCTCTGAGTATATTGAAATATTACGAAAATATATCAAATATAAGAATTAAATTAGTAATGTTTAAAAATGCTATCTTGTTATTTCTGCTGCTTATTATTAAAGCACTGACTTCATTTTTAAAATGTGTAGAAGTAGGGCATTTCTAAATAGCTTACACACAGTCCAAAAACTGCTACCTAAAAGTCTGTAGACCACAATAAATTCTCTGTCTTTTGAAATCGGTGTCCTACATACATTCTTACTGTCATGGACACGTGAGGCCAAAAACAAAAAGAACAATTAAACTAAAGTGGTTACAGTTAGTTGAGTCAGCCTTTGTTTCGTCTGTAGGCTATTGAGGATGTTTACAAGAGAAAAAGTCCTCTGATTGTCGATTTAACCTGATCAATTAGTGAAGATCCATGACTATTGACTGATCAGTTATTTGAGTTTGTTTCTCAGGCTAAAAAAAAATCTCAGAAACAAACCTGCAGGTGCAGGTCTCCTTCATATTAACCATGTTACTGCCTGCCAATGGCAGTGCAAACAACGGGTCCATTACTGGCTCACATGTAGCCAGCAGGGCAGACATCAGGTACAGGATGTCAGATTCCATTTGAAGTTCGCGAAATCTTTCCTGAACAGCACAGAGTGGGTGTTGGCATATTGTTACTGGAAATGCCTGCTGATTGACACCGGGCACGATGAGTGTCGTGCTGCAGACTGTTTTGACTGGACTGAAGCCTAATGATCAACGAGTGACTGAAACTGTTGACGTGAGGATTTTTATAGATCTCACAGAGGCAGTAGGATTCACTATTATTATTTCCCAAGATCCAAAGAAAAGTCAATCCAGACGCACATACAGGAGGAAGGTTTCTGTGCGGTTTAGCAGGTGGCTGTATGGTAGCCCCCCCTCTGCACCTATGCCCCTCACTTCCCCCTTTGTAGTAAAGCTAAACTTCAAAAGAGTCTTATCACTGTCACATTCCCTTGGAAAAGAACACAGAAATGGAGACCGGATGCAAAGGCTTACACTCGGTCAGACTAACACAAGAAGTAAAGTGTAGAAATGCTTTGAATTTTGGCTTGTAAAAGGAAGAGGCTCCTGTACAGGCCTCCTGACCTTCCTACTCAACTTCCTTCCTGACAAGTGAAGGAATGCTGTGTCACATTCAATAAATTGGTAGGTGCATGCATTTTAAAGGTCTCTCAGAAGTCTAATTCAGTCAAGATAAGATTTCAAGACAGAGAAACCAAAGCGGTTTGGTGAAATAAAATTCAGATTATCCTCATAAGAAGAAGTGGTGTTTATGGGATAGGTTTAGGACTAAGGTGTCAACTGAGTTCAGGTTAGATTTAGGGTTAAGCATGTACTGGTAATGTTTAGGGTTGGGCTATAGGAATGAATGAAAATGAACAGAAGTCGATGCAAAGTCTTTGTGAAAATAGAAATAAACTGTGTTGTATGTTTTAGGGTGATAATTACCAATTGTTTGGAAATGGCATAACGTTCAAAGAGTTGTTTGGTTGTAAAGATGTTTTACAAAGGCTATTACTAATTATTGCAGTATTATTAAAAGTATCCATCCATTAATACCTTTTTGCACCAAAGAGTTAAGAATATATAAACATGTTTTCACTGAGACTGTTTAAATGTGTATATTTTTGCAATATTTTGACATTTGCCACTGTATACAAAAAGGACCAAGGTGCATTTGGTAATTTATTGTGAGGTAATGCAAAACTTATTGTGAAGGAATGCAATATTTTTGCGAGGCAATGTAAAAAAAAAAAAAAAAAAAAAATTTATAATAATAATAATTTTCCTCATGTCCCCAAGAGGGTCCAGAGCTTTCTGGCTTGCACATGAGAAATGTTTGCACTCTCAGAGCATCTTCCCTTGATTATGCAAAAGTATCCCAGAGGTGAGTTGACTTTAACCCTCCATTTTTTTTATTGGTTCCAACAAAACACACACTGAGTGCAGAACATAGATTTTTTTACTTGAAAGTGTCATTTAAAGTGCATACACTGTTTCTGTGGAGCTGGTGTGTGATTTACAAGCACCAGTAACTTCAGTTTTGCCTTGATGGCTGGTAGATGGCTTCCCCATTGACTCCTGGAGACCCAAATTGATCCTGCAAAAACTGGGAAAGTTTGTAAAATGGATGGATATTAAACTAATTTGTATTTGCTAAAGTAGTTGTTTTAAGAAAATACAAAAGCTTTTCTACTTTCTAAATTTCAACAAACTGAGGATGTCAGGCTAGAATCATAAGACATTTCTAAAGACTTTATGCTGCCAATAGCATTACAATTTCATTTTTAAGAAATGCTTAGTCAGTCCCCTAATGATGCAGATTTATCTTGGATTTTTCACCAAGACATTGTGAGTAATGTGGAGAAGGAGGGTTCCAGAAAATAATGGTAATAAGGGTTTTGTTGCTTATGTGCAATTTTGTACTGCAATATAGAAGAACAAGGGGAAAATGTGGAGTTTTGATCTTTTCTTTTAAAATATCCCAATACCTGTCTCCCTGGCCCTTTATTCTCTTTTCAAAGGCCAATTCTATCTTACACAAAATCCTCACTTTGACTGTGACTTTATCCTGTATTTTCCAATTATCACCTTTTAAAGGCTAGCTGGGTGCATACCAAACCATTGGGGGGCAATTCCATTTGCATTGCTCAAAGTCATGCCCAAGTACTTTAATGCTTAAGTTCATATCAGAAAATCTAAAAAGATGTCAGAGTTGCAGCTGAAAGTCAAACTAGCTCGACAGCTTCAAACAAATAAACTGATAGGATACTGTTCTCTTTAAATGTGATCCAAGAGGTTGAAGAACAAACTTGTCAATGCTGAGCTGTTGGAGAATGGCTTGACAGTAAAAATGTCTATATAAACCAGCATGACGGCATTCAAGCATTCTAATTTCACTGGGGTCACTACAAATGTTATTGGATTTAGGCAATGTTTACAACTTTAGTTGCATATTTTTTGCTTCTCAATAAATTTGTTTTTTAAGAACCTATCATATTATCCATGCCCTTTTTGTATTCAGTGGGTCAACCTTTTACAGTCGAAACAGCTCTAACCAATCAGGGAATGGGCAAAGAATCTGAGATTGCCTGGTTTCGGAGACACTGGAACAATAGGGAAAGATTCTTACGATCCTGTGAGTTATGAAGTCAACTCTCTTGCTCTCTGCAGATGAGAACAGACTGCACCACTGATAAAGATATGTATTAATGGTGAAGACCCCACCCTCACCTGTCAATTACATGTGTCCTGAGTGATCAGAAAATGTCAGTCAAGCTCAATATGTGCAATACTTATAGTCCAGAAAAGCAGAAAATAAAGTCCATATTAAATTATGTCCAGTGTATGAAGAGATTTAATTGTGTTTCCTTGAAACTACTTCCAAGTTATTTCAGTAGGTCCCCTTACATTCAGTTTGAGTGGGGGGGTTAATGCTTTAGGGCAGCACTGCTGCCAAGTGGGTTTGAGCTCATCTGCTTAATATTAAGGTTGGTGTTGAGAAATGCCGACTTCAGGATACAGCCTTTCAGCACTTTCCTAACATTGTTAGTGATCATGTTGTTATTGCTTGTGTAAGCTCATTGGTTTTGCACAGTACTGAACAATAACTTTGCTGTCTGCGATCAGTCCACCCTGTACTTAATACAAAACACATTCACTAGTGCAAATCTGTGTTTGACTTCCTCTCTTCCCTCCCCCTCAGACTGAATATAGCAGCATTTAGCTGTGAATTAATTTTCATGTTTGCTTATATCCTGCTGAGGTGTGATGCCAGCGGTGCATAATCAAAAACCGCAACACTGCATACAAGTAGATAGGCCTCGCCGGCATTTATCCTGTGCAGATTTGTCAAGCAGGAAAAACTCAGACGATAGAATGAGAGTCAATAACCAGGACAACCCGCAGAAGTCAGCAGAAGGGAAAATGGACATTTACCTCAATCTGTTCCCCAATAGAGGGGCATAGAGCAGAGAATAACTTCTGCAGTGTGGCGTGCAGCTGTGAGCGTGTCCTTGTGACAATGCACATGTCTCTGGCCATAGGACAAGACAAGCACCCAAAGCCACAACCCAAACACCAGCCGCCCTTAACACAGTGTGTCTAATGCTCCTATTTAGTGTTTGGGGAGCAGTGGCGCATGGCCTTAGGTTTTCGGGCGGGGAGCGAGGGTAGCACCTAGCCTGACAGCTGTGCCCTAAACGGAGGACAAAAGCCTGAGGAAGTACCGCATCAGCGAAGATGGGACTGAAAGGCACGGCAATTTGCTTGTGGTCATTCTGCCATCTGATTTTGTCCATCATCGACTGTTCCCCTCTAATGTGTTCTAGTCGCAAACACTTTCCCTCAACTTGCAAGGCATCATTACGTGAGATCTGGTATAAAGGATCGGCATCGGCACTACATTTAGAAGATCAAAGTATAAACTACTAATTCATAACAGAGTATTTCGAACAAATGCAGTGAACACAGGCCACCTCCAGTGAACAAATCCTTTTATTGTAGTTTATTTGTAATCTTTTCATAGGAGGGAGTCGTTTTGTCTTTGTCAGTCGCTGTACATCAAAGATGAACTAAACCCACCATGCTGGTTGTGTTTGTATGTCTGTGTTCAAGTGTTCAACACCACAGAGAAAAGCATGTTTTTAATCTATTGATAAAATAAGTGACCTCGTATCAGGCCAACACCTAAGCAAATAAATCAATTTGGGAATATTTTTTTTTAGGGGGAAACACTTTTTAAATTTGATGAACACCCAACAGACCATGAAGCAGTATAGCTTTGTTTCTTCCAAGAACAAAGACTATCCTTGCTGTTTGTTCATAAATGCCAATTTTGTTCATTTTTCCCTCTAACAACTTATTTTTGTTTGAAGCACTAATAAGAACAGAACACTAACCACAGTTCTGTGTGCGGTCAAGCTGAAGATAAAATTGTAAAGCCACTTAGCACCCATAATCAGTTAGTATAAAAGCTAATCTAACATTATATTTGCAGAGGTACAACAGTCTGCAGGAAGGGCTAAGAAAAGCAGAAAGAGATAATAAGCGCTCATTTGTTGCCACATCAGCCACCAGGCGATAATTATGCTGGGGTGAGAATTTTAAATCCTAAATGGTTTCTTTGATCTGAACAGGTGTTCGCAGATGAATATGTAAGATTATTGCTTTAATTATTACCAGAGATCAAAGCCTGTGTCTGATTCTTAAATATCTAGTTTCCCTCACGATCTTTGAGAAATAATACTAAGCAGTTATTGGAAAATACATCTGTCAGACCTCCTGTTATGTGACTTGTAAGACCATTTTATTGTGACTATTTTTGATATACTTAAGTATTATGTGAATGGAAGCCCAGCAAGGCAGTTGAAGCATCAATACAGGGGTGAAAAGGGGGGCTGCAGGCACAATTCTTACCACATATTTCAGTAGCTAAAATGGAAAGCCAAATGTTTAGCATCTCATCAAAACAGGAAGGTGGTGTGATTCCTGTGTGTTGTGTTTGCATGGTGAATTGAGGCAGAGGAAAAGCTATGAGCTGTCTGAACTTTATAGGTGAAATGGTTTAAAAATCGGCAACACATCTGGGTAAAATTTTAACATCCCTTAAAACCTGTTCCTTTTGTTTATTTCCTGTAATTATGTGGCTTCATTTGCCTCAAAGATCACAAGATTAAAAGTCAGTTTATTTATCCCATGCTGGAAGAAATTACTTTGCATATCTGCATTTATAAGAGTCAGTATGTAGATATGATGTTTATGGAACAAAAATCTTACAGCCTCCCATTACTGATTATTACAATTCAGTGTAACGGCTACATGAGCTGAAAAGTTATGAGACATCTAATTGCAACGTACTTTTCTGTATAATTCAACCTAAACTCCGTATTTGTCACACTGCCTGTGCTGATGGAAGTTACTGCAACTTGAAATTGCAAGTGTTCACTTATTTCCTTATTTCCCATAGACAGTTGGGTAGATTTTAATTGTGTAATTTGCAATCAGGACACTACAACGCCTTGCAAAAGTACTCGCATCCATGAACTTCCTCAAATTTTGAGACACTAAAACCACAATTTTATCGGGATTTTATTAGGATGGATGACCACAAAGCAATTCTTGTTATGTGGAATGCAAAAGGATCCATGATATTTAAAATGCTTCAAAAAGAAGAAGTGAAATGAAAAAAATGTGGCTGACATTCATCTCCCCGGAGTCAGAACTTTGTAGACCCCTCTTTTACAGCTGTAAGTGTTTCATGGTGACTCTATGGTTCAGTTATGAACAACTACAGACAAGTTTAATCATTTAATAACAATAGCTAAAGCTCAGAGAGGATCTAGAGCCATTCCAGTGTTATCCATCCATCTACTCTTGCTCTTTCCTGTCCCTCCGTCCCCCACAGTATGATGCTGCCACCACCGTGTCTCCCTGTGGTGAAATGCACAGGACAAACATGTTGCATGTAGAGCAAAATCTTAATCAAATTTCACCACAGCATCTTCTGGCAATCCATTCACTAGCTTTGTGTTGTTTAGTAAACAGTGCTCTGTGAGATATTCAGAGCTTTGGATATTATTTTATAAGCTTGCCATGCATAAAATTTCTCCATAACTCTATCTATGACCTGTCTGCTGTATGTATTCCTTAGTTGTTATGACGTTTGTGTCAGCTATCAAACTTCAGAGGCTTTCATAAAACAGCTGCATTTTTCAGGAGATAATATTAAATACACTATTTATTCATTTTGAAGATACTGGTTCAGCTGTACTTAACACAGGATATCAAGATAAATGTTCAGATTTTAGGTAATGTACTTTGCTTCCACTTAATCATAAGCTACTTTGTAATGGTTTATCTACTGCCGCTAAAATACACTTAATGTGACACCATAAAGAAATTATGGTAAATATATGCTGACATACATTAGACTTATCTTAACCGTACATGTGATGATTTATCACCATTCGAATTCAGCTTAGCTTATTAAAACAACCCATAACCATTCAAACAGAGACAAATGAACAATACTTCTTGATCCTAAAATGAACTGACTGCAGAGGTCATGACCACAAGCTGTTGTTAATTATCCAAACTGTAGATAGTCATTTTGAAAAGAATGAACAACCATTACAAGTTAAAGAACTACAGTCAAACTCTAAACAACTACTGTACAAGTCATTTTTAAAAGAATTTAAAAACAGAAGATTTAGTAGATATTCTCAAGAAAAGAGAATCAAAACATCAGCCTCTCTTTTTTTTCCCCATTTCAAAAGCATTTCTGACGACCAAATAACAAAATTGAGGTATGTCCTTTTGTGTTTTGTTGGTTTTATTCTCCAAAACTCAAAAATATATATCATTTAAACTACAATGAAAGAGTCTGAAACGTTAAAAATCTGCATCTCAGAGACAACCAGTGTCCTCAGAGAGCATTAGCACGGGCATTATCTCGGTGAGCCAGACTGTTCGGTAGTAAACACCCTAGCAATTGGCCTTGTAGTAAACTCTCGGCGGAACTGCCGCAGCAGAGCTTGGAGTGTTGTAACCGTCCTGGCACCGAGATGTGGGTCACGCTACGCTGTCCTCTCCCTCACCCCGGCACCGCAGCCCCAAACCCTGATGAGATTAGCCGGCCAGCCAGAAGCTCAGTGGTGGCAAAACACAAACACCAGTGATTACGTGGACATTAAAGTCCGATCCCCTCACACTTTAGCTTGGATCCCCTTGTGCGGGGTCACAAACAGGTTACTGTCATGACTATGCTACCATTGGCATCACATTTTATGCAGAACACCAAAACAAACATAACAACATTTTGCAAGTTTCTCCAAACAAAAATACAAGATGGCAACAGTTTAAACTTTCCAGCAACCTATAAAAATAAATTCATATCTACTAAACTTATCTGGTAGTCACTTGAAAAAAACAAGTAGCTGCGTATTTGTTCTCCTATTAGAGATTGCATGTTTGGCTCAAAGAAAATTAATGACCATGATGACTGGCGAGTTAAAAATCAGTGTCAGAAATGGGATTAGGCAGGTTGGAATGCCAGGCTAATCACTCATCAGCGACGGCCACGAGAAACGACCTCCTTGAGGAGGAGGGGCGGCTTTTATAAAGCTTTGATTACTGCGCCGTCTTAAAACCGCATCCGATGAGTAAAGACAAGCGCTGGTCCACCCCCACGTTTACTGGGCCAGTTGCCCCCTGGATTCCTGTAAATACTTGATGTCATAGAGCTTAATGATGCCCAGACTAACACAGCTGAAGAGTTCAGAAAAAAAAAAATAATGCAAAGCTGAAGTAAAAAAAAAAAAAAACATATAATAATAAAGCCCTAAAAATTACAGTATTTAAAGCAGAATTCAGTCTAAGAAAAGGTTGCGTCTCCATAATGAATTTTATGTCTCTGTGGGATGGCTAATCATGGTGACGAAAATTATCACTTTCATCTGAGCACAGACTGCTCTGTCAGGAACAAAACACAAAAAGCAAAGGTTAGATGGAGAGTGCCCAAAAAGAGAGACGCTTTCTCCTGTTCTCCCAAGCGCAGATTGGAATGGACAGTTGTTTCCAGTTGCTACATTTAAAAGGGCCCATCATAAAGACTGGTGAGAGGAAACAGGATAAGCGCTCGAGCCAAAGCAGTTAAAAAAAAAAAAAAAAAAAAAACTCTCTGGGAAACTTGAAAGCCACACAAATGAAGTCTGTGTCTGCCATCTGGAAACAATAAACAAACAAAACCCAGCAGCCAAACAAACACCACAAAATGGCAGAAGGGGGGAGAGAAACAAAGAGAGATTTAAAAAAGAGCGAGAAATGGTTTCAGACATTTGGACTGCGAGTATGTTGAACGAATGACAGCGAGAGGGGAGGGTGTCGGTGTTAAAAATGTGTGCGGCATGCATCATTAGCAGACACTGATGGGAGGACAGACACAGACACAGGCCTTTGTATAAAACAGCCTTTGATGCTAGGGAGATGGCCCTGCTGTTTGAATGTGTGTGGTACCACTGAAACCTGGTTCTAATGAAGTGCAGCGCTAACAGGAGGCTGCCTGTCTGTAACCAGCGCCGAGATGAGAAGTTACAAACAAGTCCCAAATTCAGCAAAATACCAAAACAAAATGTCTGGCTATCTGCTCTTTTTTCAGACAAATCAGAAAAACACTGATAGGTTCTAGCAGGATGTTTTTGTGTTTTGTTTGTTTTTTACAGGAAAACTGGTACAGTGTACCTCAAATTTCACAGAACATATTCATATTATGTTTAGAATAAACACTGAAAGAAAACTAAATCCTATGCTACACATAACCTTCACTTACAAGAAAGACAAATTTAGTAATCTGGATACAAAAGCCAACAGTCATTGGATGGAAACTGTGGGTGTTTTCACACCTCAGGTGTTCACTCCATTCAACAACAACTGTACTGACACCACCTCAGTTGAAAAATAACCCTAGAGAAGTTTGTTTATGGTGCAAACATAATCCATCCTTAATCCGACAACCTCCAGGTAAACAATGCAAGCTTCAGTGAACAACTTTCCCGTAAAACTATTCGAACAATCCTGAACAGTCTCTTCATGGCTGCTATCCAACAACAGAGCGTGCTCAATCACCACTGAAACACAGACTGCTACAGGACATCCTTGCTGCCTACAGCCATCAACATCTCCAACAACTGTGAAGAAAATAGGATGAGTCAAGACAACATTTAATTAATGAAGTATATTCGAATTGAGCTGAACTAAGTTGTGTTACTTAACGTGATGCAGTAAACAAACTAAAACAATGGCAACATGTTATTTGTAAAGCATAAAACATTATGCAACTTTTATGACGTCTTATTCGGTATATCTTCTCAGATAATTTCACCTGAATCACACTATGGACCTCCATGCCAAGTCACAACACAGAACGTGCTTCCTGTATTTACATTTGGAATATAAAATAATCTCAATTTCATTGTTTTCTGTGGTCTCAATCATAGAGCTACGGCATCAATTACATCATAACTTGATGTCTATTTGAGGCCTTTCGCCCTGTTCTCACTGCCAAATGTTAATCTTCCTGAACCAATCCCTAGAGGGCTTTAAGGGCTGTAAACAGCAACAAATAATGTTTTATTTAGTTTTTAAAATCTCAATTTCTACCTTGCAACAATAAATTAACTATTTAAATTGAAATCCTTAAGTTTTAGGTGCATCTGTGTGAACGTGACAAACAAATAAAACAACATATGATGTAGCAGCTTTCTCTTAGCAGGCCAACAGTGATTTAACATGCTAGAAACCCTAAAGCACAATGGTGCTAATTTTACAAGTTGTCTAACATCTGTCTCACTCAGTGTTGTCCCAAATGTCAACTTGTACCTTCAATGTCAGTCTGAAGAGGTTAATGATTGAGAGGAAATCGTAAAGCATGTAAAAGGAAAAAATAAATAAAAAAATGAGCTACAACAGTTCTGGGAGATTCACAAGCAATGGTTTGTCCACTATCGAGAACGTCCTTTATGTTGATAAAAACTGCTAAATGCTTCCTTCATCACAAACTACCGACACAGCTCGAAAGACTTCAGGATTTTGGTACAATGTCTGACATCTGAAAAAAGTGTAGCACAGTATAATATAGTAAGCCTACTTCATCTCTTTCATGAAATGAATCCATATATCCCACAACAAACAAGTCGCAGTAGCTTTAGGGATCTTGTAGAGTCAAGGAAATTATTCTGTCCAGGTTTACTTGGATAAATTAAACGACAAAGAAACTGAGAAGATCCATACCATAAATTGTAATAGAATGAAATGACATTATTTAATCATTAGCAGTCACCTAGTTTAAATGTACATCCTGGTCACCAAGTCAAAATTGTTACATGAGCAACGCATGAACTTTTTAAAGCAATAAATGTAACTAAAGCACTAGTTTATCAACTTTCTTTCGCGTTTTACTATATTTCTTTAGGGTTAGTATGGATATATTGTTTAATAACTCACTCAAGTTCAAGTTCCAGTAATAAGGTCATTACTTACTGGCATTAATTGGTATCGCAGTAAAGACATATTTCTCACAGCAAGAAGAGAACTTGTTCGACACAACACTGCATATCGAGAATTACTTTCAGATACTCCAAACAACATTTCCGCGACCAATTATCGAATTTAAGATACAGATTAGATAAAGCATTTGGAAAAAATAACCTACCTACCAGTTTCTCTTCCCAAGGTCTAGTGACAACACTGACACCAAGAGGTTCCCTTAAGGACTGCAGCCTTGGTTTTATACATTAGAAATAACCTCACATAACACACATATTTAACATGTGTGTGCAAAGGGAGCAACAAAAAAAAAAGAAAAAGAAACATACATTTTTTTAAAAAGCCACACATGAACATAAATCCCCTGCTGAGCTCGGTTAAATACTCGGCTATAAAAAGGGCCTCTCATTAGTGTTCTGTGTATCAGACCGGAAATTCTGGGTAAAGTATACCTCATCGTCCTAAAACTGCTCACCGTCCACATGGTCATAAGAACAATGCATAGCTGTCAGAAGACTAAAACACAACTCTGGCAAAGGAGAGGAAGGAATCAGAAACCTTTAAGATTTGAATCATTAATCCAAGTTAAATCACTCCCATCTGCTTTATTACATTCACTTTTAAACATTGTCTGCTTTATAACTGCACCGATTCTGACCTAACTATGATTTGTAAAGACATAAAAAGCCAGTCATTAGAACAATATGTAATAAAAACATAAAGCCTTGCCAAATCCTTAGAAATGATAACCTAATCGCCGCACTCGTATTGACTCACATCTGTAAGCAGAAACATGGGTCTCCCACTTGTGTTGTCATTAAAAACAGAAACTGTTTCCCCAGCTCCTCATTTGATCCAACCCCCACGTTCAAATCCTTAACCACATAAACCACCCGTTAGCCAAGTCCACCCCATGTTTCGAGAACAAAATTCTTTTGTTGCAATTGTTCACACATTCCTCCCTCGTCGTGTTTATACAGATGCAGCTCCATGTGCTCTCCGGGGTCGTAAGAAGTCCTACACCGCGGCCCGAAGATGTGCTGTTGATCAAAGGCGTTAGAGCTCGAGGAGGAGCGCTCGTCCTTCGTTGTTTTTGTTCCCTCTTTCTTCTTCTGTGGGATACAGGTTACCGCATCCATCTGCTGGCCTCATGTACCCACCTTACTCAGTGCTGAGACAAGTGTAGGCCTCTCTTTCTTGCTGCCTCAACCGTGTTTACTCAGCTGGTTTCCACGGCAATCGCCAGGACTTTGTTTTTGCACAGCAACATGTGTTAACTTAATGCTCTGTAATGGATTTCAAAGGCAAGCTTAGCAGGTAATGGGGCAATTTATCGATTCGTTTGCTTAAAATTAGTCTTAATTGTAAAAGAAAAATAAAACAAACCTCTAAGAAGATTTAGGTTCAAGACAGAAAAACAAACAAACAAAAGCTAACGCATTCTTCCAAGCTGCGCAAACAATTAAAGAATGGATAAATCATATAATAGTCAAGAAGACATGAAGTTGCCTGGCCCAGAGTGTTCAGCCCTTCCCATATGTGCAGAATTTGGTTACAAAATCCCAGTGGTTGTTTTCTTGCTTGATTGGATTATGGCCACACACCTTAAGCTCAGCTTCCACCACCAATCAATGAGGAAATGAGGTGTCAACACTCTGGTGTTTATTCAACACTCATTTATTTTTCTACCGGAAGCTAAGAAAAGCTCAGCCACAGAGGACTGCCAGATGGGCAAGAGGTAGCCTGGTGAAGCGTTTAGAAGAACAGGAAATTATTAAGAGCGTTAGCGAGTCTTTATTGTATGGAATTAGTAAAATACAGAGATCATTTTCCTTATTGCGCATTTATGAAGCACAATAATGTTTTTATAATGACTTTTTAACTACATTAACACGGTATAACATTACCGAGATATGCTAACATTTATCTCCGGAGCAGAGACGTGCTTTAAAGCGTCAAGCTGAGCATCCATTTGACAAAGCTAAAAAATGTTGATGAGAAGACAGCAGAAAGTCTGTAATGCTTCCAGTCAGCATGAGGTGCCATCAACATAAAATTCTGCACAGAAGCCGCCACTTAATACAACCGGGGCAATCGAAAATTCCCCTTCCAGTTATAGACCAATGCCGCTGCATTACTATTGTAGCATGAATGCCAAGTGTCTGCATGGCTTTATGCCCCTTCTCTTAATTGAAAACGTTATAGGGGTCCATTACACTTAAGCTTTTTATAGGTAGTGCTATAAAGCCCTAGCAGGCCCTCTGAGGGGAAACTGCCCATTAACTTATAAGGTCCAGGCCTTGGCTCTCTTAATTGACAACCTCTAGGCTACTTTCATCACTTGTCGACTTCATAGTGGCAGCCAATGCTTCCTCCAGGATGCTGTTGCATCTTTGACATGAGGGTGTTTGTGACAAAGAGCAGTCTGCCGCCAACGCCGCGACGAGAGCTCTAGGCTGTCCATAAAACAAGCACACGCATTCCTTCCAAGAAGGCTGCATTTAACCACTGAACTACTGGGTCACAGAAACACACGCCAAAATTTAGTACAGTTTCTGCTTAAGAGCCAGCTGTAGTATATTAATGCAAAAGAAGATATCCCGAAATGTTAGTCTAATCTCATGTAAGCTTAGAAACTTTGAAGTGCAAAATTAAAAAGGAGATAGAGTTAAGGTAACTGCAAAGTCTTCAAGTTAAACAGTGCAAGCACAGCGTTAAACACTTGAAGGCAGACCTACAAGACTGGTGCGAAAATCACTTCACACTTGAATTTAGCATAACAGTCAGTTTTGTGCCTCTGGGAATTTATGCCTCCTCAATTACACCCACATGTCACAAAGTAGCTGATGGACTCACAACTGCCTCTGGAATATTAAAAACACTCACACAGAAATCAAGACTAGTGAAGTCTAATTTTGCAGGATCATTCAAGATCGGTCAGTTGAAATAAAATGGATCTTTTTCTAATACTAAGAACTTTTCAAGGATCCTAAAGATCTATTAACACCCGTCCTGTTAAGTCCAATTTAATAAAAATGTCAAAGGTCCATTTGGGAAGGTGTGGCTACGAAGTTGAACTCTGATGTGGAACAAAAAGCAAACTCTGGATAAAACTGGACACTGGTCTTAGCAGAAAGACCACTAGTCAGCCTCTGTCAGAGGTGA
This sequence comes from Phalloptychus januarius, assembly GCA_902982915.1. NCBI lineage: Eukaryota > Metazoa > Chordata > Actinopteri > Cyprinodontiformes > Poeciliidae > Phalloptychus > Phalloptychus januarius. The sequence continues at coordinate 3,758,468 of CADWAE010000230.1, forward strand.
CAATGTAGAAATAGAGGGAAATGCACATAGAGAGAGTGCAGCAGAGGTGATAAGGAGGTACAGCGTAGGTACTCAGGTAAGAGGTAAATGAGCCAAAGTCCGGAATCAAACCCGGGCCAGTTGTGTCGAGGACTGTAGCTTCCTTATGCTGCACCTGCTCTACCACTACCCACTATTATACTTTTCCAGAATCCATTTTGCTTTTCCATACTTATCCACAATTTGAAAATACTTCAAATCAGAGATGTCAAAGTCCAGTCTTCTGGAGCTGACAGACTTTAACTTTTATTTGTGTCCCATATCCAATACACCTGAATCAAATAGTGAATTATAACCCCAGAGTGAAATTAAGACATACAGTGATATTTAATTCAGGTTTATTGAAACCGAGACATCTAAAAGCTGCAATATGCTGGTTTTTAAGCACTGGAGTTTGAAAGTTGTGCTTCAGGTAAATTTCATACTTTCAACATAATTAATTAACATAATTTGCCATGTTAATCCTAATGTAGCTGGACTACTACAATCCATGCAGAGACATACATATTAAACTGATAAGCATAAAAATTTGCAGTCAATTATAGTTGCCAGAAATTGAATCCTTAAGTATAAGGTTACACAAGTATAAAATTGTTTTTTTTTCCAACAAAATATCAAACCCAAACAACTTTTCTCATCTAGCATGAACACTTGAGAGAAATCACAGATAGTCCAACTCTCTGAGCAGGACGTTATGGTTGCTGCCACACAAAGACTGGGACTCCATGACTGCTATTGTGACTGCTATTGAAAAGAATGGAGGCTATGTTGGCTACTGATTTATTTATTCAAATGCCTGTCTGGATATGTGTTAAGGCTATGTTTGTTATAATCACTTTAACAAATAAAAAGAAGCAAGTTAGATGGATTTTTTCCACATACAATCTGTGGAAAAAATCCCAATTATTGGGCACTTAAACTTGCCCAATAATTGTTCACATATACATATTCTCTCAGTAGCACACAAAATCTGTCTACATCCTTCAGAAGGAAGCTATAAGAATTATAAATACTTTAGATTATATCATACAACCAGTTAAATTGTTATTTCCTTGTACAATTTGACATTTTAGAATTTAGCTGAACTTAGAACTCCATTGACAATGTTCAAAGCTGATAAAAAGCTCTTTATTTATTTATTCATTTTAAACTAAAGGTCAGGATAAATATTAAAAACAAGGGTTGGTTATCATTTTTCATTTTCTCTTTAAGACTTAGCAATAATTCCTTAGAGATTACTTTTTTGGAAAAATATATAGGACAAATGCTACGGTCTTGATTTTGATGTGGTGTAGCTAAAAAAAAACTTAGCTACCGGATATTTTTCAGAAATGTTTAAAAATGACCAAATTAAAATAAAAACGTTCATTTTCAAGATATGGTTGGAGGTCATTAACATTTCGGATTACTCCAAGAAATAAGTAGCTTAATAATTGTGCACATACTGTATGTCCAAACATGTATGTCATTCTTTACATTACATTTTCTCCAAAGCATATATTAGTTGCATCTTCTTGCCACAAAACCTTTATAAGTGCACATGTTAATTCAGGTTCAAACCCTACAGTACACTTCTGTTGAGCAAACAAAGCAGGTGACCGTCAGCCGAACGATGCAACACAGCAATAGACAGAAATGTCGTCTGGAAATGTTTTCTACACGCTGCAAAAAATACTCAGAGTTATGAAAACACTCAGAAACAGACTTACTGTGCAGGAAGACGTCTCAGAGCTCTGACAATGTGCGCCGCCATGTTTTTCTGTGACGTAGGAGGCAAGTATGCAGCGATTGGCCTCAAAAGGTGCGCCCAAGTGCTGCTTAAGCATGTGATTGGATAGAGTAGTCAGAGGGGCGGGGCTTGGGCTCCTACAAGCACATGGTGAAGTAAACAGGGAAGATGCACAGAACTTGCTGGCAGGAAGAGACGGCTTAGTGCAGACTTTTGTTCTGTAATGAATACAGTAAATCCGTATATTTAAAAGTTTTTTTTATTATTATTAGTTTGTGCTGGTTGCCTTTTTTTGACTGCTATGTCCCAGAGAGAAATCTGAAAAATATTTTGGGAAAAAAAAAGCTCAGAGAGAGAGAGAGATTTGTGGACAAGACACTTCACCCCAGGAGTTGTCTCTCACAGCAGTGGTGAATTACTACCACCACCATCAGCCAGGTTCTGGTGTTGTGGACAAATGACAGGCAGGATTTCCCGTGAGGAGGTCTGCAGGGGATTGGCTTCAAATGTCAGAGTTCAAGGGCACTTTTTGTAGCTTGATTTTAGAAATGTGTGCTGATGCTTGTCTTACTGTACAGCTTGAAAACTAGAAAACAAAAGTTTTTAATTGCTTTTTTAAAATTTCCTACAAATTAAGAACAATTTTATTTATCTACATAGCCAATAATTTAACAAGATGTGGTAGAAATATGTTGTTTTTTCAGTCATTGTTTAAAGTAAATCACTATCCCAAATTACTTAAAGAATATGAACTCTTATGCATACAAGAACAGAGTTTTTCATGATATTTGCAGATATTAATCAATTATCTGTTTAGATAACTTGCAAACAGTAAAAAGGGAAAACAATATCATATTTTTTTGTTATTTCATTATGATTCATAGGTGTATAAAAATTATAGAACAAATTCATTTTGTATTCATTTTCAGACATCCTGCTTGCTGTCTACTGTCATTTGAAGTCAGTGTTAGCTAATATTAGTAATGGGTAGTGCTCCTTTAGTATACAAAGTATGATTCATGGTGCTATTTAAGACTTGAAATATATTCAAGATACTAAATTTGATTTTTATTGTAAGCAAGGCAAAAGTGTAGGGACCCTCTTTCAGCCAGCTGCTCAGCTAGTGCATAGCAACATAATTGAGTTTTGAAATCTTGGTATGCCTTGATGCCAGAAAACATGCCAAAACAAGCTGATTTCAAATAAATCTGAAAATAAAAAAAGAAATAAATCGAGCTAAAAACAAAAGATTCATTACCAATTTTCCAAATTTTTTTTTCATGATGTAAATCTAAGAAAAATTGAGAATATTTCGACATCTAAATAAATCAACGAAGGTTTCAAATCAATTCTCGCGTGGGATGAAAAAAAAATGCATCAAAGTAGGAAAATTCCATCTATGGGTTACTTGGAAACTACTTCATTCCCTCCCCCTTCTGTTCATTGAACACAATTGTTGTCCGCTAATCCAGTTTTGATAGCATTTGGCACACTTTCTTTGGATCACAGCAAGATGCTCAACTTCCATTCTGGTCTCCCCTAGGAACCTCTGAGCCTGAGAAAGGCAGCCGACACCAGGTCGCGCCAGAGCGGGGGGTTTCAGGGGGGGTGAGGTTCTCTGTGTCCTCATAAAGCACAGAAAATAATTTTTTGATCCGAGTCAACCCCAGACACATGCACGCACATACGGACCTGCTTGCAGGCTCATCAGACTGGCAGTTAATTTGAGATATATGCTGAATGCACGTTTAGACTTGTCAGTCTGTTCTGTTGTTTAACGTCGCGATCACCTAATGACCCCCCAAAAGGCAACAGAATATAAAATATTATGTCAAAAGGGTAAGTTTTTTTGTTTTTTTTGCCCCTGCCCCGCTCTGTAGTCGCCCCCCCTCCATCCAAATGTACAATGCATCACTAGGCCTTGATGCCTCAGAAGTCTAGGTTCATTAAAATCTTGAACGAGTGCCAAAGCTGTAGACAGAGATAAAAAGAATATGAAAGGATAACAAAATTTATGGATGGCAAGACACCACCTCACCCTGGCATTTATAATAAACAAATGGTTTCTGTTTCCAATTTAAATTTCTCATTATACTGTGACTTTTGGAAAATGTGTTTTGATTTACCAACATTTTATCTGAAAAAACTGTATAATTGATTAGATTTACATGGCTCTGATTTTGATGCTGATCGCCTGCCTCCCCCCTGCCCCCAGCCCCTCTGCAGCAGCTCCCAACCCACCGTCCCAACCCCTACCCTCTCACCCCCACCAAAAAAAAAGAAAGATCTGAACAGCTCCTGAGGCTCATTCACATCATATAAAACAAACCTACATATCAAACGTGCTTCTTTTCTGATAAAATAATTGGTTTAAAACCGGCACAGAAGCCAATTCAGCTCTTTGAACGGAACCTCTGTGAGGGCACCATGAAAAAAAAAAAAGAAAACTAGTGAGATAGACTTCACAGCCCGAGTGAGATGGACATCAATGCAGTGTGCCAGCAATGGCTGTATTAACCCATGGCTAAATCCCATCAGACAAATGTCAGTGTATGCGTTATGAAACCATGACATTTAGATCCAAGGTCTCCATTGTGGTTTTAGAGGGAGCTGATGTTTGTCCATTCTTCACCTCCATCAAACCCGCATGAAGCCTCACAGTCGACTGTACTCTGAACATGAAAAGATTAGAGATCATAGGGCTAGCTTTATTGCATCACACACTTTTGATATTTTGATGAGATTGCAAAAAACAATTGTAGGCAAATTGTAATTATCATTTTATATTCCAATTTTTCTTATTTATTTAGTTTGATCTGCAATGCCTTGGATGAGTATAAATACCACTTGAAACTTCTCGCATTTTGTCACCTGAAACTTCAGTCTCTATGTTTCAGATAGACAAGCACAAAGCACCACAAAGTGGACTTATTGTAACACTTAACTATGGTTTAATCCAAACCACTCTATCAAGCTCAGGCTATATGTTTAGGAATTTTGTTCAGAAAGGTGAACTTCCAGGTTCCAGTCTTTTCTAGCCTCAGATTTTCATCCAACACTTTTCTGTTTTCACCGTTGACCATGAAGAAATGCTTCCCCACAGGATAACACTGCCACCTCCATGCTTTATATTTAAGATGGAGATATTCAAAGGTTAGGATGTTGTTTATAAAAATACGGCTTTAAGCTTTTCTTGGTCTTCGTGATGCTCTTTGTTCACTAATGTTCACATAGAAACCCGAGGCCTTCAGAGATCTGCTGCATTCATAATGAGAAATGAGAAAGTAAATTATATTTACTAACCTCTAAAGACAGTCGGCTTCCATTTTTATGTACGGGCGTTAGAATAAAGGGGTCTGAATACAAATGCCTACCGCACTTCTGATCATTACTTACTTTAAAAAAACTATTAGACATGTTTTGACTGTCTCTCACATAAACAAGGGAAAATGAAAAGAAATAAAATAAAAAAAAAATTGAAAGAGAAGCAAATACTTTTTAAAGCAATTGTAGGAATTCAGTGGAAAAATATGATAGTGATTAGCAGAAATAACATTTACAAAAAAACACAAAAAATTTATTATAATAGTGTTTTATTTTGAGCATTTTAAGTACATATAACGAGAAGGATGGAAGCAGAAAAAATGTGCAACGGCATCATGCCTACTTTTGCACTAACTCACCAGCAGCCATACTTCCAAACTCATACTCCTAATTTACCTCGGACAACCTTTCCAAACATCACCATCGTCACCGCAGCACACGAGCACGAACCCGATCCGACATATCACGACCGCTCAGGTGTCACGAGCTGTGAGGAGCAAAACCCACATTCAAGAATCAGACAGTGTGTCATAAAGATCTCATGTTAAGAGGGCAGCACCTATGAGCCACTTGGCTGGGAATCACATGACGTTTAATTATTGCCTCCTTACATTAGTTTAAACCCACCTCCCTCCATGGCTTCCCCTCTCAGGCATCGGTTGTGGTGAGACTGTAGAGTTGAGGGAGTGGGAACCAGAGATTGGTGGCAAAGATGAATAATATATATATATATATATATATATATAAAACCTGTTCATTACTCAGCTTTTTCTGTCTCATTTTCTGTCTCTCGCCTCTAACAGCGGCCTAAATCAGGAATTACAAATGATATCATGACAATTTTTCATGCTCTTCAGACCAGTGATGTTTTACCGACTCATTTGCTATGATACCGTGTTACGGATCCAGCTGTGAATCAGGGACGACTCACGGGGCTAGAAGCCCGCCCCCTGCTGAGCCTGGCCAATGACCTGGAAGGCAATAGGGGATGCCAGTGCCTGCAGCATGTGCTGCACTGACAAAGCAGCAGGGCACCGTCAAAAACCCTCTCGTACAAACTTTGCAGATCACTCCGTTTTTAACAGATGAGTAAGCACTGGTGCTGACTTTTTTTTCCCTTTTCCTCTGCCCTCACACGAGATCCATGGATTTTCCCTTCGCGAGTGCGCGGCTGTGGCTGATGCACAGCAAAACCCTTGCCCACGAGGCGAATAGTGTAGCAGTGCATCGGGTGTAGAAGGGTGCAGATAGCATGTGGCAGGGTCACTGAGCGGGTTAAGCAACAATTCAGTCGAGTGCCCATAAAAGAAGCAGAGTGCTGTTGGAAAAGACCAGCACACCAGTTAAAGAGGCCCAGCGATCCAGATTAAACTTTGGCCTTTGAACTGGAATTTACAGCTATCAAATTTTTTTTTTATTTTTCTAAAATGCAATAACTTATTTTCCTCGCTAGATTTCCTCTGCAACATTTTTATTTTTTTTTAAACTGCACTGTGTGATTCAACAAGACAAAGCGTTATCCTAATCCATTCATTAATTTTTGTATTCATCAACAGGATTTCAATGGAGTTAAGGCTGTTTGGGTTTCCAGTTCAAAGCCCTCACGCAATCCCAGGCCCTGATGACTTCTGCATTACTAAAATGATGCTGCCAGGACTGATGGAGCTGAGAGTGTCAGTAGGCATTAGCCTTCACAGCCCAAAGCTGGTGGACAAGACTGCGCCCCTTGACCCAGTCCGCCGCCAAGTTACTGACACAACAATCAGAACTGGCAGAGAGGAAAAGGGCAGTGCAACAAGACTTTTTTTTTTAAGTTTACCCAACAAGGATAAGAAAAATATGACAACATGAAATATTAATGTGGAATAAGCCAAGAAAAGGAAGAGGAGAAAACACGAACTGAGACATGTCTGCATGTTAGTCAAATCACAGGAAACGCTTTAAAGTTTTTTTTTTGTTTTTTTCCTGCTCGGTTCACTCTGATTCTTCCTCTCTCACTTCATTTAACTAAATTAATGAGCAGAATGAGCCAGAACTCTGAAAATTAACTTCCTGGCCATTTTATTGGGGAATGATTTCTCATATTTCACTGTGCTGGTGTAATTTGGCAATAAATAAATGCCTTTCCTATGGTGGCCTGTCAATAGAAGACTTTTTTTAAGAAACAGAAACATTTTCAGCAGGAATCAAAAGAAATAAGGAAGACAAACGTCACAACGGTTGTGCGATCTGTGGGTCCCTTGTATAGGAATGTCCTCATGGCGCTTTAGTCCACTGACACCGAGCACAGTGGGATAGTGGCCTTGCAACATAGCACTGCTGCAGTGAGAAACACCTACATCAGAGGGGACCTAAAGCTGTGTACACATGGTTCACCTCAGGACAAACGTGCTTATAGCACAACGTCAGTGACGGGCTCCCTCTGTGCTCTCTGCCTGTGATAGTGTGCTGGATGATGTTCCATAGCATGCTGAGCGGTAAATCACACAACCGTGAAGGACAGAGTGTCATCGTCATGAAACGTGTTTATAAGGTGATGCTTTTATGCAAAAGTGTGTGGTTGGTAGAAAGTGTATGGTTAATTCTACTGATTTCTTAGAGCCCTCTAACTTAATTGCTTAGGGAGCGTTGTTGGATTTTTGGTTGGACATTTTGAGCTTAAGGAGCAAGTTGTAAAAGTTTGTATATACATACATTTTGTACTTTATAAAAACTCAATGCAGAGTTTCTGGGATGTGATGATTGACTGTTCTGTGTACAGTCTGCTTCCTTTGTGTTTTCAAATATGCCAGAGGCATGTTGGGTACATTTTATAGGAGTGAGTCCTTCAATGGCCTGGTGTCTTGTCCACTGGATACAGCCACTAATCCCTCTACAGCTGTGAGTGGCTACGATCATTTATACCAAACGAATGGATGGATATATCTTTTTTTTGGGTTGCTAACTCGTACTCTTATAGAGTGAGACTCAAACCACTCTCCCACTAAGAAGCTACTCCAAATAAGGGAAGGACCTCACCACAACGTTGTTTTGTTCCCACACTTCTGTTTGTCAATGTGTAAAATAAGCAAGAAATTCTCTCTGATGCACTCATCATGTGCAAACTTCCTCTGAAACATCCTCAGACTTCCTCGTTTTCAAATCGGTGTCGATGTGTTCTACATTTCTCACACTCAGAAGTTGACTTAGCCTAGCTACAAATGAAACAGGTGACTGCTTTCCACGTCTGCATGCTTTCACCAGTCTTGAGTAAGGCGCCTTATACAGAGTTGAATATTCCAGGATGACCATGTCCACATGTGTTTCGTCACAGTCATTAGTTAACAGTGTTCAGAAGACGGCTTGTACCTCCAGCCTGTGTTAGAGAGCAAATAATGGCATGCAACTTTACAGTGTCATTAGTCTCTTAAAGCAAACCACAAAGCATTGACTACCGAGGTTGTTCAGCTCCAGCTCCAAAAGTTGGAGTGCTGAACTCAAATGTACTGCCACCTACAAGCTCATTTTTACTACAGTAGTGGTCCAGGTTTTACTGCGGTCCAACCATGAACCCAACATGTGATCAGCAGGTTTCATTTATTGATGTCTTACTTCTGTTAGTAATACTAAACTCCCTTTAAAATAAGAAGGCATTTCAAGCCACAGCAGCCTCAGTTGAAAGCAAATTTATAACAGGCTTATCAAGGCCTAATTACCAAAATGAGCTGGCAGATAACCTCACTCCCCCCTCATCCCCTTCCCTTGGTCCCTCTTCCTTCTCCCCCACAGCAGTGGTCAGCCTGTAAAACCAGGATGTGTTGTCACCTTTATGATATAAATACTAACACACCCTGGGCATAAGAAAGCTGTCAACAGAACATTTGTTTTCCATTTTTCACCACCCAAAGCACTTTAATTTGCAAAAGGGGAAAAAGAAGCAGACAAGGCGTTAAGAATGTGCCACAACACTAACTATTTTGCCCTTTGGTGAGCGTGGATGATTAAACAGATGGGGCTCTAATTCATTTTGTTTTATCGAGTGCAACACGTTTGTTTGGCTTTCCATTCAACCGGTTCTCACCTCAACACATCACTTACGTTTCCTGCATCGAGACTAGAGGCACAAAACACACGAGTGTGTAATTTTAAACGAGAATCTGAAACCGTGGGGAGGATTTATATTCGGCCATCCACGACATCTGTGAAGGCATCTTGAAGCATCCCTTCTTAATTCATGCTCTGAACTTTGACTGGGCCATTCTAGCACTTGAACATGCTTTGATCTAAACCATTTATTGTGTCATGATAGAAGGTGAACCTCCAGAGCTTCCAACAGGTTTCCTTTCATGTTCCAATATTGTGCTGTATTTATTTTCTTCCCATCTACTCTTACTAGCATTGTCACAGCATGACCCTAGCACCACCATATTGTGCAATGAAACTGGTGGGTTCATGATGATGTGCGGTGCTTACCGTTTTGCATATAGGCCACACTGTGGCAGTTCTCACACGAATCATGCCCTGTTCAAGCCTCTTCTTTCGCCACGTCTCACTTAAATAAACAGAAAAACTTTTATTCTACGGTTGGGATGAAATGCAGTCCAGTCCCACACAAAGCACATAAGCTAATCTCCTTGATTGGTAGCAGCAAGCAGGAGATGCCAACACATTCATACAAGCAATCGAAAAAGTTGTGGAAACAACTCACAGATAAGTTAGACGCTTTTATCTGATGCAGAGGTGCTTATTTTCTCATGACACCCTCTGCAACGTGGAAAAAAAAGCTAATTTCAAAAACCACCTCATGAGGTCACATACTGTGATCAGATTGCACCCTGATGGAGGTTTTTGAGGCAGGGTATCAAAGTAAAATGGGCTAAAAACAAATACAATCAAGAAATTATAGATTTGTATTTAAAAAATTAAATACAAGCAAACAAACAAAACAAACCTTTCACTTGTATTGACATATTTTTTTTGTGGGAAACAGACACATTTGTGTTTAATTTTATTCCCTCACAAACCACCAAAGTTTTGGCTGATTATAATTCACGAGTGCATGTCAAGCGAACTGAAAGACAAGGACTCTGCCATGAGCTGCAAGATTTGACCCACGAATGCAAGTAAGCCGTAATGACCCAGCCGCCCCCGCCGTACCCCAGCCACTCCTCCCCACCGTAAATAGATCAAAGCACATCTGTTTTGGTGTCCAGCAGCCACACATCTATAATTGCAAACTGGCCTTAATGGCTCAGAGCGACCCATCAGACACTAAGCAGTTTGGACACAGGGGATACTAAAGCATATGAGCATGGTGGAACCAACAATAATTGTTGGACAGGGAATTCTCTGGAGCCACAGCAGTGACCTGTCTGGTCTCCACTGGACTGAAATAGATATCACAACTTCAGCCTGGGGATGCTGGCCCGAAGGCGCTGAAGCTGACCACGCAGCTGGGATTGAGGATGTTCGGCGTCAGGAAGAGGGGTCAAAACTTAAAAGTCAAGAGTGAGTTTAGATTCAGGAAAACTAAAAGAGGAGAAATAAAAGCATGTGGGACGTTGGAAACTGAATTGGCTTGCTAATGTCTCCGACTCCTAAGCACAATCTTAAAAGTTTCTGTCTTGGACAAAAGCGAAGAGCCGTAACAGTTAATGATGTCAAATTAGCTGTAGGAGTATCTGAGCTGGTGTTGGTTGAACAGAATGAAGCAGCGACTGACTGACGAGACAAACCTCAAGTTGGCCACTTGTCACAGTGTGACACTGATTCGGCCTAATGAGCGTAGTGCTGTCACCGCACATCTGCCTCTCATTCACTTGTAGAATCTGGCAGACTCAAAAAAAAAAAAAAAAAACCTGCTTGAGTCGCTGCTCGATGCTGGAAGTTGAGACGCTGCCCACCTCCGTGCTTGCCAGATTGGAAAGAAACTCAACAAATTGTAGTCTAACAAGAGAATCAAACTCAATGGCAACGGCTCCAAATTTTTGAGCTGAACCTTTTGTCCTGCAAACACAAGATAGATGTGGAAAATAAGGCAGGCTGAGAATGATACAGCGCAAAAACAAGTTTTTTTATCGGTCACTGGGGCATTACGTTTGTTCTCGGAGCAGGGCTGAGATATATATACAGTTGTCTTAAGGCCAACTAATGTGGGCACCCGAGGACACCTTGAATTCACACTGTCCATACCTGCTTATTCTTGCAGGATTTTCAGCAGAAAGATAATTCAACGTGCTCTACAGGAATTGGAGAAAAGTAAAGCAACGAACAATTGCGTAGCAGTGGAAACGTAAGTTGAAGAACAGACTACACTTTAGGATGTCCCACTTGTCGTTAATCAGAGGAAGTTTCAAACAAATGGGTTTTTAGGCTTGGTTTAAAGGAACTGCTTCTTCATGTTTGGTTCTGATTCTGGGGGTGCACAGCAGACTCAAACCAGAAGACCTGAGAGGTCTGGAAGTTCGATGCAATGGCCTTCCATTGCAGTATTTTGGTGCTAAGCAATTCATTTATTTCTAAACTAACAAAAGTGTTTCAAAGTCTATTCTCCAAGCCTCAGGGAGAAGAAATCATTTCGACTAAAGATAAGGACATTACTACTTTAATCTTTGAAAGGATCTTTTGGTGGCAGAATACCGACTTTGTAATTGTTTTTATGTGTCTCTGATGGTTCAGGTCTGAGTCCATCACGACAACTTGATTTCTGGTCTGACCACTAGTTTCCACAGCTGTGATAACTGAAGCAGTGCGCTGACTCTAAATTGTTCCTCTTTTGTCTTTTGTTTCAATGATAATAACTTCAGTTTTATTTCTGTTCAGCTGAAGGAAGTCATGGCATATTTACACGTTGACTTGTTATAAGCAGTGTTCACTGCTTGAATGGGTTCATATTCACCTGGCGACATCCTGTGTCATCTGCCTGTTATCAAAAAAAGCACCTGGTAACAGGGACGAGTTTACTGATGAAAGGAAACAAAATTGAAGCTTGTATGAAAATTAAATTCACTGACTTCTAGCAGGGATACAAAGACATTTCAAAGGGTTTTGGTTCTTTGGTGGTGTCCTAGATGAGTCAGCAATGTGCTGTTGGAGTAAATTATGTTGGTTTGCCCCTCCTGAGAAGGTTTATTACTGCTTTATGTTTTAGAAATGGCTTTAAAACTCTGTCAAGACAGACAAATGTACGTCGTTGAATTTCTTCAGATTGTAGCATGTGTTTTCATGGCCTTTTAGCATGCTTCATGTCGCTAGACAAGTACTGTTTATGTGATTTGATTCATACAGAACAGGAAGCGATTAGATTGTCATGTGAAATGTGGAATTAAACAATATAATGTAACTAATTATAGTCATATTCATGATGTAAGAAATTGTGGGATGGGGAGGGGAAGTTAAATTATATTTTCACAAAGGGGAGTTTTTGATCATTTTCTTTTTCCTGTGCTGCACTTAGTTGCAATAAATAGGTAATAATTGTATAAATCTCTTAAAAAACAATCAGTGCTGCAATGTTTTTACCTAATACATAACATGTCTGGTTAAATAAAACAAGCAGGCCAGACTGTAAGCTCTGTTAAGGTTGTGATGATTAGGTCATTTTGTCTGCTGCAGAAGACAGCAGTTCTCCCATCTGCCCCGACTCTGAAGGCGTCTTTGCAGACCGAGGAGCAGCTATGAAAAATTCCTCCTGGGCATCGTCCTGGAAACTAACACAAAGGTTTACTAAACATCACTGTGGCGGTGGCACCAATTATTGTTAATATACATCAAATGAGCCCCGGCCCAGCGCACTAAACAGACTGATCAAACTGATGATGGCAACTGTCAGTCTGCTCCCCAGTGAAGAGAGCTGTTGAAATAATTAGTCCTTGCCTGACGAATAAAACAATAATTCAACAGCAGACATGACATCCAAAATATGCACACTGCCTCTGATGGATAAAAAAAAAAGCATGTTGTGGTGTAAAACCTCATGTTTTTTTTTTCCTCAGAAACTGAGAACATGGCCACTGCTGGGTTTTCTTTGGTAAAATGGGTGATGGTGCAATACCAAAACAGAGGAACAGATACCAACAAGGGGAACAGATACTACACTGAGTTATGCCAATGAGTTTATATTTTTAAAAACTGCTTTGAAAGATATCCTTTCTTTTAGGGATTTGTAGAAAATATGAATGACAATAAGTTTTGTTGTTTTTTTTTTTCAATACAGATTTACATTTTACAAGTCAAAGTCAACTTGGCAGAAAAGCACAAACAGAAACCCAGGCCGAACTGAGATGAAGTTCAAAATATATAAAAGCAGTTAAAAATATTCGTCAAAATAAAGGTAGAAGAAGAATAACTAAATGAAAACTTAAGGCTTTAAGCATTATGTCTGTGCAAATCCTGAAGATGGTGCTGCTCAGCTGCCTTTCTGATCCTTCTGACGATGTGAACAGTAAACAAAAAAACCCTTTGCATATTTCACACCCTGAACTGGTCACACAGAGCATTTCAAAGATCTACTTAATTCTCAGGCATAATGTTCTGTAGCTGGTCAGGAGATATTTTTCTGGAATGCGTTCTCTCTGCTGCTCATGATTACACTGACCTGCTTTCACTACGACCACATGACAATAATACATACGATAATTTAAAAAGGAAATGTTATTTTTATTATTAAGAAAGTTAATATTGTATTTTAATTTGTAACTTATTACAAATTACAAATGTGAAGACGTTATTTTGGTGCCTAATATGTACATAGCAACCTGGTAAAGATCCGTAAAAGGCATTAGAATAAAAATACATTTTATCACAGTCACACTGAAAAAAACAGCAAAAACAAGAAACTCAACTTAGATTCACTTACATTCATTCAGTGAACACATCACAAGTAACTTTTTTTTTTTACTAAATTGCAGGACCCACATCGATTGACACCTTTAACAAGACCCATGAAATAATTGCTTTCTAAATTCCACTTTATTGCTTTGTCCTGGTGTGTCTAGAAGGTTTTAAATAGCACACGGCTTTCTGTCTTCTTCGGTATCCATACGATCTTACAAAAAAGATAGAGCAGGCCTTTTAAAAAGGCTGATATATGTTGATCTTTCAAGAAATATATAAAAGACAACATTCAACTTGACCATATCTACTGTAAGAGCAACAATTAAAAAGCTTAGAACAGCTGTAACTGTGGTAATGAAGACACAAGGACACAGGTTTAGCCACGGAGCCGTTTAAGGAGGAAGATACGGAACACAAAAAGTACTCAAAAGCTCAGGTTAAGAAACAATGATCATTTTATGGTGTAGCAAGATAACTTTGCTTCAAAGCTATTCTCATATCTTTGCCAGAAATAGACGGATAAACATGGCAAACTGATTAATCTTTAATTCTAGCTTGTAGAATGTCAAAAATGTTTTGTCCACTTTTAGTCAACTTTGCATGTTTAAAAATGGCTCTTTGCGTGTACCATTATGTTGAAGCAAGCAGACTTTTATTAGACTCTTACTTCTGTATTGTTTCAACAGGTTCTATTGAAAAGCAGAAGTGAAACAGAAAAAAAAAGAAGCAGGATCCTCAAATTTCAGAAGCTTTGTGAGTCTTTATGCTAAAATGCTAATTCTTTACCCTAAAGTCCAAAACTATCTTTTTGTTTTCAAACATGTAAGCTAATTTGAGTTGAAAACCTGATGAGCGTATGTACCAGGAAGTTAGAAAACTGGATTTTCTGTGCATGTTGATGGGTGTGAAGTTGTGAGCCGTTTAAAGCTCTCCAGCCACAGAAAGCTGGTGTGTGTTTTTAGCCACCAGCCCTGGTGTCAACACCATGACATACCAGATCAAGATTAGCTCAGGATGGACTAGGAAGCATTGTGGACATTTTTGGGAAAAGTCTGCAGCAACAGGCTGTAGAAATAAAACTACTGTAAAGCACAAACCTTCCTGTTTTTATCTCAACCCGTGATGAAGCTAAAGCTCAGGAAGGGACTCGGAAAGTGTTTGGTGAAAAACAGCAAACGGCTCGTCGGTTATTAGGGTGACAAACACGAAGCAAAGTGTGAACGTGAAGTATTCACGCGAGTGCGGTGAAACAGCAGACGGGGTCTGAGCAAGGCAGGCGGCGGCGGCTGATGTGTAGGGGGGGGGTGGTGATGATGAGACCAGACATGAGCCACATGAGGTCCCCTGACAATGCAGGAGTCCCCTGCGGTATGTCCAACAGTCTGCATGTACACACACATCACACTGAAACACACACAAGCAAGCATGCAACTCATTTACTAAACAGACAAACACACACAACCACGAGCAGGAGCTGATGAATAAAAATGAACCAAAGTATCATCAGTTTGCTCAAATGTGTCTTGGTCTGCAGCACTCGTTGAATTCTTTTCTTATTTATAATGATTGCTCTCCCTCTAGTGGCTATTTTTAGCATTACAATTATTCTTATGTCCGACAAATTTTTAAAACCCAAAATTCAGATTCTGGGAGAATTTCATTAACTAAACCAACTAAAAATCAGGAAAATAAGTATATCAGTGTGTACACTATATGTACTGAGTAGTTTATACAGGCCAGTTTTTCCATTATTTACTACAACAATACAACATGGCATTGAGATCAGAGTGTGGCGCTTCTGAGAAGTTAAGAAAGCCCAAGTTGCTTTAACAGTACTCATCACCTCATCTACATTGTTGCTACCTCTAGTAGCAACAGATCAGACGAGACGACCCGCTGAATTTAAGCATATTACTAAGCGGAGGAAAAGAAACTAACAAGGATTCCCTCAGTAGCGGCGAGCGAAGAGGGAAGAGCCACGCGAATCCCGTCCACTGGCGGCGCGAAATGTGGCGTACAGAGACCTTGCGACCCACTGTTGCTACCTCTAGTAGCAACAGTGGGCAGGTGGCAGGTTCTGTTAGAAAACAAAATCAGAATTTCCATCAGGATTTGTAAAAGTGCTCCAAAATAGCCCGATAGCCCAGGATGAAGTTGGCCCTCAGGAACCAAACTTTTCTGCAGCCTTTCTGTTACAAACTGAAATCATAGACAGAAACCGCTGAGCCACAGTTTAGTCTTTTTTCCCTCTGCATAGGTAAGATGTTTTTCACGTTTTCTTTGGCTCATGACTGGTTTAATACAATTGATGGCACAGTTGCAAATCATGTCCTTGACTCATCTGTGTGGGACAACTCTTGAATAATTGTCTCCCAAACTCCTGAATAGGTTTTGCATTCAGCCTTTTTTCCTTCCACTAAATGTTCTCTTGTCTTATATTCTTAGATGCAGCTCTCTAAAGCCAGCCATCTTCTATTGCAATCACCTATTGTGGCGAATATGCAGTCTTAACATTGCCATAGCGGTTCTTTGATTTTTTTTTGATTGCCTTGAAGTCCTAATCATCAAATCTAACAGAAATAAATCCTTCTAAAAATACAGACGTTTCATATTTTGAACGGAATTACTAAAATCAATTACATTTTTCAATAAATTCTAATTTTACTGAGCTACTGAGAACATATTAATTTTCTTCAGTACTGATTTTATTTTCCAGCTGCCTTAGCCAACAGGAGTAGCCAAGTTAGTGTGATGAACTGACCCCAAAGTTGGAGTGTACGTGTGGCGACAGGAGGGGTGGGGATGGCGTTGGGTGGATTTCTTACAGAATTCATTTTGGCAGCAAAAAAACACTCCAGATCTGGTTAGGCACCGGTTTGTGGAACCACGCTGACTTTTCCACACATGTTGTGGACACCAGAAGTCATTCCCAGTTTGGCTCACCAACATACCACTGGTCTCCCTTCCAACATGAGGGTGCCTTTAAAGCGATATGCCTTCCGGGGTTGTTCTTCTATGGGCTTGAACTGCACCATTCACTATTGTATAGCTCTCCTCAAATCAGTTTGTTCCACTCTACCGTTCTCCCCCCGCTTTACTTTTTTTTTCTTTTTTTGTAGCCCACCCCTGACTTAACATCCAGAAAAAGGTCACATTTCTGAGAAGTGACTTCCATGCGTGTTCCATGCTGGGTCGTCACTTTCAATTTCCTAAGACCTTTCATGTCACACAGCCATCAACACGGAAAACTCCAAAACACTTCACTACACGCTTCCTCAGGCAACTTCTCAGGAAACAAAATTAAAACCCAAAAGTTATTTAAAGCGGCTTTATATACTGCTAGATTAAAAATCATAGGTTTTGCCTGATTTCTGCTTCATTTTTTCTTTAAACTGATGTCAGTTGCATAACTTTTTCACAGTTACTGCGGAGAGCGTGCACGAGGAGCAACAATTATCTCATTCTTTCCATGTCCTCATAGGACTCTGCAGCATTTAACACTGAGAGACCCTTGGGGACACCTGGTGGGGCCCCAACAGACGGCTGTCCTGTCCTTTTCCACAGCACCGTTCACTTGGTATGAGATGTTTAACTCTGGGCACAGAATTAATGGAGCATGAAATGCAGGCCTTAAGTGCAGCAGGCTCCTAACCTGTAGGTGACACTGTCTGCATGGAGAGTTTAGCCGTGACCTAAGTGAGCTGTATTATAACTGCATTTGACTGGTGACAATTAGTGACCTTTTGCTGATCCAGCAGCCATCCTTTTAAATTACACTTGCGTGACGTTTTCCAGCGAGGACACGCGATGAGATGCAGCACCAAAGGCTTCTACTGTACTTTTACTGCTAGCTGGCAGCACAGGGGAGAGAGAGAGAGGGCGCAATGGGTCAAATCTGAGGAGAAAAAGTAGAGGGGAAAAAAAAGGCCACATGTAAAGTAGAAGGTTTGTCACAGTAGTATTGTGAAAAAAAAAATTCCCCTTTCATTTTGCTTGTTTTCGTTGTTTTGTCACATTTATGTTTTCAATATGAGACGAGGATGACGTCATTAAGAACAAAATACATTTTTCAAGTGATGACTCCATTTATTAAAAGAAATCCTGTTAAATCAGTCTTGAAAGACCCGTTTCTTCTTTTTGTTGAACCATAAACTTTGACCCGAACTGAGGCAAATTAAGTCACCAGAGCTGACTGGGGTAGTTTTTCTGACAAAGGAAGTTAATTGTTCTCAGTGTGATTTGCAGAACCTTAAAGCCAAAGAAAAAGATTTGAAGACCTTTTGCCTTACAGACTTGAAAGGTGTCAGTGTTTGTTTCTCATCTGATCTTAAATTATTTTAGATTGTGTTATGATATGCTTTTTTTAATAAGATTTATTGGCTCTTTTCTCTTAAAAAAAAGAGGAAAATGTCCATTTAAACTGCATTTTTTTTGCTTTTGAATGATATTAAAATTAGTTTCATAGTGTGAAATGTTAGAGTGTGAGAAAAAGAAAACAGTTGAATTCTTAATTTTCGCACATCAGTGTGCTTTTTCTGTCTTCTGCTTACTGGGCAATAAGTTCTGTGAGCATTTATTTTAGTATTTCCTTTTTCAGAAAAAGTTCTGTTTTTTTGTTTTCGTTGTTGTTGTCTTCGGATTACAACTTCCATTCAAAAGAGATGATAAAGTAACTACACTATACTACACAAATGACATGTTTATCAAAGTCTATTTTTTTTTCTTCTTTTAATATCATGTTAATTCTTCTTTTATATCATGTTGAATTAGAAAGCTCAAAAGAATATCTGTAATAGTAGCTAATTTAATTTATTTTAAAAAATGTATCAGTAGTTACAGTTTATTCAGAATTTCAATATGAGGCCCCAGTATAGAAACCAGCAAAGGTTATCTCTTTTTAATTAGCATCCTTTTTAAAAAAAAATTTCTGTGTAAGCTTGAAGTAGACTTTATTCTCAGTAAACATAACTGAATGATGTGTCATTGAATTTGCATGACCAATGCAGGTAAGACCTGTGTTTAAATCTAACTTATTTTTCATCAAAAGAATATAAATGTTTTAAAAGCGGGTATTATGCATTTTCTAGGCACATTTCACCATTTTATAGCACAGCTATATTATGATCAGTTGTTCTAAAATGTTGTTTATTAAACTAAATTTCACTTTGCATCATTTGATGCTTTGAAATTAATTTATGTCTCTTTAAAAAAAAGCTCTAACCCTTTCTGACAGTCCCCTTTCACCACCTCATCACAACAATGCTTCTCCATGCCATCCATGGCTGCAGTTTATAACCGTTCTTTGGAGCGCTGTAGTTCGTCTGAAAAGCTCAGCAGTTCCACCAGGTGTTTGCTGCTGCTAGTCTGATGGAGTCGTGTGGGGGGAGCTGAGAAGAGGGAGGAGTGCTTTGTGAGGCGGGAACTCGGCTGGGAACTGAAGCTTCAAGGTGGAGCTTTGGCTACATAGGTTTTGAATTGCTTGAGCAAGTGCAAAGGCGCCTCTGAATGGCTGCCACCGGACAATTAACAATTCCTCAAATATGCATGAACTAATCAAAGCAGCACTCTGAGTATGTGTTTGGTAAGGAAATCACATTATAACATGATATAAACCTTTACACAATGATCCCCTGTAATGTCCTAGTCTTGAAATGCCCTGCACAGTAGGAGAGTCTCTTTGTAAGATAGCAATCTTACATTTAATAACTTTGCATTTTCTGGTTTTAATAGGTTACTCAGAACTGTTTGGTTTAATGGCAAAGTACCTCAGGCAAGTACAGTAATAACATGACAGAAACTGGAGGTTTCCAGTCATGGCATATTGAGTTACTTCTTATCTTTTCTGTTGTTCAGTCATAGTTTGACTTGTATTTTAAGAAATTTGCTTGTAACGTCTCCATATTTTTAATAAGTTTAAAATTCAGCTGCTATCAGAGGCCCCACATTAAGGCTGCCTGTCTTTCTTACATGAAGCAAACTTACACAACCTTATTTCTACATCTATCATTATTCTCAGAACTCAAAACTACTTAATGGGAAAGTGAAAAAAAAAAAAACGTGTCTCTTTTTTTACGTTTAGTGTTGATTTTTGTGCTGGTGGTTGAGATGTCTGTGTAAATGTGACACTGACTGTTAGTGACTCATCCACACATCACAGAACGGCAACGGTTTTAACTCTTTTACAGACACCAATAGTGCTTCAGCTTCCTCTCTTATCTTCCAGCAGCATCGCCAGGGAGCTGCCTGCGTTCAACCCGACTTTACAGCTCGCAGGCTTGAGAAGCCTCAGTGACAGGAACTTAATATAAAACCTCAATATCGCTCCATCTAACCTTTCTCCTCCCCCAAAAAGTGCTACATGTACTGCTTTTCACTGCTTTGTGATTATTTTGTGTTAAACAGAAGGACTTGTGTTGTTGAAAACCCGTTGAGATCAGCAGAGAATGCACATCCTCAGTTGTGGTGCTTTTCCAGTCCTTTACTGCAGAGGTCTCCACTAGTCGTATTGTGGGAGTTTCTATTTTGATAGTCTGGGGAAAAAATGGGTTTATCCTGGTTTATATTATATTCTTTGTTTCTCCAGGTTCAGATCAGATTGCATATAAAATAGGCTCTTCAAAGGAGAACTAATTGGAGAGTAGATGTGTCAGACATATTAAGACGCACTTGCTCCACAACTTACATAAAACAGGAAGCTCTGGGTTGTCACAGTCTTGCTCTCTGACAACTTCAAGTTTTCTGCTTTAAGTCACGTTGGATTATCAACATGATTTATTTTTACAAAATGCCAAAATAATGAAACAGAATCTTTAAACCTTATTTTAAATGCATATGTTTACGTCATCTTTCTTAGCATTTGGTCTTTACAGTGTATAACTTGGACTGAACTTTCTGGGTTTCCCCTCACAAGCTTCTCCCAACACTTAATTACTTACTCCTTACTTTTTATACTCTGAAGTCTTTATCCTTTTTAGAATCCATCAAACTGCCCTACTGTCTGCAGATTTCCTCCAATTATTCTTAAGAGCACTGTCTACTTGGGAGACCTATTGGATGCTGGTTAATTGAAACTTTCTGAATAACGTTCTTTCGCCATGACGTTATGTGTTTTTTGAAGTGCACCAATGACGCCTGGTACCAAACAAACTTCATACTTCACAGTTAGGACGGTGTTTTCAGACTGGGGAGCTTCAAAGTGATTATAATCCAATATCTTCAAAACAGGACGACAGGATGTCCTCAACATATGCCTATGTTGAGGACATCTTTTTCTGGGAAAAAAAAAGCTTCATTATGAGCCTTAACTGATGCAAAAAGAATATTTAAGAGGATATGAAACAAGTTTAATTTAATTGGGAAACGCATTCAGACAATGAAAAGATATAATTGCCAGATATAATCTGGAATAAACCCAGAAACTGAAACCTTTTCACTTTTTGGTAACATGCTGATATAAAAAACATGTTCATGAGGAAATATTTTGGGGTCCCAGTAAAGACACACCACAGGAACAGCAGCAACTGAAACCGTCATTTGCCAGAGGAAGCACAGTCGCTCCGATATCTGATTAAAACTGGTGCTTCTCAGCAGAGCTCCTCACCACATCCAGGGCTTTAATCACTGTGTGACCTTCTCTGCAAACCGCATTTTTGTGTTCTGCAAATATACATGCAGGTAATGTAACAATTTCTATTGTTATTGTGATATTATGTCAACAAAATCTTTATTTGGGCTTGTAAAAATGCATCTAAATTGTGAAGTTAAGTAATGAGTGAACAACGTTTAATACAAAGTATTAAAAAGCAGAATAACATAACTGACCATTGACAAGGTTTAAGCACATTTATAAGAGCAACAGTTTGAGGGTTAGCATTTAGAAACAAAATTAGCATGATGTCAACAAGGGAAAACATCTGCGACAAACTGAAAAAAAAAGCATTCCTTCTGATCATCAGTTTCTTAATGATGATCATTTCAGCAGACAAAGAGATTATAGACAAACAGCAATTACTCGAAACAGGAGAAGGCATCCAAGCAAAGTTTATTCAGAGGTCAGACTGAGAAGCCGGGACTGTGAAGTCTAAAACCTCAGAGCAGCATCCCAGACCAACAGTTAGCTTTAGTGGAAACCAAATGGTAGACCTCAACAACAGAATAGAACAGAGTGAAGTTTTTGATACTCTGTGATGTTAAAACCATAATCTTCTTTTATCAATTTCAATATTTAAAGGGGGAGTATTATGTATTTTCCAGGTACATTGTGTGATTTTATACCACAATTAAGTAACTATGTTAGCATCAGTTGTAATAAAAATACTGCACATATCAAGCATAACTTAAGAAATGAGACTTGGATCCATTGGAATGTGTCTCTCTAAGAATCCCCGTCTCTTTCTGATGCTCCCCCTTCAGAAAGTCATCACAATAATCCTCCTCCATTATGACATTTACTATTGTTCTTGGGAGCTTTGAACTGAGAAGTAATTCCTGTTGCGAGTTCAGCAGATGTGCAGTTCCAACAGGTGTTTGCTAATTGCTGCTGCCACTAGTCTGGAGGAGCTGAGTAGCAGCTCTTCCTCCTGGAGGAGGAGGGATGCTGTGCGAGGCAAAAACTTGGCTGGAGCCTGCAGCTCCAAGGAGGAGTTGTAGGTAAATAGACTGCCACCAGCAGGGCTGGATTTCAGCAAGTCAGATTTTTAAAGATCAGTGATTGGCCAGAAATTTGCTAATGAATGTAAAGATCATTACTACAAACAAAATATACTTAGTAGTTATTAAAGAAATACTTGAACATCTTGAATGTGTCTATTCAACAGAGCTTTCCTAAGGAAGAAACATTTGATAATGTTCTCTATCCATCCTCTATGCACAATATTTATTTATCCTTCTTCATTTCTATCTTTATCTGTCTCTCTCCCTCTTTCAAGTTTTATCAACTGTATCTCTCTCTGTAATTATCAGGTTTATTTCTGTACCAACTTCAGACAGTCAGGTTATTTCCCCTCTGAGAGCCAAACCTGGTCAGAACCTTTATTCAGTGATGACTGGACTGTAGCTGCTGTCAGGGCAGGGCGGGAAGCTCGAGCTCCTTTGTCCAGTCAGCCCCTAGGATTAGCACAGCTAGTCCCGCCGCTGCTAGCTGGGAGCTAAAGCTTGTCCCGCTGCTGCTAGCTGGAAGCTAAAGCTAGTTCCGCCGCTGCTAGCTGGAAGCTAAAGCTAGTTCGCATTGAGCGGGCAGAGCAGTTGTGTTACTTTTCTGTGACTTTAGCTGTTTTCTTTCTCTTTGAATCGTCCTGTTGCTTTTTTCCACTCATGGAAACCCGTTTCAAAGCTTCAGTGACTTTTAGCATCGTTTAAAATACAAACACAGCCGCGGTGGATGGAGGAGAACTCCGCTGTGTTTGGATGGACTCACCACTTGGAGCTAGCTTTCAAAACGCGACCTGGAGAAGAATCGTTTCCGGTATTTGTAAAGATGTTCCGATGCTTTCAAATTATCATCCATATTTTCTGCTTCTTGCTCAGCCCACTAAGCAGCTTGTACCCAAAGCGCAGGATCAGTCCTGTACGGATTATCCGTGGTCATCGCTCCACCTGGAGAAGAAGTTCGCCCTGCCGCCGCCTCTGACTCCAAGGGCACCGGATCAGTCCAGGTTCTGGCGGACCATAGAACCGCTTTAACAACGGCTTGAGAAACGGAGAGGGACAACGATGGTTCTGTTCCATGTCCAATATGAGTTTTAAAAACCCTGATAGCCTGGATATTTTCCTGCGCTCCGCTGTCATTCATTCTGTTGCCGCCATCATGAGAAATCTCTCCCTGAAGCTCCGCCCCAAAGCGTAAGAAGCGTCCAATTTTGACCAATAGCAATCAAGCATTCATGATGGACGTTTGCCAGAACAAATCAGACAGTTTTTTCAACAACTCCGCCAAAATCCTCTTAGATAGCTGTGATTTTTCTTTTTGCTAACGGTCAGCTTCTCATCTTATTCTCTTCTCATACAACTGTGCTGCTTACACACAAGAACTTACTCACATTGCCCCCAGTGGACAACAGCAGTACAACATGCACATAAACATAATGTGTGTAAGTAGTTCTCTTTGATGCCTATGAACCATTTAGACATACTTTTATCATAAAAAACGCTCACTGGGCCCTACCAGTCAGAATTTCAAGAAAAGGCGATCATAAGTAGTAGGTTTCTGACCAACACCAATCTAAAAACTCAATATGGCTGCCTTATATAATAACATTAGAAGTGCAAATTAGAACTGCTGTTATTTTGAACTTTTCCATCTCATTTAGTCTTTCTCTTGGCCAGAGTAATGTGGAATCCGTGTTCCTTAACGTGCTTTTACTGTGTCTGTAAGTGTAAAACAGACAGGAAAAACAAGACTGTTATTAGCTCGTATTGCTACTTGTAGCTCGAACAATCAGTAAGGCAAAAATCCTTAGCCAATCCAACTGGTTGAACTGCAACACCAGTTGTACTTATAATGTGGCTCACAGGGATATTCCTGGTTTTTGCAACAATATAAAGACATAGACATGTGAAGTTAATGGTTCTCTCGACATTCCCCTTCAGTAATGTGTGCACACCTTTTGCCTTTTTGGCAGCTTTGGGAATGTGAAATTCTGTAAAACATGTTTTAAGTAGATGCATTGTACTTCCACAGAGTTCACATCTGTGTGTGTGCCCCACCTGTAGCACTGAGGCAACTAACGTCTGTGGATAACGTGACAAAGCTTGAAAGGCTGGATGAAGAGAAGAGGTGGGATTTTAACACTTCATACACATGGCACAGTTATAAAGCTGCTTCAAGCCTCTCAGCTCACAGTAAAAGCTGAACACAAAACCTCAGCAGGACTGACAGTGAGATACTTTCCTGATCCTTGTAAGTATTGTGTGTTGATTTGATCTTAATTAGTGGATTGCTCTTTTGTTTATTTGCTTCTGTCTATGAAAAGATGCATCATCAGCAATGTGATTCTTCCTTACTTGTCCAGGTTGAAATGGCTACTGAGAACTTTACTCTGGGTCCCACTGAAGCCCCTCCGAATGGCAGCAGCTGTGACGTCTTCGTCTACCAGAGGGCTGCAGTGGTCCTCTTCCCTATCTTCTACTCTGTCGTTTTTATCATCAGTGTGTGTGGGAACTGCCTGGTGCTCTGTGTCATCTGCCAGAGGAAGCAGAAGTTCAACTCCACGTCCATCTACTTGGTGAACCTCGCGCTGTCTGATGCTCTTTTCACGCTGGCGTTGCCAGGTAGAATCACCTACTACATCCGTCACTTTGACTGGCCCTTTGGTGACCTCCTCTGCAGACTCACCACACTTCTCTTCTTTGCAAATACGTATGCAGGTAACATGAAGTTTCACACATCTTTATACCACAAGAGATTACTTAATTTTTATGTCAAAGTGGCATATGACCAAATTAAAGAGACTAGATTGTGAAATTGCCTCTGCAAGGGATTTTTTTTTATGTGATGCCAATCCTCTCCTTTTCCAACAGGCATTGGCTTCATGACCTGCATCAGCCTGGACAGATACCTAGCCATGGTGCATCCTCACCGCCTGCAGTGCTTACGCAGCACAAAAGTTGTTCGCAGGGTCTGCTGCCTGGTCTGGTTTCTAGTATCTCTGGAGGTCTCCCCGCTGCTGTTTCGCAGCATGTTACACGTGAGAGGCGATAAGCGGACTTGCATGGAGTACTTTAACTTCGAGGGCTCTCGCTACACCCCTTACCTCTTGATTCTGGCATGCTTTATCTCGTTTTGCTGCCCGCTCACGGTCATAATGGCGTGCTACGCTCGGATCAATCTGAAACTGCGGGATGCGGCCAAGAAGAATTCTGTGACGGGCCGAACAAGCCGAAACCACAGGGCTAACACGATCATCCTCCTCATCCTGCTCACGTTTGTCCTCTGCTTCAGCCCGTACCACCTCAACATAATGCAGTTCATGTTCCGAAAGATCAGCCATCAGCCGACTTGTAAAGAACTCACAGCCTTTAAGATGTCCTTGCAGGTAAGAGACATACTTTCTGTTGACGTCACGCGTTCCTCTATTTTGCTTTTCTCCTTTTTTGTAATTGATTCTCACGATCCAATCCACAGATCACAGTCTCGTTAATGAACATCAACTGCTGCCTGGATCCTGTCATCTACTTCTTTGCCATAAAGACATACAAGAAGCGAGTGATGAGCCTGTTTAAGGACTATCTGTATACTTCCGCCGCCTCCTCCAAAGTGACAGCTGAGAATAGCAGCAGCAACACCTGAGCCAAACCACAGAGAAAAGCCTTAAGGGGTTATAAAAAGACCCGTTTTCTCTCACCTGATGAGGCTGTTCCTCAAATGACTCTTGAGTCTTTGGTGGTGGACTTTATGTGCAGGTTCAGCATTAATGGTTTCAGTTTAGTTGCATTACATTTTGCCTTTCCAATAATTCGATGGGTTTTTGGTACAGTCGAACATGTGATAAGTATATTGTCTCAACTCCAGTTGTATAGATATATATATGTATATATGTGTGTGTGTGTATTTTTTCCTGTTGTATTTGTTTCCTTTATACAAAGGTTTATTACCACAAATGATAAACCATCAGCAGTAGTAATAGTGGAAAGTTTTAGTGCAAATATTAGTTTTCTGTGTTCAAAGTTCGAAGAAGTGCAGAATGAATAAACTCCCATTTCATGTTATGATTATTAGAACAATATGTTTGTTTTTTATTATAGCAATATTGTGATTACTTGGTGTCTATAAAAGAAAGGATGCAGTAGAGTTTCCAAATGTAAGCTCTACTGAAATCAAGGACAATGTTCATTGCAGCGGCTTACGCAAGACGGCAAAAATCTAACAATATGTATGAAATTTGGCAAAATGAGAACACGTTGCATTTCTCTTTGCCACCCACGTTTATCTTCTGCGTAGGAGTACGTAGATGAAAATCACCACTTCCTCACCCACCTTTCCTGCTCCCCCACTTAAGGGCCTCATTCCTGCTGCCTTCCACATCTTGCGGTGAGGCTTTGGTGTGCATGTGAGTCTAGCAAATAAGCGCAGGTGTACTCTTTGTTTCGAGCAAGTCCCATGTTTAAACTTAACCTTTAGCACTTCCTGAGTTTTTGGCAAAGAAGCCTGATAGGCTTGCATAAAACTGTATGAAGAAATTGTGTAATATGCAAAGATTGAAGTAGTTATTGTGCAATTATGACACAAGGGAAGATATGTGGGTTTTGTAAATTTTTTGATATGCTTATAATTTCTTACTACACATTAAAAAGAGATGAATCAAAAGGATGTGGTTTATTCAGATTTTTATTCACTATTAAACATTATACTCAGAAATTCTTTAGAAAAGAAGTTGTCATATA
The DNA here is from genome assembly GCA_902982915.1 of Phalloptychus januarius. NCBI lineage: Eukaryota > Metazoa > Chordata > Actinopteri > Cyprinodontiformes > Poeciliidae > Phalloptychus > Phalloptychus januarius. The sequence continues at coordinate 3,785,754 of CADWAE010000230.1, forward strand.
TTAGCTACTAAAACAGAAAAGTTGTCTGCAGATTATAGGTACACAAAAAAAGGACAAAAAAAAACAGCCGTGAATACCTGTAGAAGTTGGCAATCTATCCAACAAATCTGGAAGTGAAACGTTTTATAAACAAAACAGAAAATCCTACTGTTCTGCTTTTACAAGAATCAAACAACAACATCACTTTCCAGTTATAATACACTTAAGACAAAAATAATTCATACCGCAGGCAGATTTATTTTTATTATCTTCTAATTTGACCAAATCTGACAGGAAATAATCTAATTTTTTTGGAGTGACCTAACCAGGGTCGTAGCTCAAATTTCAGAGAATTATTAGAATTTTTTTCTTTGAAGTCAGTGACAGGTTAAATTTATTAGGTCCCCTGGTAAAAATATGTAAAAGATCTTAAAAAAAGAAGGTATATTTCATTGCAGTAGCATAATCACATGCTGAAAGATGTGGAAGTATCCAATATTGAGTTGGAGATTTATTACGTGGATGAACAAAATTCTGAATATCGCCTGTCTTTAAGTGTACAAAAACTCAAACTGTTATTATTATATTCAACAAAAACAAGCAAACGTGGAAGAGTTAAAAACCGAGTGCAAGTTTGTTCCACAGGGTTTAACGGTTCAAGCAGTTTTCTAGTCTGGAGTCTTCAGCTGCCAATACGATCACAAGGCAGGACGGCATCGGTATTGACTTTTGTTTTGGTTACCCATCAGTCAGATTAGGGTTCGAGACGCTCTGTGATGTGCCTCACTCGTATCTTCAGTGGCGGCTGAAACACGACAGATGAAAATGAAAAGTTTCACAATTTTGCTGTGGCCTAGTTAAAGTTCACACCCCGGCCTGATTCTGAAGCCGTGTTTAACTAAAACCCCCCTTCTGTTCTTCTTCAAAGAACAGAAGGCATGTTGAGAGGAAAAGAGGTCTAAAATTCATCCACATGACGTAAGACAGGATGGCATGGAGACAGTGACTAATTTAAGCTCTGTTATTGAAGGAGTTGGTTATTCTATGGCTTTTGAGTCACTGGGTGTCGTTAGCTTTCCTTACACATTTTCGTCAACTTCCTTTCTTTCTTTCTTGGTGGATGTTTTTGTAAATTTAAGGTGAAATTAAAACTTTGGTAGCGCCTGGTAAAAATCAAACCACATGTTTAAAAAGGGACAGATTTATTATTACAGTGACTGTTTAAATTTTTTAAAACAACATAGCATTAAAAGTATATATAGATGACATACAGATGGTGACGTAAGACAGGAATAACCCAACTCTGACTCGAACTTGATACGAGGTGACGTAGTTCAGAGTATTGATCTTAGTTGGAGGTTTATCAGCTAACTCAACTCAACCCCAGTGACACATTTACTGATGACTAAGAAAGCTGACAATGCTAAGTAGCAAAGTTTCATGAATCTTTTTTTTTCCTATTATATTTTTAATTACTGGCTATATAGTTATACAGCTATAATAAAATAAAGAATAAAAATGTAGACAGGGTCAAATAATGCTGTATTCTTCATTTTAGCTAATGAAATTAGTCTGTTTGATGTGTTGCCTCAGTTTAGAGAGGTGAAATTTGCCCCCACTCCACTCATGTGTTTAGTACATTGGCACGAATGTTGGCAGTGGGGTTTCTGAAACGAGTTGTGATGTGCAGGAGAAATAAAGTTTTTTCACTACGTAGAAAACAAAGTGTTAGTTTACTTTTCTGATGAATGCATCAAAATTAGAGCTATCAGAATAACGAAAATGGGGAAAGCACTGGGTTGTAGAAATCCAAAACATTGTAGCAGTTCAAGCTAAGAGTTTTATTTTAATAAATTATAGAAGTTCCTGTTTAGACTCCCTGTTAGCTTCAGTCTCCAGAAACATCTGCCATGAGGCTGAATAAAGATGCTGACAGATGAATCTATTGCAGCTAATCTATTCCCTGTTCATTATATTTTAGTGCAAGCCAATTTGGGTTGTATCTAATTAAATAAATATTTTATAATCTAAAAAGTTGCACCATTATAGATTTGTTGTTGTCATATTCAAAAGTTTCTTGTTGTGACAGTTGTGACATTTTTGCATAACTGTGCCACCACAGCGGCACATATACATGTCAAGTTATTTGCCAGGCTAAATCTGATTCGGTTTCAAACAGGAAACAGCCTTTTGAGGTTTCCTAACATTTCTTCATGTTATGAATCTGTTTTATCTTGTTCAGGGTTGTTAGGGACAGAGCTCGGTTCAAGTTCAGCTATGACTGTGCAGGAGGCCACTACACGCTGTAAAGGCTGACAGTCAATCATACTGACGTGCAAAACAAAACAAAACTAAACTAAACTAAAGTGCATGTACAGATTTTCACAGAAACGTTCGCCGCATGCAATGTGCAATATGAGAGATTGGTACAAAATGAATGACTTGATGCAATTGGGTGTCTCCTGTTGCTACGAGCTCGTTATGGGGACGGATTTCTGCAAAGTCAATCATTCAGAGCAGTTGACTATGCTTCCTTTGTTAGGCCTTTTAAGAACTGATGTAAAAAAAAACTGAACTTGACTGCATTGTTTGGACTTATAGTATGTTGCTGTTAATAAACTTGACCTGTTTGTTTTAAAGGACATCTGTTGCGATTCACTGAATTCAGCTTCGATTCAACTACAGTAACATGCTTTTACATCATTAGAAGACGCAGACATAAATATGACAAGGATAGGGAGAACATGCAAACGCCGCAAAACAATGAGGCAACAACATCTCAACTAGAAGCTCTCTTACTTTCCTCACAGGCAACTTACTTAATTTCTGCTTTTCGTCCTGTTTCTTAAATGATGACGTGTGGAGCCTTAGTTAGTTGCAAGTATCTTACTTGTTGCACACAGTAGTCCCTCAAAGTTCAGGGAGATTTGTCAAAGCAAGCCAACCATGATGCTAATTTCCAACATGTGGCTATGTTATGTCATATAGCTCCTCTCAGTGTTATCGTTTTCTCAAATGAACAATGCTACAGGTTGCGATGATGCGCTGAACCTGCTTTTTGTGTCATGCTTTAGATCAGCTGAGACTCTCAGTTCCACAAGTTTAATTTCAAAGATAAAATTATTGATTTTGAAAGTGAAAAACATTGTGTCTTTTTTTTCTGTGGTGATCAGAGAACATCGACACACGCCAGATTATACACATGAAGAATCGGTGGTTAGAAGCAAGAACTTCTGGGCCGATGCAGCGGATCAACGGCAGGATATGTTTGTTGGCACGTTGCACATGGTTGGGCAGCAATATTATGATTTTTGGTTCAGAAAACTGAGAGAGTACAATAGAAACAATTCTGCTGTGAATTTTGGAAAATGCTCACTCAAGGTGGCAATAAACATTGTTAGAGTTTATCTAGATTTGATTTAAATGACAAAAATTTGCTTTCGAATGAAAAGCATTATTTTATTTTCATCCACACTGTATCTTTTATAAAATAAGACCTTTCTAACTAAAAACTGATTCAAAAGCAGAAAAAGTACTAACTATCCCATTAAGCTTTGCTATCAGTTCTCCAGTTTCAAGGAGTTCATTTTGAAGAATTACCAGCATTTTTATTGCGTCAGTCATAAAGAAATACTTAAGATGAAAATGATCAGCACAAGATTGCATTTTTTAAGAGGACCTCACTAAACGCTGCTTCGTGGGATATAACTTAAAGAAATCTGTCCAACAGTTACATTTACTTAATTGTCCACTATTATAAATGCAGCTGCTCTAAATTCAAGCTCTAATACCAAACAGATGATGAGAAATCTGATAGGTGGCTCTGTACTTTTACTTTCTGTAATATTCAGTCCATAATATAACATAATTTCATTGTATAGCCATGAAATAGAAGAGAAACCATTTTTGCACATGATCTAACTGATCTAAAATAAATAGATATTAACCCCATGATCAGACCAGAGAACTAGTAGGCCAGAAAACACGGAAAAAATTGACCAAGTGTGGCGTCTGAATTATCCCTTTAAATCCACTGAATGTTCTGATGTCGAGAGGTAGAGGACAGGAATAGCACTGCTGCCATCCTGTGCCTTCCTCATGTTACAACACAAGTCCTTACTGTACTCACTGTATAGTGGGTAACGAGCCGAACCCCCTGCAGACGCAGTGCCTGTCAGGAGCCAGAGGAGAGCGCAGTACGGTTACAACACAAAATGATGTAAAACGATTGCATCCCGTTAACAACGAAGAAAACAGGATGTCTTCTGATAATTTCACAAATGGTGTTGTTTCAACACATCCTGTGCTGTAAGTGGAATTGGGTCCCGCAAAGCTGTGGTGTAACTGGGACAGGCCTACCACTGCAGAAGGCCTGCGATCCAGGTTTTATTTTATTTATTTATTAGCTTTTTTTTAGTGTCCATTATTTGACTATGGGGGAAACAGGTGTTTGAAGGTCTTCATGTTTTATTAAACAGTTTCAATTATTATTTCTTTCAAGTTGACATGGGAACTGGTAGGTGTGAATCTGCACAGTTACTTTTTGTTGTTGTTTTTTTCATAAAAGGAGAAGCAGTGAGCCTCAGGAAGCAGCTCAAAGGTCTGTACTCACTTGCATGAGTCTGGCTTTTTTTTTATTCATCAAATTACAGCAAACAGATGTCATACTGCTAAGTCCTGCTCTATGCGTAATAAAATATTAAAAAATATTTTATTACGCATAGTAAGATAAGTAAGATGTAAGTTTTGTAATAGCTTTTTTTCTTCTTTTTCTTGGTTTTTTAAAGAAGAAGATCTTGTACCACAGATGTTTCCTGTTCTGTTGCAATCATATCTGAAAGCCACATAGTAAAAAAATATCAGAAAAACCTTCCATCAGATTATCGTGGCCTTCATTTACAAGTAAGTTTTCGAATATTTACATTTTGGCTGACAGCACAATCTGTGAGAAAGCAGACAGTTTACTTTTAGTCATGGAAGATTCCAGATATTTTTTTTTCTTTCTGATTTCGTTTTGTAACCATGCTCATAAAGAGAAGCTTGCAAAGGTGTACTGCTGGGTAGCAGGCTGCACGCGGGCCTTGAGTCAGCGCCCTAATTTATGCTGTTGCATATACAGTAGGCAGCTGAAATACCATGACATCCATACCCAATGCACAACTGCCTGTTTTTGCTCAAGAGGAAAGCCTTGTTGAAGTGTTTTGCTCTGTCTCAAAGTTTCCCTTAACAAATGCAGGATGTGCAGAAAGCAGATTATCATCGAATGGGCCCGAGGATTGGTCGTCCTTTGAAGATAATTTTTGGGTTTTTTCTAGCTCCTATAGTAAAATGACTTAATATATATATATAAAAAATAAAAAAAAAAATAAGCAAAGAAGAAATATGTGCGACTATTTGGTAGTGTGTTCATAATGAAATAACAGCGGCGACCAGGTTTTTGTTTTTTGGGTTATCAGTCAGCGATGGGTGTGATCCATCCGTCTGAGCCTCCGTGAGTCAGACCCACATGGCCTGGCCATGAGGAAGTCAAACTGCTTCCGCTCCCTCACCACCGGAGCTGTTTTGAACAAAAGACGTTTGTGGTCATTACGTAGGTGAATGTTTATGTTGAAATATTCTACGCATTCTCCAGTTTTTTGGGAGCAGAAGCATTTCTTGTATTTTCCTCACACCTGCACAGGTTATGTAGAAGATGTATGTATTAACTCTTTTTCTTTAGAAAAGAAAAAAAACTTCAAGATATTCTCATGTGACATGCACATGGTATTAATCTGCACATTTTGTTTTTGAGCATGTCTTCGCAGCACCCATAAAAGGGCGGGAGTGATTCCAAGGTGTTAAAACCACGCAAGGCACTTGTGCACAACTTGTGCTGGGTGAAAATAGCAAGGTAATACTGTTTCTTTTACCTCTGAGCAAATGATTCAGAATACGTTTGATTATCAGTCTAAATCATCCAAAATGTTTATTTATTAACATGATGTATTCACTAGCAACCAAAATCATCTCTACCCAGAAATATTTAAGCAAAAGTTTTTGCGTGCATAATTACACATTTAATGTTGAAGCTGAATGAATAAGAAATGAAAATGCAAATAAAGTGCAACTTGTTTCCTTTTTTTTTTGTCTAAATGTTTTGCTATAATTAGCTTTAGATGTCCTCAAGTTTTCTGTTTGTGTCTGTGGCGTTGATGATTCACAGACCTCAAACTGCGGAACGAAATCAATGCAAGTCAGAGTTTAACTAACTTCAGCGGTGTTGTCAGAAAAAAAAATGTTTTATTATGTCCCAAGATGTAAGCGCTATGAGGAAGCTATTGTGAATCTGTTAAGATTTTTTACATCTAATTGTTAGTTGTTGTAATGTGCCTGTTCGTTGATCTGTATTTTTCCGTCACTTGGAGCGCTTGTCTTGAGGGCCTTCTCCGACCATCACTCATTAGTTGTCCAAGAAATTGCCCTAGTAAAATTTTTCTGTGATCTCAGGGGACCCATAATCTGGTGCTGGCACAAACACTCTCAGTGGCGTTCCTCCCTAGAGTGAGTTAGGGAAACCAGAATGTTGTTTCAGTGAGATCTGAAATCTTGTGACCTGAAGGTAGATCCTCGACGAATAGAAAAAAGTTTGTGGAGGACTAAAATGCAAGGAGGCGATTAGCTCTTAGATTAAATAAATTCAATTCCATTTTCACTACTTAAGTCGAACTGTGACGAACTCTCCTAGAGTTTCAGGCTAGGGCTTCATCTTGGTCAGAGTCGATGAAAGCATAGGTTTATGATGTACAAAACATTAATTTTCACACATGTTCGGGCAGCGGCAGAGCTCGTGAACTTGGCGTCCGCCGTTTACTTAAGAGTGATTCAGCTATAATCTTACATAAAATCAATTGCAGCCAGACTAGGGACATATAATTGGTGGATCCCTAACTGATTCCTATGTCATCACATTCAGACTAATCTAAGCGCCTGCCTTCAGAACAGGAAGTGACTTTTTTTAATTGTAAAAGAGTCCAATCTCTGGCTTTCTTGACGTAATCAAGATACATCTTGGCAATGAATGGCAGATTATCAAGTTGGTCTCATTTGCTTTAAAGCACCTAAAGGTATTCAGTGGCAGGGCAGCCGTGCGGCAGGAACTGGATGCTGCTGATCGAGGCCTGCTACGTTTGGCTCCTGATTCCACATGTTTCGGCCCAGATGCACCAAACTCACAGAGATCCTTCCTTACCCACCCCAGACAGGAATATAGTGTAATATTTGTGGGCGTGGCCTAATCCCTCCACAGCGCCCCTAGAATACTTTAAAAACATAGCCCCAAGCCATGCTTTATCCCACATTTATGAAACTTGGTACACATGTGTATCTTGTCAGGACCTACAAAAAAGTCTCTTGGAGCCATGGTCCAAACCCAACCGGAAGTCGGCCATTTTGGATCAAAGCCGCCACCATGTCCATTTTATTGACGTCGTATCTGATCGAACTCCTCCTACAGCGTTTGACCTACAGACTTCAAAGTCGCTCAGCACGCACTTGAGACATAGCAGGTCAAAAGTTATCAAAGACTTTTTTGTACGTGAAAGCATTTGGGCGTGGCTAAGTGTCAAACTTTGGCTATTTGCCGTGAAACATCAAGGCGCAATAACTTCCACAGAAAAGGTCGGAACTGCATCAAACTTTCCATGTCTCATTATAGATCAGTGCTCATCACATTGACATGGTCAATTGATGACATTGCTTAAGCCACGCCCCCCTCAAACAGGAAGTCAGCTGTTTTTTCTGCTGGATCTCTTACTTTTACTCTGAGATCGTATGCGGTGGCGAGACAGTAGGCGGTGGCGAGCTGGTAGGCGGTGGCGAGCTAGTAGGCGGTGGCCGGACCTTAGGCGGGGCGTCGCTTCGCTGCTCGGGCCTCCAACGCCGCTCGCGGCTTTAATTTTGATTCTGTATCTAGAAACTTATCAAAGATAGTAAGTCAGACTATTGAGGAATGATTGATTGCTGGAGATGTACTCCTGTTTAAGTTGGATCTGATTTTACCCAATCACTAACTTTTAGCCTTTGGGTATATAATGTGCCTGCTTGACCATGAAGTCATGATGAGTTTGGGTGATGGTGACGATGGTAGTCGAAGTTTGTCTTGTAAGAGGTGGGTTCCCCGTTCTCCGACCATCTCTGTCATTGTGTCCAAGAGGAAAGTTTATTTTACGAGGAATGTCATATGACATAAACATTCGAAATTGACTAAGCCGTGACATAAGGGGACATAATTATTTTATAGCCATTCAAGCAAAAGCTGATTTGTCTTTGATTATCCAGTTCAAAGACAAAACATCAAAACAAAGACAGTCTGCTTCTGAAGTACGTAAGGGGAACTTCCTTATTTACTCATGTGTGTAATCTAGAGCAGGGGTGTCAAACTCCAGTCCGGCAGTTTTTAGATGTGCCACAGGTACAAAACACTGGAATGAAATGGCTTAATTACCTCCTTCTTGTATATTTAAGTTCTCCAGAATCCTGCTAATGACCTAATTATTGTATTCAGGTTTGGTGCAGCAGAGGCACATCTAAAAGTTGCAGGGCAGTGAGTGACCCTGCAGGACTGCAGTTTGATGCCTGTGATCTAGAGGAACACTGCATTTCAAGTTAGTCTGTTATCACAGAATGTTGAGTTAAAGTTGTAAAACATAATATCAACTTAAAAGAACAAACTGTTCTGAAAGAACCCAGACATTACTTGGAAAAAAAAAACTAATTGGACAGAGTCAGCATCCTGACTGAAGCCACATCCTCCTCTTAGTGAACACATGGCACAACACTCTGTACCGATACCCAGCCTGTCTTTTCTTCAGGCCTGGATCGATGACTGATAACTTCTTGACCACCTAGATGAACTAAGCGTCATCGGGCTTTTTGTTCAGTCTCCATCGGGCTTTTTATCTATATGGGAGGAGAGATAACATCATTCAAAAACCTCGCAAAAGTGAAAGAGGTGGAGAGAGCGAGAGAGAGAGAGAGCTCGACCGACAGACATACAGAGAGAGATTTACTACAGGATATTTTGTCACTATGGTTACTGGCAGCAGATATCAATCTTGATTTCTTAATGTCAGGCTGTTTCCACGCCAGCGAGTGAGATCTGCTGCACTGTTGGGCAACTAATTGAAGCTGATCAACTTCGGACAAACATCCAGTGGCTCCATGTGATTTCAGTGCTTCTGTACAGCAGGATTTTCCATCTGTGAGGTAAGCCTCGTCTTCAAACTTTACACTTATGGTCACTGGTGTAGTCAAAGTAACCTTCTACTAATCAAACATCAGTTTTGCGGACTTCTTGCATTCCATAACCAATCAGCTGCCTGTGAGACTCCTAAATGAAACATAACTAATCTGCTTTTTAAACCTCTCATTATTATTAGCCTCTCATTTTACACAAAGAGTATTTTCTACTCTTTGAACCGCACCTTTCAAAGTTCTAAATCGGGCACATTATTCTAGCATCATCCCAGGAACAATGCCACTGCCTTTGCTGCTATTTATGGGACGGGAAGCGTGTTTCTTCACCCAACTATAAAGCAAAAGCGAATATCCTGGAGCTGATTGTTATTCTGGCTGAAACAATGCAACTTTCCATCGTCCAAATTCTGTGCCACCACCACGCCGCGGGGAAGTGAACTTCCTCACGCCCAAGGCTGTATCACTTAACACCTCGTTGTTTTGCAGCGGGTAACAATGTGGCAGCTGTATGCAGAATCATTGTAACGATATTTTTCTTTTTTTATTTCCTTTGTGTGACTCTTTGCTCCAAAAAAAAAAAAAAAGCAACAGCAACCAGGACTTGCTCTGTAAGCCAGTCATGTTAATAAATGCATTAGATGAACATGTGACAGATTGTGATCACACAGAGACTGATACTTGCTGTTTTAGTCTTATTTATTGCTACACTGTTAAAAATATATTGGGTAATACTTGAAAATCTTTTCCTTCTCTTTCTGTACAACGAACAGAGCAGTGCTTCCTTCTGTAAAATGAAATGAAATGCACTTTAAACAATTATGACTATATTTTTACCTCACTTATTATTATTTTTTTATGCAGTTTAATTTTTTTATGTGGTTTTATCTTAAACTTATAAATGTTTAATGACTTTTCTTGGTAAAATGGTAAAAAAAAAAAATCTAATTTAGGGTCGCTTTGTTCAAAAAGAGCCACAAGATGGCACAATTTTCTAATAAAACAACTCCAAATTTCCAACAAATTGTGTTTTTATCATGTTGGTTGTCATACAACAAGTCTAATAGTTTTAAACTACTGCTTTATCTATTTAATTTAGTGTAACTCGTTGTGTACAGTTTAAATAAAAATCCTAACTTATGTCTAACAGTTAATGAAAATCATTCTCTTTTTATCTAAATAAGTCTCATTGCTTTGCTTTTAGTTTTAGAAAAATAACTCAGCACACATGAAAACAGCAAGCGTGTAGCATTCGTAGAAAATGTAACTTTCCAGTTGTTTGTCAGAAAAGGAAAACTGAAAAAAACCCCACCTGTGGCTTCTTGACTTCCTTTCTGAGAAGAAAGGTGTTAATTTAGTAAATTTGCATGTATTCTAATGGAGGCCTTACAGGGCATGACTTTCATTCTTCCATGCATGCTCAGTAATGCTCTCTGATTTGGTTTCCTGTAGCATGAAGGTAATAAAGAAAAAAAAAAAACTTATTCTGACTTCTTAAAAATTTGACTTTGACAGATTCTTTGCTTCCCTTTTGCAGTAACCGGTTCCTGTAACTTGCAGATGGGTTCTGCGCCTGCACCTGCAAGCATGGCCGTCGTAACCAACAGCACATGTGACACCCTGTATGACCATAGGAAATACGCCCGGGTTCTCATACCTATTTTCTACTGTGTTGTTTTCACTGTTGGGTTGCTTGGCAACGCCCTGGCCCTCCATGTTATCCGGATAAATCTGAAGAAAATGAACTCCACCACATTGTACTCGCTCAATCTAGTCATCTCTGACATCCTCTTCACTCTCTCTTTGCCTCTGAGGATCGTATACTACGCTCAGGGTTTCCACTGGTCTCTCGGTGAGGCGCTCTGTAAGATATCAGGCTTTGCGTTCTACATCAACACCTATGCAGGGGTCAATTTCATGACTTGCCTCAGTGTGGACCGCTTCATCGCCGTGGTCTTGCCTCTTCGCTTTGCTAAATTCAGGAAAGTCAGTAACGTCCGCTACATCTGTCTTGGCGTGTGGATGTTGGTTCTGATGCAGACCCTCCCCCTGCTTGGAATGGAAATGACAAATAGGGAGCCTCAAAACTTCACCACCTGTATGGAATACCCCAACTTTGAAAAGATGGATAATATTGCAACCATCCTGATTGGCGCAGTGTTTTTGGGCTTTATCATCCCTGTGGTCACCATATTGGTCTGCTACTCCTTCTTAAGCTCCAAGCTGCATGTCACAGCCAAGAACAACCACCTGACGGAAAAATACGGCCGCAGTCGCAAGGCCATCGGTGTGATCTGCTGCGTGTCTGTGGTGTTCATCATCTGCTACAGCCCTTACCACATTGACATCTTGCAGTATATGATCCGCAAGCTGGTATCCAACCCTGACTGCGCAGACCTGACGGCCTTTCAAGTGTCGCTGCACATCACGGTCTGTCTGATGAACCTAAACTCCTGCTTGGATCCGTTCATTTACTTCTTCGCCTGCAAGGGATACAAAAGGAAACTCCTGAAGCTGCTGAAGAGGCAGGTCAGCATTTCCTTTTCCAGTGCAGTCAGGACATCGCCCGAAGGATCCTCAAAGGACTTCATCGACGGGCACAAGATGCAACACAACAGCGAGAGGCTCATGGACAGGAAATCACATGAGCATGACCAAAGCATGGAAATGAGGCAAAATGACAGGACATACAGAATCTCTTTCCAGATGAACAGTACCTAAAGTAAGTCACCAATGGACAACAGGAGGCATGCAAACCTATGTGAGGCACATTCTTTTGTACATTTTTCAAGAACAATTACTAAGTGTTAATTTAAAACATTATGTAAGATATTGCTCATTGCTTAAACCAGCATACATATTTTTGCATCTTTCAAAAGAAAGGAGTTCACCCCCCTGCCTCCCTTCAATAAAACCTAATTCGGGTGGAGTGAGTATAAAATATACTGTATCTATGCTGTGTTTTTCTATGAAATTAGGGATTAATTTGACAATAAACAAAATCCTGACACTGAATATTTTTCATAACAACCCCAAATCACATTAGACCTTAACCCCCACAGTGATTATTTGAATAATAATATGTACTGTTAATAATAATCTTTATTTAGAAAGGGACAATGTACAGCTCCAACATAAATGTCATCATTTGATGCGCTGTAACCAGATCATAGAGCTCTGATAGACCTCCCACTTTGGAAATATCTGTGCAGTTTCTTGTTAGCGCAAATAGCGAACCAACCAATCAGCAACTGAGGACAATTGCGTATCTAAATGCAGTGAAAACATTCGAACCATGCAGCAGAACAGGAAAGAAAACTGGATTTAAGTTACTTTGAATGTGGCATGGTTTGGTGTGAGACTGACTCATCTGGGTATTTCAGAAACTACTGATCTAATGGGATTTTCACTCACAGGGTTCTCTTTGTGGTTCACAGAAATTAATCCAAAAAGGAGAAAACAGCCAGTGAGAGGCTGTGTTGTGGGTGGAAATGCGTTGTTGAAGTCAGAGGAAAGTGAAGCTGGTTTAAGATATCAGGAAAGCAACAGCAGCTCAAATAACCACTAACGAGTGGAACTTTGCTCTGAATGCCAACGTGCTATGGAAAACCCCATCGGGTGCCACTCCTCGCAGCTGAAAAGGTGAAGCCACAAGTCAAAAAATGGAGCCAACATTGAGATTTTGGATACTCAGAAGTAGATTTTTGCCAACAAAATCATGACACCGTGTATCAACAGATGTATTTGTATTATGATCTTAAATGCTACAGTGCACCAAGTATTGTCGCTGACTATGTCCATCACTCTATGACCATCATGTACCTTTGGTGCTTGATCCATGTCACAAAGCTCAGATCATCTCAAAGTTTCTTGAACATGAGAATGTGTTCACTGTAATCCAGTCATCTCCATAGTCAGCAGATCGCAAACCAACAGGGCACCGTTAGGATGTGGTGGGACATTTGCATAATGGAGGCCATCATGCGAATATCGCCCAAAATATGAGAGATTTGTTAAATCTATGCCACAAAGAAGGAGGGCAGTTTGGAAAGCACCCAGTATGGTGGCAAATTTTGTTAAATTGCCACCATAATTGCTTTCCTTTTGCAGTAACCTGTTCCTGTAACTTGCAGATGGGTTCTGCGTCTGCACCTGCAAGCATGGCCGTCGTAACCAACAACACATGTTGTTACGACGGCCATCGCACTGAAAATCTTTTTCTGGAGTTGCAGGTCAGTTTACACCTAAACCCATGAATTCAACATTTTGAAAACAAAATTTAATGCATACTATCTTGAAAAACGGTAGATATTGAAACATTTGTTTTCTCTCTTTGTAAAACTTAGAAACAGTCTTGAACTTGTAAATATCTCTCTCTTCTTTTTTTTGGATGTTTTCTGCAAAGACTCTGCTAGCATTCATCCATGTTCTATTCCCACTTAAAATAGCACATGAAAAGAAACCGTAACGGATGAGGATTCCTCTGACAGATTCTGAGATGGTTCCTCTGAGCAGCAACATGTTGTTCCCTCAAGCTTTTTGTTTTTTAGACTTTGTATCATTTTGATGGGCTGGATTAATAAAACAGATTGATTTCACAGAGGAACGGAACGTGTTCTCCAAGATACACCAAGATATTTGTTATTTAAGTTAAATGTTCTGTTTTATCCACTTCATCTTTTTGTACAAAAATTTAATATTGTGCCACCTTGTAGTAATCTGTACAGAAAAATATTTTCAGGATATGTTAGTGTTATATTTGTTTATTACTGAAATAAAGGGAAGTTATCTTGAAGTGCAAATGCCTGTTCCACCTTTTTAGCAATGGTAACCGAAAAGTAAATTAAAGGATTAACAGCTGCTGTTTATGTGTGTCTAACACTGCTGAGCTGCACAAAAAAACAGGATGTTGAAATCCACCTCCATTTTTATCTTTGGTGTAACTCGTGGCTCTGTTGTCAGAGCTCGGCGTTTGAGACATATTATAACAAATCATTTGGTTCGGTTACTTTTTTTCAGTTATTTGCATCTCTGGTTACTGCAGAGCAGTCAGAGTAAGTTGCTGTGACTTAATTGTTTTACTGAAGTGAAAGAAGCGCATGGTTGTGATTTCAAAAATGCCAGATATGACAACTGTGCCAAAGTGTGAACCCCAGTATCACAACAGCCAAATGTGTCAAACTGTCATCCCAAATATCTAAACATGCCTATTTTTATCTGTCTTTTAACTGTGGGTGATGTATTTCTGATTCAATGTCTGATAAATCTCTTTGTGCGTTACATAGAAGTCAGTCTTCATGCAGCATGCCAGATTTCTGTGGTGTTTTGGTGGTGAAATGCCAACTGGTACCAATGTAGAAGTAAATTACGTGTAACTGTCTTAGAAAACTGCGAAACAAATGATCTTTGTGAGGAGAGGGACCAGCTATGGCTATGCAGTTTTCTAAGATTAAAAAAGAAAAATAAATGCAAAGCTCAAAATAAAATTATAGTGACAAAGTGGAAAACTAAGAACCATGTCTCACCAATTCACACCTCTAGAGTTTCAAAGCTGAAACAAACGTTAGACGAGAGAAACGGTGCAAAAGAAAAAGCAAAGTCAAAAGCTCCAAGAAAACCTGCAGACTAAAATGTCCTAGATTAGAAAGTCCAGTATCTAGCTATTACCCTTTTGGCTTGCTGCAATATGAGAAGGAAAAAAATGAAGAAATTGTCACTTCATCTTTTTTGTCAGGAAACAAGAAGTTTTCTCTCATATCATTCTCTCGTATTATATGTGACAAATCATGCCAAACTGAGATCCTGATATTACAAGGGGAACCATTTTACTTTAATTACTTCAGGTATGTAAGGTTCGTGCGTGTGTGTGCGTGTGCGAGAGCATGTTAGGTTTTATGTGTGAACGATGAACATACTTGGCAAATAAAGCCTGATTCTGATATGATTTATTTTAAAATTATGTTCAGCCATTTACCTAAAAAGTACATAAAACATTATTAAATGTCAGACTATATTTGCACAGAAGCTTTTAGTAATAATATTTATAGCAAAGGCAAAAATCACTTGTGGTGTTGCCTTTTGAGCTTTTTCCCATTTTGCTACAACCACAAACTTTCATGTCTTGGATCAGATTAGGTTAGAATTGATATTTCTTGTGATGAACCAGCACAAATTGACCAATCAGAAGGTAAACAAAGCATGCTTTTTAGATTTTTTTTTTTATACATGAATAAAAGTTGGAAATGTGTGTAAGAATGTAAGTTTACAGTATCTGAATCGACGCTTTCTGGTGGTTGTAGAAACCAGACTTTGCTGCATGTCCAGCTGCGCATCATTTGTGTTATTACACATCTCACCCGGTTCCACACATGAATAAGTTCCTTGCCGCTAACTATCAGATGCATTCATACTTTGACTGGGACAATCTCACACATGTTTTGCCTGCCCTGTGTTCAGATCCATCTTTGTATGAGCTCTGACCAGATTCACTCCTTCTGCTGAAGAGTCCTCACAGGTTGTTTTTGCCATCACCGTGTTTCACCATGTGTATAAAGTGTTTAGGATAATGTGAAGCATGTTTTTTTTTTCTTTCTTACCACATATTTAATTAGTCAGGCTAGTTCTCTGATTATTGTTCTTTTGCAGTCTTTCAGTTTAAGTGGAAGTTTCATAAAAAAGGTATGTCTTTTTTATGACACCTTTTCAATTTTTCAACCATTCACTCAACAGTTTTCAGAGATGTTCAAACCTTGAGATATTGTTTTTAACACCTCTATAATTTCATCACTAACCCTGCCGTTACGTATTATGGTCCTTGCTTTCTCTAAAGTTAACATGGATGTTTTTGTTGCATTTTGCTATTTGTTTGTGCTTGTTTTCTGATCATCATCATCAAAGGTCTTGCTAAAGTTCTCTTTCACATCTGTTGACCTTTCCCCTGATTAAACTCTCTTGGTTTCAGTATCACTCTTCAGTGCTCGTCTGCGTTTATCCTGTCTGGGTTTTTATTTACTCCTTGCCGGTTTCATCAGTCCCTTTTCTTGCCCTACTCGTCTCATGGCTTCCCTGTAAGTTTGTGCTTGATATTTATTCAACCCTTCATCACCGTGCTTGCAGCGGCTGCTTGAAGTCCAAATCACTTTATTGTTAAAAGAAATCTAGGTTCTTTTGGTTCACATTGACTGGCTTGATTTTTAATTGGGGTGTTTCTGTTCCATAGCATACTCTTGTGCATTTGTCCTTAATGAATTGAAAGAATGCGAACCTCTTAAAATGCGCTTTTCTCTTTGAGCAAATATCAAACACTCCTACATCCTTTAGTCAAAAAGAGAATGAAACTAAAGTGACTGCTTCACATCCACTTTCTTCTATAATCTCAAACACTTTTCAGGTCATCTCCAAGTATGCCCACTAGAGGGCACTTTCACACAAAAACTTTAAACTTCATAGTGCAGTAACTTACTGTTCGTGAAATAGCTATAACAACAAACAAAGTTACTAGACAACAGGTTTGGTTCAGCGCTTGTCCAAAACTCCTGTTGTCTGGTACTACAAATTCACAAGTCATGACCTATAAACCCGCAGAGCCCTTCACAGAACAACAGGTTTAATACTGAGACTAAATTGAACTCAGATGAACTCCATTTACTAATTAGGTGCCTTGTAGAGTCCATTAGTTATGCAGGATTTTATTTATTCATACAGAGAGATGAATACACAAAACACTTTTTAAAAAAAATTAAATAGAAAAATTTGAATATTTATTCTGTACATTGGGTCACACATAATCCTGACAAGATACATCAAAGTTTGCTGCAAAGTGTGTAAAAGTTCAAGGAGTGAGAATATGTTTGCATTGTTTTCGTAGCCACAAATATCATAAATAAACCCCCACAGGGAGAAGACAGAGCTGGAGATCACTCCCACGTCAGACGAGTAGTTCTCATGTCAGCACTGACATCTGGCGAGTGACATTTACTACTGTGTATTTGCAAGAGATCACTTGTTTCACAGAAAAAAGAAAAAAAACAAACCTGAGATCGTATCAGTTTGTGGCTGAACTAAAACGTCACCACAGGTATCAAGGGGGAAATTTGATTCTTTCCTCTAAACATAGATGCTCAAATTAAATGATCAGTTCCAAGAATTATTTTTATTCTTTGTTTTGTTCACTTCATTTTCATGGAAACATGAGCGCAAAGATAATATCACAGAGGAAACACTAGAAGGAGTAGATGTTAATCTGGCATTAGGTGGTAATCCTCTACTGTCTTAAAGATCAAGAAGCATTTTCTGCTTATTGTTTTGTTTATTAAAACCTATTTCATCAAAAGTACTTTACTAAGAAAAGATGGTGAGCATTAAAAGATATTTTTATCTGAATGTTAAGATTTTATCCAATGTAAACAATGTAGACAGAATGTTAGAATAATTTATTTTCATAACAGATTAATTTCAACTATTAACTTTTTTTAACTAAAAAACCAATGACATTTGTTTTCACATGTATTTGTTTACTTACTTTTTTTTTTATTAACATAACCCCAGCATGTGGACTTTGAAACAACACCAATCAAAAATATGTTCATTTGCCAGACTTAAAGAGGAAATCTGGGTGGTCTTACAGAAAAAAAACAGAAATAAAACTGGAAAAATAATAAAGCATATTTATATTTGATTAAAGATATTACTGCAAATTAATAGCAGCAGCTATTAAAACCATAATTAAGCTTATAAGAACATTGATTTAAAAAAATAACTCATAAAATACAGAATCCAGGCGTCATTAGGAGCTCTGACTCTCAACTTGTCTTCCATTTTATCTAACTCGCAGTATTTTAACCCGGTTACACAATCTATTTTTATGATGCTGTTCCTTTATCAGTTATTATCTCCAAATGTGATTAATGGTGAACAAGTGTGGTCCGCAGCACCGTATTGTTACGTATTTAATATCTTAACCTCTTTGTCAGCTTGCTTTTATTCTTTTTTTCCTGTTTGCTTTCATTCAAACATGTCCCTTGCTGATAGTCTAGCTGCTTTGTTTGCAGTAAACACTGCATTTCACACATATAATTGCCATCTGCTTTATCGCCTTCTCTCTATCGCCTCGCCGTCTTTGGGGATTTGGTGAACACGCTTGTTTTAAAGGAACAGCCTGAAACTATAAAGATGTATCAAAATATCCCAGGATTTAAATGCTATGACAGCTGTTTTCCGTTTTCCGATGCTGAAATATTTGGGCTCTCGGCAGAGGTGGCTCAAGGTTAAACGGGGCCTGGAGAAATTTTTGTTTTCAGGCCCCTTTGAAATGTTTTTATGCCTCATCATTTTTGAATTTGGCACATCTTGATAAACAGCAACTAGTCGGCCAACAATTAATTAAAATCCGCTTTACTATGGCTCAGTTGGTTTATATCATCAATTAGGAATGTAACAAATAAGATGAAGCGCATATTTTAATTTTCTGCTTATGTTTAATTCTAATATTACTTTTATAAATGCTCTCCTGTCCATAGAGGGAAAAGATATGACTTAATTCTTGTTTGGTAGCTAAATGATGAAGTCTGGTAATGTTTTCAATCTGCTGTTGACACAGTTTCATCAGTATTGCATCACTACTTCTGCAGCTAAGTTAAAGAGAAAAAGTTCAGGGAAATTAAAACCATAAAAATGGGTAGTTTCTTCATACTCATAACAGACTGTGACTCTTAATGAAGTGTTTAAAGAGAAAACCTAGATGTAAAAAAAGCATGTTCTGGTTTTTAATGAAGAGTTAATATATGACATCAATTGGCCAAAAATTCAGAGATAAAATCTGGAACAAACATAAAGAGTTATTTCTCGCTAATCTTGCTTTTACGGTGGGAATGAGATGAAAAATTTCCCCAACCCACACAAGACTCTTATTCTGATTATTAATCGAAGTAACAATCCCCTTCATCAACAATATGTTGGTTCAAATACCAGCAAAGTAAATTCCTTTTTTTCCAGTGCTTTAAAAATAAACACCAGGGTCTATAAATTTTAAGTTCTGCTCTGAACAATCTCTGTGCAGTGTTGGACAATGCAGTATTCAAGTATTTTAGATGTGGAGTGAGATATTCCTTAGAAATATCTGCAATCGACCTTTTACTACGGCACAGAATCAGAACCAACTCCCTCCCCGCCCCCAGACTGTGGGCCCGGGCAATGAGCATGTTTTTTTTCCATTTTGTGGTTCAAATTATGAATAAGAAAGGGCAAAAATGATTCAGTTTACAGAAGCAAATTTTCCATTCCATCAAAAGACCTAATGCATGACATCAGAGAAAAAATGACATATGTGAAGAAGCTAATGAGCCACTAAGACAAAGAATAAATTCATTTCAGTCGTTTATTAACTCAACAGTTACTACCTGGAGGCACTTTACAAAACAAGTCAAATTCATTGCAAATTATTTATTTAATAGTCATTAGACTCCCTCTAGAGATCAGGAGTTTAGGGAAGAATGAAAGCAAAGACAGTGCTTTCTGTTCTTCAGGCAAAAGTGCAAATATATCCCAAACTCTGCAGGACGTTTACCAGGAGCTTTGATGTTTTGTAAACTTAGTGTCATCTGAGCAAAGCACAATCCCTCCAAGTGGGTCTGGCATAAAACAAAGAATATGTGAAAGATAATTCTCACTGTAAGTACTGAGGCGGATTTGTGATGCTGTGGATCTGTTTCTCCTTTAACAATGCTGACATCATAACCGAGCACAGAAATCTGGTGGACTCCCAGGCGGCTGCCGATAAATAAATGAAAATAGGTCGAGATTAAGCTTTTTTAGAAGGATTAACTGAATATACGGCTGGATAAACAGAAATAATTCACCTAACAAAATCAACATTGATCACTTCACCTTAATCTCATAGAAAATCTGTTGGATTGAGCTGAAGAGGAGAGCGCATAAGAGAGGACAGAGTATGATGGATCATCTGGAGTTAAAGACTCCTCTGCTTGTGCGGTCCGATCCTTCAGAGAAACACAGCACCTGGTGCCAGAAGATAGTTATACAAACTGATAAAAGAAAATTCTGTTTAATTAAAAAACATTTTTCTTAATATGGAATATTTTCCCTATTGAAAAAATGTTCTCCAAATAAAGATTAGATTTTTATCTTTTAAAAAAACATAGAATAAATGAATTCATTTTGAGTATTTTGGCACACTTTTAAGCACTGTAAATATAAACTCAACCAACATATTTACATAATAAAGAAAATACTCAGTGGTAGTAGTAAATCAGGATTGAAAGAAACGAGAATGTGACACTGATCATCTCATTTTTAGGCAGAAAAAGGTGTAACACTTCACATCAGCCTCTAGAGGGCAGTGTACAACAGGTTAAAAAGGTGATGAAAAACAAAGAAAAACGCGAGCTTCCAGTGAACACCTGTATCTACCTTTACTGACTGAATAACTACAGTTGCACGCGCACGCACACTCGCGCGCACATACACACGTATCGCGGATTATAGGCAGAATTTACAGGAGCATTTTGTGAGGAGTGGGAGACTTACTGAGGCAACATGACAAGTATCAAAGAGAGGAAAACATCACACAGACTGTTGTCATAACAACATATTGCAATGAACGCCAAGCACCATCTGCTCCGAGATTTTTTGAGACGCATCAAGAGGACGAGTCGATGGATAATTATTTCCCAGGAATACGAATTAGACTGAATGGTACAAGCGCTGCTCTTGAAATTCGGCGACGAGCACAAGTTTGTGCTGCGGTCTCAGTTTTGAGAAGTTCCGGGGGGGAAGCGTTTGATTTCTGATGGTAGCGTCGCATTGAGGTCAGATACTACAGTAGCCGCATGCAGAAAACAAACAAAAACAGGAAGTCGTTCTTCTTCACTTGCACATGAACTAATAACGGGAATTGAAAGTAACTGTAAGAGCCGGAGTGGGGGAAGAAGTTATTTTATTGCTCAATATCCTAATTTATGGCTGTTAGCCGTCGAAACTCAAATTAATCACGCGCATTAATCTGCATTCAATCGTGGCGCGCGCTGACCTTGAGCGTTTCACCTGAAGCACGCGCTCTGCATCCATTAAGCCGACGCGATGTAAAACCATCTCATAGCATCAGCGTGAAGTGTCTATTACCACCGTCTTATTTCCTGTTTATATGGCAACTGCCTCAACATCCTGTTTTTAATTACTTCTCTCCGGCAGCAGATGCTTCTCGCAGCAACCTGCTGTGGATTACTCCCCTGAGAACTAATGTGCTGTGACAGACCCCACTTTTCCAATCAATAACTCGCCCTAAATCTGCCATCTCTCTGCCTGCCAAACACACTCCCACTTCTAATGGCACATCATTTTCTTTAAGGGGGTGTAATTGCGTGCTGTGGAAAAGCTGCAGCCTCTCTATCTCTCTGTGTGTGTGTGTGTTTTTTCTTCTTCTGTGTTCCGACCACGCTCCTACTGTAAAAGTGCAGAGGCTAGAGCATACAGGAAGTGATGAGGGGCTTTACACAGCATGCAGTTTCACCACCCCTACCATCACATCTGACAAACACTCACTTCCCTATTTTGACTGTAAGAGTTGAGACATTTCGACAAAAAGAAGTCACTTTCACTTCACAAACCTGTTGACGTGAACGTGTCAGGATGTTTGTTTGATTCATGGTAAGTTCAGGCTTTTTTTTTTTGCCCAAGTTGCCTTGGTGTTGCTGATTTTGTCCACATTTAGGTTGACGATGGGGGAGATTAATGGCAGACGTAGTTTATAGTAGATCCTCAATGTGTCTCCTCTTGCAGATTTAAATTACACGTGATTTTATGCGTACATCTATAATCTTCTCGCCTTTTCATCACTTGTTATTTAGTGTCAAGCCATATAAACTGTGTAGTTCAATTCAGAAAAGGACCAGAGTGTAGAAAGAGGGGAAAAAAGTAAAAGTTGTGCTGATCAACAAACTTTCCTGACTCATTGTTACTCATAGCTAAAGTGAATCTGTGTGTTTATTTGTCTTTTCTTTTCAAATTAAAATGTTCTGTAGTTAATGCCAGTTAGACTTAGTCTTTTTTACAGTATACGAAAATAACTATAAGGACTGACGATCATGTTCTGCAAATCTAAAAAAAAACCAACCCACAGAATTTCCATATTTAGGGGTGGCAACTTTCTATTTCAATCACTGTGGGACTTTGGTGGACTTTTTTTGTTCCTCCATAAGAGAAACACCGACTAATCTCAAAGAGAAAATGTCTTATTAACTTTTTTCTTTCAAATTTTTTTCGTAGATTTGACCAATTTGATATCTAACGCCAACATAAGTAAGTTGAAATCCCTTTTCTTCTTCTTTTTCTTTGTTTCAACTTGGCATTTTAGTTATTCGTCTTAGTTGATGAAGCTGAAGTCTCTGACTGTGGAAGGCCCTCTTGACCTCTCTCCTATCTTTAGCTGAGCAAATTATCTGTCAGATTTAAGGACCACTCAACAAAGATTATTATTAACAAACTTATTTATGTAAATATACATTGTAAATCATCTAAATACTGTCCCAGTCCAAACTGACCCAAAGCTCTAATAGCGTCATTTTCTCATTTGAACCTGAGATGAGACGTTCACTGCTTTTTGTGAGCTCAGTGTTTATTATTTCACATGAATGCAAACCACAGGAAAGTTCTGACCCATCTAAAATAAGATCTGGTTAAAAACAAATTGCAAGTGTTTTATATCCATGCATATTATACTCTACACTATTTGCTCGTTTATTAAAAAGTAAACTTGCCTTACCACTTAATATTTTGTCTATATAGACTTTTTTTTCCCCGCTTCACTTCACAAATAATAGTCTTACAAGGTCTTTAGGATTGAAAACGAAACAGCTCTAATCACCTGTTCTTGGCGATACAAGTCAATATTAACAATGTTAGAATTAATAGGTTTCTGGGTGTGTGAGGGAAAAATATAATGACAATTAATATGAACAGAATCAGAAGAGAGAGAGACACATGTGAAACAGAAAAACTTTAAAAATAGCTGCTTTATTGTTCTCGGCCTGTATGAGTCTCAACAAGAAGCATGGCTGAAGTAGTCCCAGGCTATAGCTTCTTCTGAAACATTTGCAACTCATGTTACCCTTTTATCTCAGTCATATAGTTATTTCTTTGGTTACATCTAGAGCTTAGCAGAAACAGAATCAATTCAAAGCAAGATAGATGCCTTTACGCTTTAGAAACTATTCTTTAAAATCTCTGCAATTGCCCAAAAAAGCTGCATGTAGACAGAGTTTACAGACAGGGTGTTTGCATCCTGTGTTTTCTGTTGCTACAAAGCCCCAATCAGGAATCTCTACTGAAAAATACTGCCTGTTCTTAAAGGAATGGTCCAGATTAGTTCTGTGCAACTATGGTCAACAACAGTTCCTTACCAATGCTAAAGAGAAATAACTTTGCCTCAACAAAATCCTGGAGTGGATGTCAAACAGCTAGTCAACAGAGTCCTTAGCTTCAATGATCAGATGTATTATAAAAGAACTGAAGCTGAATAGAAATACATCTGTAGGAATTAATTCTATATTGGGCATTTTCTGTTCCTTGAGCTGAACAACGCCATTTTTTCCACTGATGTTATATTGGAGGGTGCTGCTGACTGTATTAATCTGGCCCAGCCAGCTGATGATGAGTCTAGTGGGATACTTTCCAAACAGCTCTTGGGGGACTTGCAACAGACTGACCAGGCGGATTGATACAGTCGCCAGTGAGGTGAAAGTGTTTTATTCCAAAGATATTAACTGTTTCAGATTGATTTATTTTAAATTGGAAAACAGTTTTAAAATTGATAAACTCTCCTTGTCTAGGTGTCAGTTTATTAATATTATCAGACCTCTTTTAACTGTTACTTATTGCTTAACTAAAGCCATAAAAGGTAATTGTTATTGAAACACATGGCTGGTATAAATTTGTAGAATGTATTATTTTAGCTAGCTTTCATTAAATGTTTAGTTTTTTTTTATTTTTCAAAAATATGTAAAAAATGTGTAAAGTTGATGTACGTGTTACAAGATTCACAGCTATTTTTTTTTAGCTCCAAATCTGGTTTTCAAACCAGATGTTAAAATGCTGCCGTGTTTCTGGTGAAACTCTGTGACTGATGATCCTGATGAAAATGAACATCTATATCTTCCTTTACATATATTTCTTTCAGCATGAATGTGGATCTAAATTCCTCCAACATGTCTGTGGATTCTTCAGCATTGAAGGCGGAGCAGGGCCCAGTCGAGTATCGCATGGTCGGCCTGGTCTTCTACAGCTTCGTCTTCGTCATAGGAGTCATAGTGAACTTCACCGCCTTGTGGGTTTTTGCCTTGACCACTAAGAAGAGAAACTCGGTCACCACCTATATGATCAACGTGGCGCTCGTGGACCTCACCTACATTTTGCTCCTGCCCTTCAGGATGGTTTACTTCCAGCAGGACTATTGGCCCTTTGGAGACGTTTTCTGCCGGATCACGGCAGCTCTAACCATCTTTTACCCCTGCATGGCCCTGTGGCTGTTCGCTCTGATCAGCACTGACCGCTACATGGCCATTGTTCAGCCGAAACACGGCAAGGAGCTGAGAAACGTCCCAAAGGCTGTGGTGGGCAGCTTGGGGGTCTGGATCATGACTCTAGGCAGCAGCGTACCCTTACTCTTCTCTCAGGATGACCCCGACCGTATCTCCAACTACACTACCTGCATCAAGATGCAAGACATCATCTACATGCGCCGCGAGAATGCGGTCAACTTTGTTAGACTTATCTTCTTCTTCTTGGTCCCCATCTGCATAATGATTGGCTGCTATGTCGTGATTGTGGACAACCTAATCCATGGACGCACATCCAAACTGAAGCCGAAGGTGAAGGAGAAGTCCATCCGGATCATCATCACGCTCATCGTGCAGGTGCTGGTGTGCTTCGTGCCGTTCCACATCTGTCTGGTGCTTCGCTTGTTGGGAAACGACGAAGACGGCGGCTTCAACACGTGGGCCGTCTTCACCACTTTCCTGATGAATCTGAGCACGGTGTTGGACATCATCTTGTACTACATCGTCTCCAAGCAGTTCCAGGACAGGGTGATCAGCGTGATCCTGTACAGGAACTACCTGCGTAGCGTCAGGCGAAAGAGCCGGCACACGCACACAGGAAGCGTCAAGTCGCTGAGCAACCTAACCAGCGCGATGATATGAAAGTTCGTGGCACAGACACTGTACCAACAATACGCGACTAGTTGCATCACTGTGTACTGTTTATGTATAATTACCTGAAGGATCAAGAAGCTGCAATTAATTTTCCCGAGTGCAATTTACACTCACGGTATGGAAGTGCTGCTGTTGTGGCGAAAACATCTGTGTTCAGAGCTGATTGACTCGCCCATGAGACTTGAGTTGTTTCCATACCTTGTTTCTTTTTTTTCTTTTTCTCTCTGCTAAAGAAAGCATATGCGGCGCAGGTGTGACGTGTTCAGGTGAAAATGCAAATGCTTCAAACAAAGCATGCAGTAGTTGTGCAAAAGCATCAAAAACCTCAAGAAAGCAGCAAGAAGAGGGTCTGACATGCTCCACAGGAAGCAGCGGTGGGGTTGATAAGGGTTGACGCTCGGTTGCTGCACCACATTTAACAGGTCCTTCCTCTTCAGCCTCTCAGTTCTGCAAAAGGTGGAGTGAGCAAATCTGAGCCATGAGTGATGCGTGATGTCACCTGTCTGCTTTGCAAATACACCGTACGTGTTTGACTTCTGCCATTTTATGTTTGTTGAGTTTAAGATCGACCACTTGAGACAGGAGGCAATTTCAGCACACAGCACTGACAGTAAAGGTTGCTGCGAAGGTTGCTTTAAATGAACCGACCAGGTGATGGCAGCATGGCACAGCTTAGACGCTATCCACCTGCCAAAGCTACACACACACACACAGACACACACACAGCGCTTTTAAAAACTTTTGCAGAGTTACGCGAAAATAATGTTGTCCCCATTGTGTTGTCGCAAAATATTTACCCTTCATTTATTTAGATTAATAAAAAAACATTAGTACATCTGTTTTCCAGTTAACAACAGTCATTATGGCTTCCTCCACCAGGAATCTGACTAAATCGCGTTTATGGTGCAATGTGAAAAGTATTGATTAGGTGTTAAATGATTTAGTTGCTTGGAGTGCATTTACAGTAACATGCTCGAGAGATGTCAGAGAGGCTATTTACAAGATTTACTGCAACCTTAACCTTTAAACAGAAAACCTTTTTCAGCACATGGATGTTTCAGTTTCAGATTTCTGCAGCAGGTCAGAGAGGCATTTTATTCAAAATGTCTCTCAAGTAAAAATATTGAAGTCAGAGCAGAATAAGGGGCAGAAGACGCTTGCGGGTAACACCAAAATCAACATTTTAAGTGTTAAGAGTCGTTGCACCAACTTCAAACATGCAAGGAGTCCATCTATGCTGATCATCCAAAATATATAGTGCAAAAAAAAACTCAGAAAAGGATAAGTCTCAGTACATCCTCTCTGTAGTAAAACTTGGTGACTTGCTGAAATTAGTTAATATTCAATTCCCACTCTTGTTAATGAGTGGGAATTCATTACCTGAACAAAAAGCATTATGAAAAACTGCTGGTCCAAATATTGATTTCTAAAATCTTCTTGAGCTAAAACTCAAGTATTGTCCTGTTTTCAAAATAAATAAAAAAGTTCTGAAAACAGCATATTTCTTATTTGGACTATTATAAATACTCAAACTGAAGTTCAACACTATATTACGGAAATGTCAATGATTTGGAAACTAAAACACTTTTTTTTTGGAGAAGTGCACATGATGAAATTTCAGAAAGTACCCCTGAACTTCATAAGCTGTAAGAACCAAACAGAATGTGCCGCATAACTGAAAGAACAGCAAAACAAGGCTAGGATAAAGTTTTTGAAACAAAGTAATAGAAGTTTAGAAAACAGCAAAACATAACTTAGAAAAAAAAATAGAAAACATTAGAAATCTTCAGGAAACAATAGCATTTCCCAAACACTCTCAGTTAAATAGTTAATAATAAACTGAGCAACTTAGGATAACTTCAAACACCTGAAACAGTGGCTGCAGGTCATTTGGCTCCTGTGCCACTTCAGGACCCCACCTTCCACCCATGTGTTACTGCTGAACATGTGCTTTCCATTACACATTTCTTCATTTTGCTTAACATCAGGTTTTTCTAATGAGAGTTTGTGAAAATATTCTTGTAAATCTTCCCTAACCTACAGTAAACATGTAACATGTGGCAGTGAGTTTGTAGAGCAGTGAGATCAGAGGGGAAGCTAACAGCCAGTCAGAAAGACATCATCACAAAAGTGGTTATTAAATGTCTTTATGGAGGTAGTACCGTGTTGTGTCCCATGAATATAATTTTTTTTCGCTTCGGATGTTTTAAGTAGATAAATAAGACAAAATAAGGGGGTACATCACTCTGAGGATTGCTTTTGTTTTCAATAACTTAAAGGACAGAATAAGACTTTAAGGTGTTTGTTACAGAAATCTGGTTAAATTTCACTTATCCATTCAGAGAAAATAAAGGACACACCTGTTGAAAATATGCAAACATAAATAAAAGCAAAGGAATATAAAGCAAAGCTGCTGCACATGCTAATGTTGCAATATTAGGATTTCATATGAGGACTCTAGAAACATGGACAATTTGACGGAAAGAAAACTTTTAAATAAACCTAATATATTTGATAATCTGATTTTACGTGGGACGCAGGTGTTCCAGTTGTAAGCCCTCAAAAAAAAAGTCTGGGGGACTAGGGAAGACAATTGCAAACATTAGAACTATGAAGGCACAACAGTGAAAAAAAACCTAAACTTGATGAAATGAACCAGCAGTACTCAGAAGTGACTGATCAATGTGAAACAGTAAATATTGCTGCTCATTCTGGTAAAAGATGTTTTTCTGCGTGTGTACGCCATTGTTTTCACAGTAGCTGAAGCCTGTCTGCACACAGACATTTGGCTGACTTTTACAGTAGTCACAGGTGAAGACGAGGCCGCTCTGTCCGATATAAGGGTTGTAGATTTACACTGTGTTAAATAAGAGAAGGCAGACAGCAGGATTTCCATTTCGCATGCAATATTGGCACCTGCACTCCATCATCTGGTGATAGTTTTATTGGCTAGTGGACTACAGGTGGATTTATGGCTCGGGAGTCAAAGGTCGAAGGAAACATCAGAGGGTCGTCTATCTGTCCCACCTGTTAGACATGAAAGAGAGAAAAAAACATCCACGCTGCTCAAAGCAACTGGCATTTAAAACAATTAAGTTTCCTGTCAAGTCCCTGTGATGAATTATCCGGAAGCTTTACCCGCTGTAATTCTAAATCTTCCCAACAAGTGCCTTTGTTGTAGAGAAATTAATGAAAACAAGATTGTCTTTCATAGGAGCTGATCTCACAGCGCGACAGCCAGCTGCTCTTCTTTGGGAATAAAAAAAAAAAAAAACAGTCAGCATTAAACACAGCTCACACAAAATACTCTTTTTTTTTTTTCCTACCACTCGTGTGGAAAACAAATCAGGCGGCAGGCGCAGTGGCCATCTGTTTTGTTATTTGATATGTGTGAATACATGTTGTAATGACTTTGTTTGTGAATCGCTCTGCGCGGCGGAGCACACGAGAGCTCTCGAAGTGCTGGAGTGTTCAAAGCTAATCATATAATTGGACACAATAGTCGATGACAAATGGAGACGCTCGGAGCCAGCCAGCTGGGGAAGTGAATATGTAATCATTGTAAAATCATATCATTTTTGCATATTTGAAGACAGCTTAATAGAGTTTGCGTGTCAGCGCACCATCAAATGATGATCAGAGGCAGTTCTGCCGCATTTGTTTTCCGAATCCGACTTTGTTAGGCTATTTATCTTGATCTTGATTAAAAGTGTTTTCACAAGAGTTTGCGTCTCCTGTGTTTATTTGTGCTCTGCTGCAGCCTGACTGTGGAAACAGACTTGGGACAAATGACCCCCTTTAGAGTTTCTGAAGACAGCCTCAAGAAGAGGTAAACAGCTCCCAGTGATTACTCCTCACCCGCCGCATTTCTGTTCTGCTATTTACACATACCTTGTAAGTATTCTAACTCATCGAGCATTTTCCGCTTTTTGACAGAGCGCAACATCAAAATTCACTGCATTTGAATAAGATTTTATTCTAGAATAACAAGACAGGAAGGAAATGAGACCCGATTTTCAACTATTTTGGCAGCAGTTCCAGCTGCGTTTGTTTCCAACAGCTTTGGACATCTTGAGACTGATTTAATAGCTTCAGCTCAGTCTGATTGAGGACAAATTTCAAGTCTAGCCACATTCCTTGTTGGGTTGAGGTTTAGACTGTGACTGTGCCGTTCTAACAGATGTATAGTAAAACATTTGGAGTTGTTCTCCTGCTGGAAGGTGAACCTCTTCTGCACTCTCACGTTTTGCCACCTCTCTCAGCTTTTCTTCTAGAGTTTCCTGGTTTTTATCTCATCCATCTTCCCATCAAGCTCTGACCAGATTCACAGTCTATTCCAAAGGAAAGCACAACAAAATGCTGCCACAATGTTTTCCCAATGAGGAACACATGGCCAGATTTGTGGAGCACACTAGCAGCGGTCAGGTCAACAGCTTCTCCAACATGACCTATGAATCTCTGTAGCTCTTCCAGAGTAACAGCAGCCCTCTTGGCTGCTTTTTGGATAAGTTGCAATCTTGTCAATTTAGGAAAGTGACCAGTTCTCAGAAGATCTGCACCTGAAAGGCTGATCAAAGATAGGGATGCTACCTTATAACCTAAATGTGGTTTGAACTTTTCCACAACTTTCTCCCTGATCTGTCCTTGGTTTCCATGATGCTGTTTGTCCCCTTATGTTCTACAACAAACCTGAGGCCTTCACAGGACAGCTGGACTTATACTGGGACTAAATTAAATACTTAAAGGATTTCTGATATCAGCTTATTGAACTGGGTTTTTCTTTAAAGGTATCATCTGTTATGTTCATTAAAGTTCTCTTGTATGCCTCTGTTTGCTAAATAAATAACGTCTGAATATCTTTTATTCAATTTCATCAGAGTAAAGGGGCTGAACACAAATGCACGCCTCCACTTTTGCATTTTTTATTTATAAAACATGTAGAAAAACTACACATCCTCTTCCTTCCACGTCAAAAGCAGACATCCTACTTTAAGTTTCATAGCATCCTAGTAAAATACTCTGACGTTTATATTTGAAATGATGCAAAAATTTGAAAATGTTCCAGCTGCATGAATGCTTTTGCAATATATATGTTTTTAACTGATTACTTGCACCAGCATCAACCTGATTATCATCAGTCAAACGGGATGCGAAACGTCTGAAAAGGCGTCGTTAAACCCTTTACATCTTTTTACACCCAAACCAAGCTCGCTGCCGTCCCGTTTGAAGCCCTGTTCCCCCCACCGCGCTCCCATACCATCACACTTCATGCTGTTCCCATTAGAGACCACAAGGACATGAAAGGGAGCCTATAATGTTATATAGATACAGTACACGTCCAGCCTCGGCTGGGTCCTCTCATCTACTGTACATGCGGCGTTGGCAGCCTGCAGCTGCCTGCATTCACATCATTTAGTGTTTCTCTCCAGGGCACTTTAATGCACCCAATCTCTCCCCTGGTAAACTTTACAATAGGATGTTGAAGGATACTCCTGGACTGCCATAGGAAATGAGAGGCACATGTGTGTGAATGCAGCTTTGCAGCAGTGTGACTCCCTCCACAACGCACACACCCATACACACACCGTCTCTTGTGATGCCGAGCTTAAGGGCTCTGCAATGAGACTAATGGATTCCTTTTGTGGACAAAACTAGGTTAAGCGCATGAGCTATTGTTTTTATCTGTGTTATCTGTTCACGGCGGTATCTTACAGGGGTGTTAAGTATTCCTCCACTGCGCATATTCTTCAGAGGCAGTCTCCTTCCACTCTGCGTTGTGTCTCCATTAAAAGGTGATAATCTACATCAAGGGTTTTAAATGCAGCCAAACTGACTCCGGCTGACCCCGCATTCAGCGGAGGAGCGGAAAATAGAGGAAATGTATGGCCTCGATTAGACTGCGCCTCTCTTTCAGCAGATCCTTGTGCTGCTGATTCACACGCAGCCAGCCACCATTAGTACATATAAATAATGTAAAGCCCTCCTTTCTCTCTCTATCTGTGTGTGTATGTGTGGGGGTGTTCCCCCCCCTCACTCAACTCTCTGCTCAACTAAGTGCCTGCATGGGAGCCTTGGCCTCCTCCTTGTCATGTTCTCCATAGATCAGATTTATTTTAAGTCTTTATAGCGGCACGTTCTCCGCAGCGTTGCGTTCGACGCACGTGGGGATGTTTTTAATTGTATCATGTGAAGTGGAGTAGGAGCTCCAGCGGGGGACCGTGTCAAGTTCTGTTAATATTTAATCCGCTCTCACTTTAGTTCCTCCATGATCCGCCGTACGGCGATGGGAGCCGGATGAGGACGCGACGTCGCAGGACAGGCGAAGACGTGATTAAAGCCAACGCGGCTGATAGAGGTGGTCTCTTTCAGGGCGCCGTGTTGCGGAAAGCCGGTGTCTCTCTTTAGTGGTGAGGCCACACGCTGATGTGTGTGTGGGGGGGCGGATACAATGGCCGCTGACTAACTGACGCGCTTACTTCAGCTGATGTTCACGTAAACAGAGACAGAGATGAACCGTTGCACGCGTGTCTGGGATAAATATAAGCATATGGTTTTCAAGCCGAGGTTGAGTGCGTCTGCTTGTGGTTTGGAGGAAGAGAGGAAGAGGAGGGGAGAAACAGGAATGAATGGAGGGACGAGGGAGGCCTTCTCGCGTCCTCTGCGTGCACGTCACGTCTGCTCTGGCGGAGCTCAATTACAGGACCGACACTCAGAGAGGAAACTTCATCATGTCGTACAGATGTCTTCACTAGAGGATAAAAAAAAATGGGAGGCGACGCATGTTGTCATTTAAAGTGACACGGTTGGTGTTTGTTGGAAACAAACAAAACGAGAAACAGTCGGACTGCTGGATTCACGACAAATAAGTGAATGTAAGCCACTTAGAAGGCTGGAGACGAGTCGTCCTGATGGGCAGAGCAAACACCTTAACCAAAGCAGAAACCCTTTACAAACAATGAAAACAAGAAGGAAAAACACACTAAACACTGCAAGAACCTTAATACAGAAAAATGCTGAAAACATAGTGACGCTTGGTGAGAATCGGAAGAAAGTAAGATGAATCATTTCAACATGGCTTGCAAAGACTGTAAAAGCAAATAGGTAACAACTTAAAAAACTGAACAATGGATCATAGCAGAAAGAGTTTGCACTGTTTTAAACATCTTAAAATGTATCTGATCAATGATTGGGTTTGTGGCTTTTGCACCTCGGGGTCAGCGCGTCCCATGAATAAGAGCCATTAACCGTTCTGCTGGCTGAATTAATCTGAAACAATAACTTGTAAACAATAATACTCTTTCAGTGAGCCATTCAGTTCCATCATAGTAAACATCTTTTATAACCCAGACAGCTCTATAAAGTGCTTTAGGCATCATTGGGCACAGCCATCATTAGTCAGTCGCTGTGTGCAGATCTGAATAAACCAGGCGGTCGGTGATCTTGCGCAGACACCGGCCCATATCTATTTTACACTGTTTCATTTCAGCCGTGACACAGGCGGCGCGCACACTCCACCAACAATGGCCGTGTTTTGCTTTAATTTGATTAGGTTTTGTCTCAGCGAATGCCAAGTCCTGTTTTGCCTCAAGAACATATCTCTTAATCACGTTCCATCCAGGCTGTGTCTTTCATCTAAATCTCACAGCCGTGGCTCACACCCAACTTTATTTCGCTGAAAGGTAGAGGGAAAAAAAACGTGCACACGCTCACACACACACTCACGACGGCGCATCCAACAAGAGGGAATACAATGACAAAAGCCTACCTCTCATCTCTGTCACATGAAATGATGTTTTGTGTTTAGCCGTGTGCACTACAAAACGTGTGTGCGGGTGTTTGCGTGTGTGTGTGTGTCTGCAGGGCTCAGATCCATGTTGTTTGGTTTGCTTCTCCATTAAGAGAGCTGTAAAGGAGAGGGAACAGATGGCTGCTGGCCCGCTCTGTCCTGCATCCTCTCACAACTGCCACACTTCCTGTGCGTCCATTAATCTTCCCTCACCAGTCCTGCAGCACAACTTTATTAAAACAACTCAGGAGAGAGGGAACAACAAGCCCGCGCAGCTGTCAGGAGCCAAAGACAGAACCATTCGTCCGCAGAAGAACGGCCTCGGATTCCTGAGACGCATCTGTAAAACAGCTCGAGTGGAATCCGCCCGGCTTTCGGAGCGCGCTCAGGAAGAGCGGGCTCACCGTCGTCGCGGTAAATGTTTATTCGGAAGCTGGTGCAGAAACAGACTCTGTACGTTTGCCTGAGCGTAAATACGAGGAGGATCAAGATCAATTGCCGGGAACTTAGTGGGAGTGATCAACACAATGTAGTCCCTAATTTTGAACATAAAGGAAAAAAAGGATAAATGGTTTTTAATTATATTTTTCAAGGTCTGTCTGTCTGGGTCACATTAGAACTAAATTACATTTTCCTGGGTTTCAACATCTGAACCTTTTTTGGAGACATATGACATTTTCTGAGCATAATATGAATATAATATGAAAATGCTGGAGTTTCTAAGATTGTCCAAGGACTGCCATTCAATGTGGCGACTCCCATTGAAAACTATAGCAAGAATAAAGACACAAGGTTGTTTAAGTTTTTTTCTTTTGTGGGAGCATCATACAAAAAAAAAAAGAAAAAAAAAGGGGATTTTTTTTCTTCAACAGGAGTATCTGGTAAGAGTTGATGGGAAGTTGGACGGAGATCAATGCGGGACAATGCTGGGAAGATTGTTATTCGAGGCTGAACAAGACTTGAAACAGGGGTCAAAGGTCACATTCCAGCAGGAAAATGACCCTAAATATACACCCAGAGGAACAGTAGGTTGGGTTAGATTAAAATTGAATCCAACTGAGAATCCATGTAAGAACGTGGCTGAATACTAATGGATGACAAACTTGTCAGATTGTTATTTAAATAATAAGAAGAAGAAAAGAAAATGAAAGCTCTGTAATGTTTTCCTCATGATACAGCCCTACTTTGGGTTGGTCTGTCCTATGAATCATGGAAACTGACCAAACCCCAACACTGTCATGATACGGTGATGCTGAGGCGAGGGCAGACCCAGGCTGTGAGGTAAACGGCAGTTTATTGATAGACAACACAAACTCTAACAGTCCAGGATCCGGCAGCACAGCGAAACAGAGGTACGACTCAGCGTTGCACAAAAACAGACTGCAAACGAGAGCAGCCGGCACAGGACTTGACCAGTGCGACTGTGACGACTAACTACAGACAACAGACAAGGACCCAACCAGAGACAGAGACAACAGGTGGACTTAAATACACTGCAGGTAATCAGGGGAACTAGACACAGCTGGGTCTAATCAAGGGGAGAACAGAGAGTTCACAGAAAACTAAAGAAACCCAACACAAACACACAGAAAAACTCAAATCCAGACAAAAAACACCAAGAAGCAACAATTACTTTTTTAGTTAACTTGCTTTAAGGAAAATTTTAACAAACTTTCCTTACACAAAAACAAACAAAAAAAAAGTCTCTGTTCCCGGATTCTGTAATCACACAAGGCCTGATTTTCCCTTCCTGCTCTTTTGTTCTCGCAGGACAGGAGGAAATAAACTAGACTATTTACTCTTCCTGTTGAAATTTTCATGCAGCGTTCTGTCGCGAGAAAAACTCCTGGAACAAAGCTCTATTTGGTCCTGCACTCTGTGCCCATAACAGTCAGTGGGCAAATTGAAAAATCAATTTCAATTTAAATTATTGGAATAAAGAACTCACAAGCCTGAGATGAAGAAAAAAAAAGAAAAGAAAAACTCCTTCTTCTAGATCCCCTTTAATTGGAAAGTCATTTCTTCAGGGTATTCTAATGGTTCTAAGAGAAGATTGCAAAATAAAGTTGATGAGCTGGTGGGGTGGGGGGAGGTTAATAGCATGTGGGTGTGTGTATGTGTGTGTTTATGTGTGTTGCACTGACCCTGTGTGTTTTATTTGCAGCTCTCCATCTCCTTCCCCCCCTTTCCCTCATGACAGAAGCACCAAATGAAGACTAATCCAGCGGGCTCACACACACTCAGACATACACTCCCTCATGCCTGTGGTCACTCTTTTTTTTCCTTCATCCCACTGCTATCTGAAGGGAGTGTCGGGGGCTCCTGGGTCAAACTAAATTAACCATCCGGCTCGCTCACAATTGTAAAAATGTAATTGACTTAATATATCCAGCCCTGGTGATTTGGATGTGTGCTCTCTGAATGATTCTGCATAAAATCACTCGGACGACACTTGAAGTGTGAAAACGAAGTCTGAAGTTGTTTGATAGAACGGGTCGCGAAAATGTTTTGATTTCCTTTGAATTCCTTGGTGGGTTTAAAAGAAAAGGCAACACGATGACTGCGAGGTGAGCGACGGTGAATACGGTTAGAGCTGAGCATCCATTTTTAATCCATCACAAAACTCACTAATCATTCAGTCTAAAAAGATAAATATTACTTCGTCTTTCAGATTGTTCGCTCCATCATACGTTTGTCTAGAAGTAGAACTTCTGTTGCA
The DNA here is from genome assembly GCA_902982915.1 of Phalloptychus januarius. Lineage (NCBI taxonomy): Eukaryota > Metazoa > Chordata > Actinopteri > Cyprinodontiformes > Poeciliidae > Phalloptychus > Phalloptychus januarius. Next base: position 3,821,692 of record CADWAE010000230.1, read on the forward strand.
TTCCCTGTACATGACTTAGAGACAAAATAAAAATGGTTAATAGAATAATCACATGGTCTTTGTCTGATAACCTGAGTAAATACAAAAGGCAGTTTTCAAATGAAATATCATTTTGTAAGAGAAAGAAAATGATCCAATGTAAAAACTAATCAGGATTAACCAACATTTTTGGTTCAGTTTCACTAACAACGCCTCGGCCTAATTGATTCCTGATCAAGAAATCACTAAAACAGAACCTGCTTGACAACATGAAGTAGGCTAAAAGAGCTTAAAAAAACATCAAGCCCCAATCTTAAGCAATTTAAAAGAAAAGAAAGAAAGTCACCCACTTATTTCAGTCTGATACAATCACACCAGACCATCGACAGAGTTAAGTTTCCTTAGTAACACTAAAGTGATTATTTAAAGATGCAGCAATTCAAATGACTGAGAATGGAGAACCGAGTCATTGCTTGTGCACATGTCTCATTATGATTTAAAGCAGAAACTTTTGGGAACTGCAGCTGGAACAAAACCAACATTTTTGCAAATGCACGTAAAAATATACCCACTTCTTCCAAATGGACTCAAAGTGATTTTACACAATAAAACTCATCCACCCAACTGAACTCAACATTCACGCTCAGTCACCAATATGCAGATCGGAGGACAACTTGGGACGGAGTGTCTTCTTGCCGTAGGAGACATCGACATTTTGTGGGGAATCTACTTTCTAGCTGCAAAACAGCAATTTTTCACCCTGAGTTACGACTGCGACTTTAACAAAAGCTGACACATTGGATATAAACATTTAACAAATCTGGCCAATTACCCTAAAATTAAAGATCTCACATTTTATTGGTTTAATATTGTATATACTGCCTGAAAGTGTGCTACCTATCATTTGAATGAATTTGAAAAGAAGGTTAGTCCTGATTTCTTTTCCAGTCAGAATTGTTGACGTCTCAGGTCTATCACACCTGTTTCTGCAGATCCATTTATCACCTGTGTGACTCAAATAGTTAAATCATTATCACTGCTTTACCAGCACAGAGAGGCTATAAACAGCCATCTCACCTTTTTTTTTTTACCTGCATAACAACAGTCAAAACAAATTGCATTTTAAAACTAATTCTGTCTTTCATGAAAAGTGACAGTGGCACACGGCGGGATCCTGACTAAATCAAGGTTAGTTTCATTTCCCTTTAAGGCCAAAACCACCTCAGCCTCCTCCCCCACCCCCAACTTGTTGACATTAAAGAAAAACTGCACTGAAACATTTCCATTAAATAAAACCTGTTGACATGGTGATCAGACACGAAAGAGGTCGATGTCATTTTGAAAAGGCCTTATGACAGAAACAGAGACGTTAACGGGTGTTGGCCCCCAAATGACACAAAAGGATGAGAGGATACGAACATTTTTTTTTTTGGACCAAACGACTGAAAGGAGGAAAAATCACTATTAAAAAAAAAGAAAAAAAAAACAACTGAAACACATCGATTCTCTGGAGAGGGAGAGAACGAGAGAAAGAGGGGGAAAAAAAAGAGAGAGACGAGCAAGCGCCCAGCTCCATTTCCGCCTAAGAAGCGCAGAGTTAAAAGGTGGCCCCTGTACAAATGAAACTCAATTTCACGCCACATTATCCCTCCCTGTTCTCTTTCCTGGCTTTCATTTTCATTAAGACCAGAGACAATCATAAATTAATAATTACTGCCGAATGTCTAAGCGCAGGGCACAGTCCTGGCACCTCCTCTCGCCTCTGTGGTCTTGCATGTTCATGCTTGCAAAATGTTAATTTAGGTAATGTGGCCCAGCCCTTGTCAGATAAAAGTGTTTTGTAGTATTGCTAATAGATAATGGTCTATCTGATTAGGTGACATTAGTCCTATCTTTCAGACAATCACACTGAACCTTCCTAATGTCTCTCCAAAGACTCGGGACAAAACCCGGCAATCAAGAGCCACCAAATGCTGCTTTCAGTGAAAAAAATCAAATAAATCCTCCGCTGCATATGAAGATGGGTAAGGAATTAGCTCAGCCAGGCTGTTGACATTATTCTGTAATATCCAGTTAAACCCGAGATTATTCATGCCTCTGGCAGACTTGGGTTTAAATTTGTTTTCAGTCAGCCCAAGAAGACAAGCATCTCTCAACGATAATAAAACAATGTTAAAGGAGCATGGATAAAAAAGAAAGACAAGTTATTTACATTTTAATTTAAAAATTATACCTCAATCCACTTCTTACCAATTATTAGAAACATCACAGCAAACAAGCCCTTCTTATAACTGGTGATGCATATGTTAATATTCAAAGTTTTCCAGGTTAAAAGCCATTTTTATCAAAACCTTAAGCTTTTCTAAAAACTGTGTTTTTTTGGGAAACTTTGTGCTCACAAACAGCTTTGGCCCCCTAGTGGCCTGGCTATTTACTCCCTGTGGTAAATAACTTCATGCTGCTGCCCTGCAGCATAAGGTGTGGTATATCTTTTCCCTTCAGACTTGCTCCTTCACTTAAATCCCAGCTTCTATTTGTTTCATAATCCTCGGATAAAAGGTGTTTTAAGAGAGAGTGTTTCTGATGAGTCAGAAGAACCACCTCCTGCCTCCTGGAGGTTTTTCTCACTCCCCCCTCCCCAAACAAATCTCCTCCATCTTTCCCACAGAGACTGTAGCAGTTTATGATATGGGCAGCTGCTCAGGATGGCCTAAGGAACAAATAAAGGGAAGGGTGTGGCATGACCACCAGATTTTAAAAAAATATATATTTTTAAAGTCTGGTAATCGTGGGGTGAACAAATTTCCAATTCCCTTTATACATGCGCTATCAAAAGGGCTCATGAGTCGAGAGCTTGCTGCCTCGCACTTGCATTTTGTTTTGCACAAAATCAGCTGGAGTAGCTTGTTCAGGGCGCCACTGATGCAGGAAACGCCTCTGCGCATTAATTATTTCTCTAAATCACTTGCCTGCATTGCTAAATAGTGGCTACACGTCCACGTCACATGTCCCAATTTAAAAAGATTCTTTTTTTCTCAAGGAACCAATCAATTTTCTATCAACAGAGATGCAACAAACATCATTATCCAGCATGTCAGTGCCCTCATATATTTTTACAGCATGTAGCAACCTGCTTTAGGAAAAAAAAACAACAACTTATGTTCAAACTAGAAAGATTTTTTACATTTCTGGCTCTAAAATATGATGCTATGTGCCGTTTACACTTAAATAAACACTTCATCTTGTCAAACAGAGTAGGAAATCAACAAATTGCGCAGCGTGTGACATCAAGCAAAACACAAGAAGGCGGAATAATCACATCTGGACATACAGCCTTTGTGAGTGCATCTCCACGCGAAAGCCCAGTGAATCAAAGACAACGGTCCAAACATGGATTTTTTTTTTTTAAGTTCTGAATATGTAATCAGCAATGCGCCTTTCCACACAACGGCGAAACTGCAAAGCAACACCACATCTATAATGCACATTTGGTATTTAAAGTCTCCGTGCCTCATGGTCATATTTGTACTGAATTGAATTTATTACAAAATGTGCAGTGATATGAAACATGTAGCTGCAGGGCCTCCTTTTTCACGTGACAGTGCAGGAAAGGAAAGGGGGAGGGGGAGGGCTTCAGATGGAGAAATAAACAGAATATGTGAGTAATAGCCCACTTCACACAGGCTCGTTGGAGGTGAGCGGACTAAATCTGTCGCTGCACCGAAAAAGAAACGGAGCCATTAAATGAATGAGGTTCCTTGGTTTCTTTCACTCCAGAGTGAGCTAAAGTTTCGGGGGCCGAGCTGCAAGCGCCAACGCGGGCCCGCGCTCGCCGAGAAGCGCCGCTTCCTCGTGATTGATTGCCCACTGTGTGTCGTATTGTTCTTTCAAGGTTGATTGAAACTTTAACCTCATTTTTAATGAACAAAAAAATAGAAGAAAAAGCTTGAAATATTTCAGGCCTTGAATTTTTACAATGCAGCACTGAATTATGCAGCAATCAGTCAATTATTCATCTCTGTGGCCGTGTTATGGCCATGCTTTAAAAAGCATGCAAAATGGGAATGGGCCAGACGTGCTGTGTCAACACATTTCACTCAGAAGTGCTTACAGCAGAAAATTCTCTCTCAATGTCGATTTCATATTTCTTTTTTCGTGTGTTTCTGGAACCGTACCTGTTCCGGAATTATCCCTGTGGAAAGCCGTTGCGTCCCCGGAGTAAAACTGAGGAACTTTGTGAATAACTAATCATTAAAAAGAAAGAAAGAAAGGAAAATTTCTGTTGGAGGTGCCTGAAACGCTACAAGAACTAGACCAGCTTAAGTGGAAATCCTGATGCGTGACCGTTGAGCGTGGTCAAAGAAGTTTATTACACGGTGGTAGATTGGAAGCTGGGGTTCACAGGAGGCAAACTACATGTGATTTTTTTTTTGAGTGATTTTAATTAGACCTGTAATTGTATATTTAATCAACAGTTAGCCAAGTGAGTGATCACTGAAATTGTTTCAGAAGTCGGGTTTTACCCTTCACCATTTTGTACCTTTTTCAGGTTTGGGAATGGAGCATTTGTCTGTTGTTTGTGTTGAATCAGCCATGGGTCAGTCAGTCATAGATGTTTCACATTCACATTGAGAACATGCGCTTTAAAGTAATTTTCTATGCTCAGCATGTAGCCTGCTATACGGAAATGTACAGAGTTCCACATTTGTTCTTGGAGTTAATATCAAACCTAAGCAGAGCCACAACCAGGGCCGGATTTAGAAGTGTGGCTGTGACTATCTAGCAACAAGGTCACAACAATCAACACTATGACAGAGAGCTGATGGACAGTCCCAACCACCAGGTCGTCTCTCCATGCCAGGTTTACAACAGTCACTCCATGATTGACAACTTTTTAGCTATATTTTGCACACAAACGCACGAAACAATTTCAGCAAATCAGATTTTTAAAGATCAGTGATTGGCCAGAAATTTGCTAATGAATGTAAAGATCATTACTACAAACAAAATATACTTAGTAGTTATTAAAGAAATACTTGAACATCTTGAATGTGTCTATTCAACAGAGCTTTCCTAAGGAAGAAACATTTGATAATGTTCTCTATCCATCCTCTATGCACAATATTTATTTATCCTTCTTCATTTCTATCTTTATCTGTCTCTCTCCCTCTTTCAAGTTTTATCAACTGTATCTCTCTCTGTAATTATCAGGTTTATTTCCATAGCAACTTCAGACAGTCAGGTTATTTCCCCTCTGAGAGCCAAACCTGGTCAGAACCTTTATTCAGTGATGACTGGACTGTAGCTGCTGTCAGGGCAGGGCGGGAAGCTCGAGCTCCTTTGGAAGCTAAAGCTAGTTCCGCCGCTGCTAGCTGGAAGCTAAAGCTAGTCGCGCCGCTACTAGCTGGAAGCTAAAGCTAGTTCGCATTGAGCGAGCAGAGCAGTTGTGTTACTTTTCTGTGACTTTAGCTGTTTTCTTTCTCTTTGAATCGTCCTGTTGCTTTTTTCCACTCATGGAAACCCGTTTCAAAGCTTCACTGACTTTTAGCATCGTTTAAAATACAAACACAGCCGCGGTGGATGGATGAGAACTCCGCTGTGTTTGGATGGACTCACCACTTGGAGCTAGCTTTCAAAACGCGACCTGGAGAAGAATCGTTTCCGGTGTTTGTAAAGATGTTCCGATGCTTTCAAATTAACATCCATATTTTCTGCTTCTTGCTCAGCCCAGTAAGCAGCTTGTACCCAAAGCGCAGGATCAGTCCTGTACGGATTATCCGTGGTCATCGCTCCACCTGGAGAAGAAGTTCGCCCTGCCGCCGCCTCTGACTCCAAGGGCACCGGATCCGTCCAGGTTCTGGCGGACCATAGAACCGCTTTAACAACGTCTTGAGAAGCGGAGAGGAACAACGATGGTTCTGTTCCATGTTCAATATGAGTTTTAAAAACCCTGATAGCCTGGATATTTTCTTCATCACCTCTCGGTCGGCTCTTCTTTTTCTTTCCTTCCTGCGCTCCGCTGTCATTCATTCTGTTGCCGCCATCATGAGAAATCTCTCCCTGAAGCTCCGCCCCAAAGCGTAAGAAGCGTGCAACTTGGACCAATAAGAATCAAGCATTCATGATGGACGTTTGCCAGAACAAATCAGACAGTTTTTTCAACAACACCGACAAAATTCTCTTAACCAGTGATAAAAGTAAGGTAATCTGAGAAGCGCCGGGGCCCCGGGCTGCAGCCCGGCTAAGCCCGTGCTAAAATCCGGCCTTGGGTTTGTGATTATGTCACATTAAAGGACCCGCCGGCTACAGAGTTTGGCTACAAACAGAGTAGCACATTAAAATGTGCACATTTTAAAATGTTAAATTTGTTTATTTACATATTTCTTTACACATGTAAAACATTTGAAACAAAACGCAGCTTGGGAAATCAAAATAGGTGGGTGCAATGCTGTCTGACATGCTATTAGCTGGCTTTTGAAGGCAACCAGTGGAGGAGTATCTTTTTTTTGCTTTACGCTGATTGGTTGAACCCCTATGAACAGGGATAATGAAGCTGTAGAGCAATAGCATCTGTGGTAGCGTTACTATGTTTTCCACTGAACATTTTACTGTATATTTGAAGACGATTGAAGTTTTGAAATGGTTGTGATCCCGTATCATGTAATTCCCCATTCATCTCAAGCTTGCTTATGACAACAACACTATCTTCATCTTTATGATTTATCTGTTTGATCATCATAATTTGAGATTGTGAGCAGAAAATGATTTTTCATCTCTTCCCCAGTTATCGCAACCCAGAAACTTGGAAAGAAAATAAGTACAAGCCTGTGTGGTGTTGCTCCACTGGCAGTTTCTGGATATCCTTCAGAGCTGTGGACAGGAAATTACTGTTATGGACTATTGCAAATATGTAGACCATGTAAATGCAAAAGCAGTTCAAAGGTTTCTAAGCAAAAACCGGTAAAGCATTTTTCAGCTGCAGCTTTTTTAAAATCTGCTTTGTTATTTTCATCTCAAGCTAATTGTCAGCTTTAGCCTGAGAAACACGAATGTGACTTGCACATAAGAGTTGTCTGTTGTGGGTAAGACATTAACAGCTTATAGCCTTTTAATCTAAACTGACTTAAACAAAAAAGTGTAAAAATAAACAGTTATATACGGAGGCTAAAAACAGAGAAAATTATCTGTAAATATCTGAAAAACACAATATTCAACTGATAATATTAACCCACATGCTTCTTAGTGAGCATCGTCGTCATTATCGTGATGTGGAACCTCAGGAGTCTCAGGCAACAACATTTAACTCACACGGTTTATCATCAACATGTTAACTTTATTTGAATTTGAAGTACAATGAAAGAGATGATTCGAGAAGCTATATAAGTTATCAGTGACAACAGACTTAGACACTCCATTAAGAACAAAAAGGAACAAACACATCGTGAATGGGATACGCTTCCCTTCTTCTTCTTCCTCCTCATCTTTTTGATTGTAACACATAAGGTCTAAATTGTTTAGCAGATAAAGGACTGACATCAGATTATGACTAGAGAATATACACAGGTGTTGCAGCACCACAATTCAAAAGTCTTTAGGGAAAGGGAAGTATTCTTTTTTTATTTTTTTTCTCATCAGGATAACCATGAAACACTAAAACAAAAATGTGTTAAACACCATGTAATAAAGTGGTATTCGCTTTTTAAAAAGTAGCGTCCTTAACTGATTGTATTCTAAGCTGGCACGTGATGATACTCAGGCCAGATACTTACAAAAACAAAATATTAAAAAGAAAAAAAAACCAGAAAGCAACAAGGGGTGCTGATTCCAAGAGTGTCTCATGACGACAATGTACAGAAAATTCCGAGAAATATGACCTCTGTTACAAAGATTACAGTACTATCAACAGCGAAAGTCTTCGTTTTTGAGACGTCGTTAATCATGGCGTTTAGAATTGTCCGGGCTTGGGCGAGTCCGCCCCGGGTTATTTGTTCAGCACAATATAGGATTTATTAAATATCATAATTCCAGGACAAACATTTACATGCCTGCATGCTTTCTCACCAGAAAATGGCAGCTATAGGAAAGGATGATGGCTCAGAGATAGAACGAAAACAAGAAAGGTTTATATAAATGGTGGTATTGTTTGCCTAATAGCTCTACTGCATACACAATACCTCTTAACGTTATATACACATACCTTACGAGTCCACTCGGGGTCCAGCAGAGGTCGAGTCTTCCTATCTTTAACATTAGCTCTTGTATGTACAACGATGGTAAAAACGGAACTTGATTGTATTTTCATCTAATTTAGAAAACATGAAAACCAAACGTCGGCCTTCTTTCTTTTTGACGGCCGCGTGGATAGATTCACATTTTTTTAATCCCCCTTTTCTCCACAATGTTCATGTTTTTTTGCTTTTTTTTCTCCTTTTTTAGCTTCTCGGGATTTATTTTTGAAATACAAAAACAAAACTTCTGTCGAATTTTCATTTCAAAGCTTTCTCGCTGGCTGAGATACAGTATAAAAAAATCTTCAGTGCTGTGAACTTATTAGGAGTTATTACCAACAATGCACCTCGGGTACATATTTTTTTTATTTTATTTTCTTTTTTTTTTTTTACTGTGCTCGGTTACATGTGTTTATCCTTCACGTCGGCGAACCCGTCTGCGTCAAACTACTTCAGGTTTTCCTTCCGCGATGAGAAAGACTTCTTCGTCGTACATTCAGACTCCTCCAGCGTTTGGGGTTGAACACAGCATTTCCACCTACGAGGAGCTTGAACCTCTCTTCAACTAAATCGGCCTGGGTTAGGGGCTTCCCCGAAACCTTCGTGGGTTTTTCGTTCAGTCCTTTTGTTTTGTTTTATTTATTTATTTTTTTGTATAAAATCTTTCTGTCCTCCAGCTCTTCGTGGCCTTATCAGTACATCACTGCGGTTTTCAGGAACAGTCTTCCATCTGGAACAGAGAACACACGCACACACACACAAAGAGAGGAGGCAAAAAGATTAGCCAACAGCTAACAATCTGCTGACGCAAATGCACTGTTCAGGATGTGATTGTTGATGAAACGCAACTTTGAAATATTGCCCTCTAGTCTTTGGATTCGAACGGCATTACTGTGAATTCATAAGCTGATTTAGGGAGAAGATAAAGTTAGCAGCCATGGCAAATGTGATTAAATATCATGTGGAGTAATTAACTTTATTGCTTTTAAATACATTAAAAAAAGTAGAAATTAGAAGTAGGTTGACTGGATTAGGAACACAGTGACCATTCTATTCTTAGACAGCGTTTCTTATTTTTTAAACTTCGTACTTCAATGTCCTTTTTTGATCATTATGTGACAGACCGACACCAGGTATTGCTTTGGAAGTGAAAGGAACCGGTGCATTGTTCTCAGAACATTTCAAACATGAACAGCTGAAAAGTGTGGCATGCATTTCTCTTCAACCCTTTCTGACTTTTGGCTGTAGGCCAAAATCTTAAATTCTGTTCTCATCTGGCCAGAAAACCTTGTACTAACCATCTGCTGAGTCCTTTATGGGATTTCTATATAGCTTTCTTCAACATCGACTTGTTTTCTTGACACTCTTCCACCAAAGCCAGATTTAACTTTTTTTTTGTGCCTATAGATTTTCAACTCAGGTTAACTCTTGGTTGCCCTCCTGATCTGTTGCTATTGCTTTTGTTGCTTTTGGGTAATGGATTGTTCTCTGAGATCTCCCGAACTTTGTTTAATGTTTTGAGTCATATTTCTTGGTTGGTGACCATAGATTTCATTTAGGGTTGTAAGAGTGTAAGTAGAACTATCTGTACACTTTTTAGATATTGATATGTGGACACTATTCATTTTTTCTTCCACTCCGTAATTATGCACTAGTTTATTTGTCCACCACATAAAATCTAATAAAAAAACAACAACAGTAGTTTACTGTAATGCGACGTTTCCTGCATGGACACTGTAAATGGCTCGGTCATGTGATCTCTGAGCTCTGGCCTCTGCCAAGCGGACAGACTCTCTTCTCGCCTGCGTGCTCGCCTGAGCGAGCAGCGCCGGCTTTTTTCCGAGACAGTAAAAAGAGATCTGTTAGGCGCAGCTCCGAAGCCTGTCTGACGTTTATTACCTTCACATTCAGCCCCCCGCCTCCCACCCACCCACCCTTTTTCTCTCTCTGCTGGAGAACGCTTACAGTTAATGCCTTTAAGAAGCGTCTCTCTGGCAAGCAGGCCTGAATTATTCAGCGTTAAAGAAAGACGCGCACAAAGACATTTAGCAGCCCTGCTTGTTGGACATGACACAAGCAGAACGGGACATCGGGAGACGGCCTTTGACTAGCCAGTAGATCCCGGCCTGACGGCGTAGGCCCGCTTCACCTTTCATGATGGCTTTTTATGTGTTTCACCCAGACAGGAGGGGAAACAACAAAAGATTGTCGTGTGCATCCGACTGTGTACACAACTCATAACGGGGGGTGCGTACACCCCCACACACACAAACGGGCTAATTACCCGGCACTGCCGTAGGTCTCCAAGGCATTGCTTCTGTTTGAGCAGCAACCACCACCGAGTTCTGCGCAAAAGTCATTACAGCGTGAATGCGGCGGCACGGAGGGCGAAGCGCACAAACAGGTAAAGGGAGGGAGAGGAGGCGAGCGCGACGGGACGCACGGCCCGACGCAGACAGGATGAAACGTCGCCTCGCTGGTTTGTCTCGCCTGCCTCCACAGTGGCAACTCATAGGAGGGTTGTTGGTGAAAACAAAGGCGAGTCGATCGTTTGACGGATGATGACATTTAATGCGTCGTCGAGAGGACGCCGCATATCGCCGCGTTCGACTTCCAGCAGCTCCGACCTGCGATGAGCAGGTTTCGAAGCGAGTGGAAACGTCGCGACGTTCTCTCTCAACTCGACGGGGCCCGTTAAGACGCGGCGAAACTTTCGTATTCTCACATTCGAATCGAGATGAAAAGTTCATTAAAGAGAATAAATATTTCATTAGGTGCTAAATAAAACAAGGGGAATTTTTTGGCTTCTCTCAGCACAAAATTCCTTTGAAAGATTAATTAATACATGTAAATTATGCAAATTATGCCCATGCAAATATTTTATGAAGACAATTAAGGGATCCATTAATTACAGTCTTTTTTGCTTCAGTGACATTCATTCATTTAATTTTAATTTCACTTTAACTGTTTTGATGTTTAATCTTGCAACAAAGAACTTTATCTGGCTGTGCGCAGGGTCGTGTAAACCCCGCCGAACGCGTCGAGAGGGGAAGGTGGCGGAGTGGCGGTGGGGAGATGCGGGGGGGAGATACAGGCACATGCGCCCGCTGCCAGGCGGCACCGGGGCGAGCCCCCAGCAGCTCGCCTGCCTGCGAAAAGGGCCGTGCTCCCCTCCTTGGACCCGATTCAAAACACTGCAAAAAAGCAATTAATAAACACAGACTGTGTTAATATCGCAGAATTAGAGAAGTGTGACAAAAGACAAATAGAAATAATTAGTTCTCTAAAATTATGCCCTCATTATTATTTTTTTTCCTCTCCCTCCCCCGTCTGCCTCCGTTCGCTTCCTCGAATTTGGAGTCGAGAATGCACCCACACATTTCTCTGTCTGCTTCGGCGCCGGTGATAGGCTTGTTTTTTTTCTCCCCCTCTTTCCCCACCCGTCCCTCCTCGACTTCTCTTCCTCCTCCTTTCCTGCTTGTGTAATTTATCAACATCATTTTTTGCCATTTGAGGTTAATTATACAGCGAGGCTTGCGGAGCAGAGTAGAGGAGACATGGGTGGCAGACAAATGCTTCTCTAATTGAACAAAACACAGGAAAAAAAAAAAAGTGTAGCCGCGTTATTCGGTTTCATTCCACTCTTTGAGGCAGCAAACAGATTGATTGAGAGACCCTGGAAAATTATAAGCTCCGTTGTCGCAGCCGCAACTGTTTTTACAGGGTTTGAGTGTAAAAAAACACATAAATAAATAAATAAATCCCTCGCCGCGACTTCGGCTTGAAAAGCGGCTGCTGTTGTAGAACAGAAGATGTGACGCGGTTAATTTCAAATATCCTACAAAGTATAAGTAAGAAAAACAAACAAAATAAAACTGCGTGTGAACTACCTGACTGCACTGAAGATTCCTGGAAGGAACCGGGAAGCTGAGAGCATAGAAAAGGCCCGGAGAACCCTCCAGATCTGACGACGATCTGTGAGGAAGAACGTCTCAAGAGAACCCCCGAGCAAAACATCAAGGCTATTTTCTCCAAACAAATGTTTTGAAGCTGTCATTACCAAAGCAGAGTTTTGCTGCTTAGTCTTTAATCAATTTCAGCGGCTGCGTTCGACGCGTCCTCCCTGTTTTGTTCTCGTTTATTACACGTAACTTTGGTATGGAGTAAATTTGCGCTGTTTTTATTATGTGTGGATTGCCTGTTACCGACATTTCCTGTCATTTCATTTCAATAGACTGAAGAGAAATGGGCCTAGTGACAAAAATATTGATCTCTATTGTCCTCTTTGTATGTTCAAATGTTTCTTTTGTCAGTCAAAAGTCGTCATGAACTTATTACTTTTCCTCTGCTGGCATTTCTGCTGCATAGCGGCTTTTATTTTTTCAACCGCAACCCCTTGTGTTCAATAGAGTAACTGTAGTTGTTTTTTATGTTAACCGCAATTAGCAGTTAACACAATTATAAGGTATTTCTTTCTACTCTGTTCAAAACACTAAAGGAACTGGTTATGGCTACGGCCAATAGAAACTGTAAGATTATGTGCTGCAAGTTTAAAGAGACACAAACTATCAGAAACGCTACTACAGTTTTTTTTTTCACTATGGTTTCCATGTGCGGCAGCCATATTGGATTCTGGATTTGGTGCTCTCTTGACTTCCGCAGTCCAGCTTCAAGAGGTTTTCTTGTTCTACTGTAAGCAGGAAGCTTGGAAAATCCGACTTATCGATACATCGTAGAAACTATAACACCAGGTTGACTGTACAACACATTCATCATTATGTGAAAACATTCTGGATTTAACCTGTTTTGGTCAGAAAAAAGCACTTAATGTGTCTTTACTGACTGAGTAAGTTATGTTATTTAAGGCAAATCAACACAAGAGTATGTTGCTGTTATTACTGCTTTTGAAAAATGATGAAGCGAAAAGGGACGCGACATTTGCTAAATGCTAAAAGGATGCTAATGTCAGGAAGCATCTTACTAAAATCACTAAAGAGACGAAGGCAGAAGGTCACACAAGAAGAAGAAGCAGCTAAAGGAACTGGATATTGAGGAAGTGAACTGTGACAGAAACTTCTTCGCCTTTAAGGGGGGGGGGGGGAAACACCAATTAGAGGGCCTAAAAATGCCCTAAATTACATGCAGTAATCATTCATCTCTAGTTGTTCATATCGGTTCAAGTAGACTAATCACACATTAAAGACTCAACTAACATATTCTCTGCGTGCAAAGTCAGAAACTCCCCCAACCTTATTTTTCGAAGCAAATTGGATGCGGCATCTTTCCCGGGGTAAATTGGGACCTCTCTCCTCGCTGATAAGGGCAGTTCTGAGCGGCGCATTAAAGCGAGACGTTTGAGCAATAATGAGGATATTCAACCTTTTCACGAGGTGTCTCGGATCTGGGTAAACACAGATAGAAGGCGGTCCGACGGAGGTTATCGCCTCGGTGGCCTTCCCTTAAACCCCCAAGGCTAGCAAACAAACAAATCATTAAAAATGTATAAGGCTTGTTCATAAAACGGATTGATTTGCTCCGATTATGAGTATCAAAGGAGGGGTTGCTCTGCTTTTTTCTTTTTTTGTGGCTTTATGACTCATTATAGCGTCTTGAGCGGTAAATATGTAGCTTTTTTCGAGGGCGGTTGTTTGGTTTTACCTGCCGTGGCGCGTTCAGACCTGCCGCCTCTAAAAGTCAACTAAAAGAATAATATTATTCTTAGGGAAAACCGATGATCTTGACCTAGTGCTGTGGCCCAGATGGTGGTGTATGTCTGAACAGCAGGCGCAGAAACACTAATGTTCATAAACTGAAGACGTGCGCGTGTGTTGGTGTGTGTGTGTGTGTGTGCGGTGGGAGAGGGAGGGGTAGAAAAGGCAGAGAGAGAGGGGGGAAAAAAAAAAAGAGAGCAAAAGTGAGGGAGAGAGATTTATTGTCTCATCTGAGCCCCTGTACCTTGTATTGTCCTTTCAGCATCTGTTCTTCCACTGCTGCGGTCACTCTCCATCTCAGGGGTCAGAGAGTCTGCGAGAGGAGAGGGATCACCGCCGTTAAACATGCCTGACATCCACCTATCAGAGCCCTGCTTTCACAGCATCATTCATCGCAAACTAGAGAGCGAGGCTTGCAGCCGTGTCTCTGCTCAGTGTAACTATGTGCCTCGCTGTGTGATTATCTCCAGCGATCAAAAACTATACCTAGATCTAATTCTTTTTGGTTCTATTACTTCTGCACTAGAAGTATTACAAGTATCAGGCAGACTGATAAATCAGTCACTAAACGTTGCTTTAGCGGCTGAGGTTTTTTGAGTGTACGCCTTGTTTGAAGCAGCCCTTTTAACATGACTTGTTATGAACATGAAGGAGTCTTCGTCAATATCTACGACTGTTGTCATGAAGTGTCATTCGGTAAATAATGACACTTTTGGTGCAAAGTTGGCACATTTAATGCAAGTTTTAGTACGACTTTTGAATTAAAAGTGTCATTATTTACAGAATGACGCTTCATGACAACAGTCATAGACATTCATAAAGGCTCCTTCATGTTCATGACAGGTGTTATGTCATGTTTATGATAGTGTCATGTCTGATGCACACCCCTTAAAATAAAGTGTTACCCAGTTTTTTTTTTTTAATGTTGACAACTGGTTAGTGGAAAGAGCCCATTGGATGATAACCGTTCAATGGTTAATGGTTAGACGATCAAATCATGATCAAAACAGTTGGTAGTTTGACAATGACGTAAATAATGACAAAGGAAAGTAACATTTGCCTGCTATTTTGTTTTGTTTTTGTACAGTGAATGTATTTAATTTAGTGCCTTGCAAAATGTTCCTGCCTATTGACATTTTTGCCAGATTAAAGCTCCACATTTTAATGTGTATTATTGGGATTTGTGTGTCAGGTAAAAATAAAGCAGAGGATTTCTGCAAAGTGGAATACATCAATGTCAGGCAACGAGAGCATTAACCAAAGAATCAGTAAAGAAAGTCCTGGGAGATTTGGGGGAGCTGCAGGGATTCAGTCTAAGTGAGAGAATCGGATAAGAGAAACATCCTTAACAGAACATTGTCACTGTTTCAATTTAGTTTTGAATACAGATTTCTGCCTAGAACATGAACATACTGTTGGTTGTATAAAATGAGGTAAGTAGCAGTGACAAACTCACAAATAATCCTTCATGAAACCGTGGTGAGCAGAGAAGAAATTCCACTGTAGTTTGTAATGAGCACATATAATAGAACCAGGAAGTGGTTTTAGTCCAGCGAGGTCAAAACCAAACTTTTTGGACATAAACAATGCACATCGGCCTGCTGTGACACAAGGCAGTGGCAGTATCATCCTGCAGAGATGCTTCAGGATCAATGGAGCTAAAAACAGAGAAATCCTGTAAGAAAGCCTGGACTACTAAAGCCTGACCAGGTGCAGCAAAGGTTTACCGTTATGTGCTGCTTTATGTTGTTTATCTGCCACATAAAGTCCCAATAAGACACACTGAACTTTGTGGTCGTAGCATGAGAAAATGTGAATAAGGATATTTAGTGGATATTTTTTGTAAGGCGCTGCATAAATATCAATGCATATGCGATACACAGAAGGGACTAAACATGAGGTTTGGTGCTTTCTGACCGTTGAGGGAGCGCATGCTGTCTGAGGGCGAAGGCTGCTTCAGAGTCTGCTCCACCTGCTCCCTCCTTTTCGACTCGTACTCCAGAGCTTCTTGCAGTTTCCTCTTGGCTTTCTTCTCCTTCTTCAGACGCTTCTGGATGATCGCTACAAAAAAAAAAAAAAATCACAGTGAAAATAAATGAAGCAAATTAAGCGTTTTTTTATTTGATTATAAGCCCGTTCTGGCTGACAAAGATAATAGCCTGTTTTTTTTTGTCTTTTAAATTTAGCACTCAATTATAGAAAAGAGAAAATCAATTAAACTTGAATATTTCATAATATATAAAGATTTAAATGGGAAAATCGGAGCAAATACTGACTTGCTAGAGGGAATTGAAGCTAATTGAAAAATTTATTGGGATATTTTTCATGAATTTCTCTCATTAAACATAAACGATCCGGTTAGCGTACGACTCTGATGCATTTTACATGAGGGTTAGTGGGAGTCTGGATGGGATGTGTATTTTCAATTATGTTAACAGACCACGAGCAGAAAGAAGAAGAAAAAAAAACCTATCATTTTCACATGTAACCAAGGAGGCTCAGAGTGGCTTATGAGTGTCTCCTGCAACACAGAGGATGGTGTAAGTACATCCAGGAGATACTGTACCTAAATGGGTACAGGAGCCTGAACAGGAGCGGCTTACGCATGCCATATATATATATGACGGCGTGTCAGATTGTACCTCTGTTCTTCTGCTCCATGGCGAGCTGCTTCTCCAGAGTCTCCCTGAGCTCTCGCTCTCGAAACAGCTCCATCTTCAGCTCCGTCTTCTCCAGCTGCACCTGCTTCTCCTGGGCCCGAGCGTTGTCAATCGCCACTTTGAGCAGGCCCTGCACCACATAAAATAACAAAAAGAAAGAAATGTATATATGTATATTGTCAGAACAAAAAGACGACTAACGCAGGAGCGCCTGGGGATGTTTGACTCCCTTTGGTCAAAGCTGAGAAATGCAAGTGTGGCAAAACTTTTGTGATTTTAAAATTTTTTTTCAGGCTTGTCCAAAATAAAGTAATGATAAACGGTTTTCACAAGTTGACAGCTGGTTCTTCAATCCAGTCTGAGTTTAAATTATTTCCCAACGAAGAGTGGGCATAATTCTCAGTTTTGGTGGTAGAAACACCAAAACTTTACCACAGATGGAAGTACAGCGAAAGGTGAACAACTATTAAATGACGGAACTGAATATAGATGGACGCAACAAGATTTTAGCTTTGTGTTGATCCATCTCAAGACAGCTTGATAAAACAGACTGAAGTTTGCATTTTTGTCGAGTCAAGACGCAAAAACCTCCAGGAACATTTTTGCAAGGTGCCACATTTGAACCAATCAAAGGTAAGAAAAGTTGGATGGAAAGGAAAAAAAGGTTTTCTAACTGTCAAACTACTTCTGCTTTCGACTCTTTTGCAACTTCCTGTTCAAGATTGCATGAAACTGGATGAAACAGATTCATTCAGCTAAATAACATTCAAATAATGCCTTGTTTCAAGGTGACTTTGGATTTTTTGAAGTGAGGTTCTATTGAGTAGGTTTAAGTAGTCAGGTGATAATTTTGACTGTAAAAAAAAGAGTAAGAATAATCTCAGTTTGGAAAATATGGGGGAAATTTTCACAGATAATCAAGCTAGTAGCTGGTCCCAGGCTTCTTGCAGCAAATTCAATTGAAGACTTTTTAAGACTACTACGCTTCATAAATTAAGTTACCTAGTAACCTATGTTAAACTTACTTAAAAGTATATGTTATTTTAACATAGCTCAGTGTTTTGTGACTTGCATGTGACGCAGTATTAGGAGCCACTAATAATAGCAGCCACCTATTAAAATCTCTATGTTTAGCCCAAACGTCACCAAATATACACTCTTTCTTGACAAAGGAGAGGGCAGTTGATAAGGTAACAACATTTTGGTTTTTATGTCTGAAACGAACTACAATAATCGAGTTTCAGAGGCAGAATTTTTTGCAAATTTGCAGTGAGGTCTAAAGGCTTCCACATACTCGGGCGTACTGCGCACATTCTGCGAGCAGAGCAGACTCCGAGTGCACTACCTGCACATGTTTGAGACGTCATCGTTGAGCATACCAATTTCCTCCATTTCCATGTGACAAATTCCTCCATTTCCCACAATCCCAATGGAGACTAGCAAGCTTGACGAGCTACTCGGGCGAGAGAAGTAAACCCAAGTGTTTGTAATTTGAGTTTGGATCTGAGAATGGAGCCACATCCCAGGTTGAACTGAAGGCAGCTCGGAGACATCGAGGGATTTTCCTGTTGTATTTCCAGCTGAGGAACAGCAAAATCTGATGTTGGAGCAAATATGGGATACAGCATGAATCCCCCCGATGGCACGCAGTTTCCTCAGAGCACGACGAGATCTTAAGTAAAAACTACGACACACGTAGCAAATAAATGCCAACAGGACATTTCTCAAAGAAAACAAACGAAAGCAAAGATTTTCTATGAAAGAAAACAATTAATGAACACAACCAACTTGACTCAGAGCTGAGACTTATCGTGACAAATCTGGAAATATATGATACTTGAGACCTGAAATTTAGATGATCAAAGTCTTATTTAGACTCCACATAAACGCAAAGTGAATTTAAAATGAGATTTTAACAATCACTGACAATGACTAGCCAGCCTAATAGTAACAGTTGTCTAGAGATGTTAAATGGTGCAGGTCAAATCTAAAACTTTCATGCTAGGTTCATGCTCTCTGCTGCTGCTAAGCATTACCTGCCTGTACTTAGAAAGCTCCCAGAAAGCCCAATTGTTTCATACTCTTCCTTTAAGTAAAAACACCACAGCAACGTGGCCAGTTTCATCACAATTATTCCCCATCCACATGCAATTACACCAAATGCACTGGACTATATCTTACTAATTGTTGATTCTTCTAACCCCAATTTATATCAAGTTGCTTTATCTTAATTTTCCGCTTGGTTTATTGTGTTGATTTGTATATAAATATTCACTCTGAGGATCATTATCAAAGATGACTAAGAGGAGTGTTGGGAGCTCACAACGGGCTCGGTTGTGGCTCTCTAATTACCGCGCCGAGCCAAAGGAGAAGCGGGACTCTGATGCCAACTGAACAAGTGCAACGAGAAGGGCAGCAGGGTACACACATCATTACACCCAGAGAGAAGGCAAATACATTCATCTTTCTGATTGAGGGGCTTTGAGCTAAAGCCTAAACAGCACTCGGAGTGTGAGTGGGCCTCTGCTTCCCGTTTGCTGAATGAAACCGAGGGAAGATGCTAATGACTTTTCAACTCGGACATTTGCCCTTACGCAGCCTCGAGCATGACGCCAGCTGGTGGCATGGAAAGCCTTCAAAATCTGGTGACCAAGTCGAGTCAACCAACCCAAATTGAAAACATTTCTAGTTTTCAGTCTGTTTTTAAAATATAAAGTTACAAAGCTTGATTAGATCGTCAAATAATTAATTGAACAATTTTCCATTCTCTTTTCTTTCCCCAAACTTCCCCAGACCTGCATGTATGTGATTATTCTCTGTAAGCTGCTACCATATCACCGCCACAGTATGTCTTGACTTTCCCACTGAATGATTTCCACATGCAACTTCCTTCTTGGGCTGCTACCTTCTTATCTATGTGTTTATGTATGTAGATCTCACACCCAGATATCTACATATAGACATCCCTCAGACGATCTGCAGGGATTTTGCAAAACTTCTGTTCTCAGAGTCAGTAAAATATTTTTTTTAAAAAGTACGCAAACCCTGACTCCTGGAAAAAAAACAGAACACAAGAGCAAAGTTCAGTCATCCAGTTTGAAAATTTTTGATGGTCGATTCAGCTGTTTTGATTTTTTTTGCACATAGTTATGCATTTTTCTGTGTTTAATATTAATAGCAGTTATTTTTTTTAAGTCCTTGATGTATTTTATTCTCTAGATTATATTAAAATATAGCAACAAAGCCTTTGGCGTAACATTAACGTGAACCCAATGAACGAAGGAAAACGATACCAATTGCGACAAGACGACGTAAAGTTCCCCTCAGGGCCCTGACTCAGACCGGAGACAGTACCTGTATGTTGGTGAGAAGAGTCTCTATCGATGACAGGCCGTCTGGGAAGAGAAATGGCGACGGAAAACCTGGAGGCAGAGTCTGTCCGGCCAGTGACAACCTCTCGTAGCTGTCTCTCGCTGTTGGAGTGCACATGGAGTTGTCTTCTGCAACGAAAAGTGAGATCAAACACTTGCTCAGCCTGGGAACCAAAAAACCGTGGGGCACATTTGGCTGTCGGTGACGCGTGTCGTGGCTGAAAAGTAGGAGCGGATGGGATTGTACTGATCTGCAGGAGCCAATCCGAATGTTCCTCACCTCACAAAACGAATATTAAAAGAAAAAACATGGAGGTTCCTTTGTGCTGTTTCTTCTAAACCCCCCTTTTTTTGCATAAGATGTTAAGCAATATCAAGCAAAAACATAAATCCAGCAGCAAGACCTATTTAAGAGATGTCATGTGGATTCCAAAAATGGAGGGAAGTGAAAGGGGGGACAGTGAAGGCAGTTTGACCCCAGAGACTCAGGCTTGCTTTGTGCACGCACGCTCGGGTGCCTGTCAAACCTAAGATGACATCATCCTCCATTCATCACTGGCAGAGGGGTAGGGCCCTGCCATCTGCTGTCCAGCCTCTCCACCGGGCCTCAGTGGAGAGGAAGAGGAGCAGAGGGAGGGCGAGCAGGAGGCAGACCAGGCAAACACATGTACAGCTTGCTTAAACTAAAACAGTATGTCAGACATTGACACATTAGATCTGACACATGTTTTCGTCCGGTGAGCTTTTATTAAGCCAAGAGGATGTAAGTGCTACCATCCCGGTGAAAGACGGTTTATTGAACGGGCTGCATGTCTGTGCTATTAATTCTTTTGAATGCTAATTGAATGCAAAGTTGGTTGGGTTGGGTGGTGGTGGTAGGTTGGTGGTTGGTGGGCAGAGGGGAGTTTCAGATATGGAGTAAAAACCTGGCGGTTCCCGCTCTCATCCAGTATTCATATCTGTTTATGTGGCAGCCTGAATCTTGTACAAACAGCGAGCGGAGCTGAACAGCCCTTGCCGCTTCCCTCTCCCTCCCTCCTCCCATCAATATTCACCAGCGCCAGCCAAGTGCTGGGAACAGCTGGTCTTACATTAATTAGTTTAAAGTATTTATTTCACCCATCCTCAGAGCAGATTGAGCAAAAACATTGGAGATTATTTCAAGCATCTGCAAATGCCCTGGAAACATCCCGGCGCCAAAAGTCGAGTGTTCGGATTCACAGTTTAGGTTTGTAATTTGGAGAACACTTTTTTTTTCCCTCTCTCGCTCCCTGTGTGTGTGTGTGTGTGTGTGTGAAAGAGGAAGTTGGTAAAATTCGCACCGCTGGTCCGTAGAGAGAGCAAACAACCTTTCTCTCTTTTTCAGATGGAGTTCACTACTGTTGATTAATTAGAATGGATGGTTGCCTAATGGATTAAAATTTGTTTATAATTTGACTTCATAAAAATAATGAATTGCCTACTTTTAAGAAGCCACTCCTGCGGTAATTTATTTCATCTGCAGCAGTCCTGTTTTTCTTTTTTTTGGGTTGTTTTTTTTTCCTGAGGTGGGTGTCGAAATTCAGGAGATGTGAAACGCGCCTCTCTACCTGCACAGCGGAGCAACATGAAAGTCTCATTTTATCTCAATAAATGTAACTAATCAAAGATCAGAAGCATTGCGCCTGGCTCCGGATCAGGTTAATACAGACGCAGCGCGTGCATTATATATATGCTTGCATCACCCACCTCCAATAAAATCACCATAACAACTAGAGACGTTAGTAGACCTCAGGGAAAGGTCTGCTGTTCTGGCTTTGTAATTGATTTGTACTGTAGGCACTTTGTCCCTTATTTAGTGTTGGCATTAATCATAAATCATTGCTTTAACAAACTCCGGCTTCCCACTCAGCAGGCCTCGCCTCCCAACACAAACGTTGGATCACAGGGAATATTTGATGGCTTTGTTGCAGGGGGGAGACAACCTGTCATGCTCTGGGAAAAGCAAACAGCGCGTTGTGTTCGACAGACTCCCAGCCACCGTACAGCACCTCTTGTCAGATAACATTTCCACCAGGAGCGATGCATAAGTACCGGCGTTTGGGAGAGGAAAGAAATACAGAGCTAATGGGTGGCTAATTTAATCAATGTAATCAAACAGTGCTTAATGAAACTAAATGTACATTTTAACAGAACAAGATCTGGATCTGCAGTTTCCAGGAAAGTCAAATAACGCTGCGCCTCCCCCAACTCCTTACCTAACAGGCTCTCACCCAACGCTAGGCTTTAATCATTCACTACTGTAAAGGTGTGCTGAGGTTTTAAAAATGAAATGTGTTTCATAATTTTCCTACAGTTTAAGGTGATTTTCATGACTATAGAAGCTCGAAGGACCTTAGTATAGAGCACAGAGCAGCATCTATTCCACATGTTGCATTACAGGTCGGGCTGCCCAGCTGGTAGAGCTGTTGCCTTGCAGCAAGAAGATTCTGGGTTCGATTCCTGGCCCCGGTCTTTCTGCATGGAGTTTGCATGTTCTCCCTGTGCATGTGTGGGTTCTCTCTGGGTACTCTGGCTTCCTCCCATAATCCAAAAACATGACTGCCAGGTTAATTGGCCTCTCCAAATTGTCCCTAGGTGTGAGTGTGTGTGTGCATGGTTGTTTGTCCTGTGTGTCTCTGTGTTGCCCTGCGACAGACTGACGACCTGTCCAGGGTGACAGGACACCCCGCCTCTCGCCCGAAATGACAGCTGGAGATAGACACCACCAACCCTCCCAACCCCAGTAAGGGACAAGGGTGTAGGAAAATGGATGGATGGATGGAATGGCATTACAGGTCAGCTGGCTGACTGTCACTTTCCCCTCGTTCACAATAAATCAGAAGAAGCTCTTCCAGTTGATGAAAACACAGACAGTTATGTTTTGGAAACTTGAGGAGAACCACTCATAACCACTCCTAACTATACTGGGTTAGCTACATGTGGAATATCGGTAAAGCGGCTGACTGCAGGCTACCGGAGCAGACAGCCTGACTGATTTACCAGTTTGTTACGCTGGCAGTTTTACTCGACAAATATCAGAAACAGAAAAGTATAATATTCTCACTTGAAAACTAATTCTGTTTTTTTTTCCTTTTTAAATGTATGTTATAGTAAATAACATTTAATACAGTTATAATCAAACGGATATATTATTTTCTGTAGCAACCGGACTCGGCCCTAAATATCAGGCATGGATATTATGAAGTGCATATTTATAAATCATTAAAAACAAAACAAAAAAACAAAAAATATATATATATATATATAAATAAAAATAATAATCAGTTACTTGCTTATCATCAGTTATTTAATACGGTTGCACTGTTTAACAGTTGTGTTTTATTCTCAGTCATCATGCTGTGCTGGCCCAGGCCTAAAGGTTCCCCTTACTCTCCCCCCTCTGCCTGGCTCCAAACCTTGGCATGTGTTTGCATGTTTACTTCTCAGCATCGCTCCGCAATCATTGACTTCAACTTAATTACGGCGACAGGCGTTGGGAGTGATGGGGGTGCCGGTGGAGTAGAGTGGAGTGCTCTGTTTCCAGGTGATATTTCTGCGCCGGCAAGACTGCCAGCAGCAGCTGCGAAAGCCTCTGGTGCTCACCGTACGGTGAGGGTACAGATAGGGTCTCCCCATCCTCAGCTCCCTCCCCGCCCCACCCTATGCCTTCTCACTATGAAATACTGCATAGGAAAAAAAAACACTTGCGGGTCACCCCTTGTCACAAATAACATTTCATGCACAACTGTTTCTGTGGATAATAGGAGCCACAAATAAAAATGGGACGCTGTAAATACAATGCATTCTGAATGAAATGCCATAATTTAAAACAACAGCACCCCCCGACTCCATCCTCCACCAACACTCTCTCCATCCTCCGCCTCCACCCTGCTCTCAATAGCTGCAGAGGGAGTCCTTGACAGTGTGGTAGCAATGATGAATCACCTATCCAGTTAATTTTCTCACTCCTCATGTGTTGTGCTACTAAAACAGGAGCCCAAGAATTGACTTGACAAAGTATGAACGTGGAAAAAAAAAAAATCACTTGGAGGGATCTGGGCTTATCTCCAATTTACATGTTATTAGATTTGCGTTGTAAGAGGCATTTGGACCTGGTATAGAAAAAAAAAAAAAGATGGAACCATGATAACCAGAAATAAGACTTTGAAGAAAAAAAAAAATCCACACTCCAAAGCCTTTGAAATGTTTGACGGAAAAAAAAGTCATAGGGAGTGGTGGGGAAGTGGCCTGATTCGAAAATGTGACAGACACACATTGCAATCTGTTGTAAATCTAGAAGAAACCTTGGGAAATTTAGCTGCAATCTCTGGATAAATAGCTGTAATTGACCTTGGGAGTTGAAAATGTGCCATATGTTTCTGGTTCCTGTGTTTGAAACCGGCTCCCCCAGGACTTTTACGCCGAGTGCTCACACAAAATCAGAGAGAGCTGCAGGAAATAGGAAGACAGGCAGAGGGAAGAATGGAAGCAGTGAGAGGTAGATGGTCCAAGATGGATGGATGGGTGAGGCTTAGTCTGGGGCGGAGGAGGCTTTAACAGAATGAGTGAAAGAAGGAGAGCGTTCTGCCGGCCAGTCAGTGTGATATATTGACAGGTGAAGCCTTTGTCCTTGTTCCTCCCAGCAGGGGAACCGAATGCTAAACCTGGATGTTGTCAGCAGAGCCCAACACGCAAAGCGCAGGCATTCTGCTTTCACTGTGCAATTACATTTGATTTGACCTGCCATGGTGCGGCGGAGAAACCGGCCTCCCCTTTTCAAACGGAGTATTAATGACCTCTCGGACGGCCATTAGCAGCTAACGCAGCATTATTCCACCTGCACTTAAAAGCACCGGATTTGGAAAGAAATCTTGTCAAGGGAGATATCTGTCTTTGGCTACCAATGCACAGATGCAGCAAGGTGGGTAGGGGGGAGCTGGGTGGGTAGTTGCAGGCAATTTGAGCACTTGAAAAAAACATGAGCCTGAGCTGATCTTGCAGATGATGCGTCTGCACTCTGAAGAGTCTTTTAAGAAAAATAAGGGGAAGAAAATGGTTTTAGAGAAGTTATTATTAAACTGGTGATTTATTTTGCTGTATATATTTGGAAAATTACAATTTACTAGGGGTGTAACAAGATCTAAACTGTATTAAAATGATTAAGTATTTTTGAAAAAAAAAAATAAGTCTGTGGATACGGAAGGGAATTTTAGAAATTGACAATCACGGAGTCCACCACATAACATGGAGTACTGTCGGATTTGAGTATTTTATCTAATGACGAAGGGTTTCTTTTTCTGTTAGACTACGTGGAACCACCAGAAACCTCCCCCACCCCTCATCCTCACATTATCAATGAGTAATATCTTTCCTCCAGAATGCAAAGGTGGTCAGCATGAGTGAGATTTGTGCTTAGTGAAGACTTTTTGGAGCTGCATGTGTCGAGTAAGACTGTGCTGAGCAGGAGTTCAGAGGAACAGTCATTATTCTGCTGCACACTGTATACTGCTGATGGAAGACAGTACAAATGAATATATATCTGAAAAGTATCACGTTTTTGAAAATATGCTTTTTCTTTACCCTCAAATTAAACCTATAATCTATTTGTACAAAACTATTTATGAAAAACAAAAGATAGGGATGGCTCAAAGATATAAAAACATACCGACTTTAACAAATGTAATTAATTTGGATTGTATTTCTATTAACCTGTAAGAATTTTAGATGAAAACAAATCTTATGTGTTCACCAATAGACTTATCTTTTAAATGTAGATTTTGGAAAATTGCAAATGGAAAAAATGAATGCTAATTTGTAAAAAAAAAAAAAAAGAAAGAAATGAACAAATATACAGAGCCCTTCTTGTTGTGGAACTATCTTCTTAACGGTAAAGAGAAACAAAGGATTGTGACATGCTAATGGTTAGCAAGTCACTGTGCTTTCACATTAAACTGAATTAAAGAGCTAATTTGTTGTCCAAAATCAAAAATTATTACACAGACTCGATTACAAAAACAGTGGTAGAGTTATCCTCACTTTTAAAATGTTTGTGCGGCAACGCAGTCGGGACTGGTTAGAAAAAAAGAGTGACAACAGAGAAAACGCCACAACAAGCTAACTGTTAGCCATGCTGCAGTTAGCTAGCATGGAAGTTTAACATGTTTGACCTTTTAGGGCATTTTCATGATCATTTTTACTTCAATTTAATGTTCAGACCTATTAATTACAAATATAAGTTAGGTAAATTGGCAGCTTATTGTTTCTATTTAACTTGCTTGGCAGCTTGAGCAAGTTAATTATAAATGTCAGCCTTAAAACTTAAAAGATGCAATGTGGTTAGTTATGATGAGGTTTTAGCCAATTATTGAAAGCCCTGTTGACGCGCCAGTTGTTGCTTCACTATATTCCTATGAATTCAGTAGTGGATAATGTCACTGGAGTATTTTCATTATCATTACATTCACCTTCACTCTGTAAAAACAAACAAATAAGCAATATTTACTGAAAGAATATTGCTAATTTGCGTGCTCGTTTTCTCTTGTGAACCTATATCATGCATCGCCTCGTCTTGTGAGCTGAACCTATCGCAACATCCCCACTGTTTACTGTGGCACTGACTCTAGGAGCTGGCGTAGGTTGATTGGTGCAAGACAAATTTTTCTGCAGTGCGTGCGTGTGCATGTGTGTGTGTGTAAAAGCGAAGAACAGAAGATGTAAGCAAACAAAGAGCCTCAATCATATACACATTCATTACACACATGCACTGCACACCACACTGATGTGCCCTCATCACATTTAAGCTAATTTCCTTTTCATCACGGAGAGAGGAAAATGAGTGTTTGCCCCATCCCTGCTGAGGGACAAAGTCAAGAGCCCCGGTCGGTTTGGGCTAGATTAACAGGTAACATTTGGCTCCCACTCTCTTATCACAGCATGAAAATCAAACCGCGTGTTTTTCCTCTATCGCTCCCTCCGCCTCCCCCTCCCTAATGTTCCCTTCACTTAGAGATGAAATCGCTCGCTGCACAAACCCATTTTGGAGAGAGGAGAGAAGGTGAGTGGGATAATCAGGCTGGCCACTGGGCCGTGTTTCCTAAACGCTCTCCAAAAAACATTACTGTGCACAGGCATAAAATTAGCACCGGAGACCTTAAAATGTTGACATTTAGCATGACTTTTTGGAGAGTGACACCCTCATATTTTCTTGTAGGATATCATTAAATTTCAACTGCCCTAT
Organism: Phalloptychus januarius; assembly: GCA_902982915.1. Taxonomy (NCBI): domain Eukaryota; kingdom Metazoa; phylum Chordata; class Actinopteri; order Cyprinodontiformes; family Poeciliidae; genus Phalloptychus; species Phalloptychus januarius. The sequence continues at coordinate 3,848,899 of CADWAE010000230.1, forward strand.
GGCTGCGCGTTTCCATTAATAACCAATTCAGTGTGTCACCTCTCCCTTTTTCTCTCACTCTCTCGCTTGCCACCTTTTCCTTTTTTCTTTTTTTTTTCCCCGAAGTAATGAGTCCATTGCTTTGCCTTAATAAATTGAATCGTATTCTCAAGGCCGTATGAAGATGGAGCCACAGATGGACAGGCTGCATGGAGGGAAATAACCATAAATCCTTTACTGTCAGAGAGGCGGTGTGAGGTGACAAAAGCAGACAATCACAAACAGTGATCACACCGAGGAAGGTGGGTCCTCCCTGCTACAGCTGTCTCCTGCCGGAACGGCTAAAATATGAAGCATTGCTTTAACTGATGAGCCCTGCTAATGATTACCTGTGAGAGCAATCAGAAGGTTAGCGGATAAAACAACTGTCTGCAAAGTTTATTAGCACCTTCAAAGCAGGGTTAAGGAAAAGTTTGGACGACAGTTAGATCGCAGTTGTGTAAAAGCACAAGATATTGGGTTCACAGCAAGGAAACCAAATAAAGTTTTGAGGAAAACAAACTCTCTTGATGTCGGTTATAGCAAAAAAAAAAAAAAACAACAACATTAAATTCTCCTTTTGTATATTTTTAAGAAAGATAAAGGTTTTCTAATTCTCAAATGGTATTTTAAAGAATCTGTGTGCAGAACTGTCTCGTTTGATCAATCTGACGGCTTGCAAATTGAATCAAGAGATGATCAAATGTATACCCAAGACATGTGAAATAGTCCCTTCACTTTAGGACTAAGTAATCAAAATGTTGCTAGTGTTGGTGGCTTCTTCTATGTGTTATTGTCGGCTAGGCAGTTTAGAAAAAGTACTTTGCCCTTTGACCCTTCAAAGTTTTCATCTTTACGGGGTACCTGAATGAGCGATCTAACACAGGACCTTTTGTATCAAATGTGTTTCAACTTGTACCCACACTGGAGTCATTTCATAATGTGCCTATATATTTTAACAATTTCCAAACATACTCAAACAGTGTTTTGCTTCTGACCTTATGCTCTACTTAGAGCTTACGTAACAGCATCTACTTACGGAGAAGCAGCTATTCTAAGCCCCACAGTTGCTACTTTCTTGTGTACAGTCTTAATTAATGATTTAAATGGATCTAAAACAGACAACGGAAATGCAGTAATTCATGTTTGCTCCTTCTACCTTAACAAGGGTAAATAGGTCAGTCATAATGAGGCTTTTGGAGCATGAACTACTCATTTGCTGTCCGGATAACGAAGGGCTCTGGCTGCAGCTGTGGGAGGACGGGTCACCTGTGAGTGTACCACTGCAAAACCTGCTGCTTCTTGGCAGGAGTTAGGACAAACCAACAAACAAATAAGCGCTCATGTTTAATGCAAAAAACGTGACCAGAAAAAGTTGCATTACTAGTGACTTATATGAAAAATAATCTCTTGAAAATCTTTAATAGTCACTAATGTCACAAAATAGTCACTAGATTCCTTGAATCCTTGAGATTCAAGGAAAAGATCTTTTAAGTTGGCAACTCTGGTTTCGTGTTGTCAACATTGCCGTAACGAGACGATTCCTTTCTTCTTTACTTGCTAATAAGACTCTCAGAAATACATAACAGAGCAGACAGCTTCATGTCTGGATTTCATTTTATTGGCTTACACCTTCTTCTTCAGATGAAGTCACTTGCTAACCTCTGGTGAATAGCACTTTGCGACAGACTTCATCTTGACAACAAACATTGTGGCGCTTTAATACTGCGGGATCTCGTGCCACAAGCCTGAAATTGATGAAGAAACTTCTGGTATTGTATTTAATGTTAGCTTGGAATAGATTGGAAAAAAAAGAGAGAAAAGAATAAGGGACAGAGAATGAGGCAAGGGAGCAGAATCTGTGTTGACTCCTATTCAGGAGGAAGATATCTTGTCTTTTTATGCAGCCCATGTCATATTTATTGCATAAAGGTCAGAGTGTTCATTTGTTCAAAGTCAGCGTTTTGCCCGTCTCCTCTCCTCTCTTCTCGTGTAATAAATGCAGGGGGCTATGTCATTATCGGACCTCTGAGGATTACAGGCTTGGCTGACTGTGATGACTGCATAAAAGCATGCAGGATTTCTTTTTTTTTGTTTCTACCAGCGCACACCTTCAGATGAGCTCTTAATGGAGCAAGAGTGGAGACAGAATGACGTTTTGCAGAGTGACGATCGGAGTTGGAAGAAACGAGGCAGAGGGGAAGAGCTGGTTCAGGAAGGTTCAGGTGAGAAGCCACACGGCGAGGAATCCATAAGCTTAAGCTTTCGGTCACCATCAGGAGGAGTAAAATAAACTTTTGTCTCAGGGGAGAAAAAAAGAAAGAAGAAAAGGCAAGGAGGCAGAATAGATTTCCCTAATTCACCTATCGACTAGGAGCCCAAACTGTCAAGAGGATGATACTTGGCGAAGGACATTATTGTGATGTGCTTTGAAGGTGTTCAGATCGTCTATGCATATTGACCCCCGTTGTCCAGCTCCGCTTATCGACAGCAGAATCGTTGAGATTAAACGGGCCTCGCCTATCGATTTGCTATTTTGCCCGAATCATTCCCATTTCAGAAGGGGATCATCTGTACTGTATACCCCCCACCACCAAATCCACTGCCTCTCCCCCCACAGTAATCTTTCCTGACCCGCTAATCATCAAGCCATTTACGTCCTCTCTCTTTGTTTCAGCTCTCCTTTGTTTAGCATTTACCAATTCATTACAGCAACTTCTCCCGCAGCTTAACTTAGACGGCGGCTGGGGAACCCTGCTTCCATCCGATAGCGGCGCGCTCTCTAGCGAGGATGTGCCACCGAAACGAGCGGCCGACATCGCAGCACACATGCCAATTACATATTGATAATTAAGCATTCAAACAAACAAACAGAGAGGAAATCCCCCCCCCCATAATCATCGGGTTTTAATAGAACAAGCATGAGCTTGGTGTGCTTGGCCAGATAGCCTGCTGCTTGATCAGAGCTCTGTTGCGTTTTATTTTCTACAGGGAGGAGGGAAGTGAAGGAGGATGATGGGGGGTGCAGAGGGAGATGGGTAGGGAGATGGTGGGTGGGGGGTACAGGCAGACACATTGGTGTCATTGCCTGGCATTGCAATCCTACAGGGAGAGGCTGTGCCGCGCTGTTGCTGCTGAACGAATGTCGACGAAGCCTGGCGCTAATCCAGCCGCGGATATGCTGAGCTGCTTTTTAAATGGAGATGAAAGGACAAAGGCGGAAATGGGGAAGTGTAAACTTTAAAAAGGCCCAGGCTTAAGGAGCCCCTCGCTCTGCAAACTGCCTGGCGTTAAAGCCAGTGCCAACCCCCCCGAACCCCTTACCCCTCTACCATAAAAAAAAAAAGGAGGGAAAGAAAAACTGAATCCATTAGCAGAGTCCTGTTTTCACAGTCATAAAAATACTTAAGAGGTTTAAAACGGGGGGGAGAGACGTGTTAAACGTGTGGAAATCTGTTTTGATAACATTATTCGTGACAGTGGCTTTGCGCCGCGTGAATTAATAACGCTTCATTTGCAGACGGAAAGGAAGCCGGCGTGGTATTTCCAGTTAAAGAGATTAATTTTTAAAGACCTAATTGACAGGCTGGGGTTAGGCAGGATAAGCAACAGACTATAAGGCTGCAGCTGCAAAGTCAAGGTGACTGCAATACTCAGAAAGAAGGGAAAAAAGAAAGGCTTTCAACAAGCAGAATAGAGAGCAGAGAGGGAGGGAGAGAAGAGAATTAGTCTTCAAGCACTTTTTTTCCTCCCTCCGCCCCCTATTCTTCCTCTCTTTATTAGGAATGATTTACTTTCTCTGTGAAAGGATATAAAAGCTCAAGTATAGTGCCGTAATTATCGCAGAGTGAAAATTTAAAGGTTTGACTCACAATGTCCTCAAGTTAGCCCGCAGACTTGCCGGGCGATAAGAGCGTCTGCGTTCGGCGCTCGGCATCCAATCGGTTGTGTTTTATGGGGCTTTGCCGAGGAGGAGCACACACACACACACACACCCCCACACCCCCACCCACACGCAGACACAAAAAAAGCAAGTCTGTAAACATGATGGACTGTGGAGAAGCGCTATACTAGGGGGCCCCCGTGTTTACCTTGGCAAGAGCCAGGCCCTGGCAATGTCGGGGCGGCGTCGCTTAATTACTGTTTACATGTAAATATTAAATTATACAAACAAGCCCGCCGAATGTCTCCGACAAAAAAAAACTACAGAAATACAAATTCAGGGTCAACCTTATCTGTCTGCAACAGTTGCCACGGAGGCGAGGAAGGGGATCGTTTTGAATCGCAAATTCGCTGCATTGTACATAATCTTCATAATTGCTAAATGCTGTTGTCCAAGGGCATTCAGGTAAATACATTGCCATCATCTGCATAATAGCAGATGCTCAGATATGTAAAAAAAAAAAAAAAAAACTCATCTTGTGTGTCTTGTGTGTTCTCGGGAAGAGGGGGGCGAGAGAGGGAAACACAAAGAATGCAGGGAGGCGTTTTGTTAAAAAAAACAACAAGATTCGACCGATGATCTTGAATGTCTCCAGTCAAGACAGGAGAGTTGATCCCTTTTGATTGTGGACCTGTGTTTTCCCTGACAGTCCGGGCTGGCAGCAGAGCACCGGTGCCTGCGGTGCATCTCTGGTATGGCTGAGTAAAGCACTTGTTCATTTGCAGTGAAGGGTAACATGAAACAGGCCTCAGCCCCTCTGATGGACAAGGAGATTTCACCTTCGCCAGTGAATGATAATGCATTATTAAATTTGCCTCTCTGCTCACTAGATACACTTAGCTGACCACAGCATATTTATCTCCCCATCCGAGGCTCACATCTTGGCAGGAGAAAGCATTCTGTCACTTTTGAGGCATTTCAAAGATTAAAAAGAACCTCTCTCTTTTCAACGTCCCTAAAAGCATCCCCCCTCTTTTTTTTTTCTTCAGTGAAATGTGATTAGTGGGAGATGGTGTCACGCAATGGAACATTCATGAGGGGGAGAACAAATATCCAAATGAACTCCCCATGTCCTCGAGGAATAGCCCCTCTCTGCACCATCAGCAATCTCTCTCTCTCTCTCTCATGGTGCTGGGGTGGGGAGGGAAATTTGATTGATCCTCTATTGAATTATTTTTTTGCACTCTTTCATTTCAACAGGACGCACTGACAAGTTGTTTGATCATAAAGCATTATTGTCTGCCAAGTCACATTTCAGGGTTGTGATGGCTAATGATCTTGCCTCCTGACTTGGGGGAAAGTCAGGTAGTCAGCATGTGTTTGAAGCTCGAAAACGCCAAGGACATCGGGGAGGGCCGAGCGAAAACACGACTACATTGAAGTCGGAAAAGATGAAGAGAAGGAGCTCCCGCCGAAACGCGTGGAACTTTTAATGATACTGTACGCAGGCGCCCGTCAATGTCAGGGAAATATTTACGCTGCAATATTGATGCAGAAAGTTTTACCTGGACCCCAAAAGTCTCCCCCACATCCTTTCCGACCCTGCCTTTTTATCACTGCGACCGCATATGCAAAGGAGGAACAGAACAAAGACTACAAAGGCAGGAAATTGTCTTTCTTTCTTTGGTCTTTTTCATCTTTTCTTTTCCAACCATATACCCCTTTCTCTGCACGAGCCCCGTCGGTGTTCGCGAGTCCTTTAATCAGAGCTGCACTTCGTCTAACAAACTGCATTACGGGACCATGGCGGCATTAACGCTCGTCAGCTGGGCCTGCACAGGCAGGGGTAAATTACTGCTGTCCACTGCGGTTGCAGCGGCGCATCATGCATCAGAGGCTAAGAGCAGGTAGGTATGAAAGCATGCGCCTCTAGGTGACATAATACACCACAGCTTTCCATCCTGCAGGCTTTGGAGGACATTACGGATGCATCTCCTGTTGTGTCAACAAGTGTATATACATTTACCAGGGAAGAGCCAATATCATATTACCAATGATTCATCTGCTTTTAAAATATGGTTTACAGAATCAGCTTACATAACGCCGTCCCGTCCGGCCTCTCAGCGCCACAGAAACACTCACCTGCAGTGTGCAGTAAGGGCTCATGTACTGCATTGTGCACACCTACTGGTAAAGGTGTGTAAAAAAGCCTTAGGATTAATTCATCTTTTATTTGAGCAGCATATCACACTGCAAAAATGTTTTTAAATCCAACCGTTAACTTGAATGCATCATTTGATGTAAAATTTAAAAAAAAAGGGAAATTGATGTTGTCACAAAATCACCTTCGTCGCACCTTAGAAGTTCCAGCAGTATAACAGTACCTAAAAATATACTTGTGTTAAATCAGAAACTAGTTGTTTTTCATTTATTAACTCTTGTTCCTGTGGTTTTTAGATTTGACTTTAAAAATAGGTCAACTTCTTCTAGCCACTCTTGGCAAGAAAAGAAAATCTTTGAATAAGTCTAATGTGTGCTGAGCTCCATAAACCAAGAAATGGCTGCAAGATAATAATAGTTGACCGTATCGGCAGTTGGGTAAACAATTAAAAAGTTGGACTGGATGAGGATTAAGTTTATATTTCCACCACGCAGAGTGAGGATTACAGTAAAAGTAAAAATGAGTGTCATGAGTCTCCAAGTCTCCATAACAACCATGAGAAGCTGTTAAATGTCATGTAGTGGTTTAGGAGGCAAGCCTTTTTCAGTCCTACCATAACAAATTAACCATGCGATGCTTGCTAAACTTTTGCTTATTATAAACCTTAATACCAGTCTATTTTGCATTATGTGACTTCTTCAAGAAAACCAGGGGTTGTTGGATCTTTCAGTAGGACAAAAATAAATAAAAATAATCTTGACAAATGGTTAATTTGCCAACATCCAAGGCTATTGCAATCCCTACATTCAAAGCAAGAGATATACGTCACAATAATTCTGTCTGAACACTGAAGAACATGTTTTTTGAACCAACTTTAAAAAATTAAGCTACTTTGCTACCACTAATTTTATTAGTTTTGCTCAAGCTATGAGTCTGCTTTCACAATTATTCTAATCAGAATTAGAGTGTGAGCAAATATAATAAAATTATCTGCAACAAATTAGAGTAATTTCTTAAAGTTTGCTCAAAGAAACATTTTTTTCAGTGTATGCTCCCACCTTGTGAAATGTTGCAGCAGCTGAGTGGTTGTATTAACAGTAGTGGTGACTAAAAAAGTGCCACAATTACTACTTAATGTCTGATTTGTTTCTTCCTAACTGAATACATTTCAAAACATTTTCAGGGTGAGATTATGCCCAAAAAAGTTACTTCATTTTCAGATTTGTTCACACGTATTTACTAGGACTGCAAACAGGAATGCAACACAGTGGCTTCTGCACTCCAGCATACATACAGTACATATGGCTTGCGTTCTGAAACACATTTTCCCAGAGGAAATCCAACGATATCCAGTGTTTGATGTCCAAAGAGTGAGTTTACAGCCAAAAAGGCTTCCGTACCTTTCAAATTTTCCCCTTGTTTGTCAGCTACCTGCTGTTTCACGAGACAGAGGCTTGTCGGAAGCTATCACCGCAGACTTGCTTTTTGAAGCAATTCAATTAGTCACATATGAGGCAACATTTAGCAGTCTGCTCGCCTTTTCTTTTTTCCTTCCTCTCACACATCATCTTAGCTCTATATCTCAGGCTCAGGCAAATTTTGGACAATAAATCGGACCCGAGTTCAAAGAAAAAAGCAAAAAAAAAAACACCATCTGGTTACTCCACACTGGGTGACACAAGTTTAGAAACTGCCTTTTTTGTATTTATTTTATTCAAAAACAAACAGCTTTTGTCCTTCATCAGCACAGACGACATGAAAAAGAAGAGTCGCGCTCACAGGATATGAGCGATGAGACATTATAGCGGCTGTCTCGGAGGTGTCTGGCTATTTAAATAGTCTCCATATGAGCTAAGGCTCTGCATCCTTCCTCCGCACCCAGCGAACTCTCTTCTGAGAGTGCATTGCGAGAGATTAATTTAATGCTCTGCCAGGATCATAAAGATCAAACAAGTGGAGAGATATCATTAAACCACTGGAATGTTATCTCATTTATCTAAACAAACCGATGCGATGAACAAGCCTAATTAAAAAAGCTCACCATAAACAAAGCTGCGGACGGCGAGGCCTTTTTTCCCCCCTCTTTAACAATGCGGCACATTTATTTTATTAATCTAATGCATCGTGTATCATATCATTACAGTTCAATATTTCTATCATTAATTTTATTCCCTTCACTTAAAGCTTTTATTGGAATTACTTTGGTTATTAGTTGGTTCTAATGTATTGGTTACCTCTGTATCTTGCAGCTACAATCTCTCTTATCTCGCTGCATAAACCTGTGCATGTTATTCAAATTGCCTCATTTATTATGATAGCTTCCTCATGTAAATTGTGCTGACTGCTCGCCCTTGCACAGTCCTCATTAGACTAATGAAAACCTTCAAACGAAAAAACTAAACAACCTGCCAAATAAAGGTCCGGGGTTATTATGAAAATTACAACTGTTGGAGCCGGGAGAAGCTCTCTTCATTAATTCATGCTCAGCAAATTGGTAACTAATTTAGTTGCACTCCTCTGCATTAATGGGTTATTTTATAAAAATGTTTTTCCACAGCCGGAGACCTCTGGTGCGCACTCCGGAGAGCTCGGAATCCTAATCAAGTCCGGCGACATATTAGGAATTGACAATCTCGAAGATAGCGCTGCGTGTGTTTGCGAGCGGACGCGCACGGGTCAACTAGCTGGAGCTGCAGAGGATTGAAGGGGTCACTTGCTGCTTTTTATTATTATTTTTTTAATTATTTCTATTTTCTAGGATTGCAAAGAAACCACTCATTTCCTCTGATTATCAAGATACAGAGAACGCACTTTGGCTGAGATTTGAGAAAACAATCAGAGGACTCCAGGTACTTGAGACTCTTCCCCTGGCTTTGTTTGCGTTACTCTTTTGTTCTTCTGAATCCTCCTCCTATCCCCCGCCATCTCCCTTTCTTTCACACTCATGCACACACAGTTAGGCGGTTTGTGACCTATAAATTCAGCTCATGATCCCGCTAATTATTACTATTCACTGCTTCACACCCCGCGTGTGAAGGTCTAACACGGATCTTCACGTCAGCCCAGCCGTAGGGGAGCGTACAGTCCGATGATTTCCACAGTGGTTTTAATATCATTATCAGCTGCATCCCACCCTCCATCACGCAGAAGAGCACAGCCAGTCGACAGGGAATACGGAAATCTATTATTTGCTTCAGTTTGTGTTTAATCTACAATGCTTAGAAATGTTTTCTGTCTGGAGGTTCTAATTGCTTTTTGACAAAAATAATAATGAAATGAAAAAACAATTAAACGTAACAAAAAACACTTTTTTTTGCGGCTCCAAGCTCAGTTAAGTGAGTAAGTCAAGTCAGTATTAAGACTTTAGTTAGGACTGATTAAGATTAAGATTGAGCATTTCAGCAAACCCACACACACACAAACAAGGGTTGCTGTGTTGACAGCAACCTCACAGCCACTGTTAGGTACGGTGGATGATCTATAAGGCTGTGGGCCTTTTTCTCTTTCAAATGGAACCTTGTTAGAGAGTTGTTAATTATTTTTTCATGCTATCCTTTATAGTCCTGTTTTTTTTTATTGCTAATACAAGAAAATTCAAATGCTATTCTGACAATCCAACTCAGCAGAACACACTCTGCCACAGATCAAAACACTTTTATCAATATTCAGACAATGCAGCATGCTCTCTTTTTAAACGCTAATGTTTTACTTGTTTGTTTTCCATAGTAAAGTTTAATAACTAGTACAATCTTTCCATCTGCATTTGGTTCTCTAGTATCTAATAGCCAATAAGACTTAAAAAGAATCATAATAGAGACATTTTCATCGCCATACCACTTTCACAAAATGACCTGAGTTAATTGTAACAATGGACTGGGAGAGAGAACCAACAACATTTTCCTTTAAGGGAGGTCCAGGCTGGGATTTTGAAAGCAGAACCGTATGTCTTGTATTATGCACACATGGCGGAGCTGTCATGTGCAACTTAAAGGCCGTTATTTTTGTCAGTGGAAATTGAGCTTTTGGCAACAAATACCCCGAGGCTTTTGGCGTGAAACAAAGAATGGATATGTGGTAAAGCGCCTCATGTGTGGAGGACCTATGATGCTGTGGGCCTGTTTCTCCTCCCAACACCCTGGTAAACCTGTTAGAGGCATCTTGACATCTTTGAAATACAGGGAGATAGAGGCTTCTGCCAAAAAAACAAAAAAAAGAAGCTGAAAATGGATTGTTTTGGGAGCTTTCAAAAAAAATGCCACTGAACGTACTGCGTGATTAAATCAAGTGGTTCACTGAACACAAAATCAACTTTGTCCATTTCAGCTCCCACATCTAATCCTGGACAAAACCAAGAGGCTGAAAAGAAAAGAATGTTAAGAACTCTGGAACATCTAGAGATATTTTGCATCTGCAATTTAGTCAGAAACAATTACTTCTTAATGTAGATCATAGGTATCAAACTGGAGGCCGGGGGGCCATATCTGGCCCGCCGTAGATTTTTATGTGGCCCTTAAGACTCCAACACCAAGTTATGTCAGCTTTTCTGCGATCGTGGAAATACGTGCAAAATCAGCAGATTTAAAATTTTTTTTTACCCTAATGCATAATTTTTCCATAACAATTGTCAAAATCATTGGGTTTAAGTGAGTGCTAACTCATACCTGCATTTGGCAGTGTTTATTTTTATTTTTTACCTTCACTGCAATGTAGTAAAAGTGAAAAAAAAACATTGATGCCAAGTTAATGTCATATTTCCTAATTAGCATTGCAAAAGCTGTGATTTTGATTGCAAAAAATCATGAAAGCAATCGTAAAATCTGGAAGGGACTCATCAGTACTACTTAATATTAAGAAGTACTTATTGAATGCTGTATTTATTTTAACAGTTTGTTTATGGTTTTTATCAACACATTCTGGTGCAGAACATTCCTGATCTTGATATGGCCCAAAATGAAAATGAGTTTCCCATCCCTGGTTCACATCATACAATCTGACATTTGGGAACCACTAACGTAGATGACACTTCTCACAAAGTTGGACTCACCTTTGTCAGTGTGCATCCTTTTCACTTCATGGCTCATGTCGTGGGCCAGGTCTCCCTCTTTAGGCCCGGGGGCGATGTTGGGGGACAGGCCTAGAAGGGCTTGGTTCATCGACAGCCCGTTGTGGTGTGCTGCTGCAGAAGGATTGTCAAGAAATTACTAGGAACATCTATAGATTTTCCTCTACTCTAGATTAAACAAAAACAATAATACATTGGGTTACGTTGTTAGTTACACAAAAAGCAAACGTACGTATCCTGTCTGAGGAGCTTTCTGTGTGGGCTGGGGAGCTGGACACACTGCTGCTGCGGTGGGATGAAGGGTGGCTGCCGGGCCTCCTGTTGTCTTCTAAGGAGGGAGCAGGGGATGGACTGTCCGGCACACGTTCCTGCAACCCCAGCAGCCACAAAACACACACAACCAAAATAAACATCTGATGCAGATACAGAATTGCACCACAAGAATAAAAGGTGCAAACCTTCCAGAGTCATAAACAAACAAACAAACCAAAAAGCAAAATAAAAAGGAAAGGGTGTCATTATTTAAAAAATTTACCTTTATAACAGAGGTGACCATTCTGGAAGGCAGACTCTGGCCCTGGGCAGCAGCAGCCATGTTTGCAATGGTGCTGAGGTGGTTCATCTGGCTCATTGCCATGGTGACAGAGGCTGGGGGCAGGCTGACCGGGATCAGGGGGTGTGGCATCATCATGAAGGGGAGTTCCAGGCCTGAGACACATGAGGAAGAGGCTGTTGGTTACTCAATGATGTGTGTCATGACGGAGATAGTCACAGGTGGGGACGGGGATCTTGTGGTCCTCTGGCAGGGAAAACTCCGCCCTTGCTGGTAGTAATTAAGCTGTCAGCTCTGAGAAGCTCTTTATAAGAAGTGTCCAGTAACACTAAAGCTTAACGTGACCATCTGTCAGGAAATACAAGGAAAAGAGGCTGGTGTCAACTGTTAACTACGGTAGAGGATCTGTAATGATGTGGGCTTCCTTTTCTACAAAAAGGGCTTAAGAACCTTGTAAAAAATGTCCAATGACTCTCAGTCTAAACATTACCATCTATTCAAAAAGTAGGAACATATGTTGAGTAAGGCGGAGGTTCTGTGATGGTGCGGGCTTGTTTTTCCTGTTTAAATCCTCAGCCAATAACATCAAGGCTTAACAAGGCCATCCAATAGAATGAAGGGTGGAATAAGTTCAGCTAATTGCAGTACTTCTTGGAAATCATGTTAACGTAAAACATATAAATATTTTACAATATCTTATTAATAGCTGCTGCTTCAATAATAATAAAGATAATGGGGGTGAGACTTCATAAACTGTTATTAGCAGTAAAGATATATTAGTTATTCTACAATGAACTAAAAAAAGGCGGGCACATTATGGAAATCGGCCCAATATTTACATGGGGGAAAAAAAATACCCCTTTAAAAACAAGGGCGATCTCTGAAGCCATTACCCAAATGACTAGTTAAATGTGCAAATGACAAACAAGTACTGTTAGACTGCAGTGTGGCAATGACTTTAGGCCAATTATCCCCCATACCAGAGAAACAGAAACAGACCAAAAAAGGGTGTGAGACCCTGCAATGAAAGGATTTCCATTTTCTTTCATATGTGCACAAATGGGTCCATTACAACGCGCAAGATATCTTACAAATGTTTTAAATTATTCATCTGCCGCCTGGCATTTGTCGCCCTAATTGGGAAAAACCGAAGACATTAGCTGCGTGAGAATGTAAAAAAATGTCTATTAAAGATACCATACGGGGGGTAAGGAGCTAGTCAAACATTGGCCCTGTACTTGTGCTTGTGAGCGGCTTAATGAAAACAAGACGACTTTCAAAGGACGCGAGCGCAGACAGAAGGTCAAAGCTAGGTGTCTGTGCCTCCCCGCACAAGCAGCGCACCCTTCTCTCTCTCTCTCTCTGCTTCCCCTCCTCGGCTCTCCTCTGGGACTTTGAACTGAGCGGGATCAAAAGTGACTGGAAAATATTTTGGTCTCGTTCCTTCGCCACTCAGATGCTTCTCCTCAAAACTGCTTGAAAGAAAAGAAAAAGAAGAAGAAGAAGAAAAAAAACAACCTCATAGACACTATTGGATCTGATTGAGCCTCCAGTAGATTTTTTTTTCCCCCACTCCTTTTTTCTCTCTTTCTTTGGCAGCCTGGTTCAAGGTAAAAAAAAAAGAAAAAAAAAGAAAGAAAAACCAACAAGAAAGACAGAAAGTAAAGCAAATCTGCATGAAAGAAAGAAAAAAAAACACGATCCACAAAACAACTCCAGTTCTTTTTTTTTTTTTGTACCAAACATCAGTAGCCAAAGGGCAAGGAGATCTGTATGGCGAAGCCTCTAAAGAGAAGGACACTGGTTTGAAAAATGAAAGGACCTGAGAAGTACTCCTCTCTGTCATTCCACCTCCTTCCCAAAGAAGCATTGATTTCCATAAGAAAGATAGCACGCAGTTTCTCAGTGGTGAGTATTCCCAGACAATATAAAGCAAAAGGAGGAGATTAAAGCAAGGCGGAAGCCAAGCTGCACCTTGTAGCGGCGCCTCCGCCGAAGCTCAGACTGAATCAATTACCACTCAGCAGGGTAAGCTCAATTAAAAAACACCACAGAGGGCCCTGATTGCGGGGGTACTTACTGCGGGACAACATGGAAAGGTCTCAGCTACCTATCAGGCTTTCAAGGCCACTCAAGGGCCGGAGAGAGGAGACTTATTCTGCCTTTGAGGTGGATGTAATACACCCATTCAATCAGGCACCGTGACGCGCATTAGGAAAGATTTTTGCCATATTAAAATAAGTAGTGAAAAAGCCACCTAAAAATCACACCAAGCCATTCTCTGTTTCTGCAATAACATTCCTGAACTTATCTCCGTGTTACTCCTCGAACTTGACGGCGTATGAAATCTCACGTCCCCACCTGACTGACGGCCTTTCAGGAGAAAACACTGGACTTGTGTTCGCGCTGAAGGAGGGGTATTAGTCTCGCTTTCAGGGTTGGCCCGGCCCCTTTCTTGTCACCTCGTCCCAAAGTGGTGTTTCTCCCATAAAGACCTATTCAGGCCGCAGCGAGGGAATGTGCCATAGACCTAACAAGGCTCCACCAAATCCCTTTGTTTGCGGATGAAAGGAGCCAGGTGAGGAGGAGATTATTCAGGAAATGGGACGGGTTTTTTGCCACGCAGTTAAGAGTTATTCACGTTTGTTTTCTTTCTAGTTTGTGATGTAAGCGCCAAACATTACTTAATTCTGGATTAATAAACAGCATGTTTTTCTTTGTCCTTTTTTTCCTATTTAAAGAAACCAACAAACATTAGTTTGAAGCGTCGATGCCATGGATAGGATTGGTACCGGTGATAAAAGGGGTGTAAAAGTTTATTCATTCAGGGAGAAAATGTCCCGATGTTAAGAAATAATTGTCAGGTGGGGGAATTACTGGCACATCTACCAATACATTACTAAAAAAAAAAAAAAAAAATTAATCGAATCATTCTTTAAAATTATTTTTGCATTATTTATCCTTCATCTAAGCTAATCAGACTGATCTAGAAACATAAAGGGAAAGAGAAACACAATTGTTTTGGTGGGGACTAAAAATGCTATGAAAGCCATTTTTTAGCTTTCTGACTACTACTAAGTTAGACATAAATCCAAATTAATTACACAAGCTTGTATAGACAGCATCCAAAGCCCACTGTAAAAAAAAAAAAAAGCATGTTGGGGTCACCATGCCAACTATTACCAAGATATGTTCTTTTCTGTCTTACCATGAAAAATGTAAACAGATTTTGTCCAACTCTATTAGAACATTGAAGCTTTGGTCAGATGACAGTACGGTAAAACTTTTCGGTAAACACTTGAACTCGATTTGGCACGAAGCAAATAGATGAAAAAGGAATATTTTCAGTTTGGTGGCAGATCTGTGATGCTGTGGGCCTGTTTTTTCTGGAAAGGTTCTGGGAACCCAGTCATGTTGCATAGAACCCTGGACATTGACGTACCAGGATGCTTCCTAAAGAAATTTGAAGTCCTCCTACTCGAAACATTACCAAGTCTTACAGCAGGATGCTGATGGAAAAACATCTGGACAAATCAAGACACAAAATCAGCCTCAGTATCCATAACTAAATCCTAATGAAGAGGAGCTGAAGAGACAAGCATCTGTTAAACAATCTACAAACATTGAAGTCCGTATTTGCCAAATTCTTTGGTCTGAGATTATGCTACAGCAATAAAAGATGTTTACTTCAAAGGTTTTGAGGCGCCTTTATCAAGGGTTTCCAACAAGTATATTTTGGCTGTTCTGATCTCGCATATATAGAAGTTTAGCCGTGACGAGGTGAATTCCTACAACAATCTTCGCATTCAGCCCACCGTCTCTCCTGGAGGACATAAACAATACATTTGGAGTAATTTACCTGAAGTAAGCCTGAGGGAGTCTGCAAAGGTGAACTCCTATTTACCATCATTAAAACTACAAATCGCTTAATACCAATATAAACAGCTCAGCTATTATGCTGTGCCGTGCTTTGCGAGTTCACGCATGGATGAGCAGAGATCCGAATCGCGCAGGATGAATTAAAACAGCCCTCGGTAACAGCGTGATTAAAAAGCTGTTACATCAGGATTTTTCGTCAGTTCCAGTTGCTTAACGGAATCGCACCAGAAAAAGAAAGAAAAATAAAAATGGTTCAACGTGTTTTTTTTATAGATTAAAGAAAGAGTAGAATTTATTTTGAGAACATCACTTGCTGTGGTTAATCTCTTTATGAGAACACAACCTCAACCTTTCTGGCTATAAAAACCTGCAGACGGGAAATAAGGGGAAGAAGAACTAAGCCTTTGTCATTGAAAACGGTATGAGAAAGCAAGCACCCTCCCTACACACCCCCACCCCAAACCTTAACTCTGCTGTGGACAGATTTCCCTTGACAAAAATTAAACTAGCTCCTACTTGGCACTTTATTATCTCTTCAACTGAATGATTTATTGTTTGTGGAGAGAAAGAAGCAAAGAGAGAGGAAGGGAAGATTACATTTCCAGCTAAAGCTCAGGCCTAATCTTGTTTTTTTTCTTCTTCTTCTTTTTTTCTGTCCAGGAAAAAAAAGCTCCCGACAAACAATAATGTCAGCTGTAATTGATCGGAGGTCGCTGGCTGGGCCTGCAGTAAAAGCGCACTATTTAAGCGACAATCGGCCCCGCGCTCTTCAGACGCTGGCTAATGAAGCTGTCTGTCTGGGCTATTTACCTTCTCTTAAATGGAAGGGGAGAGATGTACTGTAAGAGACAGGGCTGGAGAGGATCTGCCTCTCGCTCCTGTGAAATAGGACCTGCACATGCCTCAGGAATGTATAATTGGTTGCCGCAGCCAAAGCCGGGGATTCGGTGCTAATTAAATGACTTGTTTAAAGCCTATCTGTCTTTGTTTGGGAGGCTCTGGGCTTCAGAACAATGCATTGTAAATGCTGTTGTCAAACAAACATTCCCGGTTATCCTTTGATTGGAATTGAACAAGACAAAGGGCTGATTTACTCAATGCTAAGCCTCTGGTTTTTCATGCTGTTGAATATAGTTTTCTTTTTTTTTCCTCCTTCTGATCTGTCAAAACCAACAGGAACAATCCAGTCAAGCAGCTAAATAGACCAACTCCCTGCACAATCCAGCCTTCTGCAGGAAAACAATCTGAGTTTTTCTGCTAATTGCTCTTGTAAAATGCCCCCATGTTGCGCTTGTATTTCTCCTACAAAGGTGAGGTGGGGTTACGAAGTCTTTGTTGTGGTGGTGTTGAAGATTCAAGTACTCAGTCCCCCCAAAAAAGAAATGAATGGCTAATGATACAGTTCTAGAGAGCTTGGGGCATTGGAGTTGTAGATCGGAGTTGTATGTCGTTGCTATAGTCCTGGATTTGATTCTGTCTCTTATAATCTCCTGTCTGATTACTGCCAACAGAGTAGCCAGTGGCACAAAAATGTTTCAAATCCTTGACTGCAACAGTGTGAAAGATATCAAAATTCAGAGTCTGTTCAAGACTCATATTTTAACGTAAGAAAGGAAGTTGTTATTGAGATGCTTTGTTGTGTTATCAGACTGATTAGTAACGACTGCTTATTGGGGTGATTGACAACTCTCAATTTCAACAGTCAATCGATAATTGTCCATAAATGTTTGTGGATTTCAACAGAAAAAGGGTCGGGGTCAATACGCCCTGTTCTTCTTACCCCCGTCTTGTTCCCACGTGTCGCCATTTCCTCTCTTCCTACTTCCATTTTGTACCCATGCAGTCCACTTTGATTGGAATCCTATAGACAGTGTGGACAAATTTTAAAAAGTGAGAAAAAATATATATTTGGAGAAGTGCAGCTGGAGCCTGAAAGTGCAGCTGGAGCCTGAAAGTGCAGATGGGTTAATATGACTTGTATGGTGTACTTCACCTCAAGACACGCTTTTCCAGACTCAAATCTAGAACATCCCTAATATATAAACACCAAGGCAAGATGGCTTTCCCCCTCTATTTGTTATCAACTCCTTACCAACTCCAAATTGTTGAACTTGCTATCAAACATCAAACAGTGTCGAATGGCCATTTTGTTGTTCTTTTGGCAAAAATGGTCATTTATATCACATTTCAAAATAAAGTGAATAAGTACGCCTCGTAGTGTTTCAGTAGTCACAGATTCATCTATTTGTGGAGTTTTCTGTGGAACATTGAGACATGGAAGACCACTGCGTATTAGCTCGTGTTAGCAATTTAGGGCTGAAACAATTCCTCGAGTGATTCGAGTACCTTGATTATTAAAATTCCTTGAGGAAAATTTCCCTGCCCCGAAGCTTCGTTAATTTATGTTTTATTATTTAGCGCACCGTGTTCCGGCCGGACATTACCTGCGTTGCGCGGAGCTCCGACTTCCGCCTCTGAGTTGTTGAGGAAAGATAGACAACAACTCAGACGTTATGCTGCTAAGTGTTAGCAGCATAACGTCCAGTCTTCAAGTTCGGCCCGTGGGGATTTTATTGGTTGATAATAATGCCTGAGTTGTTTTTGGAGGACCAATAAGCGTTCTTAAAATGACCGGCGCGATGCCTGGAGTACGGCAGCCTTTCTCCTCCGGAAGCAGCTGGCACAAAGCGAACGGCGGGAAGCGCGAGCGCTGCGGGAGGATTTATATAGCTAAGAGGATAAACTGAACATGGCGGCGGCTGAGTAGTTGATGCTTACAGTGTAGCTTTACGGACGAACCGCGCAATAAATTTCATATCCCGGTCTGAACAAACGGGTGGCGAAGCGCATTGTACATGACTGGTCGATGCGTTTCTGAGTGTAACGAACGAAGGTGCCGTAAATATCCCGTATTGCTCGTTCTTACGTTCGTCCCCTGGTCTACAGGTCGGGTCAACCCCCCACATTAGGTTTGTTCGTTCGTCTTTGTACCCGGAAGTAACGTTCGTCTGTCCCCTGGTCTATTTCCTCAGAAGCATTTTTGGTCCCAAGTATTACAAGATTTCAGCTATTTGTGAGTGGCTGTGGTCCCCAACCACCATGAATGTCGGGGTTCAACTATTATTGTTTGACTCTACATTTGGACTATTGTGATTTGTGATCGTTATTTATTAAAAATAAATAAAAAATTGCCATTTTAATGGTTGGTTTAGTACGTAAGCCACACTCAGGAATAATATAAAAGTTTGGATTTTTGAATCAGTCTCAGTATTTCACTGTGGGTTTTCTGCCAGTAACTCAACAAGAAAATAATGCTATTTAATAAAAAATCAATTTAAAAAAAGGGACTTTATTTGATAGAATTTTTTACAATTAAACAGAATCAAATTGAGAAACCAAAACCTTCCATACCAAGTTTCCTTTTATCCAGATAGGTAAATGGTAATGTGGAAGAAAAAGTTCCATACTTTTTAAAATTAGGAATCTCCACATATTAAGACTGCAGTATTAATATGCTTCAATGGTCAATGTGACTAAGAAAATGCTTTATAAGTTCAGTGCATTTCTTATTGACTTGGACTCAACTTTTGGACACATATGTCATATTCTTTAAGACAGTTTTTGAGTTTTGAAATCTTCAGCCTATTTGTGAAAACAGAAATAATTTCTTGTCTTGTTCTCAGGTAATACATATCAAGTATAGTCTTGTGTCATGAGTTAAATGTATCATCTCCACCTTAATCACCCATAATATCCATGTCCTCAAAAAATGTAAAACTTGAGAGGTGGAGGGATCTCTGCACCCGATGAACCGACCGAACACGAGTCACCGCCTCCATAAACATGCCGTAGAACAGCGTAAAGACAACACAGGTGCCCAGAAACATACCTTCTCCTACAATCATACGAGGAGTACACACACAAATGCAAACAAGGAAGAAAAAAGAGAAAAAACCCAGACATACACAGATGGCAGTTTCAGTCAAGGCTGGTGAGTCCTGTTTCTCATTAAAACACAGAGGGGGAAGAAAAGGTATGGCGCTTTGATGTAGCCACCCACAGCCCTTCAGTGTCATTGAATGAAACTTTGAAGCTTTTTGTGTTTACACAGTTAATGTCGATAATAAAGCAAACATCTTGCCTTTGTTAAATACCTGCTCTCAGCCCCGCGCGGACGTGCATGCAACGTGCGACTTGAAACGGACTACATAAAAAGAACACATCATCGGCGCAACAAAGAGTGGTAAACATGAAAACACTCGAAAACAACGGCGGCGTATGGATGATTGCAGGCCAGACATGAAAACACATGCGAACAATATGCTTTACATTCGGAAAGCCGCGAGGATCGGAATGCGCTTCGGCCTCGTTCGCGTCAACAAACGAAACAGCTTTAATGTGAAAGGATAATAAAAACAACAAAAAAATAAATAAATAAAAAAAGATGCACTGATTTCATTCAGGTGGGCGAAGATTTCCTGCCAAGACACCTCGTGTAACGCGGCAGAAATCATGATAAGAAAACATTTCTGATTTGATGAGGTAACATAATTGCTTCCCAATGCAAACCCACCAGAGTGTAACATGTGCTGGAAATTATCAAGGAGACAGACAGAGGTGTTTGTCCTAAAAGAGCATTAAACACACACGCACACACAAAGAAAAAAAACAACACAAAAAAAAAAATCTCAAGGCAGGCAACTTTTATGGGATAATTTAAATCCTCTGCTCGGATGGCGCGCATTCCTTATGAAAATTGAAAGATCAATCATCTCTGTGACAGATCTGTTGTGAAAGAAGTTCTTCCTGTGTTTTGAAGAGAAAATGCTAAACATGTTTGCTCCACCAGTCATCACCCCCCCATCTGCCTCGCCTCGCCCGCCCTCCTTGCAAACATCCCCGTTTCAGCTGTCTATTTGTCTCTTTGCTGAAAATGTTAACGAACAGAGCAATAATCAGGCCATATGCTTGCATGTGGCAAATCTCATTACAGTAAATGACCTTTACCAACCAATGCCAACATTCTTGTGCTTGATAACGCAGAGCAAGGGAGGGAGAGGGGGCGAGAGCTCGGGGGTGGGAGGGTGGCACACAATGGTGGGTTTAGTTAAACACACTCATGAGCGGGGTTGGATGTTCCCGAGAGAGAGCCAGGCCCTTCTGGACGCATTAGCCAAACAAAGCTCGCCTTTCTAATTTGGGTTCGGAACCAGGCTCGCTTCGCATTTGTCTCACATCGCTCTCGACGACGGCGACGCGCTCGGGCATCCGTGCGAGAGGCCTGACACCCGAGCACTTAGAATAAGCCTCCGAGCACGGAAAAAGTGCTGCGAAGCAGAAGCGGGGAAGCAGAAGGAGAGCGGCGCTATTACCAGCAGCTGTTACTACTGCGGGTGCAATATATTCAAGTCCAATCAATAAAGCTCCTGCAGACAGTGACACCCAAGCAGACAGAGGAATCATTTTCATCTGATACTTAGAAAAAGCTCCCCCCTTTTAAAAAGATTGCTTTCAGTCAATGACAACCAGTTGTCATTTGACTAAAGCCCCTGAAATGAAATATATTGACGAGTGCTATCAATCACGAGGCGCTCTGCCGTCATATCCTGTTAGCCGTGGGGGTCGGGAGTCGGCTTGCACGTGGTCATCGGATGATCTGTTTTAATTAGAAAACCGGCATCACCTCCTGCTGCGTGCTTCAGAAAAAAAGAAAAAAGTAGTAATAATGTGGATACAGTCCGAAGTGAAAAGAGTCCACTGACTCACCAACGAGGCGATATTTAAACTAAGATATTTGGCATTGAAGGAGATTTCCACAAGAAACACTGAAGACGACTTGCAGTACATCTGTGAGCGGCAGTGGCGGCTCTCGTAAGAACAGTGCCCTGGGCAAGCCACTCCGTTTGGCCCCTATTCTTAAGCTCACGAGAGGATTAACAATTATTTTTTGACAAGAACGAGATCAGATTTCCACACTATTTTAAAGAAAATTCAGACTCAATATTGTTTTGTTTCAACAAAGATAGTAATCTTTCTTTTTTCCAGGTAAACGGTAGAGAATAAGCCACATCAGGTTTGACCAAACTGTGTTTTAGATTTTGAACTTGAAATCGGTGTGGAAAATAAGCACTTCTAAGTAAACCTCATGAACCTACTCTTAAGCTGGTACACCAATGGTAAGAATAAAATATGTACTAATCTATTACTTATTAAATCTAATAAATTACAACATATATGGGTAGGTTACATTACTTAAGGATGGAAAAGATTTTTAAAAAGTTTTGTTTACAACAAACAAGCTAAACATTTTACACCATACAATACAAGATTGAGCAGTATTCTTCTACTCTATGTATCATAGAGAAAAGCAGCAGTACCCCTCCCCACCTGTTGCTGTACACTGCCAGACAGCTGGAAAAAAAGAAGACTCCTACACTAGAAATATGTATTATCCATATTCCTGATTTTTGATAATATTTTGGGCATTGATAAAAAATTTACGTGAAAACTATTACTAGATATATCAGCTGTTCAGTATTACATAATGTGGCAAAGATAACATTATTCAGGTCATAATCAGTTTGTTGTTCTTTAACCTTGAACTTGCTGCATCTGGGTCTCATAGATTGGACTTGGTGAGGTTAAAGACGCCTGGATTCACTACAGCTGAATGGTTTAAGTATCCTAATTCAGAAAGAACGAGAAAAGATAAACAAGCCTTTCATTTCAGGCAGAACGGAACCGAGTATTTCCATCACACTAACGCTCTTTTGATTCTCCACCCTCATTGCTGCACGAGCGGACGGGTTTTCCGGTGTAATCACAGGAATGGAGAATGTCATTTTCTTGTCATCACAGCGTCATCAGCATTATTGTGTACGCCTCAATATCATTCCTCCATGCTAATGCGTCCCTCTTACGCATAATCAGAGTTGAATGGGAACGCATGATATCCAGGCTGCGATACGTCCGCAGCCGAGGACATGCGTTGCAAAAAAAACCCCCCAAAAAAACGCTCCCGTTCCATGCGGTCGCACGCCACGCACACGCCACGTACACTCCACGTTCCCTCCCGACCTGCGAAAGCCCATCATCGCTGAAAGGTTGAATGTCATTTATTACACGTATCACATTTACACCAAGTGACATTGTCTTTTCAAATTGCGTTGATCTCTTCACTTTCAAAGGTCAGCCCCTCGCCTGGCTAAATTCAACCTGACAGAGAATAGTGAGGAGGGGACAGCCGAACACATGCATCACTCCCGCATCAAAGCGCTCCAAATTAATCTTTCCAATTAACGGAGAACGAGTCCTAATGCTGATGAAGGCCGACAACTAGACTGGTCAGTTGTTTTTATTTTTTTTATTTGATTTTTTTTGCATCGCTTTGCTCCTGGTGTTTGGAGCTAACCACAAGAGACATTCAAACAAATATTTCTCTGCCTCTCTTGCTACGTCTCATCCCTGCAACCCTGCCGCCACTCGAATATGACAAAACTTGATATGGATCATTACAGAAATAATGTTTAATCAATCCCCCGTCCTCCCCTTCCTCCTCATCACCACCACCATCACCCGTTATTGTAATCTATTTTTGCAGTTGTGTGCGTTTGTGTGTTCTTGCAGTTACATTGGAGCGCCTCGCAATTTCCCAATCATGCATATTCAAGTGGAATACGCTGATGCTTAACAGCCGACGCAACAGGAATTAGAACGAGGACATTAGACTTCATTAAAGGGAGAAATGATTATCAGGTTTATCTTTTGAAATGTCTATTAAAACGTGTGTGCCGCTCCTTCACTTATCTGTCACCTGGCTCCCATGAGCCTGGAACGCTAATAGAGAGATGGTGAGGGCCAAAGCCCAAGAGGGGGACAGAGAGCCATCAAGCTCTTCACTCAGACTGGAAGGCTTCCTGTCTGCTCTGCCACTCTATATCCAGCTCGGCGTGTCTGACTCGGTTACCCCCACTAGTCTCCATTTCCCCCAGCAGAGGCAGCTTGAAAAGACCCGATTTTGTCCTGCAAAGCCGCCTGCATTGAGAGAAGAGCTGGAAAAAGTGAGGCTTTGTTGGCATGAATTAGACAGGAGCACGTTCCGATGCGTTCAAAGACATTCTTTCCAGGTTCCCCCACACATTTCTCATGTCAAAATGACATACTTTTAGACTTTAAATATGGATGTGTGGATAAATGGAAGTACAACAATCGAGACATTAGACAATGGGAAATGTTGAAATACGTTTATTTTATTTTATTTACTTACATCAAACTCCACACTTTTCCAGACTAAGTAGGAACTCCGGGATTCTCCTCAGCCTATGGCAACGATCTCTTCTCTCCAAGAGCTTTGTCTGACAAAAGCTCCCATAAGAGAGCCAGAGAGGAAGATGGATGAAGTTGCCCCCAGACACTCATATCAGGTCAGTGTGTGTTTTATCCCCTAATGGTTAGGGTTAGGATTGATTAGGAGGGTGATACCAGATCTGAGCCCGAGGGCCGCATGTTATGTCAGGAGGAACAGGAAGTGGCAGCCTTCCTTCCTCCCGTCCTGGCCCACATACGGCAGGAGCCCAAGCCACCAGTGCCAGTGTGAGCTAGCAGGTTTTCTTGGAGCGTGCCGCAGTTAGCTCATCGGATATGTCCTTCCACCCTGAGAGCTTTATTATTAGAAAGGACATAAACAGACTAATTAAATCGCAGCAGTGGAGCTGGGGCTGACAGCTGGCGCTAAGACTGTGACCGAACAGATCCCTATCAAAGAGCAGGAGTCTCTGAGTGCTCTGCCATTGTGTGCCACTGTGTGTTCACAGGCTTTACTTTGACTTCCATTGCTCTGGCAGCTCTACAGTGTGTTCTAAAGTATTCACACCCTTTAATCTTTTTTTCCTCATATTGGCCTGTTACGGCAAAGATCCGCGTGTCTTGGGGGAATTTTATGACACACAACCCCAAAAATTTACGCATAACTGTGAAGCAGAATGAAACGTATCGTCTTGTTTTGTAGCATCCCCACAGCATCACTCTGCCACCACCACAATGCACTGCTGGGTTCATGTGCTCAGCGAGACATGTTAGTTTTCCAACACTGATTGTATCCGAATGAAAAAGTTCAACTTTGTTGGTTTTTTATCTTAAAACTTTATAAAAGCCAGATTTGTGAAGCGCACAACTAAAAGTCTTCCTGAACACAGTTTCTCCCACCTGAGCTGTGTCTCCCTGCAGCCTCTCCAGAGCTAACATGGGCTTCCTGGGTACTTCTATGAATAATAATCTTCTTTCACAACCTGTGAGTTAAATGTCTTAAAATTAGGATTGTTTTACAACCTAAACCTGTTTTAAACTGTTTACAAAAATTGACTCCTGGCCAGAAATACAACACAATTATTCCCTATGGCTGAAAAATGGAAAAAATGCACATAACTTCCTGGGGTGTGAATACTTTCGCAAGACACAGTAAAAGTGTTTAGCTCCTAAGTGATAAGAATAATCTTTTCATCCTAATTTCCTCCCCCACATATCCTAATGCCTTATGAAGCAGTCGAAAGCAAAACATCCAGACTCACTCGTACGGTTCCGAATGTTACAAATGCTTTCCAGCAGAGCGGTAAACACTTGAGTAATTAGCGCACGGTATCTGAGCTGACTTCCGCCGGCTCCGCAACACGGTCAAGCGCAGACCCCATATAGAGAGGAGCCTAGTTATGCATTGATCTCAGAAAATTAAGGCTAACTAGCCCAGATTGCGGCATCTTGATGTACCTTCTGGATGAGCCGTGTGCTCTGCCTGTATTGTTAGCACGGTAAACAGGACGGTTTTGAATCAAATGAATACACGCTGAATAATTAATGCACCGTAAAGCCTTATCGCTACCCGTGTGCACAAAACGTAAAAGCACCGATGATGAGAAAATATGGTTTTAACGAGTCAATAACGGTGAGTGCAACAAGAACGGCCTAATCAATGAGGCTGCAGCGTTTGCAAACAAGGACTTGAATTATAACGCCAATAATTGATCTCTTTCCATTTCTCCCACCCCCACTTTCTCTCATTTGTGTGATGTCATTGTTTATCGACTGCTTGGTGCCAATGAGGGATGATGGGAAGTTTCAGAGTTTGTTTTTGCTCTGACTTTTGCTCCACCCTGTCTTCTCTTTCCCCCCTCTCCCCCAACTCCTCCCCACCCTAACACCTCCCGCACCCCCTCCTCCCCTTTCTCCATTTGTAAATTTGCAAGCTGTAGCACCAGCTTAACCAAAAAGGATTAAGTCCCATACCCAACTGAGAACACAGATAATGCTCAGTAATTGGTAAAAAATGAAGATGAATGGGACAGCTAGATAAGGACCAATTAGCTGCTGGGAGTGTACAGCTGTGGTCTCCTCACAGAGCGTTCTCAGGGGCCAAGGCCCGCTCTTTTTGCAGCAATGCGTGCACACAGGCAAGCAAAAAAACCCACGCACTGGAAACACCTACGCATGAGGGCAGGTCTTGCAGGAAATTTGCCTGATGGCCCACAGAAACAAAAGCGATCATCTCACACCTTCCAGTCAGGCAACTCTCCAGGTACCCGTTAGCACCCATTCGGCTTCAGCCCACTTCCACATTTCAGAAGCTAAAAGGCTCCTAAAAGTTTATTTAAAAAAAAAAAGGTTCTGGAACCAGACAGTCTGTGAAAGAAAATCAGCGACTGTTGTGTCTTCTCTTCCTGCGGTGTTGTCTTTCGGTGACTTGTTTGGTCGGCATGTTGTGGCATCATCTGGCTGATGACAGCGGAATTCCCATATCTAATTACAAACAGGATTTCAGCTCCATTAGTGCTGTGTGGCGGGGCGTCAGATGAGTGGCAGGTCAGCACCCAGTGGCCAAAGACGGACGCGGGGTGTTAGACGGAGACGTAAGTGAGACACAGGCGAGAAAATGGCCTAAAAAAACGAGATGCGTCTTATCTTTCCTGCCTCCGCGTTTCTCCAGGTCAAGGGAAAAGCACTTTATTTTTCTTGTGCACTCTGGAAAACAAAAGCAATTCCTTCCCTTGAAATTGGCAGGTGTTTGTTAGCAGGCAGCTGACAATATTTTTGCTGCCAGTAATGAAGGTTGTGGCCGGGGTCAATGCGTTGGGAGGGGACGGCACGGGCGGTTTATCCCCCCTCAAGGCCGAGCGCCACACGTGTTTTCACTCGGTCTGTGATCTGTAATTGTGGCATTTCCTGAGAGGAGAAGGAACAATCCACATTGTGCTTTGAGAGGGCTCCCTACTGCACAACTAAAGACTGCGAGGGGGGAAAAAAAAAAAAATCAAAGACGCCCTCCATCACCCTTCATGATTATTTGTCGTTTCTACTTCTTTATCCATCACTTCTTTCCCATGCGCAATTTTTTTCTGTCTCTGGTTTAATATTTTGGCAAAGGGTTGAAGTTTTTTCCCCTCGTAATTAATAACATTGATGCAAACAGGAACGTCTAATTGTAATGAATATTTAATGGGAGAGAGAAACATTAGCCTGTTCAATTTACATCAACACAAAGACGGCAGTGGGCAATCCAACTCCACAAACAGCACAGAGTGTCCTTCACTGGCTGGCTCTCTTTAAGCGCTTCACAATTAAAAAAATTAAATAAAATAAAAAGCACTCCGCTTCAGACAAACACCAAGACAAAGCACCTGTATTTTTGCCCCCCCCCCCTCCCTCTGTTGGTTTATGTAGTGGTTGTTCCTGATTAAATGGATCCACGTCCTGAGTGGTTTTATCAGAGACGCGCACATTAACATATCAATTCCTATCTTTGGTCGTCACATGATTTATTTAAGCAAACATGTCCGTTCTGTGTGGCTTGGAGCTGGATGATTATAATATGTCAGTCGGTCTCCTAGGAGACGCTTGTGGTCGGAGTCGGACTTTAAAACAGCGCACGCAAATTCCCAAGTCAGCAGCACCGTGAGCAACAGTTAGATTGCTCTTAAAATGAAACTGCAGCCAAAAGCACTTTCCCATATCTTTGGACTGTTTTTGTGGAGATGAACTAGATTTGTAGATTTTATGCTTTATCGGCTTTGACTGTTGACGAATTTATTTTGTCCTAAGTAGGTCATGCTGACAACAACTATCTTTAAGGTGGAAGGTGCTACTGAAAGAAGAGGTATTAAAATTAACTATTTTCTAGCTTCTAGAAAAAGGAAACAATTTTCCAAAGAAGGCATTCAGGCATTCCTACAAACACAAACACTCATTGATGTTTGAACTAAGGCTGTGTAAGTCAAGAAGCTCCATATTCACCATAGTTTGATTATAACATAACTATAATTGGATTAACACTATTTATGATCAACATGTCTGCAACTTTCCCTGAGCCTGAGCAGCCAGGTCAATGGGATCTATGAGTAGTGGTCATAAAATGCAGCAAAAGTCCCTCAAAGTAGTAAAATATATTATTCATAGGTAGAGTTTTAATGCATAGGACCTAAAATGTTACGGTCTACCAAATGTGGCATCCAAGAAGCCATGACTGCAATATTGCAGATGCTGAAATTGTGATGACGATTAGCATTAAATATATTGTATAGGTGTTCAAGAGCTAACTTTGCAAACTGAGCTAATCATGCTCAAATGTAGTGCAAGATTTTAAATGGCTAAAAATGTAACTAATAAAATCCTGCTGAGCTGTGTAACACAGTCTGCCCTCTCTCCCCTACACACTCAGGGCGACACACATGGTGTGACGTCGCCTCTCCAACCATGAATAAAAATGATCGTTCACAAGGCTGCACAAGTCTACTTTAAAACTTAAAATAACTATATTTATGATTTAACAATCCGATACATAACAGTGTAATTTGTTTCGAATCCAAATAATTACGATATGGTTCACTCAGAGTTGAATTAAACAATAAAGAGAAAGAAAGAAGAAAATGTACCCGACAATCTGTAAGAGAGAAAATTAGATTATCTGTAACTTTAACAGTTGGGTTTTATTTCAACAGATAACTTA
Organism: Phalloptychus januarius; assembly: GCA_902982915.1. Taxonomy (NCBI): domain Eukaryota; kingdom Metazoa; phylum Chordata; class Actinopteri; order Cyprinodontiformes; family Poeciliidae; genus Phalloptychus; species Phalloptychus januarius. Next base: position 3,877,446 of record CADWAE010000230.1, read on the forward strand.
TATAAACTCTTAAGCTGAAGGACTTAATGGTTTATATTACTAATGAGGCAGTAAGTCCACAACATTGTGTCATTTTGGGAAAAAAATTACTATGTACATTTTACTTTACGTAAAAAATGTTACATTTGTTTTTATTTATATTAAAATTGGATTTGGAGTAGGTCAAAGCTTTACTATATCGGTAGTGCAACGTCAGCCACAGCTTTAGATAATTGAACATAGTAAACATTCACCTTCCAAATCATTTTCACTCATAGATCAGCTGAAACTGAGCCCGTTTTTTTTTTTTTTTTAAAGTTAAGTTACAAAATGCTTCCATCAAACACAGTAGAGTCAGAGGGGGCGTAAAAAGAAGAAGAAGAAAAAAGAAGGTGGCGTGCTGCTTCCTTCGTTTCATGGCTCCACAGTGCAGAACCAGGGCCATATATCTCCAGCGTATTATCAGGATGACTCCTGCTGGCCACCCTGTCACAGGAGAGTGCTTGATATAAACAAGAGATTGCTGCGACACCCAGTAATCAATATTAGGATGGTTTCAGTACCAAACATCATTTGTCTCTCCGAGCATTCCTTTGACCAAACGGAGCATTAATTCAAATCATAAATCTGAGCTGATTTAAATCCGAGGAGAGACAGAGAGGAGGGGGGTTTTGGGAGGGTGGGTATAGGGGGGGGGGCAGGGGGTAGAGGGACTCTCCCCCTCTGCATCCCCCCTCCTCCTCCTCCTCATCCCTCCTCGATTTCTGACTGCCTGCCCCTAATGATTTATTTTCTACATTTCTGCGAGCGAGAGATTTGTCCATACTCACTGACAGGTCACCTTCAAACGCCAGTGGCAGACTGTTCATCACCATGCAGACGAGCATCTCATCGCTGCGAGTAAATATTAAAGGAAAAGAATCCAATTGATTGTGGATGGGCCTGAGAGGCGTCACTGCCATATATTTCACTCAGAGAGCTAATACCGCGGCCCACACCTAGAAGTGCTCCCTCCTTTTCTTTTTTTTTTTTACCCAGAATTATGATTCTTCCGGAGAGCCTTGTGTGGCTGGCTGCGCGACTCAAGGTTACAATTTAAATTGTAAAAAGATAAAACAGTTTCTTATTAGCTCCATTGCCACAGCCTTGCTGTTTGGTGCTCACATTTATCTTTATTTCCGTGACCTCGGAGGCTCATATTCTCCCAATTTTTTTTTTTTTTTCTTGTGTCTTTTACACACTCTATTCTCTCGGAGTGATGACCTCACGCTTTATGCATTTTGCATTGTTAAATCTGCTTTGAAACACATCCTGTTTTCATCTCCCGTGCCACAATCTCCACTGTGTCAAGTGTTACTTTAGAAACAGGGCTGTTTATTACAGTAAGTGAACGGAAACCTCGATTTAGCGTCCCATGCTGCAGGGATTTCATCTGGTTTATAGTTCTGAAAAGGCCTTGTGAATCTGCCCCAGCGTACATTATCAGTCTCTTTAATTCACTAAGTGGTTGCGTGTGATATTACAGAACTCCTTCTGCTTTTTAAGGCTAATAATTAATTGAAACGGCACATTGTGAAAAACCAGAGCTCTCACAGCAATTCAATTAGATCGTGTTAAAAAGCTCATAGCTGGGGTAAACTGTGCTCACAGCTTCACTCTGCAATTAGGCCCTTTTTTATTTTTTTCTTCTTTTCGTTACAGACTTAAAGAGAAAACAAGACTCCCACTCGCACCGAATATAGAGGCTTCGCTGCATGCAAACACAGCGAACTCGACAGCTTACCGTGTCATAAACAACTGGAAAAAACAGCAGGGCATCGGGATGAACCATGCAAATCTTTGGTTTTAAGTTGAGCTGTATGAGTAAGGCCACTTAGGGTTGACTGAAACCTGACCGCTGAAAGAAATTAAAGGTTCAGGTTGGAGCACAAGCAGAGATTTTTATTTTTTTTTTCCATCTCTTGCTTCTCAGCATATTTAAAATAAAAGATTTTCAAAAATATTCTAACTTTCCCAGGCATACTAGGTTCTAGGTTTTCTAGGTTCTCACGTTATCTCTCCATTCTTGAGACGCACTTGCTGGTTTATTCAGGTTTTTACTACTAAGTCTGTTCTGCTGATTGTGTTGAATTGCGATATGTATAAAATCACATTTGGATATATGTTTTCATTTAAGAATCAAGGGTAGCACATGTTGACCTTTGAAATAAAGACTTCTTCTATTAGGGTTCCTAATAGAAGAAGTAATTTCAAATCCAATAGGCTTTATAGATTATTCACATCTATTCCTATTCAAAGACCCCAAAACTTTATCTGATTTTTGCAAACCTCAAAACATCAAAGAAGATGTAATTTTATGATCCATTTATTGCCTGAAAATGATGGGAGTTTATTAGTTTTTGATGCAAATAATGATGGGGGAGGATAAAACTCAAAAGCAAAAAGATTGTCAGGATTTCACCTGTTGATGAAAGACAATCAATGGTAAATTGGCCAATTTGGATCAATCTCTGCCAGACTGATTGGTGCATATTATGCTGAAGTTGAGCCTCTTATGTTGGTATTGTTTTAAAGGACTATTTCACTTCTTTTTACATCTGAAAAACAAAGATCGGCTCCTTCCCGAGCTCTGTAAAATCAAACTTCTTTCAAATCTCATCAAGATGATCAAATACAGATTAAACTCACATGCAATACCTTTATTTTGTTGGTGAAAATGTCCAAAAACATTTTTGGACAATAAATGATGATCTAGTTTAAACCTGATACAAGTCGATCTACGGGGTCCCAAAAAATGCAATAAAATGATCCCGTCATTAATTCAGACAATAAAACATTCAATGAGCTGGACATAAAAATACAAGTTTTGATGTGGTGCTTTACAATTTATCCTGTGCTTTTCAACAGTTAAGTTATTTCAACAGTTATTTTATTTATATATAAATAAAATAAAAAGAAAAAGGTAAAAAAAAAAACAAAAAAAATGTTCTTGAATGTTGTTTTTTTTTGCATGTGGATTTTAAAGAAATGTACTTAAATTCTTTCAAGATTTCAAACACAGAAATAGACATAAAGATAGCTATTTAGACAGCTGTAGAAATGTAAATTTTCACAGAACTTTTACAGTAACCATTATTTTTTCACAGAAATAGTAACAATAAATGGCAAGCTGAAAACAAACCGAAATGTTATTTTTTTTTGTATTACATTAACTCTTAGACAAGCAACAAGTCGCAGTATGAAATCAGGTGATCTGCATTATTTTCCATTTTGATAACATATATGTGGATTATTCTTTACTAAATTACGACAACAGTAAATTGTCAAGAATGTGTGTGTCTGTACAGCTGTATTAAAATGCTCTGCAGCATGCATCTGTCAGCCATTAATGCGAGTGCAGATTTGTCTGTGACAGTGCATGTGTGCGTTTAAAGGGCATCCTCACCAACGCCGGAGCTGAGGTCTCCATTCTCTCCGTCAGCCCCGTGGTGGTTGGCGTTGCCGTGGTAGCCGCTCATCGCCTCCAGCTTGATCTTCTTGACCTTCATGGCCTCCGCGATGGCTGCGTTGGCAGCTGCCGCCGCGGCCGCTGTCAGGCCTGGAGAGAGGAGGCAGACGAGACAGAGCGCTTACAGACCTGCTGCACCGTCTACGAGAGGCACCCGCGAGACCCCCTTTCCACAGCGAATCCAAACGACAAACGCGCGGAACTGACTCAAATCGTAATGAGGAGGAACGCTGAATAATTTCATGTGCGGCGCTGAACGAGCTCCGCGTTGGTGTTTCATCTTCTGACAGGGGACATCTTCCTAGCAGGTTATCATGCTGATGAGATGGATCCCTGTGTGTGTGTTTGGCGGCATATGATTTTTATGAATGTTTCCAAGACTCCAGCAGTCCTCGCCGCTGCATTGATGTATTTGTTCCCTGATAGGAAACGATGCAGTCGAGATAATAGCGCACGATGCAAGCGTTCTGGTAATACGCAACGTGTTTGTGTATAAACTACTGTTTGACACGAGAGGGGAGAAAAAGCTAGAGAGGCTCAAGCAACACAGGCAATGATTCTTGTTGATGACAACTTGAAGTCGCGTTCAAGTGATATTAATCAACATATTTATAGCTGATGTTTAAATAAACTCAAGCTAAGAACAGTGCAGCAGCCACTTTGGGATTTTTCTTTTTTTTCATGATAGTTTAATTTTAAGTGAGCAGTTTTTCATAAATTCTTAAAAAGACATTTAGAATGGGATCTGGTAAAAAGAGAAACGATGCTTTGCTTAATTTAGTGTAAATGCTGTAAAAAATAAATAAGAAAATACACGGACAACACAAGTAAATGATGGCACTTTCATTCAAAAATACACATTTAAAAGGTTGGACAAAGTTGACTTTTGGGAAAAAAGATAAACCTTGGGATGAGGCAGCGGAGAAGTTTCCAGTTCCTCGTAGTTTCAAGAGCCCCAAAATGTCCCATCCAATGCTGCAACCAAGGTTTTCGGTTCCTTTAATGAGATACAAGAATGAAACCCTTACATATATCTCTGGTTGTATGAAGTGTAAAGTGACACAGTGCTGCTGAGCATTACCTGTCAGCTGGCTGAAAGAAGGTCCCTACCATTTAAAAATAGTTCTGGTCACAAAAAACCCAGACAGCAATGCTGTGCCACTATATCCTCACCACTAAAACTATTTTGTTTTTTAGGTAACACTTTTTTAAACTACAATGATTAGCAGGATGTCTGTCAGGCAGCCAAATGCAGGCTAGCTAGCTAAGTACAAAAGATATTTTACCAAAAATTATATATTTTTTTTCTAACTTTTTCTAATTAGAGAAAGTGATGGAGAACCAGAGGTACGGTGTTATTATTTTCAATGTGTTTTACCGCCTACGCAGCATTTTAAACTAGTTTTTCTATTTCAACTAAGAGTAATTAGGATCATTACATTTTCCTATTTAGTATTTTTGGTTATATGGCAATATTTCTGTCTCTTCTCACTATTTTCCTCACTTCAGCGTTAGCCATGAAAATCAGCATTCTGGGTAAACAGTTTCTCAAGAGTTTCAAGAGTTTTTTTTTTTCTTTTTGTGAAAACTCGACGGAAAATCATCCCATTCCACCGTAGCTTGAAGAACGCTGTAAACCAATTACCTCACATTGGTTTGTATGCATATCACTCGAAAAATTTCTGACAAAATGCCAAATAGCTTAGAGAATTTTGCATGCATCTGCTCACGCCAAAGGCTGCTGTTCCTCCTGAGTAGACTAAATGAATATTGACATCACACTTTAAATAATCATTCACATTTCCACCGCGATCCCCCAAATACGCTGCAGAATAGCAAATTGTGACATGGTTGTCCAACATCAATCAAAATGAACCGGCTATGATTGATATAGTGAGAGTGGGATTATAGACGCACGTATGCCTGGCACACTGCAGAGATCATAAAGCACTGGTTTGTCATTGTGGTAGTTCCGGGGTTCTGGTGTATCGAACGTGACTCAAATCTTTATTCATGAGGCAGGTTTCAAACAGCAGGGACTGATATAGTGTTGAAGCTCCTCCAGGCCCGGTGAGTCTCAGGAGAGTCCTGCAACTCTTCCCGCCGACACCGGCGAGGAAATCAAAGATGCAGAGAAAGAAAAGAAAAAAAAAGAAAAGAAGATATGTACCTATTACTGTTATAACTCATACACACAATGCTGTATATCATCTGCCCTCCTTTTACACGGGCTGTTTGTAGTTGATATGCGGGTTTGCCTTACGTTTTGACGTAGAACAAAGCCGCGTCGGCGTTTATCATCGCTAAGCTGTCACGTCTCAGTGATGGGACTCGGCGCAGCTATTAGCAATGCATTCGAGAGGAGACACGAGTACAGGGAGAGGTGGGAATCGTACACGTGGCTCTAATAGATGCAAACACACAGTAAAAAAAAACAAAAAAAAAAAACGTGTGCAAGCCGGAGCCTGGACGGCCTCTTTTCTCATCCGCAGCCCAGATGGTGAGAGTCACTCTGAGCCGCTGACATGGAGGTGCATATAATTTAAAGCCTTGTTTGCATCTTAAAATACATCAGTACCATATTGACGTACAGTATACATCATGTCAGCCTGGGCCCTCTCGTTTGCAATGGACCCTGGCTTGCTGTTCCATATGCATAAGCGAAGCAAGACGAAGGGGTTGGTGCTGGGGGTGCAGGGGTTTGGACGCCATCGCCTCATAAGAAGGTGATACTTCTTCACATAATGAATGTGGCCTCTGCCCAGTCTGAAGGTCAGCCTTCATTTGTGTATAATGGGCAAGAGTCAACTGTTTTCCAAATGAGACGTATGCAGAACAGACTGCCGAGTAAATATTGAAATCACCTCTGGGCTGTTTGTGTGATAAATTCCCCCCACAAATCAGGTGCCGCTCACGGGGAGTGCCGCAGTGGAGCTCACTGACGCTCTCTAACTTGTGAGGAGCCACAGTTTATAGCGACACAGCCAGCCTGTCCTCCGAGGTGGACCAGATTAACTGCAGGAGCCATGAAATGAAGAAAAGGGAAATAGGTGCATTTAGGAGAACAAAGGGCGTGGCGATACATCCAGTCCACAAAGCAATAAGGTACTAACAATATCGGGATCGCAAGGATGAGATGAAAGTCTGGCAATGTTTTTGGGAGATAATAATTCCTCTTATTAAATTGGTCTCTACACAGAACATGTGAAATCATTTTTATTCAACCAAACTGACATATAAAACACTCTATAGCCATTCTCATCACTCAAAGTGAATGAAGCTATAATGCCACATTCCTCCAGTGGTGCTCAGAAACACAAAAACATTTGATCATTCAAGGAAGTGTTTGCTTGCATGACAGCAGTCAAACTATCATGCAAGCATTGATGATTGCTGACCAGCTTTTTGAAGGTTTTGTGTGTTTTGAAGATTTACATTTAGTGACAACATTGCGTGGTAATCAGATTAGAGTTAGAACTCTGGCTTAAACATTAATGCTGCTTTCAATCTGAAGAAACAGTGGTCAAATGAAAAGATTATATTGAACCTAAATTTTCCAGTCAAAACGCATCTTTCTGCTTACATAAAAAGTGTAAAGGAAGCAAAGAAAGAATGTTTTCAATAATCTCTGTTTAGTTTAAAGCTTGGTTTGAGCATTTTAGATTTTGAACTAGAAGAAGTCATACAGAGTTTGGACTGATTTTTTTTTTTAAACTGTTAAATGCTGTTAGTTTAGTGCTGATAGGTTAGCATAATGTTGTTAGCATCTAGCGGTTAGCCAGTCAAGTTTAAGTCACGTTTTTTGTAAAATACATTCCAGCAACATAACACAGTAATCAAATAACTCCATTCTCACAATGCTAATAATTTATTTGCATCTTTTCTAATCAATTCATTATTAGCATGGGGCTCATAATGTTAGCTTAGACTTATTTTACAAGACAAAGTCAAATGTTGACAATAACCAAATAGCGAATCATAGCGCAGACTTCACTTTGATGACAAATATTGTACTGTGAGATCCTGTAGCACACCTAAAGTGAGGGTGCTGATCAAACGTGTAAATCAAAACCCAATAAATTGATCTGTACCACTGTGAAATGAACTGGGTGATCACTTTTCCCTTTTTCCACTTGTCATTCAGCCACAACCCTCGCCCTGCCTTTGACTGAGTGACACAATCCGTGAATGGAAATCTTTGTTTTGAGGATTGTTTAATTTCATCAGATCGATTGTCACATCCACATAATGTGGAGGTGACATTATGTCACCTCCACATTATGGAGGTGCCCACCAACAGGTCTATTAGCCACCAGAAGCCTGAACGTCAACAAGGCCAGTCCCGCCCGGTGCTAATCTGCATTCATTACTATGCAAACAAAACAATCCGGCATCATATATTCTTTCAAAGTCACCTTTAGATTCAGACACTTTTCTGATACCAGAGCACAGAGGAGGGAGAATCCTCCGAAGCGCAAAACAAACAGCACATCATGTAGAGAGAGCCACACCAAAAAAAAAAAACACAACAAAAAAAAAAAAAGGTTTCAAACAAACAGAGAATAGCATGGCACTGTCACATGGGGAGCACAAAACAGCAAATAAGGGAGACAAGGTCTGATGGTAGCCCTTGGAGCAGCTGTCATATTAAATAATAATGAAGGATCTATTAATATGCAAAGGAAGCAGCAGCCGACTGGCTTAACGCTGTCATGCCTCTGCATATTGTCAGGATCTTCATCATTAATTAACATGCTAGCTGCCCCATACCTGCGCCAATGTCAGAACATTCTTACAACAAACACCCCAATGCCTGTGCCCTCCGCAACTAACTCGGATAATTAAATTAAAATCAGATTAACTTCATGTCGGCTCCCTCCCCCAAAAAAAAAAGAAAGAAAGAAAATAAAAACAACTTTCTCTAACACTTGATAAAATACTAACAACCAAAGCTTATCTGTTGCGTCACCAGTGTTAAAGTAAAAACAATGGAAACGGGATTTATTTATCGGAGCATAAAGAGGAATTGAGACACTCTGTGTCAACGAGCACGGCCGCCTAATTTTATGCATGGACTGGCGAAGGCGATGACAAACCGGGGACGGGAACGACGGCGCTCTTAGGTACACTAAACCACTTGAACTGTGCGATCCGCATCATGACGAATTTAGTATCAATTACAGGGTGGGCTAACCTTACGACAGGCGGCGGGACTGAAAGAGGAGGGGCAGAGACACAAAGAAGTGACAGTAAATTACCTGCTGCACGCTGGAAACTATTTTAAACCTGATCGGAGCGCCGGCGGATTATGATCCGCTCAGCAGCTCAAAGTGACATGCTAATTGTACGCAGGGAACGTATAAATATTAGAATATGGCTCATCTTACACCAGTAGCTCTCTGGACGCGGTAAAAAGCAATAGGAAACATTTAATAGTATTGCTTTTTTTAAATCAGTAAGGTACATGTATATTTCATATTTTCAAACACATTTTAGTACCACATACCACAAATACAAAAAATACGCAAATGCAGATTTCCCATGATGCTTTACCCGAAAAAACAAAACAAAACAAGAAAAGCAATCCAAACTTATCTCACCATATGTGAAAAGAGAAATTTGTCATTGGAGATCTATTTCAGTTGAAATAATCTGGAAGGCAGATTAGGATGATTGATCTACCTAAAGTCACGTTACAATATCTAATTGGACTTCGACTAGGCCGCTACAAGCCTTCATTTTGATTTTGTCTTTTTTTATTCTCTCTGTTAGTCTCTGGAGTCCTCTAGCCTCAGAAATGGCTTTACAGACCCTTTTTTAAACAGACAGATGCCCATTAGATGTCTTAGCCTACTTCATGTTGTGAGACAGGTTCTCTTGAGGTGTTTTTTTTTATTATACATGACAAAATCAGGCCTGGATGTAGTTAGAACCCAAAAATGTGATCAACAAATAAAAATGTTGTTGATTACGATTAATTCATAGTTTAACAAGGATGGGAGTTTAGTTCCTCACATATGGTCGGATTGGTTTAGGTAGATTTGTTTTCATAAATGAAATCATTGTTTAAAAACCACATTTGTGTTAACTCTGGTGTTTGTCTTGTGTCTAAATTACTTTCTCATAAGTGCATCAAAAAGGCAACAACAGGAGAAATCTGCAAGGGAGCAAATACTTTTTTTTTCAGGACATTGTAAGTGACATACATTCATTTCTCTAATGGTAAATGCAGGGCTCTTGCCTTATTCAAAAGGCTGAAGCCATATCTGGGACATAAATGAATTACACTGAAGTTGCTGCTTAAGTAGAGGCCAGAGTGTGAGTGGAACCCCATCCTCCCTCCCTCTTCACTCAAAAGGAGATGTCATCTCAGTGTGGTGTCAGTCCACAGCAAATAATCCGATTTGGGGGGCAAGCAGGGGGCAATCTGCCTGTAATGCATCAGCAACTGGAAAGACTCCAGCGTACCCACATCGCCGTCCCCAAACCCTGTGGGCCACAGGCGCGAGCGTTCGAAGGCTCGTGGCTTGTGCGAATCGTGGGGTTTTGCAAACATGCGAAAGTGCTTCCTTAAGTGGAAATTCAAAGAAAACGGGGCTGGTGTCAAGGACGGAGATACACATGTTAACAATATGTTGCACATCGCCTCTCGTACATCCTGTTGACTGCAGAGACGACACATTTCCGCGACTCGCATGTTGACGCTAATCCGGTGTGATCTGAATAAGTGTCCGACGCTTGGCCATGTTTCAGAGAAAGTTATCTTCAAACAGTTTGCGTAATCTCAGCAAATTAAGCACTATTACTTGAACGGCTTTTATGAATCAAGTCATAAAGTAAAACCTTTTGCTTTATTTGAGCTACATTCAGGCGCTTGACGATGATGATTAGTTCGAAAAGCACAACGACTGTTTTTTGATCTGGCTTTCTTTCTATGTGACAGGGAAGAAATTACATTTATCTGTGAGCCAGATTGAATAAAGCACATTATCTTTCTGTTGTTATAAAGTCTTGAATGTTTCGACCTACGTTTCATTTCTATGTGTGAACGATACAACCGAAAAGATAAAAAATAAATGTGACACAAGAGTAGAATGTAACTATACTACCAGCCATATTTATTGGCACTAATGTCTTCCCTTTTTCTGCTCTTGGAGATACAGCCAATCAGTGAGAAGGAAAATGAAATGAGCTTCTGAATTGGCTGCTTTGCCAGCCAATAGGGGATCAAGCTGCTTTGCGCCTAGCTATTAGTTATCCAAGATGCGATATGGAAACGTTAATGTTCCACTGAAAGATGCATGAATAGATGAATCTGCAAATACTGAACCAACAATTGGGATTCCACTGTATTTCTTATGCAGGAATTTTCCCATTGCTGGATAAATATACTTATATTAAAGGCTGTTTTTGTCTCAAATGTTCTAAGCGAGATAATCCAAAAGACAAATCTATTCTAAAGCTGTTTATATATCGTTGAGCTTCAATAAGTATGAATGGAGCTGTGTTTACGATACTTTCTGGTTATCGTGAGTGAAAACATTTGGACACATGCTAATCAACGACTACTTAGAAAATGCTACGTGCCAGTCACTTTCTCTGAAGCTTATTGTCTAAGTATACAGCTACTTTTTCAAAGACAGAAGTTTATCTTAAGAACCTGGAACTTCTTGGGAGTTTTATCTTTGATAGCATCATCAAAAACAATACTTTTTTTATTAAAAATGATTAAAAAGTCCTGGGAAATTTCTGTCACACCCCAGCAGGGAAGCTTACGGGAAGTTATGAGAAGAACCTCAGTTACTTTATCTGTGCCCCCTGAATACCCCGACTAAATGTCAAGATCACAGAGTCCCTCTGGACCAAAAGGGGAAGATATCAAAAGGCTCCTTTTGTTGCTTCATGTTCTATTAAATAACCCGTCTTTCTCATCACTGTCCATCTGTCTGTCTGTCTCATGTTTTTTGCTTCGGCCTTTAAGTTCGCCTTTCATTGTGCGTCCACCTCACCCCGCTCTCCAAGTTCAAAGCTGCAGCCACGGCTGTGAGACTCTGCTGTATTTGAACACTTGGATTAGCTGCAGCTTATTACTTGCCCTACAGACGCTTTCGCCACACCGCAGACTAACGGAAAAGTATCTCCTGACAACGCTGTTATTGTGAACACAAATCTGTTAGCAAAAGGTTATCTGAAATAAATAAAAACTCTGCTCCAGCGGTTTGATCTACAACAGTTTTCCACTTGGCTAAACACACTACAATGTGCCGCACACCAAGTCGGCACAGCAAAAGTTGCCTTGGACAGCACAGTATCATTAAAGACATATCGGGAAGGACAGGAAAATATGCAAATCAGAGCACTTAGAGCCACCAACATCAAAGCGCCCACAAACGAAGCCAGCCACAAATAGAACAAAAGCATTAGTTGCAATAAGACTTGGCCTCGGGGCGAAGCTGGGGCACAAACGCTTGTTGTTGATTCTTGTGGCGATAAGGCTTGCTTTAGCATCACCACTGCCTATGTACATATACCAGTGGAGTGGATTTAATCGCACTAATTAGAATGCACTCAAGGCAAAATGCAACATCTACTGGAATAATCTGAGAGAAAAGATCTCCAGTCCAATTTATTCTCCTGCTCTTGGTTTCCGGAGGGGAGGGTTGAGCGGAGGATCTGTTTTTGGTAAAACGAGTGAGCGGCTGGTGTCTGGTGGTTGGGTGCATGTGTCACTTTGGACTGGTTGCCATTTCGAGGACAAGCTGCAGGGAGGCCACTCATTGGGAGGCGGTATGTTTGCGTGCGTGTGTGTGTGTAATAAAAAAGAAAGAGAAAGACAAGTCACCCAGATAGAGTGAATAAGAGCCTTAGCAACAGCAACATACAGCTGGAGATGGTGCTGGTTTCCACTGTGAGGGTTTCAATAAGCTCTGATTTAAAATCCACTAAAATTATCCACAAAATTGTTCCTACAATTTAAATCCTTTTTACTGACAAGGCAGTAAAATGAGCTAAGGTGATCTTGCTTTAATAATGTAGCACAGCACAGCTGGTGCCACCCCACTGACACCAGTGGGGTGGACACCACTGTTTGTCAGCTGGCTGAAAGGAGCTTCCTATGCTTCTTCTTCTGGTTCGAACAAAGTTGGAAATACGGAAGTGGCAAGCAGGATACTACAGGACGATCACCGAAGCAGAAAACCTGTCTAATTAAATTTCCTCATATAGGTCTGTGTTCATTTAAGAGGAGCAGATTTTTTTTATGTAGCAAGCACATTTGCTTGGAAACTACTACCAACTACTACGTCTTTATACTGAGTCTATGAATAAAAACCAAAATATTTACAAAAATAAAATGCTACATATCGGCAATCAGCCTCAAGACATTAAAAGCTTTAAAAAAGTTTCCAAACTACAGAGAAAGTGACCAGAGTCTCTCTTCTTTTGTTATGCTGCATAGGTTGACACCCACATGTTTGTGTGTTTCAATAAGCTCTGCTCCTTCCATTTGCTCATGAGAGACGTTAGAACTATTTCTGGTAACAGAAATCAATCATATCTTGTTATATCTTTTGGCATATACATATATATTTGTGTCTTGTAAACTGAATGATACTGTGATACTGTGCTATTTTCAACCCATGATACCATGAGAATATCATCATATTTTAACATAACCTGACTGCAAACTTGCAAACTAGGCAGATATCCTGACTAATTACCCAGCTAATATAACTCAGTATATGCTCCGTTTCGTAGTGATAGTGCTTAAGGTGTCATTTTCTGCACAATAAGCACTTGATACCTACAAAATGTTGTGCTGTTTCTTCCCCTCACCCCCAAGTTTTGCAAAATATATATGAACCAAAATGAAAATAGCATCAAATATGATGTTTGAAAGGCTGCATGGTGGTCCAGCTGTTACCACAGACACCTCACAGTAAGAAGATCCTGGCTTTGAATCCCAGCTGGAGGTCTTTCTGCATGGAGTTTGAATAAGGTTAGGTTATGATCACTAAATTTGCACTTAGGAGTGTGTATGTCTGCTGATTATAAGTTTAACACCACATAATCAATATTCTGGGTTATTTTTTGCAGCAAAAACAGGAATGAGTAGAATAGCGGCTGATTCTCAAATATAAATAAAAGCAATTACATTGTGTTTGGTACTCAGTTTTTATTCAAGCAGTGACACGAAACAGTGATGTTTTAACTCTTGAGTCATAATACCAGCCCATGCCCGCATATGGGAGCAGCAGAGATCCGAGTCATACCTGTGGGAGGGATCATGCCAGGGGACATGAGTCCAGGCACCGAGTGGGGCATGATGTGGGTGTTCTCTGGCGACGTCACGCTCTGGGTCCTCTTTGGAGGCCGTCCTGGTCTGGAGCTGCAGACACAAGAGAGAAAAGTTTAACTTGTGAGACGAGGAAGAGGAGGCAGGGGTGGAGCTGGCGGCAGAATAGGTGGGATGGTGGTGGGGGGCTAGTGTTAACATTTGCAGCTTACCAGAATGCAATTCCATTCCAAAGAGCTAACATGTACTGTAAATAAATTTCTTTTCAAGGACAGTTGCTTTCTGCAGCTCAACATAATAGACTTCCATAACTAATTAGATTACATGCTGAATTCATTTCCTTTATTGAAGATCAACCACTTTTTTGATGCATAATTCATAACCTGCACCTCGTTACCTGTTCCCCCGTATTAATATCCCCACACTATTTGAATTGCCTCGTTTGCATATGCTAAAATCCAGCGCTCGGCCCTCGGCCTGGAAATTACATGTTAACTTGTTATAATTATTGCAGTCAGGCCACTATTGATTTATGAGACTTTTAAAAACCAAATATGTGTAGTTCTGGTAATGAATGATATTTTAAGGTTCTTCAGGAAATTAAAAGGCAATGGCTGCCTTAGGAAATGTTCTGCTTGCTTGATTTAATGCGTGCCTTAGCTGGAAGGTGGTGTGACAGAGTGATTCAGACCTGTTGGACGGTTCTGATGGGGGAGTTTTATTACACCAAACGAGGGGCACAGATCCAGCCGTGATAAATGACTGTGCCACCTCGCTGTGGAGAAGAAAAAGGCCTTCAAAGCAGATACACCCTTGACTTTCTTCACATCTTACTCATTCACTTATTAATACAGCTTCGAGTTTCAATCAATACATACTTTGCTGGCTTATAGTTGCAAAGAAAAGCCTACAGGGTAAAGGGAAAAAAAACACACACACACACAACGGGGCCATGTGAGGGACTGAGATCCTGTAGAGGCATATTCTTTATGAAGCACGGGCTGGGCGTCTCAGCTGAAGATGAATTATGGTGACTTGACACAGGTGACATATTGGCTTCATGCATTATTTCACATAGTAGTCCATTTCAAGCTTTTGCGAGATACAAAGTTCCGTCTTAAATGACTTGAGTCTATCTTTAAAACACAATATGATCTCTGTAGCGTGCTGTAAATAGCCAAAGTGGTCAAACTAGAAAAAGAGGTGGTTTTTATGTCTTTATTTAGCGAAGCAAACACATGAATTTCAACTTTTACATGCAAGAACAAGATTTTCCCTGGTTAAAAATGTTTTTTGGTGAAGAGGCGCATCAAATGCAGGGGTCTTCAAGGTGACATTTGATTTTTTATGTCATTTTTTTGTGGCTCTCAACTTTAGTCCCAAAATGATTTAAAAAATTGATTAGTGCAAAATTATTACAAACAATTAAAATCTTCCTTTAATGGAAAATGGCAGCCACAACACAGGTATTTGTCTCTTGTTAGCTAGGCTTTTAGCTTCCTCTTTCACTTCACAATTAACAGAACCACATCAATCCAGTAACCTGGATAAGCCCATAATTCATCTTCAGCTAATGCAACTATTTACAAATCTGCTTTTAATTAATTTACTACACTTGCCTAAAAGTTGCTACTTTTAGGCAACGAAACGGTGACCAAAATCCTGATGAAAATAGACAATTTCCTCTTTTTCTAGATTTTTTGTAATTTTTTTTATCTAAGCCTGTAGGAATTGCAAACGGCCTATGTTTTAGTTAGTTAGTTTAGTTTAGTTGGAAAATAATTTCTTTATGTATTTTAATTTTTATTTGTAGAGTTTCTTTTGAGTCAATTTGCTGTGTCCTTCAGCCACCACAAGAGTGGGCTGAGTCCTCAGCAGCCCCTCGTCCCATCCTAATGCAACTATTTGCATGTTTTGTGGCTTATCTGTCCAGTGACCATTGCTGGAAACTTTAACACATCTGCTCTGGTAATAACTGACCCAGCAGATGTGTCCGTCTGTCAGACTTGCTCCTCCACCCTCCCCTCTTTTTATTTATAGACCTTCCGAAAGTCGAACTCAAATCACCACCCTCCCACCTCCCCCAATCAAAAGAATACAAGTTGGGTTTTCCAGTCCAACAAAAATGAGCTCCTCTTATCTAACTGTAAAGTGTTATTCCAGACTTTATCAGCCAGTACAATATATGAGGCTGTTTGTGTTACAGTACATTTCCCAACATTTCCCAAAGGCGGTATCTGAAGACAGACACAGTGGCTTTAGTAGCAGCCTTAGTGGTTGAATTTATTCAGCCATGTCTTGTGAGGTTTATTTACCTCACCAGTGCTAATAGAGTGCACTCACGCTGTCTGTCTGAATATGCTGACTCTTCTATATACACACTGGCTCTGGAGGTTTTAGGGCTAAAAGCAGACTTTCACCCAACTGTGTCCCCTTTTGGAGGGGAAACATAAGAGACAGAACGAAGTATCAAAAGGGGGAGCGAATGACAGTAAAGGGAGGAGGGCAGCTGGGGAGACAGAAGGGAGGAGAAGGGGAGAAAGAGAAATGAGCACTCGTTCGCCCTACGAAGGTCTGGAAACGGTATTCCTATTCCTATAGAAGCACCTCTTTGATCTTATGAGAGGGCAAAATCGCAGACAGTTTTGCTGTCATCACTTTCACTTGTACTCTGGCTGAATTATTTATAAAAGAACTCAATAGAGGGTATAGGAGGGGCACAACTCTTTTTCACCAACAATACTAAAGGCACACAAAAAAAATAGAAGAAAAAAACGCTCTCGAATGGACAAAAAGAAATGTCACATCAACCTTAGATCATGTCAAAGCTCCGTCACAAAGCCCCAGTTAAGTACACCTAATGTTTAGATAGTCTGCCAGAGAATAAGTCCGTGTGTTTAAAGGGGGATAGCATTTCAACCACTCTCTCCAAACAAATAACACTGGCCGGCCATGAAAGCAATACAGAAACTGAAACGCTTTGAACTGAGGAACCTCCAAGCAACAGGAAGGGCTCTCAGGAATAATATCACTGTCTCCTTTCCTTACGGCTGAGTGGGCGTCTGTATTTGCAGAAATAGCAAACAATTTGTTGAAGACGGGAGACAGAATAATACCCACTGATTTGTTTAATGTTTCAATCTTCCAGACCCGTAGTTCCATGCAATGTTCCTTAACATTTTTTGACAACAAAAGGAAAGACATTTGAACTGATCTTTTTTTTATACATGTTTTCCTTTTTTTTTTGTTGTTTCAAACTTCTGATCTAACATGTGAGATTGGTGCTAGTTTGCCTCGCTTTAGATTATAAGTCTGATCAAGAAAAATCCCATATGGAATTCTTCAAGGCTCCATACTCGGGTCACTTTTATTCTAATTTACATGATCAATCAAGCTCTGGGTAATATCTTAAAATACATATGCCAATGAGAGTAAGCTTTATATCTATGTGTCACCATAGATATACCACAGTCCACAGTCCTTTCTAGCTGCAAAATCATTATTTCCAATGTAAATGAATGGAAGAGGGCAGATCTTTTGCCAGATAAAAGCAGATAAAATGGTTGTGATTTTTAGCTTCATTGAACTGCACTCAATGAAGCTAAAAAACTAGATAGCATGATGAATACCAAATATAGTTTCTGTTCTCTTCAACATTCTTTTAAAAACAGGAGAATTAGGACCCTTAAACTCTTTAAAACTGAGAAACTAGCATGTGCTTCTAAAATGGTGCTGCCAGAGTCCTGACCAATATCAGGATCACACCAGTCCTTATAGTTCTTGACTGGCTTCCTGTTGGTGAAAAGATCCATTTCTAAACCTTATTAATGGTCTGTAAGGTACTGAATTACAAATCAGAGCTGCTCCACTCACAAGTGAGATATTCTCTCAAAGTTCTCAGAAGCAAAGCAAAACAAGATTGGGCATTTAGCATCCATGCTCCCCAGATCTGGACCCAACTTCTTGGGGAAAAAAAACAAAACAACAAAACTTAGATGTGAAGAAACTGTTGGCGCTATTAAACCAGGAGTAAAATCCTTATAGTTTCATGAAGTCACATAATTGTATCAGTTCATTTTTGTTTTATTGTAGCTATTTGTCTAAATGCTGCTTTATTCTGTCTTTACAGTATTTTTTTTCTTTTTCTGTAAAACACTACGTTAACTCATGAGCGTTACAACAGCCTTCACTTTAGAGAGTACGAAATTCACTGTACTGTCCAAAAACACCACAACTACAGCTACGCCAGCTAACGCCTGAAGAGATGGTGGACAGTTGGAGCCATCCAGGCTAATGTGCTGGGTCCAGAGAGGAACTCAACCTGGCCTAAAACAAAACAGCCAGGCTATTTATCAAGCAGCAGATGCTGATTCCTTAAATAGCCTGGCACAGAAACTGCTCCAAACTAGGCCATTATTGCAGAAAAAGATAGCACAACTGGATTTATCACTGGGATTTTGGTTCGTTTCTTATCAGCTGCTTTATTTTCTAATATGTCTAGGTTGTTTTAAAATGTTTCACCAAAAAAAACCATCTATATTTCACTTTGGGCTTGTTCAGACAATAATATTTCTGTTCTGGGGGGATCAGTCATGGAAGAGTTTTATTTCATCTTTTATTTATATTTATACTAAAGACATTTGGGCCCCTCATATCTCTGGTTTCAATTAAGGAAACAAAATAGGCCCCCGCCAGCTTTGGGCTGGGGCCACAAATATGTTACACATCCATTCTCTGCCTTTCTTGTTTTGCTGCTATGGTGAAAAGAAAATAGCGGTGAACTTTCCCTGAACCAGACTTCCTTTAATGGCCCCGGCCGTGTGTTGACCCAGCAGAGTCGGCTGGAACCTGATACTATCCAGCTCACTAGGCCCGCACGGGCAATCAGATTACACGGGGCCCAACAATACACTCCACACGAGTCCAATTTCAAGCGCTACAATGAAATAAAAGCGCAATAATTGAATTCACGTTCTCACCCCCGTTTACAGGAAGCCGACACAATGCGATGGGCATAACAAGAGAGGGCGATAACGCATTAGACATCGGGATAGTTCTGATCTCATGGCGGGATTCTGATGACTCACTTTCGGTCGTCTTTTTTTTTTTTTTTGTTATTTCTTTTTTTTCTCCCCCAACGACGGAAGTAGTGACTGAGCTCTTATTACCCAGAACGCCGTTAATGCAGTGATTATGATCTGTTATAAATCAATTGAAACCACAAAAGTAATGTTAAGCCCAAGTGAGCACACTCCCTTAGTGGATTTGGTTACACAGAAAGAAAGAGGAATAAAAAAAAAAATCATCTGCTCTTCCCATCTTGGGATATCTTCAGGAATTCAGCCCGATAATGTCCTCTGTGGCTCCAGCTTGCACAGAAAGAGCATAATATTATTTCCCGGTGGCTATGATTGAGCCATTAACCTTTTATCTCGGTCTTTTGTTTGACGTTTCTAAAAAGGTAAGGATGGAGATATTTATTCCATTTCCGCCCAGCTGGCCAAAACAAGCGGGTGAATCATTCGTCTAGGGCGTGGGTAAACAAAGGGCCTCCTTAGGTCTCTGCCAATCAGGCCTTATAAAATATTAACCCAATGTCATTGCCCTTTTAAAAATCTCTCACCTAGAATTCCCTAATTGTTCCCTTTTCTTTATCTCTGCAGTGCAGAGAGTAAATAAATTAACAAAATAGCTTTTAACACCCCGGGTAACCTTTTAACTGAAGGATTATCTGGGGTTTATTTTTCATTTCTCTCGCCGCGATAGCCGAGCATGCTCCATTGATTGGTTTGCTGGGGTGGTGACCAGCCATGAAAACAAGGTCTTATTGATAAAACAAAGCAGCTTCTTACCTTTTAAGTGCCAGGTCAGGGAGAATTTCAGCTGCACCCTCCTCCCCCACCCAATCCCCATGCCTCCCTTCACACCTCCACCTCCCCTCCCTGCACCTTCCATGACCATCAGAGGCCTGAATATGCTGAGGTGATGGTTTCTTCTTCCTCTTCTTCTTCTTCTTTTTTTTTTTTTGCTCCAATCAAATAGTTTAAAAATATGCACACATCTCCCCCAAGAGGTTAACTATGTTTGTTGAAAGATGAGGATAACATGTCTTGGTGTTTTCCTGCAAATTTTAAATCCCAACAGGTATGATAAGAGCTTTGATTGAAAGGAGGAGATGAAATGCTTTAATTCTAAGAGCAGGAAAAAAAATAATTAAAGGAGTTGGCAAGTAAAATTAATCATGTACAAGCTTTAATCCAAAAATAGATTCGAACTAGAATGGCGAGGAGGGGGGAAAAATGAATAAATACAATTTTCCCAATGTGAATTTATGATGATAACATATATGTCCAATTAATTATTATCTGATTAGCATGTGCTCTTTGCTCTCTGGTTCCCAACATCATCAGCTGCAGTAAGATCAGGTATGGGAGGTATATTAATGATGGCTATGCAAGCGAGGCGATTCCTATTACTTCTTTTGATTAATTTATTAAGATTTTATTATTACTTTTTGTTAATTCTTATGTTTGTGATATTTTGAAAATAAAAATATTAAAGTGGCCGACATAAAAAAAATGCCAAAATATTTCTCTCACCACCAAATAGCTTCATCAACGCAACTTTTCCTGGTGAAAATGTAATTATTACTTATTATTTATGGATTCTGAATAGAAGAGCAATTGCTTTCCACACCGTATCAATGTTTGAGACTCTTATTTTGAAATTAGAAAGGAAATAGCTCTTTAGTTGTGTGTTGACTGAGCTGAATACTGAAGAAAGCTCGTTGGAGTCGGTGGCAGCAGCTGCTTTGATTCGGGTAACTTCAAACCTCCACCTGTGTGAGGATTTGGTCAAACATCTGTGAATAGCTGAAAACTTGAGACACTTTGTAAAAATGTTTATGGCTACTTATTTTAATAGTTAAAACACTAAATATGCCTTGTTATGCATTCATATGCACAGTGGAAACATTGTTGGCACGACTGCAGAAGCTAACATCCACCATCTTCCTTATCGCCACTATTGAGGTTACAGCCAATTAGTGCCAAGAAAAATGAATGGAGCACTACGATTGGCTGCTCTGGGAATTCCAGTCAATACTAAGTCAAGCAGAAAATGCCTCCAAATCTGCAAATACAAAACCGCATTAACACGATTTGAGCATTTTTAGAATTATTTATGACCATATTTAAGAAAAAAATACTTTACCAACATTAAATTGACCATAAGTCAAGCGGGTGCAAAAGGGATTGTTTATGGTGCAAAAAGAATGTAAGAAAGGACAAAATGACCCTATGTGCAAATGACATGAGTATAATGTCATTTATAAAACCACAGAAGAAGCGCTGACCACTTTAAAACGGTGGAGAACGTTTTTACTACTCAGTACAACAAGGAAATGAACATTGCTTAACAAAACATTGTAAAACGAACATCGTTTAACATCCAAAACAAATAACTGTAGAGCTAGAATCTCAGTCAGGTCCTTCTGATGCAATTTTGCTGCAAAAATAATAGCATCAACCAGCATGCAAAATATGACATGTTCAAATCCCCTCATGTCTGACACCATGCGGTCTAGTACTTATAAGGCAGGTAAAACATAAGCTGAATTTTTATTATTTGTTATTATTTGTTCTTTTTATCCAGATTTGCTGTGAGTCAATAATGATAAATGTGACTTTTTTTTATTTTTCATCTTTTTCGAATGAATTACAAACCAAACAACTGATGGATTATTAAAACAAGTGCCTGCTTCATTATAAAAGTAATTATTGGCTGACTTAGCTGTGTGACAGTTTGCAATAGTTTGACAAAACAGCATCAGGGAAGAAGAGCCGAGAACACATTGCCTTCACTCGAAAAGATGGTGAAAAAAGATGATTTATATTTCCTGCTGACCTTGGCAGTCTATTCGTTGTGACGATCATAATCTCAGAGTCACAGTGTGATACATGAGAATGAATTCACTCATCCATCTTTTTCATGCATCCATCTATCCTTTCCCTGATCTTGTATCTGTATTTGCATTGAACCTATTCTTGGATTATCTCAATCAGTTTTCCCCCCTCGCACCTGTCAGACACTGCCTCGCACAGGTAGCCACAGTCTGCTTATCTGATCTAGATAGCTGGATTACAGCGAGTTGGTGAGTGCAGCGGGGAGGGGGAGAAAAGAAAAACACACTTTTATTTATTAGAGTTAGGCAACAGCTGCATCCGCCAACAAACCGGGAACCTTTGTTGCGGAACAATATATCACAGATCAAATGGTGTGAAATCAAAGGAGGGAGAGAGTTAGCATCAATCCGCCACTAAAACCCCCCTTTTAAACTGCTGTCTGTTCTCTGATCCCTGGGTGGACTAATGTGCAGGGTTGGGATCAGCAGCAGCCAGGAGAGAGTGGGTGCCTTCCTGGTGCCTTTGTCTGGCCTTGGCGGTGATTAGAGCCATGCTGGGTCACGCCATCGCCGCCACGCCTGATTGAGCGCAGGAGCCGGCAGTACCGGCTGCACCGCCTGCATACTGGCCTTGCTAAAGGACGGCATTGGGGCTTCCTACATTCTATGAGAAAATGTGGATCTTTAAATCTTCATCCAGGTGTGGATGAAGATGGAAATAGAAAACTGAGCATAGAATTTATTTTTTTTTATTATTTCAGACTTTGTACTTTATTATCCATCATTTCTATATTATATGTTATCTACATGTTCATCAATTTGTCATTCAGTCTAACCTTTTCCATCCATCTTTCAATCTGTTCCTGTCTAGAATCTAACCATTCATTCTTTGCATATCAGCCTCTGTCCATCCATTTATTCTTTGTCTACCATCCATCCATCCATCCATCCATCCATCCATCCATCCATCCATCCATCCATCCATCCATCCTTCCAATCTTTGTCTGAGATCTGTCCGTCTATCCATCCAGCCAACCTTACAACATTTGATTTTAGCAGGTTCAAGAAAGTGTCAAAATATGTGCTATTCATTTGTAGTAGGTGTATTTATAAGTTGACAAAAGGGACCGAAATTTACTTTTGTAGATCGGCGGAAGTGGGACTTGATAAATGTGTATGAATCCTGGATAAAAAACCTCCTCCTAGGAATCGTGTCCTGTAATTGCATTCTATTAGATATTTGAAGCCTCTCAGGTGTGAAATAGAATATTGGAGGGATCTAAAGCACGATAAACTGCCGATTATTCCCGTGCATCATTAATGTTAAAAGCTGATTCCATAATTGTACGTCCCATAACTACAGAGTCTCAGATTGTTCAGTATCACATCAACAGACTCTGATAATGAGTAAGCAGACTTCCTACATGGTGGAGCCTGATGAGGAAAGCCTAATTGGTTGACTTTTCCATGCCTAATGGATGATTCTCTTAATTAAAAAGATACTGTACCAAATGTTAGAAATCAGATAGCGCTTAAAGTAAATGCGCTTAATCAAATGTACGAGAATGAACAGTTCCAGGAAAGCCTAAACGAGATTGGTCGATATGATTTTCGTGCCAGTATTTATTAATTACGAGAGCCTTTGGTTAGCAAAGAAAAAAAAAACTGAGCGGGGTCTTATCTTCAAACTGCGAGGGGAAAATTTCATCTAAACGCTCGCGCTGATCTCTCTTTTTTTTTCCATGAACTGCAATGCATATGAAACAAGTCTTCAAAACAAGGCTTTAAAAAACTTACCCAGTCAGGGTGCCTTTGAGGATATTTAATTAAAATCTAATCCTGCATTCATTAAGGCTCACATAAATTAAGCTGTCATTCATAAGATTTATGGATTCTCATTTGCATATTGCATACAATTCATCAATTACTCAAGTATGAAAGGAGCGCATTTCCCTTGGAGCTGCCTGCTAGCCTGCCAACATTTGAAATGAGAGAAAGAGCACAACTGTCAGGCATTCACTGCAAACTTTTCCCCACAATGTCTGTGCACTGATTAATCTCATTTCCTAGGCATCCCTTACAAGATTGTACACAGTCCAGCTGCACTTTTCAATTATTTCTCCTGTCCTCCCAACTAACTTTGAAAGCAGGACGGGCTAAACGTGCACTGGGGCTACTTTAGTCTTTATGTATATAACATGTCCTTTTTTCGCCGGGGTAATCATAAATTACACATGGGGGGGAGGGGGAAGGGGGTGTTTTAGAGATCCTAATGGAAGAGAACTGCAGTAATTCTATTGCAAATCCCATCAGGCAAATATTCTGCATCCTATAATAGCATATTTCCTGTCACATTTAGCGAAGAATACCTCCAGCAGGCATTCTGACAGAGGGAGAAGGCAGATAAAAAAAGAAAAAACGACAGGTGGGTGACAGTGGGCAGGAAGAAAACAAAAGAGAGGGGGAGAATCTTGGAGGTAAAAACACATAAAAACAAACTCTCTCTTTGGACACGAGGCTATGGGAAACCCAGTGTGGAGTAAGTGCTTAAACCAAGCGGTGCGTGAACGCATCTGAGATAAAAGGTCAGGCGAAAAAACAAACAGACCACTCGCGAGGACGAATGGAATTAATTGACTCATTAATATGCATGGCTAATAAAGCCCAAAATCCTAAAACAAAAATCATTGTCAACCATTCCCTTTTAATGGCTCTTATTTTCAGCTTGAGAAGAGCCTGTCTATAGGGTGTATCAATCTTAGGAGGGGTGGGGTTCCTCCGGCAAAAACAGGCTTCGGGGGGCAACCTCCGTGTTGTGCGCTCATGTCCTCCCCAGCAGACAAAGGCAGAGTTGTTCTGGTGGAGGGATTAATTGAGAATTAATCCCGCTTTCTGGCAGTGGAACAGACCGGCAGTTAGGAGTGAAAGTCATCCTGAAGGGTAGTTAATTGGTTCCCCCCATCGCAAAAGCTTTGGAGAACAGAAATCAAGCTGCAGTTTTCATTAATCCTCCCTATTGTTTTGAGAAATTGTTGTAGAGAGTGACTTCAGATGGAGTCAACAGTTAAGGCTTTTAATTTGCTTTTAATTCTGCCAGCGGGGCAACAATTAACAAACCCCAAAGAACAATAGCTTGGAAAATTATGCGTTCGATTGACTCCAAATGACTCTGGAATCAAAAACCGATAAGCAATTATTATACTGTACTCTACAAACAGTAAGTACCTCAAACATGCTTGAGCCTCTAGTTGTCTCAATTCCTTTCCCTTCATCTCTCTACAGGTGCTTAAAAACTATAGCTCTTTCCTTATTTGTCTCATTCCAATTGAAAACTTTAACTTATTTTAATCGGATTTAGATGATTAACCAGGACAGCGTAGAGAATGAATACATGGTTTTCTTTTAACACATAAAAGCCTAAGAAATTATTTGTTTTCAGCCTGTTTGCTCTGATACCTTAAATATAGGAAAAACTCAACAACCACTTATAATCAGAATTCATTTCAGCAGTAAATTCTACTTATTTTTTTTTCTCTAAAGTACTTTTGAATCTTGAGTCCATCTCAAAATGGACTAATTTTTGAGATGAGTCTTGAAGGTTTGCTCATCTGTGGACTGAAACCTTAGCAGAATAGATGCACCTCAGGTAGATTAGATCGCGATCCTCCTCGAACACCAACTTTCAATTCACTTTGATTCTCAATTGGATAGGCTTTGAGTAGGACATTCAAACAAATGAATATGCTGTAATCTACGTAGGCTTGCATGAAATGAGCAACGTGTAATGAGTCAAATTTTAAATGCGATCCAATAGAACGTCGATTGTGAACCTTCGCCCCCGCCTCAAATCTGTTGCAGCCTGTAGCAGATTTTATTCCTCTGAATTTAGCTTCACTCATCTTCCCGTTAACTGTGAGCAGCTTCCTTGCATCTGCTGTCGGAGTATTAAAACGTCTTGTAATGGCGATAAAAAAGGTAAATAATATAATATCAATTGTGATATAAGCCTATTTTTATTTTTCCTCTCCTTCCCACTTGTGCCTCCAACACTCTGTGACCTTTAGCATCTGCTGCTATGTGACTCTGTCCAACTTGGTAAATATTACATTAGCACATAAACTGCTAATTCATGAAACTAGCAATATATATTGCACTCTACACAATCCTTTGTTATATGATTACTGCACACACATTGACATTGCAATGATCAAGCATTTGTGATATTGTGCAGCTGTAGTTCTCACAGCATGATGATTTTTTACTTTCTTCATTCAGAGGTTTAATCAGATCCTCTGTAATCTCCAGTTGCATGCTGTTACTGGAGATCATCCTTTAAATACGTTTATATTACTTTGTAATACCATATTTATTTCTCTTCCCTATCCCTAAGTTTTAGAAATGCACCACCAGACTGCTGGATGTGACTAATTTCAGGTCCAAATGGATACAAAAGACAGAAAGAGAGGATGATGTAATGATAAGACAAGGAGACACAGAGACTAACAGCAGACATGGAAGAGGAAGAATGTGCAGAGGAAAAGAGTGAAGATAGTGCAAGAAAAAGAGGGAGGAGAGAGAGAAAACACACACACACACACACCCCGTTCACAAACAGACTCCAAGTTCAAGCAAAACAGGAAGAGTGCAGTGATTAGCATTAATTGCACTGAGGACTGGAATCCTGTGTGAAACATTAAACAAAAATTATCTACTGTTTATTCATTTTCCCGGTTTTCCTTTTTTCAGTAATTAATTGAATGTAAATACTTTGAGAAGTCCAAAATTATCTAGAGAGGAAAAGAAATGTTTACACAATCAGGGAAAATGTTCCCGTCCTCCGTCTCCCTCTCTTCTGTGAACACAGAAAGGTTAGGGGCTCGGGCCTGTTCCTCGCCGATTCCCCCACCAGAAGCAAGTGTCGGTTCCCCCGAGTGCCGACCGCTGGGACAGTGTTTGCATATTTAGATACAAGTCACCATGTGTATGCAGTCCCCCCCAGTTCTCTCTCCAGCCCCCTCACTCCCCTCGATCAATTTGGTCAGCTGTGCTTTCAAATGTCTTTTTATTTTTTTCACCCCCACAAAAACATGGAGACAAACCGGGCAGTCTGACGTGTGAGCGCGCACACTTCACAAACAGTGAGAGAGAAAGAGAAATGAGTTCAGAGGGAGCCCCCAGCCTGCGCGGCGTTCCCAGACGGGCATTTGTACCGAGTTAAAGACAAATCAAAGCCCGACGCCTCAACGAGACGCGGAAGAATCGGATTCCGTCTGCGTGCGTCCCTGTGATCCTTCCGGAAGCATCTCCGAGAGAGGAAATAACAAGGACTCAAACACGAGTCTCCGCCCCTGGAGCTGGGGCCAGACTGAAGGTGGCAGCTACAAGCTTTAAGTGTCACATCGGTGACTGGCACGGAGAGCAAACACGACAATCGCTCCGACAAGCTGCTAGGCGTTTCGCAAATAACTCTGTTCGGATGAGGCGAGGCGTTCGCCGAAGACTTTGCGTTTCTCTTAAAAGCTAAAACTCCATTTAGGCCTGGCAGGCGAGCAAACAGGCCCACTCAGCAGATAGCAGGGAAGCTGCCGGGTGTGCTTGCAGCTTGATGGTATAATTCTTAATGTACGGCTTGACGAGACATAAATCTTAGCCAAGCATCAGCTCACCTGAATTCTTTTCTCTCCCTCTCTGCCTCTCTCTCTCTCTCATGATGAATTGTTTGCTACATCTCGGAGACTAAAACCCTTCAACCTCTTCAAACCCGGGTTTCTAATAACGCGTAGGTGCTGGGGAGAGGTGACAGCATGATGAATATCACAACAGACAGCTCCAATATGGGACAATTTTACCAGATCGATATCTCACTGCAATATCAGAGAAAAGGAGCTGATATTAGTCTACACAGTGTATTACAGATGGGGTACATTTCTTCTCTGTGCACTCCCTGTGAACCTGGGCTATATTTCATCCGTGTCGCCGATGGTTTACACGCTCACAAATGCTGTGGAAAGTAATCACGCCGCGGCAGCCACGCCAGATGCATCTGCTTAGAATTATCCATATGTGTGATGCGCCTATAAGCCCCCTTGTTCAACACGCCGATGGACTTGCAAATAAACTGTGAATCACTTTAGAGGATGTTACAGGCCATTATTTCTGGCGAGACCAAATGTTTTGTCACGTTCTAATGGAGAGATCACAGGCGGGATGTGGGAGATGCGGCTCTTTAGAGGAAAGCAGGGGATACAGAGAAAGGAAAGAAAAAAAAAAGAGGCAGTTGCTCGTTTTCGAACTCTTTAATTTGCAAAAAGCTTCGGTTCCGTGAACGCGGCAGATGTCGGTGCATTTGTCACTGAACTGGTGACAGTTTTAAATCAGGTCTTGTTTTATTTAAATCAAATTTCAGTTCCAACTTCCCGACTTTGAGCTGAAGGCCAACAGAGTACTTGATCCTCAGGGTGGGGAGATCAGACAGGTAGCTGTTTGTGGGGCAAGCTTTAAAAATGAAGAGAATAACAATTGCAAACAGAATTCTAAGTATTTTCCCAGTAAAAAAAAAACTACAACCTGAAAAAGTCAACTTTGAGCCAATGTTTATTTGTTTTCTTCTTCCACAGCAAGGACTGCTTTGCTGAATTTTTAATTTTGTTAATAGGTAGCTCTTTTTCTACCCTGTTGCCACATGCTTCTTCAGACAAGTTTGGCACAACTGACATCTATTCATAACAAGAATGAAATATGTCAAAAAAAACATTGTATTTTACCAATAGAAAATATTTTGCTGCCACAACAAACCCCTGAAAAGTCCAGCTCCCAACAAACACTAAACAAAAACTACAAAAATATTATATTTAAATATATTTTACTGCTATAGTTATTGTTGTGGGAGCCCTTTTATCATAGGAAAAGCTTGTCTTGCGTACAAGAGAGATATATTTGGAAATATTTCTAAAAGAGACATTGACTAGAAGAGTCTATCCACTTTCAGTAGCACTTATCCATTGCAGGGTCATGGAGTCCACCGAAGGGTCAGTTGAATCATGTTTTACATTTTTGTCTGAACTTATAGAGTCATTTCTGTGACAAAGTCAAAAACATGATGTTTTTTCCCTCCATATTGCGCCATATTGCCATAGCAATGGCAATTTTCCTCTCCATCTCTATGGTTTCCACAGCATAATTACTTTGCCTCCTACAGGGTTTATGATTAATGTATCCCGGGACAACACATTCTGATATAAACATGTTCCAATAAATCAGTTCCAAATTCAAAAACATTTTAAAATGAGCAAAACCTAAAAATTTTTTCAAAGTTTTAATTATTATTTTTTTTCCATCAGCCCAGTCATATACACGTGATTATGTCCGCACGTGTGATTAGAGGTGTGAGTTTAATTTGCGGTGAGACTAAATTATGGTTCATGGGACTCATCACAGTCCAAACATTTGTTGAGGCCTAGATGAAGAAATCAATCACGAGTGGTCGCTGACAAATTAACCGACGCGACTCTTTTTGTCAGGCGCCGCGCCGAACGCCGCGGTCAGGTAACGTGAAGAAATGGAATGAGACACCTTCTACTTCCAAGGGAGATAGATGTGTACCAGAGGAGAGGGAGAGAAGGAAGGGGTGAACAAAAGAGTGAAGGAGGGGAGTGCAGAAGCTGCTAACGCTTAATATCTTCCCTCTCCAGGGGGCCGGGGCGGAGGGCCCCACTGCTGTCAGCTGCAATAGGGCCAGACTTTCTGTGAGTGCCCAACGTTCGTTAAGGGCTATTAATGGAACACAGCCTCCCTTGTGCAGGGAACTTGTCAGTGTTTCATTAGAGACTGATAAACATATAATGCAAAAGTGTCAAGCAGAGTGTTTAAGAGAAAAGGGATTTTGGGATTGAAGTGCCAGAGCCATTCCGTCACTTTCGCACTGACAATAACTCGGAGTCAATAAAAGGAGGCGGCGTGGGATTGATTGGGCAGCGGACAGATCGGGATCTGCTGAGTCTGTTTTCTCGCAAAAGAACATATTTAACTGGATCTTTTTTTTTTTTTTAATCAGTCCCCATCTTGCAGAGATAAGACAAGACGGCATATCTTTGTTGTTCACATCCAGCAGCAAAACCCCCCAAAAAGTAAAAGGAAAAAAGAAATGTATCATATTCAATTAAAGTTTTTTTCTTTCCCTTTCCATACCACTGCTGAACAAATCTGCCCACAGCTGGGACTCTGGGTCTAGTTCACAAAGTCCTTTTGATCATGTTGCACCAGTAAGAGAGTTTGGAGTCCTATGGAGTACAGGACCAAGCTGATCTTATTATGATAATTGGGATACATCAACTTCAGATGGCTCTAATGGAGTGAGATTCCACTGATCAAGAGCGCCTATTTGACTGTAGAAGTTCACTTTTCTTTCTTTTTTTTTTTTTTTGAGAGGGAGACATTATGCAACGCTCGGGTTGCGTTCCCAGCAGGCAGCATGCTGCAGAGACCGCCGGCACAACCAAGAGTACGCTTTTAAGCTTTGGTGTTCAGGAGCGATGCAACGCCGCGTGACGTTCGACGGCGATGAGAAGAGCTGGTCTGGTGGAGTTAAAATCTTTCCCAGAAGAGTGAATAATTGGTTACCCTGACCATTAATCAGTTAATTTTCTTTTCCTTCTTTCTTCTTTTTTAACCTCCACTCTTCAACTGAGAAATATCCCAAGGTTCAATAATTAAAAACGTGTCAGGTGAAAGTCCAGCGCGCTTCCTCACACTGTACGTTCTCACATTCCCCGCTTTGTTCATCTTATTAACCTCCTCTCAGCTCACCGCGCCTTTAAATGAAATCTTTAGCCCCTTACATGTGAAATTAAAACTGCCCTCCCTTGAGCGCTTTTAATTATTTTCTTCAGGAGAAAACTTCCACTTTTTGTCAAGGCGGCCTTCTTTCTTTCTCTTTTTTCTTTTCTTTCTTTCCCTCTCCTCACTCCCACTCACTGCCCAGGTCTGTCATGCTTCACTCCTCCCTCCAGCCCGTTGCTCTCTCCCCACCTTTTTTTTCCCCCCTTCCCCTTTCTCTTCTTCTGCAGGTCTGTTTAATTCTCACCTTGCTCTGCCCTTGTCATCAAGTCATTGAAGCACAAAGCCAGCAGCAAGGGAGTGTTTACTCATTTCCCCACTACATTACCTCTCCTATTAATCACTGAATGGAAACTTCTGGACACTGAAGCTTCTCTGCAGCCGCTACCCCAGCTGCCCTCTCTACTAACAGGGCAGGCGTTCGCTCCATGAGCACACGACTTGTTTCTTTAAGGGAGCCCCGTCAAGCTAAAGAGGTGATTTGAAAGACTTGGAACAGGTCAGGACTGGTACAGGATTTTCAACATTTATTTGCCGAACATTTTCAAACAAAAATGCCCCAAATGACACAATCATTTATATTACAAGCAGAAATGCTAAACTGGTGATCAAAATCAGGCTAGGTGTTCAGGTTGCTAGCCTGCATTTAGGTGCTTAACACAGAAGTAATTAGATGATTTTCTGCCTCATCTCCCCTGACCGGTAAACCGAGGGCCTCAAACTCCAAAAATCAACTCAAACAGCAACACTGTTCACCGTGGAAGCTTGAAAAGAAGGAAATGTTTTCTATTTCAGTAATAGTGAGGTGTGAAAGAGTGTGAGAGAGCAAGAAATTAAAAAAAATAACATGAAGGCTGAATGTATTACTGCTAAATTTTAGGTTTTGTTCTTTTGATTTCTCAGCCTCAGTTTGATGTGGACCATTTTGGAAATGTCAGATTTATAGTCATTATCCATATGGATAGTGCTTCATATAGATAATTGCTTTTGCAAAATGGTAAATATAGTTTAAAGTGATTGGTGTAATCATGATTTCAATCAGTTACTTTGATAAGTGTGGTGGGTGGCATGATTTTTGGGGGGTTTTGTAACAGTTTTTTTATAGTTTTGCAAGCCTAAGTGTATTAGGAAAGGTTGGGAAGCTCTGTGTTTTTCATGCAGCATACTGTGGGAGAAAACTCCCAGCACCTTCACCAGCATTACATCAATGCGACTTGAAACACTTGACAGAAATGTTCTTGCATTTTTGAAACCTTTCCGCCTAAAATCCTTGATACACCCTGATAACTGCTAACTGGCCTGTGCATAGTTCAAAATGTTAATGCAAATTTGCAGCACGAGAAATTACGCGTTTGTTGAAAATAAACTGAAATAGCGCGCTTAAAAGATAAAAGTTCAGGTAAACAGGACTTGTATGACATTAAAATGCAAAGTACATTATAGGCAGACAGGATGAGCAGAGGTTAGTGCCTCTAATTAATCTAATTTAATTGCATGTAAATTGTGTTTTAAATGCAGATGAGGAAAAAAAGCTGCTTTTGACGAGAAGAACACACCCTCTTGTTACTCTTCACTTGTTCTATTTGTGAAATGGGAAAACGGGGGAAAAATTACCAACTGTCTATCACTCTCATCTAAGATCAAGACTTGTAAGAACACATATACATAGAAATATATATGTACATATGCCAGACAAACAAGGCATAGGTGCTCCAATGGATTCTTATGAAATTCAATTAACCCACCAAATGCTTTTCCTTTTTCCTCCCCTGCCCTAATTCCCACATTCCCCGCTGCAATGGCTGCATTCCCGGCGATTATGCTCTCCGCTTGGAGTGCGCCATAAATTCACAGGTCTGAGAAAAAAAGGCTGTAACGAGAGCTCCTTAAATATGGGAAGGAGACGTTTGAGAAGATGGATCGCCGTAGGCTAGTGGTCGAGCAGCAGTGGGCAGGGGGAACATGTTTGTGAAACACATGCCCCTCGCTGCTATACTGCTCCTAATGAGGCTATGGACATAAGCAACATTATCATTAATGATTGAATACCCCCCACCCCCACCCCTCCTTTTTCCGGCTTTCTTTTCCTGTATTTTATTTTACCCCTGTCCTTTTGCAATTACAGCTTTACTGGATGGCCCAAGGCGAGCGGCACGCCGCATGTGTGCAGCCTACGTATAGCAAAGAAAAAGGGACCCAAAATATTTGAAATGCAAATAATTGAGCAATGTAAATAGTTTTGTGAGAGTTTACTCAGCGAACAATGGCCCCTTATGAGGCTGAAGTAGAACAGAGTGAGGGAACTGGACTGCCGGTGTGGGGAACCAGAGCGGTGGGGGTTGAAGGGATGATCCAACACAATGTGGCCCTTCTCCTAAAGCAACTTGTTATCAGGCGCTACGCAGAGGCCCCCCATTCAATCTGCATTTAAATACATTTCAGTCCACTCACTCATTTGCATTCATTTCTCCCATTATATCTGAAAATGGCCAAATGTCTCGGCAGCACAATGCGGCAGCCTATCACCAGCCAGGGGAAGCCCACACCTGATGCCAATTTAGCCGGCCTGGATCTATTCAGCGCCGTGTCCCGATCTGACAACTACGGCTCATCCGCATCCAGGAGACTTTTCAATTGGATCTGCTTCTGGTGACAAAATTGTTTTGCTCATTGAAGTCCCCCACCTACCCCCCCACCCATCCCCTGAAATCTCTCCCTCTTTTCCATCCCATCGTAACTCCCTCTGTCTGTGCGTTTCTGCCCGCTTGGGAGCCATGGGAAAAGGGGCGGCAAATGATTCTCAGTGGCTTCTGATTTCCACTATTTGTTCAGCATTAGGCCCACTTATCTCTGAAAGAAAAAGCAACATGTGGAGAGAAAGTGACAGGCAGAAACTCAGCCTCGCTAGCAGGCCCATTGTGCGCTGAAGATCTGCATTCAGACATGAGGGGCCCTCAAAAGTCTTTCTCCCTCCCAGTCTCTCCAACTCCCCGTCTCGCTCGCTATAAAACGCACACATACTTGTGCACAGACCTCTGTCACAGTCAATTACTGCTGCTAATCTGTCCCGCAACGAAGAGTAAATATTTCATTACTTTTTCAAATAAACAGTTGGTCTGAGCTCATGAAGTGTCATCTATCCTGTGAAAGGAGCTGTGAAGCTCGCATTCAATTACACCGTAAAACCGCCGAGCGTCTGAAGTTGACGCTTTTGTGCCCAGAGCACGCTAGTAAAAATCACTGGACTTGGTGGCAACATCTTGAGATGAAAAGCCGACTCAAGAGCTGCACCGCCTTTTCTTCTGCCCCAAACAAAACTCTGGGAGCGCAGACTTGTTCTCCACACAATGCTCCACACAACCGTTTTCCTAAGCCGAGAGAGAACTAGTCAGATCATTTCACTTAGCAGCTACATCTTGAGGAGAGTAGCTGACTCAATAGCCCAGGGTTTACACTATGCCAGACAGAATAGAAGGAGGGTGTTTCAAAATACAGTGTTTCTAGGGTTAAGACAGTAACAGCTCAATAATTTCCACATTGGGAGCAACAACTTGCGATAAAAAGCTGACCAGAGAGTCCAGCATATACACGGTACAACGGAACTAAATTCCAGGAAAGATTATTTTCCCCCAAAATGCTCAAAGTAGTGCTTTTTGTCTATTCTGAGAAATGATGGCAATATGTTTGAAATGAAGACCTGAGTCAAGAGCCCAGAATCAACACTACATTGTTTTGGCCCCAATGAAAACTCAGGGAGCACCGTCTTCTTCTCAGGACAACGCGCTCAGTTTGAAAGCTCAAAGCATACATCTGTTGGCCAAAATAAAGACACTAGTAGCAACAATTTGTCTTGAAAAACCGATTTGAAAACCTGTCTTTGCCGCACTACGTCCCAAGAAAGATGATTGGAGCATGATCGTGTTCTCAACTCAACCCTCTCACTTTAAATGCACAACAAGAGGATTTTTGTGCTGAGAGCTTTATCAGTGAAGTCAATAAACTCGAGTGTTACATCTTGGGAAGAAAATCTGACTCTTGAGAGTCTAGCATTTGAGCTAAACCACCTATTATTTGGCCACCAAAAAAAAAAAAAAAAAAAAAACACCCTCCAGGTTTTCATTCCCACTGTCGTCCAGGCAGTTCAGTGCAGACACACAAAACTGTTTTCTCGGTAACATGCTAACCAAGTGCTGTTGTGCGAGATTAGCAGATGAAATAATGCGAGTAGCAGGGAGGGTTGGGGCACTGGCGGGGGGCTGACAGAGAGATCCCAGAGTCTACTGCTCATTAATCACTGCAGCGTCTTTGACCTTTCATTTGCCAAGGGCACAAGGAGAGGAGGAGGAGGAAGAGGGCTACCCAGGAAAAGAAGGGGGGAAAAAAGGCTAGAGAAGAAGCACAAATGTGACCAGCCAAGAAACGGAGACACGTCGGAGTCCGGAGAAGACGCCATGACACTTTCCTAATGAAGAGTGAAATTAATCAGCTTCACGGACTGTTGGATGAATCAGGCATTTCCTGGCCCTCAGGTGGTATCAGCTGCTGTGCTTTGCTTTGCTTTGCCAGGCCTGATAGAGACCGATAGGCCCCGCTCCCATTTACACATGTTATTAAAAGATTTACAAAGATGTCTGCCTCGCTCCCTCCCTCGCTTCACACTGGTCTGATCTTTGGGAACCAGGTGCTGGAAATGACAGCAGGGTGCTACATTAGCATAAGGAACATTTTTAGAATCTAGATGTGTGTCTCCTTTGTTACATTGCCTCGCAAAAGTATCCGTATCGCAGGAACTTTTCCACAACTTGTTAGGTTGACGGCTCAGAGGCATTTCGTTCATATCCTATGGGAAACGTCAGCAGATAAAGATGCATAATTACAAAGTGGAACAAGAGTTATATGTACTCTTTAATTGTATTAAGGAGTCACCTAAATAGCAAATACAGTTCAGCTATGAAGGCCTCAGCGGTTTGTTAGGGAAGATTAGGGAACAACCATGAAAACCAGGAAACACACCAGAAAGGTCAGGAATAAAGTTTGGGGTATGAACTCATATCTCCAACATCTTACTGTTCAGGAAGTTATCTAACAATGCATTATGCCAAACCTACAAAGATATACCTTCAACTGACAGGCTAGGACAGCAGCATCCAAGATGGTAACTCTGGAAGAGCTGCAGCTCGGGTGGGAGCATGTTTTGACAGGACAACGACTGCTTTTACATTCAGAATTGGCGTTTATCTAAGAAAGACCCATAAGAATTTCCCACCATGAGACTCCTTTTCTTCAACTGGGACACAGAAGATGGTCAGAGTTGTTAAGAAGACAATTGGAAGTAAATCCTAGAAGAACACCTTTTCAGACTGTGTGGCGAATGTTCTCCAGGAAGGTTCTGATTAACTAAGAGCAGACAGAAACAAGGAGCCTTGATGGCTAAGGGGTTAAGACAGATAACATGAGTATCCGAGGGTCTCTGCTCAAAAAGGAAGAGGAAAAAAAAGTTTTCCGGCTTTAATAGATTGATGGCGGATCGGCTTTAAACACTTGTGTTGATTGAGAAACTCGCTGCTTTAATGAGATAATGAAGTGTCAGCGTTTCGGAATGAGAGTGCTATGGAAACACTCCGGTCGATCTAATTAAGGTATAAATAAGCTTGAGAGAAAACAAATGATAACACACGCTAATCAGATGAATATGATGCCTCTTAGAAAAAAATAAAAAATAAACAAATGACAGGAAAGAAGTGACACGAGAATATAAACACGGCGAGCCATTAGGATTCTATATATAAGTTTATTTTTAACTCAAAGTGATGTTCAAGGTTAATCTAATCAGACCAATTGCACCTCTGAAGAGCCTGCTCCAGTTTAATTGGCTATTTTTATTGCCTCGGCGAGATTTTAATTGAAACCAAAGGGGATCTAACAACAACTGTGACATGTTGATGTCTGGGGGATAGTTATAAATATGTGACAAAATATGTGCATTATTAATGTGATTTCTTAATGCATTATTGTAATGCGTCCCCCGGAAACACAGATATTTCACTTCAACGCAACTCAATTCATCCTGAATATGTCAGCAAAATAATAAGGAAGCAATTTTCTTCGACTTCAGGCTAATTTGGAGATTTCAATCAATACGAACCCCGGATAAATCCCACGTCTCGAGCACGTTTTTTTTTTAAGACTCGAATTTATGCGGTTTGTGCATTCGCGACGTTGATTACAGCGTTAACGCTGGAGTCATCTTATTCTGAGCTTTGCAGCAGATTAGACGAGTCAAGAATAGTGTTACTCCCTGCGCTGGAAAAGCGATGAGACCATAAAAAAAAAGGAGCCATTGATCCAAGAGAAGAGATTACATTGTGTCTGACACAGGCATGAACATTAGCATGAAACTGCTGGATCAAATTCTGCACGGCAGCAGAGGCCATTGATGATATCGATCAGAATCAAAGCTTACTACGATTATACATCAGCTGCTATTTAAAAAAAAAAAAAGAAGCGCTTCCTTTCTTCATGGCCGCTTGCAGATATTTTCCTCTACATCTTTCTGAATGGGCTCTTCAGGTTTTTTTTTTCCACGTTTGGCAGTGCTGTGATGTTAGAGATAGAAGGTTTATTAATTGCAGGCCTGCTTCCTGCTGACAGATCCAGAGAGAGTTTAGAGGCGCACAGGATTCAACTCTGCAGGACTGTGTGTTTTTGTTTTTTCCCCTCTCTCTCCCTTTTTGTCCTCTGCAGAATGACAATTACTTTTAAACGGTTCCTTTAAAGATCAGGCCTATTTTTTTCCAGACCTAACATGACAAAGGTTAGGGTAAAAGGAAGGAAAAACAAAAAGGCTTCAGTGAAATGAAGGAACCCGAGAGGGCCCGTCGTTCCTGAGCCAGAGTGGAAAACACCACCTACTCAAGCCTGACATCTGTATAAAAACAAAAATAATCTGCTGTCAGCAGAATGTTCAGTGACTCCTATCACCCGGGCGCTGATAAAGACTCCGGGCCGTGTAAGGACTGCGCTGTTATGCAAAGGGGCTCAGCGGATCGGAATGCATGCTAATTGCTGTCAGAAGTATGCGGCGATTTCTGGCATTGCTCCACACCTTTGTGAAGGATATGATAGAAGGGCTCTGGCTAAACAAAGATTACTGAGCACTGCACACTGGCTGCAATGCCATGTTAACGGTCACATGCAATCAATCCAGAGGTCAGTAGTGCGTCTGTGTCCTTCACGAATAAAGAAATCAGGTCATGGATATTTTGCACCTTGCAAAAGCATTCTTGTGTTTAATTTTTCCACATTCTGACTCTTAAAGTGTTTAAATAGGAAGCAACTGGACTTCTTAAGTCTAAGCACTTAGGATAGTCATGGGTGGTGGTATTTTAAGTGATAAACCAACAGGAAGTAGGGTGTCATTGTGACATAAAAGTGAAAATACATGGCTTTCAAAATTCTTTTACGAATACAAATCTGAAAGAGGAGACATGCGTTTTATACTAATTGCCTCTGAGTTGAAACTTTGCAGAATCACCTTTTTCTTTCGTAGCTTCTAGTCTTTTTGGGGTACATCACTGACAGCTGTTGACATCTAGACACTGATTTTTATTTATTTTTTTTGCTCAATCCTCTTTGCAACATATCTCAAGCTCAGCCAGATTTGAAGGAAAGTACCAGAGACCCCTGGGACTCAAAAGAGTGAGGTACCGCTCTAATTTGGAGTTACGTTCAATTGAAAAATCCGCAAGTACCTAAAAACGGGAATAGGCGTCGCGTCTCTGAATGACAATACAGTGTCTTCCACAACCTCTAACCTCTTTGAATGACCTTTTCCTTCAGGTCATTCACAATTCCCCTGCATGCAACTCCATCCAACCTCCCATCACCTCTGACCAGCTTCCCTGTTCCTGCTGAACAACAGCATGCTAACCCATCTTTATTTAAAGTCAGTTCACCTCTTTTGTTTTTTGTTTTTCAGTGTGACTGGATTTTATTTTTGTGTGTCAAAAGTAAAGAGGACTTAATACAAATGCGGATTGTTATTTGTAACTCATTTCCACTTCACAGTTCTGTTCTACTTTGTGTTGGCCAACCACATAAAATACCAATAAAAATACACAGACTTGTGGTTGCGAGGTCACAGAAGGTGGAACAAAATTCAGTCAGAAGTGCCTCTGTTTCCCTCGGAGGAAACAAAATGAAATTAGGTAATAAACACTTTCCATCATTGATCAGATCATGCTGTCGATGTGATTAGAAGGGAGGCTTTAACATGTCCTTTTTAAGCAAAATACGAGGAAGGACAAATTGGAAATGGTAGCGTTTAGGCAGCAAAAAAAAAAAAAAATGTATTCATCATGTCTGGTTTAATCCAGTGTGCCAGTAAAACCTGATGCTCTAAACAGGAGCAAACCTCCCCTTTTAAATAATTGATATTTTCTGATTAAATGTGGCAGTTTGGAGATAATGAATTCTTTATAGTGTGCCTTGAGCAACTCAACAGCTTTGCCCTGCGTGACAGCTTTATGAGGCTGCCTTTTTTGCCCAAATTTTGAAAGTTTAACCTATGTAGATCAATGTGCTTCCTTAAAAGAGTTTAATAAATTAAAGTGCAGGGGGGGCTTTTCTTTTTTCCTTTTTTTTTTCCTCAGCGAGCAGAAAAAGCTGATGAGACAGGTTTAGTTTAATCTCAGGCAATAGAAGTCATTAACCATTCTCCCAGGAATTAAAATATAGCTTGCCCTTTTCTTCTCTCACTTATCATTAGCATCACTTTAATCTCCCCGCGTTTCACACTGCTATTTTAATCATTACTTACTGCCTTTTGACAACTGAGGAACATGGCTTCGCCCCGTTCAGGCAATATCCTGATTTTAGCTGACAAAATGTAGGACATCATTTAAAAATATCTAAATTTCCTCTTCCTTCTTTTTTGTTCTCCCACTCCCTAAGACCCCCAGAATGTCTGGCTATTTATATCAAAGACGGCATAAAAGACGGTCGGGGAGATTGACTGGACGACATTCAAAAATGTCATTCGGGTTTGCTGCAGGGTTAACAAAATCTGAAGCGCGGTTTATTTATCCTAACCCTGTTTTTCTTTTTTGCTAATAGATAGTGGATTTCACATATTGGGTCACGAGGAGTATTGGGGTGGGGGTTATTCGCTTGCCCTTGAATCAATGAGCATTTGCAACAGAAACTATGCATCTCCAGAGTGGAATATAAATAAAGTATTATGGCCAGTCTCCCAATGACAATGACAGATGTAGGGCAGACTGTTTTTTCTGTCTCTTTTTTTAACTTTTGTTTCATTAATGTTACTTGTAGCAGTAAAACTGAACAATAGGAGTGGATTTGGAGCATGATTAATCCAGCCACAAAGAAAAGAAGGTCATTGGCCTTCAACTGATGGCTCCTTATGGATCTGAAGTTTGGCATTGTGTGAAACTTCCAGTTCTGCTCTTACACGTTCATACGTCAACGAGGCCCCGGAGTGCCGAAGCATTCCCACGATTCCTCTTCCAAGTTTATGCAAATAGACACAGTTTTGCATCATTACATTTCATTTCACTGATTTAACAGTAATCCATCTAAAGCTAGTGTAGTTCTCCCCTAAAATACATGAAATTGAACTAATCTGCTTTTCCCTCAGTGACTCTCTTCCTTCGCTGCCTTTTTTTTTTTTTTGCCTTTCTAAAACTGTGCCAAGATTAAAGGCATTACCAAAGAACAGAAACCTCAAGTTCTTTAGATTAGTGTTCAATTACTTAATCCTTTAATAGAATGTGAGTTTTGCCCAAAACAACAAAGCCCCTCAAACACACATTATTACCGCTGTCAAAAGCGAGTCGCTAATTAAGTCTAACAGTTACAAGAAGGTTAGAGTGTTCAGATTCTAGTCTTTTGCAAGTGCGGGAAGAAAGATCATGTAAAGCAAGAAGTCAACTCGTTACAAAAAATGAGACTTTTATTTTTGTTCATTTTATTGTTTATGGCTTTCAGTGAATGAAAGGACCAAAAATTCAACTTCTTTAGCTATTAGAATATTCTTAAGTATGGCCATGTTATGGCCTACTTAATAATGAGGAAGACAATGGCATTCACAGATACTCTGAGTGACAAACTTCAAAACGATGGTGAGCCACAAAAAAATCATCATTCCAGGAACTGGCTGTTTACAGGGAGCCGTATCCAAGCATAATAAAGGAAAGTTAAGTGGAAGCAAGAGCTGTGGTAGAAAATGGTGTACAGACAGCAGATTTAAAAGTACAATGAAACAAGGTCCTATCAGATTTTTTTGATACACAGTTTTGACTTCTTGTGTGAACCAAAGGAAACGTCACTCTGGATCTACACTGCATGCGGCTCTGCTCTGCTGCGAACAATGGAGCGGCATTCCTTCATTTCTCA
Organism: Phalloptychus januarius; assembly: GCA_902982915.1. Classification (NCBI taxonomy): domain Eukaryota; kingdom Metazoa; phylum Chordata; class Actinopteri; order Cyprinodontiformes; family Poeciliidae; genus Phalloptychus; species Phalloptychus januarius. Next base: position 3,918,378 of record CADWAE010000230.1, read on the forward strand.
GGATGCAAGATTTCCCAATAAAGTAAATGGTAAAAAGGATAAATGGTTTCAAAATTAGTCTTTCTTCTCTCACAATGCCTCTAGTACGACTTGACATGGTTTCAAAATAAAAAATCATGTTCTGTCTTGTGTGTTTACACAGCCATTAATGATACATTTCAACGGCTTATACATATAAATGAACTCATATATTGTTTAGCATAGTGACAACTTTGAGAAAATGTAGTCTGCATTTGGTTAATTATGTTGAAAGTATGGATATTCTGCTGTTGTATGTAATATGAGTTTAACTCACTGAACAGCATTACTGAAAGAAGCTAGCTTTTTGATGGCATCATAGAACACCTGTATTCTTCTAATGAGACAGATGAGCAAAGAGTTTTCTTTCCCATCAAGGTAAATAAAGCTGCTGTTTTGCTCGCCCCGTCTCTGAGCGAATACGAACCCGCCACCTTCCCTCCATTCTTCTTCTACTCAAACCCCCGCGCCTTTCTCCTACCGCAATTTTTTATTTATTTTTTGTGTGCAAAAATCAACAGTAAGCTTGCTCGCTAAACGCTTGCAAGCAGTTTATGAACATTTCAACAATAAAATCCCCTCTGCCTGACATCAAAAAGCCAGCTCGGTTCATTTCTGATCCCGATCCAAGTTCAAAGGCGAAGTTAAAGTGATACTTCAAAGAAGCGTGTAATCAAAGACACGCAGCTGTTAAAACAATCTTTTGTTAGCTCATTGTCTTCAGAACAGACTATTCACAAAATCCCCAAATGAAGGGAAACGGAATCAAATAAGTTACATTCAGACGCTCTGAGTGGGAGGCCTCGATGTCATGCTAGAATGAATGCAACGCTAAAGATTTACTACTATTTACAGCAGCTGAAGCAGTACAATACGGCTGGTATCCTGCCTGGGGAAAACTGAACAAAAACGGAAGTACCCCGGCCCTTTTAAATATGCCAAGGGCCTTCAGGCACATTAAAATATGCCCCAGACAAAAGTGAGGCATTTTGACAAATTAAGTGCCTGGTTATGAAGGCTGCATTGTTATATTTGATGCCGTATCCTTGCTCGTGAACCGCAAGGCTCCATCGCTGCCTGTAAGTAGCATAATGTCCCCTCGGTTGCTCCACCGAGGCCTGCTGCACGGTGTCATTTGATTTCCTCCACAAGGGCAAGTTGCAGCTGTATTAACAAGTCCCTATCACTACTTGATGCGGTTGAATTTTAATGCAAAGACCATCCAAAAGGTGGGACAAAGAAAAGAGCAAGCGGGGGGGGGGAGTGAGCGAGACAGAAAGAGCTTTGCCAGTCCATTGGCTTGGCTTATTTTTTAACATGCATTAGCACCTAGCTTTAATCCGACTCTAATGTACACCGTCAGGGGTTACTGTTGAGATAGAGAAAGGTGCTGTCAATCAAGGCTTGGCCAAATTATACCCAGACTCCATTAGGTTTAAAATAGAGCAATGAGGTCTAGCGTGAGTCAATCAAATCATTTAAGGATGGCTGTTATGGTTATTACGTTCTACTTGTTATGGAACCCGCTCTTACCTTTATTACCATGGCGAGTCAAAGCGAACGGCCCCTGAAATGCACATGTTCTGTTCGCGTCGTTACGACTGTGTTGTTAATTTTCCTGCAACTCGCCACACACATTGTGCGAAAAAAAAAGAAAAAGTGAAATAAAAATTAATAGATTAACTGAAAGTCAACAGTTAAAAATCAAAGGCCATGATGTATTCAGAAGACTTTTTTTTTTTTTTTACCTGCAGTTGAAAATATACAGACCAGGAATAAAGTGGTTAGTTAAAAAAAAAAAAAGGGAGAAAAAAAAAGCATCATATTGAAAAAATATCAAATCAAACGGTCAAATTTCATGAACTCGTGTCATTGGGGCTTGGATAGAGTCATATTAAATAAATTTCATTATACATTCTGTGAGTCTTGTTTTTATTCAAGAGGATGTTTAAAAAGATGTTAAACTATCTTTTGAAAGTAACCTTTAGGTAAATAATATGCCCACATTTCTGCATTAAAGCTGTAATCCTAAATATTGTGTTTTCATCAGCTATAAGCAGAAAATCGTCATAAATAACATACATAAACACTTTAAAACTCAAATGTATGAGTCAATCTACATAATAAGTTTTATTGAAATAAATGAACTTTTTAGTTATATCCCTTTATAATTAGATATTGTGTGTGTACATACATCACCCCTCTGTAATTCGTTTAGGTTTTTTAAATAGTTGGGACTCCACCACACACTTTTTGCAGTACTGAACATATTTCTGGCATAATTCTGGCTGCAAACTTCTTTAAAGGTTCAGATTGGTTCTTTGATAAAGTCACTGCAGAGATGTAATTTTACTGTCTGTATCTATTCTGAAGCAAGTTTTGATGTCTGTTTGGGAACCATTTGGAGCAATTAGCTGCCTCAAGGGTTTCTGAACCAAACTCTCAACCACAGATGAAGGGAGATTGGGTGGAATGATTAGGCATATCTCAAGAACCACCGAGGCTCTCGACAACTTACTGTGGAACTCAAAGCTGGTGGTGCATCAGTGCAACTAATCATAGTGAAGCTTTACAACACTGCATGTTGAGAGGCTGAAGACTAAGAAAGAAGATCCTGATGCTAAACCTTAAAGTTAAAAGGCAAATGAATCCTCAAGATAAATATATATATATAGCCTGTCGAGACAAATACTCTGGCCTCTTGTCATTGTGGCCGAATAGCCACAATGATACAGTATGATGAAGTACTTTTAGGTGACTGGCGAGCACAGTAGTGGTGGTATCATGCTGTGGGACGGTTTTGTTGCCAGTAATACTTGATGGTGGAAACTCAAACACAACTGGCTGTACAAATGACCCAAAACATACAACCAAAAATAGGGTAACAGGTTAGCTTCTGGAAGAGCCAAAGCAATTTATTATTTAGAGAATATTGGAATGATTTCTGAAAGTTTGAGCAGGGAAACAAAACTGTTTCGATAAACTGCCTATTCGGCCAAGAATAAGGGTCAAGTGTACAGAAAGAATTTCATCAAAAGCTGAAAAGTGTGTGATTCTGGAGCAACTTTCTGAAAGACATTTGGGTTAGGGTGTATTTGAGTCGTTTGAATGATTTTGATCCTGAGTGGATAAGAAAAAATAAATTCAAACTCATCTAACTAAATAGAAAAGAATTGAATATGTTTTCCTACCGAGCTATCATGCACCAGAAAAATAACACAAGAAGGTAACAAAGAGATAGTTTTATATATATATATATATACATACATATTTTAAATCATCTAAGATATTTGGGAATCATTAAAGGAAACAAACTAATGTCTTATGAGGGTATTAAATTTAGCAAGTGTGATACGGTTTGCCACTAACCTGTAAGTCAGCAGATCCAAGTATGATTGAAGACCGCCAGTGCATGTAAAAAGAGAAAAGAGAGGAAACACACGAGAAAAAAAAGTCAGAAAATAATGTGATAAAATGCAACATTTCACCTTTACATATTTAATTCATAAAACAAAAATGTCACGTTTATTTCGCAGAAATAAAAAAACCCCCTAAATCTCATTGTCTGGCTCTTTCTGGGCACGCGCGAGTTGGCCGAATGTCGCGGCATAAATAAAACAAGTTGCGGGTGCATCTGTTCGGCGAGATCTCCAAAAAGTTTTTGAGCCAAGTGACAATATGCGTAAAATGGGAACACTGTTGTGAAAGATTTCCATTTGGACTGTTTGTAAACATGGCATGCGCCGTGGAAGTGCCAGGTTGCTCTTAACAACCCCGCGTCCAACTAACACAAAAGTAGGGAGGAAGACAAATTGCCAAAAATGACATTATCATCTCCGTATGCGTCGCAAGGAAAGTGGATCTGCATCAAGAAAACGGAGCGAGGCCGTGTGTGTGAATGTGAGGCTGTGTTTGAGCCTGCGTGTGTGGGGGGGGTGGGTGTGTGTGTGTGTGTGTGTGTGTTAGCGGGTCTGTGCGTGTCTGACCTGCTCCATCTGGAGGATTCAAACACTTGGGGGCTGTCACACAATAGGGATACGAAAGCCCGCTGAAGGATAACAAATGACTTCATGGCAGAACAGCCATTGAAATTCTTTCAGTATGTGGCATTAAAAACAACTGAACAAATAGAGATAAGAAGGTTGGTAGGATTTGAAATGAGATTTTTTTTTCTCCCCTCTCCCTTCCTCTCTCTCTCAGCTTAAAAGCTAAACAAAACAAATGGAGCTTATTACTGCAGATTACCTTACACTGGACAGATTCACCGCATGAGGCCTAGTGTAAACAATTTCTTTCTCTCCGTGTTTTAACTATGTGCCATTTATAACAGTGAGCAATCATATCCACGGTACACACACACACACACACAGATAAAGCAAAACATATCCTGGCCTGCAGTTTCAAAAATGTAATTGTTTAAGGGACTGTTTCCATGTGAGTTGCCATAGCAAACACTGATAAACCAATTACAGCCTGCTATATTGCTGCTTATTTTACCGCTGCATCAACAGCGGCTGACACTGGAGACTGATTGTTTGCGTGAGTCAGGGGAAAAGCTGAGCCCTTCCATCCCTCTAACGCCGTCACTCACAAGGTGCCGGGACGAGAAGCTAACATCCACGAGAACTGAACGCTCCTTTGGATTTCTGTTTATTAAGTAAACTTTTTTACGCTTTAAATCTATCATCTACCAGCCCCAGTCACAAATACCAATGTCCAGTGACAAAACTAATAAAAAGTGCCAGCTAATTCCAGTTTCCACCCGTCTTCTGAGTAAACATTATTAGGTTTGATGGATTTGTCGAGGAGGTGTTGAGTATTAAACAACACAGCTATGCTTTAAAAACGATTTTTAATATATGAGCAAGTGACTTTGATCGCACTGGATAATAATTAAGATCAAACTGGGCTGTATTAACTATAAGTCCAAATATTGAAGGGGAATTTTTGCTTGGTAAAATCTAAATAAAAAAAGAGAGCGTTTTCATTTTAAATACAAACAAACTTTTTGGTTTATCTAATCTAATCTATGCCAGGAGTCCAGATAATTTCAGGCTGGACTACAGGTGCATCTGGAACATTCTCATGATTGGATTACACTGAAAGGAATGGAACGTTTTGGAGCTAAATTTGGACAAAATTCAGTGCTGTATACTTGAGAATGAATTTGCGCTGGCACTGTCATCACATTCAACAATTAAAACAGAGGAAGCATGCAGAAACCTATTTTCTGCAAAGTAGAAATTATTGCATGCGGTTCATTCAGGGTGCGAAAAGCGCAAAAGAGAACAATATTTCAGCAGATTCCAGGATTGCTTAAGCATAAGGTTCTACATTCTCTAAAATGAGCACACAGTTTTCAAATGCTAATTTAAGATAGCTTCAGATGTCAACACACACAATTTAGTCTTTTTAAAATAAGAATAAAACCCGATTTTACAAAATCAAGCACTTTGCTTTCTCTGTTTCCTATGTCTTTCTTGTATCCTCTAATAGTAATAAACATAAAAACCCAGCCCAACTTCATATGAACAACCTCCTGCTGGTAGATATTTATTTTGGTCATATAATGCCCCTGCTATAAAATAGATTGTAAGTGTTTTGTGGTTTATATTTCATTAAAGCGTTGGCTGGCATAACATGTAGGAGGTGTACAAAGAAATAAAGATATACTTACAATTTTTTGTCTATATAGTAGAGAGGAGGTCCCAGTGGACGCAGTTCATTTTCTTTTCACTTTATTGAATTAAAAAAATTTCTACATCATGTCAAGGTTTCTGAACGTTATTCATGTCCAAAAAACAAACTTTTGAACTGGATTTTATATAGATTTCTGGGATTTTAGTGCAAATAATGAAAAAAAGAAGTCCAGTCAAAACTGGGCATAATTGTCCAACACTTTGCAAATGTTTGATATTTCTATAATGTTAGAAAAAGTTTAAAAATTCTGAGTTTTAGTGCTTGTTTGATGTATAGACCAGACCAAGTTTTCAAACCACACACAAATCCAGTTTACCGCTTTAAGATGGTCTCTAGGTTTGCATGTAATCAGTGTTCATTTGTTCAAAATTCCTTTTATTATTTTTTTCTATCTGCTTTTTGTTCCTATATAAGCTGTTTTTTAAGTTTGTATTTTTTTTATTCTTTCAGATCAATTGTGTTTTTTTTATATATTACATTTTCAGGCTTATAATATTATTAAAACTGTATTTAAAAAACCATTTAAGTGAAAAGTTCTAATTAAAAATTTAATTGGTTTTTTATCTGCCCCTGCAAAAGCCAATCGATTTGAAAAAAAAAAAAAAGTTTAACAACATTTTTGACAAAAGTCACATTTATGTCTGGCAATTCAAGTATAATGATTGTAAATGATTTACTAATTTATTTTGAAATTATTTATTGATTAAGGATTCCGATTTGTTAAATCTTTAAAACAACAAAGTGAAGATAAAAAGTTTTGAAGCTTGACTGTAGCGGCCAGAGATCATCAGGTCTGACCTTCCCTGCATCCAGGGTTTATAGAGCTACGGGGTGAGGAAAAGGGCAGCTAAAATCTCTGCAGACACCACACATCCTGGACACACAAACTGTTTTGACTTTTACTTTCAGGTCAGCATTACAGAGTGAAAAAAAAACAGCCGCCTCATAGTCAGTTTCTTCCCTCCAACTGTCTCTTTGATTAACACACGACAGTCTGAACAGTCATCTCCTCTACTGTGAACCAAGATAAGAATATTTTCACTTCTTCTTTCTTTTGTATATATAACTAGGCTACAAATGCATAAGAATCATACTTTTTTTTATCCCTTAGTTACTCTGAAGTTTCTGAAAATAAATTACAGCAAATTATCAATTTTCCAAACTGAAAAAATATTTTTTAGCCTGTGGAAGAACTTCTCCATGTCTACCAAACATGCTAAGCTGCTTCGCACAGATTCAGTGAGAAGTTATGTTTTTCTCCATGGTCACACACTTGTTGATTGATCCCATCCTTATAATCGTGGCTGTAAAAGATCAAAAACACCATCAGAACATTATTTTTAGATTTTTTTTTTTTACAAATAGTAGATATCCAACATTAAAATGGCCAAGAAGAGCTTAGTATAAAAATACCTGTTCATTTTGGGTACAAGAGGAAGCAAACACTCAGCCAGCGCTCAGAAAAAACCTGAGCCGAATTTATCAAGTGACCTAGTCGGCCTAACAATCAGGCGTTAAAGAGAACAAAAGCCCATTCCAAATAAATTCCCACTGTATTTGTGCTGGGATTTGATTTACTGGCCTGTGGGGAGGCACCATTTGGTAGCACAAGAAGAGGCGGAGAGAGGTAGGTGGTGTCTGACAGCCGAGTGTGTCTGAGTGTGTGTTTATGTGCAGCGTGCAAAAGGGGGCTGTTCACCAGGGGACGCTGGTTGGGGGTGGAGTGGTGGCAGTGGAGGGGGTGCTCATGTGCCAGAAGTGTTTATTGTGTCATGGTGATTTATTGAGTGAGCTTCATTTCACTGAATGTTCTCAGATATTTATTTCCCTAAAGGCCCCACAAAGATATGAACAGGCCTGCATCCACATATGTCATCATTGCCCATTTTACAGCGTCAGGAGATTTCTCTCAAAGTAAGAGAAGGTGGAGGAGCAGGGGGTGGGCGGGCGGTGTAGGAAAGAAGAGAAAGAGGGAGAGGAGGGGGGGGACAGCTAGTGGCGATCAGGGCACCTCTCCATCAAAGCCCTGTAAACAATGGTACCTCAGCAACACAGAGAAATGGCATTTTGGAATATGGCTGACGACTTCTCGCCGTTCATCCCGCCTTCTCTCTCTCGCACCGCTCTGCCAAACACATACTTACAGAGCATACATAATTTAAAACTAGACTTTGAAGGCCTACTCAGCAATGTAAAAGAACTACTTTGAGCTCCAAGTTGTTGCTGTAATGTGAATTCTGGCTCCTTAAGGAGAACTCAAGACTCCATTAAAGGCTGTTTTAAAGTGACAGAAACCAAAACTATCATCAAGAAGTTTATGATTCACGAGCTGTAGGAAGGCAGCAGTTCCCACTGCGATAAAAATGGAAGTAGTGGGTAGCGTGCTTGGAGAGCAGGTGAGCCCATGCTCATTTTGAGCTTCTCATAAGATGGACAGATGGTTGAAAGCCATGTCGAAGAACCACTTTATTTCCTTATAGGTTAAAGCAAAAAAAGGCTCCAGCTTCAGCTTCTGCTTGGTTTTACCTGACTGCCCCCCTCCCACCGTTCCACCAGGAAGTGTTTCGGAAATGTACGATCTGGATGATTCTTATTCTGCGGGGGTAGCGAGTGGGTGAGGCGGCCAGATGGTAGGAGTCTTTGATTCTCCAGATGGCTGTTCTGTGTGGTGCTCAGTGACACTGGGCAGGCTCATTGACATGCTGCCGCCCTCCCCTCCATCTCTTCGCCTCCTCTTCCTTCACCTCCCTCCTCCAGTACAGACAGTGTTACGAAGATGGATACCAGCCCCCTGGCCTTTAGCTGCAGATCTTGAGAGGATAGGACAGGCCTTTCCATTTAGCCCAACAAAGAGAAACATCAGTGTTTGGGATCATATCGACGACCCCCATTTGCCACTGTCAAATCTAAGCGCAGTCCACATGTTAGCTTGTCTGGAGGGGAAAGTGATTCCAAAGAAAGTCTTATTTTGAAGGTGAAAAGGAAGCAGTTCCTAACTTGCCCTGCTATGTGGACGTAGTTAGCTAATAAAGCAGTGGACGCCTTTACCACATTTCTGGTCATTAGTTGAAGACAAAATAGTGACTGATCTTGTCCTACAAGATCCTGTGCTATCAAAACTTCACAATGTTTCTCGTTGAGGTGGCTGCCATTAGCCAGATGCAGTCATCATGCCTTCACCTGATGAAGTTGTAAGAGAAGATGCCCCATCTACTGTTTTTAGGCAGCAATTTGGGATTCCAGTCGAAGCATTAAATGCCAACGGAGGGACAGACAAGACAACTAATGTGTAAGCACTGCAAGCTGTTCAGACGCTGAAGAGGCCAGACATCACCGTAACAACCAATGGCTGGATGTGAATGCAGTCAAAATGTATCTTAGCCACATCTAAAGTTGACATCTGAACAACTCTAAACTAAAGGAATATTTCACGTTATTCACGTTAATTATCTTTAGTCCAATATTTAAAATATTAATGAAACCTCAATAAAAGGCAGTCACTGGCATCAAATTATGCAAAGGTTTTAAGAAGTGACTGTTTTTAATCCCCTAAATGTTTCTGTTCTGGTATCTATAAGAGATGCGCAGGACAGTGAGTAAAGCCTGAAGTTCACTTTAAGTTCAGAAGCTCAAGTCCTGATCAAAGCAATCCTGGGTTAAATTCCCAGCCATTCATTGCATGCCCTCCATTTTTTTTTGAATGCTCCTGTCTACAAAGCTGTCAAAATAAAAGCCACTAATGCCCCAAAGTAGGGCTACAATAATAGAAGTTCTGTCATTTCTACTTGTATGGAAAGAACCAGAAGTCAAACACAAATACTTTTTTTAATCAATGTTTTACAAAATTGTTGAAAAGAAAATACTCCTCAATCATTGCTTCTGTTTTTATTTTTATTTTTTATGAAGACTTTTAGGCTAAGTGATCAAGTACACAAGTAAATACGGGCCAGTTGCCCAAATCAAAAGTGTTAAAATGACCAGCGTTTTTTCCAGATGCGTCGTCTACAGAGCAACACAGAGCCATCTTTTCTCCCACCTGCTGCTGGCCGACAGACGACTGATCCAGTTTATGTTTCTCCACCCTTTGTAGCTAGAAATGAAGTTTTGTATCATGAGCTTATTCATTTTGTGAAGAACTATGTAACATTTTGCTTTAAGTTTTGCATGACAGTCCAACACAGACCATAGCATTATTATCAAGTCATTTTGTCAGTGTGTATGTTATTATATCAGGCACTGACTGCTGACAGAGAGAAAATTGTCATCTTGACCCTCATCATTATTTTTATAGAGGGTAGTAGGGGAGGTGGGGGGGGGACACACCCCAGCCATACTCACAGCTGAAAATGAATCTACATTCATGCACATCTAAATTAGCCAGTTAAGCAAATCTTAGCCTAATTTGAATGGGACTAGCTAAGACGGTGTTTCTGCAAATCAGCTGAGCTCCGGCATTAGACACTCCCCACTTTTATTCCCTGACCCCTGGTGCACCTCTCCTTTCGGGGTCATATCATCATTACCATAGTGCAAGCTCAGAGACTGCGTTTCTGTGTGCCTTAATTAATGTGTGTTTATAGCGGGGTGGGGAGGGTGCACAGGAGTGAGTGCACTTAATGAAACATTGCTACAGTAGCCTCCGGGGCCCAGAAGAGACAGCTTCTCTATTGTGCTGCTGATTCAAACGGGCTGTAAACACTTAATTGATCTGAGGAGCATATTTTGCTGCACATTCCAGGGAATTCTTGTTCGGATTGGGACTGTTCATGATTACTTTTTAACTTCTCTTTCAGGGAGTCGGAAGAAAAATAAGACTGTCTGGAGTCTGTTTATTTCTGCAAAGAGACTCTTAATTAATGATAATCTGAAGTGAAAACAGAAAAGAAAAAGGGTTAAAACCATACATCTTTTAGGCAATGTTGATGTGCTGGCACGTCGGGGTGTGTGTGTGAGGGTGATGGCACTGAAAACGATCTCTGGCTGTTGTGATGTCACGTCTGGGAGTCTTGAGGGGGTTGAGGGAGAGGGGGGTACTTGCGCTATAAAAAGGACTGGAGGTCCCTCTCTTGTGGCGGATTGCTTTGCTCTCGCAAAGAGTGATCCAGTGTTGGTGTGTGAGCGAGTGTGTGTGTGTGTGTGTGTGCGCACTGGGGCCGATGACAGGGGCCATGGCCTCCACACCCGGGGGACCGCCAATGAGAAAGAAGCATTTCCTCTAACATTCCATGGGTCACAAAAACAATTTGCCCAGAGAAAAGTGGCTAAACAGCCACAATGCAGCTCGGTGGAACAGGGGAGGAAAAGGCTCAAATTAAATTCCACGTTTGCCTTTGCCGTTCAACTTTGATGGGAGAAATACACCAAAGCTGACAATTAAGTAGACAAGGCACATCTGCATTTAGGAAAAAAAAAGAAGAAAAGAAAATTCCCTGTATAATTACTGAGTTTGCTCTTTGTGTCCTCACACTGTTGTGCAATGGAAGAAACAAATCCATTCTTCACGCTTGGATTGCTTTGTGATTACTGTTAATGGAGAACACTGAATGATTCCCTTCTTCATTACCCGGACACATGAAACATGTCTGCAGCAAAATATTAACAATGTGACTGACTGAACTGCTGCTAATCTGTCCACTTGTGTTGGCCGTTTCCTCTAACTGCAGACCATCAGCAGCCAGCTCACACACACTCACAGAAGGTCTGACCATAAAAAATCATACAACTACAACTGCATGATTCTATTCTTGTCGCCGCAATACTACTTCTGAATATTGCGATAACAATGCATTAATCCCATTCTTGGTATAACTTGAAATATAATAACCAACTAAATATTGCATCCCACCAGGCAATTGCGATATTGTACATCTTTAGACGCATAGCATATTTTCACATTTTCAGAAAACAAGAAAAAGCACGAATGAAATATGGGAAAAAAAATATGCATTTAGGACTGTAGCAAATGTTCTGATAGTGATTGATAGGCAATTAAGCACGGTGACATAGCAGTGTAAGGAGATCAATATTAGGAAGATGTCTCAATTTCAATTTTCATTACAATTTGTACTCTGTACAATTGTAATGCAAAACACTGTGCAGCTCTTCTATTAAATAAAAAAGACCGCATAGAATTAAAGTAAGATTTTCAAAAAATTTTTAAATAAATTAAAAATTACGTCACATGATTAAATTAATTTTAAAACAATCCCAGACAACACAAACTATTATATAGAAAAATAATCTTCTATTGATTATTGAAGATACAGGAATGTAAGAGAATTTCTTGGTCAAATCCTTTTACTCGTGCAGAATCATAAACCCTGTCAGAGTGATGTTTGTCGCATCTTTGTGTTTCTCATAAGTCTGGGAAAAGTGTCAGCCACTTGACTGGGACTGCTCAGACGTTCTCTGTGCAGCTTGCAAAAGCAAAATCCCCTCCACTACTTTCTCCAGCACCACGCCTGTCATCAAGTGAAACCCAGAGTTGGAGGTTCTGCCATGTGGAAGGCGTAGGTGATAAGGACACTTGACTCGATTGCTGCAGAGGTACGCAGACCACGTTCTCATCCTTTCTCATAACCCACATGGGCCGACTTCTGGGACGAGCACAGAGAACAGAGCGGACATTCCTCAAAATACCCCCGATCTAGGACAACTGAAAAAGAGACAATGACAAGTGGATGGTGCAGTGTTACTAGGACACTAATCTAAGGACAGGGAAAAAATAAATAAGAAGTCTTGTCATATGACCGTGAAAGACTGCTACAGGACGCACGTTCACAGGAGCAGCACAGCTATGTTTTGTTTTTTTGTTGTTTTTTTTCCCCCCCCTTTCAACTCACTGAGACCAAAGTTGGTTCGAGAGCGCTGCCAGCCTGTCCTCTCGCTGGCAGAGTATTAAAAATGTGTTTAGCGGCAGTCTTAAGAGGAGTTGATTGAGGGTGGAGGATTCTCCCTGAACACAGTGCTTTCCCTGGGAGAGTGAGGCCAGGTAGTTAATAGGGGTCAGAGCCAGGGCTGAAGTGTAAATTGGCAGGGGTGCATCAATTAGAGGGTGGCAGAGGCTAGGATAAGGATAAGGAGAGAAGAGCTAGATGGAGCAGGAGACAAGCATATAATCTTTATCACCGCTGCAAAATGCAGCCGGAGGTCTGTCAAGCAGGGGAAAAAAAGGGAAAAGCTGCAAATCTGCACAAATTAATAAGGAAAGCTTTATGTTTGCATGTGGAATGAATTAGAATAACCGCAGCCTTAAATAGGCACTTTGTCTAGCTTTGTATGTTGATTTGTATGTTCTAAGGCAACTATCCACCCAGTTTCTGTTCACCCTTGTCCCTAGAGGGTTGGGAGGGGTGCTGGTGCCTATCTCCAGCGAACGTTTCGGGCGAGAGGCGGGGTCACCCTGGATAGGTCGCCAGTCTGTCGCAGGGCTTCTAAGGCAACTAAATGGTGCATATTATTAGAAAAGAAAACACAGAATGTGATGCTGTAGTGTAAGGACAGGGAAAAGACTGCGATGAGACGTATTACCAGGGTTTATAAAACTACCAATCGTGGTGTAAAGTACGTGTTTGCCATTCTAAGAAATAAAGAAGACAAAATGTTGTAGATGCATGTATCTGTTCCTGCATGACTTCCTCAAGAGGATTCCTGATGGTATTATATTTTTAAACAGCGACATCTATTGTTTAGGAGTGTAACTGCAGTGGGAGGAGCACATTTTAAAAAAGGATGTAAACACAAGACTGTCACTTTAAAAAAAAATTTTGATTAAAATGCCTGAGAAAACAGTGCACCAGATTGGATATTGTTAAAATTTGCAAAAATGATTGTGAAGCAAAAGTTTTTCTTATTTAGTTTGTTTTTTGAACTTTCAGCATTGTGCAGAGATGAACATAAAGCTTCCTTTTATTGTTAAATCACTTGCAGTACAATAAAAATAATGGTTTTCAAACTGTGGCTTCAAAAGGTGTTGAGAAAAGGTGGTGAACTTTGAATGTAACAGGAAGAATATCTTTCAGCTCATTTTATGTTCTAGTCGCTTCTGGAGTCAGAACAAAAATGTAGAAAGTGGAGATTTTTATGTTCTCATTTAGAAAACAGGCGGATTGGTTTAGTAATTAAGCTCAGTGAGGAGGAGGCTAACAACTATTAGCAATACAAGCTAACAACATTGTATTTGTCTGTGGTGTCCATTAAAAGAGGTGGTAAAGTACCATATAGACATTTACATGAGATAAGAATAATAAAAAAGGCAAATAAATAAATTAGCTGACTTTCATAAGGTAGCCATATTGGATTTTAGATGAGGGTTGTGGTAAAACTGACTTTTCTATATAAAATTCTGACTTCAGAGAATGTTTCTAAAATTTCCCTTCCCACCTTGAAACTTGCAAATTCCAATTTCATAGTAAAAAATTAATGCCATCATTTTCAAACCCGGTATTATGTTTAACTGTATGGAGTACAGAGCAGTCCAGCAGGACACCTGGCTTTTTCAAGTCTTTAAAAATAAACTGTAATTTTGTTGAAAATAGAAAATCACTCCCATCACTATTTAAAGGAAACACTTTAATAAAAGTACAATTGACAAGCTTATGTTACTCTACAAAAAGACAAGGTAGGTAGCTAAAATATTGTGAAATATGCAAACTAAAAAAATACACCTAGAAATGTCCTATGGTTTTGGTCACATTAAAATTCCAGTAACAAATGTTAAAGAAAGCCTTCTCCCATTTTTAATAATCAACATTTACATCAATTTAGCAGCAGTAAAAATAATTATTTCTGTTCTGCTTTAAATAAAAGCAATAAAATCATTTCATACTGTTTAGTTAATTATTTCTAGCAAAACACATAAGAGCTGTGGTGTTATCATGAGAATCTAGAAAACAATACAAATACAGCTATGTTGCTTTAAAAAAAGAAAAGAAAAAAAGAAGTATATTAAAGGAGAAGGAAACTAAACCCACAAGGAGATAAATGTACTTCAACATTTGTCAAAGTACATAAAAAGAAAATGTTAGCCTTTAATTCAGTTGTTTTTTATTTAGCTCAAAAGCAACAACACAGACACACGCTGTAATGCAGGAGTTATTCAGCAGAGATGTTTCATTATTCCGTGCTCACCTATCCAAGTGATCCAGATGATTTGAGCAGTGAGCATTGGAGCAGACGGCCACTACAGAGCTTACATTTGCAATCTTATACCGTTTAAGTGTATATTGGGAAAAAAGACAATCTCGCTTATTGAACACATTCACCCTGGAGGGCAAACTGCTACGGTAATGAACACCACGCTCTCAGAGAATTACAGTGTCCTTTATCCTGCTGTAGTGGAGGATGAAAAAGGATCTGGCGGACACATACACTCAGGCACACAGAATTAGGTGGAGGGGCAGAGGGGAAGGAGGAGGAGGAAAAGAAAAAGGGAGCAAACACGCATTTCGAGACCCCGTAAAACCTGTAAACAAAATCTGTGGAGCAGATAAATTATAAAAACGCCACAATGCAATTAAAGCCAAATTCAATCTGAGCACACACTGTCCATCTGTCACGGTGAAACAAAAGCCGAGAACCTCCATTATTACCAAATCCCTGCTCCCGTTAATTTGCTTTGCCGGGAGATTTTTCGTTTGAGGAAGCGAGCCGTAGTTAAATGCCAGGGCTGCTCACTCAGGGCAACGTCCTCTGAAAACAGCCTCCAGATGCTCCCAATCAGCCTTCATCAAACTGCCACCTCTTTCTCCACAATAAGGATCTTTTTCTCCCTCCCCCCTCAATTTCTCCTTCTGATCTTAACAAGATTTTTTTTTCCTTCTTTTTTGTTCACGATGAAGAAAAACAAGGATTTCTCAAGAGGAAGGCACAAAAATCTCCCAATGGAGCAATGAAAATTAGATATTAAACAACAAAACATTTTTTATTGGAGCGCGCTTTTCATTTTTTTTTTTAAGAAAAAGTGCTATTTTTCAAATGAGCATGGCTTTCAAACAGGTGGGGGGAATATCAGGTGATGCAGCCATCGTGTGCATCTGAGATCTTTAGTCAAGGTCCAGTGCATTTGGTGAATTGTGTGCTCTTCCTCGGTCGCGGTGAAACAGAAGCGCTTCTCCTCTTAATCCTGTTTGGCCACTTTAAGGAGGACAGATAAGAGATCCGTACCCCCAGAATCTGAGAGCGGCGTTCAAGGGACCGAGCTCTCACTGCTTTATGCCAGAAAGAGAAAAACGGGGGGAAAAAAAGAAAAAAAATTATCTTCAAAGGTAGGAGAGTGTGTCAATTTAAAATCAGAACAGTATCTGCCATCTTTATGCCTCTCAAGCTACAATGCATCTCCGCTGATTAAAGCACATCAAAGAAGGCTCTCATTCATTCCTCAGAGCAATGAGGGGAGATTTTAATTGCAAAATGTTAAACCTCACAATTAAAAGGCTTTCTACTAAGAGCTAACCCAAACATGGCCATTAAGGACGCCATACAAATTAGCCTTAACACGAAGGAGGCTAAGGGACAGGGGACGGTGCTGAGAGGGAGTGCTGCGTAAATGATAATCTTCCATCAGAATCATCTCAAGGCACCAACAATGCTATTAGAGAGCGAGGATACAGCTGGAGATGGGATTTTCGGGATCTCTGGACAAGCCTGCTAATGAAGGGATAAACCCCACCACCCACCCCTAAAAAAAGGAGAGATTGCATTTTCTGACACCAACACATTTTGATACGGTTTGATATGCAGCTCCATCCGCAATTACTGGAAACACCGGCACAAAAAAGAAAAATGCGTGTGGTGGCAAGATAACTTTGTGTTGTGGTGTCCAGCCTGGTTTGTCAGAGTAATCAGTGCTCTGACTGTAGACGTAGGTACGCTTAGATGGGAAACTCTTTGCTTTAAGTCATTTTCTAATTATAGTGAAATTTGCAGGAACCACAACTGTCCACCAGCAGCCAAAATCCACAAATACTCGCGACTCCCTCTAAAAACGGCATTTTGATCATTCAAACACCAAATATACCTCAACATGCACAGGAGAGAGCATGTTGGCGCTACCACAGAAGCTAACATTCACCTTTATCGTGCAGCAAATCAGCGCCTAGGAAAATGAAGGCCACTCCTGGACTGTTCTGGAAATGCCACCCGTCATTGCACCTACGGCGTGCTAACCACAACACTCTGGCATGGAACATACTTCAACAATAATAGGAAAAATACACATCTGCTAAATTTTGTGGTTGCTTTCAAGTTGCTACTATACCTAACCAAAGCTTTAGCCATATCCTAGCATAGACTGACAGCAATATAATGCAAATACAGTCATAAACATTATTGAAGAATTAATTTATTTGAGTAACTCAATTCACAAAGTGAAGCATGTTTTGCAGATTAATTACAGAGGCTTATTTTAATCCTTTATTTCTCTTTTATAATTGTGATGATTTTACATTTGCAACTAATAAAAATCACAACATTAAAATTAGTAACTCTAAAATGTTCAAACGTGTATGGCACATTCCTACAAGGACTAAATACAATTAAATCATTCATTTTCAAATATAATAATCTCCAGATCTCAGATAAGCAATAACAGTTAAATAAAACTATTATGTTTGGAGGCTTAACTTTAATCAATAAATTTTAATCAAGAATAAATTAAATACTTTAGTAAACCAAATATTTTACATCTAGATATTACCCGTCTGAATAATATCGGTGTTTAACTTCCAGCCATTGGGGAAAGCTGGCGGGAGTTTTTCAAACAATGTGCCGGGAATTAGGCGTTCTCCTCTGGAATACCGAACCTGGAGTGTTGGGCTGCTAATGCATGCAGACATGTCCGAAAATGTCGCCGCAATATTGCAATTAAGTTATGTTTTGTTAAGTTATGTATGTTGGTGAACCGAGCAGATATTTGAGACTTACACACTTACATTCTCGCCTAAAAACATTGTACAAAATCACGTTGTGTTATTTAAAGTGCAATATAACAAAATAATTTGCCGCTCTGCCTGAACGTCCGGTTTGGACCTGCAAAGAATTATGGGATATGCTGGCCCGCGGAGGACACATCGGAACAATCCTTGAAATCTGGGGAAAAGAAGGACGCATTTGAAGGAGTTTTCGAATTCGGACCAGCCTTGTCGCCATGCTATGATGTAATCGGCCTACAAATCCGTCCTTCGAAGGATACAGACCCTGAATTCGGACATAGCTAATGTTTAGTTTACACGTCGCAGTGTATATTCTAGTTTACTAAACATACAAAGACTCAAATCTTACTACTTTTAGTATTGAGATGTTTACGAGATCAGGTCAAAGTCACAAGAGACTTCAAAGGGTTTATATATATATATACACACCTCTGTAGTACATTGAGTCTACCACGGAAAAATGTTTTTAACCTTAAGCATTTGGCATTTAACCGTTGTGTGAATTTGGAAATGTCGGCAGCCATTTGCCATTAAAATAAAGATCTATGGGTTCTGTGGTGGCGCAGCGGTTAAGCACAACCCATTTGAGGAGGCCTTCGTCCTCGACGCGGACGTCGCAAGTTCGATTCCCGACCTTGTGACCTTTGGCCCATGTCTTCCCTCTCTCTCTCTTTACCTACTTTCCTGTCTTAACACTTTCAAATAAGGGCCACTAGAGCCAAAAAGTAAAGAAAAAGATAAAGATCAAAATTCTGAAGCACAGTTATCAGGGTAATTGTGCTTTTTCCAAATATAAGCTACCTATGATGCTTTAAAATGACAACTCTGAAGTCTTTTGGGGTATTTCTGTAATTAAACCTTGTTTAACAGAAACCTGTGTCATACACAGTGTGACGTCGCCTCTGTTTCTAAAATGAATAACTCCAGCCTGTGGAGCAGATCTGGGATGCCCAAGAAAGCTAAAAAGGGACATGCTGTTAATTATAGCTCTTGGCTGCAATCAGTATGAGGAGGTCAAAGCTTTACAAAAACAAACTCGCCTTTAAATCTCTGATTCGAGCATCTTTAGTCACATCTGTACCCTGGAGAAACAGAAAGTCATTGATCACTAGTTAAATGTTCCTACAGAGGTAAAATAAATAAATATGAATAGCTACATTTATCTTATAAAGATTATCTGTTATTTACCACACTGTAAAAAAATTACTCGCATTCAAGGTTATACATTTCTCAATTTTTCAGTGAGAGTTTCCCACAATAACAAAGGAATTTATTTATTTATTTTTAAGGCTTTCCACATGCCTATTGCAGGTTTGCCAGTAATAGTGGAGGGTGCCGTATTCATTAACAAACAAGCACATACGGTACGAAACAATTAAAATAATTACCAGACACGAGTTTACAGATGCAGACAAGCGCAAAACCACACACATTTCCACACACACACACACACACACACACCCGCCCGCATACCACTGAGGTGTCGGTGTGTCAGAGAGAGCTGTGGCTGCCATGATAAGAGGCTGACAATGATACTGTACAGCTATTAGGCTGGAAATAACCAGCCAACACAAACAGTTGTCAGGCGAGTCCATTGTCAAGCCGGTGGATTTACGGTGCAGCTTAAAGAATTTAGCAAAGTGCACCGACTTTGTAGATACTTTCCTGAGCCTTTTCAAAACTTCGGTCTCCTTCAAAATGCCGGAGTGTTAATAAAGCAAAATAAACACTGTGGCAAGGTGTGACACTAAGTGAGAGCATAAAGCATGTAGACACGCATGCCTTCGTGTAGCATGCACAAATCCCACCTTTTTTTTTTTTTTACAACCCCTTAGAGTAACAACCCTGTCTAATTAAAATTCAACATTTCAACCACAAAAAGAGAAAACAAGCCATCTTTGAACAATCCCGTCTGTCCCGCGCCCCAGTCGTGAAACTCCAGATAAACACGGCGATACTCTGAGAGCACTGCCACATTAATTAAAAGCCCTGATAGACGCGGCTTCCATCTAACAGACCTATCAGGAATTAAATTTGTATCAGCAGCAGAAAGAGCAGTCGAGGGGGTCCCTCAGGGGGATTAATGAAACAGACTTTCATAGCAGAGGCATCAGAGCCCCTGGGCCGAGGGGAGGGGGACAGGAAGAAAAGGGCCAGCCGCAGGATGTCATGTGTGGGACCGCCGCGTCGCTGACCTCTCATTTCATACTTTAATAAAGTCGCACCCAGGTGTCCTTGATGCCTTCCCGTTGCCCGGGGCTGCGGGAAAAGCCAAACAGGAGGCAGCCATAACATGATTCCAAAGGCTCCCCGCGCAATGCAGAGCTCTATACATCCACGAGCGCGCCAGCATGCGACGCAGACGTCCGGCTTTTATCTCGATGGTACAGATTTGAGGCCTTTCTGTCGAGATGAGACAATGCTCCGGTTGGGAAACGTTCGGGCTGTTGCCACACTGGCATATTTAGCTCGAGAAGTACACTTGTGCAATCCAAAAGTAGCAATGTTTCATCAGTCTTTCTGAACCAGACCTCAAAGCTGCTCCGTGGAGAGCAGCGTTTCTGTCGTGTCACTTTCGGCTTCAATGATTTACTATCGGGTGCAGTTGGTTACAGGAAATTGGAACAGTGCTGACTTGCTTTTGAATTGTGGTCGAGACAGTTTTCTGTTGAAAAACAGAAGCATATTATCTCGACGGGGGGAGGCAGCAGATTTAGAGATGTACAGTATGCAATATGTTATCGCGACGCTGTCGGCCCAGACAGCTGCTATCTGTCATAAACTCCGGCTATTGTTGGCCACACAACGCAGCAACATGTGACCTAATCTAGATGAGCAGCCGCTGAGCAAATACTGAGTGGAATCGTGTCATTTTTAATAAAGCTGTTTTATGGACTCCAGTCAACAGAAGCCAGAGGAACAGGGTGAAACTTCCTTGTGCAAATGATACGGCAGCAGGAGTTTCATAACTTCCTCTGCTCAGACGAGCCTGTGGCAAGTCTCCTAGCAGAGAAGACCAGAGCAGTAAGAGAGAATAAGCCCGGGCCTTATCGAGTTTGCACAGAGGCATTTCTTTAATTAATTGGAATATTTCTTGCTTAGATAATGTCAGCTGATTGATAACATGTTGCCATGTGGAATGGAGAGGGGGCAACCCTGCGCCTCCCTGATACGCAGAAAACGGCCGATCGAATAGATTTAACTTGTTTTGAAGGCATATTTACAAAAGGTGTCGAATAACTGAGGGCAGAAACTTTCCCCCGCCGTTTTATCGCCAACGTCTAACCGTTATCTCGCCGCAGTGTTTGTTAAAATCAGCCGGGGAAAGCAGGGCTATCTTGGAGACATTAATTGTGCAAACAAGCTTTCTGCACTCGGACAGCCGGCCACCCCCCCGACCCCATCCTCGCCTCTCTTAACCCAAACTTGATGACGGAGCAGTGATGGAAAAATAATTAGCGTCGCTGAGGAAAAGTTTCCTCTCTTTGAGATGCTCGGTCCAATGCGCCGGGGCCCCAGCCCCAAAAACAATGTTGATCAAAGCACGTAAACATCTGGCGCAACGAGACTCTTGCCCCTGGGACAAAAGATATCTATTTATATTTCACTGAGATTAGCACTAAAGATAACCTTTCTCTGCGCGCAAGAGAGCGCTTAGGATGCGGTAACGCTAACTCGCAGTCTACCTGCGTACCCCGCTCCCCCACCTCACCCACCTGTCTCTCCTCTAATCTTTGTTTTTTCCACAGACTCACTCCCACATTTACACATTCTCAGGCTTTTGTACTCATGTCTCCTCTCCCTAGCCACCTATCTCAGCTCCCACCCCTCCCCAGTCCTCCCTCCTGTGCACACCTTTTCTCTTCACGGGGCAGCAGGTGTTGAGTGCTTGTGTTTATTCCCCCTCCCTCCTACCATTCCCACTCACTGGGCTGTGCTCTTTCCCTTTCCCTCTTCTTTTTTTTCTTTCCTTTCTGCAAGTGTCTCTCTGTCTCTTTCTCTCTCTGGCAGCTGCTAGGAGGAGGGAGGAGGCTGTAACAGCTGCACATGAGGGTGGGTGGAAAAAAAAAAAAAAGCACACTAGGAAAACAGCTCCAATCCCCTCAGGGTTGTCAGCTCCAATCCAGCCCCCCAAGAATCCCCCTCCACCACCACCACCACAACCTCTTGCACTTTTTAACCAGGCAAACTGAGGGAAAAACTGTTGCAGTCTCAATGCCTTTTTTATCAGCTCTACCTGAGTGACGAGTCTTAGCTCTCCGATGGTCTCCATTAGACGACTGCCGGCATAAGATCCTCACGGTGTAATAATAACACAGTAGCTTCACACTATTTACACAACAATATAAAAGAAAAATACATAGTATTATCTAATTGTGTTCATTTAAAACAGAAAAGTATCAGGAAAATTCATACCACTGCTAAAATAGCATTGATTAGGACAGTGCAGTACAAGAATGTCATCTATGAGATAAACACTAATATTGTTGTTTTGAGGCTATTTTCAAGTGATACAGTGGGAAAGCGATGAAAGTTTGACCTTTCAAAGATCAGTAAACTTTAAGACTTAACCCTGAAATATTCCAAACAACAAAAACAATCAAAAGAAAAAAAACTAAAATTAAACCCACACACAACCAAAACAAAAAGAAAAATGACATTTATTATGAAGTCTCTCTAAACAAAATTGGCCTTTTTGAAAATATTATCGAGCTCATTTCAATTCCTCATATGATTAAATAATTTATTGTTTATCACAACAGGCAATACATAAACTCTCTAAATTTTCTAAATTTTTCTTAAGTGGACAGGATACAGTAACTTGTCACGGTTCTGTTTTTTATGGAGTATAACAGCCGAGGCTCCCAGAGAAAAAGACAAGGTGACTCGAATCGTCCTGATTGAAACTTGGTTGATCAGAACCTCATCGATCTGATGGTTTTCTAATTGGTTCACACACTGCAGTTCACACTGACAACAACTCTTTGATGCCAAAGCTCTTATTGAAGGAAGAATACCATTTCTTATTTGATTTTGATACAAAAAAGAAAAAAATACATCACATTTTTATACTCTATTCTTTCTAGAGTAACACCTACTCCAAATAGTGCAGGTGACCACTTTGCACTCAAGACGTGTCACAATAGTCTTAAGCAGTATTACCTTAATAGGTAATGATTAGTTTGACACTGTGGCTGTCTGTGTTTTCCATGGCAAAAACATGAACAAAAACAAATATTTTTGTTAAAGTGGCCTCCTTTCATCCAGCAGCGTGCAGCAACAGGTGGGGGAGGTGGACAGCTGCATTACTCTACAAGGTCACACACATCACATTAAAAGGGGTGTAAACTGCAGGAACTGTTTGACGACTGATTGTTAGTTGGTTTTGACACCATAACTTTTTAAAACCTTGGCATTCACTGGACACCAGTAAACCAGTCCGTGGCTGGTGAAGAGCTAATGCTCTCAGCGGGTCTCCGTCCAGCAGTGTGGCTTTGGAAGTGTCCACTTAAATCCACTTCCTACCACTGAATCATTCCCAGTTTGTAAAACATGTCACTTGCAAATGGAAATTTAGCTCCAGGTGCTTACATCTGTTCGAGGAAAACACAAAGCGTCGGAAACCACCAGGTTGCCTTTTTTTCTTTTTTTTTTTCATCTCCCTCAAAGTCTGGGCTGTCTGGGTGTGTGTGTGTGTGTGTGTGTGTGTGTGTGTCGTTTTCACAAACAGCATCAAAATACATGAGATCAGCTCTCAGGGCTTTGTTCGGCCCTGGCAAGGTTAGGCCAGCCTCATTCCAAATTTCCTGAGGGGGAACAGAGAGAAAAACGATTCCGCGTAGATAAATCACTCGCACAGATCAAAAGACAAATCAACGGCAAAGACGAGAAGATGCTGACTCGTGGAGAACAATGGAGACAGTGGAGACAGTCGTAAGATCAACCAGCGCCGCTCAATCAAAACCTCCGAAGCCGGGGGTCTGGGCAAGCTCTGCATTGCACTGGGGCTGGGAGAAGAGCAGATCTTGGTGGCGCTGCTGAGTTCTGAGATTTTCTTCTTTTTTTTGTTTCAGTGGGGCACAAATAGGATTGAGTTTCTGTCTCTGCAAACTCATCTTCCCAGGCTTGATTTAAGAGCAGTGCCCAGAGACTAGGAGATGGTCCTGTTTTGAAAAGAAAAATGGGAGGAGAAGAAATGAGACGGGAGGGGTAAACTATTTGATATAAAGCAGCAGCGTGGGTGTGTGCGTGCGCAAGTGTGTGGCTGAAATATGTGTTCAGCCAAACTCTCCAGAAGAAGTCCTGTCCCATGCAGCCCTTCACGCACCACAGCCTGCGCTCTTCCATTAACTTCTTCAGTACAAGCAATAAATAAACACAGAATCCACAACTCTTTACCATCCACTCATCACTGCTGAGAGTGAAAGTGTCACACAGTGGGGGGGAAAAAAAGGAGCCCTCTGGGATGCAAGACAGGAAGCAGAAGCGCCCTCGCTAATATTACCTTTTGATCAAACCGCTTCAGAGATATCAGAAGACGCACTTTCCACCGACTCTACAAAAAAAAAAGACACAATCCGGGGTCATGCAAAAAAAGCGCCTTGTGACTTTGCTTTAAAGTGTATTCCATAATGGAGAGGACGAAATTATGTTCAAAAACACAGCTCACCAAGCAGCACTGACAGCCACCATTTGATCCCCCCCTCCTCCTCTGAGATTCCTGTACGATAACGCATCAATTTAGATTAAGGTGATATGAAAGAGAAATGTAAAGTAGGGCTTCAAGAGGGAGGAGCCGATGCATTTGAGATGAATAAAAAGATATTAAAATTAACGTGTCCTGCTTCGGCACAACTGACCTAGGAAGTGTTTTCAACAGGAGAAGATTTGAAAACTCAGGTTTCAGAGCAGATAATGCTAAAGATAATAAAGTTGATATTTACGAACATTGACACACATTTTTTTTGTTTTGTTTATTCTCTGTGTCTGACTTTAAATCAGACTAAAGGTTTCTTGCTTTAGATCAAGCTGTGATTGGTTCACAGTTTTGGAATTTCATTGTAACTTTTTCAAATTCAAATTAAGGCATATTTGTCCATGTAACTTGGAGTTATGGCTTCTTCTTTGCTGAGTGGTCTTTCAGTCCACATTTGTACAAGTCTCATTTCACTGGCCTGCTGGTATTTCTCCACACATTTCATGTTCATCTTTGGGACACTGAACTCTCTCCTTCCTTAACGGTATGAACAGATGAATGTGGCATCTTCAGACATCTGGAAATTGCACCCAAAGATGAACCAAGTCAACAATTCTCTCTTTTCTAAAGTGTGTCCACTTGTACACAAGAAAGCACTGTGTCGTCTTAAGATTTGCCTACAGGTGTGCCTCTAATTTGGTAAAATATTGTGAACTGACCTATCAGAACCTTACAAAGCGATGACATCACCATCTGGGCTTTTTCACAAATTGTTTAAAGGCATAACAATATTCTGAGTCTGAAGAATATTTATATATATATTTATCCTCTCTCAGGAATTGTCTATTTAATTATTCTTCCATAAAAAATACAAAAAAAATTGATAATCCTCGCTAAACTAAAGCAGCATTGTAAGTTCACATTTAATAAATGTGACTGAGAAAGACAGAACACGTTACTACAGTCAATATAAATAACTGGTTTCAACACTGTGAGATTGGCTGAAAAATATCCCCCCCAGCATCTTGGCACGAGGCTTTATTCAAATACAGAGGGCAGTGGATAGAGAGCCTGATGAGGTCAGAGGTAGTGAAAGCTCGATTCAGGTGTCCCAAAGAAGATTAGGGCGAAACCACGGAGGCCGTATCTCCAGTCCAAACAAGTGCGGTTTGATAGCGCTGCTCTGGCCTGGAACGGAGGGAAAAAACAAGCCGCGCTGCCACAACAAAGACAGGAAATTCAGCATAGATTCCTACTTCTCTCTTTTCTCCTGCCTCTCTATACCTAACAATGCTGGTAATGGAGAGAGAACAGTGCCCGGAGCTGGCAGAGACACCTGCGACATATTTTCTCTCCCCCCTCCACTCACCACCACTCCTCCTCTCCCCTGCTTCCACCCTCCCACTCTTCCCACCCCCTCGACATTAAAGTCCTTCACAGAAATCAGAATTTAATAAATCACCCCAGAGCCTGACAGAGTTTATCTCCGGGGGTCGCCTTCACTGTGCAGAGACCCACAGACAGACAAAGCAAGGCCCGATAAGATGTGAAATTAAATACAGTTAGCAGTTTGAGACAAAGGAGGGAGAGTGTCAAACCGAGCTTTGTACGCCGTAAACGACTGCCTGTATAGTCAGTACAAACACACACACACACACACGCACACACCCCTACATGCATTGCAAGCACTCACAAACGCCAAAGACAAGGCAGGGTGATTCATTTCAGGTTTCCTCTCACATTTAGCCTCATTTGCATCCTCCACTGTCAACATATCGCCTCTCCCAGATATGTTCAAGAGCTCTCATTAAACGTCCAGGGGATGACATCCTTTTTCTTTTTTTTTTTTTTTTACCTGGATGCGCCATTATTAATCACCGGCTCCACTTCTATGCAGACTCATCTCCATCACGAATCAAACGCTATCTTCCCGTGTTTCCTTTCATTCAGCAGATATCCCTGACACCAGTCATCACCGCAGCTAAGGGAGACTTATGGGAGCGTGTCGGGGCTCCGACGACCTTATGAATCCCGTACATAAGCGTTTAGCACAGAGAGGATATGAATGTGAGGATTTGCACAGATCCGTCTGCTAACCTCCTGCTCAGGCCGTACGGGATGCGATACGGACCCCGTTCGCACTAACCCAGATATTTGGCAAAGCAGGAGAACTTTCTTGCTCCGTTTATGTCAAAGTTTTCTGTGACAAAAGTAGGTTTGCAAAAAAAAGCTTTTTGGAGTGGAGCGTTTCCTTTAAAGCTCTGAACTAAGCTGACTGTAACAAAAGAGATGCGTTGAGAAATTGGCAAGTGCATGAAATCTAACAAATTCAAATTCAGTAAACAGGAAAGTTTACTACATTACAGCAAAGTAGCATAGGTTTGTGTTGAGTCACAGCAGAATAAAGGAGCCAGCGTTCAACCATTGACACTGGAGAAAATATCTAAGAAATGCACTCCTTTACAACTCTAGCTATACAGTGTGACCATCGTACTATTTCAAGGCCATTTTTCAAGTGTGTGTAACATTTTGCAACAAATACTACCTCTTTTTTATTTTAAACCTTACATGTGCTTCTAAAACAAACATGTGCTTTCTGACTCAACTGCACAGGTGAAAAGCAATCAGTTACAACAACGGTGCTAAAAGTGACAGAAAAAACTCATCTCTGCATCCCTCACTTAAAAAGCAAAAGCAGGTAGGAATAAACCAGATGAGCCTGACTTTGTTTTGTATTATAGCAAAAATATGTCCATGCTTTGAGTGAGGTGGCGTTTTTTCAGCTATCAGAGCAAAGCAATAAGTTGCACTTCTTCTCTCAGTCACTCCGATTTTTCTCTGTCTTCTTATTCAGGCGGTGTTGAACCATTGGAGCAACACGATGGGACATCCAGTGCTTTTCAGAGTCTCATATGTGTTTGAAAATGATCCCTGTGGGCTCTCAATCAGCCAACTGGGTGGATCTGCTGATCAAGCGGATCAATACAGCCTGCAGAGTCAACCAATGTAACATCAGCATGGGAAAGGAAATGGAAAGAGTCGCCATTTAATATCTGCTAACAAATAGTTCCATTCAACTGACACAAACATTTTGCGTTTGAGTATTGCTGAAATGTCTCCAGAGTGAAGTAGAAGCTTAAATACAAGCTAAGGTATTATGTACATTTCTTTGTGTATTTGTTTCCCTTTGCTAATGTTTGACTTTATGATTTTCTTAGAAAATTTCATAGAAAGTTGGTGATATCCTTTGGAGAGCACATCTCCCAACTCTAGCAGAGAACACACTTACAGAAGTTGCTATAAAACAATTAGTGGCACTTTGAAAAATGAAACCTGCTCTGTGTTATGAAGGGCCATGATTGCAATGCCTCCATATGAGTGCACAGTAATATTCTTTTCAATTAACTGAGGTCTCCAGTTCACATCAGGATATGGCCGACCTCAGCTTTTTAAAGCTGTTTTCCTTTTTTTTTCTTCCCTCCCCACTCTGTAGTTAAGAGACAGCACAGTCAGGTTTCCAGGAAGACGTAGCGCTGGTCACTTAATGGGCTTAGCCTAGTCGGCGGACCTGACCTTTCGCTTTAACAATGCCGAGGCCAGCGAGGCTCGCGGCCTGCTCTGGGAACACGGTGACCCCGGGTGAAGCCTAATCTAACTCCGACTCGGTTCGCTCCCTCACTCTCCGCTGTCCAGACAGACAGCCTTCATCCACAGCCTCCCTCTGTTGCTCCGACTGATGCCTTCCTGCTGAGACAACAGTGCCAAGGAGCTGTCAACAGGCCGGTGCTCAGCGGGCCCCAACAGGGTCTCACACGCAGAGCCCCTAGGGGTCTGAGCAGGCACTGACACACTGTGCTCGGGCTTTGAGTGCCCCCCGAGAAGAATGTCGAGAATGACAGGAATGTCGGGTGCCATCGAGAATCACGATAACGTTCTACCATCTAAGAGCATGATTAGCGCGCTCTGTCGTCAGTCCGTCTATGGATGAGAAAGAGGGGGGAAAAAAAGAGGTTCGTTGGATACTTTAAGCTTGTCAGTGCTCTGCAATAGCTTGTCATTTTAAATATCTTGATCCTTCACCTCCCACATCACACATATAACCATCAGCCACACACTGGGTGCCAGTTAGCCGTACTGACAGACATTGATTATTTATGATTATTAGTATGTGCCTGTGTGCATTTGAGCTGCACAACTTAAGCTGACAGTTTCAAACATTTCCCAGTTCTATTCAAAGAGCCAGCACATTCATTTCATCTGCTGCTCTTTGCTTTGGCTTTTCTTCATTGTGCATTTTGAAAGGCCATTTGGATAACAGCATCAGCTGGAAATAACACTAGTCCGCATAGCGTCACAATAGAAGCAAGCGCTGTTAAAAAAGATTTCTATGGCTTGTCTGTAAGTGAGAACAAGGAGAGCAAACAGAACTCTAACTGAGTGTTTGCACATCTGCAAGAAAACATACAGACTGGGCATGAAATCCTCATGCTACCCTAGTTTAAGCTAACCAGACAGAGATTTCCAGGTTTTCTCTGTAGCTTCTTAGGGGGCGACATCGTGCTGGTTTGTATCCCGTCTACTCAAGACATGGAGAAGAAGAAAAAAACTGAATTGAAGGGAATGATTTCACACTAGGATACCAAGAATAGTGTTAGTGACTGTGTTGTTGTTGATAGATAAATTATCCATACTGGTAAAACTGCATCATTGTTTTTCTTATACTGCTGCATATTTTGTGCCACCGTCTGACTGGGACTGTTGACATCGCTGCTGGCGCTACCAAAAAAAAATCACAGACCTTAATGAGCAGGTACCAACGATGAAAATGACTGGGACGTATGACTTCGGCATTACAGTTTGTCAAAGTCTTCGTGAGAAATCTAGTCACTCCAATCAAATTTTCTGACATCTGAATAAAAATACAGTAGTAAAAAAAAAATATGACAGAATTTCTTAGCGATTTCTCCTTTTTTAAGAAGTTGTTACCCGAATCTGGCCTACGCCTAATACAGACACGTTCACATGGCTCGCCACAACCTTCCCGAAAACAAGTCTTGCTTTTCCATCAAAGAAGTTTATTCATCTGTGAATGTTAAAAAATGTATTTTTTTTTCTCCTGATCAAATGATGTCCTGTGAAAGGTTGCTCTTTCTTCTCCCTTGCAAGTAAACCATACAAAGCAGTGTTTGATCTCCGAAATCCGATCCGTATTTCTAGTATTGTCTCCAGTCCTTACTGTGGCATCTTAAAGGTCAGGAGTGAAAGGCCATTTGATAACTACAGAAAGACCTTTCGGCTTTATTACTCTGCCTTTCATCTCCTTTCCTGCCGAGGTTAAAACAAAGTACGGCATCCTTTTGAAAAAGAAGGGATAAAATGGATCACTTTGGAGCCTCAAGCATTTTTTTGTCACTAGGGGAAGTCTGGCACCCAGTGCATGAGGGAAAACTCTAGTGGGATGCATTTCTGGAAGAGATGATTCTTCCCAAGCAGAATTAGCATATGTCCTCTCAACCTTCCACCAAACCTCTCAAAGAGGCCCTGAAATCCTATTGAGATATTATTACCACTCAAACAAGGCATTATTAGAAACATCTAAAGCAGGTGTGTGCACACTAGAACGGGCACACACACACGTGTGCGCACACACGCAATCACAGCTCAATGACACCCACTTCCCTCTGAATATTCCTTTCTTTTTAATGGTAACCTTGGGAGACGGGGCCGCACCGGTGAGACACTTAACAGCCACTAGTCTGAGAAAAATGTTTTTGATATGCTCGTGTCATTTAATCATCCGCCGTTCTGCCGAGGCCGGGCAGGACAATTTTGCAGGATATTAACTCCAAACTAAACCCCTGGCTTGTATCATTTGTGGGGCCAGTCAAGCAGGAGTCCCAGGAGGAGCGGAGACTTCCTCCTCACAGTCGTAGTAATCTAAGCTTGACTGGCTTGCGCACACACAACTAATCGTCAGGTAGACTGAACCGTAGAGAAATAAAGGAATCGGCAAATGCGTGGCACAAATGAAGACGGTAAATGGAGGATGAGCGGATTTGGGATGCTGGCGAAAAACAAACCAAAAAAAAAAAAATATGCACAAGCGACAACACTGCGCATTAAGGTGAATGAGTGCAATGCAATACTTCCACACCAAAGTTGGAGATGCGAAGAGCATTTGTACAAATGTCATCTTAGCATGATCCATTTGGACAGCCCACAATGCTTAATGGGGTAGGAAATTCATTTCTTTTTTCTGCTGTAGGAGACGCTGCGCGATGTGATTCTATGCAAAATATATAAAGCTATTACAAGAAAAGTGCTCCACTCTGAGGCAGTTGGAGACGGAGCAGAGGTGGACAGGAGAAGCAGAAAAGTGTCTTGTGGCATGGATGCTCTCTCTATTCTTCGGCAGGCAGGAGCGTCACATGTGCGCAGACAAAGCGAGAAGAAAGCAAAGGCAACTGATGAAAACCATTTTTTGTTCCTTCACAAAGAACTAGGTCACCCTCTCATAATTGTCAATCATGCAATAAATCTCTCTGTGGCACAAATGAATACAGCATTGGGAATGAGACAAAGCTTATTGGCATGCTATGTCAGCTTGACTCAATTCATCCTCCTTTTCACACAAGACCATTCATATGTGAAGTTGTGCGAGGGGGTCTCCCTCTCACTCCCTCTCACACACACACACAGCTTCTTTCTCCAAACCAAACCTAACATGCAAGTTGCATGGGGGTTAATGTCTGCTGACAAACCATGGTTTTGTCCCTGTAGAGGAGATCTTAGTGTGTCTTTTGCACAATTTAGGAATAGTAAGAATTAAGCATATGCTGGTTACGATATTGAGAAAAACAAAAGTTTTAAACACCACAAAACTTTTCCATCATGCAGTTTCTATGGTTTAGATTATTTGATCATGTTGCCCAAGAGGTTCACAGAGTGACTACAGTTTTGAGCCATGGTGACCGGCAGTGCCGCACTTCTCCAAACTTTTGCGACAGACTGCTGGTCAGCTGGCTACATTTTCCACGGGATCACAAGAAAGGCTGAGACAAAAGTTTAAAACTATAACATGTCTTTTATTAAGAAAAAACGTGTCAAAGCTACAGCTGGTAAGACATGGACAACAAGTCTGTTAAGCTGCAGACTGCAGACCAGCTACCTAAGCAGAACTGTTGAAGACATAAGCAATGCATAAGCCAAGTGAAGCATTTACAAGCTGAAAATATGATTCCACGCATACCTGGTCTACAGTACAGTGCTCTGCTTTTCCTGCAGCCTGATTGGCTGCGAGCGTCAGATTGACACAGCACTACACGGGGCTCTATCCGCGGAGGGTTTGTGTCACATCTCTGAGGACCCGACTGTCACTCTTTAAGAGGAGGGTAATAATAGCCAGGCGCCACAGCGAGTGGTGGCACAGGCGATTTTAGAGAAACATCAGGGAGACGGTGACATTTGAGTCTACGAGGAGAGAAACCCAAGCGCTGCAACCAATAAAGACTCCCGCCGATATTCTCACTTGGCTCGCCCAGAGAGATGCACGCAGAGGCAGAGAACGGGAGGGAGAGGGGGTGAAAGGCACAGGGAGATGTCAGTGTTAGATGAAAATGTGTTGACCTGGTGATATTGATACCCCGCGCTCATAACCTCTACAGGTGTGCGAAGCCGTCGAGAAACAGCTCCAGGTGCGACTTTCATTGGATAAAAAGCAAGAACCGCAGACCTTCAGATGAAGTTAAGCTTTAACACTTAACTTTAAACTGCAAGCAAATAAAAATCTGACAGCAGATATCAAACCAAATATGTCGGACTTTCTAATATAAACGGCACCGATGGAGGCTTTTCCAGGCCGACACAAAGTTCCAGCTTTCTTTCAAGTCTGACCTTATTTTTTCAGTTTAGCTTAAGGATGTACCGTGCAAAGAGGAGAAAAATGTCCTCCAGGTTATTTGATAGAGGCGGCTGTTCAAAAATCACAATGAAAAAAATGGAAGCAAGACTCACTGATTCAACTTATGAATCAAATGCAAAAATCTCCGTATTTGGCCTATTCGTTTATCAGAGCATTAAGGGAAAAACTGGACAATTCCAGCCTCCACTTGGTTGATCGGTGCCTCTCCGCTCTTTGGTATTATTCCATTGGATTTCATTCTGGTCTTTTTTCACTTAAAAAAAACTGCAAAATTCACCAACCACCTCAGGATTAATGACTTCATTTTGATTGATTTTTAACTTGCAAAATGATTTTTTTTTTTACTTGTATGAAAGACAGATCTGGAGCAATCTGACAATCAGAGTCAGACTTCAAACAGTGCTGTAAGACATGTTGTCTAGATATGACCTATTTATGTATCTAATGAAGACTATCACTCTCAGATATGCCATGTCTGGCAGCATTCAGAATTAGAACATGAGGACTTAACAAATATCGGTGATGACCGTGATCGCGCTTCACTTCCTGATCAGAAGTTTTATTCTTTTCTCTTCTGCGATGATCCGCATTGGAACCTCATGACCATAGGGTTGTTTTTTTTGTTTTTTTCCAGTTCATTCATCTGATGAAACTGACTGAGAAAAAGGCTTTGAACAGCCTCAGAAAGTGCAGTGAGTCTCAAGTGCCATTAGCTTCAGGGCTTTTTTTCTAGCTAGCACCAGGTAAAGATTAGATAACGATCTAACGCTTTAATAGAAACCGTTGGAGCTGTTCCCGTGCTGTTGGGGAACGGTGAGTCTGTGCTGAGTCAGAACCAACCACTGTTTAAGAAATGTCCAACAATAATGGAGATAACTTAACTTTTGACAGAGAAAAATTAGCCTTCAGAATTATTTGCAGCGCAAGAAAAAGAAAACTTTTCACGCTGAAAATCTTGTTGAAGTACGGAGCCCCTAAGGGGACATGGAGAAAAAAAAGAAAAGAAAAGAAATCCCGACTTATTATCTCGAGATCCCGACTTTTTTTTTTTTTTTCGCGGGATCTCAAGAAACTAAGTCGGGATCTCGAGATAATAAGTCAGGATCTCGTTCCTTTTTTTTCCCTCCATATCCCCTTAGGGGCTCCGTATTGAAGTGAAATTAAGATATTTTTTTCTACTTGTTGAAAATATTGTAAATTAATACTCTAACTCTAGATTGTGCAGGTTTAAGCCAACTTATGATTTCCTCATGTAATAACTTTGTTGCATGTTTTCTAGTCTTTCCCATTTTGAAGAGTGACAGAGCAATAGGCCTGTTTGTCGTATGTTGTAAAGTCAACTTATTAAAACTTCCTAAACACTCCAATCAAATTAAAAAACTAAAGCAAACCAAAAGATAAATAAATAGATAATAAATAAACATTAATTATTTTAATAAAGCTATTTCATGGAACCCAATAATTTCATCATCTGAGATTTTTTACAAAGAAATAGATTTAACCATAGATTTTTTTTTTCCAATTATGGAAATAAAAGTTGAATTTCAGCTTAGCATTGCATCACTGTTATAAAACCAACATTTATTTGAAGGTTTGCCAGGAAGGCTAATAAATTGCTGCATTAAATTCTGATATTTTATCATGTTAAATTAATTCTGTTTTCAGTCATGAATGCATATAAAGAAAATCTAACCATTGTCAAAATCAAATTTAATCCCACAGTTTAACTTCTAGATTTATCAAGCAATCCCTTATTTCTGTTCTATTATTAATATTTTATTGTTTCACGTTTGGCAGAAATAAAGGAAAAACCTGGATGACATGATGGGATTTAGTTAGCTGACAATCCAAGAGTACAAAGGGGTTTTTGTTGGATGACATTCCTTTCTTGGCATACTTTAATTATTAAGAGGGACTCCTTTTGTATTGAGCAAAGAGCTCCAAAAACATTGACACTGCAGGAATAACATCTGCATGTTTACTCAGGAGAAGATTCATCCCTGATAGGCCCGGCGAAACCGACAAGGGGGAGAAAAAAACAAGGAGAGGAAATTTGTGGAATCCCATCTGAGATTGCTTCCCTGATGGATTCCTTTTCCTGTCAGCTCAGACGAGAAATGAAGCTGGGGAAAATTAACTCCTGATACAGCCACGCTGAATTAGACAGAGAAGGGAAGAGAGAAGGGGGGGGCAGAAGGAAAAAAAAAAAGCCTCAACGCACTTTTTAAGGATTCCAGCCTTGTCATTTTCAATTTTCTGCTCTTTGGACATGCTTGTATTCAGATTCCCCAACATCTATTCGCCATATCAATCCTAATTAGACAATCTGGGCCCACGAAGGATGGGAGCGGAGTTATTTGCATAATTTAATCATAAATACTCAGTGATACATATTTCCAAATGCATTTGTACAATTATCTTTTCATCCTTGGGGCAAAAGTATTAATATGATTAGGCAATAATTCTTTAAAAAAAAAAGAAAAAAGATGAGTGAAAAAATAGAATACCAGCAAGTATGCAGTCTTTTTTTTTTTTTTTTTTTTTAACTCCAGCTCTGGGCTATATGAAAAATTAATTAATTTCTGAGGAAAATCAATTTCTCCATGTGACCATATTAGACAGAGCCCAGCAAGGGCCGGCATTCCTTCTCCAATCAGGAAATCTCATCTGCTCCCTCTAACTTCTGTCAGTAGCGTTTAACATCCTGGTACAAGCGGCGGCGACTTCCGCCAGTGCTCCCTAAATGTGCAGTAATGTGAAGGGGACCCATAAGGAAAGACCCAAAGTAGATGAGAAAAATCACTCTTTAGCATCTAATGGTGGATGAGTCGTGCTGGATAGTCAGCCTGCATGGGAGAGCTCAGCCAAAATAGATCCAAAGTGCAGATCAGGAGTTTAAAGCTACAAAACAAACAAAAGTTTTCTGATTAAATTCTCTGGTCTAAATGTTTGAAACTCTACTTTCACAAAAGTATCAAAATATAAGCAGCTGATTGATGCTCTTAAAGACTGACACATTGCCTGTTCTTAGTTTTGATGCTCGAGATTATTGGAAGGAAAATTAGGTTGTTGTTTTTTTTTTCCATCATCTTTTGCTCTGCCGATCACCGATCAGAGCCAATAACGGGGAAATTGGCCATTCCCAACCTCTCCCCTGATTGATCGGTGCATCTCTGTTTAAAACCATTTGATTTCGCCAAAGGAATTAATTGGCAATTCAATCACCGCTGTGGATCCAGTAAAGGCATGCAAATAAGACAGGAGCAGGACAGCTAATGCATCCACAAGGCAAATTAACAATGCGGGCCCTCTTTGCCATGCAAATAGCCTCCAAATCCACAAACGACATTAGACAGTGTCAAACAAAGCCTCTCTAACAAGTGAAATCGGCGGTTTTTAAAAGAGTCTTGGCTCGACTTCATTTAAAGCTACAGAAATATGATCCTGAAAGAAAGAAAAGCCGAAAAAAGGGGAGAGTGTGTTTGGTTAAACAAGTTGCTTTATGGTCATTTTCCCAAAAAAAAAAAAAAAAAAAGAACAGTTTTAATTTAGTCTTTTTCCAGCTCAGTGAGTGTCAACTCAATAAAGCAATTCTGATTTTCAAGGAGGCTATTTGTTTGCAAAAAATAAATAAAGAAAAAACCCAAACACCTTGCCACCATCTGCCAACTGCACAGTTGACTTGAGCACATGTACTGTACCTAATCAAATTCAGCAGATCCCCACTGAAGGATTAAAATGTGGGAAAAGAAGACAAAAACTCTAAAATGCTGGGGGTTTTCCCCCTCTTTCTCTCTCTTTACTCCAATAAAGAAAAAGACGACATGAGAGCCAATTTGGCTTTTAGAGAAAGTACTTCAACAGATTTGGATTTTAAACAGCTTTGTATACCATTATCTCTTGCTCTCTCTTTTCTTTTTAGTTCTGTCTATCTTTATCTGTCTCTTTCACCCCCTCCACTCATCATCCCCCCTTCTCCTTTTCTAATCAGGCATCTGTCACTCTGTTTTTGAAGTTATTATCGCCCGAGTCTCCCTCTTGGATGTGGTTGCCCGGTGACGGGGGTATCTTAGCACCCACTCTGACTGGGAATGATTTGAATGGAATCCAGAAATCTCCCCTGAGTACCTGTAAACACATCCGCGCCTTGTAGAAAACAAATATATTATAAAAGAGCTCAGCAGAGAGGAGAGGAGAGAGGAAGAGGAGAGAGACAAGCTGGCACCCTCGGTGGCAGCTCACACTGAGCGCTAAACAAAACAATTACCGTCATTTGCAAATATGTGTGTTTAGGCATAAACACTCCTGAAGTAGGAACAAGAGAGGTGAGCGCTCTCGCTACACTTCCCAGTCACATCAGCATCAATTATATATTTATATAAGTGCGTTAAAATAAAAAATAAAAAAGCAAGAACGTGGCTTTCACTGCGACCTGACAGAAACCAGCTGAGGAAAATCTATTTAAGCGGGGCGTGTAAGTGAAAAAAGCCGGCGCCGTTTCCCCAGTGGTGGGACACCGTCTAGGGCGTGCGGTTAACCTTCAAGGGGTAGACAATGATTGTCAATTAAAACCGCTGCCCCGGCATCGGATAGCCACACACACGCAAACACACACACAAAAAAGGAGACCAATGAGAGATATGCGATATCTCCACGCCGCCCCCGTGTTATAATAACCTTTCTGCGAGTTCAAGTGTCACGCAGCAATAAGAACCTCTTTTTTTTTGTTGTTTTTATCCCACCGTGGGGAAAATGAAAGGGGGAAACAAGTAGCTGGAACACGGGGGGCTCTTGGAGGGGCCACAGTCATATAATGTAAAGGGAGGAGATTACGGATCCCGGATCAGTGTGGAACACTGGTAATCTGGCACAAGAGCCCTTCAGAAAATAAAGAGGCTAATAGTCACTATATTTCTGGTAGTTTTTTTTTAAAGATTAGCTGTAATGACCTGTAACTGAGCTCAGACAGTTCAAACACACATTTTCTTTTTCAGGGTTTCAGTTGGGACGGGCCGCTGTGAGGCGAGCAGGAATACCAGCATTTCACCACAATCAAGATCAAAACTTTCCAACAAGTTATAGTCAGTTTTATTTCAAAGACGCTGCGCTCACTACTGCTGCTCAAATAAAACAACAATTACTCCTATTACTGTATACTTATTTACTTATTACGAGCTTCACTTTGATACATATAATTAGGCAAAAAATGTAGAATGAACACCTGCTAGAAACATTTTTTATGTGCTTAATGTGGACATTATTACACATTTTTGCTGTTCTGCTCTTAACAAGATGAAGCATATAAAACAACAGAGATACACAAAGAAATCAGCTGGAATCAGTTTTCAACTTGAGCAAGTCTGACTGCTGACTGAAAAGCCATTGAATCGCTGAATGCAGCTACATGCTAACAGGTGGAGTTCGCACCAATACTCTTCAGTGTAGATGGTTTAGATGAGGGAAGACTCGAGATTAACTGTACTTAGAAAATTAGACGGTTTTGCTGCTCTCCACAGAGTAAGCAAATTATATCAGCTGGTTTATTAGCTGTGCTGTCTGTTTATTAGTAGCCAGCCAGCAGTCAACTCACATTTTCATGTGATTACTGGCCATGTTTTCACGATTAGAAATGTTTCAAGCAGCCAAATTTGTTATTCTTGTTAAAAAAGGTAAAATGTGGAGGATTCGTTTGAGCCAGCTAGCTAGCAGTGCACAGCAACAAGTGCCAGAGCAGAAAGCACAATGTTAGGAAATGTCTGCTCTCTCCTGCTCTATCTCCATCATCTCTCTAGGATAAAAAATGTTTTGCCTCTTAATATGCTAATTAACTTTAAATTATTTACGCAGATGAAGACACAGCAGAAAAATTACTGCCTTGACTATTATGATGGTTTTCCATGGTCAGAAAATTTTTTGTGAGAGGATAAATTATATTTCAGCCATCTGACCAGCAGTGTGCAGCAGCAGCAGCAACAGGATGCTTCACAGCAAGCTTCAACGGAACCAGCACGTTCTCTGGCATCTCATTATACTGATTTATTTATTTATTTTTAACTTAGTTGAAAATACTTGGTTAAAACTTTTTAAAAGTTTTGAATCAGGTAAAATTTAAGCTGCTTAAACAAACCAAAACACACACACAAAAATAATTCAAGCAAACAATACATTCTTTAAATGTGTTTAAACAGTGAAAATAGCAGGGAACAACTTGGCTTGTTTGTGTCCACATCAAAACTGAAACAGCAGGCTGCAGTGGAGCTCTGTGATGCTATTCACATTCACACAGTGTGTACAAAAAAAGAAGAAAAAAAAGAGAGAGGCCGGTGTTGTTTTAGCACAATAGGCCGCCAGAAGGAGGGGGATAAACTGCATGTGAAATAGTAAGAGGCATTGTGTAGGAGTATTATTCACTTCATTGTTATCACTGTGCCACTGTATAAAAAAAGAGCAGTGACACTGTGTGTAATAGCGGGAGTGGGGGGGGGGAAGCTAAACTATCCCAGGCAGCAGGCTGTTGTTGTTGTAACCTGAGTGGGGTAAACCCGTGAACTCGGATACTTTTCCTTTTCTTTTCTTTTTATCTGACTGTAAGTTGGAGGAAATAGAGGGAACTTGTTTTCACCTCCGGGGTCAGAGGGGTGTGGGTGTTTTGGGGGCGGAGGGTTTTGCAACCTGTGTACTGTTTACTCAAAGTGATCATTTTGTCAGCAGCTGTGTCAGCGGGGCGAGACGGAGCAAGAGGCGGCACATCCCCGCAAATAAAATCAACTCTTTCCCAAGCAACAGAAGAAGCCTTTTATCCCCGCGGATGCCTCAGTCCATTCCATGATGTAATTCTCCAAATGGGGCAGGCAGGCAGGCAGGCAGGCAGGCAGGCAGGCAGGCAGACCCGGGTCTGAGTGATTGATTTCAGCCCAGCGCCGGGAGAACCTGGCTGCTTTCAGAGACAATTACAGTCCTGTCCGTGTGCCCGTAATAGCCCAGCACTTTAGCGTCATTAAAGCGACGCGAGGCACTGCATTATCCTTTAACCCCATCGCTGGTCGTCCCTCTTCCCTCCCCGCCCGGCCCCACCATTGACAACCCGGAGAGTTCAGCCACATACTTTGTCACCTGAAGCTCCACGCCGAGCTTCAGAGGAGGATCTGTACAGTAGATAAAGTGGGGGGTAGGAGAGGAGGATGATGGGGTGTTCGGGTCCCTTGATGCTTTATGTAAATGATGCTTAAGCACCAGAGTGCACAGGTGAGCTGTTGAGACAATTGCTACTAAAACGGGAACGTGAAGCTTGCAGCAGAGAGCTGCACGAAGGTGTGTGAGGCCCACAGGTGCAAAAACACAGGGTGCAGGTTATTCTAAATGTTTAAATGCAGCAGCAACACAACCGCAGCGTGTGACATGGAAAAATGGCAAATTTGACAAGATCACTCTGAAAATTTCTAAAAGGTACCGTCCAAGGCGTCGGGATATTTGCATTTAAATTCTGCACAGCTCAACTTACTTCATCTTTTTTCCCCTCCCCAGATTAAATCACCCGGTTAATTCTGCTACAAAAACAAAAACTGCACACTTCTAAACTGATGTGCACTAATCAGGCTTTTCTTGGCTGATTCCAGACGAGACTTTTTTTGTTCTTTTCTACTGCAACAAAATAAAAAATAAAAAAGAAAGAAAATGCCCTTGAGGAATGTAACGGTTTTCAATTTAACAGAAAATGAAGGATTAACAAGATCATCCCCGCTCACGCATGAAAACATCTATCTGTGACTTTATCTGAAACTGGAAATTGTGCACCGCCTCGCCTGCTGCTGATTGATGCATTTACAGATGGAGAATAGGAGGAGTTATCAGTTTTGATGCATTAAGTCAACAAGCGAAATGTTTTGCAGCCTTTGAACTACTCGACTGGTGCTTCTCTGTTCTAAACTGAGACTCAAAGTGACTTTAACTGCTTTTATTTTGCCGTTCCCGCCTCACTTGTGGGGAGGCTTTCCATCATATTTGCATTTCCAGCTCATCTCTGAATGCAAGAGGGAGCGATCAATATAGAATCAATCACAGTGACAGGTGAGAGGGTAAATTTGACCAGGCTCCACCGTCCTGAGAGACTTGAGCGATGCATCACAGACGAGGAGCAACAGGACAATAAAAAATGGCTTTTAATCCTGTATCGATCCATGCTTAAATCAGTCGGTTTTCAAAAACAGATCAAGGTTATTTTGCTTGATTTATTGCAATGCATTCATTTGTTCAAACTATTTTTGCTACTATTATTATTGTTATTATTCTGTCACAATCAGTGATGTTTAATTGAAGTAGAATTATTTGCATCAATAAACAATAGCTCCTTGATAAACTCTTGTTTTAACAGGAGTGTAAAGTATTATTTTGTTGCTGCCAAAAAGTAAGAAAGTAATATGGCAGAATTATTGTGCTCTGTCTTTTTTTCATTTTCTTTTTTGCTCTATTTGTTTACATTCAGCAAATTTTAATGATCCTAACTGAAATCTTAATCCCACAAATATACGGACTTAAAAGGACGCCAACCCCAGTTATATGTCGGTCATTAAAATATATATATTTAAAATAAAAGGAGTTGCGCAAATCTAAAGGGAGAACTTGACATTTCAAAACATTGCTAAACGTTTTTAACATTTTCTTAAAAGTGGTAGAGTTGGATCTGCGGTTTATTCAACGCCCCTCTGCTATCGATTTCCTGGCTCAGCAGCGGACAGGCTGTATCCATCATGTCACAGCTTTTGCGTTGCACGTGTTAAAAACTTTCACTTAACTTTTTAACTGCCGAGGCGCACAGCAGATCCTCCGATCGCTCTTTCTCTTTTTTGCCCCGCCACCATCAACACCCAGCATTTCAATTTTGACATGCATCCACGATCATACTCAAACCTTTCACACATATACACAGGGATCATCAAGTAGCAATATGAAAAACGCCGAATCCAGCTTTTTTTTTTTTTTTTTGCATTGAGGTTGTAGGGGGGGAAGAAAAAGACTGACTTTCCCCCCTCTCTCGCATGCATGCAGGCAGCCATGCAGGCATGCCGCTGCGCCTTTACGCACGGCTCTCTTCCTGGCGCGCACAGCGGAGCTCCGCACTCACCTCGCGTTGGTGCAGTCGTTGTAGAGCGTCTCGAAGTCCTTCCTGGAGATGAGCTTACAGCGGTTCACCCCGGGTTGGATGGCGCCGAGCCCCCTGAGGATGCGGACCTGCTCCACGTTGCACACGACCGGCGTGATCTCCAGCCGCTTCAGCTTGGTGTAGACCGTGTGCAGCCCGCCGACCAGGTGCTTCAGGAACAGGTCGAACGCCTGCGGGAGGCAGATGAGCTCGCAGCCGTCCACCGTGAACGATGCCACCTTGGCGCCGCGCAGCTCGACCATCTTGCACTCGTTGTTCTGCGGGATGTTCTCGACGGGCGACGGGGTCGAGTAGACGGGCTTGCTCGGGGGCAGAGCCGCGCTCGGAGTCGGGATGCCCGGGCTGCCGGTGGCGAGGAGCTCCGATCTGAACAGGTTCTGGCCGGGTCCCGTCGGCGGCACCAGGGACGGGGACGGGGACGAAGTTGTCGACGGCGGGGACGTGGTGGTGGAGGGAGTGGAGATCGGAGGCGGCGGGACGAGCGGAGTTGGTGGGATCAGAGCAGCCGGTACGGCCATGGTCACCTAACGAGAGGAGAGGGGGGGGAAAGGAAAGCGCAGTCCCGAAGTTCAAAGTAAAAAAGCCAGCCTGCCGAGACACCCTTGAATGAAAGAATCCTTCAGAGTTTTAGCTCCTCAGTTAAGTTGGGAAGTAAAAAAAGAAAAAAAAGAAAAAAAAAAAAAAAAAGCCAGAGCGGAAAAAAAAAGGCGTGCTGAGTGAATTTTTTTCACCCGTTTTTTTTTCTGAGAGGGGACAATGATCAAAGATAGGAGGAGGAATGACAGGAGGAAAATGAGCTGAAAAGTGCAGCACCGCTCTGTGGATGAGTTGTTGTTGTCACACGGTACAGAGAGGGAGGAGCTAGGGGACAGTGGGAGCCTTTGAAGAACATAAAACTAACTGTTCTCTCTGCTTTACTGAAATGTTTCAGCTCCGCTTTAATAACTCATTAACTCCACACACCGAACTGATACAGTTTTTTTTAAAATCGGATGGAGATGTTTTCCCCGGTTCATTTCTTTGCAGCTGCAACAATATAGTCCCACCATTCTGTGAAGTTTTCTCAAATTTAAAATGAAGATTGAGAATGATATGACCTTTTCTTTTTTATATTTTTTTAACAATTCATGATGTCAACTGACCGAGGACGTCCTGAAGGAGTCACTGATAACATTCCTCATTTAATTAGCCTTTGTTTGGTTTTGTTCTGACAGCCATTGTGCTTTTTCTGTTGAGAAGCAGCAAAACAAAAGTAAAGAATCAACATAAAAACGTTGTTTTTGTTTTGGGTTTTTTTTTTTTTTTGCACTATATGTCAAAAGTGTTCAAACTGCTAAATGCTATTTTTTATGCTGTCAAAAAAACACTAAGACTTTTTCCACCTTTACTTTGATTCATACTATATACAAATAAGCTGAAAAAGAATGACAAATCTGTTCAGGGGAAGATGAGAAACAAACACAAAAAACTGTTTTGATCTTTTTGCATGCTGCTCACTCTTGAACTATACAAAAACATATTTATATTGAAATTAACCAATCTGTCTTCTCAAGTTTACGCCTGCCATCAATTGTAAATCTATTTAATCTGAAATAAAGTTCAGCTATCCAACACGCTGACATTTGGTCATTTGCAGACTATAATTAAAAACATAATCAGTTATTCTATTGTACTAAGATATCAATAGTAGTAAGAATGTTTAAAAAAAATCCACTGCATTTTATCTGTCTGCGTGGCTCCGGATAAAGATTTATCTGTATTTGGAGCGATAAAAGTGGCACTGCTACAATATGAGTATTTTCTCTAAATGTATGAATAGAAAAACATGGAAACTTGTAGAAACTGCAGGAATGTCCAAACTAAATGTTAATGCTAAAAAAAATAATACATAATCAAAAGAATGCCATACTCACAGTGAAACATGGTGGTGGCAGAATCATGATTTGGGGATTTTTTCCCCCCCAGTGGAAGTGGGGATTTAAGGTGAATGACTTTATGGACAGATCCAAATTCTGAGCCTGAATCTTTAGGTGTAACATAGAAAGCTGAGGATAAAGAGGGATTTGTTTTTTAGACCCCATACTGAGGCAAACCATACATCAACATGACAAAATAATGACTAAATGAGCAGAAAATGTAACTTTTGAAATGGCCTAGTCAAAATCCAGAAGAAAATCTGACTGATTACCTCCCCTGAAGATTGATATGGACAATTAATGTCCTCACAATCTGGTAGATTTGGAAAACTTTAACATATTAGCGTGAATGTGCACTAAGGATGTAAAATTAGATTAAAAGATCCTTCAACAGAGTACTAGTTAGTGTAACCTGATTGTTGCACTCTTTCCCCAAAATACGCTGTAAATGTTTTTCTGTTGCTTTATGCAGAATAAATGTCCCCAATTCAACAGTGGTGTGTGTGTGTGTGTGCGCACTTCGTAGATCTGCTTTGTATAAAATACAAGTAAGTTTTGTGCGTGATAGAAACATATTCTCAAGTGACTAATTGTGAGCTGATGCAAACATGAGATCACTAATTAAACATGGACTTCAAGGCTTCGTTTCCAGAAGTTTCATTAAAACGCCGCACAGAGCATGGAGCAACGTTCCCCGTCACCTTCTGAAAGATTTAAATTCACATAATAAGAGTCTTTGTGGAGGAATTAAACAGACGGATTTATAAAGGGGGGAGACTTAACATTTAAGAGACAGAGAACACCAACTTAGTGTTTTTGGGGAACTTAAATCTCTTCAAAAAAAAAAAAAGAAGAAGAAATATCAATACTTCTATTCTTAACCAACCTGATGAAGTTGAGTTTTGAACCAAACTTTGACGTGATAGGAGGGTGTATAAAGATTTAGACTGGAAAACTGAGTGCCCCATAATGGAACAGGTTCAGATCTCTGTATAGTTACAGGTCTTACAGCAGCTCTCAGTGTCACTTTGACAAACAAGTTTTATCCCAGCTTCCTTTTTCAGACCTCCGTGTTTATAACGTCTCTCAGTAAGACGCATCAGATGCGTACATACCCCCCAACTCTAATTACTCTCATTTTTTCATTTGCATTTAGTGTATACGCACTTCTGATTTCAAATACTTCAGCTAACAGGTGTTTCATATCAGGCGGAGTGAGTTCTTGTTCTTCCCTTTTCTTGTGTCCAG
This sequence comes from Phalloptychus januarius, assembly GCA_902982915.1. Classification (NCBI taxonomy): domain Eukaryota; kingdom Metazoa; phylum Chordata; class Actinopteri; order Cyprinodontiformes; family Poeciliidae; genus Phalloptychus; species Phalloptychus januarius. Next base: position 3,962,968 of record CADWAE010000230.1, read on the forward strand.
AGAAGACTTAAGATAAGCAGGGTGCAATTTAAAAAAAAAAAAATTATCATTCAGAGAAGAGGGGAGCTAGTAGTGTAAAATCAATAGCTGCTTAAAATTCATTGCCAGGCAATCCGATTGCCCTTTATGTTGCTAACCTTTCACTTAAATATGCACCATATTAAGATTTCATTATATACAATGAATGTCACAACAGTTTGCCCACTATTTCCCCTGTTTGTGTGGGTCAGCTGCAAATCTTTCCACTTGTAAAGTCTGAGAAATGACAACTGCGAACAATTATGCGGCGCTTTAGCAACATAATAGGTATGAAAAGGCAACACAAGACGTATGTGTGATGCTTCAGATGCAAAGGGCTTCAAGAATACTGAGTGGGCCAGAGACCACACATCGCCTGCAATGCACCATCCCCTTGGTAAAACATGGCAGTGGCAGCATCATGCTGTGAAGATCAATAAGAGTAGACGGGAAAAGTAGGTGGAAGGACATTAAGATAGGACATTATGTACATAGATGGCGATACGGGAAGAAAAACGTTTTTGTCCACTTTGCAATAATCTGCTAGCTGCATATTGCAAACAGAACCAGCCTAGTGAGACAACTTTAAGTATAAAGTAAAAAAAAAAGCAGTTCATGCATTTTTTTTTCCAGAAGTACAGTACATGTGGATGAGATTGCAGTAAACAAATGACCATGTCAGACTGTAATCACCCTGCGTGATGAATGAGCACTAGAAAAGTGTTTGAAAATGTATGGATATGGGACAGGACTTGTGTATGATCAATGACACAGTATATTGTTTGATGTAATAATTTATTCACCCCATAAAGCTTTGATAAAACAATGTTGAAAAGCAATTTAAATTGAATTCATTTAAATGTCAATTCTCATGGTTAGGATTTTTCTATAATTGGCTATTTAATTAAAATAATTTTCATAGTCATTAATACAGCCGGCAACTTGTAGCGCCCTGACGTGTTTTAATTACATGGTATTAACAAAATTGATATGCTTTAGAAAGCATGGTGAATAAGAAATAATTAGACCAATCATACATCATCCTCTTATGGACATTAAGTGTATCACAATATAATTGATGAACTTAAAAAACGAGGGAGATAAATAACTTTAATTGTGCCGAGTTGGTGTACAGAGCTTGGAACAAAGAATCCTACTCACGATGTATTATATTTCAGAGGCAATTCATTATCTGTACCATCACTTAGCTCTCGATGCCCAGCACTCTCCCCTAACCTATGATTACATGACATTTGAAAGCAGTGATACTAAGTAGTCTTTTAAATTGTCCTTTTACCTCGCCTGCATAAATCTTTCAAAAAAAAAAAAAAAAAAGGCCTCGCTCCGGATGGACAAAGAGAGAGCGGCGGAGATAAGAATCATTTAAATGCTCAGAATAAAGCCCTTATTGATCATGAATATTTGTTTGTCCAAGGTTATACCGCCGTGACCCTGTCTCTCCTCAGACAACGGCCAACACAAACATGCCACCTGGGTTGAAAGGGGAGATGACAGAAAGCACTCCAAAGGTGGAGGGAGTGGGGTGCAGTGGTTATCCCACACAACAGGTTTCTATTTGCAATCTTAAGTTACGGAGCATTTAGTAACTGAATCTGTCACCTTTTGTTGCGAGCAAAACAGGACGGATCAAATCTGCTGTGACAGATTTCTTCATTTTCAACAAAAAGCCTAAGTTTGGCTCTTTTATTTTTTGCTCGTGTTTTTGCAGACCTTTTGTTGTTTTTTTAACAACAAAGAACCTATGACTTCACTCCAAAAGTAAGATCAGATTTCAGCCATTAATATCTGCTAATTTTTATGATTATGTATTGCAGGTAATGAACTTAATTTTCTGAGAAAATTTTAATTGTACAGCTATAAAAGACAGGATGTTTAATGCGGAGATGTTTATAGCCATGTTATGGACAAGACTGCTGACTTGACAGTTGTCTGGCAGACCGTCATTGACACCCTCCACAGGCAGGAAAGGCCACAAAAGGTCATAGCTAAAGAAGCTGCTCACAAAGTGCTGGATCCAAACATATTAATTAGATCTGCATGATAATAACGGTGAATGTTGCGATGGTGCGAGACTTGCAATGAACAAAACACTTCATTAGTGTCTGATTTGAGTTCATTGCAACCCTAGACCACATAGTAGATATTCAACTAATGGAAACATAAAGAGAAATTAATTGTTTCAGTCTCAAAATGGTCAAAATGAAATATCAACCCTGTGTCGACAAAGAAGCAACTCTGTTTTAGTTTCCTTAATAGCATCACCAGAATATCTTGACGCTTTCCAAAAAAGATTTTCTGCAGCATTAAAACAAAAAGCATTGTCGAATGAATTATTAGCTCTGGAAGCTTGAAGGCATTGTACTTATATAATTAGCTCATATTTATTGCCTTCCAGTATTGTGTGCAGTGATAGTGCGACCACAATAAATTTCTGTTACATTGTGCGCCCCTAATATTAATGGAGAGTTTAGTGGGAGGGAAAAAAAGTTTGATAGAAGGATTGCTAATGTAGAAATGTCAGCCCACTGAAATAAATTTCCGTGTACCGGACCCTGGATGCACTTGGTAACTGATCGGAGATACTTTTGCATCAATGAGGCATGGGATAGAGACAATCAGCCTTTGGCTCTCATGAGGAAACCCATGCTGCTGTAAATGCTTGAGCTACACAATCTCATCTTGATGTCAACAACACTCGACAGAGTGTGTGATAACTCCTAAAGGTATGAATCCAATACAGACCTGGCGAGTCTGTATTGGATAACATGCTGTCTCAAAGTATGGTCCTCCTTGTTCCTTTGCGTCTTGTTGTACCACACTTTTTCCCTCCATTCAACTTTCCATTAACATGCCTTGAGAGACTATTCTTCAAGTAGCCGGCTTATTTAGCAGTGACCTTTTGTGGCTTGCCCTTCTTGTGGAGGATCTCGCTGCTGGAAAACGGTTGAGTCAGCAGTCTTCCCAGTGATTGTGTTGGCCACAAAATGGCCCCATATATAAACAGATCACTCTGTGTAATGAATGCATTCATAAGTTTTCATTTGTATTCCAATTGTTCTGTTCCTGCTGGTTTTGGACAGATCTTGAGCTTAAATGACAAAATGACACGTGTCTACCCAAAGTCGGTCAGCTTGAACCAAATTCATTTCCCGAAGAGTTTAGTTGTTCAGTCGGACGACACACTTCCTCCAGGGTTTGGCTTGACGGCGCCTTGCCTCCGATGTACCAGCGCTGCGAGGCGAAAACTGAGAGGTTTGTGGATATCTAAATTGCTAAAGCAGAAACCTGTATAAACAGCGGTAATTACCGGCCCATTGACAGTCTCTCAGTGTTGTGCTCATTCTGCCACAGCCGCAGTGATTAAAATGAATCCTCATCGACTTCTCCATTAAAGCGCTGGCAGGAGCGATCCCGTGACCTTTCCCCATTGATTGAACATAACAATCACAATTCAATTGTAATGCAAAGAGAACATTTGTTATAATGTACATGAGATGCATGAGCCATTTCCTGGGAGCGGAGAAGGGTAATCAATGGAGTGACTCTTGGCGTGATGCAAGGAGAATGAGGCTGTTTGCAGGCCCTAATTCATACAGCCTGCAGTGTATGATGGAAAGCAATGATATGCATGTAAACACCCTGATTTCTCTCTGCTTGTCGTTCAATAGGATAACAAAAAAGCTTGACTTATGTGTCTGTAAAGTCCAACAGCCCTGAGCTGCCGTGGCTGATTATACTGTAATATACATTTCTGGTTCAAAAAGAAGAAAAAAAAAACTAAGAGTTATTGCAGTAGTATTAATTCTACATTCTCATACTGAAAAATGTAGGGGAATCTGAATGTTAAGAATACAGGGACAAAATTCAGGGTTTGCCCTGTGCATCATAAGCCTGGTGGGCCACCAGGCTTTATTTGTGTCCCCTCCAGGCTAAGCATTGCTTATTTTTACAATATTTGCCCTTTTTAAGACTTTATAGTTGGCGTTCAGGTGTTAATTCTTCCAATCTTTCAATTAAACATAATTATCAAGTGATATTTTGAAATTTCCTGTCAACTTTAAACATTTTTTAACTAGAAAACATGATGGGTCGCTGGATGAATGACTGCTGTAGCGCCCAACCACCGGGTTTAGCAAGATTTCAAGAAACTTTGAAATCCAATGTCAGTGTTCAATGTTTTTATCAAAAGTATACACCACTAACAACCACCATACATGCAACACTATTTTTTTTATATGCTAGTTGACCAAAGATCCCAGAAACTTCCAATTCATGACTTCCTATTTCCCTATTTGGCAAGGACCAAGACAATCTCCAAATGTTCACTGTAAATGTTCACTGTAACACACTTTTGTTGACATTCCACCAATTTATGTTGCTGGAACACATCAAAACAGAAATTAATCCCCAAAAAATACAAACAAAAAAACCAACATACTATTTAAATAAAATGAAAACACAGTGCAATCATCAACATGAAGGCAAGCATTTGTTCCAGCTGCTGGGAGGAATGATCTGCAATAACGCTGCCTTGCGCACGTCGGATGCAACAATCTGTCACTAAAGGAGCTCTCTAACTGAGATAACCACGCCTATACATTGGTTACAGTAAATATGGCTGACGCTTTACACGTACACACACAGCCCGACTCATCTATGATTCAATGTGAGACCAAAGTTTGGATCATATATCATGTCACATAGAGATATTGCCAGTAAGGTGAAAGCAGGAACTGCTGTAGCCCTATCTAACACACTTCCAATAACAGCTGTAACAATAATTAAAGAATAACTATGCACCAGCACATAATACCATTAGCTGATCAAGCAAACAGTCACATACCTACAAATATGGCAAATGTGATGTTATGTGGTACGTTACAATGAAAGCAAGGACAGGCTTGTAAAAACATAATAACTAATGATTAGCCAAATACAAGCAAAGGAAGTGACAACTTGCACAATCCATGCTGCACAGAGGAGGGAGAAGAAAGGAAGAAAAATAAAAGCCAGACAGACGCTGCAGCTCCACTCCTTTCAATGTGGAGCTTAAAAGCTGCACTCCATCATGTCTTTCAAAAACTGTCTTATGAAGGGTGCATGCGAGTGATGTCCTTAAGGGATTTCTTTTTTAGAAATGGGAGATTATAGTTTACACGGACATTAAACAGATTAAACCAGCCGGCTCTCTAAAGGCAGTTTATCTAATGGAGAAAATGTGGTATGTTAATTGAGAAATTCCGATGGTAAAATTATATTTAAACCCCTCTCTCGTTCTCTCTCTCCTCTCCTTCTCTCCTTCTCTCCTGCCCCTTTTCTACTAGAAGATTCAGACTTTGGCTTGATGAAATCAAAAGACTAATCACGGCCATAAGCTGCGAGACATTAGCCGAGTGAAAACGGTGTTTGCCATGCTAAAAGGTAATTGTCTCGGAAAACTCCATCGATGACAGATTCAATTCCATTCGGTAAATGTTTAATAAATGCTGTACAAACAGGCAAGCCTATCTGGCAGTGCTTAGAAAACAAAGGGAAACTTTAATTGCTTTAATCATCCCGAGCTTTGACGTTGTTATTGGCCTTAAAAATAGCAGTTAACAGAAACTGTCCCGTGCAGGAAATTGAACCACATTTAGAGAAAGATCCACAATTAAGATAGAGGGCATCCCGAGCAGCCAGAGAGCCCGGCGAAATGTTGTGGCTGGGAAAAAACATCCCAAGTCATACAAAGCTATTCAATTAACAGAAGGACCTAAGGAAAACAGCCCTCCCCTGTTATGTATCACTTACTTTAATCAGATTGGAAGCAATTGTGCTAATTTTGAAAAAAAAAAAGGAAGAAAATTTCCTAATACAAACACGTTAATTAACAGATAGAAAAGTGGAAAGATCTATTTTTCATTAGTGGGGTGAAATAATGTTCGCCTTTAACATCAAGGAAAATCAACTGCCTGCTGCAGTTAAACCAGTCAGCGGTGTAAATTCCCTGCCAGCATTTTTATTTAAAACCTCATTAATGTGTTTCAAGCCCAGCATTGCTGCAACTTTAATCTGCACTAAAAGGAAATAATGCGTTTCCTGCTTTATTTACCAGCCTTACTTAACAAGTGTTCCTGTACAATTAGAATTGTTAATAGATCTGGAAACAAAAGGACTTTGAAGGTGGGAAAGTGCTGACATTATTTCACAAGGGTGGGGGGAAACACACTCCTGAGAGAGAGAAAAAAAGATCTGCTGTAAATGTAGTTTCCTGGAACACAGGGGTACTGCAATGTTGGTCCCACTCATTAGAAAAGCCACGCAGAGGACATAAATCAAGCCCCCCGTAAAACATTTCATAGCCACACAACACTAAATTACACACTTGCCGGTTTGCCACACTGATTGTGTTTAAACATTGTAATTTTACTGTATTCCCATTAAATCCATGCCGAGCTTTACAATCCATAAACAGAGTATCTGTAATAAACGTTTATAAATGTCAGGATTTGCATTTGGAGAAGAGGGGGGAAAAAAATAAACCACCCGGCTACATTTTTTTTTGCAAATATCAATCTATGAACCTTTCAACATTTCATCAAACAAAATGCTAATTGTACCTTTAGGAATTTAGGAGACAAGTGACAAGAAATGAGATGCAATGTCCTTTGGAATTAGGATATCAGCTAAACTTGAATAAATTAAAGGTGAGGGCGAAGCAAAGTGGAGGAGGACTGTTTGGGCTGGGAACAAAAGACAATGACAGGATATGCACAAAAAAACAACAAAGCTCAATACAAAGCTAATCTGAAACTTGAATGTTGAACAATAGAAAATGATTTTATTATACTATTTTTTTTATTCAAAACATGCGATTCATCAAGTCAAAATGGATTTCTGTCAACTAAAACTGATGAGGACTAGGCGCCATAACTGCTCATTTACTCATTAAAATATTGTACGTTTAGAGAGAAAATTCATGCTAAAGCTAACTGAGGCTAACAACAGAACCAACGGTAATTCAGCTGAAAGCAGGAAAGCAGAAATGCAATATTTCTAATAACTTCACTATTTAACACCAACATGTTTTCCCCAATTCAGATCTTTAATTTGAAGCTAAAACACATCAGTAACACAGGAGGTACAACTAAATAAAGAGTCACACTTAATTTTTCACACATCTTTATGAACTCTAACATCAAGGTTATAGTTCATGATTCGACAATGAGGAAAAGATTCGGGCGACAAATGCATCCTGGGAGAGTTTCAAGGCTAAAAATGGTAAAGACATTCCATATTTACCAAAAAGCAAACTTGTGGAAATTGTATCAATTGGTGGTAAAAAAATATAAAATTTTTTTAAAAGGTGAGCATCCTGGTATATGTGGCATAAAATCTAAGCCAGCATTTGAGAAAAGCGACATCCTTCAGTCAACTACAGCGGCGTCAGCGCGACGGTCCTGGCTCTAATTGATGACACCATTCATTCTAATCTCTAACACAACATCTTAACGGAGAGTCATCACCTCAAGCATGCCTTGGTTAAGCAGCAGGAAAATGATCCAAAGCAGTAAAACATCCAGTTGAGATGCTGTGGCCTGACCTTACACACTCGGTTCACGCTCTAAAACCTTTTAATGTGGCCGATTTAAAATAATTCCCCAAATAAGAGCGGGCCAAATGTTCTCCACAGAGTTGTAAAAGACTCGATGCAAACATCGAAGGCAGTTTCTGCCTCCATGGGTGGCACCATCCGGCATTAGGTTTAGAGGGTAATTACCCCCCCCCCCCACCCCCTGACGCATGAAGTCATCTTTTTAAAACAGCTTTTTGCACTTACTCTGGTTACCACTGACATATATTAAAATTACTCGATAATCTTAAACAGTGATGGCAGACAAAATAGCCAAAAAAAGAGGAAATCTTTGAAATATTTAAAAGTAAAATGTAAAAAAACAGATTATATGTATGGATCCAATTGAATTCTATTAAATCCCACAGTTTTGCTAAAAACACTTTATGTTTAAAGTAAATCAAAATACATGATTTATGTCTAAATATGATCTTATAGCGATTGCCAAGAACTTCAATTGCATTTCCCTCTACAGCACAAAAAACGAATGTGTCTTTCTAGCACCCTTAGCAGTTATATAATACATCAGAAAGTCTTGACAGGACAGCACACTGTGTTATAATATCTCTCAGTTATCAGCAGGTCACGATGCTCGGCTGACTTTATAAACTATGAATCAAACAACAATGATTATTCATGTCATTCCTCAAAGGTCCTTGAGAGGATCTTGATGCAGCAGTGATTCAACCTTTCGTATTAATTCAAGCTTGGCTGAGATCGGACCATCTGGGCCCTTGTATTCCATGATTAATGCCAAAGTGTTGATTCATATTTGCAACTGGGGGTTTAATAAACACGGATTTCTGAGCTAAATGGCACATACAAATGCTGGGGATGAACTCATTCACAGCATCTCATTTGTGTTCTTAGTAATAAAGCCAACACATAATTGCTCCCCTACAATCATCTTCCAGATTCACAAATATTGGGATTTTGTGATTAACATAATGCGTCTCTTCCACAGAGGAAATAAGCCAACAACTGTAAGAAGCCTACAGACATATGTACATAAGATTCTTTATTTGGTCCAAATTAACTTACCACTGCTACACCATGATTAGGGCTGGCAGAGAAAAAAATAATAATTACTGTTCATCATTGTCCAGATTAGGCATTAACAAACTTTTCCCTTTTAAAGTAATGTTGTTTGCTAAACACTAAGGCTTAGCAAACAAAATTAACTTTGTAATCCTTCTTCCACTGACATTCGTTTAGACTGTTTCAATGTCACAGCTCTTGGTGGAAACTTCATAAAGGAAGATATTAGTGCGGCTGAGTGTGTTACAATGTGACACAGAGGCAGCACGCAACAGTGACCTCTGCAGGAGCAACGACTGACATCAACTGAGGTGCTGATGGCCACTGAGGAGGAGTTAAAACATTTCTACACGGTTTGTTAATGTGAAGACTAAGACAAAATGAACGTGGGAAAATTCACATTTAAGTTCACTCATTTTTGATAGCTAATTGAAAAGTGGTTAAACTCTAGACATTTATGAACTTTGACTGTCTTGTAAAGGAAGCCATATCCCATATATATTTTGGCAAGGGAATTTTATGTGATAAACTTACACATGTACATGAAATATGGTTTTAAATTGTTTTCCATTTGTACAAGTCTGGCTCCACATAAAATTCTTCTTTTTTTTTTTTTTTTTTTGCTGCATTTATAACTCCAAATCGTCAGGGAGTAACAATTTTCACATCAAAACACACACAAATATGCTGCTGATCCTTTTCTTTTTTTAGAAAATACCCCAGACTCTGTCAGATTGAGTACAGAATGTCTAAATGCATCAATTTTTAAGTTTTGCCAAAGACTCACATCTGTATCGAGTTCTGGACTTTGACTGGGTTTCTCTAACACATGAATATGTTTATTTATTGCTAGTCCTCCCCCCCCCGGTTTAACACACCTGGATCAAATGATGGCTCATTAGAAGGTCTAAAGAGAACATTGACTTGTTGAAAAAGTTGTTACTACCACCAGTGAGAGAACTAAAACATTCAGGATGTCGGGTCTCCATGACCGACTTTGGGAACCACTGTTATAATGTCCGAGGTAGAAACGCAATGCCTTATCTACACCAGCAGGTGGCGGTAATGCTGATATAAGTTTTTTGCCAACAGTCAATAAAACTAAGAAGAAAAGCACAGAACTCAATGCCTTATATTTTTTGAGTCATTTTTTGTTTTGAGGCAAGAAAATTTTCCAACAAGTCCTACTTAGGTTCTGTGAGGTGTGAAAGCTGCGCAGATGCATTTTGTATTCGCAAAGGCGGTGAGTAAATGACTTAAATAATACCAGCTTGTGAAAATCTAGCTTCAGAAAAATCCTGAAAAATAAACAAGCATAAAAAGGAGTTGAAATGTAAATACCACAGTCACATAGAGCTACCACAGGAATTTACATAACTACCTTCACTTATTTATCTTTGATTTGACAACCATGCAGTGTCATGAGAAAAAAAAGGCAGTTGCCTTTGTGGAGATGAACATGTGTTGCCGTTTCATTCAACTGGACATGAGGTCGGCTGCAGGCCTTGATCTATGTCTGGCATTATTCCTTTGGGTTTTGGAAATGATAAATTGTATCTGCACCTTTAAGCGCCCAGGTGACGTCTGTCGGTATCGCATGTTCCCCATTGACAACGTTAGACAACAACTTCCTGTTATTTTCCTAGAAATCTCAATGACCGCAGCGCGTCAGCCATGACGAACTGACTAATGTCGACGTTCAGTTCCGCCAGATGAAGGGGCGTGTACTTCGGGACAAATAGCGACCGCTGATTGGTCAGTTGCTGATAAACCCGCTGGAATGATTGACAGGTGGCGTCACGTCAATTGCCAATGTACAAACTTAAAAATAGTGCAGCTATTTCTCTTTGTGTCAAAATGTAGAAAAAGTGAAGGATTATGATAGCTTTCATTGGGGATTGTGCAAATTTACCTGTGTGCAAAAATAATATCTTCTTGGTGTAAATTTAAAACTTGGGTAGCACACATAGGTAAAAGAAGAAGATAAAAATAGGGTGAGGTAAAATGTATAAGAACTCTGCTTCCCATTTCATTCCAAGAACAGAGCGAACCAGTGTCTCTGGTAGCACGAAGGAGAAAATGGGTTGGTGCCAAGCCACAGAGACTACAGCCAAATGCAGGATCAGAGCAAAGGAATGAATGATGCTCAGATAAGGGACAAAGTAAAAAGAGGGCAGACCAAACAGGAAAACTAAGACGGGAGAATGTGCGGGGCGTTGCCTGTCCAAGCATGAGAACGTGGAGATATGAACTTGTCGCATTCCTCTTGGGTTTTGGTGTGTTTTTGCTACAGAAGTACCACAGAAAAGCTATTTATTTATTTTACTTATTTCTATTTAACCAGGTTAGTCCCATTGAGTTAAAAGATCTCTTTCAGTGGATATTAACCACATAAAATAAAATATAAAAGCTCAACACAATCCTTAACTTACTTACTTGATGTCTGTTTGAACATTTTAGAAAAATCTGTGGTGCTTGTGAGTCATTTAGCTGAGATAATAAAAAAAAAAACACTGCATTCATCCTGGGAAATTGCTGTGTCCTGAGAGGCTATGGAGAGGTTTTTCTTTCAAACTAATCTGCCTTATACATTACAAAGTAAAAGTGGAAGAAAACCTGTCAAAGGTCAGACCTAAATCTAAATTGAGTTTGTGCAGATCATAAAATTTGCTGTTCGGGAATGGTCCCCCGTCCAGTCAGCCTCAGCCTGTGCTGTTTGGTAAGGAAAAATGTGCAAAAGAGTTGGGACTCTAGCTGTGTGGATTTGTAGCTGTAATTGTGCTACATTGTGTTTGTATCCCATAAATCCCCATAAAATATCCCGTCTTTGTCATGTAATAAAATGTGAAAAAGTTCAAAGAGCAGAAATACTTTTTTTTTTTTTTGCAAGACACTGTAGCAGCAATGGTACAATTGTAAAGCTTAAAATGCAAAATTAGTGGCAGTGAACAATAAGAATAGAAGAGAAAAAAAGAGAACTTGTGGGCCAATCTGCCTCCTTTCCCACACAAGAAACCAGGACGACACAGGCAGTGTTGAATCCCCCCCTTCCTCCTTACCCAAGTTCTCCTTTATATATTCAAATTCACTTCAGCAGCATAAAATTCTCCCAAGAGACAGCATTGTCCTCCTGCTTGTCCCTTGGGCTTCCCTTCTCTCAGTAACATCTCTTCACTCCACACAATTTAGCCCTATACCTAGAAGACAGGCTCCCCCCCTCCCCCTCCAACCCACACACAACACTCTCTTTATAAATAGTTCAGTGCAATTTAATGAAATTAATCAAAACGTCTTTAAAGGCAAGCGCTGAATACATGGTGGGTTTCGAACACAGCGCACATTATTCAAGTTTTCAGTGTGAAACAACTGCAGTGAATAGCTCTGAAAAACCCAGAGTAACAATCTCGGTCGTGTTATTATGTGTGAAAACAAAGGTGCACCCACGTTTCTTCCCCCTCCCTCCGTATCTTATTGCCTTCGGGAAAACTTGGAATGGCAAATTTGACACCGATGGCTGAGTTGCAATTGCAGTTACGAATGTATGAACACTATAGTTTTTATAAGCGCGCGGTCCAAATGTTTCAAAAAGCGCATAGAGGTCTGCTCTGATGAACTTGAATGTGTGATTCTTGGTGCAGAAAGTAAGCATAATGCCAACTCTATAGCAAAGAGGCTTTACTGAGTGAAATGAAAAGCCTAAGGCATTAATACAATAACACAAGAGAGGAACGGAAAGATAAAAAAAGCACAGAGCTAAATGAGTTGTTCAGTGGTGGAATAAAGAGCATTCTTTATGTTTTTGAGAAGTATTTCATGCAGTGCCTTGTGAAAGTTGTTAAACTTTTTCAAATATTTATATATATACAAACATAAATTATGCTAAGCAAATAAGTATTGCCTCATATTTAACTCCATACCTCCACCCATCCTCCTTTCTGCTCTGACCACCTTCCATGTCCTACTTATGAAGAGCACCCCACAGCATGATGCTGCCACCTCCATCATATCTTTGTATTCTATTTGTACTTAAATGTTACATTTTTAATGCTTCTAATTGAAAATGCAGCATGTATGCCTGCAAAAGTTGGAGTTTAAAGTTGCTTATCCTTTGTTTTTTTAATTGTTTATGTGCTTTAATTTGCTCTTTGCCATTTTAAGACTATTCTAGTTTAATCATTTTACACCTTCTTTTTAGACACTCTGTAAAAGGTGGCATAGCAATAAAATGTACTTATAAACGTATGTATTCCCGGCGGCCCCTAAATATGGTTGCATCGCTAATGTAGGTAAGTTGCAATATAAGGTATTTATTAGCACATCAGAGAGTTAATTTTTCATTAACTTTTATGGTACACAGTACCATAAAACCTGTTAGCATGTTCCTTTACTGTTTGAATACATAAAAAATGAGAAATTGTAATTATCAACTTGCATTGCTAATCGCAATTAGCACCAAAACAAATGCGAAGTGAAAGAGGCTGAATACAAATTGATGCCATTGTTCTCTGATTTTTTTTTTTTTTTTGGAAATAATGCTAAAAAGTTATTTTTTAAAAAGTTATGTGATATTTTGAGTTAGCTCCTCATGTATAAAATTGCAATAAAATAAATTGAAGGCTATTGTTGCTGTATTGTAACAAAAAGTAGAAAGGTCCAAGGGATGTGAGGGATGTGAGCACTTCTGCAATGCACTCTAGTTTGCAATTGTTGGGGAAAAGCAAAAGAATAGAAAACTGCAGAGAGAACTGATATTGTGAGGAGTTCTGCCAAAAGGTTTTAACCAAAGAGAGAGGGGGGAGAGAAAAAAAATCATTATCACATGAAACCACTTTTGTGTGACTGAATTTATCACACTCTAAATATCCCAATATTATCATATCTATTCACTGCTGGCATGATGCAAATAGGCTCAATGACATGCTTGCCGCTACAAAACTCTCCCACAGGGTTCTAATAAAACAGAACAATTTCCCCACTCTCCATTCTCCCTCGGAAACGGAGCAGTCTGCGAGGCCCTGTGATCTGCCGCAGACAAAATGAGACGCAGCAGCTACAACAGAACTGAGACGCGGGCAGAGTATTCCCCCGCGCTCCCTGAATAGATAATGCTTCCCTTCACATTCCTTTTATTCTTTCAAAAAGCAACGCATCAGAGGCCAAATATTAATTCTTCCCGTCATATGGAGGAGCTACACAAGTGGCATACTAGGATGGGGCCTTTTTGAATGATTAAGGGAACACATAAAGGGTTTCTTGTGGCGCTTTGAACTTTCCGCGGAGTTCTGAGCACCCTCGACCTATTCCCTCGCTCTGCAGGAGACTTGATGTTAAAAGACAACATTAATGAAAGCTCTGTAACAGGTAGAGACAGAGGGATTAATGCAGTCTAAACACAGGAAGCCTCTCACAACTAGCTCTGGCCAGCAGGTAAATAGCGAAACACTTTTCCTCACTTTGCCTCCTTCCTCCCTCCATGAATCTTCTTTAAAGAAATGCCAATAGATCTGATTGCCTAATTCTCTATTCCCTCCCTCCCCAGGCCCATAAAGATGCACGTCTGGATGGAGGAGGGGGGGGGGAAACACTTCAAGGAATGACATTGACTGGGGAAGTGCTGACTTGCACTGCTGTTTGTCTTTTGATGTGAGAGATCAAATCAATGTACACGCCATTCTCTGAGCAAAGCGCAGGCATATTAGCATTAGCCTGAAGGTGCCTGCTTGGCCTCAATCATTAGCATTTACATGTGACTCTCCAAATAAGCAGCATTTACTTGATAGGTGCAAAAAAACCCCGAAAAAAGACAAGCATACTATTTGGGCTGGAGGAAAGTGTAACGGCTGTCATAATGAGACCTTAGCCAGACACAGGCATTTTTTAAACAGTTTGAGCTGCGTTATTTGTCACTGGTCTTGTGTGCAACGGTGCCTTCACATGGAAAATACAATGATGAGATCTCCTGAGTGCTTAAGTCAGATGGATTGAACGCTCTTGGTGCGCTGATAAAGGTTGATTTCGGGTTGGACCAACATTACTGTGGCAAAACTAATGCAGAATAATTATCATATTTTGCCTTGTCAAAAGCCAGAACGATGACATATTTAATTCTCGGTGTGCAAGAAACGCAAACAATAAGCCTGGGTGCTCGGTACCTTTGTGGATTTAGCTGATTTAAGAACTTTTACTGGTGCAAAATGGAGCAGTCCTCTATGTCCTGACCATATGTAAGGATGTGCCACCAGGGGGATAGATCTATGTGCTTCTGCCTTGATTATTAAAAGTAAATGGCTTCAATCTGCTACACTAGAAAACAAAATTATTCATTTATGGTAATTTTACCTTTTTACCTTTAGAGTAGCTGATGCAATGTCAGCATTCACACTTTGACCAAAGAATTTGTCAAAAGGTCAGTATAGACAATAACTATAGCCAGGCAATATTTATTGTGTAAATGAATTGTCTAAATTTCTACACACACGTATATATATATATATATATATATAAATGAGGGTGTATTTATGCTGATCTGCTTTTGCAATAAGAAACACGAAGGTCATAATTGAAAAAATTTTTTTACGGAAACCTCATATCAATTTGTTGCACATTTCATAACATAAAATTGGGCACCAAAACGGGCTCAAGCCCCAGGGCCCCCGTTCTTCTAAATACGGCCCTGTTTGTTTTGAGCTTTGAGATTGTCTTGTGTTTTCTCACAAAATAGCGAAACACAATGGTGAAACAAAAAGAGACGTCTATTAAGAGGTGGAAGTTTTTAGATTAAAAGGGCAAAAAGATCTTGACCGGGCATTTCTGCTACATTTGAATTCATACTGTTTGCCTGTAACTTCATGCTAATGATCAAAGTTGCACGGGGGAGGGGCGATTCTCCTGAGTGCAAGTTATGAAGATGAGATGAGGAGAGAGAGGGAATGGGTTAGAGAGAGAAACGGCTTTGCTGCCCTGCTTTGAACACTTTTACACTTTCCAACAAGCTTTGTTTTTTAATTGGCTGAAATTAATCTTAGGGATGTAGATGCCTGATTTGCATTCATTAAAACCCAACCAAAAGAAAGTCATGCTTAATTCCAATCAAATTTGCTTAATTATGCATGGCGAGATATTCCCAAATGAGCTGTGGATTTTTGTTCGAGTCCTTTTTTTTTTTTTTTTTTTTTTGTTTCCTATAGCAAATAAAATGTAATGAAGCTGTCTTTTTGTGTTTCGCTGAATGTTGAAGAGCACATGAGGAGCACCTTGAGCCCGGGCTGAGACAATATTACTGCTAAAGTAATTATAAAGAATCTGCATTTTTCATTGTTAATTGTGGATGTCAGCGTCATTAATTTTAATTTACGGCAGGCAATAAAATTAAGAATAGTTTGTGCTGATGTTTTAAATCATGCCTGTGAAGGGGACACATAATGCAACTTAAATCTCGAGCAGATATTGATTGGGGCCGATGGTCTTTTCTATGAATCTTAAGCAGGCAGTCGCTGGGAATCTGCTTGAGACTTCACTTTTACGAGTTAACTCCGGCAGCAGATAGCGCGGGCGCAATACAATTAAAGAACTGTCAGTTTATGCACACACGCGTCCGTGCGCGTCTGCACGCGTCCGCCCGAGCACTTAATCACTTAACTGCCTCACAACAGAAAGATGTTGAACAAGATAACAGCCATCAGAAAGGAGCAAAATGCAATAACAACACCATCTAACTTCTTCATGAGGAATTTTGAATTGGTCGACTTTCCCCTTTCTCTCAGTAAAAGTCGTTTTGACAGTCGTATTAATTAGATTGTCGGACATTGTCAGGGTGTTTGCACAGGCAGACTCAAAGCAGAATGGAGGAGTTGGAGGTATGCGGTCTACAGGGGATGACATTATGTGTTTCTGCTCCGACACTTGATTTATAGCTTCATTTGGACTGTGCCCGTACAAAACACATCCTGCTGCTGCGGGAGCTTTAGTGCATTGTAGTTTGAAAACAAAGGAAGAATAAAATTGATCTTTCTGGACACACAAAATCAATGAAGGGCTATTTCCTGTTCCACGGCGTGTTAGTCCGACTGACTTGCTCAATCCTTGAACTTTCTGTGTGTCCTCGTCGCTGGAGAGGAAAGGTCCTCTGATTTCAGAGAGAAACTCCAGATGATGTCATGTCAGATGAGGGGAGTCGGATGACTCCTCAGACTCCCCTCGCCTTGACCCCGAAAAGACAATATTGGAAGCCCTCAGGTTTGGTCGAAATGCACCCAGTCCTTGACTGCCTGAATTCCTCCCTCTTACCTTTTATTCCAAAGCATGTGTTTGTACCTGTTGTACAATGTGTTCTCCTGCAAGGCGATTATGTTTCCAGTGCAGAATGGCTCGACAACGATGTTCAATTGTTCTCCTTCAAACTGGCTGCTAGCCAACGACTCCTTCATGACACATGGAGCTGGTACTATCAGCCCCCACCTCTTCTTCCTGCCCGCTTTCCTGTTGGTGACTGAAGCAAGTCACTCTAATGCAACAATGATGGTGATTTCACTCTGCTTATCGAAGCGAGTAAGTACTTAAGCAGCTGCTTGTACTTTGATCCAATTTACTTCCCGAATGTGTGCTTCCTCAGGCGCGGTAAACAGGCCTGCCTAAGTTGTCATTAGTTCAGAGCCAAGGCAAATAGTTCACATGATTATTGTTTGTGCTGTTTTCATGGAGCTCTGTTAACAAAGGTGAGTTAATGCAGACGACAGGCCGTCTAAATTTAAAGCATATTGCACAGATCAGTTTGCACGCTGCTGCTGCTGCGGCGGCGGTTCTAATTCAATATTGTCATCGGAGCTCCAGAGGTTGAACACAAACGCCATACGGCGAATCCCCCAACCTTTAACATCGGTGTGCGCTCGACTCATCCCCAAGGACAGGACAGATAAAAGATGATCAGTAAGAAAATTGATAGCACTGATTTAATAAACATCCTCGAAATGATCTCGGTGACCTGCAGGTAGCGCTGCAAGTCTCTCGTACTTTGCCTGGGTTAAAGAATCAAGTGAGATGATTCATTTGAGTGACTGAGGTAGTTGAGTTTGATGGATCATTCCTAAAAGCATCATTGCTAATCTTCAGCTCCTCTTTTTTAGGTTATTCACAGATCAGTGAGTTTTCCGGCTAATCCTGCACCTGACGCCGCTCTTGTCTGTGTACATGGTATTCATCATGCGCTGACAGGGAGAGTCCTTCAGACGACAAATAACCTTCAGAGGGAAGAGGCAGGCGAAGCAGTAGGTGTGCAGTTATTTTGGATACATTTCACAGCGGAGTGGGAAAAGCTGCACAGGGAGATGTATGGTGTCCTTGCTGGATGCGCAGAGATGGACCCCTCCGCGTTTCCTAGCATAATCATTCTGAGCCTCAGCCATGCCTTCGACAACTCAATCAGACAACCCTCTACCTGTAAAGTGGCTGGGTTGATTTGATTGCCATTTTTATTGGATCCCGGTCACATAAATCAAACCAATGGGGACGGCTATACAGACGTGACCACTCGTCATTCGCCAGTAGCCTTGGAAACATTGTTTCGGGGGCCCGCGTGGCTGTCACCGGAGGTAAATCAGGGGATCTGAAGTTTCTTTCCTCCAACACAAGAGCACGGAGTTAAATCATCTTGAAAATTGATGTCACTGCGTGCAAGTGTTTTCACCTATCCCTTAGATAGAGTCCCATCAACTGGTGACAATGTCAGCACTTTCACCCTTCCCTCAAAGAAAGGATGTTTCCTGTCTTCGGGCCTAAAGGCCTGCAGTGCCAGATAAGAGCCGCCCCGAGTTTTTTTTTTTTTTTTTCTTTCTGGAAGTGGTCCGTCTTAATTCTTAAAGATATAACTGCTTTGCTGCTTCTCCAATCAGCATGCATATCAATCATTTTCCACCCTGGTTAAGTCCTGCTCAGGGTCACTTGTGGCAGCTGTTAAAGGCAAAGAGGCAGAGTACATTCATCTGTCCATCCTCATCGTTAACGCTTATTTGGAGATTAGCAGATTGATAACTGCTATAAATTCAAAGTGGATGCCATAATTTAAACATAAAGAGATGTTTAGTTTTCAAAGATGTGCAGAAACAGTGCTTAAAGTCAAAACAGGCAAAGCATTTCTAATATACAACAACTAAACAAGATTTTTGGGCCTCTCTGACCTGTCGGATCTTATGCAAAAAAAAAAAAAGTAGGACACCATTGTGGGTGGTAAACTCTGCGAACATGTCTTTCAGAGTGAATACATTGTTCACTGCCAAGCACTGGTGAGCATTTTGATTCAGTGCGAAGTGATTAAGTATATCATGTCTACCAGCGCTTACAGTGGGACTATATTAGATTAAATACAGGTAGCTAATTTCCTCCTCTGCATGGGTGAGTGGGAGTATGAATGAAAGTGATGTAAAATTAATTTAGACCTCTAAAATTTTGATCGCGGTGAGGCTATTTTGGCTCTCATCATGACAAGTAATAGCGGGCTGTTGCTTTGCAACCCCGCTATATTAACCGTGTTTGCCTATAGGGCTTTCAGGATCAATTTCATTCAGCATAAATATCGCTTGATCTGTGAAACAAATTAGAAATAATAAAAGCCATAAATGGGCCCAAGCTCTATTGAGATGTCCCTTCCAGCCATGTGTCAGGACTGAAGACATTAATGATACACGGAGGAGAGAAAATTACCATCTAGGATACGTCCGAACCAGTAAACTGGTAAACAAGCTGGCCGTTAGGAGTAGGGATGATTTGAATCAACAAGGGTGAACAGATATGGATACTCGACGCATTAGTGTTAATAGGAATAGATTATGGAGGGATTTCGTGGAGTGACCTTCAGTGCACTAATTGAAATAGTATTCCGAGTCAGCAGTGGAGTAATCAACTTAAACACAGAATCATAAATCATCATGAATAGCGCTGTCACAACCAAGCCATTAGCCTCGTGTTTTTTCCCCCAGCAACCTCATGAAAATATCTGCCACAACGATCTGTAGGTTAATAGGAACAGAAATGGCATTTAGAGTCTATTTGGATCAAATGTACTGCGAGCTTGAAAGTAGAACTTTGCTAATTTGCAGGTAATGTGAATTGATGGAGTAAGGCTTGGAGATAGTGCAGGCAATGAGTCAACACAATATATAACTCTGTTGGAAAAACGCGAGAGCTTGATAAAACCTCGATCACAATACGGCTTTGTGACAAGTCCTCAGCTCTTTCTGTGACCAGGGGACCCAGCAGCAGCCAGATATGTTATCAGGCAGGGGTTAGGTAATCATGTTGGCTTACTGTGACCTTTGCCTTTTGTTATTAATTACAGCTGACAAAAAATGCAATAAATTCTGGGACCAAAGAGCTGTACTTGTTTCCTCCAAGGATGTGTGGGGAACCTCTATTGTGATCACTGCACACTTCCTGACATAAACATGCTCGGGTGTGTAATAGTGTTTAACTGTCGGTAGCATGTAAAGCAGTTTGAATTACTGAAAATGATGCTGCACAAATAAACTGCCTTGCCTAAGTAGAGTGGATCTCTACTTAGGCCCTGTAATGTTAACATGATGTAACAAAAACCCAGTAGTATAATTGTGCACACCGTTTCATAAAAGTATATTTAAAAAAAACAAAAAACAATTTGTTTCAACTTCAGAAAATAGTTTTGTTTTTGCCAGGAGTCTATGAGCATCCCACACATGGACCGTGACTGCAGGATAACTGTGATACAGTACCTAGAAACTGCAGTGGTGACATCAGTTACAATTACTCAACTTTTTCCAAAAAACTTCTTTATTGTTACGCAATCTCCAAAGCACTGAGAAGGAACTTCTGCATCTCAGCCTCTAAAAATACACATCAAGTGTGAACATTTAGGGCTGTTTAAGTCCAACCAACTTTCAAAATATCAAAATACATCAATTGCATTCAAACAATCCTTACAATTGCAAATATTGCACATTTATATCACAATGACTCTTGTAATTTGATGCATTTTCCAGCTCTAATTATGATTTCAATCCGAACTACTTTGACAAGTTTTCCAACTCTATCATAATTTAAGGACATCTTGTGCCTACAACCTTTTTCAGATTTAATAAAACCGAGAAAGCAAAACCCTACTGATCCTCACATCTGATTCATCTGAAGAAAGGTTACCCCACAGCACCGCCACTGTGGGCATCGTGTTTTTTCTGTGATCCTCAGTGATGTTTTTTTGTCTAAAATGCCTTTTGATAACTTTGGTTTCGTCAGACAATAGTGCGAGCTCAAGATTGAAGGTTTGCAGCTGACTAATGGTGGAGAAGCAGCCTAACGCTACAGGAAAACCATTTTTTTAGCGTCAACGGTGGCCATGCTTACTTCATGACAAGCTTTGCTGTGAGGGGGAGCCATAGTGCAGCAGAGTCAAAGGGAGAGGGTGTGAGGAGCACATACACAAGCATGACTGATAGTGCTAAGACCCTCCTTCTATCTCTCATTAATTGTTTCTGAAGGGGGAATGGTGTAAACTGGAGAAACCAGAGGAGCTAGATTTTTTTTCCCACAGATTATGTGTCTCATGTTAAACTGCCAGAATAGTGACAGTTTTTTTTAAGGTTTTATCAGCTCTAGTGGCCATTGTTTGAGTGAGATCAGACAGGAAAACAAAAAACAGGCTGTGCATTCTATATACAAATGCTGAGGCCTTCATATATAGTCCATGTTCTCTATCTGTGCGCCGCCACAGTGGTCTTGTAGCGAAAGCTTTCATAAACATGTCCAAAAAACTTTTTTTGTTTGTTTCATAAAAGTTACTGAATGCAGCTTTAAGGGTGTGTTTACTTCTGCTACCAATGTTTTTCATATTTTGACCTTCGCTTTGTTTGTTTTTTTGACAAATTTTAATGAAAATGTATTAATGGTGACATTTTAGTATTTAGCAACGATTATTTTGATCATTTCTAAAAAATGATTTTATACAGCAAAAACCTGGCATTTTGAACAGGGGAGGTTGAACACTTTCAGGATTCGACTTACAATCTTTAGTAGACACGATCCTCATAATGAACGTTTTTGTTCCTATTATCACTTAATGCCACGTCTATTTCAAACATCGACACAAAGTGCTTTGTCAAACTTAACATCTATATTAATATCAACAAGTGTTCTCACGGTAAATAGCTTTTTAATTGCATCTAAAGTGAGCGAATTAGATACTAAACAGTCGCTTAGCGTCAGTAAAACGTCTTTCACACAACAATACACAGCAAACTTGTCAGAAATGCTGATAAGAGGGCCGATCCTGAGCGCTTACACTGCATTAATCAAATAGAAGGTCTAATTAAAAGCGCTTTAAACAAAGATTTTTTTCTAAATGTTGCTCAGGTATGGCAATAATTTTTGATCAGCCAAGCCTGGAAGACAAATAATTAGAACTGCCACGGCGGCCTGATGAGTGATGTCAGCATCTCCGAGTGACCTTCCCCTACTAATTAATTTTCATTCCAGGGGAAAAAAGGCCCTGTTGTTGCACATTATTAATTGAGTTCATGAAAAGATGCACCTGATTAATTTTTGTTGATAATACTTGTCATTCTGGCCGTCGTTTGCAATCATTTTATGGGTTTTCATCTTAGTGTTTTTCAAAGTTAATCTAAGTCATCTTTGCTGGAGATTAATTTATCCAAAGTAGAGCTGCCCTGTCCCCAGAAGACAGCACTGTTTCACTATATCTCACTTAGATACCTGCTAAACACATATTTCCTCTTTCACTCACTATTTTTCTGAGCTTTTTTAACCCAGACACCGTCAGTCTGCTGAAGAATATCTAACTTGAACAATTAATGAATAACTTTTCCTACTGCACCACCTGTGACTGTATGGATATTCCATATCAATACACTTAAAAGCACTGAGATTACTTACAGCTTAAAATCAGTAAATAAATTATGCTCAGTTCAGGCTGCAATTAGCTAAAAAATTGAATAAACAATACTTTGCCAAACATGAACTGCCAGTTTTCTTGTATTGTGGTGAAAAGTATGGCTCTACAATGTATCGAAACACAAACTTTTTACATTTGTTTTTGTGAAAAAATATTGAAAAGGTGCATCATTTTCCTTTAACGTCATAGTTATGCACAACTTTATGTTGATCTTTAAAATCCCCATAAAATTCGTGGAAATGTGTGGTTTTAATCTGGCGAAACAGAAAATCCCATCAGAGGACTTGACAAACTTAATCCAAACTTTCAGAAAGTTTCTGAGCCACCGCTTTGTTTTTATGGGTCACTATGCCTCTCATATCCTCAGTGAGGTGAAAAAAATCTGTGGTGCTGATGATGTTGTTTTCCAGGTGAAAACCAAGACATCGTTTCATCAGGTAACGAGCACCGTCCTGCCTCTAAGTGGCCTTGTCGTGTTATTTTTGGATATTCAAGTATATGAACAGCTTCATTTGTAGAGAGTTTGTGCTGGGAAAACTCTGTACACATCATACCGTGTTGACTGCACTGTAAATTTATTGCATCTACTCCAATTAAGCCGGTATAATAAACCACATGTCAGATTTAAACATGAATGGTAAGAGTAATCTAATTTGATTTTCTTTTCTCAGAAAAGAAAACACATTGTAAGCAAAAGAAAATGCCATGCAAACTTGTCCATCATTATAGAAATGATTTGGCAGAAGGGTAAAATAGAGAAAAGAACACAATCTATGAACAACTGAATAAATAAGATACAGTTGTCAGCGGCAACGTGAGTGAGAAATGAACAAATTCATACACGGCAGCAGGATTAGGTAGCATGCTGTAAATACAAAGCCGCAGCTCATTGCCCTTCACTATAAATCTGCGGGTGTTGCATCGTCTTCATTTTGTGGTCATTGTGACACATTATGTGATAAAATCCAATTTTACAATCGCTACTTTCGGCCAGCGTTGGCTTTCCGAAGTTCAACAAAAACCTACATCTGTTAAAGTGCTCATATAAAATAAATGACGCTCTCAGCGTATTTACCGGCCACTTTGTTAGGTACATCTGTTCAGTTGCTTGAATCAGTCAATCACTTAGCAGGCAGCAGGTGGACTTTCAAGTTAAACCACCTTCAAATGTTTTACAGGGTGTACCTGAATAAATATTTTATTTTAATTACTAGTGATATAGATACTTAGAGCTTATTTTCCTATCACATTCACTTTGCTGGAATTGGATCCAAAGTGGCTCATCCAGTAGACCAATAATTCCCAACCAACTAACGTTGAAACAAATGATCACATGACAAGAATTCAAAATATAGTGGTCCAGTTCTAGATTCAACATCAAACTGTAATTTTGCAGGACAAATTCATTAAACATAGCCTGTAGTGTATCTCAAGTAAAATATGACCTTCTAGTAAAGACTCTCTAGTCCTTTTCTGTCATAATGTCGTTCACATTCCTGAACCGCAGCCAGGTCAGTCATAACATAATAGGTTTAAATGTAACAAGAAGAAAAAAACAAAAGGCCAAAACTTTCCGAATAGAGCTGAAAGAAAAATAAAATGTTTCTCAGCTAACAGATTTATGATACAAATTCAAAAATCAACTGAGACGAAAAGATCCTGAGAGATGAAAGGAACACATCAAGGTTTGCTTTTGTTTGGTTGTTTTCAAAAGTTCAGTAGTGCAATAGATTTTCCACCATGGTTCACACATCTTTCCAAGTGCACAAACATGTTGGCACAAACGAAACTCTGAATGGGTGACGAATTCCACCAACGCATAAAATGTAATTTGGAAGAACTGAGTTGAGGCCCAACAGGAAATTTGACCTCTGCTGCTGTAACTGAGATAGCATTGTTTCACTCCGTGATTAGTCTGGTCTCTGGCACGTTTTAACTCTTTTTCTTTTTTTTTTATTTTATCGTGTTGATGTTGTTGATTTAACATGAGGTGTGCACATAACTGTTTTGAGTGGATGAATATGCATTGTTGTAATTATTGCTGGTCTGAGCTGTTGGCCAGGAAACTCTTACAAAACAAAACACTTTTGATATGCCATTTAGCTGCCATTCTATAAAATATAAAGCCTGCTTGTGATGACAAAAAGTAAATTATAGATTAATACAGTAAAATAAATAATGATGAATTAAAATTAGCATTCGCAGTGCATTGCAAGTGTTGAACTAATTTGTTGTGAGTTGGTGCTACATAAATAAATGGACTTTAACTAAATCATTATCATTTTGTGACTGTGTGATTAAATTAAGCAGGTGGATCATGTATTCTCTTCCAGTTTGCAATTACGGTCTGGGTTTTGTTGTTTTATGGCATAAAATCTCAACTAATTAAATCACTGTAAAATTCTTCAACCTTTATGGAAACTTAGGCAACATTAATTATAATTCTACTAATAATCTTCTTGCTTTTCTGTTTACGTTTCCCTTTCACTTACTCTATGGCGTGTGTCAATAAATACTTTTTTAGGAACCTGAGACTTGAGGAAGCCTCTGAAAACCATTTGTCATAAATTACAACTGTAACCTTCACATAATTTATCGTGTCGATGTTTTTTTGTCGCCATTTCACATTTTCACATATTAAAAACACAGAATCCTTTTCCCTGACAGTGCAGGGTTATTTTATTCATCTTTTACTAAATGGGAAAAACACCTTCACAGGCCCACAATGGCCTGCTTTCCTGTGATAAGCTGCAAACAGAGAGGAGTCTGAAAATCCATTTAGAATTATTAATACCAAAAGCGGCCTTGTTAATGAAAATTTGTAATTGATCTGAAGAGGTACGCAGTCATCTCTGAAATGCGGGATGTCACCGAGCCGGTATAAATGCAGCCTTTAATGGACACAGTGACAGCGCCGCAGCATTGTTCTTGACAGTAGAGTTTCATATGAATGGCGTCGCCTGTCATTGTTGTGAAACTATTAATAGATCTGTAATTATGGTGGAGGGAAATGTTGATCTCCTTTTTTTTTCCGTTTTTGTTCCTCCGTGGTATTTGATATGCTCAGCACAACAAGGAGAAGAATTAGTACTAATAAACAGGTCTCATGATTCCGTGTTTAATTGGAGGATCATTATGTCTCTTCCAGAGAGATGCCCACAGCTAAAGCCTTTAACAGCACTATTTCAAACAAGACACAAAAGACCTTAATGAATACTCCTGTGACTTCACAGTATCTCTCACAAAGGAAATCACATATACTGGTTTTTTTTGTGTTTTTTTTTTGTCTTGCATATGCTGTAATTGTTGGACTGGGGTGCTGGATCATCCCCGCTTCTTTTGGAAATCATACTAATTATACTGGGGTTGGATGTTAAGCGACAAAGCTGAAAGCATGTATTTAATGGCTTGTTAGAAACTTGAAATGGATGTGGTATCATGATGCACCCTTCCACACAGCCAACCCTGACAAGATGCGTAAAAAGCCTTGGAATAATTTCATGCTGGGGTATGAAAATGTATGGGGTTCCCCACCAGTGGATTTTGGGATTTTTTAAAATCTGATTCACCAACCTCTTCACTGCGCTTCGTACAATCATAAAGTTGGGTCAAACAAAGTTGGCTCTGGTTGTTTTAAGCTATATAAATAAGCTATATAAAGCTATATAAATATTCCTCCGATTGTATGGGCAAATGTAGTAGAGATGCACCAAATGGACATTTCCTGACTGATACTGATTTTTCTGTTTTCTGGACTTCTGACCTACTGATTTTCCAGAAAACTTCAAAAAGAAAAACAGTACTGCAAGTTTCTTGATAAAGGTTTTAGTAAGGACATATGAATCTTTAACCTGGTTCTGAATTTTATTAAACTCAAAAAAGGGCCTAAAAGTATAAGCTGCTGGGTGATGAGGTAACCTGGATATAGGAGGGTTTCTCTGTTTTGATTAATTCAACAGAATACAAATAATGTTTTGCTTTTAAACCTGCTGATAATAAATCAGAGCCAATTAGGGAAAAGAATTACTGTTGCCTTTTCCTGACTTATGAAATTATACATATTTGTTTTACTTAGACAGCATGTTCTCTTATCTTTTCAGTTTTGAAGAGTGGCTAAGAGAATTGGACTTTACTACTGGATATCAGGAAATTGCTGATTAATAGTAAAGCTTTATATGCCACTCCTGGAACAACTAGCAGGCAATCTGGTCATGCACTAAAACTGCTTCACTTAGGTTTGTTGCATAGAAATTATGGAAAAAGATTTATTAATAGATGTAGCTTTGCCAAAAACTTTGAACAAGTCACACAAAGAATAATGAAATGTACTTATTTTGGACTGTAGTGATAGGATATTCTTCATTTTATTCATAAGCTTAGTTTGAACCATGCATGAAATAAAATACAGTAAAAATATACCGGAGTTTGTGGGAGCCCCGGAGACATGGTGGAAAAAAAATAGTATTTTAAAAAATTGATTAACTCTAAAAAATCATCCATTTTAAATGAGTAGCAAGTTTGCTATTTCCTAATGTGTGAAGATTAATATGCCTTTGAAAAGGCTTGTTCTCTTTTTTTTCTCATTTTGTGCGGAAGCTAGAAACTGATCTCTGTGTCATATCATACTTAAATGAATATGACATGACATATGGATTGCTAATTTAAATGTCCCAGAAACTTAGTAGAACTTGATAAAAATGCACGTTAATTATGTAATAAGGTATTTATAACATAGGGAATTTTTTGAGTCACAATTATCACTAAACTATCACTAGCACTGATTATGGAATACATTTAGTAGTGGTTGAATCTTTCTCATTTTTCTAATTTTAAGACTTTAATACGATGATATATTGAATTTTCACTTTTTTTCTGTTCCACAAATTTTTTTCCAAGAAACGCTGAAGTCCTGCACTACAATCTATGTTCAAACTACTAAACAAGAACAAAGAATCTGTTCGTATCTATTAAAACAAATTCTTTCACAAAGCGCACAGATGCGGCGTATCGAGCAAACATAACGCAAGTGTCGGGAATGTGTTTGAATCTCTTGGCGCCATTTGTCCCCATCAGCGTCGCTGATGGAGTCATTAAAGGGCCCCGGCAGCAGCTCTGGAGTCTCCCTCTTGGAAAATAGCTGTGCTGGATCGGTGAGCAACCTTCGTGCGGTTCTGTGGTCACACAGCACTTCAACTGAGCTAATAGGTCATGGCTGCACAGACGGTCGACAGAAGAATGAGGGTTAACAGTGGTTAATGCTGTAAAGGGATTGGACTTATCCGGAGTTCCCAGTGAGGGAAAAAAATGTTGACTTTTCAATTTGAGCAACAATTTGAGCAACTTTTCAATTTGCTTGTCCTTTTTATTTATCTAAGTTTTTAACAATTACATACTTCTTCCCTCCCCTATGCAAACCTCCCTCTCTTTTCTATTCTCATGCAGAAAAAAAAGAAAGCAAGCTTCGTTTTTAGCGTTTTCTGAATAAAGCGATCTCTCTTTAACAGCTGGGACACCAAAAGTGCTGAAAACGTGTAAATGACGAGCTGAAGGAGCGGCGGGGGTCTTTGCACATCGCCCTCCATGGCTTTAAGTGAAAAGGTGAAAGAGGTCAGCTCAATCTGCATATAATTTGGGGTCACATTTGAAGTTCGGGTTTTAAGCCTCTTTAATGAAAGGCACCTATGAATAAATGTAATCTTTTCTCTCGCATTTGGTTTCTTTTTCCAGGAGCTTAGAGCGAAGGAAAAGTCTCGACGTATGCACTTTGCTTATCAATACGCTTTGTGAATGATCATCGGCTTTCACGGTTTGATAAGACGCTAAATAAATAAAAAATAGCAATTTATTTAAGATCAATTAAAAAGGTTTCCCAGCTTTTACGAGGGATTTTTTTTGGGCAGAGGATAAATAAAAGAATGTAAAAAGTTTAGCTTCAATTGGGGAAACTTATTTGTTGAGCAAGGAGAAAGGAAAAAACAAAACAAGAAGACGAGGGCAGACTGTCAAAGGATTGAACGGCATTCATCTGCTAACCTGTTCAAGGTGTGCCTGGTTGATGTCCTCCTCTGTGGTGGGGAACATATGTCCACAGCAGCTGTGCCACCATGAATAGGCTGTGATTGTGTGCTAGCTAACTGCATTCCTGGGAGCCCGGCCAAGTCTGAGTGGAGTGAGCTGTCCCGTTTTTGATACCAGCGTTCCACCTGATTTTCATGTCTCTCTCGCTCGCTCTCTGTTTTCGCTTTCTTTTTTTTTTTCCCACAGAAATAGCGGACATTCTCTCAGGCCAAAATATGCTGCACCTGACTTGGAAGATCCAGTGTTTCTAGAACAAGGATGCTAAAAAGATGATTGCGTGACATATCAGATGAAGCCGGCGCGAGAGCGGATCTGTCCAGCTGTGTCTTCTCTCTGTGACGCGCTTTTCCAAAAAGCTGAAGTACGGCTTTTTGGATTTTTTTTTTGCCCCCCCTCCTCCAAACACTTGAAAAATCAATGGACGGTTTGTCTTTTTTTTTAAGGTAATTTTCAGCTGAGAAGTAGCCGTTTCCATTCAGACCTGAAAATATCTTTACAATATGACTGTTTTAGCTCACGTGCTGATTTTGCTTAAGCAGAGATAAAGTAAAACGATACAGTATTATCAGTTAAGATATGGAATATCTTAACATACCATAGAGCAAAGTAAAACATGATAATGCAATGTGTGACAGCAGCATGCGATGTGATAAAAAAAGAAAAGATAAAGTGCAATACAGTATGGTAAAATATTGTCATGTAATGCCTTGTGATTCAATACTGTACACCGTGGCGCTTTGTGATGTGTTAAACATCATATATTGCAGTGCAGTGAGAGCATGGAGGTCCTGGGCAGGCACAGAGTCTGCTTATGCTTCAGGCCGGCTGCGGATGAATGGACGGAGAGAGAAATTAACATTTGCCTTCCTGAAACCTTTTCAAAGTGTTAACTTTTAATTTCCATAACTGTTTAGTCTGTATTTGCTTCATTAACAAGTGATTTTATTGTTTTTAAGTTGATCATAGTAGGGAAAATCTTTTTTTTTTTACTTAAGTCCCAAAATCAAATTATATATTGTATATCTGGGTTTGGGTTACGGAAAAGTTTCTAATGATGGTTGTAATAAAATGGATCCTTTTCCCATAAAGATACATTTTTACTATGGTTTCATTCAACAACAGCTGGTGACAACTTTTACAGCGTCGGGCAGTTTATCAAGGAACCGGTGCCATTTTTGAAAATAATAACAAAGCCATTATATATACCACTTTAGCTGACTGAATCCAGCCATAGGAAAACAAAATACTGCACCATCCGACAGCTATCGACACCACTGGTAAAAATTTGTAAACTCTTCACTGTAGGTAAGCTGGGTCACCATCCAGTCCAGTTTGTCTCAGTTCCAGTGGATTGAAAACGTTTAACAATCTGAGATTTAGGCCAGCTTAAACAAGTTATGTATCTATATCTGTCACAGGATTGTAGAGATTTTGTCACAACTGCAGAAAACATTATTTTTCTTTTAAAGCATTTTCCTTTAGAAAGCTGAAAACTAATCTGTGTAACAAAATGAGTCAAAACTCTTTGTCTTTAACTTACTTGAGTTAATTACACGGAATAATTGCGAAAATAGAAGGAGTGAAGAGATCCCTCCGATTGTTTTCAGGTCGGACGTTTGTCTTTGGGACAATAAACCGAGGCACCTGTAATTGCTATCAGACGGTTGCACAGGAAAACAGGAGCTGCGAAGGCGCTGTAAGAGCAAACATTAAACGGCGTTTGTGAAATGGAAAAAGCGTCCTCTCTGGGCTTTTGTGGGCTGATGTCTGATCACAAACAAACAATAGACATCTGCAATATTTCTCCGTCCTATCACCAGCCTCCATCCCACGAGGAACAAGGTCAACAGAGGAGCTCCAAATGGGATGGTGATCCCAAAAATAACAATCCCACCTCCCACCTCCTCCTCTCTCTTAAAACACAATCACACAATCAAAGCCTTACTGCCTTTCCCTCATTGTTTAATTTCTGCCGGTTATCTTTGATATCTCTGTGGCTGTTCTTATCTTTGACCTTCAGCTTGTTGCTTTGTCCCCCCCTCACACAAACCGCACCCCGCACACACACACACACGCACCACCCCTCACCCGTCAGACACCCACCTGCCTCCCCCAACCTCCCCGTCCCGGCGCTCTGCGACCTTCAGAGGGGTGTCATTACTCCCCTGACCCATTTGACGATCCCCTCATGTGGAATGTGCATATGCCGAATCGGCGTGGATCGGCGCAGTATGGGGTGAGGTGAAGTACTTACAGAAATATGACTTGACACGCTTTATCAAATGGGGAAAGATGAAGACGAAACAGCTGCTGGTGCTGTCGTAAGCAATCTGGCCGTGATTGAATAAAAGTGTCAGGAAAAGGGCCGCTTGATGGTCTTTTGTTCTCCCCCATCCAGCTTGATGTTAGTTTGAGCTGTCAGGAGGGAATCACAGCTGGGTGATTTATCAATACTTGGAGTGACCTTGTAGCCGCACCGCTGTGTGTGTGCGTGTGTGTATGTGTAAGTAACCAAGCAAGCAAGTAAGTGTGTGCATTTTTTTTTTTTTTTTGAACACGCTTGAATCCATGTGTGGCTTTCATGTATTAAAAAGACACAAAGTGGAATATTTTGAAAATAGTTGGCACACATAGACAAAGACTTGGCTCCACTTAGAACAGAACTCTCTCTTCTCTTAAACGCAGTACAGTAAGTGGATTGTTCTGCCAACACGATAAGGGTATTTTTCTCAACTTCAGAGCGAATGTTTGGTAGAAGTACGTCTCTTTTAACTAACTCTTCTTTTGAAAATGTTCTTTTGCTCTCTTTATTGCTTCGCCCCCTCCCCCATCCCGCTCCTCCCCAACCTGTTCACACCAGCTCTTTCACCTCACTACTTTGTTTGAGATGTACTTTTCATTGATATGGACAGCCTGTTTTCACAGCAGCCATTGGCTGTCTCTGTTGTGATTAAGCAGATGTTTTATTGCGGACTGGAACAGTCATTACTGCCATAAACCCATCTGTGGGATTGCTTTTTATGCAAATTTACAAAGCATGTGCATAAATAAAGTTCTAATTAATACCTTTCTGGAAAAGCTTGGCGCTCTTTGATTCCTAAGCGTTCTTAATTGTGCACAGCCAGGTAGAAGGTACAAACCTGCAGCACGGAGAGGTTTTCCTCCCTTCTAAAAATAACATAAAAAACATGCTTATATTTAAAATGCGCGTTGCATTTATACATCATAACAGGTGCATCGGTGCACATTAACAGCATTGTGAAAAAGTTCTCTATGTTTAATGACGTGTACCACAGAGTGATATAGTCTAAGTGTTTATTTCTGCTTGTTTTTATGGATATGGCTTACAGAAAATTTAAACAAATAATTTTTTTTTTATATTGTTCTTTTGCATGTTATGGCCAATAATCACATTGACTGTGATTTGACAGTTGTCCATCAGATGCTCTCCACAAAGACGGCAATCTACAAAAGGTCATTGTCAAAGTAGATGTCTAAATATTTTTGATAGAAAGTTGTTTGGAAGGAAAACCTGAAATAGAGAAATGTTAATAAGCAACACGATTACAAAAATAAAAAGCCTGCCGAAGAGTTTGTGGTCAGCTCACCAGGCTCTGAAGAACCTGCAGCTCCGTTCAGTCTGCAGCTGAACAGAGCTGCAGACTAATCGCCTCCATGCCACATTGCACTGATGCAGTAATCAATGCAAAAGTTGCCCCAGACAGTTACCTCTCAATAGGTCCACGTTACTTTACAAAATACTGTACATATCATGTTTTCCCCCAACAAATACATTCAAAATGAACCAAAATAAATGCTGGGAATATATCAGTGGGTGTGTAAAAAATATAATATACGAGTCTCGCTGCTAGAACTGAATCACTGGAATTAATTAACTTTTTTTTTTTTTTACAATATTCTAATATATTTAGATGCACCTGTACATGTTAATTATTAACAAACCCTCGGTAAAGAAGGAGCAGCCAAGGATTACAATCATGCAAAGTTGCAGCGAGCAGCACTTTGCGGCTCCCGCTGCAGGTTACAGGGGAAATAAAACAAAATCTGCTGCTACCGGTTGATTGGGAACTACTGAAGAGTAAAGTTTCCCCGAGAACATTAAGGCTGCTTTATAGATCCCTTTGTTGTGAGGGTGCCAATGGAAGCTCATTAATTTCCCCAGGTTTTTAATGGGGAGTGTTGAACATGTGGCAAAGCTTGTCTTGGTGAGTTGCTCTCCTGCTGCTGAGAGGATGCTAGACTTGTTAATTGTAAAGGCGTCCCTTCGCTAAGCAATCAGGCACATTTTATTGTTTGGAAACCGGACAAAACAATTTATTTAAGCCTGATTAATTGTATTCCTGATGTTATCGGTTTGGAAATGATTTCATTTTTTTTTGTTTTTTTGCTGCAACAGTAGAGTAATTTTCAAAATGATATTTGCATTTCCCTGTTTCATCGTTTTCACCAGGTGTCAAAATAACAAGTAAAAAGCATGCGTGCGATACTGTACAAAAGAAAACTCGATAGCATTCAGAGTGGATTAATGTCGTCAAAAAAAAGAAGAAAGGAAATTCCTGAAGTGCTTTGTTTAATGATTAAAGGAAGGTTGTGAGCTGTGAGGAAAATGGAGAAGGTGCTGTCTGAAAATGGCTTTGGAAAGCCGCTTTAAATCTAGACATGACACTCATTTCGCTGAAGTCAGAGAGGACAGCTGGCTTTCAAGATTAGTTTTCAAAAATGCTGTTCACCGTGAAACAACAAATCCTTTTAAGTCGACTCACTAGATGGCAGCATCACTTTTTACACACATTAACACCAGGTTTCACAAGCACTTTCATTTTAATCACGAGGTAATGCCAGCGAGATATCCACGCTTTTATTTGAGTGAATTCAGTGTAGAGAATAATTGTACACGCTGGTGGAAAAAAATATATATATATGTGTGTGTGAAATCTGTGTCAGGATTCTGCACAAAGTTCTCACCCACAGGCAAGAGAAAAAGGAAGCTGTAACTTTCCATTAAAACTCAGGTATTGATTTGTGTGTCGAAAGGTGAAGCAAAGAAAGCTGAATAAGAAAAGGAAGGTTTAGCAACTTGATGCGGCTGCACTATAAATCTAGGCAATGAACGGCAACAACTATTAGGATGGCTCAGAATTTCAACTCAACTTGAAGAATTAGCTCTATAACTGGGTTTGATGGGTCTTCTGATCACGCTAAAAAAATATTTGTATCAGATTAATTACGTTTTGCCAGTTTGTGAAAATTGTAGCTACTTGACTAAAGCAACTTCCAAAATATGCTTATTGTTAATAGCTGCAAATGCAAAATTTAAGTTTTGGGATTTTTATTCTTTCTTAATAATCACTAAGTAACTAGTATGAAACATGCCATGTTTTATTAGCTTATTTAATTGAGTTACTTGTTTTGTTTGTGATTTATTTCTTTGATTTATCAAAACAGATCTCTTGTGAAGGAGATTCTGGATCTCAATGAGTCAACCTGTATAAATAAAAAAGTCAAATAAAAATGAATTCGAGACCTGGAGCTGCTCAATGTTGTGGCTTATTTATGTTTTTTCCACCGGAAAAACCTTCATTTTTTAATTTTAAATACAGGCAGAAGGGGTTAATTATGTGCACAAGTCCATGAGAACTCTCATCACTGAGGATTAAAACAGCTCTAAGTGTGACAACAATTTGTAAATGGACAAAAAACAAAATTGTGACTTGGAATAAAAACCTAAGGACAAGAGCTGCCTTCATGTGCACTGTGCAGAAACGCAAATCATATTAGCGGAGCACCAAATCAAAACATACCACAGGTTCTGCTACGCTTTCTTTCAGCTGGTGAGATCTAGCAACTTTTAGCATAATGAATTTAGCAGGGATCCCTTTACCACACAGTCCATCAGGCCCGCCATCTAGAAGATTAAATTATGTCTGTATGCATTAAAGCTTTGATGCTGTATTTGGGCAGCATGTGTGCATCCATTTGCAAAATTCCTTATAACAAAATTAAAACATGGACACCTTATAGAAAATGCATTGGCACTACCAGCACTTAAAGCCAGCCTCTCCAAACAGGCTGCTGACTAATGCATTTCTAATCATTTCTCTGATCAATGTTAGCCACTGTGCAATAAGATTAATCAGCCATATGCAAAGCTGGGATCACCTTGAACAGGGCAAGATAAAAGTTGGAAAAAAAGAAAAGGAAAAAAGAAAAGCAGGAGATAAAAGGAACGAAAGAAGGCGCCTCGCTCTTCTGTATGATAAGCACACTATGCAGAAGAGAGACACACCTGCATTATTCAGCTTTTCCATGGTTTTATATGTGTTTCTGCGGTATTACGCCATTGTGCTTCCCTCAGCTGTGCTTTGGCATCTGTGCACGGCCATCTCGCCGCTGAATAGCCGCCTGATTATTCCAAATCGGAGGGAATATTCAGACAAGGCCGATAATGCATTCTTCCATATGATTCTCCAGAGCTGGGACAGCTGTTCGCCGGCTTTCAGTGCCACGCTCAGAAAGGGACAGATTTCTCCGCTCTATTAACGGGCCCCCATTAGAAAAATCAGGGGGAAAGCAGTGCTAGCACCAAGGCGCCACTATAAGATTACCACCCCGTGAACAGACCGTCTTGTATGCCTAATGTTTTTACGCATTCATCTAAGAGAGGGGAAAAAATGACAAGCTTTGCTGAGTGGCTACAAATATTTGAGATCTAGAGCCACTTTTCATTTGTCTTCTGGGCCCCCGCTTCAAATGACATCAGATCAACATATTTAGGTACAAAATGAGAAGTGTTAATATATTTTGAAGTCGCAGAGACTGAGACAGCATGATGTTACATAGAGTGCTGGTTTTTGCATGAACGCTACCCTGGAAGAGCGCCCCCTTTTGGTGCTGGACTGGTGGAAAAGGCCTCTGTAGTTTCAGGCAATTATTTGTTTCTTTGCGCCACAACATCATTTATGAAATGATGAGAAATAGAATATTTATTTGTGTTTTATTTATCATTACTGTTATTCATAATACTTTTTTTGTGAAGGCTCCTGCCAGCCTGTCACAGCAGGGAACCTTCTGTAGTGATGCTGCATATGAGGAAAAATATGATGTAATTTTTTTAACTGACTAATTTATGTGAAATAAAGTACTAGAAATCACAAACTTAAACTCAAAGCAACACAGAGAAATAAAACTTGGTGGGAGAGTCTGTCAACACCCCAACCCTGGAAAACTGACCAAAGAAAGCAGTTGTAAGATATTCACGAGATAGTGACTTAAAGTTTGCTGTGAGCCATGCAGGAGACTTAGCGAAGGTGATCTGGTCCGAGGAAATCAAAACATAAACGCCTGTACTGCATAGAAAATGCCATATGTGGTAGGAAGACCTTCCAGCCAATGGAGAGAATGAGTCAAAGTACATTGGTGTGTCAGAATGGCCTAGTCAAAGACCAGATTTAACTTCAATTTTCATATGTGGAAAGCTGGTAGAGAAACACTCAAAATGTCTAGCAGCTGAAAATTGGTCTAGGAAGCAGTGACACAAGGATGCTGATGCCACACTCTCCAAAGAAATGTTGTAAAACGCTGCAGTGTATTCTCCTGCGAGACCCTGTAGCCGATAAATAGCTAAGCTTTAACAAATAATTTGTAGGAGAGATCAATGTTTAACCCAATGATCAATGGCCACACAGGATCTTGGCAGTAGCGTGAGCAAACTGAGACACACAAAGCACGCTCTATCCGAGCGTTTACATTTCCGGACAATAACTGTCAGTACGTTTGTCACTTTATGGCCATCGGAATTAAACAGATTACAAGCAGACCAATTCCACAAACCAGGGCGACAACATGATAAAAGTTTAACGACAAGAATTTGTCAGCCGCAGCCGACAGGAGGAATTACTGGAGATCAGCGTCTCTTTTGTTCATTTCACTCTCGCCCCTCGCCGATCTGAGAGTGCTGGGCGGTGCTGCTGTGTGGGGCGCCTTGTAAAGTTTCAACTGGGCCGATGAATTCTTCCAGACCACCTCTTCCCCAATCCCCCGCCGCCCCCTCTTCGGCCTCCCCTCCTCTCCCGAGAACAACGGGGAGCTTGTTCTGGCCAAGGACGCACCTGTAAGGTGCGGGCCCTCGACGGTGCTTACCTCAGTGGCCCCTGCTTCTGTACTCAAAAGCCAATTATTCCCTCCAGAGAAGATATTGCACTGTCAACTTCAAACAGAGGACATTCTTTAGGCAGATTAGACCCAAAATTATGTTTTATTATTTCGGACCCTGAAGAATGAATTGGACTATTTGGGGTCGTCTTTGTGGTGAAATCCAAGATGGTTTTAAATAGCGGAGGTATGTTTGGAGTCAGGGGGTAATACTCTGCTGTCGTTATGAAAGGGCAGCGGAGAGGATCAGATTAGAGGCCGAACAGCGAGACTCTTTCAAAGCGGCTCCGTATCATCTCCCGTCTTCTTGTCCCTGCCTGTAGAGAGGTTAAATTAAATGGTTGTAATAAATGTTTTGGTGCTGCTGATGCGGTATGGCC
Organism: Phalloptychus januarius; assembly: GCA_902982915.1. Taxonomy (NCBI): domain Eukaryota; kingdom Metazoa; phylum Chordata; class Actinopteri; order Cyprinodontiformes; family Poeciliidae; genus Phalloptychus; species Phalloptychus januarius. The sequence goes on from CADWAE010000230.1 coordinate 4,000,217, forward strand.
GGCTATCAAAAGAAAAGAAAGAAAAGAAAACACTGCGTGGAGAGAGACGGCACGGTGGAAAGATCAGAGACAGGAACAAATGGCGGGTGGGGAGAACTATGTCAGCACATTACCAGCATTAGAAACGGACTTGTTTTCACTTAAACCTCAATTATGATGCCGGCTCCAAAAACAATTATATTGATGAATGCTTTCTAAGTTACTGTAATTAAATTATTCCATTTAATTAACAGATTATATTGAATTTCTCCCCAGAGGACGGCATTAGCCTCATCTGCTGTTTTACAAACAGGAGTGCTCTAATGTTGTGTGCAATTGAAATGATTACTAATGCCTAATGAAACGGCGTCAGATCAGATAAATACTGAGAGCCAAGCTTGTAACTCAACAAAAAAATAAAAAATAAAATAACAACTTGAGACAAAAACTATAAAGTCAAAGAAGAAATCACTGAATGGGATTTTTCTTTCCTTCCCAAGGGCAGGCTTTGTAAAACTGACATCAAATGAATTATAATGCTGAGTGCCTACTTGATGTTTTACAGAGAACACAGAAAGCCAGATGAAATATGCATTAAGCAGGTTTCAAAACATAATTGTCCTTGGATCAACCTGTAAGTGCTGATGTGAATGTATATTGAAAATGAGCGCTTTAAAATGAATTTGTTTGACTCACGGAGGCACATTAGTTTTGAAGGGAGCTTATATAAAACTGCATCATGTGCACACTTAGTAGTTATAGAAGGTAATTATGCTCAATATAAAACCGTGAAGAACATGTAGCAGTTCTGGTTCTCCTTTTCTGTGTGCAGGAGGAAGAGTTGGAGCTGCAGAAAGCGAGTCACCAGTAGCTGACTATTGCCCTCTGCTGGAGGAGACAGGAAGCTGCAGGAAGAGTTTTAAATACTGAACGATAATAGATTTTTTTTTTACAAATGTCACGACTCTAATTTTCATCCATAGTAAAAAAAAAGATGAAAGTTGAAGATAAAGACAGATAAATTGTAGTATTGAGTGAAGATCAGAGTCATCACAGCATAAACAAACAAGAAAGAAAAGTTTTTGAGCTTCCTTCTTATAATTAAGCTCAAATTAGTAGATTAGCAGATTCAGAAACAAAATTATTTTCCCCAAACCATTGTCTGATAGTAAATGAAAATTATATTTCTCAGAGGAGAAAAAATTTAAAAGTAGCAATAATTAAAAAAACAAAATCATTATTACAAAAATATATATTAAAGTGCTTCTCAGTAATCAATAAAACAATTACAATCATTATAGAAAAAAAGTATTAAAGCGCTTCTCAGTAATAAATTTAAAAAAATAATTATTGGCATCAACAAAGAGTTGCTGGCCAGGTTTCTTCATGTTCCTACTTGTACTTTGGCAATTTATCCCTCGTGAAGAGCTCAGTCTTTTGAGTTTGAAAAGGATTTTTATCTTAATCTTTATCTACCTCCACAGACTCTCCTTCATGTTCAAAACTAGAAAATTGTAATTACAGTGAGAAGAAACATGTTGGTCAAATCAGAAGATTACTATAAACCAAAATTTGCAGGGAAATGACATTTGTTCAGCATTCATTTACGTGTAACTTTACATATTTTATGCAAGTTTTGTGTCCAGTTTTTTTCATTTAATTAAAATAATGATGTATATTTTTTCACTTATTTTCTTTACTCATGTTTTTCATTTGTTTGTACTTAATGGGATTTTTTGCTAACTTTTTTGCACTGGTCTGTAGTTTGTTAGTTAGTAGTTTTGTTGGTCCTCTGTTCTTTTTTCTTAATAGAAATCTTTCTTTCTTCCTTGCTTCCTTTCCTTCCTAAAGTCCCTCGTTCACTCAAGAAGCTACTTAAAGAAACAGGATTTCGGTCCTATCAGTAAATTCTGTTTCATATTTTCATCAATATGCATGAAAATACACGATTTATTGCTATTTTTTTTTTCTAACTGTCAGAAGAGGAAACAGCAGAAGTAACGGCTTACTGTCCTGCTTGTCGTGTTAATTGTCCAATCCCCTTCTGGTCCGGCCTTATTAGTCCATGTGAGAGGAGAGATGAGCTGTGATGCTGTAAGCACATACCGAGCATTCTCCCTCCTCTGCTGTGCAGTTGTTGGGCATATTGTGAGATTTTAACACGCGAGTCAGATATGGAGACGGGCTCGAGTCACATTCGCCGTACAGGAAAGAGCGGTGGCCAAGAATGACAGTTGCTTCTCCTGGAGCTGAGACGATCGTGGATTTAAATTGCACTCCGAAAGGTCACCCACCGCATGACGGGGCGATCAGTCAGCTTCTAACAAGGACATCTAAACTCAAGGGGGTGTATTGTTTTTATCTTGTTTTTTTTGCTCCGTCATGAGAGTAAAAAACATAAAAACATTTTGTTTAAGGAGACTCAGCTTCTTAATGTAGAGTACTGATGCGTCTGAATGTTTAAGCAAACACGCTCTTCACCAGAACGTGCAAGTTCGACGTATGTTGGCACCAAACAGCAAAAATGCATCAGAATAGAAAGTAGGAAACCTGCTAAATTGAATTTGAATGAGCCATTGAAGGGACTATTTGCACCCTACAGATTAGCTAAGACAAACGGAACAGAGCGTTCATTTTACATTATACAAATAACCAAGGAACAAACAAAATGATTTTTAAAAAACTGCTATTATTCAAAGTCTGTATATTGTGAAAGCAGCAGAGATGAGGAAACGCCTGCGTTAGCAGCCTGTGAGCTTCAGAGTCACAATAAAACTGTCCGATGCGTTGCCAAGCAGAAATCTAAAGAGAGAAACATGTGAACGTTGCCAATTGTGAGAAAAAAGGAAGATAAAAGGAGATAGCAGCAGATAAGACATGTGAGAAGCTTCAGGCTGAACAGAGTGCTGCTTTCTACTGCAATCTAACACTTCAGATTGAACCAAGCAGGAGGCCAAACACTCCTTAGAAATATTTATGTTATATTTTGAAGCTCTCTTGGTGAGAATTTCAGTGGATACAATAATAGAGCATGCTCTGATAATAAAAAACACTTTCTGTATGTATGTGAAAGAAATTATAAAATAAAAGAAATTGTGAGATTTTAAAGAGTAAAACAACACAAAGCAGAAACTGAAAATGCAGAACACAGTGAAAAATTGAGCAGAAGTTCAAGACTGAATCCTAGTAAAAGGACTCTGAAAACTGCAGGGATTAAAACCAACAAAGTTTTTCACTCAAATATCAATCGGACCAGGTTAAAGTCAACAGAACAGGGTCCAGCTGTGGCCTTGAACTTTTTTGGGGGGGGATTGATCATAAAGTGATATATTTCTAACAGTTGAAAATAATAACTCATAAGATGAATTTCAGTTCAGATTATTCTTTTCATTTTTTACTGCAAATTAAATTCATTAATTTATTTATTTTAAAAAGATCAATTTCAAAAAATATTTAATAGGAATTTTATTGACAATTCAATTTGAGAAACTAATTTGATGGTCAACATATATTTCAGAGATTTCTGATGGCCAGTTTTTGTAAAGCTTTGACATGATGATCCCAAGTTCAGGAACAGGGAAATATATTATTTTGCCTCAGGCTAATAGAGCAAGAACAACAACTTCAGGCCAGGAGATTCTACACTTAGCAAGAACACCATTACACAACTTTTTATAAAAGCTCACCACTTTAGTTTATGCAGAGAAACTCCTTCTAGCTTATGGAGTACATATACTTATAGCAGGGGCATCTAGTTTATATATTGAGGAATTAGGCTAGGGGTGCTTGAGCACCTGCCCCTTTTGCTCCTTGCCCCCAAGTGCCCTTTTTTTTCCCCCAAGTTGCCTTTTGGTCAATTTGTTTTTATTTTTTATTTCCTAAGTCCTCCTCTGACATAAGCTTAGGAATAACATGTACTTAAATAATTTTTTTGTTGGGTTTTTTTGTATTTTGCAAGAAAAACAACATAAGCCCTCCGGTCATCTTGTTACCTTTGACCTTTTGCCCGTGACGCACGACGCAGTTGCCTCTAATACACTGAGATGAGGCGGCTAACTGCTGAGCTCAACATAGCGCTATATTACAGAACAGTTTTTTTTTATTAAACAAAGTGTTTTAGGTGATATTGAGAGGATAATGATTAACACCTGTAGCTCGTTGTCTCCTCTCTAGTTCCCCGGGTCGAGGGTTCCTCCGTGCGTAAGGGCAGTTCACAACATTCACGGTTCTACTTCAAACATATCCAGAGTTTATTCAGACAAACAAATCCATCAAATCACACCAATGACATTCCAGAATCAACAGAAACTCAAAATCACAAGACAGACATCAATCACCTGAAAGAAACAGAAAAATGCACAAATACAAAGACCAATACGGAGACGCGTCTCCGGAGAGCGCCGGTGCCGCCGCACCCCAACGATCTGATTAATTCTTTCAGGTCCGAAACTTTTAAAGGAAGGTGTGTCTCTTCTCTAATGTATGCAGTCTGGGAGGCTCCCTGCTCTCTAATTAGACTAAGTTCCAAATTTCAAAGGGAAGTTACTCCAAATGTTTTATGACTGTCGTTGCTGGGCTGATGAATGTTGATTGTCCTGAGACAACCAACCTTCCACACTTTTGTGTGAGATCCTACAATCTCTCTAGGTGTCCTCTACCTCAATCACATAACAAAAGGCCCCAATCCTTATATGGGTTCAGGAAACAGCCATCTCCACGCAGACCCCCTCCTGCTGTCCCAGCACAGATGCTGCTGCATTCCAAGCACAGCAGGAGGCCGATGGCTCAGAGCCGTCCTCTCACCTAGAATATCAAGACGGGCTGATTTGGATCTAAAAACTGGTACAATTATCTTCTACTGATCAGGTTATGTTGATTAAGCCATGACTCTAAATCTAACTTAAAATTAAGTCCTATTCAAGATAATGTTGATCTGTCAAATATTTAAACATGTGCTTAAAATTAAAACTAGCATAATTGAATTATCATTTCCAACAGTGAATATAATGGAGTAAACTTGATACTCGTCAGATAACGGAAACGCTGAACGTTGTATCGTTTGTGCTTCAGCTCGGAGTCGTGGTTTAAGCAGAGATAATGAAATATAACAGACACTGACAGGCCTCTGGTCTGCCTTTCTCTGAAGAACTATGAGCGGGAGCAGACAGCCAGGTGAGGAAGAACTGTTCTTATCTATCGATTCACTATTTTATTATACAGACGTTAGGCTGCTATTGTTGTGCTATCAGCTAGCTGCTAGATAACGACTTAGCTAGCAAAGCTAGATAACTGAAAAACTTCTTCCCTGTATCGTTAATGATCGCGGTCATTATTCAGTGTTGCTTATGCAATAAGAGGCACATCGCCATCCAAAACCATCTCCATATGGATATATGTCCGATCTTCTCATTTCCTTTGTTGCATATTGTACATTGCATTTATTCTAGCGTTAGGTAAATGTATCCGGAAGGAGAATAGCACTTAAATAAAAGTGCTCTTTAAGCACAAGGATATTCATTTAGAATTTAAAATAACTCACCCTGAACTACCGCATTATAATTCGCACCTTCAATGAATGGGATATTTTACAACTGTTTTCATACCGCATTATAAAATGCATAGAATAGCCGCTACAGTAGAGACTGTGGTTACGTTATGCATCCATTAGATGGAGCTGCGCTAAACGGAATGTCAACGAAACAGTCAGATAGGTCAGTCAAACTTTATTAATAGATTACAAACCAGCGTTCTGACAACTCCGTTCACTCCCAAAATGAATAAACAGCTGTTTTATTCGTGTCTCTGAATAGGAACCATTCTGGGGTCTTAACACAAACAAATGGAAATGAAATGGCTCGCTTTGCGCAGTCATATTTCCCAGCATGCACCGCGCGCTTCTTCTTCTACGGGGAAAATGAAGTGGACGGCTGCTTACCGTAGTTGCGAGACCTGTTGTGGCTCAATATTGGCCCATGTATAAAGCGCACCATATTATAAGGCACACCGTCGGCTTTTTAGAAAATTGAAGGTTTTTAGGTGCGCCTTATTGTCAAGTTCTCTTCTTTTCTGTGTAGCTTCCCCACTTGAAAGGGATGGATAAAGTATGTAGATTGTCATGAACAGGGATTTTACTCGAAGGACCAGGCAGATTTTTTCATTTTGTCTTCCATTTATTTTGTCAAACACACGTGCATTTCGTCCAGTGCAGGTAAAAACCTTTAAATGAACCCAAAAGAAGAAAAATAAACAATTACTAATCTGTATGTGAGTTTACATAAATTAACTACACTCAAACTACAGGAAATAATAAACTATATAATTAAAGCTAAGCAAATCCCTGTGAATTAAATCCACAAAGTAACTTAAAGTTAACTGAACAAGTAACAAACTTAATTCCCTTAACTTTAACCTACCCTTCAAATTAATTGTTAAATTTCTTCACATTATTTAAATATACGGACTTCTGTTTTTTAATATTTACAATAAATATTTATTTTCCAAATATAAATAGTTCAAGTTATCTTAATCGATTGCTAAATTAATTGCAAGCACACCAATCCATATCAACAACACAAAGATCAGTTAAATCATCAATGAACTAACTTTCACAATCAAACGTTTGAGTTCAGGCGTTCTTTGTTAACGAGCCGGCAACGCTGGAGGCTCGGCCGGGGAAAGGGAGGCCCCCTTGCAATATGTTTTTAAACATTAGTTCGTTCTTACCGGCTGCCTCTTCGCCCATCTACAATTTATCCTGCTCCACACAGATCGATCAAAATCTCCGACCGACCGAAGAGGGGTCTCCACACCCACACTCCTGTTGTGCGTTGATTGTGTTGATGTCCTCTTCCGCCTTGTCCGTCCTTCTTTTAGGTCCGTGTGGAGCGCAAGTTATTTTATTTTATTTTTTTCATTCTCCTGCTTTGACTTCACACTTATAGTGCGGAAAATACGGTAGATATAATATATGTAATAATCAAGTTGCTCCAGTCCAATAACAGCGTACAAATGATGGGAAAAACTCAGTCTAGACTTTAAGTTCAGGGTCTGGTTCGCAGAATATGTAGTTAAATTAGTTTCGCAATTATTCAATGAAAAAAACAAACTAAAATGCGGTTAGATGTGCCCCTTTTTTTTGAGCACCTGCACCTTTAGTGATCTCTGCACGGCCCTGTTCCGATGCTTTCAAATTAACATCCATATTTTCTGCTTCTTGCTCAGCCCAGTAAGCAGCTTGTACCCAAAGCGCAGGATCAGTCCTGTACGGATTATCCGTGGTCATCGCTCCACCTGGAGTAGAGGTTCGCCCTGCCGCCGCCTCTGACTCCCCGGCACCGGATCAGTCCAGGTTCTGGCGGACCATAGAACCGCTTTAACAACGTCTTGAGAAGCGGAGAGGAACAACGATGGTTCTGTTCCATGTTCAATATGAGTTTTAAAAACCCTGATAGCCTGGATATTTTCTTCATCACCTCTCGGTCGGCTCTTCTTTTTCTTTCCTTCCTGCGCTCCGCTGTCATTCATTCTGTTGCCGCCATCATGAGAAATCTCTCCCTGAAGCTCCGCCCCAAAGCGTAAGAAGCGTGCAACTTGGACCAATAAGAATCAAGCATTCATGATGAACGTTTGCCAGAACAAATCAGACAGTTTTTTCAAAACACCGCCAAAATCCTCTTAGCCAGTGATAAAAGTAAGGCAATCTGAGAAGCGCCGGGGCCCCGGGCTGCAGCCCGGCTAAGCCCGTGCTAAAATCCAGCCTTGCCTACAACATTATCAGAACAAGAATCCAGAGAAACCCCTACTATCATGGACTACTTATTCTGAAAGATGGGGTTAGACTTTTTTGTTTTCATTTTTTTTTTTGCTTGTTTTGTTGTATTTCCTTCTAATTCATGTAAAGCTCTTTGAATTGCCTTCTTGCTGAAAATGTCCTATACAAATAAAATGACCTTACCTTACCTTTCATACTTCTTTGACACTGCACAACAAAAGAGTTTTACATGGAATATGCACCCAGAACAAGCTGCAAAAACTCATTAGCCAAGCAGTTGTAGAGCAGGTTCTTCTTCCGCCTTTCTAGCTTCATCAAATCTGGCTAGCTAGCTTTGAGTCTGAACAAACATAATATACACACCAAGCAATGTTTCAGATAGCAACTTGGGATCTCGTGGTGCATTTAGGGACCGGGAAAAGATCCAAATTTTGACTTCTCTGCCTGCTGATCCCTGGTCATCTCCACGTGACATCATATAAAATATTGCCTATCTGATTTGACCATTCATTTGTGAGAAGTATGACAATGTGCTGAGTATGAGCGTATTAGCCGTTGCTAATTATGTAGCAGTCAAATAGCTAATCTGTCTGAACTAAAGTCATTAACATCATCCAGTGATAGTAACATTAATACACACCAATAATTTTACCATCTTACCATTTCGTCCTGTGGAAGATGAATGAAGAATTATATTCTTTGATGTTTCTTCTTTGCATAAATGTGGTATCTGGGTTAAAGTAACAACCTGGACATTTTTAGAGGATAGAGACTACTTTGGTTTCAGAAAGAACTGAAGCCAAAATTACAGTAGGAGTCAGACTGTAAAGCTGACAGGTGCAAATAACCTTTTAGATGACTGCAAAAAATTTCACCTGTGTTGTTGGTGATGTCAAAGGGTCTGGAATCATAATTGCAACATACAAAAGGGCACACTTAGTCCTCACATTATTTTGTCCTTGTTCGTTTCAGTGTTTCATAAATGTTGTTTTGCTATGACCTTTGACATTTTAACATTTTCTGCCTGTTTGTTAGTGCTTAAAAAAACAGTTGTTGTTATTTGAGTAACACCTTAGATGCTTCATAAAAGTTTGTTTATAGCAGGAAGCAGTGAAAATAAGTAAAAACAAAATTGGAGCTGCTGTTTCAGAATTGAAAATAAACTAGTTTTTTAAGCCAGAAAGAAGCCAGATCTGATTAGTTGGGAAAAGAAAAGAAAAAAAACTTGTTTATTTGAATAGCAACATCATATAAAAAGCGGTAGTGAATCAACTCATTCCCAAACATTTAGTTCAATTCAGATTTTTATTTTCCCACTGCCTTTTTGTACAATTGACCTTATATAACTCCAGCGATGCCGATATCTGAAACATGTTCATTCAAGCCTGCAGTGGGTGCAGTTACAGTGATTTAATAAGAGGACAAGAACTGCCCGAAGGTGCATGTGGTTAAGAGCAGCAGTATAAATGTCTCATGAAAAGATCTTACATGCACACCAGGTTTTCATGTGTACCCAATCATTGAAACCTGGCTCAGTCTCATTCTTCTGTCACTGGGACTAACCGTTCCAGATTGTTACACTAACATCTGCTGACACAATGTACACTTTTGTCGAAAAAACATTAAGAACCACAAGTCAATTGTTTTATTATGATGTTACAAAAACTCCTGTCAATGGGATCCAAATAGAGACAGACTCATTACTGAGAAACAGAAAGTCTATGAGGAGGATTTCTTTAAACCAGTTGGTAAAAGCTGAGTGCATCATTTGCTGTTCAGCAAGACAAACTTCCAACAACTGCAGACGCATATCAGATCAGATCATAAGTCCCGAATGTACGAATGAAACACAATGTATTTGCATGAGAGCTTCGCTGCAGGCTCAGGAATGCTGGCATCAAGTATGCAGCCATGACAGACAGCTGCACCGCTGTGGCGTTTTTAACATGCCAGACCAGGGATCCGACGCTTGCTGGATCATCAAAAAGAAAATCTGAAAATGAGCCAAAAAAGAAAAACAAAAGTCTAGGCTAACACGATTTAACCTCTATGAGAATATTGTTTTACCGTTCCCATCAGAAGTAACATGGACAAGAAAACGAGGAAACATATAAACAGTACACGAAGAAAAAAAAAGAGGCACAAAAATTGTGAATCTAAATGAAGGTATTCATGAGTAAAGAGGAGGAGAGGAACCACGGTTTCTTTTTGACATGGGTAAAACAGCACTGTGAGAGAAAACAAAAAAAAGTTCTAAACTTTCTTACAAATATTTCTGAATTATGCATATGTATGCATGTATAAAAAGCTATGAATATCAATATAAATGGATATTTCTCTAGTACTTCATGTTCCTTGAACAAGTTAATATTTTGGCATGTTAATAGTTATCAAAAGTTCCTTCGTACCATAAAAACTGTGAGGTGAATGAAAACATCCGGGGTCAATATACTTTGTAGAACCACCTTCAATTACAGTTGTAAGTCTTTTGAAGTATCTTTATGATCTTCACTCATGAGCTTTATGATCATCTTCTTTGCAAAAAAGCTCAACCTCCGTCAGAGTTTACAAGACAGAGTTTTCAAATCTTGCCACTGATTCTCAAGTGTATTTAGATCTGCACTTTGACTAGACCATGAATATGCTGAGATCTAAACGCCCACATTATATCTATGGCTGGATGGAAGACCTCTGCCTCTCAAGTTTTTTGCAGCCCCAAGCAGTTCTTTGTTTTTTTCTTTTCTTCTTTTTTTATTATTATTGCAAAGAGACCAAAAATTCAATTTGGATCTTTGGATCTTTGATGTTTTTTCTTTTTGTTTTTTTTTTAATTCATTCAAAAGGAGCTAAGTAAATTTGTACACCACACTTTTCTAGATGTTCATTTGAAACAAAAACTTTGAAAGCCTTTCACTTCAACACTACAACACGTCATAAAATATCAATAAAATAAATTTAAATCTGTTTTAAAACAAAGAAAATGTAAAAAAAAAACTTAGATATTATATTTTTTCAAGTATCTATCTATCTATCTATCTATCTATCTATCTATCTATCTATCTATCTATCTATCTATCTATCTATCTATCTATCTATCTATCTATCTATCTATCTATCTATCTATCTATCTATCCTTTTAGTTAATATTATTGGTGAGAAACAAATACATTGTCAGAGAAATGAAAACAGCCTTTTTTCAAACAGAATAATTTTGTCTCTGCGGATCTTTAAGGTCTAAACTTCCCATTTAAACGCGGAGCTAAGTTTAGAATATCACAATTACTGTGGGAACTGAACCTATTCTATCTATTTAAAAAAAATAACTTTCCGTGTGTGTGCCTTATTTCTTGATCTTGAACACAAACAAACAGCCCTGAGTCGGACTGACTCATCGTAAACTTTTTTTTAATTTTATTATTCCAACCCCAAGTTTATTTCTCCTCATAATCACCAGACCGCAGTAGTCATTACACTCGGTGTGTTAAATACCGCCTGCTTGTCCTGTTTATTTTGCACATGTTCGGCGCCGCCCTGCAGACGCGCTGATATCACGCCGTTGCGTAATTTGACAAGCCAGTGCAAACCAGAGGAGGATGAGCGTTTGACAGCTGGGTCGCCGGGGATTGTTGTCGAAGCACAACAACAATTCATATATACTAGATTAATTCGGGCATTTTTTATTTGTTTATTTTTTCCTGTATCGGACGAGTATAAGGCTATCTACGCTTTTAATGGCCGCAGCTGCGACGGATTCGGTTTGGGTTGCTCCGGGGCAGGACGCGCAGTTTCTCCACAAAAGCCACCCAGCGGCGCCGCTGACATCATCCGACGGTCTGAAGGGTGAGGATCATGGACAAGTGCTGTGCAACGCCATGCTGGGAATTTCATCTTTCCCAGATTATAATCTGGTAAGGTTGGTTTTGTTTTTTGCGCTTGCATTGCCTCTCAGCATCCACTGTCTCGCTAATATTTTTATTTTTTTATTTTATTTTCTGCAGATTTGGTATGAGGAACAGTTATGTTTTCATTAAAGGGTCTGATCGTAACATTCATGGCTGCTGTGAGAATGCTGAATAAAGATGAATTTAAGATCGCTGATGCTGCCATTTATTCTGATTTGTTGGGGATGAATGGGATGTGCACCCGTCCCTGAAACTTGCCCTGCATAGTCCTGTGGAGCAACTGGATGTTCTAATTTCAGCTTGGAAAGAGCTTACATGCAGCCTGAAGCCTTTGCACGGAGCTACTTGTAAATCAGAGCTGTAGGTTCAGCTGATTTTCTGTTGTGTTGGTACACATGCATCCCCAAAGTGGAACTACAGTCCAGGATGACGTGGTGCAACCCATGATGCAAAGTCCAAGACGGGAAAAACAAAACAACAACAAAACATTGGCCTCATCAATGCAGAGGCAATTAAAAAAATCTCTTTGAGACTTAAGTCACAATATGAGCTGATTAAATTTCTTCACTCTTGAAACTGAAACTGCCAATCCAAACATAATCCAGGCCATAAATTACCCCAACAGTTTGCGTTTATGTTGATTCAAGATATTGGGGGTAATGGATTGAAGTGACCAATTTTTAACACTTATTGGATAGTTGAGAATTTGTTGAAATGGGGTTCTATGAAGAGGTTAACAGTAGTTGATATCTTATCTACAGAGCACTCTCGCCATCTTAATTTAGCATAAATACTGTTTAGTTGTTCCATAAGGCCAAAGGAAAGAGGAGCAAAGACCAAACATGACCTCTCAAAAACCACCTGGTGGTTTATGCAAATTCAATGTAACCAACCTTTAAGCTGCAGTTACATTTGCATTCAATTGAGATTTACACAGGAAACGAAGGTCGGAAGCGGTATGCCACTTACTTCTTCCTGTGTGAAAAGTGTTTTACTGAACACATAAAGCCTTTTCAATGAAAGAACCGACCAAAGTTACAAATGACTTGGATGACCAAATAAGTGAAATAAATGGAGGTAGAGTAAAAGATTTGTAATTTTGATTTAAATCTGCATAAAACATTATGAAGTTACAAACAAATAAAGTCATCAGTTTCATTTTGTCTAATGCATTTGCTATTTGAGACAAAAAAAAATAATAATTTGGATAGCAAATTTGATACTTGATACTTACAGCACTAGAGGTGCACTGATCAGACTCGACTAATTTCCTGGTTTGACCTGCCTGTATAATTCCAGTTTATGTTATTGAACTATCCGGAGCAGCATTCAAAACATTTATGTCATTTAATTTAATTTTAATCTGTCATTATTTTTAGAATTTTGTTCAACTTTGTTTAGCTATTCTGGTATCTGCTGAGTTGGGCTTTCGTTCAATGTTTCTGTTCACCAGTTTGATAAAATGTCACCAAGGCATTTCAAGTTGATGTCATGTGGCAGACGATTGTTTCCTACCAGACTTTTTTGGGTATGAAAACGAACCAACACTGCAAACGTATAAAATGGGAAAGGAATGAAATGACCACCGCCTGCCACTGCCCAGCTTCCTGTGATGGCCACAAACAAGCTGGACACTGTGTCCTCTGGCTTCTGTATAACACATCCCAGATAAAATGGCTAATTGAATCTTCTTCCTGCAATAACAACTTCTCCACTGAAGAGTGTTGTGGTTAGCCGTTGCTAGTTATGGTTAATATGCTAAATATTGGAAAATGGTCAGAGCAGGTCAAGATGGATTGCATAAAATATTACCAATCAAAATTGAGTTAATGACCAGTTCTTTGGTCAAAGTGTGAATGTCAACTATGGCTAGCTGTAGCCTGCGCTAACTACTTAATAGATAAAATCGGCTGTGAATCAAAGTCTTTAACACTTTGTAAACATTGTCATACAGCATCATTTCACAAGCTTACTATCTTCTATTTGACCCTTTGGAAATTCAGTTAAGTGAGAACAGGTTATATATTTCAAAATGGCTGCTTGGAGATTGATGAGACACTTGTTTGTTTCTTTATTTGAAAAAATGGATCACAATTTTTGATTCAGTGTTTGCTTACAACTACCAAACATTCATCTGAACGGTGTAAGATAATCATTTGAGTTGAAAAGGTAACTGTGTGGTTTTTGTGTTGTTTACCAAGTAATTTCCCTTTTGTTCTTTCTACCAGGGTAAAACCGAGATGGACACCTACCTACTTCATGATGTAGTAAATTCAAAAGTGTTTGACAAGGATAGTGCCCCCATGCTGGAGTCACTTTTCCCCGAAGACTTCGCCTCTTCTTACAGCGTCAACATGAGCCTGCTCCTTCCTGACGCCGCCTACTTGCAACCTGGCCTCTGCCGGACTGTGAGGCAAATCAAAGCGGAGCCACCACAGTCCCTGATGCACTCGACCTGCCAGGGCCACGGAGCGCCAGCAGGGTTCCCAGAGTACTCAGGAATGTTTAAAGCAGCTGACACTCCTGGTGGCAGCTTTTTCATCAAGCAGGAAATGCCAGAGTTCCAAGAGATTCCCCAGTTCCAGATGTTGGACACCCAATTAGAGCAGAACTCTTTCCCTATCGCCCCAGTAAGTCTTCAAGTTGGGAATCTCCACGTGGGACAACTGCCAAATGATTCACAGACTGAATGTTTTCCATTTGACCAGCACTCTGGCCATCGGTTTAGATCAACCTATCTGCCGCCGTCTCCACCAAATTCTCAGCCTCCGAGTCCAGACACGGGCAAGGAGATCCTTCATAACATCTCCCCTCCTCCCTCCTACGAAGCCAGCATTGCCTGTAAGACAACAGTCCAGACCCGCACTGATCCCAGACAGACTTCCAGCGATCCTTCGATTCAAAACCACGACCAAACCTACACTCCTGTGTTCACCCAATGTCCAGTTGGCGGAGCGGTTCAGGACTCCAGCCTGGCACCAGCTCAGACGACACCAAGCGTCGGACCTCTGTCTCCGGAGTTGGCGCAGTCGGCTCCGGCCAGGTACAACCGGAGGAACAATCCGGATCTGGAAAGACGCAGGATTCACCACTGCGATGTTCAAGGTCCGACTACAAGTCCTTACGACTGGCAGTTGAGATAAAATTTGGTCAAATGTATGCCTAAAAGATGTTTTCTTTTGTTTCTTTTTCTTCAGGGTGCAAGAAAGTATATACAAAGTCGTCTCATTTAAAGGCTCATCTACGAACCCACACAGGTAAACTTCTGGAAGTTGCACATCTTATTTTGGGGGGTGGACATGATGATGTTGCCAGGCAGAGAAGTTTTCTTGGCTTGCATATTCGTTCTGCCTGGCCCACATCTCGCTGCTGTCAAATCACATAAACCCTGCAGCTCTCGTAAAGAGGGGAAAGGGGGGTTGGGTAGAAACATGCAGTGATTTATGGCCCACAGATGAGGCATGCTATCCATTTTTTTCCTCCTTTTCCAAACTCTTTTATTAGATGTGAGCTCTCAACAAAACTCTTAGATGATGTCCTTGAGGGAGAACGGGTGGGGTGTGGATCCAAAAAGGAAAAAAAAATGAAGCTGTGGCTGTCCGCTTTAGCTTTATCGTGTGATTTCTGCCTGGCGCAGGTGAGAAGCCGTACCGCTGCTCCTGGGAGGGATGCGAGTGGCGCTTCGCCCGCTCCGATGAGCTGACACGGCACTTCAGGAAGCACACCGGGGTGAAGCCCTTCCAGTGCGGCGTGTGCAGCCGCTGCTTCTCCCGCTCTGACCACCTGGCCCTGCACACCAAGAGACACCAGAGCTAAGGAGCGCCTCAGCTGTCCAGTCCTTTTAGCTTTTCCTTAAAATGGACACAACACTGGACAAAAAAATAAATAGATAATGACTGCAATTTATTCTATTTACTCTCAAAGGATACAGTTTGATAGTCCTGGTTTGTCACTACATGTCTTTTTTATTATTATTATTATTCTACGAATATTAAATCTGATTGTTGCCTTACTTTCTCATCAACATGAGATATTTGCAGATGTATCAGTTCAATCTATTTTACCAAATTTGTCCTTTTGCAAGCCTTTTTTTGATAATGTGTCACATGTGAACGTTTGACAATTTTTATATCTGAACTGTCGATTGTGCAGATCCTATCAGCGTTGTGTAAGTTTATCTATGAAGGTTCTGTGCTGCCAACTGAGAGGAAAAGGATGTTGTTTTAGCCTGCAGGTCAAAGCATGATTGTGTTTGTGAACCGTGGAGAGCGTCTGAAAAGCTGCACATTTAAGATGAAAATAGGAGAAAGAAAGTACTTTGGCGCAGAGCACGGTTTGTGTCATGCGGTCAGTGCGTTGCATTGAAACTGCCGGGTTTATGGTACTTTTAATTCATAGAGCATTGTTCATGTTTGTTCTCCTTTTTCTGCAATAAAAAAGATTGTTTGATTTTTAGATGGCAATTGTTTCATTTGGAATGCACAATGATTGCAAGGGGGGAAGATATTAGCCCCTTTACAGATTTGTTTTGCTTTTTGGTCATGCATAAATGCTTCAGCTCATCTGACACATTTTAACATCAAAGATAAGCTAAGTAAATACAAAGGGCATTTTTCAAATGAAGTGTGATTTTTCATCCATCTATCCATTGTTTATAGCTGCTTATTGAAGCAGGGTTAAGGGGGGGCTGCTACCAATATCTATGGGTCATTGGGCAAGAGGCATAGTATCTCCTATTCCAGTTCATCACAGCACAGCACTTAAACACACACACATCAGACAACCAACCCACACATGCCCACGCACACTTCTAAGGATAGTTTAGAGTATATAATTAACCCAACATTTATATTTTTTGACTGAGTGGAAGCTGGAGTACCCAGAGAGATTCAATGTATGCAAGAGCAGAACATGCAAACTCCATGCAGAAAGAACTAAACACTTTAGTGTGTTTAGTTATCACTAAACACACTTTAGTGTGTTTATCTTTAGTGTGTTCCGTTATCACTAAACGCACTAAAGTGTTTAGCTATCAAATGGTTTCATTTGACTAGCCTCACCAAACCCTGATTGCTGCCTAAACTGTAGAATTGAGAAATCAAGTCTGACAGCAAGAAGTTGGCAAAAAAGTAAATCAATAAATCTCAAAAGGCATTCTGCAATGAAATCTAAGGGCAGACGAGAAACAAAGTCATTAGCATGCTATTCATCTGGAACAAGGTTGCACAGCCATTTCTAAGATGTCAATAATTTTTGTTATTGTTCCTGTTTGAGATATTTAGTTTAAAAAAAAGTCTGACCAAAAAATTTTTTTTTTCATTTCCGTCATTTTGAGGCCCTGAGCTTTGATTGCTCCGTCATGACAGACATGATGGAAAATCGTTCTCTTTTCAGAAATATCATTTCTATTCCAGTCGTGAATTTTTTTAGTCTTACTGTCCTGGTACAGCATCCAGGTTTTGGGGAGGTTTCAGCTGCCTCACCGATCTTTTAAACACTACATTGAGGATTTAATGTCACGGTCAATAACTGTAAGTTTCTTTCGGCTGCAGAACAAGTCACATCTTGATACGCTGCGATTGTTCATCAGCCTTTATGCTGATGAACAGTCGCACCTGATCGTACGACCCGATAAGAATCCGGTTAAGTTTAAGGCGCTCATCTGCATGTAAGCAGAGCGACATCTTGCTGGGTTTTTACTTAGAATTCCACTGAGTAAAAATGAAAGCACACGCCACCGTCTTGTCTGATCAAGTCGTTTTAGTTTGACCTGGAATTCCATAATTAGTCCTACAGGCACACCATCATTAGAACCAGTTTTAGAGTAATTGGGACAAACAAAACAAGATGTTCTTGTCTTTATTTACAGTTCGCAGAGCGTACGTTTGTGACATGAGTCATAGAGAAGGTTGCCGACAAATGGTGCCAAGACAGTCCGCCGAAACCGCAGAAGGTGCCTGAGCTTGTTCTGAGAGCAAAGAAGGTTACCTGCATATAGGAACCACCTAATGTAGTTCCTTTTCTTTTGTTCCTTTACATTCAAAGTGATAAATCTCACAGGGGATATTACACAGACAAAGAAAAAAACAACCGTAGTGTAGTGGGAATAGCTTGTAATCATGAATTCTTTAGCAGCTGACAAAAACATTCATCCAGACCCAGTTATGATGGAGTACTGTACATGATGTTCAGGGTTTCTTCCTCTAAAACTGTAACCTGTTCTTAGAAGTTGCATTGGCTTCATGCTGGGTCGGAGCATACCAGAGCTTAAAATATCACTCTCTGTAGTTGCCGGATTATAGCAACAAAGCAATGTGGTTTTATTTTGAGAGATGTGATGTTTAATGTGGAGGTTTGAATAAAACCAGAGTAAGAATCTGACTTTCTGACATGTTTTGCACACATGTTAAAAAGAGTACACCAGACCTCAACTATGGTTTTAAATGGTTCTGTTCAGGCCTGCAGTGGCACAGCCAAGAGGGATTATGGGTAATGATGACTAGAAGTGGACCTGTTTTCTTCTGCCAATTTCAATACTGGAATGTAAAATGTTGCATTTTGCACAGTGACTGATAAATTTAATTTAGCTGGTTTTTTTTTTTTTTAGCATTTTTAATTGTCAATTTTTTCCAACTGTGGTTAGGACTTCTTTCAGATGAGACTTGAAGTGGTGAGCTGAACTGAGCCGGCTGACCAGTAGCTATACGAGCCCAATCGCAGACTCCGAATTAAGGTGCTTCTTTATCAATATTTACAGGTAAATTTGACATTTTCATCCCTTGGTTCTTATTTCCTGCTACATCATTGGCAGGAGGAGATGAGTTGGACCAGGGCCCACATAGACCTGTTTAACAAGTACAAGTCCCTGTGCAAAGCCAAGTGGAAAAATATTCTGTGAACAGTCGAGACAAGCACACTGTACGGTACAGTGTGTTTTCTTATATTTGACGCAACGCGAACAAAGCATTTGAGGACAGGAACATCATGCAGATATTCAAACATGATGTTCTAGGTCAGGTTTCCTGTTTCAGGACAATGTACAGTAAGTTGATGGAACATGTAAACAAGTAAAAAAAAAGTAGATCCTGGCATAGCCTATTCCAAGCCTGGAATTAAAATTCAATTCAGATTATGCTGAATGTTGTGAACTGAGAGGGCAGCTGTGTTTATTCTTTCTTTAAGTAGTTTCTTCTCCTAATTACCAAAGTGATCATTTCAAAACAGTTTTTTTTTAATTTCTGGTATGAAAAAAGTTCTGAAGATCTGAAACATCTATAAGTGAGCTAAATTAAATGGAAAAAAAAGAGATGAAATCTGTACAACACTGTTAATGAAAACTTTGCTGCTGTTTTTGTGGATTTTCTGTTGACTTACGCTGCACAGTGGTGGTCCTTCAGACCCCGCATCCCACTAGCTGCGCTCCACACTAATGGTTTCGCCCAAATCCAGATTAGGTTTCCGAATGCCAGCGTGAGCACGGTTCTCAGATGTCACTCAAATGTGTCACCGAAACCACATTCCATCCATCGCGATCATAGATACCAAAGGGGCTCCATCCCAGTAGTGTTACATACAAAATGCAACTTTATTAACCTTCATGCCTCCATTCATTTCAATATACATGTATATGTTTGAACTTATCTTAATTTCACAGCTCCATCCATTTGAAAAAAAAAAAAAAAAGTACAAGAAAAAAATAAAAGGCAAAAAACACTGACTTGTTACTCAAAGAACTTTTGGAGAAAATAAAACTAACAGGAAAAAAAGAGAAAACAGAAGGACACCTGTTTTAAAAATTATTCTTTTTAAAAATACCAGGGTTAAAAATGTCTTTTTTTCCCCATTAGCAGAATCTCCCTTTTGAAGCATTATCACATTTTCTTTTTTTTTTTCTTTTTTTTGTCCTCACGGTAAGAATGAAAAGATCTGAATATATTTACACAACACTCACTTTACATAAATACAGGAACAACAATTACTGTACGTAATATTAGCAAACTTGAAACATAGGCATTGGCTTCACTACTTAAGTTTTCAAAACCAGAAGAGAGAGAGCGAGAGAGAGAAAAAAAATCCAAAATCAGATGTTACACAGAAATTAAAATATTTATTTAACTGATTGAACGTTAACAAAAGGCATAAACTACCAAACCGTGGATTTGATTCCTCATGGCCTAATTTGAAATCACTGAAACATCGAGAGGCCTTCATAACTCAGGTTTACTCCCCTTACGGAGGAGGACTTATTGCAGCCAAAGTGATGATGTGTGCTTCCAACCGGTGAGCGTGTTGCGGTGGGACGCTGCGTTTGACACCGTGATATAAGGCTCAGTGCGAAGAGAAGGTTCAATGTTAGAGGTCCGACTTGCATATTGTTGTCTGTGCTTTCTTTTTTTTATTATTATTTTTTTATTCCCAAATAATATCCATAATGAAAACAAATCATTATTTCCCCTTTTGAAAAGTAGCAATTGAAGAACACGTGTTGGAATCGAAACATTGCGCAGGGCAGGCGATATTACTAGTTTGTGATATGAGGCACTATTTATCATTATTGCATAACTTTGACCCTGGTTACCGTAACAAAATTATGCTTCAAAATGAGGAAAGAGATGTGGTGTGTAGGGGGAAGGGGGGGGGGGGAATACAATAACACCCTGTCTCCATGGAGACGTCACCGTCAAGTCTAATTGAATCGTTTAAACACTGGTGTATTAAGGCATCCAACGTCATTTGTAGATATACTGAATAAAGAGCACATGTTTTGTTGATATGTGATTGATTTGTCTATTTTTTTTTTTCATTGTTGTCGTTCAGGTACAGCTGAAACCAGATGTTTACATATACTGGAATAAAAAAGACACAAGCCTATTTTCTCCTCACCCTCTGTGATTTGGACAGGCGAAACTTTACTTGTTTTAGGAAAGTTAGTGTTGCCAGAATTATTTCCATTTCCTAAATTCCAGAAAAAAAATTTTTTTTTTTAAATTCTGATATTTACATGCACTAAAACAACATCATGGACAAATCAAATGAAATCAGCCAACGACTAGTTTTGTATCAAAATAGGCTGAAAGGCCACTCAGATTGCTGTCAAATAAAAGCTACATGTGCCAAAATAATTCCGAATAAAAGACAACAATTGAAAAATTGAAATGTTTAACCACAATGATTATTGTCATATTTTCTGGAAAGGATTATGGGATTGACAGCATCATGTTGCTGCAGGAAGGATCGGTGCACATCGCAACGCAGATGTGTAGAAACAACTGCAGCAACATCTCAAGACATCAGTCTCAAAGTTAAAGCTCTGGTGCCAATGGATCTTCCAAATGGATGATCATCCTAGGCGTCTCACCAGATTAGCTACAATAGGACTCAAAATCATCAAAGCCAATGTTCTGGAGTGTTACAGTGACATAATCCTGACCAAAGTCCCAGGAGGCGTTTGGGAAGAGCTGAAAGGTTGTGTGTGTTGACTCTGAACAGTTCTCTCAGGAATGGGACAAAATTCCAGCAGACTACCGTAAGAAGCTTCCAATTAAGTGAATTTCTCATTTGTTTGTCGTTCTAAAAAAAATACGTAACAATGATCTCATTATTCTGGCATTTAGCAAATAAAAATAATAATAATAATAATGTTAACCCTAACTGACCTAAAACAGGAAACATTTCATCATATTTAATATCAGAAAGTGAGTAAAGATATGCGTAATGTGTGTGTAAATACCTGGTTTCTACTGTAAAATAGCAAAATACCAACACAGGCATTCAAGTACCTTAATACGGTCAGTGTATATAAATAGTTTGTTGTTTATAGCAAACACTGCTGCAGCCTTATAAAATAAAAAATATTAATTTGATCGTGAACTTGTTTAACCCCGAACCAGAACAGCAATAATACTAATAATAAAAAAGCTGTTCTATAACATCACATAATGATCATTTACATGATGAACACCTTTAGCCCATTTTTGCTGTATATCAAATTAGATAAATTACGGTCTCAGAAAAAAGACTTTATGTGTATAAATGTATCTCCTGCGTCTACGAATCGAAAGCCCTATTTCTCCGTTGTATGTACAGGTTGTAGAACTTTGTAATAGCTTTGTATCTTCACTATCACATATATTACAACATTTCAAAAGATCCAAAAAATTCTTTTTTTTTTTTTTACATAACAGAAAGAGTTACAAGCCGTCACATGAAGTGCCCCTCAATTACTAAAAAAAAAAGTCCTAATACATTACACAGATGACAAAATATGACGAATATTTGTTTATAAATTGACATCTGAAATAAAATTATCTGAGAATCAGCTCAATAAACAAAGAAGGTGCTAATATGCTTTTTGCCAAAACGATAATACAACTGGGCGTAACGACATGTGCACAAACAATATACATAAATAATGGTAACATACGAGAGGGCCGCACCAACTCTGCAAGTGTGAAAAACTGTTCCCTGGATTTGGCTTCTTTACTAAAAGTGAGAGCTTTTGATGTGTGTGTGCATGTGTGTGTGTGTGTGCAGGCGTTAGTGTAGAAGCATATGGATTTCAAGATACCTTAATCAAAAAAAGGTTGCTATGTCTCTTTACTGGCTTCTGCCCAATAACTGCATTTGGCAGCACTATATCGTATAACATCGGTTGGCTTGGTACCTAAAGCCTGAAGCTTTTAATCGGCATCAAGAGCGCTGGAAATAGTTGCAAAAAAAAAGAAGACGTTTGCCTTCAGGACTATAAAAATATACTTTTAATTGAATTCCCTGATTGAGGTCAAGTGTGACGTTTTCTGAGAGACATTTCTGCCAGTAACTGCATCTAAAGTCTTAATCTTCTGTGATAAAATTTTACAATTTCATAATAATATCTGTATTATGTGCAGAGCTTTGCAAAAGTTATCAGACACCTTGAACTGGTTCACATTTCACCACGTTACAACCGCAAACTTTAATGTGTTTTATGGGGATTTTAGGTGGTCGACTACAGCAAAGTAGCGCGTGATTGTGGGGTGGGAGCAAAAGTGATTCCAAAACCGTCATACCAGAAACGTAGTGCTTGTTTTATTTAGTGCCCCTCTACTCTGATACTCCTAAATGAAGAGAAGTGAATTTATAAGCTTTTTAAAAAAGTCCACTGAATTCTCAGGATGCATGTTGCTGATCTGCAAACGCGCCAGACGTTTAAAGTACTGACTCAGGGATGCTGAAGACATACGCACTCTGCACTTTTCAGATTTTCACTCATTTGCAGGGAAATAGAAATGATTCAATGATTCCCACTTGACTACTGCACACTACGACTACTCTGGGTCTACCACATAAGATCCCAATATCATACATTGATGTTTGTCACTGTAGCACGACAAAGTGTCAAATAGTTCAAGGATAAACAGTTTTGCAAAGCAGTGTATGTATGTAACTAGGTGTGCAACTCCTGCATTTTAATCACCAGACTTCTGGTGATAACCCACAAAACCGCCCAAAGTGAGGTGAGAACATTTCAAGTGATGTTTATGAGAATTAAAAAACAAAACGAAAGCAAGCAAACAAAAAAAAGAAAGAAAAAAAAACGGAAGTGAATGACCAGCTGAGACTTCACAACGCGTCTTGGAGCTGCTGACCTTGACCCTTTGTCTCCGGTTTAGGTCATCGACAAACACTTTGATCAGAATGTATTGCTCTTCTGTGTGTGCAGGTTTATCTCCATAAAGTCTGAAGCTGGTGTCAGCGACAGCCTGTGGTCGCCGGCCGCCATGCCGCACAAAGACCACCACACAACACTCCTTGTTTTGGCTCAATTTCAGAGGAGGAGAAATGAGTTGACTGATGAGTGCAGGTAGATGTTGACAGAATGAAAGTCTCTAAGGTGCCTCTGTTGGAGATTTTATTTTTTATTTTTCCCCACATACTCTCCTCTGATTGTTTCAAGGTTCGCTGTACATGAGGGGGGGTGAGGGGCCGTATTTGTCAGAATCAAACATAAGCGATAAGCAGGTACTTTAAAAAAACAAACAAAAAAAAGCAAGATTCAATAAAGAAAACATTTTCATACTGAAAGTTTATATATATTTATATATTTATATATATTCTTTAAGATTGCACTTTACTGATTGCTAATCACAGCTCAAAATCCACATAAGATTTGTTTGAAGAAAATGCTTAAGAGAGGCTCAAGATAAAGAAAAGCACTGATGAAGAATGGGGTTCGTCTGAAGTCCGTGTGATAACGTGGGGCTTCTCTGCTGGTGTGATGATGATTTGGTGTGTCCAGTTTCTGCAGCCAATGGCTGAGTGAGCGGGTAAAAATGGATCCATCCTTGTAAAGTTGTTTGCACTTTGCTGGCTTCGGGAAAAAGGTGAAAGTCCAACCATCATTCAACTTCTCCAAGAAAAACACCTTACATGTGACGGACAAGGTAAACCTTCCGTGATCAAACACTGCCCTCTGCTGGTCAACTCACGGGAAGGCAATGCGAAAAAAAACAAACAAAAAAAACAATACTGTCTGTAAATCCAACTCCGGCCAAGTCTCTTCCTGTTAAAATCCACACCAGGTCGAACTTCCCGCTCTGACTTCAAAGGGGTCTTTCACATTATGAACGCTGAAAAAGCAGCTGTAATGTAAAGTGAGTAAAATCCAAATTTATAGAGTGCCACTTCATCCTAAAAAAAAAAAAAAGAAAGATAAAAAAAAATCAAAGCTAAACATCAACAAACAGTGCTGTTAAAAGCAGTTCCCCATCATTATCCGATGACGGACAAAGATCCCGCCATCGCTTCCTTCCGGAGGTCACCCTGTTTTCTGCTCCGACCGTCCATCCAGCTTCTCCATCTCCAATTTGGGTGTGTGTGTGTGTCTGCATGTGTGTGCGTGAATGAGTTTGGGCATCCAGGCCAGCTGAGAAACATTCAGAGGGAGATCCCGCTCCCATGGGTGTCTGCGTGCGTCTGCGTGCGTGTGTGTGCATGTGTGTGGCTGCGTCTGCTGTGCTGACATCTTCTCTTAATCGCTCCCGTTGTGCTTCACACCAGCATGTGTCTCCGTCGGTGCAGGGCTAAGTGGTCGGATCTGGAGAAGCTGCGGTCACAGTCTGCGCATTTGAAGGGCTTCACACCCGTGTGTTTCCTGTAATGCCTCGTCAGCTCGTCGGAGCGGGCGAACTTCCAGGTGCAGCCGTCCCAGGTGCATTTGTATGGCTTTTCCCCTGCAGAAGGACAACAGCAGACGCACTGGTCACATCTTCCACACCATCACAGATAACACAACTCATCCTCTGATCTGCCAAATAGTTTATCAGTTTCCCCTTTTTTCCCCCGCACGGACCTTCACGGGACGGACACGTTAAGGTCATTTTGAAAGAAAATGTTTCCATCATGGGCGTTTGTACCTAGCAAAGATTTTAGGAAAATGTGTCAAACTATTCATCATGTTAAAAAAACCAAAAAAATTCAAAAACAACTCTTGTTACAAAAGTAAAAAACAACTGGTGTGTAAGATTTCTGAAGATGCTTTTCTTTTTCTTTTTTTTTAAAGCCTCGAGCTATTTGAATAATTTATGAGATAGTTTCCTCTGACCCACTTATTGTAGAAGTTGTTACAACTGGATAATAAATAACTTCCCAACAGTTTAAGTAGAAACTGTTAAAAAAAAAAAAGCAATGAACAAAACATCAGTTTAAATCTTTGGTTGAATATACGTGGAGTGTCTCACTTCACCATAAACGTACACAGAGCCCATCACACATACCGGAGCCTCAAAGATAAATATTTAAAATAAATACAGTATTTGTTGCTTTACCATCATCTTACACTGAAACTTCTAATAAATCCAGCTTTTAATTGCAGTGCATTTATTCAGTAAGGAAAAGTAAGTTGTTTCATGAGATAATTGTTTTTTTTAAATCAAAGCACTTTTGCGACTGATAATGTCATCACATCAGAGTGTAACAAAAATAAATATGCCTGGAGCATTTTTATTTTCATACTTTTGAGTGTGAGGAAGTTTTACTTAGTAATCAGTAATCTCCTCCTGTTAATTCGCTGGTGCGTTTATCTTGGCCTCAGTTTTGAGACGTCGTTCTTTTTCTTATTTTTATGAAACTCCCTTTCTAATAACGGACTGTTGGAGTCACTAGGAGAACAAAGATAGAGAAGAAAGTAGACAAGTTTTGTAAAAACAAGGAAGAACGGGAAGAAAGACCAAATATAAAGTCCAAATGCTGAAGATAAATTTCTGATACTTGGGGGGGAAAAAAAACTTAAAATCCTTCAGAAAAACAAAATCACTAAGTACTTTATAAACAAACCAATTCAACACTGGCTGTTGAATTGGTAAGATTTTCAGTTTTTTATTTAAGATTTAAACCACAAACATTGTATAACATTATGACTTTTTGCTCAAAATGCTGACGTTTTCTCTCACTCTTTTGATTTCCTTCTCAATATTTATCAATACATTTTGAAAAGGAATGGAAATTCTCATCTCCTTTACTTTCCACATTAAACCTCAATAAATCTCAGTTTTTCCAGCTTCTATTAGGGTTTCAGGCTCTTGTTGCTCCAACAAGTACATCATACTAATGACTTTCAGAAAACGTTCATCTCAACCTTATTTAGACCTGAAGAAAAAACAGCAGTATTACAGTAAAATGACGTCTTCAGACACAGTGAACTGACCTGTGTGTGTCCTCCGATGTGCTTTTAAATGGGAGCTTTTGGTGTACACTTTATTGCAACCCTCAAAGTCACATCTGTGGATTCTTCGCTTCTTCGAGTCAGGTGACTCTGACCTCCGGGGGCGTCGGATGCTGTCAATACTGAACGGCGACATGGAGCTGCAACACACAAGGCACATCCCACCCAAAAGACGTGAGTATGAAGAAACATAAAGCTGTGACAAGAACAATAAAATCCCATCAAAATACGTTGAATCTGATCAACAAAGATTTACATCCCTAACAGGAAACGTGGCCGATGCTGGACGACAACTTTTCCTGTTAACGGTGACATTAATTTTACTGGCTGTCCTCTGCTGAGGATCGGAAACTTAGTTGCTCAAACGATGATGGAGGCAACAGAATGTGGAAACCATGTTGACAGAAAACTGAGCTTGACAGATTCTGCATAACTTACAGCCATCAAGATTGTAAGAATGTATAAATATACTGTGTGCAATTATTCAAATGTGACCTTTCCATCTTTTTTCAGCCGGTTACATTATTTATTTATTTATTTTGGATCCAACTGAAGTGCTTTTTTCTCTTTCCTTTGTTCGTCTCCCCACAGCGCAGGTTGACGAATGTTTTCAGCTGCTTCTTTCATGTTTCTCAGGTAATTTTTTAACAGCTTCAGCAGACGTGTGTTAGTTTGGAGGTTTTAAAAAAATCTGATATTTTATTCTAAACTTGTTTGATTGTTCATGTAGGGTGTTTTAGCGTTAACTTTAACCGGCCCGTTCCAGTTTTTCCCATGCCAGGCTCACATTTTGACCACTGCACAGACTGAATATTCAATCCCAAGTGTATCCATACAGCTGGAAGATTTTGGCCTAAAGTTAATTTTCCATTTTCTCAGCACGTTTCCTCTCACTGGAAGTAACATCAACATTTTTGGAGGAGCAGAGCCAGAGTCCTGACTGAAATTTGGATCTGTGGAAGGAGCTAAAAATTAGGGTGATGGCAAGAAGCCATTCCAGCCTTAAAGACTTGGAGCTCGACATCAAAGACAAATCATTAAAACACCAGTGGAATAATACAAAAAGATGTTCAGAAATTACAAAGAATTGTTCTAACCTTTTACATTTTATTCAAAGTATAAGTAACAGAGAAATGTTGAATCTGTAGTTATGAGTTAAGGAAGCTTTGTGATTTCTCCTAATGTTTTTAATTGTATTTAAATAATTTATTTGCACAGAAAAAACTGCATTTACCAATAAAATTGATTTTTTATCTATTTATTACCTTAGTTAGAATATGTGTGCTAACATTAACCTTTTTTTTAAAAAAAAAACAAGTTCTAATAAGAGTAATAAGTTTTTCAAACAATATAATTTACTTTAATCATTTTCATGCTGCTTGTGTAATCTTGTCTAACATAAAATTATTTATATAGAAAACATTGATACTGAGAGGAAATGTATACATTTTATAGCACCGAGAAGCAGGAACGTAACTTTGCCAGCAGGTGGCAGTGCAACTCAACAGAAGAGTATCAGCCGAGCAGAGAGGCATTTTGGATCACCAGAATTTGGAAAATAATCTCTTTTTTTTCTCAGTCTTATCCAGTTATTGCAATAATTCCCCTGTTAGTTTATGACACTAAATTAAGTGCTGATTTTAAGATTCCTCACGGCCAAAAATGGGAAACCCCAAGTGCAGTTGGAGGAAAGTTTTAAACTGTCTGACTTTATTACTTTCAGGCCTCATCAGAACTCGTCTGAAACAATAAAGTTAGAAGAAGAAGAACCCAGGGGTTGTGATAGATAGTGCGGACGCCATGCCTTGCCCCAGACTGTTGACTGCAGAACAGGGAGCACCTTTCATGAAACGATAAACACATGACTGCAGCACACACCCAGCCCAGTGCCCAGAGGCAGGAGATACGCCACGCAGAAACAACAAGAGGATCTCTGTTTACTTAAGAGGAGGAGTAATATCTGTGAAATATATTTAATGGGGTTCTCGGAGCAGCTTGCTGCGCTGCATTTACGGGGGAAAAGGTGAGGGGGTCAGAGAGCGGGGTGGCGGGGCTGTGGGGGTTTCAGAGGAAGAACAGCTCTGATCATGTTAAAGGGATTTGAAAGAGGAGCAGAGGCTGCCAGACAGGCCCTCCTGTGAACTGTCTCCGCCACACACAACCCACTTCCTGTCTCGCTGTCTTTCACCAAAAGCATGAGCTGTCAAACACAGGGCGTACTGAACAACCTTACAGTGAGGGAAACACACAGAGAGACAGAATTACAGCCATGTATCGCACACACACACATGCACATGCATATGATTACAAATCACCTGTTACTGTTGGCTTCCTACCAACCAGAAGCCGTACAGGAAATGAGCACACGGGTCAGATATGAAGCGAACTCAAACTTCCCTCTCCCTTTCTTACCCTGTTGCTCTCTCCTAGCTCGCAAACAACACTGCACCCGGATGTGAAAGTTTAACTTTTGGACAAAACACATGAATCCATTAAGTTTTTCTTAAGCCATCAAGTTTAATAACTCAGAAATTTACACCGGCTTGCATAAGCAATCATACACTTTGAGACACTTGCACAAATTTTAGAGGTTTCTTTGGGACTTTGTCTGATAGAAAAATGTGAAGTAGTGGTTAATTGTGAAGCAAAAGAGAAATTACATATTATATGTTACATGTTGTGTCAGCCTCTTTAATACAATGCCTCTAAATCAAACCCAATGCATAAAATTGTCTTCAGAAGTCACCGAATTAGATCTTATTGCATATCGGCGTAGAAGCACAACTATTAGGTCAAATCCACAGATTTGAGGGGTGAGAAAAAAAAGTCTAAAGTTTTCCATAAGCATGAAGCATGAATTGGAGCTCTGATCAGATGCAAAATGTTCTGTGTTGCAGAACTAATAAAAAGCCTTTCCCTGAATGCACCATCCCAGGTGTGGGAAATGGTGGTAGCATCATGCTGTGGGGTTGCTTTGTCTCAGGAGGGAGAGGGAAGCTGATCGGATGTGAAAACGCATCAAGTTAAATGCAAAACATTCCTGGAAGAAAACCTGTTAGAGCCCCAGATGATCCTAAGCATACAGCCAGAGCCACAACAAGATGACTTAAATCAAGCAATATTTATGTGTTAAAAGACTTTAAAATTAATCTTTACAGATTCCTGAGCAATTTTAATAGAAAGGTGATGTGAGGTGTACCCAGCAGACTTGCAGCCGCGGGTACTGAAGGTACTGACACAAGGAGGCTTCTTTGCACAAAATCTTAAAAATATGCTCGTCCTTTCCGCTTCCTCTTCGCAACTGTGATAAAATTTAAGAGCGTTCAAAAGGTATGAATAGTTTTTGCAAGGCACTGCAGGCCACCATCTAAAGTGCATGGGACTGTATGAGAAAATGTGTCTGCCAGGGAAAAGTGAAGCGGAGCGCCAGGATTTACAATGGAAACACTCTGGGCTCAGACATCGAACAGATGAGGCAGATGTTTACATTCTGACTTCATCCCGACTGTAACTTCGTGATTAAAATATCATCCAGAAAAGTCTAACTCTGCCTCTTCTGGTTGCTCTTTCTGACAACAAGCAGATACATCAATTAATGAACAATTTTTCTGTAGCTGATTCTGCTCTTACATCTGAAGAGCAGTGATGAAGTTCATGTTTGCTCATTTTGGGTATTTATGAAAAATTGTAAAATACTTCAGACCTTGCAGACACAACAGCTGTTTTGTGACGGCACTTAACATAACTGCAGAAACAGTGGTAGTAAAAAAAAGAAGCATCCTTTTTTTTTTTTTTTTTTTTTTACTCAACTTCCTAATTTCTGTTTCATAAATTAGGAAGTTTACATAAAAGTAAAATGTTTTACTTTTATTAAAAGTAAAACATTTTAATAGCTTAACATTATTGTTGGCCAGGCAAGAATGCACTCTGCTTGATAGAAAAACAAAGCCTGGAGAAGTTGTGCAATGCAAAGGAAAAAAAAAACAAAAAACATGAGGATGGTTTGTTTTTCTCTTTTATGACCTCATTTAATAATTTTCAAAGCACAATTTCACAATCTCAGATTACATCACTACATTGGGAATTTTAATAATTGAATAACCATTAAGTACTAAAATAGTAGTGATTTTGGTTGAGGCCAAAAAGCCAAACTGGCAGCGATGTTCAGTACTTCAGCTCTCTGGTCACTGCATGAGTCTGTCAGCCACTGACACTTGCCACAGGTTGACGCTGCAATCACGAAAAGGTGCATAGCTTAAATAAACAACATCTTCAAAAGGAACCAGCTAATGACTTTACATCTGGGGAGTCCAGATCCATGCCTTAAGAGCCGGTGTCCTCCAGCTTTTAGATCCAACACAGCTGATAGTTCAGTGGAGGAAAAAAAGGTCATAGCAAAACTAAAGCCTTACATACGGACTGTGTAGGAAGAGCATAAAAACCCCTTCCATTCCAAATGGGCCATCCCATAATTCTGCCACACTCTGAAAAATCCCAATGCTTTCTGAAAGGGCAGACTTTCCAGCCAACATCGGGTTATTACGGTAATTTCACCTCTGCTGCACCAGGGAGTGAAATTAATCTGAGGGGCGTTCTTTTAGTAAACGGTAAATTGATAGAATAACTTGGTAGATACAGAAAGTTCCCGTTGTTACGGATAAATGGACAAATATATTTACTCACAGGACATTTAAAGAACTGTACTATTAAAATAAGCAAAAATATCCTGGTGGAGATTTGAAATGTAGGTCATAAAGGGTTAATCAGAGAAGTGGCCAAGGGGAACTATGGAGGAGCTGGAGAAATCTACAGCTCATGTAGGAAAATCTGTCAACTGTTCAACTATTATTGCTACTAGTTTGATCAGCAAATATGGCCAAACAGAGAGCCGATGAAAGAAAACAAGTCCAGTTTACAGTTTGTCACAAGCCTTGCAGGAGAATATGGATCAGATTAGCCTGAAATGTAACTTTTTAGAATACATTAAAAACACTGTGGTTGAGGGGGAATGTGAAACAGGACCCTGAACACACCATCTTCATTTTAGAGGAAGCATCATGCTGCATGGATGATTTCCTGGTCACAGTTGATGGAAAGATGCATGAAGGTAAACAAACGCCAATGGAGGAAAAGCTTAACAGTTATGCACTTTGTTTTGGTTTAAATAATAAGATTCTAGTAAAATACAGTGAAGTTTGTGAATGGAACATGAAAAAAATATGACAAAGTTCAAGGGGTGTTAATACTTTGGCAAAGCAATGTACGCAAGAATAAGTTGCAGATAATCGTCTTTCTATTTCCGTCTCAAACTCTAGTTAAATTGCAGCTCTTTTTGGAACATGAATTTGATTTATTTTCTTATGAGATTCCAGAGGCAGACTCTCGCTGCTTCCAAACTTGTGTCAGAGTAACATTTTTGGTTGAATGAATGTGTCTGTTTGCATCGCTCAAAGCAGAAGAGGGAAAAATAGGAAGTGCAGATGAAACTGATTTCAAACAAAACTGACCTCTGCTTTAGTTCATCTGCTTCTCCAACCTCTCCCCCCATCCCGTCTCCTCACCTGTCACCTGAATGCTCACAACCCAAACACGGCGGATGTTTTTCAAGGTTTTTCACGGGCGGCTGGGGTCAAAACAGCTCTGACACACAAACTGCTTTTCAAACAGAGTTGTGGATTTATCAGGAAAACAGGAAAAAGAAGCGTCTGACTCGATGTGTGCGTTGGGGGACAGCCCACCCGGCATTCCCCTAACTGTCGGAGGACACTACCCCACGTCTCAACAGTCCACCTGCTTTGTTGCGTGGCCACTGGGTCCTTGGGGACCAGCCAGGCTTCAGCAGAGGCTACTCCTCCCAAACGCACACGCACGCAGCCGCACACTTCTCTCTCTCCTTCTTCCTCTTTCACCCTCACTCTTCCACAATAGCCCATCCATCCGTCCCCAAGGAAACGCATGAATATGGAGGAGGCTGCCATAGAAGAGCATGATCCACTCACACACACCGTAACTCTCTCCTTTCACTCAGTTATTTATTTATGGATACCTGGATTGGAAGCTGCAGGCACTCCCATCCTCCACCCTAGCACCTTTCCTCCCTGACACACTCTGAGAGGGCCGCTTGTGTAAATGCGGGGGCCAAATTAAAGCATTAAAAAAACTGCTAAAAAGTGTGGAAAACAGGAAACGCAGCGACACGGCAGAGTAACATTCTGGCTTCGGTTGCTGTGAAGATGTCCAGGGAGCTCGTGTGGTGTGTCAAAACGCAGCGCACACTCTCTCCTTTCCTGTCACCAGGCCGGCATGTAACTCAAGAACGCTACAGACTGCTTTGTTTTCCGCAGACAAACACGCAAGTCTGCGTTCCTGTTGACAATGGCCGACCACCCCCTGGAACCAGCTGTTCCGTCCATCTTGCAGAGACACGTGCACGCAAACGGCACAGAACACACATATGCCGGGGATTAATACTTACAAGTGTGCACGCGTACGTTTTTATCCCCCCCACACACACACATCCACACAGCATGCACACAGTTTCCACACAGCTTGCACTTTGCACATAGAGAAGTGAGTGTGTGGGCAGGCCATGGCAGGGTATTGCTTATCCAGGGTGGTGATTTATCTCCATAGTGAAAGCTTGGGCAGTGCATGGTTGGGTTCTGCCAACCTCTGTTGTCCTCTGACCAAACCAGTGCCCACGTGTGGCACTCACGCCTGTCCCTTTCAATAACCTGCACTGAAACCCGATTCCTAGAGTGAGTCCCTGCGTGCATCGGAGAAATGGCAACCTCTACTTCTGAGCAAAGAGACCCTGCTTTTTTTTTTAAAGCCTAATGTGTCGCACAAAAGCTCATTTGGTTTAATTAGTGCATGTTTTAATAGAGCTAGTGTACAAACAAATGTCGACCCTGTAAGCTGGAGCATTACCACAAAAAAACAAGCCAAGCTGGGCTTCAGCCTTGCTAATGATGTTGCATCATTAGTCGAATTTTCACTCCCTCCTCCAATAATTTCCTTACGATTAGTCAAACAAAAATGCTCCTGGAGTTTGACTAGGTTGGGACTTTTGACTGTTCAGGCTTTCTGGGCAGCAGCGGCGGCGGCGGATGGCGGGACTGAGCCAAGTGCGTCTGAATGCTTCTGATTTCCTGCTTTGGATCAGAATATTATAAGCTGTCATCCACTGGAGAGGAAGTCTTTTCATTTCGACACAGATGGACTGGCACTGCAGGAGCTGATGTCTGCAGGCCGAACAGGGCAAAGTATGTTTGAGCATATGTACACAGTCTTATAGATTCACACCCACACAGATGCGTCGGAAAGTAGAGGAGCACTTGAGCAGCAGGTCATGAAGCTAAAGCTCCGACTGCAGGTCATCAAGGAAAACATTTAAGCTACTGAGGTACCTCTTTATGTACATATTTTTGTTGCAGTTAAGTGTACCAGACATGTTTGACATGTATTAGTGTATAATCCTTTAGTCTTCTTGAAAATATTTCTTTTTTAAGCAAGTCAAATGCTCAACAACTCCACAGAAATTCGAGTTTTTGGATCCTGCAAAGATCAAATTCCTTTGAACTTTTACCAGATTAAACAAGAGAACTTGCACGTCTTAAAGAGAAATGACAACCAATTAAAATCTGCCGCACGTTTTTTATCAGTGCAATCTCTACTTGGTTGTAATGCTGTAAACTGAGGCTAATTTCTGAAGACTAATCTCGACTAATTTGTGTGAGTCTACCACCATTTACAAAGCACACATCGCAGCGAAAGAGAGCCGAGGAGTCTGACTCCCCTCTGTAACAGAAATGTAGTTCTAGACACAAAATGATAAAAGCAGCTTTAGGATTTTATTGCAATTATCTAGTTCAATTGTACAAAATCTGCTACTACATTGCACTAAGTCAAAATGTGTGAAGCAAAAGCAGGGCCATTGTGAAAAGGTTTGCAAAAAAACTATGTTGAGATAACTTGAGATAAAGAAAACAGACAAAACTCTAGAAACTACATAAGCTGTACTGTCCTTTGAAGGGTGAAGCCCGGTGAAACGGATCTCTTCTTTCTCTGATCTATTTCTCTCACACTTGGTGCCACACACTCTAGGAATGTGATGTGAAGAAACGCCGGCTTCAAAAGAAAGAAACCATGACGCAATAGACCCTCTGTGCAACAATGTTGTTGTTATTGAAGTTGTGAAAAACTATTGTTAGGATGGACAACCAGCTAGGGACAGTCAAAGTTCACGTTAAAAATTTAATTTGAAAGAATTGGGGAGTAGAAGTCATGAAGGAAAATGCTCATGTTCATTTTATGCAAACACCAGAAGACACTATTTATTTGATTAAAAAAGGTAAAAAGAAAATTACATTTGACACCGATACATTTTTAGGATACTTGATGAAAGCCCTGTATACGATGTTAAAATGGTTTCATTAGAAACTTTTTTAATAACTTTTGGTTGCTAAGAAACTGTGAGGGATGTGATGCACCTCTTTCGCAAAGACAGTTGGAAAAAGGGTCACAACAACAGGCAAGTCTGGGCAGGTTCGTTCTGAGGTCACCACTATCTTGGCTCAACTTCCTTTGTGGCTGTTTGCTCTTTTGCCCGCTCTCTTCCTTCCAAAAAAAAATAAACAAACCTGCTACTTCACCTCTAGTTTTTACAGAGCTCTGCACGGCACATATCATACAAGACAGCGATACTCACTCTTGCACGGCCCGGGCTATAGACAGCGCTGTGGAGCCGGTCTCGTTAACACTGTCCAGGGTCACGTTCGGCAGGTCGTCGTCATCGCTGTCACTTTTGATCTGCCTCGGTGATAGGCCGTTGGGGTCTGTGTGTACTGCAGGGACACAGACACACACACAGGAGTCAGACACATGACACTGGAGCTGTAAACTTATAAGCCGGATCACATCGTCTGTGCTGAAAAGCATTACTAAGTGTAATGAAATAATTCAACTTCTTTCAGTTTAAACACACCCGGTCATTTTTATCACTGTCAAAGTGTGTGCTCATGTAGAATATGTATTCTTTTTGCAGAGCGCTCTGTCCCCAGCCCTGGTATATTTCCAGTGCCCAACTTGTGGACAGAGCAGCCAACCATGACACTAAACCCAGTGGCTGAACAGTCACAGAATAAAGTGAGCGCATGAAAAAATACACACACACATATAATCTATACTAGCCTAAAGCCTGGGAGATAACAAGAGAGGTGGAGAACTGTTAGTCCAGTTGTGGAAACATTAAATTAATCTGTTATTGTGCCTGTCAAAAATGCAATATATCCAACAAGAAAATGCACTTATGACTATCTGAGTGCTTGTCCTTGCAAAAATGTTCATACTCATTGAAAATTATGAGGTTGTCACATTACATCCTGAAATTTCAATGTAACATGATGTATTTAGTCAAAGCCTCAGGTTTATTAGTGAACATTAGAAAACAACCAGCATCATGAAGACCAAGAAAAGCAGCAAACAAGTGTGTTTGCTGTCCACCCACTATTACAGGTGGAAGAAGTCCAATTTGCAACCCTGTAGGGTGTAAAAATAAGATGTGGAAGGTGTTTAGATCACATCTGACTAAAAAATTTAATTTTTACCTAAGACAACAGGGATAGGTAAAAACATCATTATGCTGCCATCAGTGAAACATAATGATGGTATGCTGTGGGTCGTCTATTTATGCAGGGGGAGAGAAACTGCTCAGAGATGATGGAGATGTTAGAATGACCTAAAACATATAGCTGGAGGTAAAAGTCAACTACTTATAAAAAAGTGTAGTCGTATGTTGGAACAGACCCAAAATAACAGATCAGAGAGGCATTAGAAAAACATGTTCACAGAAACTCTGCATCAAATTACAGAGTGTCTGTAAAATGCCAAATGTTTTAGTCTATATGGACAACAAGCACAACAAGTTTGTGATTGTTGTTTGTGCCACAAACAGACATTTGTCTGCTCATTAAACAAATTAGGAAAAACTTGCATCTGTAATTTCAACAACAATTTCAGAAGTTTGCACAAATGTTGGTTTGCCACACAAAAGCCAAATAAAATGTGACAAAATCTAAAAAAATTCAAGCAGTACTAATGCTTCTTCAAATAACAGAGAAGTACACATCTATCTACTTTACTTGACTCAAGAAAAAACATCTAAGTAGTAAGTCAGTGAAATATGACTCTTTGAATCGGCCAGATCTGAAAGTTAAAATGATCAAACATCTGCAAAATCTGAAATCAAACCTGTGGAGCTATATGAAAAATTTACATCCTTGTGCCAAGTTGTCCTTGAACAGAAATTCAGATTCTTTGCTAAAGCTCACAGAGATACTGTTCCTTCTGTCTCCATGGACACAAACAGGGATAGTCCAGAAATCATTGTAAAAATATAAAAAAATATGTAAATACAGACGTGCTGGGGAGTACTTGTCAAAGGAAAAGTGCGAAAATCTGCAAGATTGGAGCAATTTCACAATTAAGCTGAAAAAAAAATGAAAAAAAAATCAATCCTGAAATAACATGGCAAAGATTTTATGTCTGGAGATAAAACACCCAGCAGACAGAGCATATATGGTGATACATATACAGTGCTGTTCACTAATGTCTAGCTGCTGTGAAGCTTTGGGCTTTTATAAGCTATCAGGACTTCACCTCCTCTGCCCTCTCAGCTGAGACTGTGGCCATAATGGTTCATAATAATGGTCTTGAGTTAGGAGCAGACATGGTGTTATTACTGAAGGGGCTGGGGGGGAAAGTGGGTGGTGGTAAAGTGGGGTGCACACAAAAAATAATGCTCAACTCTGCTGGACTTTTGCTTTTAAAGGTTTTGTGCTCTTGTCACGGATGAAGACATGCAGAGTGGTCAGCGGCCCTGTCAAAAACCTGTAATTAGTTCGAAATGCATCACTTGGAAAGGGGGAGAGCATAGGGTGGGGGTGGGGGTGTGGAGGGGTCATTCTGAACGACGGACACAAAGGAGGAGTGGTGGAGAGGTGGGCAGAGCACCAGATTTCTTTCTTTCGCTCCTGTTGTTTCCAGTCAAGCCCTGTTTCCATGGAAACCTCCTGCCAGAGACAGGGAGACAGCAGTGAAAGAAAAGGTACTCACCCTCACTGAAAGAGGGTGGCCAACCTGCGTTGTATGCGTTTGCACAAGAGGATGATTGCCTGTACGCGCGGGTGTGTTTGTGCATCTGTGTTGAGAACTTAAAGGGAACAATGCTGACTTTAAAGTTCCCCTAAGCGGGATTTGTTTATTTATGCAATGTTTAACAAAAATAAAAACAAAAACTTACAATCTAAAATATTATTCAGGAGTGACGAGGCCAAGTTAACAGAAAATCAAAAAAGCACTAGAACGGAATCAATATATAAAATATAGATGAAGAACTTTAAATAATAAAATACAATCAATATTCAATAACAAAAACACTTGTGAGTCAAGATCAGTTATTGGAAAACTCATCAGTTAAAAATCCAAAGTAATATTGATGCTTACAGTTCTTTGAGCTCTCTCACAGATCACATGCTGCTGATTTTGGAGTTCATTTCACAAGTTTGAGCCAGAAAGTTGGAATTATTTTTCCACAAGTCAATACAAGAATGTTAGTGTGATTAATAACAACTGTTAATGTGGATGAATTTGACGATTTCCTGCAGTTTCAGCACATCATAAGATGTCATATATAATGGGTCAGATGCAGAGAATGGATTTATGAACCAGTGTGTCAATACAAAGGAGACTCATCAACACTCACTTTGCTTAGTCCATTTTCTTAAATAAATTTTTCTACACACATCTGTCTTTATCTATGTCACACATAGATCTCCCTGTATCTCGACACATAATAAGCTACATAGACAGCATAGCAATGTGACGAAGCATTTATGTTAATTACAGCAGCATAGTCAACGAAAGATGAGGAAGATGCTGATATGAATGTTTTCTTCGATTGAAAAAACACCAGATTCAGTGAGTTAGATGACAGGAGTTTGTACCAACTGTTTGATTTCTAACTCATTCTGCAAAGGACAGCAACAGAACAAATCCTCAGAGATCTCAGTTATAAAAACATCTATTTAGATTGGTTTTTTTGTATTCAAATTTAATTTTGATTTTCACAAAGTTTTACCGACTATTGCATTAATGTTTAAGGTGGAACATGATGCAATTTGACAGAATGCATCAGGAGATAATTTTGCATGAAAAGGAAAATTAGCATTCAGTAATATGGAGTTCAAATCCTTCATAAAGAAGTGGCCCCAAGACCTATCCTTGAGGAACACCCCGACCTTATTAAAAGATGTACCTGGTTTACACAGACATATTTTTGTTTCAAAGATACCAAGGTGTAATATTTTGTTTGTGTTTGCCGTTTTTTCAGCAAACTGGCATTAGGTATAAGATACAGAAACCTGGAAAGCATCTCTAATGCACTCAAAATTATTATCCATCCAAATATTGCCCATACCCATCCGCTTGTCTTTGCAAGGTTGCATGGGACCTGCAGCCCATTTCCAGCAGCCATTAGGTGACCCAACATAGGTCATCACAGTATTATCCAATGTTGCTGTTAGATATTTCAGTTTTTCAACATTAAGTCTTATTATGTAAAAATAGCTAAGTGATTTAATTGTCTTGCTGGCCTACTACATCAACCACACCCGAGATGCAGCACTGATCCCCCCCCCCCATTTCCTTGTTTGGTCCCGTTAGAAGCGGCGCTGAGCTGTGGATGTGTGCATGCATGTGTTTGTTTAAGTGCCACACATCTTCAATATCCATCAACATCCACACCCTTTTGTGCAAGTTTTGTTTTTGCTATCCTTTCCCTCGTCCTTTTTTTTTCCTCTGCTCTCCATGGGAGCAGATAGACAGCATTTAAAACGCCCATCTCTGAGGACCACCCCACCCAGGCAGCCAAGTGTCTGTCTGAGCACATGCTCTAATTACACATCTTTGTTGTTTTGCCTGTATGCACAGAACATACTGTACATGGGCGTGAGTGCAAGTCTAAATGCGTCTATCCATTTTCTGCAGGGAGTGACTAGGAGTGACCTCTTTTGCAACCAGAAGCTGCCCTGTGTATGGCGCAGACTTGGACAGAAACACCTCCTGTAGGCTTTCTTCCAGCGGCTGGCAGTAAAACCACACCCAAAGAGAAAAACCAACAACACAGTTGAGGCTGTGCCACATAAGTCTAATACTCGCACTATCCGAGATATCTGCTTTTCAGAGGAGGAGGAAAAACCGGCATAGCAGGCTATTTTAGATATTAAAAAAAACCAAACATTCAATCCGTAAACTTTATCTTTGCTCGGAAGGTGCAACATTTTTCCGTCCAAGGGCCATTTCTGAAAGCCAAGCAGTGTTCACAGCACTGAATCTGCAAGTAAATTGGCTGCAGAAAATCGGAGAAGTGAAACCTCTGCACACCTCAGATTAGGATATCCAGATTAACAATCCACTATATTCTGTGACCTTTTCTTGATAGCATTCTGAGTCTAAATAATGTATGTGCAAAATCGTCTATCAGAATAATAACACAGGTGAACCTCACAAACTCATGGAAAATATTTTTTCACATATTTAATAACTACCTTTGGTTCACATTTAACTTACCTTTTCTCCATCCTTACCTACAATTCTTTTTCCTTCCACTAAGTTTTCCCTTAATATGCTTGGCTGTGGCGTTCCATCTTTAGTGCAGTCAATGTCTTTAGCAACAATCCTTTGTGACTTTCTTTCGTTGCGGAGTGATCGTGTACTTATATTAAAAATCTTTAACAAATTGTTTTTAGGTAATATTTCTGAATGTTGGTTTTTCAGAAGCTGTAAGCCTTGAGCCTCAAAATGAACCAAAGAAAAGGCTTACAATACATCATTCTGTGTGTCATGAATCTATATGTGCATAAGTTTCAATTTGTGAGATGAATTACTGAAATACACCAAATGTTGGATGATATTCTAATTTACTGAGATGCACCTGTAAGAACTGATAGTGTTTATGTTCTGGGATGTTTATGCACCAAGAACACTTTTAATTATTTTGTGCAATAACATAATTCATTTTGGAAAAATATCTGTTGTTGCCAGCTGTATTAATCTCTACCTCTGACATAGATGTGTAGAGTGATGAAGCTTGCCACTCAAACACTGAACAGTTCAGCAGGTATAAAACCTTCAAAACTCGCTCTCAGGTTTCTCTAGCTGGAATTTCCATGGCAACCTGTTGCTGAGGAACAATGTCAGAGAAACGGCCTTTTCTGACCTACCATAGCAAACGAAAACATGTGGAGTTTGCTAAACTCTGCTGGAACTTCAATTGGGGCAGTATGCTTTGGTAAGATGGGACTAAAAATAATAAATTTTTTCAGCATTAAACACTCCTGGAAGGTCTGCTATAAAACAAAGTATGAACATGTGAAAAAACACCTCTTGTCCCTTTCAAGATTAGCAAAGAATCTGTGATCCTGTGGGCCCGTTTGTATTCCAAAGACCCTTGGAACCTTTTTAGAGCGCAATTTAGTGATCTGAAATTAAAACCTGGTGGCTAGGAATGTGAATATGGGTCATTATACTGGGTTCATCAACAACATAATAATCCAAAAGATATGACCAAATCAAGAAAAAGAGGATTCAACTGAATCCATCTACAGGTTAAAGTAGGATTTAAAAAAACAAAAACAATGTAAGATTGTGCTACTGCAAGAACGCATTAATTTATTTTAAAGCTTTTAACACATTTTGTCACAAGCACTTTTATACATCGTCGACGCTCTGTCTCTCCTGAAAATTTTGCAAATGGTCTAGTCAATTTGAAAGTTGCTGGTTGAAGCTTTTGTGAAAAAGTTAGGACATTCTTATGCAAAAGTCGTAAATGAGTCACTATTTCTTTTTTTATCTGCGCCCATGAGGTGAGACTTTATTGCAACAAATCAAAATTCTCTGCAACAACATCGCTTTAAATTTTGCGACTGAGGGGAAAAAGCTGCCAAGGTTGAACCGTGTACTTCGAAAGCTCTTAAAAAAACTGGTCGAGACTCAACCTATATTGACTCAATACTAAACGTTTACAAGGATGTTTGCTTCTTGGAAGCAAAGTGGAAAGAAATTAGGGATGCTTTAAAATTTTTACACTGCACTGCATTAATGTGTTACCAAGTCGACAAATATTTAATAATCGGGTAGCAGCGCAAAATCTGAAAATCTTTTTTTTTTTCTTTTTCTGGGGTCTCTGATTACATAACTGCAGGAAAACCATAGTGATTTTTTTTTCTTATACTCCAAAAAGAATAAAGTCATCCTCATGAATATGTAGTAAATCCTAAGAGCATGGTCTCACCTTTGCCCTGGCTTTTGGCCTCTTCCAGCAGAGGTAGCATGATAGCGTTGTTGAGGCTGGAGGGCGATCGCACTGCAGTGGTGTACATGAGGGGCAGTGACTGCACC
The DNA here is from genome assembly GCA_902982915.1 of Phalloptychus januarius. Taxonomy (NCBI): domain Eukaryota; kingdom Metazoa; phylum Chordata; class Actinopteri; order Cyprinodontiformes; family Poeciliidae; genus Phalloptychus; species Phalloptychus januarius. Next base: position 4,042,029 of record CADWAE010000230.1, read on the forward strand.
ACAACTGGGATGCGGTGAACATGGCCGGCCAGCTTCCCGGCTCCCTGCAGGCTCAGGGGGCTGGACGGAGGCGGCGGCACAGACTGCAGGATGTGCAAATACGGCTGACCTCTCACCCCGCTTCCGGGTGCTACCAGGGGGCCCGGCGTGAGCACCGAGGAGGCCGAGGTGATAACCGACGGAGAAGACGAGGAGGACGAGGAGGACGACAACGAAGACGGGGAGAAGGCGGATCTGTGGGGGGGCGACGACGAGGAGGTTATGCTAGCGGTGGTGGTGGACAAGGAGGAGGGGCGGGGCTTGTTGATCGACAGGTCCACAGGTTCTGTCTGCGTGTGGAAGTGGAGGTCATGGGCGAGCAGATCCTCGGGGGGTTCCGACTTTACTCTGCTGAGGAAGAAGGGGACGCCATCCATCGCAGAGTAAGGGCGAACTTTAGGTGACTGTGGGAGTAAAAACAAAAAGGACGTTAAGAGTTTTGTTATTTCAGAGCTGTAAAAATGCATTAACCTGTGACACACGGGAGGGAAAAAACAAACAAGCGAAACCGGCGGCATAAAAAGCCAGCTGAAATCTAATCTCTCACCCATCGGCGAGGCCAAAAAAGGTGCGCATTAACGAATTAGGGTCAAAGATAATTGTTTCTGTCGATATTCCCTCTCCAGAAATAATTACTCAGCATGATAGCGATGTCAGAAGAGGCATATGCGGTGACATTTATATAGAAAGGAGCAGCATTAACTCAAGCAAGATAAAATGCAAGAGCAAAGATAGTGTTGCTCACGCTCGCCTCCTCTAGTCTTTCTCTTGGCGTGGGCCGAGCTCTCTCCCTCTTCCTCCTGTTTTCCATGACTCCCACTCAAATGCAGCTCTCTTGGCTACCCACGTATCTCTCCTAAATCTCCCCTTTTCGACTGTGGAAAAACATCATATGGGCTCAATTTCCTGACCGTCTCCCTGTGTCTCTCAGGCAAAGGGCCTTCAAAGGCCAACGCTGGTGGCTCAACGGAGCCCTCAGCACATCTTTGATTTAACATCGAGCAGATTGGGACACGGCCGTTTCAGGGAAAGGTTTTAATCCAAGTCTAATGCCCACTGTGTTTTTATTTGTTCCTATAAAACTCCAGACGTTTTAGCCCCTCCTTTTGCGTCACAGTTTTGGTGAGGAAACACATTAATTTCCTCCAAGTCTGATTCGACTGAAAGTCTTGAGTCACTTTGTTCGATTTACAAACTGTATGACGTCTTAAACTAAAAAAAACTTTTTAAAATTTAGAGCAGCAACATGCTCTTTGCCTTGAGTATTTTAAGCCTGTTTTTCTTTTTTAGGCTCACACTTCTTTCTTTGTAGATAATGTTATGACTTATTCTTGTGGTGAATTACACATCCTTGGCGTTGGTGGATGTGTCTGCATTTTTTATGTGTTACTCACTTGCACAACTATTGACATTTTTCTAAATTTTACCGCCTTAAAATCACAAACTTCGGTGTATTTTATTGGGATTTTATATGATACTAGAAGCAAAAGAATGCATCTCTGAGTTTTTTTTTGTTTTTTTGGGGTTTTTTTACAGATTAACATCTAATAAATGTGGTGTGCAGTAACTTGCAGAACCATCTTCCTCTACAATTACAGCACAAGTGTTTTGGGGAAAGTCTACACTGCCATTGCACATCAGGAGATTCAAACTTTTGCCAATTGTTGTTAGCACAATAATTTCAGCTCAGTGGTCTGCATTGGGCAGATGGTGCCTGAACATCAGTTAAGGCAGTTGAAAGTGTTTTATATCATAAAACATTTTACAGTCGTCAACTATGAAACAAGCAATAAACATTACCTTTTGTCAAATGCCATCAGCAGTGGCGTTTGACGTTCTTAATATGAGTTAGGTCTTTGATTGGGGCATTGTAATGCATGAACGTGCTTTGACTTAAACACGTTAGTTCTGGGTGTATATTTAAGGTACTTTTCCTGCTGGAACTTCTCTCATCAATGCTATTGATTTCATTTTAAGTGGGCGGCTATGTTTGGGTAGATTTGCAGCCTGCCACACTTCACATGTCAGATTATTTATTAAAGAGTGCATTGTCACATCTGAGGGAAATATACCCAGTTCTCAACAAATTTTTTAAATTCTGCATACTTTGCCTCCTCTGCTTACTACTAGTTTTGTTGGCCTAGTGCCAGAAAATCCCAATAAAGTACACTGAAGTGTGTGATTGTAACGTAACAAGATGTGAAAAAGTTGAACAGGTGTGAATACTTTTGCAATTATCTGCAATAATAGTGCAGATTTTTATATTTCACCAGTCACTTTTCAGCCGGAAGGAATTGCTGGAGCTTCTTGCTGCATAACTTATCCCAAGTTGAAAAACAAATGGTGCCCTCTGAAATCTGCCCTCCGATAGCCTCAGGACCTTTGTGGGGCTGTCAGGTCGAGATCCAGAGTCCAAGACGGTCTGGTTCATATTTACCACCCACAATGCACTTTCCAAATGGAACCATATTTACTTGACTTTATGTTAGGCTATTCTGCATGAAGCACAACATAAATGGCGTTAAGCTTAAAATCAGACAGCGTCGTTCTTCTCTGATACAGAGTTTCTCTCCTAGCAGTGCAGGTCAGTCAGAGGCTCCTTTGGAGGAGTTGACCATTTATAGCCAATAGTTATTACGTTATAATGGGTGGAGCAGCTTCTTCCTTTGAGAGGTCGCTCTCAGAAAAACAGAACATCAATGAAGGTTTGAGTGAGAGAACAAACCCTTTTTAAATAAGGAACTAATAATTAGATCAAGTTCAGATACAAGCTGAAATTTCAATAGGAGGGATTTGTAAGTGTTTAAGACGGAAACATTACAGCACAGCTGCTATAATTAAGCTCTAGAAATCATCTAAAAACGTCAAGCAATTCTTAAACAAGCAATTTGTGCAACTGGAGCCACTAAAATAAATAGAAACAAAAGGAAACAGGGTTTAGCGTTATTGGTTCAGTCACACAGGAATATAATGAGAGACAGTTGGCAGCCTTACAGATCCAGGCTTATTATGACCCAACTTGCTGTAGGTCACCTACAATTCAGCTGTAAATAAACTCTACAAATTAACTTTCTTCATACTCACTTTAGAAAAACTGTGATTAATGTACTCAGAGTGACTACTGTGTATGTATCACATGCAGAAAGACTGACTATCAGGATGTTTTGTAATAGTTATTAATTTATAGGAAGTTATTGCAACATAATGTCAACATTTTCACTGTACTGGAGAAAAATTACAGTCCTCACCAGAATTGCACAGAATCATTAATCTCACATGCAAAAACTTTGAAAAATCCAGCCTGTAATTTGAGTGCAGTTATCTAATGGGGAGAAAAATGCAACTTTAAGAAATAACTGGTTATGCAACCACAGGCACCAAAAAAATATTCAAATAAGGATTTTATTCAATTTGCACCATTTTCAATTTCCTTTTTTGATCAGTAATCACGGACTCCCTGCTTCCCCAGATTATAAATATAACATGGAGCAGGGCTCCATATCTTTCAACCACTTTTCAAAATGGGAAAGTTCAGAGAACATGCTCTTTACACAAGACAGATGATCTTCATCAGTCAGGACCCAAATCAGTCTGGCCATCCACATTCAGTCATGATGACGATGGTGAGGTGGCAAAAAAAAAATCCGCAAAAGTTATTTCTATAGAACTGCTGCAATGACGCCATCTTGGTAGCACCAAGTTTCCGCAATGGCAATTTATTTCAATGCTTTCGTTTCAAATTGGTGCAACGACTTGAATCAGACATTTTTCACCTCGACTGGCTGTAACTGTTGAACAGCTGGTCAGCAAGAATTTTAAACAGGATTATCTTTTCCCTGTCAATTAACACATTAACAGGGAGCCGTGACAGCAAGACTCCTCATTACAGACGCCACTACTGAGTAAAAAGGACTCAAAGTTGGCTATTTATAGCACTGCTGGGGCTTCTTTTAATGAAGTCAGAGCTAGCAATACTTCAATAATGCTGTGAGAGAGAGCAAGACTTTTAGCAGATAACGGGAAGGTTGAACATGATACAGCAAAGTTGCTTAGCTTTATCCATGTGAGGTATGGAAATGATGACTACTTTTTGAGTTAGGGTATGGATCCACATAACCTTGGGAATATAAATAATGTTTGATGTTTTAGTAATGTTAACTATACTAACAGTTCATATAAGAGTCTAATAAAGCTTATTATAAAGGCTGGTGTCTCACACACAGTGTGACATTGCCGCTGCTTGTAATATAATAATTAACAGCAGGAAAATTAGAAAAATAATCCCTTGACTGCTACTCCCACATGTCCTTAGATCATAGCTCTTAAAAAAAATAGAACTGGGTAAAACCGGTCCAAGCAAGTCAAAGCTTTATAAGAACCACAAATCACAAATTCGCCACAGATTTGTGCTCAGTGCATCTCCACTATTGTTCACTTCCTTCCTACCAGGATCTACAGCTGACAACTGATTTCAGTTTGTCATTAACAACATTGTGGTATTAATGTTGTTTTTTTTTGGGGTTGTTTTGTTTTTTTTACGATGCAAATACAAACTGACAGGACCAACTCCAACAAATTTCCAAGGTAATCTTCCCAGCCTTGTTAGGCTACTGTACGCTATGTAGCCTTATCTGTTTTGGGGATAAAGCTGTTTCACCAAGATAAAATAGTGAAAGACAGTAGGATGTATTTGTTAATTATGAACTAAAATGAGAAGGGAAAAAAACCATTCCTAGTTTAAGACCATAAATGGACATAATGGGCAAGGCTGAGTTCGCCTTATATAAAGTGAAGTAGTGAAAGGGAAAAAAAATAGAAAAAAATCAACTCTGTTTAAGTGAAATCAAGCAAATAACATGCAAGTTAAAATTCAACTGGGTTCTCTGAAAAAGCGTCCGTCCTGCTTCCCAATGGGGCTGTGACTAACAAAGTCTGGCTGTTTATTTCTTTCGTTTACTACTTATTCTCGAGGCTTGGAGTCATTTCTGCTGTTATGAAAGATTGAACAACGGCGAGGACTGAGAGCATTTTCCATGTCACTTATATAGTGTATGTAAACAATGGCAATGCTGTGTTACACAAACCAGAAACTGGTGTTTTTTGGGGCTTGGTTCGCAATCAACTCTTAACCGACAGAAATGGAAAAACTGAAGCCACCTCCAGTCTCGATTTGACAGATGCAAAACACACACAAGTGCAAAGCTCGGTCCTGCGCACACGCTCGCGCACACATAAAGATACGCCCGACCTGCCCGTCTGCCTCTGTCCTCACGCATTGTCTTTATTAGGGGATACCGGTTAGCCGGGCAGATTTTCCAGCTCCTTGCAGGCGAATCGTCTAACGAGGCAGACCATTTCCAGCAAAGGCTTGGCCCTGTGCCACTCAAATGAAGACCACATTTCTGCAGCAGTCTGAACTGTCTGCGTCTGCCATCTAAAGGGGAAGCTCAGTCTGTTATGGCGAGATTGGATCTCGGAGCACTTCAAAGCTGTGTGGGCTGCGACGCTCACATCCTGTCTGTGACTGACATCACTACAAGGAGAATGACTTCAAACCCCAGGTATTAGGTACCAACGCAGCTCTCAAAGCCTTGAGCCACAGCTGAGAGCAGGACACCCAGGAAAGCAGCCACCTGCTGCACCCTTTTCTCAACTTCTCAGATGTAGATGGATTTCTTATCAACAATAGGGACCCCTACAGCCAAACAATTTTCCTCCAAATCCGCGATAACGCCAGGGTTTATCAGAAGACGGCATTCGTCTAGCGCTACAATGTTCTTCCATAGAAATCTGTTGGTTATAAATCAAGAGTAAACATATCATTTATATACCCTGTGATGGACTGGCAACCTGTCCAGGGTGTGCCTCGCCTGTCGCCCAAAGGCTGCTGGAGGCAGGCACCAGCCTCTATCTCCAGATTGATGTTTTATGAAGGTAAATCGATCAAGTCTGAACACTAATTTATCACGATTACAAATATTAAGTGGTCTGCACCCACTGAACACAGCTGTGGCAGCAACACAGAGCCACACAGGCCTGGTTACCAAGCAACAGCTTCACAATAACAAGACCACTTCATTTCTAGGTATGTCAGAACAGAGAGCATGGATATTGTACAGTATGTGAGCCATAAAATCAGAGCTAAAGGTAGTACATGCTGAGAAATAACACAATATGTACCTTGGCAGCTGAAAACCTGCGAAAGAATTTCTGCATAAAAATACCCATCAGCAGATTTTCTTTGTTCTCCATCCCAGTGGTTCCCTAAGTTAGGGTTGCCCCCTCTCCATATGGATCGTCAGACACTTTAATATTGCTGCTAAGAGCATATTTTGTCATAATTATTCCAAGAGATAAAATGAGAAACCCTAAGTGGCTAAAACTAGATGAATTATTGCGGTTGTGGAGTCTGTTAGTCTTGTTATTGTTTCCTCACTTAATTAGCTTAGTATCATGTCTCCATCCTTGAACCAGTGATAGTTGAGGTTACAAGTCCATGTCATTGTTATTTTATGAGCAAAGGCGGAAAAAATGTTGGCAAAGAAAGTATTTTGAATGATTTAGAAGGTCATTTGAATAAGAACTTTCTATTAGTAAGAAGGTTTAGTTGAGAGAGTAGATGAAAGTCTCAGCATCACTAGCATCTAAAATTAATGTTAGGACCAACATGGAGAGAGCACTTAAAGTGGACGCTCAGAATAATTTAGGGTGAAACATTTTAAGGAGTTACCATTTTACCAGCACAAGACAACTTACTAGATGTCTTAAAACAGTGAAAATCCAGAGTTTCAGCAGATTATTTCTTGCACAAGAACTAAAGTTGGAGGTGGTGTGACATCAATGATCTTCCTGTCGGAAACACATACTGAAAAGAAAACTTAGAAAGTGTTTTAAATTACTTAAAGTACTATATTGTTCATGTCTTTTAAATCTGTACCCCAAAATCAGACAACTACTTTAACCGGATATGCTTTGCATTTTCTTTCCCCAGTGGATGTTCATTTGAAGATTGCTAGTGGTGTCATTCCTCCTACCTTAACTTTCTGCTTGAATAACTGTAATGTTTTTTTTATTAATAACCAGCCAATGTAAACCTGATTGGGTTCAGGGAGTTTGCTTTGGTCCTGGTGTCAGACTAGTGTCAGTTTCCAGATCTAACCAATCTGGATCTAAACAAAATAAAAATGCCAAGAAAGCTGTCTACAGTGGGTAGGTAGCGTATGTAACATAATCTCATTTTAAAAATTCTTAATTATCTTTTTTATTTGTATACATGGTAGGGCAGAAGGAAACAAAGTTTTCTAGAAAACATCATTGTTGTCCATTTGTAGTTTTTGGAAAATCAGAGAAGGACTCCCAGGCAATGCTGGAAAAATCTTCTGGACAGATGATAAAACTTTTATTGTTGAAGACATGGTTGGTATCGCGGTCGGCATTTGATTTGCTGCATATTCTCCAGGATCTACATCTCCAGTATCTGAATCTAGTTAGGAAATTTGTAATACAGTAAGACAACATCTGTGTTTCCATTACAAATGTGAGCAAAACTTTGTTGATATTCCACTAATGTCGAATTGCTGTGTGTCCATTAAATAAGAAATGGCATTAAAATCACATGTAAACAAGTTTATTCACACAATATGTCTATCATTCTATCATTCTATCATTCGCCTGCCACTTCCTGTTGTCTTCTTTGTTTCTTCCGCCAGTAGAAATATCCGGTTGTTAATCATAAGACTCATGTGATGCAAAAAAAGTGTTGCCATTGCAGATTTGTGAAATACACTAATTTTGATACAGCTGAAAAACCACCTCATCCTAATGCAAAAACCTTGAGTATTTTCAAAAATGGCCTTATTTCTATTAATCATTTATTTTTGTAATTTCAGCTTGCACAATGTTACGGTCAAAGGAAATGCAGACATTGACCCAAACACACACAAGTCACCAACCCAAGAGGCAAGAAATACCATTAATGTTTTGAAACTACCAGTTAGGATACCTGACCTTAGTCCCACAGAAATGCTGGGGAGTGAGCTGATGTGAGCAATTTGTGTTATGACTGGAAGGGGGTCTACATGGATGAATGAGCTCAAATTCTTTCAAGCTGATACCCAGGACTGATCAACAGTTACAGGAAACATTTAGGTGGAGTAAATTGTGCATAAGGGAGTCATACTACATGCCAAATGGCCTGTTTTTCAGGCTGTTGGTTTTGCATTACTGACTTATTTTACTATCTATGCATAGATCTTGCATGGGGTAATAATAACGCCGATAGAGAGATAGATTCCTTTAAGTAATGTACATCCAAGTCCAACAGCAAATAAATATCAAAATATACCTTTAAAAAGAAGGAAGTAGAACATGTAAGGCTTGTTCATATTTGTTTTCATGTAAGAAACAAATATTATTCATGTGTTTGTAAGAGAGCCTGGCAAAAGAGGAATGAAGGGAAGCTGAACGACGTAAAGATGCAGGAACAAACAAAGCCAGATAAGATTTGGAGTTTCCCATGCTAACCCTCCTCCCCAGAGCAGTGACTACATCTGTGCACTGATCCCCCACCCAAACCCCCCCTCTGCTTGCATGGACTTTGTTGGCCCCAGTCACCTCCCAAAAAGACCCCACTGCATTCCTGCTCCAGCTGTGGCTCTCCTCCTCTCCCCGTGGTTCGTCTCTCTTCCCTCTGCCTACCACCATGCTCCCCAACCACTCCTCGTAGCCCCCAAACTCACTAGCCCAGGCCTGGGAGTGATTATCAGCCCATTGCCAGGAGGAGGAAGAGAAGAAAAGGAAAGCAGAGAAGAAGAAGGACAAGAAGAAGAAGAAAAAAAAAAGAAAAAGAGGAATTGTCTGGAAAATAACTGCTCTCTTACCCCTTGTTCTGATTCCAGGGGCTCGGCTTTGACTCGGACTGCAGGCATTCCGTCAAGCATTAACATCCTGTTTCTTAGGCCGCCTGCGAAGGAACACAGAGGAGGTGTAAGACGGGTGTTTTGGCGTGACTAAGTTATTCACATACGGACATCTACAATGAATTGCCTGCACCCAATGGGAAATGGGCACGTTTTTAAATAGGAATGAATTCGGGTTGAAAGTCATTACACCAAAGATGAGCACAAACTGTGGAAAGCCGGTACGTACGCAGTGGGGCTTTCTTAATATCCTTGTTTGCTGGTGTGAGACTTATGCAATGCCACTGATTACAAACCTCTCAAGACATTTTTGGAATACAAACTCATGCAATGACATCATCTAAAAAAACAACAGAAGCTGAGTCCGCCAAGATATAGAAAATAATGGCTACATGCAATAAAAACTTTCCTTTGCAAAACTTATAAGCATAATACACACAATCACAATATTTGCACATCACTTCATCCCTTCTGCCTAGTCACGTTATTTAAAGCAGGCAGCCCAACCCGCCTCCTCAGTTCCATGCTGCGGCTTTAAGAGGGATACTCAGATGGAGCCAATGACAACAATGCGTGCGCCGTATCCCCTCAGCTGGAGCCGACCTGAAGTAACCCTCCCTCTTATTATTTTAGCAGCGCTACATGGAGGAATGCAAGCAAGACAAATAGACTCTAAACATCTCTATTACTCTCCGCTGCTGGCACCACCAGACAGAGTTTGCGTCTCGGCCTTTGGAACAAGCAGCAAACGAGATCATTGCTATCGCAAATGTAAAACTAGTGGCAGACTGTTTAAGCCGTTTGTATGCGGCGCGTTGCGTTGAAAATTTTTGTATGTTAAACTTCTGGCGTTTTCTCGAGATTTCAAGTAGTAGTCCAACACAAATGACTGCAGAATGAAGTGGAGGGAAAGTGATAAATGCATTCAAACATTCTCAGACTAACTCTCCACTCTATGGTGTCTCAGACTGAACACTGATTAATTGTGTCTGAGGGGGTTGGGATTTAGCTCCATCTAGGCCTGTCACAATAACAATTTTTGCGGGATGATAAATTTTCTCATAAGTTATCGCTTATATATTGTTGTTTGGAGACCCGTTTATAATGGTAATGGCATAAAAATGCAAGTACATCCTCTCAAAAACTAAATTAAAACAAATGTCTAACAAACATTTAACACTGAAACAGAAAAATATTTTAAACACCCAATGTAAATAAACCGAACACCCGAAACAGCAAATAAAAAAGGATACTGACGAAAACAGAATTCAAAAAGGGGGCTAGTTGAGATCAATGCACCAGACTGAAGCCTTTTGACATTCAGTCTTTGACAGAAAGAAACAAGAAAAACAATCATGCAAATTGAAATTATTGAGCTCACTTTAATTTATCATGCAGTGAATTGACGCGTTGCTTATTGTGACAGACTTAGCTCCATCTATCTTCCTCTGACCATCTTCCCTGCAGAATTAAAGCATCTTCTTCATCTGCTGACGTACACTGGACAGCGCCTCCTATTACTAAACATCTCACATTTTTTAAACTTCTGGTATTCTTTTAATTTTTTAAAGCAATTTCTTGCCATCCAAGACATCCCAAAGAACTGTTGCAGAAGAAAAAATAATCAAGAGCCACAGATTGTTCCTTTTCTTCTCAGATTTTCAAGCTGGAGGCTAATCCTGACCATTTGTGCATGAGGGGAGGTAGAGAAAGAGGGCGGATTTACTCCCTCAATCTGCAGCGCCCCTTCAAACCCCCACCAGAGCTGGCCTCTCACGTCTAACTCCCTCAGGTACCCTGGCTGTGCCGCTATTGTGTTGTTGTCCAGGATGTCCTTCGGCTTCAGGTCTTGGTAGGCCCAGATAGCGTTGCCATAGTAACAGTTGGCGGGTGGAGCAGCAGCCTGAGTCCAGCCTTAAGCCATGTGTTGAGGAGGAAAATAAAAAGGAGGAGTGTGTTCAGGCAGGCAAAAAGTGGGATTTGTTTTTCTCCGATTAAAAGTGTTTTTTCATGGCATCAGAACATGCATTGTTTTTTTGTTTTTCTAAAAGGGAAACTTCATAAAACTTATTTAAAAGAGCAGAAAAAAAAGTTTTTGCTTCTATGTTAGCGCTGTATGTTCAGCCTATTTTGTCAAATCACCAATGCTCATTTCCTGAAAGCAACATGCTTTCCATTAGCGCCTGAAAGTCCAGTTAATCCAGTGGCGTTGAAGCACCTTCCTAATGAACTGGCCTGCAGAGGGCCATTCATAGGAAATCAATGGCAGTTGCATAGCTCTGCTTGTGACTGCAAAGAGCTAACAGCAGTAAAGAGAAATCAAACTCTGCGTAACGAGGTAACAGAGGAGCCCCGAATATCTTGAAATCAACAGCTTTTGCTCTTGTAAAAGAATCATTTCTGCCTGCAGAGTATCCCAAATCACACAGACTGAAATGGGGAAAAGGCTGAAATAGATACAATTTCTACAGGACGACAAACCAGTGCATGTCCAGTGTTATATATCACATTTTTTAGTGTGTGCTAGTGGCAAGCTCAGGCAACCTCTAGTGAGTTGTCCATCAGCGACGTGAGGCACTGTGTGTGGGAGATAGAGAGGTTGGGGGTGGGGGAGAAAGGTAGCAGGAAACAGGGTAGATTAAGATCACCTTTCCATTTGCTCCACTCCAAAATGAAATGGCCATCCCAGGTGTGTGTGGGGGGAAAGTCGGTGGAGAGAGAAGGGCAGTGAAGTGTAGAGGCATCTCATTTCTCCCTCCAGAAAACCTTGCTCTCCCCTCAAATATAGTTAAGAGGGGGAAAAATGAAGTTAAAGGCAGCAGGTGAGGCTCAGTGGCAATGTCGGCTGCAAAATTGCTCCATGCAAGGAGGTTTTTTAAGTCTTTCTGCTCAGGTTAGTGACATCGCAGGCTGATGCCTCGAATCAAGCTGGGACGATCAAGGCATTTTTAGTCCTGGAAGTCACTATTAGAAGTAACGGTTGTGTAATTTTTATGTGCACAACTTGGAAGGCCGTGAGGATTAGTTTTAAATCTTAGCAAAATCTGGTGTTTTTTTCACAATCCACGTCTTTTTGCCCTTTAGACTGGTATAGATAGTACAACAGAGACTGTGTTGGATGCTGCTGCTGCTCTCTGACTATCTGTGTCATGTGATCTCCTCTACCTGCTATGCTACCACAGAGATGTCTGTGTAGGAGACAGAAGGCAGCTGAAACAACACTAAATAGTTTTAAGCAAAGTGCCTAATATAAGGCAGGATTACAAGTTTTCTTTATGTTTGATCCACCCAGAATTAAAGGGAACCACATTAAAATAAATCATTTGCCAAGATCCAAATCACAAGCAGCATAAGGAAATGCTAACAATGAGGCTTGTTTTAAGGAAGCCACTGGAACATTTCTGGTGAGAGATCCCCAGCCTCTTAAATAGCATCACTTCGTTCCACGACATGCATATTCTGTACGCCTCAAGGTCAGAACATGACCTATAATAAGCTCCTGATCTACCTCCTGTGGTAACAGCCTCTTAACCATAATGACCTGTAAGGTTCAGTATGATAAAAAGTGTATTAGGACAATCTATGGTGGTCAGATGATCCACCAGTCTCCGTCTGATGTAAGTACAGCAAAATGTAATTCAGACAGGAGCGATCATAGTACAGGAAGAAGAACAACGTGTTTGCTCCTATTCAGTCAGATTTGGGGAAACCCTCATGCTTATCTTGTGCATTCAGTTCTGGTAAATTCTGTGAGTTTTATCCACAACCCTTTGATTCTGCTATCCCAGCTGCATGATCTGAAAGTGCACCCATCCCGTGGTCTCTAGAGATCTATGTGGACAACGTGACTAGATCCATAGTGGAAGGGTTGTGGTTGCATGTGTATTGCGGACCTGTGACCCAACATGAGCTACTGAAATGTAGCGCCTCCAGCCAGTGGAGGAGCTGGTGTGTTATCATCACCTGATATGCAGGGCTGCATATCTCTGACTCTAGCAATATAGCTGACACTAAAATAGGATGAATGTAAGTGTGCACATGTGTTGGCTTTATTATCATAAAGTATGAGTTTTGGTTGCTTAGTTTTGATTTGTTCACTTCCATTGTCAGAACAAGAAAGGTAGTTCATAGCTGATATACACAGAAAAGAGTTTATATAAGCAACTAACCAGATGAAAGGAGCTTGTGCAGAGGGTGGTGAACATCACTGTTCGTTCATGCAAGCGTGATCCTGCTTTAGGATGTTCCCATGTAAGAGAAATGAAACACACTTTTGCCAAAATAAAAGTATGGCTTAAACAACCTCTTGAAACCAGACTTTAGTAACTGGCTGCACTCTACCGTCTCTGCTTCCCCTCTTATCTCTGGCCCTCATGTGAATGTACTTATGCACAGAAACAGCACAAACCCGGCGCAACAGAAGGGCCCCCGCCAATGCTTTGTTCCCATGTTGAGTGCCCACAGCAACCGCTTGCATCTGTGTCACAGAGGCCGGACCTGCTGCCACAAGCTGGGGCGGAAGAGGGGATGGGGAAAGGGTGGGCCGCAGCGAGTTCAGGGCGATACATGAGTACGGATTAGGGAAGGTGATAGGAAAAGGAGCGGGGGGTGGGGGCCGTGTTGAAGAGTTGCTGCTGTGGGGGGGGGCGGGCAATCAAGGAGAGTTGAAAGGGCTCGGAGGGGGCTGGTTCAGCAGGAGGAGGGGGTAGGAGTCAAAGAAGTGAGAGTGGCTAGAGAGGGAATATGGAGCTGAGCCAAGGCCTGGTCGAGCGCAAAGCATACAGTGCAAGAATGTCAACAGAACCCTCCACCCCCCCCTTCCCACACCCTTAAACCCTTTCTGGTCCCCTAACAAAAAGAAAAAAAGAAAGAGAAAAAGCTGCAAATAAAAACTACTTCATCGGAAAGAAATAAGAAGAAACCATTATGCAGAGCTATTAATGCTATTGCACAAAAACCAGAGAGTTGTTGGGTGATATGAGATGAGCATTTCCTGTGTTGGGCTTGAACTGTCTGCCGCTGGCCTCTTTGCAGCAGCTCACTTCCCTCTTCTGAGCCCCTGGACACCCCGGTGTGACACATTGGCCTGATAACTGGCCTACAACCGCTAGCTCACCCGCACACAACTCTGCTTCTTCTCTTTTCAATTGCTGAGCGCATGAACTTTTAGAAAAGCTGAGTACATTCACAATTACGCTCCTGTCACAAAGGAAAGCAAAGAACACAGTGAATGGCACTTTTGACGATTCCCTAAAATACAGTTTTAATAAATGTAATTAAACAGATTTTTGTCTAAACAGCACAAGAACGACAAAAACATCTGCTTTTCAATCTGATCATGGTTCATGTTTACCCGCCACCCCACGTATCTCACCCTGCCATTCAAATGCTGGACTTCCCTGCAGAGCTTAAAGAATAACCTCACTGAGGTGAAAACCGGCACTTGGTTTGGTCAAAGGTCCAGAATACTTGAGTCTTAAACCTGCTCTTCCCCGAATTGCAAAGCCAAAGGCTTTCTTACATCACATAAATAAAACATTTGTTCTGGTACAAACTGTCATGGTCTGAAAGGTTCTAGTTTGTTTCTCATCTTGTTTTCTGACTTCAGATTGTCACCTGTATGTTTTTATCTCCTCATGTCTATAGTTCCTGTATCTCTTTTTGTCTTGCATAAGCTTTATGTTGCCCAATGCCATTTACAGATGATTTAGCGTTTAGAAATCCCATTAAATCATAGTTTCGTCACCAAAAGGGGTAAAAATTGTTGCATGGTTTAACAATTGGTTTCATTTGTAGACAAAAACATTTAGGTTTAAAAGGACGAATAGTCCGAGGCAAAAATATTCATGGGACTTTAACTTTTTCTCATTTTACTACACAGCAACCAATAGAATGCCTGTACAAATTTATTTTAAAGAGGTTTTTTTTGTAATAATAAAAGTAGTGCCTAATTGTTAGATGGAAAGAAATGACACATGGTTTTAAATTATTTTTTATAAAATAACATTTGAAAAGCTGTGGTGGGTAATTGCATTCACCCCCCATCCCATCCTCAATAAAACACAGTGAAGCTATGTGGCTTTAGAAGTGACCAAGCCTCAAAAAGAGATTGCGTCTCTGTAATTTAATCCCCAGCTTTTATCCGGAGGCTTCAGGGGTTTTGCTAGAGAACATCAGTGAACAAGCACCTTCATGAAGACAAAGGCACACAGCAGACAGATCAGGAACAAGGTTGTGCAGGCAAAGTCATCAACCAACTTAAACACCTCATAGTGGGGCTTTGGATCAATCAATAACATTAGCATTTTGGAAGTGTGGGTGAGACAGGGAACCAAGTGGATGGATAATTAATACAGGGTCATTATGGCAGAAACACAGTTAGAGGCAAAAACTTGAGATTGGGGTGAAGGTTCTTTTTTCCAGCAGGAAGAAAGATGTAAACATATAGTTGCAACAGAATGGTACCAATTAAAGAATACATCCTGAGTTAGAATCTCCTAGTCAAAGTCCAGGTCTAAATCCATATTAGTATCTTGTGCAAAACTGGAAGAGACATATATTGAAGGAATTGCAGCAGTACTTCCAGCAGGAGGTGGTTGTTCAATAAACTAAATCATAGGGGCTGAAGACAAAAGTACGATACATTTACACATTTTTATTTGCAGAACATGTCTGAAAATTGTGTATCCTTTTGGTTACATTGACATTTGTGGTTGTAATATGACATACTGAAACAGGTTAAGAAGTGTGATTACTATTTAAAGGCATTACAAGGGGTATTATAGCAAATTTAAAATATGTCTGACTTTCTCTGAGTCTATTCAGAAGCAGCAAGAAGACACTGAAGAACCTTGCTTTGTTTTAACCTTTTGCATTAAACCCCAATTATGTAAGAGCAGATTTTTCCGGTGACACAACTAACAACTTTGCACTTCCACATCGTGGCAGATCAGTGTTTTATATTTCACATTCGCATCTAAGCAATTTGACAGTGACTTGTATGAAATATGTATCGAGCAGTCAGGGAATGTCACGAGGGATCATAATGTGACATGTAAACTTTTTTCCAGGGGTACAGAAAGTGTTCTCGGCATTTGTTTTCACACGCCGCGTACAGTAGTACTCCCCATAATGAGATACGTGACCTTTATGTGAAACTGGTGGAGTTCCCCTTTCACGGCTTTCCAGCCAAAGACAGACAATACCAGGTAGACACCGCTGATGTTTGTTACTCTCACCTCTGTGACAATAAGTGTTTTCCCACAGTCCGCCCTTCTAGATGTACTGACATTGATAATCTTTTTTTTTTTTAATAATTCCTGACACCATGTGAATGGTCTCATCATTTCCATTTCATAAGCTGTATTTTCCTTGGCAAGAGCACCAAGATAAAGTCTTTCAGATGCTTCTGGGAGACTTCTGAACAGGACTCGAGAGAGCAGAATCCCTCCACTTATAAAAGCGAGGACTTCTCTATCAGATGACAAGCCCAATGGCATCAAATTGCAGCTTATGTGCACTGCACTGTTAAAAAAAACAGGAGGGAGAGAACACTTCCCTTTAGGGATAAAACCCCCTTAAAAATGCACTCAGCTGATGCTTTTACCTCAAAACACTAGACATTTCCTCAGAGAATAACTGCAGTCCAGAGAGGACAAAGTTTCTGCATCAACACAGCTATTAATAGAGAGAACAAGCTCATCATGTGTTGGGTAATTTAATCCTTCAAAGCCTAATCTGTGGACAATTTGGCTAAAAAAAAAAAAAGTAAAAAGTTTGGGGAAGTTGTAAAAACAGTAGTTAGGCCTCAATCTGCTATTTAAACAGACTGAAACTTTTGCGTAATCACTGGAATAATTTTCAGTAAGGTGTAAATAACTATGGGTTGCTAGGTCTGCTCTCATTCTTTTGCCATGCCTTGATGGCACAGATTTCTAGGTTTCTCTGAGGTCTAACTTTCCACGTTTCAGCACCTGTTGCTGCCTATTTGACTTCAGCTGTTTGGAAATATTTCTGGTCAAGAAAAACATCAGCAGTGGCAGAGTGGAAAAGGTGCACCACCCATTGCTCCTTCTGAAATAAGGATATTTTAAAGCTACAAGCTGCATATTTGTTAAGCAGATGACCCCAGGCTAGCTACTGATCAGATAAAACTTTTTACACCTTATTGGATTCTACAGCATAGAGCAGGAAAAAATATAAGTTACTTTACAAGACAAACATCCAGTTTAAAAATATATTCCACATTGCAGTATTGCATGGTCAGGAAAATAAAAAAAATGCAACAAAATATATTCTTCCAGCAGCTCATGCCCTCTATGAACAATTCAGAATGTTGTTGGGTCAAGCGATGCATCGACTAAATGCATGTCATTTAGTCAATCCCAAGTGTATGAAAAGACTAAGCATTTGTTAAAGCAGAGACACTGCACAAAATAGACCGAGACAGATCCAAAGATGAGCTCAGGGTGTGGATAGCTGAAGACAGAATGGCGAAAAAATGAGTATTGATTTTATCGATCCCTCTGTCAGAGTATGCATCAACTTCCATTTCGATAAAGTTCATCCTTGAGAAAACCTCAGACGATGTCACAAACATGCAAAGTTTTACTGAGTAAAGTTATAATCAGGACAAAATCCGTTTTCTAGGCCCTGAAGCTCAGCTAAACTAATCAGCATCTTATACCAGCAGAGAAGTGGTGATACTACAGCAAGTGTGGCAAAAGCCGACAGCAGCAGGACTTTAAATGGCTGAAATCATTTTTATCAGAGCTGCAGAGTTTTCCTTATCAAAAGACAGGCCAACAACAACTAAACATGTCTTATCTCAACCCGCTTTGGCTTGAAAACTGGCTCGCTCCAAGCACTGTTACAGTTTTATTGACACAGAGACAAACTGATTTCTTTGAACTTGATTTTGTAGAAAGTACCTGGATTTTTTAAAAACATTTTCTAAAAACAAACTACCAGATGTGCAACCAAACATGTGGTGCTTCCCATATCTTCAACATGGAACCGTAAAGCTCTTGCTTCAGTCTAACAGAACATCTTGTCCAACACAGAACTTGGTGCAAGATGAGGAATAATATGGAGTGCCATTGTTTTCTTATCTCTTCAGAATGACACAATGGGAGTAACTTTCAATAAAAATAAAAAAGCTATTACAAAAAAATCTTATAACAAAGTGATGAATTGTGTTTGAAAAGGATAGACGAGATTTGAGCCACCGCAGCTCTGAGCATCTGAGAACAAAGCAGTTCCATTTATAATCTCATACTCATGTAAATACACAGATAATTCACAAAACACACACAAGACACACTTGTACAACAGTAAGGCCCACGGAAGTTCCCATATTCTGGTGGATTGCCCTTGGGCCTGTGCTATTTCTGCTGGGGGCAGGGGGATCCTGTGTCAGTAATCCTGTCAGGATGAGGGGGATGAGGTCGCCGGATGCAGCTCAAGTCCACTGCCTTCATCCTCATAACACATTTGCACAGTCAAACACACACAGAGAGAACAATATTAAGGAACCTGTCGCCGACTAATGTGCACGACGCATTACCGGAGACAGTTTTTCAGACGACAAAAAAAAAAACTTTGTGGTGTGGTTTCATTGTTTTTTTTTTCTTTCCATTTGAAAAATGGGTTCTGCTTTTCCCCATCTTTTTGACATTGTGAAAGGTCCCCACCTCCACCATTACAATCTTCTGCCTCTTGTGAAACTGTGGGAAATGAAGAAGCTGTTTATTCTGAGAGGAAACACTCAAAGCGAAAAGAAGAGTCGGTCACTGTCTGGTTTGTCTGTCTCTGTCTGTGTGTCAAACGCACTTCTGACAAAGCTGACTTCCTGAGCTGCTGCTCCGTTCTACAATCTGGCACAAACATGCACACACACACGCAAACACCCCATACACACGCAGGCACACGCACGCACTCGCTTACAAACCTTGTGACCTCTTCCTGCACCCACGATGAACCATATTTATCTAAGATTCGGAGATAGACTCACACATTCACACTAACATCCCCCCTCTGTATTGCAGTTCTTCCCATGAAAGAAGAATACGGATGCCCATTCAACACAAACAGCCACCCACACACACCTACCGGCGCACACACACGAACCGTGCGCAAACGCACACGCATGTACACTCCTCCACAGTGCTCCAGAGAGAGGTAAACAGAAGAGTCTGACATCCTCTTGCATCATGTGCCTCAAATGCAGCAGAGAAGCAGCTAAACAAGCTGTGACTGTGACAGCTCTAAAGTGAGGTGGCTTTACTCGGCTTCCGAGTCAGAGCAATTTGCGACACCGTTCCAGGCGGTCTATGGTCAATTGGCTACAATTTTGATGTAAGCACGAGAAAGAATGAGTTAAATGTTTAGCATGGTTACAGTGGGGAAAAAAAGCACAATTGGATGCAGCTAAACACTCCATAGAGAGACAATTTAGTGAAAGGTCCACTTTCATAGTCTGGTGACCTCTAAGAAACAACACACACGCACACTGACCTCATCTCAGTAAATGCTGTACAGTTAGAGGGTGTGTGTCTAAAAAAGCCTCTGACACAAAAACCTCACTCCTAAAAAAAGGAAGAGGACGGAGGGACATATACACCGAGTCCTAAAATCTGGATCTTTTGCCACCAGATGTTAAGATAGTAAAATGTAAATAGTTGTAAAACATAAAGTCTCTCTTTATCAGCTTACTCCCAGCATATGACGTTGCCTCTTGAGGTGTTTTTAAGTTTTTGTTACAAACTCCAAGACTTTTTGTTTCTATTCTGAGGATCTTATTTAGAACGAGCAAAGCAGGCAGTTCTTGAGTTACCTGGTCATGCATTTGGCTAATAAAGACTTCTTGCCTCAAAACACTAGGTTACAAACAAAGAAAGGACAGGTTTATAAGTAAAGTTCTATCATTTTTAAACTTTCAATCTCAATTTTTGTAAGGCTTTTGTACTTTTTGTATGCCTTTTTGTGTTTTAAAAGTGAAAGAGTGGTTATATATTGTGTATGTGTGGCAGCCATGCTACCTGCAATAAGTGCTATAATTGTTAACATTTTTTAGTACAATTAGCACGGCGAGGTTTACAATAACAGCAGTCTCTAGCATGTTCAATGACAGCCAGAAGTTGAAAACTCAAAAACCATAAAAAAGGAACTATGATGGACTATGTTAAACCTTCCTGTTATTGACTAAAAAAAAAAAAAATTCTGTTTCTGGCTCTCATGGAGCCTGAATGACAAGTAAACATGCATCAACATGTGGAAAATATTGTCCTATCAAATAGCTCCTTACACCTTTTGTGTTTACTATGAATTAAACCTAGATGGTTTACTGAAACTTTAAGTCTTGTTACCATGACGTGACTGGGCCAATGCGTGGTGTTTTCGCTAATCAGAGAAAGTTCACAAGTTTCTGACTGGTTATAAAGCTAAAAATATTCCCATTTCAACTTGCTGTCCCATTGACACAGTGATTTGCTAATTGCTAGCTACTAACAATGCTGAAGACGTCTGCCACAAAGCTTCCTATCAGTGCTCGACAGGAGGATTGTTTACTCGTCTCTTAAACAGATCAAACCTGGAGTAGATTACTTTTAGCTACGCAGTTTTTATAATACTGCTTCATCTTATGCGCGTCCTTTAAACTCCTATTAAAACCATGTAAAAGTAATGATATATGTAGAGTACCTGGTTGTGCCATTTTTCAGAAAGATGCTCTATTCCTCTTTCATCTTTATAATGATGTTTTCAGACTATTGAGGTGAGCTGTGCACAAGAGACAGGGAGAAAAAGGTTAGTTGCAGTGGATCAATGAGAAATGCACTGAGTGACTCAGTACGAGTCTTTTATTTACCCTCAGTTCACAGGTCCCCAACCGAGGTGACTGCAGTGCAGTACTTAATAGTCTCGAACTTATACAGCAGCATCGCAGGTAGAATTCTATATAATGTATTAATACTGATAAAAAAAACATTAAACCAACTTGGAAAAACACCAAAACCAAAGCAGTATTAAATATTGACAAAGTATTTTATGATGCAAACATAGCTGCATCTTTAGTACCCTCCCTGCAGACCACCTTCCAGCTCTCAGCTCCACCATCAGGGCATGTCTGTTGCCCTACTAGAGGATTCTTAGAGCAAATTTTAGTCTTTCATTTCCCTCAAGCTCTGATTCTGAATGTGTGCTTTCTTGCGCTCCACCGTCTATGTCTGACTGCGATCCCCATCCCTCCCCCAACATACGTTCCGCACTTTATAGAACTCACAATACCTGGTTGTCTGCATGCATCACAGCACATGTGCATCCAGAAGCACTCTCAAAGATCGACCTAGATGTTCTACATTAACTGTACAATGCAAGCGTGAGCAGACACCAATACCCTGACTCATCTACAACGTCTCTTATGAACAACTCAGAGAAAAAAAAACAAAAAAACTCTTATTTCCCTTTCCTTTATCTTTTTTCTCTCTCTTTCTCAGTATCTCTGGTAATATAAACAGCGGTGAACGTGAAGGCGCACAGCAAGCTCAGGGGCGTTTTAGAGTTCAACAGCCTCGCAGACTCCTCTAGATGCGGCATCACATCCTATCTAACCTTACTTTGTGCTGACACAACCAAATCCATTCCAACATGCAGCACATGGAAATGGACAATAACGAACCAACCAAAACATTCCAACACACTGACACTTATTGCACCGAGTGTATGCAGTTATTTTCGCTCAGCAAGTTTTTCCCTTCAGTTTGACCCGTGCCAGAGCTCCAAAGCCACTCCACGAAAGGCAGCAGCTACGTTTACCTCCATTACTCATCCGCTCACGCCTTCACTTCGATTATTTTTTCTCTCTCTCTCTCTCTCTCTTTCTTTTCAAGCCAGCACTGTAGCGTGTTGATACCACGTTGAAAAAAGGTGCGGGATGGACGACGTTGCTCACTGACTGCACCTACGTTTGCCTCCGCTGCTACAAGTCAAAGACCTCGTGGAAATCTCCAGTGCATCGTTTCATCTGACCTGCAGTAAGCTAAAACTAAAAGCAAACTGTGCTGCCTCCTTACACAGGTCTGCAAAAGCCATCTGCACTGAGGCTAAAGAGAGGAAGCTCCCCAAAGGTTCTGTTAGGGGAAGCTGTTTTAGTAAAACGATCCACAGCACTCTGGAAATACTGAGGTTCACTGGTCTTCCAAACCTTCTTCTTCTTCTTCTTCTTCGGCTTTCTCTTTTCTCCTTCCGTTTGTTATCCAGCCATATTTGGTCAAAGTAAAACTCCACACCGTGTAGAGGGAGGAAACGTCACTGCAGACGGAAGGTCCTTCCGCTGGCATACCTTTCCATCTGAGCCATGAAAACATGTCAAGCAACTTTAAATCAGAGACTAGGGGCAAGATCTCTGCAAAGTGAGTCACTTCCTGTAAGATCTGAGAGTGCAGCCCTGGAGAAGGTGTCGTAATGAAAACAAAAAGAATAAATGCATCAATGTTTTAGGATTATAGATAGATAGATAGATAGATAGATAGATAGATAGATAGATAGATAGATAGATAGATAGATAGATAGATAGATAGATAGATAGATAGATAGATAGATAGATAGATAGATAGATAGATAGATAGATTTGTTTACACATTTTCAGTATTTGACATCACTTGCTGTTGCGCAACACTTTCTGCACTTTGTTTCTGTATCTCACAGTCCCTAAAAACACACGCACCAGAACATTGTGGACAGCCTTAACTCAATTTGGTAAACAAACGTGGACTGGAGACCCGGGTCAAAGGTTGTATCCACAAGAGAAAACACCGAGGGAGGGAACACTTTGTCTTTTTCTGACATGATGAAATAACAGCTCAGGGACTTCCAATTTGCAAGGCGCAAATAATGTTAAATCTTACTCTACCCTGGGAAATTTAAAATAAGCACAGGCAAATTGATTTTCATTTCATATGCAACTAAATAAAGCAGAAACATCCTCTCTGTCTTTGTTATATTTTTACTCAGAAAATGAATGTACAGTGGCCAGGGTCAACCGATGCTGGGAGAATTATTGAATATTTTACGATTTTATCAACACTTTGTATGAACTGTGCTTAAGTTATATTGATATGTGTGCTAAATCTGCCATCTGTCATATGTGAATGATTTGTATATGTTGTGTGTTAGTTTAGGGACCCACTTCTTCTAAATGGGTCCCTAAAATATAAACAATAAACCCTTGCTCTTTTTATTTTGCTCCACTTTCTTCTTTCTTGTCTTATTGTTAGGCATGAATCCAGCCATGTACTGTAGTACACTGCACTCTATCTGCAGTCAATGCAGATACGCTCCATAACACCCCCTTGGATCAATGAGCAGTCACTCAATATGTCAGTGGTTAACCCGGCTGATTAGGGGGTAATTCGGGGAATTTAATCCCCATGAATATGAATCAGCCCCCATGTGTTATTGGCATGAACAAACCACAGCATCTTCCTTGAAAGATTCAGTCAGCAGGAGCTCGACTTGCGCTTTGTGAACTGCGACAAACAGAGGATGCCTTCAGTGAAGGAATCTCACCCAGTAATTAAACATCCGAGGCAGAGCAGAGTTGATGGACTGATAAAGTCTATCTGTTAGGCTGGCTTTTACAACTGGCACACACACACATACACACCTATACGGATCTCTATCATATGTCCTTGGACAACTAGCTAGTTGCGGCTGTGGGAAAAATCTATAACCATGTGCGGGTCATCATGCTGGTCACTGAATGAGCGTATTTATTCACATATTCAACATGAGTTTAGGGAATAATGTAAAGTCTGGAAACGTTGCCTTAACGTTGCATTAAAGATGAAACGTGTAAACTGTTGGCAGGGTTTCTAAAAGACGCTATAAATATCTTGACACGTTAGCACACAATAAAATTATCCATGGTACTATATTTAAAGTATATTTCCTTGATACAAAATGTGTATATGACTCTGGGGAGCACCTACGCAATTCAAGCACCATAATATGCAGCAAGTTCTCAAGTTAATTGAGTGTATTAATGTTACTGCTAACTTTGGACCAGTTGCAGTGTAGACACAGCAGAAAGGATGTTCACACCGGCTAACAAGGAAGTCAAACTGAAAGTAATTACACTCATGAACACAACCTTATATTTTACACGTTCACATCAATTTGGCTGTAATTAAGACAAACCCCCGTTTATGTATGAATGATTCCTCAGGAGAGCCACTTTGAATCTGGTTTAACCTTCTTCTTATGAATGTTTTGCTAATCCACTAATAGTGAACAGTTCATATCAATACAAACCCCCGGGCGATCCAAAAAAAATGTATTATCATGGCAGCGATCTCTGCAAACAGCTACAGTAGCTTCAGATCCTAGAACAACACTTAGATTTTTAATTGGAATTTGGCAAACAAGTTTAATTGAATCTACTGATATGAAAATGACAGCAACAAGTAACGGTGTAGTCAACTGTTTGATTTAAGGAAAGATGCCCTGGGCAAAGATTGAAACTGATATCTTTAAAAAAAATCATGTAATGAAAGTAACAGATGAGAGTTTCATCGAGAAAGTTTTTTAAGACACTTTCTGTTTAGAGAATTGCAGTTTCTATCATTATTTCTTTTTTCAAACAGACTCATTATTGAACACATACGACTTATCTGAAGCAGTTCTGGGCTGTTTTTGTTGTTTGCAGCTGTCACACTAGTGTCAGATGAAACTTATGCTTGTGCAAATACTGCTAATTGATAGCTGAGTTAATGGCTCAGCGTTCTGAGAAACAATTATTATAAGCTAAACAGTTTTCGTCTTTACCACAGCAGATGTGCCAGTGATGTTCTCAGCCTTGAAAGCTGTCCAACTTTGTCGCCTCAGAATGAAAGAATCCTTTGAATAAACAGAAAAACTCTATTGGAAGCTTGATTTTTCTGGTGCGCTGTTCAATCGGCCAATTTTTACTTGATTGGCTATGATTGGTGGTTGATTTATTGCTTTGTTTTTTTCAATACTTCAACACTAGCAGCTAAAACAATGCGATCCCAATACCAAAAAGCATTGTCTTCCTTTTCATGTTTTTGAAAACATTAAAAAGGTTTCATGAATCTCAAACTTTTATTTTTTAGAAGAATTTAACCAAAGAATTTCAGATTTTTACCTAGAGGTGATCAGATGAAGCATAGTTTATTGCCTGTTGGAAGCGCTGAGACCGACACTAACTTTTGCTGCATTTGTTAGCCGCTGCTGAATTATTACAGTGGTCATGCATAGAGATGCAGGGACTGATTTTCAGCTTGAGCTGCCCTGATCAGTGACCCACTGTTCAGAATTTGTTTGTGACCAGTGAATGCACCATAGAAGCACTACCAGGACACACTAACAACAACGCTGATTGGCGCAAAATTGTTTTCTGCAAAAACAAAAGACTCAACTATAGCTATTTTTGGAATTTGTGCTCACTTATCTCTTGTATCTCGACTGTTGATGTGTATGTGCTAAATTTTTAAGAACAGGTGCTTAAAACATGGCCAAAGAGACTATTGGCAAGACTGATGAAAAGTCTGCGAGAAAAAGCTGTTATCATGGCAACTCATGGAAACTCTCTCCTTTCCCATTTCAAAATAAAAGTCTAACACTTAGATGCAGGGGGTCAAGCTTAACACCCTCAGTTTCATACATCGGGGTCATAATACTAGTTTGTTCCACCTGACGAAGCCACATGCTGGCAGCCACTGGATAGGTCTTTACAGGACTAATGTTAGAGTTGGACAGACTTTGCTTTGATGAGAATTGTGCTGTGATTGTGACCGTACCATGAGATCTTCGTAGAAAACCCCAGTTACAACTGGAAACCAGCATGTTTGGTCTTTGAACCCATCATTAAGCACTAAATTCCCATGGTCCACTTTTGAGTTTAATGAGGGACATATTCTTTGTCGCAACTACTTCATGTTTAGTTGCATTCAACACGAAAACATCCATAAAGGACTCTGCAGAGCATTTATTACATTTTATGGGTTTTTTTTAATTGCTCAAATAAAACCAGGTTTACGTCGAGAAGACTTGCTAAGATTGGAAGTGAGCGTTCTTAGAGTTGATGAAAAAGAAAATTTAAATTGGCATGTCAAACCTCAAAACCAGAGGTCCTGGTTGATTAGGCAGGAGTTGGTTTCCGGTATCAAATTGTTAGTTTCACAACCACCAACATTTCCTACTGCTTGAAGTCCTTTTATGTAGATTATCAGGGAAAGTACACAGAAATATGGGAGCTTTCATGAGGCGTGGCGTAACACAGCATTCATCTACGAAGTGTCACTGTGCACTGCTGGTCAGCTGGCTGACAGATTTTCTCGAGAAACACCAGTTTCTTGAGGTTAGTACCAACATGCTGTTAAACCAATACAGCAGTGTTATCATACCATGAGAATCTTATGGCTTAGCATTTGCTAATGAAAGCCTGGATGGTAATGATAATCCTTTGACAAGAAAAAATGGTCAGTGTTGCACCAAATTGTAATAAATGATGTTGACAGCTGACGATTTAATATTTCCCCTATATATCTTTATCACTACCGCACAACAAGCAAACAGAAGGAAACTCTTGCTGATGTGATCATCAGCAGTTCAAAATATTGGAGCACTGCATCAATTCTCTAAGTTCTTAATGATGATATCAGCATGTTTATTCATGCGCAAGAAGACGGCCCCTTTGTGAATGGGTTCAAGTGAGACTTTAAATGGGCGCTAATCTCCCTCCCTGAATATCCAAGAGCTACGGGGGGTCTGATCCACTCCTGCACATACACACACACACCCGCACACACACGCTCCCCTGCTGTGGAGATAGAAGAATAGATATATATCTCTTATTAAGCATACAGGGAAAATTTACTCAGACTCTTGAATCGACCGGGAACATTTATGGGTATTCGACACCAGCAGATGGAAGATTTTAGCCCCCACTGAAAACACACACAGAGATATGCACAGTGCATTGACAAATTGACTTTCTATGAATGCGAGAACAGTGGAGCACAAACACCCGACAGCTGACGCGCAGATAAAGACAAGTCAGGGCCTCTCAGCATCGTGTGGGTAAAGTCACAGAGGTCAGAGCTTAGTTTCCACATCAAACCCAGGAGCAGAGGCCAGAGTCTCGGCCCCCTCCAACCTTCCTCTCTCCTACCCACCCACTCTCCTCTGCCCACCCACCCCCTTCACACAAACACACAGCCCACACTCTCCTCCACCTCCTCCACTCCCTCCTCCCTCTCTGGATGTACAAATGCCTTTGCTGTCAGCTCTGCCCTGGACCCCTGTAATTGAAAATAACAGCTAAGGGCCAGCCCACGGCCACTCTCCCCTGCCTGGTGGCTCTCTGCCGTGGTGACAGCCACCCATCAATACCAATGACTATTGCCCTGGAAGTGAGAGCGCTGCCGATGACATCCAAGACACCACCCCTGCAACACTCCCCCACACACATTAATACACACACACACACACACACATCAGCGTCCTTCCTCTGCTACCCGAGCCTTCTAATGTTTAACCCGTTGCTAACATTTGGGTTGGTTGGAGTTCAGGCAAACAAGCCGGGTCTCTCACACACTCAGAGAAATTGCACACTCAGGCATAAACAACTTTAAGAGATGCAAACAACAGCAGTAAACTTTTTTTGCGCTCCCATCAAGACACTGAGCCAATGTTACTGTACTACAGTGGAACACAGCTGAGCTGATCCGGACTCAAGAGAGGCAGGAGATCTGAACCACAACCAGCGCCGGCACAGCTGAAGTCCGGATGCTGCTCTTGCTCACTCTCGAGTGTAATCACTTTTCTGTTTCCTCTGCTCATGACAGCCCACGAACACACACTGACAATGGAGGTTTCATGCCCAGTGACCATCACTCAGAGACGGGTTTGGGGGGGTCTCTTGTTTCCCCCGACCCCAACACTGACGGACACCAAACACAATGCCATAGGTGATCCGAGATGTCATCCGTTTTGACAGAGCAATGACAGCTGAGCGAGGTGCGCTGAGCTCACAACCACAAAGCACAACAACGTGACGAATGAAACAAGACACACACACATATTCACCCCGACGGGCACTGTGAGCAGAGAACGAGAAAAACGCACATACCTTGTCAAAAGCTGCAGAGCCGTGGAGACTAGGAGGCTGCTTTCCTTTCCACAGTCCTCTCTGTCTCGTCTCCTCCTCTCCCTTTCCTCTTCTCTCCTCTCACTCTGCGTGAATATGCGGAGTGTTAGTGTGTGTGCGTGTTGGGGGGGGTGTGCGTGAGTGTGTGTGAGCGGCTCCCTCCCCTTCCCTTCTGCCTCTCAGCTGCTCGGCTCGGGCAGTTCTCAGGAAATGAATGGGAGCGCACAGAGAACTGTTGTACTTGCAAATGACTTACCCCGAGTCACATGATCCGCTAAATGTAGGGTGGGCCGGTGGGTGGAGGCTTCATAAGCGAAAAGGGAAGACAATATACTCTAAGCTTTAACAGCGTGCATCGAATTACATGGGGCCCCTCCGGGGAGGTTTCCGACGCGTCCGTTCTCAGCCAGCCCGGACTCCCTCAGTGCGCCCCGGGCTGCGCCGCTGCACCTCCCTGTTTAAAGGGGACGGAGAAGAAGGGGAGGCAGCAAATGCACTCAAGTTATTACCGCAACTGTTTGGCTGCTGCTCTTAAACTTTCTTAAGGTGATGTGTGATGCCTGTGCTTTAGTAATAATTAATTAACAGTAACTTTGATGTACGAATATATTTTTTAATTAATATGATGTCATAAATTGTTAGTTACCTTAAAAGGTCCATTATGTCGCTTTTTTTTTATTTTTATTTCTACCATTCTGTCCGAAAAACAACCATATTAAGATTATTTACAACAATAAAAAAAACAAGGGGGAAATTGATTCAGAATTGATTCAATGCCTTATGAACTGTTGAATCAAAAGTTTTGAACAAGAAACTCCCAGGAGCTCAGACCTGACAGACATGGGAGTATTTTCAATGTAAACAAATATTTCCTTTATTATGTATGTTCATTACTGCAACTGAATATGAAGAAAAAACTTTTTTTCAGCCAAGTTCAGAGAAAGGAACGACACAATTAAAGTTCTCAAGTTTCAAGGAGAAAAAAAATTACGTGACAGTTTGGCCCTTACGGGAAACTCTTAGCTAAACATCCACGATAAAATGTAACGTCTACATGTCAGACAAGGTGTTTGAGTAATGTTGCAGCGATATCTCTCCATCTAGCTAGCTATAATATTACTAGCTACTGTAGCTAACTAGCTAGCTATAATATTACTAGCTACTGTAGCTAACTAGCTAGCGATAACATTACTAGCTACTATAGCTAGCTAGCTAACAATAACATTACTAGCTACTATAGCTACCTAGCTAACAAATTACTTAACTGGGATCCACTCAGTTGCATTGTATATGTTGCTCTTTACTAGCATGGATCCAAAGTAAACAAGACTCAATAGAGGGAATTCCTTTTACTGTAATACATGTTTTTTTCTTTTCTTTCTTATCCTCTGATTTTATCTTCGGTTTACATTTACGGTATTTTCTGTAATATTTACAGTATTTCAGTTTTCATTCACAATTTTGAAAAGAAAAAAAGGTCATACAATCAATAAAGTTTGCAACAAAGCACTTCTGATTTTGGATCAAATTCTTGTCAAGAAAAATAATTCGACAGCCTGTGTAGAAAGATAACAAGTGGTACTTGCATGAGAGCGACGCAATGGGCTACACCTGGGGGATGCTTCAGCTCTGCAGGGCATTAACTTGGAAAAAAAATTTGAAAAAAGTAGCTGCAAATATTTAGTCAACTTCACCCAGCCTCAAGCCAGAGACAAAACTGAAGGTGAGTAAAAGCTCCCCCACACTTTGAAAACCCCTGGGCTTCACTGACTGATAAGCAAGCTAGCTACTGTAGCTAGCTAGTTAGCAATAATATTACAGTTTTTCTTACTGACTTTGGTGCATTTCTCGTTACTGTAGATATTTGCCACAACAGCTGGTGCATTTCTCGGAACAATTAGCTTATACCGCAAACCTAGTTGGTAACCCACAAAAGTGTGCCACTTGGTCAGAATCAATTTTCCTCAAAAGCACGCCTTCATTTCGATGAATGTGTCATTGTCATCTCAATGAAAAGATGACAATTGTTTATGAACAAGCTAGTCAATTTACTTTGTCATGTTTCCGTTATAACAGTTCACTCTGAAAGTGTTTTTTAATGCCAAAAAAGTCCGATCTTGTAATGGCGACATTACCAAATCATTTGAAATCTACAGTTACAGTGAGTGAGGCAAATGAGCACAAAACACTGAAAATGTAAGCTTCACATTTTAACACCTC
Source organism: Phalloptychus januarius (assembly GCA_902982915.1). NCBI lineage: Eukaryota > Metazoa > Chordata > Actinopteri > Cyprinodontiformes > Poeciliidae > Phalloptychus > Phalloptychus januarius. The sequence goes on from CADWAE010000230.1 coordinate 4,072,374, forward strand.
TGTGTGTTTCTAATTTCCTCACTGCATTGTGAAAACATATCAACAACAAACATAAGAAACACCCTCTGGGTAAAACCGAGCACAACTGTGAATAAAATCATTAGTGAAAGCTGAGATTTACTTATAGTTTTTCTTTATTGCTTTGATGCAGTTGTCAACTAAACTCCAGTCAACACAGGCCTAAAACGTAGTCAAAGTGACACATTTTGTTTGGTAAAGGTACTAACAAGTGCCAAAACATAAAACAAAAGCAAATATTGCCTTCAAACAGCACACCTGGTATGAACTCTTCCAATCAATCATTACATAATGGACAACAAAACACAGCTCTTGCTTATCAGTCAGTGAAGCCCAGGGGTTTTCAAAGTGTGCGGGAGCTTTTACTCACCTTCAGTTTTGTCTCTGGCTTGAGGCTGGGTGAAGTTGACTAAATATTTGCAGCTACTTTTTTCAAATTTTTTTTCCAAGTTAATGCCCTGCAGAGCTGAAGCATCCCCCAGGTGTAGCCCATTGCGTCGCTCTCATGCAAGTACCACTTGTTATCTTTCTACACAGGCTGTCGAATTATTTTTCTTGACAAGAATATTATCCAAAATCAGAAGTGCTTTGTTGCAAACTTTATTGATTGTATGACCTTTTTATTTTCAAAATTGTGAATGAAAACTGAAATACTGTAAATATTACAGAAAATACCGTAAATGTAAACCGAAGACAAAATCAGAGGATAAGAAAGAAAAGAAAAAAACATGTATTACAGTAAAAGGAATTCCCTCTATTGAGTCTTGTTTGCTTTGGATCTATGCTAGTAAAGAGCAACATATACAATGCAACTGAGTGGATCCCAGTTAAGTAGCTCAAAGCAATCAAGAAAAACTGCATATGAAAGGATAATGATAATTCAGCACTGGCTGTATTTTATTGTGATTGACATAACATAAGCAAATGACAATGTTAGGAAACTGCAGGGAATTTTGTGAAAGCAAGCGATGCATGTCCAAAAGATTAATTTGTTGGAAAGAAAGAGAAACTGCTACTATTATGAGCACAAAGGGCTAAATGTTGAGGGGGTTGAATGCACAGTAATGAGAATTTTAATTTTGCAACAAAGCAGTTGGGAAAAGTTGTAATTTGATTCAGGTATGTTGGAGAAGGGATGCATATGAACACTGCTCTTCTGTAGCTTTTGAAGGCTGAACTTTAGACACGTGTGATGTAAACCAATACACAAAGAACAGAGCACAGGTAAGAAACAAATCTCCAAACCATAAGACAAAAAAACAATTGAAACCAAAATAATCCAAAAACACAAAAACCCACAGATCCCTATAGCTTTGTCTACAAAAATGCAATTTGTTTCAAGAAAATTTTCACAAGTAACCCTGACAACATTTTTATTATTATTCTAATCAGTTGAGTCTTTCCTTCATTTACTTCCTTTAAAAACTTTGTACATCCAGTCACAGGAGATGTTCATCGTCAATGATAATTTTACAATGTTCCCAATTCATGTTTTTTCTATGTTTTTTTTTGTGCAATTGCCATTTTAAGACAACACTTCCTTGTTGGATTGAAGCTGAAACTGTTCCCCAGTCAGCAAAACTAGAAAACAAAATGGGGACTAGTTAGCTGCACTTGCTAACTAGTTCTTTTGCTGAAAATAGTGCAGACACAATCTTTTAATTTGTGGCTTTTGCCATTAGTCTAGCAGAATATTTAGCCTGCTAGACTAAATACCGTTTAGTCTAGCAGAATACTTACATGGTAAACTTTCTTACTGCAACCAATATCTCAGTCCAGTCAAAACTAGCTCCAATGAGTAGCAAAACCAAGGGAGCATGGTCTGACACCTATCTATATGCAATAAGTGGGCTGCTTTCAGCGGGAACATAATTGAACTGCATGAGACTTCAGGTTCAAAACCTCTGATTTCCAAGATAAAAGAAATTTACAATAAAAACAAAAGTAATATTTCAAAGAAAAAAATAGCTATTTCTATGGTTTAATAAGCATTATTATTTTATGAGAAACATCTTTACAAGTACCTGCGACAGACTGGTGACCTGTCCAGGGTGACTCCGCCTCTCGCCCGGAACGTTAGCTGGAGATCGGCACCAGCACCTCCCGACCCCACTAAGGGAAAAAGGGAGTATAGAAAATGGATATATGGATGGATCTTTACAAGTAATTTTATTTGACAGAAAAGAAAAAAAAAAACAAGGAAATTCTTCACACTTATGTATAAGTAAAAAAAAACAATGTTAAACATTGGTGCAACCTGTTAAATTTTTATAGTTTTTATTAAGTAACTGCCCCAGATGAGCTTTCAATCAGTGATAGATTACTTGTCCTGTCAAAGTTTACAGTTCCTGTAACAAACACAAGAAGAAGAAAACAAATCTCACCACATACTATTTATGTATGCAACGCAAGACCATTTTTGAACTATTTTCCCTACTTTTACTTGTCTCACTGGAATTGGAGTTTCTGCTCCTGCAATCAAATGGCACATTTCTGCCTGCTGTGTGCAACTGCCTGCATGATCAAAAACACCCAGGAATATTTCCCCATAATGACAGTTTCGAAATTTTCTTCTGTGAAATCCCTGAGCTGCAGTTCCGTTGTCAGTTTTCCTCCTGGTGTTGCCGGCCTTAATGAAAGGCTTCTCTGTGGTATGTGGGACCGAAGCTTCCGAAGCTCAGACCCGCTCCCCTGGGAGCTCTAATTAAGGTAAAGGAAGTGGGACTTATCTACATGGCTAATGGCGCTCATACCACTTTAAATTGGTGCTAGCCTTAGTCTGGATGGAATTTAAGGAGTCTGTCATGACGGCAAGAATGGCAAAATACAAAAAAATAAAATCAAAAACTGTCCAAATAGTGCAGTAAAGTGAGCCTTATCCAACTGCTGTCTCTATTTCACCTGAAATACTACAAGTTTTTTTTTGTAATCAGCACAGGATGAAATCACAGTATGAATGTGAGAGGATGGAAAGGGTCGTAAAATGAAGTTGGAATTTTTTCATGTTCTGCATTGCCCACACAACGATTTTCAGTTTACTGGGAACAAATCACCAGATAAAAAAAAAATGTAAATCAATATATTTAATAGTGCCATGATGCCTTGCAACCTGACAATGTCCTATAGGCCTTTGGAAGAGAGGAAGGCCCACAGCATCACAGTTCCCCGCAGTGCTACACCTCACGTCCATACATAAAAATGGGCATGATGGGCTTTTTCATCCATTGCCTTACACTACACTGGAGTTCTCCATCTCATCTACCCAAAGCACAGTTCCACATAAAGATCCTAGGAGGATTTAATAAACTTCACACAGTAACAAGGTTATTTAATTTGCTTTAGAAAGTAATAACATTTTTTGGTTTGAACTTACTTAAATGGAGTCATGCATATGTCTTTGCATACTTGCATTCCTCTCATATTACAAAAGTATCCATACTATTTGAAAATGTAAAAATAGAAATAAAGTGGTTATTCTTTAAAATTAGTAGTAAGACCATATTCATTTATTTATTTACACTTTTTACAAGTAAAAAATGTAAAATAAGTGTGGCAGAAAAAATTCAGGTTTAGGGTTTGCAACAAATACATCATGTTTATTACAGCCATACATAGCATCAACATCTGATGAAGCTACACGTTGTGTGGCCTGGTCGATTTGCTCCAAACCAGTGGATGGAATCACATCTACTTTGCTTTTTTGCAGCAGCAGCAAAATTTTACAAATTTGTTCAAAATGAGCATGATATTTGGACTGAAGGACACATTAACTCAGTAAGGAAAAGTGATGTGTTATCTAGTGACACACAAGTAAATTAAACTTGTGGTAAAAAATGTTGGAACCCTGATCTGAGTTGGGAGAGAAGCATGAAGATCTTGAATAAAAAATGCACGAAAGGAAGGTATCTGTGAAAGGGTCAGGTGCAGAAAACTGCACTTCAGCCTGTCACCGAGATTATTCAACACCTGACAACTGAACACATCTCCCAGGCGGGTTGCAAATGTGCCACCCTTGGGTGGGAGTAGTTCAAAGAAGGCGTGGGTGCCTGGGAGATGGTTTGTTGGAGCAGCATAATAGGCTGTAAGACATCATGAAGAGCTTTATGATTACACCCCTCTCTCTTGCATCATCTGACCCAATCTCATCAAATTATTGTAACACCATTCATCATTTAGTCACACACTGCAAAATCTATGCTGAGGAGGCGAGCAGCTCACTGCTGCAAAGGAAGCTGGGAATTAATGTGAGTGTGTGTTGCCCAATGGAGAAAACACTTTTTTTTTCCTCCCTCTGGGGATTCAGCTCCAACTAACACATTTCATGTCCTTTTTTTAGTCTTTTGCTACAGGTTCTTTTCCATTTAAGTGACAGGTCAACTAAATCATGATTCACTTTCAAATGTTTTCTTCCAGGCTTCCAGTGGAGTAATAAAGCGCAACTGGCAGAACATGAGTGAAACACACAAGAAGTGGCCATGAAAGAACTCAAAGTGGAAGAATTAACTCGAAGCCTTTAAAATTGGACGAACAAGAAGGTATTATTACATGTTTGAATTTTCAGAAAAAAATGGCAATTTGTAGGCAATCAAGTGCTCAACCCTGGAGCTCTTCTTTATGCCCAACAACCTTGCTATTCTCAGATTGTGAAATGCAACACAAGGTGAAAAACTTGTTGTCTCACCATTAAAAGTCAAGGTTTTTCTATTTACTCTCAGTTAATGTTGGATACAGTATATAGAGTTGACTTCCAGTGTGAAACACAATCACTTCCTCCAACTAAAAGCTTTGCAAGGTGCAAAACGCAGCAACAGTGCAGTTAATCGCATTAACTTATTAACTTTCCATGAATCCCTCATGCTTAACATGCATATGATGACAGTGGAAAAGAAAAATCCCTTTTAACAACAAGAAATCTGCAGCAGAATCTTACTCAGTGTGAGCAACCGCCCACCAACACCAACTGGGTGCTTTAGCCAACTGACTAGACACGAAAAACACAGAAGGACTGGTTCACGTAAAGATTTAATGGCATCAGTTGTTCCTTTCGTAGAACCAGTTGCATTAATAGCTCCTTCAAGTGCTTTTACTAGAAAGGAGACAGGGTTAAACACTGAAAAGTTTGACGAAATGATATTGAAAGAAGACTTGGCATTATAGGAAAGGACAGCAAGTCTTCCAGCAAGTCAATGCACTGTGTCAAAACACCCAAAATATCTCAGAATGGTGTCTTGAACATGATGGCAGGTTTACTGTACTCTTATCACCTCCACAGTCAGCAGATCTAAGTCTAATAGAACACCTTTGATATGTGTAGGATCAGGAGATTCACACCGTGGATAAGTTGTTGACAAATCCTTTGCAACTGAGTGATGTTTTCCTGTCAGAAAGAACTAACATTTAAGGGAATGTTTCCAACAACTAGATAAATCTATACCACAAAAAACTGATGCAGTTCTGAAGGTAATTGGAGGTCAGATCCAGTATTTGGAAAATGTACCGAAAAAAATTGATATGTGAATGTATTAAATATAGAAAATGAAAGTTTTTTTTTCCCAGAATGATATTGATGAAATAGTATCTTCCTGCTGATGAAGGCTATCAAACTTGAACTTAGAGCTTTTTACATCTCTTGTAGTAGGACCTACGTAAAATAACCAATGCGATCGGTCTGCTATACTGAATGACCATCTGCATAACATCACTGTTTAAAGGGTTTGGCACAGAAAATTACCACATTAAAACACACTATAGGTATTGCAGCAGATCCACCACTTTGTACATCGAGCTAGATTCAGGGATGTTGCTATGGTGCCGACCAAATTGAAAACATCCTATTCATATTTATTTAAAATCATATTTATTTAAAAATTGTTAAATTTGAAAGTGGACTTTGTTAATGATGTGATCTGGTTATACATTGTGGTTCAGTTGCTTTCCAAGAAATTCATGGAAACTGCTGACTTTGGATTAGAAATCTGCAGTTTCTGATGCACTAATGTCCATACTGAAAACAAGTATAGTCAGGAATGTCTCCACTCTACAAGCGAAGTGTGCAGCAGAGCGAAGCAGAGACACATGTGGTAAATTTGGGGTGACAGAGAGGCAGTTGCGTTGCGTGAAGGCTTGTCTGCAAAGTAATTTATATTCATCTTCCACGGCATGGAGACATAACTGCACCATTCACAAGCCGCAGGTGTTCCAGGTGTTCCAGCCTTTTTGAAAGGTAGTACCAACAGATAGATACAGCTATCTACACGGACTAGGGTAGGAAAATCTGATGAGGTCACACAGATCGTGAGAACACCAGCAGTACTTTCTTTAAGTACCCAACTGCTGACGTGTTCTTCCAGCTGTGGTCATTTTGCTTTCAAACCACGATTAGCGTTCCTTGTCGCTGCAGACAGTAATGTTTAATTCTTGATTCATGTCTCTCAGTATGAATTAATACTTAAAGCATCAGTCAAAAAATTTTTATTTTTAAAACGGTATTTCCATAACATTATTTTAAATTGAGTCAGGTGACCTACGTGAGTTCTACATCACTTTTCCAGCAACATTAGCTGGAAAACCCCTTCCTTAAGATCCAGCAACATGAGAACAGTTCACTGGTTCAACTTTTTTTTTTTTTGTTTGGACTACGTTTGGTAACATCTGACAGCTGACGACGTGGAACATCACTGAAGAGCTGCAGCTGTGAAAGTTGTACTGACCCAGGCGTCAACATATGATACACTGTCCATGTCCTTCACACATTGATTAACACACATATTTTTCATGTGATTTCAATCAAGGGATCAAACTGCAATTGTGCTTTAATATATTTTTCCTTTATGTCATTTCCAGTAGATGTGGAGTTTCTAATGAGGGCCCGCCTGGTCTCACACTTGTGTCTCTGAGATAATTCCTTGTAATTTTGAGAATATGTTTCAGCAGATAGTTGAATTTCCATCGTGAATCACAGCAACTGAGGGTCTAAACATAAAATTAACCTAATGCTTTTAAATAAAACTATATGCACAACAGCGCACCATTCAAGTGTGATGTATTTGGCTCAGGTTCATGCTTTCACCTTAGGTTTTCAATCCACACAGAAGCATTGGTCTTAATAATAATAATAATAACAACAATATTGTATGAATATTATAAAATAACAAAAAAAGCAGCAAGATGTTTGAATTGCATGTTTCATCCTCTTTGTTTGGACATAACACTCTTAGAATATATTTGTTTATAAGAGGCATTGTTGCAAAACCTATATCTATTGTTATTGTTGCCCATATTTATTCAAACATATATCTCAAATATACAGCATCCTCTTCTATCCAAGCCCTAAATGAGTTATGGTTAGACCACAAGTACACCACTCCTCTAGGGGTAATAATATTATAATATACTTGTTACGTCTGTTTTATAGTGATAATAATTACAATAATAATGTTGGCATTATTGTTAAGATAATAATAATAACTGTTATTATAATAATTGTATGTAATAATAACTGTTGTTATTATTATTAATTATTATTATTTTGTTAATAGTGAAAATGTTGTTGAATAATAGCAAAACAAAATTGGAACCAGTCCAAAGAAGTGAGACATCTAACTTGAACATTTCTGTGGGATAAGCTACAACATTGTTACTTGAGGGAAAACTTTCAGTAATGGTAAAACTTTTTTTTTATATATATCTAATATAATTAACATAATGATGTATTATGCAGCTATGTTTTGACTTTTTAGTCACGATTTGACATTTGTCAGGAATCAGTGTCTTTCTCTTTTTCAACATTTTTTTTATTGTTGTTCAACTTTACTTTATGTAAATGTTTTTTTGTTGAAATTTTATCCAGGTTTGTTATTTATATGATTTGATCTTTCACATTTTCCACCTCAGCACATTAGCAAAAGGAAGGACAGACACAAAAAATATTGTTGAAAATAAATTAGCTGAGAAGAAAACATTAGAAAAATGAGAATGATGATAAATCCAGGAGAATACAGAGATATGGAGCATTCGGACATCTGCTTGCTCTGGGGCCTTCCCTGGTCTGCTGGTTATGCATGCATGCAAGCGAGTGTGTGTTTTTAGCTGGGGGTGTGTGTGTGTGTATGTGTGTCTGCTGTTTGTGTGCGTGTGTTTGTCCAGGCGTTTGCACACCTGCACAGACTGAGTGGGTTGGCTCAGTGGGCTGGCGTGGAGCTCCGTGGATCCCCCTCCAGGCCAGTTCTCTGTCAGGCCCTGCCAAGGTCAGCTGTCTGCCAGTGGGTGGGTGGGGGTGGGCGGTGGTTACCAGTGGGGTGTGGAGCATAGGGGTGAGGGGGGTGCTTCAGCAGCATGGCCTCCGGGGTCTCAGCACACGGTGTCCAACTGCGACCGCAAACCTAACACTCAAGCCTAGAATCCACTCCAGCATGGAAATAAAGTAGAAAACCAGAAATCGTTCATAGACTCATTTTAAATGTATGAGAGAAAAGATGCAAAGAGAAACACTTTGGATTACTTGACAAAGTAACTTCCAGAGATTAGGGGTGTGAAAGGGAAAGCCAGAAAGGTAACATGGAGACCTGTGTGTTCACTCAGTATTATGTCCATTCCACAACTATCTATTACCTGGATCACTTTACTGGGTAGCTAAACCCTCGGCGGGACCTGAGCTTGTGAAGCCATACATGACAGACTTATTTACTTTTTCACATATTACCACAGCCACAAATTTTAATGTATTCTATTTGGATTTTATGTCACAATCACAAATAGAGTGGCGTATTGTGATGTCAAAGGAAAATGATTCAAAGTTTTTAAAAAATAATTATTCGTTGTAAGAAATTGAAAGAAGGAAGTCCTGTTTGCTGTCATGTAGGGAGCACAAGTAATGTGTCAAGTCAATACGCTGGTCAAATGTTACCAAGGAAAAAACATATTTGGACTGTTTTAAAAAAAGATATTCAGCTCTTGAAAAAATTAAGAGACCCCCTGCACTCAACCCCTTTGATGGAATAACCATTAGGTTATTCCATCAAACATTGATTTCTGAACTCTTCCCAAGTTAAAACATTAGTATTGTTCTTTCTGAATGAACATGAACTTGTTTTCTTTGCATTATTTGAGGTCTTAAAGCATTGCATCTTTTAAGTTATTTTGACCATTTCTTATTTTCTTCAAATAAATAAAAAAATGTTGCTTGGAATTTCAGAGACATGTCAGTAATTCATAGAATAAAAGAACAATCTTCATTTTACTCAAACATATCTATAAAAAGTAAAATCAGAAAAAACTAATAATTTTATGTAGTCTCATTTTTTTTCCAGAGCTGTATGAGAGGAAAACAAATGCAGCCATCTTTGGCAATAATAAAGCAATAAGGGTCGTATTATGTATTAAGTTGCAAGAATTGTAAAACTGTTATTCTCAGATGCTATGTATCCAATCAGACAGAGCTTGAGCTATTTAGAAAAAAAGAATGTGGAAAACTTTTTAGTCTCCAGATTAGCAAAGCAGGATGAACATTCAAATCTGACTTTCCTGGCTTTTTAGTTCTAAGCAAAGTTTTAACGTCTTCATTGTCGACAGTGAATTGGCTGCTCATAAAGAAATGGAAACCACCTGAATTGTATGGCAGCACAAAAGCAATTACCCACTGCCACTCCTCCGCAAACCCCCCCACCGCTGTCAAACCTGTCATTAACCCCAGTGAGTGTGGATGTGAGAGTGTGTAACTAGCCACTAGAGTCCTCGCTGTTACTGGTTGGTTGCTGTTTTCTCAGCCTCCAGCTTTTTGGTTTTGTTGCAGAGGGACCTTGTGTTGTCCCCCTTGGCGGCTGGACCCCTCCCACTTCACCTCCTAAACACCCCCCCAATCACCTCACCTCCGCCTCCTCCCCTCCCAGGCGTTGGGTAGAGAGAACAGCCAGTGCTCTCCAAACGCAAGGACAGAAGCTGCCAGCAGGTAGCCATGGCAACAGTTTCTCTCTCGCCCGCCACTTCCCCGCTCGGTAAAAGCGAGCGAGTGTGGAGAATCGCAGGGCCCCTCTCCTCCTTTTTTTTTTTTTTCCTACGCTCCCTCACAGCCCAAATTAGACGGGTCACAGTGTTTTTCTGGCACCCGTTTAAGTAATCATAGAGATGGATGTGCATAAAGAGAGATGGAAGAAGAAAGAGGTGAGGCGGGGGCAAGCAAAGGAAACAGAATGGGGGTGTTAATCAAAAAGAGGCAGATTGCTGCACAACAAATGATTTTCTTTGCAGGCATAAGGCTCTGGTGGGTTGTAGACAAGGATGCTTGAGATATGTGCCAGCCATGGTGTGGAACTTATCAATCTACTGCGAGAGCAAGGAAGAAGTATGAGTAATTTCAACAGCTGAGTCTTGATGAGAGGATGGAAAAGTCTGGCAAACACATCAGTTCTTTGTTCCAAGCTAAATGGGATTTTAAAGGTTCATTTCTAGATTTATCTTTGCAGAGGAATACCAGCACTTTGTGGCTGCTCAGGGCCCCCACCTGGCTTACAAGTCCCAAGAGAACAAGAATATACCGGCTTTACAAACACACCAGTTGCACACACAGGAGAAAACTTTAAAAGTTTCATACTTGTTTCAACAGAGGCCTAACTTAAAGATGATTTGGTCATTTTTGTTGCTAGTGAGGAAGATTCCTGATTCCTTGGTTATTGACTAGCAGTAAAGCCCGACACCAGACCAAACATTGGTTATGCTGTTGTAATAAGTGAACTTTGAAAAAGACGCATGTTTATAGTAGAATTTGATTTTTATCTGAAAGGCCAATAGAATCATTGTTTTTGTACCTAGATTAGGTTCATAGTCATGGATCCTTAATTCCAAATAATGTGTCCCATTATTTATTTTGAAGGGCTAACTTTGAAGGGCTGTCACTGACTTAGCTAAATAATTAACACAGAATTTAGACCATTTACAATAATCCAAGCTATGACATATCAATATTTAGTGTCGAAAAACATCTGGGAGTTTTACTTTGTTTGTAATGCCAGACTTGTATCCAGAGCTGATGTGGAAACTACTTTGCAATAGTTTAACAAATTAAATGTTGAAGCTTTTATGTAAAGTGTCTGCAAACTTTATTTAAAATTCTAATTCCTAACCCTAAATTATTTAGTAACAATCATATAACAAAGAATAAAGAATAATGTGTTTTTTATGTGTAGCAAATTTGTCACATGGTCAGTTCATTGTTAGGTAACTAGTTACCTAACCAGTCTAATTTAAGCTTCTAGTTTGATGTTTAGCAGCTAAAACAATAGCACCAAGTACACCAGACAAGTCTCTCTATTAGTCCTTGATTCTTATTTTCTGTTCCATTGCCCCTCAGAGATACCCAGTTAACATTTTGGTTAGGCACATTGACTCGTGCAGCAGCCTGATGTAGATTTTGTCCTCCTGAGCCTTTGTGTGTGCAGGAAGAGGTGCTAATATCAAGAGCAAGAACTTGTATGGCGGGAAACCCTGAAATGTTTTTCTTTCATCAGCTGCTGCCACGGACTCGCTCAAGTTTATTAGTATTCCGGCCTTTTGAAAAATAATTCAACCCTGCTTATTTTCTACTTGATTTACTCTGCACGAGCCTCCCCTCATCAGCGCTGGAGTCCTGAAATTACGCCAAAATAAATTGGTTCCCTTTCTCTGCCATATGTTGGTCTCGGAGAAAAACTTTAAGAACAGTCACGGGATTACATCACCGCTTAACAATTTCTATTTTTACTCTGGCTGAAAGTTTTTCTTCCTTCCAGGAATTTCCTAAACAGGATAAAGCTGAAAGATCAAGCACAGCGCTGCAAACAAAATATTGAATTAAAGTGTAGTCATACACGCAGGGTCAAAACGGGAATTAAATATTCTACAGAGATGTTTGGACAGCACATTCGAAGGGATTAGAAGTCCTTGTAAGGAAAAATTGCTCCAGGTCTCAGGCTGGTGCATGTTGTTGTTGTTGGTGAAGCTTTCACACACTGACATACTGCACATCTACACAATATATGCATTGAAACATTGGTTTGTTGAGTCTTTTATGTTTCTACTTCTTAAAACTCACCATCCAGTGTTTTATTGTTTCTTTTTCTGCTTTAAACCTTACATACCTTACATGCAGTATCTCTTCGCTCTTATCAGCATACCCCATGAGTTACTGCTTAGGGTCTTGGAAAACCCATTAGTACCCAAGTTTTAATCAACTGCTTGAAAAGTTTGACATTTTATCTTTTCTTTTGATGGATTCTGTTGGTGAAGTGCACCAGTCTCTACTGCAGCCACACTCCTCCACAACATGATGCTACTGCACAGCTGGCATCAGGTTCTCAGGCTTACCAGCTTCAACCTTTTTTCTCTGGAAGGTCACAATGGCCAAATGCTACAATTTAAAGGAGTATTATGTATTTTCCAGGCATATAGTGCCATTTTAGAGGACAATCAAGTAACTATGTCATAAAAATGCTGTATATATCAAGCCTAAAATGAATTTGATATTGCAATGTGACATCTTGAAATTGGCCTCTATCTCTTTAAGAAAGTTCTACTCATTCAAGCACTAAAAATAGCATTTTAACCTATTAACTTAATATTACCTTCTAATAACACTACTGCTTTTATATATACATATATATAGGACAAACATATTTGATTGGACAAATGAATGTAGCACCTTCAGGCTTCTGGGAAATATACCTAAGGATAAAACAGACCTGTGGAGGCCACAATTAACCTCCTGATATCTTGATTGATTTCCTTTGATTCTTCTGTGATGTCACACAAGTGAGCAGAGTGCTCAAGGTGTTGCCTTAAAACACCTTAACGACTATTTGACTGAAGTGGCCTATCAGAAGCTTATGAAGCCATGACATCATGTGGGTTTTCCCAAATTGCTTTAAGGCATCATCATCTTTTTGTTCGTCAACTTTTGAACTTGAAGAAAGTAACAAAGAAATTTCTAAAAAAAGAAAAGAACAACTTGTCTGTTTTACTTGTCTGGCAATGAAGAAAGCTGAGTCCGTCCGTCCGTCCATCCCGCTTATCCCTGGTGGAATTGCCAAGGGTGCTGGTGCCTTTCTCTGGCGGTCATCGGGTGACAGGCACTGTACACTCCAGACAGGTCAAGCTGAGCACCTATGAAATAGTAAAACATAAATTTGTTTCTTTTCTTCCATAAGGTGTATGTAAATGTATGGAGTCAAATAGATTGAAATAAATTATATCAGTACCACAAAAAAAAAAAAAAAAAAATTGGGACGTGTGTGACTTGAACACCTCATGGTTTAATTCTGGTGATGGTGCACAAGAGGTCACCAACATGATGATCAGGTTCTGCCTTGAATCTCTTTCATAAAAACAACTATGCTCTCTCTCTCTGTCTCTATGTGTGTGTGGCTGTGAATATGGATGTGTGCACATTCACAAGCTTGCTTGACTTCCCCACATTGATACCAGATGGCCCTTCCCATCATGGCCAATAGAGGAATTCAGTTGGCAGGACCCTTTCTATTTCATGGTCAGTGTGCGTGTGTGTGCGTGTGTGTGTGTGTCTCCCTGTAGCCTTTCCACCACACACTGACCTATTTGTATTCTGGGCAGAGCAGATGAGGCTCAAGGCCCACTGCCCTGCTCCCCTCTAGCCGGTCCCCTCGGGAGGGCATCTGTGGATCTGCGCTGGGCAGATAGGGGCCGACCCATCATGGCAGCACTTTAAAGGCCACCTCGCTAGTCCGAGGAGAGTCAGCGTGTTTGGAACTGGGTGTGGAGGGCCTCTGTGCTTCTGAGATGTCTCTCTTTGTATTTCTTTGTGCCGAGCAGTGTTGCTTCTGTTTGTGATGACAAAGGAAGTCACCTGAGTCCTGTATGGAACAGGAAAAGTCCTTACCAAGGCTCCATAACGGCTTCCGGGGGCAAGGATTGGTTCCTTAATAGGGTTAATAAAATAAACTAATAGTTGAAGAGCTGACAGACATGCGGCGTCTCTCCATATAGCTCTGACTGGTTGCTCAGAAGGGACAGCTATGTGGTCAGCCGTACGTGTGTCCGTCTGTGTGTTTCAATTCAAATTGAAATGGGCTCATTCTAAACCACCCAAGCGTCTCTGATAGTCCCCCTTATTTTTAACCCACATCCATTCACCCTGCAAACATTATTTGTTCATTTGCGGCCACACACATATGTCGTGAAATCCAAACACAAAGGTGCGTGCACGCGTGGTTGTGTGTGTACGCGCGCAGACGTGCTATGAGGAAGAGGTTGCCGAGCCATAAAGGAATGCAGGGCGGTATAATCACAGCATCATCAGCTCTGTCCTCTGAGAGAGAGGGCCAATAATGCCCCTCTAATTGAATAACTTATCCACAGCTATTTCCCAGGGGGGTCGAGCAGCAAAGGCACTGTCGTGGAGAGGGAGAAGGGTGGGGGAAGATGGTGTTGAGCAGAGCAAGCAGCATCCTCCAAGTGCTGCACTGAAAGGTGGAGTTGAGCAAGCGCACATAATCACAACACTCTTAAGCCAGAAACTTTTTTAGCTCTTTTTATGAACGCAGGAACTTAATAAATGGCCGTACGAGAACAGAAACTCTTCTGTCTAATAACACACATCGATGTGTCTTTGTTGCAAGGATTTTGTCTTATGTAATCCAAAAAAGGTCTGCAGTATTCCCCAGGCTGAATGTGAAAATAAATCCCCTTTAAGACCCCCCCCCCCAAAATCTGGCTCCTACTTAATCCCTATTGGAGCACTGCAGGGGGTAACTATACATTCTGTTTCTTATTTTTCCCATCATTCACCTCCTTCAAAGAGAACACACACATGCTAAGCACAATGCAAGTACATTCTATAAAACAAATCTGGGTTAATTTGCTAAACTAGCATTGGGTGAAGTAAAGACCGATTCGTTCCTAGGTTGAATTAACATGATGGGCTTGGGCTAAGGGTTTCACCCAGATTAGTAGAATAGGTTTTCAAAGTGAAAAATGGGTTTAAGCAATTAATGTCTAACACTCAAGCTGCCAAGGACAGGGTTAAAAAAATAACTCATGACTTTAATTAGTGATTTAAGTAAAATTTTCCTGTTCATACTCCATTTATTACCAGTTTACTGCCTTAAAGAACAACTTTAGGAATACGTATTTATGATATTACCTTTCAGATTATCTTCTCTTTTGCATAAACAATTCAAGTACATTCCCTAAAACCTCAAGTGTTTTATCAACTATAGTAAACATTGTCATAAAAAAGGCTTAAGGTTTTAATCCACACATATAATTATGCCTATGGGCCTATCCTGTTCATTATATTTTTGCGCAAAATCATTTTTAGATAATGAGATTTTAGTCTGCTCAGTTCTGTCTATTTTCAGAATTGCTTTCAGCTGTTTTGGGACTTCTTGATCACTTTAAATCCAAATTAGCTGCTGTTGGCCACGCCCCCCAATTCCACATTTACACTTACATGTAAAAATGATGGAAAACAGATACACAGTTATCTTTGAAAAGCAGAAGAAGAACCTGGTGTACAACCAATAAGAATGCAGCAAGTGGTTTATGAATGGAAGGTCAACAACAAAACATTTGTATTTTCCAGCAGCCATTCTGCAGTGCATACAATGGTAAAACCAACTGACCAAACATTCTGGAGCTCAGCTTGGGTTGCTAGGTGATGGGCTGAGCTTTCCTGAGGTTGCTAGGTGAGGTTGAGCGCCTGCTGATTTGCGACATTACATTCCAGGGGTTTTGGAAACGGGTCATATTCACCAATA
Organism: Phalloptychus januarius; assembly: GCA_902982915.1. Lineage (NCBI taxonomy): Eukaryota > Metazoa > Chordata > Actinopteri > Cyprinodontiformes > Poeciliidae > Phalloptychus > Phalloptychus januarius. Next base: position 4,088,153 of record CADWAE010000230.1, read on the forward strand.
AAAATTAACTTATTGCCAAAAGTCAATCTTGCTGGCTTTTGGCACTTTTTACAAGTAGCAGAGACCCAAGTAGAACTACAAAAATATGCCAGGGTGTGATATTGTTGAGTCTTCATTATTGCGTTTCTATGACACTCCAGCCCTAGTGAGATGTTCAGGTCAAGTCAAGGGCTTTTGATAGTCACGTCATGAACAATAACATATCTCAACAACACATGGTGCCAGATACTTCTTCTACCTTATGTTCTGATGACACAGAGTCTTTCCTAATCTAACTGACCAATCTGCTCTCTGCTGAGCTGTGCCTCATCAGCAGGCATGATCTCTACTCTAGTCAATACCTTTATGCCCACAAGCTCACTAAAAGTCAATAGAATTTTTATTAGGAAACAATAATGGTGGTGTTGGGGTGCGTGAGGTGTAGAAAGAGAGAAGGTGAGGTGTGTGGAGAGGTAGTACATTGATTTACCCTTCATAGTTCGGTGCACTACATTTACCCAGCAGAGTGCTCAAATTAGTGCCCTCCAGCTCTCTCCCAATTAGTTTCCACAGAGACGAGGTGTAAAGCCAGTCACTGGCCTCATTACCTCTCCTCTCTCCTCCTCATACTGTTCCCCCCCCACACACACCCCTCACTTTCTCACTGACTAATCCTGCCTTCTACTCTCTATTTCACTGTTTTTTTGTTGTTTTGTTGTTTTTTTCCCCTCTCCACTTCAGCCTCTCTCATCTTTTTCCCTACCCTGTTTCAGTACTCAGTCCCAAGCCTTTATTTGTGCTCTCTCACTCTGGTCTCTCCATTTCAACATCTGTGTATTTTCCTCCTGTTTAAAGTGCCAAACAGTCTGAGGAGAGTGCATTCATCTCCAGGAGCATGGTGTGGGTTTGGCTGAAAGACTCAGCCACCTGATGAAGAATAGATGATGTTGTTCTTTTGTCCCCGCAGCTCTCTAAAGCTCTATAGCACAGGGAAGTCAACGACACTGCGAAAGCCCTTCAGCTAATGCAAAAATCCTTTTAGTGTGTGTTTCCTGTAGACCTTTGGGTACAAAATTGACCTACACATACATTAATAACTTTAATTTAAGCATACAGGTTCTCCTGAAGCCCCTCCTTAGAATTATGTGGATCAGTTTTACCTAAGTGCTCATTATGTGTATTTACATAAGTAAGCACACCTGGTTCATGTACAAAATGCCAAAAGGATCAACACTGTACTGAAAAATATTGGTATCTAACAAGACTATAAGGATCAGTAACAGAATATCTTTTTTTGGCCAAGGATGCGTACACAAATGAGGAATCTGATTTCAGCTTACAAGTGCTCACAGTGTGCAGATGTTAAGTATGAAAGCATTAACTGCTGAGGAAATAAAGAAGGAATAAAGGGACAATATGTGCATATATTTCTTTATAGATAAAGAAAATGAAAGAAAAAAGCTTTACTAGAACTATTGCTTTCCCTCTGTCTCTACACCCATCATCGCCCAAGGCATGATTGTCATATTATAGGGATGTGTGAAGGGTGTGTGTGCATGTGGGGGTGGGGGTGGGCGTGTGTGTGTGTGTGTGTGTATCCTCTGATTGCAGGGTTTGACCGATAGGTGTGTCCTCGCAGCTAGAGCTCGTCAAGCCCAATCAGGAGGAGCTTAAAGAGGAGGGCATTACCTGAAGAAGATGCCAGATTGTTTTGCTCCATGAGTGGTAATCAGACCTACAACTTTTCACTACTTCTTTGATGTCCCATGCTTATCTCTTGTTGTCTCCATCCCAGTTCATGCTCTGCTCCTGGACTGCAGTGTTCTGCCTTTCTGCTGTCAAGAGTTTGTTAAAGAGCCCAACTTAAGACTTCCTCTGTGAATCTGCACACCGCTGCTCCTGGTTCATGCTGTCAGACCCCCAAACAACCATCCAGCGTCACTCACCTCCTTGTCCACCCTCTGACACTCCACCGCCTCTCACCTCTCCACCTGGAAGAAAGGGCAAGGAAATAATTACCAACAAGCACCGCTCACCACCCCCTGCTGAACACTCACCTTCCTTCGTTGGATCTCCATGTCTCAAGCAGTAAGCTAACCGTCTCACCCAGATATCATTTCCCTCATATCTGAACCATATCACACTTTTGTCACATTAACTTGCCTCTCCTCCTCAGTGCCACCTCGGATTTCTCTTGTGAATCTGGAAGAGCCAAGTATTCACTCATTTGTATCAAACTCTTCAAACTTATCTTTGACGTCCATAGTTGTTGCCTGCAAGAAGGTCTCAAACAAAATGTGCATTTAAACCAAATTCATGCAAACTAATTGATGCCGTCTAGCAACACCTTAAAAGCATTACCAGGTGAAATAATAGTAACAATGTCATGGCATCTGTTTTACTTTTTCCATATGGGGCTATTAATGTGCAGTAATATACTTAAGAGATAAAAACAAATTAGCAAGCGTTTACACACTCACTGGCCTCTTCACTGGTACACTCAGGCAGAACTGCCTTACTCTTTGTGGCATAGAGTCTACAAAGTATTATTAGTTTTCCTTAGAATTTGGCCCATATTGACATAAAATTATGCGTATTTGTCACAAATGTGCACAATTTGGACACCTGCTGTGCACACCCTACCTGGGGATTAGATGTCAGCAGGATACAGTGAGAGAGGATGACAGGTCTAGGGGAGAATGTGTGAGTCTATGATTCCAGAATGTTCTGGAAAACCTTGTGATGTATAAAATGGATGGTTGTGAGACAGTTTAGGTGGTCAACTTGAGCTGCACATCAGCTCCACAAACAGTCTACCTCACCCACATCAGAGATACCCTTATGTGGGGTCTATTTAACCTGAACATTTCCTCCCCTTCCATGCTTTCAACCTAGACACCTGGCACTGAAATGGTCTCATTACTATGTAACAGGTAGAGGAACATACTCAAAAAGTGCTGGCATCAAAGCCAAACAAAAGATGTACATAAGCCTTATATTGATGAGTTGTCTGACTGAACTAATGTGTACAACTACTTTTTTTTTTTAAAAAAAAGCCTGTTTATTGCTGCATGCAGAGAAATATTCTGGAATGGTTTACGGTTATTAAAAAAAGCACTTAGGTATTTAAATTTTAATCTTAATTTAAATTAAATATTAACAAGGAAATGTGAGAAGGTGCTCTCTGATTACTCCGTCTTCTTCTCATAATGAGTCAGACCCTCTGATTATTAGTGTGTTATCACAGCACATAACTGCAGAAAGTATTAACACTGACCACATGTGTATACTGATGAAATATGCAGCCCAGAACTCCACTCCTATCGATTTCCATTAATGCTGGACTCCTATCTAAATACACATATGCTATAGACGTCAACAAACTCTTATAAGTAAAACTGTCAGTCAAATATGCATAAAAAAATATTTTCGCTTTAAGATTATTAAGGATAATAAGATATTAGCATCTAAGCACCACAATTAAAAATGTTTTCTAGATTTTCCCTTTAAATGCATTTAGATTTTTTAAGCTACAGCTTCTTTTCCCAATATTGGCAAACAAAAATGCTACACAAAAATGAAGGAAGACGTCTCCGTTTAAAATAGACAGAGCGCTCACAGTAACACAACCTTGGCCACAGAACAGAGAAATGTTGCCTGCAGGAAAGCAAACACCTTTTCCTCTCAGATCACACCTCCAGCAATTTCTTCCCTGTTCCCTCCCCTTTCGCCACCCCTCCTCTTGCACGGTGACCCTAAGAGAATCTAGGTGAGGTGTCAGCCCAATGAGCCGCCTGCAAACAAAAGCCATGCTGTCCACCACAGACCCAGATGTTCCTTACTGATCTCCCCCCAACCCCCACAACGCACCCCCACACACACACACACACACGCACGCGCACACCACCCGTGGATTTGGTAGAATGTAACTGCTCCACAAACTCCCCTTACATGCTCCACACATGCTGTCTGTTTGAGTTGTTCTCCACTAATTTGTACAGTTCTGCACGGCTGTCCAAATCAAAGCTCGGTGCACAGCAACAATCAACAGTTTAGTGCTTGCAGCACATACTCTTGCATTCATTTTTTTCTGTCTGCTATCACTTCCTCTCCAGACCCCCGGTTGGTTGTCTCTGGTTAATAATGTAGCGCGTCTCGGTGTCTGATGTTGCACTGGGTTGCCGTGGCACCACAAAGAGGCTGTCTACCTTTCCGGTAGAGACGCGGTGACCGGTTGCCAAGGAGTTGATTTCAGGAAGGAGGCGTGGAAGAAGGAGAGTAATTTAAAGGTCTGGCAGAGATAAAGTAAAGGGACAAAGACACAGAGAGAGACTGGAAAATAAAATGTAATTCAGCAAAGAAAGCAAGTCCATCTTTCTGGCGTTTGCCATAATGTTCATACTTCACTCATGATGGTAAAATTAACCTAAATAAACACAAAAACAGCAGTTTGCAAAAGCTGGCTCCTTTTGTTGATTGGGAGGGGAGAACTATCCAAAGCCACAGTTGCCATAGTAGTAGGATAAAGAAATAACCTAAATTGAACCTGTATGACAATATGACGTCGACTAAAAGCAACACAGGATGTTTAAATGTAAAGGAAATTTTGACCAGATGAGAAACAGAGTCACTTATGTCTATCTGTGTGGAAAAAAAAAAGATTACACGTGCTCTGGAACTCAAACCACAAAGAGAGAGCCATTCTCCACAAATGAACAAAAAAAAAACATGGTGAGCATAAATTACTACATAAATTACTCCAGGAACATCTAAAGCTCTGCAGCCCTTGCTGGGCTCAGATGATTAAACAATATGAAATAGACCGAGCAAAAAATCCATGCATGGCAGAGTGCCGCAGTAATAAGCCCTGGGGATCAAATAAAACACAAAAGTCCATCTCGCATAATAAAATAAAAGAAAACATCATGGAGGCCAGAAGACCTTTGGGAAAATATTCTGAGGTTTAAAGAGACAAGAGGAATGTTTTGGGAAGTCTATATAGTGTTATATCTGGCATTACTAAAACTACAGCATTTCAGAAAAAGGGGATCATGCTGACAGTCAGACATGGTTGTGGTGGTGTCATGCTCTGGGCCTGTTACTGCTTCAGAACCTAGACAGCTTGTCATAATCGGTGGAACCATAAAGACTTTCACTGGTCTTTTTGTAAACTCTCTTATGTTCAGAGGGCAAGTTCTTTTTCACGCCAGGTCATATTAGTTGGGATAGCTTTTTTTTTTGTTCTAAATTAAAATCATATTTTTAAAACTGCATTTTTGGTCTGGTTGTCTTTGCCTTATATTAAAATATGTTTGGCAATCTGAAGTCATTCAGTTTGACTACAAAAAAAGCAAAAATAAGAACTATTTTTTTCACAGCACTGCATGGTGTAAAATTGGATTGAGCTGAATAAATAGGCCGACATATGACATATCTCTTAACTTTTGTGTGCATATTTGTTTTCTTATAAGAAGCGAAGGCCATTAAATCGTTGAGGTGTAACTCACAGATTGTGTTGTGGGTGGAAAATGCCATTCACAGGCTCCACAGCGCATATTTATGTCATTACAAGAGCAGGCAAGGACTCTGAGGGAATTGATGGGTTTTTGCTGTTCGTCAGTGTTTCAGTGTTTCGGTTAAAGGTATTTCCCTGCGAACCAAAAGGTTTATGGTGATGCAAACACATAAATTCCCATATAGAGAATATCACAAGCGTAAAAAAAAAAGCTGACTCTCTGCCTTTAAGCTTTCGCACAATGTTTTTTTTTTTTTTTTTTTGCGGTAGTTAATCTGATTCCGTTGCAGGCAGGGTTGTGTCAGAGATGTCTCTTTTTTACCAGAGAGCTTCTCCTACATCAATGAGATTGTCTTTATCTGCCTGCTTGCAGCTTGGGCTCAGATTCTGCCCTCTATATACGGGTGCCGGGTTTGTGGGAGGCATGTGGGCGAAGGTGCGTGGCATCCGGCCTAATGCACAGCCTGGAGAGAAATACTAACACTTCATATTCACTGTGACTTCAACACCGCCACAGTTGAGGCTCTCACATTTGGATGGAGATTTTCACTGAATGAGTCACAGGTTTGAAAGATATTCCACGGGACATGGTCTTCTAATTTTGTTGCGGTGTGAAATGAAAAGAGTCGACTGAATGCCGTGTAAGCAGCGGAGGCTCCACGGCTGCAGGACGTGCTCCGTGTCGCCTTGCTTGATGACACAAAGAGGGGTTTGCAGAGAGTCCCACGCCTGCAGAAGCGCTCCTCCTCAGAGCCCAGGAACGCCTTTTGTGTTTGACTCAGGATATTCCCCGCTGCACTGCATTCCACTGTTGCTCCGTTATTCTGGACAGGGTCCCTGGGTCTTCCTGCCAAAGTCCTCCCATAAACACGCATCCAACCCAGGAGTCCTCGCTCTGCAGGGGGCATACCAGAGGTGTTCATTTTTCCAAGCTTTTCTTCCTTATTCAAAACACGTCCAGGCGCAAAACGGTGCCGAGCAGTCGGGATTTGAATCCTTGACCTAAGGATAGAAAAGGAAAACCCAGCTCTCCCTCAAAAAGCTCAACAGGTCTTCATTTTGTCTTCTGCTCCATTGCTGACTAAATTTTTGATCTGTTATAAATCTGCCTACGTTATTCTTACAAAAATTGGAAAAAATAAGTGTAGAGATAAGCACTCCTTGCTGTTTACAGGGCAGGCCAAACATCCCAAAGATGTATTTGTCTCTTTATGGGAACTCTCCCTGTTTTTCATGCTCTTGTTGCAATTACCTCACTGAAGAATGCAGGCATCCCCATCCTGGAAAGAAACTATAATTTTTCTTTTGTCCCTTGCGGCGTTGTTTACACGTTCCAGTGCAATTATGGGAACTAACAAGGAACATTTGCTGAAGTGCTTCAGTTTAAGAGTTTGTTTAAAAAAAATAAAAAAGCTCCAAAAATGTTGCCATATCATACTTTGTTGAAGCACCTTTTTGTTCAGTGTCAGACTTCAGTATTTATTTTTTGTGCACATCTGCCATCAGTTTTGAATCTGACGAAGCTGAAATAAAGGAGATACTGTATTCACTTGGTGGATGTTGCTGATCTTTCTCATTTGCGTCCTTAATCTGAATCCACACAGGCTACAGACAATTGAAAGAACTAATTGTACCAAGAGCAAGGCATAAAACAGTTCCACAGCAATATCTGAATACTGTGGTACAATAAATATCCTCCATAACTGGGTAAAGTGACATTACTAAAATAGGATGATAACCAGAAAATTTGAAAAGCTTTTACAAGGCTGAAGGGGATTAATGTTTTCTATGTGACAGTAGTCTTCTGTATTCTCCATCTGTCTGGCTACGAAGTACGGACTGATGGCTGAAGACTTTTCCACCGGAGGAAACATTCAGGCCTGGCCTGAAACTTTATGGGACAATAAGTTATGATTATAGATTCACAGAAGAAAAACAACTTTGTGCATCACTGAAAGAACACAGTGTCCATGATGAAACATGGTGGTGGCACCATGTTTCATTGATTTGTTTGCTTTTCAGTTGTCAGGAAAAAAAATAATCTTGAAATTATTTATAATGGTCGAATTTTTTTGCATCCCAAAAAAACCAAAAACTGCTGTGTATATGGTTCTGAGAGCCACCGGAAAACACCACGCTGTCATTGCTAAACATCACATTTTATATCTGACTAAATTCAAGCCTTTGCATTTTCTTTGTCTCCCTAAAGTTGCTGCATTTTGTTTAATGATGCGCGATCTGGACTGTCACTGGTGATGCAATCACAATACTTCAATCGACAATATCATGCTAACTGGAGCAAAACATCTGTTTGGGTTTTTTATACCATAATTATAATCTATAAAGATGTACATCATCTTTATAGATGATAAAGATGGGTTTTTAAACTGTGCTCACACAAAGCACCAGCAGAAAGCTGTAGATCTCACAGAAACGTCCCTTTCCCAATTATCACCATAAAATAAATAACTTTGGGGGCTGGATATGCTGACAGCTGGAAGAATTACTACATGGGATTTTAAAAACTTAACTAAAAAAGTAATACTTTTCAGAACTTAAAAACTGCACCAACTAAGAGCCAGACTGATGATTTGATCAAAAGTTTTCAGGTTTGTTGTTACAGAAATTAAGACAAGCTGATGCATTCAATTATTCATAATATTTTTTTACAGCAAAAACAAAAATAAACTACAAACAATTGAGAGTTTACCGCTCTCTGACTTCTTAAAAACAGAGTGCTGTACATATTTCTATATATAAGAAGTTGTCGTCTTTCAGCATCTCATATGGTTTCATTTTATTAAACTGTCTGAAAACTTCAGAGATTGCTGGAAAGGAGACGACCAAAAGATCAAATAAATATACTCTCTTTTTCTTGAATATCGCGAACTTCTAACTCCGAGTTGGCGGCAGGATGAGAGCAACATTCAGAGGCCCTGAACTATACCTCGGGATCTAAACAATCTGAACTACTTGGACAAAGAAAATTATTTTTGATGGAAGCCTTACAGCCTCAGAATAAAGAAATGGCAAAGTGTTTAGATTTAACTTCATTCACTGCAAACTTCTTGAAATGTGGCTGAGCAAGATAGGAATGTTTTGACAGAAGAGACATTCTGAATCCATCAACTAAAACGCCTGACAATTTTAACTCCATATATGGCCCTGTGATGGATTAAAACCATTTCTCAGACTGTTACCCACTGACTGCTCCAGTTCTCGTTCATCATGGACGGCTACACAGTGAATAGGTGAGACCTCATTGTAGACTGTAATGTCATTTAGTTTCAGGGCTTTTACTGCTTGAGTTGAACAGTTCTGCTTCCAGAGCAGAATGCTCACACAACATGAAAGTGCATTGAATTTAAATTTGAAACACAATTGGACGCAGACTTGGAATTTATAGTGGATTTTCTCCAGTCCATTCGCAGGATATGTTTGACAGTACTTACTGGACTGATCAAAGCCCAGAACAACGGGAAAGTCTCAGTGATGAGCTCAGAAGAAAACTTTTGGGATTACGCAAGTTTGGGAAGCCTGTGAGTCATTTGCAAACAATCGCAGATTCCAGAATAATCAGTTTAAACAACAGGTACATTCAGCTGAAACCAGACTTTCACAGAAATTGCCTTCTCATTTGCTAAATGGCAGAATAATAAGGGATTTAGAAGTTCACCTCAGTACGATTACGGTGGCTTCAGATTTCAAAGCATTAAAAGATTCTGACAGGTTATTTCCTAACATTTGAGTGGAATCAAAACCCACCGATTTACGCGTTTCAAGACAACACCTCAGTCACACTGCTTTTTTTATGTGGCGTGATGAGAAAGTCAGATCAAATCTGGCAAGATCTGGTTCATTACTGGGCACAATTTCAAGATGCCTGCAAATTCAATGTTCATTCAAACAAGTGTGCAAGCATAAACAAGCTGGAAGAGTCCCAGAGATGGAGGCATTTTGATGCACAATGTGCAAATGAGCCCCAGAACAAAAGCAAAAAAGACTTTAGGGAGATGCTGTTTGGAGATGGTAAGAGACCGTCGTTCTCCGCAGTAAAACAAGTCATCTACAGACATGGGGTGAAAGGTCACTCACTGAGGAAGAAGCCTCGACTCTAAACAAAAACTATGTTTGGAGAGAATTGGTGACTTTCAATATTAAGAACTCCATAGGAACTTGAATGGAGGTAATAGCGTTGTGCTTTAGCTGCCAGTACAGCTACTACATAGCAAAAAAAAAAAAAAAGGTGAAGCATCAGGACTCTCGACTAATTCTACATATTCACCTCAACTTGAACACAGTTGAGGCACATTATTCCATGTGTGCTTAGAATAATCTCAAGCACACATAAAATCTGGTTTTGACCAAAAAAAAGAAAAGGAAAGGTTAACATTAGGTTGCTAAGAAGACCTCACCCTCAAAAATGCATAAAAACTTTTTTTTGAAAATGCCCCGTAATATCGCTCTACTGCAAGGTCTCAGCTAAATTTATAAGCTGTGTTTATTTCCTTGATAGAGTTCAGCCACACATCAGATGACTTTGATTGAGAACATTTGTGGAAGCAGTTTTGTTTTTTTATTGTCCCCCCACCCCCTCCCAACTTGTGAGATGTTGTGCTGTAGCAGTTCTTTGTGCTGTTGCCTTCTGTTTCGTGTTAGTTTTACACAGTCATCTCCCATTACTCATGAGGTCTGCCAGCACTTGTTGCTTCTCCCTATCACTTATACACATTTGAGATATCTGGTCTCCGTTAGCAGTCCAGACAGTGAGAACTACTAAAATCCTCCTCATTTTGATTCATTTACTAGCCCTCATCCGAGTGGTTTTGTGTGCAAAAGTTGATGACAAAAATTTCATCACAGTTTTCAAATTAAATTAAAATTTTACCTTTTTCGAAGTTCGTTCGATACGCTGTGTTTGCACTTTCTCCTCCACATCTGTGCACGTGTGATGACTGCCTGTATCTTAAGACAAACTCTCCAGGTCTTCCCACGTGAACCCTGGACATGAATTATTCATCTCGATCATCCAGCCTCCTCACAGTCTCCATCTTTCTTGTTGCTGTAAGACACAGGGAAGCACTCGGTCACAGAGGTAGTCGGAGCGGTATAGGCAGGGAGGAGCAGCGCCTGTGTACAGCCTGACTGGAGCCAGAAGAGGCCTAGCAGTGTTCATTAAAGTTGCCCCAAACGCGCAGGCATAGGAGAGGATAACAAGACCCTGGGGTGGCTGGTTTGGGCCCTCCGCCCTCAGAGGGCATAAATGTATTCCAATTCATCCAGACAAATCAAAAAGTCCACCGAGTCAGCAGAAAGACACACATGCACACACCTTTTTCAGGTACAATCCTTTCTTTTTGTTGTAGTTCTGCAATCATAAATATAAAATAATTAAAGAGAAATTCCAGCTTCTTTAGATTTTTTTAAATTTTTAACTGTCAGGTTGATATAATAGTAAGCATACATGATCAATTAATTGTAGTGTACACAAAAGAGTCATGTAGCACCATCTTAATGTTGTTTTTCCCCTCTATATTCGTTAACACAGACCTAGTAATGCATGAGAAACAGTCAATCTCTCCAAAGGTAACAACCAGATCTACCATGCAATGCATCCCAGCGATCATCTGCATGCTATATCACTTTTGATATTCAGAAAAAAAAAAAAAGAAGAAGAAACCCGACAACTCAATATTTGACATGTTGGAGGTTCCAGGCAAAGAAATCCAAACTTTTCTTTGCACAAAACTAGTTTCTAAGCAACCAGCAGAGAGTGCAGAAACTCACCGGACCTGTGAAAGAAAGAAAGATGCTGATAGGCAAATTTGCCACTTTTTGAGAGAGCAATTGCTTTTTTTCCCCCTGCACACACTTACAGTGCAAGGCTGGGAGAAAAGACTGCTGGTTTTAGTCACTTACTCAGAAACAAGGAAAAGGTTCTTTTTTGTTAGTTTTAGCGGTCTCTTATGAAAATACCTAGTTGAAAGACCTCAACTCTGGTTTAGACTCTTCTTAAACTTTCCTGCTCTGTACTCAGGTACCCATCCTCCACACTGTCACTGAAGCTACCTGGGTGTGTGGAAAAAGCCAAAAATGAAGAAGGGATTAATGTGGGGTGGGGTGGAAGCAATCAACGCCTTTCGTTGCTGTTTCTTCATTCTTCATTGGTTTTCATGCTCCTTCCTCTTTGTGGTGAGCTCTGCTGCGGTTGTACGATCTCTGTTTCTTTGGAACTTGCTCAGCTTTTCATTTGACTGTAAAGCGGTGTTGCTAAAAGCAGAATCACTTTTGTGTTTTTTGAGGAACAACCACTTATTGCAGTAAGGTAATAACTTTTATTTTATTTTTTATGGTCTTTCCTAGGCACCATGGTTTATATTCCATGAGAGTCAGTTAAATTCACATAATATCCTAAAATTTTATGTATTGTAAAAATGTATTTGTTTAGCAAGTTATTTTCTATAAATCATAAATATATGGGGAAACAGAAAATATGTTTGTTTTTTGCCAGGAAGACATTGATGAGCTAATATCTTCCTGTAGATTAAACATCACATAAAGGGCGAAGCTTGATGGCGAAGCTGCAGGGGACTTGCCTAGTATTTGTTTTTAACTCCTAGGTCAGCAATGTCTGTCCAGTATCCATGGTAACCAGCTGTCCCCAACACATCTACTACATGTTCAGGAAGAATATACAGTATCACTTCAATACTCCTTAACTGGTGACAACAACGACGTCAATGACAGTTTTACATCCCTGTGAAGGAAATTTAACTCACTCTTCTATGCAACTTTGAACTGCTTCAGTTCAATCCCAATGTGCGGCTTTATACCCGAGGTTTCTCTTTCTGTAAAAACAGTAAAATATGTACACCTTGTAACAAGTACAACTTTTATCTTGTCTGTTCACAGTCCGTTTTCTTGTGGAATCACAGAGATCAGCAACTCAGACCACCTGATGAGTTGCTGGGTTACTCATTGATGCACTCAGAGTAACTTTGGCAGGCCTTCCACTCCCCACAAACGCTTACACCATTTGTTGATAAAGATCCACTTGAGTCCCAAAGCCTGATAAATGGCCTTTTTAAAGCTTTCCTGGCTGATTTATACTAATAACTGTTTTTCATGTTGAATTTTTTTAAGGTCACAACATGATTTATGTCTTTAAAGAAACTTCTGACAGGAAATGTACATTTTATAGCACTGTATGTATTGTGGTATGGTAACCATAACACTTTTTTTAGTTAAATAAATAACAGCATATTCTATGAATACACCCTCTTTGGTTCTTTATGTCATTTTAGGTTACAAATCTCTCTCCAATTTCATTGTAAACGCATTACAGAGACATTTATTTTCCTCACAACAGTCCATTTAAAGAAATTTAAATCCTGCATATGGATGTCAGCTGTCGGGTAACTCCAACTTCTGCATGACGGAGTCGGGGACAGGCATTTGAAAGGAGCATAACTAACCAAATGACTCCCAGAGGAGGCTCCTCTGACTGAGTTTATGGATCTCTGAGTCGTCTCTGCTCAAACTGCAAAGAGCTGCTGTTCTCCCTTGTTTGCCTGCCTGGCCTGTTGGACCCCCATACCACAGCTTTCCAGAAAGACCCCCAAGCGATCTTACATTCAGCCAGGCTGAGCAGCAAGCTGAAATTAAAGCTGTTTCCCTGTGGTTAGTTAAATAGTTGGACAGTGAGAGCATGGGGTGGCCCTGAGTCAAGGCTGAGGCTGTCTGGGCTTGGGAGTGGAAATATCAAAAAAGGCAATGAATCGGGTAGGGGGTGGGAGGAGATGGGAAACATGCAAAGTGAGGTAGACGAAGAAACTAATATAGCGGCCTGGTCAAAGGTTTTTGTTTTGAGAAATGGCATGAAGTCGCTGGGCGGGTGTAATATTTGCTTCATTTCTTCAGTGCATGCTAATAACGTAGCACAATGGGAAGGAATGCATAACATGAGATGACAATACATCCACTCAACAATACAATCAAATACTACAAGCAGTTTTGCAAAAGTATTTTATGCTTCGCCTCCAGAAGCCTTGAAAATAAAATCCATAAGCCAAAATGTGTGATCGGTGTTTATCTTTATCACAAGACTCTAAATTTAGCCGGTAGTAACGGAAGAGAAACTGCTGATAACTTTGTTGTTTCTCTGTAAGGTGGCCTGAGGCTGGGATTCAACAGAGTTTAAAGTGTTTATTGTATTATGTAACCGTTCAGCACAAATCTGGGCTAAGGAGCAAGAGGTGGGTCTACAACGTCCCCCGTCTCCCCCTCCACGTCTTTCTGGATTTGACCACAAGTCCAGCCAACATTCTTCATGCTTCTGCTCGGTTTGTTTTGAGGAGATCTGTGTACCTTTTCACAAAACATTAAGATACGAATCAAACCATGTGGACCTTGTCAGCGGCAGCTTTCCTGACATACGATCTTGCCCTCCAGGAAACACGCTGAGACCATCATGCCTGATTGTTATCACAATATTCCTCGTGCTTTTATTCTCTATTTTTATGCTTTCTGGACGACGCACAAAATACATCCCCCTGATGTTTCCAGGCTGAAGCAAACTGGCTGTATAAAATGACTGGAATAGAGAGGAGAAAAATTCCTGGGCCAAGTTTAAATCCGTGGGGGTTCAAGCAGCGAACGGATCACTCCTGCTACAACAGTAGCCAAGACATCTGTGTGACAAGAAGGGATTGATGCCTGCAACCAGAGCACCAGGAGCGGGAAAACCAGGATTAACTGGTCACATCGCATACTGCAGACCATGTCTCCTCCTGTTATCCCAACAGTCAATTAGAGATGGACATATACAATTAAACAACCACGCACATATAAATGTAGAGGTGTTCAGGAGTGTGCAAGTATAATTTAGAACAGTGATGCATGCAGTGGTAGAATATCCTCCCTAGTACTGTACTAATGTACTCAGTGTGGAGGCACTCATTATCCACTAGTTTTCCATTCATTGGGGTCTCGGTGCTAACTCCAGAGTCCTTCCTGCCTGAGGGCAAAAGGATGGTGATGGGGATGACATGAGCACAGGGCTTTAAGTGTTTCACGGTATTATAGTTTACACCTCTGCAAAACTGCTGCAACATGGAAAGATAATTTCATCACTGCAACATTATGATGTCCATCAGGAAGCTACTTTCCTGGAGTAAGTAAACAATGACTTGAGATGGTGCATGTACGGCTACTAAAATATTAATTTACAGCAGCAAATCAACTGGAGGCCCCCAGGGTCAAATCCATGTGCACCCATTCTCCTTTTGATTCCCTCTCCAGAATATTCCCTCATGCTTTAAAGGTGCAGATGGTAAAATTGTATACTTTTATACAATTTTACCGTCCGCTTGGCGGGTCTGTCATGAGTTTGCTTTAACAGAACCGAAATTATTGATACGTCAACCATAATCCAAAACTGAAATCCGTTGTAGCTTATTCAATCTGTGTGTTGTTCACTCATATCACCTGAACCAGCATGACTCAGAAACTAAAACATGCTAGAGATAAGAAGTGACACAGGAAGTTTGTTAGGAGTCCTGTCCACCATGAGCTGCAGGACACAACAGTAACGTCACGCAAAAAACAAGCAATGACCATTATTTCTCATGCAGAAAATGTTTGTGCTGCAGGACACTGGAAAAGCAGGATTTTTAAAATCCCCATCAGATCTTTCTTGAAAAGTCTTTGGATTATTTAGGTTTACCGTTTTCTGCTTGCTGCAAATACTTTAGCTAGAAATTTAACGTACTGGTGAAAATGTGAAACCTCGTGTTTGCAGATCCAAACCGGATTTCTAGATATGGTCACATGTCCAGGATAATTGGAGACAAGCAAATTTATTATTTCTCCGGGATTCTCCACTTCAATCTGGACTTTGACTTGACCAATGTAATCTAAGTAATTTTATTGAAACTGTGGCTAAGAGTTTAGGACTACTGTGATGGTAAAAGGTTTAAATCCTTTAAAGTTTGATAGGTTTTCCATGTATTCAGCCTCATCCATCTTCTCTTCAATAGTTACTCCCTTTGCTACTGCTGATTATTTACACATAAAGTCACAATAAAACAATTTCTCTTAAAAAAACATAATCAGATCTTATGTTTTACCAAAATGAAAGACCAGCAGAAACTGAACTCCTGAAAAATCACCAAGCAGAGGTCAAAATTTCCAGAAGTTCACGCCGTAGGGCAAATTCTGTTGAATTCTCCACATCTTGATTCACAGAATTACAGAAGCTTTCCAACAAGGCTCTGATCTGTACTTATATATTTTTTTATTTAAAGTGCAGACATGTGCTCATAACGGCATTGACCCTGTTCCTTGAGGGTCAAGCAATAGAAGTTTGTGTTCTCAAACATGTGACCTCCAGTGTCTTGAACGTCGCCTCCACCCAGCCACACCCCCTGCTACACACGCAGATAGACACACACAAGCATGCACGTCTTCCAACCTAGACAGGCCAGGTTGCCAGAGCTACACAAACTCCCACCCATTAGCGGCAGGATTCCAGGATAACCATGGAAACCGGTCTCTCACCCCCGGGGAGACGAGCAGCAGAACTGAAAGGCTCCATTCAATTTCCACATCCCAGTACAGCACACACAAAAGAACACGCATGCACTCTTTTTTTCACACAGTAACACACACCCACTGACGAGCAAACACACACACACAGTCGTGGACACGTCCTACCCACTTGCTCTAACAGCCTCACAGTCACTCCAGCCTTCTCTGCCTGCCTCCACTGGGGTGAGTGGGAGCTTGTTAGAGAGACCGTGCACTACATCCTCTCACCCACGGTCCTCGGCTGCACACACGCAGCCCACCAGTGAAACATTAATTACACCTCACTCATTGTGATTAGACACACTTTTAGTGGGAGACGACAGACTTTATTGTGTGCAGAGATCATCCTTTCCCTTCCGAAGGCAGGAAGCATCTTATGAAGCAGGAACGAAGACTCGCATCAAATGTCTGCATCCTGCATGCACGCTCTTGTCTGCCACTCACTTCACATGGCAGATATGAAGAGGTGAGGCGGCTGTCATTTATAGAAATGTTCACCGACACCTCTTCTGTGCACAGGCATTGAAATTAAACTAAGAGAGGAGCGGTGTCACATTCAGGAACATCTCCTTAATGTGATATTAGAGAGGAGATGTGATAGCAGGTGAAAGGATCCACCATGCTGCTGAGAGAGCGCCACGCTTCCCAAGTCTGCCCAAGACTTAAAAAGCAGAATGTACTCAGTGGGTTTAACTAAGAAGAGTGAAAAGGTTAATGAAGCACAGTGGGAAATCAGGCTTAAGGTGTCACAGATAGAAGATCGGAGTAGATGGACAGAGAGTTACAGAGATAGAGGACGAGGCTTTGAGAGAGGAGAAACAACCCCACATCCCTTTGTATAAAATCTATTTTATTTTTGATTGACTTTGGCTTTGTATAAGCAAACTAGGCTTTTATGTGTGTCATTGACTCACATTCATAATGCATTTTATATATATTTTTGCAGCTTTATTTCTGTTTCATAGTGTCCACTAGATCCATTTATTTATTTATTCATTTAATGAAACCATTTTGCATATGTGATATTAAAAACACTCACATTCATTATGACTATTAAACCATGTCGTAAAGAAGAAATAAGGATGTCAAAATTTAGAAGAAAAATTATATTTTATATGTATGTGAGGACTAAAATTAACAAGAGGAAAAAAATTGGAGAAGTATGATGTTGCATGAAGACAATCTTCATAAAAAATTTAAGTAAGCTAGGTGTAGCATCTTATTAACAACAGAAAAAATTATCAGAATTGAGGTTATATTTTGTTTTGGTGGTGATTCAGAAGCAAAGACTGATCACTAAAAATGCAATTTAAGGATTAAAATTTTTTAAAAACTCATCAATATTTATGATATTTGTGGCTAATTGAGACATTATTTAAACAACAATTGTAAAAAATAAAAAAGTCTTGATACAGCCCATTTCACTTACATGAATTGCATGTGTTTAAGAGACCAAGATGGTAAAATTTGTCTACAAATTTAGCTCAAAGAAACAAAAATGTATCTGAATCAGTATTGCTGCCAATTTCTGGCGCACCAAGGCTTTGATTACCTGCAAGCTGTCCACTCAATAAAATAATTTTAATAATCCAATTTTAAGACATGAATAGAACAAAATTGACTTTTTCTTTTTGTTTGTTTTTTAAAGAATGGACGTAAAATGCTTTACAAGCATTTAAGGGATTATAAAAAGTATATTTTTTGAAGAGAGAGGACTAATGTAAGAGATTAGTCTGGTATGGTATGATGGTATTCCTAAAACAATGATTATAAAATCTTTAAAAGAAAATTTGTTGTCCAAAGTAGAAGGTGAAACTTTGCATGAAGGATTAAAGAAATAATTTCCAAAAGGACACTGTCAAAAAAAAACACAAACATGACTAACAATCTGCTCTGAAACACACTGTCCTGATTATCTCCTTGATCCTATCAGTAGCCCACACAGACCATTAAGATGTGAGCCCTGTTTAATTCAATTTGGAAAAAAATCTATTGAAGAAAACTGATTGGCAAGAACGCGTCATTCCACCTTCTACACCAACGCAGTGCAGGTTGTTTTCTGGTGGCAAGAAGAGCGGAGGTGAAGAGTCTGAAAATGGATGGATGGACAGGTGGGAGGGCTGACAGAGACGTGAGGTGAAAAGATGAATAAATAAAAAAAAGGGTGTGGTGTTGTTTTGAGAAGCAATGTAGGCGGGGAGAGAAAGAAGCAGGGCAATCTGGAGCGAGGGAGGCATGGACGGAGGAAGAGGCGAGGGAGGCTGGCATTAATGATGGGTGCGCCCGAGGCCACAAAAGTACAGTTGTCTCCTCTCCCAACTTCAGCAATGTCAGATTGGTATAATAAAGCTCGGTGAGAGGGTCTGTACTCGCAGCTGGGTGGCTTGGGATGAAGAAAAAAAAATAAACAAACTAAATCATTTTCGCACCCCGCTTAGATTCATGAACGAATCCAGTGACCGCAAATATTTGTGTGTCTTATTTGGATTTTATTTTACCAAGTAGAGCACCTTTGTAAAGTGGAAGAAAAATGATGCATGATCCTCATCATCTGCTGCAAATGAAAATCTGAAAAGTGTGGCGTGCTTTTAAATTCAGCCTTCCTGAATCAGGATTGTTTAGAGCTACATTTGCTACAGAGAAACCTTAAAGTCCAAAGAATGTAGCTAAATGCATACACCACTGTCACCACATTCTCTTGGAGAAAATCCCCTTAGCATGATTCTGCCTGCACCATGTTTCACTGTAGCGAGGATATTTGGAGTTGTGTGCTGTGTTAGTTATGTGTGAAATGTAGTGT
This sequence comes from Phalloptychus januarius, assembly GCA_902982915.1. Taxonomy (NCBI): domain Eukaryota; kingdom Metazoa; phylum Chordata; class Actinopteri; order Cyprinodontiformes; family Poeciliidae; genus Phalloptychus; species Phalloptychus januarius. Next base: position 4,107,034 of record CADWAE010000230.1, read on the forward strand.
TGCATGTCAGCCAAAAATTCTGCTTTGGACTAATTTGTTTGAACAAATGAATGAATGAACAAACTCATTCGAATAGTTTGAACATAAATGATAAACAAGATGTTTATCATTTAATTTATCAATTTATCATTCAGAGAAGCCAGTGTGCCATGTATTTTACTAATTGTACCCAGCCACCACAGTCCACTAGAACTCTCAGGATGCAACCCAGAGTTTTGTGACATGCGGCACCATCAGATTAAGCAAATGCAGGATTAGATCATGAGCAGAAACAACAGCGAGCACCTTTTAAAGCAATGTATGAAAAAGCTAAAAGTGTGTGAATACTTGAACAACATACTGTATCCTGTCACAGATAACTGCAGCTAAATGCTCTAAATTGCTGCTGTTAGAAGTTTCCTTTGGCTGACGTCAGACTGCGTCCAGGGTGCACTGAGTCAGACACAGACGAGCTCTGCCCACCACCTTGTCTTTGTGTCGCTGTCCTTTGTGGCCTTATTAAAAGGTAAAAACATGATGTCAGATGTTCCAAACTCAAGTCACACCCGGTCACTTGTCATTACGCCATACGCCCGGATCCTGCAGGGCTTGACCATGGACACACAAGCAAATAGAGCCAATCTCAGGACTGCCTCTGCTGCCTGTACTTGATCTTTACATGCACTTTTATTTGATGGACCGATGTGGGAGGATATCTGCTTGTCTGACTCACTCCATGTCTGCCTGACCACCCCCTCCCTTTTGGCCGGCACTTCAGTGTTGTGTCTTTCTCCTCCTTTTCTGTGTTTTTTTTTCTGATCACTGCTGTGGTGATGTGGTCCAGGCATGTAGCCACTGGATAATCTGATTAGAGCAGGCTCAGGCATAAAGTCTCCACTCTGATCACTTCAGTCACCTGGGACTTTGGTCGCATTTGTTTGGGGAAGGAATCCCCATATGGGGGAAATAAATATGCCTGTGAGATCTTCTCACATGTTAGTTCTGGTTTGTGAACCCTGCTTTAAAATATTCTGTGCATTCGCTTTGACTTTTTTAAATATATTCTGTCATGTAACTATCACAAATGTCTATGTTTTCAATTGGGATTTTTTGTGACAGACCATCACAAAATTATTCATAACTGTGAGCTGAAAGAAAAATTATGACATTGAGCTCTGAACATCTAATAGAGCACTGTCAAATGCATCATATGATGAAATCGCACAACTGTAAACCTACAAAGTCAAAATATAAGGCTGGGCAAGGACAGAAAAAATCAGAAAAACATAGAAAGACAAGGGTGGCATAGCTGGTAGCTCTGTTGCCTTGCAGCAAGAAGGTCTTAGATTTAATCTGCATGAAGTTTACATGTTCTCTGTTATGCATAGGTGCGCTCTCTTCCACTTACAAAACAAAAACATTATTTTAGATGTAATTGGTCTCTCCAAATGGCTCCAGGGTGTTTGCGAATGGTCATTTTCCTTATGTGTCTCTATGCTGACCTGTGATAAACTGGTGACTTTGTCCAGGGTTCATCCCACCTCTCACTCAGTCACTGATGGAGATGGGGCAATGAAATCTGTTGGCTAAAACTTGTTATGCACACCTCAAATCTAGCCTTTATGGCCATGTGAAAAGTGGTTTGCAGTTTGCCACAAGCCACACAGAGGAAGGAGGAGCAGAGACTAAAATGCTACTTTTTTACTTGCATGGAAAACACAATGCATGATGGGAAACCAGCATTGAACATCACCCAGAAAACTCGGTCCTTACAGTGAATCTTCCAGGGGGTGTTCATCCTGCAGAAAAACAGCCTTAAAAGTGCAGCCAGAGCCACGTTGGATCAAAGTGTAATCACTTGTTAGAATGACCTAGTCTCTGAACGCACTTAAATCCAATTAAGTCTTTTCAAGAGTTGGAAATTGATATTTGGGCCAAAAGCCGAAATACCCCGAGAGACTTGCAGCAAAAGTCGTAGCAACATAGTGTTACTCACTACAGTGTTCTGGTCTGTCACATAAAACTTTAACACATTATAGTTAGTGGCTGTAGTGTGCCCCAATATGAAAACTTTCTAAAAGAAAAAAAAACAAAACAACTTTTCCCCAGAGTTGTATGGGCAAAGAGGGAGCAGAGGAGGGTCAGCTTTCCTGTTAGAGATTAAGTTGCATCCTTATGTACTGTACAAACATGTAAATCTGTGATTCCCTTGCATCGGAGGATACTAAGTGTGTTGCTCAGGCCTCCAGAGGCTCCACAGATGTACAAAGCTTTTCATTAGGTAAGCCAGGCGTTATTCCCCAGCATGTTCTGCAAATGTCCCCGGGGTTTTTGTTGAGAGTGTGTGTTGTCAGACCGCTGAGGGGAAAAAGGTGGAGAGGGGAAGAGTGGCTCTTGTCAGGAAAGAGACGAGGAAGGCTTAGATATGACAGACATCTCATTAATCACAAGACTCTCCAGGCAGTATTTGCGGCCCCACACCTCCTCTCTGTGGAGGAAACCAAAGGACTAGACTGGATTGGCAATCGGAAGAGCACGCGTGTTGGTTTAGTGCCCCGTTTCTTCGGTGGCTTCATTATTGCCCTTTTCCCTCTGTCATTGCTGGCTGTGGTCGTGCACCATCAGCCCCTCTGGCAGCTCCATCCGTGACAGGTACAGACAGAGAGAAACACTCTGTAGGAAGCAAATCTGTCACTGTGCTAACTAAAACATGTCAGAGGGAAAGTGCTGCATGTCTAAGAGCAGAGGTACCCTCGCTGTGTGGATGGCTGATTGGAATCCAGGCTGTTACAGCAAAGTGTTTATTTCACAGCTTCAGAAGAGGAGTAGACAATGAAAGAGCTCTGGAAGAGATGGAGCAGCCGGTTGCATTGGAGAACGAAAGATTTGGGGGGGAAGAAATCAAGGCACAGCTGAACTGTACGGCACAGTCTGCATGTCTGTCTGTCTGTGTGTGTTCCTGTCCTCAGGGAAGCCTGCTTCTCTCTCTAGGCTAGACAGAGCTCACCTGAGGCTCTCCTCCACCCCGGCAGCTGTTTCACTCACTAACTACCTTCAAATCTCACCCCCAGTCTCCATCAGTCACACCAACTCCTGATCGCTTGTGTCTACAAGCTTCGCACCTCTGACATGTAGCGGTTTAATGTTTGAGCTTCTTCCACATTATGGACTTGAATAATGGAAAACCATGTTGCAGCTGAGCAGCTGCTTGGATAATCCACGACCTGTAATGCTCTGCGCTGATGACTGTGAGTGGCCATGTGTTTTCAACTGAATTCACTCCGGCTTGTAGACCGCTCCACAAGCGCAGCGGTATAAATTCCCATATAAGGCAGAAGGACCTTTGCTAACCTCCTCCTCCTCTCCCGCCTCTCCCTCCTCAGACCCATAACTCCTTTACTGAAACCAGCTCATATGGTAACCTCCCTCAGTCGCACACAAACACAGTCACATCATACGAAGAGCTGAAAACAGTATAATGTTGAACATCGAAGCTTGTTTCACTGTGTGTCGTTATAAACCAGATACAGCTTGCTCTCCAATGGATCAGACTCTCATTCTTAAATGGGTTCAAAAGGTCAAAGTTTGCCACATTTTTAGCTGTATGTTTGCTGAAGATGTTTCCAGTTTCCAATTAGTTTGGAATAGGCTCGTTTGTTTCCGCTATTGAGACGCCTCGCCTGCTGTATTTACATACTCATCGGTTTTAAGGTTTGGTTTGAAAGTCCAATTTGGAAATAGCAGCACATCTGAATAGAGGATCTTCTTGGTGCAAATTAGAAAATTACTGGGATCTGGGAATTGTTGTGGTAGGTGACTGGGCTATGGGTGTATTGCATGTTCACATTAATGTTCTGGTTGGCAGAAAACCACAAAAAATGAGAAGAAACTGTAAACATGTGGTGGACCCCAGCCTATTTGTCCATGGATTCAGTTATTCGTTGATTTTTCTGAGGCAAAGAACCTCCTATTACTCACAAAAACTCCACCTATTTGCAGAATTGTTTGTAGCACATATCAAAAATATTTGAAGGAAAGAGCAGCTTGGGAAGCTATTTTATGCGGGTAACTAACTGCATATAAAGGCACTTTGCAGTTTTCTTATCAACTATAATATTAACCACCGCATATAGATGTCATTTAATCTATCTAACTGGTTATACGAGCCATTAGAAAAGCAAATTGAAGGTTTACTTGTGTAATTCTTGCTACCGTTATCTCTATGGCGGCCATATTGAATGCAGTCCTGACTTTGGTGGAATTTGTGTTTAATTTTCCATCTGTTTTTTTTACCTCCAAGTCGAAACCGCACCATTAACATAAGATTTTAAAGGATTTATTATACCATGAATGAGTTTCACAGCACCAGCTGCTACAAAAAAATAAACACACTGGGGCTCAATGAAGTACCAGACGTTTGTGCAAAATTGCACCGAGCATAAGCTAGTTAGTGTGGAGGTAGCATCATGGTCAGAGCTTTCTCAACTCCTGGTTAAACTGTGAAAATTTTTTCTTCACAAATAGAATAAACCTTGCTCTGCATTCTCCACAATATCTTCAAACCGTTACATAAAGGCCGACTTTGTCTTGGCTTCTTTACAGAAAGACCTTGACTCATGCTAACTGTGTTAGCTGGCTAAAACAAAAAGATTTCACGCCATATTTGTGTACATGATTATGAAACAAAGTCCTAAGCAGAAGATCAGTTGTGGATGTGTGTTTGCCATCAGAAGTGTCAAAGCATCTTCCTCTTAGAGCTGCTTCAGAAAGTGATCAATACCAAAGCTTCTCATCAACCCGCATACATCTGGTGGGATGGACAGAGCAGAGTGGGAGCGCAGTGGGAGGCAGGGATGGGTTGAAGAACGAAGATAATGGGGGAAAAAAAACATAAGCAGAGCTGATAAGCCTTCAGCAGAGGAAGTGTTGTTCTGGGCCAATTCCCCCATGGAGACCCTGCATCCCACTGCTGCCCTGCTGCAGGATGTGTCCTCGTGTGGGAATACACAAGGAATGCGGCCCCTTTTGTTTAGCGTGCGATAGGCTTCTGGTTGGCGGTCATTTGTGTGTCTTATGTGTGACGAGCTCCAGGCTTGGCAGAGGCTGATCAGAGTGACACTCCAACAGTCCTTTCTGGGTAAGGCCCTCCTGGGAAAACAATGACTGAGCTCATAGCTGCTGTCTTTCGAAGCCCCTCCTTGGTCAGCTACACACATGGTGGGTTTCTCCTAGCTTTTTTTTAATTTATTTATAAACCACACATTAAACAAATGGATAAGAGGGGATCTAAAGCTTGCCATCTTTCTTCTTTTTTAGTTGGAATCCCCCCAAAGAGCCAGAAGAGCTCAAAACCTTCCCTGACACCTCCCACAATGTTCCACCAGAATGAAAGTTTTTAGAACTTGACGCTTCTTCTTCCGTCTGCAACTAGTCTGTCTCCTCAGGTTCGCCAAGGACACACTGCACATTGTGTTAAAAAATGCAAGTTTCTGTCTAAATACATTGTTGGGATTTACTAAAATACTGTTAAGATTTTTAAAACTAAGTTGTGTTTAGTACCTTTTATGGATACAGCGAACCTGAAAAGAAAAAAAAGCAAACATGCTGCTAGTAACAAAATACTTCAAGATTTTAAAAAATGCCCTCTTGGCAAAGGTTGGATGTACTCCTGAAGATATTTTAGGCTTAAATTATATGTTTAATAGCAAGAAGGGGGATAAAAATAGAACATCCATCTTAAAACAGCAGGGTATGAGAAATATGCTGACAATAAAAACCAACCAATCTATAAACAAGGTCTTGACTTTCAGCAGCTCACATTTTCTCAAAAGACAACCAGAGTGAGCTTTGTTGGCAAGAAAACACATAGGAATGATGCATGGCAAAAAAAAGTAAAACAAAAAACATAGAGATTCTTTTGCGATGGAATAAGGCCTGTCCTGGATAAGGTGATAAATGTTTGCAGGCGTGGGAAGCACATAACTGAGATAAGTGTTTCCCAATAAATTAGAATATATTTAAGTATTTAGTCATTCTAAAAAGTGAAAGTTCTGTACAAATTTGTTCCACACTGACTGATAAATTTTACAAAATTATTCATTTTAAGGAAAAGCTTAAATTTAAGTTAACTGTCCAGTAGGCCTAGATGAAAAAAAGAAAAACATTTTTTTTGTCTAATTTGGATGTTTTTTATGAAAACACAAACATAGTTTTATCTTTTACTTTTTTTATTTTATTTTGTAAGAGAAAAGAACATTTCAAGAATATTCTATTTCACTGAGATGCAGCGTTGGAAAATGCTTTACAAAACAAGCTCAACTAACCACATCCTGCCTGGCAGCATAAGAAAGGAGGCACCAAACAATAAAGCAATAAAAATCCACATCAGATAGGTATTTGAGAAATTACAATATATTTGCAATTTTCTATCAAAACTGGTGAAATCTGCTTCAAAATTTCATCTGATTCTAAGCGGAGAGGAACAAAGCGGTGAAGTGAAAACTCCAGCAACACTTGAAATACTGATTAATTAACTTTGTTGTTAATGGACATTTTTACTAGGCATTCAAAGTGTTTAGTGGAGTCTTAACCTCACAAGACCTTAAGTTGTAATCTCAAGCTCCGAATGTGGCTGAATTAAATCAATTCTGCAAATAAGAGTGGGACAAATTTCTTACACGGCGTCGAAGACAAAGACTCACCATCAGTTATCACAAACACTGGAACAGACAGCAGGTTTATGATTACTTTCATCAGGTCCTGTTGGCTCTCGTTGTGTTACTCCCCTTAACAATCAAAACATCCTTTGAAAGCAACAATCTGTATTCAGTCAGGTTATCTGTTTTTTCCACAGTGAAATTAGGATTGTCGGACATATTTAAGCGAGGGAGTGTTAGTTTGTCACAGCGCCCTGTGACAAACTAACCTGATGAAACGCTTTGCTTCGTACAGAGCCGTGAGTCACTCATGGTCGGGAAGGGAAGGCAACTATTTGATTTAATCTTAAAAGTGTTCAAGGCTAAATGTTTGACTTCTACTGAGAATTTTTTTTAATCTTCTTTCAGACTTTCAGCTCAGTGTGGAAATACGATTTTATTTGCCCACGTTGCTCATAAAAGAACAACTCCTAATAATAAAATAAAAAAGGCCTTTATATTCTCTTTGTGGATGTCAGCTTACGTTAGTCTTTTAAGCAAAGTAAACTTGGAGCGCTAAAGGAACAGAATTTCATTTGAACTCCCGATGGGAAGGAAATACATTGGGACATACGGAGACGGAAAACAAGGCAAAGGTGAGGTTTATTGATGTATTCAGGCCAGTTTCAGTGTAGCCCTCATGTTGACAGTTTAAGCACAGTGATACAAGCACAAGTTAGCAGTCGGGATGCTGACCCCAACAGTGAGACACTTTACCTGCATAGGTCACACACAGGGCTCCAATGCAGCCTGAAAAAGCATTAAATGTATTTTCATAAACCCATCCATCCACTGTGAACTTTTCCATTTGTTTTGGCATCTATCCTTCCGGTCAATTTTCCATAATTTTGACTTCTTGCTTTTCCGATTGTCCGCCTGTCCATTCATTTACCTGACTGCCCATTCATCCTGTTTTTTTTTTTTATTTCCATATTAAAACCTGGGATTCATACATGAAATGCACAGGAATCCTGCACATAGAGAATTGTGTAGCAAAATAAAACAACAATAAAAAAATGTGTAATGATGATTAAAAAAGACCTGACACTGTTTTTTTTTTATATTGCTTACTCAAGTTTTTGTGACCAATATTTGGTATTTCTTCAAGTTACTGATAAAAACAACATCGAGGGGGGAAAAAGAAAGAAGCGAGACAGATTAGGTGGAAAAGCCTGTGAAATATGTAAAGCACTGCATTTTGAATGAATTCGTTCATGTATTTCCAGGAAATAAAGCACATCTTTGGTTCAATAGTGTTATATCTAGGATGCACAAATATTGCAGCATTACAAACTACAGACGGAGGCCTAGTTTCCTCTCTACTGCATGCATCCATTAAAAGTTGTTGGTTTAAAAAACATTTTAAAAAGAAGACACATTTGATTTGTTTTGCTTGGTAAATCCATGCAGCTCATTTTTCAATAACAACTCAATCAACAAATCAGATTGAGTTGTTGATAAGACGTTTGTTTTAGCCGGGAACTTCCGGCCTTTTTTACATGGCAGCTAAAAACACTTTCTGTGAATTAGCTGATATCACTCGCATGTAAAGAACCAAGTGTGGTTGATAAACAAACATATTGCTATGGCTGCCATTACCATACATCGTCTGGGACCGAAGTAACAGAATAAAAACTTTACACTCAAACCAACACAAATGTGTCACAGTTGCTTGTCTCCAAGGGCAGGGCGACTGATGAACGCCCTCTTGTTTCACAATATAAGTCACCCTAATTTAACTGTAAAGGGTTTCCCCCCCGCCGCCTTTAAAGGACGAGGACGAGTTTTCACTTGAATAAAAAGTGATGATGGTGATTCAGACCTGGAGGTGGCAGAAAACAAAATCAAGGAGGGAGCCAGGGACAGAGCTTTAAAAGCACATAAACCGTCTGTCCATACAGTCACCCACTTCACTGCAGCGTGTGTGTGTGTGTGTGTGTGTAATGCAGTACATAAAACCCAAGACTCATTATCCTTGAGAGGGCAACTCAAGTGCCCTCTGGCTTATTTTAGCTCCTTTTGTATTTCTCTCTAAACTAAACTCTCCAGTTCTGGACATTGTGCACAAACAACAAATCTAATTGAAACCTTGAGCACAAAAGTATTCATGCCCAGCAAACATTTCTGTACTCTGTCATGTTGCAACTACAAATTATTCGATTTATCGTACAGATTTTAGATAACAGACCAACACAACGTAGTGGGTAATTTGGAAGTGATTGTTAAAATTATTTATAAAAATCTGGAAAATGTGCTGCGTACTTGATAAACTACAGATTGATGGTTAATTATGTGATTCTGAAGGGAATTGGTTGTACCGCAATTTATTTAGGGGTATCAGAATAAACACTGCAAAAACACAAAATCTTACAAAGTATTTATGGTCTAATTTCTGGTGCAAATATCTCAGTACCCTTGAAATGAGATAAAACTATCTTGCAACTTTTTTACCAAGATATAGAAACTTATTTTAAGTCAATAATTCCTCAATATTTGTTCCAGTGGCATATTATTTCACTTATATCATTAGAAAAATGTCTTCTTACAAGTAAAATAAAATACCTTTTTTGTCAATATTAAGGAATTATTTACTTAAAACAAGCTCCTATAATTTGCTGGAAAGTTGCTTGTAAGTTAATAATGTCTTATATCAAGTGTACTGAGACATTTGCACTGGAAACTAGACTACAATAAGATTTTGTGTTTTTGCAGACACACTTTTTTCCTGTCAAATGGTGCCTGGACTTTCTCCAGTTTGGAGGGGTTTGGCTTTCTCTGCATGGTTTTGCATGTTCTCTTTTGTGCATAGGTAGCAGGTAGTCCAGCTTCCTCTCAGTCCAAAAACATGATTGTTGGGTCAAATGTCAATTGTCTGTCCAACTCTCCTCCCTTATCCTGGCACAGAATAAGGGAGGAGAGTTGATTGGACAAATGCTTCATTTTCCTTCTAATCCACAATTATATGCAAGTTGCATTGATATGTCAAATTAAATCATGAAAAAATACATTGTAGTTGTCACTGAGACAATGTGAAACAGTTGGACAGCTACGGATATTTCTGAGAGGCGCTGCAGAAACTAAAGCAGCAGTGCCTCGCAGAGCGTTTTCTTTTGTTTTATAAGTGCAGCAGCGTGTACATTCAGATCCCGTCTCCACCTCAGTCTGTTTAGTCTGCGCCTCCCGGGGAGCGCGAGCTCTGCCTCGGAGTCTGAAGGCGTGCTAAAAGAGAGGCGACTGGCGCGGCCGGCGTCTTACAGGAAGCCAAGGAGGCAGGCGACCTCACATCCTGCCTGAGATCTGGAAGAGACGTTTCTTGAGAAAACGGCACTGTGAGCGATCTCTAGCGATGCTACACTCTAGTTCTGCTGAAGAGTAACGCCGGTGAGAGAATGAACGTGTCCACAAGGAGACGTTACATTCATAAAAGCTTCAAGTGATTAAAATGTAATAAAGCGAAGCTTTCACTGGAGACAAAAGTGTAAAAGAACAACAAAATGCTCCCCCGATCAGACACTGGTAATGGCCGTAAGCAGATCTCACAAGGTCTGAAAAAGTGATGTCTCAACAGGCAGCTTCTGTGGAGTTACTCTGTCAGGCAGTAAAATACATCCAGGCAGTGCAAACAAGGAAATTCCCCCATGAAAAGAGCCGAACGTCCGACCATTGCAGGTCGGTGTGGCCGTTGATTCTACCTCCAAACCGGTCGTGAATCAGATGAGAGAAACATTGGCTTTTCTGCGCTATGGAAACCCTGAAACCATCCTCCCACCACTCTTTTTATCTGCTCATCAAACGCAACCGAGATGTTTTCCCATGCAGTCTGTCTGTCTCAAGACTTCAAACATTTACAAAACACCGCCACACTTCATCACAGAAGTAAAGTGGAGCTCGTCAGCTTTCCACTGAGCAGTCTTCACTTGACAGTTTGTGGATGTGAGTCCACATCCCAAACGCAGCCAACCCGCCTCCATCCCCCCTGCTGCCTCCCTCCATCCCCACCTACTCCCTCCTGTTGCCATCAGGGCTTCTTGGCTGCGGTTTTGGCTTTCCCGTTGGGTCCTGTTTTGATCTGGGTCATCTCCACATCTGTCAGGGCGTCGGGGGGAAGGCTGGAGCGCATGCGTTCGACTGTCCTCTGGTAGGCTGCCCTCTCTTGCTCCAGGGAGCGAATCATGTGCTTCATTTTGCTCTCCCGAGAGAGGAAGTTCTCCACGTTCGTCTCCAGAGTCTGAATCTTCTGTCTTGCAGCCTGCAGGACAAAGAGATGTACCTTAGCTGGCGCTGCTGCAAAACGGACACTTAAATCTGAAAGTCTTGACGAAGACAACACAAGACGAGCAATTTCGAACCACAGCCTGGGAGGATAATGTCAGTGATCACCGTAATGCATCTAAATGTACATTTCATCCACAATCTTGAAATAACCTGCTGAGTTTAATAGGAGTCGCGTTTCGGCTTCTAAAACATTGACCCTCTAGTGATTTTCTCTTGTTAAATCAGACATGAGAGCGACTGGAGAACCTTTAAACCTCTGAAGCTCATCAGGTGCGACTTTATCAGTCCTCCTCCACAGATTCACACTTCACACTGGAATGATTGAAGTACGTGGAGAACATAACAGCTCTCAGGCCTTTTGTTTCTTCAACGCTCTCATTACCGCTGTTTTCCACTGATGTATTAGTGCCATCTACAGGCAATCTGAGGCAATTACACACAGCTTCTTGTAGATTGCACAAATTGCCGTTATTTCAGCAAACCGTGACTCTTTGCACCAGAATAAATCCTCATAGTGTCTCAACAGTATTCTGGTTTACCGTTTAAACATGTTGCACTTTATCTTCCTTACCTGAAGTTTTTCCAGTAGATCCATGTTCTGTTTCTTCAGCTGCACGTTCGTCTTCTCTAATTTGTCGAGGCGCTCTGAATCGTCGGGTGGCGGCCCGGCGTCCAACATCTCGTCCTGCAGGACGTGGTACTCGACTTCATATGTATGCAGCTGCTTGGAGATGTCCATCTCCATAACCTAGTGAGCCAGAATAAACTACAGTGAGGTTGTTTATCCTTAACTTAAAAGTTTCTACACTTTTTGTTTGCACCAATGTGTCAGACATATAAAGCCTGGAAATAAATTGTGTATTGCAATAGTCTTGCTTTGTTTGTAAAAAATTAGATTTTTGGATGGCACACCTGTTGAATTTAAAGTCCAAAAATGTATGACATTGTTCTCAGTGAATCACAGTCAAACTACTGATTTTAAAATGAAAGTATGCAGTTTGCATGTAAGCCAAAATAAAAACATCTGCAATTGTTAAGCTATGTTGGACTTTTGTTGTTTATACAGTCAAGACTTTTCAAGATTCTCTAGGACAGCAATGGCAGGTCCTATTGAAAATTTAAAACAATCGATTTGGAGACACAGCAGATGTGCTCTACTCAGATGAATCCAAAACTCAGCTTTCTGGCCTGGACCCAAAGTAAAGTGTTGTGGAGGCAGAATCATGCTGTGGGAATTATTTCAATTAGTAAGAAAAAAATATTCCCTATGTTGATCCACCATTAAAAAAATCCCAATGAAATTACACAAAATCTTGTGCAAGGGATGTGAAAATTTTTACAAGATCCTGCATAAAATACACGTAATTGCGTGTATAATTTATTTTTTTATATTCTTGTTCTGTGTTCATCTTTACAAGTCGGCAAACCCAGAATCGATGCTCAGTAATGAGTATTTGCTGTAATAGGAAGGCAGAAAATTATGCATTGCAATAAATCCCTTACTGTACCTTGGCAATGGTTTGCTCCATCTGCGTTTGTGTGAGTGTGGGGAGTGTAGTTTTCAGGTAGTCCACGATGCTCTCAAAGCTGTCACATTCCACTATCTCCCTCTCATGGCTGCTCAGTAGACACAGGGCCACTTTAAAGATCACCTCAGTGCCCTGTACAAGCACTAAATCTAATCACAAAATACACAGAGGCGTCAGGAAAAGCATTAGTGTAATCTCCAACACTGGAGGTGAAGCAGATATAATTCTGCTGAGGCATTTGGCTGCAATCAGAGAACCCAATGTTCTGGCTTTACCAAAGATGCGGGACACGAAGCCAAGGGGGAACTGTGAGGCGAAGAGGGTGAGGAACCAAGGCGCGGCGTAGAGACTCGGCCCGATCTCGTGCTCCTCCAGGTGGTTGTAAAGGTCCCGGTGGTAGTCGTGCAGCAGCCTGGAGAGCTGGTACATCTGAATCTGGAGCACAGCAGAGACAAAAAGGCAACCTCAGGTCAGAACAAACTGGTAGAACTAGATCTGGAAGAGACAAGATTTCCAAAAGACTCAATGAAGGTTTTTTTTTTCTCTCTCCCCCCCATTCAACCACAGCGCTGGCAAAGTGAAAGCAGTGTTGCTTTAAGGACTTGCTCAGACAAGGCCGTGCGTCTGATGAGCTGCAATAACTCTTTTTACAGTATGAGACAGCAAAGAGCGAAGACAGGAGAAGCAGAAGTTAGCGCAGGCTAAAATTAGACTCTCTGCTTTTACAATTTCCTCAAAGTAACAAAGAAGACAAGCGATACCTGAACCTCCACCCGGAGCGCAAAGAAACCAGCACAAATATCACCCGGTATGCGCAAACGTCAGGGAACGCCTTTAAAGACCAAAACCGCTGCAAGGAGGGAAACAGCAGGCTTCTGCTCGGCTGAACGGTTTACCTGGAGGAGATTAAACATTACCCCCCACCTCCACCACCCTGTCAATGCTTCAACTCTGGTGAGGTCAGCTGATGTTTAACTGGAGCTAACAGAGCAGGTGTGGTCTGACGGAGAGGTGGAGACACGCTGCTGCCAGCAAATCAAACCAATAAAAGGTGGCAGGCAGATGACCGCTATAAAATGAATGGAGGAGCAAACTGTGCATGGCTTTAACCAGGAAGTAAATGTGTTGGGGGGTTTTTTTGAGTGTCAAAACACATTCGCAAAAATGGAATCTGCACTTGTCACTCCCGTCCAAAGCAATCTTAAAAAAGACGATAAGGCATGAAACTGTAATGCCTTTGTCCTTATTGTCTTTAAAATGATACTAATGCAACAAAGTCAACAAATGTTTGGTAAAATTAAAAAGACATCAACTCAGAAACAATTCCTGCACATTCTCAGGCTCGTGATGGCATTGCATAAGAAAACTGGATGGTGTGTTTCCTCATCTTGTCTTCTCCACTATTAGTGATAGAGAGAACCAGGCGCTGCAGTTCTTACAGTAAAACATTTCAGTGTTTTATCCATGGCATAATGCCAAAATTATTTAAACGAAGCAGCAGATCTGGACTGCTGGTGTGCAAACCCGGGTTCTGGCTGTTGTTAGGTTGCAATGCTGCTGGATGAGAGGATATGATGCTCTAAATGTGCATTATTCTTAGGAAACAAATTGAAACCATGTGCATTTACTGGATAACAGTACTGATTATAATGCAAACCACATTGTGAGAAGTAGTTAAATGTTTATTTGTTTACACAAAGAGTTATTTTCTCTCAGTCCCATAAAGACTGAAATGGTTCTGTCCCATTTTTTCTAAGCGTTTAATTTGTTTGTGAACAATGTTAAGGAGAAGTCAGCAGAGATTTTATTAAGGAACAATTTTCAGTGCTTAAAAATCTTAATGATTCAGTATTAATTATTGCAATCAGCGCTATTAGTTACTGAGGAAAAACTCTTTTGTTCAATGATACTATGAAACATTGCAGTTTTTTTGTGAAAGACTAAAGCAAAGAAGTGCATGATTGAGAATAGTAGATGGTTTCCAAGATGTTTTGTTTTAATAATAGTACAACATTGTGGTCAGAGGTTAAAAATCCTGAACATGCAGACAATGCTGCAAGAGAATAAAAACAAAAAAGTGCAAAAGTCTTCACCAGTTTTGATGAGAGCAATATTTCTGTGCACTCATACGTTTGCTTTTGTCCGAGTGTCATGTTAAAGCAGCCGAGCAGTGTGTGCGCGCTGACCTGCAGCGAAACCATGTCGGGTCTGTACTGCCGCCTGAGGCCCAGGTCGTACATCAGGAACTTCAACATGTCGAAAGCTTGTTCTTCCCTCATGTGGAGCAGCAGCACTCCGGCCACAAAGCTGATGCCCTGGCAGTAGCCAACCTGTAGCCAAGCGGAGAATAAATGAGAAAAGGACGATTCATAATGACGTAGAGGAGATTCTTTACTTTGAATGTTTCCTCAAAAAGGATTAGAGCATGTACCTCTGTGTCCATCAGGGAATAAGCTTTCAGCAGATTGTAGAGGGAAAGTTGTCCTGCACCCAGCTGGGCTGAGAAGTACTGGTGGGTGGGGAAGGTCCGGCCTGAGAAGGGAGTCCGATTCACAACTATAAGCTTTTGTTATAAAAACAATGCTACGTGTGAGTAGTGGGACCACAGTTTCAGTTTTCCCATTTAATTTATTGTACTTTTTACATTTTATCATGCACAGCTTGCAGACTTAATATAGGAAGTGACTGTTGGGCTTTAAATCTAAGTAATCTACTAACTTATATTAACCTTTTTGTTATTATAGATGACACGAGAGACTATATTGGCTGCTGCACTTTCCTCCAGACAGCTGTAGGTTTAGTGATGAGTGGCACAAAGAGCAGCTGAAACACTCGCCTTTAAATCTCACAGTGGTAAATTAAAGTACTAAAGTCATAAACTTTTTATTAAGCTGTATTATCAACAAATTAAAACAGAAAGTAGACATGCAAATTTTAGACAAGCACTTCAGAAAATTCGAGACAAATCCTGGAACCATCTGGACTGAGAGTTAAGTTGGAAAGAATTAATTTCCATGTGTTGGAATATTCTACAGACTTTGAGAGAATAGTCATTTCTGCTACTGTAACTTTTTAGTATTCAGCTTAAGAAATGTAAGGGGCATTCAAACTCAGTTCAAATGTATTCAATTATTTAATTAAGTAAAAACTATTTAATTCTGAAATTAAATACTCAAGAAATTAGCTCAGCAGCAGATTTGTATTTGTGCTTTGAGTCCAACATATTAAAAAAATCTCCACTTCACACGTGGAATAAAATATGTTTGTCTTCCTGTAACTGTAACAAAAAGAGAAGCATCAACTTCCATGTGCCTCCTTTGTTTTTAGGCGCTTTTAAAAGCTGCACCCAACCGTCATCCCACTTCCTCACATCTCTTTCCTTTCTTCCTAGCACAAAGAAATGTTTTAAAACTCATCGCAAGGAAAATCAGTCACAATAAATGTCTAAACAAGACACACAGAAAGCTTTATTTCTGCCTCTTGTAGATTTTGTTTTCTGAGAATGAACTAGGATTTCTGGTTGCTTCTGCCACCGGTGGGGCATTGATGAGTATCTTTTCCATTTTGTTGCATTTAATCCCAGCGGGGCTGCATGGTTAAGCAGAGGTCACATACGGGTGAGCGTGCCCACCTAAGTCCACCAGAATGGCGTGCTGCTGTGCGGTGAGCTGCTTCAGCAGGTCGTAGTAGGGGGTGTCTGGCGCTTGCTGGCGCTGCGGCAGCCTGTGCTGCAGCCGATGCTGATGTGAAAGGAGTAGCCAGACTTCCCCGCGTCGGCTCTTTGGAACTCCTGCAGAAAACGAACAAACAAATCAAGTATAATTAAGGCAACATTTAATAACGTCAGCCTTTTTAAAGTGCATTTCAATCACACTCCTTCTCACCCTGGCAGATGGCTCTGTATATGTCCTCCTTGTCCTGCGGGTTTGTGGTTCTGCCTGGAGCCGTCAGCTTTCTCTCCCAGAGCGCCTGGGCTTCCTTGGAGCAGGTACACACTTCCTGGTAGTTGAGCTTCATTTTGCGGATGTGCAGCTCATCTCGACTCGCTTCAGTTGGATTAGGGGGACGAAAAACAGATCAGGAACAAACTGAACATCGCTTCGCTAAAGAGGACAACAAGAGGACAGGCATAAACCACCAGGAGATGATACAGACCATCGACCCGTTAGCTAAGATGAAACACAAGACACAAAAGCCACAATAACACCAAGTAGAAACCATATTATTCTAAAGACTTGACCGCAGTGATGAAAGGAATGGAAGGATAAAAAATAGTTGATCACCCTTTGACATGCAGAAAAGAAAAAGGAAAGATGAAGTGAATGACTCTTGCAGCTAGCCACTAGCATCATGCAAAACCTCTTCCCTGATCCCAAAGGCTTCTGATATAATGCTTACCTTCTATAGAAAACAGTTTTTCACTGCAAGGTCCTCAGACCAGCATTGATGTCAAAATATCAGACAAAAACAAAAGGAGATGTGTTGTTGTTGGATTAAAGTGCATTAAAGTGATGGACTGTTTTCTTTGTGTATTTTGAGATGTGCATGCATCACATTATTATGTTCAGACACTCATTGCTGTTGAGGAGTGCAGTCTAAGATGCCATTTATTAGAGAGCTGGATTGTACCCTAGAAATAAAAATTCTAATTTTTTTTTATTAATCCTTTTGAATGACGAAGATTAACCGTCTTGTTCTTGGTGCTACATCAGCAACAATTGCTTCCTTGAATTCAGAAAGATTGTTCCACTGTTTCTCAGTTAAACCTTTTTGAATACAACAGGGACGGGCAAAAACAAAGCGTGAATTTCAGCTGCTTCCAATCACTGCCATTAGGTTCATTCTCAAAGTATGATTTCAGTATTTCAGTGACACAAATTTGTAAAGAAACATGATGATTCATATAAGAGCAACAATGCTAGTCAGAATCAGAACCAGAGCAATAAATTGCACAGACTAGCCTGAATTTAGTCTTTTGTCTCCAGGGGCCACTCGCTGCTGTGGCTGACTGAGAGGGCCACAGAGTGTTTAGAAATAAATATGTCTGTTAGATTTCTACACCATTTCACCATTTCTTAGATGTTTTCCATTAAGAGTGACATTTTCTTTATCTATACGCTGCAAATCATCACAACTGTCAGAAATAAAGGTTTGAAACATCGGTCTTTGTATATAATGTGATTTACTCAGTAGACTGAGTTTGAATAAGTCAGATTTTGAACAATATCTACACTTATTGAGTACTGTGAACTCATTTGTAGAGTTTGTTGACACTTTTCCTCTTTGGATGCCGTTGTGCTAAGCAGCACTGATATCCAAGTTTGGATTTCAAACATCATCATCGCTAGCTGGTAGCATCGGCTAATTTCTCAGCTGAGCTCTTTTTTTTTCAAACTTTTTTCATACTTTAGTTATGAAAATTAATATAAGTATCATCACGTTAGCATAACAACATAATTGCCTAAGTCCCGTTTAAAAAAATAGGAGTTAGGCAATTATGCTAATAGTCTACCAATAAGCTAAACTCTAAACATAGTTGAAAAGTTTTTAAAGAATGATTATTTATGCTCTTTAAGCTCTACTGGTGCAGTGGAACTTTTTTATACAGCATGTTGCAGTTTTTACAAGCTGAACAACACGGTGGGAACTACTAGTGAGGAAAAAAGAAACACACAAAAGTCTAATTCCTGTTTCAGCAAGTATGAGGACATCAAAAGCACCATGTGTCCTTCATGTGACCAGCAAAGAATGCGCTCCAGGCTTAAAATGCCACTGACTGACGCTCACCTTCCAGCCTCTGGTTCTCCTTTTCCATGTGCAGCAGGAGGATTTGCTGGTGGATGGCGGTTTTCCAGAGAGCTCTGTAATCGGCTCCTGTCTTCTTGGGATTCTTATCGGCCGGCTGATCAGATGCCGGGGATAAGAGGCGCCTCAGAGGGTCCAGACTTGGTTCTGAGGCGCGAGGAGAAAGAGGCAGCAGCTCCGTGGCATCAGAGCCGTCTGCAAAGAGTGAGTTGGCACATGAACGTATACTTAAAATTGACTTTGCTTTGCCATATAGCAGTAAGTATGATTTACTAGCAGTGTTGAGTCCACAGAGGATTTTAGAGGATAGTGAGTGCAGCTCCAAACAGCTGCTTTTAATTTAGGATTTGCTCTCTCGAGTGGTTCTCAGCTAGTAAAAGCACCTGCTTTCACACACACACAAAATACTGAAAAAGTCTGTAACTTATTCCAAAACTAACAAAAAAAAAACGGAAGTAAACGGGAATGTTTTCTGAACCGAGTCAGAAACACATGGACAAATTACCAAGTTAAAATCAGAAGGAGATGGATTTAATTTTTGCCTAGTGTCACTGATAAACAATAATAGATATGACTCTCACTGTGGTTCATTAGTCTGTGGTTCTGTAGCCCTTTCAGTGACTTTGTTTCTTATCAGTATTTCAATTTATCTAGTTTAGGGCCAGATAAGTTTCATTTTTAGATATTATAGTCTTCTTTGTGTTGCCAAACAGGGTCTATTTGGTTACAGTTCAGGCAGTTACCAGGTCTGCATGTGGCTAGTGAAACTGAAGGGGGGAAAAAAATTAACCCATTGTAAGTATTTATTGCATTAATACGTAAAGACGTCTTCTGTGGTCAGTTTATTTAACGGGAATTACTATTGCAGTCTTTAAAAAATGCATGTGCAGATTTGTCAAATTTAAAAGCTGTAGCATTTATTTATATTTCATTTGATTCCAAAAGGAAATCTCACTGAGACACAAAACAAAACATTCTCTAAAAGCAGAACTTTTGCATTGCAGAAAACATTTATTTTCTGTGCGCAACTCAGTGAACTCATATCAAACTGAGTGAAATGACAACAAATATTTCAATAACCAGTAATAATGCTGTATTTTTGGAATATCAGCCGAACTATACGCATTTTATCAAAGTACCTTAACTTAATAACTGTGTTAATGTTGCATCAGAATATTCATGGCAACATTTTCATGTTGGTACGTTGGTAGCTTTCATTAAAGCAAAGGACACCAATTACATGTTGCACATAATGAATCCTTGTAGAACAGCTTAAAGGATTATGTTACCACACCTGTGTCCTGCATAGATGCAGATGGCTTGTTCATGGGTGACGCAACCCGCAGGAAGATCTTCTGCCTCCAAGAGACCCTGCGAGGGGTCAGAGGGAGACCTCCGCTCAGAGAGTCATTGCTGCAGCTCGACAGCGTCCTTTTCCTGCCTTCTCCATTGCTACAAGAGAGGACAGGTGTGTCAGAGACACCTGATAAAGGAGTCAGGTGTCGCATTACACAAACTCTCTTCAAACCCTCTGATAATGGCAGGCACAAACCAAACAAATGCACAACAGGGGAACTGATCCAGCTTCCTGGACAGTTCGTAAGTGGCGAAGCTGAATCTGACTGAGCCACACACCGATTCCCCAGTGTCCGTGTTAATAAAGCAGCGGTAAACGGAAAAGACATCGGCCACGGCTGAGGCGCATGCATTTCTGTTCTTTCTGGAAAAGAAGTTGATTGTTTCTTAAAAACTTTACATTCACAACCAGTTGGCAGACATCCGTGCTGTAGAAACACAATCCAGAGAGTCTGACAGAAGTGGGTAAACCAAATTTTCACAATCCTGGTTAATAGAATATCTAAAAACCTTTATGAATCAATTTTCAGCAACATGATTTCCAAAAATAAAAATAATTATTTCCACCTCTTGCTGATAGTCACAAAACGTTTAAGCAATCAGTAAGCATTGTTAGGACACGAAAACCTGCCTGAACATGTGAGCAATGGGAAGCAGGAAGTGACCTTGGTTCAAGACTAATGTCACTGGCACAAACAATCTGGCTCCAACTGCTGCTCCATGCATGCCCCAGTCACTCCTTAAAATTCCTCCCTTGACACATTTCCTCTAATGTTTCTCTGCTGTTAACTCAAGCAGGGCGACGTCAGGAAAGCTTTGGTGTCAAAAGGGTTTCAAAACAAGGTCAGAAAGAAAACCTCAGAGGGAACGAGTCATATGTAGCACATTCAGAAACCAAGGCTGAAATATCTGAGCCATAATCTGGGAGCAATGCAGTCCAAGAATAAAAAGCTGTCTTGACTCTTCGGATGACACCGTGGAGTCTGTCTGGCTGCTTCCCGGGGAAGTAATGCAGCACAGCGGTCCGCTGCGCTGCATCTCATTTATAATGGAAATGTTAACCTTTACTTTCTGTCACCCAGACATCTGAGGAGGCAGAACCCACTCTCAGACACACCAAGGTTTGTCCTGCTCTCAGTGATGAACCAAACATGGTCACTGAGTAGCCGAAGGTTACCGACGACAACCTTCCAAAAAAAATGAAAAAATAAAAAATTGCAAAGCTTGTTAGGTTTTGAATTGTGCAGCATCTTGCACAAAAAAAACTTCAGATCCTGTTTTGTTGAATCCAAAAACTTCATTGTGTTTCATGGTACCAATGAACACAAAGCACTGCACTGTTGTGAAGTAGAAGGAAGGTGGTATATGGTATATGGTTTGAAATACATTTCACAAATAAAAACCAGAAAATTGTGATTTACTCTGATACCCCTAAATAAAATCTAGCACACCCATCTGCTTTAAGAATTCACCTGATTTATAAAAGGAGTTCACCTGTATGTGATTTAAAGTTTGCATAAACACAACAGCTCCTAGAGAATATTGATGAATATTCAGCATCGTGAAGCTTACAGTTCAGGGAGGAAGTGGTGGAGGAGTTAAATGCAGGATTGGGTTTTAAAGCAATATCCCAAACTTTGAACACGTCAGGGAGCAACCTTTTAAAGAGTACAGGCCCATGGAGCTGCAGATATCGACGCAGCAGGTGGATGAATCTGGTGACAGGACAAGTATTAGTCATTTAATCCTCTAATCTGAGCTCTCTGGAAGAAAGTCACTGTTGAATGAAGCCTATGTAAAATCCAAAGGCACAGAAAACGGATAAAAGAAGGCGAGCCAGATGGATCAGAACAAAATTAAATTTTTGAACTAGGAAAATGCAATCACCATCGCCATGGTGATACACTGTGAAGGTGTTATGTTGTGGGGATGCATTAGCAGCTGATCCATAAGGGTTGGAGGGAATCTAAAAAATGTGTATTTTCCTAAATTTATAGGAAAATAAATGATCAGCAACTGACTCATCAGTGAGTTTTCCCGACAGATTCCTGTCAGATAAAGCTGGTAGAGAAAATCCAAAATAACTTACAGCCATATTTGCACAGAAAGTTGGTCGCAGCGAATGAACACAAGTTAACTCCTCAAGTTTCAAACTTTTTCATTTTGAAAATGGAAAAGGTTTGAAAAAAAGTTATTGACTTCCTTCCATTTCTCCAAACATGTGTTGATAGACTTTGTGTTAGTCTATAAAAAAAAAACAAAAATCACAATAAAGTTCACTTTGCTTTAGCCTGTGAAAAAAAAAAAGCTTTAGTGGTACTGATATTTTTTGCAAAGTGCTGTCAGGGTTGAATGTCAGAAGAATGAAATGTAGTTAATTTCGTTTGTTCATCTCAGTGAAACATGCAGGAGTTTGTCATGCAGAAAGCTTTAGATGCACATGCAAATGAAACAGAAGGAGGATGTATCAATATCCCGCACTAAACGGGAAGAAGGCTGGTCCATCTGCAAAGCCGAGAGGTGGGGGGGAGAAAAGTCTTGAAATCTGGGAAACGGGAATAATAAGTTTGTGTTTATATTGAGGAGAAGTGGAAAAGAGGCTGGATAGTAGAGCTGCGAGTTACAAAGACTCAGCCGACATGGATTATGGCTACTGCCATCCCAGCAGCAGGTCACCTGTTCCCATCCCACAGCAGTCATCTCCTTCATTAAAGGCTGTCTGTTTATGCAAGGGAGGGGGTCGGGTGGTCCGAACCCCCCGCTCACCTCTTGAAGCTCCCACTGTCCGTCAGGGAACCCAGCGAACCCTGGTAAAAACTTTTCAGGAAAGTGGGAGCGGAGAAGGTGGAGGGGAGGCTGAAGGAGGACTCCCCCTCTGAAATGCTGCGTGTTCTGGACACGGCCACGTGACTGGGCGGGCCCAGCGTGAAACGCCCACAAATAAAATAAAAACAAAAAGAGCAAACATTACATAAAGGAAAGGAAAACAGTGCGAAATGCATGTGGGTTCAAAACACTGACAGGAAACCTGTGATGCTATTGTTTTAGAGGACAGCAGGGGGACGAGGGCAGCAGATTTTAGACTGATCAAAGTGCTGCAAATAGATTACATTGTGTGTGTGCAGGAATCAAAAGGTCAGCGGAATATTTTGTTAGTTTTAAAGTGATTAGGGAGATTAACTGTTAAAAAAAAAAATCAACCAAATCTCAAAGCTAATCGCAACAGTTCATGTCAACAGAAAACTGCAAAATGTGCAAAAGATTCATTCCTAAATCTGTAGATAAAAAATTAATTAATTTAATAAATAAATAATGCATTTTCCTTTTTTTTAACACTCTAAAAAAATGCACAAAATGACCAACTGTTTCAGGTATTTCACCTGGTCTGCAGCAGCTCTGGGTTCACGGACTGCTGCCTGCGAAGCGGCGCCTGTTTGGTCTGATTGGCCGGCTGGCTCTCGAAGGAGATGCGCTTCCTCACCGGCGGGTGGCTGAAGGTGTGAGCGCGCCGACGGAACTGCGGCCCGGATTCCAGCTCGTCGTCCGGGAAGGCGGGAGGCGAACCTGGCGGGGAGTGACCAGGAGACTCCTCATCCTGCTGGTTAGGACGAAATGCAAGATGTTGGTGCGTGTTTGCCACACTTTGCAGATGTACCAAAACATTCTGCATAGCGACACAAACCCCCTCCCACAAAAACAAAAAAGAAAAAAAAGTTGGAAATGAAATCTACACTCACCTATTTCCTCACGGTTAAACTGACTGCACGCATAACTTCTCTACTCGCCACTATTGAACTCTGTGCCTCATGCCTGCTGGTACAACTCCCACATCTATTGTATTCTAATGGATGATGTCCTATGACTCGGAGCATCGCACACGATTGGTGGGGAGGACCTCACTGGTAGCAAGTCAGCATGACAACCCTCCAATCTGCTCCTGTCCTGCCGTCAGAGACCTCCCTCTTGACTCCTGTCACCACGCTGGACATGCAGTGACATTTGTGCTGCCAGTTCCTATCTTTGAACACAAACCACTTCCATTTCAGTGCAGAGCAGAACTGCACAGTAAACTGCCTTTAATAACGCTGTAAACAGAGACTCACTTCCCTGTCTCTCTGTGTCATGATGAGGCTGAGCAGACAATGCGACAGACGGATCTCAGCTGAAGTACAACTGGACATCCTGAGCGTCGTTTCCTGCTCGCTTGTATATCCCATCCTCATGAGGCACTCTGCAAAACGCCCCATAAATCCATTCACGAGGCAAACAGGTTTATCTGACCCATGCAACATTACTTGGGAAAGCATCGCTTTTGGCTTCTACTGGATACTGTAGGATTTTTCTGAGGAACTGTAAATCTGACTGAAGTATGCAAGGGAAAAAAAGAAATGTGCAGCAGCTTACAGATTCTGAGAAGGTAGAAGATATGCAGCAACGATAAAAGAGTGAATGGAGTTTGAATGTTCTCAGCTCCAGTTTTACTAAATCTGACATGAGGAGTTTGAAGCAGGAGGCAAACTGGGTCATATCGGCAGATCTGAAGTGGAGGCTCTGCTGAGCTTCTGGAGATATTGCTGAGAATTTTCCTGCAGATTTCTGAGAAACGTTCTCCCAAACAAACTCCACCAGGAGGAAACCTAAACACAGCGACGGCGCTGTTCAGTACCGCAACGACAACTTTGATTCTAATTAACTCTTTCTCGAATGCCCCCCCTGAAAACTGCTCTGGAAATGGACACGCTTGATGTAGACCCTTCAGGTTTTTCCAGAAATGAAAAAACGTTAAAAAATGATCTGGAGTAAATAAATAAAACCATATTTATTAAAACAAGCTGCTGGCTTTTAACAACTTCAACACTTCAAATTTAACATTATGTGCAACTAAAACGCATTTAAAATTTATGTCATGAATTCAAGAAAAACTGATGATTTTAACCACGATATTCTCTCCTTATATCTATCTGATCAGAACTTTAAATGATTATATAAATGATCAGAGCTTGTTTTATTTATTTATATATATATATACTATATTACATCTATATTTTCTAATTTTAAGATGAAATTAATTAGTTCAGCAGTAATGATCCTGTTTCTGTGGTTTGATAGAATCATGTGAGTGGTAAACGCTGCAGCTAAATCCTCTTAACTGCCCGCTGACGGGCAAACGGGACTTCGTTTCATACTCACTTCACATTCTGCACAACAGCAACAAAACTCAACCGCTTGTTACAAGCTGACACCTCCATAAACACACTCCCGGTCAGCCGTGCGGCTCGGCCTCTTGGCCAGCGCCCTTTAACCTTAAAAGCATCTGGAAGCAAAGTGGAGCAAATTCACATCTTCAAGTTTGAAGAGCCCCGGCGAGAAAGCAAATCCATCACTCTGCTCTGATGTTCATGGCAAAGCAGGAGTATAAAAGGGTTTAATAAGACAGCGGGTGAAAAAAAAAAGGAAGTGGGAATTCCCAGAATCCACTGATAGACGCTCTGGGAATTCTCATGTTTCTCTTTCAAGGACACTTACTCTTTCGAAACTGCTAATGCTTCCCATGCTTCCCAAGCGGCCCCGCATTCTGCTGGCACCCTGGTGACAGATACCAAGAGACAACGTGAAACACGGTGCGAAAAGATACAAATGTTGATAAAATAAACAATTAGGGTTTATATGACATAACTGTTGTCTTTTTAACTCATAAGGACAAAACTGCTAAAAATCAAAGACATGCACAGTTGTAAGGAAAATCTGAAATGGAAAGAAGCAAAAAGTGCCAATGTTTTCAGAGTTGGTAGCATTCAGTGCGGTGGTTGAGCTAAGGTCTAAGAGATAATAACAGATGGCAGCAGAGACTCTCTGAATGCCTGGATCCCTTCACTAAGGAATTATTGTGTTGTCTCACTGGCAGATATGGGTCAATCCAAATCCCTTTGGATGAGCGCGACACAGAAACAGCAACCGCCACAAAGACTGAGCCGGGTGGGGGACCAAAAAAAAACAAAAAGGAAAAGGTGGCTGCATCCAATCAGGTGCAGAGCAAATGAAGAAACAGAAGCAGAGCAAAAACTTGGGAGAATATGTTCAACAAGGCGGAGGACTGAACTAACATGAAAAAATTAAAAATCTCTACATATTCTTACCCTTGCAAAGATGTTTTCCAGAGAGCTGGTGAGGGAGGTGCGGGCTTTATTCCTGAGAATATCGAGTTTGAATCGACTGCCGGTGGCTGAGCCGTCTGCTGCAGCTGTGCTGTTTGTTGTATTCTGCAGAACATCAAGAAAACCACCATTAAATGACATGGGAACGGTGGCCGTTTTAGGCTAGAAAAGCATCAGACGTGTAAGACTAAGAAGCAAATGCTAGTTGCCAAATTTAACATCCACTCTGTTTTTTTCTAGTGTTTTATACCAGCATTTCTAAAGATTAAGAACTTTGCAAACGGAATTCAATTCAATTTTATATTTAGAAACTGTTTTTGCAGAAACTTTTCCCAAACATAAGGGAATGTCTGCAAGTTTCAAAGCTTAGTGCTATTTTCATTTTAGCCACTCAGATAGTCACCCGATGATGATAGTGGAGGGTTAGGATACTTGTCAACAGTAACATTAAAAGATGCATGACTTCATGGTTGGTAATGCATTTCTGGGTTTCAAAGCCACACTAATGTTTCTCTTAATAATACCTGACAGACAGAGGAGAGCGTTCTCTGAGCCTGTGGTGGAAAAAACTGTTTACTCATCTGTTCCTGGAAGCTGTCAGTCAGCTGTGCAGAACTGCTATGAGTGGATTTACTCTGAACTTTCCCCCTTTGTTAAAAAAAACAACCTAACAATCAGCTGTGAGAAACACAGATAGTCATGAGTTAGATGTCCTGAAAATCTGCCCATCTCGCTCTTTTTGAGTTTCCACTTGAGGGCCCTTTTTCTAGGAATCAGAGGAAGTTCTGCAGAGCCCATATTATTCCTACCTGTTTCCACTGCATTTACCAGATAAAACTAAAATAATACCAGGAAATAAACTTGGAAAAAGATTGTTTTTTTGTTTTTTTATATAACAGAAAGATTTTGCTAGATAAAACACAGTGCTAAACATTTAAAATGTGTAGATTATTTGTAGCATTCTAATTTAGTCTTAACTCATCAAAAGCTCATATTTCTGCTAACTTTTTTAGTTAGCAGAACTTTTCCTTTTCAGTTGAGGAAAAGGGAACAAATTCTTTATTTTAAAAGTACATTTCTGTGGTAAAAAGAAAAACAATCCCAATGGATTACTGCCGGACCTTTTAGAAGCAGTGTGTCGCCATTATGTGTGAGGTTAATGATTCTTCTGGACACATTTCTCAGCTTTACTTGTTAAGCATCTGTGAATACTCAAAGCTTCCTCTGACTCTGAAATGCTTTTTAAACCCTGTGAAATCACTCTGACTCTCAAAACTGATGAAACACACAAGCCTGAATCTAAAAAAGCCCATTAAAAATAGATCACAGCTACACCTTTCAGTGGATTTTATAGTGATTCTCTAAAAGGATTATAATTTATAATAAGTTTAAATAACACTCCAATAACAGTTTCCAGATCCTCTTCAGAGTGAAGCATATACCTGAGGGGTTTCTCCGATATGAAGATGAGATTTCTGCTTGCTTTCACAGAGCTGCCTCAGATACATAATCGCCAACTCGTTCTCCTCTTGGTCAGACCCAGGCTTCAGTCTCTGGAGAAACACACACACCCACAAACACCTTAAAAGACAACAACCAGGAGACAGTCTGCTTTGAAGCTGTGGAAACCTGAACAGCTCTCGCCCAAAACCGTTAATGTGTCACTTATGGCAACAGGAGAAAGTGCGCTTACTTGAACTCGCTCGAA
The DNA here is from genome assembly GCA_902982915.1 of Phalloptychus januarius. Classification (NCBI taxonomy): domain Eukaryota; kingdom Metazoa; phylum Chordata; class Actinopteri; order Cyprinodontiformes; family Poeciliidae; genus Phalloptychus; species Phalloptychus januarius. The sequence continues at coordinate 4,134,536 of CADWAE010000230.1, forward strand.
AATCTCTGCCTGCTCATTGTCGGTCAACAGGGAGAGATATTTTTGGATTGCTAGCTTCGCTCTGGGTGGATAAAGACCTGCGGAGAGAAAAAGGCACTCTAAGAAACGAACTCATTAACGTACGGATCGTCAGTACGAATCGGGGGCGCGGAGGGGTGGCAGGGTGTGCTGCTCGGACCACGGGGGCTTACCCTCAATCCTCTCGCAGAGCTTGTGCAGGTCGTGCATGGGGCACGCTTCGCAGAGCTGCACCGGGGTCTTGTTGCTCTGCAAGGCTGCGGCGGTGGAGAAGGCCTGCTTCAGGGTCAGCATCACCTCATCAACCTGATGCATAAACAGAAACAGAAGCTCTTCACCTCTTTCGCTTCGGTGTAATTTTTCACTGACATCATCTCGTGCAACTCACCAAGGACTCATTGGCGCACTGGAAGACGTAGCACACGTACTGACTGGGACTAGAGTCCAACTGGTCCCGGCAGATGAATCCAAAATGGTCGGTCTGCTTGACACCCTGTTGAAGACGGAATGAGAAGCGAATAAGAAAAATTGTTTAAGAAAAAAAACGATGTTCTAACTTTATGTTCTCAATAAGCTAATAATCTCTCAACTGCAGTACAGGCTGAATCTTAATGCCCCACTTTATCAGTAAATTGCCAAAACCACAAGGCAGTCCATTAGCTCATAATAGCAGCTTCTTTCAATGCATTTTAAAAGCATTGCATATGAAAAAAGGAGCAGTATTTCACAGATAAAAAGTTCATTCATTGTCAGTTTAAAAGTCCATGCTGATCTGTGGCCTGGATCTTCGCACTGCATTAAGTTACTCTGTTCGAAACCTGGAGCTGCAGCAAAACAAACATTTTAGGCTTTCCACTGTAAATAATGAGAGACAAAACAATGAACCAACCTGACAGCAGGATGAGATATCTTTGAAGTTCTTTTCCAGCACCACCGTTTTACTGTCTGGACTAATAAGGTTCACCTCAAAACGTCCAACCTGTGCAAAACGTATTAATACAGATTCACTCAAAGCACTTAAAGGTATTCACGCCCTAGAACACTCTGATTCAAGTCCTAACTTCGGTGTATTTCATTGTGGTTTTGATTGCCCAACAAAAAAGTGTGGCGTGGATTTAACTGGACTGCATTTTGCAACAAGTACTTTTGCCTTAAGGCCCAGTGAGTTCATACTTTTTCTCCAAGTCTCTTGGGTTATATCTGCCAGCTTTGCACATCTACCTCAAGTTCAGTCAGTTTGAATGAAAAGCTTCCCTATTAATCCTCTCACGTGAATATACGTTGACGTGAATCATTCCATCGCAGCCCTGGCTGCTTGTTTAGAGTTGTGATCTCTCTAGAAGGTGAACCCCAAGTCTTTCTAATCTATTGCAGGTTTTCTTCTGGGGTTGTTCTGTCTTTAGCAACCTGCTAAAGAATCCACACATCCCCGTATTTCAAGAAGGGGGCAGCACCTCCAGAGTGACATGCTTGCCACCACACAAGTCGTTCTGCATGCAGTCTGAAGGACAATTTTGCTTCAGTCCCTCCAGAGTGTTGCGATATTTTTTGTGATTGCTGCAACCTAACATTACTGACTTTTAAGAAACGTTGCAGTCAAAGTCTGCAATTTTTTAAAGCTTTTGTCATAACATTGTCTTACAAAAAAAGTTGAAATTGCTGCTAATGGCATCCCAAAAAGGAAATGATTTTAACATGGTTAAAGTGCAAATATTTTCAACTACTTTTCTTTAGAAGTAACGTCGTTATTACAAATAAAAGAATGTCCTGGAAGTTGTCAAAGGCAAAAGAAGAATTCTATACACAGTAAAGCAAAACCAACAAAACATCTCAAGATCCATCCATCCATCCATTTTCCTTCACACTTGTCCGTTAGTGGTGTCGGGAGGGTTGCTGGTGCCTATCTCCAGCTATCGTTTCGGGCGAGAGGCGGGGTCACCCTGGACAGGTCGCCAGTCAGTCGCAGGCCAACACAGAGACAGAGAGACCAACAACCATGCACACACACACTCACACCTAGGGACAATTTAGAGAGGCCAATTAACCTGACAGTCATGTTTTTGGACTGTGGGAGGAAGCTGGAGTACCCAGAGAGAACCCACGCATGCACAGTGCAAAAATTTTTAAAAATTAAGAATTAAATGTTATTGTTTAGCATCAAAAATGCAGATTTGACTGTCAACATAAAATAAAAGTAAAATTAGAAATGTGCAAAGCAAAAAACATTAAGGTGATTGATTAGAGTTTTATCTAAAAAAATTGCAACAACTGGTGATTATTAACTGTAATTGTTAACTTGGTAATTTCTGAACACAACTGGCTGCACAGGATTTTATTTAAGCATAGGAGAGATAAAGAATTACATTGTTTTGTGATTTGTATTTCTAAGAATGTTTCCTTCTACCTATGCAAATCTTTGCGCCGGTCTGTCACATACAAAAAAGCTCATGTAAAACAACCTTCAAGAGGTGTGGATTCATTTTTCTGTTGATTTGTTCTGATTATGGTTTAAAGGACATGTAGAAAGATCTTCAAATCAAAATATCACATGACACTAAATTGCTTGTTGATGGGCAGAAACACACCCGAATCAAGGCCAACGACACAGCCGACCAATTGTTTTTCCAATAATTGACCATTGTGTGGAGTATCATATTGAGCGTTGTGCTCTAGTTTTTAAAATTAGCCTCATGAGGAAATGGGCACGGTGTTTGAGGAATGGCAGCTGGCTCGCGCTGCAGCCCCACATGTTTTTAATAAAGAGGCTTTGAGTTTACACAGGAGCAGAGATTTCAGACGGGAGTTACAGCCTCCAACTCCAGCAGCAGCAGAAATGCTGCTGAGAACAGAGCAAGTCTGTACATTACACCTGCTTGGCGCGTGAGCATGGAAATGATTTGGCAGCAGAGTGAGACTGACGAGACGACGACGAGATGCAGCCAGGCACTAAGACAAACTCCACGACATTCATCCGCAAAGAACGGACAGTGCAAGCAACATACTTTTTTTTTTCTTTTGCAAAGATGCATTATTTTTACAGATCATTCAAATCAAAGCAACTTCTCTTTGATTTTTGTGTCCTTTACCTGAAACAGCATGGTGCGATTCTTGTCGGAATCGGACGGCTGGACGTTGTTCGGCGCGCTGGCGTGTCTGCGACGTGGGGGACCCATGATGACGCCCTCTCCCGGCTTCCTCTGCAGACTTCCAGCCAGGCTGCTGCAGCGCGTGCGAAACTCCTGAGGTTCCTCAAAGCCAGAGTCCTCCAGGATGCACTCGGGGAAGGATCCTCGCAGGCTGCTCTGACTGGCACTGCTGGGCAGACATTTACCTGGACCAGATAAAGAAAAACTTCATTTGACTAGAAGAGGTTTTTCTTTAGCCTATAGATATTACTCTTGTGTATGTTTTGTTGCAAAGAGTGGCTTGATTTGCAACCAATCAGACAGGTTTCACTGTGTTTAAACATGTTTATGTTCGGTTAGAGGATTTGTTTTAGCATGGGAACGCCTGGCCTTGATTTGACGATAAGTGCTCAGCAAATTTTTTATGCGAACGCAACTCAGACTGTGCAACTACTGCATTTTCAGCTGCAGGAGCATTTTATTAAATCCTCTTTTTCAGCACCATCTTCTGCTTCCTTAAGAGTGAAAATAAGTGTTTTTGAAATCAGCTCCTGCCTGTAGAATCATGTAACTATGTGGCTAATTTACCAATTATTACCGTAGCGAGAAATGAGAGTAAGGTCATCTAAACAAACTGGCAGCAAACACCGTGGATCCCGAAATCATGAAATTACTCCACACCATACACAACAAAGTAATTCTTCCTGATTATTTATACATTTTCAGAATTAAACAAACTGACTAAACTGGTGCTCTTATAATCTCTTCCTGTGTTTATTTTTGTCCTAATTCACTGCAGTTCTCCTCCCAAACAGTAAAAGCCACAAATGAAAAAGATAAAGCTACTCCAGATCAAAAAAGTCCCCACAGGAGCTCATTCTCAAAGGTGAGCTTCATCTGCACAGATTCAATTTAACTGATGCAAACATTTATTAGCTAACAAAACTAAACTTCAGCTCAAAACTAAAAACTCAAAGCACCAGCATCACGTGGGTATGATGACTCACATGACTAGACATCAGTAATAAACTACATGGAAGATGTTCAATATAATTAATCAGAGCATTTGCTTGAGATAAATTTATTTCCTAGCAGAAATATAAAAAATAAATGCGTTCAAATGAGCGCTAGACCTTAAAATACAATGACTCTAATCTGAGCGTTTCCCTGAACCTCCATGAAGTCAAACTGCTGCAGTTAAGTTACTGCCATCTCATAACTACCCTACAGGATCCCACTTCAAAACAATTTGCGTTCTCTCTTAAGCATGTGATTTGCAGATCAATTAATTGTTTAGTTTTTTTTTCCCCTTCACCCGTGGTCAGGTCTTCTAGTCCTGGAGCTTCCGGTTCCTCTGTAGTTCTGCTGAGGGTGGTGGAAAGCGGTTCTCCATCTCCAACAATGAGTAAATCCACGGGGACGGTTTCTGTAGACCCTCGCTGACCGTTGAGCAGTCGTAGGCGCTTGCGTTCAGTCTCATGTTGGCGAAATTTTTCCACGCAGTCATCAATGAGGGTCGACGACGCTTTCTTGTGAACCACAGTGACCTGAATTTTTAAATCGGAAAGATAGACAACTTTTATCTGAAGTGCATGAAACATGAATTGCACGCCTATTTTTTCAGGGAGCTACCTTGCCACAGTAAAGAACTTCAAACTTCTGAGAGTTGTAGAACGCCTCGTCGGCTTCCTGTTTGGGTTTGGCATCTTCCTTCAGAGCCGATTTGGAAACTTGACGAATGCTGCTGATTACCTCTGGGACCTATGAGTAAATACAGTGGAATGAGAGCAGATAATCACTGAGGAAAAATAAAATGAAAGTTCATAAAATCACAAGAAAATAGGATTAAAAATTTAGATTGAAACATAAAAAATTCGAGAGACAAAAATGTCTTTCCAATGCTCTGCAAAAAGGTTTGAAAATGAAGTTAAACGAAGCCTAAAAAATTGATTTCACTGAATGTTCACTTGTCTGAAAAATAGGGAAATTATATTCATATATTTTCTCTACTGAGTAAAACACAAACCAAAGTCAATCTGAACACTAAGACTATGTTTAGAAGACATGTTCTGACTTCGCACATCATTTTGCATAACAAACATGACCCAACTTCATGTTACACAATAAATAACTTGATGCAAAACAAAAAAGAAAGAAAAACACCAAGGATTCGGTGGAAAACAAGGCTCAAACAAACAGACTGAACTCCAGAAGAAATAGGCAAGGAGTCATGGAAAAATCAATATGTTACTGGACTGAAGACAAAACAGAGGGCTGGAAGAAACCAGAGATCTGAAGGTGAGCCTGTTTGTGCAGCAGTGTGTTGGAGGAAGAGTCTGTGCTATCAATACACTCAGTGCTGGTAGCATTCATACATGAGAAAAAAACCCAGAAGATGTAAATTTTGTAAGAGAAATTCATAAGGAATATCTGGAAACATAAGAGACATTTGTTTTGCTTCATAACTATAAACGATAAAGAGAAAACTGACCAAATACACAATTAATATACAATATTGAGAGTACTGTGTACTATATAAATGTATAACAACACATTAGAGGTGAGACTAGAAGAAGAAGAAGCATCGAAGGGAAATGGAAGGAAAACAGGAAGAGGATGGTTGGGATTGAAACAAAAACATCCTGCAAAACTCTTGACCGATTTCCTACTAGAGCATCAAGAAATCCTGACAAGATTTCTTGTAATCTTCCTTGCAGGAAAATCAGAGAAAGGGACTTTGTGCCTTGCATCCAGCTGCAGCAGTTAAGAAAAAATAAATAAATAATTCAAAAGCTGATCCGTGACAAGCTGGTGACAAGATGTTGAAACTAGGAAGAAAATGAGGGGGGGTCAGACATGGTTGCAAAGCGAGTCTGTAATTATCTTTCTAGCGGATTTCGAAGCCGCTTTGTAATAATTCCTTGACATCTTTAGAGGCTGAAGAAGACAATTTCCTGACACAGGTCATCATCGGTGGAAAAAGGTAGACATGAAGTGAAGACGACAACCTTTGGTCTGGCAGACTGGGCAGCAGACACCTCTCTTGATCTAATCGATTTAAAGACCTCGCTCAATCAAAGCAGCACTGTCTCCGTAAACCCCAGGGGAACATGACTGGACCATTTTAAGATTTTAAGAAACTGTTTTACTATGCATGAGTAAGATGACGCCATAGCACCATTTGGGCTTATTAATTATTTATAACCTACCCAAAATAGAGCCTGTAAATGAGCTTGTTCCAGGTAGGAGACTGAGCAAGACAGAATTGGCTTTTTTCCACTTAAAATAACTTGAAAAATAACCCCTATAATAACTTATTGTCAAGCTGATTTAACTTTCACCCATTTCTCCCTGGATCTGTGGAACCATAAGAGTAATGCTGGGTGTGAGCAATGACTGTCAACATAAATGCCAGCAGTGAAGCTCAGCTTTTATAGTCCCGGAGAAAAGCAAACATTACATGATCTGATGGATTGCGGGGTGAAATACTTATGACCTCCCCACAGTCAGTCGTAATATTATGAGATCATTTACACTGATCCATGGTTTCTGCAGGCATGCCAAGTTGGATTTCTTATAAAAATATAGATTACCACTGGGTTGATACACAATGAGCATGAAAAAGAAAAAAAATAGACGCTTGGACTTTCTGTCTCCTAAATGTTTCAAACTAAAAGTCCTTATTAAACCTGGGAATAAAAGAAATAAAAACAAATATATGTATTTTCAGCTGCATTTGAGATCCAGGATAATGAAGGAGCTTGTATCTTTTGAAGGCTTTGTGAATATTAAAAGGGAGCCAAGGCTGCAACCTTCATGTCACAAAGAAAGACTAAACTGTTTCCTGTTCTGCAGATGTAAATCTCTATTTCAAGAACAGACATTCAATCAACAGTTCAAAACAAGCAATAAAAGCTAACTAAAAAAAAACATGTATTTTTTCGATATTTTACAACAGAGCTGAAAACATAAAACACTAAATCATACCATGCTTTATTCAATAAACACCAAGTCCTGTGCAGAGCCGATGCATTCAATAGCTTAAAGGAGATCCTTTATTAACCATGACCTGAAATAATCCAATTTTCCAAGACTTCGATTTTTCCCCATATTTCTCAATGTTGTTTCAGCCAGTGAAGGAGTACCAACATTTTCTTCAAACGAAGGAGATATGGTATTCTGGGGTTTTTTTACAGTATTTTGTCAGAGCGCTCATCTTTACCACTGAAAATATGTTTTGAGTCCACAGACCCCATCTAAACGTTATGTTTACCAAGTTAAAAGTCAAGGTTGGTTAGCTCATTTCATTAACCCCTGCAAGCTTTCAACACCACAGTTAGACATCAATGGACATCTTTATGCGAATGTCATTTCACTCTCACTTTCAACCACATTTTCATATTTTTACAAGCAGAAGGCAACATAGAGCTCTCCATGTCTGTTCAGTGAAAATCTGCTGAATGGGGTTGCATGTTTTCTGTTGTGGACTTGCTGCTGTGCTTGAGGGCATTGTTTCATTTCAGTAAAACTTCAGCTGTTGCCTCACAGCTGACTCCCAAATAATTCAATCTACAGAGGAGTGCATGGTTGATTCAATCACAGCAAAGACCTCTGGTACTGTGCTAACAACATTCATGTTCCAACATAAAACAGAAAGGCCCTTATGTCACCTAAGCACGAGGTGGAAGATTACACCATAATGGGTGTGAAACAAAACAGTTTTTTTTTGCCTTCAACTTATGTAGCTGTATAAATATTGGGAGTTAAATATTGCGACAGATAGCTATCGCCTTCATTTTCTACCATCTATACTAAATTTCTTCATACTCTATGAGGCATCATCTCAAAATGACTCTGGAAAATGATGGAAATATTCATAGGAAAAAAATGCACAACTAAATGCAGTTAAGAAAATTTGACAAATGAACTACTTGTTCTGGTTGGTTTAAAAATTAATAAAACTTCCACTAACCCTCCCGACCCCAGTAAGGGAAAAGGGTGCAGGAAAATGGATGGATGGATGGATAAAACTTCCACTTATTCCAGCACACAGTATGGGATATAGCTCTTTATGCCGATGATACTCTGATATTTTTATCCATAAATCCTAATGAATATGATTAATTAGGTGGACTACAGCCACCTCCTGGAGAAATAAAAATCTGAGCCACTGTGCGGCCCCTGTTTAGCTGTGTTTGTGATCAAAGTCTCAATTTAACCTGCCATTTTAAAAGGGGTTTGCACATTTTTGATAGACACCATAAAAAATATTCTGATTTGACTTCAAACCAGAATTGTCACCATGCCCATTAATGACTAGAACACCTGAAAAGCAACATAAGCCAACGTAGGGTGATGCCCTTTTGAATCTTCAGTTCTCAAAAAGAGGCAGCTTGGCTGGTTATAATAATTTGCTGCTTTCCACCTCTTGGTTTAAAACAAAGGAAGTGGTGGAGTTCAATCTGTAAAGTGAAATACGACTCTCCAAAGATACACTCCTCTAACCAATAACACTGGTAGTTTTCTCACTCCACAATGTTTCTTATGTGCAACAGCATGTGGTAAGGTTCAGATCCACCTCCCTTTTGTCTGGATATCAAAGGAGAATACAGATTCCCAGTGGTCCAAGTCCACTTCAGATCACAACTTAAAAAGCAGAGGATCTTGTGGTTTATGTGATGGGCAGGCTCAAGTTCTCTATTGTTGGCTTTATAATGGAACCACACCATTACAGTGTCAAAATTAGATTTGTAGTGTGACTTCGAGCTCCACACTAAATCTCAGAGATTCTAAGGAGGTGAAAGGTTAAACTCAGTGGAATGTCTAACACTGACTATGATGTTAATCAAAACTATTAAAGAAACACACCTCAAATATAATATTTTATGGTTGGATATAAACTCTTACGCTTTACATGAGAGCTAAAGTTGAAATTCAAGTCTAACCTGATTTGACATGTGACCAACCATGTATAGAGACAGAACCTATTTCCAAAAGTTTAACTTTTTCTTTATGCATGCAAAATCAGATTTGCAGTTTGCCACAAGCCGTGCAGGAGGCCTAGCCTCTGCCTATTTTATTTAACCTTTCCCTTCAATTTAATGCATGCAAGGACTCCTGACTCTGGCTTTACACAATGAGTTCCCATCATGTCCTCAGCTAAGAATAGATTTGGAAGCAGCTACCACTCTGTCAGCTAAAAGTCTGCAGCAGTATTTCATTGTTTCTTTGAACTTTTCCGAGACAAACAGAAGGTTTCCAAAAGCACAAGAAGCTGGTTCTGAATAAACAGAGGATACACCTGGCAGATAATCAAAACAGTAACAATGCAGTCGCAGCAGGGCGTTGTGCATGGCGATGGCATATGGGTAGAAAAACCCGACCATCACACGTAGTCCACCTTTCATATGTCGCATGCGACCAGACCAGTTTTTGTTGCGTAATAATAGTGACTGAGGCATATTCAAGATGTCTCTCCAACTGTAGACTTCAGCTGAGAGGCTGCAAACTACTTCTGCTCTTATTTTAGAGCGCAAAACAGACTCTGCGCTCAAGCCCTCCAAATACCACTGGAAACATGATACAACACAGGCCCACTGCACATAAGCGCAAAACCCGAGCATATCTGTTTCTGAGCATTATTTGTGAATGTTTCCAAGGTCACTGGGGAAACAAGAAAAACACGAGCGAGTGTGAAGCTTCAGATTTCAGCTTCAGGGTTGCAGACTGGGAAGGAATCGTATGTGAACATCCTGATGTTTAGATGTGCAAAAACAAACTGGCAAATTGCTCATTAAGCTTGTGATTTTTTTACAGCTAATTTCCAGCCAGGCAAAAATCCCATCATGCACCAGAGCTGCAGGGGTGAACTCCTAAACTCAGGGACTGAACCACACGGTGCGGCCTTTCAGCACCAATAAGAAAGCAAGATGGCACATTGGTTTCCAAGCACCAACTCCCACGTTCCTGGTTTCCGTAATGTTTTCAACATTTCAGTTTATTACTCAAGACTGGCATGCTGATCAGCATGTAAATGTGCTGACTCAATATTGTGCCTGTTCAGATTTCAGGAGAAATGTCTCATCTACATCGATTGTGACAGCTCCAATTTGGAAAATACAAACTAACAACAAAGAGTTACGTTAAGAGAAGTGATAGGATGCTGACATCTGCAACAAATACCACATGCAGACAACCTCAACATGTTTCATTGGGACTAAACACCAGACCGCCACATAACTGTGAGTTATAAGGAAAATAATATACAATGTAAGAATTTGCATTTGTACAACTTGCATTGCAAAGATGTACTTCTACTTAGCCCACTAAAAAGTTCTGTTCAAATAATTAGCAACTACAGTCAACCTGGACATAATTCATATAATTCAACTTCAACAGAAATGGAAATAAATATCAAGTTCATTAGAGAAACCGGTAAGAGACTCAAGGTAACTCTGGAGGAGTTACAGAGATTAAAAGCTCAGGTGGGGGAATCTGTTGCCAGGACAAGTACTATATGTCCACTCCATAAACATCACATTTAAGAAAGAGTCACGAGAAAAGCAATTCCTTAATCAAAGAAATACATAAAAATCCAGCTTGCAGTTAAACTTGGCGCAAAAAGTGCAGACAAAGACCAAGTGCAGACCTAAATCCAGTCAAGATGTGTGGCAAGACATTTAAAATAGCCATTCCCTGTATATGCAAACTGCTTTGAAAACTGACATTTTTCCTCCACCTTCTTATTTTGCACTACTTTTAGTTTGTCTACCACATAACATTCCATTAAAATACAAAATGCGGCAAAAATCAAGCAGTATGAATTCTTAAGTTAGTGCTTATTGTGTCATTTAACACCCAAAATACAGTTAAGCTTAAAAAAAACAGATGACCTACAAGTGAGTTTTGCATCACATGAAGTCATCCCAAAATGAGAAGCGAGAGCTTGTAATGTCTGAAATGCATGCGTCTAACAAAACAGTTTTAGATGCATCACCATACCCACACTTTTCTCAGACGTATGTATTTTATTGCTCAGTTAATATCAATTATTGATACAATGCTTCCCAGTTTCTATCAATTGACATCAATAACCCAGAAGGAGTTGGAAAACTACCCATCTCAGGACTGCGAAGGGTTACAGTGAGGATTTGTCAGCAAAAACAGTAGGAAGTTCATTAGGTTGGAATCAGATTTGTGGCAAAAAATAAATAAATAAAAATATCTATTGCTGTCTAATAGCAATAGATATCCCTATACTATGAAATGTATAGGGAATGATAAAATACTGCAAGAATTGTTTGTGTAAAAAGGCAATCCAGGCAAATCCTTTAAATAACTCTGTGTATGCCCATTTATCTTATGTTATTTTATTTTATCTTATGTTACTTTAAAGGTATTATGGAGATTCCTAAACAGAAAAAGGACAGTGAATAGATTAACCGCCAAATATGATCCTCTCCAACCAGTGGCCTAAATACTTCATAGCAAGATAAACATGTTTGGACAAACGGCTAAAATAATACTGTGTTGTGTGAGATTAAAAGGCAAAGGCTGTTACCCCATGATAATCCCCACTTCCTTATGAATTGTGACAGATTTATTTTCTTTTTAATACTTTTTAAGAGAGTGCAAATTACAGATAATAGCTACTGTAACAATTGACATATTACTTTTGAAAACAAAGCTACACTTTATCTTGTGACATCAAGAGTACATCTATTCATCAGTCTACAACCTGTACAACTTGAATGTTCATCAACACTTTAGACTATCATGCGCAAAAATAAACTACAGGCACACCTGGTCCAAGGTATAAGCAAACTAAGCCACTACTTAGCCCCTTCCCTCCACAAACCATTAGGAAGCCCTCCATAAAAATCTACATTTGAACAAATCTAAAATGTCTTTGAGAATAAGGATTACATTGAATTTGATTTGACATTTTAGCATCGATACAATATTATAATTAGTTAGACATTTAAATGTTTGTTGTGCTAACATAATTACATTCTGATGCTATGACTATAAACTTTTCTTTGTGATTGACCTCAGCTTGATCACAAATATATCTTAGCAAATAATAACCAGTTGTCTGCACACATTTTTAAGTTCAGTCAAACAAACATCTGGAATAACCCGTCCCAGATCTCACCAGTTGTCTTGAATGCTACTAGTGGTCATTCAAATGAACTAACTCATTAGGGCAAAACTTGTTGATGTACACATAGATTAAATATTTATATATTACTGGAACACAACATTGACTCATGTCTAAATTAGTTCCACATATCAACATTAAAATCAGGCATATATTTAGCCACCAAACGATGAAAATGGGGGTTGCATATGGAGTGGCTCGCCCAGGGCGTCATTCGTGCAAGGATCGCCACTGGCTTGTGTGCCTAAACTTCAGCATGCCTACCTGGTTCGGGTCGCAGGCCTTGAAGACGTGACAGGACATCTCGGACTCCGGGTTGTCCGGCTGGCCCCGCAGCAGATAGGAAAAACAAGTGAGGTCATTGCTGTTGTGGATGAAGCGCGAGATCAGCTGAGCTTTGTGCTCGAAGATGAAGACCGACGAGTTCCTGCTGCTGGAGGGGACGCAGCGGACGAAGGGGGGGTTGAGCAGCAGCTGAACTTCTCTGGGCTGCATGATGGGGCCGCAGTCGCCCCTCTCGCTCCTCCTGCGGATCTCGGCCACCAGCCACGGCAGCATGGGCAGAGTGGTCCGCCTGTCCAGCGAGCACCAGCCGACGTAAGTCAGGGCGAAGCGCTTGTCCGTCCTGCTCTCCTTCTCCTCCTGGCTCTCCATGTCGACCCAGCAGACTGTTCCCGTCCAAAACGAGCGAGACGGCGACGGGAAACTAAAAACACTTTGCAAAATATCTCCGATGGACCATTCCCTGCAACCCCAGTCCAAAACGACGTCGGGTTTACTTTGTAGCAATTTCCATGTTCACATCCACACACAACAACAGGGCTCTGCTACATGCACAACATGTGCTCGATCAGCTGCAATTCTCCATGTTATCTAAATGTCAAAAGTGTATCCGATGCACTGTTTTCTTTCTCTTTTTTTCCTTAAGGGATTTAAAGTAATCCCTGATTCACCGCTCCACTCCTCTGTTGGGATAAACAGCTAAAAGTTTTCTGCACTGTGTGCTGCACTTCGTTGAAGGTTGCCTGCGAAAACGTGGCTTTGGATGGTTCCTGTGTAAACACAAGGCGTTGGGTAAACTTGATTTTCTGACGCGCAGAACGTCCCTCCAGAGTGCACGGATCGCGACGCATTTACACCAGTTAGATCCTGAAATCCTGCACCGCGTGGACTTGTGAGGTTGTATCAATCCCGTGCATGCGATCAATATATTGATGCTGGTAAATCGTCTTGAAGAACAGTCCCTTGATTGTGATCCTTTCTTCCCAAACCCCTTGAAGGCGGAGCGGCTGTGCGCGCTGAGGCGCCTCCCAGCCATCCCATGTGCTGGGGAAGCGGGTGGGTGTATGGCAGGCCGTTGTAACATATATTCAAAAGGACATCAAACGAACTTTTTAAGGTCAAATTAGGGCCACACACTAAGAAAATAAAAAATATACGAGAATAAAGTCATAATATTACGGGAATAATGTTGTACGAGAATAGTCATAATGGCAATATTTTTCGTAAAGTTACAACTTTTTTCTCAAAATGACTTTATTCTCATACTATTATGACTTTTTGTATTATTTCATTTTTATTCTCGCAATATTGTAATTTTATTCTCATAATTTTGAGTTTAATATTGTGATAAAATAACGTCATTCTCATTATTTCAACTTTATTCTCGCACAACTTAATTCTCGTAACACTGAGATTAACCACGTAATTTTATTTATTTTATTCTCCATACATGTCATACAACTAGAAAAGATAGTTACATTCACCGTCTTGCGTTTTTAACATTTTAGAAAGTTGGAAGTTTTTGGTATTAAATTATAAAACATCTTGCCATAGACCCAAATGACAGGTCAGAGCTCCGCCTTTTCTCCAACATAACAGAAGCTGTTAAATGGAAAGTGTTTCCCATGGCAATATGAGGAATGTTTGCAGCCTGTGTGGCACAGCTCCTCTGGGCTCCCGTTGGCTGTGATTTCTGAGGATAGTTTTTAATAAAAGCCGTGTTTAAGGCCTATGAGTATTGAGTAAGCTTGAAATAGTAAACACGTTCACTGTTTACAAGTACCCCTGCTGAATCATAGTATTACATAGCTGCTTTAAGTAGCAGGAAGTTCCCATCTGTCTGAATACATAATTCCTAGAACTCCACCTATCCCAAAATAGTACCTTTGCCATATATAACCTCATCAGTCAGCTAGTAGGGCCCTGCAGACTAGACACCCCACACAGAGCTCTCCTATGCATCTTCACTTTTCAAGCAAACAACTACAAATCTTGGCTTGCATTTTATTGACGTCTAGAATAATAAGGTTCCCTTTTTAGAATTTTAATAAAAAATTTAAATAACATTGCTATATAGGAGCATAGTTTCAAAATACTACGCTCAAGTCTATACATTTATGAGCTGGCAATAATATCCAGCATCCGTATAAAATTAAACTTTTATCAGTAAAATAAAAAAATACTACTCACTGTCTAGCTTTAAACAGTCAAAGCTAAACTAGAGCAAAGTTCAGAGAGGAACTGTTGCTTTACGTCACTCAATTAAAAATGATCACAGGTCTTCTAAGCTCTGTAGTAGCTGCATAGGTTAGAGGCCCGTAATGTCTGGAAGACCTTACTACTCTGATTAAATATGATTTAAATATAAAACCCAACACTGAGCAACAGGTAAAATGGCTGTTTTTTTTGTCAATATCAGCTTGGTCAATAAAAAAGTTTAACTTCTCAAAGCAATGAATCCGAGATACAAATACAAGATTTATATTTACGGAAGCAGCGCACATCTAAGATGATCCGCTGATGGAGCATTTGGCCTCTAATAGTTAAAAAAAGAAAACAAAAGAATGTTAAAAATCCAGTTTATTTGCATACATTTAAAAAATGGGAAAATTCTACATTTTAATACAGTACCCAAGCTCCAAACTTAAATTACTAAAGTCAAAGAAAGTAAAAGAACTCCAAGTAAACAGACATAATGTTTTATATCACTAAATTGTTCAGGCCTCAGTGGAATATATGTCCTCCAAAAACTACAAATTTCTTGTGTCTGCACATAATCCTGGCCAGTAAAGCTGATTCTGACTCCTAAGTGAGGAGCAAATTGTTCAAGTTTGACAAATATGGACGATCCAGCTTATAAAAACAGCGACTATGTTTGCTTTCAAGCAGAATGAGGCATTTACTTAAACAATCCTGAAAAGAAAAACAGAGGGAACTGTGCTCTGTTCATTAACAACACGGTGCAGCATGAAACAAGCACAAGTTTTAAAAATATGAGTCTCAATCAGGAATAGGCCTAAGTAAACCTGGAATGGTGAGGAAGAGAGTAAAGCAAAAAACAAGGGAGAAAAATGATATTATTCTATGATGTGAAGAGCAGCATGAGCAGGAGATCTGTTTCCACAACGACCAGCTGCTTAAGATATCCCATCTCTATTGGCCGTGACCTGAGCACAGTGCAAGCTCCAAAGACTGACTGGTAAGACTGGTAAATGACGCATAATTGTAAAGCACTTTATCAAATCCAGAGGCCCACAAAATATTCAGTCACTCACTGATGTTGGTGAGCTACGTTGTAGCTACAGAAAATGGCCGAGACAAATGGAGCAGGCATTTGAACTGCCATCCCATCGGCTGCAACCAAAGTCCTACCTCCTGAGCCATTGCCTCCTCAGTACAAAGGAAAGAAAAAAAACTGACATAAATCAATATTTTTGGTTCCATCTTGATTCAAACGTGAAAAAATCCAACGTGTCTGAATATGTTTACGTCCACACCTGGCAAGTCTCCCGTTTTTGCCAAGCAACGACCGTTTTTATCCCCTTTTCCTGCCGTGCCCCCGTATTATTACTATTTTCCCATAAATAATAATAGGAGGAGGCTGCCCAGTGGCACAGCTGGTAGAGCTGTTGCCTTGCAGCAAGAAGGTTCTGGGTTTGATTCCCAGCCCGGGTCTTTCTGCATGGAGTTTGCATGTTCTCCCTGGGCATGCGTGGGTTCTCTCCGGGTACTCCGGCTTCCTCCCACAGTCAAAAAACATGACTGTCAGGTTAATTGGCTTCTCTAAATTGTCCCTAGGTGTGAGTGTGTGTGTGCTTGTTTGTTTGTCCTGTCTGTCTCTGTGTTGCCCTGCGACAGACTGGTGACCTGTCCAGGGTGACCCCGCCTCTCACCTGAAATGACAGCTGGAGATAGGCACCAGCAACCCTCCCGACCCCAGTAAGGGACAAGGGTGTAGGAAAATGGATGGATGGAATAATAGGAGGGCTGCCCAGTGGCGCAGCTGGTAGAGCTGTTGCCTTGCAGCAAGAAGGTTCTGGGTTCGATTCCCGGCCCCGGTCTTTCTGCATGGCTATTGCATGTTCTCCCTGTGCGTGCGTGGGTTCTCTCCGGGTACTCTGACTTCCTCCCATAGTCCAAAAACATGACTGTCAGGTGAATTGGCCTCTCTAAATTGTCCCTAGGTGTGAGTGCATGTGTGTGCATTGTTGTCTGTCTCTGTGTTGCCCTGCGACAGACTGGCGACCTGTCCAGGGTGACCCCACCTCTCGCCCGGAACGTTAGCTGGGGATAGGCACCAGCAACCCTCCCGACCCCACAAAGGTTCAAGGGTCAGAAAATGGATGGATAATAATAGGCTCTTGCGTCAGTCTACATGATTAGTCTCGGACGGCGACATTTCCCATATTCTCCAGTCCAAAACTTGACATGTATGTCCCTGAATCACATCACTGTGATGCAGGGGTAATTGAGATGTGGCATAGCTAAAGTATCCTTTGCCAAGTACCAACTCAGAAAATCTGCTAAGTGGAGAAATTTCTGGGGTCAATCTAATTACATGGCATCACAGAGTCACATATATTGCAGAGACCACAAGTGACTCTCATAATTTTATCAAGTGTTGACATCTTTACCGCTTGATCCATGAGTAGGAACTTGATAGGAAAGGTGCTCTGTAAAATTGGGTATTTTTGTTTCAGGTTGCCCAGAGCTCGGTCCATATTTATTCTAACTGATAAAAGTTTCTTACCTTCTGTGATTTCCCCATGCGGCAGCTGTTTGACACCTTTTGTGATGACCGGAACGATCAACTTCGCGCCACGTAGTGCAACAATATCTTCAATGTTAAACCCTTTGTTTGCAAGAACAGCATCTCCTGGAGCAAGATTGTTCAGGTAGCCGCAGCTCTCAGTTATCAGCCGATCGGACGTACGGCCAGCCCATCCTTTGGATATAAAATTAATGAAACCTTGTGGCGTTACTGAAATTAAATACTTCATTGTATTGTGACTTTTGTAGTGTGAACTGTTTATGGTTTTGGTTTCAAGGTATGACGGCCCTTCAGTCAATACCTCAAAACAGTCCAGTATCGAAATACAATCAGGATACGTAGCTTTAAAAAGTTGGGGCATTGTACTTCTTACCTGATCTCTTTCTGGCCAAAATACAATAGAAGGAACTAATTTGATATTTAAAAAGGTGATCACGTCAGAAAATGTTTTTGCAACTGTGCTGTAGTGAACTCTGAAAACATACGATAGATATAGCATGCTGACATTAAGTCTTAGCTTCATTAATGTCAATAAGCATTTGTGAAACGGCGATAAGGCCGAGTTTGGTTTCCGTAAACAAGGCATGATCAAATCCATGACGGTCATTAATGAGACAAATGTTGGTAAACCTGTGTAAACCTTCGTTTTTTCATCATTATCTTTAAATGATTCCTCAGAGAGGTCCATGATCTTTAGCTGATCCATCAGCAGTTCTTTTTCTGAAGTCAACTTTTGAACTGCGGATGACAAAGTGTCGATATCTGCACCGCTCATGTCAGTCTGAGCTTCCACTCCCGTTTCTTCTTCCTCTTCCCCATGTAGATCTGCTTGACCAACCTCTTCTTCATACAGGTCAACATCTTCCCCCTGATCATGGTCATCCGCTGTCCCACTGTTTGGCCCAGTCCCAGAGAGATCCAGCAGTGCAGTTGCAGCACTTATTATTTCAGTCTGAAATGTAACACCAGCATTTAGACACTTTTTATAACTTAGAGCGACGATTTTAAATCAAACTTTTGTATTTGATGCATTTTCTGTACCTGATTAGATTTGGTGCGACTCTTCTTCGTAGGTTCCTCGCTGTCCCCTGCTTCTCTTTTTTTGGCTTTCCTTTCAGCGGTTGGGGTATGCGCAAAAAGAGAGGGTACATAATCCGGAGACAGAGGGTTGTTGCTTTTTTGTCCTGCAAGTGATGACAAGAGTGAAGCAAAAAGGGAAAAAAATCAAAAGTACCGTCAAATCTACTCGTTCAGTTAAAATACCTCTAACCAGGATTGTTAACGTTTGAGGTTTGCATGCCATAAACCTAAAGAATCAACCAAATTCACCGTTTTTAATTTGTTGCATCAAACCGGGTTTCCCTGCGAAGACATGTTTATCCACCAATGATGTATTAAACCCGAGGTGCATTCAAGCAAATCTGTACACTGAATTATTCATACTGAGCAAACTCCAAAGTTCTTTAACTAAATATCTCAGCAAGGGTTTTTAAAGAATGCCATAAAATAAGTTTCTTGACCACTTCTAGGAGGTTTTAGTGTTGTGCATTGGTTTTAATAAATTATAAAAAATACTACTGATTTATGTGAGCTACTATTTCAAATTATATAAAACTGTTGCTTTTTATCTCTAAAATTCTCAGTATTTCTCTGTCTGCATCTATGTGAGCTGTCAGATGAAAAATTTTAATGGCACAGAAAGACAAAGTGCTGTAAGAAAGTAAAGCCCCTGCATCACATTCCGACATATTTGTCTCTGCAGCACACACAAATGTCTCTTGCTTCCATTATTTTATTGAACATGTTTTATTGTCTGCTGTAAGTGTGTCACTGACATATTTAGCATCATCAAAGAGTCGGTGCTAAACAAAGTCAATTCATATAACAGCTAGTCTCGTGCTATGACAGCTGAGTCCCTCAACTTGGTTTGGTAAATGCTTCAAACTGAAAGTGAAATCTGTAGCTTGCCCTACTTTTTTTGATTTGGTGCACTTATAGACTGTTTTGATATACAGACAAATTTCATACCTGATTGCAAAACAAATGGACTAATGCTAATCAAGGTGCATCGAAAGACAAATAGGACTTATTATAAATAGTCCTATTTGTCCTATTATAAGTAGATATTATTTTACATAAACATAAAACATAAAACGGATCAATAATCCAAAGAAGTACTGCACAATATTGTTCTGACATTTGACGGCAACAACATTTGTTTAAATATTCCGATAGATACCCTGGTGTACACAGTGTACAACGTGAGGTTACCTCCCATGCAGAGGCGAAATGAGGTGACAGCAGTGCAGAACTGGTGAGGAGGCAACTAGACGGTGGAACCAGACTCGACACAACACCCATAACCCAGGCGGTTAGTGAAAGCAATGTGTAAAGAAAATTATAAGTCAGCCATTATATTGCTGGAAGGTAAACCAATCCAGCAATATAATAATAATATGCACACAGACTGGTATATTTACCCGAGATGAAATGTTTACTGCATATTCTGGAGTAGTCGGTGGGATTCCAGTTTCGGCGGCACACAGCTTGGACCCACAAAGTCCTCCTCTCTGGGTCTTTAGGAAAGCGGTAAAATGACAAGTCTTTTCTGTCTGACCGATTACAGCAACCGACGGCGACACAACAAGCCATTTCGTCTTTCTAATACGTGTTCTTTATCTTTCCGCGCGTGTTGTTAAACAACAGAAAAGGTATCCAAAGGATATCCAAAATGGCGAGTTACGTCACGTGACTTGTGGAGCGATGACGTCGACTCCGAATACACTTCGACTTTTTCCGACTTTTAAATAGACCTTTAAAAGTCGTATTTAAAGCAAAGTAGAGAAGTAAAAAACCTGAAATCAAAATACGAAAGCTTCTAAATTATTTATTCCAAAATTAACTCTGTTTTGATTTGTTATTGGAATAACAAATCAAAATTTTTAAAAGGTTCGCCTAAAACTGACAAACCTCCTAAGAACGTTTCTGATTCAACTTTAATATACCTAGTCGTTATTTTCCGTCTGCTTTGTTAAAAGGATTTTTATTTTTGTGATTTCTTACTCTTTTTTTATGGATCACAATATTTCACAAGTCCAAACATTAAATTGTTAGATTTTGAAATAACTGGAGAAAAAAAATACATGACTTCTTGTCTGAGTTAGTTACTGTTTTGTTTGTTTTTTTCTACAACATGGAATATAAAGTAAAAAATATATTCTTCCATCCCAGCATCCCCAATGCAGTGGTTCAGAGCATCTTCTCTGTTCTGGATGTTTGGGCACACAACAAACTATTTAAAAACTAATATTTGTAGTTTTTAAAATACTACATGATACTCACATTTAACAAGCGCCATTAATTTTTTTATTTTTAAACGTAAAAAAATTTACAGGTTCATGTTTAACCATGAACTTGAATTTCCCCATTGTTGGACAATAATTGTTCCATTAGAAAATGAAGGGAGTTAAAACTATTTCCAAACAGGGAAATGTATTTCTTTCTAAAGAGAAAAACATGATGAAAAGATCACTTCTGCCAATATTAGGAAAATGCAATAGAACCAAAAAATACATGTAAAAACAAAATGGAACGACCTCTTGACTTTATGCACAGTATGCGCTTTATTATTTGTAAAGTGCATAACGGGTTATAATACAGCATTTCAATGAAGGCATAAAAACTGACAGAAAAAGCATACATAAAATGACGTAACAATCATGTAACTTCAATAGAAATCCAAAAATGGATATTTATGGCCGGAGTGCACAAATGAAAATATATTAGTCATAAATTGGTCTTATTATGGACACATAACAGATGTTGCAAAACTAAGAAAAACCACTCAGTGTTTTGCGGGAGAACCAATAGGATAAATTACGTGAGACTAAAAGCTGCCTTTTTCAGCTGTTTTTATCGTTAAGGGCTTCAAATGCATCACGTAGGAGCATATACAACCTGCAGAGAGACAAGCTGATAGCTGACATTTACAGCAAGTCCCGTCGACATATTAAGACACCTGGCAAGAAAAAAAAAAACGAAGAAAGGATGTCAAGCTGTTCCTTCTTTCACTTTTATATAAACTGGTACTAACTGCGCACTTTGGCTTTCTCGTCATCATACAGTCTCCATAACCGCTGCCATCTCCTTCAACTGCTTGTGAAAATTCTTAAGAGGCAAGACAAAAAAGAAGAACATATCATCAGTGTCTGAATAATTCAGTTGGAATTAATACAGATGAAAGTCCATGTCTACTAACACCAACCTGGAACTGTGGAATTGTCATCTCGAAAGCCCTCTGGCAGATCTGTCCAGAGGGCTCGACGATCTTCAGCAGCAGAGACACGTACGGGGAGTTTAGAGACCGGCATGTGTCTGAACTCACCGCCATCCCCAGCTTCCACTGCATGTCCACAAGCTGCAGCGTACACACAAATTAAATCTATACTGATTATCAGAACGCACTTGGAATCGTATTCACACCCTTTAGTTTAAGTTTGATCTCAAATTGTCACGTTAAACCACAAAGTTCTGTTTGTTTTATTTTGGGGTTTTACATGATAGACAAAGAAGTGCATGATTCTGAAAATGAGAGAAGTCTTGCCTGCCAGGCCAGGCAAAGTAAGAAATAATCACAGAAGCAGCCAAGAGACCCCTTGGTATATGTGAGGGAGCTGCAAAGATCTACATCTTGGGTGGAACAATTTGTGGACGCAACTGTTAGACACACATTCACAAATGTGGTGTTTTTGAAAGAGTAGAGAGAAGAAACTTTTTTTTTTTTGACAAAACATGAGAAGAACCAAAGGCAGTTCTGCAAAATATTACCGCAGATACCCATCTCTGTGTAATGAATCTATATAATATGTTTGACTTAGTGAATAGGTCTGTAATTTGAAATGCGTAATTTATACACATTTAGTAAATAGAATCCCAATAAGAAAGACTGGAGTTTGTGCTTGGATTGTGACCAAATGTAAACAGTTCTTTACATAAAAATGCTCTTAAATTTGTGCGTACCTGACCAATGCTCAGCATGGACTGTACTTCCTGCTGAGCACGAACCGAGGCACCATGTTCACTCCACAACGTGTGCAAGATCTGAAGAGAAGCTTTGGACCATTTGCTGCTGCCTTCCTCCAGTTTGGACACGAGTTGGTCTGCAGAGAAGTTGTTCTTTCCTGCTGACCTGGAGATATAAACCACTGATATTTCATCTGATAGCAGCCTGGTGTGCTCTTCTGTGTGTGATTTGACATGTTGACTTGCTAAATAAAGACCAAATTAGCACTTTTGCATCCAGTGAGAAAGAAAAAAAAGAACGAATAATGCTACCTGAATGTCAACAGAAGAAATCTGGTAATACCCTGGACAGCTTCATGATCAATTGTTACCCCAGCCCTCTGAAGTCTCTGCCCAGATGATGAACATTTAATGAAACTCAGGAAACAACAACTGGGGAAAACAGTTTAAAGGTTGTTTGAAAAGGAAAAAAAATAAACGAAATCTTGACTCACAAGAGCAATTTCAGCTGAATCTACTCCACTGGTTTGGCCTTGAAGATATGTCAGAATGTGCTGAGACTGTGAAGATTAAAAGATTTGCAGTTTAACCGTTCCAAAAGCCACATCCTCAGTGGTTTGTGCAGAAGGCGGCTGACATGAAGAAGAAAAAAAACTCTGTTTACATCCTACTGTTATCTAGGCAGACACATTATGCAGCAAATCGTACCAGACATGATAGAGTCGCCTTGCTTTTACTCGCCGCATTTCAGAAGTTGCATATGTCCCAGTACATGTCAATGATATGACGAAGAAATTACAAGAAGTACGCTGTTTCCCTTCACACCCAAAAATGATTGACTTATTAAGACGTTTCATATTACTTACTGTTTCAGTTAACAGATATGGAGGCAAGCTGCAGATTTGGTCTACAGCTCCGCTGATGCCTGAAATTACAAAAGAACTCAACATAAGGACATCTGCATTAATTATGGCATAATTTACCATCTTTTTCCGTTGTTTCTAATGCCAGAAATTATTGCAATATTTTAAATTGATCATTTTTAATTTTTTTTTGTCTTGTTCTTGTGCTTAACCATGACTGCATGTTGTGCAAATTGTACTTCAAATGACCAGAGGTATGATTAAAGTCCACAAAAAGAACTAATGTATCAAGAAGCACTCCAACCAGATAACTTTCATTGCATTTAAAATTAGGTCACCTTGTTTATTTATTTATTTTCATAGATTGTTCTTATAATATTTAAACAAATTGTGTTTTAGTAACAACCTGCTGCCAGACAAAGTGCCTAAAGATCCAGTTAATAGCAGGAGTTGATGCAATCTGGTGGCTTCCTTAGAAGAAACACTCACTCACTTAACATCATAAGTCAAATTGCATTTGACTGCACCACAAATAAATCTGTCTATATGATTGTCTTATAATGGATTAATTTGTTTGTACATTTCTATATAATCTGGTATGTTTTTGAACATTTTCTGTCTTGTAGAGTACTTTGACAAGACATTTGTTGTTGACAGACGCTGTATTAACATAATGCAAAAGAAAAGCTTAGAGCAAATGAAATAAACTGGGTCTATTTTCTGTCTTGTAAATAAATGGAAATGTTCTAGTGTATCTATATCCCCATTGTTTTGTATCGATGCATGGCTGAAATCAAAAACAAAGTTGAGATCCAAGTGAGAGTCGGAAAAGAATAGCTTCTGTCATTTTATGCTAAAACATTACAGCCGACACCCGACAAGTCTGTCACTGTTTCTATTTATATGAGTAGTAAAGTTATTTCCCTTTTAGAATCGTTTAAAACTCACCGTGTGAATCCTTTGCCGCTGGCATCGTTGTTTGATAGTAAAATGCACTGTTTAAATGAAGAAGCTTTTGAAAGTCTTAACCTTTCTCTGTTTGTTTTCAATGAGTCACTGAAAACAGCAGAATGCACACTGCTGCTTCCCTAATGAGCTTTCTTCTATAACTACTTTTAAAACTGCACAGCGCCCTCTGCTGCACGGGAGTGTTTACGTTACAGGCAAATCCGCAATACTTCTCTGAAAATATTTTTACTCTTTCTGGTCAAAAACAAAAATAAACTTGCTATGTCCGGGTATTTGGTTTCACTTCAACCATGGGGCATCTCAGTAAATTAGAATATAATTGAAAAGCTATTTAACTTTACTAATTTCAAAAAGTGAAAATATATATATACTTGAGAGTTTCCATTTAATTCTTTTGAAGTATATTTTTCCGTTTCATTATTAAATTGCTCACAACCATACTGTGTCAACACCAAAACTGGCAATTTACAAAATTTAGATGAAATTTGTGAAATAAATGCTTACATTTGGTATACTGCAAGATTTTATGGAAATGATAAGCTTAATTCCCTTCATAATAAATTAGGTAGTTTGGGACATTTCATCAACTTGGTCAGATATTAACTCCATCAGACTTTTTAACTGACAGTAATTCTTTCAGTGAGTGTTCACAAATCTCGCTTAAGTGTGCAGTTTATTCATTTTAATTTATTTTACATAAATGGTATTACCTCATATGTATCAAGTATTTCTTTTTACTCACTAGTTTGTCACAACTTGTAGTTTATCACAATCACATATGGAGTTGATACAACATCTTTCTGAAATAATGAGCCTATACGTCGGTTGCTATTACGAGTTGAGGAGAAAAACATTTCAACAATTTCAAGTTTGCTTAGATCGAAAGGAAACAATGTTCAATTTTTTCCTATTAGACTTTTAAATAAAATAACTGCTCCAGCGGAGATTGTATTTATTTTTAGCATTAAATTCACTACTAGAAATTATAGCGCCGTATTTTATAACAACATATTTATGTCATTAAAGATCCACCATAGCTGAGCAACTGATGAACAAAAACTATGTTGTGAGTCAACCAAATGGGGTAAAACAATCGGTGAAAAAGGAAGAGGCTCCGCAAACAAGTACAAAAGTAAAAGGCGCCGCTAACCAGAGGTGAAAAAGGAAGAGCCTCCCAAACATCAGGCCTGCACCTGATTGGCTCAGCTGTGACGTCACGGGTGTCGATAACCTCCATATTCAAACCTTGAATGACACTTAACAGATTGACGTCAATGATCGCTTGAAGTAGAGTCTATGAATAGAGGCTCTCTGCGATCATTTGGTCACTAATCATTTTCTTTGTCTTGCAGGTAATTGCAATTACAAAGCAATTCTAATTGCTTTGTAATTACAAAGCAATTGTAAATTACAGGCTTAAAACAGGCTTAAAAATAACCTATTTTAAAGCCATTTAAAACAGGTTATCCTGTCTTGAATGGGCAAGCATGCAGACTAAAAAGAGAATTTTTAGTCCGAGTCTTTATTTAAAGGCCTGCATGTAAAGGAGAAGGCGCCTCTCCTTGGTTATGCAGGTAAAAAAATAGCCAAATATTGTTCAGAATTTTAGACTAAATTATATGAATCACATTACAGGAATCACACTGGGTCCTTTTACAGGTACTAAAAAACTTGACATTCACTTGAGGAACTCTTGTGAAGACCCCATTGCAATACAGGAAATCCATTTCGCTATTGAAAAGCTGAAGTCCAATAAGTCTCCTTATTGGTACGGACGTCCTTACCTCTGAATTCTATCAACCATTTTCCAAACAGCTTGCACCCTTCCTCCAGGAACTTTTCCTAGAATGTATAGACAATGAGTCCCTCCCTCCTACTCTAACCCAAGAGGGTCTCATAACTCCCAATACCAAAACCAAAAAAAGATTTACTCTTCATTGACAATTGGCACCCAATTTGATTATTAAATAATGATTACAAAATATTTCCACAAATATTTGCTAAAAGGATCAAACCTGTTTTGGACTACATAATTGATGAGACTCAATCTGGCTTCATGAAAAACAGACATATTTCCAATAACATTAGACTAGTACTTGATTTAATTGATTATTCAGATTGATGCTCTGATGGCAGCTTTATTCTTTTCTGGACTTTTACAAGACTGTTGACACCATCGAACATCATTTCATATTTCACGCCTTTAAAAAGTTTGGTTTTGGTTCTTACTTTAGCGGTGCTATCAAAACAATGTATACTAATGGAAATTGCTATATCAGATTACAAGCTGGTACATCACAACGTTTCTTCCTTAAACGAGGAGTCAGGCAAGAATGTCCCATATCGCCTTATCTTTTCCTCCTCTGCAGTCAGTCACTCACTGATTCTGTCAAACTGAGCCCATTAAAAGGTATCGCAGTAGCAGGTCGAGAAATTATTATCAGCCAAGTGGCTGATGATACAACATTATTTCTAAAAATCTCCTCTCAGATACCTTTATCGCTTGACGTAATCATCACTTTCTCTGCTGCATCTGGACTTTTCTAGATAGAAAAATGTGAACTACTTGCTCTTAAAAACTGACATTTCTTCTATTTGTGGCATACCAGTAAAATAATCTATTAGTTACCTAGGAATTATTGTCCCGAAAAACAGAGGTTCCAGGTGTTTCCTGAATTTGAACTCTATTACTGACTAGACCCAGAAAAAACTGAACCAGTGGCAGCAGAGAGATTTATCACTGACAGGTAGAAAGAATCCTGTGAACCAAGGGTGAGGGACTCTCCCGTCTTACATATGCTGCTTTATCTCTGCATGTAAACAAAAAGGTTTCCATAGATACTGACAAGATGCTTTTTAATTTTATTTGGAAAAACAACAAACATTATATTAAAAAATCAGTAATTATGAATTCTGATGAAAAAGGTGGCCTCGACTTTTTAGACATTAGCACCTTAAATAATACATTGAAAATAAATTGGCTAAAACAATTAATGAGGAATCAGCATTGTTACCCTATGCTGGTAACAATGCAAAGCTTTATTTTATGCAAGTCTTCATTAAAAAACCTGCATATAAAGGAGAAGGCGGCTCTCCTTGGAGAAAAAGGAATTCATGTTTGGGAGCTTCTTCCTATTTCTCCTGTTGTTTGTCCTCCCAAACAAGAGAAGAAAACAATCGGTGAAAAGAAAGAGGCGACGCAAACAATTGGTGAAAAAGAAAGAGGCAATCCGTGAAAAAGGAGAGAAGCACTTAAAAACAGGTGAAAAAAGGAAAAGGCACGTAAACAATTGGTGAAAAAGGAAGATTAGCATCTTCAAAACAATCAGTGAAAAGGAAGGGTCTCATAAACAATCATTGGGAAGGGCTACTAAACAATCGGTAAAAAGAAAGGGAACAAACAATCGGTGAAAAGAAGAGGCGAGAAACAATCGTGAAAGAAGAGGCGACGTAAACAATCGGTGAAAAGAAAGAGGCGACGTAAACAATCGGTGAAAAAGGAAGAGCCACCCTAACAATAGGCCTGCACCTGATTGGCTCGACTGTTACGTCATTTGTGTCGTGAACCTCCATATTCAAACCTTGAATGACACGTCACAGATTGACGTCAATGATCGCTTGAAGTAGAGTCTATGAATAGAGGCTCTCTGCGATCATTTGGTCACTAATCATTTTCTTTGTCTTGCAGGTAATTGCTTGTTAACACAAAACCATTTAAAACAGGTTATCCTGTCTTGAATGGACAAGCATGCAGACTAAAAAGAGAATTTTTAGTCCGAGTCTTTATTTAAAGGCCTGCATGTAAAGGAGAAGGCGCCTCCTGGTTATGCAGGTCTTATTCAAGGCCTTGTTACCACGCCCGCCTGGTAACAAGGCCTTTATTTAAAGGCTCGTTAGATAGCCCAACAAGAACATTGACGTGCTGAAAAGGTTGTTACCTCCACCAGAGAGAGAACTAAAACGTGCAGGATGCCGGCCCTCCAGGACCGACTTTGGGCAGCACTGCTTTAAGAACGTTCTTCCTCTTTGGCAGGATGAACAACACTAACACACTCGTTACCTACAACAACCGGACACTTTACTCGCTCTTCTTCTTTCTCCCAGCACCTTCAAATTGCTCTCACTGCCCCTAGGGAAAGGCTAGGCCTGTAACAGCAGCTTATTGTTTTTACTGACTGCATTCTGCGTCATGTGACTAAACTTTAATACTCACATGATATGCGATAGACATATGATGTAGATATATAAAAATAGATATTCTTCATCATAGTACATTTTATACAGTCTTTGGATGTAGGTCATCTGCGATAATTTAGTCACTCTGTCTTTTCTTGATGGACACATCGCAGATAACCATCGAAAAATAGCCAAATATTGTTCAGAATTTTAGACTAAATTATATGAATCACATTACAGGAATCACACTGGGTCCTTTTACAGGTACTAAAAAACTTGACATTCACTTGAGGAACTCTTGTGAAGACCCCATAGCAATACAGGAAATCCATTTCGCTATTGAAAAGCTGAAGTCCAATAAGTCTCCTTATTGGTACGGACGTCCTTACCTCTGAATTCTATCAACCATTTTCCAAACAGCTTGCACCCTTCCTCCAGGAACTTTTCCTAGAATGTATAGACAATGAGTCCCTCCTCCTACTCTAACCCAAGAGGGTCTCATAACTCCCAATACCAAAACCAAAAAGATTTACTCTTCATTGACAATTGGCACCCAATTTGATTATTAAATAATGATTACAAAATATTTCCACAAATATTTGCTAAAAGGATCAAACCTGTTTTGGACTACATAATTGATGAGACTCAATCTGGCTTCATGAAAACAGACATATTTCCAATAACATTAGACTAGTACTTGATTTAATTGATTATTCAGATTGATGCTCTGATGGCAGCTTTATTCTTTTTCTGGACTTTTACAAGACTGTTGACACCATCGAACATCATTTCATATTTCACGCCTTTAAAAGTTTGGTTTTGGTTCTTACTTTAGCGGTGCTATCAAAACAATGTATACTAATGGAAATTGCTATATCAGATTACAAGCTGGTACATCACAACGTTTCTTCCTTAAACGAGGAGTCAGGCAAGAATGTCCCATATCGCCTTATCTTTTCCTCCTCTGCAGTCAGTCACTCACTGATTCTGTCAAACTGAGCCCATTAAAAGGTATCGCAGTAGCAGGTCGAGAAATTATTATCAGCCAAGTGGCTGATGATACAACATTATTTCTAAAAATCTCCTCTCAGATACCTTTATCGCTTGACGTAATCATCACTTTCTCTGCTGCATCTGGACTTTTCTAGATAGAAAAATGTGAACTACTTGCTCTTAAAAACTGTGACATTTCTTCTATTTGTGGCATACCAGTAAAATAATCTATTAGTTACCTAGGAATTATTGTCCCGAAAACAGAGGTTCCAGGTGTTTCCTGAATTTGAACTCTATTACTGACTAGACCCAGAAAAACTGAACCAGTGGCAGCAGAGAGATTTATCACTGACAGGTAGAAAGAATCCTGTGAACCAAGGGTGAGGACTCTCCGTCTTACATATGCTGCTTTATCTCTGCATGTAAACAAAAAGGTTTCCATAGATACTGACAAGATGCTTTTTAATTTTATTTGGAAAAACAACAAACATTATATTAAAAAATCAGTAATTATGAATTCTGATGAAAAAGGTGGCCTCGACTTTTTAGACATTAGCACCTTAAATAATACATTGAAAATAAATTGGCTAAAACAATTAATGAGGAATCAGCATTGTTACCCTATGCTGGTAACAATGCAAAGCTTTATTTTATGCAAGTCTTCATTAAAAAACCTGCATATAAAGGAGAAGGCGGCTCTCCTTGGAGAAAAAGGAATTCATGTTTGGGAGCTTCTTCCTATTTCTCCTGTTGTTTGTCCTCCCAAACAAGAGAAGAAAAACAATCGGTGAAAAAGAAAGAGGCGACGCAAACAATCGGTGAAAAAGGAAGAGGCGACGTAAACAATCGGTGAAAAAGGAAAGAGGCGACGTAAACAATCGGTGAAAAAGGAAGAGGCGACGTAAACAATCGGTGAAAAAGAAAGAGGCGACGTAAACAATCGGTGAAAAAGGAAGAGCCACCCTAACAATAGGCCTGCACCTGATTGGCTCGACTGTTACGTCATTTGTGTCGTGAACCTCCATATTCAAACCTTGAATGACACGTCACAGATTGACGTCAATGATCGCTTGAAGTAGAGTCTATGAATAGAGGCTCTCTGCGATCATTTGGTCACTAATCATTTTCTTTGTCTTGCAGGTAATTGCTTGTTAACACAAAACCATTTAAAACAGGTTATCCTGTCTTGAATGGACAAGCATGCAGACTAAAAAGAGAATTTTTAGTCCGAGTCTTTATTTAAAGGCCTGCATGTAAAGGAGAAGGCGCCTCTCCTTGGTTATGCAGGTCTTTATTACAAGGCCTTGTTACCACGCCCGCCTGGTAACAAGGCCTTTATTTAAAGGCTCGTTAGATAGCCCAACAAGAACATTGACGTGCTGAAAAGGTTGTTACCTCCACCAGAGAGAGAACTAAAACGTGCAGGATGCCGGCCCTCCAGGACCGACTTTGGGCAGCACTGCTTTAAGAACGTTCTTCCTCTTTTGGCAGGATGAACAACACTAACACACTCCGTTACCTACAACAACCGGACACTTTACTCGCTCTTCTTCTTTCTCCCAGCACCTTCAAATTGCTCTCTACTGCCCCCTAGGGAAAGGCTAGGCCTGTAACAGCAGCTTATTGTTTTTACTGACTGCATTCTGCGTCATGTGACTAAACTTTAATACTCACATGATATGCGATAGACATATGATGTAGATATATAAAAATAGATATTCTTCATCATAGTACATTTTATACAGTCTTTGGATGTAGGTCATCTGCGATAATTTAGTCACTCTGTCTTTTCTTGATGGACACATCGCAGATAACCATCGAAAAATAGCCAAATATTGTTCAGAATTTTAGACTAAATTATATGAATCACATTACAGGAATCACACTGGGTCCTTTTACAGGTACTAAAAAACTTGACATTCACTTGAGGAACTCTTGTGAAGACCCCATAGCAATACAGGAAATCCATTTCGCTATTGAAAAGCTGAAGTCCAATAAGTCTCCTTATTGGTACGGACGTCCTTACCTCTGAATTCTATCAACCATTTTCCAAACAGCTTGCACCCTTCCTCCAGGAACTTTTCCTAGAATGTATAGACAATGAGTCCCTCCTCCTACTCTAACCCAAGAGGGTCTCATAACTCCCAATACCAAAACCAAAAAAGATTTACTCTTCATTGACAATTGGCACCCAATTTGATTATTAAATAATGATTACAAAATATTTCCACAAATATTTGCTAAAAGGATCAAACCTGTTTTGGACTACATAATTGATGAGACTCAATCTGGCTTCATGAAAAACAGACATATTTCCAATAACATTAGACTAGTACTTGATTTAATTGATTATTCAGATTGATGCTCTGATGGCAGCTTTATTCTTTTTCTGGACTTTTACAAGACTGTTGACACCATCGAACATCATTTCATATTTCACGCCTTTAAAAGTTTGGTTTTGGTTCTTACTTTAGCGGTGCTATCAAAACAATGTATACTAATGGAAATTGCTATATCAGATTACAAGCTGGTACATCACAACGTTTCTTCCTTAAACGAGGAGTCAGGCAAGAATGTCCCATATCGCCTTATCTTTTCCTCCTCTGCAGTCAGTCACTCACTGATTCTGTCAAACTGAGCCCATTAAAAGGTATCGCAGTAGCAGGTCGAGAAATTATTATCAGCCAAGTGGCTGATGATACAACATTATTTCTAAAAATCTCCTCTCAGATACCTTTATCGCTTGACGTAATCATCACTTTCTCTGCTGCATCTGGACTTTTCTAGATAGAAAAATGTGAACTACTTGCTCTTAAAAACTGTGACATTTCTTCTATTTGTGGCATACCAGTAAAATAATCTATTAGTTACCTAGGAATTATTGTCCCGAAAAACAGAGGTTCCAGGTGTTTCCTGAATTTGAACTCTATTACTGACTAGACCCAGAAAAAACTGAACCAGTGGCAGCAGAGAGATTTATCACTGACAGGTAGAAAGAATCCTGTGAACCAAGGGTGAGGGACTCTCCCGTCTTACATATGCTGCTTTATCTCTGCATGTAAACAAAAAGGTTTCCATAGATACTGACAAGATGCTTTTTAATTTTATTTGGAAAAACAACAAACATTATATTAAAAAATCAGTAATTATGAATTCTGATGAAAAAGGTGGCCTCGACTTTTTAGACATTAGCACCTTAAATAATACATTGAAAATAAATTGGCTAAAACAATTAATGAGGAATCAGCATTGTTACCCTATGCTGGTAACAATGCAAAGCTTTATTTTATGCAAGTCTTCATTAAAAAACCTGCATATAAAGGAGAAGGCGGCTCTCCTTGGAGAAAAAGGAATTCATGTTTGGGAGCTTCTTCCTATTTCTCCTGTTGTTTGTCCTCCCAAACAAGAGAAGAAAAACAATCGGTGAAAAAGAAAGAGGCGACGCAAACAATCGGTGAAAAAGGAAGAGGCGACGTAAACAATCGGTGAAAAAGGAAGAGGCGACGTAAACAACAGGTGAAAAAGGAAAAGGCGACGTAAACAATTGGTGAAAAAGGAAGAGGCACCCTAACAATAGGCCTGCACCTGATTGGCTCGACTGTTACGTCATTTGTGTCGTGAACCTCCATATTCAAACCTTGAATGACACGTCACAGATTGACGTCAATGATCGCTTGAAGTAGAGTCTATGAATAGAGGCTCTCTGCGATCATTTGGTCACTAATCATTTTCTTTGTCTTGCAGGTAATTGCTTGTTAACACAAAACCATTTAAAACAGGTTATCCTGTCTTGAATGGACAAGCATGCAGACTAAAAGAGAATTTTAGTCCGAGTCTTTATTTAAAGGCCTGCATGTAAAGGAGAAGGCGCCTCCTTGGTTATGCAGGTCTTATTACAAGGCCTTGTTACCACGCCGCCTGGTAACAAGGCCTTTATTTAAAGGCTCGTTAGATAGCCCAACAAGAACATTGACGTGCTGAAAAGGTTGTTACCTCCACCAGAGAGAGAACTAAAACGTGCAGGATGCCGGCCCTCCAGGACCGACTTTGGGCAGCACTGCTTTAAGAACGTTCTTCCTCTTTTGGCAGGATGAACAACACTAACACACTCCGTTACCTACAACAACCGGACACTTTACTCGCTCTTCTTCTTTCTCCCAGCACCTTCAAATTGCTCTCTACTGCCCCCTAGGGAAAGGCTAGGCCTGTAACAGCAGCTTATTGTTTTTACTGACTGCATTCTGCGTCATGTGACTAAACTTTAATACTCACATGATATGCGATATAGACATATGATGTAGATATATAAAAATAGATATTCTTCATCATAGTACATTTTATACAGTCTTTGGATGTAGGTCATCTGCGATAATTTAGTCACTCTGTCTTTTCTTGATGGACACATCGCAGATAACCATCGAAAAATAGCCAAATATTGTTCAGAATTTTAGACTAAATTATATGAATCACATTACAGGAATCACACTGGGTCCTTTTACAGGTACTAAAAAACTTGACATTCACTTGAGGAACTCTTGTGAAGACCCCATAGCAATACAGGAAATCCATTTCGCTATTGAAAAGCTGAAGTCCAATAAGTCTCCTTATTGGTACGGACGTCCTTACCTCTGAATTCTATCAACCATTTTCCAAACAGCTTGCACCCTTCCTCCAGGAACTTTTCCTAGAATGTATAGACAATGAGTCCCTCCCTCCTACTCTAACCCAAGAGGGTCTCATAACTCCCAATACCAAAACCAAAAAAATTTACTCTTCATTGACAATTGGCACCCAATTTGATTATTAAATAATGATTACAAAATATTTCCACAAATATTTGCTAAAAGGATCAAACCTGTTTTGGACTACATAATTGATGAGACTCAATCTGGCTTCATGAAAAACAGACATATTTCCAATAACATTAGACTAGTACTTGATTTAATTGATTATTCAGATTGATGCTCTGATGGCAGCTTTATTCTTTTCTGGACTTTTACAAGACTGTTGACACCATCGAACATCATTTCATATTTCACGCCTTTAAAAAGTTTGGTTTTGGTTCTTACTTTAGCGGTGCTATCAAAACAATGTATACTAATGGAAATTGCTATATCAGATTACAAGCTGGTACATCACAACGTTTCTTCCTTAAACGAGGAGTCAGGCAAGAATGTCCCATATCGCCTTATCTTTTCCTCCTCTGCAGTCAGTCACTCACTGATTCTGTCAAACTGAGCCCATTAAAAGGTATCGCAGTAGCAGGTCGAAATTATTATCAGCCAAGTGGCTGATGATACAACATTATTTCTAAAAATCTCCTCTCAGATACCTTTATCGCTTGACGTAATCATCACTTTCTCTGCTGCATCTGGACTTTTTCTAGATAGAAAAAATGTGAACTACTTGCTCTTAAAAACTGTGACATTTCTTCTATTTGTGGCATACCAGTAAAATAATCTATTAGTTACCTAGGAATTATTGTCCCGAAAAACAGAGGTTCCAGGTGTTTCCTGAATTTGAACTCTATTACTGACTAGACCCAGAAAAAACTGAACCAGTGGCAGCAGAGAGATTTATCACTGACAGGTAGAAAGAATCCTGTGAACCAAGGGTGAGGGACTCTCCCGTCTTACATATGCTGCTTTATCTCTGCATGTAAACAAAAAGGTTTCCATAGATACTGACAAGATGCTTTTTAATTTTATTTGGAAAAACAACAAACATTATATTAAAAAATCAGTAATTATGAATTCTGATGAAAAAGGTGGCCTCGACTTTTTAGACATTAGCACCTTAAATAATACATTGAAAATAAATTGGCTAAAACAATTAATGAGGAATCAGCATTGTTACCCTATGTGGTAACAATGCAAAGCTTTATTTTATGCAAGTCTTCATTAAAAACCTGCATATAAAGGAGAAGGCGGTCTCCTTGGAGAAAAGGAATTCATGTTTGGGAGCTTCTTCCTATTTCTCCTGTTGTTTGTCCTCCCAAACAAGAGAAGAAAACAATCGGTGAAAAGAAGAGGCGACAAACAATCCGTGAAAAGAAGAGGCGACAGTGAAAGAAAGGCGACAAACAATGGTGAAAAAGGAAGAGGCGACGTAAAAATCGGTGAAAAGAAAGAGGCGACGTAAACAATCGGTGAAAAGGAAGAGCCACCCTAACAATAGGCCTGCACCTGATTGGCTCGACTGTTCACGTCATTTGTCTGAACCTCCATATTCAAACCTTGAATGACACGTCACAGATTGACGTCAATGATCGCTGAAGTAGAGTCTATGAATAGAGGCTCTCTGCCATCATTTGGTCACTAATCATTTTCTTTGTCTTGCAGGTAATTGCTTGTTAACACAAAACCATTTAAAACAGGTTATCCTGTCTTGAATGGACAGCATGCAGACTAAAAGAGAATTTTTAGTCCGAGTCTTTATTTAAAGGCCTGCATGTAAAGGAGAAGGCGCTCTCCTTGGTTATGCAGGTCTTATTACAAGGCCTTGTTACCACGCCCGCCTGGTAACAAGGCCTTTATTTAAAGGCTAGTTAGATAGCCTAACAAGAACATTGACGTGCTGAAAAGGTTGTTACCTCCATCAGAGAGAACTAAAACGTGCAGGATGCCGGCCCTCCAGGACCGACTTTGGGCAGCACTGCTTTAAGAACGTTCTTCCTTTTGGCAGGATGAACAACACTAACACACTCCGTTACCTACAACAACCGGACACTTTACTCGCTCTTCTTCTTCTCCCAGCACCTTCAAATTGCTCTCTACTGCCCTAGGGAAGGCTAGGCCTGTAACAGCTATTGTTTTTACTGACTGCATTCTGCGTCATGACTAAACTTTAATACTGCATGTAATGCGATAGACATATGATGTAGATATATAAAAATAGATATTCTTCATCATAGTACATTTTATACAGTCTTTGGATGTAGGTCATCTGCGATAATTTAGTCACTCTGTCTTTTCTTGATGGACACATCGCAGATAACCATGAAAAATAGCCAAATATTGTTCAAATTTTAGACTAAATTATATGAATCACATTACAGGAATCACACTGGGTCCTTTTACAGGTACTAAAAACTTGACATTCACTTGAGGAACTCTTGTGAAGACCCCATTGCAATACAGGAAATCCATTTCGCTATTGAAAGCTAAGTCAATAAGTCTCCTTATTGGTAGGACGTCCTTACCTCTGAATTCTATCAACCATTTTCCAAACAGCTTGCACCCTTCCTCCAGGAACTTTTCCTAGAATGTATAGACAATGAGTCCCTCCCTCCTACTCTAACCCAAGAGGGTCTCATAACTCCCAATACCAAAACCAAAAAAGATTTACTTTCATTGACAATTGGCACCCAATTTGATTATTAAATAATGATTACAAAATATTTCCACAAATATTTGCTAAAAGGATCAAACCTGTTTTGGACTACATAATTGATGAGACTCAATCTGGCTTCATGAAAAACAGACATATTTCCAATAACATTAGACTAGTACTTGATTTAATTGATTATTCAGATTGATGCTCTGATGGCAGCTTTATTCTTTTTCTGGACTTTTACAAGACTGTTGACACCATCGAACATCATTTCATATTTCACGCCTTTAAAAAGTTTGGTTTTGGTTCTTACTTTAGCGGTGCTATCAAAACAATGTATACTAATGGAAATTGCTATATCAGATTACAAGCTGGTACATCACAACGTTTCTTCCTTAAACGAGGAGTCAGGCAAGAATGTCCCATATCCCTTATCTTTTCCTCCTCTGCAGTCAGTCACTCACTGATTCTGTCAAACTGAGCCCATTAAAAGGTATCGCAGTAGCAGTCGAGAAATTATTATCAGCCAAGTGGCTGATGATACAACATTATTTCTAAAAATCTCCTCTCAGATACCTTTATCGCTTGACGTAATCATCACTTTCTCTGCTGCATCTGGACTTTTTCTAGATAGAAAAATGTGAACTACTTGCTCTTAAAAACTGTGACATTTCTTCTATTTGTGGCATACCAGTAAAATAATCTATTAGTTACCTAGGAATTATTGACCCGAAAAACAGAGGTTCCAGGTGTTTCCTGAATTTGAACTCTATTACTGACTAGACCCAGAAAAAACTGAACCAGTGGCAGCAGAGAGATTTATCACTGACAGGTAGAAAGAATCCTGTGAACCAAGGGTGAGGGACTCTCCGTCTTACATATGCTGCTTTATCTCTGCATGTAAACAAAAGGTTTCCATAGATACTGACAAGATGCTTTTTAATTTTATTTGGAAAAACAACAAACATTATATTAAAAATCATAATTATGAATTCTGATGAAAAAGGTGGCCTCGACTTTTTAGACATTAGCACCTTAAATAATACATTGAAAATAAATTGGCTAAAACAATTAATGAGGAATCAGCATTGTTACCCTATGCTGGTAACAATGCAAAGCTTTATTTTATGCAAGTCTTCATTAAAAACCTGCATATAAAGGAGAAGGCGCTCTCCTTGGAGAAAAGGAATTCATGTTTGGGCTTTTCCTATTTCTCCCGTTGTTTGTCCTCCAAACAGAGAGAAAACAATCTGTGAAAAGAAAGAGATGAAACAATCCGGTGAAAAGGAAGGCGATGCAAACAATCGGTGAAAAGAAAAAGGCGACGTAAACAATCGGTGAAAAAGGAAGAGGCGACGTAAACAATCGGTGAAAAAGGAAGAGCCACCCTAACAATAGGCCTGCACCTGATTGGCTCGACTGTTACGTCATTTGTGTCGTGAACCTCCATATTCAAACCTTGAATGACACGTCACAGATTGACGTCAATGATCGCTTGAAGTAGAGTCTATGAATAGAGGCTCTCTGCATCATTTGGTCACTAATCATTTTCTTGTCTTGCAGGTAATTGCTTGTTAACACAAAACCATTTAAAACAGGTTATCCTGTCTTGAATGGACAAGCATGCAGACTAAAAGAGATTTTTAGTCCGAGTCTTTATTTAAAGGCCTGCATGTAAAGGAGAAGCGCCTCTCCTTGGTTATGCAGGTCTTTATTACAAGGCCTTGTTACCACGCCCGCCTGGTAACAAGGCCTTTATTTAAAGGCTGTTAGATAGCCTAACAAGAACATTGACGTGCTGAAAAGGTTGTTACCTCCACCAGAGAGAACTAAAACGTGCAGGATGCCGGCCCTCCAGGACCGACTTTGGGCAGCACTGCTTTAAGAACGTTCTTCCTCTTTTGGCAGGATGAACAACACTAACACACTCGTTACCTACAACAACCGGACACTTTACTCGCTCTTCTTCTTTCTCCCAGCACCTTCAAATTGCTCTCTACTGCCCCTAGGGGAAAGGCTAGGCCTGTAACAGCAGCTTATTGTTTTACTGACTGCATTCTGCGTCATGTGACTAAACTTTAATACTGCATGTATGCGATAGACATATGATGTAGATATATAAAAATAGATATTCTTCATCATAGTACATTTTATACAGTCTTTGGATGTAGGTCATCTGCGATAATTTAGTCACTCTGTCTTTTCTTGATGGACACATCGCAGATAACCATCGAAAAATAGCCAAATATTGTTCAGAATTTTAGACTAAATTATATGAATCACATTACAGGAATCACACTGGGTCCTTTTACAGGTACTAAAAAACTTGACATTCACTTGAGGAACTCTTGTGAAGACCCCATTGCAATACAGGAAATCCATTTCGCTATTGAAAAGCTGAAGTCCAATAAGTCTCCTTATTGGTACGGACGTCCTTACCTCTAAATTCTATCAACCATTTTCCAAACAGCTTGCACCCTTCCTCCAGGAACTTTTCCTAGAATGTATAGACAATGAGTCCCTCCTCCTACTCTAACCCAAGAGGGTCTCATAACTCCCAATACCAAAACCAAAAAGATTTACTCTTCATTGACAATTGGCACCCAATTTGATTATTAAATAATGATTACAAAATATTTCCACAAATATTTGCTAAAAGGATCAAACCTGTTTTGGACTACATAATTGATGAGACTCAATCTGGCTTCATGAAAAACAGACATATTTCCAATAACATTAGACTAGTACTTGATTTAATTGATTATTCAGATTGATGCTCTGATGGCAGCTTTATTCTTTTCTGGACTTTTACAAGACTGTTGACACCATCGAACATCATTTCATATTTCACGCCTTTAAAAGTTTGGTTTTTGGTTCTTACTTTAGCGGTGCTATCAAAACAATGTATACTAATGGAAATTGCTATATCAGATTACAAGCTGGTACATCACAACGTTTCTTCCTTAAACAGAGTCAGGCAAGAATGTCCCATATCGCCTTATCTTTTCCTCCTCTGCAGTCAGTCACTCACTGATTCTGTCAAACTGAGCCCATTAAAAGGTATCGCAGTAGCAGGTCGAGAAATTATTATCAGCCAAGTGGCTGATGATACAACATTATTTCTAAAAATCTCCTCTCAGATACCTTTATCGCGACGTAATCATCACTTTCTCTGCTGCATCTGGACTTTTCTAGATAGAAAAATGTGAACTACTTGCTCTTAAAAACTGTGACATTTCTTCTATTTGTGGCATACCAGTAAAATAATCTATTAGTTACCTAGGAATTATTGTCCCGAAAAACAGAGGTTCCAGGTGTTTCCTGAATTTGAACTCTATTACTGACTAGAACCAGAAAAAACTGAACCAGTGGCAGCAGAGAGATTTATCACTGACAGGTAGAAAGAATCCTGTGAACCAAGGGTGAGGGACTCTCCCGTCTTACATATGCTGCTTTATCTCTGCATGTAAACAAAAAGGTTTCCATAGATACTGACAAGATGCTTTTAATTTTATTTGGAAAAACAACAAACATTATATTAAAAAATCAGTAATTATGAATTCTGATGAAAAAGGTGGCCTCGACTTTTTAGACATTAGCACCTTAAATAATACATTGAAAATAAATTGGCTAAAACAATTAATGAGGAATCAGCATTGTTACCCTATGCTGGTAACAATGCAAAGCTTTATTTTATGCAAGTCTTCATTAAAAAACCTGCATATAAAGGAGAAGGCGGCTCTCCTTGGAGAAAAAGGAATTCATGTTTGGGAGCTTCTTCCTATTTCTCCTGTTGTTTGTCCTACCAAACAAGAGAAGAAAAACAATCCGTAAGAAGGACGTAAACAATTGGTGAAAAAGGAAAAGGCGACGTAAACAATTGGTGAAAAAGGAAGAGGCGACGCAAACAATCAGTGAAAAAGGAAAGAGGCGACGTAAACAATCGGTGAAAAAGAAAGAGGCGACGTAAACAATCGGTGAAAAAGAAAGAGCCACCCTAACAATAGGCCTGCACCTGATTGGCTCATGTTACGATCCCTTTATGTCGTGAACCTCCATATTCAAACCTTGAATGACACGTCACAGATTGACGTCAATGATCGCTTGAAGTAGAGTCTATGAATAGAGGCTCTCTGCGATCATTTGGTCACTAATCATTTTCTTTCTCTTGCAGGTAATTGCTTGTTAACACAAAACCATTTAAAACAGGTTATCCTGTCTTGAATGGACAAGCATGCAGACTAAAAAGAGAATTTTTAGTCCGAGTCTTTATTTAAAGGCCTGCATGTAAAGGAGAAGGCGCCTCTCCTTGGTTATGCAGGTCTTTATTACAAGGCCTTGTTACCACGCCCGCCTGGTAACAAGGCCTTTATTTAAAGGCTCGTTAGATAGCCCAACAAGAACATTGACGTGCTGAAAAGGTTGTTACCTCCACCAGAGAGAGAACTAAAACGTGCAGGATGCCGGCCCTCCAGGACCGACTTTGGGCAGCACTGCTTTAAGAACGTTCTTCCTCTTTTGGCAGGATGAACAACACTAACACACTCCGTTACCTACAACAACCGGACACTTTACTCGCTCTTCTTCTTTCTCCCAGCACCTTCAAATTGCTCTCTACTGCCCCCTAGGGAAAGGCTAGGCCTGTAACAGCAGCTTATTGTTTTTACTGACTGCATTCTGCGTCATGTGACTAAACTTTAATACTGCATGTAATGCGATAGACATATGATGTAGATATATAAAAATAGATATTCTTCATCATAGTACATTTTATACAGTCTTTGGATGTAGGTCATCTGCGATAATTTAGTCACTCTGTCTTTTCTTGATGGACACATCGCAGATAACCATCGAAAAATAGCCAAATATTGTTCAGAATTTTAGACTAAATTATATGAATCACATTACAGGAATCACACTGGGTCCTTTTACAGGTACTAAAAAACTTGACATTCACTTGAGGAACTCTTGTGAAGACCCCATAGCAATACAGGAAATCCATTTCGCTATTGAAAAGCTGAAGTCCAATAAGTCTCCTTATTGGTACGGACGTCCTTACCTCTGAATTCTATCAACCATTTTCCAAACAGCTTGCACCCTTCCTCCAGGAACTTTTCCTAGAATGTATAGACAATGAGTCCCTCCCTCCTACTCTAACCCAAGAGGGTCTCATAACTCCCAATACCAAAACCAAAAAAAGATTTACTCTTCATTGACAATTGGCACCCAATTTGATTATTAAATAATGATTACAAAATATTTCCACAAATATTTGCTAAAAGGATCAAACCTGTTTTGGACTACATAATTGATGAGACTCAATCTGGCTTCATGAAAAACAGACATATTTCCAATAACATTAGACTAGTACTTGATTTAATTGATTATTCAGATTGATGCTCTGATGGCAGCTTTATTCTTTTTCTGGACTTTTACAAGACTGTTGACACCATCGAACATCATTTCATATTTCACGCCTTTAAAAAGTTTGGTTTTGGTTCTTACTTTAGCGGTGCTATCAAAACAATGTATACTAATGGAAATTGCTATATCAGATTACAAGCTGGTACATCACAACGTTTCTTCCTTAAACGAGGAGTCAGGCAAGAATGTCCCATATCGCCTTATCTTTTCCTCCTCTGCAGTCAGTCACTCACTGATTCTGTCAAACTGAGCCCATTAAAAGGTATCGCAGTAGCAGGTCGAGAAATTATTATCAGCCAAGTGGCTGATGATACAACATTATTTCTAAAAATCTCCTCTCAGATACCTTTATCGCTTGACGTAATCATCACTTTCTCTGCTGCATCTGGACTTTTTCTAGATAGAAAAAATGTGAACTACTTGCTCTTAAAAACTGTGACATTTCTTCTATTTGTGGCATACCAGTAAAATAATCTATTAGTTACCTAGGAATTATTGTCCCGAAAAACAGAGGTTCCAGG
The DNA here is from genome assembly GCA_902982915.1 of Phalloptychus januarius. Lineage (NCBI taxonomy): Eukaryota > Metazoa > Chordata > Actinopteri > Cyprinodontiformes > Poeciliidae > Phalloptychus > Phalloptychus januarius. Next base: position 4,177,192 of record CADWAE010000230.1, read on the forward strand.
TGTTTCCTGAATTTGAACTCTATTACTGACTAGACCCAGAAAAAACTGAACCAGTGGCAGCAGAGAGATTTATCACTGACAGGTAGAAAGAATCCTGTGAACCAAGGGTGAGGGACTCTCCCGTCTTACATATGCTGCTTTATCTCTGCATGTAAACAAAAAGGTTTCCATAGATACTGACAAGATGCTTTTTAATTTTATTTGGAAAAACAACAAACATTATATTAAAAAATCAGTAATTATGAATTCTGATGAAAAAGGTGGCCTCGACTTTTTAGACATTAGCACCTTAAATAATACATTGAAAATAAATTGTCTAAAACAATTAATGAGGAATCAGCATTGTTACCCTATGCTGGTAACAATGCAAAGCTTTATTTTATGCAAGTCTTCATTTAAAAACCTGCATATAAAGGAGAAGGCGACTCTCCTTGGAGAAAAAGGAATTCATGTTTGGGAGCTTCTTCCTATTTCTCCTGTTGTTTGTCCTACCAAACAAGAGAAGAAAAACAACAGGTGAAAAAGGAAAAGGCGACGTAAACAATTGGTGAAAAATGAAGAGGCGACGCAAACAATCAGTGAAAAAGAAAGAGCCACCCTAACAATAGGCCTGCACCTGATTGGCTCGACTGTTACGTCATTTGTGTCGTGAACCTCCATATTCAAACCTTGAATGACACGTCACAGATTGACGTCAATGATCGCTTGAAGTAGAGTCTATGAATAGAGGCTCTCTGCGATCATTTGGTCACTAATCATTTTCTTTCTCTTGCAGGTAATTGCTTGTTAACACAAAACCATTTAAAACAGGTTAGCCTGTCTTGAATGGACAAGCATGCAGACTAAAAAGAGATTTTTTAGTCCGAGTCTTTATTTAAAGGCCTGCATGTAAAGGAGAAGGCGCCTCTCCTTGGTTATGCAGGTCTTTATTACAAGGCCTTGTTACCACGCCCGCCTGGTAACAAGGCCTTTATTTAAAGGCTCGTTAGATAGCCTAACAAGAACATTGACGTGCTGAAAAGGTTGTTACCTCCACCAGAGAGAGAACTAAAACGTGCAGGATGCCGGCCCTCCAGGACCGACTTTGGGCAGCACTGCTTTAAGAACGTTCTTCCTCTTTGGCAGGATGAACAACACTAACACACTCTGTACCTACAACAACCGGACACTTTACTCGCTCTTCTTCTTTCTCCCAGCACCTTCAAATTGCTCTCTACTGCCCCCTAGGGAAAGGCTAGGCCTGTAACAGCAGCTTATTGTTTTTACTGACTGCATTCTGCGTCATGTGACTAAACTTTAATACTGCATGTAATGCGATAGACATATGATGTAGATATATAAAAATAGATATTCTTCATCATAGTACATTTTATACAGTCTTTGGATGTAGGTCATCTGCGATAATTTAGTCACTCTGTCTTTTCTTGATGGACACATCGCAGATAACCATCGAAAAATAGCCAAATATTGTTCAGAATTTTAGACTAAATTATATGAATCACATTACAGGAATCACACTGGGTCCTTTTACAGGTACTAAAAAACTTGACATTCACTTGAGGAACTCTTGTGAAGACCCCATAGCAATACAGGAAATCCATTTCACTATTGAAAAGCTTAAGTCCAATAAGTCTCCTTATTGGTACGGACGTCCTTACCTCTGAATTCTATCAACCATTTTCCAAACAGCTTGCACCCTTCCTCCAGGAACTTTTCCTAGAATGTATAGACAATGAGTCCCTCCTCCTACTCTAACCCAAGAGGGTCTCATAACTCCCAATACCAAAACCAAAAAAAGATTTACTCTTCATTGACAATTGGCACCCAATTTGATTATTAAATAATGATTACAAAATATTTCCACAAATATTTGCTAAAAGGATCAAACCTGTTTTGGACTACATAATTGATGAGACTCAATCTGGCTTCATGAAAACAGACATATTTCCAATAACATTAGACTAGTACTTGATTTAATTGATTATTCAGATTGATGCTCTGATGGCAGCTTTATTCTTTTTCTGGACTTTTACAAGACTGTTGACACCATCGAACATCATTTCATATTTCACGCCTTTAAAAAGTTTGGTTTTGGTTCTTACTTTAGCGGTGCTATCAAAACAATGTATACTAATGGAAATTGCTATATCAGATTACAAGCTGGTACATCACAACGTTTCTTCCTTAAACGAGGAGTCAGGCAAGAATGTCCCATATCGCCTTATCTTTTCCTCCTCTGCAGTCAGTCACTCACTGATTCTGTCAAACTGAGCCCATTAAAAGGTATCGCAGTAGCAGGTCGAGAAATTATTATCAGCCAAGTGGCTGATGATACAACATTATTTCTAAAAATCTCCTCTCAGATACCTTTATCGCTTGACGTAATCATCACTTTCTCTGCTGCATCTGGACTTTTTCTAGATAGAAAAAATGTGAACTACTTGCTCTTAAAAACTGTGACATTTCTTCTATTTGTGGCATACCAGTAAAATAATCTATTAGTTACCTAGGAATTATTGTCCCGAAAAACAGAGGTTCCAGGTGTTTCCTGAATTTGAACTCTATTACTGACTAGACCCAGAAAAAACTGAACCAGTGGCAGCAGAGAGATTTATCACTGACAGGTAGAAAGAATCCTGTGAACCAAGGGTGAGGGACTCTCCCGTCTTACATATGCTGCTTTATCTCTGCATGTAAACAAAAAGGTTTCCATAGATACTGACAAGATGCTTTTTAATTTTATTTGGAAAACAACAAACATTATATTAAAAATCAGTAATTATGAATTCTGATGAAAAAGGTGGCCTCGACTTTTAGACATTAGCACCTTAAATAATACATTGAAAATAAATTGCTAAAACAATTAATGAGGAATCAGCATTGTTACCCTATGCTGGTAACAATGCAAAGCTTTATTTTATGCAAGTCTTCATTAAAAACCTGCATATAAAGGAGAAGGCGCTCTCCTTGGAGAAAAGGAATTCATGTTTGGGAGCTTCTTCCTATTTCTCCTGTTGTTTGTCCTACCAAACAAGAGAAGAAAAACAATCGGTGAAAAAGAAAGAGGCGACGTAAACAATCGGTGAAAAAGGAAGAGCCACCCTAACAATAGACCTGCACCTGATTGGCTCGACTGTTACGTCATTTGTGTCGTGAACCTCCATATTCAAACCTTGAATGACACGTCACAGATTGACGTCAATGATCGCTTGAAGTAGAGTCTATGAATAGAGGCTCTCTGCGATCATTTGGTCACTAATCATTTTCTTTGTCTTGCAGGTAATTGCTTGTTAACACAAAACCATTTAAAACAGGTTATCCTGTCTTGAATGGACAAGCATGCAGACTAAAAAGAGATTTTTTAGTCCGAGTCTTTATTTAAAGGCCTGCATGTAAAGGAGAAGGCGCCTCTCCTTGGTTATGCAGGTCTTTATTACAAGGCCTTGTTACCACGCCCGCCTGGTAACAAGGCCTTTATTTAAAGGCTCGTTAGATAGCCCAACAAGAACATTGACGTGCTGAAAAGGTTGTTACCTCCACCAGAGAGAGAACTAAAACGTGCAGGATGCCGGCCCTCCAGGACCGACTTTGGGCAGCACTGCTTTAAGAACGTTCTTCCTCTTTTGGCAGGATGAACAACACTAACACACTCCGTTACCTACAACAACCGGACACTTTACTCGCTCTTCTTCTTTCTCCCAGCACCTTCAAATTGCTCTCTACTGCCCCCTAGGGAAAGGCTAGGCCTGTAACAGCAGCTTATTGTTTTTACTGACTGCATTCTGCGTCATGTGACTAAACTTTAATACTCACATGATATGCGATAGACATATGATGTATGTACACAGTACATTTTATACAGTTTTTGGATCTAGGTCATCTGCGATAATTTAGTCACTTTGTCTGGTCTTGATGGGGACATTGCAAATGACCATCGAAAAATAGCCAAATATTGAGAAGGCAACTGTCTTTGGTTCAGCAGTTACCCTGTTGTAGAAGGTAACACTCCTGAAACAAGGAGATGCGTGTGGCCGCATATTCTCCTTCATATGCAGATGTCTCTCTCCTTTGTTCAGCAGTATTACCTTCCAGACCAGGCTGCTGACTATTTCGGCTCGTTCGCTGGTAACAGATGTAGAACTTTGCCAACTTCATCTGACATACTTAGCCCTCTTTTCTAAGAGGGTTAAGTAGCTCTAGTTAGCTTATGTTATTCTGACTTACTGCTATTAAAAATAAAATATTCAGTTTATTGGAGGATTACATAAATCTGACAAAAGAAGGTTTAGAATACAAAAAAATGTCCTAGAGTCACAGATCTGGGATGGGGTCCTGGTATCTGCCCAACAAGCAGTTATTGATAAACAAGGTGTAGTGCTAAAGAAAGACTTAATGGAACCAAGAAGCAAATCTCATTGAAGAATTTGTGGAGAGTGTGTCTGAAGTCAGCACTTCAAGAGCCGGGTTGCATTGACATAACCTGTATGTGGCCTGCAACAGTCTCATGTTTCTCTTAAGTCACTCCTGAATCAGATAGATATAATGGCCCTGTTAAAAGCATTATACCTTAGAAAATATTATATTATATTAGAAAAATCCTGGACTATAGCAGCTTCCATGTTTTTTTGTTGTTTTTTTTTCAATGAAAGTAATTAAAGTTTCTGTTATATTTGGAAATCAAAGTCCAAATCAAGGTCTGTGGACAGAAACACAGAAACAAGTGTGAAGTTTTCACATTCTATGATGAATTGGGTAGTGATAGCCATGGCATTGATTGTGTTGGTGCACTTTTCAGTTTAACAAGTCTAAGGTTAATACAGCCGTTTATCATAAAATTTTGGAGCACTTATGCTTCCTTCAGCTGACAAGATTTATGGAGATGCTTTTGTTTTTCAACAAGAAGCTCTGACAAGCCAGCAAACTCTTCTGACATAAACATTATAGAAAACTTATAGAATTTTGTCCAGAGCAAGAAGAGAGAGGCAAGACACAATAATGCAGACGGGCAGCATTAGACCAATAGAGATTGGTCTTCTTTAAAATGTTAAAGCTGCCACTTTCAATATGGCGGCAGTGTTGACGTATGATGCTTCCTTTACTACTCAAAGCTTTTACACGACACGTAGCGCCCCCTTCCTTCTGGCAGTGAATGGGTATGGCCCTAACAGAAAAAGACATCCAATAAACTATCACATTTTTTTCAGGTAAAATGTTAAAACAATCGTGACTAATTAAGTTGAATAATTTATATAAAAAAATAGGGCATAAAACTGAGGCGTCTACAAACGAGCAAGGCCCACATTCTGGAATGATCCACCGCAAGGCTCAGAAAGGGGGTGTTAAACGGAAATATCTTTAGTTTTACTCGAATAATAGCCACTGATTATCGATAAATATCTAAAAATATTAATGTAAAGGCCATAAAATGTGACACTTGCTCGTGAAAAACATCTCAATCTCCTTAAATAATGTGTTTGTTGTGAGCTAAAACAATCGAAACCCCCCCCGTGTCTCGCCTCTCTGACTAGACACGGAAGCGAATCGCAGCTGTCAAACAGATCTTCCTAAATCAGACTCAGCTCGCAGTTAGCACAAACATATCATCAGACTACACCTAAAATGGACTCTCCGCGCTGGCTGCCTCTGGAGTCCAATCCAGAAGTATGTACCCCATCGGCTATTTTCACAGTTTACAAGGTTTTATTCAAACCATTCATTCTGCAGCATGTGAGCACTAGCTACTGTGCTGGCTGGCTAGCTATAAGAACAAAAGCTGAATCCGCTGTAGAGGTTCTGCTAATAAATCATATTTATTTACCATTTCCACTTTCTCTCTTTTATTATTTTTCCAGGTCATGACCAAGGTAAGCTCTTTTTGGTTCTATTTAACGATATTCCTGAGGATAAAGAGTTGCAAATGGTGTTCAAATGTGCAAGGCCCAAGCTAAAATGATGCTACACTTTCAGTATTGTTGTCATAAAACAAACAAAAAAAATAATTAAATCGCTGTTAATGCCGTTAAAAAAATACAACACTAGCAAATGATGTCCAGACTTTGGAAAAAATGCTTAAATAAATTAACTGTAATAACCTAATTATATATGTCTACAAGCCCAGAAATCTATTTTTTGGGGGGCGGAGGAGTAGGTTTTGTATTTTCGGTGCATCTTCTTGTGCATGCTAATTTACTCTGTTTGCATCTAGTTTGTCAGCTGTTTGGGCATGCAGCCGTCTTGGCAGTTTGGGGACGTTTACGGGTTGGATCCAGAGCTTCTGAGCTTGGTACCAAGACCAGTGTGTGCAGTTCTGCTCCTCTTCCCTGTAACAGAGAAGGTATGACATATTTATCCAGTCAGCAAACACACAGACCCTCTCGATTTTTAGGTGTCTATAGTTTACGTGCCATTAACAAATGTTGACCAGAAATATTGATGATCTTGTCTTTCTGTTGCTATTTTTTCCGGCCCAGTATGAGGCGTATAAGCAAGAAGAGGAGGAGAGACTCAAAGCCCAGGGACACGAAGTCTCCCCTGACGTATACTTTATCAAGCAAACTATTGGGAACGCCTGTGGAACGATTGGATTAATTCACGCAGTGGCTAACAACCAGATTCACCTGCAGTTTGGTGAGTGAATGTGAATCACATTGGAGCGAAAAGTAAAACTCACCAAAAAGCAAGCAACTCACCTGGATCTGCTCACATTTTGTTGCACTGCAACGGCAAACATTAGTATATTTAGTTGAGAGTTTAGATGAACATGAAGTGGTGCAAAAGTTGTAAGGTGAAAGAAACCCTTGTGGTTTAAAAATAAGATTTGGACAACGATAAACATTTTGTAAAAATATTTATGGTAATAGTAATCATCTCGGTATTTGACACCATTTGTTTGAATATAAAAATGTTCCATTGTAATCAGAAATCCTAACAGTTAGACTGAAAGGTGATTAAATACAAAAACTGAACATTAAATCTGTGTTGCCCTGATTGAAACAACCAATAAGAGAAAATTATGTAAGAACTGTAATGTTATCTGTGTTATTTTATCCTTCGCTCCTTTCTTTTTTCCTTGTGTACTTATGTGCTTCCATTCATCCATTCTTCATACCTGCATACTTGGATCTTTTGTCCTCCCTTCTTTGTGCCCACCCTCTGTTCAGTTGCTATCCTTCCTTCATTCCTTCTCTTCTTTTCCATCCTTCCTCCCATCAAGCCTTACTTCCTTCTCCTTCCAACCCTCCTTTGTTACTGTTTCTAATTTTATTTATTTATTTTTTGGTCATTGTCTTTAGTATTTTTCTCTCTTGCTTTTATTACTTTAACTTAGATTGAGGACTTCAGAAAGTTGCATCTGAAAAAATCCGGGATTTTTCCATAAATGTTTACGAACCCTGACCGAAGTAATAAGTAGTAGAGTTTGGATCTAATCTTGTAGTCCTGTACCGTTTATATTTTGCTCCTTCTTCACAGAGGCCGACTGTCCCCTGAAGAAGTTCCTTGAACAAACGGCAAAAATGACCCCAGAGGAAAGGGCCACGTTTCTGGAAAAAGACGAGGTAGGACGAAGCTGAAGAGAGCATGGATGGTCATTCATTATGGAAACAAACCTGAGTGGGACTGTAATTGTTCAATTGTTTCCTCCAGAGCATACGTGTCACACATGAATCTAGCGCACAGGAGGGACAAACTGAGGTTTGGAATAACTTAAAGTTTATTTGTAACACTAATTTGTACTGAATTTGACATGCATATAAACAAATTAACCTTAACAAATTAATTTCTTCTCTGCCATAGGCGCCAAGTTTAGATGAAAAGGTCAATCTGCATTTTATAGCTTTTGTCAACGTCGGAGGACAGTTATTTGAACTAGGTGAGTTCACACCTACATACGGCAGCATGTCACAAATCTTCATTGCAGTTTGTCACACTACAGCATGTATTAACAAACATGACTTGAATAAAGTCATCTTTTATTCAAGCTTACAAATTTAGAAAGGTCTGACTGTTAATTTGAGTTCATTTGTTTAGTTGGGGGAAAAAATCCGCCAAATCATGGAGCCAAAGTTTGATACAGTGAAACTGATGCTTCAGTTCTTAACTTTAAGTGGACCAGAGTTTCTTAGAGCTTTTATGCAATAATTCTTAACTTCCTGGTTCAAAAAAGCAGCCGATCAAAATGAGAAAATAGGGGCGCACCGATAAATCGGCTCTGATTTTCCTTCATTCTGGGACATCGGCTGATCTCCCAAAACAATCTTCTTTACCTCTGAAGATCAGCCACCGTTCCTTTCTGTTATGCTGAGAGAGGGGGCTGGCAGACAGACCTGCTCACCAGGTCACGTCTGCAGGTGCACGGTTAACAATAGTCACCCTACTGTTGACAACTTTGTTGCTTTATTTAGTAGGAAAAAAAAATCTGTATCAGCCAAAATCGGAATTGGCAGATCAGGATTGTTAAAGATTAACGATCACCTAGAAAACTGCAAAGACGGTATTCAAGTAAGACTGGTGTTTGAAGAAATAAGAAAAATATCTGAAATGTATATATATGCCTGCAGTCATGGTGATAATTAAAAGGTTTAAAGCAAGCAACTAATCTCATACATAGATGGACGGAAGCCTTTCCCTGTTGTCCATGGAAAAACTACAGAAGATACGCTCCTTGAGGTAAGAAATTGCTTAACATAATTTTATTATTATTACATATAAAGTTCACTTTTAGTTTATTTTTTTATGATGCTCGACAGTAAACGTTTCCCTTAAATCTGTGGCAGTAAATTATTCCACTTGTGTGTTCCAGGACGCTGTAAAAGTTTGTAAGGTTTTCATGGCTCGCGACCCTCAGGAGGTTCGTTTCACCATCATCGCTCTGTCCAAAGTCTAGTTCTGAGGAAACTCTTTTTCCTCTTGTTTTTTTCTGTTTTTTCAACCCCAGAAAGCAAAGAAAACATGACTGCCAAACATTCTGAAGTGCTGAATATATTGTAAAACACAGTTGTTGTTTTTTTTCCCTCACATTGTTATCGCAAGCAAATCTTAAACTATAAGTATAGCAGGGATCCGAAATCTGCATCGCTGCCTTGGAATATAGTTTGCTTAATCTGTATGTTTGAGGCTCTTTTTGGGTGAACATTTAGCTGCACTTATTCACCGTTTATTTTATCGTGTTTGGGTTCATTTTTGACTTTTACTTCAATCACGTCATGGAGATGAGCTGTGAAGACACATTTTAAGATGCTTTAATTTCATTCTCTCAAAACACTTAAAGGATGATGATGTTTCATGAATTAATGCGTTATGAGCTGCTTTAACAAAGGTGACTGTCGGAGGATAACGAACATCTCGACTGAACATGCAGGTGAAAGGTGCCTACATTTTTGTAATTATGAGTTTGTCAAATAAAGGGCAAATTTAATAAGCACTTTTTGGCGTCCTGCGTCTATATTATTCTTTCCTTGTGTTTATCTTCAAGTAAAGGAGGGTTGCTGGTGCCTATCTCCAGCTATCGTTTCGGGCGAGAGGCTCATGTAGAAGGATGAAAATTATTATTGGTTTTATTCTGTCTCACAGTTGAAGTGTACCTATGGTGAAAATGACAGACCTGTCCGTTCTTTGGAAGCGATAGATTAGTTTTCAAATCCTGTAATACTCACTTTTCTCCACTGAGTGGCGCTGTAACAGCACTATAAGTAACTCGATGGAGAGATCCGATGTCAGTTTACTCAGGTGTTCAAACTTTTCTATTTTTTTATTTTTTATTTTTTGGTATTTTCTTCGAGGTTCGTCAGTCAACAGCTTGTACGATTTTCTTTTCAACAATTTTTACCCGAGGAGCCTATTTTCTTCTTCCTCTTCCTCAAGCGAGGAAGAGGAAACTTCCGCACGTCTGATCTTTTGCGTGTTTTGTGTTGAAGCCCCCACCCCTTCCCTGATGGTCTTTCTTGGGTCGAAATCGGGCTCTCGTGTTTACCTGGAAGCCGCAGGGGCACGGGTAGATACTCCCCGGACCTTACCTCTCAGCTGCCCCCTCCCTGCTGCAGGTCTGCAGCTCTAAATGCCCTGAACTCTGTGAGCTGACGAAGTCGAGCTCAGGAAGACTTTGAGGAATCTTTTTATCGGAGCTTTGTAGAAAAGAAGCGAGCCACAGGTGTGTCGGATGAAAGGACAGGTAAAGCCGCTGCAGCGGCAGGGTGATGCAGACGGAATGTACTAACCTCTTGTTCCACCTTGCATCCACCCCGCTGCAAAAGAACAATAGGAAGCTTTTTTTTTTTTTGCTGAACAAGAGGTGTGATCACGAGATCACCTGTGTTTCTGGCTGTCCACGGGAAGACTTTTAAAGGCGACAGTTGTGCTTGCATCTCATAACCTGGAGTGATAAGCCTAAATGATGGAGTGGCGTGAGCAGTCCTCTATCAGCAGTAAGGAAGCATACTTGGAGGCGCAAAGATGGATCGAGGTAAGTCAAATCTACCTGAGAATTGTTGAACTGAGGATGTTCTAACACTAGACGCTTTTATGCTCCAATGTATAAGTGATACTACTCTGGAAAGCTCATTTGTGTCAGTGATTCTATTAAAAAATAATTTAGATTCATATGCATTTACTTCTACTTATTTATTGACGATTTAGGCTTATAGCTAATGACAGCCGCAAAAGTCATTGCACAAGATCGTGTTCTTTAACACAGAAATGACATATTATCACATAAGCAATTCTGAAGAAAAGCATTGATTTAACATGAACTATATAGCAATAACGGTGAGCCCCAAAAGGTCATTACTGAAGAAGCTGCCTGTTAAGAGTCCTGAATCCAAACATGCTAATGGAAAATGCAGTGGAAGTAAAAAGTGTGGTTAAAAAAAAAGAAGTGCAGCTATGGAGTCAGGGCTTCAAGAGCTTCCATATACAAATGAAGGACTTTGGGATACAACTGTTGCATTTGTTGCGTTAAACCACTCTGGAATCTGGGACAATAGCAGACGTGTCTTACCCTGGCTGGATAGTTGAAGGACTGGACTGTTGCTCGACAGACTAAAAGTCCTCTCTCAGATGAAAGTAAAATATGCATTTCATGTGGAGGAGGAGGAGTGGAGAGGCACAATGCCCAAGTTGCTTGAGGTTGAGGGCGAAGCTTCCACTTTCAGTGATGGTTTGGACAGCCAGGCAATCTTCGGCTGTTGGTCCACTGCTTCCCTCTGCTGACGAGCTTCATGGCGATGATAAAACTTGTCATCGCCATTAAGCGATTGCACTTTTCACAACCCAGGCTTCATTAAAGTCAAAACTTTAATGACGATGGTCATTGCTCCTGACTGTCCAACAAATTATCCTGACTTACATCCCATAGCAAATCTTCAGGGTATTGTCACAAGGATGATAAGTGACACCAGACCCAACAATGCAGAAGGCCTGATGGCTACTATTAAAGCAGCCAGTAGCAGTGCAGCATGCATTTCACCTAACCTTGGGTTCACATTTAGCCAGAGGCACGCATATGGTGGAAACTGGCTTCTTGTAAAGTGTTTCAGTGTCTTTTAGTGAGATTTCATTTTAAAATGAAGTCTGAACATATGTACAGGTTCATGCTGTTCCTTCTCAACTGTTGTACAATTTAACCAGTGAGATCAGTCTTGCTTCTGGAAAACAGAAATAGTTTCTCAGTGAACCGATGTCTTATCTTCTTAGAGAAAAGGTTACATTGTGTTGAACTCATTCAGCATTGCAGGACTGTTGGCTGCCTTGTCTTTCTTTAGATCTTGTCAAAACCTGTTCATCTGCTCCTCTGTTTTAAGATCCTGGAGCTTCAGGGATCCAGTTTCAAGCAGAAAAGACACAAAAGCATTAAGAAAAAGTGCAGCTTGTCCCAGTCGCCGAGATGTTAACAAATGATTTCATTTATTCTTGGTTTGTTTTGATCTCACACCTTTTTTGTGTGAGAAATATTGATGGAAACATTCTTAAAACAGTTGTACATCATGCCAGGCAAAATGTTTATGATCAATTCAGAAAATCTGCACTGTAAGGTCTGAAAATAACTGAAATGAAGAACAGCTGAGTTAACTTTTCAAGTGTATTTTTGAAGTGGTCTTCCCTTTGTAAGAGCCATGACCCAAGCTGTGGGGAATGGGGAATATTTTGTGAAACAGACAGGATGTGTTAAGACAGCTGAGCAGCAGTGTGTAGTAGGTGGACTTTTTCCTTATGATTTGGAAAAAGACCATTCACTCAAACACTTTCTTTGAAAATGACGTCTAAACAATACAAGTGGTAGGATCCCAGCCAGTATACCTAGATAGGCCCCATATGGGGAAAAGGAGCGCAGACAATATGGGTCCCTCATGGGTTTGCCCGCGGTTTCCATGGTGGCCCCACACGGGCTTGCCCATGTAGGGCCAACGACTACATGGGCCCTACATGGCAGTGGCCCTACATGGACAAACCCATGTGGGACCCACATTGTCTGCCCTCCTTTTCCACATTTGGGACCCACCTAGGTATGCTGGCTGGCATAGAACATTTTAGAGGTTTGGAAATCCTCTTGTTTAAAACCTTGGAATACCTTCATAGGCAAAACATACTTCACACTTCATGGAGTCAATACAATTTGACATAGATCCTCTAAAATGCTAACAAATCTAAAATGTCACATTACATAAAGTTTCCACACCCAACTTCTCACCATACTCTCTCTTCTGATCTAATAAGGGAGCCAATCCTCCCCGCCCCCCCTCATTTTGCAAATTCTCCTCCCAGCATGGCGCACCGACGTGAAGCTGCTGCATGACTGTAACTGAACAAATATTGTTCTAATTTCACGAAGGGGTGAATCTGAATGCTTTCAATGTGACATCAGCGTCTCTCCCATTCACACACTGGCCCATTGTAGCGGCTTTGCCGGCGGGACCGGGGTGGGGGCAGCAGCACTCGGCTGAAGGCTGCAGTACAAGAAGGTGAAGGTAAAGGCCATGGAGCTGTTGGATGAAAAGAATGTGAGGGGGCTGGCACGGTGGAAATAAAAGAGCAACAACAAACCGTACTCTGGCACTAGAGGAGCTGTTACCCCCCTCAAAGAGAAAGTTTTTGTTGCTATTGGATTGTGCCTCTGAATGATTAACAAGCTGCTTGGCTTCACAGACCTTTAAACTGTGGCATGTGTGCGCTGCAAGGTTGGTGGTTTTGTTAAAAAAATGAGACTAAACGGTCCGGAGCCCGTCACATGGAGACATTCCAGGATTTGCTGCCATGGCTGTGAACGTGGCTCCCTCAGAGGCAGTCGGCTGTCAGCGCAAGGCACGGGATCCTTCGACCACAGGGCCTGTCGGAATAAAGGGAGCTCTTGTTAATTGAATAGAAAACCCTTGGAGTGTAACTGTTGTGACAACCCTGAACAAGTGGTGGCGTTTGTGCAACTTTTGGGTCAGAAGAAGAGGATCATATGGCTGCTTGTAATGACAATTAGTGATAGTAATAGTTTCGTTTCATTGAGATATATGTTCTTTACTTCTGTTTGTTTATTTTTTCAGGGATTTTATTTTAAGCATAAGCACTAAGATTGGCAAACTCCATTTTATGTTAAACTTTGACCTGCTCATAGCAATTTTAGCACATTTAGCACATTTTGATTTCACATTGTGGAAGGTGTTGCCTCAGCACCACCTGCCAGCTGATAAAGTACACTTCTTTGATCATTAAAGTTTTTTCTATCAGTGGTTAGGACCAATCAAGATGAAAGCTGGATTATCCCAGACAACCACTGATGGGCATCTTTAAATCTAACAGGCATAAGAACACACGTGCAAGCATCTGACCAATTTTTCTATTTTTGTGATGCAAATATTTTCTGATATACAACATTTTAAAATTCTTTTGAAGGGAAAGCAGGAGCACGGTCTTTTGCATGTGGTTTTTATCAGTTTGTCAGGTTACAATCAGATTGTTCACTACACTGATAAAAGTTTCGACATTTAGCAGTGAGTTATTGCAATGCTTAGTACTTGGATTTTATTTCAAGACCAGTCAAGACCCAACTTTGAAAATATTACTAAACGTACCGCATACTGTCCAGTTTATTTAACATGTTTGTTTTCACTGGATGCAAAACACACCGCTTAAAATCCAATTAGTAACGTGACTTTCAGCTACTCCCCCTCCACACTTTTCACTCGCACGCGGCTCTCTGACATGCGCAGTGGGTTTCTCTGAGCGGTAGAAAATGTCTGTCTAAACGTCGGCGCCATTCAGTAATAGAATAGCGCTGCATAAATCATAAGAAATTCGATGGCAACAGCTAACTCAGCAGCGCTTCGCTTTCACAGGCGGTGGGGACTACGTCTAACTTTTTTCGTCACTTAGAAAAGAAGCTCAAAGAAAGGTAAGCTCCGTTGACGTGATGCTAGCAAAGCTAGCTGTACTGGGACATATAAGCATTTGTGGTGAAAAAAAGTTGTCACTCACTGCGCTGAATTATTGTGCAGAGGTGTTGACTGACGTGTCGCAGATATGGGACAACGCTGTGTCCAAAAGTCTGCAAAATAGAGATGTGACATTCACTAACGATCCGATTCTTCTGAACGGCTCTTTACTAAGAAAATAAGACTGGAGCCTCAATGAGAGCCGTTCTTTGTTCTTGTAAAACAATAGCTATTGTTTTACAATAGTAGCTATCATTATTTCCATTTAATTATATATATCAAAGCAAGCAGAGCATGCACATTGCTCTGTGATTGTTTTCGTTCGCAGTGGCAGCTGTAATGAGCGCCATGGTGTCAGACTGCCTGGCTTCATGTAGCGGGAGAGAGGGTGAGAACAGTCACTAGGTTACTTCTTGCTTGTTGCTCGTTGGTCAGTGTTCATAGTTGAGCATTATTTACCGTCAGAGCATTGCCTCAATTGCTGTTTAATGGTGCAGAGAGTTGTGGTTTCTGAAATGTGCAATATGGGCAAATGCCCAGGGTGTTATCTTTTTAGGGATGGGACGAAACCACCGCGGATTGTGGTACAGAAATGGTATCAGTTTATATTGATTAAATTTGTTTCAGCTCTAAGTATTTAATATCTAGGTGTTTTTATGGGAATGTGGATTTTCCAGATCAATTTGAGAAGCAATTTTGTTCATATTTCACATTTTATCGTGTCATGAAGCGCAGGGCGCTGGTCTTGGTCTTGACTCGGTCTCGACTTCCCTTGGTCTTGGACCCTAAAAGTCTTGGTCTTGTCTTGGTCTCGGGTTAGGTGGTCTTGACTATAACACTGGCATAGAAACAATATCCGATTTCCTATCTAAGGTATTGATCAAAACATTCCATTAGAAAAAAATGACAATATAAAGTGGGCCTGTATAGCAATAAATTATTATTAAAATAACTTCAAATCAAAGAATATTAGCCCAAAATACAGTAGATAGTATTTGCAGAATTGAGTAAAATTCTCATTGCACACAAATCCCTTCGTAAGAAGCAGCAGATCTTTAGGCCGGGTTTTAGTTTGTTTTACTCTCAAAAATGCTCTAAATAGTCAAGAACAAAGTAGGTTTTCAAGAGCAATACAAGCTGGTAGATCTAGAATTCTGAGTTGTATAAATCTGAATAAAATTAAAGTTTCCTTCCTGTCTATTATGCAGGAAACACGAGACAAGAACCAACGTTCTGCTTCTTAATGTTACAAGGACATATTTTTCTTTGCTATTATTCCTAGAATTGGGAAAACAAAGGCACTACCAGATTTAATGGCGTCCCACTCAAATCTTTCTGTCACTACCCATGAAAACTGAACGGAAAGAAAACTTACAGCTCCTCTGAAGCAATGTTTCCTGGACATTTTCCCGAATAATTCACAAAATATGTTTTGAATGGCCCTGTTTTTTGGAACAGAGTAGTAGTATCAGTCAAAACAGTAAGACCTCCAAGTTGATCAGTCTGGGAGGATATTTTTTTTACTGCGTTTGAGGGAATGAAATTATTAATAACTTAGAGAGGAAAAACTCT
This sequence comes from Phalloptychus januarius, assembly GCA_902982915.1. Classification (NCBI taxonomy): domain Eukaryota; kingdom Metazoa; phylum Chordata; class Actinopteri; order Cyprinodontiformes; family Poeciliidae; genus Phalloptychus; species Phalloptychus januarius. Next base: position 4,193,178 of record CADWAE010000230.1, read on the forward strand.
CTGGAGCTCATGTTGCTGCATTGTTTACCACCATAGAAACTTTGAAATTAGACTGACCGTTTGTCACCTTGAATGTTCCCTTTTGACAGATTTGACATGAAGTAATTAGTAACTGCGTTCAGGATCATCAATGTGATGATGCACAGGAAGCCACTCGCTTCGGTGTAAAAACAGTTGTAGCTCCATTGTACCAGCGGTGATATTAATGGATTCCACAGCTGAATTTTTGTTTTCAATTCAAACCCTGAAGCATGTGGAAAAATGTTCCCTCCGCTGACCCATACTTCTACACTCGAGACACAAAGAATGTCAGGAACAATTAGTGGTTGAGTGCTACATCAGTAACCATATTGGCCTTGGTGTCCTGTATGAATAAACACGGACTCCTCAGACAGTTCATGCACTATCTGGGCTCCCACGTTAGGTTTGTTCCTGTAATAATTACTGTTCCTTGCAGAAGTATTCATATCCTTTGACCTTTTCTCCATGTTGTCATGTTACAACAATGAACATTGAGTCAATCTATTATGTAAAATCTTTACAAATACAACAAACTAGCTTATCATTGTAAAGTGGTCGCAAAAGAAGGCCTTAAAAAGCAAAGCTCAGCCTTTTCCCTGCATTTCCAACTGCAAGTCTTTTGGGGTGCGCGTATGACAGCATTGGCTATCTGAAGCAGGTTTTGGGCATAAATAATAAATTAAAATAGCTCTAGCTCAGTCATATCATGATGGAGCGTTGGCAGAGATTGAGCGAGCCATTCCAACACCTGGATAAGTTTCTCTTCGCTGATCTGGAACGTTTAGATGCAACTGGTCAAAAGCAGTTGAATGAAGTGACTGGATTACTCATTTAGCCTGCATTCAAGTTCTAGATAGTCCTGCTTATGCCTAATTATTCAATTCGAGTATTTTGAATCAAGTCTTCAAAACCCATGAAGACTGGAGTTTGGGACCCCCTAATCAAAAGAATCCAACTTTGGTCTCACCAAAGAGACGATGCCTTCTTCCACCTCATCGCTGTTTCCCATAAATGGTTTGTGGTACAACTCAAACTGAATTTTTTTCCAGCAGATTTCTGAAGCACATAACCAATTGTTTTCCTGTTGAGATATTTGACCACATGAGCAATAGTGATATATATATATTTTACAGTTCCCCCAAAGCTACTCTGTGTTTCTTGACAAAGAACTGACAGATGGAAGGATTTTTTTCCCTTCACTACTATGTAGTACTTGGTGTTGGTCTGGCACATTAAAACTGAATAAACTGCATTAAAGTCGGTTATTTGGAACATAATAAAATGTGGGAAAAGTCGAAAGCATATAAAACTTTTGTGAGGCACATTTGGCATCTGTCTTTACCCATGGTGAACCGGAACCGTATTTCCGGAGCTTTCTGCATTGTAACTCAGCTGCTGATTCTGCTCTGCCCGTCTGCGGTTCCAGATCAGACCTGTTGATCTTGATGGTTGATAATATCTCTAATAAAAGAGGAGCAGACTGGTATTCTGTTACAGCACATCCAGCTTCGTGCCAGTGTGGCTCCCACACCTGATACCCTAATTGTCCTCTTTCAATCAGATTAGCCGATGTCACTTTTGATTGGAAAATGTGAGGGTAGGGCAACATCAAAGTAACACCCTGTGGAAAGAGGATGGAAGATGTAATCGTTCACACTGAGCTGTTTCCTTCTTTATTGTTTATTTGCATGCAAGTGAATCCCAGCAACTTGCCCACGCATCCGTGGAACAGTAGGGGTCAGGATTTCGTATGCTAAATGCACAGCCTGGCTGCTGCTGTGTGTTGCATAAGGTTGTTTCCACTCCTTATAAAATAATGGCTGCTCTCCGTGCCTCTCTCATCTTCCTGTGTGTCTTTTTTTTTTTTTGTCCCGGTGGTTTAGTTCAGATAGTAATTTTGTGAATGAAAAAGAAAGACTGAGCTGAAGTATTTCTTAACATGTAGCTCAAATCCATTGTGCAAAGATACAGAAGTAGGCGGTGGAAGTGTGTGAGAACTTTATTCTTGTTCATCTATCTTGGCATGGGCTAATTCTCTTGGAATGATAAGCATTTGAGGCCGTGGCCATCTCTGGTTACCAAGGGTGTGTTATGAGGTGTAGCGCAAATTGTTTGAAAATAATAATAGTCGCGTTTAATCGCCTTTAACTGTTTGGCTTTTTTCTGTCTTGTCCATAATTATGTTCTGTATTCAACTTTGCAAGAGTTTGTCTCCAGCTTGCTCTAAAACATGAGCATAATCCTTGATTCAACACACATTTGATTGTTGTAGAGGAGACCTGTTCAGCTTGTTCTGCGTTCTGTCTCAGAGCTTTTAGATGTGTTTCATAAATGCCAACAAGCCTGCTTATTTTTACAGTGTAATATAGCACACCTCTTAAGAATATGCTTGAAACCAACTTTTTTTGGGTTCAAATTAAGGACATTTATTTACTGTTTTAAGGATACGGAGTGTTTTTGCACTTTGCTTTGATACTTTTTGAGCTTTTCTGTAACACTTTGTTTTGCACCTGGTAATTCTGGTTTAAAACCAAAACAGAAATCACAAGTCAAATCTTTCTAATTTTAATTGACCGCCAGGGCAAAAGGGGTAGATGTCAGCACACCTGCGTTACACCTGTGACTCACCAAGCGAGGTAGACACACATCAGGTGGGAAAAGTTGTCTTTGCAGGTAAAGGGAGGGATGAAGTGAACACAAGCAGTCGCAGGACTGAATACTGCAAACTAAGAAATGACTTGTAACAAGAAGAGCAAGGAGTTCTTCAATTTAAATTAGAAGCATTAGCTCAGCCAATAACAAGATAATTAAACTGAGTTCCTCTGCCAGTGTTGTTTGAAAAGAAGCAACTTCACAGCCTTGCGGGACACCGCTGAATCCATTTGACTTCTCTGGCAGTATGTGTATTTTTGCAATAACATGAATATCACAGGAAGTGTGGAAGATTGAATTTAGCTGTAAAACACATGTCAAGACACATTATGAGCACGGAGGAGTCAACAAGCAGTCAGAAGCTGCTTTTTAGAATCTGGCCGCACTAAACTCTGTCCATTAATCCATCTGTCTGTCATGGTACACAGGACACTAATTAAAGACATTTTAACACTTACTCTTCCACAAAAGCCAATGTTATGAGAATTGTAGCGAAAAAAGATCAAATATTGGTCCATATTATTTCTGTGAATTAAATGGGTGTTATGAAGCTTTAATGTTTTGATTAGGGGTGCATCAATTGCAGTTTTCTGGTCAATCAATAATCTTTAAAATAAAAACCTTACCTGCTGATTCTGATTTTGGCCGACATTGATTTTTTTTCTCCAGATTTTAACCACAGACATGTAGATTTGACCTGATGTTTGTCAGAGCAAGTCTGGAGGGAGAGTGGCTGATTTTCAGAACTCTGCAGTGGTACATAAGACAGATTTTATTTGTGTCGGCTGATTCCAGATCCCCCAAAATTAAGTACATTTTGTCCAATTTACCAATGCAACCTAGTTTTGAAAGTTCACAACATATTTATGGACATTATTTATGCAGGTAATAATACTATCACTTTTTATTGATCAATTTATTTGCAAATTCAAACACTGTTTTAGTGTGTTTATATTGAAAGTATTGAGTAGGACTGTTGAGTAAATATAGTTTTTTTAGTCAATTTGTATTCAAGGGATCCAGATTTAGACTTTATTAGACCAGGAACACTGCAGGAATCAGGGAGTGGCTAAAAATCATGCACTTTGTTGCAAAACATAAAAAAATAATTGTGCTTTTTTTCCCACATAAAAATGCTCCATGAAAGAGAATCTGCACAGGAAACATTGTAAATGCATGAATCACCGTGGAAGTCCTGCATGTTTGTTTCAGTTGCTCCACTGCATATGTGCTTGTGTTTAAGGCTGCACGTCAGGCGTGCATGCATGCAGTGACCGTGTTTGCTTACATAATGGTTTCTGGTGTTTCTGCAGCGGCCGTTTGAGATCATGGGAAAAGCATGAGGCTGTAACACAGGCGCTGTGTTCCTCCAGTGTTCCAGCCTTGTGGCTTCTGCAGAACAACTCCAGTACAGTTTTAACACAGCCCGCACATTTCCCAGCAGCTTCCAGCATTAAAGTGAGAGGAAATCACTCACTCGGGATCCCTGAGGAATACCTGAAGGACCTTACTAAACGTTGGCCCTCAGAGACACTATAGAAACTCAGAAGGAAATACCTCTGGCTTCCTCTGCTACTGTTCTCAACATCCTACCTTTATTCTCCAATCACTCCCCACCCCTCATCACACTCTGCCCTCCAGACCCCCGCCTCCTCCTCTCCTTACCCAACCATTGCTGGCTGTTTTTTTTTCTCACTGTTCTTGTATTCGTGCTTCTTTTTTTATTTTTTTGTTTCTCTCTCCCCAGGCAACAACCAAGAAAAAATTTGGGAACGGCGACTTCCGATCAGCCCTGGAGAATGGAGTTCTGCTGTGCGAGTAAGTACTCCTCTTTTCCCAAGCACCTCTATTAGGCCACTCATTCATAAGGAATCCCTCCGCTCTCCTCCACGTCTGCTCTCCCAATGTAAGTGTTGCTGATATTTCCCAGGCAGACCCCCTGCCAGGCCACTGTTTGTTTGTTAGCTTGCATAAACGGAGCCAGGGTTGTCCAGACGGAACAATGGAGGCAGTTATTTGTAGTTATTTGATGCTATCACGATCAGACTTTCTCTCATGCATTGCTGGATGGGAGAGCGATGTCTTTCAGTTGTGTTGTCTGTTGGACAGATGTTATGGATCTGTGGATTGGGCTGTGTGCCGTCCTCGCTGTAATAAGAAGCTGTGCAGTGGATGAAAAAGTTTCAGTTTTGACCACAGGAAGGTTCAAAGCATGCTGCTTTCTAATTTCCCCGAATGGATCCAAGATGAGCCAACAAGTCAGTTTTAGGAGTTCTGTCTTTGCGACGTTTCCTTTTTTCGCGTTAACTCAATAACTCTTCTCAGTCAGGGCATTTGTAAGGCAGAGCATAAATGAAGCAGCATGCATATGTGCAAATTGCTTAACGGACACTGTGATGGGATTTGCACATATCAGCATGAGGCTGATAATTAGCAGCAGCCCGTGCAGAGTCGTCCAAACCTTTATCGGCAGCCGCTCGAAGAGGAAGAAGAACCGCCTCGCTCTGCTGATTGGGGCTTGACTCTGACGAACAACACCGTCTGCAGTTTTTTTTTTTCGTTTCTTTTTCTTTTCAGTCATCAAGCTGTCCGTGTTTTCTCAGCATGAGGAAGAGGAAGGCAGATTAAATCACCTTCATCTACAAACCCAACCCTCCTGCTCCCATTGTGTTGCAGACATCCCAGTTTCTTGCTAGGAAAGGAATGTCTAGTGTTGCTCTCACACATGATTATATCCTCCTCAGCCTTAAGTATGAGTGTCTTATCTCATGAAAATCCATTGTTTCGCTGTTAAAAGATCAGCATGAACCCAAGTCCCACACTCTTTCTTTAAGTCTATTGTCAGCCTATCCCATCCGCCTACAGCCAGAAAATTGCTTCATCTTATATGGAGTTTGGTTTCTTTAAAACAATGGCTTCTTTAGTTGCATGTTTTCAAAAATATTCCCACAACTTACTTTTTAAATTAATCTATGCAGTTGTTCCACCATAACTAGTCGCTGTGGAAGCCGTGCAAAATATTTACCCTGCAATGTCTGTATGATTACCATTTTTTTTGGAAACATATATTTTGACTTGGACCTTCTTAATAGAGGACTTGAGAGCTTACATTTGTCTTGAATTAAAGTACATTGGTACCTGCCTAAAAATGTAGATTGGACAAACAGACATGTGCCTGTTTTCAACCACGTTCTTTGTGCTTCAGGGTTCTCACTAATGTGTTATCCTGAAGATAAAGCCTGATTGATTTATCTCCTAAGTAATGATCAAAACACCGATGCCTGATCATTCCAATACGATTAAGGTAACCGAGGTGTGGTGGTTACATTTGGTTAAAATAAAATAGTGTACAAAAATGTTTCCGCTATCAGGAGTAGTCATGAGTGTAACGGCTCAGAGAGAAAGTCGGTTCCTTTTGGTCTTCGGTCACGGTTCTCGGCTAGAAGAAATGGGATTTCACATTTTGGAAACTCATCTCAAGTGAATGACTTCCGTGAAATGTTGCCATATTCTGTTCAACCTTCTTATTATCGTCTAAAAGTTGCTCTCTTTTGGACTTTCACATTAACCACTGACATGTCCCGAAATGTTGTGGAAAATACCAATCCTTTTGAATAGCTTCTGGCGTTTCTTTGGCGTCATTACTAAACACCTCATTGTTAACAAAAATAGTTAACTTTGACTTCTGATTGTGCTTACACGTGGTGGGTTCTTTTATCAGAAAATTATCAGACTCGCATCAGGAAGTCACTTCTTGATCATCAGGGAGCATCAGGCTAATTGTCGTCCTATTTCAATTAACAGCCGATTTCTCAGTGCATATCCCATAAATATCTTAGCTGGTTAATGTCTAAAGACTAAGATAGGTTTGAGTTCCCCCCCCCCCCTTGATCTATTAGATGTGCGTCTTGATCTTATATATGTGGAAGATGGATAATAACTGAAGTAAATTGTGCTGGAAACATACAAAAGTACAGATGAAGGCTGTGAAATATATTATCTGTGCTTAGTTTCTGTGGTGACATGGTGAAAAACAATTTGTGCAGCAGAGTAAAACGCACTCTTAAACAGCCTTACTACAAAGGTTGTCATTGCAGGCAATTGTTTTCTTTTATATCTTCTTTTACTCTATAACTTTCTTTCAAAGTGGTTTAAACTGCACCACAAGTCCATTATCCTCTACCTAAAACCATAGCTGTTTTCCGAGTTTAAATGTGGTTATTCAGGTTTGTTTTGAGGTTACTTCTGCTCTGTAGGGCATGTTTTTGGAAGCAGAAGGGCCCACTTTTTGTTTACACCATGGTGCGGCACCAGTGATTTACTAAACTGAAGCCAGGTGGCCACCATTAAACCAGGTCGTAAACACACAACGCAACCACCAGGACTGTGCATCAAGTCCTGCTCATTCCTTCGTAGCTGGGGCAGCTTAGACAGTGAGCGGGTGCTTTCACTTACCTTTTAATTTCCCCTGATGTTCTGCGTCTCTTTCCTCTGCTTACAGTCTGATAAACAAGATCAAGCCTGGCACCATCAAAAGGGTCAACAGGCTCCCTACTCCTATTGCTGGACTGGTAAGTTGTCTTCTGCTCTTGTTTAGTCTGGGATTGTGTTTTCAAATTATGTCAATATAGCCATCAGTGAAAGCATTTCTGAGCTTACACCACATAATTTTCTCACGTATTTCTTCGTGTTTGTAATGCTCCCGACTTTCGGTATTGTGAGTTAAAGCAAAGGGAATATGAAGTTTGACAGGTCAAGGTAATTGGATATGTGCTTCCTCATATTTGTCCCTTACTTAACAATTGTGTTACAATAATGTCAGACAATCATTGTAAAGTAGAATTTAAAAAAAAGGAAATAGCCTGGTGCTGATTCATTCTGAAAATAGGTAATGATGAGTCCTCTTTGTTTTGGCAACATCCAGAATCCTTAATGACAGAGAGAGATTAAAAGATGAAAAGGATAAGACAAAAAAAATAGCTGCAATAGTTCTGGCTGGTCTTCCATCTCTGGTTAGACAAAACATTTCTAAGGTGGCTTGGAATTAATTTCCTGTGGCAGAAATAAACAACTGCAGCTATAGTAGTTGAGCCAAAGTCCAGATTTTGGTTGTTGCTGTCATAATGAAGAACTGGGAGGTTGACTTTGCTTCTTCTTCCTTCAGCAACAGCCTCCACACAGAAGAGGGTGAAAATGCAACACAGATGGATTATTACAATCCGATTATTCCCAGTGCATGCACTGATCAGAACGCAACGAGTTTCCAACAGGTTGGCCAATTTGCAGGACTGGTCAGCCTGTGGGTTTGATTACATGTCTTTTATTCGCGACATCTTCCTGGAGCAAGGCACTAAATCCCAAATTGAAGTACCTGCTGCAAAAATAGTGTGTGCATTTGTGAGTGTGGATAGCTGCATGTGACGACAGTGTAAAAGTGTTTTAATAGGTCAGTATAGATTCAAAAGTACTATAGCTTAGTCTGTTTAGCATTCAATTAAGTGCATCTCCAATGCAGTCCAATCAGGTTTTATCTCTTTCCTGAAAACTGGGTTTTTGAGTGATGGACCAGTGAAGATGTGGGAATATGTGGCATGCTGCAAATCTTCCAGTTCAGGCTTTTGGGCCACCATGGCTCTCTGCAGATAGATGTTTTGGGAGTGCCTGCAAACAAGTTCTTGGGAAGTAGAGGCTTGAAAACCTTCCTAAAACCCATCTCTGAGAAAGCTCTCTCTAGTGGGAGTAATTGAGTCCAGCTGTCTAGAGGAATTAAAGACATCCCTCTCCCGAACAGCGCGTCTGTGTGTATGTGTGTCTCAGCATGTTCATGAGACAACGAACGTCGTCAGTAAAATAAACAGACTGTAAATCATAAAGTGTCATATGTGTTTTGTGACAAAATCAACTTTTGCTTTGTTGACGTAAAGGCTGGGCACTTGCTGAGGTAATGGGTTCTGCTCCTTCGCAGCATTTGTGTGGTATTTCCGAAACTTGGACGAAAACCCGAAACCACCTGATCATAAATCCCCCTTCTAAAGGCTTCTGGCTGGCCTGAGGCTATCCGTTACTGCCGGCCACATGGAGCGAGGCTGGATGCTCTCCCGATAAACATTACTCACTCTCACTCTGTGAGTTGTTGAGACTTCACTCCCTCAGCAGTAAAGTGGTCTTGCTATCTCCGGTCTTTAAAAATTGCAGCGAGTGTGAGGATGGGATAAAGTGTTGGGCTGTGTTTTAAGTAGAGAAACAGAGATCACCGACTTCCAGTCTTCATTTTTGTGAAGCTTTGATCTGTCAAGGCCAGTTTTAGCTGAAATGGGCCATTTTATGCAATGTTTACATAATGATGGCTTATTGTGCTATTTTCCTAAGTAAGCATTTTTCCTTAATTCATAAAACTAGATCTACAGCTGCAAAATATCTTTTATTTCAAGCCAGATGAACCAGCAGCTGTTGGTGATAATGTTTGAGATTAAAAAGAATGCTCTAAACAGAGCTGGCTAAAGCAGGACTAGGCTAAAGTTTAATCGCTACCACCCAAGAGAATGTAGAACCTTAACAATTTGTGCAATTTGCAAAAGACTGCCAACATTTCCAAGTCCTGTAGGAGCCAAAACAGAAGTTAAAAGTTCAAAAGGATAAAACGGAGCAGCTTGGCTTTAATATATGTTTAGCCTTTGTGGCATCTGTTGGCGTTAAATTTGGATCAATTAATCTCTTTGCCAAGTGGATGAAATCTCCTCACTGTGGGCAAAAATACCCAATCAAAAGTGGAAAAGACAAGAAATGGCAAAGCATTTGTGTAGAAAATTGTCAGCTTGGTGCGGTACCCCTTCCGATTGGCCAGATTTTCAGTTTAAATCCATTTACACTCTGCACAGGAGAAGACAAAGTCAGAGGAAGACAAAGAAGAATAAGAAGGGTAAGGAAAAGGAAAGGATAAATCAAGAAACTTTCCTTTTTCCTTTCCTTCATAGTCCTCTTCGTCCTCCTCCACCTTCTTCTCTTTTTCTACACTTTGATTCTGCGTCATGTCCCCACTGCTCTTCTTAAAGCTGAGCAACAGGAAAAGGAATATTTTTGGCTTTTTATTTCCTACTCTGTCAGATTGCTTACCACTTAAAACTCTGTTCACAAAGAAGAGCCATTTGTAACTACGCCTCAGTGCCACTTAAATGTGAACATTTGCCATCGTCACCATATGTTGTTTTACTTTTGCTATCTGGAGGATTTTAAATGGTTCAAATTGATACCATCTTAAAACTCTGGCAGAGCAAAATCCCAAGGGAGGGATGGGAATATTTAGCAATGCTGGCTCCCAACCTGGGTCTATTCTTTGGTTTTGCTTGTGTCCAAGTGACTTTTTTTTTTCTTCCTGTCAGCACATTTCTGTGCCTGAATACTCTGCAGGCTGTGGGTTTGGACCATCTCAGTCCCAGCTTTGGGCCTGGTTCTGCCCACCCAAAATACACAGTAATTGGTACGGGACTGGATGTTCTCTGCATACACCGACTCCTTGGTGAGTTGAGGTACCAGAAGGAGGAGACAAACAGGCAGTTTCAAGAGGCCCCGGGGTGTCTTTACACATGTAGATGTGTGTGTAATCATCTGTGCAATGACAGGCATTTGACTATGCTTTGTTACTGTGTTTATGTTGTATGGGTGCATGTTATGACTGGATGGGACTGCTGGAGCTGTCTGGCCCAATAAAGCCCTGTTTGAGGAGTGGCAGCATGTCAAGTATTCCATCTCCTCTTAGTTTCTCGTCCCAAATCTGTCCTAGGATTTGGGAAGTGTTGACCGATATTTTAAACATGGTTTTTCATGCTATGTTTGCTTCCCAGGTCGTGCGAGGGTAATCTGAGAGTAATCCTTGTTCTTAACCCGGTGAACAATCCAAGGGACATGAAGGTGCACATTTAGGGATAAAATGCTACGTTGGACATCCTGTGAGGAAAATCTTTTTATTCCTTGTTGTGAAGTGTTTAAATCGGGATTATTCGAGTGTCCATGAGATTGCCCTTTTTCAGCAATACACTGACTAGACAACATGGATAAGTGATGTAATATGAACTTCCACTGCTAAAAAAGTTTCTTTAAATGTCCAATAAAGAAAAAATAAGTTCCATCTCCTTTTTGTCTACTTGTGTCAATTACATTTGTGCACAAGTGATCTGCTGAACAAAAAGTATTGGTAAACATTCTGGCGCATGGGAGACTTTTGACATTAATTCTGTTGCTCTTCAGTTGCATGGGGTTCAACTTTACATGTTCGAACCACGATTTGACTCCGGGTACTTCTTGATAGACGTTGCCGTAGAAACTGGGGTAAACACTAACGAGGACATCACCCTTCATAATAACTTGAACTATTGTCAAGCAATAGGATTTGATAAAAACGTGAAAAAGACATGAGAAACAAAATACAAATATTAATGAATGCCTCCTTCTCTTTGTGGTATCTCTAATATGTATGGCCCTTTTATATATAATTATTCACGAATAATTATTTTGACTTTAAGGCTGTTGTCATTTTTGCAGTTACTAGAATCAAACAAAAATCCCCTTTTCAAATGTCTGACATGCCAGAAAAATGACAGAAACAGAATATAGTCTGGAAAAGGTTTTCTTAAGTCCAGATGCTGCTTTTGATTTTGGTACCACTTGATTTTTTTAAAATAGGAGTCATCCAAGGCTGCATTCGAACACAATAGCTGAATTACAAGGAACAGGAAGAGCTGGAACCCATTGTCAATAAACACCACAGTTTGTTGGCAAGTCCATAAGGACAAAAGGAAGCAGTTAAGATCCTGTAATCAAGGAAGGATAGAAAAAAAACATTTTGCTTTTGAAACCACAGCGACTGGTTTCCTCATATTCCACATACTTGCATTGTCTGTAAAGATGGAGGCAGTGCAAAAACATCCACCTGTCTTTACATTTTCCTTGTTGTGTTTTCAATACCGTGTGTGTTTGTGCTGGATTTCTATTGGTTTAGGTCTGGAGGCGGAGTTGAGTTACAGAGGCCAGCAAATTTTTAATGTTTTGAGGTGTTGATCATCCTGCTTGCCTTTGAAACAGAATCAGGCCTCGACATCTCAGATCCTCCAACACACCTTACCCTTTTAATTGTCAGTCAGATTGTAGCAATTGGCAAGTTTAGGCAAATTACCGTAGCTATTTTTCAGACCTACATAGATCAACAAACATCTGTCATACTTAAAGGCCGTGCTTTTCAAATTTCAAGGGTGTCTAAGAGAAAAGAGCTGGTGTCATTTCCTGTTTAGACCATTGTGAAACAGGAAATCACATATGGCTGATTACTAATTAGAAGAATTTTAAGCATAAATTTAAAAAACCGAGCTATATTTATTCTACAGTCATTTTGAGAGGTGTGAAAAAAAATAGGATCTGTTCGTAAAAAATAGAATATTTCTTTTTTCGTTACTGAACAAATAGTTTTGTTAAGTTGCTTTTTATAGCTGTTTAAATTTGTATCTGTATTTAGTTAAAATATAAAAAAGTAAACAGTAGACATTTTTGACATCTTTTTTTTTATTATTTAACATTTAGTTAACATTTAGTTTTTTTGTTGTTTCCATTTCCATCTTTGTGTTTGTATTTTGATTTGATAATTGTCACTACAATCAATATACTCATTTATGGGGTCATTTTATCGACACATAGAATTAAGATAATCCAGTTTAATACATTTGCAACTAGCAGTGTAATCACCTAAATGCTACGTTAGAGAGTTGTAGTGCTTTAGGAACCATAAATGGTTTAAAGCTGTGCTTAACCGGCCCTTTCCTTGTAATTTAGCTGCCGTGTAGTTTTACTTCAGTCAAGACTAATTATGTCTGTCTGCTGAGACATTTATCTCATGCTTTCAATACTGAAGGTGTTGAAAGGTGTGTAAACATTTTAAAGAGAGTTAATGGAGTTAAACTTTCCAAATAGATAGCTCACTGTCATGTGTCCTTTGTTATTTGTGGCTCACATACAGGCTGTACTCGGTGATGTGTCATAAATTTTGGGTCTGTGAAATACACACAGGAGAGGCATGCAATGAGAGCAAGCAATGGGTTTGGTAAGAGCCTGAGAAAATCACTCAGCTTTTGCTGTAACAACTTAAAGTCTTATAAATATCCCAAATGTTTTAATAGTTTTTGTTAATAAATTAAAAAAAATGGTGAGAACATTTTGACAATGGCGACTGATCCATCGCCCCTCAGTAAACTCTTCAGATTGTTTCCTAGGTATTAATTAAGATGCAAGTGTTGGGAGGTTTGATGCTTCTTTGACCAATTACTAATAAGCATGTTTCACATAAATATAGAACCATCCAGCCCTTAATTATCCCAGCCGATGTTGTGATCACATCAAAACCCTTTCTAAGCAAAAAAAAAAAAATCAGAACCCAGAAAAGCAATGGTGTTTTTGCACTGGAAGGTTTATTTTAAACTCGTGAGACATGTGCACATTTATAGCACAAGACGTCCTCTGGCTCACATCTGTGCAGCTCCTGCGCTCAGACATAACCTTTATGCAATGTGACTGACACGGTGTCGGAAGACAAACCGTCTCTTCCACTCCCACGTTTTCACGAATAGCTATGGGTAAATAGTTGTCCGCCTCTGTCACCCGACCTCATGTTTCATGGCAACTGAATGTCGACAAAGTGCTACTCAGGTATGTTTTGATTAAAAATAAAAGGCTTGGCAGGGAGGACAGGGTGCAGTTTCTGGGTGTGAGAAGAAGTAGCAGCACAAGGGCCATGTGCTGCTGCGTGCGTCACTTTTGCACTTGCATGGCAGGTTGGGTGGGACTTGTGCATGGCTCTGATGTCATTCTTCCTGCTTTGGTTTGGTCCCCACCCTAATCCATCCCACAGGTGGCTTCGCCTCTGTCACTCAGCTCCTGTCAGGCAACCCCCGCCTCCTCTTTCATCTGTCTCTCTGTGTGAGTGTGTGTTCTGCTCTGGGTCACTTCTTATTTGCTGCACTCACAGGCTCCTCCCTGCAAGCCGCTGTTCCCTGTGGTGACCTGAACTTTGGAAGCAATCAGTTTGTAGGCTGCTCCCTGTCAAGGAGTTTTGTTTTTTTTTCTCCCTCCCCCCCCCTGCTGTTTTTTGAGTGATTATTTTCTGCGAGTGATCGGGGGACAGCAATCATCTCTGCTTTGTTCTCTGTCCAGGACAACCTTAACGTCTTCCTCAAGGCCTGTGGGAAGCTTGGACTAAAGGAGGCGCAGCTCTTTCACCCCGGGGATCTGCAGGACTTGTCCACCAGAGTGACCGTGAAGTAAGTTTTGATCTTGTGGACGCTGCTTTACACTCACACGCCTCATATATAGGCTGAACTTTACATTAAGAGAACCATCTTTCACCATATCTTTCACTTTAAAGTGCCACGAAGCGTGAGTTTCCTCACATAAAGTGTGATTCCAGCTGTATTTAGAAAAAGGTCAGCGCAATTTTCAGCTTGCTTGTGCTTCTTTCAAATGAAATGGCTTTTAATCGGCAGGACGACATACACAGAGGTGTACTGATGTGAGGGATATTACAATTTAACTTAACATTTTGATCAGACAACATCTCGCTTGAGTTACACGCTGGGCTTGTTCATTTTCTGTTTCAGACATTGTTTTGTTTTCAGTTACCCACCTGTCACAGAGGCATGTCGACCAACCAGTTCAGTGCTGCTCTGACTTTCAGTCTGTCTGCTGAGATGGGCTGTTTATACAGTATTTTGCTGCGCAAGCAAAAACGAAAACAATTGCTGTACCAGCACTGAGTCCTTAAAGCTGCTCAAAACGTAAATGAGGTACAATGTTCAGTGATTACCTGATGGATCCATTCAAAGTTAGTTGGTTTCCCCTCAGCTGGCTCCAGTGTACTCTCTGTCAAACAAGTCACACCTAACTTGGTCACATAATTGCGCCATTTAATTTCACTTCAGGCATTATCACCTTGAGAAAGCAGCTCCACTTCCTGGAGCGTTTTCTTTGCTTTGATTCCTTCCAAAGTGTCATCCTAATAAAACAATAAAGCATGCGCAGCCTGCGTGTGTGTGTCTGTGTGCGTGCACTGTCATAGAGAATGTACTGTTCACGGACTGGAATATGGACTCCAAATAAGCAAATCTGTCTTCCTTTTTATTGAGACACACCCTCGGCCCACAGCAGATGACACTCTGTGTTCAGGTGCAGCTCACTAAATGTCTGAATCAGGGTTGTAAATGTAACGATAACCCTTTGATGTGCTGAGTGTTACATAAGATTTTCGCAGGATATTGACAGCAGAAAATTCTACTTCTTTTAGTGGCAGCCAGATGACGCAAACCAACATATCAGTAGGCGAATGTGAATAGAGAAAAAACATAAAGCTCTTCTGCATCTGTTGAGTGAGTTCCCCCTTGTTCTATTCTTAGCTCTTGGGGGTGGGGGGCTCACTTTGACAAGCTGGATTGACTGGAATGGTGTCAGCACTCACAGTGGATGAGCTTTTAATAGATTATTGGTACGGTGTACAGTCGTTCGGAGCACACCTGTGTTTGTTTGCATGTGGCATTTAAAGTCAGGTTGGGTTTTAGCTGCTCTTTCATACAAGGATGTGGACATTGTTGCTGCTGGAAAGCGTCATGTTTGGTAAATTAACCTGAAGCTGTTTGTACTCTTTGTTATCATTTTTTTTTTCACTCTTTTGAGACTGGCCATAGATGAGACTAAAGGTATAATTACGTCGCTGCAGTCAAAGGGACACGGCGCACAAAGAGGTAACATGAGTCGAAAATGCCAAACAAGGCTGCAGACGTGCATCCAACGGCTTTATTGCTGTGCAGCTTATCGGAGTCTAAGCAAATTAGCCACAGAGAGAGAGAGAGAGAAAGTTGTCTCTATCAGCTGTCTGAATCCTGGTGTTTGTCCAGCCTCCACTCCCTTAAACCCAGACTGACAGGTGCTTTGCTTAGCGCTGTTTCATCAGAATATTTCACTTTTCTCTATTTTTTTAAGATAATCTTTAGAGTGGCTGCATCTTGCAGTGGGGATGAGGATAATCAGCACTGACATTACTTTCTATAAACATCAGCCAAAGGATGAAGATCATTAATGCACTGTTTCCAAATCCAGCATAATAAATATTAAGCTGAAGCTTAAAGCCTGAATCAATAAACTGGGATAATTTTAATATAATACATTTAGCCTTACTATTATTTATGTGATAAAGGAACCGCAGACATGTCTAAACACATGTAGAAAATAAGGTTTAGTCTTATACCTCTGTATTATAATTTTTAACTACATCAGATATTGTTATCATTTAGCCAGTTAACAATCAAATAAAAACAAGACTATAAAGCTTTGGACAAGCTTATTTCTATTCTTTGGCTTTTCGTTGACCAAACAGCTAGTTAGTTACTTTAATTTAGTTAATTTGTTTATTCCTAAACATGCAATTGCTTTACATTTGAGAAAACAATCCTCATTGATTTGTCAGTGATTGGTCTCCCGTATCATTGTGGTGTGATGCAAAGCTGGAGTCAGATATTGACTGACACAACGTGTTCAGTTCATGGGACGCTTTTGTTACGACAGCCATAAAAGAAGATTGAATATCTTCCCTGACCTTTGAGCCATGAAGATGCTGTAGTATTCACTTTGCTATGCTGCACTGCTTTGTGTTGTGCAACGTTTGTCCTGCTAAAGACCTTTATCAATCAACAACTCAGTCAGGATCAAAATTTTATTGCAGCTAAACAAATTCTTGTGACTGAGCAACACCTTGATAAGAAGGGGCGGCTGAATTAAAGGATTCGGGCCAATTAAAGATCGTCACAAAAATGCCGAGCAAATGTAACACCTTTAAAATTGTGACCAGACTGGATCTGATGCATCATAGGAGACTGTGATTCACTAAACCAGCATTGCTACTTTTCATCATCCCTGCAGGAAACAGCAGCAATCCAGATGAGTCATTGAATTTAGAAATATTTGGAGGAATTTGACAACACCCATTGCCTGTTGACTTGTAGATTTATTTTGGGAATTATGCTTCATAGGCTGCAAACTGAGACTAAAACCCTAGAGAAATAAAGACGGAGCAGGATGTAGGGGGGACTGTACCTACGTAATGCTGGGAAACATTGTCTCAGCTGCAAGGGTGTGAGACCTGGACTGTAGCTTTGCCTCAAATCTTGTCTGTCTTAGTCCAGTCTGTCTTCACTCTATACTGAGTAAAACTCATCAGCCAACCAGAAAATGCTAAAAAGAAAGATGTGGATTTTATGATTTTATTAAAGGTTCTCATTGATCACAATTGTGTAGCTGGTCAAAACTTGTTTTTGTTCCCTCAGCCTGTCAAATCTTGCTTTTCTCTTTGTCTTAGCACTATAACAAAGTGGCTGTTTTTGTTAGAGAGTCTGAAATCTATCACAAACAAGTGAGAAAAATGTCTCTCATTCAGAGAAAAAAATAACTTAAGAATCAAAATAATGAAAGCACATTTCTCATCTCTAATATATATGAGCTTCCTTGTGGGTACGGTTAATGCATCTTAGTCAGAAGTTACTTGAAATTCTTTTTGCTGCACGTAAATGAGCAGAATGTCAATATTTCCCTCGTACGTGTTTGTGTACGTCCCTTACGCCCCCTATTTGAATTCAAGCCCATTTAAGGTGTATATAATGGAATATATAGGTTGGATATAAGTTGGACTGTTAGTTTTAGTGGAATAAGAAACCCAGGCATCTGCTTATTGACCCCAGTGACTTAGAAAATCAAGCCCCTACAGAGAGGTCCAAAGTCTCGTTTTTTTCCACAGTTTGATTGAGCAAATTATTGACAAGATGTGACTGCTGCTCTCCCAAACAAAAAAAAAAAAAAAAACGAAACTACTTAAGATGGGCAGGTACATCAAGGTTTATGTTACCATTCAGGAATTTCAAGGGCATCTTTTACAGAACGGAGGAGAGGAGTGCCTATGCAATGTGGTTGCATTATCTAATGGCTTTGTTTGGCTGCAGACCAAGTGTCTGCACTACCACGAAAGAACATTTTTGCTTTTCCTCACAAAGTTTCACTCACCACAAAGAATGTATTTAAGGTGGATATATACTGTACCAAATCCTGTGCGGGCATGATTTAGCTGTGTAAAATTAGTAGCTAAGTTTGACTGCATAGAAAGAACAAGAGTCACGCCTAGTTTGTTGGTACTGAGGGTGTGGCTCACTATGCACTAATGGTGCAAAGACGACATTTCACAGAAAACCATTAGCTTTCATGGTTTACATACGGCCGTGCCTTATGTAAAAGGCACGGCCGTCACTGTTTGTCCAATCGTGAAACTGAACAAAGAGCAATGCCAATCAACCTTTAAAGTTTCCTACTCTGCTGGTTGTGACCCCAGCTGTACCAGGCCAACACAAGGGTTATGTTTGTGCTCTATAGCTGGCTGGAGAGGGAAATGCCAGCCTCACCCTGCTCCTTGCCCACAGAGGCTGTTGTGTCTCAGATAAGCACGCCACAATGATGTCCAACACTGTCGCAACCGCAGCTGATTCCACTAATTAAACTGAGTCCAACTTTGTTTTTAGCATTGCTGAGATTGTCTTGGTTGTTTGCTTCAACCCGCAGCAGGGTTTTATAAAGTGGAGAAAGAAAAAAAAAAAAAATCTGATTTGTTTCTTATTTGTGTGGTGAGACAAGAGTGAAAGATTTTAATTTCTAAGGTATGTGTTTTTATTATTTTTATTGGGAAGTGGCTCGCTTGTCTTTGTGACGTTTATGAAGCTGAGCAGGTTTACTGGTATGTTGCTGTTTACTCTCCAGGCAAAAGGTTTCATCTGCTTATATTGCTTATCACACAACTGTAGATCTTTACATGTCTTTTCACTTGTGTCGCAGCAGAAGCGAAAATAGTAAATTGGAAAGAGAATTTTTTTTGCTCTTTGTTAGGAAAGTTATTTGTCTAAAATTTGAATAGTAGCTCAGGTTCCTTTACTTCCTTTTTTGCATTTTTGTTTAATTTATGTGCTGGCACAACTCGCGTTCAGTCCTCATGAAAACGATTTGAAAGACTTGTCAAATGTTGATTATTCAGCTTTTTATGTCTGGTCTTTGATGTTCTCTATTGTCTGGTGTCTGTCCACAGTAAAACCTTTTTTCATATCCTCATGAATACATCGCAGATATTACTAGTAACATTAAAAATGATCCATTTTAACAAATTTGTTTAAAAAACACGAGTTTATGCATCTAAGAATGGAGAAGATGACTTGCTGAAGTTCAAACCAAGCATCTGGTGTACCTAGTAAAATGGAAAATGGGTGTAAGTGTGAATGTGTTGCTGTTTTGTCACTTGGTCCTGTGTCACAGGATGTGCTTTTTGAGTTGTAGACTCTGTGCTGTTTTTGTATCAGACTCCTGATGTGTTTTTTCCCAGTGATTTTTGCTTCATCATATGAGAGCTCAGCTGATTCTAACATCTATGTGCGAGTCCCGAGGCACCGGGGATTTAAAAAAAAGATATTTTTGTTTACTCCTCTGCTCAGCCCTGCTATTCCCAAATGCATGACCTTAAATCTCTTTTTATTTACAAATATAATACTTTGCAACTGTTTTCCACAAAAAAAAAAAACACACAAGAAAGCATTGCTTTATTTTTTTTCTTTGCGTTTTTTTTTCTTTGCCTATAAATTTGTGCAATGCCCAACTGAAAAAACGTCCAATTCAATTTTCACTTCTGGCAAATGACGGTGTTGGAAACTCCTCGTGTGAGATGACGCACACTGGTGGGGAAGGGGTTCTGCCACCCATCCAGGGAAATGCCATAAGCGGTTGAAGGTTGCAGTGCTGTAATCACAGCAGTTTAACTCACTTAAGAGGAAATAGGTCCACATAAATACACAACATTCACTTTTGTCATACAAACAAAGAGCTACATGCTCCACAGAACACATTAGTTAGTGTAAACTCAACGACTTGACTGTATTTCTCTTTCCAACACAACTGACTGTTTTCAGGGGAGGGAAACTGAACTTTACAGCCAACAGAGAAAATTCCTAACAACTTGGCAGCTTGCTAGAAAGACGACCTCACCAAGTGTTGCTGGTACAGATCCAGTGTTTAGTCCAGGCAGCTGCTGTGATACTTAAATGCATTTACCAGGTGGCAAAAAAATACACTCTACATGAAAAGACTTCATCATCAAATGAGTTAATATAGTTTCTCATAGTTTCATATAGTTATAATGAAGTTATAGCAACATAGTGGTCGTTTTAAACGCATATCTGCCATGCTCGCTTTTGTGCTCACAAACTTGTTAGAAACTTTACTGCTGTACAAGAAAGAACTTGCAAAGAAAAATACATTTACGTAGATGTTCGCAGTAGTAGTGTTGTGAAGGAAGAAATAAAACTAAAATAACATGATTCTTAACGACAAACTGATGTTTGCCCTGCAGCTCAGCTTGCTGCTGCAGGAAGCTAGAAAAGTAGCAGTTTTGCCATAAATTATTGCTTTAGAAAAAATAAGTAAATGGCATTTTTAATATTTTTGGATGTCTGCTTTGTGCCACATATCTATTATATATATAAGTATATTCACTAGTGCCTCTGCGCATGTTGAGTTATTATTGGCAAATTTTAGCAGCAAAGTTGAAGATTTGTTGTGTGCTACCAGGGGTCACCATCTGACCAGGTTAGTGAGGAAACTTGTGAAATTGTTCCCACATTCATATTTAAATATTTTTGTCTGCACTTATAGCTGTTTTGTTAATTATTCTATGGTAAATAGTTGCACTTAGTTTCAGCAAAAATCCTGCTTGCAATTTCCAAAAGATTTGAAAACATACCGATGGCATGTTTTGATAAATAATAATAGTAAATGTATCTGTATCCCACTTGGCTTTGAGTGCAGAAAACAGACTTTCAGTTCTGTGATCTTTGTCTCCCATGTTGCCCTCTGCTCTGTTGTTGAGTGAGATTAACTTTAATCAAGCACACCTGTGCTTGGGATTATTATCCCATGGTTACGGCACCATATTTGCTTTGAGAATTTGCTGGTGTTAAATTTCATCCTTCCTACTCGTTTGACGATAAATAACTCTCGTGCCACTAGCTGTAACACTACACCAAAACACACTATAGTGAAACGATTTTTTCCTAAATTCGCCTGCTTTTTCTCTGCACATTCCTGCCAACATATTTTACTCATCAACCACCTTATTCTTTTCATTTTTTTTCATATGAGATGCAGATTGTTTATAGTTGGATTTTTGAAGCTGGGGATGTCACTTCTAATACTTTGTGTACTTTTTACTTTAGTGGGGCAGCAGGGGATTTATTTGTCTGAAATTTCTGTTAGCCCTTACTTAAAAAATGACTGTTGTTTTTTTTAGACTGAAACCTGACACAACTAATTTTTGGTCGTAAAACAACGATGCCGACAAATAAGAAAGTCATATTCCCAAATGTGAATTTTTGAAATCTTAGTTATTAGGTTGTAAAGGTCAATCAATTACAAGGAAGCCTTTAAGATCAGAAGTTGAATATTGCCTGTTATTGAAGCACTTACTGTAAACATTGCTGGGATGATCTCAAAAATATTAATAATCAAGAGCCATTTTTATTTTTTTAATCATCATCATAAGCATTTATCAGTTATGTGAATTTTACATCGCTCTGTGATTATGGCCTCAAAAGCGCATACTTTTAGTCTGTTTATTAGCCATTATAAGCACAACCGCATTAAATCAGGAATGTGTCGGATGCAGCAGAGATGGAAGAAAGGCTGTAAATCATTTCTCATTGTTACATCTGTTGCTGCTGCTGATCGCTCTTCAGCGGCGTATATGCCGACACATTTGTCACCTTAAGTGACAGGTAGACATGAAAAGCTCAAAGGTGAGAGTCATACCGGGCTTCCAGGATGACGCTGTGGGCTTTGTGTTTGTCTCAACAGGAACTCAGATTTTTCCCTTTTAGGTGATTTACTGACAGTCAGGCCAGACTGCTGAGCCACAAAAAGAGAGAAAGAGCTCAGCTAATTCTTCAGAGAGTTTCTTCTCCCAGAGCAGGGCTGCGCTTTATATCACATTTCCGGTTGTTAGTTTTATTCCCATAAAAATGACAATCAAGAATTTCTCTTTAAAGTCAAACAAATGTTTTGAGTAGCTTATTTTTAGTTCTACATATTTGAAAGCTAAAAATAAATGAAATAATCAGTTCCTGGTGTGCTTTGATGTAATTGTTTTTTTCCATTTCAGAAATGATGTTTGTTTTTCTCTCTGCCTCTGTGTGTTGTTGTACGGAGGGCTGACAGAAGTCAGGATTGTGCTCTCAGCTTCCAGCTCTTTCACTGCCCAGCTTACATAAAGCTCACAGCGATGCCCTCTGTTCTTTTATTGTCATTTGCAGTTTTACACAAACATCTCTCCTTTTTGCTCTTTTCCCACACAGGCATCAGGAGACAAACAGGAGGCTGAAAAATGTGAGTTGTTTTCTCATAAATCATCTGTTGGTCTGTGAATTATTAGGTAATTATAAAAGGTAGATCTTGATTTATTTCAGGTACGGTTCTGTCAGGGACAACATAAAGTTATGGTTTCTAAAGCATGTCACTCCTTGTTCATTTCTAATGTCATATGTTTTACAAATATTAGAGGAGAACACAGAATCACTACTTGCTAATAAATAACTCTGAAAAATGCTGACCAATAGAAATAGAGTCTATTAATTAAATGGAGAGCCCAGTAAAACATAAGACTAATGGCAGTGATCCTTTCTCTTAGAGAGTTAATTACATAAATACAGACAATTACAGTAGAATATAGTATTGAAATGCAATTATCAGTTCCACAACAATAAGGTACAACTGCCTCTTCTGCTGTGTAAAATACAGAAAACATTTCTAATAATAATGCAAAGGTGCATTTTACCTCACTGCACTACTCATACTAGAACAATCAGCAGAGATGGTTTAAGCTATAACCATGACATGCATGATAAGGAATAGATTGAAATGTTAGTAAATGGTAAACATTGTATTTTATGGTGCATAGTTTAAGATTAGATAAAAGAGGTATGTGCCTAATAAGCATTTGATTTCTTGTACTTTCTTTTGGATAAGACGTAATAGTAGTTCTATTTTACATGTAGCACATTTTACATTAAATATTACAACATATTATCAGGATATGTTTGTTCACCTGCTTATTTTTCTGTTTGGTAGCTGAAAATTTAGCTTATATGTTCAAAATAATTTCATTCATTCAAGTAGTTGAATGAACAAAAGGAAGATATTTAAAAACAGATTTTTATCAACTCTTGTTGGACAAGTTAAAGTAGGCGTGGACTGAGCAGATTTCTGACCTCCAGTAACCTGAAGATAAGTGTGTTAGCTGATTCTCATTCCCTGTTTATCAGTTTTCAAAGTATTTTTCCTGGACCTCCTGACTCAATCAATGCATGTAGCAGTGGTGAGGAATCACTGCTACAAAAAAAAAATGTTAAAAAATGTTTTGGTTATTATTTTGAAAGACAAAAAATAAAATAATTAAAGAGCTGAGCTTTTAAGTCATAAACAACTAGCGTGGTTAGTATTTACCAACTGTAAACAAAAGCATTTCTGTGGACTCCCTAAAGAGTGTTAATTCTGATTTCAATCTTCAAAAAATCAGCTAGAATGTTTCAAATCCAACAAACACCATGTCTAAAGCTCAAAAGCATAAAAACAATCAACATGGCAGTATTTTGTTCATGCTAACAAGCTAGCTTTGGTAGGGCTAACTTTGAGAATTCTTTCTTCAGTCACAACATCCGCACTGAAGAGAGACTGTCAGCGTGACCTGGAAGGGCTTAATGTTTACTGAAGGGAAAAATGTTTTATTACTGTATTTCTGACAAAACGGTTACTGTTCATGCCTGGTCAAGCTGAAACTTTTGGTCACCAGTTGATTTTTTTGTCTCAGTGTGTCTGCAATTACAAGTTGCCAAAAAGGGAAAAAAAGAATTGGAAAGTGTTTTATGCATGCTTGCACAAAATATGATTGCTTCTTGTTTACCAAAATCTCTGGTATGCATTTGTGTTCCACAATACAAAAGAAAATCCAAAGCAAGAAGAAAATTAAAAACAAAATGAAATAAAATGCAGCATATTAATACGAAAAGACAGCTCAGCAGGAGGTCTGATGGCTATTATTATTATCACAGTTTTGCAGTAGGAAATTGAGCAGTTTTTGCTAAAAAAGTAAAAATGTGCATATTTCTAATTTCCCAGCTCGTATACAAACACAGATACAGGACAATAGTGGAAATTTGAACTCGTACAACTATGAAGATGTGTTTTATGAATCTGTTTTGATGGATGTTTGTCAAAAAGTTTGAACTAAGTTTCTAAATGTCCCTATTTCAATTTTGTCTGTGTGTATTTTGAACTTGTCCTCAAATGTCACAGAAGACCTGACTTGGGGTTTAACCTTACATGTCACTGAGAACCCCATTAAATGTAGGAGGCTGTTGATGTGTACTTATTTATTGGAGAAAGTGTAGCTGTACGGCTTTATAATTAGCCTTTTTCTGAATGAGCCTAGAAATCAGACCAGAACAATCACCTACCTGAGCACAGCATATATCATTCACCACTGAGGGCAAAGCTGCAGCCACTGCTTCATAAATATACATGCTCTGCAGAAAATGAAGAGACCATTGAAAACCTTCTGGTTAAAACACCAAATATTGATTTGTGAACTCTTCCTGAGTTAAAACATCAGTGCTGTTGTTTCTAAATTAATATGAACTTATCCATTTCTTATCCATATGAAATAATCAATTTTTTTGCATTATTTGAGGTATTTGACAATTTCCTATTTTCTGCAAATAAATACAACATTTTTACTTGGAATTTCAGAGGCATGTTGTTAGCAGTTCAGGGAACAAAAGAGCAATGTTCATTTTACTCAAACATATATCTGTAAAAAGTAAAATCAGTAAAGCTGAGCATCTTAAATGGTCTCCTAATTTTTTCCAGAGCTGTAAATTCTCTGATGGTGATTAAATTTTGCTGTCTGCCATTTTTTATTTACTGTCTTTTTTGTCTCCAGGTTTTAATCACCATTTACTGGCTGGGTAGAAGAGCTCAGAGTGATTGTTTCTACGATGGACCTTACCTAAATTTCAAGGCCTTTGAGGGATTATTGGGCACCGCACTATTCAAGGTGAAATCCTTATTGAAGATGTAATTATACCTGTGGACTCTATGACCTGTTGAAGGCTTAGTTGTATTTAAACCCTCTTTGATAGTCACTGCTCGGTACATTTGTGTGTCCTCCCTGGTATGAGGACTATGCCTGAGGACGGCCGAGGGGGCCGCACTCTGGTGGGCGGTGAAACCAGCATCGCATTGAGTCATAAGTGACCTGATCCCTTGACTCAGCTATTTTTATCTTGTTTACAAGACGGCACACATAGTTCACATGTTAAAATAGCCTCTTCTTTTCCTGAGTGAGGCATTCCAGCCCTCCCGTCCTGCCCGTGCCAGTGTTGAACTTGGCACCTTGTGTTTCGCGTGGATTTATAGCTTGTGTGCGAGCCCTCTGTAATCCACTTCACTCCAGGGATTTTTGGTAATAGGAGTTGGTCAGGGCACATTTTGTACATTTAGCCACGTTAATCCAAGTTCAGTGGCTCTTGAGGTTTGGCTGGGCTTACTTTGTTGACCTGTATTGTCTGGCAGGATTCGGAAGATTACAGATCAGAAAACCGTCTTTCTCTTCAAATCGTCTGACACGTTTTGGCTTGTTTGGTGCCCTTGTGTTTGTGTGCAGTGACGTTCTCGTCTTGTAGTAAACACAGTCATTAAGGGTGTGGGGATGAAGTTTGTTTTGACAGAGAGGGCTGGCAGGAAGAAATAATGATGTTTTTTGAGGTACGTTTCACCATCCGTCACCCATTATAACTCATTGTATGTTTACAGTAACCAAGTCAACACAGACTTTAAAATCTACCTGGGAGATCTTGCACACCTCCGCCCCTTTACACACTCAAAGGAGCTAAATATTAGAACTGGCACAGTGTCATCTCGATGTGTTACTGACTGTGTGTTTAAGCATAAAAATGATATTAAGCACCCACATTATTTCTGTCAGTTTGCATACAGTCATTATTGGTTTAAGTTTGTTTGAGCCTTTTAATTCTTTATTGTTTGGATGTTTTTTCTTTTCCCTTTTTAGCTTGATATTTCACTACTCTTTCTATTTAATGAAGAGTTGATTTAAAGCAGATGGTTTCCTGCTACTGACCCGGCTATTAAACAGGGTACATTAGTCTTCAGGGGCTTTAGGTTAGGTCTTTGGGAAGAGAAGGTTAATGTCAGCCTGATTTAGTAATTTAAGCCAGTTTAAATGTTGGTTTGCGGTCATTTGTGTCGTTGAGTCCAAACAGATCAATCTTGGTCTTCTCTGGCCATGAACCCTTTGTCCTTGAGGGCAGCTGCCAATTGTAGTTGAGTTGGAGCGTGTTGAGTTCATAGCAGTGGCTTCTTTCTCACTCAGTATCCTTTCGGTTTGGTGCCATATTCCTATTAGAGGTACAGTTTTTGTTGTCTGGATCTTGATTTGAATTGAGGTTGAAGATTTCAGAGTTAGCACTTAGTCTTTGCATGATACTACGGCCACCATGCTAGACAGCTGGAACATTATTGTTAGGCCAAATACCTAAATTTGTCTTGTCTACCTACAAAACTCCACAAGGCACTTAGCTTGTCAATACTGGAAGCTCTTGAATGGCTCAAAATTTAAAGCAGATGAAACAGGGTTCACAATGGACAGTGAGAGAGAAGCTAAATATTATAACTGGCACCCTATTATCATCAAATGTGTGACTGACTGTGTGTGTTTATGGACGCATGAAAGGCTCTGCAGGAATCCAACAGCCAGAAGGGCTCCAGCATTCGAGACAGCGGTTTTGGAGACAGTTGGTACTCTGAGCGAGACGAGATCTATTCTCTGAGAGGAGGTGGAGGCGGAGGAGGTGGACACAGGAGGGACGACTCGTTGGACAGTTTGGACTCGCTGGGCTCGAGACCCCACAGCATCTCATCTGACGCCACTCTTAAGGGCAGCAGCGAGGGTACGGTGGATGATTTAAACCACTTTTCCTTACCTTTGTGTGGTTCGTCCATTAAATTGACTGGGTTTTGCTTTTTTAAATCTGTCTTTCTCTCTAAATACTAGAGGTAATCACTGAGTCTCTAGATCCATACCTCTCAAACTGTGGTCCAGTACTAACATAGAGTGAATACTCCCCAAACAAAAAACGGACAAAAATATGCTGTGACCACAGCGCTTTGTGTTTCAAAAAAGCAGCACTCACAGAGGAAGTGCAGTTGAGAATATTTAAAAATAAAAACTCCAAGAAAAT
This sequence comes from Phalloptychus januarius, assembly GCA_902982915.1. Taxonomy (NCBI): domain Eukaryota; kingdom Metazoa; phylum Chordata; class Actinopteri; order Cyprinodontiformes; family Poeciliidae; genus Phalloptychus; species Phalloptychus januarius. The sequence goes on from CADWAE010000230.1 coordinate 4,220,264, forward strand.
GAACCACAATCAAGTGCTGGCGTCTACTTGTCCTGTGTCCTCTGGATGAAACCAGAGGAAAATAGCAGTAATAGATGCTAACTGTTGTTCTCATTGACCGTTCATTGGCTAATTACTGCAGCACTTTGAACTGCTTTGTTGCTGAAGCTGTGCTACATAAATAAAATGATCCTACCTTACCTTTCCTTGCTGTTCACAACAGGCTGCAGTCCAGCAGCAATGCATCCTTCCACATTGTTTCCATTCAAGCACTAAAGAGAAATCTTGGGACATAGAGATTTTTTTGTTTTGTTTTGTTTGTTCATTGAGAAATACGCTACCAGAAGTAAAAACAGAAAGTTTCTAACTACAGCTTAAACTATTATCAGCGATGTTGGATTTTTAGATTGAATTGGTTTATCTATTACCAAAATCTATCTTTGACTGTTTAGATTCTCACTTCAGAGGGCATTTCTTCTTTATTTCTTTGTTTGTGTTTGTTTGCTTCGCTCTTTCTTTCTCACTTCTTCTCTTCCGTTCTCTTTTTTTTCACTTTCTCTCTTTCTTTCTTGCCGCGGCTCTTGTATTGTTTTTAAAGGTTCGGATTACATAGAACTTGGAACACCTAATATTTCATGAGGCAATATTTATTTTCTGAAAAGCTAACAAACCCCTGGTTTAGACCTTCTTATCTTATGCATTTGCCTCAATATTTCAAATGCATTTCATCCGTCTGGAAATTAAAATATTTGTGAACTGGGAAGACCCACTGTCTTGGAAAGCTGACTCCCATTTGTGAAAACAAACGCCTATCGCCATCTAGTGGTAGGCTTGTGGAAGTTTTCTTTTTATTTTGTAGAATATCACAGCACAAACCTTTGGTACATTAATGTAAAACGGATTCTCTGCTAATGGACGTTTGAGCTACCCAGCAGGTTTTTTGTGTAACTGGGGACAGTGAGATATTCCACAGCAGCTTGTAAAAGAAGAGCCCTCTGTTCCCCACTCTGCACCCCTCAGCTACTCCTCCAAAGTCACTACAAAACACACACACACTAACCTCACTCTTTTCTACATCCTGGCTTTTGTTTGTCTTCTTCTCTTTTCCCTCTTTCTGTCTCGCATCGGTTCTTGATCCTGTGTTGGTTTTCGGTCCAGGTTGTTGCAGCGACACTGAGGCAGACTCCATCTTCAGGATGGCTGACAAGAACAGCCTCAGCTACCGCAGGTCACTAGTCATCACGCCTAAAGCCAGTGCCCAGTTTAACCAGTTCCTGCCCACTAAAGACAAGCAGTCGGGCTACGTGCCGGCTCCGCTGAGGAAGAAACGGGCCGAGCGCAACGAGGACAGCCGGCGCAGCTGGGCCAGCTCCAGCTATGCAGAAGATGAAGCCGCGCTCACCAGGTACATTATTTATCCACTTAAAGGTGTTATTCCTTACTTAGTTCATGTTGGTGAAATATTTGACTTGTTGAGTTGACAAAAGTTCCCAAACGTGTTAGCATGGTTGCTTGTGTTTTTAATTTTTATGCTGTGTGGGATGACGGTCTTAGTCAAGAAAAGATTTCCGCTCCTGGCTATGGCGGCAGCCATGTCACCCAGAGCGCTTTACCATCAGCTCACCTTCGCTGGGAATGTGGCTCAGAGAGCGGAAGCGACTCGGACCCCGACCGACCGGACCCCGATCTCATCCTGGATGATCTGGCAAGCAGACGATTCCACAGTCCGTCCCCTGCCCCTCCCACCAACTTTGCTGTTCCCGTCAGCCCCTCAGCAAGGGGACAGGGAGGTTGGGGTAAAGGCGGCCCCTGGCCTAAGGTCACTGTTTCTCCCACTCAGCCAAACGTGACCTGCGACAGGTCAGAGAACATGAAGATGCAGTGTGGATGTGCCTGTGTGATGAGAGATTAAACCCAATGCTCCTCTTCCTCTGTTTGCATGGTTTATTGCAGCCGTGAGCAACATCTTTACCCAAAGTATTCTGCCTCTAACACAGCTTCAAACACTTCAGTTTGATGGATTTTTTTGAAGGGGAGTGATTTACAGATTGAAGCTGTTCTTTCTAAAAAAAAGAAATTGTGGGCTTTGAGTTGGAATTTGATTTTTTTTGTGGCATAGAACCGAAAATTGGTTTTTCAGTTTGCCGTGAGCTTGCTTGGGTTTCCTAATCCTTACGTCATTTGGTTTGAGGCTGCTGCGCTTTTCTTTTTCTTTTTTTGTCTGACTTTTGTGAGCTTGGTTCCTGCAACGAGTGATTTTTAATTTGGCACTTGTGGTTGGCTGTCTCCTTTGAGCAGCAGAAGCAGGAAAACGCAGTCCCTCGACCGCAGCTACGTGAGGGTGGACCGCCGGCGGGGCGTGTGCTCTGACAGCCTGTTCAGGTACATGTGCGATGATTCTGAAGAGGATGATGATGATGAGGTGGGCTATGCCGATCCCGTCCAGGACGATCTCTATGCCCGTAAGATAGGCGCCAAACCGCAGCGGGCGAGCAGCGTGTCTTATAACAAGTTCTTACCCAAGTTCTGGACGCCCGAAGAAGACATTCATATACAGAAGATCAAACTGGGCTCTCAGAGGAGGCCCTGGTACAAGCAGATGCAAGGCTTCAGGTGTGTGAGGGCGTGACGGTGTGGCATTACTGGGGACCAAAATGCAACAGGGAATCCTAACATGTTAGCTACACCTCAGCTTGCCCAAAGCTTTGCAAGAGTATTCATACTTCTTGAACTTTTTCCACATTTTTGCCTATACAATGTAAACGTTTAGTGAAAAATAAAATAAAGAACGTGTGGTTGGGTTTACATTTGGCACACTTTACTCTGATGCATCTAAATAAAATCTAATTAAACCACCTAATCAGTATACAGGAGGAGTGTCAAATTCATCAAGATTGTGAAGGTCCTCAAAGAGCTAGCATTGATAAAATGTATTAACAAACTTCAAATTTTAACAAAAAGCTGTTTCTGCATTCAACATGTACTTCTTATAGTTGAATAATCAATTTTATCCTCTTTTCACATTGATGTAATTTGACAGCATACAGATAAAAACTGTTTTGATTTGACTGGTGAAATAACATTTAAGTACACAACTGTTATCTTGAAGGCTCTAAAGTCTAGAAGGCCGCATAAAAACTTATGGTGGACCTGATTTGGCCCGCAGTCCTTCAGTTTGACACATATGTCATTGAGTATGGTGCAGCGAACATAACAACCTGGAGAGCAACATCTGTATTCCTCCCCTTGTTGGATCCAATCTCCTTCTAACTTCAGCCCACACGGATAAAAACACCATTTCCACAGTGAAACACGGCGGTGGCAATATCATGCTGTGGGAATACTTTTCTGGTCAGAGTCGACATGACAAAAAGTGACAAAGTTCAAGGGGTATGAAGACTTTAGCAAGGTGTAAGTCACATTGCTGTTTGTTTTTTTCTTGCTTAGTTTTCTTTAACTAACTGCATGCTAATATAAAAATCTGTTTAATTTCTTTCTTTCTTTGCAGTACAACTTCCCAACTCCTATGAGTCCTACTTTTATCCTGTGATTGCACGCCCTCTGCTCTGTTCTAACCTCCTCTGTTCCTCTCTCTTCCTGCTTTTCTCGGCTGTAGCCGTCAGAGGTCCGGCTCTTCGTCTGACGACTCAGAGGGCGGCATTGGTCCTTGGTTGTCCTCTGCTCCCCCTTCTTCTGCAACCTCCCCCTCTCACTCCCACAAACACGAGACCCCGGCTCAAACCACCCTTGTTGTCGGGAAAAGGTCGATACAGCTGCACGACTGTGACGATGCGAGTTCGCTTTAAAGCATCGCATTTTAAAGGAACACTACTCCATATGGGGCTGAATTGATTTAAGCTGCTTTCTAATCGACTAATAAAGTAGTTGAGCTGCTGGGGTTGCCTTAACAGGCTCTAACAATGAGTTTGCTTCCCTTTTTCATGGAAATAGGTGGTGTTATAGTTGTATTTTAAATTTATTGCAGCTTCTACCCAGTTTTGCAAACAACTTGCATTGGTGTTATTCACAGTGGTGTACATTTGCTAGTAAAAACCTCATTTGATCAGCATCTGTTTGAATCAAATGTCCCCTTTCCACCTTTTCTTGCACGTCAACCCAGGTCCCATGCATGCACTCATTATCTCTCTATCCTTTTCTCTCCTTCTGCTCACCCGGCAGTCCTCATGTCCAAGCACACCCTCCCCCACAGCTCCCCAAGATAGAGCCCCCACTTTTAGAGATCCCTCCTCTGGTGTTTGCCCCCGTGGACCCCACCTCAGGTCCCAGACTGGTCAAATGTGAGAAGTGGTCACTTCTGGGGCGCGAAGACCCCAGAGAGCCACCGGACCCCGTTGACTATGAAAGCATTGACCCGGACTTGGAGAACGATGACATGTTCGCCCGGCGGACCCTGTCATTTCAGTCCAACGCGGACTTGGCCGCGTTCAAGACTCGGCTCCCTGCCAAGCGCAGACTCCACTCGTCTGAGCCGCAGCTCAATATCGTCACACGGCAACACCTTCACGGAGACGCAGAGGAAGACGATTTTCCAGACATTGAGCGGGACGATGTCGTTTATCGCAGGGAGAAAACTCAGAGGCAGAGAGCACTTTCAGGGGCCCCAGACAACTACACCCCCATGCACGTCCCGGAGCCCTGGGCCCTCCCTGCTGATCTCAAAGCCAGACTCCTTTGCGCCCCGTGTCCTCTGACTCAGGAAGCGACCGCAGCTGAACAAGATCAAGCTAAGAATGAGCTCCAGCCAGAAAAGGATGACATGCTGGTTCGGAAGCTGCGAGATTATTCCGATCAGAGTCAGCAGAGAAGCCCGTCGGCCGGCCGCATGACTCCCTCCGTACCTTCTTCCTGTAGCGAAGGCGACCTGCAGAAGTGGCAGGCAATCAGGGATGCCTCTCAGCTAAGATACAAGAGGAAGCTTTTATTGGAGAGACTAGTGGCTCTGAAGGTGTAGAAGCAGATTGATGTAAAACTTCTGATCTGTGTACCATTTACAACCCCTGTGTCAGATGATACATGAGTTTGGATGGATGTGGAGTCAGTTGTTGATTGAACTTTTATCCAGTCATGCTCTTGTTTAAAATCCAAAGCTGCTTCTATTTTATTCACTGTGTCACTTTAAAACATGTTGCTATAAGCCACATAGAAGGAGAAATAATGACATTTAAGGTAGAAACACCTTAAAAAGTCTATTTAGTTCTTGGCGTCATATTGTCTCTATTTGGTGTCTTTGAGTGAAAATACAGTCTGACGGTATTTATACAAAAACGAAAAGACACAAAATATCCTAATTGGTTAAATTGCATCATATTATTGCTGATGTAATTACTATTGGTTATAATTCAAAAATATGCGTTTACGTTTTTCTTTGGATACATTGACTTAAGCAAAAATACAGTAACAAATACCAGCTACTTTTAGTTATTTTTTTCCAAATTAATGATTTGTGCTTATTGCCCAGAATAGTATGAGTTTTTGTTGTTTGGCTCCTTACAGAGTAGCAGGAATGGGTCTAACTTATATCAGCTGTTTAATTAGCTTGGCAATCAACAATCACAGCCAATAATGCAGTATTTTTCCATTAATGTAAGAAAGTTTTAGGTCCTTGGGTTAATACCATTTTGTCAATAATTAAGTTGATTAAGTTACTTTATTGTTGTAGTTCCAAGAAACATAGGAGTTTCACTGCAGTGATTACATTTAAAATTAGTTTTTAATTCTGAACCAACAAGGTAATAACTTTTTGTTTTGTTACTGGCAATATAGCAGTCTATTATTGGATATTAAAACTTTATTACATTATTGAAAAGGTATTTGTGTTACTGGTTTTATTATACTAGGAATGGCAAAAATGATCCCTTGTTTTGCTGTTATTATGTTTTTGACAGTGAGCTGCTTAGCTGATGTGCTGCTCATAGCTTATCTGAAGTTTTAAAATATAAGAGATAGACTTTGTGGCTTTTTGGGGCTGAAAATATTTACACTGAAAGGTATGACATGTTAGCGTAGTCCTCTTTCAGCCAGCTCACCAGCAGTGTGGAGCAATGGTATCTTGTTAAAAGGATTTTAAACCAAAGCAATGATATGAAGGAATATTTTTTAAAACATTTGTCTTCCTTGCCCACGAGTAGTTTCATTTTTTTCCCTCTTATATTGAGAATTAATACTTTACTATTCTGAAAAGGGTTATGGTTCAGAGGTGCATGTTGTTGAGCTTCAGTGTGAACTCGCCGGTTGTACAATAAACACACTGTTCCTGCGTGTGCGTGTGGTTCATGAACAAAAACCCCAAACGTCTGCTTGACCGGAAAGGATTTCGTGAAAAAACTGGTCCCAAATATTTTAGTTTGTTTTCTTGAAAGTCTGAATTTGCCTGTAAATTCTAAATCTACACATTTCTGCTTAATAAAATAAAAGAAACAACTTTAAACAACCTTGCATTGGAACCAGTTGAATAACTCCCTGAGCCACGAATCTGACCCGAGTTCAGCTGAAAAGAACTTCACGCCAACATGCGAAACTCGCAGTGCAGCAGCAAGACAGGGCAGACACAAAATACAACAGGCAGTTTAATGTGCGGCAACATTTACTAGGGGGGTAAAGAAATTCCCCTCAGCTCTGAAAGTACATGCAATATCTTTTGGTGAGCAGAACTCAACGTTTTCACCACAGGCTGGGCACACAATGCAACCATTTAAGCTGAGTCAAGCTCATCTGGATTTACTTTGCTGCCATGTGTGAAGTTTCGCTTGCATCATGGAGTCTGTGTAGAGGATGTGTTGCTTAGAGGGAAATCCAAACACATCTCTATTGAGTAAGAAGCTCTATACAGTAGAGTCAATTTTGAATGTTATGAATGGAGCTTAGGAAACTTTCTCCATTCCACTAAAACCTTTTAAAATGCAGGAAATTACCTGAGATTATGGGGTGTGATTAAATATTCCATAGAGTTCTGCACAAAGCACACTGTCTAGCCTCTTTCTTTTTCTCAGAAGAATGAGGGTTCGCCTACATAAGATACAGAAAAAGTAATCCATAGCTACAGAAAACTTTCACAGGGCAGACTTGACAGATGAATTGTATTTTTTTTTTTACCTGGTGTTCCCGCGCCTCCCTTTTTTAATGCTTCCCTGGGCAACTGCCTATATAATTCATACTGTCAAGTCAGCTATTTCACTCTTCATCTTCTGCGGGCAGGCAGCTGCAAATTTTAGACTTTGGCAAGTGGAGTCATGTTTGTGTTTGGTTCAAATACAAATGAGTTTTAATAAGCGTCTCCACTTGGCCTCAAGCTCTTGACCCGAGTCCTGTCAGTCTCACTGTGGGCAAAAAAACAACCCAGCCTACAGAAATGTGACTTTTGTTGTCTGTGATTCTCTCCGGTTCCCCCAGACAGGAGCAAACGCAAGAAAGTTCTGAAGGGTGAGTTGACGTGGGCGCCCAGAAATGTGGCATGTTTTGGGTTTGCTCGGACCTCTGTCCAGTCGCACCTGCCTTTTACCTGCCTGCTAACTTTTGACGAGCGATATTAAACACAGGGGCAAGTCCAGGGTAAGAGGGAGGGGTTCAGGGGCTGCAAAAAGCTCGTTCTTAAAATAAATTTTTTTTAAAAACTGCAGTGTGACCATTATGACTGGTCAGAGGTCTGAAATCTTTGTATGACATCTTTAAAGGGAGTTTTTTTTTGTCACCTGTGACCCTTTGGAGACTTTTTCTTTTGTTGCATGATGGTGGGGATGACGGTCATAAATTTTATTAACCCACTAATTTTTTATAACCTTTTTTATTTTTTCCTGGCTGGTCTTTGTGGTGTGTATACTAACTCCGTAACATGAAAGTCTAACATGATTTCCAGTATTTGCAGATATGGCAGTATGGTAAGAGACGATACATGCATAAAATGTTTTTAGCTGAAACTTATGAAGTAAGTTTGTTTTTTGTTTTTTTGGAGATTAAAAATGCAAAAGAAGGTGACTGTTTTTCTGCTTCTTCCACTTTTTTCTTCCCTCAGGAGCAAATCAACAAGCGACATCCAGGTGGACCCCGCAATCATCCGGCAGAATCGCTTCGAAGAGCTTCAGAAGTACAGAGAACAGATTAAAGAGAGTGAGGATAAGTGGCAAGATGTGAGTATGTTTGATATAGGCATTTTGCACATTATATGTGCCTTGTGAAAGTTTTCCACATTCTTTGTCACATTACAACCATGCTTCAGTGTTACCATTTTATTTTTATAATTCCAATTTACACAATTTAGTGCTCAATGTAGCTTTATTTGGTTATAAGAGTTCCCAGGGCAGGTGAAAGGAGCTTAAAACTGATGTACAGTGAACTTCAGATTTTTTTTTTATTTTCTTTAAATCGTTTTCTTCCCACTTCCCCAATTACAAGCTTCAATAAAATACACTGACGCTGGTAATTACAATGTCACAGGATGTGAAAAGGGCACGGTCTAGTACATGCCTACGGCCATCTTTCCATACGTTTTCTGCATAATAAAGACAGACAAGAAAGATGTTTGCTCCTGGCAGAGATAATACTGAAGTGAAAGACGAGCCCATGATCTGTGAGATTAGTCTTGCAGCTGCCGGCTGAAATCAGAGCCGTTTGGATTGAAGTCAAAGAGGCAGGAACTGGTTGGTGCGCTGCTGCCTTCTGGCTATTGACTATTCTCATCGGCAAACGTCCCTGCTGGTACATTGGAAACTCCAAGAACAGATTCAATATGAAATGTTGTTATGATGTAATAACGATGGGGCAGTTGCGACACTGAAAGTAACTTCAATTTAATAAAAGAACAAAGTTTTCTTAAAAGTGATGACAAATGGCAATTATGTACCTGTTTTGTCACTTAATGAGTAATAAAATGCCTCTTACAGGACAGATGTCTTTATGTACTCGCTGTTGTACCTGCCTGCTGTCTGATTGATGTCACAGCAAAGTAATGGGAGTCCTGAAGCAGCATTTAGGTCACACAGTCCCCAAACCACAGGGGAAGTGAATCGGGAGGAGCTTCAGGCTCACAAATAGAGCACCTTCAAATGCAGCCCTGTTTCTTTTTTTCTTTCACACCCCTCACCGTCCAAAGCAGCCTGTCGCTTTAATCCAAACCCAAACTTTCATGTGTTAAAGATGCGACGGATTAGGTGATCTTGGATATCTTTTCTCCGCAGGACCTGAGCAAATGGAAAAACCGGCGCCGGAGCGTGAACTCTGATATAGTGAAGAAGAAGGAGGAGCGGGAGAAGATAGAGCAGATCACATACGGCAGCGAAGGCAGGTCCAAGTCCTTCAAGGAGATCCAAGAGGAGAGGTGAGCAAAAAGGGAACAAAAAGCACACCTGATCAGGGCGGTTGTGGTGCTTAATAAATTTGTTCTTCTTTTGCACCTTTTTACCCTCAGAGGAGGGATACCTTACAAAGGTAACAAAGGGTAAAATTGTTTTTCTATGTTGTTGAAGAGAAACTGCATGGTTGTCTTCAATGTGTAAATAAGAATCAGTTTATTATACCTCATCTCTTTGCATCATCCCCACCTCCTCATCTTTAATGTTGCACATTGCCGACCAAATCAAGCCCCCCTTTCCCACTGACTACCCTCACCTTTTCCTTCCTCCCTTCCACCTGCAGAGAAACTAAAAAAAGGAACAGCATCGGGAGCCGCCTGTCGTCTCTCTCCTACTTGGATGACGACGACAACTTATTTGAGACACCCGCAGTTCGCGCACCTAGCCGGTTACTTCCATCAAGAAGCTACACCATCGACACTCCCTCGTATTCCCCAGAACCCTCCAAGCCCTCTCCGAAAGTTGAAGACCCTCCGCCTGCTTCCCCACGCACTCGAAGACCACCTTCGCCTCCCACTCCGCAGGAACCTGTGGACGGTCCTGCAGCCAGAAACTCCATCACCACCGCCACCACCAAGCAGTCTCCAGCAGCTGCATCCTATCAGAAGAGTCCAGTGGAGGAACGCGAGGCCATAAAATACCCAGAGAAGACTACGAGGGACGTAGTCCCCGACTCCTCCTTCACCTCCACCCAGAAGGAGCTTGAGCCAAGGTCCTCATTGTTGGGAGCACCGACTGGGGTGGAGGCCCCCTCTTCCAGTTCTCTGGACAAACAAGCACAGTTGAGCTCGATGGAACCCAAACCTCCCGCCGTGTCTCGGGTTTCTGCCTCTCTCCCCAGGAGTTACCAGAGATCGGATAGCGCACGGCTAACCTCGGTCGTCACTCCAAGGCCCTTTGGGAGCCAGCCGTCCCGCATCTCCTCTCTTTCCAGAGCCCACACGGTAAGTACAGAATACCAGGCACATAGAGGCGCATCTCAATAAATGAGGCCATGTGCTGAGTAGATTATTTGTTACATAGATTCATTGCACAACGAGGGTTTAGTTCTGCTCATTTTGATGATTCTGGCTTACAACTAACGAGAACAGAAAACTGAGTTTCTCTGACAAATTTTCTGTTGTGTGTGCAAAAAGGTTTTGGAAAAAGACAAATGTTACACACATAGTCATGCTGAGCATAACTAATGTACAGTTGAGAGGAAGAAAAAAGTATTGTGGTAATAGAAGTACAAGCAGTAGAGATAATAAAACGGCAAAACGTGCTCAGGGTTATGCTAGGAGAATGAAGGAGATCAAACACAATAATGTGAATGAGGTGAAGACAGATATTCCAGCAGCCTGTGATTCTTTCCCACCTCAGATATCGTTGCTCCGGCTGGAGGTTTCAGGTTATTGTCCTATTGGAAGGTGGACATCCATCTCAGTCTCAAGACCTTTCCTGGCTCTAGCTATCTTCAAGTTTGATCAGCTACAGCTACTGATCAATCTATGGCTCTGTGATGTAAAGCACTTTGAAATGCCTTACTGAAATGTGCTGTACAAAAAGAATTGGTTGATTGATACTGTCTCTGATGAAGGCAAGGATCCCCACAGCATGATGCAGCTGCTACCATATTTGCTTATTGCTTCCATGCCGTGCTGCATTGCTGCATGAATCCATGCAAAAGGAGGACCAACTGAGTACCTTTTGTACACTTTAAAATTGTTTAAAAAATACTATTTGAATATAGAATAAAATAGATTAAAAAACATTAAATAATAGAACTATATTGCAGAATTTTTGAAGTAATAACCAGCCCAATTATCCTTTTTTTTTTCCCACTTATTTGTGAAAAGTCGCTCTGACTCTTTATGTATTAATTCTCGGCAGACGGACGAATCCCACAAGGGTGTCAACGGCAACGTCGATGTTTCTAAGAAAGCATCAGTGCCAAGCCGGTATCATCAGTACATGACCTCAGAGGACGAGGCTCAGTCCAGTTCTGCGCACAGCAGCGATGAAGAAGAGGAAGAGGAGAATACCACAGCGAAGGGCCTCTCCTCGACTCAGAGCATCAGATCTCTCCCATCTCCTGTTAAGAGTGAAGTCTCAGTCAGTCCTGCTCCTGGCAAAGAAACCAGCAAGGTACTGGGATTTCTTCCTCTAGTCAAATTAGAAAAGGAAAATTCTGCTTCAGACTGACGGCATTAACAAAGATGGATTTATTTGTTTGTTTGTTTTATAATACAAATTCAGTGAAACTAAAATCAATTTAATTTCTCTGAATTGAAACTAAATTCAGTTTCAATTTAGTTTGAAATTAAATTCAAATTAAATTTGAATTTAGTTTGAAATGTCACTAAACATTTTAGTGTTTAGTGACTAAAATGGAGCAACACACTATTATGTTAGAAGCTTTTCTGGTCCAAGAAAAAAAAATATATATACATATATATAAAATCTGAAAGATTGTCCATGTTCCGATTACTCACCTGCTGTTGTGTGATTTCCAGGAGGATTTCTGTGAGATGCGAATCAGCCTGAACCAGAAACCCAACAGCAGCCGAGACTTTGGCTTCCAGGCTGCCTGGGACTCAACGGGAGTTCGGGTCACATCCATCCAACCAGGTAACCCAACACGGCTGAGCTCGAACCTTTCACATGAAAAGTCACCCATGCAGTGTTTGTATGTTATTCATAGTAACGTGGTAATACTGAACACTGGTGCTTTGGTTCTGTTCCATCTCACCTTTACACGTTGCCTGTTAGCCCTTAGCAAGTTTTCGAGTCCACTGCGGTTGTGATGCCAGAACCTTATGTAGGGCAGCGTCTATCTGGGTCAGATCTGCTGGGTCTGAGCCTCTCTTTTCTACTGCAGCTCCCCACCAGCAAATGAACAGTAGGCAGTGTATTTTAAGCTATACTGACAACTCGCATCAATTCATGAAACCTGCCCCAAACCTTTCTTTATGCAAACTTAATTCTGTTTATGCACATTGTTTTTTCTTAAGTTTTCACCTATATTTTGTGCTTCTTTTTTTTTTTGTTTAAAATAATCACCTTTAGCGACGTACACAAGTTTGTTTGAAAGAAAAGATAAGAAAGAAAAGGTTCTTTTTTTTCCCTACAAGATCAAGTAGCAGACCTGTTCAGTTGGGGGGAAAATGTCTGTGTTAGGAAATATTTGCTTTTAACAAAATTGATGTTCTGAAGAAAGGGCAAGTCTCCATAGCAACCATAAGATGTTATCTACAGTGCCTGCTATGTGGTTGTTTGGGAGTGTTGATAAAAGCCTCCTATGTTCGACAATCACAAACAGAAATGTGGAGTTTGCTCATTCCTACTGGGTATTTTAACTGCATGCTTTGCATCTCCTATTCAGTTGTCATAGCTGAAGATGCTTGTTTTGTTTACTGATGTTTGAGTATGAGCAGAAACCCTGGACCGGAAGAATTGGAAAAGCTGGGACTGCTCTGATTTCTTTTTCTAATAAAGCCGTTCTCCCTTTAACTTTCAGGCAGCTCGGCCGAGATGTGCCAGCTGCAGGTCGGGGACGAGGTGCTGACGGTGAACGGGCTCGAGGTGGCACAAATGAGTTACGAGCAGTGGAAGTCCAGCTTGGACGAGGCCCTGCAGAAGGGCAGCCTGGTCATGGATGTGCGCCATCATGGCCAGCACAGTGAGTCATCTCCACTGTGTGTGTGTGTGTGTGTGTGTGTTGGAGTGCTGTGAGAGCAAAGACACTGAACACGAAGGAAAGGTTCAAGGGTTACTCTCCTGGACTGACAATGCTGCTTAAGCTCTGGGCGTCGCTAAACAGTTTTGACATTTTAAATTGGTCCGTAAACTATTGTGAAGTCACCCGTGAATGATATCATGACAGCTAAATGACGAAGGACCTGCTGAGTGTGTGTTCTCACCTCTGTTTATTTTCTTTTCCCACTTTTTTTATTTTTATTATTGGCTGGTTAAAAATTTTCATCTTCCATCTTTTTTCCCCTGGTCATTGCTCTCTTTGCTGTCCATTTTTTTAGTATCTATAAAACATTTTCCTTTGGGGAGCTAATCCTGTGCTGTTAGTCTTTGCAGTCCTTCACTTATATCAGTGTCACCTCAGAAAATAACTAAACTACACAGCCACTGAAACTAACATAAATGGCTTGTTGAATAGTTTAGCAAAACCAGTTTATTTCGTAAAAGCCTGTTAATAAATCAGTTTGAGTTCATGACTTTGGGCTGCATGGCTGGGGAAGGTGGTTTCTCTGTCGCCCCCTGCTGTTCTTCTACAATAACACCATAACGGCACCTCTTGGTCCCCCTGCTTTATAGTGGTGGTGTGTGTGTACATTCTGCCTCCAGATGTCTGGGTTCACATTGACAGATTCACAGACTCACATACACTTACACACATACACATAATGCACACATTATGGGTTTATCTTCAAGCACACCGTCTATTTTTTTTTTGCCATTGCATTTACTGCATGCAGACTGGGACAGAGATCAACCTTCCCTGCCATTTAAAAGCCATAAGACCATCAATCTGACCAGTACGGATCATCCGATACTTCTAGGTCCCCCTGAGACAAAGATCGCCAACTCCAGCCTGGATTTCACTTCACGTACCGTCACAGAATCGGTGATGGCTAAAGACACTCTTCCTCTGGTGGTAAGTGGCAGCATCTACTCGGCTGACATGAATTTAAGCTGTTTTTATTCCTGTGTTACCAACGAAACAGTGATCACAGTTTTGCAGCCAATCTTCAATTTAGCAATTTGGCCAGTGATAGTTCTAGTCGTAACTGATTTATTTCTCTGTCAAAACTATAATTAACCAAATTCTTAATATTTTCTCCAGCCTTCTGGCTGATTGGTCAGTCATGGTCAGGGTAGATGTCATATCACTACAGACGTAAATAAAGACAAAATGATCGGTTTACATTTTAAGTTCTCTTTAGCATAAGAGTTAGCATTACTAATCTAATCTAGTCTAGTCTCTACTATGGAGACTAGATTACAGAAGGCAAAAACTTGAGAAGCTAAAACAGAGCAACTGTGATAATGTATCAAGTCTTCCTGTTATCTGCTAAAATGCTTTCTCTCTCTGACTCTCTCGTAGCCTAAATTTACCTAAATATGTTGTAAACAATTTCTTACATTTCTGTTCTCACTGATTCTTAAAATAGCTCACAATGAGCAATTTGTTAACACTTAGCTATAGCGCATTCATTGAATTGAAAGAAATATGATTTTTGAATTTCACCTATCAGGATGTGTTGAGCCTAAACTTGCTTTGGGTTCTCTGTGTTTATCTGGTGTTTTCCTTCATTAAGTGACGTTTTACTGACCTTAAACCTTTCCCTGCAGGACGTGGCTTCAAACAGAGTTAATGGGGACTTCCAAGACCAACCAGTGACCATGAGGAACAAAGGTACAGAGCAAAAAGTTGGAAAGGTTATGGAATTGATCTCTGAGATTATTTCTGACTTTAGCAAAGATGTGGAAAATAAAGAATCCTTAAGCAGATATGTCCTTTATGACTTTATGTGCTGGAAATAGAATGGACAAATTTGTTGGTAAACCTTGTAAAGACATGCAAAAAGCCTTTAAATAGGTTCACTTTCACCATAAGGTCCTTCTGATAAAAGGTGGGAAAATGCTACCTTTAACTTGTTTGCTTTTATTCAGATGGGAATAATAATTGTTTTTAACAAGGTGGCACAGTTATTGATGACCTAGCCTATTAATAATTTGTACATTTCCCTGTTGCCTGTGGCACAATGCTGAGTTTTCAATAAGATTTCACAAGTTTGGAGTGGATGACAGACCTTTGACCTTTCCTGTTCACAGTCTTTCTTTCTAGACCATTTTAGAGTTTAGGGCCCTTTCTTAGTGATCAGGTAAAACGATTAGGATTGACTCAGGTTTGATTTGCCCATGTCGTTTGGGTTGGTATCCTTCAGAAAGACACATTAGGTGTAAAGCTTCACTCTTCTTGCAGAAAACCCCAAATGTCTTGCATTTACTTTGGTTTTCATCCTTTGAAATAGACATCATCACAGGTCCTCCTCTAAATTTAACAGTGAGAATGAGGCGCTTATTCATCTTCCAATCTTAATTCCTTAAGTTTTAGCTGGCAATAATTGTGCCATCTGTAACTTTTTTTAAAAAATGCAGTTTGTTAAATTTTTCCCCAACTGAATGAACACACCCAAACCAAAGGTTGAGTTTTTCCAGATTATTCAGGATGAAATTAACCTTTACATACGATACCAACAAATCTGTGTGGACTCTTCTCAGGTTGAACTAATATCTCTCTTCTGCTGTGTCTCACTTAACCCTGTTTTCCGTTTCTCACATAGAGTCAGAACCAATATCTTTGAAAAACATAAAACGGAGATCAGAGTTTTTTGAACAAGGTAAAAATCAAAGAGAAGAAACGACTGGAAGGGATGAATGTGGTTCCTAGTGCTGACTCTGACTTCTGTGTATTCTGATGGCTGATCTCTCTGCGCTTTTTATCTGTCCGAGTCGGAGCTGCATGTCTTCATGTCCGTCTCAGACTTTCGTTCTGTTGATAAAAATGGGACCATGCGCCCAAGTTTCCTTTTTTTTTAAATTATTTTTTCTTCTCTTGTCTGCTGTTAACCCTTGTGCTGTGCCCCTTCCCTCCCTCAGGTGGCTCAGGGCCCAGTGTCAGTGCGCTGGTCTTCCTCTGTGGTAAACAGGATTCATTGTGTGCAGTGAAGTGCTCACCCTTGCTCGGGAACTTGGGATTTTGACATGAAACCTGAGCAGTTTAGTAATATTCTTGTCCCAACTTGATGCCCTCTAAAAGAATTGAACGTGAGCTACATTTTGAAGCAGCGTGTATGACTCCTAACGGTTGGCAGCATGTCATCATCCCAACATACCAACCACAAAAGCACATCTCTTGAATCCTGTTGCATTTGTGGTATTGCACAGATTAGCGCATTGCTCCACTCATCATGGAGTTTTAGGTATTCCTCACATGCACGTATTGAAGCGTCCATCTGCCTTTCATGCTGCCTGTCTGCTGCTCCTCCTGTTGTTGCTGCTGCTGCATGCATATCACTGATTTAAGCTCCTTTGATCATGTTTTTGCAATCCATTTATTGATTGTCCTCTCAGAAATACTGAGGTGCAAATGTCAATAAGTTTGTGATCTGCCACAAAGAGACCAGATGAATCCTAATAAGTGGAAATTGACCTATGGTTCCCTGAGGCTTGGTGAAAACATGAATTACTGTTTTGCTTTGAATTTGAATTTTAAAACACATATCAACACTTTTTAATTGAACTGGAATTTTGTCTGGATGTATTCTGAGGCCTCAGGGTTAACTTGTCTGTTTACATGTGCTGCTGCATCGCTCCGCCCGAGCATGCCTCTCGTACTGACTCACTGTTGTTTCGTTCCCAGGAGGATCGGAGTCTGCGATGCCAGATGTGAGTAACGTCAGTGCATCAGAGGGAAATCTTCTCTTATCTGTGTTGTGTTTATTCGATTACCATGACAACATATGTGAAAGCAGACTCTGTTAGTCTGTGTCCATGAAGCCCAGACTCACTGTTCTCAACAACTCTGAGAGACGGGGCCGTTTAATTAGTGTCGATGTTGAATGGAACCAGTTTGAAAGGGAAAACGCTGGTAGACCAAAATATTTATTTGTACTAGTCACTTAGCAGAGGTAAACTCAAATGTCACATGTATTTTTTTTTTTTTTTTCTCTCGTTTTAAAATTATGCGCCACTTTGTGATGGTTTGTCTTATTGAGTTCAATAGAATCTTTAAAATGTCCTGATGGTAAAACTAGCAGCTCAGAGTATGTGAATGCCTTTGGAACACACTTGGAAGTACATCTTAAAAAGTGAATGCTAACAGCTTGAGCTGCTGTCCTGCAGTGCAGTGTGGTCATAATAATCCCTCTGCAGCTAAACTAAAAATGGGTCGCTGCTGCTCATTAATTGCAATCATTTCTGTAACGTCTGATTGCTTTAATTTTCAAATTTCACTTGTTTCTGTTTCTGCAGAAAAAAACATGTCAACCAAATTCTTTTTCCCTCTAACTGAATGAAATTAATTTTATCTTTTGGTTTTTGGAGACCAAACTTCTTTTTTTTTTTACCACTAAGATTGGCTTATTTTGTAGCATGGATATTTAGCCTTTCAGGAAAAAGTCTAAATCTCCAGTGAAACTAGCAGTGTGTAATTATTACATGGAAAAGGCAAACTGTCCTTTAAGACTTCAAATACAGACAGATTTACAGAAGTCACCGTTTAAGAACCTACTTTCTGTTAAAGACACTTGAATTTTTATTTTCCAAGCTGGAAGAAACTAGTGAACACCGCCTGTTTATAAGGCTGAATGTATAAAGTAGTGACTGTATTTTTTTTTTCTGGTGACCTCCAGATTCCTGTTCCTGCAATCACTCCATCTTCCTCCAGCCGCTGGTCGTGGAACCCAGAAGAAGAGCGCAGGAGACAAGAGAAATGGCAGAAGGAACAAGAGCTCCTCCTACAGGTTTGTATTAACATAACTATATAATATCAAAGTATAATCTGAAATAAATCATCACCATCAACTTTATTAAAGACACAAGTATGCATATCGCTATTATGAGAAATAATAATAATAATAACCCAAATAATAAAGTTTATAACTTTTATCTGTTAGTTTTCTTTGTTAAAATTAAAACTTTTCAGGTGCTGATTGTAACTAATAATCTTCACATGAACAAAGAGCAAAAAATTAAACTTAAATTATTAACAGTCTGAACACAAGAACGCATCCAAGAACCCAGAAGTTAAATATATTAGAGCCTCTTTGAAGCTAAAAGAATCAAAAATTTTGAGAGAGGATCTCCTGATAAATCTCAGAAGGTTTCCTGTTTCAGTCGTTTTCATCGCTGTTTAATGAACGACCTGATTTCCAGATGAGACTCATCCTGCCAAGGTTTAATAGGTTCTTCAGATCAGGATTCTCTGAACGATTATACAAGATAAGGGTGACCTATATCGACAAACCTCCCAGCAGGCTGCCTTGTAAAAATATTCACACGTTTTCACATTGCACAACCTCAAACGCTGTGTACTTCTTTGCATTTTATGTGACAGACCAACACAGATTAGTGCATAAATGAGAAGTGGAAGGAAAATGATTGTTTTTTTTAAAATAAAAAACAATCTGAAAATTTGGGGGTGACTCTAATACTTCTAAATTAAATCCAGTGCAACCAATTACCTCCAGAAGTCACCAAATTAGTGGATAGAGTCCAAGTGTGGCTGATATAATCTCATTATAAGACAGCTCAGAGGTGACAAACAAACAGAGAAGACAAAGGAACAGAACAAAGTAACTTTCAAGAGGTTAAAGTCTAACAATTAACATATACATGAAACATATAATATCTAAGTTTTCTGAACTTGTTCACATTTTGTGAACAAGTTCAAGAGATGAAAGCGTTTTTGCAAGATACAGTGCATTTCTGCATGCTGTGCAGACAAGAAGAAATGGTGTTTGGCATTATAAGAACGCTTTTTACCATCAGGAAAAATACAAGCGTGATCAGGAGAAGCTGCAGGAGGAGTGGCTCAAGGCGCAGCAGGACATTGTCACAAGTGTGGGCCACCAGCAGGTAATGGAAATTATTTCAGCTCGCATGAGTTATGGGCCACTGCCTGAAATATTGTCTGGATTGTTCTAAAAGGGTGGAAATTAGTCATGTCACAGTGGAAATTCGTCTAAATGTTTCCAAAACAGAAATCCTGTAATTATAAAACCATTACGTGGTCTCACAATCTTGTATTTGACTTTTAAAAAGCAGAGCAATTTCAGATAAAAGCATGCACCAAACGTAGGGTGAGAACAAGGATTAGTCATGTGGTTGCTCGTAATATTGCTATTATTTGTAGTCTTAAAAATATTATTATTACTGCTTAATATTAGGGAATTTGTAGGGATTATTTAACAAGTAGCTCCTCCTGATGTTGGTGAGGAATGAGGCTACTGAAGGTCGTTGTGTGTTTTAATGTTTCTCCAGGTGAACAGCCCACACTCGCCCCCATCTTCTCTCCCACAGCCCACTCTGTGGGAAGAGGAGGAGAGGCAGAGGAAGGTGGAGCAGGAGCGCCAGCGGCAGGTGGAGGAGAGGAAGAGGAGGGAGGAGGAGGAGCGGGAGCTCCAGCGACTCCAGGAGGAGAGGAAGAGGAGAGAAATGCAGGCGGAGGAGGAGAGGGAGAAACGGGAGGTGGAACTGAGAATGCAAAGGACGAGAGAGGAGGAGCTAAGAAAGAGAGAGGAGGAGGAGAGGAGGAGAGAACAGGAGAGGAGGCAGCAGGAGGCGGCGGAGCAGCAGCGCAGGCAGAAAGCCTTCGAGCAGCAGAGATGGTCAGTGCGGTGGTGCTGCTGCTCCTAACACGTTCACACACATACAAACACACACACACGTCCTCATGATGCGCTTTGTTGCTTGTGCATTAACATAGCTGCAACTAATGCATTTGCTGTGCTTTATTTCCACCCCGCTTCCATCATCCCACCTGTATGCACACTCTGCTGCTCACTAAAGGGCCGCTGTCTCCCACGACTTTGACAGCACTCAGCCTCCACTGTCCTCTACTGACAGGTCAGTGTTCCTGCTGCCATTAGTCCATCATCACTGCTTTCACAATGCTTTGTGTCATGGCTGTTGACACAAAGCATTTTGTGTCAACATAGGCTACTAACACCGGCTTAGGTTGTTTACATGAAGTATCACAGGATTCATCCATCCACGCAGCTTTTCTTCTGTCCATTTAGTCGTCCAAACATCTGTGCATACATCCACATGTCTGTTTATTCATGCATCAGTCAATCCACCCACATATTTGTCCTTCTTTTCATCCATTGTTCTGTTCGCCCATCACATCTCTTAGCAGTTCTTTTTGCCATTATTGCATTTAGCAGTCAAAATTCTGTAGGAAGACTGTCCAAAAATGGACAGATTAGTCTGCAAATTTGAACCTGAGTGGTTCTAAAACGAGTAATTTTGACACAGAAGATGTCACGTTGATTGTTGCGATCTTAAACTTTTTTGTTGTTTTTAGTTTTTGTGGAGAGCTCAAGATCGGTTCTTGTTTAAAACTCAAATGTGTCTCCTGTTTGGAGATATATATGCTGCACGCCTCTCAGTGCATTACACAACAGAAACGTTTTATATGTGAAATATAAGTCATTGGTTGAGAGCAGCTGTGATCTAAAGTGGCATTTTTGTTGCCTTTGTAATTTTTATACTTTGGGATCAAATTTATTTTGACTTGTGTTTCAAAAGAACCATATGGAAAACAAATGCTGACTGAAAAAATTAACATTTGATCGCTTAGTTTAATTGGAACATGTTTGAAATCATATTAAAATAAAAAAATTAAACATCACATAGCATGTAGGACCTCAATGGCACCTACTTTGAATCACAGGTTCGAATTTCCAGTAGATTTGGGTTTTTCAAACTTTCCCTACTTTCTATTCCAAAACCAGGTTTGATGTATTTGGGATATTGGAAAGTTGAATTGCACCATGATCTTTACTATTGGATCCAAACTGTCACTCTTAGATGTCATAAAATTAGTTAAGATATTCAGGAAATATTCAAACCATCAAGACCCAAGTCCTTTATGAACTGGAAAGTTCAGTTGAAATGAACTCTACCAGTTTTGCCTGGAAGAGAAGAAAAATATCCATCTAGAAGCATGTTAATGGCTTCAGAAATCTAGTTTTATGCAGAAATATGTACTACAACTTTGGCCTTATGAGGAGAAAAGACCCCTGAATTCAAACTTGTGCACCTAATTTTTGTTTAAAACAAATGTTATTTATAAATTCCACCTTAAAAATATGGGTCAAGTGCATCATTAGAAACCTAAAATCAGTCTGACATTTTTCCCTATGACGTTGATGTAAAGCTAGGGTTTATAGTTAGACTTCTTTTAATTGAACTGAAACATGTTGCAGGTCATACAGGTGGATGTTCAACTCAATGGAGTTGAACTGGAGTTTGATACTTTCCAGTTCACCTTCCTAAATTTAAAAAATTTGTTCAAATGAAGGTTTGAGATGAAAAAAAATATGCTAATAAAGCGTCCGCCTTCAGAAAACAAAACATAATGTCCAAACATTTGACATGTTTTATTGTGAAAATAGTAGGATAATTTATTGACAATAATTGTAAGTCTCCCATAGCTTTTTATTGATTACTTCACTAATTAATAATATTAACCTTTTGTTTGACAGGGCAAAATCCCAGTCATCTCCCCAGCTGGATGATGACGACAAGCCTCAGAAGAGAGGTCAGTTTGCCTCATTTGTTTCTTCATCAGGTTGTTTTCTGAGCGGCTCCACATTGTTGTTGCACAGCAGGGGTGTGTGAGTGTGTGTGAGCCCTATCCTGCTGTACATGTAGGTTTGCTTCGACAGCCAGAGGACTTGTCTCTCAGGCTGCTGGAAGAGCAGTTGAGGATTGCACGTAGAAAACACCTCCAAAGCCAGAGGGCTGCATCAGAGCTGGAGTGGAGAAACTACCCCAGATACGCAGAGGCAGAGAGAGGTTGGCTTCTCTGGAAGCTCCACCGCCTCTGCTTGTTTTCTTTTTTTTTCTTCAATCAATCCCTCCCAGCCTCCTTTCCATTATGATCGACTGATTTGTAGTTTCACCGAATCAAAACTTACAGCTGTTTGATTTGCATCGGACTGACTAAATGGGCGCATTAGTGACTCAATTACTGCACTTGTGGCAGAACAGAAGCTTATTGATTGCAATAAAATTACTTTCAGATCGGTGCAGTTTTTTTTTCCTCAACATGATTGAAGTCTTATTTGACCAGCGCCTTGGAAAAGTTTCCATACTCCTTAAAGACGTTTGTGTTTTGTCACTTTACAGCCACAATCCTCTGCTTTTAATTTGAATTTTACAAGAAGGTACCGTATTCCCCGGACTACAGAGCGCACTTCACTGTAAGCCGCACCCACAAAATTACTTTAAATAAACTGAAAAACTACATATATAAGCCGCACTGGGCTATAAGCTGCTGGTATCTCCGCCACCCTCGGTTTTCCACAAGGACGCATAAATCTGCTATTAAGGACGCAGCCCTGCGTCTCCAACGCCGAACCATGGATTCGTTCACGCAGAGCTTTACGTGCAGCGGCTATCGATCCATACTGCCAGATCGATAGCCTTCAACTTAAAAGCTGCATCATATGAACTTCTTTGTGTTGTTTCCATGATGAGTTTGAAAACATTTCTCCGTGCTAAAGAAAAGTTACCGTTTTCTTCTTTGATTTCCAATTTTGACTTCCAATGAGTCACTTCCTGCTAGAGAGCCCCCTGGAGGTTGAAGAAAAATCCACAGAAAAGCCGAACCGGGCCATAAGCCTCATTGTTCAAAGAGTGGGAAAAAAGTAGCGGCTTATAGTCCGAAAAATACTGTAAATCATAACTATGATGTCGAAGGAAATGATACAAGGTTAACAAGGCAACTAAGCAGAGTATTAATCAGAGATTCAGCCGTGAAGCTCATGAGGCAAGTGAAGGTAAATACAGGACAAAAACAGACTCTGGAAGTCTAAATTCACAACCATGTCCACATAAAACGGCCTAAATTAAAGCATATTTGTGTGTGAGAGCTGCCCTGTCAAAGTCAAGAAGACCTTTATCCAATTGAAAATCAATGGAAGCACTTAACATTTTTTACAGATGCTCTCCATCTATTCTAGCTGAGTTGAGCTATTTCTTAAAGAGAATTGAGCAAAAAAAAAAAAAAAAACAGTATCTGTGCAAAGTTGGTGGCGATATACAGACCAAAAAATTGCAATGGCACACGAAGGCACTTCTGGCAAGTCATTACACAGCAATAATAGAAATAAAGAAAAGATGTAACATTTTCTTTCCACTTCACAGTTATGCACCACTTTGTCTCTGTGGAAGATATTGAAGCTTGTGGTTGCAACATGACAAAATATAAAAACGTTCAAGGGGTATAAATACTTTTGCCAAGCATCTTTAGTGCACACTCCTGCAATATGTTGGATAATAAAATCATATTTATAAAAAATATCTAGTCCAATAAAAAAACATTCTTTTCACCATGCATAATTATGCTGTTTATCTCTCCTCTCTGGGTGCAGCGACGGGAAGCGCAGCTCCTGATGGGAAGAGTCAGCAGCCGCTGTCGCAGGCTGAGCTGGAACGCCAGCAGATCCTGAATGAGATGAAGAAGAAGACGCCGCTCCTGACGGACAGCAGCTGGATCCGCCAGCGCTCCGCCAACATGGCCGCTAACAGGGACAGCGGCGTGCCGCCTATGCGCAGGTAGACTCCTCATCTGTCCGGGTGACTGGTCGGTTCTATACCTTTACTAACGGCCCGGGTCCTAAGGCGGAAACCTCTAACGATCTGACTACCACACTGACACTGATTCGGCACATTTTGGTGAAAAACTGAAAACGGTTGGTAGTCAGATGGTCTTCGACTAACATCTTTTAACGGAGGGGTTGTGTGGTTGGGTTGGCTTCACAGAGGGGAATCTCTTGACAACTTGGACTCCTCCTACGACTCTCGCCGTTCATCCTGGACTCCCAGAAGCAGCTCTTTTGCCTCAAACTACTCTCGGCCGTACTCTGGCTACTCTGGCAGCTCTTCTTCTTACACCGGCGCGTCAGGGCCCCGCCGGCCAGGCTCCTCCACTCTGCCCCCCTCCTTCTCTACGGGCTCCCTCCGCGGTGGGGCAGGAACCTACCCAGCCCCTTGGTCCCGTCCGTCCCCCTCCCCTTCCACTCCGTCACCAGTCACCTCTCCAGAGCCTGCACCTGACGCCTATCAGCAGCGGAACAGGTAAAAACCGAACACGGCGGTTTCCTCAGGCCCCCAGAAACCTGCCTCTACCTGACTACTGCTATACTGGGTTGTATGTGTGATATCTACGAGGTGAGGAGTGGTTGCTAAGGGCATTCTGGATCTTTCTCCTTGATGTACTTCTTTTTATTCGCTAAGTCTGCATGCGGGAGCCAGATATCTTCTGGGGAAAGGTTTTGTGGTTTGACTTATTTGGCTTCGGTAAGTTGAATATTTGGAGGTTTTCTAATCTAAGAACCTTGTACAAAGTTAAGTATGTTGGTGGCAGCATTATGCTGAGGTGCGGTTGCATTCCACAAAGTGGATGTGGCATTGAAGGATGAGTTTCACACACAGATCCATCAGCTTCACCTCTAATCAACAGCCAGCTAGTTGAACATAAATGCTAATAAGTGGAAATAAATTTCTGACCAGCACTGTAAAAATTAACTTACAGTTCTTTAAAAAGATGGCTCTGGACCTACAGCCAGGCACAAAGACAAACAGGTCACATATATTTATCGGATCGTTTATCATTTATTGTGATGCAATTTTTCCAAGATAAGAATTTTTATTTATTTTATCACAATAAATTCTGATTAATGATGTTTAAAATCACCCAAAACTGTCTGTATTGTTGGGATTGTTATTTTCTCCACTGTTTGTTCAATGAAAGTATCAATAAGTGCCAATAAATTTTAAAATGTGATTAAATGCACTTTATGTAGGAACTATGGTGACACAAGTCACAGTCATTTATGTGAATATTGGGCTCTGATTGTTGCGTCATGCAGTTACAGCCATAAATGTCCAAAGAAATACATAACAAATAGTTCTTATAATCAGTTTTATTGTTATCACAGAATATCGTGATAAAACCTCAGGTCTGCATTGCCCCCCCTACTGAAAACACTGTGCTGGAATTCAATGTAAATGTATCCCGCTATGACTCTGTGTTTTGTGTGTGCATGCAGTCACACATGCCTCGTCGCATGTGTGCTTCGGCTCTAAAATCACAGCTGTGGATTCTGTAACCCAGGTCAGTGAGTGGCAGGAAAACCTGCACGTTCTGTGACACCCCGCTGGGAAAGGGAGCAGCCATGATCATCGAGTCCCTCGGACTCTGTTATCATTTGGGCTGTTTCAAGGTGAGAGCCGGGGACTCCTTTCGCCAAGGCGGAGAGTGTCGTCTGCACGCCTTTGCTGATCTTCACAGACTAACTCGGTCGATCTGAACTTGTTTTCCTCGTTCTACTAACTCGGTTCGGGAATATCTTGATTTCTTCCCAGCAACTCAAACTTTTTAGCTCTCTACTTATCCGGGGACTTTGACCTTCAATCAGATCTGATCTCTTGCACCTGTGTCGTTACTTTCTGTCATGATGCATGCCCTGTGACGACTCCAATCATTTGTGTTTGTCCTTACCCTGAATGAACACGGCCGTCGGTCTGTCTGTCTGTCCTCACCGCAGCCTCCATGGCTCTTTACCTCTCCTCTCTCTCTAAACCCACACAGTGCATCGACTGCAAGTCCGACCTCGGAGGCTCGGAGGCCGGGGCCGAAGTCAGAATACGAAACAAGCAACTCTTCTGTAACACCTGCTACATGCGAGTCAAAAGTAAGAAATCGATCCGGATCGTGCGACTTTCATTTTTCTTTTAAATTAAATTATGATGTTCCTCTATTTATTTATTTTTCTTAGTTGGCCTGCCAACATCCATGTGATGCAGGCGTGCTGCAGCAGATCGACGAGGAGACTACATGTGACAACAACCCATGAACTTTTAAAAGCCATTGCAATAATAAGCTGGACCTCTGGTGTCTTTAATTGTACTGATGAGATAAAGATTTCAAAAGAAGTTATCTACTTTTATCATGACATAGTATGACGCTTCATAACTGTACAAATGTCCTACATTCCCTATCTATATATTGTGGTTTTTTATGTTTTAGCCATAAATCTATTTCTTTTCCGACTCTGTTTAGACAGATTTTGTAAATGTGGTGAGAGAAACCTGCAGGATCATGCTTCTTTTCTATGCGTGTCTGGTGGTATTAATTTGCCTGTTAGGGGGGAAACGGTATGCTTTCCATGTGTAAGTGGCTTTGTGTTTGTAAGAGACAAAGGATAAAAAATGATTAAGATTCTCTGAAAATAACGGCCTGCTTTGACCGCACTTTTCATGCCAAGACTTCATTCTGTATTGAATTAAGGCAAAGAATAACTGTGTAAGTAAAAGACTAAATCCTGAGCTCGGATGTGTCTGGGTGCTTTTTTCTGCTTTCCAACAGTATGTGGGGCAAAAATATTTACACCCTTTGACTTTTTTCCATTTTGTCACTTTCCAATTAAAGACTTCAGTGTGTTTTGTTTAGGTTTTATGTGACAGACTAAAGAGGATGGAAGGAAAACCTAAAGAGGAATTCATACTCGGCTCACACTGAGTGAAAACAGGCAAAAATGGAGATCACACTTTTTCATTTTTGTCTGTAGTCCCATTGACTTTTATAGCATGTAAATTGTGCAAAAGTTCTGAGGCTATTAATACTTTTGCGAGGTAATTTAGTGCAATAATATTTTAGAATATGATGCAGAGGTTTTCCAGCCACTGTTATCTGATATCATTACTCTCATCCTTTTTTTTCCCCTGTCTGTCGCTCCAGTTCTGTGCTTCTCTGCAGAGCAACGCTCATAATGAAAGGAATCTCAATGAGCTCTTCTTTTTTTTTTTTCCTTGCTAAGGTTCAGAGGGCCGGCATGCTCTGAGTTTCCCAAAGCCAATTTGTCATGCATATTTTATTCAGTGCACATGCATTGCACTTGATTATACTTTGATAGGCTCTGTTTTTCCTCTCTCGTATTCCTTTGTTCCTGCTTTTCCGCAGGTGTATTTTGTGGACATCCATATTTAGTCTGCAGCTCCCAATTGCATTTACAATACAAGGCAAAAGACAGTGGAAATGAGCTCCATTCAGGCAATTTTACTTTGAGGAAATAGGGTAGACCGAGCATTGATTTCTCTGTATTCTCTGAGGTGAAGCACAAACAGTCTTTGGAGGCGGACGTCTTAAATCCTTAGATTCTTTTTTTAGATCTCTCTTGGCGCTTATATTGCGGAGTGATTTTAGTTTTGAAAGGAGCCAAGCACAGCTCAAATGCTGGCTGGGAAATCTAAAGTCATCCAAAATAGGTGTCCTATGTTGTTTATCTTTCTTTTAAAGCCAGAGCCAGCTTATTACAGAGCAGAATCGAAGACCGTGTCTGTGTTTGAGTACAAAGGGAAGCAGGAGGCCTCTCATTTAGGTGTACTTATTAAAAATCTTGCTCTCCTAACTGATCACCTTTGTTATTTAAATATTTTCACACACTTGATTTCAGTTTTTAAGGTGTAGTTCCCATAAATCAACAACTTCACTCATTTCAACACCCGTCCTTGAAAATTGTTTTGTTTCATTACTTGGATTGGCCTTAAGGGGGCAATGTAGCGCAAGATTTTTTATTTTTTCACCAAAACAGACTGATTGATATTTTAGCTGCAGCTGAGTGACAGCTGCTGTTGGTTGCACCACATATGTAAATGCATGACATTTACATAAAATGTTTTCTGAGAAGAGCTAGTGCAATTGAAATGCAACAAATTAATCAGTTGATTCTGCAGCAAGCCAAAAATATTATGCTACTTATGATTTGCAACATATTCTGACTTCAGCTGTCACTAGCTTAGATGTAGGGTCTTGGTTTTGATGTTTTCACAATTAAAAAGCACATTTTTAACACATTAGCGCACATATCATCGTCTTCCAGGTTGTATATTCTGCCCCAGACGGAATGCCTCTCTGAATCAGGAGAAGCCATCAGGCTAATTTACATGCAGCTTAAACTGATGCTATAATTAGACATTTAATTGCAGACACAGTCTCCAAAGACCTGTTGCTACAGCTCACTGCATACATATTCTGCACCTCTAGTTGGCAACAGGGACTAAAAGAAAATGCCCTTCCAGTAAATCTGTAAATAGTCGGCGCATCAAGGAGGATCTTGCTTTAGGTCTCACTGGAAAGGCTTTTGCATTCAAATGTGTGACGATTTTGTAAATTTCTTGATAAAACACAAACCACAAGTTATTGGCAACGTCAGCCTTTTTTATTTTATTGGGACAAAATTGTCCAGGTCAAAAAACACGATGTCAGAAGACATAATTATTACAGAAATCATAAATGTTTTGTGCAAGAAAATGTTAACATTGACTTCAATGTGGGTGTGTGTGTATCAGATTAATTCAAAATGCAATAATAATAAACGTCATCACAAATTACGCATTGAACAATAAAAATCTATAACAGAAATACTACTTTTAGTACTATGTCTGATAATAGTAATGACAATAATCAAGTGTAATAATCAAATATAATACTTAAGTAGCTAAATAAAATTTGTACTATTAGTACTTTATCCACACCCACTACATGACCACATAAAGCTGTCACATAAACTGTAATAATGATGTTGTAATGCTTAAGGTTAAAAGCATGTAATAAGATATAATCACCTATTTGCAACTGGAAATTTTAAAGGTTCAAATTTATCACTGAAAACTAAATGTGCATCATTCATTGTTTGCTACTTTGTTGCACAAATCCAGGAATCTTTGACCCACAAAACAACAGTGATGTAGAACTGTGCAGACGATGGTTGCTGATAAGGCGACCATCATTATACATTCATTTGTTTGTACATATAATGTACACAAAGGTAGTCTCTGTAAATCTTCTAGACATGTTTGTGCAAAACATCCCACCGGTGCTCAATCTGCAGCCAAGTCAAGACCTCAGACATGCTGTTGTGGTTCATTTGGCTCTGGTCAAACTTGCTCAAATCGTTATGACTTGTCCTCAGCTTAGTCTCTTCAACATTTTGTCCTCTGTCCGAGTTACCTGCTTCAGCTTTCAGTAGTCATGTTTTGCTTGCGCTGTTACATGTTTAGCTTTTAGTCATGCAAGCTTGATAATAATCAAGAGAACTTTCTAGTTTGAGATGGAAAAAGTAGTTTCTTTGCTAATTACCAACAGATTATTAGTTCTCGTCTGCGAGCACGCACATATTTTTTCCAGCTTTTATCAGGATTCTTGATCTGTGACCTTTCGCGAAGCGAGGAAAGGATCAGCTTAGATCCCAACTTGTCTTCATTAAAAATGCTGCCTCTAATCCCCCACTCACAAAAGGGCAGCGCTCATTCAAAGGAGACTCGACCTTATAAAAGAGGTGTGTTTGTTTGCTTTTTTTTAAATTTGTCTGTTCAGCTCAGCTTAGTTATCCAGCTCCCATTCCCAGCTATTATCATCTTGACGCACTTCACAAAACACATTTATTCCCAGTTATAAAGAATCCTGTTCAAAACCTATTCATATAATCAAGATCGAATCTGGTTGCAAATTATATTACAACACAATTATATTCACTTAATGATTTAGGTATCTGGTAAAAAGCCAATTGCCAATTAATCTTTGATCAGCATCCCTCCTCCTGAGCAAGCAGAGAGGAACTACTTCCTGTTAACAAGAACCACCAGATTCCACATGAGCTGCCATCTGTCTTTATTAGCTGGATGTTAAAAGGACAGGAAGGCAACACACTCAAAAAAACACAATAGCACTAGACTAGGAGTACTTTCTACCAGGAAAAGACCCTGCATGTTTTAGTCAGCAGTAGTTCCTTCATTGCATGTTTGAAAAAGCTGACATTTGTTTCCTTTTTTTAAATGTACATACAAGTATTGTAGAAGAAGGTTTATCATTACTTTTGCCTTGGCATCCTTTAATGGCCATTCGCCAAATATCAAAAGGGAATGCCATTAAATGTCTGGAGAATGTTGGCTGTGGACATTTGGCGAACGTCTGGCAGAAGTCCTGCACCTAATGTCCGCAGCTAAAGTCCTCCGAATGTTTAATGGTGTTTCATTTTGACGTTCGGAGAACATAAGCAGACCTACATTCACCAAACATTCATAGGAACGTTCAGGGGACGTCGTCTGAACATTCATTTCTAGGAAGGAAGGGAATCCTCTGTCAGTGGCACCATCCACAACAGAGACACATCTGAACACAGAAGCACTGAGTCATGACTCCTTTCTATGAAAATGTAAAACAAAAACTCACACATAGTTCAATCTACTGAGTTGTGAATCACTGGGCGAAGCGTACCTTCTATGGAAAGAAAAAGGAAATGTGAATTGAGTCTTCTACGTTTTCTATTTGCATATTCCAGTGAACTTGGTCTGCCTGAAAATAACCAAGAGAATAATTCCTTTAAGTGAAGAAATGATAAAAGAAACTCCCTACTCACCCATCGTTGCTTCCCCCTGCAACCATGTTATAATCAGGAATAATAATGTGCCAGAATTTCTGCTTGCGACCTTAAAGAACTCTCTTCTTTCTTTTTTTTCTCCTTTTTACATCTTAAACACTGTAAGGAAAACCATTCCTGGCGATAAGATGCCTTTGAGTTGCTTTTACAGTTGGCAGGCAGGAAGAGAGGGAGCGTTACATGGCTGTAAAATGATAAGCCTCCGTACTCCCAGCTGGGGCACCCAGATATGTTTGAGACTGCTTTGTGCCTTGGGTGACAGGGGACCAAGTTTTCTATCCTGATATTAATTCATCCTGCCTCAGTACTACAGCAGAGCATGAGCAAGAATACAGATTCCTTGTAAAGTGTTTTCTGCTCTTTATTTGGTGCTTTGACCAGGGACAAGAACTGAAAAAGGGCAATCACTTAGCAAAACTGAATTTATCTACGTGAAGAACAATGCACTAGAATCACATTGCTGTTTGCACTGTGTTTTAAAGCTGTGTGGATAGAAAGACATACTGACTGTACCTACAGCTGTATTTTGGTTCTGCACTAACTTTCTGCAGATTCCCAGTCGTTTAACTACACACAGTTCAAACGTGCATATCGGGATTGAAGTTAATTGGAATACGTGCTGACAAATGATTCACTGTGAAGTGTAATGCTAGATGTGATTTAACAAGGCACCAACAACCTCCAGCCCACTGCCGCTTACGCATCAGCTGACAGACAACAGAGAAAATATCACATTACCTGCAGACTTTTGTTTTTTCAATCTCACGTTTAGGATCCTGCACAGCATCTGAAACGTTTGCCTCAATTTCTACTTAAGAATTACATGTTTAAAATGCTAAATTCATGATTTGCTCCCTTGCGTTCCCTGTTTTATGTTAATCATCAACCAATTGGTCGGTTTATGTCAGTCTTTGAGTCCTGCCCTGTTCTGCATCACTGATTGCTCAAGTTTATAAAATGTAAACTTCAAAATGTCACTAAAGAATTAAGTTACTTTCAAAATATTTCTGCTTATTTAGCAATATACTTTGAACAAATGCTCTATTTGCCTTATTCATCCATCCATCCATTATTTTTCTATACACCTTTGTCCCTTACTGGGGTCAGGAGGTGCTGGTTCCTATCTCCAGCTATCGTTTGAGGCGAGAGGCGGGGTCACCCTGGACAGGTCGCCAGTCTGTCGCAGGGCAACACAGACAGGACAAACAACCATCTCTGTAGCTATGTTTCAATCTGTAACTAAGTGTGCTAGATTTGGTACCATTTTGAAGGTATTGAAATAAATTCAACCAAAGTGGTTTGAGATTACTTTCCTTTAAAGACTTGGCACAATAAAATTAAGCTAAATTGTTTTAAAATAATAAAGATTCTCGCCATTGTGCAAAGTTTGTCTGAACCCTGATTTAGGCCTTTATGAGTTTGAATATATAACATAAAATTAATTAGGAGGAGACAAAAACGTGCATGTATCTCACTAATTAAACAGAGGAAACCTCAACTCACTTGATTACATAATTATAAGTTGCAGACAGTCATTACATGACGGTGGAATAGAGGGAAAAGCTGAATATGTCCCCAAAGATCGGACGAGCTATTAACCTTTGCTTATTGTTTCCCAGATAAACTACAAACTCCAATATGCCATCATGAAGTTACATGTTTGTTTTTTTTCATTTGTGTTAAACTTTTAAAATGAATGACGGAGGGGAAATTATCTTGCTGACTATGTTAAGTCAGGCAGAGCGTGGGCATAGCAGACAAGGTGAATTGTGCAGGACCCACTTGTAGGTGGGGAGACGAGTTAAGACACAAACAGGTTGAGGTCAGATTAGGGTCAAATGTCAGCTGAAGAGCAGAGTCGCACTCTGTGAGCCTGAAAGTGACTGTCCATGAGAGCTGCTCATTCTCACCTGAATGCAGAACTCCCAGGATCCAGTTTTGTGCCGCTCTCCCTCTCTCTCTCCCTCTTCCTCTCCGGGAGTCACCATATGGCCAACGCAGTAATCCTCTTTCTAGCCTGAAGCCAGCCTGCGGCTGAAACAGCCTGGATATCTCACACTGACTGGAGCAACTTCACTCTCTTTGTTTCAGAGAGGATTTTAAGAATTCAATGCACTGCAATTGACCCAAACGTACAGCTAATGTCTTCCCTTGTTCCCTTTGCAAGCCACATTGTAGCACCAAGTGGTAAATTATTAAACAATTTAGTCATTCTGGGATCAATGTCTCTTTGCATCTTTTTTTATTATTTAGAAGTCATTCCAGCTGTGTAGGAACCTCTATGGGTAATGTAGCGGTAAATATTTTACAGACAGTTGGTTTTATCGGCTGTGTGAGTAAAACTGGTGATGTGTTACACGGTGGAGGCAGCATCATGCCGTGGGGATGCTGTTCTCCACCAGGGCAACGTTTACAGGACTGAAAAAGTGCTTACACAACACCTAAGATTAGAAGGGTGGGTTACATAGGCATGCCACACTTTTCAGATCCTTTTCCAAAGCATTTTGAGCAGCACTTCCAATTCACAGTCATGAACTGCTTTGTGTTGACATCTCACTTAAAATATCAATAAAATAATCTTACACTTGTGGTGCTAAGGCAACAAAATGTGAAAAGGATAAGGAGGTATGAATACTTTGTGTTTTTTTTGTTTTTTTTATTAAACATGTCTTTTTTTGTACGTCCTTTCTCAAGGGTAAGCCTTCAGCTCAGCTGATAAATATAATTAACTGTTGGCAGGTCAGATATCCTGCAGGAGGAAATAAAGGTTAAGCTAAAAATCTGATAGTGTATTTATAGTTTTTCACTCAGTAACTCCTACATGTGTAAAGAAGACCATCTGCCTTTTTTCTTGATGCAGTCGACCCGTTCCTGCTGTTCCATGTTGGACTCTGTGGGTAGCTGGTTTTTTGGGGGGGTTTCTACATTTCTTTGTCGTTCTGTTGAAACCAGACCGATGACACATCAGAGCCAGGCGTATTTTTACCGGCACACAGTTTCCGAGCCGCAGACATCACTCACGCTCGCTTTATGTTCTTGACTGTGACTCAGACACACACCATATAGTTTTATTTTAGCACCACAATAA
The DNA here is from genome assembly GCA_902982915.1 of Phalloptychus januarius. Lineage (NCBI taxonomy): Eukaryota > Metazoa > Chordata > Actinopteri > Cyprinodontiformes > Poeciliidae > Phalloptychus > Phalloptychus januarius. The sequence continues at coordinate 4,253,932 of CADWAE010000230.1, forward strand.
ATATCCCTTCGTCTACTTTCCAACCAAGACGAGACTCCAGGTCGGGCTCTGAATGTTCTGCTCACACATTGATGGATTCGGTTTGTAGTTTCTTCATATTTGATGCCCTTTCTAGTTTTTCTGAAAGGGCAGAAAAACTAGAAAGGGCATCAAATATCATGGAATACTTTTGTTGCTTTGCTCGTAGGGAAAATAAAAAAAAAACATTGGATAATTTGTGACCTTGAAGGGGAAAAAACACTCAACAGGAGATAAAACGGTAATTTATGTTTATTGAACTCTCTTTGTGGGTAAAAGCAAAGATCACTCTTCATCCTGTGTGCAGGTTCAGGATTTCAAAAGATCTCCTGAGTCATTCTCTCGTGCTGAATTTGCCTTTCTGCCCCGTCTTTATGTTTCTCCAGAGAACCTCACGGTGGTGAAGTGAAAAGACACCTGAAACGGTGCGCAGCCAGACAAGATAAGACTTCCCTATTGTTGCAAGTGCAGCGAGCAGACGGTGCCTCATCTGAAAAGCTCTGCTGTGGCTGTGAAGCTGCACGTCTGGGCTTTTGTCTGTAGTCCATTCAGTGTCATTATCTCTGTTGCAAAGATGTAATTACTGTATGGAGAATAGCTTTCCAGAAGCCATCATTTCCTGCTCTGTAAGCCTCTTGTTTTGTCCGGCCCATAACGGAGGTGCCGAGCTATTGTCAATATATTGATATCAACAGTTTGCACAACTGTGATGCTGGAAGGAAATTTGTGCATGTGCCTTGGAGTTATGACGATTGGAAATGGACTCAAATGATGCATACTTGAGGAGCGAGTGAAACCCTCTGGATTTGCTATATTAGGTATTTTTAAAAGATATTTTGTGGGCAGAGGTGAAGAGTTTACGCAGACCTAAAAAGTTGAACTTGCTCAGAATTTTGCCCTGGAGTCCCAGGCATATGGGTCATGGGTACGCCGAGCTGCCGTTTTCCTCATCCTTGACTGAAGGCCCAGGAGGGAAAGGAAACCGGAGCTGGAACCGAACGCCCTTCAGGAATTCCTCACTAAATCACAGTTTGACAGCTTGCTTGTTTTGGATGATTGCTCATGGTTAATATTAATGTTCTTAGAGTTCTCAGGAGGAAAGGAATATCAGTAATCTCTTATTGGTACAAACACACACCCTTTCACACTGAATGAAAAGCAAGAAGCAAAGATGCACTCTGCTTTTTGTTGCAATACAGTGCAACAGAGCACAGAGGTGAAGGATCTCAGACATCCAGGATCCCAAGTGCCTAAAGTGGAGGGAACAGGACTTCTTCTTCTACTGATTCCCTCAACCTGAAAATACCTGAAAAGTACCTACAAGCTCAAGTAACACTTTTATTCACGTATTTCTTTTTTACCCAAGTAAAAGTAAAATATGGTCTTTCAAGAAATTACTCCCCCAAGTTACTGTGAAGCTGATCATAATGTCTGATTTAATAGACGCTATGATAAAAATAATGATTTTATCAAACTGATAGAAAATGATGTCATGAGCAAATTGTTGTATTTCAGAGAATAAGTTGAAAAAAATATTAAATTACCCATAAGATACACTTTTGCACAATTTTTCTTCATTTAGTGAAGTGAGTTTGCAGGAATTATATTCAAGTAAGAGTAGCGATAAAAAGTAGGGTAGTAAAACTATTCCTAAAAGGTTTTTTTTCCAAAAAGTTACCCAAGTATATGTAACTACTTTTTACCCACATCTGCTCTCAACCAAAATGTTTCTTCGGTTCTGAACTTTGGTTGGACGGCCTGGAAAAGCCAGATACTCCCTGATGCGACCTTCAGTTAAAAAGGAAATAACAACTACAGGCTGCACTTATCTATTATAAGGTCGTTGTGTTATTGTAACATATAAAATGAATGTCAGCGGAATGAATATGTCGATGCACATAGAAAGCACATTTTCCCGTCTCACATTCATCTCTATTTGGGTCCACTTTACATATGCAAACAATGTTCTGTGGTGAATCCATGATCTCAACATTAAGCTGTTGTGATTAAATACAGGTGCAGATTCAGTCCATGCAAAAATCTTTCCACAATTCTCTCTTAGCATGCTGCCCTCCAGATTTACTTGAACTGTGGAGAAACTGTAATGTCCTCGGACCACTCAGTCATTACCACTGTTCATCATTAAGCCCTAGAAGAGCTTCATTGGTCACAAAGCAAAGAGACAAGCTGAGCTTATTAAGAGTGTTTGGCTTGTTAACTTGCTAATGGCCTGGGTGTTTGCTCATGAAAAATGTAGCTTATGTCCATTTGTCTCCAAACTCAATTTCATGCCCTCCTGAACTAATTCTTTATGTCCTCAGAGGAGGAAGATATGAGGGTTTGTGCAGAGTAGATTATTGCCTGGTTGCACATGCTGCAAGCTTTGCACTGTTCACAATTAACACTTTCAGCTAAGATCTAAAGGTTTAGGGGGAAACAAAATCACTGCTGAGGAGCTGGGCCTGGCTATTTTTAGAAATCGTGAGTGTTCATTTCTTCTCTGCTTTGGGACTTAAGTGGAGACAGACATGTCTCAGTGACATTTGAAATACCAGGAAGGTGTTTGTGTGTCATATTAGCTGAATCACTTTATATTTCATTTTAGGACTTCAAACTTAACAGAATCAAACATTTTTTCCTGAGAGATTGCTACTCGGTTTATAGTCAGGTTTTTGTGTCATCTGATCTTTTTGTATGCAGTAAAATTGCTGTAGTGACTATAATTCAAGCAACGTGACACAGAGTCAGGATTTTAACTTGATGTTATTTGTAGCCTGCTTTGGTTTCATAAAATTTATTTACTTACTTAATTCTTGAGGGTTTTGACTGGATTGTCTCCAGTGGTAAGTGGACAACAGATGCGGAAAACCTGGACAGGTGAAAACACAGAGACAACCACATTATCTCTGACACATGGTCAAACCTAATGGCCGTTTAGAGAGTGCAACTAACCAAACTTTCTGTTTCTGTACAGTAGAGTGTGCTCTTAGTGGCACCATGTATAGTTATTATTAGATGCATAAAGATACCAAAACAAGACGAGACCAGACCCATTTGAGTTAACAAGAATGACACGGGATGGGATTTTAATAATACACTCAAAACAAATTGTAAAATTTAAGCTTCAAACAGCGCTGTTATTAACTTTCGCCACAGTTCCTTTACTTTGTTACTTCCCTTTTAAATTGAGCTTCAATTTAGCTAATAACTGATTGGACACTAAGTTACTGATCAGTCTTGCATATATTATGAATAGTAAAAAAAAAAAGAAAAGCAACTTGTGAGAAGGAATGTTTTTGTTAACACTTGAAATATTGAGAACATATAGAAAAATATTGTAGATAATTTCTGAATAACTTGATTAGGGAGACATTAAGTTGCTAACCATCTAATTATATGCACTTTGATCAATCACGCTGCTCCACCCACATTCTTTATTTCAGGTAAATCTCCATATCGAGTTAAAGAGATTAACAAGCCAAAGCCTTAATCTGAAAAACTGCTGTCCAGGTTGTGTCCCTAATTTATTCCCCGTTATTTTAATTGCTGAATCTTTTCACAAAAATGACTTGTAATACAACAACATTTGTAATTGGGTTAGTTTCTGAATGCTCTGTGTAAAAATGGTAAATTGAATCCATCTTGTTCTTGGACACAAAGTCTTGGATTACAGCAGGTAATCCAGTATCAGTAGTTTTCCTTAAATAAAAGAGTGCAAAGTCTCTGAATGAGCGAAAGTAAAATGTTTTTTGTTGTTGTTCTCGTTAATCCTCTTTTGCCTCTCAGTAATCTCCTTCAGCTGGCCTGATTCCTGATTTCCTGTGAGTGGAAAGGCAGCTGTTGACCCCTATGATAGCCTAACATTTAACTATTACAGATTATTTAAAGAGCCGATTGTTGGAATATTTTCTTTTTTTTCCCAGATCGCAGCTCTTGCAAAGCACGCAGCTTTCTGCTGATTCACCAGCTGGATCACAGCTGCAGTGGGCAGCATTTCCTACAAAACAACGCCCTCCATCTTCCTGACAAGCCCCAGTCTAATCTAATAAGCAATCGATGCCGCTAATAAGCGGCCATCAGTATGTCCACAGAATGTCTTCTATTGGGTCAATAGATCCCAAAGTGGACTGAGATTAGTTGGACTTAAGTGTGCAGGAGGAGATTTATTCTCTGTGAAGTCGGCGGCCTGCCTCCGTCCTGCACGCAGCTGGTGGAGCGCAGATAGGGAAACCTGTTACCCTCAGATAGAGCGCAGCTGAGGCATGAGGGTGCAGACATGTGTGCCCTTTAGTTAAAAAAAGTTAATGAAAATGTCAACCTGAATATATCCTCATTAAGTGCGATTTTGTCACTCAGAAAAAAATGTTTCCTTTCTTCCTTCCTCAAAAAAAAAACTGCATGAAAAACTGTATCCATGTTTAAAAGAAAAAAAATAAATATATAAAGGGCGATGCACCGACAATAATACACCACTTAAAAAGGCGCGCAGCAGCTGCTCTCAAATGTTAATGAGTGTCAATCACATTTCTGCCTGCACTATTATTTGATCGTTACATCATTTATTATGTAATTGTTCTTGCTCCTTAATGGCTTTAAAGGAGTGGAGCCAAAGCTGACAGACATATTCCAGTCACCGGTTGTTGTAACTGTCACGTAAATCAGCTTAAATATTACATTATGATCCAAAAAAAAAAAATTGGCACCACAATATATATATATATATATATATATATCTTTGCACGTTGCTCATCATAATCCTGTTGCTGCGGCATGATTTGCTCCTTGGTGACTCACTGGCTCTATATCCACCTCTGCATTTCAGCATCATATGTTGGGCCCTTCACTATACCACTCTGAATGCATATTTCATGGCTCAATGTGTGAAGAATGCAGTTTCTCAAGTAAAAATAGCTCCTTGTAGCTGCAAAAGGATGTAAGAAGAAATACATGTTTTCTCTTTCGTCTCTCGAATTGGGGATTTGCTGAGTTTTGCAGCACAGTTTAGAAACTTTCTTGCAAACTCTAAATTCGTCACCTTCTTAAAATAATTGCCTAAGTCATTTTTTGCAATTTTTCAGGAAACACAAAAAACTGAATCATTTGTTGAATAAATGATATTTACGAACAATTTTAATCAAAAAAGTTGTAACAACAGATGTCTTTTGACATACAAACAGCAAGGTCAGTCAAACATGGAACATAACAGAATTAAATGACTTAGGCAAATTTTTGAACATGCCTTTGTGACCTAGGCAATTTTACAGCACAAACTAACAAAACATAATACTGAGGAGGCATGTGCATTTTTCCACTTCTCCTTCCAGCTCTTTGCTGGGTTCTTGTCTGATGCCTATTAGTGTGACAAATTGTCAAAGAAGCGATGACACTCGACAGGCATGTTGGGTTTCATTGACTGGAGGTCCTGGAACTTTCTCTCTTTGATTGTCAGAGCACATGGAAACAAACTTATCCATGCCATTGGCCCATTTGGCTCCTGCACTCTTTGTGGCAGTTCTTCCCATACAGAGTCTTCTGAAAAGGACAGCTTGAAATGGACCTTGCCGTCACTGCTAAACTGAAGACCCCGCAAGTCATGCACAGTCGGGTATCACAAGTTGGGGTATAGTCCGGATCTTCCGATATACATCACATCACATGATCTCTTTGCAATACTGCATCATCTCTTTATTGATGGTCTCATTGTCATTCTCAGTAGATGAGGACAGACTGGTGTCATCAATATCAAGTGCATCTCCTACCAAAATGGAAAAAAAAAAATATTCAAACCTTTCAAAAATTTGTGATTATTCTGACAAACATGAATTGCCTTTGAGGTCAATTGTATTAAGATACATCGTGGATTCCCAAAATGGTTTGCAAGTTGCCTCTAAATACAGCAACACAGGCACTATCTATCACAGAGCATTTTTAGCTAGCTTCCTAAACTAAAATTCTCACAAAAGATCACATTTTATGCAATTTTTATAGCCTAGTGTATATTATAGTAAACATCTTCACTTACCAACATGGGAAGAGTCCTGAATCTTGGAAATAGCTTCAGCAGCTGTGTATAATTTTCGTCTCCTTGAATCATCCGCTATCTTGAAAAACTTCTAAAATTGCCTAAGTCAATTTGTCTGGTGACAAATAAAACCAGACAAAATAAAACTGCCTAGGTCACACTCTTGACATAGGCAATTATACAAAAGGGGTAGAATGGCATGATCTGTTTAATTGAGGAAGTAGGCAATTTTACCAGAGGTGGCCAGCATCATGAAGAGATGATGTAGGCAAAAAAAATCATTTTTGAAAAAAAATGACTTAGGCTATTATTTTAAGAAGGTGACAAATTGTTGAAGAAGGCTCGTGTGAAATTCAAAAGAGAGGGTTTTTAAAGCTGGATTTTAAGCTCAACGTAATAAATTCAAAAGAAGGAAATTGCAGGTTGTCACTGCTACTGCACTCGGAAGCAGGAGCCGGTAATTGTATTTCAGTAAATACAGTTGACATCCTCAACGATTTAAGCCAGCATTAATTGTGAGGGCTGCACTGCTCATTGCATAGAGAAATTTCTCATAATTGGATATAAATAGTTGGAATGACCTGCTGTGAATTGCTGTCAGCAGTGAAGGACTGCAGAAAGAATTAGTCCTCCAAGAGTTTGATCAAACAAAAAAGAGCTGCTACAGAGTTTTACCAGAAGGTTCCCACCCTGTTTTTACTCTGCAGCCACAAACTTGAATGTATGGTATATTATGTATGGTATGTTATGTATGATATATTATTTGGACGCACAGAATGACGCACAATTCTGCAGAGGAGTTATGTAGTCAAAGTGATCAGGAAACAGCATCAGCAGACAGTTCAAGTTAAGTTTCTTGTTGGTGGATTTTCTTTTCCCAACATCCTGAGTTTCTGACATCTTAACCTCCCAGCCGCCAAAATCTTACTGGGTCCAGTACACACATAACTGGGGACACACCTACCTGTCACTAGTCTGCACCATTAGAAAATTGGTCAAACCAAACAACAGGTAAACAAACTCATGTTCACAACAAAATGATTTACAAAATCAAACATTTAATACAGTGGAAGATAAAAAGGTTACCTGAAAGAGAATAAGCAATGCAATACAAAAAAGAAAATCCTGCATTTGTTTTTACCAATGAATGCAACCTTTTAAAATCATACACTAATCTAAACAGGAAGTGGTGGCGGCCGCCCACATACCTGTCCTGACTGCAGGCTCTGACAGTGGTAAGTATAAAAGAAACAAGCAGAAGTAATTTGGAACTAATTTACCATGCAACAGCAGAAACATTCAAATATATGCAATAGTTCAGCAGCGTTAGCTTTAAATAACATCAGTGACATCATACACTAATTTAAGCTGCAGCACAAAGCCACCACAAACAAACCTGGGATAATAAAGCGAAGCAACAATGCTTAAGTTGAAGCATTATGGCCAACTATAGACAGATGAAACAAGTTAGAAATAAGTTTAAGGGTAAATAAATACAATAAGAACCATTTTGTCATTGGAGATAAAAGGATGAGTGGTTTACAATTTTAGAGCTAAAAACTTGAAGAAGTGTGCAGTCAATTAACATTTCAATTTAATCTTCGTTTTTATTATTATTATTATTATTATTATTATTTTTAGGCTGATTTTTCTGTGAGCTGTCAAAATATGGTGATATTTAGACAGCTCACTTCCTTCAGCTGACATGTGAGATTGGTGCTTCTGATCAAAGGCCAAAATTAGATCCCTCAAGGCGCAGTGGGAACAATAGGGAACAACAAAGGCAAGAGGGGAAGAGAAGTCCAGTGCTGGTGATGAGGAGGAGAACATGATGTTAACATTGGGTTAATTGACTGACTGGTGGTTATAAAGATGCCCATCGATCAGGCTGTGCTGTTGATCTATTGAACCTGTAAACAGTGACAGCGGACAGACATGTTTGATTCCCGATAGCGGTTAAAGGAGCAGAGGAGCCTGTGGTTGTTTTCGTGCTCTGCATCTATTTATGGTCCAAATATTGACACAAGGCAGAGCACTGAGTATTACTAGATGTATTTAGTATTAACTGAACAAAAGCTAATCAGAAGAAATTTTAATTTTTTACAGTTAACAGTTATAAATATCTAACTGGACATGGTGAGGCAGAGCAGTGAAGTGTTTGGTTAAAAATAGTCCAACTGGCTTGGCAATGATTTCCAGAATGAACACAAATAAACAACCTGAACTCTGTTTTATTTCTGTGGACAACTATTTTCAGTGAATAAAAATCAACATCTTTTCAACATCTGTTTTGCAATACTTGCACAATACTTACAGCGGTTTTACTGAATATGGTCCCAATGAAACAAAAGAACATTCTTGATCATTTTTGAGAATTCATTGACGCAAATGGCACTCATTAATACGGTCAAGTATTTAACCACATTTTTAATGAGCGATCGTTAAAGTTGACGACTACCTGAATTGCAAAGGCAAGAAATCAAATAAATTAAACGTACCTGGCGACATGAAGTAAATTAAAATATTTTTTTAAACAGCAACTTAGGAATCTGACACACTATTGGCTGATGCAGCCAATCCAGGAGTGGCTTTCATTTTCCTTGGTGGTGATTGGCTGTTCTCCCAGGAGCGGACATAAAGGAGGAAGTTGATGTCAACTAACATCCCAAGATGGGCTTCACTGTCCGCATTGACGTACATTCAGATATATTTGATGTTTGAATTGTTGAAATAGACAGCCATAGATGTTTTAGATGAATCAAAAGAAATGGATGAATTTCATCTATTTGTTGGCCTTTGTGGTTCTTATCCATCATGAATACCAAGGGGCCACCATATTAGGTCTAGAGCGTGAATACTTTTTCACAAATAAATGAAAGAATTCATTAACTAAAATCCTTATTTGACAGCAGCATTTTCTATTTACTCATCTGACATTAAGATGTCTGACAACAGAAAACACTGAAATATGACTTAATGGGAAAAACAGAAGAAACCCGTAGTACGTTTTTACACTGTGTTCAAAAGACATCAAGTCGGCTCATCACTTGACTCCTGTTCTTCCACCCTTGTTAGTATTTTTAGCCAGCCGTGCATCAGGTGACCTTTACACTTAGAGAAACCTCCTCCTCTGCTGTTATGTCACTTAAAGGTCATCTGTCTCAGAGAGTTCTGTGTTTCACGGTAAAAGAGGAATGTGCTCAGAGGAACTTTTCAGACCACCTGTCGCTCCGTCGTCATCAACCCAATGTGACGCATCAGTGTACAGCAAATATTTACAGCTCGGCCGGCGCTTCGCCACGAACCTCGGGCTTGTGTTCGTAGATCTAACGCTGAGCAGAAAACGTGAGAAGACGAGGGCTGAGTTATTAATCACATTTATAAGTAAAAAAATATTGGAGCATTTCTGTCAGCAGAGCAGCCTTTTGAAATAAAGAGCGATATCAAGACTGGCAAGGCTTTTCTTGGAGCTGTTAAATCTTTCATTTCAAAGCATCTCATCTAATCTGCCGCTTGAACTCAATCCAGCTGAAATGATGAAGGAGATGCTGTCTTATTGCACTCAACAGTTTTTATTTTACTGCCATTTGCAAAAAGATTATAATCCTTGCAGTATTCTTACATCAACTTTTACTATGGAGCATTTAGCCAATGCCAAAAATCTGATATTATGACTTTTAGCACCTTCTAATGAAAGCTATTGCAAAGAAATGTGAAATGCAGAGAAGTTGATCACCAAAACAATCAATAAAAAAATAATAAATTTGGAGATGCAGTATGATTATCGTTTACTAAATTTATTCCTTGTATCTGCTTAATGTTATTTTAATATCTACATGATTTCTTGTGCAGTTGCAAAGCAGCAATAATAACAAAAAAAAGCTTTACCTGGGAAGTTTATTGAAAAAAAAAACAACCTTTTGTGTAATGAGAGTTCTGGGCCTCACTGTGCTTTGTGTTTAACAACACTGCTGCTGGAAGATGCAGTGATTCCAACTTAAATGTGCAGTGGGAGTTGTCGTCAACTTTCTCTCATTGCTGTATTGATGTCCTGCAGCAATTTCCCTCACAGGGGATTTTATACCGACGTGTCTCTCGGCAGAAATCCTGCACAGCCACAGAGTTTTGCTTCAACACTACAAAGGGGAAATGCAGAATCTCAGTATAAGAGTAGCTACATTTCCTGTTTATATTTTTGTTTTAACAAACCTCAGCAATTAAGGAAAGATCAGTGCAATTTTTCAGATTTTACATGAATGGGGAGAAAATGTGCATTTCAATCCACATTGTTGAATTTGCAACAAAAAGAGCCGAGCTGAGCCACATGGAGTTTATGGGATAAAAAGATATTGTCCACCTTAGATTTATACAAAAATACCTTCCTCGTCCTTTAATTTGAACTCTGCTTGTTAATTTAGTACTTAAATTGGAAATATGTGATATTCTGCATATGTGATGAGCAGAAATAAAAGCAAGTCACGGAAAGGAAAATATTAAGCCTGTTAGCATTAGCTTAACACTTCAGAACTGTTCAAACAGGGAGGAATGATGGTCAAAAAAAGAATAATAGAACAACAAAACTAACAGAACAACAAAACTAAAGTTTTTAATGTTTTGAGTTTCCTTTTTTTATTTATACTTGTTTTTATTTCCTTTTTTCTTATTTTATTGTGAATATGTGTCAATTTCATTGAGGAAATGCCTCATTTGGATTCCATCCATCCATCCATCCATCCATCCATCCATCCATCCATCCATCCATCCCAAATTCCATTTCTCCATCAATAAATGCAATTTTACATTTGTTTCTTATCTCTTAAACATCTGCCAACAATAAATCATTCAAAGTTTCAATATTTACTTTATCATCCTGAAACTATTATGAAAGTTAAGAACCCACTTAAAAAAATTCAATAAACTCTTAAGAAATAACATCACTTGCACTGAAATATATCCTTTCCATTCAAAACAACAAAAAATTAAATATTATTTAAAAAAACGCTCTGAGTCATCCAGGCATATGTCACTCAACATGTTGTTTGCTCCATGAATTTGAAAAATATCTCCCATAACTCAGAAGAACACAGAGAAAATACATAACGTTGTTACAAAAGCATGAAGGATGGAAACACGTGAGCGCATTTCGTTGAAGGATTAGGACAGCCTCTCTTAACATCAAAAGAAAATAGAAATTATCCTTTTTAATATCAAAATAACTCCACAGATGCTTGCCAGCACCGACAGCCTAAGCTTCGCCTGAAGGATGTAGCTTCAGCTGAGCAACATGCACACGTTCTGCCAAATAGAAGACAAAAAAAATCTCTGCCTCTCTGAGTAAAAACAGCAACACTTTTATTAAATGTCGGATGTCCCCATCAGCATCCTTGGTAGAGTGTATGTAAAAAAAAATTGAGAGATACAGAAAGTTCTCGTTGAACTTGTTTGAAAACTAAAATGTATCTGAAAACGCATTCGACCCAGTTGTCTAATCAGGCTGGAAACAACTCCAGGAGAGGAAGCAGACATCTGCCAGAGGAGGAAAACAGATGTTAGAGTTTTACCATCCTCCATTTCTACATCCCTTCCCTCATGTTTTTATTTCCTCCACTATCCTCCACAATAAATCTGTCAGAGCACCAACCTAAAGCACAGTCCATGCTTTAATTGCATTGTATCGAAATCAATACCCATTTAGTCTGATGTCAATGTCAACAATAGAAAAAAATAATTCCTTAAAAGTACCCTCATCCACCTGTATGCTGCCAATGGCGACTGGTATTGACTGAGCAGGTCTTATGTAATATCTGTAGAGGAATCCGCCTCTCCTGTGGTTTGTTAAACTCCTAGATCGAGGATTGTCAGACCGTCAGATGAGTAATACGGCTCAAAGCCTGGAGGATGAAATCACCTGAATTGTTGTGTACAGAACATTTTTTCCTCCACTAGTCATTGCTTTGAATCAGATATGACACACAAACACTTTTTCTTTTTTTTACTGTTTTATCTTTACACCACAGCCGTCTCTGAGGTTGCATCGACATCTTGAAGGGCTGTTCTAATTTGAAGCCTTGATGCTCGAACTCTTCAGGCTCTATCCCATTTTTTGGGCTATCTAACAATGGCTTCTCTTGATTATTTTAAATATTGACTAAGATTACTTCTAGCTAAAGAGAAAGGGAGGAGGAACTCTCCTTCGCTCGTTTGTTTAGCCCTAAAGTCTTAAACGTATTTTACATTCTTGTGTGTTTACAGTAGGCGCCCCTTGGAGAATGCCAGTGTGGCACTAATAAATGAAAACTGAATTATTTATTAGACTTAGGTTGAGCTATGAATGACAGATCTGCAGCTTTGTTGTTGTTGAACACCCCTGTTAAAATGACGAGGCTTCATTTCCGAACTTTTTCCACATTTAATACAACACACAACCCGTGATTTACAAAGATGCATCCACTGCAGGCAGGCCACCAAGTACAGAACCAGGATCATGTCTACATGTCAGTCAGAAACAGATTCATCCTTGTGCTGGATTTGTTAATTTTTGTACCAGAGACAATTGATTTGCATCTTCATGTGGAAACGTATCTCTAGAATTCTGTTCCACAAAAGTGGGGAAACTCCAACAAAACTGAGTAAATATTTGCTTTGATTGAAATAATAATACTTCTCCTTCTTCCTGTGAATAAAATGAAGCTCATTCAAGCCCTTTGAAGGGATCAGAGCAACACTGGTTGCCTCTCTTAGCTGAAATATTGGCAGTCAGCACTTAAAGGATCATTTTAAATCCATAAGTGACCCAAATATTTTCCTTTTTTTTGTTGTTTTTATTTCATCCGTTTCATAAAAAACAAAATACTTGGGCAATGTAAGATTGTGTTTCTCCATCAGGGATGAGCTTTTTATATCAAGTAAAATAGTTTGGGTTTATTTGCATGTGCTCTGGTTTTGAGGGATTAGAATGACTTATGCAATCTCAGAAAACCAATAAGGATTATAAAAAATAAACCATTTATTTTATTTTACTACGCCTTTCTCACACTAAGCATATCTAGATTACTTTAGATTATCATTCAGATAAAATGTTTGCTTTTGAGAATACTCACCAGCATACGCTCTTGATAATTAATTTAAATATTGGTGAAAATTGCTGAACAGTTAGTGGATTGGTTTTATCCATAAAATTAATGTAATACGGAGATAACCAAACATTGTGCCAACTGTACTGTGCCATGATAAAAAAAAAGGTCAAAGGATTTTTGATTCCCATTGTTAATTAATTTTAGGTTTTTGTCCATATTCCTTTGATTTTAGCTTAAAATGTCAAGCGGGACATTTCTGACGTGGCCCGTTGTAAATGAATCAGGAAATGATGTAAAAGAAACAAAATGCTGTGGTTTAGTCACAAATCATTAGTGATTCCTCAACCGAAGCGGTGCTGAAATTTACTTTTAGGTCTCTTTAACTGGACAATTTAAAGACCAGAAAAGACCAAGACAATAAGCATGTCTTGCTCAGTTTCCGCTTGCAAAGCTGTTGGTGTACTTAAGGTGTTTTATGCTTCTCTAGAAACACTTTCTGTCAACATAAAAGTCTTATCTTATTTTTACTTCCTCGCCCAGCCGTTCTGTCCCTGGGAAAAAAAGTCATCAATCATCCAAAAGAAAGCTCAACTAACTCACAAACACGTTCTGACAATATTTGGCTTAAATTCAGAATTTTCTAAATGTGAATCACAAACACTTTTGACATTATAAGCCTTATGAACATTACACATTTTTTTTATCCTTTTCCCAAAGCATAAGAAGAAAAATACATGTTAAGGCTACCATTTGTTTAAAAATCCAACACAAACGTCACTGATTAATTCAGGACTCATTGAGATCTCATAATGAAGTCGCAGCGTTCCTGAAAGAGCAACTTAATGTACCCTGATTGGTGCTGAAGTCCAGTAATTGGTCTTTAGGGCAGCAATCAAATATGAGAAGCATAAAGGGGAGTCTACTGCTGCCAGGTGCTGCCTCACATGAATGAAAAAATGAGCACGCCATTGAGCAAATAACACTCCGCTGATTGGCAATAACCCTCCGAATGCAGAGGAGACTCGACTGTGAGGCTTTGATGTGAGACGAGCAGCTCTGTATATGGGGAGGCTTTTACACAAATGCATTGCTGCTGCAGGAAGGACATTTTCTTTTTGATGATCATAATTTTCCAAAGGACTCAGCAGCCATGAAAGGTGGCAGGTTTAATGGCCGAGTGCGTGGATAGCATCTCGGCTCAGGTTATCAGGACGCGTTATATTGATGTGGAGCCTGGTGATCGCAAATTGTGGCTTGCCAATCGTCCAGCAGGGCGAGTATGCACAGGAGATGGATTTCACTGCAAGATGTGCTTTTACAAATGTTTAAAAAAAGCACAAAGTGAATTAAATTGCTTCATACTCTACAAGACGTCATGTTTTTGCTTTCTTATACAAAGTTTTGCAGTTCTACACAACATGCATATGCAACTTTTTAAACTTCTATTTATTTGGATGCAGCTCATAAGCAACCAAACACACTAGGTTAAATTTTAGATGCTGCTCTACGTCTTTAGCCTCTTACTTTTAAACTTAAAACACATGATTAGCTTTGTAATTTTAAGAAAAACGCTGTGATTAAGTAAGCAGTTTGAACAGGCAACATTGGTTAACAATTGTTGCACCTGTGGTTGATTTGGTGGTGCAGTTTGATGCATTGTTCCCTTGCAAGATGAAGGTCTTGAGTTGAAATCCTGGCCTGGGGTCTCATTGCGTTTTCTCTGGGTACTCCAGTTTCGTCCCATTATCCATACACACACCACTGCATGGCTGCACAGTGGTGCAGTTGGTAGAGCTGTTGCCTTGCAGCAAGAAGGTTCTGGGTTTGATTCCCGGCCCCAGTCTTTCTGCATGGAGTTTGCATGTTCTCCCTGTGCATGCGTGGGTTCTCTCCGGGTACTCCGGCTTCCTCCCACAGTCCAAAAACATGATTGTCAGGTTAATTGGCCTCTCCAAATTCTCCCTAGTTGTGTGTGTGCATTGTTGTTTGTCCCGTCTCGCCGGGAACGTTAGCTGGAGATCGGCACCAGCACCTCCCGACCCCACAAAGGGACAAGGGAATATAGAAAATGGATGGATGGACACACCACTGCAATGGAGTGCAATTTAGCACTGCAGCGGAGAGCCTTTTTAAGGAAACTCATTTTGGTTTCTCTAGTTAAAGTAGTTTCTTGAGAATTTAGAAAAATAAAAATGTATAAGAGCAGAAAAAAGTAAAAAAAAAAAAAAAAACCTAAATAAACTGATCAAGTTAAAATGCTATGAAGATGCCACACAATAACATGACAGATATATTAAATTCTGAAATGTTATTTTATTGACAGAATTTATGAATGAAGAAAAACTAGCTCATGTTGTGACGGGGAATTTAGTACAGAATGTTTAGTTGGTGGATTATGAATCCAAAAACAACATGTAATCCTAAAGTTACAAAATTAGAAGTAGTTCTTATTCAAGGTGACCTTACATAATATATTCACCATATTTAGCCACCAGAAGTCCTTCCTTTTGTGTCTGGGAGACTCTGGGTCTTGGATTTACTTTAGTTTGCTACTCACACTGGGTAGTATCCTGGATACTGATTATTAGAGCAAATCGTTAGTGTATGATTTATATAAAGCTTTGAGAAATGCACTTGACCTTTTCTAATAATCTCTTTGAACAACTCTCAGTTCTAACAGGCTAATTATGTCACAGAGTCTGTGGACTTCTGTCGAGAGGTCACACCTACTGCAACTGACTCCAAAGATGCTGTGTGTATATGAAGACTTCATCCGCCATTTCAATCACACAGGTTATACATGTTTTATGTCCCTGTTTTCTTCCCATTTCACAATCAGTGAATAATGTTCAGTTATGATTGTTGTTTGAGATTTATTCTCCTTTCAATAAAATTACAGCCAACATGCATAAATCTAAGGAGCATGGCTGAAATACTAAACAAGTGCTGAGGGACTGAATTTGCATGTGCTGCAACAGCTTGGACAATTTGTTCAGTTGTGAATGATAGTTCCCTGCACATGTTCAATTGGGTCCCAATCCACAGTCTCAGAAGAGACAAGTGTCACAGCGGCTGAGGTGCTCATAATATTTCATGAGTAAACACGGGCATGAGTCAGTTGTTTGCACGCAGAAATCAATAATGGACCGGTGACTAATCCAGGGTGTTTCCAAGGAATAAATGTCATGTAAAAGAAGCCAGTTCTAATAAATGGCATAGTTGTCCATTGTCTTTTGCATTCTAACTCTAAAAAATTTGTTATTTATTTCTTGAAGCATGAGCATTTATCAAAATAATACCTAGATTTTGTAATGAAAGGGTTGTGAGAATATAATGTATAGTGTACTTCTTGTAAACCGACATCTCTACTCTTACTATGTGTCTATTAGCTCTCCAAGACTGATTTTGACTTGCTTTTCCATGGTGGATCGTTTATAAATAACTGTTTTCAGAGAAGTGTAAAAATAAGAACTGGGTGCACAAGTTAGAATTTTTTTATTTAAAATTTTCCTCTTAGTTCACAGGGTCACAATTTCTACCTACAGACTCAAATATGGGCTGCCCAGTGGTGCAGTTGGTAGAGCTGTTGCCTTGCAGCAAGAAGGTTCTGGGTTCGATTCCCGGTCTTTCTGCATTGAGTTTGCATGTTCTCCCTGTACATGCGTGGGTTCTCTCCGGGTACTCTGGCTTCCTCCCACGGTCCAAAAACATGACTGTCAGGTTAATTGGTCTCTCCAAATTCTCCCTGGGTGTGAGTGTGTGTGTGCATAGTTATCTGTCTCTGTGTTGCCCTGCAACAGACTGGCGACCTGTCCAGGGTGACCCCGCCTCTCGCCCAGAACTTTAGCTGGAGATAGACACCAGCAGCTCATGACCCCACTAAGGGACAAGGGAGTATAGAAAATGAATAGATGGATGGACTCAAATATATCAATGAATCCCCAGTAATATTTCATTAAATGTTTCTCAGCAAATTGTAGCTCAAGCTCTTCTGCTGGAACTCAGCGTTTCAAAGCACCACACCCAAAACATCAAGTTTAAGTGAAAGGAATATGTTCAGGAAGAGTTTAGGACCCACAAAATCCCCAACTTACCATAAATGGAAAACTACTACAGCACCAGTGTCACTGTCTAATGAAACCAGTTTCATTAGTGTGTGCCAATCAAGAAAGAAGAGTCTGCTCCAAACTCAACTCTTTCAAACTAGATTGAAATTTGTAGGCACCAACAAAATAACTTTCTCTGGAAAGTTATTTGGAAGCAAACTTTGGGTGATTTTGCCACAATGACACCGGACATGTTTTTTTTAAGGTTTTATTAGCTCTAGTGGCCTTTATTTAATAGTTAGTGGACAGGAATGAGGGAAATGAGAGATGAGGAAGACATGCGGCAAAGGTCACCAGGCCAGGATTCGAACCTGGGACGGCTGCATCGAGGACTAAGGCCTCTCCGTATGTGGGCGTGCTAAACCCCTGCGCCACCAAAGCACCCTGACACCGGGCATGTTTGAGGCTTTCAAACTGTAGAGCGCTGTACCAGCTCTTTTACAAATTTTGAGTTATGAAATTGCCTAAGGGAAAAAGGATTTTGACCTAAAGTAAGCCAGTACTGAGCTGCTGAATGTCAGGAAATGAATTTTAGTACAGAAACCTGTTGCTTCTGTAGAGACTGTTGAGATGCCAACCGCATGCTTTTATCAAATGTGCAAAACATAAATTTAGAATGTTGAGTTTAAGAATGTAATTATTCAAGGTAAATATTACTGAATGCACACAATTTCTACATGGCGGCTGAAGAAGACCTACGCTCTTTTTAAATGATTAGCCAAAAGATCATCTCTGCAGAGCCCCAAAGAGGGGCTGTTGTTGGTTCTCCAATCCCAGCCACATTTTGAAGGTGTAACAATCCATTTTCTGAGTCCGTTTCAAGCGAGAGCTGGCTGTAGTCTGGCCAGTCACTGACTCTCCATTCATGCACAATCGCTGGCAGACGGCACCCTCCTATTTGTGTGCAGCTGAACCCTTTTCATTATTTACACTTGAAATGATAATGGCATCATGTGTGCGCAGCTGCATTATTTGCATCCACACGCCAGGCTGCTGAATTTGTGTGACAAAATAGGAGCGGCGCATCCTCCTGCAATATTTAAATGCTAACAACGTTCAGATGTGGAGGCTTTCTTCTCGTGCGGTTGAAAAGAAAACAGAGTACATCCAAGAAGGCAAACATGAAAGAGAGTAAAATGTTCAATGTTAGGCCTTTAGGGTTTTTGAAAAGTGAAACAAATTTTCCCAGCGCCGTGCAGGGCTGAGATTTCCGGGCAGGGCATGTCTCCCTATTTGAGGCTGACTCTTTGATTCCCTGTGGAGTAGGGGTTTGAAATGCACAGGGGGGAGGAAGGTGGCAAATGCCTCTAATTTTAACAGATAGTGCAGATTATAAGAGGAACATGATTGGCAAAGAGCTTGGAGTAAAAGAGAAGAAGGCTTTATTTAGGTCTGAACACTGTAACAAATATAGCCAACATTCCACGTATACATTTACGGTCTCTGCAGTGGTAGAAACTGCGAGAAGACACTACAAAACTTGGGCAAACAAGTCAGCCCTGAATATACATTGACACTGAATATTAATCTCTGCTTGTCAGCTCCTGGGCATCAATCAGTTCAGCGTTAAATCAGCTGGGACTATATAGCGATGAAGACTATGGTGGTTGCTTGTGCCGTGCCATGCAGCACAAACACAGGGGCGCCTCCAGAAGGTTTTCAAAAGATAGCAGGCATGTCATTTCTTCCAAGTCCTTGTCAAAGTCTTTAAGGAGCAGATCTGAGTCTAGTCTCAGGTTACTGAGCACCAAGACAAAATCCTGTGAGTTCATGAGAGGCAAGTCCAAATCATGTCTTAAGCTACTAAGAACTAAGCGTAAGTCAAGAGCCGTTGTTTTTCAGGAGCAATTTCAAATTAATGTCTAGACTTGAGGGACAATTCCAAGTCAATCCTCAAGGGTTAATGATTAGAGGAGGTTCCCCACGTCACAGCTGTCCTGAGTTCAATACCTGCTCAATAGCTGCATGGCTACCCGTTTCTGTCTGGCCTCTTTCCCCTGTCAACAAAGGCCACTAATGCCACAAAAATAATCCATGTCTCAAATCTTTTGCCATATGTTTAATCTTATTAATCTATAAGTCCAAGTCAAGTTGTTATGGGCTAAGTCAAGTCACTTGCCCCAAGTCCAAGATAAATCTTAATTTGCAAATGACTCATTCGACATTTTCACATCAGATGCATCTCATCTCATTTATCAGACAAACATTTATAATCTTTACATTTTTGAGAAGATTCAATTCAACATGTAAGAAAAAATATTAAATACTGCTGTATTATTTATTCAAATAAAATAAAACGCCAACATATTTACCTGGCTAATAATATAAATATGCAGTTATGTTCTATGAAAATAGCAGAGAAAGATTAAGATCATTTAACTTTGAATTTCTGAACTAAATAAGTTTAATACCTGTTGATCCCCTTGCTTGAAATGCTCTTGCTAAAGGGTGTCCAAAGTTGGTCCTGGAGGGCCGACATCCTGCATGTTTTAGTTCTCTCCCTGGTTTAACATGCCTGGATCAAATGGTGGCTCATTAGAAGGTCTAAGAAGACCTGCAAAGACCTGCAAAGAGCACTGCAAAGAGCTGCTCCAGCTCTTTGCAGTGTGCTATGTTGGGTTTGGAGGGTTTTCTTCTTACTTTGAGTGGGATGATTTAAAAAAATATATATCTTAGGAAACCCTCTTAACAGCTTTGCTGTCCAGTCTAAACCATAATCTCCAATTTACAGAACAAATAAAATGAAGAGATTTGCTCATTTCTGTTTAAATGTAACAACTTGTGCTTTTCATTTTGAAGAATCAGGGGTGCCTCTGCAATCTCTAAGTTAAGGTCTGAAATCATGTCATACAGAGTTCAGGTGAGAATCTAAATACCCATGTGTTGTTTGGACACTGGAAAATGAACATTTTTAAGGATAACCACTTCCCCCCCTCCCATACTTTGGAGGCACAACTGCTCATATGAAGCTCAATTAACAAATTCAAATTGATTTTCTCCGTGAAATTCATTTAGAACCGCGACTAGAATCTATTCCCGAGTCCAGTTGTCGGTTTTCTCTCTGCCACACATACAATTCAGAACAAGAACTTTTGAAAAGACAGTCCTTTCTAGATTTTGTTTGTACATTTTTACATCGAAATGCCACGATTGAGCTTATTCCCGGCAGAAGACATATTCAGTGTAGCTTGTCCAGATCTTGTCCTCGTTTGGATCATTGCTGGTGTAGGCGCAGGTGCCGGTGGAGCTGCAGGCCACCATGTGAAAGCCCGCCTCTGTCAGCTTGTCAAACGCCTGCTCCAGAAAATTATACTTCAGGTAGTAGCGGGAGGTGTACCTCTCCGGGGGCCTGTCCGGGTCCCTGCTCTCGTTCAGCGTCTCCCCGAACACCTCTTTAGCCAGAGAGGTCTTCCCGCACACGGTGATGCGCGCCACCCTCCGGAACTTGGCGTCGGTCTGGATGTCCCTCCCGATCGTGTAGGAGCCGCGGTATCCTATGGTGATGTACCCGGACTTTCTGGAGTCCAGAGACGGTGAGCGCATGGCCCCGCTGGCGGACAGGGCGCGCAACGGCTCCCCGGAGGAGGAGCAGCATTGCGCGCCCTCCTCCGTGTCGCTCTGGCTGATCTCCTCGCTGATCGAGTTGTCTTTACTCATCCGCGGGCTGAGGCGCTTAGCCAGGTCCCGCAGCAAGAAAAAGTCAGCCTCCCGCTGCAGGCGGCTCTTCTCCGGGAAGTAGTCCGGAAGGACCAAGTTCAGGTCTCTCAGGTAGTCGAGGATGTATCGGAACAAGAAGCCGTCCCTGTCCAAGAAGAAGCGTCCCTTGCTGTCTCTCGCCAGCTCCTTGGGGGACTTCTTGCTGAACATGTTCCACAGGAGCGAGTCCGGCACGGCGATCAGAGTTTTGTGCCTGGTCACGTACACCTGCCCGCCGACGTTCAGTTCGATGATCTCTGAAAACGGGGAGCCCGAGTCCCCGCAGCCAGCCGCGGCGCGCTCCGTGTCGGCCAGTGCCATGTTCTCCGAGCCGCTCTGCGCTGCAGCAGGAGGATCAGTGGGAAGGAACAACGAGGTGCCAGCGGCGGCAGCCTGCTTATGAAGCCTGGGCTTACCATGTGCGTGTGTGCGCGCACTCACAAGGGTGACTGATAAATTAACATTTAACTGTTGAGATGCTGCTGTGAGGGGCGTCTCTGCAGCTCCTAGTCCCGTTTTCTTGCTCGCCTCTGGCACGGAGAGGATGAACGCAAATAATATCCTGAGGTTTCAGGGGCGTTACCTCAGAGAGACATGGAGGGGCATTGCCCACCACTTAAATTTTAAATTTAAATTACGGAAATAAATGTAAAAAAAAAATTTTGAAGTTATTTCGGTAATTCAGTTATATGAATTCATTCACACCAAGTGGTGGATTTCAAGTGTGTACTAGCTGATAACAAGTCTTATATGCAGCTATAGCAAATGAAAAGTCATTTTCTCATATAAACTGGCTGTTCACACACAAGGTGTTGTTTCCACACGATGGCAGAAGGTTAAGTGGAAGGAAAAACTCCTTCCACATCACAACCAAAAACAAATTCTGAAGCAAATAGAGCATTCGAGAGTTTATGGACAAATCAAATCGCATGCACTGCACCTTGACTCAACTTCAACATCAGGGCCATATTATCTGTCACCCTTTCCCCTCCTTAAGTATCAGGACATGAAACTCCTGAACGCTCTCATGGCTCATTATAGTTCTCTATTTTTGTCCGAGACTCTCTTGATTATCTGAATAGTCCAAGAAATGTCCAGAATCATTCCAACCGATATTTGTTACTCAAAAGCATTCATCTGCCTCCTCCTTGCTTTTACCCTCCAGCGGAGCAGAAGCGATACAAGCATGTTACCAGCGAACGAGCTGGTAACAAGCCCTTTATTTAAAGGCTTGCATATAAAGGAGAATATATGGTCACACGCATCACATTGGTTCAGCAGTGTTACCTTCTGGAACAGTGTAACACTGCTGAACCAAGGAGAGTCGCAATCTCCTTTATATGCAGGACTTTTAATAACCTGTCTTTAATGGCTTTTGTGTTTACAAGCATTTCCCAACAAGACAAAAAATGATTAGTATGGTATGACCAAATGATCGCAGAGAGCCTCATTCAAAGACGGAGGCCCTCTTTGAATGGAGGCTCTCTGTTTGATTGACATCAAACATTGATGTCAATCGTTTGATAGCATTCAGAGGTAAGGCAGTCCTTACCTCTGAATAACAGTAGACTTATTGGACTTCAGCTTTTCAATAGCGAAATGGATTTCCTGTATTGCTATGGGGTCTTCACAAGAGTTCCTCAAGTGAATATCAAGTTTTTTAGTACATGTAAAAGGACCCAGATTTCGACAGGTAGAATTTTCATGATAATGTGATTCATATAATTTAGTCTAAAATTCTGAACAATATTTGGCTATTTTTACATGGTTATCTGCGATGTGTCCATCAAGAAAAGACAGAGTGACTAAATTATCGCAGATGACCTACATCCAAAGACTGTATAAAATGTACTATGATGAAGAATATCTATTTTTATATATCTACATCATATGTCTATATCGCATATCATGTGAGTATTAAAGTTTAGTCACATGACGCAGAATGCAGTCAGTAAAAACAATAAGCTGCTGTTACAGGCCTAGCCTTTCCCTAGGGGGCAGTAGAGAGCAATTTGAAGGTGCTGGGAGAAAGAAGAAGAGCGAGTAAAGTGTCCGGTTGTTGTAGGTAACGGAGTGTGTTAGTGTTGTTCATCCTGCCAAAAGAGGAAGAACGTTCTTAAAGCAGTGCTGCCCAAAGTCGGTCCTGGAGGGCCGGCATCCTGCACGTTTTAGTTCTCTCTCTGGTGGAGGTAACAACCTTTTCAGCACGTCAATGTTCTTGTTAGGCTATCTAACGAGCCTTTAAATAAAGGCCTTGTTACCAGGCGGGCGTGGTAACAAGGCCTTGTAATAAAGACCTGCATAACCAAGGAGAGGCGCCTTCTCCTTTACATGCAGGCCTTTAAATAAAGACTCGGACTAAAAATTCTCTTTTTAGTCTGCATGCTTGTCCATTCAAGACAGGATAACCTGTTTTAAATGGTTTTGTGTTAACAAGCAATTACCTGCAAGACAAAGAAAATGATTAGTGACCAAATGATCGCAGAGAGCCTCTATTCATAGACTCTACTTCAAGCGATCATTGACGTCAATCTGTGACGTGTCATTCAAGGTTTGAATATGGAGGTTCACGACACAAATGACGTAACAGTCGAGCCAATCAGGTGCAGGCCTATTGTTAGGGTGGCTCTTCCTTTTTCACCGATTGTTTACGTCGCCTCTTTCTTTTTCACCGATTGTTTACGTCGCCTCTTTCTTTTTCACCGATTGTTTACGTCGCCTCTTTCTTTTTCACCGATTGTTTTTCTTCTCTTGTTTGGTAGGACAAACAACAGGAGAAATAGGAAGAAGCTCCCAAACATGAATTCCTTTTTCTCCAAGGAGAGCCGCCTTCTCCTTTATATGCAGGTTTTTTAATGAAGACTTGCATAAAATAAAGCTTTGCATTGTTACCAGCATAGGGTAACAATGCTGATTCCTCATTAATTGTTTTAGCCAATTTATTTTCAATGTATTATTTAAGGTGCTAATGTCTAAAAAGTCGAGGCCACCTTTTTCATCAGAATTCATAATTACTGATTTTTTAATATAATGTTTGTTGTTTTTCCAAATAAAATTAAAAAGCATCTTGTCAGTATCTATGGAAACCTTTTTGTTTACATGCAGAGATAAAGCAGCATATGTAAGACGGGAGAGTCCCTCACCCTTGGTTCACAGGATTCTTTCTACCTGTCAGTGATAAATCTCTCTGCTGCCACTGGTTCAGTTTTTTCTGGGTCTAGTCAGTAATAGAGTTCAAATTCAGGAAACACCTGGAACCTCTGTTTTTCGGGACAATAATTCCTAGGTAACTAATAGATTATTTTACTGGTATGCCACAAATAGAAGAAATGTCACAGTTTTTAAGAGCAAGTAGTTCACATTTTTCTATCTAGAAAAGTCCAGATGCAGCAGAGAAAGTGATGATTACGTCAAGCGATAAAGGTATCTGAGAGGAGATTTTTAGAAATAATGTTGTATCATCAGCCACTTGGCTGATAATAATTTCTCGACCTGCTACTGCGATACCTTTTAATGGGCTCAGTTTGACAGAATCAGTGAGTGACTGACTGCAGAGGAGGAAAAGATAAGGCGATATGGGACATTCTTGCCTGACTCCTCGTTTAAGGAAGAAACGTTGTGATGTACCAGCTTGTAATCTGATATAGCAATTTCCATTAGTATACATTGTTTTGATAGCACCGCTAAAGTAAGAACCAAAACCAAACTTTTAAAGGCGTGAAATATGAAATGATGTTCGATGGTGTCAACAGTCTTGTAAAAGTCCAGAAAAAGAATAAAGCTGCCATCAGAGCATCAATCTGAATAATCAATTAAATCAAGTACTAGTCTAATGTTATTGGAAATATGTCTGTTTTTCATGAAGCCAGATTGAGTCTCATCAATTATGTAGTCCAAAACAGGTTTGATCCTTTTAGCAAATATTTGTGGAAATATTTTGTAATCATTATTTAATAATCAAATTGGGTGCCAATTGTCAATGAAGAGTAAATCTTTTTGGTTTTGGTATTGGGAGTTATGAGACCCTCTTGGGTTAGAGTAGGAGGGAGGGACTCATTGTCTATACATTCTAGGAAAGTTCCTGGAGGAAGGGTGCAAGCTGTTTGGAAAATGGTTGATAGAATTCAGAGGTAGGACGTCCGTACCAATAAGGAGACTTATTGACTTCAGCTTTTCAATAGCGAAATGGATTTCCTGTATTGCAATGGGGTCTTCACAAGAGTTCCTCAAGTGAATGTCAAGTTTTTTAGTACCTGTAAAAGGACCCAGTGTGATTCCTGTAATGTGATTCATATAATTTAGTCTAAAATTCTGAACAATATTTGGCTATTTTTCGATGGTTATCTGCGATGTGTCCATCAAGAAAGACAGAGTGACTAAATTATCGCAGATGACCTACATCCAAAGACTGTATAAAATGTACTATGATGAAGAATATCTATTTTTATATATCTACATCATATGTCTATCGCATATCATGTGAGTATTAAAGTTTAGTCACATGACGCAGAATGCAGTCAGTAAAAACAATAAGCTGCTGTTACAGGCCTAGCCTTTCCCTAGGGGGCAGTAGAGAGCAATTTGAAGGTGCTGGGAGAAAGAAGAAGAGCGAGTAAAGTGTCCGGTTGTTGTAGGTAACGGAGTGTGTTAGTGTTGTTCATCCTGCCAAAAGAGGAAGAACGTTCTTAAAGCAGTGCTGCCCAAAGTCGGTCCTGGAGGGCCGCATCCTGCACGTTTTAGTTCTCTCTGGTGGAGGTAACAACCTTTTCAGCACGTCAATGTTCTTGTTAGGCTATCTAACTAGCCTTTAAATAAAGGCCTTGTTACCAGGCGGGCGGGTAACAAGGCCTTGTAATAAAGACCTGCATAACCAAGGAGAGGCGCCTTCTCCTTACATGCAGGCCTTTAAATAAAGACTCGGACTAAAATTCTCTTTAGTCTGCATGCTTGTCCATTCAAGACAGGATAACCTGTTTTAAATGGTTTTGTGTTAACAAGCAATTACCTGCAAGACAAAGAAAATGATTAGTGACCAAATGATCGCAGAGAGCCTCTATTCATAGACTCTACTTCAAGCGATCATTGACGTCAATCTGTGACGTGTCATTCAAGGTTTGAATATGGAGGTTCACGACACAAATGACGTAACAGTCGAGCCAATCAGGTGCAGGCCTATTGTTAGGGTGGCTCTTCCTTTTTCACCGATTGTTTACGTCGCCTCTTTCTTTTTCACCGATTGTTTACGTCGCCTCTTCCTTTTTCACCGATTGTTTACGTCGCCTCTTCCTTTTTCACCGATTGTTTACGTCGCCTCTTCCTTTTTCACCGATTGTTTTTCTTCTCTTGTTTGGGAGGACAAACAACAGGAGAAATAGGAAGAAGCTCCCAAACATGAATTCCTTTTTCTCCAAGGAGAGCCGCCTTCTCCTTTATATGCAGGTTTTTTAATGAAGACTTGCATAAAATAAAGCTTTGCATTGTTACCAGCACTGGGTAACAATGCTGATTCCTCATTAATTGTTTTAGCCAATTTATTTTCAATGTATTATTTAAGGTGCTAATGTCTAAAAAGTCGAGGCCACCTTTTTCATCAGAATTCATAATTACTGATTTTTTAATATAATGTTTGTTGTTTTTCCAAATAAAATTAAAAAGCATCTTGTCAGTATCTATGGAAACCTTTTTGTTTACATGCAGAGATAAAGCAGCATATGTAAGACGGGAGAGTCCCTCACCCTTGGTTCACAGGATTCTTTCTACCTGTCAGTGATAAATCTCTCTGCTGCCACTGGTTCAGTTTTTTCTGGGTCTAGTCAGTAATAGAGTTCAAATTCAGGAAACACCTGGAACCTCTGTTTTTCGGGACAATAATTCCTAGGTAACTAATAGATTATTTTACTGGTATGCCACAAATAGAAGAAATGTCAGTTTTTAAGAGCAAGTAGTTCACATTTTTTCTATCTAGAAAAAGTCCAGATGCAGCAGAGAAAGTGATGATTACGTCAAGCGATAAAGGTATCTGAGAGGAGATTTTAGAAATAATGTTGTATCATCAGCCACTTGGCTGATAATAATTCTCGACCTGCTACTGCGATACCTTTAATGGGCTCAGTTTGACAGAATCAGTGAGTGACTGACTGCAGAGGAGGAAAAGATAAGGCGATATGGGACATTCTTGCCTGACTCCTCGTTTAAGGAAGAAACGTTGTGATGTACCAGCTTGTAATCTGATATAGCAATTTCCATTAGTATACATTGTTTTGATAGCACCGCTAAAGTAAGAACCAAAACCAAACTTTTTAAAGGCGTGAAATATGAAATGATGTTCGATGGTGTCAACAGTCTTGTAAAAGTCCAGAAAAAGAATAAAGCTGCCATCAGAGCATCAATCTGAATAATCAATTAAATCAAGTACTAGTCTAATGTTATTGGAAATATGTCTGTTTTTCATGAAGCCAGATTGAGTCTCATCAATTATGTAGTCCAAAACAGGTTTGATCCTTTTAGCAAATATTTGTGGAAATATTTTGTAATCATTATTTAATAATCAAATTGGGTGCCAATTGTCAATGAAGAGTAAATCTTTTTTTGGTTTTGGTATTGGGAGTTATGAGACCCTCTTGGGTTAGAGTAGGAGGGAGGGACTCATTGTCTATACATTCTAGGAAAAGTTCCTGGAGGAAGGGTGCAAGCTGTTTGGAAAATGGTTGATAGAATTCAGAGGTAAGGACGTCCGTACCAATAAGGAGACTTATTGGACTTCAGCTTTTCAATAGCGAAATGGATTTCCTGTATTGCTATGGGGTCTTCACAAAAGTTCCTCAAGTGAATGTCAAGTTTTTTAGTACCTGTAAAAGGACCCAGTGTGATTCCTGTAATGTGATTCATATAATTTAGTCTAAAATTCTGAACAATATTTGGCTATTTTTACATGGTTATCTGCGATGTGTCCATCAAGAAAAGACAGAGTGACTAAATTACCGCAAATGACCTACATCCAAAGACTGTATAAAATGTACTATGATGAAGAATATCTATTTTTATATATCTACATCATATGTCTATCGCATATCATGTGAGTATTAAAGTTTAGTCACAAGACGCAGAATGCAGTCAGTAAAAACAATAAGCTGCTGTTACAGGGCCTAGCCTTTCCCTAGGGGGCAGTAGAGAGCAATTTGAAGGTACTGGGAGAAAGAAGAAGAGCGAGTAAAGTGTCCGGTTGTTGTAGGTAACGGAGTGTGTTAGTGTTGTTCATCCTGCCAAAAGAGGAAGAACGTTCTTAAAGCAGTGCTGCCCAAAGTCGGTCCTGGAGGGCCGGCATCCTGCACGTTTTAGTTCTCTCTCTGGTGGAGGTAACAACCTTTTCAGCACGTCAATGTTCTTGTTAGGCTATCTAACTAGCCTTTAAATAAAGGCCTTGTTACCAGGCGGGCGTGGTAACAAGGCCTTGGACTTTCCCCCATTCCTTTTTTTTAAAGGGACAGTTCCTTTTTCTGTGAAGTTCTGTGTAGTAATTTATGGTAGGCCATAACCAAGGAGAGGCGCCTTCTCCTTTACATGCAGGCCTTTAAATAAAGACCTGCTATTCTATTCTATTTTAGTCTACTTTATTCCGTCCGCCAGGGGTTTTCAAACTGGACAGTCCAGTTCATTTCAATCCAGTCCTGTCCTGTCCAGTCCATGCAAGTCCGGTCCAGTCCATTCTAGTCCCGTCCGGTCCAGTCCATTCCAGTCCGGTCCGGTCCAGTCACGTCCAGTCCAGTCCATTTGCGTCCGGTCCGGTCCAGTCCACTCCAGTCCACGCCGGTCCGGTCCAGTCCACGGCAGTCCGGTCCTTTCCACGCCAATCCGGTCCTTTCCAGTTCATTCCAGTCCAGTCCAGGACTGGACTGGACTGGAATGCCCATTCAAGACAGGATAACCCGTCTTAAATGGCTTTTGTGTTAACAAGCAATTACCTGCAAGAGAAAGAAAATGATTAGTGACCAAATGATCGCAGAGAGCCTCTATTCATAGACTCTACTTCAAGCGATCATTGACGTCAATCTGTGACGTGTCATTCAAGGTTTCACTATGCCACCCGAGTGTCACGTCATCAATGACGTCACAGCTGAACCACTCAGATGCGGTACCTATTCCTTTTTTTAAAATTGAACTTTATAGAGAAACAGAATAGGTAACAATAGAACACAGCATACATTGTGGTATAATGTCCGCCAGGGAGTTTCAAACATTGAGACATCACATTTAATGAATACAGAACATAAAGAGCATGTTTTAATAGCATTGGTATTGGTAAAATTTTCAATGGTTCTTTCTGATTTATTGTTTGGCCTAATTTTCAAAAATGTTAAAAAATGTTTTTTCATTAGCGTAACGGCATTTGTGAATGTGCCAATTGGCTAAGAATAAAATAAGGTTAATAATATAGAAAAAGTACTGTGATGAAGATTTTAATATATATTTCTATATATCTACATCATAAGTCTATATGGCATGTCATATGAATATTAAAGTTTAGTCACATGACAGCTCTAAGGCAAGGGACATGAAACGTGGGAAGAGCGACACTTGTTGTCCTGGAGATGGAAATGCAGCCACTGAACACAAATCCTCTTCTTATAGTGTGGAGAAGCAAAGCCAGGAAATGAGGGGAGGACTTTCATCTCAAAAACAGCTAAAAATATTATTATCCATATAATAATATATATAATATATTTAATTTGTAATATCTAAAAAGTTTTTGCACACAGTGATTTTTTTTACTGTTCGTAATTGGTTATTGTAAAATAATTTAACACATTTCGTGTTTCTTCATCTAAGAATGACAAGTTATATAGTCAAAAAATTTATGTGTCCATTGTCTCTTTTCCCTGTTGCTATAGTTGCGGTTCAGGTTGTACAATATGCTCAAATAAAAGCATTTAAAGGGTCAGAATCAGACCTTTTAGAGATAGCCAAAGTGTAGTTTCCCTGGGATAGGTAGAAAAGAAGCATGTATGCCATCCCGATGAATTTGTTCTGCAAAATTATATTTAACATGAGACAGGAAAAGGAAATGTATAAAATTTAGCTGAGGTTTGAAACCAGAGGAAATCTTTGGGGAAGTTGGGGACTGGATTGCTCGAAAGCGAAATCAAAATCTCTGTGAGCAGAGGCTGACGGCATGCTCTTGTCAAACAGAATTCAAGACATAAAAGTAATAATTGATAATCCAAATAGACCTTGGTTAGTCATTATGAAAAACTCTGTCTGGGACTCTTTTATAAAGATGGAGTTAGAATGAAACCATAAAGCCAGACATAAATAAAATATGTTTAGAAGAGAAATTAAAATGAGAAAATTAAAAATGTTTCTGTGTTACAACTCAGCAAGAGTACAATACCAGAAAGGAAAACATAAATAGTATATATATATTTTTTTTTTACTTCTTGGAAATTTTCGCAGGAGGTGGCCTTTAATAATTGTGGGTGTTGCTGTTTTGAAACCATAACTTGTCATTTTTAAAGTTGCGTAATTTTCCTGTGCTTGATGTTAATTACACCAAACGCAGAAAATATTCACACGCCCTACACATTAATGTCACATAACGAAATCTTTTAAGATTGTCCCTTATTATGAGCAATTGTTTGTTTTTTAAATTTCTTAATTTCCATCTCCAGCTGGTTGAAGTCAAATCTTTGTCAGGTGGCTGTGGTTGGTGACTGGTTTAGACTCGTGACAAATCTTCCAGTATAGAACTTCCTATTTCAAAATACTGAATTTCCATTGTCTGTGGTCTCCAAAACCCGCGTATTGTGAAAGACAAGTCTTTTTATTCCAGGTTATGAGACAGAAGGTCAAGTAGCTCTTTTTGAATATATTAGTTCTGTATGAAAGTCAGAAATAAACATTTGACAATATTTTGATTACAAGTGTAGATAGAAATTTATGCAAGAACAAAATGGTTTTTTTAAAGTTAAAAAGATAATTAATGTATTTAGATATAGCTGACAGCAGATGGGGGGTCTGCACAGTGGCGCAGTTGGTAGCACTGTTGTCTTTCAGCAAGAAGGTTCTGGGTTCGATTCCCGGCCCCGGTCTTTCTGCATGGAGTTTGCATGTTCTCCCTGTGCATGCATAGGTTCTCTCCTGGTACTCCGGCTTCCTCTAACAGTCCAAAAACATGACTGTCAGGTTAATTAGCCTCTCTAAATTGTCCCTAGGTGTGAGTGTGTGTGTGCATGTTTGTTTGTCCTGTGTGTCTCTGTGTTGCCCTGCGACAGACTGGCGACCTGTCCAGGGTGACCCCACCTCTCGCCCGAAACGATAGCTGGAGATAGGCACCAGCAACCCTCCTGACCCCAGTAAGGGACAAGGGTGTATAGAAAATGGATGGATGAAAACAGGTGGTTTTATTTATATTTCTCACTGACACACAAAAGTGTTCCTCTTTTAGGCCAGCTGGGATGATGTATAGTAACAAATGAAATTTTATATTATTTATTTGCCAGACTATTAAAATTATTATTATTTTTTTTTTACTTTTGCTTTATTACTTCTTTCACTTCCAGAAGTTTACACACATTTCCTCATTTGGCATCATTCTGTTTATGCTGAATAACCTCAGTCAAATGTTTTGCACGTCTTTCCAAAGACGTTTCACAATAGTTTGTTGGGAGTTTTGTCCCGTTCCTTCTGTCAGAACTGGTGTAACCGAGTCAGATTTGTTTGCTGCTTTCCTCAAAGCAGCAAACAAATCTGATTGGAATGTACTTTCATATATTCCCACAAACTCTCTGTCGGACTGAGATTAGGGCTTTGTGATGACCTTGTTGTCCTTAAGCCATTTTGTAATTAATTTGGTTGTTTAATTAGTGTCACCGTCCATTTGGAAGACTATTTTTTTCCCCAAGCTTTAACTTCCTGACTTATATTTTACCCATTAGTTCAATATTTCTGCCTTGTGTTCTTTCCTTGTCATACCACCTAATGCGTGCAAGTCCAAGTTGTCTCTTCTGCAGCAAACACCCCATAACATGATGCTGCCACCCCCGTACTTGACAGTAGCGATGATGTTCTCAGGCTTGCAAGTTTCCCCTTTTTTCCTCTAAATGTAACGATCATGGCCAAAACCTTTAGTTTTAGTTTGACTGGGCTGCACGACTTGTCTCCAAATGTGCAATATATAATTGAATGTATAAACAATGTATAATCATATGTTTATAATTGAACATGCCATTTACAAAGATGATGTTGACACTAAAACAAAAGCAAAACAACACATTTCCCAAAACAGTCAACAGAATTAATAAGAGGATAGGGCAACATCCAGTCATTGTGAAAGTGCACACTTCTCATCAAGAGTGGGTTGGAGCCACTTTGGAAATTTGGCTGACTGGCCCTCACGCAGGCGAACTAACTATAAAAGACGAGGGCTCTTAGATGTTTTGTCACTTCAGAGCCTGGTTGAGTGCGAACAATGCTGCGGAAGGTATTGCAGATTTCTGACACTCGAAGATTTGCATTTTCTCTGCAATATTTTCTCAACTTTTTTTTGTATGTTTTGCTCCATTTGTTCCACATTAAACTTGTTTGTTCTCATGCAACTGTGTTTTTTTTTGTTTGTTTGTTTGTTTTCATTTCTCCAGGGTGTTACCAAGAGCTTTGGAGCTGCTATCCACGCCCTGGGCGCTTCTCAGCTGACAGATGTTGTGATTAACAGGAGCAAAAGGATGATGCTGGACACCCTGGGCGTTGGGCTGTTAGGAACCCGGACAGCTGTCTTCAACAAGGCTCTTCAGTACAGCCAGGTAAGCCGAAACGAGTCAAATCATGTGTTTTCCTCACACGAGCTCCATTTCCCAAAGTCCTGCTCTTCTTCACTTGTCCTACTCTTGTTGAGATTTTGAGGCTTTGAGTAAAATCTGAAAGCAAGCGCCGCTGCTCAGTAAGGATCACTTTTCATGCATTGGTCTGATTACAGCTGCTCATATCTGAGCGCAGCAGCAGCATTTGGGGAAGATCAGAGACGACGCTGCCTCCTTGCTATGCCGCGCTCGTCAACGGCATCGCTGTAAGTTTCGGCACAGAAATGCACCACAATAGAAAGCAAACACTCCAACTCCATATTTTCCACATTTTGTCATGTTCCAACCACAGCTTTTTGCAACTAGTGTGTGTATTATTGTGTTTGTAAAATCTCAACAAAGTACACACTTTGTTGAGAACAATAAATATGTAAAATACATTTTTTGCATAAAAGTTACACACTGCAGCTCTAAGGGTCTAAAAATTTAAAGTAAAGCTCAGAAATCAAAGCGATTTCTTTTGTGTTTTTTGTGTATTGTTGTGTTGGTAAAATCTCAACAAAACGTATTAAAGGCGTGCTTGTCACACTCTTGCAAAATGTTGTGCATCTTATGATTTGTCTCTCATTTGTCCTTTGGTGACCCCTGTGACTCAAGGTTCACTCCATGGACTTTGATGACACTTGGCATCCAGCAACTCATCCTTCCGGAGCCGTTCTGCCGGCTCTGCTGGCCCTGGCTGAGACGCTGCCCAGCCGGCCTTCTGGCCTGGACTTGCTGCTGGCATTCAATGTTGGCATCGAGGTGCAAGGCAGGCTGATGAGATTCTCCAGGGAGGCTTACAATATCCCTGAAAGGTGGGAAACATTTGACATTCTCCAAAGCCATTAAGTTTACTGTCAGATTATTCCCACCCAGTTGTGAGTGAATGAATCCCTGAAGACATTTGAGCCTTAAAGGGCGTGTTCACCCAGTTTTTCAAAAGCACATTGAGTCATAATACGTGTATCAATAGTGCAGGAAGTTTTTTTTTAATTTTTATTATTGCATTACAGTTTTGTTCGTCAGGGATTACAAAACTACAAAAGTTTTTGCAACCCTTGAATTTTTTCCTATTTTGTCATTTTACAACCACAACTTTTAATGGTTGTAAAGTGGAAGGAAGATGATATATGATTTTTTTTGTATATAAAATCTGAATTGTAGTGTTTTTATTCAGCCTTCCTGAATATATATTTTAGACCCGTGTTTACCAACGTAAGGGCCGCCAGGGGGCGCTGTGGTGGCTTCATGAAAGTTGGAGAGAAGATTAGGGGGAAAAATGCGTTGATAATAATAATAATTTAATCTGATAACTATTTTTTAACTGACATTTTCGTCATAATTTAGTTTTTCTTTTCAGTAATTTTTAAAATAAAATGTAAGTTAAAATAATTGATTTAAATGTTATTTCTGACCCTCATTTTCTGATTGGGTGTCATTCAAATTGATCAAGCTGCTTTGCTCCTCAAGCTGGCAAAGCAAGAAGCAAATAGAAAAGTTTCTGACGGGGTGCTGTGGTGGCACAGGGGTTTAGCACAACCCACATACGGAGGCCTTAGTCCTCGATGTGGCCTTGGCAGGTTCGATTCCAGGCCTGGCGACCTTTGCTGCATGTCTTCCCCCTCTCTCATTTCCCTCTTTCCTGTCTATTCACTGTAAAATAAAGGCCACTAGAGCCAATAAAGCCTTAAAAAAGAAAAGTTTCTGACAAGAAAAAGGCCAAAGAAACTGTCTGGCAGCTCCATTGTGGAGAACACTGATGCAAATAACCATAAGAACTGTGAAAATAAAGTAAAATTTGATGTGATTAGTATAAAATTCCACAGATCTTATAATCAAAAGAGGGGACTGTAATGAAATATTATATCATCTGGAAATACAGTTAGATATTTTCTGGTAACAAAACTTTCCACCAAAGTACTCATGACCATCTAAAATCGGATGGTATGAGGCAGGATTTACGCTAAATGGAGGAAAAAAACATTCTAAAAGTTGTTGTTTCTTTACATATTTTGTAGCATTGCCAGTGGATTTTTAAAAGAGGTTAATGTGTTTTGAGGGACCATAGCATGGAAAAGTTTGGACAGATTCAAGTTGTTTTTCTCCTCATTTGCAAAATGGCTCAACTTAAGTTGACAGAGGCTGGAGAAGCTCTGTCAACATCCATTTTCAAGTTCCCACATTTGGATTTAGGTGTGGCAATTATAAAAAAAAAGAGAGAGAGACGGTGAGAGTGAGGGAGAAACTAGTGTGCTTTAATCTAAAATGCTCTGGTTGTGAGTTTCAGATTGTTATTCTGCTGGGAGATGAACTTTTACCCTAGTCTGTCGTGTTTTTTCCGGCGTTTGCCGTGGTCCTACAGAAAAGCAACACCTTTTACCACAAGATTGCTATATATCCTGTGTGGTTTGTGGCCAAACAATTTCCTGCCGCTTTCTTATTACACCTATTGTCTGTTTATCATTTCAACAATCTTCTCGTGTTCCAGCCCTGGTTTGACAGTGGCGCCACAATCCTTTAGTTTCTACTACTTTGTGTTTGTCCATCCCGATAAAATGCATCATATTATAGTTGTATCATGACAAAATATAAAAAGCTTTGAGTTCACATTCTTCGCATTCAACTCTTTTTATTTCTCACAGTATTTCTATGGCTTACAAGCACAGGAAATTGTTTTGTTGTCCACAAATATTCTAATTTGGCCTTTTGTTTTGAATCTTCAGGTTCCATCCTCCCAGCGTAGTTGGAGTGATGGGAAGCGCCGCGGCCTCGGCCAAACTCCTCGGCCTGTCTCCTTCTCAGTGCAGTCACGCGCTGGCCATCGCAGCCTCCTCTGCCGGGGCACCTTTGGCCAACGCCGCCACTCAAACCAAGCCGTTCCACATTGGGAACGCAGCGCGGAGAGGCTTAGAAGCTGCCCGGCTGGCACAGATGGGACTGGAGGGAAACCCGTCCATGCTGGACATGGACGTCGGTTTGGGAGTTTACTATAATGACTACAGCCCTTCCATGATGCCAGATTGTGCCTCTGGTGCCTTCAGGTGGGTCCTGGAAGATCAGGATGTGGCATTCAAGCGCATCCCTGCTCACCTGGCCATGCACTGGCTGGTGGACGCAGCTGTAGCAGCACGTGGGAAGCTCCAAAAGGCGGCCTGGGACTTTGACCTCAGCCAGATTCAAAGGGTCACCCTGAGAGTGCCTCCATCCAAGTACATTAACTGCCCCTTACCCACCACAGAGCATCAGGCCCGGCACTCCTTCCAGTTCAACGCCTGCTCAGCCCTGCTGGACGGCAAGGTGACGGTGGCCTCCTTCGACCCAGCTCAAATTAACCGTCCCGCTCTGAAGGAGCTCCTTTCTAAAGTTGAGGTGAAGACGCCAGCAGACAACTATCCCAGCTTTGACAAGATGTACTGTGAGGTCCAGATAGAGACAGCTCAGGAAGAAAGCTGCACAGCCAGATGCAATACCTTTTACGGCCACTGGAGGAAGCCACTGAGTCAGGAGGACCTGGTGGAGAAATTCATAGTTAACGCATCGTCGGTATTGTGCAGCGAGGGAGTGGAGGGAGTGATTGATGTGATTGGGAACATTGAGAAGGTGACAGAGTGCTCAGTGTTGGGCTCGTATCTGAGAATGACCAGCAACACACTGGAGCAGGTGTGCAGCACAGGAATGATCTGACTGAGTAATTTAAAGAGACAGTATTATGCAAAATATACTCAACGTCAT
Organism: Phalloptychus januarius; assembly: GCA_902982915.1. Classification (NCBI taxonomy): domain Eukaryota; kingdom Metazoa; phylum Chordata; class Actinopteri; order Cyprinodontiformes; family Poeciliidae; genus Phalloptychus; species Phalloptychus januarius. The sequence goes on from CADWAE010000230.1 coordinate 4,290,416, forward strand.
TTTATAGTGTTATTCCTTCATCAAAAGCACACCTGAAGTGTTGATTTTGTCATGAATGATTGAGGAATCCTTGTGGTCTAACCAAGCAATGCCTTTTTCACCCTCTCCTGCTACGCAACAACTCAGCTCCTTCAAACTAGACCGCAGCAATTAGCAAACACCTGAGCTGAGCATCCACTGAGCTCATTACTTGATGTATGATGAGCAGCTGGTAAAAATGTTAAAAGCATAACAGAATGTTGTGATGATGCTAAATTCAAGTGTTGGAAAGAGCAGGAGCTTCTTAAAGAGACAGAGGCCCAATTTCAAGGCGCTAAAGTAAAGTAAAATTTATTGACATGCTTTATACATACGTAATTTTTTTTAAGTGAAGCTAGGAGTTACTTGATTGTACTTTAAAATGGTCTGACATGCCTGGGAAACATAATGCTGCCTCTGTATTTATATTCCATAGTCTTGTAAGAAAGTGTAAAATGTAAATATTTATTTTTTTTGTTGCCAGAGTGATTTGGGTGAAATAAATTTAACAGCAAAGCAAGTTTTCTTTGTTGATCCTCAGAAATTTAATCAACAATGTTTGAATACAATGAAATAAATTCTTCCTTTTCCGGTGAACCAAAAATTTCAAACATGATCCAGATGTCAAAACTCATCCTGAAAAAAGCTAACATTTCAAGAGTATCTGTTTTTAATCGAGTTTAAATCTACTTGACGTCAACTCAGCAGCTGTCTACAAAAATAACTTGGCAAATCTACACTCCAACATTCGTTTCTGCAGCAGCTCGGCCGAATCAGGCCATCTTCAAGACGCCCTGCACCATGGATCCGATCCCGTCAAAGATCTCGTGGATAGGAGCGTCGCACATAAAGGCGCAGGTGGTGACCAGCTTGTTCTTCTCGTCCACGTGGCTCTCGCCGACGCCCTTGCTGACGTGCTTGCAGCCCAGCTGGTTGATGGCGTCGGCTGTGCCAGCCGTATCCGGATACCTGAGCAGAAAAAACGAAAACATAAGAGTTACTCGCTGTGTGAACCGACGGTTTAATCGGCAAACAATCAGACCAAACCTTTTTATTTTGGCTAAATACCAGAATCTTTTTTTTTATTTCTAAGTACTTTAACATAAAAAGCTGTCATTACGACCATCCTTACATTTGGACTAGAACAGCAGAACCTTGTTAGCCTGAGATTACCATACCAGGTTAAGGTTTTTCCTTTAGCTCAGTGAAGAAAAAAAAAGAATTTATGCTGCAGAAAAAACACAAGATCCTCCATAATGGAGCCTCTTGGTCTCTTCTTTCATCAGGAATATTTTATAGCTTGACTCCAGTTTTACCGTAGATGTTTTGATCACTTCTAAAATCTTGAAAGCCTGAGTTTCATTGTCACACAGTTGGAGATGAAAACCGTTCTGAAATGGCGTTTGTTGTAAATTACCATTTACAGTAATTGTAATGTAGCATTTGCATGTTCCTTGAAAATGCTTGCTTCCTTGTTAACGTGAAGAATCGGCATCCTGCCAAAACGCTAGCGGTCGTGCGGCTACACTGTTCTGTACGTCAAGAGGAACTTGGGGTTAGGAGAACTGCTCAATTTCTCTTTCATATGTGGCTATGAGAAAAGAGACGGAAACATTTCTTTTGCAAACCTGAAGTTTCATTAGGGATTAAGGTACGATGGAACGGCGTTTGCTTCATTCCACTGATTTCTACCTAGTCTTGTTTAAGACTCACTTGCTGTCCTTCTCGATGCCGACGGTGACCTCGCAGCCCGGGAGCACCTTGGCTGCCAGGACAGGCGAGATGCAGCAGAGGCCGATGGGTTTGCCTTCGCTGTGGAACGCCTGCAGTGCGGCCTTCACCTCATCGTTGACGGAACAGTCCTTCCCCTGCACTGCCCACGTGCACAGGTTCTTCGCCGCCCCAAAACCACCTGGGAAATAATAAAAATTAGGGAGCTGGGACACAACTTTCACTTCTACCGCCCACAGTGACATCCGTCAGGAGAAGAAGAAAAGCACTGCAATCAAGGAGGCCGTAGCAGTGGTGACTAAACCTGGGAATATGATGGCATCATGGTCTTTGGCACTGAGCTTAGACAGATCCTGGATATTCCCACGGGCGAGCCGTGCGCTCTCCACCAGAACGTTTCTCTTCTCCTCAGAAGGTTCACCTTTCAGGTGATTGACCACGTGCATCTGGTCGACGTTGGGAGCAAACATTTGCACCTGTAGGTGAGGAAAAACAGAGAGGAAGCAAGTTTTATTGACAGACCACAACCAACATCGCAAACTGAAAACTAAGATTTTGAAAGAAAAAAAAAAAATAGGATATCCAATTTTTTGAGTAGCTTTTTATATTTCCTTGTTTTAAAGACTGACATTTAACATCTCCGCTGCCAATGAATGCCCCATTTAAACATCTGCATTGACTGGAATAGAAGAAAGAGGAAAGTCAGCAATATGCAGGGATGGTTTGGGGCCTTTTAACTATGAGTTTTAACCATTCTTTTTTCCCAGATGGAATAATTGTACAGCACCACCCAACTAAAACTTATCTACACAAGGTCAAAAGTATACATGCATGTTTAAAGCTACAAGAGCAAAAACTAATATTTGAAGATATGCTTTGCATCAAGTTTCAGCTTTTGCTTATCAACAAGCTGCAGCCATAACTCTGCCTGAACACTCTATTAGAAATGTTTAAGCTGGTCTTTACTGTTATTATTTTAGAGATTAGACTATTTGACTGTTTAACTAATCCTTTACAAAACTCTAAAGTTTTAAGTGGACTGGAGGGGCCAGCACACCCTCTGATCCTCTCAGCTGATCTCTCAAGGCATTGCAGAGTATTTTGATCCAGAGCTCTTCTGTTTCCAAACCAGGCTGACTGGGTGATGCTGTTCATCTTCGGACTTCCTCCAAAGGAAGTGAAACTAATTTTTCTTCACCTCAGCAATATGTGAGAATAAAGACTAAGAAAGTAGTTCCTGTCCCAAGATTGATCTCTTTAAGATTAACTTAAATTTGAAGTAATATTTTCTCCTGGAGAAAATTTCTATTTTGAGCCACAATGACAGAAACAATGTCCTTGTTTCATTAGGCATCTTTTAAACTGGGTTTTATTGATTCTCCTTTTAGTGGAGAATAATCTAGTCTTGATTTCAAGAGTTTATGTGCTGTATTTTTTTAAAGCAGGTTAAATTTCATTTAGGTGAAAATGAGTGGAAATTGCTCTTTAGCTTCAGTTCTCGGAACCGGGACCTAACTTCAGCTTCCCTAATGTGGCTCAGCATTGAGTGACATTAGGTCACTTTCACGCAGGTCATATCAGCACTCTGTGTAATCCTGACATAATGAATCCATCTGATAGACTTCGGTATAGCAGAGAGACTAATTTATACTTACGCCAACTTCACACCTCAAACCGCAAAGGGGTCAGATCCTGCAGATACTTACTGTGGCGCCTCCTCTGCTCAGATGGACCAGAACCGCCGAGGCCTCATGGATTTCACTTCCATCATAAACCCCGCAGCCCGCCAGCACCACCGCTACGCGTTTAGCCATCTGGGAGGAATAGAAGCTTTTGCTCTGAGTCTGGACCGTCCTGAGCGTCAGCAAGCTGCGACCACTGTGCTGGAGAAGGCTGAGAAGCATGTCGGACAGCCCCTTTCTAACTGCGTCCTCTTCTGTGGATTATAGGGGGCGTGAGCTGGGCACCTTTACTCATTAGCGCCCTCGTGTGTTTGAATAGGGGCATCACCGCGGTATGTTTGAGAAAATACCCAAAAAGCATCATGTTTTTGCTTTATCTAAACACAGTTTTCGATTTTTTTTAAGTAAACACTAAAATAAATTATACTCCTACTTTATTAATTTTAAAAAGACACAAAACTTATTTTATTAATTTTATTACACATTAAACACAATGTGTTATAAAATACAGTTGAATTGTGCACTGAATACAATTTTGAGTTAAGTTTAAAAAGGTTTTTCTTAACATTTACTTGAAAACATTAAACTAAACTAGCATTAATTACGTTTTGGTATTGTGTAATTTCAAACTAAAACCTCCACCAGAAAAACTATTTTTATTCCCTACAGGGAAAAAAGTATATATTTTTTTTATTTGGTTTTCCTTTTAAAACTTCAATCTTTAAATAAGCTTCACACCCAATCAGAAGAATTATAATTATTATATACCAGCAATGTCAAGGAGTACTAAAAAGAAATGGGCAAACAAAAAAAAATATTTTAAAGTATTAATAGGAGGTGGGAAATAAAATCTTAAACTACAAACAAATTATCTCTTGTTCTTTTTTCCATAAGTATTTTAAACATAATAACATAATTTATGTTTTTTATTTGTTAAAATTTAAAACAGGTTTTATTATGGAGCCTTTTAGGCTTTTAGGCCATTAATGGTAGTAATTAATATTATAAAATTGAGGTCACAATTTAAACAAGTCATTTTTATTTATTTATTTAGTTATTTTTAAGAAGAAAGAGGAAGGCATCTATATAAAATTCAGAAGGAGGTAATCAAAATAAACAGCATAATGAGTAGGAGAGAGGAAATATGGGATAACAGGTAGTTTAAATAGTGATAGAAAAAATCAGGAAACATCCATCAGGTGATTGTTCTTATTGCGGGGAAACAGAAGGGGTAGAACATGTGTTAAACTATTGTAGGAAATATATAAGAGAGAGGAAAGAGATGGAAAGAATAATGTGGATTTCAGTAACTTCAGATAATTTATTAGGGAAGCAGCAATCTAATGATAGAATTCAAGCACTTATTACATATTTAAAAGATACAAAATTAGTTGAGAGGATTTAGTATGTATGTGTGTGAGTGTTAAAGTATGTATATAATACAGTTGTTATTTTTAAGTTAGAAAATATGATCAAATTAATTTCTGAATTGCATATCCGTCCAGTTAATGGCGGTAGTGCACTAAGTTTGTAAACGGCCAGAAAACGCTACAGAAGAAGAAGAAGAAGTGACGTCAAGCGATTACGTCTCATCAACAAACCCACGTGACCCCGTGTAAAAGGAAGTCGGCTCAGAGAGGAATAATCATGTGAAAACAATCACCGTAACTTTCTCCTTACTTTAGACTGACCTGTCCGGCTGCGTCATGTCCCGCAGGGAGGCCTTCGTGTGCGTGAAGCTGCTCCTTTCCCTTCACGTTGTTGCTCAGTTGCGGGCTGACGGACGACAGCAGTGGCCTGTTCCCTACAGGTATGCAGTCAGCTCATCATATGACTGATTAGACAGCGGGGAGAAGTGCGTCTTTGTTTTGCATTCGCTTAAAAAATGCCGAAGCTGGGTTGTGTCACAAATGTAACTTTTGCTGAAAACTTGTTTTAGTTCATATACGTTGATTTATTCATCTATTTTCAACGTGATTCTACTTTGTGCCACTTTAAGGAGATGAGCGAAACTAAGATTGTTTGCTTAAATTGACGTATAGAAATTTCAGCAAATAGAATCATAAAACTTTTGCATCAGTAATATTTAGTAAAAAAGAGTTTACTCCTCAATACACATTTGGAGCAGAGGTCGTTTCCAAGGTCGGCTGCACTAAACAGACACCTAGTTAGTGGGAAGGTTTTAGATCATGTGCTAGAATGACCTAGTCAAAGTCCAAACCTACATACAACTTGAAAATGTGTCTTCTCCATCCAGTCAGAGAGAACTTGGGTTAATTTCCAGCGGAGAATTGGCAAAAACTTATATCTCTAGATGTGCAAACTTGGAGACAAAACCCAAAAAGACTTTAATGAAAGGAGGTTTCACAAAATGAAAGATTTTTAATAGCTTAAGATGCTAAAATATATGTCTATTTTTTCTCTTTACTCCTAGGTAATCACCTCCTTGTTTTGGTTTATCACACAGTAATACCAATATTATTAATAGAATTTTGTTGTCTTATTGTGTCAAAGCACAACAAGCTAGCAAAAAATTAGAATTGTTAATTTAGAGCTGACGTTTATTTAGAAATCTCAAGATAATTTACAGAAGAAGATCTAAAACTGTGACTTTGTTGGCCCCTGAAAGTGTGTAAAAATATCTCATTCATCAAGTTTGCTTAAAATTTTGGTAGGTTTAGAGGTTCCTGTTAAATGGTTCCAGAGTGATGTGATTTTGATTCTCGTCCCTCATTCCTCCTGTTTTCATCAGGCGCTTTGACCAGCGGCCTCCTGTGGACTCGTACTGCGAAGCTCTCTACCCGTTCTGTCCCACCGGAGACCGCGATGGACGCTTTCCCTCCATACGAGACAGCGATGTCGTCTCTGTCTACCGGCTGCAGACGCCTGTGTGGGAATTCAAATACGGAGATGTGCTGGGGAAGTTTGTAAGTGCATCAGTCTTTGATATTTCTATTTCAGATACCCCTCTCTGCAGCTTCAGTTGACATAACGTCTGAATTGTTACCTCAACAAAGAACTCTGTATTTCACTCGAGTGCTTTCGAAATAATCCGAAATTAGCAGCATTGTGGAAGCTGAGGTGCAGCTGTGTTTGACAGCATTTATAGAAATGCAGCTGCACAACTTCTCAAACCAAAGTTTCCATGTTTTGTTTTGCAGCACATCATGCACGATGCCATCGGCTTCAGCAGCCTGGAGACGGGAGCCAACTACACCATGGAGTGGTACGAGCTTTTCCAGCTGGGCAACTGCACGTTCCCTCACCTCCGACCGGAGATGTTCGCCCCCTTCTGGTGCAACCAGGGAGCTGCCTGCTTCTTCGAAGGCATCGATGACCTGCACTGGTCGCAGAACGGGACCCTGGAGAAAATAGGAGAAGTAACAGGTGATATTTTCTGACTTTGTTAGTGGACGGCAAATTCCTTTTATATCTGGGTCACTGTTGTTTGACACCCGTTAGTCTACTTCATGTTTAGCGGCCTTTTCTAAAAATAAATCTAAATCATTCTTAGAGAACAGAGTTTTGCATTCGCTCAGGTTATCTTTGTCTGATATTAAAGTCTTTCACATCACTGTAATGTCGATAAAGTATTATCAGCACTTACTTTTCCTAAAGCCTGCTTTTTGTCCTGCAGGGAGTCAGTTCAACGCGATGGCCCAGTGGGTGCAGGACGACAACGAGACCGGGATCTACTACGAGACCTGGACCGTTCGCTCTGACCCCAGTCTGAACGCAACGGTGTGGTTCGAGTCGTACGACTGCTCCCAGTTCGTCCATCGCACGTACAAGAAGCTGACCGAGCTGGGAGCCAAGCTGTCCAGCCGCTCGCAGACCAACTACACCAAGATCTATCTGTACAGCGGAGAGCCCCGCTACCTGGGCAACGACAGCGCCATATTTGGGCAGCCGGCGCTGAAAAACCTCGCAACAGACATCCGCCAGTTTTACCACACGTTCAGGCCGCACCAGTCAATCTTCGACCTCGCTTTCAGCCTGCTGGAGGCTTACAAGGAGGTTGTGCTGGACAAGAGCTTCTACCTGTACTACAACTTTGAGTACTGGTACCTGCCAATGAAACATCCATATGTGCAGATTACATATGAAGAGGTGCCTTTGCCTTAACAACCAGCCTGTACACTTGAAATTGTTTTTATTTCTGCTTTTTAAGTTTAAAATTCATGACTAGTCCTGCCAGCACTTGCTGCCTTTCATGCTGAGTTGATTATTTTGTTTTAACACAGTAACACTTTCTCTTGGTCTGATTTCTCTTTTTAACATTTTTGCTGTTGGTGGGTGGATGATCCTTATCTGACCACTAGGTGGAGACATTGTTTAAGCAAAACCTGATCTAACTGGTGTGTTATATTTATGGAGAAACTTTCATGCCGCAGACAGACAATATGCAAATAAAAAATGTTAAAAGATCTGATTTAAATGATTTACATCTGATGTACCAGGCTGATAAAACCTGATAAAAATGTTCTGAAGTCCTTAAAATTAATCTATTTCATAGACTTATTCCATCCAACATTTGCAAGTAAGTATTTAATTAGTGGCATTGTTATCAGCATCCATAACAATTTCACATATATTTAGTTTTCTAAATAACTTTTTATATTGCTCAAATTGTCTAGAAAGTTTTCATTTATAATTCAGATATAGAATATGAAATGACACAGAAGCTTTTTTTCCTCCGTTGTTTCAAAATGGGAAAGAGGAACATTTTCTACAGGGACACAGTTAAGCACTGATCTAATACCAATGAATATCTCAGATATTTAACTAACTTTCATCTTTGATGTAAATGTACCAAAACCAAAGGTTGAAGTTTCCTTTTGTTTTTATGTGGCTTTATTCTACTCACTAAGTTTTGGGTGTGTTGCACATGTTTTGTAGGGATGGCAGTAATGATGGAGGGAACTGGAGTGAGTCAGTGAGTTAACTTAAGATGAATGCATAAAGAAAGTCTTTCCATCCTACTTTAAAATTATTGCTATTTATTTACAAGCTGAATCATTTCCTTTGGAAACCAGAATTGGTCTCTGCAAATTTATTTCATATCAGCGCACTGAGTACAAAGACTTTTCTTTTTTCTACAGTCTGTGAAACAATGTCTTATTGACTTTTTAAACTGATTAATAAAAAGTTTTTTACAATTGACATCTTGTGCTCTTTGTCCAACGACCCTATTGGCTGCGCAATGCAACTCTGCAACAGCAACAGAGGAAGTCCTTTATGTCGCATGAGGTCATCACATGGACGGTCTGCTCTGCTTGCCAAATTCAAACCTATGATTTGATTTTGCATCAATGCATAACGTTAAACGGAAATAAATTATTTCACCACATAAGTTATATGTGATGAATAAATTCACAAGTGGTTAGTATTTTGTCTTCGGTTAGAGTCACTGTTGGAAATGTCTAATATTTTTGTGAGGTTTGTTCAGTGCAGCAGTGAAGCAGGTGAACAGATACAAGGTGCAACAGGTACATTCACAATTGTTTATTTCTGGAGAAGAGCACAAGTCCCAAATAATACCTTTAAGTTAAAGACAAGTGACCAGTAAAGCAAAGCTTGGTTTTTTTCCATAATCACTTGCTGTACAGAAGCAATAATAATAATTCTTTTAAAAACCAGCATTAACAGCAGTTTAGTTTTCCTAAACTTTAGTTAGAGTACTCTCTAAACAAACATTTTCTGACGGTCGGTACTTAAAAATGCAAGATAAATTATTTTCCCTCGAAAAGAGCATTCAGATGAAGACGACAGTAAAAATCAAATGTGCTGGTTTCTTTAACTGAACTGAAATCACATCACCAAATCCAAAAATAATCAGGGGATATGTTACCGCATCGATGACAAGAACAGACGGTACAGATACCAACTTCAGCGAGACTTAATACTAAAAGAGTCTTGAAATGTCTCTGTTTTAGTCTTCGCATTGCCAAAAGTATTCATTTGTGTCCCCTCACTCACACAAGATCAGATTCTTAGTGTTTAATATGATGCAAGACAACTTTTGAAACTAACAGCTTCAACTCTTCTGGGAACGCTTTCCAGGTGTAGTAGAAGAAAAATCCTATAGATGCACAAACATTCTCCCAACAGCACATTTGTGAGGTCAGACACTGATGTTGGACGCGTAAATCTGACTCACAATTTTCACTGTGGTGTCCTCTCAGGCTGAGATCAGGATTTTGTCCATTTCACACCAAAAATCATCCATAGGTTTATGAAATCTGGTGCTAAAGTAAACTGGTGCTGAGTTTGGAGGCGTAAACAAATACTTTTGGCAATATAATGGATTTTCTTTTTTTTTTGTCTTGTTTTAAAAAAAAAACACAGCAGAAGAGAGAGACCACCACTCAACTCCTTACATATTTTTAAGGGCTGAAGTATTGTAAAAACCATCATAGCGACCTTTGTCTGGACCGATACCACGATGACAACAACCAGAAGTATAAAACATAAACAATGACCTTGTTGCTGATTCAATACTAACTCACAAATTAAGTTCATTAATTAACAACAAAGCGTAACTTCTCGAGGGTCTGCAATCTGGCAAAAAAACAAAAAATAAATAAAAAGGCAACTACTTCAGCTTAATTCGGACTCCGTTATTACAAAAGACAAAGAGCTGCTGGTTGAGCAAACGTCGAACCCCGACAGGGTGAAATAAAGAAATGGGTACATTTCTATTCAAAATAATCAAACACACAGCATTTTATATACAAGTGAATTTAACTTCCTTCTTAAAGGAAAAAGAGTAAGTTTCACTCATCTGACTTGCCACATCTCATCTGACTGTAAAGGATGAACGCGCGAGACAGCAGCAGACCTATTTGCAAAGAATAACTCTGCTGCTCCTGTTTGAGGCTATTAAAGAAAACATTAGGAATAAAAGGGTGGCTGGTAGGCAAGACTGACAGGATGTAGAGCTTTACTGAGCAAATTGCAGAAGATAACAACTGAAACCTGAAAGACAACAAACAAAAAACAAAAAGGGTTGAGCTCTCCGTTCCCAACGTGCATTTAGCGCCAACAGCTGCAGACTATTATATTGCTGATTCCAAAGCAAACTGAGCGGAGAGAGTGGAGGCGCGCTGACTTGCACCGACACTTCTGGACGCAATCAGGATTTACACAACACTGTGGCTTGTAAAAGCATTCATACGACTTCGGCTTTTCCACACTGTCAGGTTGCAAGCATCATCGTCTGCTGTTATTCAAATGCCCCTAAATAAAACCAATCACCTGATTACTAAATAGAATCCACCTTTGTGCTCTGCAGGTGCAGTTTTTAAATATCGACTCAGGGAGGCGGAACATAAATGCACGCCGCACTGTTCAGATTTATGAGTTTTAAAACAAAGAAGCTTGTATCGTTTGTGTTGTTCTGCCTCAATAAAACTTAATGTGACAAAATGTGGAAAAGCTCAAGGGGTACGCGCTTCTTTCGCAAGGCACTGTAAATTGATTGCTTCTCCTCTTTCATTATAGCCTTGTTATTCTAGTGTACTGTATCTGGGTGCTGATTGATCAGAGCTCTGGTTCAATACAAAAACACTGTCAGAAAGTTTGCATTTCTTGGCCGTGAAGACTCGGTTCGGCCCAGCTGTCATTTGGTTTCTGTATAAGGTGCGTAGAAAACAAATCTCTCACTGTACAAAAAAACCCTTCTTTCACCAACACAAGAAAAATCAAAATAGTGTCTCAAATATACAGAGTATGTGATGCACAAAAAGAAATATAACTCAGGTACATACTGTACACCTTCACATCACAAATATCTACCGTATTTACACGTTGCTCTATGCCAACGTCAGACATCTGCAACGAGACATTTTGTGATTTATGAAGTGCAAAAAAAATACAACAAAAAAAAAAAAACAAGCTCCTGCTGCTTCTGTTAAAGCGTTAAAAAAACTCATTCGGCGTCGTCTGAAAGAACAAAAATCCCCATCTGTTGCTTTCTTTGTATTTCCAGTAATTCAGAAACCTCAAAAGCTGTTTTGTTCTCAGAGCGAAGTATGTAGGCCGAGTGGTAGTGTAACGACATGCAACGATGCAACTAACCAGATTTCCTGCAAGACGTTTGACCTGTTAAAACACACCTGAGCCTGAGCTTGCAGACGGACTGACATCCTTCCTGATGCACAAAGTGGAAAAATGTCCACATCAATATTTTAGTAATTGATTATTCTGATGATTAATTGGATAAAAAATATGCACATTCTGCTGATTTATCATTTAACCCCTGAAGCCTTTTTTTATACAACATTAGAAATACATAAGATGCAAATAAACAAATAATTAAATTCTCTTTTAAATAAGAAAATAAACATTTTATTGCCTAAATTACAAACCCATAGCATTCCTTTTGAAAATCTGAACCAGCTAAAGCTATGCCACTTGAGGAGTTTTGGCTAAAACATATCTACAGAAAAAGGTGTTTTTATCTTAAATGCAAAATGGATATATATTTTGTACATATTTGGCTTAATTAATCTCTCTGAATATGCTGGGGTTTTTTTCAACAAGTGGCCTTTTATTGAACCTGTGAACTCCGGTTAACAATTAATCACTATATTAGTGGACAATTCTTTCTCTAATCGATTAATCACGATTAATCGGTCAGCCCAAGTCCATTTAACTCGGCTTGTTTTCTTTGCTCGTCCGGCTGCTCTGAGTTTCTCGCCAGAGTTGATTTCAGGCTTTCAGACAGAATTACATGACATAGCCGTTTTTTTGTTTTACTCCAAACAGGCACTCAGAGAAGTTTTGCTCGTTGGCACCTAGCAGTTCACTACAGCGGAGCGGCTTCCCGGCTCACAACAGCCCCCTACCAAGTCGGCATCATGTCCGGGAACCAGACCCGGCCCAGATGTTTGGACACCTCCCAGTGAATCTCGTCCAGGGAGTATTTGTGATCCGGGATCAGCACCTCCTCCATGATGGACAGCTGGGACAGCCTCCGGCCGCACATTTTCACAAACTCCACGAACGCGCCGCAGGACACCTCGCACTCCCCCAGGCCGATGGCGGACAGCTGTGTGCAGTGCTTGGCGATGCGGATGAGCTCCTCGTCGAGCGGCCGCAGCCCGTTGGCGCACACGACCAGCTCCACCAGGCGGGGGCAGTGGAGGCCCACGCGGCCCAGGACCTCCTTGCTGACGGAGCGGCCGAAGTAGAGGTGCGTGACGGGGATCTCGTCGTTGAAGAAGGGGCCGAACTCGTCCTCGTAGAGGAAGAAGTACATGACCAGGTTGAATTTGGGCGAGTGGCGCATCATGGCGTCCCAGCTGCTCTTCTTGATGGTGTGGAAGTGCTGGCCCGGGTTCTCGCTCACCACGTCGATGCGCAGGTGCTCCAGATGGACGTGTTTCTCCGAAGAGAGCGCCAGCAGCAGTTCGTCGCTGAGGAGGTGGTAGTTCAGCGCCAGCTCTCTCAGCCCGTGACACTGGTCCGCCACGCACAGGATCCCTGCAAGCACAAACGGGATTCTTTATTTTGAATCCCACCAATTGTTCTGGCCCGGTTTTAATTTCGTGCCGAGAACAAAACGGCTCATTTTGTTTGGCAGGAAAACTGTGGGCTGAATCGACAAGAGCATCAAAAACCCTTCCAGGAAAATGTATGTCACAGCAAGAAACCACAGAACAAGTCCCTTCATAATTACCGCCACAGTATGAAGTCGCGTTAGAGAAGAAAAGTGCAGGCTCCAAAAACCAAATGAAAAGCAGAACTGTGAATAAAAATGACAAATATGGCCGAAGGACATTTAGGCCTGATTGGAAGTTAAATCGGTGCGAATAATGAAGACCCACATGCAGAATATGAAACGAGCCAAAATCATTTGAGCCGCTCGCTTCAAAGGTCGGGTGCATTTAAATGTCACATTAAAACCGCAAACTTTTTTTTATTGGGATTTTATGCTTCAAACTAGTTTTATGGTTTTGGTTTTTTTTCCACATATACAAATGTCATTTGTTTCAAAATCATTGATTCAGAACTTTTTCAAATACGATTTTTACCCATTTCTGGTTGTAAAATCACTCCAGCTCTGTCAGAAAGGCTCAAGAGTTTCTATGAACATCAACTTTTAAGAATCCCTGCAGACTTATCTGGGCCGCAGGACTTCAGTCTGGACTTTGACTAGACCGTTCTAACTCATAACTACGCTTTGATCAAAAGCCCTTGCATTGGAGCTCTCTGTGTTTTGGGCTGTTGTCCGGATGGAAGATTTACCTCCACCCACTGCTGCTCTATAATTAGCACCATCCCTTTTCCCAGCCATATAAAACCGTCATCAAAGCATAACGAAACCAGCACCATGATTCACCATGGAGACGATGTTTCAGGGTGGGTTTTCAGTGTTTTATTACAGCAAAAAAAAAAACGGGCAAATAAAGTTTAATTGTGTTTCCGTTTCCACATGTTTGCCAAGTCCCCTACATGCTTGTTGCTAACTGGACTTGTTATGGCTTATTTTTAGCAATGCCACTTTTTAATTAAGGCCAGATTTGTGGAATGCGTGACTAACAGGTGTGCCACTCCTTTATAAAGTTTACTCACAGTTTCTTTGTGTAGCCTCTGAGGCCCTTCGTATTTACGACGGGAATAAATTATATGACGGTATAATTCTCTGTTTACTAATCAGGTGACTCGAGAGGCAACTGGCTGCACTAGATAAAAGAACCCAAAGAAAGCTATCATCGTAAAACGTATCAGAAAACTCTAGTCACTTCCTTAACACTTTGCAACTCTACACTATACTACTTTGTTCTTTTCTCTTGCATTCAATCCCAATAAAGTACCTGGAAGCTAGTGCCTGTGATGTGAACAAAAAAAAACATCTCTTAACGACAACGTACCTGCAGGGGACACATGAGGGCAGCTGCTCATCTTCAGCAGCTTCAGGGTGTCGCTGTTGTTGGCCACCAACACCTTCAGCGATGGATCGTCCACCGGCGTGTCGTCAATCTTCAGCGAGGACAGCGACTTGGAGTTGACGAACACCACCGTCAGCGCCGAGATGAAGTGAGACTGAGGAAGTGAAAACGCGGTCATTCCTCTGGATTTTTCCTCAAACTTAATGTAGAAAAAAAACTTCTTCTTACTACACAGATTTCAATAATTGAGCTCTAAAGAGGAAACACTAACGAGGCTCCGTTACTGCTGAAGTCATTGGATTCGTTTTCATGTGATACGCAAAGAACACAGATTATATGAGAACGTTAAGAGCTACTTGTGATGACGGGGAAATGTGACAGAATCTGACTCTAGGAACACGACTATGCTGGTAAAGTGTTGTAAAGCCAACATCAGTAAAGGTTTTCCAGATCAATCCCAGTGCAGCACCAAAAAAACCCAGATCAATGACAAAGCCGTGTCAAAAAGTAGAAAAGAGATTAATCAAAAGGTAACATTAAAAACAATCAAAAACAAAACTCCAAGTGGAAATGTATAGAATAAACATAATGACTCAAATAAAAAAAAATCTAATTTAACATTACAAAAGGGTGAAGTTCATATTTTCTTTAAAAATAACATAAAAAAAAAAAAATGAATTTCTTTGTGTCCAAATGCTGAGAAACCTTCAGGCCTCCATTCAGCCAGCATTAAGGGATTGTTCAAGGGTTCAGGAAGAGATCACTCTGCACAGAGGAGAACTAAATAGTGGTTCACTAAATAACACCATGTTCTCTTTTGAGGCCAAACAACACAATCCTGACATTGTTTATGTGTGAGACAGACGCTACTTTCTCACCTTATCTATGGGTGGGAATACTGACAACACTATCGTGTCAGCAAGTGAACAAGAAAATTAAATGTGTCAAAGGTTCAAGATAACCTCTCCGAAAAACCTTATCTGTTTCTTGGCTAATACGGAGAAAGGAAATTCTTGTGAAGTGCTGATTATACCTTTGGGACCTCCATGAAACTGGGCCTGGCTGTAGAGATGAGCCCCAAGGTCTTCAGGGAGCAATTCACCAGCTGTGACAGAATGTCACATGCTGCCTCTGCAGACTCTGTGCTACTGTCCACCTGATGAGAACAAAGACTGGTCGTCATTTCAGGAGAACAGAAACAACATTTAGCAATAAAATCAGACAGAATCAACGGGGATTCCATTTTTACCTTGAAGCTGACGTACTGGAGGTGGTTGGAGTGCCTCTTGATGATCTGCTTGATGAGGTCCGGGTGCGTGGCCTTCAGGTACGAGCTCGCTGGCTGATTGAGCTCGAACTCGAAGCATCGCCACAGCTCGGGCATGTGGAAAGCTTCGTTCCAACCGCGGCACACTTGCGAGGCGAAGGCCCGGTCCAGCAGCGGGAGGTACTGGAAGATGTGCAGCAGGATCTCCTGAGGCAGCAGTGACCAGTCACACAGGGGAGACTCGTCGGCTGCCACGGCCTCTGACTCCTCGCTCATCTCCGTACGGAGCTTTTTGCAAGCCTCTGGCGGACTCTCACCACCGCTTGCCTCCTCTCCTCCTTTGATCCGTTTCATCCTGAAACATAAACACATGCAGTTTAGGTCCACCATATAAGCTCTGAAATTTTCCCTCAGAAAAAAAAATATATAAGTGTAGAAATATTATAAATAGACATGACAGAAAGTTATTTGCTTAATGGATGTTTGCTTAATGTCTGACAATAAACTAGGTCCATTACTGGGTCATTAGAGTTCTTACTTTTTTTAAAAAGATTTTTTTTCTGGCACTAAGAACCTTTAGCTACCTTTAGAGAGTGATGCGGTAAAGGTCACTAAGCCGGACTCGAACCCAGTATGTGTAGCGCCCCACCTACAACTTCCTAAGTTATCCTTACAACAAATTTGAGTATTACTGTCACTGAATATTTTCCACTTTTCAATATAGATTCCCTTAAACTTTTTATTTTATTCTTTCCAGGTCAACTTATTAAGCTTTTTTCCTTCTCATGCATCACAAGTGTAAAGAACCAACAAAATACCAGCGTCTTTATGATGACTCAAACACTGTTTTATTTACGTTTGCAATAAATTTCATGAATCATCAATTTTGGAACAGGATTGTTTTTCTTTTCTTTGTTATTCTAAGAGTTTGGTGGATGATTCTTTAATATTAAACTGTAACGCCCTCAACCAGTCATCAAATAATGTGCTGAGAATAGATTTTGGGTTAGTTCAAAAAGTCATGTGTTTTCTTCAGCTCCTTAACACTCTAATTTTATATTTAGCAGCCATGAATCTAATTTTGTTTCCATTCTCTGCACATAACGATTAGAGCGATTTAACACAGCTAGAGTCAATTACCGGTTTGTAGATTTGCATTCACAGGTAGATCTGTACGGAACATAATAAAACCATCAGAGGAAAGATGCTAGCACTTATCTCACTGCTAAACCACAACGTGACCATGACAATGTGACGTCACGTTGTCAGCAGAAAACGTGAGAAACGTGTCAAAGATTATAAATATGACACTGCAGATAACACATCTAACGCCAGCTTTAGGTTTGAATT
This sequence comes from Phalloptychus januarius, assembly GCA_902982915.1. NCBI lineage: Eukaryota > Metazoa > Chordata > Actinopteri > Cyprinodontiformes > Poeciliidae > Phalloptychus > Phalloptychus januarius. Next base: position 4,307,359 of record CADWAE010000230.1, read on the forward strand.
TGTATCACATGAAGACAAAACTTGTCATGTAAAATTGTCTTAGGCGTTTTCCTGTAACTCACAACAGCGGCAATGAATGTAACCGTTAGCTAACTTTACATGAGCTTGTTTTAAATCTACGCTCACAGTTTTTCACTAAAAGTTAGCTACACGCACCTTCCTGTAACGCACTGTACGTGTCGTGAATAAGACTTTTATCGATAAGGTGACATTTACTCGTTAAGCTCCAGCTCTGCCGGGCATCATCCTACCTTGTTGTTTACACACACAGCTAGCTCAGTAGCTGTACGAAGAAAATCCAAAAGCTGACTTCACTCTTCAACCCGGGCCCACGAAGGAAAAACTAATTCGCAACAGCCAGATAACTCGCATCGGAACCCAATTACCGAGCACACCGACGAAAGAAAAGAAGAAACTGCCACCTCCGCTCGGCTGACCTAATTCCCCCTCCTAACCCTGAAATGGCGAAGTGTTTTGACAGCGGCGGTGCTCCACGGGAAACATAATACGAAATGGCTGTTGGTAAAGATCGTGCATACTCGCGAGATTACTAACTCTGCTGCAAAATCCGACTTTCTCTCCACATACACTCGCCTACAGATATATAAATAAACGAGAACCAAAACAGTGCGACCTTTTGTTATCCATCCATCCATTTTCTGTACAGCCTTGTGTTTAGTGGGGTTAAAAGGGGTCTCTTTGTTATTATTAGACAAATTCTCTTTCAGGTAAATCATAGTCTCTTTATTAGTCATTTTTAACTAGAAAAACATAATATTAAGTCACAACTATGAAAAAGTAATTTTGACTTTCAATCACAATGTTGAGAAACACGAGTTTGAAAGTCAATTTGATTGTAAAACGTTACTTTGACTCCACCATAGTTATGAACATGTTTTAAGAGAATAAAAAAAGTAAGCCATGTAGAGTACTAAAAATGCTTCCAGAGTGAAGCATCTTTTGCTCATTTTTATGAGTTCTTCTGTTTGCATTTTATTGACCTTATCTGCATATTTTAATTAAATCCCTCTTATAAAATTATTTTCTTGCATTCTGTACGGCTGCTGCAAATACATTTGAATTGCATTTGAAAATACCGAATGAATTTCAGTAAAATTTAGCAAAAAAATTTAACGTTGTTCCTTTTTCTTCAAAAGAACAGAGAAGATTGGAATGAAAATCGAAAACTTCAAAAAGCTACCTACACATTTTGCCGTGAAAGTCCGTACTTCACTTTCCACTTGTGCTTTTTATTGTGAGTGCACATGTTATAGTGAAAGACATAAACACACCACTGGATAGCATATTTAATATCCAGCAGAAATTGTATTTTGACTTACTAATGCAAAAACAATGACACAAAACTGATGACACATTGTATAATTTGTGAAACAGAGAATCTGGTTTATTACCATTCAACTCCATCCACCACAGATATTACAGAGCAGATTGACAAGTAATAAGCTTCTTATTAACAGCAGCTGCTTCTTATTTATTTATTTTTTTTCATTTTTATTCCCCACACTCTGCTTCTTTGACCCCCAAATCTCTTTGCCACATACTAGGAAAACGCATACAGGTGCACAATTGTATTTGGTGTAAAGACTGGACCCTTGAATTCCTCAGCTGTAACCACTCCTATCAAGACTTTTTTTTTTGTTTTTATTCTTGTATTTATGTAGGATTTTGATGCTTCTTTTTTTATTCTTTATTTATCTGAGCTGAAAACAAAATGTACATCCACCATCTTTCACTGCAAGTGCCAGACTCTTTTCCAGACAGTAATCGAAGAGAACCAACATTAAGAAGAGAGGGAGGGCGAGGACTGGGGGAGGCTTATGACTGTATAAAAATGTACAGTGGTTTTTATTTGACATACATTCCATAGATGAAACAGCTGCAAAATAGGAGGCACACCCAGTATTGCACTTCATTAAAAGTTCTGGCTCAAAACAAAACCCAGAATACCAAACAACTGAAGAGAGCAACTTCGGAATACAGCTACTTTGAATAGTATCGCTATATACAAGATTAGATAAATCGTACACTATGTCCACCCCGAAAGCGATATTCTTAACCACCAACTCACCTTTTTGTTGTCTGTCAACTCATGATGCACTTGACAGAGGGGAATACTATACAAGATTACGAAAAAATGTTTACATACAACAATATCTTAAATTTATAGTAAGGAAGCTGGAAATATGGTCCCTCCCTTTGTTTGTTTGATTATTTTTTCTTCCCCTCTTTTTAAACTCACGCTCATCCTCAGTTGCGTTTAAGCAAATTTATTTATTCTTCAATGTTACATCGTTACAGTTCAGTGATCGAGAGGTGTGCAACGTCTATAGAAGCCGAGGGATTACAACGGCTGCATGCAAAACATGTCACAAATAATTTTCTTTCCCCCCCCCCCTCATTCTTCTTCTTTAAAAAAAAAAAACAACCAAAAAAAAAAAAACTTTTATTTTTAGGTTTGCTCTGAATCCGAAGGAGCAACAGTTTGCGCTCGCAGCAGAACCTGCATCCTGATGTTGGTGAAAAGAGCAGACCCGACAACTCGGCGTGGAACGGAAACCTGGTCTGCAGGTCCAGAAGACTCAGAGCCGAGCTTCATCGCCGAGTCTCAGCAGCGGCGGCTATAAAAATCACAGTAGACCGACTGGTTTTCAGCGAGTCCCTTAAAGTTTAGAAGGTGTGGGCATTCCTGCACACTCCGCAGCCCAGAGCAAATTCTTCGCCCGTCGGTGGGTGGACCACATGCAGGGGACACTCGGTGCCTTCCAGCTGCTTGCCTTTGGGGCCTGAAACACAGAGACAGCAATTAAACCTCATTGCTGATTTTATCAATTTCTCTGGAGGCATCGCAATAAAAACCGCACTTAGGTATTTTATTATGTTTCAACCATAAACATGAATGGAGATTTTCCTCACAGTAAAATTCAAGCACTTCTCAAACATTTTCAAGGTAAGTTTTCAACACCACACTTTGGAGTTAAAGTCAATACAAATAAACCAAAACATTTTCAATTCATTATTACATTATATATTTGTGATGCTAATCTACATTTTACACCAGGGGAAAAAAGGTACGCTAAAATACAGAAGAATTTAATATTTGAAATGTCTCTTAAACACACTAATTGTAAACATGATTGGTCAGAAAACAAAATGCTAATTTAACAAAAAAAAATATTGAATTTCATGATGCACTTGTAATTTTAATGTTATTTATTGTATAAAATATACAATCATCAATAAGTCACTAAGTCATTAGAAATAATAAATATTAATTACACTAAAACAATCCAGACAAATCTTGTTAAGGTACATGACTTCCCTGTCAAAATTAAATACTTATACACAATATACAAAGAAAGTTATAAAAAAAAGTTCTCTCCACATTTTCTGGAATTTAGAAAATAGAAATTATTTTTATCATTCTAACTTACCTAAAACAAGAGAAGTTCAGTCTGATTTAACTTCAGTCAGTGACAAAAAAATGTATCCGAGTCTTTCTATTCGGTGTTTGAAAATATGTGGCTTTAACTGTAAGTAACATTGCCCAAATTTAAACTTTTAAACAAGCGTTAAATTGCACTTTATTACAATACAAAGCACTTTGAAGGACTTTATTCAGACATTAAGCAGCGATTTCAACCACCTGTACGAACCTGTTTGGTGAGATTTAAAGTCTGTTCAGTGTTGATATTCTCCAATAAGAGTTGTTTCTCTGGTTAACTAATTGGTTCTTGTTAACTAATTCTCCCTTCACAGAAAGCTTTATAGGGGAAATGTTTTACGCTAAAGCACAAACGTTTCATGGTCGGCAATTTAAAGTCTAAATTGCCCGAATGGCAGATCAGAAAAATCAAAGAAAAATTCAAAATTGTTTGTGTAAAAATAATCCCTTTTAGGCAACCAAAAGAAAACACATTTACCACTATTTATTGGCTTTAAATAGTTGTAAATCAGCTAAAATAAGACTCCTAAAACTTTGAGGTTACATCATATTATTGCTTTGGAGAGAAACCATCCAGTCACCTGCAGGACAACGAGGGAGCTCCTCCTTGGGAACGCTGGTCATCCTCTGGAAGTCGTCGTGGCAGGCGTTACAGAAGTGTGTGGTTCCAAAGCAGAAGAAGACAGCCACGGAGCAGCAGTAGCGGCATTTATACTCCAGGAAATCTGTGCCGTGTTTGGAGCACATCTGATAAACGCACACGGGAGAGAACATTAGGCGGATTTTTGGCAAAACACAGGATTTTCGGAAACCATTTTCTTGTGCAGCAACCCCCGTCTTAATCGAGCAGTTCTATCTGGCTTAGCTGGGATTCTTTACGGGCATCACTGACTCACCTGGGCCCTGGAGACATCCGAGCAGGCGCCACAGATCAGTTCGCTGGGGTCGTAGTCATCACCTTGTCCTGCTTCTGCATCACAGCGAGCCTCTCCTCCAAAATATGCCTACCAGAAGGGACACTGTTGATTTTTTTCCCAATCCATGTAAAACATTTGAGCCAAAATCGGATCGATGGAAGTCGTTTGTGACCTTTTTGCACTTGTAGCAGACGTAGTATGCATATCTGTTCATGGCAAAGCCTGCGGGGTCGTTGTGGAAACGGGCTCCTGGTGTAGTTATCGCCTCGCTCTTGTGTAGCCCCTCGTACTCCAGCCTCATTAGAGCTTTTCTCCTCACGTCCTCATACAGCTCCTTGATGGGGTCGAGGAGGTCTTTGATCACAGAATGATTGATTTTGTTCTGCACAGGGAAAAAACACACAGTAAAACTTCATGAAATCTTTTTTAAATACACTTTATAGAGTCTGAAGATCGCCATGTCTAGAGATGGTAACATTTCCAGAAAGCTAAACTCAAATATTATGAAATACCTTGCAAATTGGACACAGCATGAACCCAAACGTAATGCGCGGGCCGAGCCAGCGGTTTTCAAGAACACGCCGAGTGCACTGGAGGTGAAACACGTGAGTGCAATCCAGCTGGAAGCAGAACCAACAGTTTAATGTCAAGGCCAAACACCCAAAACATGAGAATTTTAATATATATTAAAAAAAAAAAAAAAAAAAAAAAAGAAGTTAAACTCAAAGCTACCTGTACTGCAGGAGCTGCAGAGAGAGCCTCTGTAAAGCAGATCATGCACATGTCGTCTGCATCCTGTTTCAGGCAGCCGGCGTTCTTATCGCAGCCATGCAGACATGGCAGACAGGTCTCCTCGTTCTTGACTCCTCCACAAGGGTGACCGCAGGGATGAGTCTTGCTGCAGGCCAGCTTTGCATACTCCTGAGAGAGAAGGGAGGTGGTGATGTTTATAAAGAGAAATATGACACACAAAAGTATTTAGTGGCTTTTGGATCTACTTGGATTAATAAATGTGTTAGAAATAGTTTATTGTGGAGAGGGAGACGCTAATGCAGTGTTTGTAATCCTCAACCAACAGCATATTAGTAGAAACATTGTCATATTAGACCTTTTTTCCCCTAAAAGCATTCATAAACTTGCAAGAAGAAACATCACCTTGTCCCATTTTCTTTTCAGCTGATATTCTACCCATAGGATTTGTTATGCAAGAAACCATACATGGTAACTTTTAAACCTCTAACCTTTATGTTACAGGAAGCCCATATGTTTGAGATTTCTAATCGACTCTTAAGCTATAAAACTGCTTTGAGCTTGGCCTACCAATCTGACAGTATTATTGTTTAAAACGCTAAATTTGATTAATACCAAAGAAAAAAAAAGTTGGCAAAATTTACAAAACAGTCAAAAATGTATCAGTATGTTCTCATGTTTTTTTGTTTAGTTGTTTTACATGGAGAAAGTGTGAGAAACTTTTGATCCTCGGGGGGCATAAAAAAAAGTTGTTTGTTTATTGTGGATGATTGAGCTCAGTGAATGCGCCACACCTGACAGTCTGGGTCTGAGCAGACACTCCCCACTGCAGACAGTTCAGTTCCATTTCTTGTACCACAGAACCTGCAGGCATCTGAGCTGCTAGATGCTGGTTTACCTGCAAAATATTGACCAGATATTCAATATTTTGCAGAAAGAAGATATAAGCCTGGTAATGCAAAGACTGAGAAATTAAACGTTATTTCTTTATATCTTAGAATTTTATTAGACTTCTTGAGAAGAGAATGTTAGGGATTCGCTTTGCCATGCTCTATGCGAAGTTACCCGTGTGCTCTCTGAACTCCACCATGGCCTTCATCGTCTTTGAATCAGCGAGAGCCATGAGCCAGAAGAGCTTGGTCCTCCCACAGCCTTCATGGAGGTCGACCTTTATGGCCTCCTCTTCCTCCTTAAACACCTGAAGAGCAGAACACAACGCTGAAACCAATGAACCGACAAAATCTCCATCCAGACAGAAATCAGCTTGTAACTGGAAGTGAGTTAGATAAAAAAAATTATTATTTTCCCCATAGTGATGAATTAACCACAGGTAAGCACTGAGCACCTGTACTTTGCCATTTTCCACATCAGTGAGACGTTTAAAATTTAAGTTGGAGGAAGCACAGAGATGTAAGAAACTATATATATAAAAAAAAAAATGTATCCAGCACAACATGTTGAGAAATGTGCAAAATAAATAATTACAGGAGAAGGATTTGATAAATCTGCTCTGAAAGTCGTTCTTATTTCTTATAAAATTCTAAAAGAGAAATGTAAAGGGTTAAAGCTGGAACATCCAACTGGAGGTCATAAATTGGCCATGAAACTCACCTCATTAGCAAAAACGTACTGATTTTAAAGCAAACTCCTGACACAAACCTGTCTCTGGTGGGAGCGAGTGCGTCGGTGAAGATGGAGGAAGCGGTCGCAGTCGGTGCAGAGGTTGCCGCATATGTTACACAGGATAATAGCTGCTGTCTCGCCGTCATCGTGATTGTCACACATGGGCTGTGGGTGGGGAAAGAAGGGAATAAATTATTACCCTTTTATTTAGCCTCGTACGCTTTAAATACACCCGTTTACAAATCTCACCATCTGCTTCTGCTGTCCGTCTTTTCCCATCCAGCGACCAGAAGAGAGGCGGTCTACGTGATCCTGGTCGAGAACGCACAGCGATGCCAAGGCGAGCCACAGCTAAAGGGAGAGAAAATGAAACGCTTACAGCACTGCCAATAAGCAACATCTCTAATCACTGATCTGTGCTTCTGAAATGCTTTCTTACCCTCGTTGTTGCTATGCAGCGGACCGGAGACCGATGCTCCTCCTCCATTTTAGTCAACGCTATGATGGTCTCGGCAATTGCGTTCTTGGTCACTCTGGACCAGGCGTCCGACAGGTGGCCCTACAAACAATGTTTCACAGCCCTTGTGTTACTTTAATCTGTGAGGGTCTGCAACTAGCAATGATTTTAGTAATCGGTTATTCTATTGATTAGCTAAATAAAAAATTTGCAGAATTTTGACCAAGTTAAGCTCAAACTATGCTATGAGAGGATTTCTGGGTTGAAAATATTTACAAACAGAGAAGATTTTTCATATTAAATACAGAACGCATGTTTTTGTACATTTAGGCTTAACTATTGCTCTGAGTATGTTGTTCTTTTAGCAAAGACCCTGTTTTTGAGTCTATATATTCATGTTAACGATTAATCTATTGCTAAATTAGTTGAAAATGATCTCAATAATACTGATTAATCGTGTTAGCCCTAAATCTGGACAGCGGTTTTAGCAACCAATCTGAAGTGTAAGAAAATATTAAATACTCACCGCTGCCATATCTTTGACCAGCTTTATGATGATCTCAGCTATCTGCGGAGGCGTGGACCCTTTCATCCACCAGTGGCTCTCGCCTCTGCGAATGTAGCTGCGCACAAAAAGAGAGAACGAAAACGTGAAACAAGCCGACGCCAACAAAACCGTCTCTCGAGTCTTCCAAAAAAACTCCAGCTCCACCTGGAGTTGAAGATCATCGGCAGAGTGACGGTTGTGACGCCCTTTCCTGCGACGGTGCCGCCCATCCCGGCGATGGTGGTGCCTTTGGCTTTCAGCTGCACGGTGAGGGCCTTTGCAATGCAGCCCAGGAACATGTCAAGAATGCACAGCTTGTTCCAGTCGCCTTTCTCCGTGGAGTGGATGATGTCACTGATGTCTGCCGGGGGAAGAGCCTTAACCCCAATGATGCTGGCCAGGCGGACCGGCGTCACCTCCGGCAGGACGCGTCGAAGCAAAGACGTCACCTACCAAGACGACGGTCATGAGGTGAATGTTAGCAAACTCTGTTATAGAGGTAATATTTTATCCTGTGAATGGTTCATTTGAACTATCAGCCATAAAGTCTTAAAATCCAGCTTCAGCTCCATAATTGAGATGGACCACAAATCGATTTTATACAGTTGTTCAACAAAGTCGAAATAATATGAGTGAAGTTTTAATATTAGCAGAATAAAATTGTAATATTGAGTTTTTTTCTCATAAAATATTAAATATAAACAATTTAAATGAGGAATGTTGAGCATCTTGTGAAGTTTTACTTTCATATTAGTTTAACAGATAAGGAAAATTTTTTTTTAACATCAGCATAAAATTATCATTATTAGCAGGACTTTGTGCAAACAAGCAAATATATTTTGAAGAAAGAGCCACATGTAGTGAGCTGGTCTCAATAACTCAAAGCTTTTTCTCATTCAAACAACTTCTACTAAAATTGACATTTTTCTGATAATATGACTATATTCTCATCATTAAAGAATTAGGAATAATTTTGTAACTTAGCTCTAATACTCTGTTGTACAAGTCACAAAAGGGACGGTGGATATAAAAGTCACTTTTCAAGATATTCTGTTATTTGTGATTTTTTTATAGAAAATGAGAAATAAAATATATGTATTAAATTAGATATTGTGTGGAGAAAAAAAAAGGAGATTTTATTTTTAAGCCATATCGCCCTACTCAGCACATATCTTTATTGCAAGAGTGTGAACTCAAACATAAGGCTGGAATAGCAGACTTATGCTGTACAAGTGTGTTTTGCAGAGGTCAACTGAAATTTTATTACATTTTAAACATTTTATATTTGTATTTTGTATGTAAATTTGTATTTTATATACAAATTTTATTCCAATCTGAATGTACATGTTTGTCTTATTTAGGGTGATCAAAGCAACCATTTTACCACGTGTCATTTTCCCAATTTCATGTCTCCAAGAAAACCTTACAGGAACATTCTGTATCTAAACAGAAGGGGTTTATGTAACTCAGTGATTAAGAGATGGAATAACAGGTTAGAATGAGTGTTTGTCATGATTCAACCTTTATATTACTACCCAGCACACAGAGCTACACGTGTTTCAAACAAACACTTCTCCAATGTTATCTGTGCTTCAGTTCCCTTCACCACCAGCTGGTGGAAGCATTTCCATAAAGAAATCCAAATGAAGAAGTGCATGCAGCTTTCAGAAAATATGTAAAATACTAATTTGCATGTCAGAGAGTGTGTTCACATTCATGCCCACCTGTCTCTGCACCCTCGGAGAAGCAGTGTGCAGGAGAGAAAACAGGTCCTGCATGAGGGTGAGCTGTTGCGCCAGATACTGGCGGCCCACGTTGGAGCCGCTCAGAGCCAGAACCATGGAGAGGAGCTCGAAGCAGTAGGCGTCAGATGAGGCATCGTCGTCGCTTGGCTGGGAGTTGGCGTTCTCCTTGCTGGAGATGGCGTGTTCCCACTCCTCCCTCACACGTGTGGCTTCCATGCGGATCGCCTGAACAATATGTGCGCACACCTGAAAATAAAAGGCAGCCATTGCATTGGGCTGTGGACGCTTTAAAGATCCGGTGGTTACTCTGGAATGGTTTGGATGTTTACTTGTTTCTGCAGGTTGGTTAGTTTGCTCCTACTGAAGATTATTCCCACCATGTGCTCCTTAAGATCCGCATCAGATGGTACCTGTTTGCAGAAAACAAGAAGAACAAAACAATCAGAAAGACATGCATCGGTTGTGAGGAAGCTACACAGAACTGGATTTCCATAGACCTTATCCTCTCCTTCTGGAGATGAAAGCAGATTTTTCTCCTCCTGCTCTGGCGTCGGCTCTGCATCTCCACAAATTAGTTTGCCAAAAACCTGAACGCAAACCGAAAAATTATCCACACGGTTTCAGTCAAATGTAGTATCTGCTACGCAAACGAGCCAGATTGACGAACCTGTGAGGTGATGAGGCGGAAAACTCGGAGTGTCTCAGCTTCACAGTTTTTCTGCTGAGCCATGCTGGCTGAGATTTGTCCAAGGATCTTGATGCTCTCGCCCTCCTTCCAGCCAAGAACCTTCACCTGGCGAACCCTCAGAGTGTTTTCAGGGCCTTTTAACTCCACCTTTATCACATGATAATCGCCTCCAGGGAGTTCACTCGTCACCCAGCCCATGTGACGCGAGTCAAGGTCAACCTGTAATTAAAAAATAAATAATAATATGAAAAATTAATTAATAACAAATTTCCCAAGCATAATCAATTCATCTAGCTATTTTTCTTTTTAAAAAACGTCAACACAAGCTGGAAGAGAGCCAAAGGAACAAGTCAAAACTAACAACATTTTACAGAGTGAATATGCCGTCTATTTTATGCCCGAAATCGTATTTAAATAATTTCCCACATTGTATCACTGAGACGGAACATACCTGCTTGATTCTGCAAAGATCCTCTATGGCTTTTCCGCAAAGAAATGTGACGGATGTGACTTTGTTCTGTTTGCACAAAAAACAAAATATAAATTCACCGAAATCCGTAATACATACAAAAATCCATATTATGTCAACACATTAAGTGAAACTGCATAGAATATTTTTCTAAGCCAAATTATGAACAAGTCAGCAATAGAAAGCTAGCATTATTTTACCAATTGTTTTTTTAAAGCTCAATATAAACAGTAGCATAAAAAAAACAGCTGATGCCCGTCTTAAAGCGTAAAAAAAGAGAATTACAAATTAGATCACAAATAAAGGATGCCAGAGAAATTGACTTGATGAACAATTGATTTCCTCAAAAACAAGGGATGGCTTGTTTGACTCCTCTTTTTTGAAGATACAAAAATAAAAAAATTAAAATCAGCAAACTCTTTATTGTACTGAAACTGCTGCTCATTATTAAAAACATATGCTTGAAACTGAAACAACCATTTTTTGTCTCTAAAACGAGAGTTAATCAAGCAGACATTGCTCATTTTAAATAAAAATGCCTCAAATAGTACAGTTCAACTTTGGATCTCAAATTTTCCAATTACTGCCATACTTTACAGTTCCACATTGGATCTTATTTTGAATCAAACAACACACCAGAGTCCTTTAAAACTCTCCTGCCTGGTTTGGTGTTGCTCCTTACCCCGATGTCTCTGGAGTTGTCCACATGCACAGAAACTTTGGTGGCGTTTATGCCTTTCACGCAGCTGAATGTTATGCTTTTAGTCTTGTTCTTATCCTCATCTCCAGACTCCCAGAATGTCTCTGTGGAGCCATCAGTCAGGCTGCCAATCATGGCGGGGCGACTGGACGTTTTAATGTCTACTACACTGGTTAGGTCCTTCAAGCAGGTTACCAGGCAGAGATCCTGTAAAAAAACGCACAATTTCTCCAGGTTTATACACAGCAGATGAGCAGCAATAAGAGCTGGAACTGGTTTGTGTTCTTGCCTGACTCATGGCTTCATAACCCGACTGGACGCTGATGTTGAAGCTCTCCTCGCTGTCCCCATCGTCTGATTTGGACAGGATGTTGTTGATGTGATGGAAAACGTTGCTCTGATGGAGGAACTGGTGGTCAGACTGCTTGAACTTGAGACTCCAGCACCTAAAGTGACAAGACACAGCCAGTGAAGCTTAATGTTTATGTGCCTAAAATCAGAGAACAATCTGGCAAGTTATTTCCATGACAGTGGCCTTCTGGAAGCAGAGATGTACCTCAGTGCCATCTGCTGTAGTGCACTGCCACTGGGAAGTGACATCATGAGGTCAGAGATTGTCTGGAGAAGGCGGTGGAAGGTGTGGGGGAGCGGATGGGCTGCCTCCCCGGCGATCACTATGTCCGACAGAGGGTGTTCACAAACCCCAAGGTCTCTTTCCTATGTAACCGGGGAGATACTCATGATTAGAAAAAGTGACGAATAAATAGATCGGCTACACTGTGACTGTAAGCCACTCTTGCCTGTTCTAAATTTTCTTTGTTCCCCTTATTCTCCTCATCTTCCTCATCCTCTGGCTCACAGGGCGATGGAGTGAGAGATGCTACAAAATGCCAGAGGATGTCGTGCAGAGAGGTCGTCTGGATCACATTGCACAGCAGCCAGTTGAACGCCTGACAAGAACATAAAAAAAAAAAAAAATTATCATCTGACATTGAAAAGTAAAATTTCACAGTCACAACATCTGTACCTCCATGGCAAACACCCTGCAGGCAGACTTTCTCAGAGCGTGCTTCATGGCCACCTCCAGGCCTTCCAGGTCATGGTGTTGGATAACGAAAGCCAGAACGGGCCACTGGAAATTCCTCTCCCCTTTACTCAGTGAGCCATGAGCTGAGATGAGGCGGGACAGTTCAGGAGACGGGTGGCGCAGCAGGGAGGAGCCCACTTCTATGTGGAAAACGGAGCAGTTTATGCAGAAGTAATGTCACCACCCATTGTAGGCAACACAAATCACTGATCTACCTGCGTCGCCGCTATGAACTCGCCGCCTTGGCACGGCTTTGACTCGGGCTGGAGAGGGCGAGTGTTGTTTGTCGTACTCTGATGCTACGACGGAGTAAGACCTCTGAAAAACGGTGCGCTTTGCAGTGTCACTGTCTGTGATCGGGCTGGTTTCCAGACTAACAGGAAAGCAAGACAAACAGAGCAAAATTTTGGGTTAGGACATCCTAACAATTTAAAGCCTGAAAGACAACAATTTAAGCCTGTTCTGGTTTATTACTGGCTGGTATCTACCAGCCAGTAATAAACCAGAACTGGTATCTACCAGCCAGTAATAAACCAGAACAGGCTTAAAGTCAGAACAGGCTTAAAGTCTGGACATCAAGAGATTTTTAACTAATTCAGTGCCTTGCAAAATTATTTATGCCCACTGAACTTTTTCAATGTTACAAACTCAAATTTCAGTGCAGATAAAAAGCAGTCAATCCAGTTTTTTGCAATTCTGCAATTGCAGAAACAATATTAAAGTTTAAATAAGATTAACTGTGAGTCCATTGCAAATTTTCTGTAAAAATTGTTAAAAACATAGGGTTTTAAGTGAATGCTAACTCACTGCCTGCAGGTGGCAGTATTTCTTACTTCTTTTACACTTTTACCGCAGCCTTACTTTTATAGTCTGTGATCGATATTGAGTGAATAAATAGTCGTGAGGACTTTGTATTTCTTTTTACCTGGGGGGCATTGACTTCATATTACTCTCTGGTTCCTCGAACACATTGGGACAAGCGTCTGGTGTGACAGAAATGTAGGGGGCAGGAACGGACGTCGACCGCAGATACCTCATCTCATCCTGGAAAAGGTTGTCATCTTGATAAGAGCCAAAGTTCTCAGTGTGCTGCCTGAAACAAATGACAAAGGAACAAAACCATTATTGTAACCCTCATTTTCTGTTTTCGGCAGACGAAAGTCGCCCTATAATTACCTGGCTAGTGTCTGTAGATATAGGCAGCCCATTTTATTGGGGAGTTCCTCTGACACGCCCTCCTTCAGGCTGGGGAGCAGCTGCGAGTGAAGCGGGCGGGGAGGATGGTGGCAGAGCATGCTGGGCTCCGCTGCACTGCTGAGGGACAGCAGGAACAACGCGTTGGCTCGGATCACCTGGTGGGCTTCCATGGTGGGTAGAGCTCTAGGAGTCTTCACCTGCAGAGGCTTCTTCCTCGACTGTTTCACCTTTAAGATTATGTTGACTGTATTAGCTTAGATAAAAAAATCATCAAAGCAGAAAACAAAGAAGAAAGGAGACGATGATTCGTCGACGTCTGCTACCTTTTCCCTGGCTGCCGTCTGTTTCTCTCTCAGGTATTTCTCTCGACAGCGATCACAAACCAGGTACCAGGTGCTGCCTCCTATGCCTCCATCTCCACAATTCCCAGCCCAGCCTCCACAGAAATGGCCGATGCTGTTGTAGCCCTGACCCCCGGCGTAACGACCGCAACCTGGAGTGGAAATGCAAAAGAAGCTTGTTTGAAAACAGATCGGGATGGGTTTACAGTTTGTAAGGAAAAGGACTTTGCCCTTCTCACCTGGATGAGCCTGTCTCATGTGGTAGGTGACAGGATAAGGGTGAGATTCCCCACACAGTTCGCAGATGGTGTCTTTCTCCGGTCCTCCCATGGCGAGTTGAGCCATCTCTCCAAACAGATTCCCTCTTGGACGAACCTCCGCCTTCTCCCTTTTCTTCTTCTCCTTCTTTGCCTTTTTGCTGTCCTTTTCGTGCTCCTTCTTCTTTAAGATGGCACTGGAACCGGGGCTGGGAAAGATCATGTTCTGGGTGGCTGCTTTGATGGTGGCCATTGAAATGTCTTCCCAGAACGCAACCAAGTGCTGCAAGGTTAACGGCAAAATCGACTTCGGCCTCAAGCAGGGGTGAGAGGTCATCTCATAAGACGAGGCCTCCCCTTTCCCATCCTCGCACTTCTCCGGCAGCGGAGGCTCCTTCAACATGGATAAAACTTTGTTTTTGTTGATGCTGCCCATTTTGGAGATGTCTGGGCCGTGGGGCGCGATATTAAACATGTTGAGTGCAGAAGAAATCTCCAAGGAGTGACGGTTTTTCAACTTGCTCTCTTTCTCCTCAGGTCCCTGTCCGCCCAGGGAGTTACGAATGGGGGCTTGCTCTTTTGTCAAGTCGGGGTTAAACTTGAGGAAGGACGAACAGGCCATGGCATCATGGACGATCCCTTCGTGCCAGAGAAATGCGGCAAAAACTGCACGAGCGCATTCAGCTACCGAGGGGGACATGGCCTGTTTGACGGGCTCTGCGATTCTCGACGTGCTCTCAGCTTTGAACAGAGGCCCAGATTTGTCTTTCTTGGGACGTGTGTGTCGGCTGGACGTTTTGCGGCTGACTTTGGGTGACGAGCGGCTCTCCAGCTCCTCTTTGACGGGAGCTTTGCCGATGCTGAAGTGGACTTTGCACGAGCCTTCCTCCGAATTGCGGAGCTCCGCGTTTTCGTCGTTGATGTCCTCGTTAGACAGGAGAGCGCTAGAGGTGCAGACCTCCACGACCTCACTGTGGAGGTTCTCTTGGGTCACGTGTGGAGATGGAGCACGGTTTTCTGCATTACTGATCACTTCTTTATTGGGATCTTTAGGAGACAGCTTAGATTTAGGAGACGTAGATCTTCCCCTCAGCGGCTCTGTGAGAGGAATCTTCTTCTTCCTGAGTGTGTCCGGATCAAGAGTGTATGAGTCGGACTTGGATCTCTCCCTGGGAGGATCCAGTTTTGCTTTAGAAGAAGGGCTGACTTTCGGGGGTAGGTTTTTGTCATGGTGGCCCGAAGAGGAGTGCTGGGATAAGTTGCTCGAGGGACTAGATCGCCCCGATGAGGATACGCCTTTTTGTTTGGGAGAAGAGGAGCGAGAGCCTGGATTTGGTGACTCGGCCCGACTACCCGAGGTTCTACCATCCGCCTTTAGCGCCTGCAAAGTGTTGTGGTTGGGTGAGTGGGAGCGGCTGTGCGAGTCACTCCTCAGCTTGGCCGTGTCCGACCGCAAAATGAGAGCTTCACTTGCCGAGAGTCCACCCTCGCTCGTTTTCACGCGGCTCTGTTCAGAGGAGCGGCTTCCTCGACTCTCTTGCTTGGGGGAGCGGTTTTCCTGACGCTGTTTGCTGGTTTGGGACATGGAGCGTGCGCCGGACATCAGATTCCCTCGTTCACCTAATTGACAGTTCAAACACAAATTAATTAGAAAACATGCTATTATCATTGATGAGTCATAAAAAAAACAGTAGCACACAAAAAACTCTAATGTGTCAAAACAAAGAGAACTAAAGTCTTGAAGATGAAAAATGTTAAAACTCGTGATTAATAAAGGTTGTTAAAAGCAATTTTTAGAATGAAATTAGTCAGTGGACAATGAAAGCGTTGATGAAAGATGGTTTCCAACCCAATTTTAGGGGAAGCTCTGTCAGAAACCAAACCAAAATGGTTTATCAGACAAGTCTGCAGACCTAATACCTACAAAAACTAAATCTCTGTTTCTTTGTGCTCCAACTTTTTGAACTACTACAGCAGAAAACTAAATGCTGTCCTATTAGCAATAGAGAATTGTAAGTATTACCAGGTAAGGTAGCAATAAGTGTCACTGGTGAATTTGTAAAAAAAACAACAAAACTATTATTTCACAACATGGGAGTTTTTTCCACCAATGAATAAATGTGCTCAAGTTAAAGGTTGGATTGCTTAAGTTATAAAATTAAACATGAATTAATTGAATAGCTTTTAATACGCCTTTGCCAGTTTGTTGCTTTTGCCTTGAGCAAATTTTAGGCAATTAATATCGTCAAATAAAGCATTTAAATTGTTTTATTTTCCTACTAATGCTCTGAGCCCGACTGTCTAAACAGTGCACCCAGATTCCAAAAAACGGTTAATCATAACATAAATATAAAAGGCTCCTGATTCACTTCAAAGATGAGCTGTTTTTCTGGAGTTCATACCCACCCTCTGTTGAGTCTGAAGGGAACATGCAAACTGTGATTACCCACCCTTTTGCCTTAGAGCGAGAGATGAGAGAGCACTACCATGACCAGCCACCGACACACTGCTTTTGTGCACACGCTCACGAGAAGCAAGGCTGCGAGATGAACCATCTACTGCGGGAAACAGTGGAGCAGGTGAACAGGCCAGACATGAAATGCAAGACAGAAAGAAATACAGGGAGGGAGGAAGAACAGACAAATAGAAAGGAAAAAAAGAATGAAGAGGAAGCCAATGGAGTCAAATCATGAAGCCGAAACAGGAAAACGACCCACAAACTAATGGGAAGATACAGATGGAACGTGACGAAACAAGACACTTAGAAAAAGTCAGTGACGTCGCAGAGGCCTGTGGGTTTTGTGAAAAGAAACTTGTTGCTTAGATGTGTAAGGTAATAAAAAGCATTAAGTGATGCAGAACACCAGATCAAACGTTTGTTTTTAAATATTAATAGTTTTTGATGGAAGGAATTGAACCATCTTCAAAAGCCAAAAGCCTGACATGCACACAAAGATGCACAAATGGCAAAATGTAAATAATGGGCCTGGCGAAAATGACCAGAAACGTCTTAAATCTGTTCAAATAGCCATTTGGAACTAAACTGTTTTTGTTATTAAATTCTGACCTGAAAATGCTGATTTGTCTCCAAGACATTTAATTATTCTTAAAATGCGGAGAAACACTTTTTATGTATTCTTTCAAGCTATAACTACATAGAATTTGCACAACAGAAGGCAAAAATTATTCAAAAAGTTATTTTTGCTGAGTTCTTTTCTTTTGCCATTGGGCTGACTAGAAATTATTTCTTCATTTTCCATAAATTTGGAATATTTCAAGTAAGAAATTGGTTTTATCATATTTGGGGTTTTTTTTAAGTTAGAAGAAAAAAAAACATTTGGTCATAAAACTAGATAAGCTTACTTCTATGTTGCATGGCTATACACAACTTTTATTAATTAAGAATTAGAGAAAAAAACAAAACAATTTTCTCTTATAATTGTAAGGGAGGCTGTACTGTACTATTGTGTGTTCAAAAGTAATAAGACAAACAGTCATGCCAATTGACTTTCATTTTTACACAAATTGTTCAAAAAGAAGCAGGTGGAATTTAGAGGAAACACTGGAATATTTCTATTTATGCATCAACAAATGCATGCCTGGGAAAATGATCTTTACATAATCTTTTATAATCTTAAAAATGTGAGTGTATTTATGGATAAAAGATTGTGATGGCATTTCATTTTCATGCATTAAACGTACAGCAAAAAATAATACAATAATACATAATGCAATAATGCAAGTTATTCTGTAATTAATCTGCTCAGGCAATCGAGGAAGTTGTGCTTTAAGTTGTATCTATGTTTTAATGACCCTCACAGGACTCTGGAGACTGACAACACAGAACCAACAAGAAAGCAGACAGCAGCAATGCTACAAAATAAATCACCATGTGCAAAGAATATTACTTCAGCTGAAACCTCCAAGGATCTTCTAAGCCGACTGTCTTCTATATTGTCACACCTTTTCATTTAAATGATCAAGCTGGCATACAAAAATCTACACAGGCCACTGCTCTTAATGCTTAGATTAAAGTCTCGGGCTGGTTGAGGTGGAAAATGAAACGAGACACTTATGTGGCAATAAAAACCATGAAGGAAACAAAGACGATAAACAACTGAGCAAGCACAGCAAACAGAAATCAAAGCAACTCAGCCTCTCATGTGAGCACATAGCAAAAATATTCATTTTACCAAGATATTAAGTCTAAGTATTTCAGCTTGAAATCTTGTTTTCTTATGAGCTGTGTTGTTTTTTTCTTCATTACAAAGCATTTATTTTGATCAAAAACAAGATTTCAGCAGTAAACATTAGACACGTAAGCTTGTTAAAGATATTTCTGCGCTATAGAGCAGTAGCGTTATGCGTCACTTAACACCCCTCTTCACCACATAGAATATTTAACATGGAGGAATAAATCAGGAAAACAAAACATTGCAAGGCTTAAACAGATCAACACCTGTGTGAGCAAGTGCTGTCAGAAAGTAGGACAGACTTACTCAGAAGCTGTGGTTGTGGCTGAGACACTTGGGAGGGGGACTGTCCAAACACAAATGGGCTGTGGACAAGGGAGGAGGAGGAAGAGGAGGAGGAAGAGGAGGAAGAGGAGGGAGGTTGGGCGGCTTGATCAAATACGGAGGAAGAGGAGGGAGCTGCTGAGAGGAAGGGCCCAGACTGAATGGAATTCAGTATGGCACTTAACCGGTCACCTGCAAATATGAACACAGAGGAAGTGGAGAAACTGCAGCTTATACTCTGGTTTTGAGGAAGTCAGAGGGGGGATTCAGGGTTGTTTTGTTAATTTTGTGCCAAATCTTTCAGTTACCGCCTACAGGACATCAGATTTACAAAATAGGAGGAGCCGAAATAGATGTACAGCTTCCTGGAAATCCTTTGTTAGATGTGCAACCAAAGGTCCTTTTATTAAAAAGTTAAAGTATAAAAGACCATCTAAAAAAATCCGTTAAATTTATTTGCTCAAATGTATCAGGAACAAATAGCTCAGGGAGTGTAATTCAAAATACTAATCCTTCCATGACACAAAAACTCCCAACATCTCTTCTCATAAGTTTACTTTTTAGATGACTTAAATTTATGTTAATCATACTCATTAATAACAAAAGCCATCTACTACAACTAATCAGAAAATAATCCAGTACAGTTCAGTCTATCTTGTTTTAATTCTATTCAATCCCAATTGAATTTTTAGATATTTCAAGGTGGTAATTGATCAAATCAGACAATGGAGTTCAGTAATGGTTGACCCTATGACAGAACCTGCTTTGAAAAGGGAGGTCAGGGCTCCTTCCTGAAGCCGAGCTTCACAGAATGCTCGCTAGGGGAAAATTGGAGTGTTGGCTCCTGGTGTTTGGCTGAGCTTAGCCCAAAAATGTTACAAGAAAGCCCCCTCTCACACTGCTCACAGCTCACACTGCACGTGACTCCAAAGTTAGGTCAGGCCCCTCCACAGGGTAGACTCTTTGGAGGGGAAAGTCTGTCTCTTGTCTGTGCTTAGACACGGAAAAGTAGCTCAGATTACTCAGCCTGATGATGGTGATGGCCTTACATAAAGGGATATGATTGGGATGAACAGCTTCCCAAATCTGAATCTGAACTTCAAGTTACTGAATTTCGCTATAAAAAGGATCGCTGTAACAAACACCATGTTTCAGCACAAGGTGGTCTATGCATCTTACTTATCGTCACCTAGTGATGAGGGGGATCTGACGGTTGGTGAGGCTGCCGAACAGACCTAATAAAACTAAACAATGCTGAAGAAGAACTTGTAACGTCCAGAAGAAAGCCATTGTGAGATTTTCTGTCAAGTTTCTTTCATGTTTAATCAAGGGACGAGGCTGATTGTCAAACCTTCGACACGGTAGGACAGTGTGGCTTTTGTCTTTCCTGTGGAACGTAGAACCAGATCTTGGAATTTGCAAAGGGGTCATGGAAGTTCAGCCGTCCATTTCACATGCGTTTGTGGATTTGGCTCACACCACCATTATCATTTTGTTGGGGGTCCGGCAAGAGTATGCAATGCCAGGGATGCTTGGAAGGGTCATCCAGTCATCATATATCCAAAGTAAGAGCAGTGATCACATTCTTAGCACAAAGTCAGTCTTGTTTCCAGTGGTGCTTGGACTCTACCTGAGCTGTTCTTACTCAGTGACACTGTTTATGATGTTTAAAGACACATTCTCAAGACGTAGCCATGGGAATGAAGGTGTCTACCTTGGAAACCCTCAAGGTCTTATCTTTGCTTTTTACAGGTTATGTAGTTGAGTTGACATCTGCAAGTCAAGAACTTCAACATTTACTGGGGTGGTTCGCAGCAGGGTGTCACATGGCTTGAATGACAGTCAGTTGCTGTAAGTCTGAGTTATTCTCAAACTCTCCAAGTCAGCGTAGAGACCTTTTCAAGCAGAGGAATTCAGATACTACCTCAGCTGATGCAGCAATGTGAGCAGTTTGATGTGGTGAAGAAAAACCAATGAATCAAAAGCAAAGTTCTCAAATTACTGGTACAACTACATTCTGATTTTCATGTATGGTCAAAAAGGGATGGATGAGCAAAGGACTGAAAAAGAGGTTCCTCTCTCTCTAAAGGGCAGGGCCACTGGGACAAACCCAGAACTAAATGGAGGAACTACACATTTCTTTTGGGAACAGTGGGGCTCCACTGCACAGAGTTGCTGGAAAGAGGGATTAATGGGTTTCCCTGCTGGACTCGTTATCCAATTTCAGATAAGTGAAAGACGATGGATGCAAGGATGGAAAAATTGTTGAAGGTTCTTTTGTCGAGAAACCCAATGGATTTCTTTGTGTATTTTTTCATACTCTAAAGAAGAAGCAAATAAGTTGCACTTATGAATTGCAACATTTGGCAGTCAAGCATTGTGCCGTCACTGTACCCGATTCAATCTGATTCTAAACTACTAAACAATTGACTGGTTTTTAAAACTATAATTCTCTGCAGAGCAAAGTAGGGTAGAGAAAACCACTGTAAGAAAACTGGCACGACAAAGGCACAATAATATTCAAAAAAGGGGACCAATAGACTTTACTGAGGCTACAGCTGCACTGTCCTTGAGGTGATGCTCACTGTACTTCACAATGAGTTGAAGAAAACTGAATAAATAAAGGATCACATGTTGGAAAAGAGACTTAACTAAAACAACATAGAGAAAAGGGTGAGAGGGGTGGTCAGAGCCGGCTTCTGCATCCAACTACAAAGCCCACAAAAGTTCAAATGACACTGACTGGCCCATGCATGCAGACATATGCCCAACACTGCAGAGATGTGAGGCATGACACAGCAGCATTAGACAAATTAAAAAGCATGCAGAAACCTCAAAAAAGAAAACATGACACCTTGGGATTCAAAGAGAGCCACATATGTAGAGGAGATCTCACTATAGTTTGTAAAAAATATATATATAAATAACTTTTCAATATTTTTTTATCAAATACAGCAGTGTTATTTTGAGATATACAACAGCTTTTCCTGATAAACATTGCACGGAAAAGCTACAAACCGAGAAGAAGATCATAAATGATTTAAACATTCCACAAGGGACAGAGTTAAAGAATCGGTAAATTGTAAATCCATTGGTGACGCTTTCAAGCATTTTCAAAAGCAAGAAAGAAGCATGACAATGAGCTATGATAAATGCATAAAGATGTATATTTCTATTAAGAAACATTACGTTCAGATAACATCAGCTCATCAACCGTTTCTATTCACAAAAGCTATCTTTAGTAAACTCACCTTTGTTGTTGGAGATGCCATAATCAAAGCCCTGCGCTCCATTTGAAGTAGTTGCTCTGTTGAAAGCTTGCACAGAGAATGGACTGGGAGGTGGGGTCTGATTCCCAAGCTCGATCAAAGCTTGTTCTGGAAAAATCCAAGTTAGATCACCTAGTCTTAACATTCATTCTTGAGGTATTTAATTAGATAGAGAATCCTCCACACTAACCGGGTTACTCTGGTAAGATTGCATGAAGGCATAGAGATGGATTTATCTTTAGAACTGTTAGAAATACACTCAAATTCTGTCACATGTTGGTGCACAATCTAAAAAACTACATTTGTAATGAACATTCAACACTGGATCTCAAAAGCATTTCAAAATGTCCAAAATAACTGAAAATAAAGCCACAAATAAAATGGATACTGAGGCTTCTGTAAACAAAACTGTCCTTGAAAAAGAGGCTAGTTGAGAACCAGATTGAACACTTTTGTCATCCAGTCTTTGGTAAAAAGAGAGTCGAGAAAAACAAAAAAAGTCATGCAAAAGGAAGTTATCAAGCTTCCTTTTGCATGACTGAGATATTTATCATTCAATTAACTGATTTATTGTGAGAGGTTTATGCACAATGTGGATGGTAACAAATCAGAATAAACAGTAAACTAAAATAGTTTTTACCCACAAAACATTAAAAAAAAACTAGTATTAATAAAAAAAAAAAAAATTCAGATGCCTTTATTGTGAGGAACTGTTGTGGATTCAAATTAAGCAATTTTGTTAAAAATAAAATCTTAACATATCCCCCTCTATTGCATAAATGTACCAAAATTAACAGCTGAGTACATGGTTCATGGGTAGCAGCTTGTCTACTCATGAACAAGGTAGGCAAGCAGAAGCCTTTTTTGATAAATTATGGATTTTGTAAAGTAGTATTTTGTTTTTGTCTGTATGAAGTTATCAATTTACCAAAATAAAGTGAAAGTATTTTTAATTATTATCTAAGGATATATATATATTAGTGGCACCAGTAAATTTCAGTAATGTTTCAGATTGCCACCAAATGCTATAAGGTCAAGTGAAACTCACCATCGTCATGACGCAGGTACTGGTTGCCACCACGGTCTCTGGCCAACGACCACGCCTCGCCTTCATCACTCTCACAGAATTCCACTACACTGTTCTTATCCAGCTGCACCCAGGTTCCCTCTGAGTTTACAACCTGATGCACAAACAATACGTTTTATTCATACTCTCCCATGTCATTCCAAGCCAGTCTGATCCATTTCACTGTTCACCCACTCGACATCAAGTTTGTCACGGCACATACAGAAACCAAGAGCAAATCTCTGTGACAGAAGAATCAACGACATGCAAGCATTTGGGTCAGAGGCACAGTGTTCATAAACAGAAGAGTACATGAAACCGATTTCATCAGAAGATACTGCTGGACAAAACTGTGGTTAAATTAATAAAACAAAAAACAACAACTTACTCCAAGACAGAGGTGTTTTATTGAAAGGTAAATGCATGAAGTTGTGTTTTCTTAATGCCCTGGAATATTATTGTTGTGGAAAAACATACACAGATGGAAGTATTAGTAAATGCAGGCAGCATCTCCCACATCCACACAGGCCATTCAACTTCAGTCTCAGAAATCTACTGAACAGCATGACACACCACAACAGCCAAGGACGAAAGAGAAAGAAGGCTCCGCGTGGACAGATTAAGGGAAACTGAGGTGTTTAAATCAAACTTACAGAGCAGCTAAAAGAACAAGAAAGGTGAAGTCAAGGTACAGAAAGGCTCCTGGATTTGGCAATTGGGTTTTTTTTACCAACAGCTCTCAAGGCAGCTGAACTTGACACCCTAAGATCACCATAAATTTACACATAAGCTAGAATTAGTCAGGTGTTAAGAACTGCAGCCACAGAAGTTGATAAGACCTCAGAAAGTGCAGAGGCAGAGAACAAACCCCATGCCCAGAAGCTACAGAGAACAGCTTTGAAAGTAAAGTAATATGTAAGGAGATCTACACAGGCTAAATTATTGAGCTGCAGCCACAAAAACACATTGTATTATTTGGGGGTGAGTGCATACCTCGCCTATGGCCTTGACTTTGTTGCCAAGTACTAACATTCCAATAGGGATACCCCTAAGGTTTGGACAGCTTCTGATGTTGTGACCAGAGGGGCCGGTCTTCACTACCTTATAAAGCCCCGGGCCGCCGCCCTGCCCTGCCCTGTTCTGCACCCGAGTGGGAGCCTCGTGGGAAGGGCAGCTGCTCACCTCCTTTACGTTCTCCTCCGACTGACCCCTGACCTCCTGCAAGAGGTAAAAGGACAAATTAAAACAGAGAAACAAAAAGGTCTGAAAAGATAAAAAAAAAAAAAAGAAAAAGAATGCTGGAACAACTATTAAGTACCCCCCACCCCTTTTTTTGTGTTAGTGTTACAACCACAAACTTCAATGTCATTTGTTGGATTTCTATGTTGAAAGACCCTCACAAAGTAAATTACCATAATGAAATGGAATGGGTATGAGCTATGCGTACACAAGCATGATTGACAGCCAATCATGCCAAGACCATCGTCCAGTTTCTGATAGGTTGTTCCTGACTGAGAGCGATGCATTTCTGCAGATGGCAGTAGGGCCACAATGAGAAGGTAGAGCCACAGATTAGCCGTACTGTTGGGACATAGTGACATTTTTAATATGTAAAAAACATATTTTAATAAAAGTTACATAATGCAGGTTAGAACCACAGCATTTCCATTTGCTACAATGGTCCAGTCAATATCCAGGACTAAATCAACTTAAAGAATCTCAAAGAAACTTGCTCTCTATTCAGCAGGAGTTTCACTTGTTTTGCAAATGACAAATGAGCAAAAATCTCAGTCTCTGTATGTGAAAAGCAGCAAGACACAGCCCAAAAGTCTTGGACCCGTGTAATTTTTAATTCCCCCTAAAAATTATACACTACTTAGTATTGGTCTATAATATTAAAGATACATTAAATTTAATGGTTGTAACGGACAAAAGGCGAGTGAATTTCAATACCTTTGCAGCACAATAACACAATCCATTAGCCAAGCTTGGCTTAAAATCCTTAAAGTCATCAAAAATAAGCTAAAAATAGATGGATACGCCTCATTCGTTGTGTTCTGGATCACAGTCTTCTCAGCACACACAAGAAAACAAAAATCTATTCAACACTGAAATAATTCTGACAAACAATGGGTCTACTAAAAAGCAAAAGGCAATTTATTTATTTTTTTCTTAGACAGCTTGAAGGGAGTCATGCTCAAACATGGGTACTGTGTTTTCATATCACAAAATCTCATGCAACAGACTGGACATCAACACCTGAGACCCATGCAACTACCAACTCTTTAAAGCAATTACGCAACATTTCCAAACACCAACATTGAAGTCGGATACAGAGAAGTATGAGGCTGAAATGTCATAACCTCAGCGTTCTGACAACCATGCAAGTATACTTCTGACGTCTGACTCACAAGGGTTTCAAGGCGACAGGTGTAATAACACACAGACGTCAAGCTATTTATCCCCGACTCAAACCACTCACCTGCGGTGGGAATATAGATAAGGGGGTCCAGGACAAAAAGGCGATATCCCTGACTCCTTGGCTTGCGTTAAAAACATTCTGAGCAAATTGTGAGAGAGTCAAAAAAACAGTAGACGACTTGGGAGGAAGAAAAAGCAGAAACCGGGCAGGGAGGGGGGGAAAGGTGCATGTATTTTTTTGGAAGAAAAAAAAACCGTTCAGCCCTGGGCATTCTGGTTTTACCGCTTTAAGAGGTTTACTTGAAGAAAAGAAGAATATCGGTTAGATTTGGGCAGAGGTCAAATAGGTAGGGGATTGTATGCATCACCCATAAGAAGGGCCCAAAATGTCTACATACTTAATGCAATAACAGAAGTTCCCTGCAAACACTTTGGGAAATTTCTTTCTCCCAAAAATACCATAAAATATAGATAAATAGGAGACTTCCAAAAAAATTCCCCACTTGGATGATGTAGTGTGCCATGCTGTTCAGACAGAGACCTTTAACCAAAGCCTCCGAGCAACTAAAGCATCCCAATGCAGAAGAGTTGCAATGCAGTAAACTTAAAAAGTTACACATTCTTTTTATGGACCAATAATTATTTTATAGTAAGAAAGAACAACCATTGTAATATTGACCTTGTTTTTAAGAAGAAAATGCTATCTGTGTTATACGCAAATTCCAAGGAAAAAAAAAAGTCCATACCCTTAAGAAAGACGGTTTGCAAGTCAGATACACTAAAACATCCTTCATTACAGAATAAACCTGCACCAAATTTAATTGTTTCTGTCTCTTTGTGAATCAGTCGCTGCATTGGGATTCTCACTAATGGACAAAACAAAGTGGAACTACAAATCAGGTGTTCCTTTAAGGTGTTCAGCTAAACACAGAATGAGACAGGAGTTAACACATGCACACTGATTAGAAGCTTTTCCTTTGCAGTGTTAGTGAAAGTTTCATACTCCGGTCTTTCTCAGTCATACGGTTCCCAGAGCAAGTATTCATTCCTCTTGAATTCTTTTCATGTTTTTGTCACATTGCAGCCACAGAAGTCAATATATTTTATTGGGATTTTACCTGAGGGAGCAACACAGAGCAGCAAGTAAGTGGGAAGTGATTGTAACGTGCTGTTCCAAACTTGATTTACTAATGAAAATGTAAAACAATTTTCATTGTGTGGATTTACCAAAATGCACATGACATGCATTTCTATTCAGCTCACTTTACTATATCGCAACAAACTGTCTTCATAAATCCAGCTATTCTGTGAAAACCCAAGAGGTTTAGTAAAGAACATCTGTGTACATTTTTTTTCACAATATTAGACATATATTAAAAACAGTTATAATTCAATTCCTTTCTCATACAAGAAAAAAACATTTTATTGCCTAAAATGCAGTAATAGCATTCCACTTGTAGCAAAGGACCCAGCTTCTGACATCAACATGTGAAAAGCTCAGCCTTTTCTGCTAGACTTGGCATCAATGGAGCGTCTCTTCAAACTTGTGATTATTTTTTGAATTTACAGATTAATAATTTGATACCAAAAGATGGTAAATAAGAGAATTATTTTTTTTAACATAATATGAAGCTAAATCTATGCCACTTGAGTTCTGGGTTGAGCATATTTACCCGCAGAGGAGTTTTTTTTTTTTATCTTTATTGTAAAATGTGTTTATGTTTTTGTACAGTCTTGGTTTCATTATTGCTCAAAATATGTTGTTCTTTCACCTACTGGCCTTTTTTGTTGGAGGTTGTATAATCCGTTTAATTAATCGAACCCTAAACTCTATCAACCCCTTGCCCTAAATTTGTTAAGTGTAATTTAAATTATTGATTCATCGTGATTAATCAGGTTAATTGTTTCAACCATCGATAAAATCTCCCAATTAAAGTCGAAACACAACTGAGAATCTATTTCAAGTTGGGAAAACTGATGTTCCCAGATATTCTCCATCCAATCTGAGGACTGAGGAAAGGAGAACAGGAAAAGATCTGCAAAGCTGGAAGAGACATGATAGACTCTACCCAAAAGGGCGGGAACTATAACTGAATTGAAAGCTGTTTCTACACAGTTTTGACTGGTGGACGCTGAGTGCAAAACAAAACAACAACACACTTTTCTGATTATCATTTGTGCAAGATGGTGAAAATCATGTATCATTTTTATTCAACCGAACATTAATTTGTCTATCACTTGAAGTCCCATTAGACACATGGAGGTTTGTGGTTGTAACGTGACGCAGCGTTCAAGAGGTATGAATAATGTTCCAGGATTCTGCATCATGCACAAAAAGAGAGCTGCCCTTTTAACTGACCGTCCTGCCACCAGGACATGTAAGCGCAACATTGCTATAAAACAAATCCCAAATCAACAGTGCATGAGCCCGTCGTCGTCAGACTGGGTGAAATCTACTCAGCAGGCCGCCTTCTACTTACGTCAGCTGGGACCAGTAGGTTCCTGCCCAGGTGCTGATTAAAAGAGAGACACCAGGCTTCTGTGTAACCATTCATGTTGGGAACATACTTCTTTACTGTTTCATCATTGAGCCTGAGCCATATTCCATCATCATTGTGGATCTAAGGGGGAAAACAAGCAACAGAGCAGAGCACAGCCATGCCGGCTTGTTACTAAAGGAGACAGAAGGGGAATCACTCAGATCACAAACATCTGACATCTCTGAGGCTGCAGGAAAGTTGTTGTTCCCCCCCCCCCCCGTTACAACGAGAAGCAAATCGGGGAAATCAGCAGAAATCGACTCTAGAATATGAAGAGAGCTAACAAATTTATTTAAAGTCTTAGAAAAAGCATGGGAATCTTTCATGTGGCCTCAGAGTGTCTTGCAAGATGAAATGAAGCAACTTAAAGGAAGAACATCAAAGTCATAAAAAGCAGTAATTATTACAGAGAAATCATTTTTGCTAAATATACCAAAATTACAGGCAAAGTCTTTAAACTTGACATTATTATGTCTCATTTTCTAGTCTGAATCTCTTGATTTAAAGAAGAAAAGCTTGGATCAGAGCAGTCCAGCTTCTGTGTCAATGATCCTTGTTTGGTTTTCATTGAGTTACCTCGTCAATAAAAGTGATGGTGCCATTGACGTGCACTATGCCTATCTGTTCACTCTGCAAGGAGGGGTGACTACGGACACGCAGGCCTGCGCTGTCCTTGGACACAAATTTGCGGACCTGATAGAGTCAGAAGGGAGATGGAGATCGAGATCAGCGGAAGCAAAGAATAGAAAGAAATTAACAACAAGAGGTGCATCAGAAGGAAAGAAATGTCAAGGGAGGCACTGATGGTGGGAGTTCACATGCGATTTGTCCCCATTCAGAGCCTGCTTTGCATCATATGCATCATCGCAGCAGAAGATGACAGAATATTAGGAGGTGGATTTCCAGTAGGAGAAGTCGGTGCTTCTTTAAACTCGCTTTTATGGAACGCAAGTTCCAAAGCTTGTTTATTTATTTATTTATTTAATAAAACACACATTGTTGCTTGTTTCCCCATTATGATTTTCAAAAAAGTTAAATCCGTTTCACAAAATGATGATGAAATCAAATAAAATTGAAGGCATATTCTGTAAGATCTTAAATGGCTTCTTATCCTCTGGTATCGACAAACAAACAAACTCGCTTTCATGCCTTCATTTTGAATTTTCTCTGGACAAAATTCTACAAATCAATTAGGGTTTCTTTTTTAAGATTCAAATCAAACTCATCTCTTCTTTCTTCTCACCTACTGGATATAAATGGGAATTTTTGTTTACTCTGGAATTCAAAATGGCCTAGACAAGAGTTGCTATATATTAAAATGCACTTTTTGAGTTAAGCAAAACAGTCTCAAAACAAAAGGCACGTAATACAGCAGGAGTTATAATTTAAATCCTTAAATATGTCAATAATTTATTAAAACGCTGCTGGGCTCAACACAGAGTAACCCAATCTAAATATGAACTTCAGGCGTGTTTTTGCATGTTCTCCCTGTGTATCAGAGGCACGCCAGCTTCCTCCCATAGTTCAAAAACAAGACTGTAACTTAACTGGTAACTCTAAATTGCCCTTATTGCGCTCAGGGTTATCATCATCAATCTTTGTGTTGCCTAGTAACGAACAAGCAACCAGTCCAGGATAAGCAGGTGTGAGGCAGTGGATTGAAAAATGAATAATCCTTGTTTTAGATGCTCTAAAACATTTTATTTGTGTGTGTGGGGGTGTGTGTGTGTGTGTAGGTTCAACAGAAAGAAAAATAAAACTCACCTTGCTTGGCTGAGGTTCAGCCTTCTGCTTCACCATCTGAGTCCCAGGTGGTATCATCCCTTTTGGAGGATCTTTGACTTCTACCTCCAACCCAGCATCTTAAATTAAAAAAAGATTCAGAACTCAGGCGCACACACTAAGCAGATGTTAATCAGAGCGTTAACAGAATATGCTCAAAGTTACACCGACTGCTGGCAGTGACGTGGAGGAATACCTATTTCAATGCCATCGATGGTGACATGGATTGTGTAGAGGCCGACGGCTCCTGGGGTCCAGTTGGCGCTGTAGGTCCCGTCGGTGTTGGCTCGGATGAGCATGTTCTCGCTGGGTCTGTTGAGGGAGGAATCGGTGAGAGTGCTGCGTCTCAGTGGAAAGTGTGGGTCTGTATGCCGCTGCTTACCTCTTCGGGGTGGGAGAAGCAAAACGCAGCTCCTCAAAAGAGTAGTTTTCATAAACCTAAAAGAAATGCATAAAGTGAGTTTGAAGGTAACTAAACTTTTTTTCTGTAATCTTTTTTTAGATGCCTGGACACAGCACCCAGAAAACAACGGGATGAGATAACAATATATGACATGAAAGCCTTTAATGAGCGAAGGAAAATCAGATAGGGTGAGCCAGAGGTTTGAGAAGATTCTAGAAAGGACAGCATTTTTAATCAATGAACAGGAAGTCATGGAACCAACTGGATTTAGAAGTGTTAGCAGTAAGTCTCTCCAATCTCCACAGGGAATATAGACAGAAACAATCGTTTCTAAGTCATGTTAACAATGCTAATTGTGTCATTCCCTAATATAGAAGAATATTTAAAATATTAACTTTGTAATGTCTGCATTTTGCTTGAAGCAGTGAAATCATGTTTAACTTCAAAGCTGTTCTACTCTTTTACACACCGTGTGACGCTGCCTCTGCTACTTTTAATGATGTTTGGTTGTACTTGACAGGAAGGTTGCTTGAGAGTCCTTACAAGTTAATTAAACCAATAATATGTCGTAATTACACAATTTATTCCTTCAAAGTGTTCCCTGTCTTGAACAGATTTTGTAAAAAATGTGGGATTGGCACACTTCTTTATTTTGAGGTGTGCAAATAGAAAGCAAGTGGGCAACTAAGTGTAGCTTTATACAACGGGTGAACCGATTGCAG
This sequence comes from Phalloptychus januarius, assembly GCA_902982915.1. Classification (NCBI taxonomy): domain Eukaryota; kingdom Metazoa; phylum Chordata; class Actinopteri; order Cyprinodontiformes; family Poeciliidae; genus Phalloptychus; species Phalloptychus januarius. Next base: position 4,338,320 of record CADWAE010000230.1, read on the forward strand.
TTTTCTGGCCACTGATCTTCAGAAACCCTCACTTGCTGATTAAAAAAGCAGGAGACATGCTAAATCAATTCAGAAGAAAACATACATACAGAACCTCTAACTGATAAGCAATCGGATCCCTCCTTCTAGAGTCCACAACCCTTTTTTTAACTAAATGAAAATCTAAATGCGAGACTGAGTGAGTCATGCTGACCTTCATCATAGTAATGGCAATGTATCGAGCTTCTTTCACTATGACCGGCTCATAGGTGGCTTCCAGCTTAGGCGTTGGCAGACCTCCAAAGGTGAGGTCAGGGCCAGAGGACGAAGGAGAGGAGCTTCCAGGAAGCCTCTGCAGCTTCTTCATGTTGTCTGTTTGAACAGATTTCTTCTGGGAAACTGGAACAGCCTTTACCTCCACCTGCAGATAAAGAAGATAAAAGCTGAGTCTAATTGGGCAAAACAACAACCTTACACATTTATAAGCCACTAAAATCTACATTTTCCCCAAAAGGAGGAAATTTAAAAAAGTGCATGTCCTTACCTTCATGTTGGGAACATGAACCACATCCCCATACTGATCCTTAGTCTGCACGACCACAGTGGCTGGCCATCCACAGCGGATGTCATCTTTGTTCAGGATCAGAGAGGTCTTTTGAGGATCTGCATAAGAGTCAGGCTGCAGCCATCTGGACAGAGCAAAAAGTGGAAAGAATTTAAGTCAAATTTATCCGACTTAAATAAATTTGCCAGATAAAATTTACTAAAATTTACAGCACATTTCAGTAACAAGGCAGTTCAGTGATTTACATCGTAAAAACACCAATTATGACACAAGCAGGAAACATTACATTTTGTCAAATGCCATCATTAAAACCATCAATTCACATCAACTATGATGATCAATGTCCCGGTTAGGATTAATCAAAGACAATTCTAAACTATTTCAGCTGTTTTGTAGTTTTCTAGAAATCTATTTCAGATTTGAAGTGCAAAATATGAGCTTTGTTTTGCTCTCAGGAGGTGCTTTGGGCCCTGCAGCATAGTGAGAAAAGCTAAAAATGGCATCACAGGGCTGATGTTTCATATGTTTGATCTGCTTGCTGTTCTCCTGCGATTTATTTATTCTCACTCTAGTGTTTTTTTTATTTCAGTCGAACGGTGTAATAGCAATGAAATGACTTGACTTGGTTTGTCAGCATCAAAGAGCAACTACACACCTGGCCAGTCGCCCTCCGCTTGAGTTTGGTACACAGGTGATAAAGTCCTCGAGAAAAGAGTGCTCGTTTGTTTGGATGTGGAGGGGCAGATTGCCCTCCAGGGCCTCCAGTATGGTAGGAGAATGAGAGAGGGCCAGGCCTTTCCCCAGAATCCCTGAGTGGGCCTTACACACCTAGGAATGCGAGGTAAAAAACATATTAAGAAATGTACACTTTTACATTTAATACACCTCAGGATTCATTTTACAGCCACCAGACCTGAAGAGAGGCTTCCTCAAGAATCTCAAGATCTTCCTCCAATTCGTTTCCTAAATTAGAAACATGATAAAACATAGATTGATATTTAAAAATAGAAAAGCAGATTTATTAATAATAGTCATAAGGGTCAAGAAAAATCCATGATGCTCTGTTTTTCCATACCAATAGGCAGTGCTAAATCCTTCTTCATTAAAGCTGCAGCGCACACGCTGCCCAGGAACGCCAGCTCTTTCTCTAACTGGATTATACCCTGAAAGCCCAAAAACAATTGGATGAGAGTTCGCATTCACCTTTAACAGAACGTTGTCAACAAGCCACAACATCCAGCCAGTGTTCAAACTTGCAATGGACCAGAACATTTAAAGCACACAGTGTAGAGAGAGGAAAAAAGAAAAAAAAAAAAGAAAACAGAATGTTCTATGAAACTGAAAATTATTAATTGGTTGAGCTGGAATAACCAGACACAAAACTGCAGCTCATAATTTGTCACAACCAGTTTGAGTCACAGATTTGCAAATATTTAAGTGATGCATGCATTTAAAACATGTGAAATGCTAGCGTGTACATTTTATTTTTTGCCACTCTCATTTTAATTTGAAAGTTCACCTTTGTGTCATCCTGCTGCTGCGGGTTTTTTTTTTTGGTTTTTTTTAGCTGAATCACTTGTAGAAATGTTTCAGTGAAACTTTGCGTCTTTACCTCGTCGGGTCCCGGATTGAACTCATATCCGATAGCTACGCACTTAAAGCCGTAGAAGCAAGCTTTCTCGTCTTTCACGTAATCTGAGGCCGTTTCCAGTGAAAAGAGAACTTCATTTCCTGAAGGGAGAGAAGGCGTTGAAATTGATTAGGAGAGCTGTACGTTCAGCAAGATGCCAGTGACAAAAGCTGTAAAATAATTTCAGGTACAGCTAAAAACCCTCATAAAAAAAACCCCTGATAAATGAAAGAATAATAAATAAAAAAAACACTGCTGAACTACTGTCTTTATCATGATAGTGATTCATTTTTCTACCACATTCTTTGTTTACAATGCTGGCAATGCTTTTATTAAACTGCACCAAGGAAGCATGTGTGTTTCCTGCCTCCTATAATATTTTGTCCCATCCTTTCTGACACTTGACATCACAACATAATTGACTATTTCAGGATTTTATTTAAATCCTCACAGCACGACTGTGGCAAACCTCCTAAGTTTGGACATAAGCAGCGTCACACAGACCTAAGGCTAATAGCTGCTGTCCTGTTAGATTAGTATTGACAAAGTAGTAACATAACACTCTGTGTTGATTCTTTATCCAACCCTGGTAGGAACAGCAGACAGGGTTTGGATAAGCTACAGAATAAGAGACATGGTGTAAGAGACATAAAAGCAAGACACAAGGAAGTAAGGGAGAATGAGCCCCAGGAACGAAAGGCAATGGTACATAAAAGGAGTGAGAGGAAAGAAACAAGGAAAAAAAAGAAACACCTGTGTCCTTTCCTTAAGGAAGGACACAAGAAGATAATAGGAAGGTAGGGAGAATAAGAAGGAAAAACCCAAAGAGGGATGGAAGTAAGGGCACAAGAAATAGAAGAATTGAATAAGGAAGAACTTGTGAGAGTAAGGATGGGAGAAGGACACTAGAAAAGGAAAGGAGAGAAGAGATAGAAGGAAAGAACATAAGGAATAATGGTCACAAATAAGAAAAGAAACGCTCATCTGAACTCATAAAGACCTGGAAAACCCTGAAGTCAAATTCCAGGCCTATGTAGGGTAGGAGCCCTACGATCAACAAAAACAAGGACTGATTTTCCAAGGTGTAATAATCTCACCTGGAAGCACCAGCACGGTGGTGGGCCAGCCAGTGGAGCCTGAGAACTTCCTAAGTTCAGTCCACGTGTTGATGGTGTCGTGCATCAAAGGCTTCCCGCCCAGGTTTGACAGGTGGAGCGTGCGGCTGGGGATGAGCAGCCGGAGGGCGTCCTCCGGCTGCGCGGTCCCGCACTGCGGATCAAACTCGATGGTGGTCCACCGAACGCAGTCTGGGAAGGAGACCTGGGAGCAGAAACAACGATTTAAATGCCTCGTTGATGTTTTTGGTGATGTTCTGGTTAAAAGGTGAAGTACCCTATATTGTGTGACCCCAGCTTGCTTGTAAGGGTGGTCGCTCTCGATCACAGAGTAGTGGTTTGAAGTGGTGCAAGCCGACAGGCCGATCTCAGGCTGGTTGCCGGTAGTGCTGTCAGTGGATTGGTTGGGGTTAAAGGAGGGCGGGGCATATTTTTGGTTGAGGGCAGAAACGGCGGGTAGCAGCTCTTGAACTAGGCCAAAGACCTCAACAGCAGCCTGCAAGAGGAAGAGGAGACATTATATCTCATGATATCAAAGGGTTTTTTCTGGTAGCACCGCTCAAAGTTTGTAGCTTCTACCTTTGGTACAGAAGCGGCAACAGGTCCGATGTAGGCCAGGATGAGTGGCAGCAGCATGGAGAAGAGGCTGGAAGAACTCAACAGCTCTGGAATATCATCAGCTGCAAAGAAGAAAGGACAACGATTGTGGAAAAAAATATCTGAATGCATCTTCAGCTCCAAAGTTTCTTCATTATATTAGCCTTTGCACTTACCATCAACTGCAAAAGCCCTGTGGAGAAGGTCCTTTGCAGCTCTGACCACAGCACTAACCACAGACAGAGCTCTGCTGCAGTTTTTGTCCTCCTCGTTGGCTTTGCTGAGCAGCTGAGACTGGAGGTCTCCATCGTATTCACTCCTTCAGTTATTAAGCAAATGTGTTCAATAAAAAGAAACCTTACAGATGATATACAAGAATGGATTGTTTCTGTGTTTACCTGTAGTAGAGAATCTGAGGGATCTGACCCCTGGTCTGATTGGTTCCATTGCTACTCAAGCTGCAAGTGCTGAAGGTGAAGGAAACGCCGTCTGAGCACTGCACCGTCGTGATACCTCCGTCCCCATTGGCTGTCCTGCTGCCATAGTTACGCAACCGAACAGCGTATTTCACCCCTTCCTACAGTAGAAAATAATTTACACTTTAACACTCAGTTGCGCATCTTTGGAGCTTGACAGAAATCCCTAAAAGGCCCGTTCCAGAATGATCAAGTACCTTTAGCGGCACTGCCTTGTCCAGGCGGATCTCCGCAATATCGCTGGGAGAGTCATCAGTGCTGTAGGTGCCCTTCACCAGCTCTAAAGACGTCCACCTGTGAGAATGTGCTGAATCGCCGTGGTGTTCTGTCTGTGCCTGAAGGACACGAAAGTTGGAAATACGTTTCTTTGAAAACCAGCCAAACAACAACACAGCTAAGAATTATGAAAAGCTCATCTAAGTAGGAAAGATTTACAAGCACTTACGTCATCAGCCAGCACCTCCAGCTCGTACTCATGGATGCCCCCTCCTCCGTAGACGCAGACCCCGACCAGCACGACGCCCGGCTTGTCCACTGTCAGACAGATGGCGTCTGGCGAGCCGTTGCCCGTGTTCCAGCTGCGACCTTGGCTTGTTTTGGTGAAGCGGTTTGGAGAGGCTTTCACAGAGTGGAGTGAGTTCAGTCCATCAACCTAATAAAACAAGCACATAGTAAGAAATGTGTCCAACATTCTCTAGAAGTTTAAACTTATTGAGAAATTAAATAAGTGATGAGGATCAGGTCAAATATTAAAGAAACAAATACAATATACTACTAGGGATGAACTGATATCAAAAATGTGGGTCTCTATATCAAATACATATTGCCATTAAGGCTGATAACCAATATGAGATGCCAAAACATCAACTCAATTATTTTGTCTTTGTTTTACAATAAAGGTGAATGTTGATTTTACTAAATTAAACCAGGAAGCAACAAGAAATCTCTGGTTCCAAATGACAGCATTACAGAAAACTATGAAAATATACGATCAAATATATTTTGTCCTAATTAGTAAAAACAAAAATAAAGTTGCAATTTCTTCCTCCCTGATGAGAGTTAAGGACCAGACAACTGATCAGATGCCTAATCGGGTTTGCTGGGGAAGGAAAAGTTGTTTCCCTGACAACAGACTGAGGAGAAAAACATTGCTGTGGGGGGGCTGCTGTCAAGTGACATTTCCATGGCAACAGGATTCCTGACTGCAGCGGTTGATGATAATAATAGGGAGTGTGCACACAAGGAAGGCTGACAAACATTTGGCCACTCCTATCTAATGACTCATCAAAACATAAAGGACAACAGAATGCCCCCCCCTGTCTCCTTCAGTTTGTTGCTGTTTTTAAGAACAGGAAGGACAAAGTGTCCGTCGCTGTCACAAGGTAGTTTGGTGAGAGTTTAAATTAAATTAAATGGAAAAAGATCGCTAATAAGCAGAGGGAAGAAAAGGTCTTGGTGTGACATTTGATTAAATAACGAGGAAGAACAAGTCATTTGATAAACTAGAAGAGACAGAAACGTGAAATGAAAGCATAATTATCAAAGTTACATTAAGCACTAACAATTGCTTTTGTGTATCTGCTCTCAAAAAACAAAAAAATAGGTCACTGAATGAACATAAAGCTTGTGATGAGGGTGAGGTGTTTGCTCCTGTTTGTGTTTTGCTGCTCTCTGTGAAGTGAATGTGAAACTACCTCGGAGCCCATGGCGGACGCGGTGAGCTCAGAGACGATGGAAGCCAGCAGCCCGCAGGTGTTGGAGACCAGGTGAGGGGAGAACAGCTCCACTTCCTTCCTCAGAGTCTTCCTCACCGGCAGCACCACGATCACCAGCATCTTCTCCAGCACTTCTCGGAAACTGGTCATACCCATCAGGTTCTCTTCGGTCTGAAACAGGAAGCCACGTTACACATGGGAATTTTCTTAGATGCTCATATAACTGAGCTGAAACACATTTTTCTTTCCATTTGAAAACTTCATACTTCTCTAGAATAAAATGTGAAGATTTTGGTCCATTTTTATTTATTGTTTTACTTTATTATCTTTATGTCCAGGAAATCATGAAATGAACAAAGCTGAAGTTGGCTCCTGATTTGGTATAGAAAATTCAAATCTGTGATTTGGTGAAATGGATAAGTCGACTACTAAATACAGATTTTTTATTCTTTTTTAAAGCCGAGTTCATAACTTGGGGTTGCTGGGACATGTAGCTGTTTTAATTCCTTTTTTGGCATCAATTTATTTTGCAACCATGAGTCCAATTGAAAACCCAAAGCAGGTGAAACAGTGATTTTAGAATGAGCATCTATATCACTGGGTCCCCTATTAGTGACTGTGACAAAACTGAATTAGCCAAAAATAAATAAATAAATAAAAAAGACCAGAATATATGTAATTTCCATATAATTGAACAAACATTTCTCTATAACTGGTTTTTGTCTTCTTTCCATACTTATTCAAAAATGTAAAATGATAAAAGCAAATTCCATAGAAACAGTTACATAAGATTCAAGAAAACCTATTCACAGGGTGAATGTTGCTGCTGTCAAAACTTACATGGCTTAGCTTCTCCATATGGGCCACCAGCAGGGGGAAGCGATGAGCAAGGGCAGAGTCATTCTCTGTGCTGACTTGCTTCACTAATGAACGCAGCAGCACTTCCCCATCGTATGCAATGGGCAAGATGGATGTCAGCTTGACTGAAGTGTTACAAAGAGCTGACATTACAGCTGCCAGTAGACGGCTGCTGGATGTGCGAAAATTTGCCTCAGCAATGTCCTGGATTGCAAGGAGAGAGAGATTTTTTTTTCTCTCAGAAAAAAGGAGTGGAGGTAATTTTAGCTTCTGGAAGAATGAAATCCTCCTACCTGGTCTAGACAGTTGAGCAGATCACAAAGACAAGCCCACTGCAGAGCTGGAGTTGGGTAGAAGGAGTGAAAGCAAGCAGTGAATGTGTTGTGGCACTCCTGCAGCACAGCTTCCAGCAAGGTAAGAGGCTGAGACAGGTAGCCCTGAGGGTCATTATCCAGTTTAGTCAGGCAGTTATCCATGCCTTCTGACAGGATCTTCTTCAGCAGGCTGCGCGTCTTTCCCACACACTCGGCCAGCTTGCTGGACTCCTCCACCACAGCTTTGGTGCTGGCTGTAAATCAAAGACAGAATTGAGCATTATTATTCTTGTAATGAATACAAGTGGTGTTTATTTGATTATTTTCTGGAAGAATATAATAAAATCATATTAATAATAACACACTGGTTTATTTTACGGCCGTGGCTAACGATTATTTTAGTAATGAATTAATATTACAATTATTCTGATGATTTGTTGATTAAAGAGTCTACAGATTTCTCATTTAACCACTAAAGCCTTTCTTATACAATATTAAAAGTACATTAAAAGATTCAAATAAACAATACAATTTTTTATTTAAATAAGAAAAACATTTTACTGCCTAAAATACAATACCATAGTATTCCTTTTGTAAATCTGAACCAGGTGAAGCTAAAACTATACTGCTTGAGTATATAGTTTTGCACAGTTTTGGCTTAATTACTACTGCAAATGTTTTTCACCAAAAGGCCTTTTTTGAGTATATGTACTCAATTTAACAATCAAACAATTACTAAATCAATCGGATTAATATTTAATGGATGTTCTCAAATCTTTTTAGCCCTTTTTTAAAGCAAGTGTGCAGAAGTTAATGAGGAACTTACAGTATAGATTTTCTTCAGTGCTCAGTCTTTAAATATACAAGGCTCCTACAATTTGTCCATTTAAATATTCTATACTTATTATGCAAGGATTTTTTTTCTAGATTTGTTCCACAGGATTTTATGCAATTCTGCACATTTGAGCACAAAACTCAAGACTAGACATAGGAACCAAGAACATGTAAAGCAGGGTGGATGGATGAAAACATTTTTCTGTACTTTGTTTTTATCTAGACCTGAAAATCACTTCGATTAAACAACATATTTTTCCAGACTCCGCAGGCGTTCCTACCTGCAATGGGGAATATCTCACAGATGTAAACCCTGAGAAGGCGGAGGCAGCACGTGCCAACAAAGCGGAGTCTCTCCAGGTCCAGCAGCGTCGCCGTGTATTGGAAACCCTTCAGCCCTCGAAGCTCCTCCACTCCCAACACCAGGGTGGTCCAGCTCCAGTGAAGAACACTCAGCAGAGACTCAAAACACTCCTACAAGCAAATGATAGTCAAAAGCAGTGGCAAAAAAAAAAAAACACTTAAACATTGTCATTACCAAAACACACAAAAGAAAAAAATAAAAAAAAAAAAAGCTCACCACTGAGACTGTCCGAGCAAATGACCGCTTCAGGATATGCACTGGTTCACTGGTTTGCTGTTTTCCTTTAGAAGCGTTGCCATCGTGGGATGGAAGCCTAGTGTTAAACATCAAATTATTAACACATTTCTTTATTGTATTTAACCAGTTCCTCTCAAATGTGAAATATAAATAAACTTGATTTGAATTTGACATTTGCTAACAAATCCACACAGCCTTGAAAATAATAAAACCTAAACTGTAAATGTTGGTCTACATGTAAAACATTGTGTGGTGGAAAAGTAACACTTTCAGTACATTATGGTGGCGGCAGCATCATGCCGTGGGGATGCATTACTTTAGCAGAGAGAGATAGAATTGTCACAATTGATAGAAACATTGAGAGAGCTACATACGGAGCAATGACGGGCAATGCTTTCAGTCTCTAAATGCACACCACACTTTTCAGATTTTCCATTCACTTCACAATTATGTTTTGCTTTGTGATTAAAACATGACAAAAAGTGGAAAAAATGCAAAGCAAATGCATATTTTTTCAGACAAAGTGTGAAAAAATACAAAAGTATAAGAATATTTTTCCAGGCATTGAAATGCTTAAATAACTTTCAACAGAATGTAGAAATGTAGCTCTGCTTGCCTGTAAAGTAGCTGAGGTATCTGACCCGCATTAACATCTGTACCATTGTTGGATTTCTTGGAACTTTTGAACTGGAAGACAACACTAAAAAAAAAGCAAAAAAAAACAACATACATTTGATACAGTAGTTCAAGGGGATAAAAATATTTATTAGCTTAAATGCAATAATGTTTCACCTGTCGTCAGTTGTGATGGTTGCCTGTCCGTGGGAACCGCAGTCGCTGCTGGGGCCAGAGACTCTGGCCCAGGCCACATACCACCAGCCCAGCTGCAGCAGCACCGGCTCGTCAAACATCATGGCGTATTTCTCCCTGGAAACAAAAAGAACCATGAATTTAAACCAAGCAACAAGGCAGATCACAAAAAAGCAAAGGACATTGAGGGAAACTTAATGTACTAATGGAAAGATAAAGCAAAAGAAGGAAACATCATTCGTACCTGGCAGCACAGTCATAAGCCAGAACGTCGGTCTCAGCTAGCAGATCTCCATCAGTCTCGTGGTCGCCTCCGTCGGGTCCCAGCTCAAAAAGCTACACATTTTGTTTAAGAAAAGAGTCTCTGCTTATTCTTTTTTTAAGAGTACTACATTACAACTATCGACAACATCTATATGTGCAAAATACTCTAAGCAGCACATGTTAAGAGGTTACATGATCAGCTCTTACAGGAAATGACCAAAATTTCCCACCTTGATCTTGGCCGTGTACTCCCCTCGTCCGCCGAACAGGCCCAGCCCCCCCAGCAGGATGTCAGCATCAGCACAGAAACGGATGGCCTCCACAGAGTGAGCCGAGTAACCCCAGCCACCTCCATGACCTATGAGGTTAATCAGGGCATCAATGAAGCTAAGCTATACCGACTAGAAAGAGTTCATTTGGAGTTTATTGGAGATTTTTTTTTCTGAAAAATTCTCTTGTTTCTGATTTGAAGCATTTCAAGACAGTTTTTAAAATATAATTGAAAAGCAGGAGTCCCTGGCACTTTGACATATGTATGGATTGTGCAAATCATGTACAAATCATCAGGCTCAAAACTGAACAGGTTGAAAGGACATAGCTTTTAAAAAGGAGTAAGTTCTAGAAAAATTGCCAAGTGAAATAAATCAAATAAATGTTGACAGATTGGTTTATGAACTAAAGAGATCAAACTTTTTATTTCTGTTGGTTTTTTTTTTTTTTCAATAATTCGAGGATGCAACAACCAAATTCTGTGCATTGGCTTTCACTCTGAGCATTAACTCCATCTTACTTTCAAAGCGGTTTACAACGCTGTAGTCCTCCTTTGAGTAGACCTTCATCACTGCCTGGGTTTCTTCTTCTGCACTTGCTACACCCATCTTCAGCTCCTGCATGGCGGCTAATGTATCCAAGCAACCTGCAATGAGAAAACAGTTTTTTAGCATCCCAAGCAATTCTGATCACGTTAGTTTTACGCCATACTTCACAACAAATACTTTAATTTTGCTAAAATAAAACAGTAGATTTGAGATAAGATTAAAAATGTGAGAAATAGCTCAGTATCGCAGCATAATAATAAAATAAAAGTAAAAAAAATCTTTTTATTTTTACAAGATACTGACATGGTAATACTTAAACATAGTTAAATTTAATTAAAAAAAATAATTAAAAAAATAAATAAATTGCTGGATGTCTTAACAGGCCTTTATTAAATACTGTGTCAGGAATATGAGGATTACCGAGAATATGCAGAGCTCCATGAGAGCGAGTGGTGGTCGCATGCGATCCCGAGGGCAATGCAAGTTCTGGACTGAGAATGCTACAACGAGACTGCAGATCTGTTGCAGAGGGCATCCGAGCATCGGCTATTACTGCGTTGTAACACCACATCTCTTTTGAAGCAGGCAGGAACCTGCGAAAAATAGTTGGGGTTAAAAGATTTGACAATCAAGCAAATACTGAAAAGCTGTTAATTTGAAAGGCTCCAAGGATTTACCTCCATATGACATCATAAACCGGGTCCAAACAGAGGCCGAACCCCTGCAGGTCCTCCTGCTCAGAGTCATTGAATGTTCTGCAGCTTCCGTCCATTTTGTTGATCAGCAAACATTTAAAAGGAGGCGGCTCAGATACAGAGGATGGAACAAGCCCAATGATGTGCTTGCTGGCAAAGATCTCAGAAGTAGCGAGGACGTGAGAGTTGATAAGGGCCTCGTCGATCCGCAGGAACGTCTGATCTCCGCTGGCGCCGATCCAGGTGGCCTTTCGTCCGTACTTGGCACCGATGTTAGGCATGGGTGACGGCTTGGCGTTCCAGTAGGGCATGTCCAGGATGGGGCGGCCCAACTGCCCTTTCTGCAAAGCAAGCAAGAAAACATTCAGATTGAAGAAAAAGAAAAGGAAATGCACGCAAGCAAACAAGCGATTGATGCGTAAATATCTGAGCCAGGTACGAGTATCACACCAGTTTTGAACTTTACAGTTTCAAAATTGTTAAAAATGTTCTATCATATGGTAAAGTTCTTTTAATAAGATGGCAGAACTGATTTTGTTGTTGTTGTTGCAATTTGACATCAAACAAATTAGATCACATTATGTTTTTTATACTAACATTATGTTTGCGGGATTCAGCAAGTCAAATTTAAGACTTTTTAAGGCCATCTTGAATAAAATTTAAGGTCAAAAACTATAAATACAAGGGTTGAGGGATTCTGCTGTATTAGGATCAAACGTCTCAAAAACTGACATTTCTGTTATGCGTTTGTGGCTCTAGGCAGCAGCTTTCTCCTTCTCGCACTGCATATTACTCTCTAAAGCCTCAGCCGCCTTAGAGCCTAGCTTAAAAGTTTTTTTGTTGTTTTGTTTTTGCGCTTAGTCTCACATAAGTTGGCAAAAGAAGTGAGAAAGTGGCTAAAACAATACAGATGACTGCGCTTGACTTAAACTTTTGCCCAACAGAAATATTCCTCGAGAAAACAAACACTACATAACTCTTCAAGATTAAAAAGTCCTGCCACGACAAAATTTAAGACCTGTTACGTATTTAAGGCCAACTTAAATTTTCCCAATAAATCCAAGACATTTTAAGTATGTGGACACCCTGATCAATACTGTCCTAATTTTTACTTAACATTGTCATGCCATGAGAATTATCCAGGCAGAACATTGCTACATTTTCTCACCGAGAAGCTCCCAAAGGTGAACACCTGCCCATCCATGAGGAGAACGGCCGTGTGGTTGCTGCCTGCCGACACCTGGACACTCGGTCCCGGCAGAGCCTGAACCAGAGTCGGAGAACCCCTGCATGGCAGAAACATTGAGTTAGCTGGCTAGTTTGGAGAACTGCCTGTGTTTCAACAACCTAACCCATTAAAAAGATCTGGGTTGGAGAACATAGCTGCAGAACTCCAGCTATTGTGGCCATTCCTATAAATTTCTAACAACATTGCAAATCATCAATCTGTTACCTGGAGTTGACGTCTCCATGACCAAGCTGACCATGTTGGCCGTACCCAAACGTGAACACATCTCCATTCTCCATCAGCACCACTGTAAAGCAAGTTTTGTTTATAGCAACCAGAAAAAACCATCAAAGGGCTAAAGCAGCAACGACAAGAAAAGCGCTTACCTGAGTGGTGAAAACCGCAGCTGACTTGAACGGCTCGTAGCTCGTTGTCGAACCTCACCGCCCCGGGGGGATAAGTGGTAATTTTGCTGGCATCCTTCTCTCCGCGCTCACTGCTACCATCTAGGAGAAAAACAGTGAAGTCAGCACATATGAGTGGGGGGGTAAATACCGAGAAGTGTAGCGGCAGCTTTAGAGCGCCGAGGTGGATGTCTCTGCAGAGTCCTGAGAAACAGAGCTGGAGGGGAAAGAGGACTCAAAAGAAAATGAGAGGAAAAAAGGGGAAACATGCTGGAAGAGAAGGGAGGGGATAACGGTTGTGCAGGAAAAGGGCCATTTGGCATCAGGGTATTTTAAATTCAAAATTTCTCATATGTATTAGTCCAAAAAGAGAAAAAAAAAAATAAATCACGGGGATAAAGTATGACTGGACATTTTCTCAGTCTTTTTGAACCCGGAGCTGTTTAAAAAAAACTAGTGTGAAGGAATAATCCACTGCTTTCTTCAACGCTCTCACTCAGCAACCTATCCCTGCTTCTTTTTTTTTTTTTTTAGGATGAGGCTCAGGGCACACATTTCTGAAGGTTCTGGATAATTCACCAACTAGCTGAGTCTGCAACGCTTTTGCAAATCTGAACAGCACACCAATCAAGACACTTTCAGAAACAGGCAGCAAAAAACAAACTAACAAGCATGTGTCGCAGATTTTGAGCTGGACTGCATCAGGTATGTCATGCAGTAAAATAAGCACTCCGCAAATAAATATAATAAAAACACAAATAGGAAAAGCGGAAAAGCGCAGCAATATCATTACTTTATAGAAGAATGGGAAAACACACATGACGTGTCATACTGTGGGAGGATATCTTCCGTAGAAATTGGAGCTACACCATTTATTAACTCTGATTTTTGTCCTTACAGAACCATATGATGAAAGGGTAATAATTAACTAAATGTGATCGTTACCATAACTTGGAAAGCAATGGGACTGCCCTGAGCATTAAAAAAAGAAAAATTAGCAAAATTCATGAATTATTGATAACTGTTGCTAATTTTTCATTTACCAATAACAGCTTCCATAACTTAAACTCATCTCCTGATGAGATGAGTTGTGCAGTCACATTTTGCTTTCTACAATAACAACTTTCATTCGGTGTGCAGAACTGACTTTGCACATTGCTTTGCTGATCTAAGAAGAATATCTGTATTTTCTCAAAAAAGTTGAATTATTCTTTTTATTATTTACAATGAGGGAAAAGGACAGACCGTGCCGACTGCTGCAGCTTTCTTTTTCCACACCTTAGTTAAGCAGTTTAGGAAAGATCTGCTTAAAGCGCAACTATATGCAGGGATACACAATGATATACAACCTAAAATTCTAAGCCTGTGTCCGTAAATTTGTCAAACTAAAACTGCTGGTCATAAAAGCCTCAGCAGTAGCAAGTCATTAGTTTACTGTGTGTGTGAAATTAGATTCATTTTGAGAAACAAGAAGGTTGAAACAAAATATGTTGCTGTCAAGAAAATGGCTACTGCAGACTAAAGGATGTCAATAATGTCAAACTGATTTAGATATGGTTTATGCATAGTATTGTTTTAATGAAGCATATTAGTATCAGGGACAATTAAAAAAAAAAAAGCTAATCAGCAAATCCCTAATAATAACCTTTTCTGTAAAGAAATCTTTGACTAGCTCTACTGAGGTTACCATGCCAGCAGGTGTTTATCCCGGTGCAGACTTTAAAGAGTCCTTCCTTCAGAGAGTGAAAGGAGGTGGACGGGACAGCCAGATTGGGAGATGGGTCAAAGGGGCGTCTCCGCACCCGCTGAATTAGTGAAGACCATAGTACCTTTGTGCTTGTCCCGTTTATGCCTGAGTGCCTGAAGGGGTCTTATTCTGGCTAGGGCCTGCTCACGCTGGTTCATAAAAATGGGGCCAGGAAAAACAAGGGGGCCTGGGGGAGAAAAAAACTTTCACATGCATGCACAATGCTCACAAATGGGATAGAAATACATGGTAAATACTACATCACAACAATACACAGACACGGAAAAATATGTGACAAGGAAGAGGGAAGTCACCAAGGCACACAAAACCCAAGCTCTCGCCTCACATCTGTAAGCAATCTAAAACTAGAAAGGAGAGACCTACTGTCTGTCAATCTACATTTTCATAATCCATCCCAGCAGCCAGGTATTCTGAATATCCCCACCAAAACTTTGAAGAATTCAAATGTTATTTCCAAAAAGCATTGTTCTCCATCTTTTGGCTCATACCTCTTCCCTCCTCCAACCTATGCCGCCGGTTGATTCTCTGACGCTTCTCCTCCTGGCGGATCTGAAGGTGCTCCTCGATGTTAACTCCTGGAGGGGGAGGGACAGGCACAGCTGAAAACATAAAAGGCCCCGGGGTAAAGGGCCCACCCAAACGGGGTGAAGGCGGAGGTGGGAGGATGAGGCAGAGCAGAACAGAACAAGACAAACATCAATGAGAGAAGGAGGGACTTGATGGAGAAAGCAAGTGACTGTGCAACACAAGCATTTTAACAAAGAGTGAACACTGGCAAGCTTATGAAATACAGCATTCGGACAATTACAAAGAAGAATGAACTATTGGTAGCAGATCGTGTACTAATGTCCTTAAATATCAGCTCATTATCTTGAAACTTTTCACATTACGACGACAAACTAAACGGTATGTCTTTGGGAGTTTATGACTCAAACACAAACTAGTACATGACTGTGAAGTGGAAGAATTGTTTTTCTACTTAAAAAGAAATTTAAAAAATACAACTTAGATCTGTCGTCAACCCTCTTGAGACAATGCTTTGTAGAACTAACTTTTACTGCAATTACAGCTGTAAGCCTTTTGAGTTAAGTCTGCACTAGCTCTGCACATATGTCTTGCAGCCTCACACTGTTTTTTTAAGCTCAATCAACACAATATTTTATAATCTGGAAATCTAGCTATCCTTTTTATTCCACTTTTGATTGTGCACTACTTGTTGACTCGCAACAAAAATCCCAAAAAAATACAATAAAGTTTGTCACTGTCAAATGTTAAAGAACATTTCAGCCAAAGCCTCAAAATCCTTCTTTTCTTTTCATTTCTGATTAGTTCTTTGTACCTGACAAGGAGGAAGCATTGAGCAGAGTCTGCACATAATGGAAATAGTGCACACATAGCAGACAAAATAAACAGAGCCAGGCTTTAAAATACACTGCATCTACAACAAATTATCAGCTTCTGAAACTGATACCCTTAGGAAAATGTAAGAGAATAACAAAGGCAGGACTGAAATTGGGAGGTACAGCAAGTTCACTTATTGTCTGTTTTTCTTTAGGAATGTCTTGATGTGTCACACTTTGTTTTAATTTTCTTTTTTTTTACAAGTTTAACAAAAGAAATGACAGGCATGAAAAAAAACTGCTAAGACAGCTTTAAACAAATTCAAAAAATTCATTATACAAGCGATGAGTCAAAGCTTTTGTATATTGTTCTAATTTAGACAGTAATTATTTAATTTAAAGATATTTCGAGGCTGATTGCTTAAATAAGTTAAAGTCACTTTTTATAAATATAACAAATCCAGGTAAGTTTTTCCATTTGTGCATTTTAAACTCTACCCTCCCCAAAACAGACTTTTACAAGCACATAAATTAAGATGTAATATATAAGATAACTGAACAGAAGCCTTTTTAATATATTAGTTTATATTTTTTGTATTACATTCAAATTTCTCTAAAGAAAAAAAAAAGTTTCATTTCACTTTGCTGCAGCAAAACGTTTGAGTCATATGAATATCAGGATAATTTGGCAACAATTCGTAAAAAATTTAAGTTTTTTTGTATGCTTTTTTTCAATTTTTTACTAGAATGCATTCAACCTCTAAACATGACACAAAATAGAAGGCACTTGCAAGCATCCATGCTTATATTTTGTCTATTTGCATGCTTAATTAAAATGAGGCTTAAAGTGATAAGACACATGTGGTGAAATACCTAGCAGCAGATCCAGCGGAATCATCTCCTTCACAGCATCAAAGATCCCCCGCTGCCGGGCTTCCTGACCGTCCAGCTCCCTGGCGCAGGCCTTACAACAGCCACATGCTGAGCAGCCAGACTCTCCAGACCCGCAACCGCAGATACTAGCCCAGAGATAAACACAAATAGATAAATTACATTATAATTAGTAACTTTAAACGCACTGCACATAAACATGTTCTTATGCCATCACCAGCTTACCCTCCTGGTACTCTGTCCGGCCGCCCACTGCTGACACAACTGGCACCGTACCCGGTGCAGTCTCCACACACGGTGCAAACCATGCACTGGTCCAGCTTCCACTTGTGCATGCCCGGCTGACACATCATGCTCTTCTCTTCCTTATCCTCCAGCTCATCCTCCAAGTCCTCATCCATGGCCGTGGCCATGCTCTCAACGCCGAATGCTACAATTAGCACAAGCAGAATGATGAATTAGTCATCGCAGTGCTAATGCAAGTCTATTAGAATCACGGGTCTGTATTTTATTGGTTTTAGTCAGCCGTCCATCTGCTCACCTTTCCCTGCCTGGCTCATAGCTCCAGTGTCTCTGCCACACTGGCCCTTGTTATTAACCCCAAATGTCCACACTTCTCCGTTCTTAGTGAGAACACACGTATGAGCCTTCCCCATGGCAACCTGAGTTACAAAATGGCCTTTAAGATCCGTCACTTGGCCTGTGGAGAAAAATGAGATGATTATGACAAAACAAAAACAAAAGAAATTCTGTTTGAGCGAGTGTCAGACTTGTTCTTAAAAGAAAAGCTGAGATATTCCTGTCAACTTACAGGTACTGTCGCTGTAAATGGCATCCTTGCCAAACATATAAAGCTCTCCATCCTTTGTGACAATGCTGCTGCTGCCGTTATTGCATGCAGTATACACCGCTGTCTTCGTCTCCAGTTTTATCATCTTCTTGGGTTTGTACGGCTTGGGCTGCCTGCGGCTTTTAGCTGCAACAGGAAATAAGACGTCTGTTTAAATCAACACCCAATGTTACTTTATGGATGCTTGAATGTATAAGTTGGGAATATATCCTACTGGATTCCCCGTCCTCTCCCTTGCTGGCAGAGCCGGTGAAGAAAACGCTCCCATCTTCAGCCACCAGAAGGGCGTGGGAGCCATCATGGCCGACAGAGAACTGAATGATCTTCGGAGACTTTGTGATGGGCAGCTCCACCCATTTACCGGCTGATGGGCCACCCTGCTTAATACCCAGGCTCTGGTACTTTCCTGTGTAGTAGACCTGCGGAAAGAACATGTTGGAAGATTGTTGGAGAACTACTGACTATACTTGTTGAATATAGTTCAAATTAAGTTTTCAATTGTAACTCAAGAAGAATTTTCTCACACACTATGGTATTGTTTCAACCTCAACAACAAATGAAAATCAAGAAATAACTTCAACTGCGACAGGCTTGATAGTCTGAAATCAGCTTTTTGGTTTTGGTTGGTATCTCACTAGAGCCTGCTGCAAGCAGGGAGCGAGACCAGATGTGGATTTGCAAGAACAACAAAGACAAGAAGAGGAATAAAGCTGCAGCTAAGTTGTACTTCTCATTTTGCTCTTTATTCCTGGCTTTGGTAAATATTGGCAAAGTAGTAGCATGGAAACTTTAATTTAGGTAAGTGACAATTATGTTAGCTGACGTCTTTAATGAGGCACTCTAGCATTTCAGTTCTTTAAAAGTGGCCAAAATTAAAAATGAGACGCCAAGAACGACTAATTTTCCAATAAAAAGTCAGTCTTATTTTGCTACCTTAGGAAGTAGAGTAACAGTAAAATAGAAAAATGTGTGAATGATATTTACATATATATGTAGTTATATATTCACAATAATAATTTGGCTAAATTATTAAAAATAAGTAGAGCGAACAGGAGAGAATGAACCAAATAACAAACCAAAGGTCATGCTGTTTTGCTAGATGACACAGTAATCCAGATGCTAACTGATGTGTTGCATCACAACAGATTATTTTGTTCATATATTGTTAATAAATAATCTTTTTTTGTATTTCATTAAAAAATATGAGTGAGACGCCATCCAATTAATTTAGTTTGGACAGCCTATGTACTGAAAAGTGAACATGAATTAATTCAGTTCAAACCTCTGAATGTGCAGCTAAGCAATGACTATTATAAACACTGAAGACATAACAAAGATGGTGTGGGGGAGGGGGAACTGCAGATAAAATGCTTTGAAATCTGGCACATAAAATGTGCAGCATGTCACTAACATGAGCTGCTATCTGCAAAACAGGCACACTGCACCACACCTCGACTCAACGTACAACCAACCACACCCTCCGTCTCACTCCAAACCACCTACACAGTCAGTGTTCTCATCAAGATGAGACACTTTAAAAAATATGTAAATTATTTACTTCAACTTAGTACTCACTGAATGTGCTCCAAAGAAAATGAGTTATCGTAAACATGACGCAGTTTCACCAGCAGGATCTTTCTAAAACATGCTATTAGGTTTAATTAGAGAAAGAGCATCTGAAAAAATAAATTCCTAGCTTGGTTAGTACAGAGCTTCTATGCACCAAGTGTTTATTATTTTAGATGATTATTAATGGTATCTGCAAAGTGGGAGGAAAAGTGCACTGAAATTACTTACATAAACTTTTAGAGGCAGAGAGTTTGGCCTACCCTTATCAAGATAAAAGCTTAGCTGTTGACGCTGCGCTAACTTTCATTACTCTTAAATGTTCGGACTGCTCACCTTTCCAGAGGCCGTTTTCATCAGAGCAAACTCCCTGCCAGCTCCAAGCAGGGCTGCCTCTTCATCAAAGCCAGTGCCTGAGAGAAAAACAGATGACTGAAAAAAAAAGAAAAACATCCTGCAGGATAGCATGAATAAAAATTAAAAAAAATAATTTTTCCAGCCTATCACACACCCCTTCAACAACTAAGTACTTGTTGCAGCTGTAAAGCCCCATATGACACTCAGCACCCACAGACTCATTTTGTATCTCTTACTGATGATGTGCAGATCCTTTTCAAGGTCGAAGAGAGAGATGCCACAGGCGTGCAGGCATTTCCTCGCCAGCTTCAGCTGCAGCTCCTGCTGCAGAGCCGGGTCTGAACTCATGGTGTAGATCCGCACAACAAAACCGTCCTGCAGGAGTGAGGGCGCAGAAGGGCAAACGATGTTTGACTTCACAACACAAAACTGCTATAGTTTGGCATCCAAGGCATATTAAACACAAATACTGTCACCGAATGTTGCCCACCCAAATGCAACCATTTTAAACAGTCAAGAAGTTCAGTTTTTGATGCAAACGGCATCTTGCAGGTACAAAAATCACATCTGGATTCATCTGAAATGAGCACTGCTTTCACATATTTCTTGTGCTCCTTAAATTTAATAGTTATTTTTTTATTAGATAGAGTAAAAAGGACAGAATATAAATTCATGCCACACTTTCCAGATTTTTATTTGCAACAGATCTTGGAAAAGTTCTTTTCACTTCTCGGTTGTGGAAAGATCTTTGCATGCAACTTTGCATTGGTCACAAAATATCCCACAGAAATACATGGAAGTCTGTGGTTGTAACATGTTAAAACGTGGAAAGATTCAAGGGATTAGAACACGTTTCTACTAGCTGCAGAAAATCTGAGTCAACATAGCTTGTGGTTTAGATTACAAATATATGCACAGTCTTTTTTTTTTTTTAATAAAATTATTTCTAAGAGATCAAAGCATCTCGATTTAAATCCTACTTGACTCAGCTCCATGCCTGTAAAGAAATGTAGATAAAAGCAACTATTTACAGAGCAGAAAACAACCATCGACTTCAAGCGAACAGAAACTATAACTCAGCATGGCAATGATCACAGTCATGTATTGGACATTCATCCAATCAATTCACTGTAAGTGGTCTGTACAGCTTTTGCCCTGACGAATGCAGACAAACCCCTCCCCTCCAAACAGTACTCCATCCATACAATTAGCTGGGAAAAGGGCTTCTTCTTACAGTGGATGTATGGATTTCACGTATTACCCTGCCCCCACTCCCATTACAAAGTGCTTTTGCTAGAGAGGTTAAGCTCTCTGGAGAGTGTGCACATGTGGGGCCGCAGCTGCCACGCCCACACAGATCTAGATGAAGGGAGACAATGAGAAGCCTCTCTGTGGCACAGCTGATGATCAACAGAGGATTTCAGGGAGGGAAACATGCGGTATATGTAGAGAATAAAGAGAAGCAACTAACCTCGGTTTTGCCAAGGAAAATACTATTTCATGTCCTTTTGCATGATTCAATTTTCTATCACTTTATAGTCACCTTAGGTTTAACTGGTGTAATGTAGTAAGGGGTAAGCTTTCTGCGTTGGTAGTGGTATCAAAATATACCAAGATTTTTTCTTCTTAAAATAAAAAAGTTTCAAATTTGAAAATGCTAAAATTTTCCATCATAACGTTTAAACCTCTTTTAACGAGGCACCAGAGAAAGTGCCAGAAAGAACATAGTTTTCAGTGCTTCCCCTCCCTCACTAGCTGTTGCGCACTGCCAGTCAGCTGTCTGGAAGAACTCTCCAATACCTTTTCTGGATGATAATGAAGACAAAGTTAGACATTTAGAGATGTTTCCAGGGGCTCTTTTAAACTCTGAGAATAAGGAAAAGTGAGTGACTTTACTTTTCCATCAGCTTTCTCAATTTGGTGTGCTGTTTGACTTTTATTTTCAGGATTAGGAATAAAAATGTAGGGACTCTTATAAATGAAGCTCTAAGCCTTCTTCTGAAAGATGTGAAAAACTATTATACTAGACACAATGTAAGAAGAACAAAAACCTATGAAAACTTACATCTTTGCAGGCTGCTATTTGGTTAATGTACTCTCCATCTGTGAATATGATGTTTTGTCCATCTGAATGTTGACCTGCAGCAAGAGACAAAGTGAATATAGTGTTGCTAAAATTAATGTTGACCTAATTTAACAGCACACTGATGAGGGCGTGTAAATGTGTTTCCTCTGTACCTGGCATGGTGACCACCCCCTCGTGTTCCAGGGTCTCAGGGTTGATCTTGATAGCCGACATACTGTGGTTACTTGTGTCCCGATACAACAAGTACCCCTGGAGACACAACACAGATACCATTACTCATCTGAAACTACAGCCAACTCTTCTTAACAGGACTGTCACAAAACATGGAATTAGGATTTTAAGTGTTATTTTAAGTATTTAAGATCTTCTTAAAAAATAGATTGCTTGATATTTGTTGTTATTAAACGATATTCAACAGCAGGGGACACTGGTTCCCTCAAAATGTGACCTTATTATCAAACTAGCCAGAATAAAAATATCGCTTCAACTCTACAGGTACTGTCTGAATGCCATAAACTGAATGGGTAAACTGCTCTCTTAAAAAAGCTAAACTGAAGCAGAAAAAATTGCTGAACTTTAAGTGGCAGCCATAAAAATAGAAGCATTATCCCAAAAGTAGGTAAGACAGCAAAAAAATACTTTTGCAGTTTTGAAATCATTATGAATTCCTCAAAAAACGATCAATAGCTTGCCCGTTAGCCTGAAATTAGCCAACAATAGTTCAAGTGCTAAAAGTATCACTAGCATTAGAAAAAACATAACTGCCAGCTAACATGCTAAAATCATCGTGTTTAGCAACCGGTATCCAATATGATAGTAATAATATGATGAATCGAAAGTACTTTGCAGCATTACCTATTATGCTAATGTTAGCTTAAGAGAAAATGTGCTGATACTATAAAAACAGAAAAATATCCCAATGGATTTTCTTGCTTTATGTAAGAGAAGGTAATTAGCTTTCAAACAGTAGAATGTGTTGAACAGAAAATCTTCCCCATAGAGATAAAAAAAAAAGCATGAATAGAAAATGTAAAAAAAATAAATGAATAAATAAAAACATTTATTTTAAGCCAAGACTTGAAAGATTTGAACAACTTGACATCTGATACTACACAGCATAATATGAATTTTTTCCTAATGTTTCTTATACAAAACAGAGGCTGCACTACATACCTGAGCAAAGCCAAGCCATGACCTTTTCTCCTTTCGATTCCTGATTCGAGACGTGGAGTTGTAGACGTGTCCCTGTGGGGAATTGAGCTTCGGTAAGTTGACAACCTCCACTGATGCTTTGTTGAATGTAATTTTTTCTAAGAGTCACATACCCTGACAGTACCACTATATCCAGATCCAGCTTTGTAGAGTCCATCCTTGCAGAGCAAATACAGGAAGGAACCATCAGTCTGTAGAAGACAGCGCTCGTCTTCATCGATGGACACTTCCTCTAGGACCCATTTGTTCATCAGTGCAGCACGTTTGATGCCATTTCCAAACCAGTCTTGGATTTGGATTTTCCCCACCAGGACAGCCTGGACACTTCGCTGTAGTGCATTCAATATGGTGGGGACCTGGTTTTACAAGGAGGTAAAACTCTAATTAGAAAAAGGTGGAACTTCCTGATATTTACATTTGCAGCAGATCTGAGTCAAACTGTTCTAATGTTTTGTAAGCTGTGGTTTTCTGTAGGTTTGCATTTCTGTCTAAACGCATCTTCACACAACACACAAAGTGACACCATTACCTTGAAAGTGACTGCAAATGCCACTGAATCTCACAAATGTTTTTCCCATGCACAACCAAGCAGCACGCACTGCACCACTCTGCCTGACAATGTGATGATTCACAATCCAGGCAATACATAAAATATAAGCGTATTTATTAGCATAGTTGCGAGTCTAAAGAGGTCCAGTGAATCCTTGATCAGGTGTAGAGTTCTTTCTACATACACTAAAGTGTTTTTTTTTTTAGGCGGAAACAAAACAAGAGAAAGAGGATGCAGAAACTGAAAGGCAGACGCCAAAAGATTAGCTAACCAACAGAGGAATTCAAACAGAGTAACATGATTAAAAAGGAGAATCAGAGCAGCTTTGACATTTTACAAAACTCAATTTGAGCTGTCCAGACGTGGCCCTGAGCAACTGTGCACAGAGGAAATGGACGAAGGCAGCTAAAGTTATGTTATACAGCCCAGAATGGACTGGAAGAAAAAAGAAGAAAACTTTATGCTACACCCAATTTTTATTTATGTTTTTCCATTCCCATTTGGGACTAGGTGTCGTCTTATGAAATACGACAGTTTATGACCCCTAAACAGATCAAAGTCGCTCTGAGATACCTCCTGCAGGTAGATTATCACGATTGGAATCACTCAATGGGAAATTACCAAAAATTATCCCAAAAAAAATTTAAGCTGGTTGTTGTATAATTTTGAGAATAAGGCTGATCTGTCAGACTACCTGCTAAAGTGTTATAGCAAGCTTAGCGATTAATTACCTGTATAGTCTGACAGGCATGGCTACCATTATTTGCGAGAATGGCAGAAACAGCCTGCAGGATTTTGCCCGTATCTCCCCATGCCACCACAAGGCTGAAAAGGCATGCGCAGGACAGAGCGGTGATGTCCTGTCCAGTTGGGTCGTTGGGCCCTGTGCTCCGGACCGTGGTCTCCAACAGCAGCTGGAAGAGGGACTCTAAAAACAAAACAAAATAAAAAAAATAGTGGAGGACTTAGATGTTTGGAAAATAAAATGGAGTAATAAGCAATTACCATTATAGAAAGGTAAGTGCGAGTAGAAGTTTACCTAACACATCAGGAGGCTCTGTCTGAAAACCCTCTGGCTGTTGCCCCTGCAGCATGTCCAACAAAGCCTGCAGGCTGCGCAGGCACAGCAATGGGTGAGAAAACCGAGTCTCTTTAATCAGCTCAAAAACCCCGCACAGGCCGATGCCGATGATCTGCAGACAAGGAAGCAGGTTTATGTAAAGGGTCAGGGAGGGAAGACACTGGACATTTTGCTACCACAAAATGTTTTTTCTCCTACATATTTTTTGCAAAGAGTAGATTGACAAAGGATTGGAGTCCTGCTCTGCTCAATCTCTTATAGTATGCATAGTTACTTGGGTCAGCTAAAAATCCAATTAGTACATTGGGTAGAATGTCAGCTGTAATTGGATGTTTACATATGTGAAAAGAGTTTGGCCCAGAAATGGATGTCCCTTCCCATCTCTGTTAACCAGCCTTCTTAGACAATCAAGTAATGCTGCAATGCCAGTGAGGACCTCTGCTTCGCTTACTTAAAAAGTAAGCTTTATTGCACAAAAGATGAAAAAAAAAATCTAAATGGATAGATTCAATGATAACTTCAAAATTAATTTAAAAAAATATATTTCAAGGATTGTTTTTTCCAATATATTCATGTTGGTAGCATTGCCAACACATATTTGCAACGTATATTTTACAACACGATGGAATTAATACTAAATCCTGAAAAGCATTGCATCATCAAAGAGTTTGGCACAGAGAGTATGTAAGAATGAAGATTTGCATCTCTTTATTGTAGTCCATAATGAAAGAATGAAAGAATGCTGTGGGACAGTTACATGGCAAACACTGCTTCAGTAACAGTTCTTTACTATACAGTGGGGTCAGATTCAGGAGAAGCAGCGTGGCCTCCATAATGGCGTAAAGTTTACCGCCTTATTGGCTCTGCAATAGCTCTAAACAAACCTTAAAGACCCTTAGTCTCCAAACAGCTGCTCTATTCCCGAGTTCTGATAAGCGCATGAAAACAAAAACAAGATCACCTCTACCTATGTTGTGTCGCATAAGAAAATATTCCATCTTGTTACAGTAAATGGTAGTGGCTAGGTAATTACCCAGGCACAAGGGTCATAATTTAATTACACCACTGCAATAGCAACATGTCAAAAAGTCCACAGGTTGACTCTGTTCTAAACCAAGGGGAAAATTTGTAGCCCAAACAATTATTCTTTGATCAGCGCTTAAAGGTATTCCTGGTAATAACAACAAAATTACAAAGTTTACAGGTAAAAAAATATAAAAATTTGAATTTGCACAATTAGAGCTATCAAAACTACCATCGTCTCTTCCAAGACACAAAACAATGACATCACCACAAAAATGCCACAAAAAACAGAAAAACATTTCTTGGTTCATACCTTTGGCAACTTTACCGCCGGCTCACGGTACTCTTCCTCCTCCTCGCTGTCTGAGTCGCCACTCTGCACCGAGGTCCGGGAGGCCAGAGCTAGGGAGGCCTCTTTCTGCTGCCAGTCCAGAACGCAGTGTCGCACATTGCAGTAGACATTAAACGCAGAGGGATTACTGTGTAGTTTGATGTCTGGCACGAAAAGAGCTCCATCTAAACTCTCGGCCTGTGAAAATAAAAAACAAACAACAAAGATCTGTAAATACTTTACTTTACTTGGTCACTATGTTCTCAATTAATGCAATCACTGAAAGGAAATGGAAAAAAAAAGAAACATTTCCACAATGGCAATTACATAGAAATCCCAACTTTTATTCTTGTTTATTTATTGCTAAAAGAAGCAATCAATTCCTTCTCCAAACCAAACATATTGGTAACACTTCATTTGACGGGATGTGCATAAGACTGGCATGACACTGGCAAAAACATGAAGGAGTCCTAATGAATGTCTCTGTCTGTTATCATTAAGTGCCATTTGGTAAATAACGACACTTTTAATGCAAAGTTGCTCTAAAAGCGGCATTGAAAGTCCATTAAAAGTGCCAACTTTGCATTAAAGTGTCATTATTTTGTAAATAACAGTCATCGAGACTGATTGAGACTCCTTCGTGTTCATAACAGATGTTATGTTGTGTCAATCTTATGCACACCCCGTCAAATAAAGTGTCACCAACATATTTTTCAACTTGCATCTACAAAATAGACATACAAGAAATCCTACATTAAGGAAAACTTTATATATGATCTCTGACTACAAAACATCTGTATGTCTAAAACGTACGTCGACCAAACAGGCTTCAAATTATTTACACAAAACCATCACGATGTAATTGTCTACTTAGAACAGACAGGAAAATCTATATGAACATAATGTGAAAGCTCTGTCACCATCAGCTGAGTAGAAGTTACCGGGTACTCTACATGTTAAACTAGGATTCCTTTAGATCCCAGAGGTTTTATTTCTAGCAAACCTAGCCATCATGTTGTAAGCAACCAGAAATATCCTCAAGTGGTCTGTGGATGAAATATTTAATGTTATAGGGCCAAACACCCATCTATAATGTGGAATGAATGGGCTACATTATTAGTAATCTATCAATAATGTGGCACTCTCTACACAAAAATCTGCACATCTAGTAAATAATAGCCATTTTGTTTTTAATTAGCTAGCAGTATAACATCACAAACCTGCACATTTGAGAAAAATCTAGGATATAACTGGAATAAATGTATTTGTTTGGTAAGAATCTGTCATAACTGTTGTAACTATTTAAAGTTGGGAATATATTAGCAAATTTGCCATTTAAATATCTCACAAATCAATCAACTATACCAATTAAAGTTAAACAACTCTAACCGTAACCAGAAAAGTTGAGTGAGGACCCACGTTTGTCAAATGGTAATGACAGGGTGAGCTTTAAAAAAAACAAAAAAAAACTGGTCAATAAAAGGCAAATTTAAGGCTTTGTGTAAATATTTGCCAAGGGTGCCAATAATTTGCTGAAGTCCCAGGACATAGATCTCTTACTATCAGAAAGGATCACACACGTCCAATTAAATCACTGTGAACAGCTCATTTTTTTATACTCTTTTTCAAACAGTACAGCATGATAGGCTGTGCAGAATTTGGCATTGTGACACATATTGTTCATTGAGCAACAGATTGGGTGTGAGTCACCGCAGCGTGTGGCCGCGGTCTTTTTGTTTGGCAACAGCGGTGTCGTCTTAGAAAAGGCTAAAGGGACATAAGGGAATATATTATAGTTTAACGAAATGAAACATTTTAGATCATTTTGCCTGTTAACGTGAGAATCATGAGCAGTACCTTCTTACTACAAGTGAATAATGTTTCAGAAATAAACATTTGGCCAATACGATCAATTATTTTCTTATAATAGAAAAATTAAAAGCTTTGAAAATCATCTATAGAAGAAATTAATTATAGGTGTTGTAAAATTTAGACTGGACACAGTGTTCTTCCAGGAAAATTTATAGAAATGGTATAGGTCACTGAGTTTAACTGATTTATTAAGTTTGCTTTAATAGTGAAAAAAAATCTGTTAGCTTGGCTAATGTATTTCCTTAAAGCCAATTGCCTCATTGAATAAAGAAATAAAAAAAAATAGAACCCGTCTGGTAACATGAAGTATGCCAAAAAGATTTTAGAAATCATGCCTTGATCTTAAATTTTTTAAATAACCCATGAAAAATAAAGGGAAAATTTGGATTAAAATAACTATTCAGATTAAAGGTTTTCTATAATCACTATGATCAGACAAACTGCAGCTGACTGAGAAACTCGATAAACAATTTAACTAATTGCTGACTGCTTTCCCAGTCCCACCAAGAGAAGTATTTTAACCACAGTCTTGAGGCGAGCTCTAAAGAACTGCATCGATCCACCCGGGATCTCTCGCAATGCTGTGCTTCTGGCATCGTGATCGCAGGAGGTGAGGTCATCTATTGAGAGGGAAAGGGTCATTTATTATAAACTAAAACCTGCGAGGGGAGGAGGAGAATGCTGGCTCCACACTCCCCAAACAGTGCTGTCAGCTGATCTTTTGCCACGTTAGTAGTGTAGTGCTTTGCGACTCAGGCTGTACAGCATTCATGTAACAGAATTAAAGCATGGAGATATTCCAAGCCAACAAACTAAATCATGTCAAACTTGTGCAACAGACAAAATGAAGCTGAATTATTTAATTATTTTCTACTTGCAAAAGGAGTGCTTCAAAGCGTTAGATGCAGAAGCTCCATGCTGTTGGGCAGATCTGTGTGTTTTATAAAGTTCACAGGAGCAGCACTCGTTAGTGAGAACGATAAACTGTTATCAAATATGCTAACGACTAGCCATCCGCTCTATCTGAAAGCACACAAGAAAAAGAAGACCCCATTATGCAATATGCAAATCCAAACCGGCACACTCATGGGTTTCTTCTCACTCTGCTAAAGTACAACGCATGACTCCAGCAAGCTGCTCAGAGGTTTTCTGTGTGCTCCGCACTACTGATCTGAAGTTAGCACTGAAAAGTTTTACAAAGCCACTGCCAGACATCTAACGGCACACTTTGTCGAGGAAGTATCTTAAACTAATAGAAAACTAAAAACAGAGGTGCACGGTAAGCTGAAATCAAATTATATAATGGACAATTTCATGAGTAAAACATGTGAAATCAAATCAAAGAGCTCTGCAGTTGTAGTTGCGGTTTATGCGTGTCGATGAAAAGCAACACAAATGAACTGGTCAAAACTAGCGATTAATCGTGGTGAGTCGATTATTCAAATAATCGTCAGCTAATTTAGGAATCAATTAATCGTAAACAGGTGTCAATACACTTGAAAACATGCAATTTGCTGAAGGAATAACAATCAGAGAACTAAGACAAAACCCTACAAAAATATACATTCTTTACTACAAATGATCAAGCGTTCACCAATATTACATTTTAGGCAAAAAATGTTTACTTTTTTTTTAAAGACTTGAATCCTCTGTTTATTTGGATCTTTTAATGTATTTCTAATTATTGTATGAGAAGGCTGAAGCTGTGAAATATGTAAAAAGTGTTAATTTTTTCAATTAATTGTCAAAAGAATCAATAGAATAATTAATTGCTACAATAATTGTTACTAGCAGCCCTAGTAAAAACAGGACTTCAACATCAGAGGGATTCATACGGTTATTAAAAGTAGAGTTATTTAAGAAATTGGAATTTAAGCTCAAGCAATTATGTCTGTTATTTCAGATGATTTTCTGTTTACAGCTAATAAAAACATGACCATTAGGATTAACATATGACATTATACCAATAAAAAAAACATTTTAAAAACAGAAATAGGGGCTTAATGAAAAGAACGCATGTTGTCATTTATTGCATATGACTGCATACTGCAAATTCTTCATAGTTGCGTGATCACTGCAGTCATAATATCAGATGATTATTTAAGTACGATGCATTGAGGCATTTTTTGGCAGCGATATGATTGGTGACGCTTATTGTTTAATGCTGCATCAAAATGCAAGAGAGAGTAAAGTGTTTCTGCAGAAACACAAAGCATTTATACTTGCGACAAATATGTCTTATTTATTGCAAATCATATCGTTATTGCCACATTCACTTACACCACCGCATTTTGAATGGCTTGTTAATAACATAAAGGCCTAATATCAATTATTAATTTACATTTTTCAGACTCATTTCTGTCTTACATATTGGACTTTATACAATGTCCAACACGCTTAACCACTAAAAACATACTTGAGGTGTGGCCATATCCTTTCTAGTAGCACCCTTGCACTCCTTCGCAAATGCAATACTGTACACGCTAATGCTGAAATGACAACTACAACTAGATCGATATCGCACTTGTATAACCGTCACTGTGTTTGTGGAAGCCTAAGTCCTTCTTGGTTTCCTCCCAAATATTGTTAAAATCTTTTCTTGTTCTTCGTGTATTGTCTCTCCTCTCGTGCTCAAAGCATCTTTACGTCACTGTTACAATACAATTCATTGAGAAAATCCTAATAAAAATCAATTCAATAATACCTTATGATGTTAACATAAACCATGTCAGTTTTGTACCCTTTAAGCTCAAGTCTGTGCTTCTCTAGTGGTGTAACACTTACTAGCTTCGCTTAAAAAAAAAAGAAAGTAATTTTCAGAATGTTCAATATCGCTTCTAAGCTTGTTGAACCATTTCAAGGAAAGACCTCTCTGCCTACAGCGCGGAAAAGAAGATTGCTTCTTCTTTCCAAGGATCTGCTCTATATCCAACTGGCTGAAAGCTGAATCTCTTTAAATATTAAGAGCCACGAGTTAGGAAAGAAATTAACTGTAATGTACGAGTCTGCATCAAATGATGTTAAACAATGTACGAAGATCACATCAACACATCTAAATTATCTGTGTACATGACTAGAGAGACATCATATCCATGTCACTAACACACTAATTATGGCTTTGTAGAAATAAACCACATAAGAGTCTCAAGTATGAGAGCAGACTCCTGATTAGGAACGGGAGATAAGGACTCTAAATGTCATCTCTATGCTTTGCAGCATTTACTGATAATAAAAATGATGATATAAAGTATTTAAAAATTAATCAGTAGAGCTACCACTGCATGCTGTTAGACAATCACAGATACTGCTCTTAAGATATAATACACTCGTTAGCAAATCGTTTACTTCAGCACACCAGCAGTTACATTTACTGCAAAAGTGGAGGCTGAAATAGTTGAAACACTAAAACCACTTTTAAAACAATCACATCCCCCATGGGGTTGTGATTATTCTAAAACTTGGTCTAGAGCAGTGCTTCTTAATTCCAGTCCTCATGCCCCCCTGCTCTGCACGTTTTAGATGTTTCTCTATTCCAGAACAGCTGATTCAAATGATTGCATGACCATCAAGTATTGCAGAAGCCTGTTAATTGTCCAAATATTCAATCCAGGTGTGTGGCAGCAGGAAAACACCTAAAACATGCAGGGCAGGGGGGCGTGAGGACTGGAATTGAGAAACACTGGTCTGGAGCAAGACTTTTTTAGAAAATGGCAACAATTAGGCTTCTAACAGCATCATACGCTCAACAGAGAAAGAGAAAGTCTACTGCGTTCTGCAGTTCCTTGGCTGTCTGTGTGATGTCACCTCTGACCTGTGCTCAGACATCCTCAGGCTGCTGTCTAAAAGTACTAAAGGAGAACAGGTAGCAGCTGAAACACCAGTCATCAAATTGAAAGTGCAAAGCTTACAATGCAGGAGAACCTTTTTTTTGTATGTTTTGTCCACACACAATGACTTGGTACTGCATTGATTTACGCTGAGTATGGTTGAATTATCAATGAGACACAGAAAAACAAAGTAAACACGCCAATGTTAGCATGGCATTTCAGCAAACTGCTCTGCCTGAAAACATAATCAGCTGGAGAGTGGCATGAGTTTGTAATCATATGTAGAGATACAAATGATAACGTTATGTTAATATATATTAGCACACTAAATTATTTAATGCCATGATGGAGTAGCATTTTATAGCAGTATTGCTGAAATTCCAGACAGAAATTTTTTTTTTTTTAAATCTATATCCACCTGATACGGCATTCATTTTATTCCCTTAGTATCATAATTACATTGGAATTATGGCATTGGAACAACATTATTAACTTTCTCTTCTTTTGCGTTTTCCTTTGGTTTATTTTGTTTGTATTTCCTTTTAATTCCTGTAAAGCACTTTGTATTGCCTTGTTGCTGAAAATGTGTGATATAAATAAAATTACTTTTTACCTTTATTCTGATCTGCATCTAAGAAAAAACATTTCCATCAGGACATTCCTAGTAATAAGTTCTAGGAAACGGCTCTTATTCAGAAAGTAAACAAGCGTTTTTAAAGTTCAATATCCATGATAACTTAGCATAAAAGTTTGCACTTTCAGAAAGTATATGTAATAAGGAAGCCACCAGAAAAGGGATGCCAAACATGTCTATTATTACATTTCCAAGATACTTAAGAAAACTATTAGTTTTCTGGTGAAAAAGATTTCAAGCAACAAATGCATGATGCGGAAATTGCTTTGTGTGTCATATCATACATATTACTATTACAATTATGACATGATTTTAAAGAAAACAAATCACACATCTGCCTACAAACAAGATGTTACATAATGCTCTTCATAGAAATGACAAACGTGCATGTCTTTTTTTTTTTTTTACGTTTTGTTCTTTGCCCTACTTTCATGTTTCAACGCAGCAGCAGAAGAGGAGCTGAAGAGAATTCAAACCACTCTACTGTCTGACTACTCCAGTGTCAGAGTCATGACAGAGCAAGAGAGAACATGACAAGTGCAAATACAACATGACTGCCCAGTGTCCATGTAACAGCAACACACAGTTCTTATGCCTCCCTGATATCCAGCCTCACTTCTCTGCCTAATTTTAAGAAGAAATCATCTAAAAGGAATATTTTTACTTGAAGAAAACTTGAAACGTTATCCCATTTCAGACAGGTTCTTTTTTGTAAAACAGAGGCATGACATATTTTCCGCTCTCTTAAAGAAACAGAAGAATAAATAGAACCTTCAGTATAATCCATCTCCTTATGAGTCTGAAATAATTTGGAATCAAAACAACACAACGGCATCCTTTTATCCAGACCTGGATCCTCCTTCGGATGAAGGAGATGGAGGCAGGAAACTGTTGCTGTGGAGATGTGGAACACATTAGGTCGCTTGGCAACAGCCCATCATGCACAAGTCAGAGCCACTCCCTGAGTGCTCCACATTCAGCCTCCCCAACTTCATGTTTGGAGGGGCTAAACTGCACCTGACTGAGCTCATAACCAATTAAAAAAAATAATTATCCTGACAAAAAAAAACAACAACACAGATCTGCAGAAAATCTCACCTCGTCTTTAATCACAGCATCAGTTCAGACACTTCAGCAGAGAGGATTTATCTTAAGAGTTATCAGGAAACACTGTGTGGCATCTATAGATGATATTATCTCCAATTATCTAGGAGGCTTAACAATAACAAATGAGAAAAACAGTGGAGCTTTGAGCTCAAAACCCCCAGAAAGCAGATACGAAATAGAAAAGAATGATTTTCTAAATCAGGTGTAGCATTTAAAAAAAAAAGAGCAAAACAGAACACCTTGGCATCTCTTACCTTTGTTCTTGATTTGACTTTTGACTTGACTTTTTGTCGCCTTTTCAGTTTCTTCTTACTCAAGGCCTTCTTCCCCCTGGAAGTTCACAGAAACAAGGCGGATAATGTAAAGCATATGCATTTGCTTAAACTTTCATATTCTTTTTTAACCAAAGACATTTAGTACTCAAACCACAAAGGAACTGGAGCTTCATATAATCCAAATGTGAGCGCTAATGGATGCTCTTTCTTGCAGTACTTGTGTCTTTCAGATTTTCACGGCACTTAAAGGCTCATTTAGACAAAAAGCACTCAAATTTTTTCTTTAGGGGTTGAAAGATTATTTCAGTTCCGAGTTCTCTGCATTAGCACCGGTGCAAAAGTTGCAGAAAAAATGAGACAAATTAAACCTGATGGCATGTACAGCATCACTCTAGAAAAACAGTGTGAGACCACACTTAGCAGGGGGCAGAAAAGGACAGTGCAGTGGGAGAACAACATCTGCTGTGTTGCACATTTACACAGATTCAAGCATTTCTATTTGCGCTGTGGAGCTTTAGCGCTGTTAAAAAGACAAAAAAACACAACAATAAAAAAATCACGAGAGTATTCTTTAGTGCGACTACTGCTTTTTTGTCTCTACTGCATTTTCAAGAGCTCTCAAGCAGCACAGGTTTCTCGGGGGTGCTTTGTCTTCTTGAGCTGTCTGAATGTCCATGTCTGAATAATTATTTTTCAAACATTTAACAGACCTTTCTAGGGTGTTTGGAGATTGGAAGAGAAATTAGGTTCTTTAAGAATGTTCTCCTAAAAACTATTCTTCAAACTGGCCAGGTCTTTGTCATAAAATATATCCTTCATGACTATTATATCAATGGTAGATGCTGCAGTAGAGTTTAAACACAAGACGCGTTTTGGTTTTTAGCAACAGCCCTTGTGGTCAAAGGACGACTTTAGAAAAAAGGAATCGCAAAGTTTTTAAAAACAAATGACTCCAAAACCACCACACTTTATCATAATAATGGCCATGCAGTTGATAGGTCTTTTAACCTCTTCCCACCTATTCCTGCATATTGCTGGTCAGCTGGCTAAAAGAAAGACGCTATAACTCCCCACTGATTACAAACAGAATAGACTAGTAGTAGCTTTGAAACACAGCTGCCAGTAAATTTCACAGAAAATCTTTACTCTTCATTGCTCAACCGACTGTGGTTCTGTGGGTAGAGTATGTGTTTTGTAATTGGAAGGTTGTTGATTCAATTTCCAGCTTCCCTCTGTGACATGTCAATGTGCCCCTCAAGTTGCGATCGGGTGATTGTAAAGCGCTTTCAGTGATCGGAATCACCAGAAAGGCACTATATGTATAAATAGTCTAGATATTAATTAAAATATGTTTAGTACATGCCTTTCTTTAATTTACAGTCATATTCAATAAATTTGAATAACATAAATCTCAATGAGTCTCAGTGGTCAAAGATTAAAAGTATCTCTTGAAAACAAAACCTAGTTAGGTAATAAACATGCTTTTCATTTCTGTTTTTGAAAATATCTTCTTTTACTGGTGTAATATAATATTCTAATTTTAAATGTCATGTTTTCATTAGTTTGAAGCAGAAAATCAAAAATACAGGTGTTTGACTAATCTACGTGACGTGTTGCACTTGATGATGGAGTTAATATAATGGGCTTTTCAATAATATTCCAATTTATTGAAAGGGTTTGTGTATACAGATACAAGAAGATGAGAAAAAGGGAAAAGATCTGCATTATGCCACATGTTAAAACAAAAACATGGTTTTGGCTTCAATTACAATCCATTAGTCACCCATGTGCTCTGAATAACTGACATCAACCATTAAAAATCTGTCTCTGGCCTTCCATTAAATACTGAAGTAATACCAGACACCCACTAATATAAATAACAATACATAGAATGACATGTTCATTTATATATGCTCTTGCATCATCTTATGAGCATATCAATTAGCTACAATAAGTATATATCAATTCAACAATCATTTCTGGCGATTTATTAATTTGTCAGACTTTATGGTCCAAAATCATTCAGCAATTATTTGGTTTCTGATCGATCATCAGATCTTATTAAACTAAACAGCCTGACTAGAATGACGTAAGTGTATTATGACAGAAAACCAGATGAGTTCATTTTGCTGCCAACACGTCGTCATCCCAAACATGTCTCAAATTCCCATTTGCGTTTGTTTAGATGTGGCGTGTATATATACTCATAGTGTTATATCCATGCTTGTTATTATCACCCTCTTTTCTATAGAACTGACATGTTTAGATGACATAGAAAGGGGCTGATGCCAAACGTTTGTTAGCTTGGCTAACAGTGACGCTGTTGGGCCTAAAAGCATATACACCGCAACACTAAACGACTAAATTGACCAACGCATTTTGTCAAGCAAAACTGGAAAGATTTACAACATGCTTAATAAAAGAAAAACGTCAAAGATTAGGGATAAGTCTGTTTACGTGCAGCAGGGTGTCACCCTCTGCCCAAAACAAACTGGCAATCTGCTGCAATGACAGCTAGCTAGCTAGCTTGTGTGCGTGAAAACTGATTTTATTCCCTATGCATTAGGACCCATCAATTGTATTTAATAATTTATTCAGTTTTGAATCACCGCTTAACTAAAGTCACGTTGTCCGGAACACCCGGAATAAAAAGCGCCCACAGAAAGGTGAAGCAACGTAATGTTAGCTGGGGTTGTACCCCCTAAGCTAAGGAAGTCACACAAATTTACCAAATAACAAGATGACTCGGCAAGCAAATGGTTGAATACACAGCATGCTAGTGTTAATATTAATTACAGAACATTAATATAAGTCAGACAAATATATACTTGGTTTAAAATATTCGACATAGCACCGTGACTAAAGGGTTAAGGTTAGCTTACAGCCGTTAGCCCTGTTAGCCCTTCAAACTGACAGAGCAGCTCCATGTATCGTTTTCTGTTGACCACTTACCTTCCCTGATTTATCCCCTGCTCTTTATCATTGATGGCGGTGGTATAAATCCGTCTGTATCTTTCCGCAAGAGCTCGTCCTGAGAGTAAAAGCTGGTACCGAGTCCGACAATCCGACTGGGCTCCGAGAGTCGGGCAAGAACCCATTCCCGAACCGATGGTGGTGAGATCGGCTCCCACTCCAGAAATTACCCTGACACCCAGCCCCATGGACGGCGATAAAGAGGGCAAAATTCCCCCTCCACCGGCGGCGGCCGCTGCCGCAGCAGCACACATCATCGTTTAGCAGAACAATGCATATGTCACACAGTCAGGTAATATCCAGCCATTAGAAACAATCCTCTCAACGTCAAGCCCGCCACATGTCACATCATATGTCCGCTCGGAACTGCAAAAACGCCGCAATTAGCATCCAATGGTCTCGGTTATTACAGACGCAGAGTAGGAGCCTTTCTGGCGGTGCTGCTATGGGGTTCCGATGCGCAGTGTCAACACGTCGTTCTCCTCCCGAAGGAAGACCTCAGCAAGCCACGAGAAGCAAAAGTAGCAGAATAGAAGAAACGAAAGTCCTCATGAATAAAGCTACTGTGTTTCGGTTTCATTCGTTCCTTGAATATTTCTTGACCCCGAAGAGACAGCACCCTCAGCAGGGCTGCCATCTTAGCTCCATCATCCTGCCCCTCCCAGACTCAGTCCTGCGTCGATAGCATGCTGGGATATTTTTATAGGACAAAACTGAGCTGTGCTATTAATGATTTGCCTTACAAATTACCGCTCTGAGTAAATAATTCCGTTGTTTTTTTTTGCAGGGCCCTGTAAATTATATCATAATTGAAAAGTAAACTTTTCGCCATTATATTCAAAATGTGCAACTCATTTTGATGATGCTTAAAACCAAAATTCAATTTCCCAGAAAAATAGAATATTATAAAATTGTTCGAATATGGCATCAGATTTCATTTTTAAACAGTAGCATAATCAGACATAAAATACCAGAATACAAATTCTGGTATTTTAACAAATCAAACAAAACATTATTTAAAAAGTCTTAAATCATTACAAAAAGCCCAACTCAGAAGAAACGCACACTTTCATAAAAGCATTTGAAACCAATACATTGAATAGGGAATGCGTATATATTAGAACGCCACACCAGCCTAGAAAATCACATTCAAATAATAAAGCTTGTGCACAAACAAGAAGTCGCACTTTAACATAAACTGGTGTTGGTGATGCTGAGTTCCTGCAGCATCACCAACTGACTTCACCCTGGACTTTGAGAAACTTGCATTCTGTGTTTCTTCTCTTTTCCTCTAAAGTTTCCAAATTAAATGCAAAATGTGCTTTCTTCCAAAAAGAGGACTTTGGACCATTGACGAACGGTCCAGTCCTGTTCCTCTTTAGCCCAGATGTCTGAAGTTATCTCTGGTTCAGGATTGACTTAACACAAGAAATGAAATGGTTATAACCCATGTTCTGAATGCATCTGTATGTAGTAGGACTTGAGGCTCCAGCTCCAGGCCATACCTTGTAAGTCAATCCTAAATATTTATAGATGCTTTGGTCAACTCTCCTGTCAAGGCTGTGGTTATCTCTTTTGCTTTTGAACAATTTCCCTCCAGGATGTTTTCCTTCAGCTTCACTTTCCATTAATACTATTGGATACTCTTTGTTTTCCAGCTCTATCGGCTGGACAAATGTCAAGTTCGTATTCCATGCTTCCATGATTGTGTTGGCCATAAAATACTCATAACGTAACATTTCTAATTTTTGGTTGTTGTTTTTTTACTGGTCCTATCGATATTCAATTTATTTTATAGAGGTTTTAGGAAGTAGAAGTAGTCATAATCAAAATTTACAAATAAAATGCTTGAGTCTTGCACTTCACAGTTAGAGTTATGGATCATTAAAGCCTTTTTTGTTCAGGACTCAATCACAAACTTTGGGTCAGATTGGGATAGTTCTGGCAAAATCACCTGTTTGAGACACAAATTAATATAATACATGTTAAATGAAACAATGTAAATAAAAAATGAAACTTGAAACTGCATAAAATCAAACTTAGGAAAAAGATCTAATGACCCCTAATAAGATATGCTGGCAAAATAATGACAGAGTGTGACTAAAGTATGCCTAATAAAACCAAAACAGTTTCAACATAATCCAACCTTGTTTTTAAAGGTCACATGGACAACAAACCTTGATAAACCTATCTGGTGATTCAAATTTATTTGACCCCTTGCTTTTTCGTATGCCGTCTTTCTCGCACCCTTTAAAACGTATTTATTGGTCAACAAGATCAACAGTACGTGCTTGTATAGTTCACCTTTCCCTGGTGAGAAGTGTGAAACAATGACACTTTGATTTCAGACATGCTTACTGTAAAACGCCTGTAGTCGTATAAGATCTGTAGCCATCCTTTGATTTTATAATTATTATATAATCATTCCACTGACTTCTTTATTTTTTTAACCACTGAACATGTATTAATTTCTGTCTAAATGCACACAAAAAAAGATTGCATTGCTGGAATTCTTAGAAATACAGAACAGAGGTTCTGATTATATTCATACTTTCTCTTGTCAAGGAGCAACAGAAAGATGCTGCAAGAGGGAAACTGTGTTCGACAACATCAGTCAAAATGTCAGTAAAGG
The DNA here is from genome assembly GCA_902982915.1 of Phalloptychus januarius. Taxonomy (NCBI): domain Eukaryota; kingdom Metazoa; phylum Chordata; class Actinopteri; order Cyprinodontiformes; family Poeciliidae; genus Phalloptychus; species Phalloptychus januarius. Next base: position 4,377,598 of record CADWAE010000230.1, read on the forward strand.
CCAAACCCATTGTGGTGCAGAGGTAGACATGAACAGCAGGTACATTAAGCAGACATTATCATGATGTAACATATGCAATGTTTACCATGTGCGAAGATGTATTTAGCAAGAAATAAATCCTCCTGGACCTTATTGTTTTCAGAGGGACATCTCCTGCTGTCTGTTTTTTTTTGTCGTTGTTATTTGTTTTGCAGTGAAGGCTTAAAACTTAGCATACATTCACATTTGCTGAGGCAGGGAGAGGAACAGAGATGCATGTAGCCGCTTGTGTTGTTTTATTGGCTGCGAGGCATTGCATCGGCCCAATGACGAGGGGAGAAGTCCGTCTATATTGTCTCTTTTCATAGCAACCCAGAAAGCAGTTTAGTGGCTATCGGCGTCAGTAGCAGCGTGTAACACTGACTCCTTGAGTTTTTAATCTTACAAACATGTGACAAACAGAATCCCTGAAGAGTATTTTCTTGTTAATCCTTAAATAGAAGAAATGATTTGCTTCTGTCTGTGCAATCTGAACACACATCCACATGAGGAGTCCATTGATTTATCATCTCTCTCTTCCATCATGGAGGAGGAGGAAGATTATCTAGGCCAAGATAATGCCACAGACTAGACAGCACAGAAGAATACGGCAAGTATGACAAATGATTTACATGTTTTACACAGATTTAGGGAACAGGTCGGGTGGAAAACCCAGAGTGCGCTACTTATTGTACACAATGGAATACTGTTATCTCAGCTTTGCAGTCTGCTGTTATCATTATTTGTTCTCACATTACCAAACGCATTGTAATGAGCCCTCAATTAGCTGACCAAATAAACATTCTGCAAACGAAAGACATTTATTTATTACAGAAGTAGCATCACTTCTATATACATTAGGAACATGTCAAACACACACTTTAAAACTTATTTTGAGCTTCTAAGACTCATTTCAAGACATTTCTATTTCACGTTTAGGCAAAAATTAGTATGAAAATTGATAGGGCAGCAAAATAAATCACACATTCAAATCCTAATTTCACAGCAGTCAGCCCCATTTTGTAATTCAGTTATCCGTAATTTATAGAGCCATGATTTTTTTCTCATTGCTATAAAAGCCCAGAGGCGAATGCCCGGGGCTTAGACTGTGACCTTAAGCTCATGCACAAATGAAGAATGCTGCAAGACAATGATTAGAAGCACATCAACATGTCAATCTTTTAATGTTTCATGTAAAAAAAGATTTTAGAGCCCAATTTTAGATTACATTGTGATTTTGTAGCATGACCTTTAGAAGAACGTTTGTACTCAACACACCTGCATTGTGGCTGAGTTAAGAAAAAGTTGTAGAATGTTATACAACTTTCTACAACTTTTTCTTACAACTTTGTTTGGCAAAGTTCTATAACTTTGCCAAAAAGTTGTATGTACAATTTGCCAAAGGTAATTTGTTCTGATTTTAGCAGGGGTGTATGTATGTTTGTGGCAGGATACATACTTGTTGATTACAGGAAAAACAAAGAAAAATCAAGATTGAGCATCCAGTTCTTGTTTTAAAAAAATCTTGAGGTTGTATGTTGTAGAATTATTCCATCCTGAATAAAAGAATGGTTCAAATTTATAATTAAAGACCACAGTTCACATGATGTCTATACATGTAAATTTCTGACCAGGCCAATAGGTGTGAATGCTGAGCTGTCAGGATAAAGTACACTTTAAAACAATGCTGCATCAGCCAGTGAAAATCACTCAAGATTTGTTCCTGTAGGAATAAGACTCCTCTAAAGTACATACTTAGCCTTAGTTACAAAAATAGTAGATTGAATACAGAGCTGAAGAAGCTACAATAAAAAAAGTTATCTTTAAAAAAATTCTTTGGAGGAGCTTCTGAAGTCAGACCAGCCAAGACACAACAAATCCTACAAGTTATAAGCATGACATTGTGTTATTTTGTTTAAACCTCACATAATAATAAAAAAAAATCCAGAAAAAGGAAGATTGTTGTGTAAGTCTCAGAGAATACAAAATACATTTCAGTAACAGAAACCTTTGAACATTTGAATGAGTGATGCAAAAGTAGCCTTCATATGGTAGAGTCTGTGTTTATTTATATTCAGAAACCTGGATGTACTTGGATGTTCAAGTACTTCCGCTGTTTGAGTTTGATATATCCGCCAGTAGAGGGCAGTGTGGCGTGCTCAGTGACCCATTTGTTGGAGAGAACCTTGGACCAAAGGAAATGGCTTGCTAGAGATTGTAGATGTGAAGAAGTGATTTGGTAAAATGTTTGACTCATTCTGTGGCGAAAAACACATTTTAAAAATACATTGTCAGACATTGTGATTTCACAAACATTTATTGTTTATAGCGTTTAATATAATGTTCAAATGTATTTCTTCAAATAGAGACTTTAGCACATGTCTTAAATGATTATGGATAGTTTGACATAAAAAAGGGTAATCTCCTGCCTGACTCCAATTAAAATAAAGATAAGTATTTCACTTGTTTATTGTTAACTTAAGTCAATGTAGCTGTTTAAATTACAAGTTTGGTATTTAAACAATTAAAAACTTCACTTTTCTGAGTGTCTGTGAGTTTTTGAGAGCAAAATCTGTTACTAATGAGTGAGATTAACATTTATTTAGCATTTATTCTGAGTTTTGCTATAAGTGCTGTCGTTATTACAGGTCCTGAGCAACTCAAGATCTATAATGACAAAGTAATCAATGTTACTAATGTTTGGGGATAGCTATAATAGGTAACGCAGAGTAAAAACACATGCGAGATCCTACAAGCCGATATTCATCAGAACACCATCTTATAAAGCCTAAAATCCAAAAGAGCTTAGAAAAAATGGTTGTGTTGAGTTTTTCTTTCACAATTGTCCAAAATTAACAAAAAAAAATGCTTCAACTGTTTTTGGACATTCACCTCTATTGTTCTGTCATTCTGGGCCCGCCTGCATTCCTTCTGCACTGTCAGTGACTGGGAGGGGTTAATCTATCAGAAACAAGCAGTCACACCCAAGCCAGGTATGAAAGTGACTGTGCACCTGTCATACCTCGAATCACCCAGAACATGGCACACCCAATGGCACATTTCTCACTTGCTCAAAGTCTGAGCTTTTTCAGACTGATGTTGGCCTGATAAGGAACCAATCATAGTGCATCATATACAATGGAGGTAGATTTTGAACTTCTGTGTTCACTGAGATCTGTTCTTCACTGTCTCAAATCTAAGTCAGATATCGTATTTGTTGGAACTAAGAAAGAAGCCTTGCTAAAGTGATCACGCCCTGCTCTGGTTGTACATTTCAACCTGTTGTCGTTTTATATCCTTTTGCTGCTTTTCTTCCATTTAGCTGCATCCGTCCTCCCCTTGGTCCTAATTAGCTTCCCTGCTGCAGAAGAGCATCCCCACAGCACGATGCAGCCACTACTATAATTCATTATAAAGATGACATGCTCAGGGGAGAAATTTGGGACTTTAACTTCACGTATTGTGTTTTTCAATGTAACCCACAAGGTTCACGTTTGGAGGAGAGCGCGTTCATCTACATGTTTACGGTTTTCAAACAGGACCTCTTATAGCTTTTTTTCTGCCTCTCTTCCTTGAAGGCCAGCTTTGTGGAGTTCCCCGCTAATTAGAACGAGCACTGTAGTAGTTTTATCAGCGCGAGTAAAGTACAAAGTCTCGTCTATAATGCAGTAAAAGACCAAGTCCAGCAAAACACTGGTGAGTAATCATGCTGCAGAATGGCCTATTGAGATCACTCTGTTCACTTTATGTCAACAAATTGTGATTAAAATGATTCAGAAGTCAGGGTTTAATAGAGATGATTACTTTCAGACTAGAAAGACAAACTTCTACACCAAAGCTGAGGAGCAGGTCTTTCAGCACTCCACCCAATTCCCTCACAGCTCAGCCTGCACGCAGAAACTGATCATTAAGAGGGAAATGATGACGACGGAGGAAGAAACATGTAGAGTGACATGAAAAAAGGAAAACTATTTCTCTGAGTCCTCGTCGAGGCCACTCCCAAAGGGTGGCCTCCCCTGGAGGTTAAAAGCAGAAGGAATGACAAAGGTCTGACTGTGCCGAGAAGAGTGATAGACAAGTGTCCAGACCTGAGCTACAGTGAGGATTTTACCTTTAAAACCCGGGAACAGAGCTGTCTCCAGAGGTACGCATCATGTTTTCTGTCATAACTTTTCCCGCAGTGATGATGTCATTTTTTTTTATTATTTACTTTTTTTTAGTGATCAAGAAAAAAAGTTCTAGCCCTCGAAGTAAAAAAAAAAAAATCTAATTTATTTTATGTAGCATGATCTAAAGATAAACAATAATGCAAACAGGCCTAAGCTCAGCGTCAACTTATAGTTTTATTGAACATGTTTGCCAAACAAGCGCCCAGACACTTTTTCTATGGGGAAAAAAAATCATCCTATCACTTTTAAGAGCAGCAAACATACTTTTTCTTTCCTGATGCCTTCAAGATGGTGAAAAAAATGACTTAAGTGAAAGCCGTTTTAGTTTGTGCACTGCTCATTGAATGATTTCACTTTGAAGAATGAATCCTCGTCGCCAGAAGCAGACGTAACACTCTGAAAGAATTCAGACGACGCACATAAAGTGATAATTATGTCTCTAAGAGTTAAAACTATTCTTGCTCTGGCTGAGACAGTGAAACAGCAAATCGTTTTCGTTCAGTGAAAGCACCGATTTAATCCTGCTGCTGTGTGCGATATTAATAGCAAAGGGATTAAATGAAGGAAAATCAGCATGAAACTTGTTACTGAACTGAGCTGTAGGAGCATAGCTGCATCCCAATTTTTGTTTTTTATTGCAAAGATATTTTTTCTCTTCATCTGTCAAAAACAAACAGAAACCTCTTACAAAATACAGTTTCTGGATTGCTTGACTGATAATAATTTTACTTGGTTATATCTGCCTTCTGATTATTTGTCAATGGCTTTTAGTATTGTCTGGTACGTTACTGTATGCCCCTCTTGTTTTGCTGACAATAGTGTGTTTGGAGAAGGAGTGTTGTGGAGGGTGGGTGTGTCTACATGTGGGCATAGATCAAGACAAACCAGTTTATGACTTAATCACTGAGCCTGGACTGAAGGTGCAGCGACAAATCCAACAGGGTCATTAATGTAAGCTGCTATCAAAACGCTCAGAACGAGTTAAAATGACAAGTATGCAGAAGCAAAGAATGCGTAATTTCAGATCAGAGTTCTTAGGGTTCATTCAGTTCATGCTGTTGCCTCACATTTACATTCTTAGGCTGCAATGCCACCTAGCGTCCATTTAATGTGCTGTATTTTCCTCTGTCATTTTCAGGTGAGAGTCCAAAATGAGCTCCTACTCAACTTGTAAGTATTGACATTTTTATGAATAATGTAAAGTCGATGTTTCAAAAGTAGATGAAGAAAACAAGAGTAAATACAAAACCCGGTTTTCAAATTGTGATATTGTTTCTTAAGGAGACAATGTAGACACTAACCCCATGTATTTAGATATATATATATATATATATATATATATATATATATATATATATATATATATATATGTCAATATAATATATAAACATCTCAGAGCCCACTGCATTGAAAACCTCATGGTTATTCCACCAAATATTGAAATCTGAACTCTTCCTGATTTAAAACATTAGTATTGTTGTTTCTAAATGAACATGAACTTGTTTTCTTTGCATTACTTGAGGTCTGAAAGCACTGCATCGTTTTTGTTACCTTGACCATTTCTCATTTTCTGCAAATAAATAAAAATTTTTTGCTTGGAATTTCTAAGACATGATGTAAATAGTTCATTTAATGAAAGAACAATGTTTATTTTACTCAAACATATACCTATAAAATGTAAAATCCGAGAAACTGACCAATTTAAGCGGTCTCTTAATTTTTTTCACAGATCTGTGTATGGTGCTTTATATGATATGTATATATTGTTATTTTGGTTTAAAAAATTTGATAATACTCACATAATTCAGTCATAGTTTTGAAGTGCATTGCACTGAATATTATGCTTTTTTGCTCTACATGTTAATATTGTCTGTTAAGGAAGTTGGATTCTACAACAGAAATGCTGCTTGTATCTTAGCAACTGTAGTGTCAAAACAGGCTTACTTTAAAACAGGTAAAAGGTGGGGCTCATCTAGATTCCACTCCATGACTATAGTTTTCCTAGCCAGAAATATTTCCAAACATCTTAATCTGTTGGATTTCTAAACAATTGAGCCTTAATCAAGCACTTCCAGCTGGCCTGCAGTGCTTAGCAACAAGTGGGGGACGGTCAGCATGACACCATTTTGCTTGCTCTGGCATATCATGAAAAATACTTTCAACTAAAGAATGATTTATGGACAATTTTTTGTGTTTTCAAATCTTGACATGCTATGAAACTGATACCTAAAGACAATGATAGTAAATAAAATGAAATAATACAAATGTACACACATTTTTCACTCTATTTTGACGTTTTTAACATTAAGCTTTAAGTGGATGCAAGATGTATTTAAATATACAGAACATGGGCGCCTGAATAATTATAGATGTTTCTGTTTTGTTTGTTTTCAGACAAGGCCAAAGCGCTTGATGACAACAAGAAGAAAACCTCTCTGCTGAAGGACAACAGCTGGATCCGAAAAACTGATGATGAAGACGAGCCTGTCGAGTAAGTACACAGATACTGAAGGCATGCCGGCTCACACCCTTTAGGATTGGCTGGACAGACAAGAGTTACCTGTACCAAGCGCACCTTCAGACACACTTGCATTCCTTTTGCGAGTCAGTGTTGACTCATAACTGCATGGATGAATGATTTCTTTTTCCTCTCTCACAGCCGAGACCCAAACTTTGGTAAAAGTGTCTTGAGTCGAGTGAATGCCACTGACACTACTGATAATACTGTGAGGTAAAACAGACATAAATCTCCATCAGAACCAAAGTATTACGTGAAAAGGACTGCATCTCAGTGTTATTTGTGTCATTAATCTTTTTAAGCAATGCATATTGTCTTTGTCTCTTACACAGCAGCTCAGAACCCAAGTCAACCAAACCAACTAAAACAAATTCATCCTCATCGGTGCAAGCTCTTACCCAGAGGTAACAGCACTTTAGTATGCTAAAAGGTTTTTAAGCTTAAAGGTGGGGATATTGTGTAAAATCAAACTTTTTTGAGTTTTACATCATTATATTATATCATTACAATGTTATTCCCTCATCAAAAGCATATCTTGAGTGTTTGATTTTTTTATGCATGTTTGAGAAATCCTCGAATCTCCTATTGGCAGCCATTCATTTGGCAAAACACTCTGACAGCTCTGACAAAGGATTGCCTAATTCCACAAAGCTCCTCCTTGGAGCTGCAGCCTCCAGCTGAGCCACTCAGCTCCTGCAGACTAGCGGCAGCAGTGATTACAAACACCTGGTGGAAGTGCGAGTCTGCAGAGCTCATTATATGAGCTACTTCTCAGTTTAATGCTCCTACAAATGGGTGTAAACATTGTAATGGAGGAATGTTGTGATGAGGTGTCAGAGGGAGCAGGAGCTTCTTAAAGAGACAAACGCCTAATTTCAAGGCATCAAATTAGAAAGTCTTGCAAAGTTGTAAAGTTTGATATATACATATTTTTTCATCACAAATGAAGGTAACATAGTTACTTGTGCTATAAAATTGCATCATGTGCCTGGAAAATATATAACACCACACCTTTATCAATTCATTTATAGACGACAACAAGAGCCTTAATTTCTGAATTCTCTCATTGCAGGTTCAGTGGAAGCAAAGATGACCTGAAAACCATGTTAGTGCCATTATTATTCTTCTACCATTATTTTTATCTGCTAACATTGTTATTCTTTTATTAATAGTAGTAGTAGTAACAGTAGTGGTAAAAACACAATTCTACTGTATTTATATCATTACCTAATGATGATATAAATATTAACCTATATGTTTTTCTTCTACTGGCAGGACACCGTCTTACTACTCAAAAAGGTACATTTTCATATCTGAGCTTATACTATATATGAATACACCATATATAGTGTGTATAACTATGCACACTGCATATGCATATGTTGTTTCATGTATATGCAAAAGCTTTTTGGTATAATCCACTTTCTGCTTCACTAGAATTTCCAGTGGGAAGACAGAACCGACCAGCACGTAAGCACTGCTTTTGTATTTCACAAAGATTGTGAGATTTTAACATTCAAATAGAGGAAAATGCAATGAGAAACTATTTTATTTATTGCCTTTTTTCCCCCCTTTAGCACTAAAACCACAACGGTGACCAAGGATAGGACAACTGAGACCACTGTGACCAACACCCAAAGTGTCAAGTAGGGAATAAAATATAAATATTCTGAAACTGTATGATTTGATTCGTCATTATATTATATTTATTTTATAGCTATTTTCTCATTATTGTGACTTTTTAAATTTTTGTCTCCTTGCAGGTCTCCTGTGACCAAAACGCCCAGTAAGACTGAGACGTTCATGGAGCGCGTCAAATCCTCAAGCAAAGAGTAAGAATCAATCTAACCATAGATGCAAGAAATACATTGACTAGAGCTAAACTGTATTGTAATATGAATTTTACATTTTGTTATTGGTTATTTGTGCTTTCTATTCTGATCTGTTTTTATTAATTTATTTTCATTTAGCTATTTTAGAAATCTCCTGCCACAAAATGCTAATTGTCAGTGGAATTTCCATTTATGTGTGTTTTAAAAGCTGCAAATTGCCTCCTTGCCAAATTAGTTCTTCAAGAAATTAAAGTTTCTTAGCAGCCAGAATATATCATTAAAAACCAAGAAAATTGTAATAAACTGTTTTTTTGTTTAGTATATCCTTTAGTATATCAGATAGTTTTGAAATTGAAAATGAAAGTCACTTGTTGTGTTCTCACATTTAGCTCACAGTACTCAAGCTACTCTCCTACCAAGACAACAAAACCGACTATTACCACCACTACAGAGTAAGATTAAACCTATTAAATTGCCCTGTTATTATGATATGTACTAATTTGTATTCAAATATTTTACCTTAAACATTTTTCCACGTAGGGCGGAGGACCAACTTTCCAACTCACTAACCCCCTCACCTACAAAGGATGACTCCCCAACTAAAGACAGGTGATATTTTCATTCACCAATTACAACAAATGTGCTTTGATACAAGGGAGTGTTTACATTTAGACTCAATGTGATGTATTTTTTTTCTCCCTTTTGTAGCAAAGCAACTGTGACCCCAACTGAGACTGTGACAGTGAAAAGTAGCAGTGATACGAAGTAAGTTTGACCCCATACTTTGACAGTATCATCCCACCGCTGACCTTAACCTGCAATAATCTCATGTGATGTGTCGCTATTTCACCTCAGAAAAATATGCAACAAAATACACTGCAAAGTGAATCAAAACTAATAGAATAAAATGCAATATTTTGCAATTTACATTTATACTCAATGTGATGTAATTTTTTCTCCCTTTTGTAGCAAAGCCACTGTGACCCCAACTGAGACTGTGACAGTGAAAAGTAGCAGTGATACGAAGTAAGTTTGACCCCATACTTTGACAGTATCATCCCACCGCTGACCTTAACCTGCAATAATCTCAAGTGAGGTGTCGCTATTTCACCTCAGAAAAATATGCAACAAAATACACTGCAAAGTGAATCAAAACTAATAGAATAAAATGCAATATTTTGCAATTTACATTTATACTCAATGTGATGTAATTTTTTCTCCCTTTTGTAGCAAAGCCACTGTGACCCCAACTGTTACAGTGAAAAGTAGCAGTGATACGAAGTAAGTTTGACCCCATACTTTGACAGTATCAACCCACCGCTGACCTTAACCTGCAATAATCTCATGTGAGGTGTCGCTATTTCACCTCAGAAAAATATGCAACAAAATACACTGTAAAGTGAATCAAAACTAATAGAATAAAATGCAATATTTTGCAATTTACATTTATACTCAGTGATGTAATTTTTTCTCCCTTTTGTAGCAAAGCCACTGTGACCCCAACTGAGACTGTGACAGTGAAAAGTAGCAGTGATACGAAGTAAGTTTGACCCCATACTTTGACAGTATCATCCCACCGCTGACCTTAACCTGCAATAATCTCATGTGAGGTGTCGCTATTTCACCTCAGAAAAATATGCAACAAAATACACTGTAAAGTGAATCAAAACTAATAGAATAAAATGCAATATTTTGCAATGTAATAGGTGCCATGCAATTCTAGACAATACAACATAATGTGATGCAGTGCAATGCAATATAATACGAAACATTACGATGTGATAAAATAAGATCTAATAAATTGTGATAAGATGTACAACACTATGTGGTCCTAAACAATCTGATGTAATATGATAATATTCCCTATGATATAGTAAATGATGCCATGCAATACTCTGTAGGATGACAGTATTATATGATCTGATACAATGCAGACCAGTATCAAATCAATATGGTCTGATGCATTACATTACAGTGAAATACAATACTACAATGCAGAACAATAGTACATTATATTATATTATATTATATTGTATTATATTATATTGATTGATATTTATTAATTTTTTAAAAAAAGGAATTGGCGATTGATTCTATATGTCATAATCCACTTCATGAATACATTATGCCACTGTCTTTATAGGGCTGAAGACAACTCCCTCCTGCCTGATTCGATCAAATCTCCTGTCAGGTGAAACATCTCAGTTATTTTAAAAAAAAAATCACAACAAAGCAACAACAAAAAAACAAAACAAGAACCTGATTGATATTCTAATGGTAAAACATCCCATTAATGTATCAGCAGCACAACCAGCACAAAGACAAAGACCGTTACTCAGGACAGCAGCAATGAGTAAGTGCTCCAAAACTATTTTTGAACTTTAACTTTATATATGAATAAAAGAAAAGCTCATTTTAAGTATCTAAATTAATAACAATCAAAGAATGATTGTTATTGGAATGTCATTTTCATAGACCATGAATATATTTGTCTTCACTTGAAAACTAAACAAAAAACAACCAAGGTGAAATGCAGGTGTTAACACAAAAATCCAAACGCAAACTGGTAAATATACTTTCCACAGATTTACTGCATCTCTCGTTAAAACTCTCTCTGATTAGACCTTACATAATGCATTTCCCATCTTCTGTTGAAAAAAATGTAGGCTAATTCGATGCTCAGCTGGTCTGTAGGTGTGTGAACAGTGGATGTGTGAGGGTGCCGTGTCCTTGGTGACTTGCTCAGTGTGTTACTGTTCTGCACAGCCACAGAGCCAGCATCATAACTAATGGGCATATCAGGAAATGCTCATTTTATAATACAGACATTTATTTTAATATTAAAAAAAGAGTTTGCTAATAAATCATTACAGAGATTTACTTCAGTTTTTAAAGCTTTTAAGGTTGGGAGGCCTGAACATTCTTTAAATATGCATTTTTAATACAAAGTATGAATGAAATGTGAATTTGTTACCACATTGGAAGCTGTTTTGCAAAAATTAAGAAATTTCCTCTTTATATTTCTGTTGCACAGACAGATAAAAAGAAACAACAGTGTGGTTCACTACTGGTAAATGAATGATCTTGTATTTATTCTTTCTTGCAGTGCTGAGGACAAACTCTATGATACACTGATTCCTAGTTCTATCAAGGATGGAGACAGGTAGCAAGTTTTTCTGAATTGTGCATTTCAACTGTCTAGAATACAAGTTGCTTGAATTCCAATAATGCCACGATAATCTGGGACATTTGTTGTAGCTTCATCTCACCAATTATTTGAATATTTTCTTATTTACAGCAAAAAAACATCTGTGACCAGCAGTGAGACTGTAACAGTGAAGAGCTCCAACCCTGTGTGAGTTAATCTGATTCAATAACTGTATTAAACATCAACAGTGAATATATTGTATATGCTATAACTATTAATAACAAGATTAATATTAGCATTTATTATGCCAGGAAGTCTATTTAAATGTTGTTTTTTTTTCTCATTTTGATTTCAAGAGATGACACCAAAACAACAACAGTCACTGTAAAGTCCTTCTCAATGTAAGCTGAAACCTGACCTCCATTTTTATGTAGCACGTGTCTGAATTATAGCCGTGATGATGTTATTGTCTCAACAGGCCCGAGGATGACCTCTATGACACCCTCCTACCAAAAGCCATCACCTCTCCTGTCAGGTGAGATGCTTCAATCAATAAATGAATAAAACAGATCAGTTTTTCATTACGTTGGTAAAATATTAAATGTTTGTCCTCTCAACAGTTCAAGCAAAACAGTGAAGGAAATTCTCACAGTCAACACCAAAAAAGAGTGAGTGGCTCTTTCTTTGTTTTTAATTTTGGACAAAGACATGTGTTCTGACATGTTAAAGTTTTTTTTATTGTTTTTGTTTTCAGAGACAAAACCCCATCAACATCATCGTCCACACGCAGCACCAGGTGAGAAAAAAACGCAACCCTAAAACATAACATAAAAATAGTTGCTAATTTAAATCCCGACACATTCTGCCAAGTTGAAATTACAAATTTGTATTTTGTTACAATTTTATGTCTTTAACATTTTTAATTCTTTGTGAGTTGTTCTAAGTTTAGAAAATTATTTTAGAACCTAACCCTGTTTTAAGCTACTCTCTAACTTTCCCACTGACCCTTTGTGTTGTTGATCACCAATGTTCTCTAAAAAAACAATCTTTAAAGCCTTCAATGCACTGCTGAATTTAAATTGACATGAGATTATGTATGTGAGGAAACTATTTACTAATTAGGGAGGTTCTTGAAGCAAAATGGTTTCTATTTAGGGGTATCAAGGTGGAAGGGACTGACTACAATGCAGATCTTATGTTTTAAAACATTGGATTATTTTCCTTTTATTCACTATTTGTGTTGTTTTACTACATAAACCGAAGTTTGTGGTTGTAAAGTGGCAAAACCTTTGGAAATAACCTTTTCCAATAGTGTGAGACATTTTAGCAAGATACAGTATTCTTACTAATGCACACGTTTCCTTTGTTGTATTAATAAAAGTAAAATAAAATCTAGATTTTTTTCACTGCATTCAAATAATTTCCCAACTGTTTTTGATGAACAGCTACACCACATACACTGACAGTACTCCCTACTCTCCCACCAGCTCATACAGGTGAGTATCTAATGTTATCTACTGAAATAAAATATATGTGTGGTGTTTCTGTTGTCTTTAATCCTTTCTCTGTTTGCACAAACGCAGCAATGACTATAAAACCTACTCCTACTCCAGACCAGACTCCAGGTGGGTGGCAGAGGAAGTGGACAACAATCACTAAGTAAAAACTAAGTGAACAGAAAGGTAAAAATGTGTCTGGTTCTGTCTTCTTGCAGCTATGAGTACAGCAGCCTCAACAGTCCCTCTCTCTACAGTTCCACATCATACAAGAGCAGCAGGTATGAAATGATCTCAACCAATGCTTGATAGGAATTGGTTGCAAGTCATAAGGTTGACATCATAAACTTTTTCTTTTTTAACTCTCACAGCTTCTCAGACGACATTCTGTCAGATCCGATCTACTCCAAGTCTTCCACAAAGAGTGTTTATCAGACCCCTGACAGGTAAGAAAAGAACACCACCAGCATCCCTTGATTATGAAATATGTAGCGCAAATAAACTGCAAAACGCTAAAGGCTAAAGTTTACTAGACTGGTTTACAAGACTTTCACTAGAATGAGCTTACCGCAAAGGCGTGAGTTTAAAGGTTTCATGAAGAGTCGAGGCCAAGGATAGGTGGTCAGAGGAGACTTGCTGATGGACTTTTTACAAAGTTGAAGTTAAACTAGCATGTTTTAAACAGCAATTATGTCTTGTTTGAAATAGGCCTGTGCTGGAGAAGGACCTGTGCACCGTCTGCCGAAAGCCCTTCACCGGAGACGCCAAGATGGTCCTGGACGACATGAAGATCAAATGCCACGCCACCTGCTTCAAAGTGAGACCTTCAGTTTCAAGATGCAACTTTTATTCATCAACTTAAACCTTTCCCCCATTTTATAACCTTGCAACCACAAACTACAACGTGTTTTTATGGGAATGTTGTGTGACAGATCAAAACCGAGTGGTGCATAACCAAGAAGCGGATGAAGAGAAATCAGATCAGAAAACAGTAGCTTCAGGTTTTATTCAGCCCCCTTCACTCTGGTACCCCTCCATAAACTGGAATGCAACATTTCTCCAAAGATCCCTTAGTTATTAAATAGAGTCCAACTATTTGACTGGATGCTCAAAGAGAGTATTAAGTGAAGCTCAGGATAATGCTTGACTCATTTCTTGCAGCAGGTCATGCAGCTTAAATGTGGAGTAAGACACTGCGGTTAGATATGCAGAACACATCATCCGCATGTTAAAACACGGTAGTGTCAGAGTCATGCTCTGGGGATGCTGTTCTCCAGCATGAACAAGGAAGCTGGTCAAAGTTGATGGCAGGTTGGATGAAAAAGAGTTGAAACATTTTCCTCCCACTTCACACTTTATTTCTATGCATTGTTCCTGACGTTTGTGGTTGTGTGATGCGGCAAAAATGTGTAAAAATGTAAGAGTCATCACTACTTTTGCAAGTCTCTGTCAATACTGGGTTTAGATAGATTTGCAAGCAGCAAAGAGAAGCTGCACAGAAATCCAGAACACTTCCTGTCAATATATGTCAAATATCTGAAATAGATCACCGAACTCCTCCTCTGGCATTATGCCCTCGGCGCAGCTTTGAAATCCTTACATAAATGTGCTTAGCGATATTTATCCAGAAGACGTCAGACATTAACAGTCATCAGCCGGGCTGCTGTGTGCTAAGCATGATTATCCGTCTTCATTTAAGCATCTGCTTGTTTTGGCAGTGCGATGTCTGCAACAACTCTCTGGGCTACATGAAAGCTGGGGACAGCATGTGGATCTACAAGCGCAAGGTGCACTGCGAAAACTGCTTTGAGAACACCAGAGGTAAATGAACAATCTCTTTGTTGGATTGTTTTTGTTTTTTTTGTTCAGCTCTTCGATCAATAAATGTGAATAAACACAATTCCTTTCCTCCCAACAGAAAAATGGCGCCGCTGAGCCTCCTCACAGATTATTGCATGCTGATGGTGTGGGTGACGAGGGTCATACTAAGAAGTCTTTAAGTGGGTGCTTTGACAAAAATCACAGTTACATAATGTAAATTGCATTTTTATGTGACTCTACAGGCCGCACATGGCATGAAATCCACAAATATATCTGTATTATAAAACTGCTGTCTCTACCTCTACAGTATATATCTCTTTCTATGTCACTTCTTGGGGGACTCTTGTGGATAATATCACAGGATATTGAGGGCCGGGGTCATTTTCTTTGTGCAATAAGGGCAAATAAAAAAAACTTCTTTATTTACATTTTTTCTTGAAAGTCCCTGTTCTTTGGGTCTATGTTTACTGCTAAATTATTACGTGATAATACAGAACAACAACAAAAAAAGTAATAAAGAAAGGCTTCCACTTAAATAAAATTTGAAATTACTGAATACTGGGTTTGTTTTTTTAAACTGGATGCTAAGATCTCAAGTAAAAGGTCAGGCTGTCTCTATTGTTAGAGGGGAATTAAGAATATCTCTTTCTAATTCTCTATACAGGTGTGTATTTGCCTTTGTAAAACTTGCAACTGAGCAAATAGAGTTAATACAACAACGTATGTTAAATGCATTTTTCAAATTATTAAAGCACTCTGCAATGTTGTTTCTGTATTTTTCAATTGCAATGGAATATATTACATATTGGAAACAGCATATGATCAGCACTGTGTCTACTACTAGCAGAAATACAGCCCTAAAGAGCAATAACGTCACAATACTTGGTATGTATGTAAAATGCTCGGTGTTTTTCAATAACTTTGTCAATAAACATGATTCAAAATCAACTTGCTATAATGTCTTTACTAGCAATTTACCCAATTCCTTGGGAGAGCTGAACATAGACATAAACAAACCAAGTTTGAGCCAGTAAAGGGCCAAAAGTTCGTCGATGTCAAAACATGAAACTTGTAAATAAGGCTAAAAAGGCTGAGCCCACATTTAGGTTTGAGTTGAAAATTTATGAATAGAAAAAATTAAATGGCTAAAGAAAATAAAAGTAGCAATTTGATTAGTTAGAATAGCTTCTGTTGTAGCAAGAATACAAGAGAAGGAAAGTTTTATAGTTAGGTTGTGCATCATGACATGTCATTAGATGTCAATGGAGTTGTATTTAAGAAACACTGTGGCTGCACATCAGTCAGTAAAAATGTCAACTTTCCATGTAAATTTGTTCTCCTGCATTTCAGACACGACTGTCCGAACAAAAGAGTAAGTAAGAAAAATAACTGTCGTCACAAATGTACTGCTAAATTTAATATATTATTGTAATATGGTGCTGCACTTTTTTCACTGTATGGGATAAATGCTTTTGTTATATTCAATATCAAATTTTAGAGCAAAAAGTAAAAAGCTACAAACAAAGATAACAAAGATATTGCACATATCTGTGCTTTCAAATGTCTTCAGAGTGGCTATAATAAACACCTCCTCGGTGGTGGTGTGATGGGAATTTAACTCGAAGCTGCTGACCAATGAGATGCAGGCTGTGCACTTCATCCCAGCAGCAGCAGCATCAGTGTGAGTCTGTCTGTGAGTAGTAGCTTTAAGGGGGGGGAATCTGGACACCCTCTCTGAATCTAAGGAGACCCTCTGCCAGCAGGCCGTGCTTTCCGCTCCTCTCAATGTGCTTGTTAGCAAATGGAAGCAGAGGTGCTGAACCCCCAGAGGATGGCGGACGTCAACGGCAACAATAAAATCGCCAACGCGGAGCTGGAGGTGCTGAAGCTCCAGGAGCTCGTCCGAAAACTGGAGAAGCAGAATGAACAATTGCGGAGCAGAGCGAACGCTGCAAACAACTGCTCCGTCGGCCCTCACATCCAGACCTCGTTGTTGTGTCTGCACGGGACCACGGCGTGTCTGAGTGACAGCTTCCCGTGTAAATATGACGCCTCGAGTCCGACTCGCCCGTGTTTCTCCTCGCCGCGGGCGCCAGCGGAGGAGCCGTTCGCGTATTTTCAGCCGAGCTCCGCGTGTCCTGGTGCCGCCGTGGAGGACAGCGGCGCCGCCGGTGCCACCACCGTGTTGGACCTGGTGGATGTTTTGGACCTGAACACCGTGCTCCCCGTTGGAGAGCCCGATAGCTGGTAACCACTCGGTTTTATGTCTCCTTATTATAGACATAAATTCATATGAAAAACTCCGACTCTCTTGTGTTTCACAGACGTTAATAGGTAAGATATGTTTATTTTTATTTTCCTCATATGCAAGATAATCCAGCATAATTTACACAAAAAGAGAGAAATTAACAATAAAAACAATAACAATATTAAAATAATAAGAAGACAGTCTGAGCTTGGTGTAACGTGAATATAAAATATTCAAGAATAGAGCTTTGAGGAACTCCACATGTGATCTTTGTTAATGCAGGATTAAAACTTATGAGGGACACAACATTTGTTGCATTATGACCCTAACACAATAAACTAGAGTTTTGTTATTTGGTTGCACTTAATACTTTATTTTTGATTATTGCCTGGGCCAGCCCAGCAGGCCCGGTGGCATAGGAGGGCATTTGGGGGGCATTGCCCACCCACAGAGTCAGCCGAACCTCCCCTGGACTGGAAGCTGTTTGTTGTTTGTACCTTACAGTGGTCATCTCTGTCATTCCTATATCAATTTGATGCAGTAGGGGCTTCCGCACTTCCCATATCTGTGTCCTCAGTCACTTTTTTCAGCAATTAAAACTTTAATCCGTTGTTAACACGTTGTAACCTGGTTTTCCAAGCCGCCTTCAAATGCAACATCAACAAACGCTGAGTTTACACCTGTGCTGGGTTTACACCTGTGCTGCTGCTGTGCAGAGCTACTCAGTTGTGTGTTAGAATCATGGCAGCAAACCAGGAAAGCACAGATAACTTTGCAGTTTTTCCTCCAAACTAACCGACTGAGTTGAGTAAAACTGCTGGATGCGGGTAACGTTAACTAACAGATGACTAGCTAATAACAATACAGCACCTTAAGCTTGTTAACAAGTAGCTTGTAGGCTACTGATGTTGTCTGTGTTCAGCTACGTAGATTCATTTTAATAAGTTACAAACATATTACTTTAATCATCCAAGGAGAAATCATAATAGTCTGATGGTCATGCCTGAGATGCACCAATCAGTTGGCCAAATCAGACAGTCTTCATCAGTGATCAGCAGGTTGAATACTGGAAAAGCAGATGGATTTTTATCACCCTCTGGCCTTTAAATGTGCCAAACGTAACAACTCCCACCATGTTCAGTCTTTAAATTAATCAACCAAGCCCTTATGATTTGATGCATGTTTTTGAGTTGAATAAAAATCAGGCAATGTCAGGGTCATTTGATGCACAAGTGGGGACTGTCTTGCCATTCCTAGATTTTTAGGTGGACTCAAAGCTAGTGCCCCTACCAAAAATCCCACAGCAGCTTTAAACTCTTCTATGTGTTACCATCCTTAGAAACATTGGCAAAGAAAACTGAATAGTCTGATTACTGCATCTCTGGTTATGTCAACAACTATTATTTAAGGCTGCAGTTAGTGTTTGTTTTGTAAACAAATGAGGGAAATCAATTAACACATTTGGTCTTAAGCTGCTGTACAGATTTGTAAATCCCGCCCCCCCCCCAAAAAAAAAACATTTCTTTGCTGCTACCAAGATCTTAAACATTTCATACCAAAATTGTGTTATTTATATGATGTGACTGATCACATTCTCAAAGACCCTTGAATTTAAAGAATTCATCAAGCTTGCAGAGTTTCTAAGACATGATAGCAATGCTGTGGTGGTTGGTTGGCGATTGGTGTAAAAATAGCCACAAAATAGATTTTTCCTCTTTGTGCCTCCTTTGATTATGGTGTTTACTCTTCTCATGGATTACTCTTATAAACACTGGAAAACAGTGTTTTTTATTTTCACAAGCAGTAAAATGGACCTGAATCTTCGGATGCAGGGTGCAGCATATGTTCTGGGATGAATTTAGAAACAATGACCCCCTTCAGTCTATGATCAAACAGCTCGGCTTTGTGTGTGGTGTTCAGCCCCAGGCTGAGCTAGTGCGGCGCGCGGGTTGCTCTCGAGCTGACATGCTGACTACTGAAGCAGCTTTATGTATCTGATGTGATGATGTGGAAAATGTAGCACACAGCTGATTGCAGCACTGATGGGGTACGGCGCTCATCCCCTGCCCTATCTTTTTTACGTCTAGCGTGACAAGCTGACCTTAAAATCACTGTAACGCTCTGGCCTAGTTGTTGAATTTAAGGTCACTCCTGTCTTATTTATGTTCTCTTACTTGGAGAGTCCGGGAATAGATTCTTGCTAGATTTATTTTAGCACTCTTTGGAGAAGGTGTAGCAGAATTTTATCTAAAAAAATACTAGATGGACTATTTGTCTTCACAAAAAATCATTTGCAATCAGTTTGCAGAGCTAACAGAGAAGCAAACCTTATAATTTTAGATGTGTCTTTTGTTTTCTTGAGATCATTAAATTAGTTACATATTTCATACCTTCATCGTTGATGTGATTCCCATATTAGTGTTGGACTTTGTATCTGATATTTTGGGAATGGATTTATAACTCCTATTATTACAATGTCAAGCCTCAAATATATACAACTCCACTATTATCTGCTCAAATGTCCCATTTTATACTCTTTATTATCTGTAGCCATCAATTTCCAATATAACTCTGGCTGGATTTTTAACCAATCCTCTTCTCAGAATTGGTGGACCTCATTAAACCTGTTTGATTTCATGTCGTATATGAAGTGTAAAGCATGGTCCATCAACTTGTCCAGTGACAGAGGCTGGCGACATTTCATCTACTTAATATTATTGATCATTGGAAAAACCCAGTTTTACTGTGTTTGGGGTCACTGTCCAGTCGGTTCAAGCACATGGCTGTTGCATCAAACAGAACAAAAATCATAACTCTCTCTTGCATTTAGTTAAAAATACATAAAGCACTATGTTCAGCTTTGAACTAATTAATAGTGAGAGATTCTCTGTAAACGAGTAAGTACCGCAGCAACTGAGATCATTTAAAGGTTGTCTGAACATGACTGAAGTGCTTCTGTGTCTCAGGCTGTATGTGAATCCCAGAGCCAAGCCACCCAGTGAAAGCATGCTCAGCCCTCTCCAGTGGTGCAGGCAGGTACTGGACCACCCTGGGCCTGAGGTGGAGCTGGCTAAGATGACGCTCTGTCACAGACTGGACCAAGGTACAGTGTGCTTATCCCTCAGACAAACATTCACATTTTATATTTGTACGTGACAGGAGATGTGCGCAGATTACAGTGCAGCTTGGAAGATAATAAAGAAACAGAAAGTAAACTGGTGCACGGTGGCTCCTGTCTCTGTGTCTTCCATTTTTAACAGCATTCAAATCTAAATTTCTGATAGTAACTTGTCCTTCGCTCATTACTTTTGCATATTCAAAATAAAAATGTGAAGTTTCTCTCTGTGGCAGCACCTTGTGTGCTGGGCGTATGTGAAAGAGACGGTCCCGGTAAGATATATTAGAAACCTGGCTTTGTTAATTACTGTGCAATGTTTATTTCTGAACTTATTCCTTTAGTGTTTGAATTTATGAAACTGAGAGAAACACATTATTTGTTTGTATTTCTAATTCTAGCTAATGCCCACAAATTAGCAAATTGGACAGTTTTCTTCTGCTTGCAACTAAAATGAACTCAACTTGGGTGTGGGGAAATTTCTAGATGTGAGTTCTAACTTTAAACAAATGAAGCGCAAGATAAAAAGATTACCCAGCAGGTTCTTTTGTATCAGTTGCTTATTATGCATTCTATTTGAACTTCAACTTGAATTTTTTAATGTTTTATGATTGCAAAGGTTCTAATTGAACATCCCTGAAAGTCAGAAATTTAATTTGGAAAGTCAGAGGTTCCACATTAAATTAGTTTATCATCAGCTTTTGCTCAGCCGACACTGAGCACATCGGTTAGTAAATCCCACTGTTTTTCCTACTTGCAGCCATACAGTGCTCATTTCCCACAGCCAGCAAATCATGTCACTTATGTGCTAATATAAGTCACATCAACAATTTACGATAAACCAAATCTGATTTCTGCCTGTCTAGAAACAGATGGACAACCTCTTACCACTAAGGCCACAACCCAGTTTAAAATATATTATCAATATCTGGGATAAGGGATTATTAAAATTACAAAAATGATATTATCAGATCAATTTATATAGCTCACACGTATATAAATGCAATAACTGGTACATATGTGTGCCAATAAATAACATTTGCTGCTGGACTAAACCCTTAGCTGTAATGCGTGGGGATGTTGTTACCATAGAAACACCGGTTACATTAAATGCACATTTGAAGCAGATTTCACTGTTTCAACAGCCTGCTTCAGAAAGTCTTATGCAGTGAAAGCTCATGCATGGGTGCAAAAATGTTCATGTATGTGGTTTTGTTTACAAAATATGTCCCCGTGATTAAATATTCTCACACTGTGGGCTCGGGTCCACCCTGTGACTCGGTAATGAGCATCGGTGTGGACGTTTCAAGGACTTGTTCTTTCTCTCAAGTTGGCTCTCCTCCTCGGGGTCCTGAATACACCCTTGTGTCTTGAACAAATCAGAAGCAGTTTCGTAACTTGCTGTGAATGCCGGTTTTATTCGGTAATGGTTGTGCCTAATTGTGTAAGGAATGCAAAACGCTCCACTTCGTCAGGAGAGCACCTCTCAGACTGTTAATGTGGATGGACCCGGCGTTTTACACATTGGACAGATCAGACAACGAAGACCAATCTACTCAACATTTAAGAGTAGAAACAAAAATGTTACCATCTGCATTTGCTTATGTCTTACTAAATTTCAGTCGACCTTAATTTGAGTTCTTTAGGTTAGGCGTTCAGCTGAGATATTAGGGCATATTTGACGAAAATTGGAAATATTCAGAAATGTGTTATGAATTGAAAAGCATTGCAGTTTTGTGAAATAAAAGATTTGAAACAAAATAGATGTAAGCTCAGATTCTGAAGTAGTCCATGGACATAATTTCATTTTTGGATTGTGATGTAGCCTAAATGCACAATCCCTGCTTAACCTAAGACCCATCTCCAAAAAAACCCCCAAAAAACAAATCTGTGCTTTAGTTTAGCTCAATAAGCTGCTATTGGAGGCTAAACCCTGTCTTACTGTCTTTGCTTTTTCTGATCCAATCATTTAAAATATCAATTCTGATCTGTAAGAGGCAGATTAACATGTGTTAAACTGCATTAATCAATGAGCTGTGTGTGAGCGCGTAACATAAGGGGAAGCCAGTCCGTCTAACATGTCCTGCACTACATGTGATCTTGTTTCTGTAGCGAAGCGATGGCGAGGAGTGTCCTCTGTCCGTCCATACAGCTGCATAGAGGGACTGTCCACCCTCAGCTGTCCCGTCCTGCCTTATGCTAAACCCGCTGCACTAACTGAGACCCCAGGTAACGCAAAGCTGCACGTCACCCGAACTAACCACATGAATCACTCCAGGATGATCCCATCCGAATTTTGATTCCGTTAAACCAGACTGAAGTCCGATTGAGGCAAGAATGATTTGCAGAACCAATAAAGCCAATCAATCCTGATCGCTACGGTGGATATCAATCAGATTTTCTTCGTGTGGTTTTATTAGTGTTATATTTTCATTAAGTTTATCATTACATAGCGGCAGGTTTTCTGATGTTCCTGATACTCCTGTGCTTGTCTCAAAATAAAATATGACAGCAAAATAGTACCTGAACATTTTACAAAGTTTATGGAATACAAAGAATGATCAATAGGGTGTGGTGTCTTGTGCAATTATTCATAGCCCTTCAGTTTTTAGCACCACGAGCCTCAGTGTGTTTTATTGGGATTTTATGAAATCGATCAACACTAAGAAGGACGTGACTGAAATGCGGAAGGAAACTGATACATGGTTTTGACACTTTTATGCAAATAAATACTTTGTACAACTGCATTTCACTGCAGTAATACCTGGAATCTGAATATTTCTAACAGCTTTGCACATCTGAACATTTATTTTTTTTATTTTTATTTTTTGTTTGTTGTAAAAAAGCTCAAGCTCAGTCAGATATGGTGGAAAACATATGTGCACATTAGCTTTCAAATCTTGCCGCAGATTAAAGTTGGACACTTTGACTGGATTGTTCCAAACCAATGAAGGTGCTTTGAGCTAAATTTATCTTGGTCTAACACATAAAAGTCCATTGGGTATAAATAGTTTTGTTCTTGCACTTTGAATATTTAAAGTCCATCGGATTCTGTGCGTACTCATAAGACATAACCTTCTTCAACTTCAAATTCATATTCTAATCCAAATTAATCTGAAAGTCGTGCCAAAAGCGGTTGTTGCTTCCGTTATTGACATAACCCAGATTCTCGAATAACCTGCTTCATGCTGCTTGGACTCAGATTACATCAAATTCCAGAGAAGAGATTATATAGTCAGACCCTGAAGATGTTTGGAGATGAACCGTCTCATATTCAACTGGAGAAAAATGCAATCCAGCATATGTTACGGTAGAAATATCAGTAAAGTAAGGTTTAAATATTGTCTGTTTTGTTTCGTTTTGAAGCCTCAGTGCCATTGTCAGTCCAGCCTGTTGTCCATCCGGCTCCCCCTCCCAGGGCCAGCTACAGCCTCAACGACAGAGCGCCCACCTTCCTGTCAAACTCAGCCCTCCACAGTAAGACCTCACTGTCAACATGTCTGTTAGTCACTTAATTCCTTTAGTGGGAGTGAATCTATTAGGGATGATTTGCATGCACACATGCAAGCATTATCTGCCCACGGAGCATCTGTAATGGGTGTTATAATAAAAAAATAAGAGCCTTTTGAGAATGAGTGTCGCCTTCATCGTGTTAGATGTCACTCGCCGCCATGCAGCCATCACACCCCAGTCTTCACTGGACAGTGACATAGGCGTGTCCGAGCTGGAGGAGGACTCCATCTCCATGAGCTACAAGCTGCAGGACATGACAGACGTGGAGGTTATGGCACGACTACAAGAGGAGAGTGAGTCACCCATAAACTGAAAATGTTTATGTTTAAAAAAAACCAATTATTTACTTTTTATTTAGCTAAAGTAACTCACAGAGGTTGTAAAATATATTTTTAAAGAAATTCCTGAGCAAGGCACACAGATTAAGGTAGAATGACTTACAGCAGTCTAAATATGTTCATACATACAAATATAAATACATACCCATAATCAGTGTTTTCATCAGCTACTAATAGAAAGCTCAAACACTTGCTTGTGGAGTTAAATTCATTTGGTGAACCTTAAGAAGTGGTGACTGTTTGCAGATTAAGAGACAACATTTTGAATTTGAGAACAACTTGAGTGTTTTCTCTGAGTTTCCAGCAAGTATAAAATGACAAATTTTTTTTTTGCATACATTGTAGAATAAAAATCTGCAGTTTTTATTTCAGTTTTGACCCATAACTCTCCTGTGTATCAGTAATGGCCATGATGAGCAGAACTGATCCTAAGATCAGACCCTGAGGGACAACAAACAGGCACTTATCTAACCGTCCAGAAAAAAAAGCCTCAGGGGCCAATATGTGTATGTTATGTGTGTGTGAATGATGTTGTTGTTGTACAAGAGTACATAAATCAATATTTTCCATCATGTGAGAAATTTGTAGAAAAATATTAACATTAATCTTTCAAATTTGTGGAAAAAAAAACTTTTAAAAAATTGCAGGATTTAATTGGTGGTTCAAAAAATAACCACCAAATCGTAATGACACAACATGAAGTAAATCGTAACGTGAGTGAGCCAAATTGTAGCAATTTTTTGTTTGCCCATTTGACCAAAGCATTCAATAATTTTATTGAAATGAAATTTATGATGGATTTTTAAGTACCTTCTCCTAACTGTGGACGGTGCTGTATCTCCGCTCATGCTTCTTTGTTCTGTCTATGGCCCACAAGAAAAATGCTGATCCATAGTTGTATAGAGAGACTGAAAGAGGCATGTGACCTCTGAAATGTTGACTTTGAGTAGCCAGCTCATAAATTATGCAGACCATTTCAGAAATATGCCCTATACCAGTCTGGCTTTACTTATACAGTGACTGAATAATAGATGAGTGGTGCCTCTATTCGGACTATATCGTATACAGTTCAGACTCGGGTTTTTATCAGGATAAAAGTATCGATCCCCTCTCCTCTAGGCCTTCGCCAGGACTATGCCTCTACCTCTACCTCAGCCACAGCCGGCCGTCGCAGCTCCAGCTTCTCCTTGCACCCCCTCAGGCGCTGCGAGTTGGACCTGGAGGAGGAGGACGAGGAGGACGAAGGCTACGACCAGCTGCCGCCTCCCCAGCCTCGACTGTTTCGCACAGGCTCTATGCAGCGGGGCAGCATGCCCCACTCTCACACCTTCTCCAGCTTCAGAGACTGCAGGCGCACCTCGGCCAGCCCCCAGTTTTCACTCAGCGGGCTCTCTCAGCTGTCTGGGCCCTCCAGCCTGATCGCAGAAACACACGCAGCCTACAGGAGTGGCACAGGTGAGTGTTTTCTGTTTGCAAATTCAAAGCTCAGTTTGGACTTTTGTATGCAGCCCTTTTTTTTAAAGGTTTTTAAAGCAGCAGTTCAATACTGCAAAACCTGAGCACAACTGTTATTATTTATTTAATTAATCTGCAATGTAAAATGAAGTGAATGATATAAACGTAAGGTCTGAATGAAAAAGAGTAGTTGGAAGGAAAAAATCTACCTTAAACCTTACCCCCTCTCTTAAAGGTCAATTCATTATATCATTAAAAATTAAGCATCAATGAACTATATAGATACACCTTTAAGCACAATATGTATAAAAAAGTAATGATAACAAAGTAAAATGAGTCAATATGCCACATTTTACCTTGATAGGGTTTTGTATATTATTTTCTTAAAATTTACTCTCTTTGGTTTCTTTTGCCAGATTCCTCTACAGATTTGTTCCCTAAACAGAAATACAATGTTCCATTTGTTGAGTTCAGATCTTGTTGTTGTTGGGTTTTTTTTATCTATGTCTTTTAGTAAATCTTTTTTGCAAATGTGCTAATGTACGCTAATGTTGTCGAATAGACAAGCTACGGAGAAGCATGCCCAACCTGATCCGAGCTCCCAGCATGCCTAGTGTTCCCAGTATTCCGTGCCTGGCCTCCCCTGTCAACCCACCCTCCAATGGCCCCTCCTCTTTACCACCAATGCCCTCCCTCCGGAGCAGCCAGAGCTTTGACTCGTCCAGCGGGCTCCTCCGACTCCAGTCCTCCAGTAAGACCCTTGTGTCTGCTGATAAATCAGCCACACGGGGCCCGGTTCTTTCATAACTCAAGCCAGTCTTGTGTGTTTCCCTCTGTGTTTTTAGTCCCTTCCCCGGGCCAGCTCACCCAGCGAGTCCAGAGCGTCGGAAACTTCTCCAGCACTCCACGACAGCAGCTGAAAGCTACAGCTTACGTCAGTCCCACGGTGCAGCAGGGTCCCACCTCCACTTCCCTGTCCTCCTCTGCCAGTTTGAGCTGCATCCCGAGCAGCGCGGCACTTCCTCAGCCCCTGAAAGCCAGCGGAAGTTTGCTGCCGCATGCCCTGAAGGCCGGCATCAACCAGTCGGCCGCCACGCGCAGCTCGCTTCCTCGACCGGCTTCCTTAGTGGGGGCGAGCGGACTTCCACGTGCGAGTAAAATCATGCAGCCCACGCGCAGGTATGGTCCAAATTGCACCGTCAGGTACAAGAGAGGTTTTTTTATTAATCTTTTTGTGTTGTTGTTAGGTCAGTAAGTGTTTTTTTCTTTTTTTTTTTTTGTAAAACTTGAAACAAAAATAAAACTGGGCATCCGAATCATTAAACTAAATTATGTGGTAGGTACTCATAAATTTTGATCAGTTATCTTTTTCAAAGGATCGTATCAAGTTAATAAAGGTGAAGCAAATCCAAATTTTTTTTTTTTTTTATTATTGTAAAAGTTGCTGACCTCTGTTCTGGAACAATTATGGCTTGGTGAGGTCCTATAATATCAGTGGAACTTCATTATGCTTTGTTCTGTAAGACATAAAAGCATAAAACGTTGTGGGATTGATGTGCACAGGCTTCAGATCTATATTACCGAATTTTACTGCTCAAATATGCTGCAGTTTAAGTCAAACTTTAAACCAAACTAATCCAGTTTGTGACACAAAAAGCAAAGCACAGAGAGGAAAAGAAGGAAACAACGCGAAACTAGTTGTGGTCAAAGGTCATGTGAATGACGGATGATAACTGAGTATCAGCGTAGTTGCAGTAATTACCTTATGCCAGTAGGGGGCGACGCTGGCTCAAGTCTATATACAAACGGTGAGCCAATGCTTCTACATCCCAGAACCTTCATTCACTGTTTTAAATGAAGCCTGGCAGCGCCAGCAGGGTGTCACCACCTGTTATCTCCTGTTATCTCTGTGTTTCCTAATCTTATTGTCAATGTGTTTCATTTGGTTAATCTTTTATTTATTACATGTTTGTCAGATGCTCAGTAGACTTGCTTCCTTTTTCCCACAGTTTGCTCGCTCCTCCAAAGAGTCTGGCTGCTCTGAGCGCCCTGAGGGACGGCAGCTGGAAAGACGGTTGCTACTGAACCCAAACGGACCGAAGTGAGGTGAAGTCTGAGGGCCGCACAGGGTTGCTCTGCATGGGAGCAAAGTACTGTCTTAAAACGATGCTGCCAAGAGCTCTCAGAGAAAGTGACTGTTAACATGAGCACAAAGACTGAAAAAAGTGTGGATCCAGCAGGCTGGATCTAAACTACCTGCTTAAACACTGATAACAGGCAATACTCTGATAATAAGATGCTAAATGTGAAAGAAGAAATACTCTTTTATGTTTATTTCTTTCTTTATTGAGTTTTTTTGTCAATGATTACTACTTTTATGCATTAGAATGGAAATTTCTCTCAAGCCTAACGCTTTCGTACATGCTTTGAATGCTTTGAATGGTTTCCTGTGGTTGATTTTGCGAGTAATATATTATTTTTCATTCCGTGGTGTGGCATAGAAGAAGACTCTCAAACTGGAATGAAGTTACTTCCTGTTAAACAGTGTCGTGTTTCTTGATAGTTCTGTTTTATGGCTGGACCTTGCAGCACTTTAGATGGGAATTATGATTCACCTGTAAAAGTAAATCATCTGCTATTTTTTTGCAGTTTTTTCTTTTTAATCAAATATGATATTCATTTGCCTCAGAGCACACATTTCATATTGAGGCTACTTTCTTTCACTTTGAAATCTTTACAGTTGTTTCATAAATTTAATGCTGCAGTAATATTGCACATGCTTTTTATGGATCACAAGGAAAAAAAAGAGGGGCTTAATTTTTAAAATGAATAAATCATTTCAAAGCATGTTTGTCTGCTCTTTTCGCTCACCTAATGTGGAACGGAATAAAAGGGATTCAGATATGCTAAGGCTGAAGTAGAGCAGCACATTTCTATTTGTTTACATGTGTAAAGAGACATTAGTGGTGTTTTGCAACGTCTAGATCAGTGCTGTTTATCCAAAACTGTTTTTCCTACTCTAGCATTTTTAATTCATAAGGCACAAGACGTAGTAAAAACTGACAAGAGATTAAGTGAGATTTAACAGTGAAGCAGCAAACAACATGGATATATTTCCACAAAATATTTCAGAAAAAATTTTATTAAAGAAAAACAACAGCAACAGCTTGCCACAAGAAACATAGCTTTCAAATAGATTTTATTTTAGATTTAAATGTTTTTACACAGATTTGAGAAACCAAGAGAATTACTGAATTTATGGCATGTCATTGTATCCGTGGGTGCGTTGGTTTTCATTTGTGTTTGTGTTTTGAGTTCCATATTTAGTCTTCACTTCATTCCTTTCCGTTTAGTTTCTTAGTGTCTTAACTAAGAAAGTAGTGTCTTCTTAGTGACACTAGTAGAAGTGTCGCTAAGAACACTAGTGTTCTTAGAAGTGGAGAGTTCTTTGGATAACTGTCCAAAGGTACAGTTTATTTCTCTTTTTCCTCTGGGCTTTGTAGTTTCTTTTGTATCTAGTTCAGCTTTCTTTGTATTAGTTACTCAGATCCCCTTAGTTTGCCTGTTTGTTCTCTTCCACGGCTGTTCCTAACTCCCTTATTTATTCACTTGTGCTCAGTGTCATTCTCCACTCTCACCTTAGTATATAAGCTCTTTGGTTTTTCTTGTTATTTCCTGGTTCTTCCTGCTGCTCTGTCCATGTTCCATGTCCAGTCTGCTTATTTTAAATAACTTTATATTAAACCTAATGATTGATGTTTGTTTTTTAGCTTAATGCTATTGGATAAGTTTAATAACAAATGTAGAAAAGGAATGTTCAACTTTTTATGTGGGCGGTAGAAGTGAGGCAGAGCATTGAACCGGACAGATGTTTGCTGCAGCGAAGACCCTGGAAGAGCTGAGCTGACTAATCTTTAACATGCGGGTGTTTTGACGGAAAGTCTCCAAAGTAACGTTCGGCCTTGTGCAGTTAAGAAGCCACAAGCGTATTCTCCTGCTGTTCGGAAACTTGCTCTGTATAAATCCTATAAAGCGGAAATCTGGTGTTTCTAAAAATGCCCAACAAAGCTCAAGAGGTAAGTTTTAAGCTTTGCATACACCACATCTAAAATTGCTAGACCATTTATCATGCCTTTTTAAAAAAATAAATCAGGATGCTGTCACCAACCTGAGTACGCTGCAGGAGCTTTCCCGAAAACTGGGTTTTGAATGGACAGTTCTGGCATCTGAACTTGGTTTCAGCAGGGCTGACATACACCAGTTCCACACCAAATCAGCAGAGAGGAGCGAACAGGCCAGGCTCATGTTGGAAAGATGGTACTTTATGCGTGTGTGTGTGTGTGTGCACATTCAGGTTTCAGAACTTAATCTTTTTGATAGAAGAAAAAATAACTAATTTAATGTTGCAGTAGTTTTTGTACCAAATTTGCTTTGTACCACTGGATCCTGCTGTATAAGATATAAACATTAGAAAATTTTGCACCTCTCTCCTTTTTTCTGATATTGGATTGATTACCAGGTATGAGAGGTCATGGGACAAGCCAAATAAGACCAAATTACTCCAAGGCGCACTGGAGCGAGCGGGTCGGCGTGACCTCGCAGAATGGCTGCGCTGTCTCCACTGGGGTCATCAAAAGTTGAGTAAAAAGGTGGAACTTCCCTCAGCATTCCCCTTCATCATCACCGTCCATAAGACCATCCGCAACCAAGACGCCCTGCGCAGAATCAACGACCTCAATCGCAGATTCACTTAAAAATACATGGCTTTTGCAGACAAAAGCCATGTATGCAGCTCTGGTCATATTTACTGATCTTACATTACATGCATAAATTATAAGCCTAGACTAGATTACTATCACTGATCAAACAATAGAAGCGTCTTACGCGGAGTTTCTTGTCTTATAATTAAATAAATGTTTTGCAATAAAGCCACAAAGCAGATATCAGGCCTCCTAGTGAGTTATTTTAATTTAGAGTTTATTTGTTAGTCTTTGGGATTTTCTGGTTGGTGTGTTGGGTATGTGGGCCAATTTTAGATACATAAAAACCAGCAATGGATGTATTGTTAAGAATAAAATTAGTGATGGGTATTTTTCGAACCTTCATAAAAGAACCACAGACAAATGTAATATGTTTTATGACCGCACTTTTGCTAAAGGAGAAGGCATCTGCAAAGAAGATTTTTCGGATGCTGTTCACCAAGCGTTCTGCCTTCTCTCAGCTCGAGTAAGCCTTTTATTCAGGAAAGGAAGAATGTGAAAAGATAAACAAAGCAACCTTTATCTGCACACAGGTCATCTAGGTTAAGAGGAGAAACAATCAGCTTCCTGAGCACAGACAAGATCACACAGATCTTGTCTGATCTTGTCTGATGCAATCAAATGAAAATTGCATCAGCACTGATTAGTGCTGATTAATCGCGTCAGTGCACACTGCTGAAGAGTAAATGTATCACATATATAAGTGTAGAAATGATAATAACATAAAAATCACTAACAATTAGGTTACTGAAATCACTCACGTTAGGGCTGATATTATTAATCAAAGCAAAAAATATGATTTGTTTATCTTGTAAATAAAAACCAAAAGCAAGTATATAATCCCAGAAATCAAATATTATGGGTTTAAAATGTATTTTTTACCTTTTAACCATAGCAGAGTTAAGATGAAATAAATAGAATGTTCAGTTATGCTTCTAACATTTTGTGAATCAAAATCGTGCTTTTCAACTTTTCTCTTCATTCAGCTGTCCATGAGTAATTTTAAGATTCGGTCATTACCATTTTGTAAATATTTACATCATTATTGCTTTAATCGGTTGTAGAAGATGATGTAATATTTATCCTATTCCATGTATTAGGACCTGATAGACGATACTATTCTGTTTAGTCATTTAATTC
Organism: Phalloptychus januarius; assembly: GCA_902982915.1. Classification (NCBI taxonomy): domain Eukaryota; kingdom Metazoa; phylum Chordata; class Actinopteri; order Cyprinodontiformes; family Poeciliidae; genus Phalloptychus; species Phalloptychus januarius. The sequence continues at coordinate 4,409,169 of CADWAE010000230.1, forward strand.
CTTAAATTATTTATGTCTTTCATGGGGAAAGAATATTTCTTTAATATCTTATTCATTGAATCTCGGTCAACCTAAACCGAAATGACAGTTTTGCAAACCAATCAGAAGGTCGTGTTGTGTTCTAGCAAGGTTGTGAGAGCGTGCAAGTTCAGCATGCAGTAGGGCTTCAAAATAAGAGGTTTAATTTTCTATTTTGGGGTCAGAAAGGTTTAGATTTTAAATAAACAAAGTAGCTAATGTTGTAAAATAAAATTGTAGAACATTATAAGGAACTCAAGATATGAAAATAAAGCGGGCCAATAAGCAGTATTCGTGACAATTCACAGAGACGGCATATTATTCTGAAACTCCTTTCCCGGAAGTAAGATGCAGCCCACTCCAAACAGACGCCTACTTAATCGTATTGTAGCTGCTGCTTGCCACTATGAAAACAAGAAAAAGCTTTGACAACAACATGAAGTGATGCTCTGTTTGTGATTAGTAGATTTTATTTAATTCAGAAGTGACACAAAGCTCATTTGGACACCGAGAAATGTTAGTTTCTGGACACTCTGGCGGACATTCGGCTGTGTGTATTTAACCAGGTTTGTTTTTCATCGACGAGTAGGTAGAAACACAGCATGTTTGCCGCCTGACAACTTGTGATTTGGGCTTTAAAAGTGCGAGTTTGCAGTAATGGCCTCATCGCTGGGTTACTTCAACGGTCCGGAGGTCCTGGAGGACGTGAACCACGCTCCGGGCTTGATGCACGAGCTGAAACTGCTGTACGACTCTCGGTTGCTCGGCGACGTTACCATCGGGGTTGAATGTGATGATGATGTTGAGGAGGAGGAAATATCGCTGGAGCACCGCGAGGGAGGAAGAGTTGAAGTGGGTCAAGTGTTTCTGTGCAGCCGCAACGTCCTGGCCGCAGCCAGCCCGTACTTCAAGAGCATGTTCACGGGCGGCCTGAACGAGAGCGCCCAGGAGAGGGTGCTCATCCGCGGCGTGGACTCTGAATCCATGTCGGTCATAATCGATTACTGCTACACGGGCAGGGTGACCATCACGGAGAGCAACGTGCAGAGGCTGTACGCGGCGGCCAACATGCTGCAGCTGGAGTACATCCGGAAAGCTTGCTCCGGCTTCATGACCAGGAGGCTGGATCACTCCAACTGCGTGGGGATGCTGAAGTTTGCGGACACCTACGACAATCCGGAGTTAAAGGAGAACGCCCAAGCCTTCATTGCCAGGAACTTCAATCAGGTGTTTAACGGAGGGGATCTGTGCGAGCTGAACTCGGATCAGTTTAAGGAACTGTTGTCTCTCGATACTTTGGACGTGGACTGTGAGAAGACGGTGTGCTCTGCAGCTGTCCAGTGGCTGGAGGTGAACGCACCTGTGGGTAAAGAGGACGCCCTGCAGGTGCTGAAGTGTGTGCGCTGGAGCTTGTTCAGTGAGAAGGACAAATGTTACCTGGAGTCCCTCATGGCGAGGCCTTTAATAGAGACATACCTGGCTTCCTTCTTCAGCAGGTCTGCAGAGGACGGCTGCGCCATGTCTGTGCCTCCGGACGCACCAAAATACAGAATAGGTGTGAGCGCGAAGGAGATGATCCTCTTCTTTGGCCTGCCCAATGACAATATCATGTGCTGCGACCCTTACTCTGAGGACCTGTATTTCATGGCGCCACCTTTGGAAGATCTCAGCAGTCAAGACTACAAACGCTCCACCATGGAGTCGCTTATCGTTTGTGGCACGCCAGATAACAACTTGTATCTGGCCTCCCACCTTTCCAAACACTTCTGGCTGTACAATCCCGTCCTCAACAGCTGGCAGGAGTTGGCGGAGAGGCTGCTGGGAAGAATCCACTGCGGGATGGGCTACCTGAACGGCCACGTCTACCTTCTGGGAGGAAGAAATCCAGTCACAGACGTCAGATTAAAGGAGGTGGAGTGCTACAGCATCCAGAGGAACCAGTGGACGTTGGTGGCCCCGCTGCCTCACTCTTTGGGGAAAATGCAAGTGGTGGCTCTGCATGATCAGCTGTACGTGGTGAACAAAAGGAGATTGCTCTGCTACGACCCCAAGAGAAACCGCTGGCGCCACTGTGGCTCGCTCAGAAGGGACAAGCTTCACAAGGCCTGCGTCTTCCAGGAGCAGATCATCTGCGTGTGCGACATCCCCGTGGTGAAAGCCTACAGCCCCGCAAGAGGGGAGTGGAAGAGGCTGGGGGACATCCCCATCGACAGCCGAGCTCTCAACTACCAGGTGATCCAGCACAGCGGCAAGCTGCTGCTCCTCACGCAGACGCTGCTGCAGCACAACAAGAACAGGGTCCTCATCCACGAGTACAACCCCGCTCGGGACACGTGGAAGAACATCATGGCGGTGTACGTGTCCACCCTGGGGCCCGTGTGCGTGTCGACGCGCGTGTACCCGGCGTGCCTCGGGTCCGCTCACAGCTTCTCCACGGAGGAGGACGACGACAGCGGCTCCAGCGCCGACTGGGACCTGGACGGGTTAACGGATGCAGACTCTGATTCCGGCAGCTCCAGTTCGTTCTCTGATGAGAACTGGTAGGGAACCCACGTTCCCTTGTCAAAAGAAATGTTTATTTATAATTGCTATTTATTTTTATGGCCGATTTTTGTTTTGGCAGTGGAGATATTTTAGTATTAATGCAGCCATTTAACTTGAAGACATAAGTTGAGGACTGGGAGAGGTTATTTTTTTTTCTATTTCACCCACTTACAGTATTACATCATTTTGAGATTAAGTAAATACAACAAACATCTCTGTGTAGTGGCAGACCAGCACACATGGGCATGAATTGGAAGGGGGAAAAAACATCAAATGTTTTTACAAATGTTCTTAAGTGTGGCACACATTTACATCTTTTCCTTGCCAGAACAGGGATTGAAGCCTTTTTCTTGCCGTTACCTGAACACTACTTCTGCCATATATGTGTTCTTCCTGCTTACACAGGGACAAATATTTTTTGTCTTTTAAGCTGTTACTTTTTCATACTTTTTCATCATATGCTTCCCTGAGTGGGAGAGTCAGATCCCTACTTACATGTGAAATTAACTTGGGAAGGAGTGTGGACTTTAGACATTTGGATGATGAGTTTTGTCTCATGCTTGGTGCTTAAAGATCTCTCAGATGTATCCATGTCCCTGTTTGTAAGACACTAGACTTAATTTGGCTCCACCAAAGCTGTGGGAACTTTGAACACTTTTTTTTCCCTATTTATTATTTTATTATTATTATTATTATTATATTATTATATTATTATTTTATGGGCAAGTATAGAGGGTAGTATGTAATGAGTTTTGTTCCATAATGACATGTTTTTGATCAAATTTGTGTTTAACTTGAACATATTCTCACACACCAGCTTCAGATTGGTGTAAAATCAGAGTTTTGAGGTCTGGCTGCTTAAGTGCCTCTCGTTTATGATTCCAAACAACACTGGACGAAAAACAGGGCTTTTTCTATGCTGATGACATGATTCTGCGCTCAGTAAGTGGTTGTGAAACTTTTAGTTTGAAATCACAAAGTCAGTGTTTGCTGCAGTCTCAGGTTTGGCCTCAAAAGCCTTCCTCTTGCCATGTTCGACTTTCTTTTTCTTGTTATTATGAGTGGTTCGTTTTGCGCTATGCATTCACATCTGTGTTTTGGGGGTTTTTTTTTGTGTAGAAGGATAATTTAATTTCTACATTCCAAAATGAAATGGAATTTATTCTTGTTTTGCTTTATTAGCAGTGTTTGGTTCAAAATGCTGAGAGATGGTAGGCATTAAACTGCTTTTGGGAGCATTAAATTTCTGAAATGCAAGACCAACGAACTGCTTCTGCTTAAACAATCATGATGTGGAGATGAATCAGTATTTCTGTCAGCATACCACAATGCAACATTGGTAACTGGGTTTTATTTTACCCAAAGGGTGCATAGCGACGAGTGTTAGCTTGACTCTACATTTTACTTTTACATTTACTTTTCACAGATTAGGAGGTGATTTTGTTGTATATGTCAAAAATAAACATGTTGTGTCCACTACATTTAGAAAATGTCATTTTGGTGTCTTTTGTATTAAACCACCTATGCTGACATCTGACACAGTCTGAACAGGACATGGAATTACAGTACAGAGAACCATGTGTTGACATGGAAAACTGGGTTTCTAAAAATGAAACAACAGTTTTAACAATGAATTTAAACAAAAGACATGTGACATGTTTTGGTCAGTTAGTAATAAAATAGGAGAACCAACGCTATTAATGTTTTTCTTGAGGTAAAATTGGAATAGGATGTATGGTTAGAATATATTCACATTTTCAAAATCTGAAATAACCATGAAAAATTTAAACTGGCTGTAACTTTAGTGTTTGGGGATGCTCACATGCTCAGACTGAACAATTTTGCAGGTACAGGTGGCTGTGGTACGCTGGGTTAGGAACTGATTAGAGTGGGGGTAAAGAGGGCATTTATTTTATGTGCATAAAATAGCTTAAATATTTAATGTTAATTTTTAACTAAAAGAATGCACAAAAAAATTATTTTACAAATTCTAATCTGGAAAGTTAAGAAATATTAAAATGACTGCAAAGAAACATGAAATGAAGAAGGATAAAAAACAAGGAAAGTCTGAGTTTGATGTGAAGTTAAGTTAAAATATTTGCAAGGTACTTGTCATGTTTTTCTTACTCCTTACAGTATTTTTGCAAGATCCTGAAAGGTGGTATTTTGCCAGAGCACTGTTTTTAATATATTTATGGCCAAAATTGGGTTATGACCTTGAGATATGGGAGTTTTCCATATGTCAATATTTAGATAAATAAATATATAATTAAAATGTAAAAAAAGAATCTAGAAAAGCAACAATTACTCCTTCAGCTACTCAAGATATGTGGAAGTCTTACATTAAATTGTTAAAAAAAAAGAAGCAATGTGTGCTTTAGTGTATAAATTAGATCAAATAAAAATTAATGTAATTTAAACCAGACAAGTGATTTTCCTTTTCACCATTCATTGCATATAAATGTGCACAGTCCGTTTTCCTCAAAGAGCTAGCTAAAATCAAAACAATAACCACAAGCAGATTTAGCTTCTTTGCAATGATTTCCTCGTGGCTACGGGTGACATCTAGCGATGCTTTTCTACGTTCTCGCGATATCTTACCGCCGTCCAGACAGCAACGAGATGAGCCATGGCAATAGAAAACAAACCAGAGGAAGAATTTGACACAGTTTTCAGTCTAAATGATTCCCTGGAGCTCTCTTCTCATTCAGAGCATGACTGTGGAAAGGCACGTATCTTCAAGATAATAGTCATAGGAGACTCAAACGTGGGGAAGACGTGCCTGACTTACCGCTTCTGCGGGGGCACGTTCCTGAAAAACCCCGAGGCAACTATCGGGGTGGATTTCAGGGAGAGGACGGTGGTGCTGGACGGTGAGACCATCAAGGTGAGGTGACACGTTAATAATTATCCACAAAAACAGATAAACATGCTCTGTCTGGTGCATTGGTTTTATTGGAAGATTAGAGGAAAAGCATTCCAATCATCACATGAAATTATAGTTTAATGAAAAACGGCCTAACGAACTACAGCATTCCACAATTTAGGATTTTATATTTTTCTTTTACATTTTTCAGATTGCTAAAGTCTGTAATTAGAACTGTTCATTCAACAGTTTTCTCTTCGACGTTGTCATCAAAGGAAAACAGGTGCTACATCTCATGACACAATGCCTTGCAAAAATATTAGTGTCCTTTGAGGTTTTTCACTCTTTGTCACGTTACAGCATCAAACATCTTTGACTCTTATATGCTATCTAGATCAACAAAAAGATGTGTTAAGACTTGTCTATAGCAGCTTTGTACATTTAGAGACTTATGTTAATGCCCATTCTTCTTTTATCTCATGGTTGGACAAATAGAACCAAAAGCATCTATGGACATTCATTTTGTAAGGACTTTGACTAGGCCATTCTTATTAATGGACGTGCTTTCATTTAAACCTTTCTATTGCTATTCTGGTTGTGCTTACGTTGCTTTCACGCTGGAAGTGAAAGTTTTAGCATATTGTGTACGTTGAGTCTGCTAAAAAAAAAGCCAAATTAACGATTAATCGCTACTAAATTAGTTGGCAGTTATTTTAGTAATTGATTAATCACGATTAATTGATTCAGCCCTAATGTCTATTTTTCTATAAATACTACGACAAAATACTGTAAACCATCTCAGTCCCAAATCACATTTCAAAGGTCTTTCTTCATCATTACAATACATATTCTTGAAACCAAACTCTGCAAACCAGACAGTGACAAAAAGAGAGATTGCCATGTTGTTGTTTATTTTCCCGATTGTTTGGTAAGAAAATGATAGCATTACTCTTGCTGTAAGCACTGAACAACAACGAATCTGCCTCTGCTCCTTTTCCAGTTGCAGATTTGGGACACAGCTGGTCAGGAGCGTTTCAGGAAGAGCATGGTGGAGCACTACTACCGCAGCGTTCACGCCGTCATTTTTGTGTATGACGTGACCAATCCGCCATCCTTTGACAGCATCCCCGAGTGGATTGAAGAGTGCAGCAAGCACTCCGTGGGGCCCCTGGTGCCGCGCATCATTGTGGGAAACAAATGTGACCTGAGGGAACATCGGCAGGTGCCCGCCTCTGCTGCTCACTGTCTCGCCGACAGCTACAACTTCCCCCTATTCGAGACTTCGGCCAAAGACCCCGCTGAGAAGGAGCATGTCGACGCCATCTTTCTGACTTTGGCTTATCGGCTGAAGAGCCACAAGCCCCTGAGACTGAAGCAGCTGAGTGAGAGCTCTGTTAGGGAGCTGAGGAACCAGAGAGAACAGGAAACAACATTTTGTCAGTGCTGAGGTCTACTGTGGATTCACAGGGTGGACAAAGGCCACCAGATCCATCTGAACATCTGTTTAAAATCGACGTTCTCACTAAATTAGTGAGCGGTATTTAAAAGTTGAAAGAAGCTTTCTGTCATTTCTAAAATGTTCTCTGGCTGTTATGAGGCACAGCTCATGATCAAGGCAGCAAAGATCATGAGCTTAACCAATATTTCTATAAAATGCATGAGTCAATGTGGAGATATGTCCAGTATTTGCACTTCAGAAAATAATTATGATTAATAAGAAATGGATCTCTCTCTGGCAGAATTATGCTCTGTCATTGAATTACAATGCAGACTGCTGGACAGAAAATGAAAATAAAGTGTTTAAGGTCACCGGAGCCGATAGAATGACAATGGAACTGTGATGAAATTTGAAATCATTTTCTTTGTCTGTATGCATTGCAAACACAATTCTAGAATAATGGTACATGTCAAAAGAAAAAGAAAGAATACAAATGGTAAAATGCTGCTACTTTGTGGGTACAAAATAGGAATTCATACAGCTGGCCTGCAAAGCATATCTGGAATAAGCTCTGGTTCCTTGAAATCAACATGAAATGTATCAAACATGATTATCAAGTTGCATGGAAACAGTTTGAACAACATGTTACAAAAGTATAATAATTTTACTATTTGAGCCTGAATAGTGAAAAACTCACTTTGCTCTGCATTATTTATAGAACTATAAAGGGAGCTGAAACATTTGGATCAGTGCAGTGTCAAGATTATTATCTTATCAATGTGCATCTGTTTTGATCATTAAACGTGCAGATGATGTTAAATAGTGGGACCATTTCATGGTATCGGAACCCAAAACAGCTAGAGGGCTGGTGCAGAAGCGACCTCGTGCTCAATGAGGACAAAACAAAGGAAACGATTGTCGAGTTCTGAAGGTCATGAGCCAAACAGCATCAGCGACCGTCCAGGAGAGAAAGTGAATGGCACTTAATTTATCAGAGTGCGGATCTCTGATGACCTCGCGCCGATTGAAGAACATCACCGCTATTATGAAATGGGCCAAGAAGAGACTGCAATTTCTGGGGAAACTGAAACCAAATTCGCTCCAATTGGTTTAGTTACCACAGCCTGGTAACTAAACCCACCAGGCTGTGGTTTAGTTATGGTTTTTGATGGGATGTTATAGATCTCTTCCCAGAGCAGCATGCAGAGAGTGCAGCAAAAAAAAAAAAAAAAAATTAAATTCTGTAAGTTGAGTGTGAAGATGGTTTTCAAATGCTTAATTGTATGTCCAGTTAGTAGGAACAGGTTCATCCCCCTTGTGGTGTGAACCAGTGGTTATTTTATTACTTAGACAAGTTTTAATTGGATTTACTCATCCCCAGTTTAACATCTGGCATCATTAGTCTGGTCAGTACAAATACATGAAATTTGCTTATTATACTCTGAACAATTATGTGTTAAATACAGTGAAATTTATGGAACCTGTTTTTATTTTTGAAAATACAAAACAATTTGTGTTTTCAGTGTTTTCTTGCTATAGGCAAAATTGTGAAAAGCATTATGTGTGGAAATTTGTAAAAACCTGGACTTACATTAGGAGTGCTTCTTATTCATTGTATTATATCTATGAATTTAAAGTTAAATTGGATTTTTTGGGGGGGTTGTTAGAGTGAGGGGCAGCATTCATGCGAGAACCACAACTGCTCATAATACTCCAGCTGCAATGGCAGAAAAAAAGAGTGCTGCAGTGAATGTGAAGGTTAATAGGTAGTTAAAATGTCTCTAGAATATCTTTCAGAGCTACTGCAGGAACAAGGCTCTGAAAAATATTACTTTTTTATTTAATTTTATTTTAAAATGATGTTAGGTATACAATTAAATGGAAATAAATTAATTTGATTTAATTTTTTGTGTTATTGTTGTCCCAACCAATAAGCTCAATTAAATGAAGGCTGCATGGTTGCACAGTGGTAATGCTGTTGCCTTGCAGCAACATGGTCTTGGGTTTGAATCCTGGCCTGGGGTCTTTCTGTTTAGAGTTTTCATGTTTTCTCAGTGCATGGGTGGATTCTCTCCTGGTTCTACAGCTCCATCCAAAAACATGTTACTGTTAGGTCCAAATTGACCTAAAGTGTATGTGTGAGCTGGTTAATTGTCCCTTGTGTCTCTGTGATGATCTGTCGGGGTTGTACACCACCTCTCGCCGCTGGAGATAGGCACCTGCTCCCTGGCGACCCTTCAAGAACAAGCGGAGAATGGATGGAAATAAAATGGGTCTAATGTTGAGACTGTCTCACCCAGATTTTAATATTTGACCTATTTTCAGCGACGACCAGCGGCCATCTCTTGCGTAGCAACAGCCCTGTAGTGCGTTTAACAAACCCCGTACAAAAATAATTATTTCCGTTCAGTCCACTCACGAAAAATTAATAGACTTGTTACACGTGGAATACTAGTGTAAATACGTTTTCTCCATCGATTCTTTAGCTTTCCTGCCTTCCCAATTGGCAATTCTCTTGATAATATCTCATTCATGCGCTGTCTTCTCTTCTTTACCATTTTTTCAAAAGTAAGTGAAAGCATCGCGGTAACCGAGTCTGTCCATGCTCGCGCGGCGTCTCTCTGCGGCCATGGTAACACCTTGCTCAACGTTGGACTGCTAATTCATAAACTACCTCACCAACAGTCGCATTTTGTGCAGGTATAAGTAACACTTTCACAAAAAACGTATTGTTAAGTGCACGGTATGCGTCTCTTTTCATTGTCTACATGTGTGTTTAACGCTCTGTGGGAGGATTAGGGGAGCGTTTGCTTACTGACCACACGGCGGCCACTTGAATTTGTGTTTTTGTCTGTCGCTGTCTGACCGCGAGTTAGCAAAAAGCTAACAAAGCGGGTGTAAATATCTTCGTATAGTAATTTGGGTGTTGAATTGTTTTTATTGTAGTTTTGCGAATTGTTTGTTCTCCGCGTTAAAAAAGAGAAACAAATCAATGTCCCTATTATCAGCTAGCTTGTTTTCGTGTAGCAGGTGTTTCTGTATAACTGATAGTAAGATGCATAATTAATTTAATCTTTTGACCAACATTAATGAGACTTAATGAATTGTTGTAGAGTTCCGTGGACTTTTCAGTGGGTAAAATTTACAAACTCATTATTAAATCACGCAGTTAATTCAGGAAATTGTTTGCTTTTCTTCAGCTGTTTATGAAGCATGAATTTGGCAGAGATATGTGACAACGCCAAGAAGGGCCGTGAGTATGCCCTGCTTGGAAACTATGACTCCTCCGTGGTGTACTACCAAGGCGTGATTCAGCAGATCCACAAGCACTCTCAGTCCCTCAGAGATCCAACTCTAAAAGTTAAATGGCAACAGGTCAGTCAAGCTTCCCTTTCACTTTGCATTGACAGTGAACTCCAGATCAGCAGGGCAAATGCACAGGATTACATCTTACTTCCCTGCTTTCTTTTGCATAGTTTGAATGTAGGTTTTTCCCATATACACTTGTCCTTAGATGTGTCTATTCTTTCATCCATTTACTTGTTCAACTTTTGTCTGTCAACTCTCATTAATTTGTCCTTCTTTATGTTAATCCACCTGTGTGTTCATCCTTACCATCTCTGGTTTTTGCAGGATATATTTAAAGGAAGAGCACCATATAAATATCTGTAGTAATTTAAGAGGTAACTTTTGTTCTTGCACTTTGGCCAAAATGCCCAAGCTGACGTCAGCCTGAAAAGCATAGAAAATCTGCAATAACCCTGTAATGTTTTTTTTCTAATTCTATGCACATTTTCTAGAGATATTGAAATATAAATAAAACAAAAATAATAAGACTATGCATTTATGAAAAATTGTAAAAATGCAGGAATGCATGAGAAGGATTAAGTTGTAACACTGTTAACACTGTGAATTTAAATTAGTTCCCTGAGCTGAGTAAAAGAGTCCCTTGTGCTTGTCTCTCTCTCAGTTGGAGAGCTGGACAACACAACAGGAAATGACCCCAGATCATGAACAGAGCATTGAACCCCCCACACTCCCAACCCCTGCGAATCTGAGACAAGACAGACATCCTGTAGCCACTGACCACAAGTGGGTAGCAACCCTGTTGAAAACATCTGAAGAGTGAAGAAAGCTGTGATTACATGAAGCTAAAAATGTGATTTTTCTTAGGGGTTGCTGTAAAAGTACAGCACAAAGAGCTCTTGGATCAAGACTGATGAAGTGATTCTCAAGACTTTTTATAACAGCTACCACTTCAGTAAATACTGTACCCAGATTTCCTGTACCACCGTTTTGAAATCCATTTTAAAATAGTACAGTTTATAAGACCCATATTTACTCTGAAGATGTAATTTTTGCGGTTTAAGATGGAAAAATTAACAAAAATGTCCCTAGAAGTTAGACTTCTTAGTGGAAAAGTCAGAAGTTAAAATTACCTGATACCTTTGGCGAAAAATGATCATCTGATAATTTGCATCTTATCAAATTGGTTACAATGCTGCTACAGTGGAAGACAATAGAGAAATACATTGGTATTGGCTTAAACTGCTAATATTTGTTAGGATGGCCACTCATTTGATCAATTAGCAAACTCAGCGCAATAAAGCAGGTTTTCAAACTTGACCATTTAAGTTGGGTTGGTTGTCGTTCCCTGACTCATTCTGTTTTAACTTGAGGTAAATGGAACTGATCATGATTCATTGTTGTCCATTTCTTCACAGATTATTTTTAAAACAATTTGGACTTGACAGCCATTAGATAGAGGTTGTCTTTGTTGGTAGCTTTTTTTTTTCCCCCAAATGTCAAGTGCTCAGATGTTGCTAATATTTCTGAATCTGTAAATTAAACTTCACTTGTCCAAAAATTAAAGTGTTTGTTGAAACACTGCAATTTTAATATGAATGTATAAAACATTCATATTATGGCTGTTTTTTATTTATTTTATTGTTAAGATTAAGTTAAAATAAATGACCTCCTTCCTTCTGTGTGTGAGCAGCTCAGGCAGGAATTGACTGAGGAATATGAGCAGGTGAAAAGCATCATGGGAACACTTGAAAGCTTCAAGTCCGAGAAGCCAGTCGACATCCTTGTCCCCTTGGAGCGGCCGGAGGACCCAGCAGTTTGGCCCCCGCCCATCCCAGTGGAACACAGGCGAGTCATGTTGCATCTGAATCGGCTGTGTGACAAAACGCCTGGCATGTAAAATTACCTGATCGTTTGGTGAAAAATTATCATCTGATAAACTCCACAGTGTGTGATTTTGCATAGTCAGTTTTATCTCCACAGCCTCACTACATCACTATTCCACTTACAGATCTGGTTTTGAATGCGGGGGATGATTTCCTGTCTATTATTATTATTACCACTGTTTGCCTATCAGAAATGACCGTTGGTATGTTTAACCATCTGTATATTTGTAGGAATCCTGTTGTGGTGAAGAGGCCTAACAGCGCAATAAAGCAACACAAGAAGGATTCTCCCGGCATGCAGCACCGAGGAGCAGGGGGACGCGCTCAGGCCAACCCCAAAACAGAGCGGCAGGCCAACAGGGCCGCAAAGGCCAAAGACGATAAGGTCTGACAGCTGCTGTTGCTCATGTTTCAGTTGACGAGTAAATTAACATAGGGAGTTAAAGGAAACGTTTTCTTTCCAGCAGGGTAAGAAAGCGGATTCATTGGCGGAAGGAGAACAGAAGAGGTTTGATGGTACTGGTTATGACAGCGACTTAGTGGACTCACTTGAGAGAGACATTGTCTCCCGCAATCCTAATGTACACTGGTGGGTTTCGCCTGTATTTCTTTACATGTGTTGCTGTTTGGATCTCTGACTTTTTTCTGTGGTTTGTAGGGATGATATTGCTGATTTGGAAGATGCTAAGAAGCTTCTGAGAGAAGCCGTCGTGTTGCCCATGTGGATGCCTGACTTTTTCAAGGGAATTCGTCGACCGTGGAAGGTAGGTCGGCACTGTCAAAAATATTGATACACTTTTAGAAGTCTTTAGTTTTTTTATGTTTTAACTTCAGATTATATTATTTAGATAAATTTTTTTTACCAATAAAAATCTGAAAGACATGACATGCATTTCTATTGATCTTCCCCTGTTCGATTGACATACATAAATACAATTATTAGCAAAAAATTAGCCTCAAAGTCAGTGGACATACTCCAAAAGACTTGCAGTGAAACTGGTTCAGCAAAGCATTGAGTCAATATTCAGAGGTGAATTTGGCTTTCTTTTCATATTTTTGGCAAAAAGGTTAACGTATCATTTTCTACTCTTGTAAAATGTACACTACTTTGTGTTTTTAGGTTGGTCACATGCAATTTTTGAAAATGTTTTAGGTGTATGAATGAATTTGCTCCTCCATGATATGTTCACACAGGTCTAAGTACTTATTAATATCAGACATGTATGAAATGAGTGGATTGGCTATATTAGTGTGCTGTGCCAAATTTCTTTCTTCAGTCTATTTTCTTCTAATTTATTAAAATGGTTTGAACCCCCAGCTTTTCTCCCTTTCATCATTTTATGCATCGGCCTCTCCTAAGCCTCATCATGTGAGACGTCTTCCCTTCAGGCCTGCCATTTGAGAGTCAACACTTTACCTTGTTTTACAACAGCATAGTACTTATCATTTTTCTACTGTATGCATTTCAAACTGAAAACAAAGCAGTGCTTTGTTTCTAATTTCTCTTAGAATGCTGGAAATGGAGCAAAATGTTAGTTCAGAAGAAAAGTAAGTTTAATTAGTTTTAACATTCAGCCATATTGGTCTTTAGTGTTTATAACCATTATGCTGGTAGTCTTTTCCGTTTGTAGTGTTTTACACTGGAAATCTAACATGTGGCTAGAAGTTTTAAGACTTCAATAAATACAAATGAACTAAAACAATTCCGGTATAGTCTAACATGTAAAGTCTAATATTTGTCTTCCTGTCCTTGGTAGGCATTTCAGATGCAGTTAAGCACTTTTCTTATCTTGGTACCAGCATACTGCTTTTTCTTTATGTAGTGTACTTAATTTATACTATATTTACTTTGACATTTATCTGCTTGTTTCTTATTTGGACTATTTTGTTTTCATAGTTGATGAGGGTAAAATACTAATAGAAATTCAGATAAATTTGTAATTTTGCTAATTTCTTTAGACGGATGGATTAGATCATGGGTGCTCAAAGTGTGGCCCCGGGGTCTTTTGTGGCTCTTTTTAATTTTGTATGGCCTCCAAATCACAAACGGAAAATGTGACCCGCCAGTATAAGTGAATAATGAATATCTTCTTTACTCTGAGTCGAAGTATTTGTCTGATTTCATTTTATTTTTCATTTTCGAATACATCAAAAACATCCAGCAAAAAAAAAATGTTTTAAAATTAAATGTTATTAAAGTTTTATAGTAAGTAGGACCAAATTATTATTTATTTATTCTTCGTTTTAAAATTCCTAATTGTGGAATTGGAAGTCTAAGTGACAGCACGTCACTTAGATTTAAATAATTACTTTTACAATACGTTCCATGGAAAAAATTATTTTGTTACCAGTGAAATACTAAAAGAGGCAACAATAAATATCACTTCAAAACAATTGCGTTTAGGAGTCGTCCCCAGGCACCCAGGCCTGGACTGTAGATCCTCCCAGTGGGACTGTCGGTCAGCTGCCTTCAATTACCTGCAACAGCCTATCTGATTACTTTCCTTTTTCCACTCTTCTCCTCAGGGCGTGCTAATGGTTGGCCCTCCAGGAACCGGAAAGACAATGTTAGCCAAAGCCGTGGCCACAGAATGTGGGACTACTTTCTTCAACGTGTCCTCCTCCACCCTCACCTCCAAATACAGGGGCGAGTCGGAGAAACTTGTCCGTCTGCTGTTTGAAATGGTGAGTGTTTCTGCAGACTGCTTTCCTGGCTGGAATATTAAACATTTCCAACCTGACTCTTTATCTGCATGTGCAAAGAACTGTTTTCTTCTTCTTTTTTTTATTTTATTTTTTTCCTTAGGCTAGATTCTACGCTCCAACAACTATCTTCATAGATGAAATTGACTCCATCTGCGGCAGAAGAGGGACGTCAGATGAACACGAAGCCAGCCGGCGTGTTAAATCAGAACTTCTGATTCAGATGGACGGTTAGTGGACCACAGGGGGGAGGTGTTGTGTGTAGTAGCTGCTGATTGAGTGGATCAGCCAAAAAACAAAATGAGGATTCAAAGAATAAAACCTGACGCAATGTGGGCTTTTATGCTTTTAGAATTAGAACTACTTTGGTAAAAAGTAACTCTGCATGTTTTTCAGGTGTTGGCGGAGCCTTGGAAAATGACGACCCCTCTAAAATGGTAATGGTGCTCGCTGCCACAAACTTCCCCTGGGACATCGACGAAGCGCTGCGGCGACGGCTGGAGAAGCGGATCTACATCTCGTTGCCCACAGGTGACCTTTCAAGCCATCGCCGTCCAACCTGTTTTCACTCGAGACGAGGACAACGCGTACCGATGGATCCATTTCCTCTTGAAGCCTCACCTCAACGTTCGATCTGTTCTGTCTGCATGCAGCCGTGGGCCGTGTGGAGCTTTTAAAGATCAACCTGAGGGAGGTGGAGTTGGCTGCGGACGTCAACCTCGACCTCATAGCAGAAAAGATTGAGGGATACTCGGGAGCGGACATCACCAACGTCTGCAGGTTTGTGCGTGTTTGGACAACATGATCAAATGTTGCAATTGAAGATCCATCTTATAAATTACACAGCAATGTGAATGCGGTCTTAAACTTCATCCTCTTGTCTTCTGAACCTTCTTTAGTTGTAAAAAGTGTTTACACACAGTGTTGGCATTCATCAGCACGGACATTAAAACTGATCAGAGTTACAGGCTGCATATGACTTGAGACTAGGACAGAGGTTAACTTTCCATAGTACAACGAGCCTAAACATGAAGCCAGAACTACAGCGCAAATCCAGCTCATAATCTAATCTGTGGCTGGACTTGAAAATTGATGTTCACAGAGGTTCTTTATCCTGTGTGGCTGAACTCAAGCTGTTTTACACAAACAAATGGACAAAAGTTTCACTCTCTACTTGTGAAGCCTGACTACAAATGCACCACACAGTTTTCACCTAAAACATAGAAAATATGTTGAAAAACATTGTATACATTTCACAATTTTACATTTCCTTGTGTTGGCCTCCCATGTAAAATCCCAATAAAAATGTAGCTTGTTTAAATTTCTTGATCAGAAAAACACATTGCAACTAAAAACCTCTGTTATTATACTTATAATACTTATTAATTAAACTTGTTTTTATTTTTATGCAAAAACAAAATATTTTTTAGAAACCTATTTCTCAGAATATTTCTATTACTCATGTTTCTTTCCAATGGGAAAACTCCAGAACAGTCAATTTTCTCGTAAAAAAGGAAGTGGTAAAAAAGTTGTCATTAAATCTCGTTACTGGCAGTTCCCAGCAACAGATGGGGGAGGGGCACCACTCCTACATCTCTCCTTTACATTTTAGGAAAATAATATTCTGTAAATAGATTTAGTTTTCTCTTAGTCTGTGGATTAGTTTTTCAACAGTTGCGTGGGGAATTTCAGTAATGTTCTGTTCTGAAACATCTCTGTTCATTTCTTAATCATTACTTCAGTGACCTTGTGTACTCCATCTAGGAACAGCATCAAGCTTTAGGCCGCATTTCTTCACAGAAACCGCCCCGTCTCATTTTTGAACATTTAACTCTTAAAACACTGAGTTCAGGGATATCTGGTAACCGTCTTTTCTGCCATGTCTGCATCAGAGATGCATCCATGATGGCCATGCGTCGTCGAATCCACGGCCTGAGCCCGGAGGAGATACGAGCCCTGTCTAAAGATGAGCTGCAGATGCCCGTCACCATGGAGGATTTCACTATGACTCTGAAGAAGATCTCGAAATCTGTCTCTGCTGCAGACCTGGAAAAGTACGAATCCTGGATGGCAGAGTTTGGCTCCGTATAGAGAATAGATGCAAACTCGCGCAGTTGGACTGGAGGGTTGAAAAGAGAATTCCCAGCTTTGAAGTGTAAAGGCTTTGAAGAGGAGGAGAACTGTAGAGTGAGCCAAGAAGCACATCAGGGATGTTGGAGTTCACATCAGAAGGCTGGCATCTTTGACAGAGTTTCATAAAAACTTTGAGAAGCTCCACTTCTGCTCTTTTTATATTCCCCACCAGTTCCACTATATAAGAAGACTTCTGGCATCTTACACCTGGGTAACTTGAGGGGTGTCAAT
Organism: Phalloptychus januarius; assembly: GCA_902982915.1. Taxonomy (NCBI): domain Eukaryota; kingdom Metazoa; phylum Chordata; class Actinopteri; order Cyprinodontiformes; family Poeciliidae; genus Phalloptychus; species Phalloptychus januarius. The sequence goes on from CADWAE010000230.1 coordinate 4,426,294, forward strand.
ATTAAGCTAAACATTTCTGACCTAAGAAAGATCTGGTAGTTGCCTAACAGTCAAAGATAGGAACAATGGATTTGTTCTGGTGAAGCATTCAATCTTGTTCACCTCTCATTAAAAAGGAAAAGAAAATGTCTAGCATAGAGCATCGGACTTTACTTCTGATGACTTGATATACAATAAATCTACAATTGAAAATGATATTTCAAAACAAAAACTGTTAATTTATCATCCAAACAAAACCAGAGCAAAACTGTGTCACTTTTAACAGCAAAGGAAACTGTTGACATATTTTCTTTGTTTTGTGATAATTTGAACTAAGTTAATCTTACAAAAAAGTGGTCAGCTTTGCATTTGCAAGATGTCCTACAAAGCATAAAGTTTATGTAGCATAATTCAACACTTGGACTCAAATATTGTAATAATTGCTGTTAGCAACTTAAATCTGTTGTATGTGTATGAAGTCTTGCTTCATTCATAAAGATTGTTCTCTTAAAGAACTATATATATTCAGCACTTTAAATGTGTTTTCTTAAAACGTTCATGTGTTGACTACTGACTGAACTCTTGCATTTTAGTCCTGTGTTTGCTTTGTTGTGATTGTTTTTTTGGGAGTTTTCTTTTTTATTTGTCTTCAGTTTTAGATTAAATTTGGACAAACAAATGTATGGAGAGCATAAAAATATGCTTGCTTACTTGTTTTTTTGTTGTTGTTTTTTTCATTTTTAAATAAAAAGAAACATTTGTTTTGGCCTAAAACCTTTCTGCCTGCTTCAGTTCACCAGTGGTGTACCTCAAGGCTCCATTCCTGGGCCACTATTAATCCACATTTATATGGTCCCAATAAATAAACCCAGTTTATTTTTAGTAGGCTATATCATTCTGAAAGTGTCTCCATGGGTACAAGCAGTTCATCCTCCAAAATGGTGAAGCCAAGAGTCCTGATCATCACCAGCTTAAACTGTTATACAAATAAACTTGCCTCGCCTTAAAATAAAATAGGATAAGTTTTCATGGTTCTATAACATTGGGTGTAGTATTTAATTTTGGGTATTGGTTGCTTAAAATCAACAAGTATGTTTTTAGATTCTCAGTTGTTAATAGCATAAACTTTGAGTTAGAGAACTACTTTCATAATTCAAATGAATAATGTAACAGAGAGTGACCTGGTCTGGGAGCCATGCAAGCCACTTGATCACTTGGACTCTTTTATTACACAGCCATGCTGCTGTAGCCTGATACTAGACTGAATATTTAATCTCTTTCCCTCTGTTTACACAGATCAGAGTCAAATATAGAAGTCTGGTACATTTTGTTTTAATGTTGGCAATGTTTGTCTGTGTTGCACTGGAATGATAACATATGTGTTCAACATTAATACAGACTGATTGTGCCAATTATGCATTCATGCTACCTTGAATTTGTTCTCTGAAATCTGATTACTCAACATGTTTTAGCTGATTCCATCATTAACACCAAACTCTTTCTTCAGCTGCTCTCCTGAAGTTTTGGTATTTTTATTGCTGCATTCTGCGATAGCAAATATTATATTTTTATGTTGTCCTTCATATATCGTTCTCTTTGTTCATGTCTGCTTTTCTATATTTAGTTCTTCCGTATAAAAACATTTGCACCATCTGACAGCCTCTCTGTCCCTCCTGAAGAAGAACATCCCCACAGCATGATACTATCACTATCATAAGTCACAAAGGACATGGTGTGTTCATGGCAATGGACCAAAGAAGCTTTTATAGAACAGAGATATTTAAACTGGGATAAAATCGCACACAGTTTGGGCTCTAATTATTATTCAGGTCACTTCAAAATGGATTTTTTTTCACTGAATTTTATTTTCGGTATTAGAGATTGGTTTGAATATTATTATTGTTTTTATGGAAAACGTGACGAAACGAAATAAAAACTGTCCATTTTGAATATATTGGACTGTTCGGGTCGCGTTGGTTTGATTTTTATGTAATCTCCAAAACCCTCTAGTGCGCATGTAGGGGTGTTTTCAGTGAAGAAGAGGATCTATATGTTCCTCCGCCGCTCAACAAACTCCATGCTTCCACAATAGGGACCATATTTGTCTCCACAGCGTCGGAAGGGGGAGGAGGGAGAAAAGCTGTTTGATGCTGCATAGAAACTAACAGCGCAACCTGCGGGCGGACAGTGACGCCGTGCGGCCGCATCCGCGAAGGACGCAGCGCAGCGCGACCAGCCGCGGAGACGTTTCTGTTTTTTTCCGCTCCTGTTATTTTCGCCACAGCGGCTCGATCCGACACACCACCACAATGGAGACCAAACCGGTCATCACCTGCCTTAAAACGCTCCTTATCGTCTACTCCTTCGTGTTTTGGGTATGTAGCCTCTCTCTCTTTCTCTCTTGATATATATATATATATATATATATATTTTTTTTTACTCCCTCACCTTTCCTAACAGAGAACAAATCTTGCCGCTCCGCCTCCGCCGCTGCTGCTGTGCGTGTTTTTGTTGTGCGTGATGAAAGGCCGCTCGGTGCCAGCATCAGCGATGGATCTGTGCTGTTGACAACCCCCCCCCAAAAAAAGAAAGAAAGAAAAAAAAATCACGGACTGAGACTAATAACGCCGCGACTCTGTTTTTAGCGTTTGGAATCGGCTGCAGTAACTCCTTATGTAACCGCGGGTCTAAGGTTGCCCATTTATTGGCAGCTGGGCGTCAGCGCGTTTTTATCTCACACCGTAGCATCATGGTCGATGTGAGCGAGGTGGAGGATGTTACCAGGACAGGAAAAAAAATAGATTAAAGAGCAGCATTGAAGGCCTGCTTTCTGTAGCATAGTGTGCATTTTAGTGTTGCTCCTATACATTCTTAAAGGGCCCCTTTATTTACCCAGCTTCAGTGCTGGAATGTAATACTGTTAATATAGCCCACTTTCACTTTGAGTGGGATTATCCCCACAGGAAATGTAGTGGGCTCTGCTTACACTACCATCACCGAAAAGCTAAAGGCTATTATTTTATCCTAACATCTACCAGAATATGATGCTACATATAGCTGAAATACATTTTAATAATTGGGTTGCTTTAACAAAAATAGGTTGAGATTTGCAGAAAAATACAGCATCCTAATAAACATTGATATGCTATATTTGGATAAAAACAACAATGGTAATGTCTAAAGTCCTTTGTGGACAAATAAGTTACAGATGAGGTGGAGTTAAAAGCGAAACCTGCATGAATATTGTGTTGTTAATATCCCAGCATCACATCAGTGTCAGTGTGTGAACTAGAAAGAGATGATCCCAAAAAAAAAGCAGAAACTCAAACTCAATCTGGGTACATGACTTTCCAAGTCTTCACAGATTTTGCGAAAACTTGGAGTTTGAACTAACAGACAGGTTTCTGCCATGTTTGTTCTTGTTTCACAACTGAAAGAATGAGAATCAGACACTTGACTGATAAACCCAGAGTTCAGAGCTTATCAAAAAAACTAAAGCCAAAGTCTAACTTAACATACCAGTTGATTGTGTTGAGTTTCCACTTATCACCAGATGTTGATTCTTTGATCACTAAATCCTAACTAAATCACTGGTGAAATAACCTGTTTTACTTTATGATTTGCTGAAACGTCTTAATTATTTTTATAATTAGAAATGTTTGTTTTCCTAATGCATCTCATTATTTATTTTAGACATAATTTTTTGTTGATCTTTTTTTTATCACTAAGCGTTTTGCTAAGTTTGATACAGTAATTTAAAAAGTTGGGTTATAGTTTGTGTGGCAGCCCCTGTAGTTTTGAGTTTATGTTCATGCATTTACAAAAAAAATGAAAAAGAAAGGTTTGAAAAACAAAACAAACAAACCAACCTGCAGCTGATGTTGTGTCCCACCCTCTATTGTTTATCCACTGTTGCCAACATATCTTGCTGTTTAGGTCGACTCTCTCCCTGCCAACTGTATCCATCTCCTGCAGACTGATTGTGTATTTTCCCAACTGGGAATTATGGGTAACAATGGACAAAAAAAAAAAAGATCATTTGTCTCCAGTCTAAGACAAATCTGTCTTCTGTGGAGCTTAAATTAGAGTTGCTGCTCCGTCACATCAAAAAGAGTCAGCTGTTGTTTTGGTGTCAATCAAGATGGCTGCTGTTTTTTGAGGTTTTGTCCCACTGAAAGAAAAACTTGGGGCAAACCCAAGACAATATATCCTTCAGCTTATGCAAAAATATGATATGCAATTTACTGTTGCAGAGCCTCTTTTAGGTGATTTACAGGACAAATGGTGTCATATTAATTAGAGCCATAATTTGCATCTCTTTAAAACAGGAAGTGAGTACCGTAAAAGGATGATGACGTGTTATCAAAACGTAGCAATGGGGAATCACTGTACATAATGCACAGTTTATTTTTAGTCTTATTTCGAAAAAATGAGCATTTAGAGATTAAACTCTTGGCATTTCTTATTACTGCACCATTGCTTGAATCTGTTCTTGACGCTCGGTGGCTGTGTTCCATCATTACTTTATCCAACATATCAGCCGCACTTTTTTAACAACCTCACCATGCAAAACCCTTTTCATAATAACACAAATGAATGGCAGATTGAGTTAGGCTGCACCGTTTATTTGTCAAACTCGTCCATTTTACATCAGCTTAAAATAAAACCCAGAGAATTTACTGACCAAGCAAACAACAAAAAAAAAATTACATTAGGATTTGTAAGACTATATAGTTACAAGTAGCACAGTGACAAGTCTGAGATAAAAGAGAGGAAAGTGGGCTTCTTGTAGAGTGTGTACTACAGATTTATCTGCACTGTCTGGCTATCTTGCTGGTGTACAGCAGAGCAAGCAAAACATTCAACACACCCTGCAGTATAATAATGCAAACCAGTACAGCACTATGGGATGTCTTTTATTTTGCCAGCACATTCAGTCAGGATATCTGGAGCATGTTTATAAAAGTTTTATACTACAAATCATTAACAGGGTTTTGTTGTTATGCAAAACTGAATTCATCACTCAAGGCAAGTCAGATGCAACATATTTAGTTTTTTTTTTTTATAAATTCAGACAGATTCTAGTTAACAACAACTAGAGGAGTTGTCTTATAAAGTTACACTATCATTTAGATTGAATGACCCAACACCTTCTTGCTGCAAGGCAACAGTGTTACCAACTGCGCCACTGTGCCCCACTCCTCCCCCTCATATAATTGTGACAGTCGATAAAAATATGCTAACTTTATTGCAGTCTTATAATCAACACAGTTGTATTGACACTTCCCAGCCAGCATACCTACGTAGCCCCCATATGGGAAAAAGGAGGGCAGACAATATGGGTCCCACATGGGTTTGCCCATGTAGTGGCACCGCCTACATGGGCCCTACATGGCAGTGGGCCTACATGGGCAAACTCATGCGGGGCCACCATGGAAACTGTGGACAAACTCATGTGGGACCCATATTGTCTGCCCTCCTTTTCCCCATATGGGGCCCACCTGACCTAGGTATGCTGGCTGGATTGCACCAGGAAGTAAACAGCCAGACCACTGAGGTGACTGCAGTGGCTGTGGATGAGCAAACCATTTATGACATTAGTGCTCACCGTTTTTACTTTATATCCATCCTCTGTTAGTACGAAACCACCGTTGATGTCGGAAAATCACTTTCAGTCAGTGAATCTCGTTCAGTTTAACTAAAGTTTAACATGACTTTAGCTGATTTTTTTCTTTCTCTGTGTCTGAGCTAAGTGAAAAGAGAAAACTCGCCTGCCGCTACAGTCGGTAGTTGACACAGTTGTGTTGATTATAACTAGAATCAAGAATCACTGAAGTTACATTTCTTGAAAAACAACTGAAGTGTTCATTCTGAATAAATTTTACTCCTGGGAAATATAGAGAAGCCTCCTCAAATGGTTTATTATTTTCATTGGAAATATCAAGAATTCATTCTTCAGATTGATTTTTGATTTATCGTGACACTGATTGGTTTATAAACATAAGCCTAATATAACATTTGAATACAAAATTAAAATAGTATAATCTTCTTTTGATCTATTTATTAAATTTCCCTTTGGGATCAATAAAGTATATCTGAATTTGAATCGAATTGTGACCATGCAACTGCAAGGTAAACAAGATGCGTTATTGGGGTGATTGCAAAATTCCATTGGTCTTCTGACACAGATTCTTCTGACTCATTTCCAGGAATAAGGTCATTTAATTAATCTGGAAGTGATTTACCCACCAATAACTGTTTTAAGAACTCATTATTATGCTTCGCACGCTCTCTGTAAACCCTGACTAACATGATTGAATACCTTTTGCTGGATCTCATTAAAGCTAAACGTTACAGGAAAGCTGATTTCAGCCGTCAGGTTTCAGTCCTGCAGAGCTGAGAGACGGAGCTGAGCAGAGCCGCAGTCACAGGCGTGAGCTTTTTATATTTAGTCGGTGGTCCATGAGCGAGTGCACTCCACCATCTAGAGCCTCGGGTTTCAGGCAGCCACAGTGGAGGAGGATCTCACAGCTTGGCAGAACCCGCATAGCCCCCCACCTCTGAAAAGCTGGTTCGAAATAGGAGAGGTGTCCAAGTATCGGGCCTGTAGGTTTCACTGCCTCAAAGCTTTGTCGTGAGCTTGTGAAGAAGTGGCGCCATTCTTTAAATACACGCCAGGGAGAGGAGCCGCAGAAACACGGAGCAGGTGTTGCAGTCGGCCTTCGCGAGCATATTTTGTTATCGCACCTTCTGTTTCTTTATTAGCCCGAGTGGGAGGCGAATTGAAAGGGAAGCAGAGGGAGGAGTGGAGCGGGAGGGTGACCTGTTTTAAAACTCAGCGCTGTAGCCACGGTGGTCGGCGTTGAATTTCAAACAAAACATGCGAGAGAGGGGGCCGAGAGGCGACAAGGGGTTGTGGGGCTCAAAAGAGGGAGGAAGAAAGAAAGAGCGTCTCAGGGTGTTTGGAATTCAGCCTCAGGCGTGCAGCTTCAATAATCCTCCCCAGACTCCAACCCCTCAGCGGCATGGAGAGCTACACTCCAGCAACAACACCAAATTGTTTGTTTGTGCGTAGCAGCAGCTGTTTGGAGGACAGGATCGTGTACAACATGATTAGAGAGATTATGATAATCAAAGGTAGTACTCGCTGACATAAGTCCCTGTGCTGGCCGACTCAATCACTGTTAATAGAAATACTAATAATATTGCTGACAAATTAAATCATCAGCCTTAAGCCCTTTAGTTTATCAGGGCATCGACTAAATGGAGTGGAAGGCTTTACTTAAAAGTGCTTTAGATGATTTTTTTTGTTTTATTAGATGTTGGTTGACGTCACACCGTAATAATCAGCTCCTGTCTTTTAATTGTTGGATTGGAATAAAAATGTTTACATTTATTGGTAAAAAAAAATAAATAAAAATAACATGGGCCATTTTATGAAGGATTTTAGATTTTTTTTTCCACAATCAACAAAATATTAAAACTAAATAAACTAAAGAAAATAAAAATACTTTCTGGAACCACCTTTCACTGCACTTACAGCTGCAAGTCATTTGGATTACTTCTCTTTACACTTTCCACATCTAACAACTGAGGTTTGTGAAAAGTAGCAAACTCATTCACCTTGGTAAAGTCTGCAAATGTAATCATTGACAGGATGAGTTGCTGTCAATTGACTTCACCCGTGAACATTTATGCAAACAAAACTTCAGAGACTGAAGGAGCTGGTTTGAAACCTGGAATTTTATCAACTATTTTTTTTAAAGATCAGAAGCAGAAAAACGATTTAATGGTGGAAAGTATTGCATGACGCATTTTGCATGAAGACGCCTTCATCCTGAAAATGTGGCACTTAAATTATTTTATTCTTGTTGGGTTCCAACTTATATTTTATTTTTGTTTTGTTTTTTTTTGTTGCAATTTTAATGCAAAAATTGGATTTGATTGACTGTTTTCGATTATGTTAAAATGAAGTTTCATCATCTTTGTAGAAAGTTGCCATAGCAACATGGACTTGTTGGCGGAAGAGGTACAATCTTAAGGGTGGTGGAAGCTAACACATATAGGCAAAAAGTGACGAACTTTGAATGGGACTTCATCAATAATAGTTGTCCTGTCAACAGATTCTTCCATCCTCTCATTTGCCAGCTATTTTTTTGTCCCAGTTTAAGAATTATGCACCAAAATATAAGAAACCACAAAGATGTAAATATGCAGGCGCTCTCTCTCGCTAACATTATTCATATCTCTTGTGAGAATACATTCATTTTTGTTGCTGTTGTATCATCCTACCCTGAAGATTTGATGAAGATCCAACCTTCGGTTTGTGAAAAACCTCAGCTGTGTGTGACAACATCCTGTGTGGGCTTCCTCACCTCTGCATCTAACTGCCCACACGTTGTCAATAATGCTCATTTTCACCAGTTGGGCTTACTTTAAAAAATATATTCCCTTACATGAATAATATCAGCACACACACAGTGTTAAGACTGAAAGGTAAAACAGCTAATAGTGGTATAGCAATACCAACAAATGACTGGATATCTTCAGGCTTTTGGACTGAAAATAAGTAGAGTTGATCATGTAATGTAAGGCTTTTTAAAGCAGCATTGGGTTAATCATTACTCAGACTGTAATTCCCAGATATAATTATGAGTCTTTCCTATGTAACTGTTCTCCAAATTTCTGCAAATTTATATCAGTGTCTTAAGGCCCTTCACTTAAGGTGCAGGCTGTGGAGATAGTTGTTGACCTCTTTTTCGATGTGTCAATAAGTGCTCAAACACTCATCCGTTGACATATGCTTGCAGATCCAGTTTCAGATTCTCAGTTGGATTTAGGTCTGAACATTGAGTAGGCCATTAAAATACATAAATATGCTTTAAATCAAATGGTTACGCTTAGAGGAAACATGTTGCAACCTCCAATATGTGTCCTTCCTGAATTTATGTATATTTTATTTTATTTGCTGTTTTTGCATATCAACAAAAAGACTTACATGTAAACGAAAAAGAAACATAAAGTGCATTTATTTAGGCATTTTTGAATGTAAACCAGTTTAGTCTCGTCTGACGAAAGTAGATCCTGCTCCCCATCTAGTAGAGTCTAAAATGGCTCATTTCGAAGAAAGCCCGCCAAAGCTACAGACCAAAATAAATGCGAGAAGCTGCGGTAAATAAAATTAATTTCATTCCTTTTTGTCTCTAAACAGCACAGTTTAGAGGAAGGGGCCGTAAAAAGTAGGGAGGCGAGTGTCGTGCTCACATCAGTTTTCAAGGAGCGGAGAATATTATCGCCGAGCGTTCCCTTTGTAATCAGAAGGTCTGGCAGCTGGATGTTGAGCAGCCTCGTCTCCAGCAGACAATGGTTAGCAGGATGAGGCATCCCTCGCTGGAGTCGGATCATCCGCAGCCGTTCACCGCCCCGCTCTGTTTCCAGCGCCAGCGAGACAAACCCAGCTGAGACACGCTGCTTCATCTGCCTCGAACAACGCGCTCTTTTATCCGCCGCATTCATTTGAAATGCTAAAAGAGGCGCAACAGGAGGAAACGTCTCGCCTCGGATCAAAGAGCTCCTTTGATTTGATGTTCTCGTGCGTGAATGTAGGCATATTCACAGAGCAGATGATTGGCACCTCGTGCTCCTGATGATTTTTTTTTATGTCTGCTATCTTCCGGCTCCTCCTCCTACTATAATTGCTCTCCTTTTTGTTCCACCTTGATCCCCATTTCTTCGTCTCTCCCCTTTGCGTGCCGCAGAAACACAACTGTTGAAATAAGTGTCGAGAATAAGGCCTCTCCTTCCCTGCACTCATTCGGCTCCCTGTGCCATGTCATCCGTTTAGATAACGGGAGCCATCCTGCTCGCAGTGGGAGTCTGGGGGAAGTTGATGCTGGGCCCATACATCTCCCTGATCGCCGACAACTCCACCAACGCCCCGTACGTCCTCATCGGCACCGGGACTGTCATCATCGTTTTCGGCCTGTTTGGATGCTTCGCCACCTGCAGAGGAAGCCCATGGATGCTGAAGCTGGTAAGAACCTGTAGGTGTTGCTTTGCAGTAAGAGTGAGAAGCAATGATGAATTGACCTCAGGTCACATGACTTGAGGAACAATGCCATACCTTTATACTGAGTGAAGATATGAGTTATTCCTTCTGGGTACCTTGTTTGCTTAACCGTGGTTATGTAAGACTATGCATCGAAAGGCAAATGATATTCACCTCAAGGTTTTCATGTTATCAATGCAAATCTCCCGCTTTCGTTCCTCTTCGTGTAGTACGCCATGTTTCTCTCGCTGGTCTTCCTTGCGGAGCTCGTGGCGGGGATCTCTGGATTTGTGTTTCGTCATGAGGTCAGAGCCGCTTCACTGCAGCTTTGAAGTTGTGCAAGTCTGTGTCGACATCTTGGACTAAGTGTGTGTCCGTGTTTCTGCAGATAAAGGGAACCTTTCGCAGGACTTACACCGATGCCGTCCTGAACTACAATGCTAAGGATGAGGCGAGCCGTGCTGTTGACTACTTGCAGAACAGTGTGAGTGGTAACATAAAGCCGAGTCACAGATTCGGAAAATGATACTGTCCACACTTTAAAAGGATGGTTACCTTTGATGAAGTGCTTTATGGCCTGCCTCTTATATGCGGTATAGTATATTGGCCTGCAGTATACCGAAAAACATTTACAAAATCTTAATAAAGGAGCTGAAATAGAGACTTACACTTGAACTCCTTACCTTGAGTTCAAGTGTAAGGACAACTTGAACTCAAGGTCTTAGACTCAAGTCGCGCTTCAACCACATGAATCAGATATTAGACTTGACTTAGACTAAACCTCAGAAGACTCTCCACCTAGAGTTAATGTCTGGCACTCCATTTTCATAGCCCTTAAGTTCCACAAAGACTTCAAACTTGTATTATACTTGTGCTCTAATGACTTGAGTCTCAACTTGGACTCACATTTATGTTTATGACTGGTGCTCTAAAGACTTTTGTTTTAACACCAGTCTCAGGCACTTGAGTTTTCTAAACCATGTTTATCCTGTGCAATTGGGTGAAAGCATGCCAGTGAGCTAAGACTACTTCAGTAAATGATTAATTTGGTCCTCTCTGAGTCACCGTAGTTGTTTCCATAAACAACAGCGCCATAGTTCTGGAAATCTCTAAAAAGTTGCTAGTACTAGTGTGTTTTCATTGCAGATTTTTTGCCTGAATGATTCTGAGAAATAAGTGCTTTTTTTTTTGTTTGTTCGTGGGTTTGTAGCTGCGTTGCTGTGGAGTTTATAACTACACCAACTGGTTCGGCAGCGTGTTTTACCCTTCCAACGGTATTCCTGCAAGCTGCTGCTTTAACTCCTCTGATTGTAACCCGGACGATCTCCGCAATGCAACCGTGGCGCCAAGCAAGGTCTACCACCAGGTGGGTTCTGATTGTTCGCCATTTTCTTTGTGCTTTTCCAAAAATAAATGAATCTCTTCACTTCAGGTGACCTCGTGTCAAACCTCCCGGCTTCTCCGTACACTAACAGCTGCCTCTGATACTCTCCCATACACCCGTCTTGCCTTTACTTTGCTCATATAACGTGTCCCTGCTTCCTGTGCAGACTGACATGCCCCCTTTGTTTCAGGGCTGCTTTGAGTTGGTCACTTCGTTCATGGAAACCAACATGGCCATCATTGCTGGCGTGACGTTTGGGATCGCCTTCTCACAGGTTGAGAAAAATGTGCAAAAAAAAAAAGGTCCATTATGAATGTAAGGAAAATTGAAGTTCACTTTGTGTGTGTCTTTTGTTTTCAGCTGATTGGCATGTTGCTGGCCTGCTGTCTGTCCAGGATCATCACAGCCAATCAGTATGAGATGGTCTAGCTGATGTGACGTGGCAGGTGAGACGCAGTTATTAAAATTGAAGTGCATCTCTGAAAAACTACAAATAAAAAAACAGACTACTCCAACAGCAAAATGTTCTTTATCTTATCAGGGAGATGGAGAGAAGAAGAGATAAAGTGTCTTGTCGCAGGACTGAAATGAATTCCCAAAATTCCCATCACACATCTGAATCGGAAGCTGCCTCCATCCGTCTCTCTGCCTGTGATTTCAGTGTAATATCTTTATGTAACTTATTGTAAAGCACCATTCCTCGACTCGCTCCAGTTGCAAAGCTTTCCGTACTACGCACCACATCGGCGCTTGACGTAAAAATTGCCCATTGCCGTTTTTTTTTTCTCTGATCAGTGCGGCCCACACAGGGCAGGGGGAGCAGAGCGGACAGCATCAGAAGGGCATTACTTAAAAACCTGAAAGTAACCCTTCCATTGGTAGGTTTAGTTTTCCATTTGTTGTTGCTCATCGCTGTGTTTTCCCGTAGGAGTTGTAGTCTTTCGTTACTTGATTACGTGCACTAAGGAGGAGAGGCTGTTACTAGAGGAGGCGAAAGGGGAAACTGCTGTAGAGTATTTTTAACCACGATAATGAAAAATATTTTTTTGCCCATAGTATATGAAATTTAGAAAGCTAAATAAGTTGACAAATTTAATTTCTTACTTCTTAATTCTCACTGTGAAACAAGAAAAGGACTTTTTAGGCGTAAGATGGGTAAAAAGGAACTAATATTTAAGTTTAATCAGTTTTTTATGTAAAAGTGAATTAATCAGAGTTTGAAGAGCCCATCAAACCTAATGTCGACACGAGACACAACCTGGAGAATCTTTATTTAGTTGCATCGTGAAATTTACAATTTTAAAACTTGTCCCCCTGTTCCTATGATTTAAAGAAACTTCTTTCTGGCTATTTTTGTCATCCTTCCTGGCTTGATCCAAACTGACCTTGTTAAATATGACAACTTACACCTGACATTAAAATCTGGCATGCTAAATTCTTGCACTTTTGGATAAAGTCGTGACCAGGTCTCTTCAGACTCTTGAATAAATTTTGTGACTTAGCCATACTTTTTGTTTTCGTTACCATTGTCGCCTTGTGCAGGCACCTACATAGGATACTGTCAGATAAAAAGAACAACATCTGAGAATCGCTGTTTGGATCTGGACATACGTAGTTCACGTTAGGACTCTGTCATGTGGTCGGTAGGACGTGGGAAGAAATTTAGATTCTAGGATGCTGCTTGTCGATCCAAGAGTAGTTTTGCATTTTAGTCAAGTTTTGCTAAGCTTTTGTAGTGTTTACATTTTAGCCGTTGTCGACAATTTTCCTCTTCAAGCGATTGGGATGTTAAGTCGTTTTCTTCTGGTGAAATACTCAGCAGTCTGTGTGTCGCGAGCCGAGAGATCAGCGGCAATCGCTCGGCGAACGTCGACGACTTACGGTTGATCTGTGTCATTCATCGACCCGCTGCTGCCATCATCATCCTCGTTTGCAGATATGTATGGGAAATGTAATTTATATGACGTGTTGTTTCACAATCTAATATGCTAATCAGTATAACTGTCGTGTCACGGTTTTCCAATCCACATCGAGCTCTCAGTCAGTATTTGTTTGACAGTTTGTAAGAAACTTTCACTGAGATAAAAACAAAAACAAAAAAAACAAATAATTGTGGCTGATGTTTAGTTGAGAAATAATGCACACTTTAGCTCTAAACTTATTATGGTTTGTTGGTATTTCGTTTAGAGCTTCGCCCAGATGTTTTCAATCTCTCTTATTATGTCTGCGTGTGTGTGTGTGTGTGTGAACGTGTGCGAGCATTTAGTAGACGTTGTGGCTCCAGCTGTGATTTTTTTTTTGTTTTGTTTTTTTTGGTCAGTATTTAATTGTGGTGTTTTCTTATAAAAATCTGTAAATTTGATTTGTGGATGTATGTTTTCCTGCTCTCTCTTCTCCAACCTTTTGTTCTGTAAATACTAAACTGTAATACCATCCAGCTTACACTAGGGGTCACTAGAGGCCCAAGAAGAACCGCACCATGCTGTCTACTACTGACTAAGTCACCATCAGTGGTCTTATTATCAATAAATATACAGAATAACAATTTTGCTTGGTGTAAATGAATTTCTATTTTATACAGATTGCTTTTGCATTGTGATACAATCATTTGTTGTCTATTCAGATAACTTTGCATATAGAAAACTGGCTACTGCAACACAAGTGAATTAGTTTATCACATTAACACTTTATTCCTGTGATCTTTTGGGGGGGACATCTTTACTTTTGGTTCCTTAGTTAAAATATAATTTGGGATGCATGGGGGTGACAGCATCAGGTTGCAAAGGTATTTTGCTGCAGAAGGAACTGGTGCACGTCATTTGTGGAAGAAATGGACCAAAATTCCAACTAACTATTTTGAGAAGCTTGAGGAAGGAGGCGTGAATGTCCTACTAAATTTTGATTTAAAATAGTTTATTTAAGCTAAGATATTTACAGGATAAGATGATTTTGAAACAAAGTTACCAAAACCTGTTGGCATTTAGCTGACCCTGCCTCAGCCTGCAGGATTTTTTAGGATATCCGTGTGTGGGTAGGTTTTCATGTTTCCCCTTATTTGCGCAGGTCCAACATCTTGTCACTGACACTTTTAACGTTTTGAATGATGGATTGGACAACTAAAACCTCGTAGAGTGTCTAGGTCCAGCAGTCAGAAGGTGAGAAGCACCGCGGACTCTTATGAGACACAAATTGACCTGTAGAAAGGAGGAAGATGGAGCATCAGTGAGAACTCATGCATGCATCGGAAGATCGTGCAAACTATGTGGAAAGGTTTCAACCCCGACGGAATGTTCGGGTTTTATTCGTTATAAAAAATATATACACGCATTATGTCCTTGTTTCTCTTGTGGAGTTTGTCCATCGTTTATAATATTCCTTTGAGATGCACGGAATTGTCTTCATACTGTGAAACAATGAGCGAAAGTTCCAGGAGTGTGAGCAATTTTCCGAGACGCCGTCTATTTTTTTCTCTGCCACTACGCATCTGCGTTTGCTGCTGTGCCATTTTTGTCCACATGATGGCGCTTGAGCATCAGCGGAAAACGGAACCTCGGAGCGAAATAAATGAAGCGAAACGGAAGGCCGCGGCACACACACATACACGCACTCACAACACACATACACACACGCGCGCGCGCGCATGCATGCACGCACACATGCGCTTAATCTCCACCTCTCTCTCCCTGTCTGTCTATCCTCCTCCGCTCCTACGGGCTGCATCGCGGTGACAGGCGGCGTGAACGCGAGGAGCAGAGAGGAGAGCAGCTACGCTCGGTCAGACCGCGGCCAGCCAGCGGAACTCGCTCCAACCTCGTTACGCAAATTACCGGCAGAGCGGCGCGGCAGTGGGTCCGCTAATGGAGCGTGCGTGCTGCTGGCTCTCCGCGCTCCTCCTCGCCCCTCGCCCCTCGCCTCCGCCTCTCCGCGGCACATAATGGGCTGTGGGCTGCAGGGAGGCATTCACCGGGGAAGCGCTATTACTCACTCAGACACACGCACACACACGCAGAGGCGCACACACCCCCACACACACTGAATGGATTCCGCAGCGCACAGACACCTCAATGTGCAGCCAGACTAATTATTAACAGGGCGAGCGCACTTACACCCACCCTTTTTGTAACATCAAAATAAACAACAAGGAGATTTACTTTTTTTTTTTTTTCGTAGAATGAAAACATGCTTGCAAAAGCAGTTTACCTAGACGCTCGGTTCTAACGTTTCAGTCCATTTCAGCATCAGAGGGCCTCAATAACAGAACCACCTGTCTGTATATTGCATTACATGTCACCAGCCCCCAAAAATAACCTGTACTGTTGATTCAGCAGCTCTCCAAGCAGCTTCACCAATGACTTAGCAGGATTTGCTTTAGGATACTGGATTTAAACTGCTTTATTGTTTTTACCTTAGCACTTTACTTTTCAACAGACTGCGTTCTGTAATTTAAAATACTAATAACTAGAATTTTTTTCATTTCAAA
The DNA here is from genome assembly GCA_902982915.1 of Phalloptychus januarius. Lineage (NCBI taxonomy): Eukaryota > Metazoa > Chordata > Actinopteri > Cyprinodontiformes > Poeciliidae > Phalloptychus > Phalloptychus januarius. The sequence goes on from CADWAE010000230.1 coordinate 4,442,185, forward strand.
ATTCCACACTTTTCCATACATCCATCCATTTTCCTACACCCTTGTCCCTTACTGGGGTCAGGAGGGTTGCTGGTGCCTATCTCCAGCTATCGTTTGAGGCAAGAGGTGGGGTCACCCTGGACTGGTCGCCAGTCTGTCGCAGGGCAACACAGAGACACACAAGACAAACAAACATGCACACACTCACACCTAGGGAGAATTTAGAGAGACCAATTAACCTGACAGTCATGTTTTTGGACTGGTCATGTTTTGGAGGAAGCCGGAGTACCTGGAGAGAACCCACGCATACACAGGGAGAACATGCAAACTCCATGCAGAAAGACCGGGGCCGGAAATTGAACCCAGAACCTTCTTGCTGCAAGGCAACAGCTCTACCAACGGCGCCACTGGGCAGCCTCCACACTTTCCATATTCCATTAAAATATAAATTGATCTAGAGAACTCTTTTGTTTTTCAGAAATTCAGTTGTTTTGTGTGTATGGGTTAGGTTTCCAAAGCTGGGTTCGGGATCCCACTTTAGGTCCTGAATAAACAAGTTTGGGGTCTTGAGATCTTCTTCATATATCCATCAAAACGGCAAAAAATGATTCACTAAAAGCACACTTATGCTGAAAATGTTGCGATAAAAAAACACTAACATGAGCGTGTTAAATGATTTAGTAAAAACAATTGAAAGGTGAAAAACTGGCAATTGGGCTCAAATGTTTCTTTCGCTAGTCTGGCGTGAGTGAAAAGCTAAGATTTCTAAAAACTTTCCAGTTTGTCCAAAGAGTTGGAAAGTGGTACTAAAGAAGAGTTCTTGCTTTTCAAAACTGGGTAGGAAATACACATCCAGAACCTTCTGCTTTGCTGTGGAAACGTTTCTAAATGTGGATCAGCTCAGAGATTCTCAAACTTTTGACATTTTAAACCACAAACAGATGATCAAACAACTACGACCATGACCCTCGACCCCGGTTAATGCTTCCAGTTACAGCAAGTCATCAGTCATAGCTACTTTTGCTGTTTCTTTTCCTTTTAATGTCAGAAATGTAATAAGTTATCATTTAAAAATACAAGTTCTGATTCATTTCATGGAATATCCCTAAGTTTTTCTCTAAATTTTCGAGGCACAGTCAGAAAGAAATGAGGAACTTATCCAATCAGAGCTGATCTACATTTACGAAAACGTTATCTTAAAAGACACTGCAGTTCATTCATAATTCAAATGGTTTATTTAAAAAAAAAGAGAAACAAAAGGAGTGGCCTTTAGTCGTCTCGTTTCATTCATCACCTATGAGTGTTTGATTAAGAATCCTTGGCATCACATTTGAATACACAGTGTGCTTTGGAGTAAAATGCGTGAGCCCGGAGACAAACATTCTCTGACTCTTGCCACTAATCCGGTATTTGTCGCATCATCACACTAAAAACGTGAAGAAATGTTTGCTTCTAAAATATGCTTTTAATTATTTTTGCTTTAAAGAAAAACATGTTTACTGCAGCTTGCAGAGCGGGTTTACTGTTCTAAACGAACTGGATCTCTGGGTTTAAGCTTGAAAATTCAATACATCGTTAAGCAATTGTATGTAAGACAATTACGGGGTGACACCAACACTTAGCAGCTGTGAGTCTTCCTGAGTTTCCATACCATCAATTTTGGTGAATCTGATTAAGCTGGAATAAACTTCAGCTGTCTTGAATGGGTCTTTTCTGACATTTACATCCTTGAAGCCTGCAGAGAACAAACACAGGATCAAAACATACAAAGGTATCCATCTGGTGAGAGCTCCACCAATGTTTTATGGTCTAATTGAACCAAATTGATAGTTTTCTCCACAATTTGAAAGGGGCAGGAACTGATTCAAATTAGAGTAAAGGTAAGTATTAGTTTCATTTATGTTTTAATGACAGAAACCAAGCATTTTATTATAGGTGTGTACAATCAGAACCACCTTACGTAACACACACACACGCATGCACACCCCTTCCTTTGATATCCACCCTCTTACTCGCTTACAAGGGTTTGCTTGTACACGAACCATCCTTGAAAGCCTGCAGACTCAATCTGTCTGGAACTAATTTTCCAGCTATTTGGTTTGCCTGATGAGTATTTCTTCACTCCTTTTAACAAATCCCACAACATTTTTGATGCTTAAATGGGTAGAACATTCGGCTAACACCAGGAAGCATCAAGAATCCTCATGTTGATAGCTCAAAGGAGTGTGTCCTCGGATATACGCAGCATCTGTTATTTCTAAGCTGCAATAATAAAAATTTTAAAAAAATCACAATCTAATGCTTTCATTCCAATAGGAAAATCAGTTTACGTCTTGAATCTGTGAGTCTGTGTTGTGTTTTAAAGGGGCAGTATTAATTAAAATCGACTTTTTTTTTTAGCTTTACATCATGTTATAATGTTATTCCCTCATTAAAACATAACTGGAGTGTTATGATTCTTTCATGTATGTTTGAGAAATCTTTTAATCTCCCGTGGCAACCGTTCAGCTGGGTGGGCCTAGCTCCGCCTTTGAGACGCAGCTCCTCCTCAAGCTGCAGGGGTTCTGCCTCACAGAGCTGCCCTCCCCCACAACTCACCCAGTCAGTTCCTTCAGACTAGCCGGCAACAATTAGCAAACACTGTGCATCTGCTGAAGTCATTATGCAAACACTTTTCAGTGCAAGGCTGATGAAAATGTTGTTAAATGGTTAATAGAGGAGCCATGTTGTGATGACTTCCTTGAGTTTCAGAAAGAGCGGGAGTTTTTAAAGCGACATAGACCCAATTTCAAGGCGAGAAATGAAGTAAGATTTATTTTAATTCATATTTGATATATGTAGCATTTTTATAACAACTGGAGCTAACGTAATTACTTGGTTGCGCTGGAAGATGCCCCTTTAGAGTTAAATATGTTAGGTGTTGCTCATGACAGGATTTGTCAAGTTCACCATTTTAGAATAAGACAAAGAAGTTCATGACACTGAAAATGAATCTGTCTTTTAAAAATGCCAGCTTAGTCACATCAAAACGTGCAAAAGGTTCAGGGCGCGAACGACTTTTCTTCACGACGGTCTTAATGCAGATTTCATTTTTGAAAGGCAGCAGCCCTGCCCTCCTCCCCTCGCAACGTGGAGACAAAGACAGACACTCCCTCATGCATGCCACTAAAATGCCTCATTTACTACCTTATAAAGTAAACGTAGCCATCCTGTCTCACTTCACCTTCCTGCTCTTGATGGGAGCTGTTATCACTGCTGTTTTTTCTGCTGCTGTTGTTGTTGTTGTTCTAATTGCTGTTGCTGCTTTGCCTGCAGCCTTCCCGCTGACACCCCTTGCCTCACGCTTTCCAGCAACATGCCGTCGCGATGACAAGTACTAGAGTTCCCACTCAAGCTGCCTGTTCCTGTAGCTCAACGCACCACTAACCCTCATTCCCTCTCCACCCCACACCCCACACCTACCCAGCCCCTCCCTTCTCTCTCTCCCCGTTTCTCCCTTCCCTCGCCCTTTGAAGCCTCAGAGATGATGATGATGATGACACCCGCGGTAATCTGTGGATGCTCGGCTTTCTGACATGACACACAATTGAGGAACCCTCCTGACTTGATCTGGGTTTCGCTGTTGCATTCAGGCACGGCGCGTCCTCCCTGACAAGTGGAGAGGCCTTTTTTTTTATTCCGCAGGAGAATAGATGAAGTCAGTGAGGTGGGGCGCATGACTGACAGCGCTGTTGAGAGCAGCAAAGCCAGCCCCTGTTTCTCTCTGATCTCTGCTCAGCAGCTGTACACACTGGCTCTGCTGACCTGGTTTAGTCTCTCTGTTTTCAGGCTGAATCTGGGATCAGCTAATCTGCAGAGAGGAAGCAGAGAGACTGTTGGTGGAGCTTTGCTTCTGAAACAGCAAAAAAAAATAAAAAGAAAAAAAGAAAAGAAAAAATCTGTTGTGACAAATTGCTCAAGGGGTACGAGCACTTTGGTAAGGCATCGTCTAAACCAGGGCTGCCCAAAATGGGTCCTCGAGGGCCGGCGTCCTGCATGTTTTAGTTCTCTCTGGTGGTAGTAAGAACCTTTTCAGCAGGTCAATGTTCTTCTTAGACTTTCTAACGAGCCATTATTTGATCCAGGTGCCTTAAACCAGGGAGAGAACTAAAACATGCAGGATGCTGGCTCTCGAGGACCCACCTTGGGCGCCACTGGTCTAAACTTTTTACAGTAAAAGAGAAATGCAGATGCTGACAAAGAGAAAAATAGAAGCTAGCATGGTACAGCTCAGATCAGCACAAATATGGAAAGACTTGAAACTGGATGGTAAAATCTGCAAAGAACAATGGGCAAAAATGTTACATTGATTCAGTGAGGCTGGATGCAAATGGTGACCAAGTGGGGAAAAAAAATGAAAATCACATGCATTTTTTCATCATATTTCAAAAATGAGCACTTAAGTGTTTCAACTTGACACATTTTAGCAATTTTAAACATAAGTAAGTAAGAAGATATTTTTCAAGGGTCTCCACTTTGCATATTCTGGAAAAGAAATTCTGAATTATACGTCAGTTTTAAAAAAATACAACATTGTATTCACGGATGAAAGAATTGTAAATGCTACACTTTTGATGTGTTTTATTGTTCTTTTTCAGGCCAACCAGTGTCAACCAGTGACCTCATGTGTTTGTATACAATTTACTCTTGTTTAGTTGCAGCCATGTCTGCGTGAGTAGCAACCAGCTTTGATTGGTTTGTGTTGAACCGCTTTTCCTGCTAACCACCAGAAATTGGTGAGAAGAAGAAGGTATGACATCACCAGAAAGAAAAACGCTAGTTTTGTCTGGCTTACAAAACTAGGCCATGGTTACCCAACCGAGATACAAAAATATAAAAACACAATATTTAATGTTGCATGGTTGTCTGTTTGTGTATCTTGTAGAGAATCTGATCATCTCTTATAGACACCGTTCAGCGGTTTACTTTTTTCTTTTCCAGAACACAGTTTACACCAACAACAAAAACACAGCCGGGAAATGACGAACAGTGACTTTACAAAGACCGAAGTTTTAAAAAGTGCACTGGGGAAACATCTGTTTCTTTTTGTGTTACATGTGCTCGGGTTGGTGACATCACAAGAGGCCCGTGATTCGAGCCAATCAGCTAACATTTGCAAATATTGCACCATTCACTTCCATTTCAGTCAACCCCCTCTACTCAATTCACTTCCATGTCTTTCATCCCTGCTAAAAATCTCCAAAGCTCATGCAGATTTCTGAAAAACCACTCAGTTGTTTTGCTGCTCCTGGTGCTACACAGAAAACACATCATCACCTTTGAAGAAGGACTTTCAGTAAAGAATAAAGGGAGAAAAAAACAATGAAAAATTGATTGACGTACTCAGAAGACATCCGATCCATTGCTTTATCCGTCCTGATGTAATGTCACCAGAGGCATATATGGGCAACAGAAATTGGAAATTGGAGGTTAGATTTTATCCTGACTAAATCACGGTTTATGATAAGACTGAAACCCTTTTACAACCAAAGTTAAACTCACGTGTTTCACTCCAGCAATCACTCTCCCCCACATTCAATCACTCTGGTTCAGCCATACCCAGGATATCCTGTCCACAGTGAAGCTCAAAGCCACTCCTTATACATTTTGGATTTTATTTGTTTTTCTACAGGATTTTGCTCTGAAAACTTGAACTTCTTTCACAAATTCCACATTGCATCCCTTCCGGCTTGCCATATTTTTGCGTTTGGGTCTTTTGCAAACTATTAAAAATGTCATGCAAGATGTATTCTGGGACTGTACAATTATTAGACGTTATTGGATAGAAATACACAAAAATATAGAAAATATCTTGAATATAAGAATACCTTTTAAATTCACTATCTTTATTCTAGGTGACACAGAATCCTTACCTGACAATGTGAAATATCTGTTTCAAATACTAATTACAGCCTGTACAAACACTATCACCAGACGCTGGCTCCAGCCTGAGCCTCCCACTGTGGAAAAATGGATAGAGTGTGTGAATGAAATCTATCAGATGGAAAGATTAACCTTTTTAATTCGTTTTCAACTGAACAAGTTTACCGTCTTGTGGTCCAAATGGGTGTCCTATGTCAACAAAACACAATATGCAAAAGTACTAGAATTTTGAGAACTGGAAAAGAGAGGGGTAATTCTTCAGAGTGTCTACTTGGTATATAATTTACTTACTCATATACATAAAAGTAAAGTTTTGTTTTTGTTTTGTTTTCCAAAATAATACCCCCTTGTTCCATCTTTTTGTTTTGTTCTTGTTTTTGTAAATGGAAATGTAAAGAGAAGGAATTATGTATTAATTATCAACAGACATTGTGATATTGTAATCTTCTCAATACTTCAAAAATAAAGAATTTCAAAAGAAAAAAAAAAGTCATGCAAGAGCAAAAGCATTCGATCATTATGCAGTATTTTTTTGTAGCGGTACTGTTACTTTGCTCAAATTCTGACAGTTGTTTAACTTTTAACAAATGTGTGTGGAAGGAAACCTATCTTGCTTGAGAACAACAGACGTCACAGTTGCAGGTTTCAGTGACCTAATGCACTTGGATGCAGGTTATTCTGGTTTAGCTGAGCTGTGTGTGGTTAACCTCTGGTGTGTTCTGGTTTGTTCTCTAGCTGCTTATGCTGTTTGCCCCCTGGATCTGGAGTACAATGTTAAAAATGTGTTAAAAAGGAGAACAAAACTGGGTCAGACAAAAGTTATTCAAGCATTTTAGACAAATAACCAGAACACAGCATTTTCCCATATGATCTATGTCTTTTGTAGTTTGCAGAGTGACAAACGTCTTCCAATAGTAGAAAGATCAGCTAGTATTTATATCTATATATGATATAAACCATTTACACATAAACTATAAACATGTTTTCCATTGCTTTCACGCATATACATTACAATTGAGGGGGTGCTTGATGCCCTTTGTTTGAGAAATAATATGCATTTCTACTGGCTGGGGTCAGCGCTTTGGACAGTTTTTGATCATACACAGCTGGTTCAAATCTTGCATCTCAGTTGGATTTAAACCCAGACTTTGACTAAGCCATCAAAAAGGGAGTTTTTTGTTTATATTTTCTTTTTTGTCACCTTTCAGACTTAGATTTGGTGAAGGTGCTTTCGATTATTGCCCTGTGGTTAATGTGGTTAATCATTGTTATTTCAAGATTTAAAAAGCAGGGCAACCATACTTTCACACAAGGTCATTTTAGTTTAGATAGTTCTTTGACTTTCAATAAACAGACGCATTATTTGAAAACCTCTTTTTTAAAGAACGTATCTTTATGTAATAGCTCAGATTTCACCTGATGTTTTATGTGAAGTCTTTTCGTCTGACGTGACAGACTTCCGCAGCCCCAAGTTAGGATAGAAATTCAGGAGAACAATAAACTTATCATAGAACTTAGCTTGCAGAAGTAAGCTGGGTCCCAGAGACTGAAACCAACCCAGCAGGTTTTACCACCTCACAGTTCACATTCCCATAATTCCTACCCAGCAACAAAGTCCAAACATTGACTCATCTCCTCCCATGTAGAACAACCTGTGCTATCAGCAAATAGTCTCGGCCAGCCCGCCTCTCTTCCTGTCCAGCTTCATAGCAGGTCTCCAAGCTCATCCTTTTTTATATAACACTGACCTGTCTCCAGATTCAGGGGGCACCAACAGATATGTCATTTAACTTTCAATGCATGAGGAGATGGGGGATGGAGGGGCCGTTCTATAGTTTCATTTTGAGAAGAGGTATTTACAGGAGCTCAGATTTCAATCTGAATCCTCCCACCAAGCTAGTGCACATACAGTAACAAGAAATGTTCTAGAGGCTATTTTTGTGGCAGGAGTCGTGGAAGTCCCGGTGTTTACCCCGCAGCTGAAGGGTAGCAGGGGGAAGTTCGGCTGTTTACCTTCTCTACGGGAAACCGGGTGGTGCAACAGTTTGGGTGGATGTGTAATTTAAAAACCCAGCGGACTGCAATCGCCCTATTAGAAAATACCCAAATATGGCTGCCACTGGGCACATTCCAGCACCCATCAGAATGGAAAACTTTTCCCTACAAACTATTCCATTACATCAGGATATCTTTCATAAGTCATCGGAGCTATTATAACCGTAGATGGAAGTTGCCTGGTATTTTTGATCCAGAATTTCTAGTTTTGAACCAGAAGTGGTAAAAGTCCAAATCCCGTTGCCAAGCGATGTTTAGAACAAGAGAAAGACGGGGTTTGGCAGTTTTACTGAATACCTGCTAAATCCGTGAGTTGAAGTTGTCTTGAAAAAGGGGACACATATTTTTATGATATTCTACATCCAGTTAAATCAACATAAATCAAATCGGCCTACACATAATTTTGGTTGTAAGAGGAAATGTGCTTTTTTTGGCCAATATCCAAAATCAATAGCTGGATGCTTCCCCAAAGACTACAGCCACGACACTAACTGTCATTGAAGGTTTGCTGGACTTTACTGTAGTAGGTACATAATTCTGCTATCGGGGATTTTCGCAAGTGAAAGTCTGAATTTTGTTAAGTTTTTGGTCATTTTCAACAGCGCATGTTAGTGTTTATTTTTTGTTGGTCAAACATATACAATCCCAATAGATATGCTGAGGTCTGTAGTTGTAGCAGTTTGAATGGTTTTGTGAAGTATAAGCCTAAAATAGATCATTGTGACCCTCTTTGAAATGAAATTTGAATGACAATGAAAAAAGTTCAGGAACCTTCTAGCTGACAAACGTGTCCTTTCTAAGTTTGGATCGTTTTCATCCTCCACTAGAAGGGAAAACACGTGCTGCTGCTTGTGGTGTTCTGTAAGTGCAGTAGGACTACACTGGCTTCACATTGGTCCACTTTGCGTTTGGCAGAAACAAGTCCCGGCCTCTGATTGGCTGCCGAGCCTCGGCTCAGTGGGCTGATTTTCTGTGTGGCTGACACTCCCCGCCCATGAACAACTTCTGGCTCATCAGAACAGAATGTGTGAAATGTGGACGCAATCTTTGCCATCGCTCACCGGAAGGGAAAACATGTTTCAAAGTTTTACGGGACATTCACTGAGGTAGAAGGGTGAGTTATGGGTCTAAAACTTTTGTGCATTAATATCAAATATTATATATTTTTTTGCATGAGATCTGCACCTGTTTCTGAGCGAATCTTCTGCAAAAGATGAGCCCGTCCAACCGGTGTTTGCAGGCAGCCACTGTGTCAGATCTAGGCATTCATCTGGTGTTCCCGTCTCTGTGCTACTTCAGGTCATCCGGTTCAGGTTTCAAACGTGACAAACAGGTTTGGAACCGCCTCAGAAAGACTATAAGAAGGGATCCTCCAGAGCTGGGAGCCACAACGAAAGAGAAGAGCTCACAGAAGAGAAGCAGAAACAAAACAAAAGACAAAAGAAAAATCACAGCAACTTCAATCAAGATGATGATGCAGCTGTCAGAAACCTCCAAGCAGAAGAACTCGCTCTTTAACGCCATGAACCGCTTCATCGGCGCCGTGAACGACATGGACCAGACCATCCTGGTGCCCAGCCTGCTGCGGGACGTCCCGCTGGAGGAGGACAGGGAGATGGGCGTCCTCAAGTCGGACGTGGAAGACGGGGACATGTACAGCTACTACGAGCTGCTCAAGTCCATCCGCAGCGACATGGAGTGGGGCGTCCGGTGCGCGTCGGCCGACGAGAGGCTCAAGGAGAGCATGAAAGTCACCCGCTCGCACTCCTCCGCCTCCACCTGCTCCTCCATGTCCTCCTGTTCGGCGTCGTGCTCCGAGGAGGAGGACGAGGGAGAGGACGAGGACCTGCAGAAGCAGTTCCAGTACCACCTGACCGGACTGCAGGGGGTTCTGTCCAAGCTGACCCAGCAAGCCAACTCGCTCACCAAGCGCTACAAACAGGAACTTGGCATCGGAGGATGGGGCCAGTAATGAAGCGCGCGCGCACAAACTGGACTGTAGATTATTATTATTTTTTTTTAATTTATGTATTTTTTTAAAAGTCTCACTGGCTGAACTGAACGTTCTTCCTCAGCGGGCCTGATTTCTGCTGCTGATGAAACAATCACCTGAAAGGTGGTGAAGAGGCGCAGCGGCTTCTCGGTCTTTTTTGGTCCTGATTAAAGCATCAATGAAACTATTTAAGCCTCTATTTAACGTATTTATTACCTCCCGTCGTGTGCGCGAGTTGCACGTGAAAGCTTGTAAAGTGGGAAATAAGTGGACTGAACCAAGACTGGCAAATGGCTCGTCATCTCCTCTGCAGAGATGACGGGGATGTCAGTGAGTTCACGTGGATTTTTAATTTGCTGACTCTCTCGGTCTGTATGTTTTGCTTTGTATGTTCTCTTTGTTTAGAAGGAGGCAGATGCTTACTGTATAGCTGCCCGTGATCTCTTTGTGTCCTACATGGTCAATGAACTGGAATCAAATGATAATTCTTCTGTCAGGAGAATGATGAGGGTTTCCATGAGATGCTGTCTTTGTTGTTATTGTTCTTTAGCCTGTTTGGTATTACTCTTGTTACAAGGTCCATCTGTCAAAACAAGCAATTACATTTGTTTGCACCTTTTGTTTTTTTTTATATATATGTGCACTTAATAAACTTTTGTACAAATGTACTACTTTTTGGAGTGTCATTTTTCTACCTGGTTGCATTTATGTCACACAATAAGCAGCTTTCCAATATATGTTGCCTGTTATGTTTTTAGGATACAGGATAGGGATCCAACCCAGCTAATAGAAACCGACTGTTGTAAAAATCTATTTAAAAATTTTGAGACATTTAGCTTTAAATTTAAAGCACACATTTGCACTGTTAAGAGAGTTACACAAAAATTAGTAATGATGATTCATTACTAAGTGATCCAGACCATCATGAGTAAAGTACACCTGTCCTGTTTCTGGAATTTAAATGTACTATGATTAATAATTTTTTTTTGTGAAGCTGAGTTAAGTTAAACTAGCCTCATAGCTTCATGGCGACTTCCAGGTCTGTAAATTCAAGAAATCGCTCAAACGAAACTGTACGATGGCAGGAAGTAAGCCGGAAGATCTCAAAATGCAAACCATTATGATCCAATCTAAAGAAACTTGAGAATAGACAAAAAAAGCAAAACGAGGCCATTCCAATAACGTCAGTCTGGAAAGGATTAAGTCATTTCTAAGGTTTAGAAACAAAAATCATGTCAATGGAAAAGCTCCAGGACACCCCACCAAAACGAAAGTAACTACTAACCAAAATGAAATCAAAGATTGGTCTCAGATTAACTCAAGAAACATTTTGATAACCTCCAACACTTCTGGGAAAATATTCCACAGACAAATGAAACAAAAGTGAATCTTTTTGGGAAATAAACCTTCCATTACATTTAGTGCAAAACTAAGACAGCATAGAAAAAAAGGACCGTGTCATGATCTGGATCTGTTTGGCTGCCTATTAGCAGTCTTCTTGTCCACCTCTGATCTCTCGTCATGATTAATCTTAAACGATGCTCTGCTGACGAACATACAATAAATAATATCAGTATTCGTACCATTAGTGATCAAAATACCCTGCTAACATTTGCCCTATTGCGGCTCAGATTCACTGTAACACAATTTAGTTTTAACGTGTTGGACATTAATTTTGGTGATAAACAATGCTTTGCATAATTGAGTTCTAACAATATGCCACTGAATGTGTTTTCCCAAAACAAGCTGTTAGGGGGGAAAGGTGGCTCATTTGAGGACAACAGGAAAAATGACTTCATCTGTTTGTGGTTTGGGTAAATACAGGGCCTTTCAAAGAGATGTAGACATTTTTTAAGTTTAATTCTATAATTTAGTTTCCTTGAATTGCAAGATGACTAAAAGGCTTCAGCAAAAATACATTTTATATATAATCATAGGCTACTTTATTTGGTAACAGTATTGCCAGTAGTTATATTAATAGAAGCTTTGCATAGTCACTTAGTATGTTGAGTGTGTTTAAAGAGGGTTGTGATTAAATGGCCAGCAGGTTGAGGAACATTCCCTGTCTGTTAGGTTTCAAGTGCCAACACATTGAACCACTGATACTCAGAAAACTGGAGTCAGGTTTTGGTATGTTTGATGCTCCATGCAAAGGTGAAAAGGTGATTGGATCTAGAAATATATTTCTTCTTTTCTTTCAGGTTTCATAGCCGAATACAAATCGAAATGCTGCAAACCTGTGTGATGTGAGTTGGGTTAAGTAACTTTGCTCTGTTGAGAAATGCTTCTGCTTTCTGAATCCAAGTGGTGTTAGTTATGTAACGCCTCAACATGAAAAACGGGAAAGACATTCCAGGTTTCTTTCATTATTTTGCGGCTGACTCACAACAAAGGCCGTCGGGGTGCAGCTGAACTTTCAATTGCACCATAAGTCAATAAAGTTCAACACCCTCTTTCGCCTGTGATCACCTGGCATTATGGCTGCACACAAACTTAGAAATAAAGCACAGAAAAATCCAGTACATCAGAGTTGGCCAACTTATTGCTATCACCCCTAAACATTTGCAAACATCATTTATAACATTTTCTCTGTATGTGTATTTTTGACCAGCTGTGAAGTAAGCAAAATTCGTGAATTCCTTAAATTTTAAATAACGTTGTTGAACAATTTCTTCTTTCAAGAAACCAGACTTTTTTTTAAATCCACTAAAATTCATTTTGAGGAATATTTTTCAAGGTTTTAGTAGTTTTGTTTTGGCTTATACTGCTCTTTACTTTTTTTGTCATCTATTAGCGAAAATCCTGACATGCCTCAGCATTGTGTGCAGTGAATTCCTTAAGAAATTGAGGATTTTGGATAACTGGATGACAAAATGAAGTAGCAGCAGGTCAGAAATAAATGGGTTTTAAAAAATAAATGAGGTTTTGTCATTCCATGAATGAACCTGAACCTGAAACAAACTCACAGATGCAACATACAACATCAGTCGTCCACTTTTATTCAAAATACCTAATATTGTTCTAGAAGAACACAATTGCGTATATAACAAACTTTGCTGTCTCTCTAAAAGATATGTCTACTGATGTAACAAAAACAATAAGAATATAAAATGTATTTCTCTAGTCCAACTCACAAGCAACAAATATGGATGTTGCTTTAAAACAATCTCCTGAACCAGTGAACCAGATATCCGTTGTATTTTTAACCTCTGGAAAATTCTTCATCTTAAGCTTCACTCTATATAAGCTTTATAAATAAAGTTTGATTGAATGATTGTAAGTTAGTTTGCAAGTAGAACAGATACTGCTGCTGCTGTTTTTCCACAAAGATAAGGGTATTGAATTGTAATGGGAGGAATGTTACACAGTTACACAAAAAATCTGGGCTGGGCCATATTACTGTAAATTGTAGTTTTGTGTACCTATTGTCACCACTGTAAGACAAAATCCTCGTATCACCAAAAATGAATCTATACAGGAAATTAAAGGGAAAAACAACAAATCCTGCTTCTAAATGTAAACTTACACTGTTTAGTCAAAGTTACGTGCTTTTTTTAAATAAAAAAAATACAGTAACATGGAAATTTAACCCCAGACAGATTTGGAGTGCGATCAAAGTAGATTTTCCCAAGAACACAAAAATTAATTAAATAGACTGATTAAATCCTAATATGTTAAACAAAAATTAACATGTTAGAATTAGGAGTGACTTTATATGATGTAAAATCTACTGCTAAAAGGCCAGCAACAACAAAAGCTTCAGGACAAAGACAGTACAGCACACCTCTAGATACTTCAGCCATGTTTCATAAGAGCGGTTAGACAACTTCTGGTCTCTTACAGATATAATCTTAGTTACATAACTAGTTTGTGCTGTGTCCTCATTGAAATTTATGGTCATTACCTTTACTATATAAATCCATACTTTTACTTATAGTAAAAGAAGAGGCTAATTTAGGAGTATACCAACAATCACCATGTATTAATGCATAATATTCTGAATGTAGTGCATAGTTTTTAAATGGCTTTACGAAATAGTGTGATATTTTTTACTCAGAAGTGACCAGGCAAGTGTTCATCCTATGTGTAGTGTAATCTAAAATGGCAAGAAGAAAGTAGTTGTTGAAAGAAAGTCATAAATGTTGCCTTTGGAGTTTTACACAAGTCACAGCAAACATGTTGGTGAAGTTGCTCTCCTAAGAGAGATCAAAACTAAGCTAACTTTCTATGTGTGGTAGAAGCCCTGGACATACCACATATTCCATGAAAGGTGCTGGTGACAGGATCATGCATATGGTAAGATGGTGAAGCTCAATTGAAGGCAATTGTGGAAAAGGAAAACATTTTTGGGAGACAAAATCCAAAAACATACAGTCAATGAAATTCAATGTATTTTGCGAGAATTCCAGTCTCATCATGTACAAAATTGGTGCAGACCTGTTCAAAAGTACTCCCTCACATAAAATCCCAATAAAATACATTAATATTTATATTTGTAACACAATTATGTTTGGAAAAGCTCAAGGGTTACGAATTCTTTAGGTCAGGATTCTTAGGACAATTTTATTTAAAAACTTATGTTTACAAACTTAAATGCAGAATATATAAAATGTTTTCATCTCAGTGGAATTTCAAAAATAACCCAAAAACATTTAAAGCATATTTGAAATGACAGAAAACAAAGTCCCTCATGTCAGAGTTTCATCGTGCTAATACTGGGAGAGTTTCCCTTTTTGTCCCTTCGCGCGCACCGTCGAAACAGGAAGTAGTAGGGAAGCTACAACCAAACCATAACAAGCTGAGCAGAAGTATTTATTTTAAAGACGTGTTGTCTTAAAATGGACTCTCGGAGTTTAAATAACAAGTCAAGCTGCTTGTTTTTTAACTCCTCCTCAGAGGACAATCGATGTGTAAGTATCCTCTGTTAGAGTAGCAGCAGTTTTAGCTTTGGAGCTAATTAGCCACATAATCACGTTGCTTTTCAGTGTGTAGAGGGAAATTATTGTTATTATTAACATCAGTATTATTTATCAATGATGCTTTTTTGGGGGGGCGTCAGTGATTATGAGTTGGGCGATTGATGAACGGAGTTGACAGCTGCATGTTTTGTCGTGCTAATAATAGCAGTGAGCTGCCAGCCATCCTGAATAATTAGCATCATTTCACCGTTGCTGACAGGAATCCCACAGAATCAGCGCCAGTTTTCAGGTTTAGCTTTATTAGCTCTGAAAAGACATCGGTCTGTAAAAATGCCCAGCAAACATGAGGTACGAAACAAACTACTACTAATTCGAGCACTCGAATCCATTGGTTACAAATAACTAACACTTCATTAGCAGCAGAAAGTGAATGATTTTATCCATGTTCAAGAAACATGACACAGAAATTTAGTTATGAATTTCAAACAGTTGGGTGTTTGAATTCATTGCATTAGCTGTGTGAAGCTCTTTCACAAATGCAGTTTCTGTCAGAGTTTATACATCAAAGTCATCACCATTAATTCTGACATTTAATTTAGACTTATTTTTCATAAAACTTAGCCAAAACTGGAATACAAGAGTAGGTTGCACTATTTTGATTTTATTTAGGATTTTTTTCTAATCCACGCTGTTTCAAAACTAAATGTATGATTTTAACGATAATAATAAATTACAAATAATAAATAATACAGTAATAAATATTATTGCTATTGAGTATCTGCCATAATTCTGGATGGATATTTGAACTTTAATGATGAAATATGTTAGCAGTTATATAAATGGGTTGGTTTTCTGGCACCGACGTGGCGTTCTAGCATATTCTAAATATTTTCAGAGCCTGGGGTTGCGGCTTTAAGCAGGCCTTTCAGGAAACATTCCAAATCCAGTTTTGTTGGGTTTGACAGATGAACTTCTCCAGGTTTTAACTAACCGACCCACACTGACAAACAAGAAAATCACGTAGGCTGTTCAGGAACAACCTAAGAACTACTAAAGCCTATCCTGGACTTTAGCAGCACTTGCTAAAGTGCTGCTGTCTTCAGCAAAGCAGCTGTTACATCAACATGGACTCTGAAGCTAGAAAAAAGCCTTAAGCATGAATGAAATTTTGCAGCTACCAAATGTCTCCCAGATAAAACTGCATTGACTACAATAGACAAATATTGAGCTTTTTGGCCACAAGTACATGGAGTAGATTTGGAGGAATCAAATTAAGAGAGGCCTTAAGATCAACCACGGTGGTGGGACCAGCAAGTTGACGATCTTTATTTTGCTTCCAGGAACACCATTGCCCAAGGGTTCGGAGGGATGATGAGGGAGCACTCTAAATATCCAGCCAGATCTATTGCATAAGCTTGTTGAACTTTACAAATAGTATCTGGTTTCTCTGTAGCTTTCCAAGAAATGTTTACCCGAATATATATATGTATGGGGTTGTATATAAATATTAGTAGTTCAGCATTGCTTGGATCACAGAAAATTTACAATATGTTTAAACTTGCAGTTAATGAACTGATTCCAAAATAATAAATGTAATCAGTTTTGCCCCCCCCTTTTTTTTAGCTAGTTTTAAAATTGTAAGCTGGTACCAGCAAACCCTCCATGCTTCCTGGGGATGCACCAATCCACTTTTTTCACTTCCGATGCAGATATGTGAGGTTTAGTATCAGCTGATACCAATCCAATACAGAAAAACGGTGCCGAATTGACTTGAAACATCTTTTTTTTTTTAACACATACATAAATGTACTGAATTACAAATGTATTTTGATAACTCTGCAGAAGTACAGAACACGTAAATACACTTGTAACTTATTAAGCTACAAGAGTAGCTCATGAAGGTCAAACATGTAAAAATAACACAGCTTTAATTTGTTCAGTCAGTACAATTAGGAGAATAACAGCGAATGTGAAACAAATTATATAAAAAAACTGATGAAAACAATAGGTTGGTCAAAACATGTAAAATAAATAACTTTGTACCATCATAGCACAAAACATAGAATTAGACTAAATAGATCTGGCATGATGCTACCGATCCACGGTCTGAAATTCTTTTCAATATTGGGACCGACACCGATATTAGTATCGGATTGGTGCATCTCTAAATACGGAAGGACTTTCAATTACTCAATAGATAGATGCTTGGTAAAAACGACAACATGTTGCAGTAATGCTTTTTTTCCCCCCAGACCTTTATATAGATTATCAAAGTGTTCAAAGGATGTTTTTCCTTTTTGTTTGCTTGTTGACGATGCGACTTTCCTCGCATACTGCTGCTAACCGCGTGCAACACGATAACAGCGACGTTCCAGATCTGAGCGCGTGGGCATGCTCTTCTCTGTTTTGCATGCGAGACGTCTGCTGGCCTTTTCATTTTCCCCGAAGCCCGCCGGACTGAGTAGCAGCTTTCTCAATCTCTTCATTCCTCGGCGCTTTTCCTTTCATTTCGGCACGCCACTATCCTCTGAGTTTAGCAAACATGCAGAGCGTCTGGTCCCTGGCTCTGCTCATTATCACATCTGCCTGCGTCTGCACGTCGTGTGTCTCTCAGCTGTCACTAACCAGCTCCCCCTTCCCACATCCTCTCTCGCCCCCCGTCTTTGTTTGCTGCCTGGCAAAATAGGTCGGCTTCATGTGGATGTGACATCCGCGAACACCTTTGAGTACACGTCTCAGGTGTCAGTACATTGCAGCTGTTTATGTTTAGCGAGCTGGAGTACTCTGAGTGCAAATCTAATTTTGCAATCCCTCCCCAGTCTCTGGTGTGTTTGCATACACAAACACAAACACACGCACACACACAAACACCCCCACACACAGGTAAGCTGGAACAAATGGCAGTCTTGTCGTGGTGTTGGCGTCTAAGCTCGTGATTATTATGATGATAGCGCAGCATTTTCTCCGCACTTCCGAATATGTTTCCGGAGGGCTTTACCTGAAACAAATTGCAAAACACACGGTTAAGTGTGCCAACCACTTTAATATGTCGCGAGCCGTGGACTAATCAATTGTTTCTGTTTCACAGGCGGTGATTTTATCAGTGAAACGAGCCACAGGAACCTTCTCCTTATTTGGATGGTGAATATTTCCCCGTCTTTTGCTCTATAAAATTAGCTGAGCAGGAAAAGTAAAGGGGATTTGTGTTTTCCCAATTTAGAAAGTTTGTTTATTTCCTTTTAAATGGTTCAACATTTGTAGTGGGTTAATCAGCAAGAGGGGGTTGTGTCCACTAACAACTTGACAAATTCTATTTGCCAATACCAAGCAGGTCTCTATGGAGGCAGTGGGATTCTGTGGGGAGGCGTCTTCCTTACTGGAAACGCCAGCAACCAGCGTTTCTGGGCCAAATTACTTCAAAATCAAAATAAAGTTGTAAATTTTTTTTATACCAGGTCCGATTTTGGATTTTAATCTTTTTTTATTCTCTATAAAGAAGAAATTGCAAATGACATGGAATATTTTCAAAAAGTGTCTCAAGCATCCCTTTAAGAGTTGTATGGTAGAATATTAGGGCCAGAGATGAGAATTTCTGTTTAATTATGAGAATGTAGTCATAATATTAGCAGCATAAGGATAAAATTTTACCAGAATGTCTTAAAATTACGAGAAAAAAGTTGCTTCAGTAAAAAAAAAAAAAAAAGCTTGGATAGTTAATTTTTTATTTTTCGTGTCGGAGTTCTCATAAGATTACCATTTCATTCTCCTAATAACTTTATTCCTCTAATATTAATGCTTTAATACTTTATTTTTGTTAAAAACACACCCTTATATTTTGTGGTAGAGAATAAAGCTCTTAGCGACTGACTTATTCCTTTCTAGAAGTGACAGCGCTTTCCTTCCTGAAGCAGGGAGTATCAGAGATTACATCCAGAATTTGGGAGATGAGATGATGGACTGCAGTCTTGCTTTCAGCCCCACTGCCAGGATGAAGTCAGGATCTCTGAGTTTGACTTTTTGTGTCAAATCCTAAATTCTGGTTGGAAAAATGGGATGCCAGAACAATCTGGTGACCATCGCAAAACAATTATTTCTTAACATGATTTTTTTAATGTCAGATTATTCTAAAAATTGTCAGTGCGAGATTATGCTGTTGCAATAAAACATTCACTTATTTACAGGCCATTACATGTTAACCATTGGTGCCAATAAAAGAGACAATTAAGAACAAAATAGCAAAGAGGAGTTAATGGTTATAAGTGGTTGGGTGATAATTGCTGGCGCTCGTTAAGGACGTGGCAGCACCTGTCTTGGCCGTTGTGAATAAATTGTATGTCATCTCGGTGGTAATTGATGTCATTCTTGAAGGGATCATACCACAGTTTACAAGTTTCAGTGACATCATCAGCAAATGTTTCATATTGCAGCCAATTTATTACAACTTCAGACTGCAGTGCAACAAATAAGCAATAAAAAGTAACAAGGTAAATAAAGCTTTTTTTGGGGGGAAAAAGGCGTCTTAAAGAAAAGAACAATTTTTAAAAATGTTGTTCATTAAGGCTCAAAGTCTAAACATCTGAGGTGTAGGATAGAAACATTCCTATGCTTAATCAGTTGTGCATTTGTAAGAAAATAACCTAAAGAGCCGGATACCATCCAATGAGCTCGGATGAGGTTTCTGCTATAGATCTCTCGGTGTGCCGGGCCAGTTAATCATGACATTAACCTTTACAACCAACTTTTAACCTTTGTACTAATCATGTCATAAATCCTATATTCATAAAGCGTTTAGCTCTTTTTAAATCTTAACATGGTTGATTGGTTTCTGGTGCATTGGGGGTGCTGTGTATGCGCCACACCCAGCGCTGTCAGGTGTGGTATTAACTTAATAATGCATAAAATGCTCATGCAGGGCGCTCTGATCTGTTTTCTTGATTAAGTTGAAAATATAAGACTAATTTCGGCGCCCTGGCAGTCGAAAGTATGCCAGGGCGAAAGTATTTATAAAACCCTCACTGCAGAAGTTATTATTAAATTAAATAGAAGTTTAATACTGCAGTGTGTGAATCTCATTATAGTTTTCTTTTCTTCCTGTCCTCAGTGTTTTCATGCTGTTTGTAATCTGGCTGCTCCGGCGCTATCACTCCGTGGCTCAGGTAAATTTGCACTACACTGCACGCTGCCTCTCTGACGGTTCTTTTTTTTTCCTTTTCTTTTTTTTCTGTTTGCTCCATTTCCACTGGAAATCTGTTCAATTAGCCATGGTAAATCTTGGCGTAATTGAACCCAATTAAAATGCACAGATTAATGAATCGGGGGGTGTTAATTGACTCACGGTCATTCTGTGATAGCGACTGCCGTCCTGAGCTTTCTTTCTTTTTTTTTTTTTCCCCCACCCCCTCCTCTCTCTTCAAGCAAAGCTGTTTAAATAAACGTAATATTTATGGATTTCTTCCCCCACCTTTTTTACTCTCCCGCTTCCGATTCCCTCTTCTTCATATGAAGGGATTTAGCTTCCACAGAGAGTTTGTTTGTGCTGTTGCTATGAGCGTGCAGCTTCAGGATAATTTTGTGCTTTCTGAACCCGGTCCAGCGGGTCCGTCTGGTTTAGCAGCGCAGCACGCTATCCTTGTAATCTGACGTAAATGACAGTTTAGCGTGAAGCCCTCCGACGGAAACCCATTACCTCCGGACCACATTGCTGAGAGCGACCTCCCCCCACGCTTCCCCTCCCCCTCATCTCATTCCTCCTCCTCTTCTTATACAACATAAACCTTCTCCTTACTTGCATCCTCTCTGAAAAGGTTATCTGTCAGTCAGTAGTCTTTAGTGCTCTCAAGGCCCTCCTGCGCACTTATTGTGTCTTCCCATCCCTCCTCCCACCCCCTTTCCGTAGCCTTGGCAGGGTCACTGCAAGACATGAATTGATAAAGGGCTCTGTGTGTGTTTGTGTGCGTGTGCACGTGTGTTTCTCTCGCTGTGTGCAGCCGCAGATTATTACCGCCGCTGCAGGAAAATACGAGTGGTGTGTACCATGGTTCCTGTAGTCTGCGGATTATTGATTTGTTTTACATAAAATGAACAATTTCAGAGAGGAAACAGGAGATCTGCGTCTGCTGTGATAATTTCCCAGCGTTGTCACGGAGATGGCATTCAGCAGACTTCCTGGACAAGTACGAAGCGTATCCTGTGGTATCATAAACAGTCTGTCCGTCCATCCGTCCAACCAACTATCCAACCATGTATCCGTCCAAGCATTTCTAATCAAGCCTTCCTTCTGTCCGTCCAACCATCTATCCATCCAACCCGTCCATCCATCCTTCTATTCATACATCCATTCATTCATTTGAATTGTCTATTCAACCATCCGTTCATCCATCCGTCCGTCACCTTTTTGCAGATTCTGCATTTAAACGTGGGGGAGCACTGTTGCCTCACAGACAGGTTGTGTGGCTTAATGCATCTGTTCTCTGCATGGAGGTTGCAGGTTCTCTCTGCAGCTTCCTCCAAAATAACAATATATAGAATACCAGGTGATAATTGGTCTTTCTGCAATGCCCTTAACTGTGTGTGGGTCGAGGTCCTGTGATGTACTGGGAACTTGTTCAGGTTGTACCCCGTTTCTCGCCCAAAGATTGCTCAAGATAAGCAACCGCTTCGTGCAAGGTTAAGGGAATCTAGACAGTTCATGCATGCAGGCACATTTACAGTCAAGGGCAGAGGTCAGGCTGCAGTCCCAGCAGAAAATTCATAGGGAACTTCTGTGCTTACACCTTAGAAATTGAAAGTGGTAAAAGAAAACGGACAGAGAAGTCGGCAAATGTGATTCTTTTAAAAGTATGGGATTTTTATATGACGAATGAGTACAAGCGCGGCTACGCCGAGCTGTCGGCTGCATTAGAGATCATTCCGGCTATAATTTGTCCTCCTCTGTACATGAACATAAATGCACTCGGGCATTTTCACTCAGGATGTTGCATTTGAAATTCCTTCTTCATGTCTTTCTCTTAAATTTTCACGCCGCAGAAGATGATTCTCAGCCTGACTGTAGCCGCCTTCTTCGACAGCGTAGCATATGTCATGGTGAGTTACTCTTGTCTGTTACACTCAAAGCAGAGTGTGGCTGAGCCTTTTTTTTAAACGCTTTCCCATGCTCCTTCTCGCTCGTTCTACAGGGCGAAACCCATCCGAAGGGATCTCTCTGCAACTTCCAGGCCTGGTGGCTGACATACTTCGGTAAGGCAGACTTAAATTAATTGCTCGCTGGCACGGCTTGCACGAGCCGAGCAGGGAGCGGAGAAAATAGCTGCGATCTAACGCGTCTGATGCCGAGCTCATACATCACCACAGCAAATAATATTGCTTTGTCATTTCCTTTTTATCGCTCCTGAGCAAAATGTGCCTGAACAAGTTGGGAGTTGCTTCCAGAAATGATGCGGGTCATTGTGTGAGTTTATTACATAATAAACTGATGGTTTCACTTGAAGACTCTGGATTCACTTCATAACACTGTTTTGGACAAAATGCTTGGTAGCTTGTAGCTTGAGAAGCACCAACCTAGCAATCTAGTGAAAATTACAATTTTTGGTCTTGCATTTGGGCATGACACGTCCACTTCCAGATGCATTGCTGTCGGCGTTGTGTCTCATTGATTTGATGTTTACGGGCGACAAATCTTCAAAGGGTGGCTCCAGCAACAACAACAAAAAGACCAGTTTTAGATGTAAACCCAAATTTAAGCTGGTTAGTCTTTGAAAAGGCAGAGGAGGATAATGGTATCAATAAAACTGTAGAGTTTCTTGCAGGATGATTCATTCCCCCTTGAACTTTTCCGCAGTCTGTCACATAACAACCGTAAACTTTAATGTATTTTATTGCGAATTTTATGGGGGAGATCAAGACAAAGTCGTGCATGACTTCAAATTGGAAGAAAATAGATACATTGTTTTCAAAAATCCCTTTTACAAAGGAGGTGCATGCAGCCAAGTGAGTCGAGGCTTTGTGGATTCACGTTGTGCCGCAATTACAGCTGCAAGTCTTTTGGGGTATGTCTGTACCAGCTTTGCACATCTGGGCAACCGGCAATTTTGCCGGTTCGTCTTTGCAAAATTGCTCAAGCAGCAATTGGATGTAGAGCATCTGCGAACATTCAAGTCTTGTCACAGATCCTCACTTGAATTGAACTAATTTCCTTTAATTCTCAAGTTTTTTGCTGCATCTAAGAGGGTTTCTTTCATTATTGTCCCGTGTTTGACTCAGTCCAAAGCCCATCCCAGACAGCATGATCGCTATGGAGATGGTTTGTTCAGGGTGATGGTTCAGTGTTAATCTATTGTTACCATGTGGCATTTTGTATTTAAACCAAAGCACTTTCTTTCACATGTTTGCTGCCTCCCTTGACCTGTGGTAAACTGCAAAGTGGACCACTCTTCTAAGAACGCCCAACATGTGGAGTGCATAGCCATCCTGTTGACAGAAATGTCCACCTGAGCGATGGATATCTGTAGTTCCTCCAATGTCACCATGGGCCTGTTGAGTGGTGCAGGGATGAATGCAGTGGACAGCCATGTCCTTTTTGCCTAGTTATTTTTTGATTTATGAAACTCCAGTTAGCAGCAAATTATACACCATCTAAAACAGACGGGAACTCAGAAATTTAACAGAAAATAGATTATTAAAACGCTTCTCTAGTAAGATGCAGACCACTTCTAAGGATTTCACACAATTCAGTTTTACTTTATGAACAGTTGACCTCTTTTTGCTTAAATCTGAGTTTCACAAAGTTCGATGCACGTCACATCAAGCAATCACTGCTTAAAGTTTTAGAACAAAATCATTTTCTTTCAATGCAACTCCATGACGACCTACTGAGTTTTGTGAGGGATTTCAGACGTAGTTCTAGGCTATAGATAGTTGTGCACAATAATATGGTAGTTATAGCAAGTTGATAATGATGACAGGAGGGCAGTTTCTCTTGATTATAAAATTGACTGTTCAATAGGCTTACAAGTGCTTTCCTCTGATATTACTGCTTTCTTGGTAGGCTCTTATCAAGTATTGCGGTGCCATGTCAAAGTCAGAATGAGATTCTCACAGCTTAAAAACTATAAGAAAAAAAAGATTTCACAGTAAATGCGGTTTTTACAACCAATTTAAACCCAACTTTTATAATGTGATCTAAATGCTTTTATTTAAAGGAGAGTTAAAAAAAAATCTACTTCTGCTGAAATAATGTAACGTACTCATTCACATTCGCATATAATAAAATCTTGCCATTCAGCTCTTTATAAAGTAACACTCTACTGATGTCAATTTTGATAGCTGGTTAATTAGTCAGGTATCAAACCTGCACAGATGTGCTCCTTGAAACTGGCCAACTATTGTTTTAAATGATGTTCCCTAAGAGATTGATCTGCAACTCTGATTTAATTTTTTACACCATGACTTTACATGTTTTTTATGATGGAAAATATCAGCAAGCAACCATTTTATTTCTGTGAACTGGGGAAAAAGGTGGAATACGTTTTGCAGGAATCTCACAGGCAGTGAGTGTGCAGCAACAGACACTTGAGTGCAGACAATGAGATCTCTGGTCCATGTGTTGTAGCATGATGGAACATTTTTGTGATATTTTTCTTCTTTTTTTTAAGACTATGGTATCCAGCTCACACCTAGTTTTGTTGTTGTTCTCATTCTTGGAAAACTAAGGTAATACGTGCTGTTTTTGTTGCTTTTAAAGATTGAGATAGTGTGCAAATTTCTGTAACATGCTGTGATGCTAGGCTTGCATTAAAAAAAATTTAAATATAAAAGGTTGCTAGAAAACTGAGACTTATATAAGATAAAAGAAAATGCATGCTTTACCCAACAGCTAGGTCATGACCAGAGTACATTAAGAAGTGCTTTCCCTTTGCTGGCCTGGCATTTTGATGCGTGCAACATTTCCAACATTTTTAGATTCTTAAAAAAATTCTAATAAGTTTGACGCTAAGGAAGTGGCTAAACCAGCATTTCTCTGGAGTGTTCTCGCAGCTGTGCCAGAAACTGCTATGCCGACGGTGAGTCAGACCTTGAGACGCCCTGAATGAGGCATCTGTGTTTCATCATCATCCTGTGTATGAGAAGATGGCTATAGTTCAATGACAGAGTGGCACGTTGCTACGTAACTCAGAATTACCTGGAACCTTTAGAGGTGGAACTAAAACTACGATTCTTTGAATTTGTGCCGAATTTATTTTCCAGGAAGAAAATTTTTTTGTCTGCCTGCGCAAGTGCCATTTCAGGTTTTAGCCTTAATTGGCATGAAGCATTATTAACCGAGATCGTTGAATCATGCAGCACAATAGCCGACGGGTTGGTGCTGGAGGGGTAGTTGGAGGCGTGAGCATCAGCAAATCAAGCTGCAGAAGCAAGACTCAAATCAGCTTTTAACTCTGAGGACCAAATGTTATTAAATGTGCTTGGAACGATGGGAGTCGGCGGGAGGAGGGCAGCACCCGGACAGGTGGCGAGGCTGAGCTCGGCGTCGTTAAGCTAAAGAAAGGCTTCGGCTGCTTTCTGGTTACATAATGCACATTTGCAATGACAGTAATTGTGACTTATTGTGATAATACCGCTTCTGGCCTAGACATTGCTCATTTCAAATGCTCCTTAAGCGCAAGAAGAGTGTGGTGCTGTACCGTCTGGTTGTGCCTGCTTGTATTCAAGTAAACAGACGCACACACTGGCTGTTTTAAAGGGGCTAAAAGTTAAGGTAGAGAAAAGGTTTTAGTACTGAATGCAATGACTTGGAAAAGTTTTACTGCTCATTTTTTCACAGTACAGCAAACTTTAGGGCATCTAAATGGGATTTTGCTTGATATAGCAGCACAAAGTAGGACACAATTGTTAAGTTGAAGGAAATTGGCCTGGCTTTAAAAGCTTTTTGGTTGCAAAAATATGACAGGCTTCGCTTCTCCTCTTGAACAAAAACATGCCCATAACATGACACTCTGTTCACTTTTTGCATAAAATCTATACTAATACTAATATCTTTAGTTGCAAGAAGATATTAAACCAAACCAGGAGGATAGAGCACATCACCCCAGTTCTAAAATCCTCTCACTGTCTTCCTGCAGCTCAGAGAATAAACTTTAAAATACTTCTCTTAGTTCATAAGTCCCTGAACAACAAAATATATGAATGTCTTGTTGTTGGTTGTATTGACCTTCCTGACCGCTCAGGTCTTTTGGTTCTCGTCTGCTTTGCATCCCCAGAACCAGAACCAACCATGCAGAAGCAGTACTCAGTTCATATGCACCACAATCTGGAACAAACTTCCAGAAAACAGCAAAACTGCTGAAACGACAAGCTCCTTATTTGCAAACCCATCTTATTTGAGCGGCCGTTGATTCATAACAACTAGAACTTCTTGATCGGTATACTTGATGTGTATTTGCTTAATCATTTTGATGATGGCATTAGACAAAATGTAACTTTTATTGCTTGTCTCATAATTGGTGCTTGACTTGACTTGCATGTTGACTAAGAAGTTAAGATTTGTTCTAAATTGACCAGAGAACCTTCTTGCATGGTTGCTGTGTCTTGTGCATTCCTTTTGGCAAGCTGGATAATAATAATAAAAAAAAACAATAAAATATGTACTTGACAAAAAGGGGTATGAATATTTCCCGCGGGGTAAAGCAGGCGTCGATCTGACTGAATGTTCCTCCTCCTCTGCTCGTGTCCACTCTGCCTCCCTCTCCGCTCCCATCCTCCTTTCTCCTGTTATCTCCTCCTGCGCTTCCACAGTTCATCATTATCTCTCCGTGAGCTCCCGCCTCTCATCCATCACCCAAAGCTACAGGTTTCCCTCATATTACTGCAGAATGGGCCTTCATTTATCAAAAGTGGAGCGCACGCATGCATGCCCGCATGCATGCACATACCCTGTCACACGCAGGCTCGTGTGTGTGTTGGGACACACGTCCGCAGGTGCGCGGTGTGTGGCGGCGAGCTGGGCTGTAATTTGACCTTGGTGTTTTTCTCTCTGCAGACTGGAGTGCCTTGGCCTGGGTTTGCCTCATTACCCTGAACCTGTATCTCAACCTGGTCAGGGAAATAAGCACCAACAGATATGAGAAGTGAGTAATTTGGCCCGCTATCGCTTTAAGAGTACCTATTCAATTTTTTTTAATGCTTTAAAGCTGATTTTAAAACAGGGTGAAAAACGTGCAACAGAAAAGCCATTAAAGAGGAATTAAATCACCAAGCAGTTATTAATCGCTGAATAATTTTCATATCTGCTTTCCAGTGGCGCTTTCTTCGTCTCCCACTCTGCATGTATTTGTTTCCTGTTTTGTTTAAAGTGTCCTTCTTGATGTGTTTGTGTTTTGTGCACGTGTTTGGTCTACATTAGCATGCGTCTCCCCACAGAGCTCAGATAGGCCCCTCCCCCTCCACCGCCTCCTCTTTTTCCTCTTTCAGCCAGCTGACACTCTAATTGAAATGGGAGTGAGTGTCAGCTGTTAAGTGTGTCTCAATGTGTGTGTGTGTGTGTGTGTGCCCACCCGTCTTCACGCTTTTTGGCTCCACGTTGTGGTCGCTCATACTCCCATGAACACTTTTCACAGCAAAGTGTGAATTTGCCTGTGTGTGTGTGTGTAATTTTCCCAAAGTCTTCATACTTAGTGCCCAGCTCTGTTGAAAGAAGCGCACATTTAAAAATATATGAAAATTGAAGGTAGAAAAAATAAACCATCTTCATTACAAGTTATGTTTTTACTTTCAGCTGGGAAAAAAAAAACACCTTATGTGCTTTAGAGTGGGTTCCCTACCACCACCACCACCCATGGGAGTTTTCCTGCATTGATTAGTAATAAGCCAGACAATATAATGGTGATATAACTCATGAGTAGATGGCTTTATGTGCGCCCTGGAAGAGCAAAGTAGGAGGTGAGAATCAGTTTGATTCAAAGCCACAAATGTCCTATAACACTAGAGTGAGGACACTGGGAGGAGATTTGTTTGGCCAGTCATCCTCAATGTGGAGGGGGGTGAAGGAAACTGAGGTTCAGATGAGTCAGAGACAGTGGAGCTGCTGCATGCTGACCGAACGTTGATAATGGGGCTGGATGAAATATTCAGGTCTGGCGTGTGGAAAAAAATGTAAAGGATGGATGGATGTCCGTCCGTCCATCCATCCATCCATCCATCCAACCAACCAACCAATTGTTCATTTCAATTTTGAACATTGCAGAAAAGACCGGTCATGAGTTCACAGCAAACTTTTATATTCGCACTTCAAAAACATTCTTAAAATGGACTGGAAAAGCATGGAATCATGGCAGGAATAATACATAAGAAGCCTGTGATAAGTTTATGTGTTTTGGCAGGTGGGGTTCAGCTTTGCATGCATGCGCAATTACCCCTCGGGCCTCTTTAACCCAACCTTCCCCCCCGCGCTCTGGCTTTCACACCCACAGTATCGCTCGACTCAGTTGACGGCTCAGCGCGATGGTTTATGAATAAACAAATCGCCAGAGGAGATGGAGAACGGAGGCTTTATGATCTAAGAATGATTGAAGCGGATGCAAGAGCGGGTAGGGAGTCGGATCGTGTGAGCGAGGGTAGAGCTCTGTATGTGCCTCTAAAAAAGTAGGAATCCAGGGAAAGTGAGCGTGTCATGAGGGACGAGAAAGATGGCTAAAGACGGAGGAGTGGGAGAGAAAAGGTGGTGCGAGGCGGTGGGAAATGAGATTGTGGCTTGTAAGGGCTGCGCGTGTGTGTGTGTGTAAAGCTGTGCGCAGTGCCGTCCTGCTGTGCCTCATTAAACCCATGTTGTGTGCAGCTCCGGACCTCGTCATCTCCTCCTCAAAGGCCCTGTGAGGTGTTCGTGAAGTTGGGTTGGGGCGAGGAAGTAGCTCTCGACAATGATTTCCTAACAACCGCCCTTCCCCCCTCCCTCCCCCCACACCGAATTGCAGCCATGTGCTGGCGCTACAGATTTCCCCATTTTTATACATCATGTCGCCTCCCTGACTCTCTGTTTATTATTTCTTTTCTGTGTGCCTTTCGTTCTCCAAATGTTTCCCATTTCCTCCCACTGCTTCCCAAGCCCTCTCATGTTCGTTCCAAACACAACCTCCATCTGGATTCCCTCCCACCCACCGATGTGCTCTATTTAAACCCGCCGCCGTCACTTTTCCTCCTCCACCTGCCGAGCGCGCTGTGCGCTGTCAGTCAGAGGGAGGCGGAGGGCTTCGAGGGGCGCGCGGCTCGACCCTCTGACGTAGAGTGACAGAACGTGTGTGTCTGTGTGGCACACCACTCGAGGGGAATCGAAAGCGTGTCAGCCGTGTCACTACTGCTCGATTGACCGTAGTCGGAGCAAGTCAGGGGAGGACTTCCACTCTATTGACCAGGCGACGCTGTACGCTCTATAAAGTATCGACTCCCAACACAGGCGCCCAAGTCACTGGGCCACACACCTTGTCTGTCTGACACACACACACACACTTACACCGATGTCTTGAAAGGCTGGTGCTATTGTATTTCAGTTATGAGTCTCTGCAGCCTCTTTAACCTTTTCCCTTAAAAACAGTAAAGAGCTCAAATTTTTTACACGATAGAGGCAGACTGGCTCTCACATTTTAAGATTCCTTGTCTTGTACGTTTTTACATTCATTTTATATTACAGCCGCAAACGTCTATGTACCTTAGTAGGATTTTATGTGATTGACCATGACAAAGCAGCTCATAATTGTGACCATAATTCAGTCTAAAAACTGTGCAGTGCAAACTAGCATAATGAAGTCCAATATCGGTTTTGTCCTTCATCCAAATACAAAAACAGTGCAGCACGTGCTATACCTACCCAGAAAATGGCCGCCCAGCTTTACTGACTGACCAAACAATTCAAAGAAGAAGCCAAGAATCTCAGGGAAACTTTGGAAGAGGTTGTGTTTGAATCTGTTAACATGGCAATTATCAGCTTTACATTCTACAAATCTGAGCTGTTCTGAAACATCAAGAAGAACTCTATTACTGAAAAGACAGAAGGATGTTTAAGAAGTGCTATAGTCAGATTCATAATAAACTTCTTGGCCTTCAAACAAAGCACAAGATATGGCAGAAAACCCTGAACACATCGTCTTCACACGGAAATGTGGTGGTGGCAGCAACACACTTTTAAGAGTTGACTGAAAGATGGATGAAGCTTAATACACAACGATCCTGGCAGAAAAGCTATTAGAGGCTGCAAAAGCCACTAGGCTTAGGTGGAGGTTCACCTTTTGGCCGGACAGTTACCCTAAAATTAGAGTCTAAACTGCAGTGGAATGGTTCAGATCAGAGCATATCTCTGTCTTGACCTAAACATTAGCCTGGCCAAAGCCTTCCTACGCAATTCTGCATACTTCCATCAGTACTCCGGCTGAGATTTCTCCCGATTGGGAAAATTTAAGTTGGACCAATTGGTATACAGAAAGAAGACTTGCGAACAGAGACTTTGATTTTCTGCGCTATGCAAAGCGAGTATAGATTGGCAATGAAAGCAGAGGTAGTGAACAAATGTTGATCCATTACAATCAGACTGAGAGGAATGCTTGAGACATTTTGTTGCTAGCAAAGAGGTTGTTTGGCTCAGGAGTTCTCTCTTTGCAGTGAAGGAGGGTTGTTTACAGCGGACGCAATTTCTGATAAGCTTCATAGCATAGCAGGCACTTTGCATGCATCATGGTCAAACATTAGTGATCCAGTTGTTTAAAACCTCAACAGAGTCCATGCCTCCAGCAAGCAATCGTTTCTCAATAGTTGAGGGTTTAATCTCTCTGGCGAAGTAAGAGGTAGAACAAGGCGTTATTTTTTTACCAATATACAATGGACCTAAATTTAATGAAGACTCTGTAGAAAGGCTTGAAAGTTATATCCAGATATTCTTTCCAACTAACAAGACTGAGCTTTAGCTATTTTGTGAAGAAGAATGGGCAAAAATGTCTGCCTCAAGTTGTACCTCTTCCAAAGTATAGGCTCAAATTTATGCCAAATTTACAAAGAAATGCCATGTATCGGTTTTCCTCAACTTCATAATTGCACACTGTGTCTTCTCGGTCTAACATTGGAATACCCAATGAAATACATTGAAGTCAGTGATTGCAAAATGAAAATAATGTGAAAAAGTTTGAAGAGTGTAAATACTTTTGCAAGGGACTGTACATCAGCAGGACTTGCTGAGTGAGAACACACCCTGTTGACGTTTTCATCCAAAGATATCCTCTGAAAATCATCTTGTCCCCAACAGTTAGGCTAATTATAGTTTATATCAGTGTGAGTAATTGGCTGTCTGGCTGTATAGACGCTTGTTGGCATGTGAAAAATGACCCTGATGGCAATGCCAACAGACGGGATGAACTAAAGAACGAAAACACCAATTTATACTCGGACTATATTTTCCTGAAGTTATTATTTTTGGACGAAACTTCTTTTGTAACGAGTTAAATGTCTGATTTTTGTCAGGTTTTACCATCTGATGGCGTGGGGCGTACCTCTGGTCATGGCCTCTTTGCCGCTGCTGAAAGGTTACTACGGCCCCGCGGGAGCCTGGTGGTGAGTTTCCTCCTTTTGCTAAGGCCCTTGTTCTAACTCTGGATTCCCTTAAGTAGGAGTTTAAAAAAATGGGCAATTATCGACGCATCTGACGACAGTCAACTATCTGCTGGAAGGTTGTGAGAGGGGAAGAAAGTGGGAAGAGGCCGAGGTGAAGAGGCGGCGGAATGAGAATTGGGACAGAGCCGTATAATCTCTGGGCTCGGCTCTCTCTTTCCACTCTCCGCTTATTAATAGCTGCAGCTGCACGGCTTTTTCCTCTCTGCAGTCACACAAGTCTCCCCTTCCGCTCTCCCTGCAACCCACTCATCGCTCTCCCCTCTCTGTTTCTCTCTCTCTCTCTTCTCCCCAGCTGGATCACAGACGATCACGTAGCCTGGAGATTTGGGATGTAAGTAGACCCTTTCAGCGCTGCCATCAAAGCTTTTCCCCCCAAAGCTGTAGAAGGGTGGGGGTGAGACTGGGAGGAGCAGGGGGAAGAGAAGGGCTGTCTCTGCGGGGAAATGTGAAGGGTTACATGTCAGGGGAGCCCACCCCCGACTCCTTGAAGTACATGTGTCTCCCTCTGCTCCGTCCGATTTAGTGGGAGCCGCTACGTTGTGGTTTTAACTGTTTAGGACGGCTATGACGGATTACGCCTGTCTGCTGCTTTCTGCAGCTGGTCCTAAGCCTGCGAGTGGCCTGCCAATCCCCGCGGTGCGCGTACTTAAACACACATCCACGCACGTGCGCACGGCTCCCCTCTACGAGCCAAGGTAATCGCATTGCTGCTTGCAGCATCAGCAGGGAATCAATCTTTTAAAACAAATAAGCACACATACACACACACACGCACACACCCACACGCACCCACGCAGGCAAACAGAGAACAACACACAGCTATCAGCCGTGCTAAAGCGAGCTCGTGTCTCTTTTATCAGCGCTCCTCTCTGCTCCCCGGCTCTGTCTGGTTTTTCCGCGCTGTTGTGGCCCAGGGGGACGCGGCACTCGGAGGATCAGGGAATCTTCATTAGCTCTAATTACATCAAACCAGACGGGAGATTAGAGGCCAAGGCAGCACCCGTCAAGACGACGGGGGGTGGGAGGAAAACACACGCACACACAGCCTGCCAGCAGCATGTGGGAGGGCAAAGTGTGGCAGTGTTAAAGGTGAAAAATGAAATAGGTGGGAGGGATGGCATACGGGATACAGTTAGTAAGACAGGGAATTACTCAGCACGAGAGGGGGGACGTGCGGATGCGGCGCAGGACAGGAGGGAGAGCGAGAGAAATAGATTGTCCTCGTTTCTGCCCCACCTCGTACCCCCCGTCCTCTCCTGCTTCGTAGTGTGTCTTCATCAGAGCTCAGCGAAGCGCGCAGACAGAACAGAGGAGACAGGGGAACTTTGGAGGAGGAGGGTGTGAAAGGGGATGAAAGAGGAAGGTGAATAAAAAGCAGAGGACAGTGTGGGGTGTGTGTGTCTGTATATATGCATGTGTGTGTGTGTGTGAGAGAGAGATGGAGGTGCAGAGTTTCAGGGGCTGAGTCAGCAAATGGAAGCGCCGGAGCTTAGCTGAGTCACCGCTCTTAAGAAGTCCCTAGTTGGTGTGTGTCATCGGTGCCACTGACAGACAGCTGTGAAAATGACATTCACAAATGAATCAGTTGGACTTTTTAAAAGAAAAACTCTTTACTATATTGCTGGGGAAATGGAAACATTTCCATTTCAGTAAACATGTCGGCCCAGATTGGGATATATTTAGCATGTTGTGATCTTGAGACTTAACTTCAGCTTTAAATAAACTTCCTTCAACGCCTTAATGTGCGTTCAAGAGATGGACACACATGAACTTTTCCACTAAAGTTTGTACATTTTAGTGTTTCCAAACATTGGCACTCAATTACTACAAGACTTTGCAGAGGTTGACATGTTGTATTATGTTACAATCACAAACTTTGCGTACTTTATTGTAATTTTATTTGATAGACAAACACAAAATATTGCACTTAGTCATTTCGAGTATGTGTTTTCTTGCATATGTAGCGTTTGGAATGTTTCCTCATTCTTTGCTAAGTTTAAAAGTCAGTCAGATTGAATGGGGAAACTGAGTACATAATTTTTTAACCTGTGCTGCAGATTTTCAATCGGATGAGGCCTTGACTTTGACTGTTCCACATGAATCTGATCTAAACCTTTCCACTGTAGTTCTGGTTCTATGTTTTGAGTGTGAACCTCCTGCCCGTCCTCAAATCTAATACGACCGCTAACAAGTTTTCTTTCAGGATTTTCCAGTGTTTAGTTTTACCAATCTTCTCCTAGGCCTTCAATAACTTTCCTGTATCTGCCAAAATAACAGTATCTCCACCGCATAATGTCACCACCACCATGCTTCAGCATGAGATGGTGTGTTCAGGGTGATTTACGTTGTTAATTTTGTTTTCCACCATCCATAGGGTTCAAGGCTTTATTTCAACAATAGTTTTCTTCTTGATACTGATTTGTGGTGTCAGTTGTTCACGCTGGATTTTATTTAGGGGCATTGGAATAAAGATGTCTGAATTAAATTTATTTTGCACTCGGCAGCTATAGATTTCTGTTGATCTAGAAGGTTAAGTCCCAATAAATTACATTGAACTTTGTGGTTGCAAAATGTGGAAAAGTTCAAGTGGTGTGAATACATTTGCAAGAAACTGTACAATGACTAAAGTCAAAAGTAAATGTGATGTAAAAAGTTGATCCAAGTCATCAAGATGGTTAAAGTTTTATGACAGTAATTGGGTGGCGGCCATCTTGAAAAATGGCAGTCGTCCTGAAATTAAAGTAGCTAATGAGAAATTTGAAAAACATATGAGATGAGGGGTGAGCATGCAAATTGTTATGCTTGTATCCACAGTTAATTATATAGTTTTTTGTACAATAATATGCTGCTTTAAACAGGAAAACCAAAGTCTTGATGGCTGCAGTTCGACCTCCTGTATACTGAACCTCTCAGTATTCATCTCTTTAAAGCAGCACTGGGAGACAAGAGATTGTATCTGTTCTTATTGATTATGACCTTCTGACATGCTCATGCCATCCACAGCATCTCTCTGGTCATCTGTATTTCATGCATGCTCCCGTTGTCGATTTGTGAGGATCAGCATCTTTCTGCTGCTGCTTTGATTCCCACCTTCACCCTGTTTTTAATCACCAAGAACCGCGGCTCTCTCTCTCTCTTTTCTTCCTTTCCAATCGCGAGCCACCAACCGCCGCCTATTCCTCCACCTTTATGTCCTCACCTCTATTCATGTCCTCACTTTTATCATCTGCGGCCCACTCCGCGCTTCTGTTTCGTTCCCCCTCTCTGTCTCCCTCTTGCTCTCTTCGGGTAGTGCGCAGCTGTAGAGCACAACGGACTCTAATGGCAGATCATTATCATGCTAATTAGAGCACTTTGTAGCTGCTGCCCGTCATTCTCTCCTCCTCACAGCCCCCTACACTATCGTTAAAAAGGCCACCCCCTTTCCCCCTCCCTTCATATACCCTCTCCACCAATCCACCCGCTTCCCCATCTCATCCCCCCCGTGAGCTCGTCTTTCCATCATTAATGGGACGGGCGCTGGCGTAATTGGACGCTGTTTATTCCAGCGAGCAGGTTATTAAATCACACAGAGGTGACGCTCGTGCAGGTCTCCCCTCCTTGAAAAGCTTTTATCATCGTCCCATGGCGGTGTTCAGCCGGCGCGCATGCCGCAGAGGTCCAACAATTTTGGGGAGGGGGAAAAAATTCATGCTTGTCCAGATTCAAATTTCCCCTGTTTTCAGTCCTTTACGCCCATTCTCAAATAGAAAATTTACTGTCGCTATGAATAAGTGGGGAACCTGGAAACAACACAGGCAAACAACGAACGAAGGAAGGAAGGGAAGGAATGTCACAATAAAGGGAAAAGGGAAGGGGAAAAGGGTCAAATGAAAGAAGGAATGCCTCTATAAAGGAAGGAAGGACACAATGAATGAATAAAGGGAAAGTCTCAAGAAAGGAAGGACAGATGCAATGAAGGGAGGGAGGACACTATGTAGGGTGAGAGGAAAGAAGGATGGACAGACAGAATGGTGGAAAGAACCATCTCAAGGAATGAAGGAGAGGAGGGTAAAATGAAAAAAAGCAAAGGAAGCACACAAGAAAGAGAAAAACAGGACACAGTGAAAGAATGGAGGAATTTAAAAGGGTTTAGGGGACATGAAGAGGGAAGAAAGAAAGGATACAAGCATAAAATGAAATTGTGAAGGCCACATTTAGTAATAGGGAATAAGCCCACAGCCACACACCGAAGTTTTTAAGGCAGGGAGTATTCCTCTGTTCTCTGTTAGATCAGAACGTACAGACGTGTAAAACATAGGTTCCCCCTCTTCATACCGCCGTCCCAGATTCTCCTTTTAGAGAAAAGTTTAGGTTGATTGTGCTCAGCGAGTTTCTTCCCATCCTCAGGCATGGGACTCAAGCATGGGCAAGCCTAAATTAGGTCAAGGACCCAGTATTTGCCTTCTGAAAGACTTCTAAAAGATGCTGTGTGGAGGATTCATGCCAAGGACGTTCCTGGCACAGGAATGTACTTTTAATCCCAATCCATTTTCCTTTGAAAAAGTCTGGCCACACATTTATAGGTCAGAGACAAATTCAGTCTTCCTCTTTGTTTAAATGTCACTTCAACATTTTTGGCTTTTTATAACTTCCAGTAGCCGTCCTCCGCTCTACTTTGTATTTTTACAAGATAGACTTTTCCAGTGCCAGATTCTCAGAAGGTGCCGAGCGGCGCGGTCGTGACTGACTCTGAGTTACTGTGGCGACCAGGAACCTGTCTATCAAAGCAAGACAAAGACCTGTTTGGTGACTACAGGGAGAGGCTGAAACTCCTCGCGGCTTACATCACCTCCCAGGAGGTTGCACAACACAAGGCTGCCACTCCAACAAAGCCAGCCTCTCATTTCCTTTGCTCGCCTCATTCCCTTTCATCCACTCACAAAATACCTGACATATTATGCACCCACGCCTCCTCTGAATGGCAAACCTCACTCCCGTAGGAACGTGGTGTATTTCCAATATTGTCACTCTGCTGGCATAATCTTCTATTCTACCTCTCAACAGTTTGAAACTATGCGCGATGACATCTAGAGTTGCATAGTCAGGGCTTTTCCTGCTGTTAATTTACATGCTGTACGCCCTCCTTGCAGCATTTATTTCGCATATGGTGGTGCAGTGTTATCCATCAACACTCGTTTCAGAGAATCGTCTAAGAATCTTTTAGGGCGTTTTCACGCCTGATTGTCCGGTGGACTCGGTTTGATTGGAACTTTTGTCAGATTTTCAGCGTTTACCAGATGTAAACGGAGTGGCAGCAGACTGTAGTGGTTGTGGAATTTTTTTTTTTTTTTTCATTTCCCGCTAGCGTTAGATTTGCGTGTTTGTTTTGATTGCATTTACCCAGAATGCCCTGCACTATGATACATTTCGCGCAGGGCTGAGTGCTTTTGGAGGACTCTCCGGTTCACTTGGCGTTCACATATGCATTTGAACCGCACCAGAATTCACTTCAACCAAACTGAGATCTAGGTTTTTAGGCAGACCAGAGTTCACTGTTTTGGTCCGCCTCAGAGCTTGATTGCACATTCACACCTCCCTAAATGAACCCGATTATCAAGGCAAATGAACTAGAGTTTGATTAAAGCTGACTAAACAGTTCTGGTGTGAATTGGGATTATATATGACAGACCAACACAAGATGGTACATAATTGTTTTTTCTCATCTGACCATGTGACCCATGCACATCTTTGCTGTGTCCCCCCACCCCCACTAGTTAATGCTTTTGCAAGGTATTGTGCATTCCTCAACAAATAATTACGTAGTTACCTGGCTGCACTACTGCTGTGAGTAGAAGCTGAATACATTCCAGCTTCTTTTTGCTCTGTTTTGGTCACGATAAACTTCTGATAAACATACATTTTCTTCTAACCCCACACACCTCTCTACGTTCAGCACAAAAGGTTTTCTCTATTGTTTGGTGTTGGAAAAAGTGGTTTTCCTGCAGAGCTTTAGACCTTTTCGCTGAAAACAGCTGCCTGCTTGCAGCAGCAGCAAAAGTGGTAAAAAGGCATGCTGACCAGACATCTAAAAATGAGGTTACTGTTACTGAGCAGTTGTTGGGTTGATTCCAGCTTCCTTCTTTACCACGTGCTCTCAGGCAAGGCACTCCAAACTGATCCGATCTGCATTTTTGGTGTATGAATGAGTGTAACTCTGTGAATGTGGCTGCAGTATGAAACACTTTGAGTGGTTAGTATGACTGGGAAAGTGCTAGAACCATTCAGTTACTCTCTGCTACATTTTTTTTTAGAGTATCAGTTTCGAGTGTAAAACAGAAGTGAAACTTTTGACCAATAGTTGAACCCAAAACCCATCCAAAAAAGACCATTTCACATTATATTCCTGCTAAGAAGCATCTTATTATTATCTAAAGTAACATTTTCTTACCAAATGCCTCTTTGGTCTTAACATGCTGTTCCTTGAAGTCATTAAGGAGGCCAACTAAACTAAATCACAAATAACACAGCATCAGATGTGTTCTGGTTCCCTTTGCACATTTTATTTTTCATCGTTTCGTGTCTCTGCTTTGCAGATGGTACGTGCCTCTCTTCAGCCTCATCCTCCTCATGATCTGCTGCTATGCCAGAATCATCTGTGTGGCCAATAAAAGAGTAAGTGATCAGAATGTTTCCCCACATAACCTAGTAGAAACAGAGTCCAATCAATTTGATTCTGAAGTTTGGGAAATAAATCAGAAGTTTAGTTGTATTTGTGTTTTAGTTTCCTTTTTGGCATGACTTTTAACCCTGATGTTCCTGCAAAGGTGTCGGCAAGGTGACAAACTGGATCTCTTACATCTGATGGAGATAAAAATAGCTCAGGTTGCAGACAAATCAGCTCTTTAAATACATTATCTTGTCTGAGCTGCTTTATTTGGAGGTAAAAGTGTCAGTCAGAGATGCACCCAGCAGTCGAAGATAATTACACTTACCTAATTAACTTAGATGAAGCAGAAATGCAATCATAATTTACTTGTATTTACTTATAATTTCCTTGTTTTTTTTCTTATCTGTAAATACATTTGAACAAAAGACAGTCAGGGAGCGATCAGTGTAGGTCAGGAGTCTGCAAGCTGTGGCTCTGTAGTCCGCCCACAGGCCTTGGTAAGAAAATTAGCTGAAAATATGCAGGTGTAAGGATACTTTTTATCTAAAAAAAAATGTAAGAGGAAAGGTTAGTTTATTCAGTTGCTGTTTGAAGAACTGCATAGAAATAATGTTATTTCTATATATATTTGAACTTTAATAGTTTTTTTTGTTATGAAATCCAGTAGATTTTTCTGGTAAGGATACATTTGATTTAATTGGAATGAAGGGGGGCTGCCCAGTGGCGCAGCTGGTAGAGCTGTTGCCTTGCAGCAAGAAGGTTCTGGGTTCGATTCCCGGCCCCGGTCTTTCTGCATGGAGTTTTTGCAAACAGTGTTCCTAATGTTCTGCTTCACTATCATGCTCTGGTTTGTGCTAGACTGGCATATAAAATCCCAATAAAATACACAAAAATTAGTATTTGTAATGTGACCAAATGGAAAATATGTTGACGAGGCTAAATAATGGAAAAATATAAGCAGAAAACCTTCTGGAAATTTAACCATTTATGACTTGATTTATTTTTTATGTTGTCATATTAGGGATGAGGATTTCCTGAACTTTCCTTTACGATAAAAAAGGAATTGATGCCAAATTTATGCTTAGGATTTGTTGAAGAAAATCACGTCTCTTTTGTCTTTTTCTGACAAAGACATTGTTTTCCTTTTTAGGCATTTTAAACTCCGGTTGGGTCGGTTTGGTAACCAGTTCATGAACCAATTTATCTTCTTGTTGATCTGCTCTACAATTTGGCTTGAAGGTCCGTGTAAATTTCCATGTTGGTGGTGCAGGAGCCCGGAGGCAGGGCAGCGTGATACAACTAACACGCAACTACCACCACCTAATCTAACAAAACACCACTGAACAGGAAGCTAATGGACAAATAGCGTTGCTTTTTGTTTTGCTTTTCATTTATTTTCTCGTCAATTCTCGTCAACTCGACGCAAAAGAAAAGTAAAAGAGAAGCCGGCTGAAACCTCATAAACCTCACGGCGGCCTTTCGTTATGAATGCCCGCATTCCTTCTTCAGGCAGCGGTGGAGTGAGAGAGATCTCGCAGATAGCCAGGTAGCAGGGCGACGACAACAGAGAGCGACAGCAGGTAGCTGAGGGGCAGGAGGAAGGAAAAGAGGCTACGCAGCCCTTTATCACGGCTGTGATAACGAGGGGGGAATGAATGTAGCTGAACGCGGCTGCAGCTCATAACTCATTCAGCTCACAGCGTTCAGCTATCGCTCCCTCTTCCTCTCGTCTCCGCATCTGTCTTCCACATTTCTCTTTCTTTTCTTTCTCTCTGTCTTACCCCCTCTCTCCTTTCCCTCCGCCGTTTTGCTTTCTCTGTCATATTTATGAAGAGCTCAAGCCTTATCTTTTTTCAGCTGGAGGCTGTCTCACTTGAAAGAATTTCACAGGCTTTGAAAGAGGGGTAGGTGGCGACTCGCTGCTAGAAAAGGATAAAGCAGAAGAGAGCCGGGATGCTCGCCGGACACGGAAGTTCTCGCACTTTCCAGGCAAAAAAGATAAGGGAGACGAGCGGACTTAAAAGACCGTGCAGATCACTGGTTTACTGGTTTTTGGAAAATCTTGGATGTGATGCTGCGTGACTGTGTGAGGCTGTTCTAACTAGCCTCACACAGTTAGAGTTTTTTTTTAAAAAAAAGCTAATGAGTCATTTCTGGCCACGCAAGCACCGAGGTCTGGGAACATGGTGGCATGTTTGCATAAATTCACTCATTTATTTTTAAAACTACCCTTACCCCCTATTCAAAACCTTTTCACATCTTAAGCTTGATTTAATTTTATTCAGACTTTCTGCGATAGATAAGCAAGAACAAATAATCTTTTGAGTGATGTTCAATGTTAGTTTTTCACTACATGTAGCATTTTGCTGCAATTCTTTTGCTGACAGAGCTGCAAAACAATCAATTTAATTTATGAAGCACCTTTCATACTAAAAGCAATTCAACGGGCTGTACAGGTCAATACAATAAGCCCACAAAAAAGGACAAACAATTATCCACCCCACCCCCAACATGGGAAAACACACAACTGTATGGGAAATGCATAAACTGAACGGAAATGATGTTTTCTTGCAATTTTGTCCTGTATTTAGCTCCATATCCACAGCATAATGCTGCCACCACCATTTTTCTACAGTAGCATGGTGTATTCAGGTTCTTTTCCGCCACACATAGCAGTTCACCTTGCGACATTGATAATATAGTTTTTTCTTCCAATAATTCATCAATCTTACCACTCTGTGGAGCAATAGTTGCTCTGTCAATAGATTCTCCAACCTGAGCTGTTTACCACTGCAGCTCCTCCAGAGTTGGTTACCTGCTTGTAGGTAACCGAGCCAACCACTTCCTGTATTTGAATTGAACCGGTCTGTTGTTGGTATGTTATTTTTTTCCGTCCGCTTCTCCACAAATCATCTTTCGTGTCTCTAAAATTAAGATTTTGAAATGTCTTAAATTCATTTAAAAATGTAATTTAGCCTTTAACTATTGAATCTTATATATTTATGTATTTAGTGTTTTTTTTCTCTCAGGAGTTTTCTGTCAGTCAAAACTTTTGAGTCGCGCTCCGACCTCTTAAATGACATGAGACAGTTCAGTCTAACACTAATTAGCTGCTAATATACCCTTGCTAGCTAGCTAGCTTTTATTGGGCTCATCAGGTGGGATAGTGGCGAACAACAGTGACAAAAGCCGAACATTTTTCAACTTTCTTGTGTCGTGTTGCAAGCCCGCGTGTGAGTCTACGTACACAAGCGCAAAATTTCACATACAGGAGTAGCAACGGTCACTTGGATGCAAGAAGTGCTACTAGCGATTGTCGCCTCATCGCAGAAGCTACATAGGAAATGAATGGAGAGGGAGCGAAGTTGCCTAAGCTGAAATTAATTACCATTTGGCTGGGATGACTGTCGCTTTAGGCACTGGCTCGCTTCGGTTGTAAATCCGCAATGAGGCTAGGTGCATTCTGTGCAAAAAAATCTTTTAAGCTGGGCATTAATGAGGCCCAGCTCATTAATGCCCATAATATAAGGCTTTGTTAATAGAACAAAGCCTT
This sequence comes from Phalloptychus januarius, assembly GCA_902982915.1. NCBI lineage: Eukaryota > Metazoa > Chordata > Actinopteri > Cyprinodontiformes > Poeciliidae > Phalloptychus > Phalloptychus januarius. Next base: position 4,483,899 of record CADWAE010000230.1, read on the forward strand.
ATATTTACATTTTTAACTGTGTTAAATTTCATTCAAGTTGGCATTAAAAAAGTTTTTAAAAGTTACTTTCTGAAACCCGCAGATCCCCTGTTTCATACATTGGGTTTTGTCATTATGTGTGAAATATGAAAAGGAATAGTGGGTGTGATTACTTTTGCAAGAGACTGTAGCTGAAGTTCCCACCGTCCGACTGCAGCAAAAGCGTGTTTGCACTCAGGAGACCTGGCCGCGGCTTAATGATATTGCCACTTATTATCAGCATTTGTTGATTTTGATGGATGGTGCTGCTCAGCTGGACAACAGAGGGCTGCTGTGGAACAGCTTCAGTCTAATGACCAAATGGCTGCTTGGCCCCCCCGTCCCTCCCCAACCCTCCTTCCCCCCCCACTCCGCTCCACCATTCCCCACAAACACACCACAGTCACACACACAGATTTACAATGACAATCACGTCAGCACGGAGAAACCATGGCAACATTGAGTTAATAAATAGCAGAACAGAGGAGCTTTTAGTGCATACTGCTCATGCTGCCGTTTTTGTGTATGCGCATGAAGACCTCGGGTTTCATCTTGGGTTAGATAAACCCTCTGACTTCCAGTTACTCCCCATCCCCCCTCCTGCCATCTCAGCCATTACAAATCCCGGTCTTGTGCACGGCGTCTTCATGGGTTGCATGCACGTTCCTGTTGACATTTTCCCCCGCATTCTCTCCAGAGAGGAAGAGCCAGGAGTATTTCCACGTTCCTAGCCGAGATCTCACATCTGCAGTGTTTGCCCCCCCCCCCCCCCGCTTCCCATAGCGCTTCTTTTTTAAAAATATTCTTGTTTCTCTTTGCCCCCTCTCTGCCTTGTTTTCCTCTTCCCTTGTTATAGCGTGTGTGTGCGCTGGAGCTGATCCGTTTTAGTGAGGTGCTGGGAGCTGTTTAAGTGCTCCCCTCTGCCTCTAAGCTCCGCGCTCTGCTGTGAATTGGGCAATTTGGCAGGGCCGCGCGAGAGGGCGGAGGGATTTTGCATCGCCGTGATATTTGTTCCAGCTTGTCACCACAGGCACTGACCTCTAAACATTCCTCTCTAGAAAGAAAATCGCAGAATTCCCTGCACCCCCCCGCCCCACACACACATATCCCCCACTAATAATTCTCTCTTACTATTATGTGTCCGCAGATGCAGTCCTGGCGGGGAACCTTCAACCCCGAGCGCGAGAGACGAAAGGTAACTCTCCCGCCGCCACATTTCTCAACACACAATTATGCGTGCGCGCCGCCGATCGTGAGGATTACAGATTCTGCAGGATTAGTGCTCACCCTGCTCACTGGTGCAGGTGTCAAGCACGGCAGGGAGCAATTTGACCCCTTGACATTATACCCCTGGGAGTGCTTGTGCATGTGCATATGCACGTGTAGTCGCGCTCGAAACGAGACCCTTCGGGGAAATGCCAGAGATCAGAGGTGCACAGCTTGTAGGAGGGGCACGTAAATTACGCTAAGTTACATCAGATAGAGCACGGCAAAATGGGAAACAGAAATGAAATACTGGTCTGCGGTTTCTTCAGCGGTGACTTGGTGTAAATGGTAGAATTTAGCGCAACAGGACAGCCACAGAAAGAAAGCAGGAACTGAATACTGGATCTAAATATATTGTATTAAAGCAACTGACAAAATAAAAGTCCTGCATCGTCTCAGTAATTTCTGGAAAAGTATGAAATTTCATCAAAGTTTGAGTTAGTTTAGAACATTAACGTTGAGTATAAAATACGTTGGCATGTCTGAGATGGTGACATCGCAAACTAATGCTATATGTCAGAAATGCTAAAAATGCATTTGGAAATCTTGAATTTGTATTTGTAAAAATGTTGTTATTTGGAGATGGAGAAGCCCTGCAAAATGGTTGTGGAACAGGGAAACACAGTTACGTTGACTGGATTTAAAACTCTTTTTCTGCCCGAATAAGTCCTAAAGTTTTTAAAATGCATCATGAAAAGCTGTATTTTGTTTGATATTCCCACTGGGTTTAATCGTCAACTTGTTCCCTTGCTGTAGATTCTGTTCTCCAGAAAAAAACTCAAAATCGGGGGTGTGAAACTCATTTTCACTTCGGGCAACATCAAGATCATGAGTGGCCTCAACGGGCCGGTTGCGGTGACACGTATTAATAAAACCACCTGTTAACAAACTGTTAAAATATTAGTAAAAAGAAGTCTGTATATTTGATGAGTACTTACTTGAAATTAAATAATAGCAAACCTCCTTTCACATTTGGCTGCATGGAGATAAAAACTGCTTGGATTTAATTGATAAAATAATATTTAAGCGCACAGCTATTTAGTCTCTAAAGTCAAGAGGACCATACAAAAACTTGCGGCGGGCCGGATTTGGCCCCCCGACCTTGACTTTGACACATCTTCAGATGATATGTTGTTCAAAAAGACAGAGCGGAAATGCTGGCTTTTAACACCCACTCCGATAAAAGCATGTTCCACCAGCAGTGTAAAGCAAAACAGAGGCTTACGCAAAGTTGGCAGCATAAAAGCAACCCTCCGCTCCTGTCCTTCCTGCCGTCTCCACCCTGCGGAACCAGGTGTGCTGTTGAGGTTAGGGGTTAAGGTTATGTAGATGCTGCCCCTAAGTGGCAGGGATAATTACTGCACAATGAACTGGCGTAACCCTCACGGCATCCTGTGCATGTGTGTGTTTGTGACAGCAGATGCAGCACACACTCCTCCTCATGTGGGCTAATTGCTATGTGTAGCACAGAGTGTAAATAAGTCAGCAGCGGTTTTTATCACACTCTTTCCTCGTATTTCTCCTTCCCAGTCGCTTCCCTCATTTCCATCTTTTTTTTCCCCTCCCAAAGCCTTTTGCTTTGCTCTCTCTCTCTTTCTCTCTCTACCTTTCTCTCTCCTCCGTCCCTCATTTGCCCCTCCCTCCCTCGCCCCTCTTGCAGTCTGTCTCTCTCAGTCTTGTACTCATACGCAGCATGAATAAAGCAGCGAGCCAGGTTCATGGCCATGAATATTTATGAGAGTTTATGCGCGCGCTGCGATGCTTTAAAACAACAACAACAGCCTCCCAGATTGCTCTTGCCATGCCAGCGAGCTGCGGTTCATGTGTGTCACGAGTGTGTAGCAGCAGGTGTAAACTACAGAAAGCGATTCCTGCAGGTTGTCTAAAGACCGCCGGCTCCGGGTCTTGCCGCCGCCGCCGCCCCCTCCTTCCCTCCACCCTCTTCTCTAGCGCTTCTTCCTTTTTTTTTTCCCCCTGGCACCTCGTGGCACCCTCTCTTTCCCTCTCGCTGTCTACGGACGTGCGTCTGTGCAGAGTGATGACGTACATTACTGATGCTGGCAGCTGTCAGGGCCATAAGTCAGATGGTTGTGACCTATCTCTGTATGTGTGTGTGTGTGTGTGCGTGTGTGTGTCTGGAGCCGTTTGTCGGCAGTCGGGCTTAAAGATCTATTCACGCACACTCACAAGCGCCACGAGGTCTCGCAGCAGCACAGGTCACGGAGAGCATATTCAAAAGAAGGTTTTTAAGTCATCAAACCACAGACACACACTCGCAGACGCACACACCTTTAAGCACATTTGCACACGCAGCAGCTAGGTCCCGTCGGGTAGCAACAAAACTGGCTGTGCAAACAGCGAGCCGCTTGTTCTCCGTCTTCTCGAGGCGTTTGTTTACAAATCCACACAAGCTTTGCCTTGAGTAATAATGTGATGTATCTGTGTGCGCGCGTGCGTGCGTGTGTGTGCTCCTACATCCCTAACCTTGTATCCCACTGAGCTTCAGCCGTGCATGAGTGCCTCCTCATTAATCCACTTAGTTTTGATTTTATTTGTCTCCGACAGCACAGGTCTGTGCGAGCAAGGTGCAGTCAGTCTCTCAGAGGTGCAGGCCTGGCGAGAAGGTTACACGCCTCGTCGTTGGGCGCCAAACTGGGGGGAGCGACGTTGCTTTCATTTTGAGCTTTTAAAGAAGAATTTGAGCTGCTTTAGTTTTCAGGGTGGAATTATCGTACGACCGCAGACTTTGGTGATTGATAAAGAAGAAATGAGTGCACAGGTTTGAATTTTTTATGAATTTTCTCTGCTTCACATTCATAAACAGGCTTTTCAACACTTTGATAAAAATCATTCATCAGGTTCAGATCATTGCAGAAGCCTTATCCCTTCCACAGCCAAGGTTCATGTGATTTTTATTAGCTTTTTTCTTTTTGGGCGATGTTCAAGCTTCAAGCGTCTGCTTGAGTTAATCAGGAAGTTGATTTGTTTGACAATAGTTTTCCACCTCTTTCATCCTTCCATTGTCTGTACATGATAAAAGATCAATACCGCTTGCAGTGAAGCCTCAGCATGATGCTGTTGCCACCGTTGTTGACACATTGAAGGCTTTCAGAGCTATAACAACACTGCTCCACTGACACGTCAGGGACGTCGCAATACTTATTTGTGGAAAGGACGCTTGCAATAAAACATTACATCCCACGTCGCTGTTCCTATTGTTTCACAAAAGAATCCGTTCAGCTTGATTGATAGAATATTCGTACCGCTAAAACTCCACTCCGGGTTTTCCAGGTTACTCACAACAGCTCACCACATTGCATGCTCCAAGCACAAACAACAGAAGTTTATCACAATTGCAGGCTGCTAAAAACTGAACAAGGAAGTCCGTTCCACTCGCATGTCAAAATGTTTATCTTGTGTCATAAAACTTTGTGGTTTAACTGTGCTAGTCACTCAGTTGAAGACACTACAATACAGATGACTGAACTGCAGACGTGTGGAAAGCGTCTTTGCTGGAAAGAAGTGAAACGGAGGCAGGAGTTGGTATTTTTCGAAAGATTTTTCAAAATAAAATGCGCCACAAACTCTAGTTACACAAGAACCTTCACAGACGAGTGAAGCCGCCACAAGCCGCATAGGAGAGAAAAAAAAGTGTTAGCCACTTCCTAGCCAAAGTGTCCGCGTTACAAATGTACATTTCTGACATTTTCGCACCAAAAGTAGGTTTTGAATGGATAAAGAAGGCCAGTATGAAGCTTCTGGAATGGCCCTAACTTAACCCTAAAAGCGAGTCCATGTCCAAGAAACCAACCAGTTTAATGGAGCTTTACCATGTGATCAAATACAGAGCATGAATTATTGTTAAATTTATACAAAAACTTTAGATAAAGTAAATATCAGTCGGGGTCTGCAGATAGGATTTAGCTTGTATGTCTAACTTATCCAGATTTGAGAGAAATAATGAATTCAAAATCTACCTTGAAAAGTCTAAAATTAATACATTTATGCCCATGATGACTTCTCATGTGTCTTCTCCCAGTTTTTACCACTGCCCTGTTGGCATCTGGATGACTTGAGCTATCAAGATCAGTCAAGGAAAAGGAAAAATATTTATTTTTTTCCATGTTGGAAAGTGTGCACATATTGCCATCTTCTATTCTATAAAAAGATACAATTTGATTAAACTTTTTTTTCAATAACTGCCTTCTTTTGTAGAATTGCGGAAGTTAGTGTTAAATAGATTCAGATCAATGTTGCCTAAAATGTAAAAGTTGCAGGCAGGAGTTTTCAAGAATGCGTTGCATGCGCTAAACCACGTCACACAAACACGACTAATCCCTTTAGTGATTATTCATGAGTAGTCGAAGCAACGTTGCCCTATTAAAAAAATCTGAATATTTTAAGAGTTTCCCAGTGAAAAATCCTTAAAACGCCGCCGAATCGGATTGCACCTTCAGTAAACCCGATGCGGTTATTTTTAGAGGCAGCTTGTTGTGAGGCGAGCGTCAGCCGAGGCGATGGGGTGAGTGCTGTGGGTGGCGGTGGCAGAGGGAGGCAGCGGGGGGAGGGGTGGCTCGCGATAACTGTCTGTAATCTAGTGAGTGTCATTAACGTTGGGAGCGCTGCGCCCGCGCCGCATAATTACGGTTTCATTCCCCCTCTGCCTCCCGAGCTGTGCAAGGGGCCTCTGACACCGGAGGACTGTGATTAAAAACACGAGGCACTTCACCCGCACTCTTCCTCCTCCTCCTCCTCCTCCTGCCAGTCTACATCCTGTTCTGTTGCTCGCTGAAATTCCTCCTTGTTGGAGATTACCTGGCTTGATCCGGTCTTTAGAGCGTTTTGTTTTTCCAGGGTTTTTTTTTTTTGCGTCCTTCCCTTTATTTATCCCGCGGTGTGACTCATGCAATGACACATGAAGTTAGGACGACAATAGGCAGATCTTACCATGACCACTGATGCCAGAGAGTCCCATAATAACAGACACTAATAGGGCTAAAACTAGCGTCTGCCTTCGGGTTGTGCTGTTACAGACAGTGATGCAGAAATACGACCGACTTCCTCTCCGTTGATCGTAAGCAGCCGGCGTTTGCACGCGCGCGCATGCACCAACACACACACACACACATGCCTATGAGATAAAATACCACCAGATTTTCATTTGAATTGTTTAAAAATGCCTGCGTTAAAGCTTGCACGCCTCAGGGTCTTTCTGGTGAGTAATTAATTTCCAGCATGTGGGGGTAGAGACCGGAGCTCGTGGGCCTGCCTCCTGGCTCCGAGCGTCGGTGTGTGTGTGTGTCTGCGAGTGTTACAGAGAAAAATAAAAGGGAGGGAGACTTTGCGCTGCCTCGGATGCTGCGTCCTAGCCTGGAGGAGGAGGAGGAGGAAAGGAGAGGGGGGGAAACAGCACAGCGCAGAAAATCGATCCAGGGGCCGCTCTTTTCAGCCTCTTCCGGATGCGAGAGTCCTCCTCTCCCGGGAATTAGATAACGGCTTGTAAAAGCTCTCCAGCACCGAGCTCTTTCCACCCTCCTCGACTTTTAGCTGCTGCTGCATCTTTCTGTCTTCCTGCCTGTTCGTCCGCAATATTGCCTCCCCTCCTTCGCACAACTGCAAAGTATTAGCCTCTAGTTTAATTGGAATCCCTGTTTCTTTCTCATAACTTGTGTGGATATTGTGTATTATCTGCAGCTTAATATTTTATTAGGTTCTAATTGGCCTTTGTTGCCTGCCTCTGTGCTGTGATCTGCCCGTTAAGGCTCTAACTGCGGGTGCTTGTGTGATTATCGGCCTCCTCGCAAAGGTACTCTTTTTTTTTTTTTTCACTTTGCAACCACAAACCTCGGTGTACATAATTACAAAAAAAAGATAGATGACTTTCAAAGAATATATAAATATATATATAAAAAAGGTGATCTAAAGAGTGTAGCCTTGGTGTGTGTTTTACAAATACTTTTGGCTGCACTCGTCATTTACCAAAACTCTACATCCACTTTGTACCCAGCCCGTTTTGCAAAATCACTCAAGCCCAGTCAGTTTGTATGCGAATAGTGTTTTCAAGTAGGTTTGTACTTTGACTGGACCATTTCTAATCAGCTTTGATTTAAACATTTCGTTAAACTTTCTGCTGCAAGGTGACCTGTCGAATATTTATCGAGTCTTTCCAGCCCTTTTCATATATTCTTTGATTACATTCCTGTTGTACAGAATAATCTGTACTGCTATGCTGTATTATTTCAGTAACACATACTGCTGAAACACAAAAAGTAGTTTTGTGTTACAAAACACAAAACTACTTTTTGCACAATGCATTGTTCAATGCATTGTTGAACAATGCAACAGTGCATTGTTCAGAGCATTGTTGTTCTGAACAATGCTCAGAACAACAGCTGAGCATTGTTCTCGTTCCTGCTTCCTCGATTCCTACTAAAGGAAATGACCTTCACGGCATGATGCTGCCAGGTAGCCTTGTAGTTTTAATTTTGGTCTTATCTTATCCCACTTGTATGTTGTGTCGTTGCTTGGGGCAAACTCTACACAAAATGTGTTTTATTTATCAGTGTTTGTTTTTTTTTGTACTTTAAACCTTTTCACAACCGTTTTCCTGACATTAGAGGACATTGTGAATAATGACAAACCTCTGACAAACATCACACGTGGCTTTAGATCGAGGCCAAGTTACACACTAGTGGACTTTGTTCTCCATACAGGTGATTTGTTGCACTGGATTTTATTTAGGGCTGTTGGAGGAAAGGGGGTTTGGAAACAAATGCACGCTGGTCTTTTCACATTTTTATTTGTGGGAAAAAAAACAAAAAAGGTTTAGGGGTGGGAGGTGTCTCTCTACTCGGTGAAGTTAACCACGGTTTCATTTCTCCCCCAGGTTTCCCTGGCCGAGGAGATCAAGCCGCTAAAGTGGTATCCGTCCGTCTACCTGCTGGTGTCCACCTTCCCCCTGGTTAACAGGTAGCTGCTCGGCCTCACCTGCCCGCCATATAAACCCTGTTGTTTGATTTGCTTTGTTCCGCACATCCTACCTCCTCCTCCGCCGCCTTAGCATATCTCGTCTTTTGTTCTCCCTTATCTGAACTCTAACAAAGACTTTGCCGCACGAACACTATAAAGGAAGTCGTGTGTGTGTGTGAGATGGAGGAATAAAGCATTTTATTGCCTTTTTTTCTTTTTATAAAACGGGAGTTTCATCAGTTGAGGTTCAGCAGGAGGAGGTCCGGTAAATGATAACCCGTCTCCCCTTCCCACCACCGTTATCACTCTTTCTCCCGCTTCCCTTCCCGTCCTCCAGCTCTCCCTCACCCAGCCGGTGTGATTGACAGGTCAGGGTTACTAAGTGATTAGCTGTAGCGGCTCTGCTTGTCGCCACCGCCATGTAGGCGGAGACACAGGTCAATTACAGGGTCAACGTCTTTCAAAGGCTCCGGCTCAAACGCCACCTCCCCTCCCCCCTACACACACCCTCCCTCTTTCGCCCCCTTTACCCTTCCTCTCTCTCCGTTCACCTCTCCATGTATTCCTCCTCCTCCTCCCTGGCTGTTGGCTGATGAAGATGACAAACGGCATCCTGTGTTAACCTCCCTGCTCTCCTTCCTCTCTCCCTCTTTTACGCTCTAAAAGTCTGTTATAGCCCCCATATTTTTACTCCTCCTCGCTCGGGCTTTCCATCTTTCTGCCTCTATGTTTTTATGTCACCCCCACCACCACCACAGCCGCCGCCGCCGCCACCTCCTTCCTTCTCCTCCTGCACTTTTCCACACAAAGCCCCTCTCTCCCTCTCCTGAGCAAATACGCTCTCGCTCGGCTCCGCTCTGCCTTCCTCCAGAGAATGAACGAGGGGAAAACAGGAATGAATTGCTCTCTCGTCGTCGTCATCCTCCTCCTCCTCCTCCTCCCTTGGTTCAGCAGCAGCGGCGGCAGCAGCAGCGGTGGCAGCAGCAGCGCTGGCTGTATATATCTCCGGCTCCTATTAATTTGTTAGCCCCTCTCCCCTCCTCATCCTCCTCCTCTCCCCCCTTCGTCTCCCCGGCTCATATCCTCTTCCACCTCCTCGCCTCTTTTCCACCGTCTCTCCCTCCTTTTCCTTCCCTCCCCTCGGCTGAGTGCCGGAGTGTGTAAAGTGTTTGTCACGGTGCCGTGCCGATGTCGCTGTGCTCTCGCTTCCGCGCCGCCTCGTCTCTGCGTGTGTTGTGCTGCGCGTGCGCGTGCCGTGGGTGGCTGGTTTTCTGTGTCGAGGCGAATGTGCTGTCGCTGCTTGTTGCTGCGGAGCGCGCGGCGTGTTTGTCCGCTGCAACTCGAGAGTGTGTGCGCGCGCGCCGCTTATTTTCCCCGCTGCGTGTGTCTGCCTGTGAGCACTCCTCCGCGCGCGCGCGAGCGTGTGTGTGTGTGTGCGTCTGAGTGAGGGATTATTTCTATCTGAGCTCCAAAGCCTCCTAAACAGGGCTTAGAGAGACGGCCCAGGGCAGCAGCAGCTAAAGCCGGCGGGTAGAGCAGCGCTCTCTCTTTCTCGCTCTGCTCTGCGCCCCCAGTCTCGATGCCATTTCTGCCTGCCCTGATCCATCGGCAGGCACTCCCACACACACACACACACACCCCTACACACACACACGCTCTTGTTTTGGCCCTCATCTGCTGCCACACTCGCAAACACACACATACATAGTCAGACGCCACACGCAATTTTAATCTGTTCCAAATGCTCACTGGTAAATGTGTTAATTCGACACCAGCTGTTGCGAATTGAAATGGGAAAGCGCTCCTGCTTTTTTTTTCCTCACACATGCACATGCATGGACGAGCCATTATACATCATTTTAGCGTACACGTCTCTCTCTCTCTCTTTCTCTCTTTCCCTCGCGCTCTCTCTTTCTCCTTTCTCGCACTCACTTGCCCTCATTTGGCAAAGCAAAAGTAGCACCAGACACCCACATCTTCTCACTTCTGCCTCCTTCCTATCCTCCCCTTTCTCCTTCGGCGTCTTTCTCCTGCTCTCTCTTGCTCTCCAGCTTGGCTTGGCTTCTTTCTCTCGATCTGTGTGTGTGTGTGTGTGTGTGTGGTAGCACTGCCCGGGCAGGACTAGAGTTTTCACAGTCTGCTTCTCACATCGCCTCCCCTGTGTGCTTTACGGTGTGGGTGTGTGTTTGTTTACAAGGCTTGTCTAGATTCCTACTGTGCGTGCTTGTACGCTTGTTTGCATAAATAAGCCCTCTCCTCGGAACCTGGCTGCTGATTTCAGGGCGGCGTGGTGGCTCCGTGTGCGGCTCCTCGTCTTCTGCGAGGACTTTTTGCTCCGTCTGTGGCGTGCGGAGGCCCGGTCGAGGTTCTCTGTGGGATAAACTTTAGGAAAAGTGGCACGCTTTCCCAGGATTTACTTAAAAAGTTCAAACGAAATGTAGAGCATGGAGCTGCAGTGCTGGGAACGAGTATTTACCCCTTTACAGATTTTGGCTGTTTTTACTTATTTTGTCGCACTAGCATGTTTCAGATTATCAAAGTAATTTCAATATGAAACAAAGACAACACAAGTAAATACTAAATGCGGTTTTTAAAGTAATCAAGTGAAAGAAAGATGCACAAGCCAACCTGGTCTTGAGTGAAAATGTTACTACTAAAACTTCAGCGTTTGAATTAAGCATTAGCAATATTTGGCAGAGCTGCTGTAATCACTGCAAAGGAATTTCTGACCCTTTCTTCTATGAAGAGTTACTTTAAATCACCCTTTTTAAGGCTATGTCACAGAGTCCTGACTTTGACTAGGTCAATCCAAGACCATTTTGCCATTCAAACGTGGAGTTTCAGATTAATTCATTCTATTTTACTTAGAAAGTACATCTAAAAAACCGTATGCTTACTCAAAGTGCTATAAAGTATAGGCAGATGAAACAGATAATAATGATAACAACAAATAAGTGAAAGAAAGTAAGAAAAAGACGACAAAATTGAAGTGCTCAATCAAAGTGGCGTGGCTGTCACAAAGCAGGTTTTCTTGATATCGTTTGTCCTTAATTTAAATGAAAGTTGAGATCTGCTGTTCAGCTACTCACAGGATGGTTGGAATCCTGAAGTTGCATTCTTTCTACTCATCGACGCCCAATGTCCTACTGGTTAAAAAAGAAAAATGAGCAAAATCTTGGGATGCAAATATCTCAGCTTAATCGATTCGTTTTGATCGGTAGGTCATGAACATTCAGTCAAGACTGAAGACACTTTGTCAAGTCTAAAGCGAAAGCCAGGGAGGAAGCAGACATTAGACTTTCTGTGTGTAGGCAGGTGCTGAAGTCAGCCGGCTCACTTGAGGGAAATTTTGCATCATTCTCCTGCACACTTAAAATTCATCATGCAAAAAAAGAAAAAAAAACCCAGCGCCGTTCAGTTCGAAGGTCTGAAAAAAATCAGCCACATTCGACTTTCATGTTTCATCTCTTTCAGCCAGCTGATTGGCAGTGCAACATTTTAAAACCGTACCTTTTTTGAGCCTTGCTTACAATTTCATACTAGTAACCGACCCAGACCTCGCTCAAACAGGCCCTCTCTTGTGAACGAGCAGGAATAAAGCCTGGATCCCCATCCACCGCCTGCTTTTCCTCCTTTTTCCGAGGGCTTGTCTTCTAGTCTTTCTCTGATGTTGTTGTTTTTTTTTTCCTTTCCGTCTGAGCTCGATGCCTTTGAGCAATCAGAGTTACGTGCCCAAAGGAGGGTGCTTCAGCGTGGATAAATTGGCCCTGGCGGCAGAGCTTGAACCGGTGATGCGTCTCTAACCTTGAGTTCACCCTGTCACCCCAGGAGGTAGCTTGCATCCTCCTAGTTATTCTTGGTTTCCCTCGATGCTGCCTGTGGGTTTCGTGGTGTCTGTAGACCTATACGTGCTTGCAGGGGATTTTTTTTTTGGTATGGGCTGCCTACAGCGTCAAAGCCTAACCCCCCTTCCTTTCTGCCTTTCTCTAGAGGAGATCTGATTTCCCTGCTCCAGGCGAGCAGCGAGTACAAGACAAAGTGTGCGTTCATCTGTGTGTGCTTTGACGCGCGCTGCACGCTCGTGAGTTCCCGTGCGCGCCCGCGCATGAACAATCCGGGCCAGGCAGACCTTCCACATCCCCGTTCTGCGCTTTGAAAAACGAGGGAGGAAATCTCAGAGCAGCAGTTATTATTCATCCCTCAAAGAGAACGGGGAGGGGTGGGAAGCGGAGGAGGGGGAGAGGGATGGATGGAGGGAGGAAGAAAGAAAGAGAGAGCCAAAGAGGAGGGCTGAAGAAGGGGTGCGTGCATGCATGTGTGTGTGTGGGGGGGGGATACATTAACTCTTATCTCACTGTATTTGGCGTTCTGCATCCCAGGATGAGCTCCCTCTCTCTTTCTCTCTCTCCTGCATTCCTTCCTTTCGACAGTCCCTTCCTTCCGTTGCTTGCCTCTGCGCCTCGGAGTGTCTCGCATTCAGAGCGGCTGGATGTGTGCTCGCGCCTCTGTGTCTGTGTAGGCTGGTGTGTGGTTTGCTCTGCCTACCCTACTGTCTTTTTGTGGTGTTTTCTCAGCTTCAGCAAGTAAACGGAAGCTGAAAAGCAAAATGCAGGGTTCGCACTCGCATCTTTGAGAATGTCAGGACTCGCTGGTTTTTATTGCTTTGAAATTACATTTACAGATTCGGGCAAATTTTGTTGACGACCTTTCTAAAAATGTGTAAAAGGCCTTTAAAAAAAAGCCTCTTCAACAGCAGTAGCATTACATGATACTGGAAATTACAGATAAATCCTACCTTTAAGTCGTCTGTGTTTATTCAGTGGAAAGATCCCACATTAAAACAATAATTTTTGACAAAATTCCTCTACTTTATACTCCTCTGTTAACACTTTGTGTAAAACCCCCAAAAAAGAGAAAATAGCAACTATCCTTTGCTTACAGCCTTTCACTAGGCCGAAGCATGCAGAGACAGGGATATTTGACCAATCCTGGACATACTCTTTCTTGATCAGCCAGAATCATGGTCATTAACCATGGAACACCATTGATTTTCTTCATTTTTGTTTTGGATTGTTATTCTGCTCAAAAACATAAATCATAACGTATTTCCAGTCTTGTATCAAAGGCCACCAGATTTGTATTCGCGATTCTTTATACTTAAGGTTCCCAGAGCCACAGCATCCCTGCATGAGGTTTCTTATGGGCTCTTCAGAAGCACCAATGTCCATGCTCTAAATCAGCTCTAAATCCACTTTATCAGTGTTCTCATAATCTATGCTGGCTTGTCAGATTTTGCGGTGGAGAGACAAGTTAGTCTTGTAAGGGTTTAACTAAATGAAGGCCTTACCAGGTCCTTCGGTGTCGCCAATCAACAATCACTGTTGCAAGAATAAGGCAAATGCTCAACCCAACCACAAGGGTTGTAACACACTCCTTCTTTAGATGGTGTCCCAAAGTGATCCCCAAAACAAGATCCTTCCACTTCCTTCCCATTTTACTTCATCTTGTAGGCAATTCAATACAATATTAGCCAATTAAAACCCAGCGGGTGACTTCTAGACTGTCCAAACAACAAAACAAGAAATTATGTTGTTGAAAACTGATTGACAAAATGCATGAAAAGATGAATCCTACGGCGATTGATACACAACTAGGTAAACATTTGTCTCTTACACTGATGGCAACAATAAAACCACCAAAAAGAGTGCCACAATAAAACAAAATGCATTATTTACAAAATGATCTCACAAAAAACATAGCAGCCAATGCTTAGAACCAGACAAGAACCGTTGTCACTACAGCACAAATGGTCAAACATCAGAGGTCCAATATTATATTAATAAGTAACCAACAAAATATGGAGAGATCACCATCTAGTGCCACATTCAAAATCATTGCTTCTGCCCAACCAACAGCACCAAAAGTGGGGTGTTGACCATCTTCTAAGGGATGGTCAAAAGTAATTTATTTTTCAAACTGCAACATGGACCCTTTTCACATGAATCCTGTCTTGAAATTAATTGTCCATCTTTCTAAATTTGCTCTCTGCACTAAACATAATTAAAAGAAGTTTGATATTGCAAATACTCAGAAAACAAATATTGCCAAGAGTATTCCCACGAACTGCCTCACAAGACCGGACTAAAGCTCATTCTTGGTCTTGAGAGGTCAGGTGAGCTTAACATGATGGTAGAACATGCCCCTCAATGGAGACTTGTTGACCCATATGAAGCCGCACTTTGATGCAGTCGTATTTGATGCAGTTTTTTTTTACCTTCTTTACCAACTCACTTCTGTACGCAGTGACACGATAAACCTCGGTTGTTCTCCATCACAGTAGCTGGTAGCTAGTTGATCCTTTTAGTAATCCTTAACTTTCTCTTCCAGAAAGTAAAAGTTAAAATTTAAGAAGAATCTTCATTTACAGGTAATATATAGAACATTTAAATGTTCTATGATTAATCGCATGCATTCATGTTGACAGCCCTAGTAAATATGTATTTATTTATAGATTTTACATATGTATAAAATCTTGAATAATCCAGGCCAGAGTTTTTCTCATACTGATCTTAATACGGTCACATGCTTAAAAACAGGGAAATAACCCCTTAGCATGCCATAAAACTCAATTAAGCACGCTTAAGTGTCCACAATGTTATTAAAACTGGAAAATTCTGAATTTAGTCAAATGAAAGGTCTAATTAAAGGGTTTCCAGCAAAATCAGGGCTTAATGTGGTTGTATTCTACAGTAGTTTGAATATTAAAACTCCACACTGATCATCAGGTTGGATATTTCTATTATTTTCTTATTAACACACATTCTCTAGATCCAAGTGTGTGGTGTGGCATGTAAATGCTCTTTCAGCAGCCAGCTGCACCAAGCCGCATTAGGCTGTGGGGCCCAGCTGATATTTGGCGGAAATGTGACAACACCTCCTGCGTGCGCCTGAGCGAACGCACTTGTATATTAAATCTCAGGCAGCGCGATCGCTCCACAATCCGTCTTCAGACGGACGGGTGACCTGCAGGCAGCACTGTGTGAGGTGCACACACACACACTCAGACTGGGCTGCGGGGAAAATGCAGGCAGCAATTTAAATGCATTTGCGAGCATGCGAGCGATTTTTGCGCCGACACCTACAACTAAAAACTGTAAACAAATGAAGATTTGTATTTAAATCAAAGCATTTAAGCTGGGATTGGCTATAAGCTGATGTTTCGAACTGAATTGGGCTGTTTTGTATTTTTTGGTCAATACCGTTTGTATCTGTTGAGCCTGATGCATTAAACTATATGTCAAAATTCGTAAATAAAAACTGAAAGAAAATGAAAGCATTTAAACTGTAATCTGGCCAATAGTTAAGAAATTTGTGTCAAATTAAAACATGCGCAGCGGCATTTGTACACTTGCACGTAGATTCAAAATTAGATGGTAAAAAAAAAAATCTTCCCCGCACACGTATTCACAACCAAACACAAACAGGCGCGCACCCGCCCAGCTCCCCCTCCTTCTGCTCTTTCAGGCACGTCTTTAAATATTCATCACTCTGGCTGCTCTGAGAGTGCCGTAAACGCTGCCTCACACTCCAGGGAATCGCTAAAGCCTACTCTATCATCTGCTCTCCCTCCCCACCCTCTGTCTCTCTCTCTGACACACACATACACACGCATACACTCACTTTTAGCCGCAGCCGCTCACAAGGATAAACCCATGTGCGGAAACACTCGAAGGCACCGTCGGTGGCGTCACGGCCGCACGCACGAAACAGTGAGATGCTTTCTCAGAGGCCGACGACGGACAGATTTTGTGTTTGTGCGAACGAGTGTGTTTACTGGCTCCCAGTGCCGCGAGTTGAGCGGTGTTGTGTTCCAGGAAACAGGATGTCTCTTTGTTTGGGTTTTATTCTGGTGGTGAGCGCTGGCTGCTTTCGTCCCCCAGGGTCTCCGTGTGCTTCCATCCGCCGTTGCTGTGCGTCTGTGCCCATGCAGGTGTGCCTGTTGGCATGTTTCTGCCTAATTTTTAATTTTTTTTTCCTAAACAATCTGCGAAATGTTCACACATGACACCGACAAGAAATAGAAATGCACAAAGTGCCTTTGTAGGTCTGTCTGGAAAGTGATTCACGCCCTCGGTTGTAACCCCCCATGCTGACCTCATGATCAAAGTGTGATCAGCGTAAATGATGAAGATATAAATCAGTTTATTTAGATGTCATTTCACTCGACATAAGGAAGTTTCTCTTGACCAGGATAGAAGCAGATTAGTGACTTTTCTTCTACACTTTTGGGTGGCTGATCACATGCTCTTTTTTTAACAAAGGAAAGCTTGTCTTGAGGGGCCAGCAGACAACAGCTCAACCATCAAAAGAGAGGCATGAACGAGACGGTCAAATTATTTTCAGTCACAACTTTGGGTTATAACGGTTATTAAAAGCTGATAACTCGTATGAGCGGAGCTGTGTCTTGTTTCGTGATATTGGTCTTGTTTTATGTGGTTTTGCAAATCAGTTCTTTTCTGTCTGAGTAATTTGCCTTTAGCGTGCCATTAAAGCTTTTTGATGTGTTTAGCTGACAACCAGATAATGGGGATAAAACTGCCTTTGATTAAGAGGAGTCAGATGAGAAGTTGCATGTTGAGTGAAAACTGGCCCAAAGAATCAACATGAGCAACACTTCATTAATACACAAATATAACAAGTTCTCTCTCCATGAACAGCAGGGTTACAGGGTGTGAGTACTGAAGTTTTAACGTCTTATCGCATTGCACAATATGTTATATCCAAATCCCCTCTAAGTTTTGCTGCAGAAATGTTAAAATTCAGCCAGCTGACAATAGCGTGACAACCTACAACATGGGGCCCCCCAACCCCCGCTGGACCACAACCTGCAAAAAGCTGAAATTCACAAAAACTTGAGGCCCCCTCCAAAAACGTTTAGAGCTGATTATTTCAACAGTTCAAACACCAAGCATACCTTAATACGCCTTGATGCGCACAGTGGAAACCGTCTTGGCACAATGGCAGAAGCTAACATCCTGATTTCCACTCTAGGGAGTACAGCCAGTCAGCGCCAAGAAAAATGAATGGTCCTCCTGGATTGGCTGCTTTGCAAATGCCAGCCAATAGTGTGTCAAGTAGTATTGCCCCTAGGTATTTCAGCTTCCAAAGTATATCTTTGTTGAAATAATTTAGATATTCTTTGTGAAAAAAATCTGCACATAGGCAAATTTTCTGCGAATAATTTGTAAATGTGTTCCACAGAAGAACCAGCGAATAGATGAGTCAGTGAATACTGAACCACAAATAGGCGGCGGTCCATTGTGCTGGACTTGTAAAAAGTTTGCATGCATTGATTGCAGTGAAGTCAAAGGTAGCAGTTTTTGTTTTCCTCAAAAACAGTTTTTGAGGAGTCTTAGTGAGTTGAGCCCTAGATGGTTGCGTTGAGGATTAGTAGCCTCCATATATGGGGCGCCTGCTTTATCACACCACCTAGCAACCCAAATCATCATATAAACATGATGCAAAAAAGGGCTGAACATGTCTTTTTATGCAGTGTCTAGTTTTTGCTATATCTAAGTAAGCTGTTGTTTGCGGGAAAGTCTGATTGCTAATGACTGTGCTGAAAAAGAAAAACGTGTCAGAAAAATATTAAGCTAAAAGCACTCTGGTTGAATCACCTGCTGTGCTTTGGCAAGGCTTACCTCTTTAAAGTTGCTTTTCTTCCTTTGTTTTCATGTGTGAAATGCAGAATATTGCATGTTCAAATGCATTTGCACTACAGGTTCACATTTGGTGGTAATTTAAATAAACTCTTTCTAAAGTTGTTATGACCTAGGGATTAGATAGCCAATGATTCATCAGAACAGTGAGTAAGAGCTCGCATAGCCACGCCCATTTTTTCCTTATCTTTATTAGAAACACAGCGGCAGTACAGCTATTTTATTGGCTTTTACCATGTCTCATTCTAGTCATGTTTTCTTGAAACTTGTAATGGAAACTCAAGAGAAAGATGGAAAATGTGAGCCACACCAGAAGAATCTGTAGCCTGGCTCTGCTTTAGCCATGCTAAAAGTTGCCATCTTTTGAATTATGATGAAATTGTTGTCGCCATTGTGCCCTACTGGTACCGCATTGGTATCACAGCATTCTTGCACTGATGCTTTGGTGTCGAAATTTTTAAATATGTGTCTTGGAGTGTAATGATGCGTTGGCTGCAATTTGTGTTTGGTCATTTATTTCCTTATATCAGTGCATGTTGACAATTAATCTTATGCTATTAAAAAGCCTTTTGCTTTTTACATATTAATTAGGGATGCACCGATGTGACAATTCCAGTGATGTGATATTAATATGGCAGATTACCGATATTTACAGATACTAAATATAGGCATCATCACTGCCTTCAGTTGTTGCTGAAAACTGACATTTCAGCAACAAGGACTGCCTTGTTGCTGAAATGTGCTATGCAAATAAACTTGATTGATTGCATCTCTGCTTCATTTAAGCACTACCCAAAGGAATACCACATGACCAAACCTCTCTCCTCCTTAAACATACACAAACGGCAATAATATGGAAATAAATACCGGTTATTAACATCAGCACATTTTTACATGTCGGGTCATTACCTATGTTAAAAAAAAAGACTAACGTCGGGTGAACCAGATGTCAATGCTGATATATCGTGCTTCAAGGAATAATGCATTTGAGGGTTTAGCAGCAGAATTACATATGAAGCTTATATATAAACATCTCATCTTGTTTGGTGAAGTTTACAGTTTGGATGAAGAAGTCTGGAAGAAACGAGCTTATTGGCAATTAAAAAATAAACTCCTTTAACAGAAAGGAACCTCAGTGATGTGTGAAAGTACTGCTCTTCATGCTGGTTACCAGCTTGATCACGCACCACTGTGGAATGGTAGCCCCATTCCTCAACCAGCATGTACAACAATTCAGCCAGTGTCAGCCGGTACAAACAGCACAACCAAGTTGTTCTTAGAAGTATTCAATCATTCAAACAACGGAGGCAATCTCTGTGAAATCTTGCTCTGTCGGTGCGATCCACATCCTGAAGGAGTGGAGACACAGGATTGCAGGTTAGGGAATCTAATCTTGTTATCTCTCTGCAGTTAGATTCTCTTTAATGATGCCAAGCCATTTTATTCCCAGCAAGTTGCATCGCCACATCATCATCACTGCCTACACCAAAAGCTGTTTGAAATTGGCAGAGAGGATTTGGCAGTTTTGTCCTGGGTGGAAGGCATAGTCAAATCCGCTGCCCACAGATGTAGCTTCCTTTTAAATGAAGCACCATATAAGGTGAGGGAAACAGAGTCTCCAACATGTGCGATTTATTGCAGCAAGTTGAGTCTTTAAATCTGTTTAAAGACTCAACTTGGCTTTAGGTTGGTTTACTGTTTTGTTTCAGAATTCAAACCTCTAGCTTTTGTGTCTGACAGGTTTTATGACCTTGTCTCGCCTGCAACGTAGACAGAAACCAGCAACTTTTGTCACCAGTATCCCTCGCACTTAGAGAAAAGTTCAGAGAGGCCATCAGCAGAATGGCTGCAGACAGCAAGAGGGGCTCTCTGTTGGAAAATGAGGAAGTAAAAGGCAGTCAGTCTCGAGAGGAGGAAGTGCAATCGAGTTCAGGATGACTTCTCTGTCTGGCTGCCCTTCCACGCTTCAGGAAGGAGTTGTCCTCCGAGGCGATCAAGTGCCGTTCGCCCGCCGCTCCGAGGATGTTCGGCACAACAATTAGAGGCAGGCGAAAAGGTGAACTCTGTCAGACGGGGAGGTGGGGAGGCAAATTGATGGCTTGGGTAGTGGTACGGACTGAATGGCAGGGTGGGATATTGGAGGAGATCGGGAGAGGTGGCAAATGAGGGATTTAGCGCAGCCTTTGGAGGGCGCCGAGAGACGGGTTCAAAGAGTGACTGACAGCATGATAGATGGAGGGTCTGAATAAGTGAGCGAGGCGCGGAGATGCCACGCGAGTGCTAATGATTGACTGCGCGCGTACAGTCGGTGGCAGGCCGTCGCTACGGAGAGCGGCGTAGCGCTCGTGCGCTCCTGCGTGTTTATGATCCCTGCATGCGTGTGTTTATTATGGTTGACCATTTGCTCCTGATATTGTATACACAATATCATCCCTGTTGCGAAAGCCGCCCGACTCCGGCACGCACGCAAACCTTGTCAGGCCTTGGACGCACACACACACACACACACACACACACACCCACATGCAGCAGGCTCAGCCAGGCATCGCCCGCAGCCACACTCTCCTTCCCACCGCTGCCTCCCTCATTCATCTTTCATTAGCCTGGCTCACACAGGAGAAACAGCCTGCCTCCCCCCTACTGCACCGCACGCCTCCACCCTTCTCATCTAACCTCTTTGCCTTTCTTTCCCCTTCTTGTTTTATCCCCGGTTTTCCCGCTTGTTTGTCTTGCAGCCTCCTATTTTGGAAATCCGTCTTCCTTTGCTCAACCTCACCCCTTCACCTCTTAGCCTTGCTCCTACTCATTTTCACTTCTTCATCACGCTCTCTTCTTCTTCTTTCCTGTGCCGTGCTGTTTTCCCTGACACTCTTCTCTGCTCTCTCTCTTTCCCTCTCTCTCTCCCTCGCCTGCTCTCTTTCTTCCTTTCATTTTGCTTTCCGTCTCTCCCTCGATGGAGGGGAAAAGGCTCTTCGCCTCTAATTGCGGCTGTTCCGTTGCCATGGCGCGTGTTGCTCAGCGCTGCGAGGTGCTGTCTGAGTGGTGTGTGTATGTGTGTGTGCGCACGGCAGGCAGATGATTGCTTGCTGCCAGCTCTCGTTTCCCGGACGCCGATCGTGTTTCTTTGCGGCAGCAGGGAAAAAAAAGAGAGAGAGAGAGGGAGCGAGAGACGCCAGAAATAGCCCCCCTTCACACAAACCCAGTCACTCTCCTCGCTGCTGCGCTGTCAGATACTCACACATGCAGAGGGACGCACACGCACACACACACACACACACAGCGTTTTCTCTCATTTCTGATATTTTCCATGCTTGCGATCCAGGCTATGCTGTGTGCAGACACCTTCTAGCATGCACACACACACACACACACACAGGCATTAACGCGTTTTTAGTTCTGTTTGCACACGTCCAACTTCCTCTGCCTGACGATGTGTGTGAGTGTGTGTGTGCTTCCTTCGTCTCTCCGGAGGTTCTGTGGGGACTCTGATTTATTTCACCTTTAATGGGAAGTGAAATGAATGTGAGCAGCAGCTGGTCTGGTCCTCGGAGATACCGCGGTACGCTAACCCAGAAAACAAGCAGCGTTGCTCTGAAATGGCCCTCACTCTGACAAGCGGCAACACACGCCACTCTACGCTCCATTGGCTGCACTGTTGGTTTTATTTAAAGCCGTGCGCAGACACTCCGTTAACACCCTTACGCGGAACGGCGGAAAAGCTGTGGGCTTTCTTTAACAGGTGCATCTCCAATCTCTGCCCATCCAACTTTTCGGGGTTGCTTTCTCCACTCACAACTTTTTATAAGGGGAGTTGTTGGGAGGTAAATGGAGACAGATTAATAGCAAATAAACCTTGAAACCTCGACACTGTAAAAGAGGATAAGGGAGGATTATAAGCAGATTTGTGGACGAATCGCTCTAATCATCTGCTGTTCTGTTCTCCCGCAGTTGTTGAAAGGTTTTAAGGGGAAGGAGAAGAAGAAGAAGAAAAGCTTCTTCTTGCTAAGCTTAGTTTTACAGTTAGAGTGCCTCTTATTTTTGATTTAAAAAAGAAAGTACTAAGCTTTTTAGATTCCCCTCACTTCATCGGATTGCTTTATAGATGTTGTCGGCAAAGTTGCAGAGCCCAAAATCCTCAATAAATAGTGCTTGTGTTTTGAAGAAAAGACCTTGGGCTCGAGCTAACGCAAGTGCATTACTTCACTTAACATTTGAGTGAGACCTTTTGGTATAGTACATCTCTGTTGGTTTGGTTAACATGCTTTGAATAATGAGGGGGAAAAAAACATGGTATGACAACATTACCAACAAGTTGAAGCTTGTAGGTAACATTTAGGTTTGTGTTGGAAATATGGATCTACTACTCTTTAAACAGACTCAAAATAAATGAAATCATGAGGATTGTTGTCTGTAGCACATTTCAGAAGAACTTGCAGATTTAGCAGATTTAGTTCTGGACTTTGGTAGATTATTTATATAACTTTTATAACTTCGATGCCATTTTTCTGGATGTGCTTGGAGTGCTTTCTCTACTGAAATTGAATTCCTTTCTTCCCAAAACTGTAAATGTTCATAATTTCATCCACTTTTGAGGAAAAACCCCAATTGCAGTTGAATAAAAGGAACTGCAATTGGGTTTCTATGAAGGTGTGGTTGTTTTTAGGTTTAGGTTTTGTTTTAGGAGGGGTTTAGAGCTATTTAGTGCTGTTTTTGTGCCAAATGTTGTTTTTGGAATTGTGGACCAATAGTCCTGGAAATGTCTTTATCTCTTCCTGTGGATTTTTTTTCTACCCTTGCCCTGACCCATTCTTTTAATCTATGAGATTGCTTTATTCCTTTGGATCCTATAACTTTAGCTGAAGTTGTGTAATGTGTGGAAAGTTGTACTTGTATAGCTGAACAACAGATTCTTTAGTCACAACATAGTTTAGCAACAAAGTTCTTAAGCCTTATTTTTGCCCCAAAACAGATTTCATCTAAGATGTGCAGTAAATGTCACTGCATAATTTAGGTAAGATTTCAAAAGGATTTATTTTTATCTCATTTTATCAGGGGTGTTTACACTTTGTAAATCCATTGCAAACTGCCATATGTCGCATCCATGTGTTGCATAATCAAAATAATTTTAAGTTTTTGTGATCCTGTGAACTTTGAGACTCACAAAGAAACGAACTGCAAATTAAAACGTAAAAACTGTGCGCATTTTTTTTGGCGTTTGCAGAAAAATGTTTACATGGCTGTGCTTTTGTCCTGTGCAGTCATTCCTTTTCATGTTTGAAAAGCTTCTGACTAAATGTCCTGACAGGCAGGAGCTTCTGCCACCTATAAGTACAGAATATTGCACACTGATAAAAGCTTTGCGGAGGCTCCCTTGATGTGATAAGACAAGCTCTTTCCAGTAACTTGCCATGTTTCTACCAAAATATTAGAAATTTTGGTAAATTTGCAACTTGCTTATTTCAACTTTTGTGTGAAATAATTGCATTAACTTCAGTTCTAGAAATTATTTTCACAATTAACAGTGAGCTTTAATATCTCATCCTTCCATATTTTGTCTTATCTGTGCCATTGGTGAAAGTAAAGGTTGATCTATTTGCTGAATTGTACTGCGATGTTGCCAATATTGCACCATGAGAGCACAATGGTGTTAACAAAAGACTAGTTTTTGTTTAGTCTCTCAGGATAGACTTGACTTAGGATTTCAGATATTAAGTGAAATATTTTAATTTGATTAATTATTTGAATAAGCCTTTGAGATTTTAACCCCTCAGAAACACACATGCGCACAGTTCCACACATGCACAATGCACACACTGCACACTCCCACACAGAAAAAAAGAATAAGTGTAAGCCATTCACACATTTAATAATGTGTTTATTTTGTCCATTACTCATGCAGCGCTAATTATTGTAGCTCAAAATATGGCAGTATAACAACAAACTGTTTCATAGTTTTGAAAAAAAAACAAAAAACTCTTGACACCGAGTCATATGAAGTGATGGGCAACACTAGGAGTTTTACCTTAATTTAGGGAACGCATAAATGACCTGAGTTCATCATATTGAACTTAACCAGATGACTTGAAAACTGATTTTATTCAAGCTTAAAAGGTAGAAAAAAATCACACTTTTGGTGGAACTTCAAGCCCTGTCCCAGTGATTGACGTTTGTGTCTCTTCTGACGTGTTCCTGTTTTGAATAGTTTGCGTGCTTCAGGATAAAAGGTGCAGCATTCAGTAAGTGAGTGACCCTTTGTCAGTATAGACTGTTATAACCTCAGCCTATGATAAAGATTTAAGTAATGCTATTAATGGTTATTGCTGCAACATTTGCCTAACAACAAATTACATTAATTCTGCAGCACTGAAATGCAAGGCCAGATATGCAATAGTACGATGCTGTTGTATTAAGATGCTAGCAACTGAAGTGACTGAAGTTGCTAGATTTCTTCAATTTAATATTGGGAATAATCGTTGTTGAAATCTCCATTGCCCTTTTGTTTCCAGAAACATATTTTGGATTTTCTTTCGTAGGTTGAGTTTAAGTCCTGATGATGGGTTTGTTTTCTTGTTTTTACCTTTTTAATAATTAAAAGTATGAAAATTGAAGAGGGGTTGGTCATTTCACCCTTTTATGTCGAACTTTTCTAGATTTAGTTATGTAGAAACTGTTGGCTGTTGGGTATTTTGCAGTCTCAAACTGTACACAGTTTCATACCAGCTTTGACCACAGATTTAAAGAGACTGTTTCGATTCCATACTAGGGCTGTGCAACACATGAAACCTCTGTCCTTGTCACTGTATCACTCTGTTCAATATTACAATTGCAAAGGACAGTTTTGATGCTGTATTGTCAAACCTATGGTATTTCAAGTGACACACAATAATGCTGTGCATGCAAAGAAAGATCTGGTCAATTGGATGGAGTCTCGCTGCACTCACTGATGAACCTTGACAAAGATTAGGTTGGCGCAAAGGCTTGGAAAGTGGTGAAGAAATCATGATGATGAAAAACAGAGGAGAGTGTGGAAAATGTGGGTTAATTGCAGCCAATATTTCTTGACATGCAGCATGATTTCCTAATGTAATGCAGCTGTATCATCTTCATAGTATACTGTAAGGAGATGTGTTTTTATGACTCTGGTAAATCATATCTACCAGCTGTAGGTCCTTCTCTGTTATTCTGGCTTGATCTGAGGCTTTATTCTGCCATATTTCATCATAATCAACTGGCCCAAGCAAAAATCAGAACCAAAGTTTTCTGAAAATAAAATATAATCAAGTTAAATAATTTGTGAGACTTGGTAAATTTATTTTGTGTCCAAATTTCCGGAAAGAACTCATGCATAAAGAAGAATAAAGTTGAAAGCAATGGCTTAAATATACTGGTATAAAGGGGAAGTGGGAACTGAATGAAATGAAAATTCATCGGTGGGAAATGTGTCTTCCAGCCAAGTCTGAAGTTGTGTCGCAATGAACGATAGTGCTGCAGGAAACATTTTGGACGGAGTGTGGGCTCAAAACTTGGTGTGTGCACGTTGTGTTTTGTAGCTTTGCTGATGTAATTGCAGCTGCGAGGACTCGTTGTTTGTTCGTGCTCATGTGGTGCTGGTTCCAGAGATGTCACAATGTTGGCAACACGGTTATGATATGATTCATGGGGAGGATAGTTGAAACACAACAGTGGTGTTATTGCCAAAGATTTCACAGACACACACACACACACAAAAAAAAAAAATCATTATCACAGAAAAAGGAAACAGATCTTCTTTTCTGGCTGTCAGCCAGTCGAGATGAGTGACTGTAGAGTCTCACGTAACACCTTGTAACCACAATACAACAGTGTTGCTTTTCCGTCAAATGTTTGGTTTGGTGTCTTCCTTCCCCGGCGGGGATGCAGGCGGTCTGAGGATAACTTTCCTGACCCCAGAGGTCAACAGCTGTGGCCACTTAGATCCGGGTGCACACCCAACCCCTGAACAACGGCGCATGCAGGAAATGCCATGAGTCGCACACGGTTTGATTCTCCGGCTAATAGATCAATAAAAGACATTAGTGGCAGGCTAACCCAGCGAGCAGTGCTAATACAGGGTTAATCCAGGGTTAATGGCTGAGCAGCATTGTTCGCGGAGACGGCTATTAGTTCTCCGCAGCATCTCACAATAATGCTTCCCCCCCTCAATCCCCCTTGTCGTACCCTGGCTTCGCAGGGGCAGAAACACAACCAAAATGTTGGGTGGTGGGGGACAGGCGGGCAAACATACGCAATCCTTGTCTGTGGAAAAACCAAACAAACATCAATGGTTAAACACGAACGCGCAGGGGAGATGGAGTGTTTGCAGAGGATAGGTCAAGAAATTAGCGTGCAGTAATGAGAGGAGATGCATCGTTGGAACTGTGGTCTGGAGAGGTGGAAACGGAGCTGAGAGAAAGTGGTGAGAAGGAGAGGAAGCGAGTCGAGCGCTACACATCTCCCCGTTCCTTGTAAAGTGCTGCGTGCTGTCGGAGCAGCAGCCAAGAATGTGTCAGCCCAGCCGTCTCACGCTGCCTAATGGGCTCTTAAACGCTGATATAAAGCTCGCTCGCTCTTTCACCCTCCCCTTTTCCCTCTCTTGCTCCTTCTTTTTCTGCCTCCGCCACTTGCTCTCATTACCTCTCGTTCTCACCCTGTCCCTCACTCTGTCACTCACTTGTCCTCTGCCTCGCTTTCTGTTGCTCTATCAGCCTCTTGCTCTTTTTTTTCCTCGTCCTGTAGCTGTCTTTCTTCTCCTTTAATTACTTCGTCCTCACCTCTTTAGCTCTCCTGCAGGTTGCTTCTTTTATTTAAAACTTTCCAACATTACAACTCAGCACTTCCCTGTGTCTTGTCCTGTCCTCCTCCGCCAGACTCCATAATGCCTTCTACCCTGAAGAGCCTTCGTTCCCTCTCACCCTTTTGCACGTCCTGTCAGCACCCCTCCATGGTTTGGCCAATGCCTTTGTTTTTGGCCTGGATGAAGAGTGGTGGAGTCTGCTGAGCCCAACTGGATTGCAGGTACAGGAACTGCACACACACACAACCATGCTTACATAGTTTCATTTTGAAACAACCCTGTGTCGCTGCAGAACACAGGATGTGCACAAAGATGAGCTCTCAAAATGGAAGTTGGTCTGACTAAACTTTGAACCCTTTTTGTTCCAAACTATTTCACATTTAGTCTTTTTTTTTGTTTTTTTATTTATTTTCCATATAAAAATCTGAAACTTTTGCTGTGCATTTGCACTCCTCTCATACCCATAAGTCAGATCCAGTGCAAACAACTGCTTTCAGGACTCACCTAATTAGTAACTAGAGTCCACTGTGTACTTTAATCTCAGTGTAGATCCAGCTGTTCTCAGAGGTTTGCTAGAGAACATTAGTGAACAAACAGCATTATGAAAGAAAACCTGTTAGACGCTGCAGAAGTTTTGAGAGTGCAATGGAGTGTCACCTTCTTCTGGGAAAACATATGATTACAACAATCATATGTTTGTCACTCAAATATATCTAAAGTAAAACACTTTTTGTGCTAGAAGTGGTGTATTTTAGTCCAGGAAGTATACCACCGAGTCATGTTTGGTGTGCATATACCAGTTTGACGTCGCAATTTAACGCCTTGAAATTGGGGCTCCGTCTCTTTAAGAAGTTCATGGTCTTTCTGAAACTCCGCCTTCACCGTGTCATCATATCAACATTCCTCTTTCTATCGTTTAGAAACATTTGTCGTAGCACAGGACTGATGAGTAGATCACATAATGAGCTCAGCAGATGTGCAATTGCACCAGGTGTTTGCTAATTGCTGCTGGCTAGTCTGAAGGAGCTGAGTGGTGGAGGCATTTGGGAGATTAAAGAATTTCTCAAAAATACATGAAAGAATCAAAGCAACACTCCAGGTATGTTTTTGATGAGGGAATAACATCATAGCATGATATAAATCTCAAAAAAGTTGATTTTACACAATACTGTTCCTTTAAGAACAAAGTAAATGAATGTGTTTAAATGGCCTATTCAAGGCCTGGACCAAAACCTAGTTGAGAATTGGTGGAGATTTACACTCATGAACCCTTTCCCTCCAATCTGACTGAACTGGGGTTATTTTGGAAAGAACAATGGCCAGACAGTTCAATCTCCAGGTCAAGCTGCTGGAGTTGGCCTCAAACATGTGCAACCATCGTTACAGTGAAACATAATTCTGAAAAGGACTGGACACTTTATTTGGAAAATATTATTTTTGTATTACTCACATTAACAGGGTATGAATACTTGTGCAAAGACATACACCTGCAGAGATGAAGAATCACATTTGAACAATGCGATGGACAAGTGATCTGTACTTTACCAAACATGGCTCCTGCAACAATCTGTGTTCCCTATAACAAAAATACAAGTGAAAGGGTCACTTATACAATGCATTTTGAATGTGCATGTGCAAAGAGCCAGAACAGGTTTTCTTCAGAGCATTCCAAGAAGCTTTCCCTCTGCAGGCGTGCAGGCTGACAGACAGTGTGATTACAAGGCTCCTTAATTTATTGTTTTCTGTAGGTATTCCTGAATGGCTGAAGCATATTTTACATTTTTGCCTTTGCAGAGACAACAGCGCCAAATTGCACTTGTTGCCTTTTTAACCTTGGCGAGATTCTAAACGGTGCTTCACATGGCGCCTCTCGTTCATTCATTCACACGCTCATTCACACTTGTTATTCTGTTCGTGCGGCGCTTTTCTCTTTGTCCCACTCTTTACTTACTCACACATACAAACATGCATCACATCAAAGAGCGCATTGTGAGTTCGGTGTCGAACACAAGGTCTCTCACACGCGGGGGGGGAGGGAGCATATTTGACACGTTTGGAGGAGACCCGGTGTGTATGTGTAGGTCCGAGTCCAGTTTCAGTGGAAATCTTTTATTTTTCTTCCTTTCTGGTGAAGTGTTGAGTTACTGATTATTTTTAGTGCCGGCTTCCGCAGTGTAACTTAATCCAAAAACTTAATTTGACTTAAGTGTAAAGAGACGAATGTGACAATGTGTACTTATCTAATCTTTTTAATTAAATGTGCAGATTTAACTCAGTACTGCAGGTCATTTCACACCTATTAATTACAGATTGCAATGTATTTATCTCCCTAATTGCTTCCGTTGCTTGTGTCTCTGATCAGTCACTTAGCTCAAGTTGCGGTAAATTGCAGTTTTCCTACCTGCCTCGGTTTGCATAAAGGCATCGCTGTTCTTTAGTCCTCGAACTATCAAAATAAATAGTGGCTGGTCAAAACCAGGCTAAGTGGTTTTTAGCCTGGTTTTGGTTAAAAGGTAACACATGGGTTTCATCCTGAGTTGTTAGTTCCACATGTTGACTTGTGGCTAGAATACACAGAGCTGTACTTTGTACTGAAAACCTAAGCTGCCCTAATGCAGAGTGTAATCCAAAACACCACCCACTCATTACTGCAGTCTCATTAGAAAAGGGGGAGAAAAACTGCAACAGAAACTTAATTCAATAACCAAAAGTTTGTGCATGCTAACTTTGATTTTTTTTGCATGTAAAATTACTTTACATTTGTAAATATAAATGTTCAAAATAGAATCGAAGGGCTGCATTATGGATGGGGATGTACAGTATTGCAGCATTAGCGTCAGTACTGATGGGTCTCAATGCTGCAGTGAATGGCTCCATCTCGATGCAGTTGCTGTTTCAAGTAGGATGCCGGCCAGTGCTGTGGCATTTACTGGAGCACAATAGTGACGCACCACTGGTTTGGGAGCGTTGTTTAACTGAAGCAATGTCAGTGCTGTTGAAAGGATAAGGAAGTACATATATATGTAAATTCCTTCAAATCTGCGTAAATCTGTTCAAATGTAAAACCTAACACATGGCTGTAGATGAAAGGTCAGGGGTCATTAGTAATGACAGCAGTCCATCCAGCCGTTGGTCAGACACTCCAGCCATTAGTGGGACTTAATGGTGGTCTTAGCTTAATTGGAAGGAATCGCGAAAGTGGCTGAGAGGATTAATGACTCAGATGGAGTTGCTATTGTAGATTTTTGTCCACTTCTGTTGAACAGTTTGACTGACATTCCGTCAGAGTAGTTATGTCGACTGCTTACTGGCATGTGTAAAAATACAATATTAAACCTCTAAGTGGGGTTTGCCTTGCACCCTACCCTTGCTTTTTTTCCTTTCAGGGTCTCCGGTGGCTGCAGCACATGAACGCACGCTCTAGATGACAGACCACGAGACTGAAAGGCTTAATTGTTTCTTGTTTTTGCTCGTGCATGCTTGAATTCCCGTAGCATATCTCTCTGCGATGTGCCACACGCGTCTACCAGGCAGGCTTCTATTGTCAGGAGAAGGAAATGGCACACGGCGCCTTTTAACAGCGACTGGGTTCTACAAAGTGCTTCACTGCGTGATTTTCATTCATTCTTTCACACGTTCCCTCCCACAGTGCTCCTTTCTGGTTTGTGCCGGGATTTTTTTTTCTCCCTTTCTTTCGCGCGTTGATGAACACATTGTGAGAGAAATCCAGAGTTCAGTGTCTGCCCGGTGTCTCGTCAACACTTAGAGAGGCGAACAGCAGAGCCTCCTATAGCTGGTCTCTACTCCACCGCCCAAGTGGAAAGCGCTTTACGTTGCGTTCAAACCTCTGTTTTGAGAGCATTGTTGAATACTGAGATTATTAGTGTTGACTAGTTTTGGCTTTAAGCTCTGTAGGGCTCTGTAAATTGGGCCTGTATAATCAGGTGGTCTGCTCAGTGCCTGACTCTTTGCGAGGCTTAACCACTTAATTTTAATAACCGGAAAATTTTACAAAAGCATTCCTGCTGGGTTATTTCTGACCGAGGTTACCGTTTATTCTCTCTGTGAATAACTTTTTAATTCGCTTTAAAGATTAGTGACAGTATCAAAGAAATGATGGCTACTGTTTTGGACGCTACTGGCTCCTTGTGGAATATGCAAAAAAAATTAAGAGCATATAGAAACTCTTCCACATGAAAACAGGAATCTCACCGCGGTGAAATAAATTTTCAAAGTCACCAATCTCGGTGACTGATAAAGTAATTGTTGAGTTATTGATATTGATTGGCCGGCTTGTAGAGCTGTCATCAATACATTTACTGAAGTGTTTTCTCCCCAGGAGACTTGTAATGGACGGTGTTTGACAGATGTTGATGTGAGCAATTTCCCGACTGGAGAAATATCTCATGGCAATTAATTCAGAGATTTTACAAAAGTGAATTATAAGATGTATCACTCGTAATTTTATTTGAAAACACAATTATTACTTACTGGAAACAAAACTGCCATGCCGAGGTCAATACTCAGGGGAAGTGAGAGAGGCTCAAAGAACGTAATTGAAATGTTTTACCAACTAAGCATGGCTATTGGCAAAATTTCTTGCGTTTTAAGAGTTTTATGACGATCAGGTGTCAACTTTGGGTGCTGCTACTCGAGTTTGTCAAAAGAAATTTGGCATGAAATGAAGGCTGATCAATGTGACACTGCTGCCAATGAGTGAAAACCAAAACAAACCATAATAAATGCAGTGATGGTCATTTATCCTTTCATTTCTAACATTTTAGAGTTTTGATCATTCCATATTCCAAATAATGTACAACTAATCTCTGGATGGTTTGTCCTGGATGTTTTGGATGGGCACACTGTTCCATTTGATGATCAGTGATTTGAGAAAGTTTATATACTTCTTGTGTACTGGGTGTGTATGAGATTCTGATAAGTATTTATAAGCCTCACATACTGCAGATATCTTGTTTGATCAGTAGTCCTGATCTTGTAGAGTAAAAGAGTCGACGAAATCAATCCATCAGATTCATTTATATTAAGGTGTAACCAGAAAATACTACACATTTAAATTACGTTAAGCAAGGTAATGAAGCATTTTATAAGTATTTTGGGACTGGGAAACAACCAATAAGTAAGGAAATAAAAAAACAAAACAAAGACAGGCAGAAATATATTAGGAGAGTTTAGAGCACCCAACCAATCTATACAACAGAAGTGCAGCAGGTCCAAGTGTTTTGCCGATCCAGCAGATATGTGAATGTCTAATGTGTACATGACCCAGGAAATAATGTGGAACTCTGCAATGCTCCACTACAATTCAGCTGTGAAGAAACCATTTCTCAGTCTTTTGCTTCAGCAGCTGATGCTCTGCGGCTTCCTGCCTGAGAGGAGGGGAACAAACATCGTCTTTGTCAAGTATACGGAGTCTTCCATAACGCTGAAATCCCCTCAGGACTCAGTGTTAATTGTTCCATGCGCATATCATTTTGCTTGTAGCCTCTCATTTTGCGTGCTGCCTCTCTTCCGTAATGTCTGTACTTGTGGAGAGCACGACTCATAGTTCTCCTGGTGACAGATTCTCCAACCTAGTCTTCATGTTGCTGTTTGTTCCCTAATGTCCTGCAAACATCTGAGGCCTTCACAGGACAGCTGGGTATAAATGCATGCCCTTTTTTCAGATTTTTAATAGGCAACAAATCTGCAAATTCTTACCACCTCAAAGTTTTGTACTGTTTAATGTTGGTCTATCGTATCAAATTCAAATACAATACATTGAGGCTTGTGGTTGTCAAGTGACAAAATATGGCAATTAGCATTCCTTTAACAGGAAGTTAGTTCCCTCAACAGGATGCTCATGGTTGATTTATGGTTTCTTTATCTCTGTCAGAAGATTAAATGATCAAAATTAAACCAAAATGACCAATAATGAGACCAAGTAGTGCAATTTCTATGTTTTAGCTTATTCTTTGCAGTTCAGGGATTGACCCAGATGCTGAAAATGCAAAGTGATTGTTCATCTATTAAACTGACTGAAGATGAATATGTAAAGAACTGAAAACCGGAGTATATACTTTAAAAAAAAAAAGTTGTTGGGAGACTTTTGCTTTTTTATTATTAGCATAATTTGAGAGTTTTGTGTGAAGCCTGTCCAGGTTGACTTAAAAATCTGAGCTGTTATTGTCAGATGTTACTTTTCTAAGCTTCAGAAGAGTAATTGTCACAGATAGGAACTTTAAAATGCAGATTCATCTCCTATTAACACTGCTTTATGCCAATTTAATCATATTTTATTTTGTTATTTCTCATTAACAATAGATCGACCAATAGATTACTAAAATAATCATTTATAACAGCATAAATCGTTGTCATGTCAAGATGCAGGATTGACCATCAATTTCACTTTCGCAGGACCTAATAAAATCCCATTTCAGTCAATAACTTTAACTTATTATCACAAAATTCTGATGACACAAAGAGATGATAACATTTTATTTCCATTATATCAAGGACTAGGTCTTTACAGATGTTAACTGCAGTCAGCCTGGGTGGCAAAGGCATTAGCTGCTTATAAGGCACTCATTTTTCCTGTAATCGCTTTTAGGAATCCCGAATACGAGCAGCTCTAATACTTGTAATTTTACCTTAACCAACGTTTTAATTGCTCTCACGCTGGAAAACGATCACCGCCAATAATTGGTACCATGTGTGGCAGCTGTTCGTCTGAGATAATTGCCGCATCTCATACCGAAATCTACTTTTCCTGAGTGAAATTACCAATGTAGGACCTCATTTCCCGTGTAACATTGAGAAATTTAGCTTTTAGGAAAATGTAATGAAGCGAAGCTTATCAGAAATATAATATTGCCGCATTTCAATCCCGAACATCATCGGTTGCATTTCAATAAACACCCCAATCAATAGAGTTCCCCGCACATTTGTCTCAATCTGCAAACATTGACTGTATCCGCAGCTACGAGCTGGAGCTGATATTGAACAACAAGCAAAAAAAAAAAAAATCCTCTGTGGTCGTGGTTTAGCTGTGTGCGCAAACACACACACAGGCGCGCACGCGAACACACACATTCGTGCATATTGCCACCTCCTCGGTTTCAGCGACCACGCTGATAACAGGTCACGAGCTCAGCGTGGAAGAGTGGAATGTGCGGCGTGACCTTCAACCCAAATGTCAGTGTTGCGCTGTGGCGAGCGGGGTGAAAGAGACAGAGAGACAGAGCAGCGAAATTGAATCTCAATGTGTTCGTAAATCACGGGGAAAGCGCTGTTTGTGTGTTTCAGGGAGGAAGAGAGGAAGAAGACGACAGGGAGAGACGGAGGGAGGGAGGGAGAGGGGAGAGACAGGCGGCGTGTGTGTTCGTGCGCTATCGTGACTAACAGCCGGTTGTTATTCATCTTGGCATGCGGCTCCCAGCAGCCCCCACACATCAGGTGTGAGATTGGCGGGGGAGAGGAGGGGTAGGGAAGAGGAGCGGGTGCTGATGGGGTGACAGCGTCAAAACATTCCTCTCTCAAAGCGGAGAATCTGTGCTTTCCTCCTCCCAGCACCTCCGATCCCAGCCTCATCGTGTTCAAGTGCTCTCTCCCTTTAAAATGCCTGCTTTTCTGAATTTTTTTATTTTATTTTATTTTTTTTATCTTTCCTTACTTGAAGGTGTCTTTGTACGCAACTCACGCTCCATATGTACATTTTGATAGAGCTGCTGGCTGCAATCTTTTGTCATTTTCATATTGGAACCGACTCGCTCCCGTTCCATCGGAGCGAGCGGAGAAAGCCAATACATATAAGGTTTGGGATGTCCCTGCTTTATTATTTTTGATTGATTCACAGATACAACAAATAAATTGCTGCCTTGTTAACAGTTTTGGGTTGGCTAAATGACAATAGCATGTAGCGATAAATTCCTCACCTAAATCCCTAAATTTTCTACGTTTTTCAAGTTGGTGTTCGCTTAATCTGCTGCTAAATTTTAAGGCATTTCTGTTTGGTTTAGCAAACCAAATTCCAACCTTTTGCCGTTACACCTGGAAATCTCCAGTCGGGCCGTCATAGAGGCAAGTTGGGGAGCAGCAAGGGACCAATCTCGAGCTGGCTAACGTGACAGTTGTGACTCGTGCACGAAATGATCCAGCCTTTAATCCCAAAGACTTTTGGTGCTCTTTGTTGTCCTTTTTTTTCTGTTTTGGGAGTGGTTTCCATGGAGTAGGACGAATACGGCTCCTAAAAGTGTTTTCTTAAAATTCCCATCTGGTCCTTCATGGTAGAGATGTGGATCAACCAAAAAAAAAGGATTTTCAGTCTGAAAATATCTTTTGGTGAATGATTAGAATAATTACCTCCCCTCCTCCTTCCTCTTGTAGTCTCAAATCCTTCCAGAGTCCAGGTCTCTTAGGCTCCAGGGAAGTGGTCAGTCTCCCATGTAACAATTTCTCTTTGCCCGGCTTTGTGTCTGTTGCCATTTTCATCTTAGATGCTCTTTTTGTTGGGGCTTCTAATGCAGATTTACTGATATGTGTTAAAGAGGTAAAAAAAGTTAAAACGAAACTCACCGCAGCTCAGGAACACAGTGAGGTACTTGAGGAGTTGATAGTCTTGTACAGACCAGTACAGCTTGAAACAAGTTAGAAGCTGCAGGCGGAATAATGCTCTCTAATAGCAAATCAGGGAAAATGACAGCCTGTTAGGTCTTGCATTTGTGATTCTCGTGACCATTATGTTGGAGCAAAGTAGCATGCTTCTTTTATATGCTTTATGGGCCAATCAGAGGTGTGGAGGTCTGTATCGACTGAACGTGTTGCGTTTTATGGGAGTTGCATGTCAAGGTACAGGGAAGCTAGCTCACCACAGCAGGCACACATCAGCAGTGTTGACTGTGTGTCAAGCCACCAGTTTCAGGTTCCTCTTTTTTCTTATCACCCTTCTTTACATAGTCCCTAATCCTACCTAACATATTCAAATCTCCTCATCAGCGTCACGTTTCCATGACTGAGGACACCTTAATGATCAGGATCCTTTTTTACCACATTGGAGTTTATACTCTTTTCATCAGGTATATTATCTTATTTGGGGCTTTTTTTTCGGGTTGAACATTTAACTGGAATAATTTTTAAGGGCTGCACAGTGGCGCAGTTGGTAGAGCTATTGCCTTGCAGCAAGAAGCTTCTGGGTTCGATTCCCGGCACGGGTTTTTCTGCATGGAGTTTGCATGTTCTCCCTGTACTTGCGTGGGTTCTCTCCAGGTACTCCGGCTTCCTCCCACAGTCCAAAAACATGACAGTCAGGTTAATTGGCCTTTCCAAATTGTCCCTAGGTGTGAGTGTGCGTGTGCATGTTTGTTTGTCCTGTCTGTCTCTGTTGCCCGGCGACAGACTGGCGACCTGTCCAGGTTGACCCCGCCTCTCGCCCGGAACGTTAGCTGGAGATAGACACCAGCGCCTCCCGACCCCACAAAGGGACAAGGGTGTATAGAAAATGGATGGATGGGAATTTTTAAGGATTGTCTCTACCAAGTTTAGATTTTTGGTGGATTTCTCCTGCCCAAACAGGCTCAGAATTAAACATACAGGCTCAAATACTTTACACCTCCACTAATATTTGGTCATGTGCCTCTTATCAGGTTGTAACTCGACTGCGCACTTCTTAATCTTTAACGAGATCCTGACATAAATCTGGATGTGTGACCACCGCTCTTGGCAGAGCTGGTAGAAGTCATTCTAGAAACTATTCTTGATATGTGTTTGGGGTAGTTATCCTGCTGGAAAACTTAAATCTGTCCAAGTTTTAAGCGTCTAAACTTTTGGCCAAGAGACCCAAAACATTCTGGTAGTGAGACGGGTTTGAGTTAAAGTCCCTGGATGCTTGTATTTAATAGAAAATGAAGATGGCTAAGGAATGAGAAGATTTTATGATGCTGCCCTCAGAGTGCTGCCGAGCCACATATTGTGCTCCCCTGTTCCCGCTGATGATTTTTGATTAAGTTAAGTAATTTGTCAGTTTGTGAAACACAATACCACTGGCAATGAAAAAGAACCCCAGCATGACGCTACCGCCACCATGCTTGAAAGCTACTGTGGTTTCCTACATTTGAAAGCAGCTTCTCGAGCCACGTTGATGCCGAACTGGAGCAACTGGACGCTGACACTGGAGTTCCAGTTCCTACCAGTGGCTTCTAATTTCTCTTCATTTGATTGTTGCAGTTTCAGTCTGGGGTTCCCAAGAAAATGTTTTTTACTGGGTAAAGCCATCTAACATCGAGCTGGGTATTGAACATTTTGACGATGCTTAAACACATTCTTAAACTCAGCAGGGACACCAAGTTGGTCTAACGGTTTGGTTGGTAATGGCGTTTTAGTTTTTTTTCCTTTTCGCCAGCTAATTAAATATTGGGGGGAGGAGGAAGGGAAGGAAGCACAAGTGATTGCCCTACAATAACACAACAAATAAAATCGCTGTTGAAGGTTGACTGAGGATGACTCCACAAACAGCTGCTTGAGACAATTTAAAGGTCTCTCCAAGCTCACAGTTCATCACAAGATTTAATAATCTAGTATTCCCAATGCTGCGGTCATATTGGTTCTCTGTGAGTACCTAATAACAGGACCCTGGATACCCTCAAATAATTAATGTTTAGCTCAGATAAAATGGACATCTTCTTCTTCTTGTAGCTAAGTTACAAAACCTTCAGTTCTTTTCTAGGTTATTGCAATAACTCAATATTTCCAAGAATACGCTTTGATCCAGCGGAGTTAGGAGAATACAAACCCAAAGTAAAGGGTCTGGGCTTAGAAGGGTGTTTTTTTGGGGGGTTTTTTGTACATAGATTATGTCCTGAATTCCAACATTTCCTAATACACAGAAAGTCTTTTTCACATACTGTCAAAATAACACACATTTGCCACATTTAAATCAGGGAACTCTGTTGTATTCATTAAGCTTCCCAGGTGTTTCGTAGCTTCGCGTCAACCAATTAAGCTACATTATTCTTAATTCCTTGTTCGCTGTTCACAAATGCCTTCAAGAGGATTTACAGACGATTGCGGAAACCCATCCACTTTGGCCGCCTTTTCTATTACGGACAAAACTGGAAACAGATAAGAGGTTGTGGAGAATGTAATCTAGTAAATTCCCTTAATTGTAGGTATTTAGTAAAAAAAAAATCCTCAGGACCAAGAGTATTAAATATTTTTTTTTAGATATTTCTTCAAATGACCTCAGCAAATTTCCTGATTGGAAACTTTAATATCTCTAATCAGCTGAAGCTGAAACCTGCTTTATTCCTCAAACCAACCAGAGGGAAAACCTACACTGGTTGCAGATCAAATATATTCAAGTAAGCAGATTATTACGGAGTGCGTTGATCGATTGATTTCTCCCCTAACTTCTTTGATTAACGTGTTTTTTGTGTTCCTCTCTACTCTGCACCTCTTGCTTTTCTTGTCCTCTGCTCTTCCCTCCCATGAGCGGCGGCGTTTTATTCTTTTCCTCTTCCGCCTCGCCTGCTTTCTCTCCGTTCCATACGTCTCCTCTGTTCCCGCTGTACCCCGTTAAAGGATCTCTGGCATTTTATCTCTCTCACATTATTTTTCTCTCCCTTTTGTGCTGCATATCCCTCCCACATATCCATTCTCCATTTCTCTCTCTCTTTCTCTCTCTCTCTTTTTCTTCTTTCCACTCTTTCCCCGATATTGATCTGCATTCTAGCCATACAGCTGAACCGCGTTCGGCTCTGCAATGAGCTCACAACACTTCTGCCTCTGCATGTATGCCGGAGTGCATGCAGAGGAGAGCCGCCGAAAAAAATCCCCCCCCCCTTCGCCTCAGAGCCCCTGCAAACGTAGCAGGCACGCATATAAAAAGTTTATTCCTAGAGGAAGGAAAAAAAACGTTTGTCCATGAAGCTATATAAAAAGTCCCAGAGCCGCAGCACGTTTGAGGCTCGACAAGCCAAAGACGGTTTATTTCATTTCCACCTGTCGTTTTTTTTTTTTTCCTCCATATGCCTTTTTATGTTCCAGTCACTAAACGCTCGTCGCCGCTCTGCGCCCCAGGTTTACTCATGCAGGTCTCGGAGCTGCTGGTTTCACGCCATCTTCCAGTGAATGACGACTGGCCATTTTATCGCTGCGAGGCTTGAAATTTCAGTCCTACTCTCCCGCATGATCCCTCAGTGGTGGATTGAGTTACTAAATTTCTTTTACTCAGCAGAAGCCCTTTTTGTTATCGGGTATCGCTAAAAGACCTTGCTCTTCAGAGAGTACTAAAACACATTAGATTTCCTTTGTCTGACTGCTCCTCGGTAACGACTGTTCCTTAAAGAAACGGCGGGGGGTGGAAGGCACCTCGTTGGCTTCATCCACCTGTATGTGTGTGTCGCAAACTACATTCTTTAATTGGGATTTGTAAGTGAGCAAAGTTTTGACAGCGCTTCTGTGAAATGGGATGTAATCCATTTGAAGCAGGCTGGATGCTGTTTATTTTGCACAATTAACATACAGATCAAAGATTTTAAGAAAAGATAATAATATATAACAACAGTGCAGTGAGAGGCAAAAGCCCAATGGGCTTAAATAAAGCCTCCACCCAAATAGTGTGGGGAAAAAAGTATAATCTAAGAATACAATCAGTTCGTCATAAATTTATGAAATACAATCTTATATTTCTACTATTGGGAGCAGACAGAAGTAAACATTAAAGCTGCAGAGGTTAGCTGACTTCAGAAAAGGGAACAAAGTCAATCATCTTAGTCATATTGGACGAAATTCAGTTTTTATTTGAGATGCTTTCTAATCTGCTACGTCACAAAACATTCCCAGAAGAGGTAGTCGAGTTGTTTTTCAATGCAGAGCTTATGGGAACATTATGAGTTGTTAGTATCTTAACTGCTGCAGATGATCTCAGTTTGAATAATGTGAAATTAAAACCATACAGGAGAGAGAGAGTCAGAGCCAGACCAGTTCCTAAAGCTGACTTCAACATAGTGCGGTAGGTCTGATTTCCTTTACTGTGTCGGGGGTGAAAGTTGCTGATGGAACTCCTCCTGGTTGTATTTTTGACTT
Source organism: Phalloptychus januarius (assembly GCA_902982915.1). NCBI lineage: Eukaryota > Metazoa > Chordata > Actinopteri > Cyprinodontiformes > Poeciliidae > Phalloptychus > Phalloptychus januarius. The sequence goes on from CADWAE010000230.1 coordinate 4,523,760, forward strand.
TGTTCAATTAAAGGAACAATAACCCACATCTAGGCAACGAAGAGGAAGGTTGAGAGGAGGTACAGCAAAACAGCACTCATAAGATCAATAATAAACCAAATACCAGTCAAAGAGTTTAACGTCTGAATGTTTTACTGTAAGTTCATTTAACTTCAGTTTCAAACATTTCACTTCCCATGAAAAACACTTTGCAAAGTTGAACGCGCTAACGATAGCTTGACAAGAAAAAATTACCATGTGCAAAGTAATGCAATGTGAAAGAGTGAGTGTTGTTTTATCATTACAGATATTTTGGTTGTATCTGTCATTATAGGGGTTTTTTTTTTTTTTGCGAGGAAAATAGTTTTTATTGTTTACCAGAATTGTTGCTGCATAATTTTAAAGTGCAAGGAAAGCAATATGTAGTTTTCATGAGGGTTTTTACAGTAAATGTCTGTAAGTATCACAGAAGTATCACTTTAACTTTCATCGAATTCCCCCAAATGAAATCTAGTTCAGCAAACCGCCTACTAACCTAATTATTAGAGTCCCTAATTTAATCTCAGTGTAAATACAGCTGCTTTGTCAAAGTTTAGATCAGAGGTCTGCAACTGTTATCATTGCAAGAACCTTTTGCACCATGTTCCAAATTATTATGAAAATTGAATTAAAGTGTCATAAAGATTCAATTCAATCTTTGAATCACTGTAATTAATTTCAGAAACCTGGTTGATTAGTTTGTCAGGTGAGCTCAATTAAAGGGAATCTACTTAAGAAGGATGTTCCACATTATTAAGCAGGTTTCAAGCAACATGGGAAAGAGAAAGGATCTCTGTAGTGCAGTGGACAAGATATGAAAACATTAGATATTTAAAAAAAACGGAAGCATTATCATTGTACTGTGAAGAGATTTATGGCTGATTCAGGACAAATATAGTTTTGTGCAGATAAAGGCATAATGAGGAAGGTTTCTGTTAGACAAATTCATCAGATTAAGAGAGCAGCTGCTAAAAAAGCAGCAAACACTTATTTGAAGCTGCTGGTGCCTCTGGAATCTCACGGTGGAGGATCCTCTAGAGGCTTGTTGTACATGAACCGACTATTCGGCCACCTCCAGCCAGGCTCACAAGCAGAAACGGTCGCAGTGGGTCCAGCCATGCATGAAGATTAATTTTCAAACAGACTTGTTTACTGATGGCTGCTGCACAACACTGGATGGTCCAGATGGACGCAGTATTGGATTGGTGGCGGATTGCATAATAATTTGGAACACAGTGCAGCCATCAGTCCAGCTAAATAAAACATTAGACCTAGACATTTGACATAATTTTGAAAAAAGACTAATTGTACTACTAAAGAAAATTAGTTTTTATGTTTACAGAACTATCATTTTATTTATGTTTTTAGAATTTAAAATAGAGACAACATGTTTGCAATAAAGTGAATGGATACAGTTTTCTGACTGATCATTTTCTTTCATGGTTCAAAAAGAAGAGCCGTATCGTCCGAAGCAAAATCATCTTAATGCACAACAATGCACCATCTCATTTACTTTAAATATTATTTGTAAAACATTTATAAAGCTATGTAACAATGTCCTTCCACTTCACAGTTTTCCACTACTTTGTGTTGATCTATCTCAGGAAAAAAAACCCACTCAAATACATCAAGGTTGGTGGTTGTGAAATGAAAAAATGGGGAAAAGTGGAAGGGGTATCAAAGCCTATGTAAGGCGTTGTTGGGAAATGTCCAGAATGGAAACAGGAAAAGAGTTTTTTTGTTTTTTTTTAAGTTAACCATCTAAACCAGGGCAAATAGGGAAAACTAATTCAAATCTGTGTGTGTGGGGGTGTGCGCGTGTGTGTGTCTGCTTTTTCAGCTGGCACTGCAGTCACGGCTCTGCGACCGAACGCGAATCGGAGAGTACTACCCCGGGGCGGTGCGCTACACACAGGCAGACCTTATCGACCCGAGCGATGACGACGACGACGACACCAACGTGCTCTTCTACTCGCCTGACATGACCCTGAAAGATCGAGGTCCTTGAGAGAGAGGAAGAGGGGAGACAAAAGAACTGGAGGGAAGAAGCACAAAGGAGGGTCAGAGCCAGAGAGAACCGTGCCGGATTAGAAACTGAGAGGGAGGAAAGAAAAAGGAAAAAAAAGAAAAAGAAAAACGAGGTAGGGAGGGAATGGAAGGGAAGATTGTGGGGACGGTCAGGCAGATAGAAGCCGGAGATGAGCTGTCAGGTTCCATTATTAATCCCCATCCTTTACTATTTAATATCCTTAAGACACCCTCCGCACACACACAGAGCAGAGCTCCATTTCTGTGCAACACGACTATCTGAGAGCTCTAAAGATCAGCCTAATGTTAAAGGCATCTGCTGCATCCCAAAAGGACTCCGGAAAGATTTACCTCCCCGAGCCCTCTGTTTTCCACCGCATTCTGCAGCTTTTTAGCATGCCAGAACAAAAAAGACAAGGGGAAAAATGAAAAAAAAAAAAAACACGAGGCACTGCTGAAAGGCAATCATAACAAGGTGCTTCTTAAGCACTCGCAGCCATCACCTTTTCAGTTCCCCACAGGAGATGAGTTGAAAGGCAGGCCTTTAAAAATCACCCCGTGTGTCAGCGTCTCACTCTGCCATTAGATTGATCCTGGTGCTACATAATTTTCCTGCCAATAAGGGGAAGGTGGGTGTACAGTGGAAATACAAAAAGAAAAAGAAAGGGAGGAGGACTGGGTGGTGTGGGGGGGTTAAAAACAGTCGAAGTGAAAAACAAGTCCTGGAGCACCGGGCTTTTCTCAGACAGTATTAGTTTTCAGGCTGTCGCTCTGCCTCGAACGTTGCAAGTTCTGCACAGGAGTTCCTTTGAATTTGTATATTTGATGAAACGCTACACTTTTGATATTCTGTATTTATTACAAATTGACGTACTGTATATGTTTGAATGCACTATCTATTTTTGTACTTTTGTCTTCTGAACGCAAAGCCTTATTAACAACTCTGTTTGTCAATTCAACATGCTCAATCGTTTACATATATGGGCATGAAGTTCATGTTGATTTCAGGCTTTTGGATGTTGTCTTAAGAGCAACACACACTTGTATTTGTTTAAATGTCCGTAAGCAAGTTGCAGTAAAACCAGGAAAAAGCTGGCGGCGTCACTTGATCTGGATATTTGACCGCTTGTCTTATCAGAAACTGTGGAGCTCATTTGAATTTGTTAATTTCCTGGCACAGACTTTGCTTTAAAATATTTTTACCAGGCTTTGTGTCTTGGTCGTCCAAGAAGCCTAATGTTGGCCAAGTTTTTTCATTCCAAAATCATTTTTGAATGTGTTTTTTTTCCCCAATAATTTCAACACCCAACGATGTCAAACACCTACTCTGAACAGTTGCAACCAAGAACGTATAAAGGTGAGGTTTTCAAATTGAAAAATTATATACCGGTCGGTACTGGCATGTTGCACAAAAAATGACTGAGAGTGAAAGAGTCACTTTGAAATCTTCATCTTAAATAGTTCGATGGTTGAAATTTGGACTCAATTGGTTCTGATGGTAATGGTCCCAAATGCGCATCAAAATTACCTAGGGAATGGACAAAGAAGGCTAGCATTAAGGTTCTGGAATACCCTCAAGTTCAACCTCCATTGAAGGTTTAGACATTAAAAATGGCTCTGTTGCAGAAAAACAAAATATTTAACAGAGCATGACTAATTCTGACAAGAACGATGGTCAAAGATCCGTCCAGAATTATACCAGAGGCTTAATGGCTCCAAAAGTTTGTGATTTCTCTGCTATGAGTGTATACATTTCACCTGATGTGCATATATATAAAATGTTTTTTTATTATTTCACATAATTTCTTTTAAAACACATAAATTAGTTTTGTATTTTTTAATGTGAATTTTATTTTGTATGCCTGCTATTTTGAACATCATTTTAAAGATGCAGCTCGAACAAATAATTTCTATATATATATGATTTTGAACCTCTGTTAATTACAAAAATTCTCCATTTAAATTCCAATGATCCATATTTCACGTTGCAAAATCCTTCCATGGAGAAAAACAAAAAACAATTCAAAAGCATCAGTAGGAGCCCAAAGTAATGCCATCCATACCGATGAGTGTATGCAAACTTCCGACCAGCGCTACGCACGCTCTGTTTGTTTCTGGGGTCGCAACACATCAGCAAGAGGTGACACACCAGACACCTGCTGCCTTTGTCAGCTGAGCCGGCAGAGCCGCGGTGTGATTGGCAGGATAATGGAGCCAATTTATATTCAAACACAGCCCATTTGCCAATATCTGGGTGATCTCATTATTATCTGTGTACTCTGCCGACAGTCGGCTGCCTTTTCTTAGAAGTTTGAGGTGATAAACCGTAACTGGAGTTTCTGAACTTTTCTGCTGAGAGTTTGCACCACTCACATCGTGCCCCCTGCTCCCCCCTATTTTTCTAAGCAGTTATGTTGGTTTTTCTTGACTATCACACTCAAATAAATAAGCAGAAGAGACATTTCAGAACCAAACTGAGACTGGGCGTGTTTATTTCAGTTTTACATGGATGCCATTCTTCACTTCCAATCAAATCTCACTGGTTGACCACAGCGTCTTGCAAAGCCTCTGTGGCCCTTGAACTTTTTTGTCGTATCGCAGCTACAAACCTCAGTCAGATTTCATGTGAAGTGCACACGGACATCGATTTCCAAGTCAAGATTATCAAGGTCTGGTTCTTGACTGGGCCACTCCATTCCAGCTCTCACTGCTCGCTTATCTTTGCTGTCTCTGCTGAAGAGAAACATCCCGACACCGTGATGCTGCCACCACTATGTGATTGTTAGTTTTTAGTATTCAGCATGTAGTTCAGCTTTTATGTCATCGTTAAACATCGCCACAGCTTCGTCGTTGGCCTGTCTGAAGTTTACTTGTGTGTTACAAACCTTTAAGCTTTTTACTGATCAGCTACAACTGTTTATTTTTACACACATTTGAATTACTGGACTGGATTTTGTTTCGGGGCATCAGAATTAAGGAAGCTGGAAAAATACACCAGACTTTGAAAACCTTTATCTACAACCCTTTGCAGTTTTTCTTCCAGTTTTGCTCTGATCAGCTGCCACATTCATTCATTAAACCTTCATTAAACATTTAATTTCCCTTTGGGATTGATAAAGTATTTCTGAGTTGAATTTCATCTCAATGATGAAGATGTTCGTTCCCACAGCATGATGCCGCCACCATGATATCTTACATTGGGCATGGATGTTGAGACTGATGCTCTTAGTTTTATGCCTCATATTTTCGCGGATTTCATTCGTATTAAACGGGGCTTCACACAAAGACATGCTACATTTTTCAAATTTGTATTTGAAGGTGGAAACCAGGCAATTTGTGAAATTTGTGGCTCCATGCCACGCGCACGCGCGCTCGTGTGCTTGAAGACATCTTTTAGGTCCGAGGCTGGCTGCTTAAATATTGGACATTAATTATGAGTGGGACCCGACTGCCCCCGCGCGTGTATCCATATATGGCTAACAGGATTTTGATTAATGGAAAATGTGCGCCATGTCCTCCAGGAAAAAAAAAACAGGCTTTTACCTCCACGCGCAGCTCTTCCTGAGCATGTGGATCCCACAAACCCCCATGTATATACAGATCACGTGAAATAAGCGAATCTCGTTGTCACGCAGGAGGAATTATTATCCCCGCCACCCCCCCAACCACACACACACACAACCCTCCCCTGGCCCCCCGGTCTTAACGTCGCATGCGCGGTAATTGGATACAATTTAACACCCGCGGCCCACGGGCATGTCGGCAGGCGCGCTGCCTACTATTAGCTCTCCTCGCCTCGCCTCGCCACCCTATCATTTGTCAGATCTGTGTTTGTGTGCTCCACGGAGCCGGCCTGCCCTTAATGTGTGAGCGCGCGTGCGCTATGTTTGGGTGTGTGCATGTGTGTCTGTGCGTGCGCGCGCGCGCTCCTTGCTTCAGAAACCCGAGCCATTGTTGGAGTCCGGCCATGACCTAGCTGTGACGCACAGACACGGAGAGAAGAGGCGACAGCAGCAGCAGCAGCAAGCAGCAGCGGCGGCGGTCCGGACACTGAAAAACAAGCCGGAGCTCAGTCACCTCGGAGCGGGGAGAGAGAGGGAGGAGGAGGGGGTCGGGGGAGCCCTCCACCGCGCTGCTTCCACCGCCAACCCCGCAGTGTATTTACAGGCGGGGGTTGGCGATGGTGGAGGAGGGTAAACCCCTTCCTATCCCCTTCGAAACCTGCCTCCCTTCCGTTGTTAGCAGGATAAAAGCGGGCCCGACTCGGCAGCCATAGTAGTTCAATGCGTCCTACGTTGTTGCTTATAAAATATTTAGAATAGGTTTGATATTGACTGGAAAGCATTTAAAAGTTTAAATTATTAAATATTCAATCTGTTTCCGTTTATTTTGTTGAAATAAAAAAAACACAGTTAAAATTTCGGCCAACTAGCGCTATTAGGACTTTATTTACCCGCGCGTTTCCGTCTGCAGTGGAAAACGAACTGTGCACAACACTAAACGCAGCATCTCGATAAATGGCGGCGGAAGCGTCATGCCGTGGGGACGCTGTTCAATGCTGATGCGGTGAAAAACGAATGGAGCTGAATAAAAGGTAATAAAAGGCGGACGAAAACCCGAAAGAGGCTCTAAAAGAATGGCGACTGGGGCCGGAAACCTGCAAAAGAGCGAATCGGGGGTGAAATGACCAGCATTCATTCCATCCCACGTAGCAGCAGAAAGTCTTTAAACTCCAGTTTTATTCCATCATTACTTGTTCGTGGCTCTCTGGCGTCATTTCATCGCCGCTTTGGCAGCTAATTCGTGTTGATTAAAGCTGAGCGGTAGCTGTTTGCCTTAATGGGCATGTAGAACACGATGATGACCATTAATTTAAACTATGTGCTTTCATTTCATACGCGACTTAAACACTTGCACATTTCTCCTTCTCTTTCCGTTTGGACGGTGACCTTGAGTTTTGTGATGTGCTGCAGTCAACGGGACTCCGCATTCCGAGGTGGGATGAGTGCGGAACATCGGTTCCAAAGTAGCAACTAAGAGATTTCCGTGCAAAAAACAAACAAACAAAAGGAGTCGTCGATTCGCTTTGTGAAACGACAACAAAAACGGTGAATTATGGCGCCTTTGTTTGGCGGCTGCAACCTGTTGAAGGACAGAACACGCCGCTGCGTTGCACCTCTTTAATTCTAAGTTTAAATCATTGCAAAATGTGCATCGCATATGGAAAAGCTGATTTTTTTTCTGACAACTGAACCGAGCCTGAACAGGACAGCGTGGCCTTTTCCTTTTCTTGCGCACAATTAATATTTCAACTAAAATATATATACCCGGACTACGAAACTAAAAGCCTACAAACATCCGCGCGCAAGTGTGTGTTATAATGCCCCCCCCCCCCCCCCCGGACCCCCACCCTCCCTAAATTTCCAGGCGCAGGCTTTCAGCGAGCGTCGTGTTTTTCTGTCCCTGTATTTCCCCAGCGCGGCTGTTTTTCTGCCAGAGCGCAGCAGCGCAGCGGCTCTTTCAGCGCTCCGATCCGCCCCCGAAAGGGTTAAATTAATCTCTTTCTCTAGCTAGCCTCTCTCTCAGCACACACACAGAGACACACACACAGACACACAGCCTGCCACCGCCCCAGATAACAGAGGGGCGCCTCTCCCCAGCCAGCCAGCCTCCGCTAATCGCAGTGGCAGGAGGGGGGGAGGGAGGGTGAGTGGAGTGCCGGCGGCCTCTCACAGCGCTGGGCTTTTTATTGACGCTGCCTGCATGTGTGTGTCATTGCAGCGAGTGTGTGTGTGGTGAGGCGCATGCTTGTGTGTGCGTGGCGGAGCGAGAGAAGCTATAAAGAGGTGTGTGTGTGGGGGGGTTGCGCGTGTGTGTGTGTGTGCGTGTCCCTCTCTCTCTGTCTGGTGTGTCGGCGTGTCTCTGTGTGTGTGTTAGAGTGTGTGTAGGGGTGTGCGCTTCCCTGCCAGCAGCGGAAAGCAGGGAGAGGCGGGGAAGTGGGAGGGTGGGTGGCGAGGTTATGAGCGGAACTCGACAGAGGCCGACAGACGAGAGAGAGAAGGAGGGGAAAGAGGTGGAGGAGGGGGCAGGAGGGGGCGGAGGAGAGGGAGGGGGGCCAGTCTTTCTTGTGCAGCGCTGAGAGCCGCCGCCGCTTCTCCTTCCTCTCAGATAAGCTTCGTTTGAAGGTTTTCATCTTTATCCTCTAATGAAAACCGACGCCGCTGTTCGGTGTTTCTGCCCTGCGCGTTTATGATCCCTCCCCCCCCCGCTCCCCCCCCCCCCCCCACGCTACCCCCTTGCAAGGTCGGAATAAGACAAGTGTGACTGATCGCCTTGGTTAGTTTATGTCACGGTCACACACACACACACGCTCACACACCCTCGCTGATTGATCGCATCGATGAATTTAGCAGCCTTATTGATCCGGGCTTGATCTATATAGGTCCGCTCCTCTCAGTGCTCCAATTATTGGAGGCTCTCCATCTCTCTCTCTCTCTCTCTCTCTCTCTCTCTCTCCCCGAGTCTCTTCTCGCGAGCGGCGGCGTTTGGCTCGGAGCCACGCTCGCCCTGCCGAGCCAGGCTGTAATTATCCCCGGTGAGGCCGCGCTAACGCAGCGTGGCGCGCCTGTGGGGAACCGGTTAGCCCTACAACACCGGTGGGGGCGCGGAACCGCGCGCTTGCGCACGTGCGCGCGCGCGTGTGTGTGTGCATGTGTGTGTGTGTGCTGACATTGCTCCAGCAGCTCCTATCACAGCGATTTCAAGCCCTTTCTTTCATGAATACATTAAAAACCCGAAATAACAAAAGTCACTCGGAACTACCTTTAATCCAACGCGCCTCACTAAGGTGAACAAAACAGAAGAAGAGGCGCGAGGGCGCGTTTTTTATTCATTTATTTTTGGTCTTTTAAGAATGTGTTTTGCAAGCCATAAATCTATTGATTGCGCACATGCCCGCGCGTTTGGACGTGCCTGAGTGTGTTCGGGCAAGTTTCTGTGTGTGAGTTGCAGTAAGCGATCCATAACGATCTGCAGGTGGATTGTGCTGATTAGTACCGGCTGCTGTGGACTGAGCTGCGTGCAAAGAGCTTCCTGCAATCTGAGCCTGCCGACCGAGAGACTCTTTTTCTCTGTTTGTGTGTGTGCGTGCGTATGCGTGTGTGTGTGCGCTGCGCTCGCTGGTGTGTTGGCAGGCAGCCCATTTTTTTTTCCTCTAAACGTGAGTCAGTCGGGGCTGTGCGGTTTTGTCTCTGTTTTAAGCATATCTGACGAAACGTGCACTGAAGGTGCGCGCGCCTGTTTGCGTTTTTGAACTTGCCATGCGAGCGTGTGGGTTTGCCAGACTTCTGCTGAAGCGTTTGAATGCAGCAGCAGATGGCTGGATCGCTGAGTGTCTGTCAGCCGGGTTTGTGTGTGCTCACGCTGACAGGACAATGAAAGCGAGGAAACTGGATCCTCGCTTTTAAGCACGTGTGAAGGCAGTTCGTGCCGTTTAAAAAAATGAACAAAACAAAACAAAAGACAACAAAAAAAAACAGTAATGGTAGTATTATTCTGTGGGACTGCTTTTCTTCAGAGACAAATTCCCTGGTAACAGTTGAGGGAATGACCTCTGCTCTGGTTTGTAAATATCACCCGCACGCAATTTGGTGGTGGCAGCAGCATGATGTGGGGATGGGTTTTTAATCAACAATTAAAAAAGAAAATTAAAGAAAAAAAGACATTGGTACGCTAATCAGTTTAGGCTAGTGTTGAACTGAAGGGTTGGAAACCCAACACTTCACATCACTCTGATCACACCTTCCCCATTGTGAAACATGGTGGTGGCAGCATCATGCTGCAAAGATGGATAAATACAGAGTAATTCTGGAGCAAAATCTGCCAGATGCTGCTAAAGACAAAGTGATTCAACAACAACTCTGAACATACGGCTAGTGCAACAGTGGAGTGCTTTAGATGAAAGGATATTTTTGTGTGAAAATGGCCTAGTCAAAGTCTGGTTGAGAAAACATTGGTATTCAAAGGTGCTCTCCTTTCAGATTGACTGAGGTCGAGACAGAACGGTTTGGGGAATCTTTCGATCTTAGAGTGTGTGAGTCTGTGTTGACACTGGTTTTGGTTTTGGTTTTTACGCACACACACACACACACACACGCACAGGCTTATGGATGAATCATCGACACACAATGGTAGCAAGAGGACGGGATCCCTGCTTTTAAACACGTTTCGCAGTCACCGGTATCCAGTGTAAGCGTTTTCAGAGCCACATGCTGTTCAGGGTCTGGCTTTTCAAACCACAAAAGTTCACACACAGACAAAAAAAAAAAGAAAAAAGTGCAGCACGATCATTAAAAAGAAAAAAAGAAGGTCTGGTTGGGCTCTCCTCTCCTGCCTGTTTCTGTGCCCCTCTTTTTTTCCCCTCTCTTACACACTCAGCAAATGTTTTTTTTTTATTTTTTGTTTTTTTATTCTGAAACGACGCCGGTGTGCTTTTTTGCCAGAAATCTGGTTTGCCCCTTGGTTTCTCGGAGCAATATTCATCTTAATCCAGTTTTCCGTGAGTGATGGGAAGGGCCGTCTGGCTTCAGCGCCCTTGGAGGCTGAGCGGAAAAGGGAGAGAAATGAGGAAAAGGCCTGATGTGTGCTGCAACTTCTTTTTCCAACACCTCTCTGACCTTTCCGCATGATTATAGGTGGGTCATTAGCAGGAATTTGTTTGAAGCGCTCAAGGCTGTTTTCAGTAAGTTACTTGTGAGAAAGCCTCTTTGGTGGACTTTCAGTTTGGGATTAAGTTGAGGGGCTTATAAAATGGACGTGAGGGACACATGTTTGATTTGGGTGCATTTATTGCAACATAGACTGACGGTACAAGTGGCAGAAAGCACTTAGCTCTTCCTTCTTTTTTGTTTTTTTGAGTTGCTTTGTTTTAATGCCAGAATCTTTAGCATACTGTAATGCATGTCAGAAGTGGCCTCAAGAAGCTGCAGTCTGTTAATGCTCTAGTAAGTCAGGGTACAGGTTACCCATAGCATGTGCAGTAATAAGAACACTGGACATGCGTGCTGATAGTCTGGTCTCGTTTAAACCTAAAAAAGTAAGCAGGTTTTTTCATTCTGTCTTTTGCAAAAATCAATTTCAAATGTTGGCTAATCGCGCCCAGCTTGTTGCTGCTTTGCCTCGGTCTGAATCAAAATAATTTAGGTTCAGAGAGTGCAGCGTTTCTTGATCTTGTTAACATGGGTTTCCTTTTTCCTTTGTGGTTGGGTTCAAACTTGTATTTTTCGCTCTCAACAATGAACGGTGTTGACTGACAATGGCTCTCTGGATTATCCCCATGTCCGTGGAAGGATTTCCACTCGAGAATTGCATCTGATTTTAATTCGGCGTTGCCTCTGGGCCTTAGCTTAAGAAAGAAAAAAAAAGAATATCAGGGCCATTCACTATTGTTTCTTCCTGGCCTTGTCTTGGGTAAAGGGACTTCTCATGAATTTCCAATCACTGAATCCAATTTTTCACACAGTGAAAAGGAACCGTCTTTACTGTTTGTCTCTCCTGTGCAGCAGCAGAGGAGTTTGCAGGGTGATTTGACGCCATCACAGCTTTTTCAGGTATTGTTTATGAGCAGTTTTCTGTCCTAGTTGGCTTTTGTTCCCCGTCCACCCCACCGATTCCTCTATAGTGGGAACCCCCGCTGCGTAAATGTATTTACGCAGCGGGGGTGTTCACTGGATTCACCGGAGCTAACGCCACGCTGGAAGCAGAACTGAGTATCTGATCATAGTGAGGAGTAAAGCTCGCCAATTCAGGCTTTGCTTTTGTCTGAAAAAAAACAGCAAAAAAACAAAAGGTAAATGAAAAATTTTACAACCAAAAAGTTTGTAGTGTTTCTGGACAGATGTTGCCTGGAAATGTATGGCTATTAATGATTAAATATGTTTGTAAATTAAAAGTTCAGCTGGTTGCTAACCTGATGAACGTGCCCTGAAATGTTTTCATATTCTAATCACAAACTTCAGTATATTTTTCTGGGATTTATGTGGTAGATCAACACAAATGGTGGCGGTGGAAAGAAAATGATTAATGGATTCTGAATGTATTCATATTCGTTGTTGCGTACTCCGAATTTAATACAGTGTGGCTAGTTTCAGATGACACAACCCCACCATGAGAGTGTTGGCAGCATCATGCTGTGACAATGCTTTTCTTTAGCAGAGCAGAGACGCTTAATACATGGCAGGACTGGAAGAAAACCCTTAAAATAGTTGGGACTTGAGGATGGAGCTTCTCCTTCAAGTAGGACAACAATTCCAAATAATGAAATGGATTAGGTCAAGGAATATGAATATTGTCTCTTAAATCCATGTGAGAATCTACAGAAACGATTTCAGTCTGAGTTCATTTGAGCCACTTTGCAGAACAGATCCATGAAAATGGCCAGTTTCTAGATCTGCAAATGAAATTTCATGAAAATATGATTTTAAAATCCTTTTGACAGGGTGCGGCTGAACAAAACTGAACACCAGAACAATAGTAAATGTCTTAGAAAGTCAGAGGTTCAGCGATGTTGTACTCCATCTTGATTTATCGCCCCAAAAAATTTGCTAAAGTTCAAAGAGAAAAATCCAGTATTTTTAGTTTTTCTTTAACAAAGCCCTTTGTATGCACGTTGACCAGCAGTGTGAGTATATAACCCCCCCTCTCTATGTTGTGGTTTAGCAGCTGTGGTCAAAGTGAGCGACTCTCACTTGATGAAAGGTGAGGAGAGGGTGGAGCTGAGCTGAGCAAACATGCCCGCTAATTCACCCTGGATTTGTTTAAAGTTTTAGAGAGTTTTTACTTCAAATCTGTGTGTGTCAGAAACTCTGTGCTGCTTTTCTGCGGAGCGGAGGTTGATGAGGAGGGGGAGGAGAGGGGAAGAAAGCGGAGCTTTTGTTCTGGATGCAGGCGGACGGCGGACGCCCATCCTGCTACCTTTCCACTGAGAGAGGAAGCCCTGCGCTCCACTTCCACCGGCCTCCTAATCCAAACTTCTGGACAAGTTGGCCTTCAAGATGAGCTTAGCTGTTTTAAACACATCCATATGCGAGTGCTCTGCGAGCTTTGTGTTTATTTGTGTATGACTGTCTGGTTTAACTCCCACTTTCAACAGCTGCCGCAAATACAGCCAGACCTTCCATTGCCAAGGCTCCTTCTTACTCCTACTCTGCTTCTGTCTGCCTCCGACGTCTGTCTGTCTGTCGGCCGTCTTTCTTTCTTTCTTTCTTCCTTTCCTTCTCTTTTTTCATCTCCACCCCGCCAATCCCCTCCGACCACTCCTCCCTCAATTTCTCCAACACACACACATACACACCCCGGCACATGATGCACACACCTCAGGCTTGATATTCATAGCCTCCTCCTCCTTTGCTTGACATGGGAGCTTTAACAGATGTGCCCCAGCCTTGAGCTGCCTCCCCCTTTGTCCCCCACGCTCTCTCTGTGTCTCTAGTGTTTCACAGAGATATCTTTAGGCTTTAAAAAAAAAAAAAAGAGAGAGAAGTAAACAGAAATTGATTTGAATTATATTCCCTAAGTGTCAGCTGAAAAGGTTGAATGTGAAGAACGGTTCAAATCTGTGACGGCATTGAGTAGTTCTGTTGTGATGCTCAATGAAGTTCTGATAAAGACAAAAAATATTGTTGTATTTGCTAGGACTATAAAGAAATTTCACTCATTTGTTGAATATACAGAGCCAGCCTGAGGCATACACGAACAGATCTGCTGCGTATGTCCTCCAGGCCTTCAGGGGGCAACCAAGAGCACTCGAGTTCTTATGTATCGAGCTTAAAACTTAACATTCCTTTTACATATTTTCTTATTGAACAATCAGAATCTTGCTAGTTTAAACCTTTTAGCTGTGTGTGTGTGTGTGAGTGTGTAACTACTAACTAATCAATAAGAATAATCCAGACCCCATCGCCAGTAGAAGAAATATCCTTATTTTCACAATAAGTATTGTATACTGATTTATTACAACATAGAAAATATATATTTTTGTTTAATCAGTTCAAACTGTGAACGTTATATGGCTTCATTCTATACAAAATGATATACTTCAAGTAGATCCATCCATCCATCCATTTTCTTACACCCTTGCCCCTTTGTGGGGTCAGGAGGTGCTGGTGCCTCTCCAGCTAACGTTCCGGGTAAGAGGTGGGGTCACACTGGACAGGTCGCCTGTCTGTCGCAGGGCAACATAGAGACAGACAGGACAAACAACCAGGCACTCACACCGAGGGAGAATTTAGAGAGACCAATTAACCTGACAGTCATGTTTTTGGACCGTGGGAGGAAGCCGGAGTACCCGGAGAGAACCCATGCACGCACAGGGAGAACATGTAAACTCCATGCAGAAAGACCCGGGCTGGGAATCAAACCCAGAACCTTCTTGCTGCAAGGCAACAGCTCTACCAACTGCGCCACTTTGCAGATTATTTCAAGTTAATCTAGATGATTATTGTCTATAAGCCAAACAAAATTCCAAAATTCTGATTTCAGGAATTTGGGATATTACATGAAAATGATAAAAATATATTGGAATAAAGGAATGTCAGTCTACATCAAGAGCACAGCAATGTTCTGTCCACTGTCTTCCATGAATCACTGCATCAGTGCTGCGTAGCATGGACGTCATCGGCCTGATGCCGAGGTATTTAAAGATGGCGGCCTTCCGGTCATCTGCGTTGTTGGCTCTGGTGTCTCACCTTCCTCTTGACAATACTCCATAGATTCTCTGTTAGGATTTAGGTCAGAGCAGCGTGTGCTGCTCACTCAAGCACAACGACACCATAGCCAAATATAGCAGGTACTGGTACTTCTGGCAGGTGCCAAGTTCTGCTGGAAAAATAAAATCAGCATCTCCATAACACTTGTCAGCAGCGGGAGGCATGAAGCGCTCTAAAATGTCCCGGTCAACAACAAGATGATGACACGGCTGGAACTCAAGCAGCTGGGAGTCGATGCCGCTCCACTTGTCCTTGACATTGATTTCAAATTAAGTTAAAATGAAATGCTAAACTTGCTTTCATCTGAAAAAGACGACTTTGGTCCTCTGAGCATCAGTCCAGTCCCTTCCTCACCTCAGTCCAGGTGAGATTCTTGGCACATTGTCTCTGATTCTGATTCATGAAAAGAGAATGTGACCTTTACTCTCCACGTTTAGAGAAGCTCCGAGTCCAGCTGCAGTCCACAGTTTGAAAATTTGTCATTCAATCTTTAATGGGTCTCTCTTCCAAAGGCCCAAAATGCTTGTCACCTTTTGTCTATCACATTTTTTTTCCTTTCACTAAACTTTCCATGGATGTATGATTAAAAGCCAGCTTCTTTAGCAACAACCTTTTAAATATTCAAGTCAAATCATCACTTTTTTTTTATTATATTGTTATTGGTGTAATCTACATTTTCTGAGAAACTGCATTTTGAGAGGGAATTTGTATTTCTGTAGCGAATCTATATCATACGTTAATTTCACTTTTTAAATTCAATTACCGGAATTAATTAACATGTCGATGACGTCCTAATTAGCTTAGACGGGCCTGGTGTGTGAATTGAGATTAGGGACCCCCCAAACTAAATTCTGCTTGGAGCTCCGTACAATCACGGGCCAGATATATTTGTCAAACAGCCAAAACAAAAACAAAAAAATTATACTAACATATAAAAAAACACTCCCAGATTTGACGCTGCTTTCTAACCCTCGTCTTTCATATTTAGGTTGTATTTTTTTTTTTCAAATTATCCTCGTGCCTCATTTGCCACCTAATGTGTGTTTAAACCCAGCCGAGCGCTCTTTAGGACTTTCAGCGGAGCCTTCTAGGTGTGTGTGCTTCTCTCTGAGCGAGTGTTTGTGTGTGTCTCCGTGTGCGCGCGCAGCCAGTGCCGTGCGCTGGAGGCTTATGGTAATTGCGGTCTCCCGACTGGCCTTCTGGGTAGAGTCTGCGCGAGTGGGAGTGGAAGCGAGTCGCTCAGTCTCGGCAGCGTTCATCCATTCTCTCTCTCTCTCTCTCGCTCTCTTTCTGTGTGTGTGTGCGTAGGGGTGTGCGTGTGTGTGTGCGCGGCACTCCCCGTAATCACACAGCTCTGTGTGCGTCCCCGGTGCGAACCGAGGGGCTCCCGACACGGGCTGTTCTCTGCGACTCTGGAAGCGAAAAGAGAATCGGAGCAAGAAACAGAAGGAGAAGGAGAAGAAGAAGAAGAAGGGGAAAGAGGAGAGAGAAACTACACGGGATAGATTCTCTCCGAAGCCGCCTTCTTGTCGCACGGATTCCGCTGTTGGAAGCAGGGAGGGTGGGGGACGCGCGGAGCGGAGCGCAGCGACGCAAAGCGGGAGGAAAAGGGGCTTTTTCCGAGCACGGCGTGCTCCGTTCAGACCCAACATGGCGCTGCTGCGAGGTACGGACGAGCTGATTTAATTTCTCCGCCAACCTCACCTCACCACCTGTATCCTCTGAGCGGGTCGGACCGAACAGTTTTCCTTTCTTTCTGACTGGTCGGATCCTCTTTTGTGGATTTTTTTTTCTTTCAGGATTCCCCCCCCCCCCCCTCCGCCTCTCTGTTTCGGCGCAGGATCTTTTTGTAGCTCTATGGAAGCTCCTAAAAAGTCCGCTTGAAATAGAGAGCAAAGGATGAGAGTCGGCTGTAGACAATAGAACACACATTGAGGGGTTTATTTATAAGATTTGCCTCGTTTCGTGACAAGTGGATAACCTGTTAGACACTTTTTTTTATTCTTTATTTTTTCCTCCTCCTGGCCGGGATCGTCTGTCTCCAGCAGACAGGACCGTAACCCGGGGCCAGTCTACGTTATACGTCCACGCACTGGGGAAAAAACAGGACAAAAGACTTGAATCGGACTCTACGGAATTTGCACCATTTAAACAGGTGAGCCGAAAACAAAAGACTAATCTGAATGTGTTTTATTTCCCCCATCACCATGTGTGAAATCCCCCTTTTTTCCGGAGCGCCGGAAAAAATAGAAAGAAAAAAAAACGTGCTCCGCTCTTTTTTTTATAATTGTGCCCGTAACGGTTTGGCTGTTTTACATGCTTCAGTGTGATTTTCCTGGGAAGAAAGAAATAAGACAAAACAAAACAAAACAACAACAACAAAAAACTCCGACTTGCTGCTGATCGCGATGCTGTGCGCAGGGACTGTGGGAGAGGGTCGGACCACTTCTAAGAATAGCGCATAGGGTGGTCTTTGTGCGTTTCGGCGGGGCAGCAGCATGTGGTTGATAAACAACGCGCACACACCGCACACACACACACACACACACACACACATGCACACGCGCGCGCGAACGCACGCACACAGCCTGCGCTCCCAGCGTCCTGTCAGCCGGACGGAGGTGAGAAGGACGTCCCAGAGATTAGCGAACTTGAAAGTGGCGCCGTCCTTGGTTGGTGTTGGTGGCGGCGCTGCCTGCTCGGGCTTTTCGCACCCCGTTGTGTGTGCGTGTCTGTCGGGGTGTGTATGTGTGTGAGAGAGTCTGCCTGTGATGGGCTGGTGGGCGTGCTCGTGCGCGCACACGGAGCTTCTGCGCTAAACAAGGTTACAGGAATCCAGCCTCGCCCTGTACCAAAGGCAGCGCGAGCGCCGCTCCGATGAGTCCGGTTCAGTTGGAGGGCATCCCCCGCGGCGTGTGCGCCCCTGCTGCCCCCGCTGGCTCTGCTGCCTCCGCTGCCGCTGCTCCTGTCACCGCACGGCGTGGAGGTGTTGGGGGCTTGGGGGGTGAGGTTAAAAGGGGCAGAAGGGGGAGGGGGGCTTTGTTTGGACAGATCGGACCCTCATCAGTCCCAGATTTAGTGTGAGGCGTGTGTGGTTGTAGACCGCTCACCTTCCTGTCTATATAAGTTGATGGAAACCGCTCTGGCTGCGTGCCCCCCCCCCCCCCCACCCACCCACTCCCTTCCTCTCAGCGTGTCTCGCAGGTGTTCTCGGGTCTGACTTTGCACTGCAGCGTGTTGTTTCTCTTCCCCTCCTTTCCCGCACGCAATCTCGCCCGGCGTGGAGGATTAATGGACCCCCACCCCACCCCCCATCACCACCAACCCCCACATTCTCCACAGGATCCCCGGAGCTCCGATGCGCGGTTCCTCTTTCCCTTTATATCCAAACAACCTACTTTCCAAACAGCCATTTATCACTGCCACTATAATTTCCCTAATTGCTTGGTGAGTTTCGCGTTGTTTCCACACCAGTCTCGTTTTAAATTATCCTTTTTTTTTTCTTTTTTTTTTTGTCGCCGTGGAGCGCATCTTGCAGCCTGAAGTTGCAGTTTAATTGAAATAAGAGCCGCAGGGCTTGTTGGATGCGTTCCAAACTGAGAGTTTAAAGCTCATCTGCAGGCTACGCAGACTACTTTCTGACGATACCGTTAAGCAGGGGATCTTTTTTTTTTTTCTTTTAGGATCGGAGTCGGGGTCCAATAATTAAGGGGGCGCTCTGCTCTGCTCTGCTCTGCTCTGCTCTGCTCTCCTCTCCTCTCCTCTCAGGGAGATCGATGCGCTCCCATATTGGCTGGCTTCAGCTCGCTGACTGATTTTAGCAACGACAGAAATACCTCTTCATCCTTCTCTTCATCCTTCCCGGCGGCCAATCCGCGCAGATTAGACCATATAGGCTGTATAGAACATCGCGCTATAACGCGCGAACAGATTGGAGGAACAGGAGCAGGACCTCGAGTTTATGGGACGTTTCCAAGGAGCAGAGAGGAGGGGCGGTAGGGGTGGTGGTGGGGTGGACGGGTAGGGGGGAGGATTAAATAGTTGGGGTGGAGGCTACTTCAGTAGGCTTTGATGCAGAAAGAGAGCTTTGTTGTGTTCGGATTAAACCGCGGTCTTAAACCTACCAACCCAGACTTTTCAGTAAAAATCAATCAGACTCTACACGTAGTTCGTCACCTATAGAACGTGCCACCACCGGAGCTTTCTATTTATTCTAGATGTAAGTCAGTGTTTAGTCAAGATAAAACACACTAAACGTGCCCTTGATGACATCACATTTGGTACAACAGGTTTTTTTGTTCTCTTTTTGGCCTACTTCGTTGGTCCGTTTCAACGAAATTAATCCGTCAGGGCTGTGTACTTGTACCCCGCACGTTTGAAAGAGAAGATTTTCAGCAGCCTGGAGGGTTGGGGGTAGAATCCTATGTCGAAATCTGTTTTCCAGTCCACCCTGATGTTTACCGCTTTCCTTCCAGCTCACCTCTTGTACCTTATGCAACGTCATCAGCCCAGAAGGACCTAGATCGGAATTAGGTATTTAGTTTTGCCCCATTTCGCTTTTAAAGTGCCTTTCATTTTGTACAACCCCGGCTCAGACTTTTATCACACTCTCCGTTTTGTTAGTGGAAATCAAGCACGCCATCCGACTGCGTGTTTAGCTGGCGACGTGAACGTCACCTGGGAACTCTGAAATGTGGTAAAACAGAGAACACGCTTCATCCCGAAGCTGTAAACTTTAATTTGAACTCTGATTGATTTGCGTAAAGCTGCCCAATTATCAGTTTTCCGCCACATAAAGCGCATCTTCAATCACCTTCCATTTGAGCACCTTAAATAAATTAATGAATATAAAAATAAATGTAAAAAAACGACTCCCACGGGCTCACGCTGTGGACGCCCCAAACCACAACTCTTCACATTTTGTGTGGGCCGAGTTTATTTTTAGTGCGGCCCCGTCGGACTATTTTGCGCGTCATTTTTCCACTGAGCGCGCTGTGAAAGTCGGTGCGGGGACTGATCTGTTCCCCAGGTGTTAGAGCACAGAGGAGGAGGGCCGGTTTACTTTCTATATTATCTTATTTCTCTCCTCTTTCACGCGTTCGAGGAGCTCTACCAATCCCTGCCATAAACGGTGACTTTGATTACCCAGATGCACGTTTGTCAGGTTTCATTTGGTTCTAATTTGGATGACAAGGAATCCTCACAGATCGCATTCACCTGTCGCTATCCTCAAAGTTTCGCTTCATGGAAGCTCGTCTTAATGGATTTGGGGGAATTTCAGAAAAGGGAGGACACAGTTTCCAGCAGCTTGTTGGATTTGCATAGTTGGGGGGGGGGGGGGAAATCACCTGAAGGCAAGGCAGCTCCAGCTCGGCTCCCGCTGCTGGGTGAGGGAGGGCTCATTGTCATGGTGAGTGATGTGTGACAGTGGCTGTGTCAGCGTGGTGCTCCGTGAGGACCTGCTGCGTTAAAGAGAATGGGAACAACCACACCGCCTCCTTTCTAAACCCATTAGCCTCCTGTTTGTCCCCGTTTTTTTCTAATCTGGGATCAATAGGGACCACGGCGGGGGGAAAATTACGCACGGGGAGAGTGCGTCGATACAATCACGGAACGGCTTTTTGCTTATCAAACCCATTGTGCTAGAATGGGTGGGCGAGAGGTGGGGTGGGTGGAAGGGGGGGTAGAGGGAGAGAGAACGGGAATAAATTAGTTTAAAAGAACAAGCGATGTTCTGTTTTATATCCAGACGGAGTTAGGAGGCTTGTTTTTTCTTTCTTTCTTTTTTTTATTGTTGCCGTGCTTCTCTCTTCTCCTTCACTCACGCTTGGATATAAAACAACAGTCTCGTCGCTGCCGGCGCTGCGCTGCGCTGCGCCGCGCTGCGCTGCCGAGTCGAGATGCGTGTGAACAAAAGCTGAGGCGCGACAGAGAGCCGCGGTGAGATCGGTTTTCCAGGCGCTGCGCACCTCCCGGAGGAGACGTCACGGTTTGATTGAAGCTATGCTCCGTGTTGGCCTCCCGGGACTTGGCGATGAAACAGGAGAACCTCCCCTCCTCCCTCCCCCCTCCCTCCTTACTTCCTCCCCCACACAAAGCCCTCCGTCTCCCTCCTCTACCCTCCCTCCCTCGGCGCTCCACAAAGCTTTTTGTTTCGACGAGGTCTGGAGCGCACGGGTCACTTCCCTGCAGAGATGTGTCGGGGCCCCCAGCGCTGCTGTTTTCACCCACCGCACTGGGAGCAGGGAGCCAGAGCGCATTATTCACGAACACGGCGGCGCGGTGGCATTTTCAAGATCCGAAAATACAGACGCGCATGAATTTTGTTGTCACCCACCACCACCACCCCGTATGAATGCGTTAAAACAAAGGCCTTAAAATGAATTCAGGTTTCATTGCAGCAGCATAGTTTGACACAACCTTTAATTTCTGTGCCACGTTTGGCGTCTAATCTTTGCTGTCAGAGCGATCTCTTTAGATCGTCCTGAAATCTCTCACCTCACGGGGTCTAAAGGATTTAGGGTTTGGGTTTGTGGCGGACATGGAGGAAGGCCGATTCTGTATAAACTGAGCCATTTCATCTTCTTTGGATCATCGTGACCCAGTGAAACATATCTTTACTGTTCTAGCAGAGGCCTACCGGTTTGTATTTGTAAATGTCCCGGTACTTCAAAGGGCTCTTGGTGCCTTGCACTTCAACAAGATCCTTTGTCGCCGTTGGAAGAGAAACCCCCACAGCATCATAGATCCTCTTCTATGCACAAATAAAGTGCAGAAAGTGTTTGTTGTTTTTTTCCTCATTTCTCTCACACTGAAACACGTGGTTGCAGTTAAAGCTGAGCTTAGCATACTGAATATTTGCGTTTGTGATGGTAGGACAGAATAAAGGCCTCTTTAAAATACCATCTACGTAGGTGGATTAGGTTTTATGGTTGCTATGGAGACTTGGCGACGCCGAAGATGCCAGCATTTCTCTAGCATTGGAGCTTTGGAGGTGTTTTCTACCTCGCGCCATTCACACTGTCGTTACTTCATACCACAAAGTAGCGACAAGTCCTGGATTACTAATCAGAAGACGTTAGAAGAAACTGATCTACCCAAGAGATTAAACAGGCAATGCAAAATTATGGTTATATTTCTATTTAAAGAGATTGTTTTGTGCCACCGTTAACCTTTGTTAAAAAGCCAATTGTTTCTCAAATGAATGAACGTGCTCAGATTATAGGTTGAATTTTCAAGTGGTCCCTAAACACGTTTATCAAAGGTGCCACTGCCAACAAATCTGTCCGTGTCTGTCAATTTAAGTCGACCTTCAAAATGTTAAGTTCTTCCCTTCTTAATCCTGGCAACAGAAGGAAGATTTTTGTTGTTGTTGTTGTTGGGAAATGCCAGCTGCAGGGATTGAATGTGAGGAGACTACAAAGGCTGTAAAGTGAAAAGCTAAACCTCCCCCTAAGATTGCGCTCGGCTTCACCGGCCTCGCTGTGGCCTATCGGAAGATTGATTTGGCAGAAGAGCGCTGATGACATGCATACCTCCCCTCCTCTGAAGCCCGTGCAGGCACAGTCTTGATCAAGGCTCCTGGTTTGTTTTTAGACCTCGGTGCCTCGGGCATCGCTGACGAAACCCCACGGATTTTTTTCCCTTTTTTTTTTTTTTTTTTTTTTTTTTTGGCAGCGCAGTGGGGAGGTAGCCAGAGGAGTTTATTGCACCACGTAGCCTTCAAAGCAGGAATGCGCTATCTGCCGTTTGGCTGGAGTTCTTGTTGGCTGCAAAGCTTTTGACCTGCCGTTCTGGGGCCTTTTTAATCCACCGAGCCAATAGGCTACCTATAGGGTTCACTTCAGAATTGATCAAGTATACCTGTTAATGGCATCATACGGTGTGCGGGGGTTTCATTTATTATTTCGACCAACAATAAAGCTACCCTGAACTTTTCTCCCTCTCTGAACCTTTTCGCAGGAACGTCTTCCAGAACATAGGGCGTTTTTTTCTTCTTTTGCCCTGTTGTTTTCGCTACAGGAACCAGGGCTAAATCAGAAAACCAGGGTAGAAAACCTGTGAAAACAGCTCTGTCAGAGAGGTACTGCTTTTTGAATGTATATGCCCTGAACTATGACTTAAGTTATTTTGCCCTGGCTGTTTGATGTTCACGTTTTGAACGACCAAGCAACTTATCTAAATCATTTCTACAACGTGAGGAAATGCCCAACTATCTTCCTATTTGGTTGTTTTCATCGAGCGAGCGTTTGCCCTGATAATGACTTTCTTAACTGTTTCCTGTGCAGAAAAGGACTCAGAAAACTAGTCTGGTTCCTGAAGAATAGATTGACCCTTTCAGTTTAGAAAGTATTCATCTGCCACCTTGTTTAATGTATATCGGATGTCATATGGAAGTATTGTTCCTATAGCATATCATGACAGCCAGGCAACTTCTGCAAAAAAGCGTCAAACAAGCTCCGGTAAATGCCGGACGACTTGTGCATGCGCATCTCTATTACAATCGTGTCCTTTGGTGGCATAAAGAGCCATTTAGTCCCCCATTTGGCCTGCGATGAATAGAGCCAGTTCAGCGGCCGCCACCCGGGCCCCTGTGACAGCACCAAGGGTGGAGGCGGTGCAATGGGGGTGCGCACAATGTTTCCGTTGTTGTCGACCGTGACGCCAAGGGGTAGGGATTGAACCGAGCACCGACTTGCATGCGGCTGTGTAGCGGGCTCCGGGGAGGACGCATGCAAGCGGCCCCCTCACTTGTTTACAACTCGCTCGCTAATAATGTGACAGCTGAAGAGCCGCCGCCATCTCCCTCCAGCTTCTCCAGCGCGTGTGCGTGTGGACGCGCGCGAGCGGCGGCTCCAGCCCCCCCCACCCCTCTCCTTTTTTTTTGGCCCCTCTGAGCTCCCACCAAAAATGAGAAACAGCTTGTCAACTTTTCACAGGGTCTTCATTGTGACGATCAGTCGGACCATTTGGCACGCGTCAGCCTGATAATCAATAACAATTAAAATTGTGCCGGCGTTCTGTGCGCCTAAGCTTTTTGCTCATTATGATGCTGGGTGTCGGTGCTGGTGAGAGTGTGGCCCGAGGCGGAGGGTAGTTTGCAGCCAGGCTGCACTTCTGCTCCTCGCTCGTGTTGTATTTTCCTCAGATTTGTTCCCACTGCTTTCCGTTTTGTTCACCTGCAGCGTCGCGCGTGAGTTTCCCCTTTTCTCTCGTGTGTCTCTGTGCGCCCGCGCGTGTGTGTGTGCGCGCGCGGGCGGCCGTGCTCGCGTTTAATCCGTGTTTATCCTCACCCCACCCTCATCGCTGCGGAGATTATCCTGCGTCACAGTGCTTTTTTTTTTTTTTTCTCAGAGCTGATCGGAGCTCTGCGCTTCAGAGAGCCTGCTGGCAGCGCTCCAAGGACAAAGAGCGAGAGGGCGCGCGCAGTTAGACCTACATTCCCCGGTCTGCCGTTATTCTAACGAGCTTTAAAACAGGACACGGCAAAACGCTGCTCGTTTGCTGCTTATTTTACTCCGCTTATGCATTCCACTTGGCGATCAGATCCGCCAGTATAAAGATAAATAAGGCTCTAAATTGTGGATCGCATGCATGAGCTGCATGCGCGCGCTGCGCCGGGGACACACAAAGGGCCTCAGCCATGCAGGAGGAGATGATAAGCGGAGCCCGGTGTTTGTTTTTGTTTCCACACCGCGGGTCACTGAGAGTTCAAGGCGCTGTCACCAGAAGGAAGAGACAAAGGAAAAATAAGCATTGTGTTCTTTTTTCTTTTTTTCTTTTAATCTGTCAGTTTTGGACTTCTAGTTTTTAACGAGAATCAGCGCAGAAATCCGAACCTAATTACGTCCATAAAGGCTGGTGAATGCTGCAGCCCCCCCTCTGTTGCTTCCTTCAAACCGCCGCCTCCTCCTGCCGCTGCGGCTGCTGCCGGCCGCGCAGTGACGGATTGGTTGGCCCTCGGGAGTTGTTTGTTGCCCCAAACTATTCTTAGCTGCAGGGATGGGCGTCGACGCGCTCTCCCTTTTCCTCCCTCCTCATCTCCCCCACCCACCCCTTCATCTCAGGTCTCTGGTATTATGTTCGGATTTGGACCCAGAAAAATCCTCTGCCACCAGACTCACTGGCTTCTAACTGCAGGCCCGTTTGATATTTGACACCCTCTGCAGGCCCGCAGCTCCCTCTCTCCTTCGCTGCCTTTACAGGCTGCACATTATTGATGTGAATGTTAGAGGGTCAATATTTTCCTGCAAAAACAGCGTTGCTCAAATTATCGACCAATAAGTTGGACATTTTAAATAAAAAAAATGACTTGTTTTTCAGTTTGGTGATTAATAAAAAAAAAACCCCACTGTGATTGCGTATGATCTGTTAAATTAGTTCTTTACTCAAAGTTTGGGTTAAATATGATATTATTGAAGATCACTTAATTTTTCTTTGTTGTTAATTATTGGGGAGGTCCTTCATTTCACTGCATCATCATATGACGATTTATTTAATATTCTCTCATAGTCCATCGTTACAAATGTCGCCACGACTCCAATAAATAATGGGCACCAATAAGAGGTCTAGTTATTTTAGTTTGATGAGGGTAATAAGAGTCATCTGGCAGGTTTTTAAGTAGCCATTATACAATTACATTGAATTATGCACGAGGTTTGAGCATTTTTTATGATAATTTATGTCGAGAGTTCGAGGAAATACTTAATTAAGATGAATATTTAATAGAAATTATATGGTCCAAGTTTGTTTACAGGTAGAAATTAAAAATAGAACGTGACAAATCAGCAAAGTGTCAGTTCAGATGTTGAAAGTGTGGAGTAGCTACTAAATGGTGCCGTTAACCACTGGAGCACCAGGGGTCATTTTCTACCCACCTTGACCGAGGATTATGGTAAGAAATGCGGGCTTATGACTCCAATAAATAGGTGGTCTCTTATTTTGGTTTGACCAGGCCATCCAGTCTGCCATATTCCATAAATGCCCCAAATCGAGATCAAAATCTTAATAAAAGTGAGCAGGATACTGACATTTAAAATAAGTGATAAATGAGCATCTTTATGTCTTAAAATCTATGCAACTTATAGGGGGTAAACTCTAAACCGAAATGCAAGGGTTACACGACGACGGAGTTTGTTTACAGGCTTGACACGGGCGGCTGGTACGAAAGGAACAAATTGACCCAAAGCCTTCATGCCTGCAGCTTTCCATTTCGAAACCATGTACATTTAGCACATTAAAGACGTTACATCATCATTGATCAAAGCAGGAGACGGAGCTGCAGAGAAAGTCACAGTCGGAAATGAATCATATGAAACCAGAAAGTTTTCCCCTCCCCTCCTGGTTAATATTTTTATTGTTCTGTGCTTGTAATTATTTTTTTTTTAAATCACAGCTTCGCTAAAATGAAAGAAAGAAAAAAAATAAGTGAATGGCTGAAGGTTTAGTTTAGATTTTGATTGATTCCTGGTGTTCTGCGCAGACTTGTCAGCGCATGAGGAGCGGTTGCCTGCCAGACTCAGACACAGAGAGAAAGTGTGTGCATGTGACGCTTCATGCACGCAGCACAGGAAACGGGAGACAGAGACAGAGAGAGAGACAGAGGGAGAGACAGAGGGACAGAGAGAGAGAGAGAGAGAGAGAGAGAGAGAGAGAGAGAGAGAGGTGATTTCTCAACAGCGTCTGCGCTTTCGGAACGGAGCCGAAACGCACACGTGGCCCCGCGCACACGTTCATCCCGCGCCAGAAAAACTCACGCACGCACAGCTCCGTTTCGGTTCCGTCAGATGCGGATGTTGTTGAAGCAGAACGAACCGACCAGAGCTGCTGGGTGAGGAGAAGGGGGTGGTGGGTGGGAATGTAGAAGCGGAGGAGGAAAAGGAGGAGGGGGAGCTTCTCTCTCTCTCTCTCTCTCTCTCTCTCTCTGCCTCTCCCTCGGCAGGCTGATTAATGTGCTCCGGGTCACCGCAATAAAAAAAAGTGGTGTGCCAGCGGCGCGGCAGCGAGGCGTTTCACCGCGATGATCGAGGAGCCGAGCTTCTCTGCTGCTCTCAGCTCCGGAGAGCTCCGCGGAAGGCTCACTCTTTCTATTTAAAGCAATTTCTGCCTCTCACTTTGCTCCCGTGCAGGCTCTTCCAGCAGGACTGCCTTGCAGAAATGCCCACATACTGAAGGTAGCGTTCAAGACTTTCAGCTCAGGGGGAGCTGTTCTTTCAGGTCTCCTTGTTGCTGTTTTGATGAAGCCTGTAGAAATTTGGCAAACCACTGAGGGTGTGAAGATGTCACTTAAAGCCTCATAACTGTTCAGTAATCCTGCGGTTTTGTCACTTAGCAGATTTATGGGTAACTAATTGGTGTCTTTTCCACTGGCGTTTTTTTTCTTTTAAAGTTGGAAACAAATCTGTACTTTTTTTTTAAGCTTTTCTTAACAGATCTAATTTAAGGTGCACAGACCAGTAGGCCAGATAAAATGATGGTCATTTACAAAAACTTCTTTTACCGTTCTTCAAGTAAAAATCTGGTCTTTCAGGTCAGAGCCCCAAGTAGTATGGAAATTAGTAATGGCCAGTAAAAGCTTGATTAGTGCATTGCTAAAGTGGTCAATTGTTGGAGGCATAACTAGTAAAAATGGACTGAGGTTTGAGTAGAGAACTGCCACTGATCTGTCCCAAAGCCCAATCTCTGGTTTGCTTTCCCCTGAAAATGTGTCATTTTTTAATCAACGTACCAGGACACCTTTTAGCAAGTGTTTGTTTATACGATCATATCGATGCAAATACAGATGAGGAAAGGGGAGCCTTTCCTCTGCAGTCTTTTCAGTCTGTGTAACTCTAAACTTTGTGAGTGAAATCTCAGTCAGCTATGGAACTTATTTCAGAAATATATCATCGATTTTCTCTGGACATATTTCAGAACATATAATAATGCTCAGACACCGAAGCGTCTGACAAGAAATTCAAACTTATACAAACACTTCAGGATTCAGGGACATTTATTTGTGCCTTGATGGGTTTCTTTTTTCTTCTCTTGCAATTTATTTTTTTTTTTAACAAAAGTCTTTTCACTTAAATCTTCATCTGTTTTCTTGCTCTGCTGTTTCATCCCGAGTTTATTTCCCTCTATATGTGGCTTCTTTTCTCCTACACGCTCTGCCTCCGTGCATGTTCTGGTGCGAGGGTATTGTTGATCTGAGGCTCTGTGTTGGCGGGTGGTAAATGGGCTCCCACCGAAGTGCTCTGCGATGCATAATCTTCCCTCGCTCTGCTGGCTGAGGCAGCCGAGAGAGCAGGTCAAAGAGGGCACAGAGAAACCGGAGTGTGTGAGGGGACGTGACTGAATATACGTGGCCCCACAGGGCTCGGCTAGCAAGCCCCGCTTGGGGGAACGATGGGAGGAGATGGTGGGGGCGCTATAAGGATGAAGGGGTGTTGATGGATGGGAGCGGGCAGAGCTATTGTGGCCGTCCGCTTTGCATTTTCACCCCGTCATGTTTCACTGTTTTCTGGAATGAAGCTCAAGTAAAACACACTGTCTGTTTGAGATTTTATGAAAATTAAGTCATGGAGGTTGCCTCTGCAACTCCATGTGCAGGGCCAAGGCGCTGACTGCTAACTGTTTGCTCATCTCCACAGGGCAACATCTGTTCGTGATGTCGATGCTGAGACACAAACTAACCTGGCACTAAGACGACGAAACGACATCACACAAAATATGGCAAGTTCCTGTGGTTGTCATTTGTCACTTTGAGAACAAAATACATGGTTAAGGTTGGTTGGTTAAAGTCTGAATGGATGCATGTAAAAAAGAAAAAACAACTATCACATTTTAATTCTTTTTTATTTTTAAATGTGCTAGCCAGACTAGTTTAATTAAATCAGAATCACTTTAAATATGTAGCAATATGTCGTAGTCCGTTCCTCTATTTATTTTAATGTAAAATCTGCCCTAATGAAAGCGAGCACACGCCTCTGGTGACACCACAAAAGACATAAAGAATCTGATCAGAGTTCATTTCCTATATCCCAATTTTTTCTTGTTTTAATCACATTATTTCATTCTGAGGAGTTTACTGTACAGCTGCAGGAAAACATTTGAGTCTTTTGGCAGACCATTGCATGGACTTCAAAATTTGTAAATGTGTAACCTCAAAAATTGGTACAAAAATGAAAACTAATTTATTTATGAAGAGAACAAGGAAATGCCTGGAATGGGACTTAGAGCTTCTGAATGTATGTTTAAATCTCTCAAAAGTCACTGGTCGCCAGTAGAGGTTACTGATGCTAGGTGGTGGACTCCATTCTTTCTCCACCTAAATACAAACAGAAGCATTAGCATTAATCCTTTTTAAGAGAGTATTTTAGGAAATCCTTCAATGAAAAGCCATACTTTATTGCCCAGCTATGTTTAAGGTACATTTGTTAATGCAATAAAAAAATTTCACTAAATAGTATCTCTGTAAGTGATTAAACTCACCTAAATGCATTTTTTTTCTTTCTTTCAGGTGGATGCAAGGTTGACGCCCCTGGCTGCGATGGGGCTTGACCGAAGCGCTCTGATACACGACAGCCTCCGTCTCCATGGTGGGGTCGTATACCCAGGGCTCAGAACCCTCCCAGCGGAGAAGAGCAGAGAGACACCCACCCTCCCTCTTGCTTACAGTAGGGATGGTCTCCCAGAGCTAATTTACAAACCCGACAGCCCTCTGGACAGTCGTAAGCCTGCAAATGGTTACCAGAGCCTCTACAAGGGCACCCACCCAAGCCTTCACAAGCCTGTGCTGGTTGCTGGAGCTGAGGGCCTTGGCTTGGAACGGCGAGTAGGGCCTGGAGAAAAAGTGTCAGAGCTGGGGCTGGCTGGGGCGGGTGGCAGCTACCTCCGCATGCCTTTGCTGAGCCCATACCCGGAAGCAGGCATGTATCCCTTTATGGACACATCCAAGTATGCTGCTTTAAACATATACAAAGCCTCCCTGCTCACCCAGCCCAGCCCCTACCTTCCCCAGCACCTGCCCTACCCACCGCTGTGTGCAGCCCAGGGGGTCAATGTTACATCTGCTGCAGCTGTTTCTGCTGCTGAGAGGCTCTACTATATGCCACCTTACCCACCATCTCCCATTTCTTCACCTCTGGTTGCCCCCCCCATGAGGATCCCTGCAGTCACAGTGACCCCCACTTCGCTGGTACACTGCCACACACAGCAGCTTCATCAACCCTCTCCTCATCCTCAGCACCATCAGGCAGCCATGGAAAGAGACCGTTCTCCAAGCAGGAGCAGCAGACCAAGCAGACCTCCATCCAGGAAGGGCACAACTAACATTAGCACCAGTAGTACCAGCACCAGTGGCACCACTGTCGGGAATAATAGTCTGCCTGCTGATTCTTCTCACATGTCCTCCCGCCTCTCCCAACCTCCTCCTCTGCCTGCTCTCCTTGACAAAGCACTGGATTTGCAAAGGCCAGTTGCCAGAATAGGACAACCATCAGCCTCTTCTGCGGCTTCAATATCTGCATCCTCTGCCTCTACGCAGGCCATTGCTCACCCTTTTTCTATTAGCAGCATGGCATCAGAGCAGGCCTCCTCTGCCAGACCCAGCCCCCATAAACCCAGGTCAAGAGATGGGACCTCTGAGAACAGAAGTGCAGGAGTGGAAAAAGTACGCAGCAGGTCTCCTTCATTAGTCAATTTTGAGAGGCCAGCTAACCAATCTCAGCCAACCAAAGACTCTGCAGAGAAGCCTCTGGATTTGTCAGGAAGAATGATTGAGTATGGGCTGCCTGCCAATGGTTTCTCAGTTAAGATGGACTCTGTGTCATCTGGCACCCGTTATGGACTTCCCTCTGGTCGAGAGCTTCTAAATGAAAATGTATCCCTCTCCCCTTCCTCCCATCCTCATTCTGTGGTCTGCAGCACTTCTTCAAAGGTCTCAGAGAGACCAGAAATGATCAGCACTTTACACTCATCATGGGTTGTTCCCAGCCCATCTCCCTCACATGCACAGCACACGTCGGGTTTGCCACCCTCTCCGAGGTCAAATGCAGACCTGGGCCTTTCACAAGCCAAAGGCGCCTCACCCTCTGTCATCAAGAACAAGGGCCTAGAGAGGGTTCTCCCTCAGCAGCGAAGCTCATCCTGTCCAAGGATTGGAGAGCCCAACCTCAGTGTTCCCTCCTCTCAACACTCTGGCTGCTCTTTGATCAGCTCCAGGGCTCTTTCCCCAAAATCTAATGGCGAATGGGTGAAACACAGCCCCAGCCAGTCAGCGCATCACAGAGAGGGAACAGAGAAGTCTGCCCAGACGAATAAGAGAAGTGAACCAACTCCAGATCTGTCATCATACAAGAGGCCGTGTTTGGAGAATGGCCACCCTCCTCCCCACCTTTTTCTTTCTCAAAATGAAGCTTATTTGAACCACAGCTTGGCTTATGCTAACAGATATCTGCAGTACCCCATCCCTGATGGCTTGGCGCTACACTCCGTCCCAATTTCAGGGAAAGGCCCAGTGTACCCTAATCCCATTCTGCTTGGCAACAATGGCCTTTACTCAACCCACTTGGCTGGAAAACACCCTTTAACTTACCCAAATCTCCCAGCTGGTCCGGGCACAGAATACCTCACTTATAACTCACAGGAGATGGCCCATCCGCTGATGCAGACACTGTCTGACAGCAAGCTGACAGACAGGGCAGATGCAACACTAAAACCCCGGGGACAGGACAGACCACGGGGAGCTGTCGAAGAAGGCGGGAGCCACAGAGATCACAGTGCTGGGAAGGAGACAGCCGAAGGCAACCAAATGAAGCATGATAGGGAGGTAGGCGTGCAAGGACAAGGTGGCAGTCAAAGCAAAAACCTCCCCTCATCTGCGGCGTCCAGAGAAAAGATTGTCTGTATTGACCTTGTACACTCAGACACAGATATCGAGTCTACCCCAACGGTCTACAAACAGCCTTCTGCTGAGACTGGTAACAAGGGGAACCAAAATGAATGTCATAGGAGTCAAAGCCTGACAAACACTGACAGTGAGACTAAACACCAAGCACATTTAAGTCACTCTGGACAGACCCCCAACCTGAAGGTGAACAACACTGATGGGCAGCAAGAAGTTCTATTTGGGAAAGGAAAGATTCTGCAGGAAACACCCTGTCTTGTTGAGATATCAAGGACATCCCATACCAAACCAGAGCTCTCTGATGCAGAAGAAAGCACAGAGGAAAGTAGCCCCAGCCCAGACCCCGGGGATCAAGATCAGAGCACTTTACGCTGTGCCCGCACCTCAGGGGAGCGTAGCTCTGGTAAGGACAAAAGAGATGGGGGCAGCTGCGCTCCTCTTGCACAGCACAATACAAATGCAGTAAAGGAGTGTGAGAGGGAGACTGAAAAAGAGGACAATATTGTTGATCTTGGGGAGTCCCAAGCAGAGGGAGATGATGAAGAGGAGGAGGACGAAGGTACCCAGGCTTCATCTAAAAACTCTCGTAGGTCCAGCTTGGCCAAACGGATCGCAAACTCCTCTGGCTACGTTGGCGACCGCTTTAAATGCGTCACCACGGAGCTGTATGCTGACTCTAGCAAACTGAGCCGCGAGCAGAGAGCATTGCAGGTAAGTCCACAAGTTTATCTTTACACCACAGATTGTATTGGGTTGTTGTCATGTCATGACCAGACATTTCAGACTTAAATGTGTAACCACAGGAGAATAAACATCCATGGGCCACTTCCTTTATTCCCTTTGCCTGTTGAGCAAACCTTGCATGAACTTTGCAAACTTTGCATTTACAGCCCTATAGAGAAAAAATAGTCATGCTACTGTCTTGGCCATTGGTTTGATCTTCCCTTTAGTTTATCATTGGCTTGATTTCAGGCACTCTTTCAGCGATTGTCGGTTCAAAGTTTAAACAGGACCGCCATTTTTCTATGTTGATTACTGAGCAGCCATCGTAAAGGTTACTCTGTGTGTGTTTGTGACTCTGTACGTGCCTCTCCTTGTGTGACTGCCTTCAGGCTAAAGCATGTAGTGCTGACTGTGCTCTAGACAGTGGATTCAGAGCATGACCGTGACAACCTCAAAGATCACATCGCCTTTGGCTGTGCTTAACCCCAAGTTTAGGAGACATAGGGTTCTTGCAGGATGCTTAACAACCAACAGCTGCCATTTTTGGGGCTCGTTTAAAGCCGTGGTTCTCAAACTGTAGCAAATTGTGGTGCTTTGGCTGTCTTTGATGGTTCTCCGATAAAAAAAAAAAAACATTAGTATTCATTTATTAAATATGAACAAACTGGCTTCTTATACAGTTTCATTTTGACTTCAGGTTTTGAAGTCAAAACCTGGAACCTGAGATGATTTACTAATTGATTTGCACAGTGATCAGGATAACTGATATTAGCAGTACAAGAGCAGTGATTTTGCTCTTTCAAATATTGTAGCAATATGTTCACAAAAAAAAAGAAACGCAGTAGAGATCGTGAGAAAGAGTTGATAAGCTACAAATACTCAAAAGTACAAATAAACAAAGGTTTGTATGCCAGATGGCCTTATTAAAATGAGCAGTTGTGGTAAGTGAGGAACTTGACTTTCACACAAAGAATGACCATGTCTAGGGACTTTTCTATGAATTTGTCTACAAATTGGGATGTCGGAACTTCTGAGCAAAAATGGAATGTTGATTGAAATGCATCGGTAGAGTGATATTTGGAAACCTTCATATTTACTGAAGTAGTACTTAAAATGAAAAGCTTGAGAACCACAGCTCTAAAGCTCTCTGCATGCCCCCTGTCTGCCAGTCACAGCCCTCCCCCCTAATCCCACCTTCTCGTTGGTCTGAGCTGCCCTGCCTGGTCTCTCCAAGGTCATAATCCTCCTCACCCCACTGGTTGACATGCCTCGTCTCCTAACACGCATCATAGGACCTCTATAAATGTAAAATTGCAACTACTCTCATTCACTATCGTCTATGCACACAGATTAAGTTACATGTTTTGAGCAGTTGTCTCTGGGGTTTCATGTGCTCAGAAACACAAAGGGAGCATTTTTGTTATTATCCACTGGCTCTGAGGCAGATATCTTAATAGGTTGCTCATGTCTGTCTATGTCGCGAATGCATTCGAGAAAACGTGGTTTTGTCTGTGTCATGCTTTTTAATTCACAATTGCAACAAAGCTATCAGACTTTGCATTTCTGGGAATGTGAAAACAAAGTGATGGCAAAACTGATTTTGTGTTCCCAATTGTGGTAATATAATACCTAGAGATGCACCAATCAATTTGTCACTTTGATGCGCCTTTTCAGGCGTAGTACAAATCTAATCGATGCATGAAGTGCTGTGCAAAAGTGTCCACAAATCTTAAACTTTTTTATGATTTTGTACGGCGCCAACCAAAAACTGAACTGTGTCTTCTTGGGTTTTACATCAATTTTCAGTGTAACCAGAGGAAGGTGCTCTGGTCAGATGATGGGCAAAACTCGATTAGAGCAAACTAACCGTGAACTCGTCATCACCGTGGTGAAATATGATGGCAGCAGCATTTTGGTGTAGGAGGCTGTTTCTAACTGGCAGAGGAAAACTGGTTAGAGTTAATGGGAGGATGGAGGGAACTAATTACTGGACAAAAATCTGTTTGAGGTTAATCTTCCAGTGAAACAATGACCCTGAAAGTACGGCCACAACTATGAGATATCGGAGGGTATTTGTGTGTTTGGAATGGCAAAGTTAAAGCTGAGACCTAAATCAAATTGAGAACTTCAAAATGAGCAAATCCTGAAACGTGAAACAATGGAGTAGTAATCCTTTTGCGAGGCACTTTAAATTTGCACGTGAATCTAAAATAAAGGGGCTGCAGTATTCTTCTTCAGCAGGTCGGACCTTCGAGAAACCTGAAAATCAGTACGGGCTTCGAAAAGTCCGATTGGTGCATCTCTATTTGTTTTCTCTCTCTCTCTCTCTCTCTAATTTGTTGCCAGTTTGCTTCAGAAATGACCTGATGGCTTTGATGCACATTTGATTGACCTGTTGAGTCACTTTACTTTGTGTCATTATGTGGGACTGTGGCTGCTTAATTTATGTGTGAAGAATTATGTGGAGAAACAAATTCATTTAAGAAAAAAAAAGATGAAATGCTGGACAGATATATTGAGCCCCCCATTCTAATTGCTTAGATGGAAGTCTTATCACGAGAGGAGAGTAATATAAGCCAACCTGCAGCTAACTGGGAGGTCAGTTCTTTACATTTCTTATCACATCTGTCTCTGACAGGCTCTGTCTCCTTTTGTACTCTGTACCGCTGCACACTCCTTCTTTTTGCCTCCCTTCTTTCCTCTCTCTTTTTTCCCCCCTCTCATCTCCTCTCTTTGCCTCAGGGCTTAGATGTATATGTTTCCAAGCCATGTTTATGTTTCAGGAAAGGGAGATGCCAGGACTTTAAGGCCCAGAGCGCATGGACTCACAGTGGCTGCAGTAGTCTAACCTGTGTCTTGATGCCATGCTTGTGATTTATCTGTCTTCCCCCCTTTTTTGTCTTTGTGTGTGTTTGTGTGCGTACGTGGGTTTAATTTATTTCTTTGGCATTTTCTTTCATATTAAGACAATGTAATTGCTGACGCAATATTTGCTTCTATAGCTGTTGAGGCCAGATTGAGGCTTAGAGAGGTGTGTGTGTTTGTGACGTGGGCAGATGAGTGGTTTTCATGGGTTTTCTCTGCTTCTTTTCCTCCTTTTTTTTTTCTTTTTTGTTTTGTTGTGTGTTTGTGTGCGCACAGCGGGCAATGATGCGGTTCTCCGAGCTGGAGCTGAAAGAGAAGGAGGGCGGCGGCGGCGGCGGTTTGTGCGTTTCTGCCTCGGTAGCGGCAGCAGGACAGGAGCTGGCAGACGGCCAGCGCAGAGAGAGAGCACTGGAGCACTGCCAGCACACCACCAGGCAGGCAGAGAGGGAGGGTGAGTAATGCGCACACACACACACACACATATATGTAAGAGGACAAGACGCACTCATAAAGGGACTCATGCAAACAATAGCTACGCGTGCACACTTGCAGCAAAAGCTGTGGCAAAACTCTTAAGAAAAAAAGATGCTCTCTCCTGCAAAAACATGCAGCAACTCTCGCATAAACCGGGCGTGCGGAAGGGAAACGGCGAGGGGGGAGTTTTTATTTTCAAGAAGCCTTTTGTGCTTATCTGCGCAGAGCGAGAGAGAGAGAGAGAGGGGAGGGCAAGAGAGCAGAAGGAGGGGCAGAGATTGCGTGAGTGAAAGCGGGGGGAGTTAGCGGGTGAAAGCGGATGGGAGAACGCAACGGAAAGAGGAGGCGAGGGGGGAGGGAACTGGCGGGGGTGGAGAGGTGAGGGAGGGTAGTTACGTTGGCCGGGAGCCCAGCTGTGTATTGGAGCAAGGCCGCGGCTGAAGTGTGAGCCTAATTATGGCACGGAGAGAGGGAGAGGGAGAGAGGGAGTCGAGGAGGATTGGGGGTGGGGTGGGGGGATAGAGTCACGCTCTGTGTGAGAAGGGCGTGGCTCGGTCATGCCGTGGGGGAGGACAGAGAGAGAGAAGGGATGTCTTTCCTCTGTGCTGGAAGTGCAAGGAACCATCAGGCCCCGCTGGCTCTGCTCCGCTCCGCTCGCATCAGATTAAAAAGTCTTTACCCCATCAAAGTTTTACTGCCTGTCTTTAAAGCAGAATAAAAGCTGGCTGGTGTTTAACCGCCACTCTCCCGCTCGTCGATCCCTCACATCTTCCCGCCCCACCCGTCGGTTTCCCCTGCCCGCTCTCGGTCTGTCTGGTTTGTGGTCTGTCTGCATTCCTGGGGTCCCCTTTCATCTTTTCTTTTTTTTTTCTTCTTTTTTTTTCCAGCTAACCCTGTTCTTTCGTCCCGCTCTGCTCTGTTCAGGTGTCCGTCCGCTGTACGCCAACAACAGGGTTCCGGTTCTCCAGAGGTGCGTGGCGCCGAGGGACCTCGTGTCCCCGGGTCAGCTGGCTCAAGACGGAGCCAGGAAAGCGGCGACGAGAGAGTCTGAGGAGGGACTGTGCTTGCCTCCCACTCTGACGCCATCAAAGGAGTTCCTGGAGGAAAAGGTCGGCCTGGGCTTCGGAGCTGCCAGAAAACGCCCGCTCATCAAGGAAGAGCAGGACGACTCGGAGGAAGGGGAGCGGGAGAAGAGAGCCAAGCTTTCTACGGGTGAGAACTTCAGAAACGTGCCGCCTCACTCACACTTCCACCTCCTACTTCTTTTTATCTCCTTTTGCTGCAACTTTGATACTCCAGGCTTTAAAAAAAAAAGCTCATATTTTCTTCTACAATCAATCCCGCCTTGAAGCTACGAGCCATACTTTTCTGTAAATTCAATCAAAGTCACATTAGATCCAGTCTGTAACCTACTTGTCATAGTCAGTTTTTTCTGCTTGTTTTGCTGGTGATATGGCTCTCTGCCCAGGGTGGAACAGTCTCTGGGGGTCTTCAGTTCAATTAAAGAAGTCATAAGAGAGCACAGAGTAACGATAAACACGTGGAGAAGCCTTTGCCAATACCCTTAAAAACGCAAAATCAGTGACGGTTTCTGAAATGGCCGATATGGCTCAGTGCCCAGGGCAGCATGACTTTAGGGGCGTCCAAGCATTTAAAAGCAATTCGAATTTTTTTTTAAGTTATTCGTCAGTTAGGTTCCCAATGCTTACTTGCATGTCCTCTCAATAAAAAGTGACCCCCCCCCCCCTCTCCTTGTGTTTGCACTTTGTTAGCATTGTGTTAAGTTCCTGTCTGGTTTGCATCTTCTAATTCTGTGTTTCAGTAAGTTTTTTTTTTTTTTTCCAAATCTGCCAGACAAGCTTATGTGTGTAATTAATCAGAGTCATGTTGTTTGTCAAAGGTTGAACATTTGTGATTGGCTTGCTTACTTTTGTCTTACCAATTAATTGCAAACCACAATTTATCTGCATTCCTAAAACATTCCATTGCTTCCTGGTGACAAAAGGAATAATTGAACCGATTTGCTTTCTCGTATTTTGTTCTAACTTTCTTATTACATGCTTTTAAGCACATTCACCCTTCTCGAGCAAATCGCGCAAGGCTGCAGCAAAACATTTACAGTGAATGACCGTCCCCCCCCGAATATAAAATTTTCCAATTTGAGAAAAATTTTCAGGCAGTTTGGGATGGAATTCAAATGCCATCTGAGCAGCTTGGTTCCTGTGCCTCTTGTGATGCAATGGACACACCAGTAAACACATCTGAGTTACCTGAGGATTTTTTTCCGTTCTTTGTAAAATCTTACAATGGAATCCAGAACTTTACTATTATTCTGTGTTTTTGAAGTCAATGTACGTTTGTTGGTTGGGGGGGAAAAAAGTCGACCACTGGATACTGTCTTTAACTCCAGCACCACCACCCGCCCCGCTTCCCACTCACTGTCATGCGCTTCGCTCTGTGTGGCAGCCAGCTCCGAGGGGCGTTTAATCCTCCCCTTTGAGCGGAGAGCGCGCAAGAGAAGCGAGGAAGAGGGACAGCCATTCTTTCTCGCTTCTCTTTCAGCTCTGCTGTTCCTCCGCTGCGTTTACCCGCCCTCTTCAAAGCTGCTCTTTTTTTTCCCCCTTCTCTTTTCATCTCTTTTTTTTTTGCCTCATCTGTTTGGGTTTCCTTTTTTTCTTTTTCGTCTGGCATGCAGTATCGTGCTTGCTCTCCTCGGCACTGGCAGACAAGTCAAACACCCATCCCTTGTGAATTTCGGATTGGAGCAGCCAGCTTCGGCTTCTTTGGTCTTTATTGGTTTGTTTCTCCCTCATTTCTTTCCTCCACTACTCTGTCTGTCGTCCTCCCTCCCTTCCTTCCTTCCTTCCTTCCTTACTTCCTTCCTTCCTTCCTGCCTGCATGAATATTAAGCACGAGGCTTAGACGTTGTCATTAATGACAGCGTTAATGACGGTGCCTGCACACTGTTCAGGCACTGCAACGCGAGTCTGAACAACGCGCGTTTCACTTGTCGGCAGATGAGCGCGAGCAGGCCAGTCCCGACGACGACGATGACGAGGTGCGAAAGCTCAAAGTCCGCATTGAGCTGAAGGGACTGCGACTCAGCAAGCCCACGGCGGGCGCCGCGTCCCCCGACGGCTCCCAGTTCAAGCAGGAGAGGCCTTGGCCCCTGCCTCGCACGGCAAACCCAGCGCAGACTCAGCGGGAGCGCAAGATCCGGGCGGCAGAGCCCGAGGAGCGGGCCGCGGCACAGAGGAACGACATCAACAGGAAGTGGGGCTGCGAGAAGCTACCTAATGGTAAGAGCGAACCACTAGACGCGCTAACCGCCGCCTTTTATTCTCCGAGTTCAGCTAGGGTAACGGAAATCTATCTTTGGCTCACGTTTCACTTTCTTGTTGAGCAGGCTGTCTTTAGGGGATTTCCCGAGAGCAGTCAGAGAGGCGAGGGGGGCGGGGGAGCGGCGGGGCAGCGGAAACGGCTCGGGGGACTCTTCCTCCTGCCAGCCAGAAGGGTTGAAGGGGTCTGGGGACCGCAGGCTGAAATGTACAAGCCACGACCCCCCTTCTCCCCCCCAACTCTTTATTAAATGTTCAACTGGTCTGCGTCAAGCTCTGTGAGGAGGATGAAAGGGAGGAAGTGGTCGGCGGAGAAGCGCAGGTGCGCTGTGACTAATGTGTGATCAGTGATTTTTTTTTTTTTTTTTCCTCTCGAGACCAGTCACAAGGAGCCCTGAGTGGGGGATTTATTGGTGCGTGCTGTTGAAGGGGACGGCTGTTCTCTTTAAAACGGAGGGTTTTCCCTTATTCTTGTGCTGAAACTGGAAGCTGAAAGTGGAGAGCGACTATATATGGGGAAATAAAACCAAAAAACTTAACACAAAAACAACCCGTAAGCCTTGATTGGTCGCTGATTTATCATTTTTAGATATTTTCACCCTGGCAACAAATGGGTTTGACACCAAGTGTGTGGGTGTGAATTTATTTACCACAAAAAACCCAACACTGTTAAACTATTTAAACTGTCATTAATGTTCTGACTATACAAGGTTTTTCTTTTAGCGTGCATGAAATGCAGAGTGTTTTTCCGAGTAAGCTTTTCTCAATTTTATCCACAAATGAAGGATTTAGTGGAATTTAAAACTCGCCAAATAAAAGTTGCGCAGCGGCAGACTGCAGACACTGATAATAGTTGTGTTTCTGATTAAAATGTTTCGAGGTTTTTGAATTTTTGTGTTCGCACTTGCGAAGTTTGCTGAATAGCTAGATGTGTCCTTGCTGCAGGAAATAAGTGCCTTGTGATTCCACTGCGATAATTTATTTTATGTGACACCAACACAAAGTAGCTGATGGCTACAAAGTGGTAAAACCTATGTGAAACATAGTGGTGGCAGTGTCATGCTGAGGGGGATGCACAAACATTTGTCCCACCCGCACATGGAGCTAAATCAGATGAACAGGATTTATAGGTTTGTAGGATGAGATCTTCTCAAATGGAAAATGTTCGGTACAGCTCAGAGTATTTCCTTTTTTTTATTAGCCATCTTTTTCTTAACTTTGATTTTAATATCACTTAAGTCAGCAATGTTGACGCCACTAATTTAGGTCAAAGCATCACCATGTGAGTTAAATTCAACTGCAAATTTGCAGCTTAGCATGAATTGATCTTCAGATTTCCTTCATCTCATTTGACTGACCTTGAGGTAATTTACAACAGAGGAGGGACAAAATGTCAGTGACTAGATGTTGAAAGTTAGAAAAATCCCCCCACAAAACAGTTTTGCTGTTGCAGCAGAATGGACTTGCAGAACACTGACAACGACTTTAAATTGGTTCATTATGGAAAATTCTTATAAAATACATATAAGTTTTGTTGTTGCAACATCAATAAAGTAAAAAACGTAAAGGATGTGAATAATTTCTTCCTGTATTTTCTTTTGCAATTGCTATATATTTGTTCTTGGTTGGGGAGATTCTGGTGCTCCCAGACAGATCACTGTGCTCATTAATAAACCAGCAGCGTGTCGGAGTCGGCCTTGCACTACCTTTCTGTCCTCCTCCTCTTCCTCCTCCTCTACTGACTCTCCCTGCTCTCCCTCTGCTCCCGTTCCAGGAGTAGCTGCCCCTGCCCTTCCCCCCAGCCAGCCGAAGGACAGGCCACACCAGCCGAGCCTCTTCTCAGGTGACCGCGGCCTTAAGGAGCCGAAGAGGGGGCCCCCGTCGCCGGCCCCGGAGCTCTGCGTGGGAGGCGTCCCTCCCCTCAAACCCCGTCGCCATAGTGACACGGACAAACCCAAGGGCAAGCGGCCGTGCAAGACCAAGCACACGGGCCAGCGAGACAGAGAGAAGGAGCGGGAGAAGAGGAAGGAGGCCGCGCCCACCAGCCCCGGCCAGCGCTCAGCGCCTGATCTGGGATCAGCCGAGGACGACAAGGTGAGCGCTGATAGGGGGGGAGCCGGGCTGCGATGCGGCCGTCTGGATGTTTTGCAGCAGCGGAGTGTGTTTCTGTATGCCTGTCGGCGCCTCTCATTATGCAGCTGGGGAAGGGAGGGAGGGACAGAGGAAGGAAGTATGTTTACAATGTTTAGAGGGCTGCTGGAGCTTTGACCTCCCCGTGCCCTTTGCAACTCCCTGAGGAGGCCCCGCTCGCTTGTGTTTGTGTGTGTGTGTGTGCTTCTCTCTGGCCTTAATTGTCGAGCGTGTGTCATCTTGTCATCTGGGCTGTTTTTTTTTTGCGTGTGAGGCAGCGATGTGAGTGTCCTGCGTGTTGGTGAGCATTCCTGACAACAAAACCCCGGAGCAATTATGCATCTCGCTGCGTCCTGAGTGAGTGTGAGGAATGTGGCAGCCATGGTGGAGCACATGACGCTCATAAGGAGGAGGAAGAGGAGGAGGAAGAGGAGGAGGGAGGGAAAGGAGCAGAGAGGAAAATCGAGGGAAAAAAAGAGGAGTCTAGGCTCTTTTTTTTTTCTTTTTTTTTTTTTTTGCCTGTGCTGCTTCCGTCCCCCCTGCTCCTCCTCAGGCTGACAGCTGCTCCGACATGGAATTCCACTGAGAGGGCGACGCGCCGCTCGCACGCACTCACACAAGAACGGGCAGGCAGCTCCCACTGCTCTGTGAGGGCTCTGCGATTAAAGGAAAGGGGCATGGCGGCCTTTAGCGTTCAGGGTGTGAACGCACGCTGTGAAGGATGTCGTTTTTTTTCTCTCTCCTTCTCATTAATGGACGATGTAACCTCCAAACGCAATTTAGAAAAGTCTTGAAAGCTTCAGCGGTTGCGGCTACAAAACTTGTAGTTTTTTTTTTTTCTATAAAAATGTCATGCTGTGGCCATTTTTGTTTCTATATTTTTTTTTTTATTTAGCGCACGTATGCCAAATTCTCTTCACATTTCTGTGGTTTCGTCTGTGTGCCCTTGAGTGTCCCTCTCACTTTCCTCTCCTCGTCTCCCCTCAGCTGGCCGAGCAGCGCAGCGCTCCGAGGAAGAGAGCCCCCTCTCCTAATCACTATCCCTGCTCTCCGCTGAAGCCCTGCTCCCCCGCCACACTCTGCCCGCCCGCCCTGCTGCCCCAGGCGAATGTCAGAGCTCCGCTGGAGGTGCCGCCGGGGTTGCACAGGACCCCCCCTCTGGAGCCCTCCGCCATTCGCCCCATCCCGCCGGAGGCTCGGCGGCTGATCGTGAACAAGAACGCCGGCGAGACTCTGCTTCAGAGAGCGGCACGGCTCGGATACGAGGTAACACGCTTTACTTGGCTCATCCTCCCTCCTTATCTCTCTCTTGCGCTTTCGTTCTTTTTTTTCCTGCTTCCACGTTTTACACTCTTACACTTCATCTCTCCCGAATCTCGGCCCTCTTTTCTTAAATTGAACTCATTTTCTTCCCCGACTGTTCCTTTCTACGCTATTCTGGCTTTTTTTTTTTTTTTGAGAATCCTTCCTCTCTCACACATCTCCTATACTACCCCTTTCTAGCTTCTTTTTTTTTGCTTTTTTTTCTCTCATCCCCTTTGCTCACATTTGCTCCTCTTATACTTTTACTCTCCTCGCCTGCTACTCTCCTCTCTCTCAGGTTTCCACCGTCCCCCTCCCTCTCTCCCTCCCCCTTTCCTTTCCTCTCGGCGCTCTCTTTCTCTTCCTCTCTTTGTGACTCAGATTGTCGTTGGCACCCCCCCTTCCTCCCTCCCTCTTCTCCTCCTCCTCACATGTGCACTCGCTCACACACAAACACGCCGCCGCCTCCCCTCCTCTCGCCTTGCACCGCTCTCACATCTCATTAATTCTCCGCGAGGCGAAGTGTGACACACACATACACACACACGCACGCACGCGCACAGGCACACGCGAATGAGCGCAGGCAGCATGAGGGATCGTTATACGGAGACGGATGCTCGCCAGCTCCCCTCTCTCTCTCTCTCTCTCCGGCATCGGGGAGGTTATTCCTCCGTCTTTGTGCGGAGCTGCCGATCATTCTTATTCCAGCGGCGCCACCAGGGAGGCAAAGGGGGTTTCTACTGCGTATATCATCGCATGTAAATACGAATTTAAGGCCAATACCCATTTAAGGGAGTTGCAACATTTATCGAGAGTATTGTTGTGTTTTGGACGTGCCACTGCAGCCCATCTCTCCCGATCTGGTCACCTCTGTTGAAACTTTCTCACTTACTCTCTGCACATTGTAGAGACAATAGGGACCGTGTGTATTTTGGATGTTCCCCGTCTAATTTGAGAGTTCTTGGCACATCGCAGGTCTTACAAACTGATGGGGCTCATGTCGTTCCCTTTCTTTATTTTAATAGTGCCCGACCACAGTCTGTGGTTTGTTTGTTTGTTTTAGAACAACTGCGAAGAGTAAATTGATCCAGTCCAGATTTGAGTTTCAGATGCAGATTTCTTAGTTGTTTCCTTTTCGCCAACAAATGTACGCTGATGATATGAACCCAGCCCAGACTTAATTTTCACATTGCGATTTTTACAAAATATGAAGAGCAATATAGTTAACCCTGCATTGTGTGAATTTGAATCAGTGACAT
This sequence comes from Phalloptychus januarius, assembly GCA_902982915.1. Lineage (NCBI taxonomy): Eukaryota > Metazoa > Chordata > Actinopteri > Cyprinodontiformes > Poeciliidae > Phalloptychus > Phalloptychus januarius. The sequence goes on from CADWAE010000230.1 coordinate 4,567,549, forward strand.
CACAAGAGGCAAATTGATCCGATTGGCTGCACTGTCAGAAAAGACGCTAGGCTAGGTCATTTTGACAGATCTTAACGTGCCGTACCAGAAGCACGTGTGGAAGGAAGCTGGTCTTCAGGAGGGCGGAGTTCATCTTCACTAACTACACTTCCCCACAAAATGGCAGGATGAATAAAAAACCGACCATGAGGCATTCTAAAGGTGGCAGAACATGTATGAGAGAAGTTAATTTTTGCAATAACGTCTATGAATTATGAATTGCAAGAAAATGACGTTTTACTGAAGCACATCGCTGCAAGTCAGCATCGACAGGACATGCAAAGAAGCAATAGAAAACTTGCTGAGGGCACAATTGAGATAACTACTTAAAACATAATTGTCAAGTGCTCAGCCTCCCCTTCAGGGCTATGACGCCCTGGGCAGTGAGCCATATCGACCTCATCTGCTCCCATGTGTGTTTGCGTGCGTTAGTTAGTTGTGCATTAGTTGGGGGGCGGGGGGACTGTGGAAACCGGTATCTTCGTGCGACGCTCGTTCCTGCCTTGCTTTATAGTTGCGCATGTTAGTTGGACACATTTATGGTGATGAGGGAAGTGTGTGCGGGTGATTATGTGTGTGAGGCTGAATGGGAGAGAGCAGGAGTGTGAATGAGAGGTAAGCACTGGGAGTATAATCGCGTTCTAATGGCCCTCTAATGTGCCGTGGTGACTGTGGTTAGCAGCGGCGGCGGCTGTTTTTCTCCCTGGCTTTCCGCGCGCGCGCACACACACAGTCGGGCTGCAGCGCAGCAACAGCAGCAGGGCTCAGTCAGCCGTGCTCGAGTGAAGCTGGCTCGTCTCTCTGATTTATGCGTCTCTCTCGAACGTTTTTTTCCCTCCCTCTCCTATATTTTTTCCTCCCCTCCCCTCCTCTCCCGCTTCGCATCGCCCTCCTCTCCCCCTTCCACCTCCTCTCCCTCCAGCTCTTCCCTTTCTGCGCTCCTCGTGCGGAGAGGCAAAGAGGGGGGAGTGTTGGGGGGGGGAGGGGAGGAGAAAACCTGAGACTACACAAACAAGGCGCTGACCGCTGCGCAAACAACACCGCCCCCCCTTCCCTCCCTCCCACCCTTTCTTTCTCTCTCTCTCTTTCTTTCTCTCTCCCCCCTCGCTCAGGAAGCTCGTCTCTCACTGCCTGTGTGAGATAAGCCCGGGGCAGGCCCCTGGGGCTCCCACGCACACGCATACACACACACACACACAGTGCGCATACAGAGACACACACCAGTTTATGCATTCTGTCTCTCCTATACACACACACATCCACACAGAGACACACAAGCCTGTAGCTGCACAGAGCGCTTGTCTCTCACTGGTGTTTTAGCGCCGCGAGCTCCGGGCTTATCACACGCAGGCAGAGAGATACGAGGGCCTGCGAGACGGAGGCACACACACACACACACCCCCACCCCCCCACACACACACACACACACATGGCTCACATGCTGATTATGAAGCATGCAAGGAAATATGCGGAGAGAAACACCCGCTCTGACCCAATAAGCACACGCACAAGGCTTCCCTGACGTGTTCCTCTCCATATGCTACACGGAGAGACGACTCTTCTCCTCCGCGCTCGCTGCTACCGCCGCCGCTGTCGCACACCCACACCAACTCGCACGAACGCACACACACACACAGAACTGCGCGTTTAGCTTTTAGAATAACTCCGTGCACAGACGTACGCGCGCGGACTAAAAAACGGGGATGTAGAAGCATGGTTTGTTGGCTCAGGCGTCCCTTTTGTGTGAAAACCTGTACACGCAGCAGAACGCAAGAATTGTCCCGCGTGCGTGCGTGCGTGCGTCAACCCAGCGCGTTCCGTGCAGCTCCCGAGGCCCCCCGTCCCCGGCACCGTGCATATTTCATGTTCATTTAGTTTCGCAATCCGTGCCTCTGCACATGAAAGCCCACTCTCTCTGCCTTCCTTCCTCCCTCGCTCGCTCGCTCGCCTTTTATTCTCGCCGCTCGCTCTGCCTCGCTCGCTGAGCATTTGAAATGCTAATGAGGAGAGATTCTGCGGATGTCTTCATCCCTCTCGCGGCGCTGATCGGGGGCCCCTCAGCTCTGCCCGCTGAAGGCTCAGATAAAGGTGCAATCTGTCATTTATTCTCCTCCGGTGAATCGCTTCTGAGCTCGGCTGTCAGATCGATGCGATCCAAGCAGAAGACAAAAGTTCGGTTTCACCTGAAGCGCCCTGTTGGACCGGCTTCTGTGACGGAGAAACTTTGAAGGGAAGTCTGCGCAGTGGCGGGGTTTGGTTAATGTAGAAAGGCGCAATTACTTCAAAGGTCATCAGACTGACGGCAGATGGTCTGATCTAAAGGAGTATTGAGGACAATCTGCCATGAAGGCATAACGAGGTTTTAAAAAGTTCATATTTTAGAATCTAAAATAAAATAAAACTGTTGGAAAGGTTTAAAGGAATTTTAAGGAAACTTCCCTGTAGCTGAATGGAGTGTAGAAAATAACCCAGTTCTGCCCCTCCCCCACCTGTTACTGCACACTCCGACTTTCTCCTCACTCTCAGCAAAGCCAAATTCTGCTGTCCTGATATATATTCGGCCATAAAAAACACTGACATGGCAAAGGCGAGCCCGTCTCAGAACTGCTTCCGTTCGTTCATAAATCACGGATCATTCTGGCTGCGTTTCGGACACATGCGATCGCTAAAAGACAGAAAGAAAAAAAAAATGAAGTGAAACCAAATTCTCAGAAATCAAGGAAGGCGCAGAGAGAAACTCTGCATAGTCTAAACATAACATAAGTGTAAAACATCTTATATTTGAAATGGTAAACACATCAGCGGTCACAGTTTTCTACTGAAGGATCTACCCTGTGCTGAAATCCAGCTATCTGTTTTGTGTTGCAGCAATTCAGAGATTCTGTTAATGGCAAGAAATGGTTGTGCGTGGAAGAACCCACGGCCATCCTACTTTGTTTTTGCCAGCTGCTTTCACTGACAGCTTGTCATGGCTACGTCCCTGCATTGAGCCCGGGAAGCCTACTCAACCTACACCCATCCCCCCTCCGTGTCGACTGTTGTGGGACCGTGACTAACTTGCTCAGTGGCTCAGAGGAGGGCTGACTTGAACCCCCCCCCCGCTCTATCTTGGTCCTGACACAAGAGTTGATGAAAAGCAGTCTAAATTTATGTTTTGCGAAAGAGTCTTATTACTGAAAAAGGGAAAAATCCAACATATTGCTCGTATGACTTAATCCTCTCATTTCCAGTATATACAGATGAGAGTTTTCTCAGATAGGTTTGACCCTCACCCACATGTTGCTGCACACTGCTGATCAGCTGGCAGAAAAGCTGACTGTTTAGATGAATGAATGCGATTGGACCATGAAAAATACACTCTTGCGTGGAAGCTGAAGGGCTCCACTCATTACCATTTCCGATATGAGCAGCTTGTGTTAAGCAGCCTGGACCCCTGAGCAGATAGCCCAACTAATTTATCCAGCCATGATAAGCTGTCAGCTGTTTATACTCCAAGTATTACTCTACAACAAAAAGGACTATATTTGGTGCCATAAGCACTTCAAAACCACTGCTAAATTTTGGGACTATTTATAGTTGGGCAACAGCCATTCTGATCAAATGTGAATGTTTGAACTGCACAGTTTAAAGGCAGTCCTACTGCAAATAAACCAGAGCTATTCTCAAGGAATTGGCTATGAGGGAAGACCTTTACCGCCTATTTAGATCATAAATACTAGTGTTTATTTTTTATTAGTGTTTTCCTCACATCTATATGATATTCTAATGTCGTTACAACTTTGTATTTTTCTATATTACAGATGAGCGACTGTAACCTTTGGAAATTATGCTTCCTGATGGGGATTTTTAACAATATAGCAACAAAAGGATTGTTTAAAAGCCTTCTGCTGCCATCACTTTATTTCCATTTCTATAGCTGAATTTTACGTACTGGGGTTGAATATTAGAAGGACTCTGGGACCAATAATCGACTTATTTTTTTATTTTTTTTTATTTTTAATCTAGTCTGCAAATGATTTTATTTGGACTAAAGCAAGCCCTTTGAACAACGAGGCTGCGCAGATTAATTTGTTTTCAGAGCCGGGCTCAAGAGGCCATTCAAAGAACTTAAATGGATTTTTTTTTCTCCACTTTGGTGTTTGCTTCGTTTTCATTACCCCGAAGTCGCTGCCGAGCGTCGACATGGAAACGTCCAAACAGGCTTATACCTGGGAGCTGGAAAGTTGGCGAGCAACCAGGTTTAGCAGTCAGCAAGCTGTCACCCCGAGCTTTCACCGACTTCTTTTTGTTTTATTTTTGCCTCAGCGGCTGTCTGACGTGCCACCAGAACAGACAGTGACTCATATTAGGCCCCTTGAATCACTCGTTTTGCATGTGGATGAGGGGGAATACGTGGCGCAAATTACTGCTTGAAAAGGAGGGCATTTATCACGGCAGCCAGAGGTGACTTTTCTCTCTCTCTCTCTCTCTCTCCCTCCCCACGTCCCCCCTCTCCCCTTCCACGCACACTTTTCTCCCCTTTTTCTTCTCAGCTTTGTTAATAGAATCTGAGTGGCTCAGTGTTAGATTAATTAACTGTGAGATCATCATCAGCGGCGGCAGCAGCGCCTTCAGTCTCACTGAATCCTCACCCCACCCACACGTTTCACTTTTCCGAGCACGCACCAACTTTCCTTTTCGCCGGAAAACTCCAGTCTGGCAGATTCGCTCATGCATCACCTACACATGTGACACGCATCCAACGCAGGCAGCGCCGGAAGGGGTTAAACGTCTGAGTGATGCATTGATTGCAGGGGAGCGCGGGGAAGCATTCTAGAGAGGGAGATTAGAGGACGGAGCGCGAGAGAAGAGAATAGAGGAAGGAGCGCAGCGGAGGGGAGGGGTGGGGAGAGGTTGTCTCGTTTTACTGCGGAGGAGTGTGTGTGTGTGCGTGTGTATGTGTGTGTGCGCTCGCGTCTGGCGGGAAGCCGGGGCTTTCGTGCTAAGCTCCTCGCTCTCTCCCAGCGATATTAAACACGGCTCCGGAGGTTTAGCGCTGCGCCTCCTCCACAGCCACACGCGTCAGCAGCACAGAAACACACACACACACACACTTTGGCACGCTGCATATCAACACTCCCTAGCCGTCAGTCTCTCTAACACTTGCTCTCACTCTTACACACACGCATACACGCACACACACACAACACATGCATAGAGCGAGTGGAATCCCCCAGAGGGGAGCTTCGGCACAGAGCTCCTGAATCTCTCTCCAGCAGGCAAACAGAGTGTTGGCAGTGAGAGAAAACCAGTTGGAGCGTCTTCCCACCCTCCCCTCATTTCTACCCGTTCACTCTTACTCGCTCACTATTTTCTCCCGCTCCGGATTTCCACTTCTACCTCGTCTTCTTCGGCATCGTCTTTCTGCCCCGGTTTCACTCCCCCCTCTCTCTCTCTCACACACACACACACACGCACGCACACACATGCACACACACACACGCGCGCACCCCCACATGCACACACCCCACCCTTTCATCTCTTGTTATTATCAGCTGTGGCCCCAAAGGACGGCCCCGGCAGATTTCCTCCACGGATTCATTCATCTGTCATCTGCCGGGTTGTGCTGCCTCTCGTCCCCTCCGTCCTCTGCTCGTCCCTCCCGTCCATCGGCCTGTTTTCTCTCTCCACTGCCATTTTTTAAATTTTTTTTCCACCCTCCAAGCGCTGAAAGGGTGGGGAGGGAGCGCGATAAACACTTGGACTTAGATGGCTGGCCAGAATTAGCATAGAAATGGAGGCTTGGTGTCGTCTACCCAGGTTCAGATGAGCCGCTTTGGCTCCCCACGGCAACAGGACCGCTTGCAGAACGGAGTATGAATGCATCTGGATAAACGAGCCTTGCATTCACATGCATATATAAATATTTAATAACGGAGCTTTTTTTTTTCTTTTTTTTTTTTAGGATCCTGAAACACGACGGGGGTGGGGGCGAGGCCTTTTAGAAATAGTTGGATTTTCCCATCTTTTTTCAGTATTTTTACACGTAGAAATCATGCGTTTTTCTTTTTAAAAGAAAAACGCGGAAAAACTCAAATTTGCTGTTTATTTTACTCATCTGCTCTAAATAAAAAAGTTCTCACTTTTTTATTTTATAAACGATGACGTCAGATGAACATTATGTTACCAACTGTCTCAAATTTTCTCTGATTGTTTTCCAAGTCTTTTGGGTTTGTAGTTCAACGCCTGGATAAGATCTTCCCTTTTTTTCTCACATAATAACTTTTCTATTTGCTCTTTCTTTATCAGCTGTTACAGATACTGACAAAAGACGCAAACATTTGCACTCATTTAAAATCTAAATGAGAGTAAAAAAATCAGCTTCTGGCCTCTAGACCTTCTTAGATCAAGGTTTTACTCTAAACCTGTAGTCCAGAGTATTTAAGTTATTTTAAGTTATTACAAACAATATAAAGGCGTCACAGATCACAAAGTGTGCTTCAAAGAATCTATGTTTATTGTTGAATAATCTGCTCCAGATTTAACCCTAACAGTTTGTTATGGGTTTTTGAAACTGACCTGAGCTAAGTTGATCCAGATGCCTACAAAGATCAGTGGAATAACCCTGCGCCCTGCCGCCGAATAGGAATCCAGCTTGTTGTCTCAGGACTGTTTTTGGCAAGGGAGATGTATAAACTTATGAGAAACTTGTCATTTCACAGTGGAAAATTCGCAGGAACCACGATCTGTCTTTTTAGTCAACATGGATTTATGCAGGAAGCAGCTCAGCTCGGCTTTTACTGCAGCAGCAGGAGGTTCTGTTTTCCCCACCAGCAGTCTCAGCTGCATGTCTCTGCCTCGCAGAAAAAAAAAACATCTTAAGATATCTGTAACTCCTAAGCTAATCAATGGCTGCGTATAAATGCGTCTGCGCTTTCACGGTGCACAAAAAACACTGGTCTTTGGAACAGGCGTTCAATGACTTGTGGAGAGGATTTTTGATTGTGTGGAAAACGGAGAAAATTCATGCAAGTTTGCTTACATTTTTTGCAACTTTGATTTGGGAGCTTAATGTACGACTTTACATGTCTAATAAAAAAAACTGCATTTATGCTTATTGAAATCACTTTAAGAATGTGCTACTCTGTAGGCTGCATGTTAACAGCGTAGAAATTCTCCGTCTGACCCAAGCAGACCTTGTATCCACACGCTGCCCAGCAGCTTCCTGTCTCTCTGTTTCCTCTCTGCCTAATGGCGGCAGACGCTGCTCCCGTCCAATAAAGACCATTCTGACTACTTAGCGCCGGACGCCCAACTGTCACAGCCTTAGACCAGAGAAAACGCTTCCAGCTCTTAAGCGCCTCCATCAAATCTCTTTGTTCCGCTTCCATTATGCCGCGCTCGGAGCCCAGCCATTGTAGCTGGCTGCCACGGCGGCGTCCGGGCCCCAATCACGCTGCACACACAAACACGCGCGCTCGTGCGCACACACTCGTACGTGCGCGAGCAGAATCTGGCAGGCAGAGCGCAGTTGAGTCACTCTCGGGCTCCTCGATGCGTTTGGCGCCAGCTCCGGTATTATGGAGCATTTGTGCGCCTCTGCGTATGTTTGTCCGGCGCAAGAGCACACTCAGTTCTTCCTCTCCCGTCATTCCTCTCCCACAGGAACCGTAAAGGGGAAAGGCTGTCTGCTCGTGTGTATTCTTTGTCATCGCGGGTAGAGAAACACCCTCTCTCGTTGAAAAGCGGCTCACCGTTTTTTTTGGGGTTTTTTTTGTCGTCTCTCTCAGGAGGTGGTGCTGTACTGCCTGGAGAACAGAGTCTGCGAGGTCAACCACAGAGACTACGCGGGCTACTGCGCACTCCACGAGGCGTGTGCCCGGGGCTGGCTCAGCATCGTTCAACATCTGCTGGATTATGGTGCCGACATCAACTGCAGCGCACAGGACGGGACCAGGTGAATAAAAAAGAAACGCTTCCTCTCACACACACATGCATTCCCCTCCAGTGTATTTAGTTCCTATTCTTCTGTGTAAAAATAGCTGCAGCTCTGTCAGAGTAAATGGTGAGGCTTTTGAATATACCAAATTTCAATTGTTGCCGCAGAACTAAACATAGTTCTAGACTTTTCATTGGATGCATACATTTTGATTAAGACTATTTAATGTAACTATAGCTAAAAGGTTAAAAGTCATGAACCTCTAAAGTCTTTCCTCCTTCGGTTTTATTAGTCCCGTCTTCCCAATAAATATTGTCCCTATTAGTGCTGAAGAAAAGCATTCCCACAGCATGATGCAACCAACACCGTGTTTCCAGGGTTATGTGCATCTTGGCATTGGCTTTTCACCACTAGAGCCAAAACGCTATGTTATATTTTAGAGATGCACTGATCCAATATTAATATCTGTATCTGTCCCAATATTGGGGGAAAAAAATTGCTTTTCATTGGCTATTATACTCCTAATTGAACTATAAAAGTAGTTTTTAGATGTTGATCAAGCTTGTGGAGCTATTTGTGTATTTAAGTGTGCTTTATTGGTTCAGAGTTATCAAGTAAATTTGTAATGCCGTCCATTTAAGTCTGTGTTTGTTGTATCGTATTGGTATCGGCCGATACTAAACCTCCGATATCCGTATCGGAAGTGAAAAAAGTGGATTGGTGCATCTCCATTATATTTAAGGGTATCTGAGTAAAATGGGGCAAAGACAAAATGCGGAAAAGGACAAAGCTTATTAAAAGCAACCGTAATTTTCAGATTAAATAGTTTTAAACTGGAATAAATAAAGTGTATGTTATGGGGGCAAGGCAGGTTGAAGGAGCATAAATATTAATGACACATGCTGTAATTCCTCACCAAGCCACCTCTGATCCCCTGTAACTTCTGTCTGTGCGTCATTGTGTGTGTGTTTAGACCCATCCACGATGCTGTGGAGAATGACCACCTGGACGTGGTGCGGGTCCTGCTGTCGTACGGAGCCGACCCCACTCTGGCCACGTACTCTGGCCGCAGCCTGCTGAAAATGACCCGCAGCGACAGCATGGAGCGTTTCCTCACCGGTGAGTGGAACCCTTCCGAGTGTTGTTTGCATTTTCAAACAAAACTCTACTGTAAGGTTATTAAAGTTCCAAGAAAAAGGGAGCACACAACGTGTATGTGGACATTTTTCTAAACTGACCTCATTGCATTGAGCGGAACAAATGGCAATTCTAATGGAGAGAGAGAGAGAGTTGTGCGTAACAGGCACAAAAACATAACTTTTTCAAAAAGTGGAAACTTAACTAAAATAAAAATGCTTCTGGACTTTTCCCCTTGTCTGAACAGACTGGGATCAGAAATCACGTGCCTCTAATTTAATTTAAATGAGAATAATAATCATTTCAGCTGCTGAGAAAAGAAGCTCAGAAGAGTGGTGATCAGGGTTAGGGCCGGGGGTAAACGGTTTAAAAGCTTGGTCACCAACCCTGTTCCCAGTGGCCCCCCCATGCCTGCTCTCTCTGTTTGCTGTTCTTTCACTGCTCTGACCTCTGCTCAACCTGCTGGCAGGACTCCCTCTCTGTAAATCCTCCTCTTCCACCTCGGAGCAGCAGCAGCTCCACACGTCCATCTCTGTCATCTCATCTCCCCTCAGGCGCCCGCCTCCTCCGCTCCGCACTCCGCTCCCCTCCCTCGGCCACCTGTTAGACAGGGATTCTCGGCTCGCCGGGGTGCGTGCTGTGCCGCCTCTCGGCTCCTCTATCTGGTTACCAAGCAACGGCCACTGTGTTTGCTCGGCGTACGTGCGGAGGGGGAAAAAGAAAAAAAAAAAAGGCTTCGCTCTGGCTGGAGAGCGCCTGTCGTTTCGCACGGCAGCCTCGCTGGAGTCTGACACGCTCTGTGTTTGGAGTTTCTGTGTGTGTGTGTATTGCGAGGGCTCGTCTGGATGTTTATAGTTAAGTTGAGTCAACACGGCTCTGTGTGCGGGAGAGGGAAATGAAATCATACTCAGCTGCCTCTCTCCGCCTGAGCGCCGAACTAGTTACGACCCGTCGCGCGAGGGGGAAAACGGACAGGTGGCGGTCGGCGTTGAATTTTGAGGCGGCAGGACGGATCGATGTCGGGAGAGCTGGAGGAGAAGGAGCGAGCTGCGCGCCGCCCTCCCTCCACCTGGTCCCACTCATCTGGAGGCCGTTAATCCCTCCAAACACACGCCAGACGCCCCACGCCTCAGCGCTGGCACGGAGCCCGGCTCTCGCTCTGCAAATGTGCGCGCGCGTGCTGAATACACACCGCGTTGCTTATCCAGCTCCCTCTGCTTGTTTGTTTCTCTCTCTCTCTCTCCTGTGTGTGTGCGCTCTCGCTCTGAGCGACTGTGTGTGGTTCTTGTTTGATTCCTGGCAGCCGTCTGTGGCCCCGCTCTGAACTGAGCCGGCTCTAGCCCAGCAGAGACGGTCGCTCTCCTCCCCCGCCATACAGCCCCTGGCCTCTGACCATCACCACCTCAAAACATTTCTCCATTTGTTTTTCTTTTCACTCTCTCTCTCTTTCTTTCTTTCTCTCTCCTGACGCTCCCTCTCCCCCTCTGTTTCACTGTGCTCTTTATCCATTTGTCTGCTGTAGTCTCCAAGGGCAATTGTATTTGCCTCGTTGCCTGTCCCCAGGCGCCCGGCTCTTGAATAACAGGCTTCTCCTCTCTCCACAGATTATTTTGCTGACCTTCAGGGCCGCTCAGATGACGACCCAGGGCTTTATTGGGAGTTCTATGGCAGTGCTGTGTGTGGTGAGTACTGATCAGCACTCCATTGGTCCCGTAGTGCTTAAAAAAGGTGCAGTTCTACCCCGAGGAGCCTTTTATCTCCCCCTGGCCTCGGGTTGAGTGCGTTTCCACTCCGTCTGCAGGGATGTTGCTGCTCCGGTTTTGTTTCAAAACTGTGAAACTTGATCAGCCTTTATCTCCGATGTACAGCAGTTATGTCTTAAAACCCGAGTAAGGTCACTTCAAACTAAAACTGGGTGTGAGACAAAAGGAAGACGCTTCTGTTTTGGAAATAAAAATCTACAAATTTCAGCATTAAAACTGACTGCTGGTTTAAAGCCATTACACTCTATAACTTGCGCGGAGTAATTTGTAAACTCATCAAAAGATTCATGCAGTTTTCTGAGGCGGCAATTACACTATGAAACAGAATTAAAATCTCTTAAAACTTGAGGTAATTAATCGCATGTAGCTTTCATATTTGTGGGTGTTTTAGCTGTTTTTATTTGTTCCTGGAACATATACAGAGTAAAACATTTATACGTTACTGGTTTAAGTCCCTAGAACTGATCTGAGCGCAGTATTTATGCTCATGACCTCTAGTTCAGTGTAGTCAAAACTATAACCTGGTAATCTCTTTGGTGCCTAATTTAGAAACAAAAACATCACCAGAAACTACCGTGGGAGCTGGAAAAGGTTCTTGCAATAGGAGCTCACCGTTTGCTCAGTCAGCAAACCTCTTCTAATCAAGGCAGCCTCTTTACAACATCGATGATGATGATGCTAACTAATGCTGTTGTTTGCGTGTCAGAATCTGGCGAAGAAGGCGGTGTTTACAACATCCTGGCAGACGCCCCCGGCCCAGACAACGAGGGCGAGGACGAGAAAAGGGAGGTGTTTGAGTTCGAGTTCTCTGACCGACCTCTGTTGCCGTGCTACAACATCCAGGTGTCCCTCTCCCAGGGGTGAGCTTTGATCTCCAAAGCAGACATCGCTACTTATTTTTTATAGCCTCCACCCGCCCTCATTCCTCAACTTCTCCGTCTCCCGCCCTCCCACCACTCTTTCAGACCAAGAAACTGGCTGCTGCTGTCCGACGTGCTCCGGCGCCTGCGCATGTCCGCCCGCGCCTTCCGACAAGCCTTCCCCCACATGGAGGTTGTGACGGTGGCCGAGGCCGAGTTCTACCGGCAGGCATCCCTATCGCAGCTCTTCTCCTGTCCGGAGGAGCTGGAGGGCTTCCACCCGGACAGCAAGGACCTGCTGGACCTGGTGGAAGACAGCGCGGAGCTGGCCGCTCTGCTGGGCTCAACACTGGAGTGTCTGGACGACCGCTGGGACCACCCGGCGGACAAATTCAAGGACAAAATGAAGGCGGCGGCCAGGTTGGCCTCATCCTGACCTTGTTCCTCACCGAGTGGCGTTTGCTTTAGAACCAATCAGAGGTTACAGATATGCCTTAGCGTGACCCTTAGTTCTCTCGGCTTCGGCCCGGTCCCGGACCAGCACTGGTGCACTGTACAGACGGACTGACCCACCGGCTGACTGGGCTGTGGAAACATTTCTCTCCGTTAACTAAGGATCGACACATTTCTGACTCAAGAGACTTAATAATGGTCTTATTTTTATAAATTAATATATGTATAAATAAATATACAGTATATATGATATGGAGAGCTTTTTCCCCTTTGTGACGTTGCTCACTGCTCCTCTGAAAGCTTTTTTTTTTTTTTTTTATTGAGCAGTTGTGCTTTCAGCGGCTGAACGGAGTGTGTGAATGTACAGCACACTGTGCATGTTTCATTGTACAGAATAGTTCTGAGGCTGTGCTGTTCAGTCTGATATTTGTGTTTATAGAAAGCACATGATGTCCATTTTTTTCCTCCCCTAGTTCTCAAACTTTAGTGCTCGCTTGAGCCTCAGGGGCTACTTTGTTGTAATTTTTTTTTCCTTTTAAGTTTTCTTTTCAGGCTGTAATTTAAACGTTCAAAACTGCAAAACTGTTTGTATAATAAAGTTTTAAGATGGTGTTGATATTCCCCCTGTGGCACAGAGCTTGTATATAACGGGGAAGGCTATTGCAGTACAGTCATTTTTTTTTTTCTCAGCGTGTTCAAATTTTTTTTGTTTTGTTTTAACTTTGTAATTAAAATATCCCATAATTTGTATTTATATTTTACAAAAGAAGTTGCTTTAAAATAAATATACAAACTGCAAGTTGAACCAAACCCTCAGATTTTGTGTCATTCATTAATCTCAGATGTCAGCTTCTGATGCGTGTCAAAACCGCTTTTCATGCCTAATTACCCAGCATGTGACCGCGGTGTGAACGCAGTGCTATATTGCCCCCTCTTGGAAAATGGATGCCTGGCAAGTTGTTGCCGCGGTCTTGAAGGAACACCGCCGCCTCTCTTTCGACCGGAAGCGGAATCCGTCGGTCTCAATGCGCCCTCTGGTGGTCAGAACTCAAAACAAATTATAAATGGGTAGAAAATCCAGTCTCCAGAGTTGAAGTTTATTATAATAGCCTTTAATTTGGACCCAACAATAGCATCTTAAAGAGACGAAGGAGCGTGTGTAGCCTACACCTGTATTGTGAAAGAGGTTTTTAAATGTTTCATGTCCTGTCTTTGCTATTTTGAGATAGACTGGTAAATACCTTTTACATGTCTTGCCAGAGTCTTAAATGGATTAGTTGCTTTCTGCTGAATCAAAGTGACAAACGTATGAAGATTTGGGGTCCTTTCCTGACTTACTCCACAAAGGTTTAACTTAGAAATATGCTCGATGCGGAAGGATTTTATTTTTTACCTGGGCCTGGAAAAATCTCATGCAGTAATTTTCCATTTTAAATCGTTACCATTTTCTTTTCTGTTTTGTCTCTACAACGTGACTCAAACACAGGATAAAACAAAAATATTTTGACCTTTTTAAATTTGAGAATTTGTGTCTAACGCCAAATTACTTGTTAGAACAAATAATAAGTGATCCAACACATGCTGCCACTGACTTCTTTTTTTTTGCATCTTTATTAAAAAAGCAAAGATGAGGTCATTGGAAACGTCAGATAAGGAGCACTTTTTTCTTCCAGGGATTCATGGTACTGTAGTCCTGTCTGTTTCTGTGTTGCCCTTTAATGGACTGGCAACCTGTCCAGGGTGTACCCTACCTCTTCCCCGAAATGTCTTACTGTAGATAGGCACCAGGACCCTTCCTGACCCTGATACCAATGGGATAAGGGTGTAAGAAAATGGATGAATGGATTGATTTGTGGTACCTCATAAGAAGGACTACTCGGAGACTGTTTTTGGTTCATTCAGTTGGTTGAAGTTGAAGAGCTGTGTGAACTACTCATGTGTTCATTTGACTTTTTCCAATAATCCAATCTGGAGTTATCTAACAGTGATTGGCTGCACATCTTGAGTAATCTGTCTTCCTTTGTCATGACTTTAGGTCAAAAGTTGCATCACTGAACCACTCAAATGAAGTGGTTAGAATCCAAACCCATGGGCATAAATCCCGGGAAGGTTGTGAGTCTTGTGAATCTTGGAAACGTCTAGAATTGTGCTAAAGTTTGTAAGGATTCAAAGAACAGTCAGTGATTTTTTTTCTTTCAGGAGTGAATGTAAAAAAGTTTTATGGAACAAAGTTTAAGATGCCATATTCTGCACCAGGTAAAGTTGTACGCTTTACTTAAAGTTCATGTTTCCTTTTAGTTTATGTCTGTCTAACTTTTCACAAAAAAGCTCATGAAAATATATATAAAAAAATAACACTAAATTGTTAATCTCTAGAATTTCTGATCAAATGTTCAAACACGTAAATTTAATTCAGTCTTACAACATGTCATCTCAAGGCACTTTATAGAAAAATAAAACAATTCAGTGATGGATTAATTCCCATTGACTCTGGTTATCAAGCAATGTCATCAAGGTTAGTTTATTAATCAAACTGGTTAGAAAAAGGTTAAGGAAATCCAGCAGACAGATCTGGGGCCTCATGCCAACACAAAAAATGTGCTGCGCTATATTTTATGCACAAATATGACTTGTGCATATTTTGCGCACAAGTCAGCTTGTGCAAAAATGTATGTGGCGTGAAAATGTATGTAAATGTACGCAAACTTTTGACCTGCCGTGAAAATGTGCTGCAGCCACACAAACTTTTTCTGTGGATAACAACAAACTACAAAGCGTCAAAACTCACCTAAATACACTGAAGTCTGACTACATTCAGTGCTTTTTAGTCAAAGAAGCATCAAACCCGATGCTTGTAATATTTTATTGTTTAAACGTAAACGATTAAACTGAACCGCATTTATCCTCAGACAATAACCGAACACGCACACATAATAAAGAAGACAAAAATAAAAGGACGTGAAAACCTCACTCGAATGAGTATAATCATTTACCTCAAATTTTGTCTCATAAAGATGTAACGCATTGGTCTGTGCGCCGAAGTGCATAAAAAACATCTGCGGGGTGATTTCATTCTGTCTGAAAAAGAAAACATGGTTGGATCAGCAGATTAACTCCAAACAGGTCAGGTTTGATTATTTTTAAGGTGATCAAGGTACACACGTATATAAGTATCTGCGCAAAGACGCGCCGTGTAACTGTGGAGCGCTTTTTCACTGATGGAGAACATGCCAATGAAGGAATTTAGAGCGAGCGTTTGTCCAGAGATCATATTGATATGCTGGGAAATGTTGATTATGGTTTATTATCGTTTAAATTGGCCGGACTGATCATCCTGGAGCTCTGAGGAAAACTTAAAGGGGCTGTGCGGCGCCGCTGCAACTGCAGTGATCCTTCAGTCGAGGCATGCCCGCTTTATGAATTCGCCTTTATGGAAAGAAACTCTCTAAATGTACAACCTCTGCACACGATTTCTATATTTAGGATAAACGTCCACATTCCCCACTCAACGGACTCTGACATGCTGACTTTAAATCACAGCTTTGTACGTTTGGATCTTTTTGTTTTATTTTTTAATTTGGAAATTTTTCTTTAAAATTTGATTTTTGTGAGGTGACCTTATGTTCCCTGAAAGCAAATTTAAATATACTTATACTGCTACAAACAAGGACGTTGCCATGGTTATTGCTGCAAGTATCTATGGGTGGAGACTGGGCGTACCTGCAGCAGCGCTCCATTTCCGGCAAATTGGGATGCAAAAAGATGTTATGTGCATACATGCGGCTTTATACATCAAAATTTTTCTATGCCCTGCACTTTTCTAAATTTGTATGTCAAGTTTCAGTGTGAAAACGGCACACTCTTGTTCTGTATTAGGTGTTGAAGAAGGATTGCAGTCACGTTTATTGAAGTCCATCTACAACTGAATGAATAAGGCCTGCTGAGGTGCCTGCCAAGTCCAGTGAAGGTGGTACAACTCATGGCCAAAATGAATGCTTTATAGGAGTTTGGCAACAGCATCCTCCATAGGCTGCATGATGCTCCTTAAGCAGCCTCAGTGAACAAAAAGGTTAACAGACCCTTCACAGTAACTGCAAGACGAGCCATATGTACGAACACAGATGCCATTTCACTAGTTCAAACATTTCGTGAAGAGGTTTCCTGAAACTGCCCCATCATAGACCCAGTCCCCTCTGAAGGGTTAGTTCAAAGTAAATGCCTTCAATTGAAAGACAGAATCAAGTGTTACTCCAATGTAAAAGGCTTATTCATTTTATACAGTGAGCTCAGATGATGAAATGCTGTGGGAGGAGTCTATCCATGGCACCACTACTTCCACTTCATTAGTTTCCAGTTGAACTGTTGATTTTGATTTTCAGTTCTTTTGCAAACCTTTAATATCCAGAGAATTATGATTTTTACCTTGAGCATCTGGCATCAACGTGGAGTTAATTGACTGGAGCAGGACACAGTTCTTCTGAGTAAGTTTATTTACTCTCACTGTTGTCAGGAGAAAAGCATTTTAGTCCTCAACAAAGATTTCAAGAGACATCTCGTAGCTTTAATAACTTACAGCTTTTCATCTTCTCCTGTTTGTCCACATCTCTATTTAGCTCTGATTATGCAGTTTAACCACTTTGATTATGTCTGTTCAGAAACCATAATAGGTGGATGTCTTTAAATCTGCAATAATCTGTTGTTCATTAAAGAGGGAAGTTGGTTTAAGTGAAACTCTCATTGCTGAGTTTGGCCCTCATACATCTTCTGCCTCAATGTTATGATTCAGCATTTAGGAGATGTGAATTTCAAATCTTTCACTGAAACACGTTTACATAAATTAAAGGGCTGGTTTGGATGAGCTGCAGAGATCTCACAGATCCTAAATTTAACATCCATACAAAATCTAACAAGTATTTAAAGGTGCGTGAGTCAGATGGTACTACATGGTTTTCTTTGAGGTCTGATCTAAACGTATTCTGATTTGTGTTGTCCTTTTTATCTTTGTTTCAACTTTGTTTTTATTCAACAAAACAAAAATACATAAAGTATTGTTCCAGAAAATCATCATCGTTTTGCTTTTTTCAATAGCCTTTGCCAGACGTGGAAGAGAGACATCTTGAGAGCTGCTAACACACCCAGTGAGAAACATTGTACATCCCCACAAGATGGCAGTAGACCACTGAATGGTGACATGTAGCGACAACATGCTTTTCTCATTAAACACTGGTGAGTTTAATGATTGATCAAGTAAAATAGATACAGTGCAAATTATTTCTTATAAAAATTATGTTTTTTATTGCAGTAATAGTTTCATATTAAATAGGACACCAAACAGCTAAGAAATGTTCCTCAAAGGCAAACTTATTAACACCCGTTCAATAAACTCAGCAAAACTTTTCAAAGAAAGTAACAACCTAGAAAATTTTTTCTACAAAAAAATTATTCCACATCTTAGGAAATCATCTTTCTTTTAATGAGGCTTACAATGATTTACAGATTTCTTTCATACAAAGATCTGACTACCTTGCATGTTAAGTTTGATTTAGACTGAAAAAAAGAATCTAAGTAAAATTGCTAGCAAGTGGGAAAATTTTTCAGCCACTGTGTTTTCAATTGTTTTGGTTTTATTCTTGCAGCTACATAATCTGAATGTCTGTTTCAAGAAGTTAAAAGTTGTAACATATCAATTTAAAATTTGTAGTTTGACCCTTTAAAGACGGTTGTTACATCCAATCTTTGCAATAAGAAAAGCGTATTATATTAAAACATATAAGCAAAGATAGATCTTTTTTTTTACCCTGATTTTAATTGTGGTTGTTGTAGGGACAACAGCACCACCAACTGGTTGATTTTCAAATTACATGCAGGTATTCACAGAGACGTGACAGATCGGAAAAGCAACAGAAAAGCCAAATATTACACCATGGTTGTATTAGAATGTAATATTACATTGTTATAACTTATAAGTGTGTCAGATAGTCTCCTGTGCATTTTAAAAATGTGTAAATTGGTGGAGAAGTCACAATATAAAAAAAAAATCCCAATTATTTACTTCTTGGTAACAATCTATAGAAAGTGTTTAATACATTCCTCTTGTACTGCAGAGCCATAGTGAAAAGCGAGAGAGAAAAAACATTTGCTTCATTACATTTACTCAGCAAGATTTCAGACTAAGTAAGTATATAGACTAAGGGACTTTCTGATAGGAGAGACAATTAGAGTTTATGAGCTGCAGCTGAACCACTTGCAGACTGTATTATTTAAACCTCAGGATCTGGTTGTGGCTTCAGGTTGTGGAAGGTGTGGCTGTGGGTTTTAAGTTTGGTGGCAGTTCTGCTAAACAAAGGTTTGTATGGCTTTGATAAACAAAAAACAGTTCTGAATGCAGCTTCCTGGTTGCAGGGTTAGATTTTCCCATTGAGGACATAAACAGGGGATCTGATGACAAAGGGACCTGCTGCAAGCTAAGTATGGAAGAAAAACTCGATGTGAAGTTGTCAAGTTTGCAGTACTAAGGTGTCTTTATGCTTTCAGTGTTGCTAAATTGCATAAAGAGTATTTCCTCTCTCCAATCAATGGACCCCATGCTGCAGCACTATGCAAGAAAAGGTAAATTGGGGTTTTCTAAAATAGTTGCTTGCTATGAAAATGACTGGTTTGACAACTTAATTGTGTGGACCAGTGGTTCTGAAGCATTGGCCCACTATCCTTCATGTTGCAGATGTGGCTTTGCTCAAAATGTCATGAACATTTTGACGATACAAGCTTTAGCACGGTGTTTTAGTACTCAAGACCCTTTTTGATGGTCTCATCTCGGATTCAAGAGTCCTGGGGAAGAGGACTCTTATGGGCCCCAAATACTAGGTGTGAGAACCATGAAATATGATTGTATCTGATGTAAAAAGTCAATTCTGAACTTTGCATTCCCAAGATGTAATTTCAGTCTCAGTTGACTAGCTCTTAACATCTATTTACACAAAGTGGGAAACCAATAAAGTGGTTTACGTAAAGTCTATTACTGTATTTGGTACATTTTGGGGGTGTGTACTGTATATTTACTATTCTTACAGCTGTTAAGAGTACAATCAGATGGTGTCACTTAGACATTAAAATAATTTTTTGTCACCATTTCCAGGATCTATTAAGTTGTTGACTGGAAGACAGTCTAATTACAGATGCATTTATAAAGTGAGGCAAGTTATAAATTGTTTGTAATTCCAGAAATGGGGAAAAGAAGGACTGTTTTCTTTGGATGTGTAAGTCACCAGAATGCTCTGTTTGTCCCAGGTCAACAACGAATCCCATCAGCATTCCACACATACTGTCACGTTCCTGTAGAATACCCTACCCATAATGCACAACAAAAGGCAACTGTGTTACAATGGTTCATACAATACCCTCCAAATCAGATATTTCTGTCTGCAGCTTTGCTTATATTATGGCTAAAAAAAGCAGCAAGAACTTTGGCATAAGGAACTATTTATCCAAAATGAAGTTTGTAGCTTTATTGCTAAGATCTTCTGTAAAAGAAACTACTTTGATCCTCAAACACATTCTACGTTCATCTTTTAAGGTTTCATTGGCTCTAGTGGCCTTTATTTGATAGTGAATTGACAGGAAAGTGGGTGATGAGAGGGGAAGGAAGACATGTGGCAAAGGTCGCCTGGCCGGGAATCGAGCCTGCGACCTTTTAGAGAACAAAATCCACTATTCTTAGGCTGAAAATGTAGAGATACCAACACTTTTTAAAGCCATAGTTTCTAACCCAAGTGAGTTATACAGAACAAACTCCTCCAATTAGACAAATTACTAGAAACCACTGGTCAATATGATTTAGATCTAGGAGTCCTGTGTGTGTGGCTGCATGGTGGTACAGTTGATAGCTCTGTTGCCTTGTGGCAAGAAGATCCTGGGTTTAAATATAAGCCTGGGGTCTTTTTGCACAAAGTTTGCAAGTTCTTCCTGACCCTTGCATGAAACTCCAGCTTCCCTTATGGCTTCCTCCCATTGTCCAAAAACATGACTGTTATGCTAACTGGATACTCTAAATTAGCCCTAGGAGTGTGTGCATGGTTGTTTGTCTAATGTGCCTCTATGCCTGCGTTTCCATTGAAAAAACAACTTATTCAGTCTCTTTTATTATGGTGCAATACATAATAAACATGTTATGTTGTCTATCACATTTTGTGACCAACATGATACGCAGATAAATATTGTTCTCAACTCAGACATTCAACATCATCTTGTTTTTAGTTTCATCAGAGACAGTAGACTTACACTCAAGCAAACGCAATGTCAACATATGGGTTGTTGGAGCTGAAAACAATGTGCAAGAACTGACACAAAGCTATGAGAACTATTAATCACACAATGACAGCAGAAAAAATGTCAGCGTGAAGTCCATTTGTGTTTTTGTTTGTGCTCGTGTCTGGTTCACCTGAGGCGTGACTCTGGTTAATTTGCAGCTGTAGTGCCAGATAATAAACTTCTCATTTGCAACAAAAAAGGAGACGAGTACATAAGTATTTATGATCAAAATGAAAGCAGCTGTTTACAGTCGCACATGTGATACAGTAACTGTGATTTAGGTTAGAGGAAGGTGTAAAAGAGAATTAAAAACAACCCCATTTAACGAAAATGTGCTTGGTTCGTTTTATGTTTCTGTGTGACCTTGTCACTCCTGCTCAACCCTCTGCAACAACCTCAAATATGTTCATCTGCCAATCAATTGTTTCTTCCACTTACCAAAAATCTGACAAAAATAAGTACATGAATCACAGGTGACAGGAATCGACAGACTGTCTGCCTCTGTTTGGCATGTTCCTCACAGATTGCTTTTTCCTGAGCTACAAATGCTGGGAAAAGCAAGACAAGGCAGTCATGCATAGAAAGAAGAGGTAGTAAGATGGATGCACATTATTGTTAGTACAGTATCTTTTGGATCTTAGAAACAGTTTTGTTAATTTAACTTTCCATTTCCCAACTGATCACTCACACAAACAGAAAATTTGTGAAAAGAACATAGAAAGAAACATCAGTATGTTAGCTATGCCTTGTCTCTTTAAAGGAACAATGTGTAAAATGTTGTGCCATCTTGTGGTAAAACTGCAAAGTACAAGCCACCAGCAAGAACTCCCTCCAGTTCTTGCTGATGACATCCATCCTGGCATGCAGCTTCAAGAATGTTCAAGGATAACTTAGAAGGTGTATTATTTTTGTGCCACATTGCTGGGTTGCTAATTTGATGAACATCCATCTATCTTCTAACAACCTTGTCCCTAGCGGGGTCGGCAGCGGTGCTTATCTCTAGCGAACGTTTCGGGCGAGAGACGGGGTATTTGACGAACATGTCCATTGGTAATATAGAGATGAGAACAAACAAGAATCTCATTTCAAGGACTGGAGAACTCAGAATAGTCACTCTCTGATGGTCAGATGGCAGAATTAACTTTTTAAAAAGATCTTCATAGTATTTATTTTACACTATGTGATTATCTGCCATCATGGGCAAAATCTTTTGTAGTGAAAGAAAATCTCTGGCCGAGAGCTTGATTCAGAGGTTTATGGTCTTTCAGGTTGAGAGCAGCACCACCTGCTGATTTAGCTCCCACAACCAAAGACATCCCATGTCAAATTTCAAGCAGTATCCAATATTTTCTAGGAAAGTTGAGAAAATACTTTTTATGTGTTTTCTGCAATTACAATATTTTTTTTGCATTTTATTTGGTTAGGAGGTAGCAGAAGGTGTAGATTACAAGACCCACCACTGTTCACAGATGTCACACTCGCATTGATTTTTTTCTTCTCCCTAGTTACAAAAGCATAATTCATTCTGTAAGATTTGAGAAAACATTTCACTGGGATGAACGACTTTTTAATATGGTCCTTCAGATGATGAGTCTTTTCAATGAGTCACAGCCTCCTTGTACCATGCAAACCCATCTCTTTCACGTCACTGACATCACCGGGCAGCCTGGGGTCAGACAGCAATGTTGCAGCTTGTTGACCGACTGTGAAGGATTGTTAGCCAGGTGCCGCATATGGTATGGAAAGTAGAGTTCATGGAGGAGACACACTGAACATGTTTGAACATGAGGTGGTGTACTGCACTGAATGTGTGTAAGGTTTTGTGTGCCACTACTGTGTGAAGACTCAGCTCAGACTATCTGTGTGGGAAAGTGCACCCCCGTCCATTAAGAGCAAACTTTCCGAGCTAAACACGACTTTTACACACATACATGTACGTTATGATCTTCATAAGAACATTTATGTTGCCAGGCCCAGCAGACTAAGAGGAGACGTCCCTGCTCAATGTGTCTATCGCTGAGGAAAAAGAGATTTCATGTCTGAACTGTTGTTTGAAGTTGAAGCAGATTTTGTTGAATTAAATGTAATTGAAAGGCTGGTGTGATGCATGATGCCCATTTAAAGTGAAAACTGGGCAATATTTGCTACATGTTTTGTTGTGGAGGGGGAAATTGAGGGTCTTGGGAGGCTGACCTCAATGGCATGCCTCTCACAGAGGGTGTGGAGGTCTGCAAGAGAGAGAGATACTGTGGCACAAGTCCTGGGAGCCCAGTAGTGTGAGCGGCAACACTGTTTTCTTAAAAAATGGAACAACAAACCTCTGGCCTTTTTGACATTGAGATGGACATTTTTACATGACACAGGAGACTCTTTACGCAAATGATTTATGTCTTTTAAACATATTAAAGACCAAAGAATAAGAAATATACTTACAGCATACGACAGGTTGGAGGTGAAATCATTCCAGTCAATGAGGAAATGGAAGTTGTGGTAAATGTCTTAAGAATCATGTAAAAATAACTAGATTAAAGCTTACATCAAAACATGGAAATACAAATGTATGGTTGGATACTAAGCACCTCAAAATTGAAGAAGAGTATTAGAACATATTTTTGACGCTTTCAAAACTTGCCCGCAATAAAGTTTTTCACACCCGGAAGTTTCTGTTTGAGTAGAATCAATCATAAGACATGTGGCAAAGGTCAACAAGCCGGGACTGGAACCTGCGACAGCCTCTTTATATGTGTTGCATGCTTTCACCATGCACATTCCTTGAGTCTCAGTCGTGCAGTTGGTAGCCCTCAGACCTTGAAGCAATACAGTCCATTGTTTCTGCATGGTTTCATGTTCTCCTATTGCATGGACGGGATTCTCTGTGGGCACTCTGGCTTTGTCCCACACTCCAAAGACATGACAGAGACATAAAACTAAATATGGCAAAATCACAATCTGGTGAAGCCAATAGGATCACATCATTTTCAAAAAGCGGAGACGTAATCCTGAGGCCACCAAAATGGATCTAATCAACACCTTGGCTGTGCCTAGAAATTCAGTCCATAAAGGTTATCAACAGAATCGGTAACGATGGATAACCTTGATGGAGTCCAACTCTCACCAAAAAGGAGCCTGGCTTATAGCAGTGAACCTATAAAATACATTCTGTATTATTATTGCCCACTGCCCTTGGAAATGTATGCCTTCACTGCCTTGAAGAAGCCCAAAACTTTTCACACTTATTTCTTATAACATTTGCATCTGATTGTCCAATCTTTCTGTTCCCTCCATCGTTTGGCACGCCATCGAAAATGTTACTGCGCTAATCATGAGGTTAAAGTATTAACACTTAACATATGAATTAGAAACCAAAGTATCAGGATCCTCCACATTCCCAGAAAATACAGAATGTAGAATATGGCTGCTGTTAGTGTGGTGAATAATATTATTCATGCACCAGATGTTTAAAGCTAATTTGCTAATTTCTTGCTCCATCAAAATCTTTTAGCACAATATACTTTATTGTTTTGGTAAGAAGATTACAATGCATTAGATTGTAAGTAAGTTGGTCCTCAAATTACCTACCAGAATTTGAGTGTCCACTATAATGAGACTTATTTTCTTCCAGTAAGTAAAGGATATTAGAGGTGTGTCTTGTTGCCTACCCGGTCATGTCTCTCTTAAAAAAAGAGGGTGTTAATATGAATATTATATAGATTCAACATAGCTTTACAAAGGCGCAACAAGTTAAAATACTAAAAGTGTAATTATAAAGGAGCTGATTATGCTGGAGCTGAGAAGAATAATACGATGTACTTGTTTTTGTAAAGGGTCTCTACTGGCTGAGTGACATCACACAGAGGTAAATAACAGCTCACGCTTTGAAAAGATAAACTCGTGTTTCATCACAGAGCATATAAATAAATGGCTAATTAACGGTTAAGATCCACACTGATAAGGCGTATCGTTCAAAAGTATTATAGGACGTCTAAATTCCACAACTCTCTGTGCCTGAAGATGAGGTGACACAGACACTTTTAGATGTTTGCTTCTGTTTGCCAGGCAAATTCCAGCATTGCCTCATGGTAAAGAGGAGCGGAGTAAGGAATGCTGGAGCCGTACCAGCTCCCCAACAGAAACTCATCTGAAGAAACGCATGCTACGGTTCGGCAACTCAAACTCCTACGAAAAGACTCCGCTTTGCTTTACTGTGGGTTGAATAGTAAAGGTCGAATGAACACTTTTGCATACACAAAAACAAATATCATGGCACACTGCATTATACACTGCAGAGTATCCAGTGTATAATACTGGATACCAGTGTGTTTTTTTAATGAAAAAAAAAATAGTGATGACAGATATGAAAACACTAATAGGCTATTCTAAATAATTGATATTTTTAAAGTTAGATTCTGTTTACCTCAAAACAAATTGATGTTTTTCCAACTTATTGTTTCATTTTAGATTTTGTGATAAAAATAGATAGTATAGATAGGGTAGAAACAACAAAAAATGTTTTATTTGGTAAATCAAGGTTAACAAAGCAATAACATAATACATTTCATTCTTCCTATTGAAAATGAACTGTTCAGTTTTTTGGGAAGATACAAGATATTTATTACTTATTTCAATGGGGTTAAGAACCTTTTTCTTTTGTTCTGCTAAAATTGTTGAGTTGGGGACGAAGCCTGTTAATCACCACTGTTGAAATACAGACATATGAAGACTCAGGCATAAGGAAGTCACGTGATCCAGCAGCTCTGAAGTGGTTCAGGTTTTCTTTCATGTGCTGCAGGACGGATGGTGTGAGGCTGTTTTTAGGCCCATTGAGGCTTCATTAGGAGAGCAGGAAGAGGACTGAAGCACGAGGACAAACACACACACAGCTCATTACCCCCTGTCTGCCGTGTACCTTTCACACAGCACCTCAAAATGTATGTCTGCAAGTGTCTTGTAGAAGTGCATTTATGGCATTTATAGCATTTCTTTGAGCTTTGTGTTTGCAGGTTGGACTGAAATAAGAACTGCACTGCTCTATTTAGTGGACTATGGAAACTTGATTCTCAAAGATTACACAATCAATGTTGGAGCAATTAAAGCCAAACCAATCATTTCCACGCAATTGTTTTCGCTTATTCCATCAAGAAGAAGAAAAATGTTTACCAATAAAACAGCCCTTTATATTAGCATCCATTAACTTCCAAATCAGACCTAAATCAGTTTCTCTGACTAAGCTGGTGTGCTGGTTTTTGGTGATGCAACTAGATGGTCGCCCTTTTACACCCTGGCGTGGTTTGGAGCCTCTTGTATTTACTCTCTATTTCACACACACACCAAGACACAACCCGGACGTTAAATTAGTCATCAAAATGAAGACAAAGATGCTAACTCTTAAAAAGTATTAAAATAAGAGTGTTTATACGTGAAACAGAAAAGCAGTACATAAGCCTTGCCTCCTGCACATTCAGACTGTATATATTTAGTCTGTCTGACACGTCACAGTTAGAGAGATGTCAAAAGGAAGTTGTTGTACCCAGGTGTTAAAACCTGCCAGGGATAGACTTTGTCGTCAGAGGATGACAAAGACCCTCAGAGGAGAAGTGTATTTTCAGTCTGAGGCTGAATGTTCCAGCGAGATGATGCTGATTGACTTTTTTCACACAAGGATGCAAGTTTCCCATTGACTCACTCATTTTTATATCAATGTGATTGAAATGTCTTACAGATCTCATCCAATCAGAAACTCTACATACATTTTCATATAGAGTTATAGTCTTGCAATAATGGAGTAAAAAGTAAAATATGCAAAATAACAAAAATAATTTATTATACAACTTTTTTCTTTAAAGTCATGCTATATTTAATAAAAATAGCAGCCTAATAGTTTGTTGGAATGATCATTTACTGTTACAAATAATTCATTACAACTTTGATCATAAGGTATAGAAGTACAGACTACTATTACACTACTTGTAACTTATTTGATATGTTTCATGCATGTACATATATATTCACCATGTAATTCGTTGTAATACAGTCTGTAATACAGTCTGCTACAGGAAATGTTTCCTGCCTACAGCCATCACCATCTACAAAATCTCTTTAATTAAATGAGTTACAGCTACATTTAATTTCTCTTTGAGTTCAATAAAGTATTTTTGAATTTGATGAAGTTATTCAGATGCTCTGCAATTCTTCTGATATTTGTTTGTTTTTTCCATCTTTTCTGGACTTTTCTTCCACTGCATTCAATGCTCAATTTAATACAGAGTTAACAAGACAATACTCATGATTCATCATCGTCATCGTTTGTGGATGCTTACCAAGCAGACGTGAACATGTTTGTCACCATAAATTATTTTCCAGCGCATTTTTGGGGATATTGTATTTACTCTTGTCCGATCTGTCTCTTCTCTTCTCTCCCACCCACCCCAGAGACTCCACCCTGCAGCAGATAAAAGCTCTGTCCCAAAGGTGAGCGTTTCTTATTGGCACATCTGCCAGGAGAGTCTCTCTCAGGCAGCTGTTTTCTCTGTTAGTGTGATTGGAGTGGTTATTTCCCCATAAACGGGTTCCTCAGAAGGTAGGCTCTTCACCTTATTCAGCTCATCACTTGTTTGTTCTGATTTTGTTTTTGGCATATTTAATTGGGCTGCATGAATCTTGGCTTTAGTAAATGTAACTTTCCGATTTATTATAATTACATGTCTGTTTAAATTCTAACTCTTTTTTTCTCATTTAAATATATGTTCTTTGGAATCACCTTGCATTAACCAGTGAATACTGGTAATACTGAAATACTGCTACATTCACTTTATCTTTCTAAAGAGGAATAATTGATACGATATAGCTACATCAAAATTAATAACTTTTAGGAATTTACTCCTACTATTTGATCTATTTTCAAAGCAAAAAAGCTCTGACAGACTTTAGAAATTTGATCTGTGCATCATTAAGTCTCCTCATCATCATGCAGAGACGAAGGCAGAACATCTCCTAACTCAAACTGGAGTCTTTCAGGCTGCTGCATGACACAAACAACGATATGCATCCATGTCTGTCTGCCAGAGAGAGAGAGAGAAGCTGTGCTTGAAGGCAAATATTCATTCAGTCCTGCCGAATGCGTGCATGTGTGCAGAAAGTTGAAGCCAAACTGACAGATGAATGCGACGGGGGCGAGAGCAGCAGTTTGGTGAGAAAAACTGCAGAGTAAACAGCGCCGCTAGCCTGCAGGATCTCTGTCTCTTCCAACTGATATGCTGTATAATGTTCTCTCTCTGGCATGTCTTACTTTTTTGTCAGTCGCAGCTTCCCAAATCCTTCATGACGGGGTTAGATTCCTATTGAAAGCTTCTGTTTTAAGACAGAACGCACCAACCGAGACCTAGGGGCTGATGATGCTCTGATCCAGTTTTTGGGATAATTAAAATACACTTACTTTGACTGGAAATCTGTCCTAACAGAGAACAGGTCTGCCACCTACTGGCCAACCCGTGCACATTGTTGGCCATCAGCCAGAAATGCAACACCTGTCCTGCAATAGTATGACAACCTTGAATGTAAAATAGATAATTTCGAAAGCATCAACTTTTTATGCGACAACTTTTGTTCCATCATGTTTGAAGTGTGTAATGAATCTATCCAATATATAAGTTTCACTTTTTAAGATGAATTCCTGGAATTAATTAACATTTCAGCAACATTTTAAGTTATTTAGATGCTCCTGTATACTTGTTGATGCATGGAAGGGTTATATAGAAAAACAGTCTTGAACTAAAATGACTAAGTTAATCCATTCTGGTAATTTCACATTAATGGGTTTTGTTCTTGTCTTTCTTAACTCAACTTACTTTGACTCACATCAGCATATTATGTGTGTATCAATCTGAATATATGAGCCATCCTGCCCATCCTGCAGGGAGTAAGACCTTAAATTGTTTTGCTGCTTCATTTCAAGAATACATAACTTTTGAAATGTATTATTTGCTTGTACAACATTGCAGCCCCCATGTTTACGTTATTCAGTAACAACCAGAAACGCACAAAGGGCCTAAAGAATGCCATAAAGACCAAGACTGATGGCAGGGAAAGGATGGGGGGAGAAAAGGAGGCAAACACTTAGCTCATTTATCTGCACAGCTGTGACAGTGTGTTTGGAGGAGCTGTGTTCAGATAGTATGTGCACAGTATTTATTCGAGTGGGAAGGTTTCTGACGTGACTTGGGCATGTGTTAATTTTACGAGGTACTTTGTGCTAAAAGCTGCGTTCAGGGAGATAAGAGGGCTACAAATGTTTTTTTCTTTCACCAAGAAACCACAACTGAAGGCCACTTGAGATTAATTGTTTTAACAAAAGAAAAAAAAACATGACAAATGGTTGTTGGTGCAGGGAGGACATTGGGGTGGTTTGGATAATAGGGATAAGGAATAGCACAGCACTTTTGAAGTGAAGTTTTGCTAAAAAGTCAAGAGGATTTGATATTTCACCTGTACTAGAAAACAAACCTTGTGTCTTCATTTAGTGTAAATCGAGATTAGTTGATCTGAAGCTTAGCCAACATCAAAGCAGAGTTTTGCTGATTTAAAACAACTTCTATCCACCCATCAATTATCCAACACGCTGATATCTTGAGGGGTCAACAGGGGTGATGGTGTCTATCTCTAGCGGTCAACGGACAGGCGGGGTCACCCTGGACAGGTCGTCAATCTGAAGCAGGGCAACACAGAGACAGACAGGACAAACAATCAGGCACACACACACCCACAATTTAGAGAACTCAATCAACCTGACAGTCATGTTCTTGGACTGTGGGAGGAAGTCGGAGTACCTGGAGAGAACCCACGCATGCACAGGGAGAACATGCAAACTCCATACAGAAAGACCCCGGGCCTGGAATCGAACCCAGAACCTTCTTGCTGCAAGGCAGCAGGGCTACCAACTGCACCACTGTGCTAAAACAACTTCAATCTCAAAAATATGATTGCTTCTTACTAGTACACCTGTTTTTAGCCAGATTGTTTGGCTACTATATAAGTAAAGTGGTATGAAAAGTAAAAATATGACATCAATTTATGAAAGTGTTATTTTATTAATTTTTTGCACCGCCTTACATTTCAGTTAGGTATTTACTCTGATCAGAAACATTGGCAGATGCTATTCTATTAATCCAGAGATCATGATAACGTTTACATTGGACTGCTTTTTAGAAAGAAGCCAATGATTATTTGCAAAGGAAATGGAGGATGAAGGTGGTGCAGCACCAATAAGCTTCCTGTTTGAAACACCTATTGAGAACAGAACACGTCAAGTGTTTTCTTTGAGAGCAACTGTCAGTAAAAAAAAAAACACAAGACAGAGTAAAAATTTATATACAAGCATTTGCTGAAACTTCTATGTTGCTGGCTAATTAATCTGACCAGGAAAATTTTTTATACAATGTTTTCAGAACATTTTTCACACATGAAGATGACTGATTATTGATTATTTTGCGCTCCAACTGAGTTTGGAGCGCAGAGGCTCCAACCTCATTTAACATGGTTTGTTAACATATGTTACGGCCCTGCGCCTTGTGGGCTGGATTGCAGGTGTTTTGGTCTGTCTATGTGCTCCTCCCCTTTGCAGGTGTTCCTGAGCCAGTTCATTTGGAGCACTAAGTATTTAAGCCTGGCTGTCTCAATCTTCCGGGTCGCCTTTGGCGTCCACTCTGCCGCTTGACGCTAGTGGTTATTTGTGGCCAGGCCTCAGCTCCCCTACCCGGTGCACATTTGAGTTTGTCTTTGTTTTTGCACCTCAACACTTCCATATGCACTCATACAACACATCCAAGCATTGGCATTACACCACTGATACTGACATTCACAATACATTGTTGTTGTTAATAAATATATCTTTTTCCGCACTTTAATCCCTGCATGGTCTCCTGTTTTTGTTATGACCTTGAGCCAGTCGTAACAACATAAATTTAACAAACCATGGCGGTTTGTTAAATTGATGGTTTGTTAAATTGATGTTAAAAGTCTGCTTCAGCCCCTCTGTTTGTCAATGCGTTAGCTTCATCTACCAGGACCATCCCTTCTGAATCTATGCTAAAGGAAGACACCAGAAGATATTTACTAAGCTACAAAGCACCGCAAAGACCCTGAACTGTACCTTCAAGTGGATTTTAATCTCTAATTATATGCAACTTAAATTACATATATTAAATAATGAATGGCTTTGTTTTTTTTTTACAAAGTGCAGACTCAGTATTTCCATAAGAAAGCATTTCTGTGCTCACATCTCGTCACTTCTGGATTTCTGAGACCTTTTCCTCATCTGTTTGCAAACCGAGCTGTCCTGTGACCTCCTTTACTATCTGTGAGTTAACTTATCCAGAGGATTTTTAAAAGAAAACAAATGGACATTCGCAACTCTGAGCTAGCAGAAATAGAGAGAAACACAGAGACAGCGAGAACAGTTTGTCTCACAATGGGACAGGGTTTCTGGAGACAAATGGAAACTGTGTTTATTATGTATTGCCATTGTTGAACTCCACTGTCTCATGTGAATGTGGCTGTCACATTCGTCTGCTGAGATCTAATGTGAAACACTTTAATTTGATTTAAATTGATATTTTCACTAAGAGCTAAGTGATGAGGAATGAAGCCTATCAATTATTTTAGCTACAAATACTCATTTCAGAAAATTTACCTGAAAAAATAAACCTTGACTGTGGAAAGTTATGTGATGGTAAGAGACAAGCATTTTTTTTAAGGCATTACTTTTTTGAAGGAAACATCTGTCTCTGATCCTGGTGAGCTACTGTTGTAACTATTAAATGTTTGCACTTCCACATAGATCATTATAGTCACAAGGTCATGAATGATTATGTTTCTGCTGAGCTGCTAATGTTTTCAGTGCTTTAATAAACATTATTTCTTACTTTTTCCCTCCCCGTGTTTTATAATGTAACTTTCTAACTCCTTTTTATTCACCCACAGCATATTCATGTGACATAAACAGAAAATAGATGATATTTTGCTGAAGCTTCAACCTCGGCACTACATTTCTAACTGTTTATAAACATAGAAATGGATGAATAGTGTAGGTTTCAAATGAAAGTTGCCTGAGCGCAGATACTGAGGTGCCTCAGAATCAAGCTTTCTTTGCCAAATCCGTTCACAAATGCCAGTTATTTGTCCTTGGTAACTTTCTCAGAATCCCACTTTCTCTGATTAAAAACGCTTTTTTTCCTGTGTTTTCATGTTTACATTTATTATGTATCATATGCATGTACATATTAGTTTGTCTTTTTTTTTTAACCTTTCTAGCTTTTTCAAATCCAAAAACAGCTTGTTTAGTTAATAATGAGTAGCCTTTTTTCCTGCAATGTCTGTAGAAATTAAGTTTGTCACAAAAAGCTCTGAGATTTTTTGCAAGAACTAAACACAATCATTGAGTGAACCAGTTCAGAATTTTTCAAAGTCCTGTGAAAAGGTTATAAATACATAGTTATTTATAACTATCTCTTCTAGATTAGGATTTCCTGGACGATAAATATAATGGCTTGACAAAGAGGGGCTTTGGTTTTGGTCTCTGTTGCACTTGCCTAGGATAGGATAGACTAATCAACTTTTTTGGTATAGAAAACGAAGGCCACATACAGCTTTCCTGTGTGAAGTAAAGTTGTTTAAAAAAAGCAAAAATTAAATTTCAATTGCCATTTTGGGTGTTTATAGACAACCTTTCTTTTGCATAAGACTAGAAACAGTGCATATGCAGCAATCTTTGTGCTTATGGAGCCCTGATTATTTCCTGTGTCTACACTCACCAGTTCCAGAGCAAATAACTGTGGAAACAGATGCATTAAATAATACTTACATAAATCAGCTTGATGTATTTGAGGTTAGAGGTATTTGAAGACAAAAGAAGTTCACTTTGTTTGCCTCTCTCATATAGTTTGAACTGATCTCCGAGACCAACTAATCTGGATCTATTCATAACCAATTCCCAAATTCTGACTATTTCAGTAGCAAATGACAGGTGCAATTGTTAGAAATGTCCAGGAGAGGGAGACAGAGTGTGGTTGTTGCTTCTGAAGATAAAACATTAGAAATGCGATGTTCATCTGCAAGAGATAAATCAACTGTGTCCCATATAATATTATTAATTATTCACACTGTCCACAGGCTTTGGTCATGCCTCCCCTTATTGGGTCCCTCGCCACTGTTTTGCTCCAGCTTGTCGTCTTCATATCTGTGACTGGTGGTGCATACTACGGACACACGCAACACCCTCAGCCATACCAGCCAATGCACCACCTTCAGCACATTAACATGGGCAAGGGAGGTTTTCCTCAGCAACAGTACCTTGGTAAAGAAGTGCCCTACATGCAGTTTCCACACTACAGGAAGGAGCTGCCCCAGATGCCTCTGCTCAAAGGCAAAGAAAATCCTCGGAAAGGGGGAAACTACAATGGTGGCAAAGACAAAGGTTAGAAATCCTTCTGAACACAGCAACACATTGACTATGCGCATATATGTTGACAAAATCTGCAGAAATGTGAAAAACAGCATGGTAAAGTTCAAGTTGCATTAAACATACATTTTAGAAGTGTTTTCAAAGGAAGTTACTTTTTCTGTCAGGGGTGAAATTACAGATTGGTGTTTTATGTTCTTTTATTTTTGGTTTGGGAGTTCCTGTTGTTTGTTTATGACACATAAACAAATGTGTCATGCCTGGGAGGCAGAACCTTTGCTCATGTGTTGTCCATAATATATCAGAAATTTGCAATGAGATTTTCCAGTAGTTTTGAACTTGATTTCTTCTTTAAGTTTGAAATGCCCTGGATTGAAATAACTGTGGTCTCATTCTTCCGATCTCAGATACAAATTTCTCTGTTTTTGTGAAGCGCATGAAAACACATCCGTTGCTCTATATGGATCCCAATCTAGAGAGTATTTAGCACAGTTCACTGAGTACAGAGTTTATTTTTGCTGATGTCTCAGAACCAAACATCTCTGGACACCTTTATGTGTTCACTGCTTAATCCCTGATTGGTCATAAATATTTTGGGTCAGACTAGAAGGCTTAACGGCTTGATCATCATGTTATTTGAGGTCAGATTAAATCACTGTTTGTAGAGGAATGTGCTTTACAGGTGATCATTTTGGTACTAAATGCTTTTCTGTATTTTTGTAAATATGCACTTTCTGTATTTAACATCTACGCAATTGCTCACAGGTCTAACAATTCCTAGTGCAGTAGAAGGAGCTGCCCTGGGAGAACAAGGCCCCGCTGGACCACCTGGACCAGAGGGACCTCCAGGACCTCCAGGACCTCCTGGGCCTCCAGGAGATGGTCTACCTGGTCCTGAAGGCCAACTGGGACCTCCAGGTCCACCAGGATTACCTGGAATAGGGAAATTTGGCTTGCCTGGAGTGCCAGGAAAACCAGGTGTAATTGGTGAGCCTGGACCTCAGGGAAAAATGGGACTGAGAGGTGAAGAAGGCCCCACTGGTCAACCAGGTCCGCAGGGACCCTTGGGCCGACCTGGGCTTCCTGGAATAGGTAAACCAGGGATTCAGGGTTTACCGGGACAACCAGGTGGCAAAGGAGAACCAGGTCACAAGGGCCTGCCAGGACTGCCGGGATTACAGGGACCAAAAGGAGACAAAGGAATGGGCCTGCCAGGACAGCCTGGTCACAAAGGACTTCCTGGGCCTCCTGGACCGGCTGGTCCAAGAGGGCTGCCAGGTTTTGGAAAACCAGGGTTGAATGGTTTGCCAGGTCCACAAGGATCACCAGGACATAAAGGACATCCTGGAGAATCAGGACTTCCTGGGCCAGCTGGAAAAGGAGGACCACCTGGCCCACCAGGTCTACCTGGTCAAGGAAAGCCAGGTCAAAATGGTTTGCCTGGAGAACCAGGAAGGACAGGAGAAAAGGGCCCTCAAGGACCACCAGGCTTGCCAGGAAAACCAGGACTTCCAGGATTTGGTAAACAAGGACTTTTAGGACCAAAAGGTGATAAAGGAATGAATGGACCACCTGGACCTCCAGGACTCAAAGGAGATAAGGGCAATGGTGGATTACCTGGAATGCTTGGACCTCCTGGACCAAGTGGTCCACCAGGTCCTCCAGGATCGATCGGGCGACCCGGAAGCGTGGGTGCACCTGGTTCTAAAGGAGATTGTGGAGACGGCGGACCAAAAGGGCTTGATGGAGCCAAAGGTGACATTGGTCCTCCAGGGCTACCTGGTAAGACTGGTCAAACGGGGGAACTTGGGGAACCAGGTCCTAGAGGTCCACCTGGACCAAGTGGTCCTAAAGGTGCTGATGGGTATAAAGGTCTACCTGGTATAGCTGGTCCCCCGGGAACTCCTGGTTTAAGAGGAGTGGCTGGAACCTGGAGAAAAAGGTATTCAAGGACTTCAAGGAATCCCAATGGGATCTCCTGGTCCCACAGGACCTAAAGGAGAAAATGGACTTCCTGGTCCACCAGGCACTGCAGTCATTGGGAGTCCAGGCCTGCCTGGTCCTGTAGGACCCCAAGGAAGAGAGGGACTCCCAGGACACCCTGGTCAACCTGGTCCACCTGGCCCACCAGGACCACCTGGTGGGCCTGTTTTTTCTCCAGAAATGGCTGGGGTTCTTTCTGAGATGGGCCCAGGACTAGATGGTGTTAAAGCTGGAAGTTATGGTAAAAAGAGCAAATACGGTGGAGGTGGGGCTGAAGTAATAGGTTCCAGTGGACTTGAAATGCCAGCATTTACGGCTGTAGCGTCCACTCCCTTCCCACCTGTGGGGAGTCCAATTGTTTTTGATAAGCTGTTGTACAACGGCCGTCAAAACTACAATCCTCAGACAGGAATCTTTACCTGTGACATCCCCGGCATTTATTACTTTGCCTACCACATTCATTGCAAGGGAGAGAATGTGTGGGTGGCTTTGATGAGAAACAATGAGCCTGTGATGTATACATACGATGAATACAAAAAAGGTTCCTTAGACCAAGCCTCTGGAAGTGCAGTCCTGCCTCTTCAACCTGGGGACACTGTGTATATTCAAATGCCATCAGATCAAGCCTCAGGACTTTATGCTGGACAGTATGTGCAGTCCTCCTTCACTGGGTATTTGCTCTATCCAATGTAGAGTCACATACCTTACAGGCAAGGAAAGGAGGAAGCTTTTCATTGAATAACGAATGATGGTATTATAATTTACCTTAGACTGAGCATTCCTTAATGTAAAGGAAAAAAATATCACTCTCGTCAACAGAGATGAAAGCACATAATTTGTACTGCATGACCTAAAAATCAATTCAAGTGGGAGACGTAAGACTTGTTTTTTTTTTTTTTTACAAACATAAAGGAGTTTATGAAGTGTACTAACAAGATAGTAAGATGAACTTCTCTCCGTTCATTTCACAGTTACAGCAGAGTCAAAGTCAGTCCCTCCACGACATCAAAATTGGCATCAAGCAGGTAATGTGAAAAAAACTCTATAACAATGTGGACCAGTTTTGACACTAAATTGTTATTTATTTCTACATTTATACTTCCTGACTCTTGGGGTATTAATGCAAAAATCTAAAGACTTTTCTAAAAATCTAAAAATATGTTTTATTTTATTTCTCACTGTCATTAAAGTTAGCATGTATTATTGTGCAGCTGAAAATGTCTCAGTTCTGGAAAAAAAAAATTTTGAATAGAAAAATTCAATGAGAAGAAAACAAGGGCTAACTAACTACATGACTGTAAAATAATACGCATGAAGCAACTGACTATATTTATTCAAGTGTATGTTGATTATTTTACTCTTGTGTAGAAGAACACAAACTTTAGATGGTAAAGACCAATATGACAGCTTTACAAGGAATACTGAGCTTTTATGGAGGAGATTAGAAAAACAATGTAATGTTATTTTTATTTTGAAGTGTTTGCTGATAATTTTGTGAATCTGCTGCTGTGAAAAACCCATAAACTCTAGACACATTATTGCTCTGAACTATAAAGCCACTCAACAGATTACATTAGACTACTTCATCACAGTGAAAACACTGATGGAAAATATTGTTACAGGTACCATAAAAATATACTATTCTTGTTTGCAAGCAACCTTTAGTGAGGAATGGTATTCATTCATCTTTAAGAAAAAGATCATGTTTTTAATTGTCCCTCTATCAGAAGATTCATTTCTTTTGGGAATAATAACTTTATTTGGGCTAGTTAATTTTGTTTGACTAAAGTGAATGTTTCTTTGTAATTCTTTTTATTTAACAGGTTTAATTTAAAATTGACTGTTTCAAAACACAGCGCATCATTCACAATCCATTTCCCATGTAATGGATTATGATGAAAAAATAAGGTATGACGAGTCTAAAAAAAATGAATAACCATAGTGATAATATTGCCCCTGCATTCGAATTGTGTTGATGTTTAAACTTTGTTGAGACAATAATAAATAAAAAAAAGTTTATTAAAATTGTATCTGAGTAATTCTTTCATACTCGCAGCTTGTTGTTTATGTCTATTTGTTCAGGGCCGCATTTATAAAAGACGCATCTCTGCTTGTGAAAGTATATTACAGAAAATACAACCAACGTCCATATCCTGCTGAAATATTAACAGGAATAACATACTCAATTGACACAGGTAAATTATTTGGAAAGAAATCTCTAAATTTGTGTGTGTACACTTTTTACCAACATGTCCTGGGCAACTATGTCCCCTGTGTGCAGCAACACAGGGGAATAGACTATAGAATAGACTATAGAAGTTAGTTTTTACTCCAAAAAGATTAGAAACTATTTTCCATCAGGAATGTCAATATGTTCAGTTGAAAGTGGAAATAGAAGAACATCAGGGAATAGAGATTGCCATAAAAGAACAAAGGGTTTGAAAGATAACAGGAACTTTATAATAAGAAACTTTGCACTGGTGAAGAAGTTTGCCTTCTTTGTTCAATGGCTGAATTATAAATAAATATTTTTCTGAACTTTGTATTGAATTCAATAATTTGACATCAAAACAAAATGTAAGACAAATGTTTGAAATGACACTTTGTTTGTTTGTTTTTATTTATTTATTTGCTTTTCTAAATTTCCATTAGGGATTCTGGGGGTAAAAGAATTGAACAGAACAGAATTGAATTTATATGAATTGGAGATAAAATGTAAAATGCAATCTCCCACATTCGTATTTTTGAAATTACTGAAATCCTTATAACTGCGCCTCGCTTTATTCGAGCTGCTCATCAGAACATATGTCAAATCTTTAGCTGGGTGGGGTCGGAGTGGGGTTGCTGATGCTGCGATCCCCACTGTGCGCATGCGCGTTGCCATGTCCTGTATTTCATCACATCTTTTGTGCTACTGTACAACGCATTCAACCATCGAGTTTGTCCAGAGGTAGGTAAATACTGAGCGGTATAATGAATCATAACTTGACTTGATATTTAAGCATCGTTGAGGACGCTAACTCAGGTGGGTATTCAGTCTAGTACTGAATACGCACCTGTTCAAATTAAGCAAATACAGGAAATAGTCGGGCTTAGCAGCTAACGCGCTCCCTGCTTTCCGCCATCGTCGTTATTCTCGGTCTTAAGTTTTCGGTTTGTATCTAATCTAAACAACTTTTTACACCATTGTATAAATGCAGTAGAGTATTTACACTTAATAACATTTTTCTCATTTTGTCATCGTGCAAAGACCTCAGCGTATTTTATTGGAATGCTACGGTTATAAACCAGCAAAAATATTTACATCACTGCAGCTCTGAAATAAAATAGCTTTCATTTTTTGTGAAAGTTTGACATGTTTGGCATTTTTTGGTATTATGTGATGATGGCTAAATAGCAGTTAGTTACTAAACAACAATATAAATTCACTGAGGTCTTGATTAGGCAAGACCTCAACTGACATCTCTTTTATAATCTTAATCTCAATACAGCTGTCCTGCGACAGCCTCCGGCTGGTTTTTATTCACAAACACACATGAATAGATTATGGAAAGGTTCATAATCTATATATATAGCTATCTAGCTCTACCTATATATTTATATAGATATAGAGAGATAGATAAATATATATCCTAAGCTTTGAAGATCTTGCAGAGCTCTGTTCAATCAATCATCTAGATTTAAGAAGAATCTGCTTGGATCTATACTGGATTAAAACTGAAACAGAACTTCCAGGTCCACATGAAAGTCACTACATTTAGAGAAAATCTAACACACTCTGAACACATCATTCCCAATATTATGTGATGATGGCAGCATTAGCAGCATCATGTTGTGGGGAGAGAAGCTGGTCAGAGTTTGTAGCCTGATGGAAACAGTGAAATATAGGATCTTCCCAGAAGAAAACCTGTAGAGGTTTGCCTTTAAGCAGGTAAACAGACATTATATGTACTGTATATTTTTTTACTTCCATTTTACAATTATACAATGTAATGCTTTTGCAAGGCACTGCACATAGATTTTTAAAAAAATCTATATAACACCTAAAGTTATTGTTATTGTAGGAGGTAATTATCTGTTTGACCTTTTTTATATTTTCTATCTAAACAATAAATGTAAATATTTGCAGCTTATTTTGTGTAAAGTTAAGTTGGGTATTTTGCGTGGAACAGATCGTGCGAACATGACATCCCGTGTTGGCCCCAGAACAACCAGTGCAAATGGAACTAACTTCAAACCCAGAGAAAAAGTGGCCCCACATTACCAGATGAGGCAAGTTTATAGTTTCTATTGATATTTACCTTTTTTTTTTTTTAGATATCCAAACAGCAATCTGATTGTTGACTTTCTATATTGCAGTGCTTCCCTGAAGTCAGAGGTGCGGAAGCTGAACTGGGTCCACCTTCTGATCTGGTTGCTAGTGGCTGCACAAGTGATTGTGAGCCACTTTGATCTGGTGTCAAACGACACGGTGTCCGTGCCATACCAGTGGGAGTACCCCTACCTGCTCAGCCTCATCCCCCTGCTCTGCAGCAGCCTGT
The DNA here is from genome assembly GCA_902982915.1 of Phalloptychus januarius. NCBI lineage: Eukaryota > Metazoa > Chordata > Actinopteri > Cyprinodontiformes > Poeciliidae > Phalloptychus > Phalloptychus januarius. The sequence goes on from CADWAE010000230.1 coordinate 4,607,001, forward strand.
CACTCCCAAACAATAACATCAGCTACCTGGTTATATCCATGATCAGTGCAGGGCTTTTCTCTGTGGCGCCTCTCATTTATGGTGGCATGGAGATGTTTCCCGTAGCTCAGCAGCTCTATCGCCACGGAAAAGCTTACCGCTTCATTTTTGGCTTCTCTGCTGTGACTGTTATGTACCTCATCATGGTGGTTGCTGTTCAAGTGCATGCCTGGCAGATATACTACATGAAAAAACTTTTAGATTCATGGTTTGATGCCACTCAGGAAAAGAAGAAGAAATGAATGTATAAAAAGGATAGCTTCCAGAAATGTATGTTTTGTTTTGTTTTTTTGACTAATATATCATTTGTAAGTCTCAATCAGTAAGTTTAATTTATCACACAGCATAACATATTTAAGATCCTAAAACAGTAATAAGTAGCAGGTTAGCTTGCATCTTGTGTCTGCAGAAACCAATAAAATCTTTGCACCTTCTTCAATAATAAACAGGCTTCTGCTTTTCTCGAAAAAGAATGAGAGGCAACTCAGGTTACAGTGATTTAATTTTGAGGTGCTCATACTTACCCAACAATAAAGACACGGACTGTGTCAGTGTGTGCATTTTGCTTCTAAACTCTCAGTGTTTGTTTATGTTAGGTGGTTTATGGTCTCATTCGATTATGTTATGTAAATTATGATTATATCTATTTTTAGTGAGAAAAAAACATTAAAGAAGAAATAAAGTCATTACAACCTCTGTCTGCTCAGTTATTCTAAGCACCCTAATGACACTACTTCATTTAGACTTGTAGAAACAAAAAAATATGTATTCTGTTTTCTTGATTACATTTAGTTTATGTCTCCAAAACTATTGTATTAAAACTAATCAAAATAAATGTAGCACAGTGCATCGATATAGTACAGTTGGCTTAATTTAAAATACAAAATATGCTTGCTACCAATAAATAGCATCTAATTTTGTTAAGGTGAGAATATTTTGTCACCTTAAGCTTGCGTGATTGGCGCCCACTGCATCAGATGAGCTCACAATTAATTTCAAATCCAACCCAAAGGACTCGCAAACAAGCAGTGTGATGTGTGTTAAACCACAAAATTGTGGACAACTGTGACAAGCTTTTGACAAATTCTGAAATCATTTGCAATAATTCTGGTATACAGAAACAGCAGCAGTTAATGTGCTGTGTTTTCTTCATTTTCTCAGATGCTTGAAAAATTTTACATTTTATTCAGGGAGAAATTTGGTCGCAGGTTTTTTGGTTACTTAAATACTCTAGATATGGGCTTGTAGATATTAACATTGGTGAGTCCATCTCTTTTAAACAGGATGGAATCCCAAACAGTGATTTTCTAATTATTATTTATCAGTAAATACGAATATTAATTTTAGATACCTATTTGTGCAGTGCAATGGGTTGGGTTTCAAGTTATTCAAGATATTGACTACAAAAGAAATTTAATCCTGTTCTCTTCAATTAATAGGGGAGTAGTCCAAACGCACTTTGCTCCAGACCGTCTGCGGCTGCGCGGAGAGAATGCCACGTACTGGTTGACGTTGACAGACTGGATGACACTTCCTGATACTGGTTCCTGCACTTAGCTAGGCCAGCTAACAAACTAGAATTTCACGGTTCGGGGAAACCTGTGAAAACACAGCGTGGTGAACTCGTCTGCTTCAGGTAAAATACCGCATTGGTTTGGATGTGTAGCTGCAATCACTCAGCAGTTCATATGTCACCACTGTCTGTTAGCCGCTAGCATTTAGCGGTAGCTGGCTAATGTTTCGTTTGCTAACTGTGTAGCTAACGGTGTGTTGGTTCACCCAGAGACTGATTCAGCAAAATTTCAGTTTTCACTTACTACATATAGGTTATTATTTATAATCTAACAGTGTATTGTGGCAACACACTGTTGGATTACAAAATAACCTTTTACCTAGCTGTATGTCAATTGTAGAAACACATCTAAGTCGATTCTTACTGACCTTTGGTGTAAACTGAAATTGATGTAAATCATTTATTACCATTGCATGCTATTATAATAGATTTTCTAAAGTGATTGTTTATTATGCTCGGCTTGTGTAGCCCATGTATCTAGTACTGAAAAGGCCTGCATTGTCAAACTTAACCAGTCACAGTGCGTTGTTGTTAATGTGATAAAGTTGGGCGGCTCTTTTTTGCGACCAATAAAAGCAAAAGTGGCACGCACAATTATTTTATTTATTAAATTCCAGAAATTTTTGCTCCATGAAATCACAGAAGAAATCAGTTTCACGGTGTCGCCATTTGATCTGCTTGTGTGCTAAAGGTTAGCAACAACACAATCCGTAGCATCTAGCCAATTACTCATCTGGCCAGGACTGCCAAAGCAGTAGGATTTCTACAAATAAATCCACAGTGGGACTTTGTTTGGGATAAACCTCTCAGATACTGAATCTACAGGAAGATAATAACTGACATGTTAGATCACGGCTGATGTTAACTGGGCATGGGCAAGATTGACATAATCACAGTATTTTGTTGTATTTAATGAAGTCACATTGAAAAGTGTTTGATAAATCCTCTCATTTTTTTCTTTTAAAGAAAATTTGCATACAGAGTTTTGAGGCTGCATGAAGCCTTACAAATATAAATGTTGCTCTGAAAATGCAACCTAATCCTTATCACAAAAGGTTACTTCACTACAACAGTAACACTAATTGATGATTCACTATTCCCAAATGATATAGTTTCACTTTTTTGCAAACATCATCAGTTGTAGTTTATCATTACCTCTCTTTAAATGTATTTTTTTCCACGGTATTAATAAGGACCGTACCCCATCTGTAATGTTAATGTGTAAAAAAAAATAAATAAATAATTGATTTTTGCTTTGCTTTTCTGCCTTGTCAAATAAATTGTGTATGTTTCTAGATTGTTTTTGAGATTATAATTAAAATTGATTTAAGTTGAGTTCACTAGTAACAAAAAATTTAGCTGTTTTTTTCCACTCTGTGGTTTTGAGTCTACTCTGAGATTTATATTTTTCTGTTTATTTCTTTAATACATATATATATATCGGTAATTAAAATCCAATCATATACAACACATCCAGGAATGGATTAATTAAATTCAATAAAGTTGAAGAAGTCAGAAAGGGAATGTAGAGAGGTTTAGAAAAAGAATAAAATAAATCCTGATGATTACAGTGAATTGTCATGGTTAATGTTAAATTAAGGTGAAAGACCATTCTTATCAATAAGACTGAGCGTTCTGGTCAAAGTCAACAAGAAGGCTGTCTTTGTCACTTCACAGGCTGATGTTTGACCCTTTGACTCTTCTGTTCATGGAGTCTCTGATATTATTATTTTGGTAGACTTTTCAAATAATCAGAGTCCACCTGGAACTTAAATATAATACTTAAAATATTTGCCAATAGTAACGGTTGTATTGTGAAGCACTGTATTGTGTAAAGTATTGTGACTTCGCAGAGACTCTTGCTACTAGTTGATGCACAGAGGCATATTTTCTGTGTCACTGTGGAGTGGCAGAATAAACAGCAAGTCTATTCATGCTCATGACCTAAACATAATGATCTATTTACAAGACACAGACCCACTGTCTTACCCAGTTTTTTTTGTTTTGAGCTTGTCTAATAAATGTAATAAATTAATTAACCTCAGTGTCAACATTTAGCTTTACATTGTGCAAATCTAGAACTCAACCCAGAACTACTGGAATGTGGTTTTATCAGAACAAGAATCCAGAGAAACCCCGACTAGTTTATAAATTAACTATTTTATTAACTACTTATTCTTATTAAACATGGGGAAACAATATGTAGTTTTATACTTTTACCTGTTTTTCTTTTGGTTTTGTTTTGCTTGTATTCCTTCTAATTCATGCAAAGCACTTTGAACTACCTTATTGCTGAAAATGTGCTATGTAAATAAAATTACCTTACTTTACCTGAGTGGTTTATTATAGCAAATGTCAATCTTAACAAAGAAATTGATTTAAAAAAGTTATATAAAGCATTTTTAGAATTCTTATTTCAGGTTGTTTTCAAAGTTTAAACTTGAATTTTGAGATGTAAAATAAGGGAAGATGGAGTGTTTTTAAACGTGTTGTTCCTTGGTAAGGCAGTGGGAACAGCAGAGATCAGACGACACCATGAACGGCCAGCTGGACCTGAGCGGCAAGCTGATCATCAAAGCCCAGCTGGGTGACGACATTCGACGCATCCCTATCCATAATGAAGACATCACATACGACGAGCTGGTGCTGATGATGCAGCGTGTCTTCAGAGGCAAGCTGCAGAGTAATGATGAAGTTACCATTAAATACAAAGATGAAGGTGAGTCCCTCTCTTCTGAACCCAATGCAAAGCGTGTTTACCTCAGTTGTGTTGTATAACTTCAGCACATTATTTTCATTTTGTTTGTCTTTTTTTTTTATTTCCAGATGATGATCTCATCACCATTTTTGACAGCTCTGACCTCTCCTTTGCAATCCAGTGCAGTAGAATACTCAAATTGACATTATTTGGTAAGCATTTTTTTTTCTGCCCCCTCTCTCACATTTCCACAAAAATTTTCATTCTTTATGTTGTTCCGTCAGCCGGTCACTGGAGGGCAGTGGAGCTTTTGTTTTCTCGATGCTCTGCCTTGTGACTCGGTGTCTGTGGAATTTCACTGTGTCTCCTAGCATTGGATGAGCAAACAAATAATGACAAGTCACGGTCGGATTTATTACAAAACCCAGTTGTGGCAGTTTTAGCGGGTCATAAAGCCTAATTTAAAATGTGTACTAGTCCTGGTCATTTTAGCCATATCTCTTAGAAGTGTTACTATTTCACAATACCTGCCATGCCCACCCCGTCATGTCAGTCAAGGCTTTCTAACTGTCAGCGATTTTTAGTAACTGTACATTTTAATATTCATAATTCATTAATAGAGAGTTTTCTGTTTACTATGGATCTTTCGTGTATGTATATGTCTAGTAAGGAAGTTTATTTTTTGGAAAGTGTTTGATTTCTATATGACATCCTTGAAAGTGTTTGATATTCCATCTGCACAGTTTTATGAGAAAAGACTCTTTACAGAAAGTCAAGTGATTATTTATCATGTTTAAGCATAATGTGAGCAGAAGGTTCGTTTACCTTGACACAAATCTTTTTGACCAATATAATATTTATTGTGCCTAATGACTTAATGATCAGTGTAAGTGAAATAAAGGAGATCTTACATTTCAATGTTAAAATATTTGAAACTGGAGGATTTTTTTCTTTAAATTAGTGTTTTGTCCTCAGATCAGTCAGATGGATGGGGTGTGTGAGAGAACTTTCAACACATAAACTTTTGTTACGTTTTAGTTTTTCCCTGCTATGTACAACGCCATCACAATACATTATTTATAAACTATATCATGCAATAGTGAATTAAAAAAAGTATTTTTTTTAGTTCATTTGTATTGCTTTGAATTCCAAAGTGCGGTGCTGGAAAAGTTTAAAAACTTTTCAAACTTTAGGAAAGTCCTTGAATTTTTACTGCGGGGAAAGCGTTCGAAGCATGCATTAGTGCACCAACTGAAAGATGTTTTTCTTCAGTACAAGCCCGAGCTTTGGATCAAATGCTGTGACCTCATCTGGAGATTACTGCCTTGAACTTGTGCCAAGTTTGGAAGGCGTAGATCATGCCTGTGATCTCAGAATGGCCGACATCTTGAACCAGGGCGTTGTGCCCAGAGCCGTTTCCACAAACACCGGGAAGCTGATATGAGGAACTGATATGGGAAAATGTCTACTCTTATTTATTCCGTCCTATTTTTCTTCTTTGTCAGTTCACAGTGAGAAGACAAGGGTTGATAGTTGTTAGATGGTTGTTGTGAAAATAAACTTTGGATTATATGCAGGATTCTGCACATGTTCCTGCCAGTTTTTAATGTTGCTATTGTTTTTATTTGCAGTGAATGGTCAGCCCCGGCCTTTGGAGTCCAGTCAAGTGAAGTACCTGCGCAGGGAGCTCATTGAGCTCAGGAATAAAGTCAATAACCTCCTTGACAGCCTGGAGCCGCCCTCAGAGCCTGGAACGACTTCCTCAGTGCCTGAAAATGGTGAGCAACTAACACAAGAGAAACTTCTCTTTGTTTCTCCCTTCCTGGTAGAAGTTACCAGAATAGTTTGGAGGAACTCCCCTAAAGTAGCAGCTGCTTGTATTTCACTTATTTCACACGCAGAACTGAAGGAAACGTGTCTGACATAGACTCTAGACTCCAGACTGAGGCACTTTATACAAGTCTCTATTAAAACAGGCATTTGATTATTTTAGCAGGGTATTTGTGAGCAGCAGCTCTCTGAACATCTTATGCACAATTAATTTCGACTGAAGCAGTATAAGAGCAGAAATGCGTTCTTACCACATCAGAGCAGTGAGCAAAGGTTTTGTATGAGTCTATCCTCTGACTGTTTTTGTAATTCCCTCTTGATGCTTCTGAATACTGTTTGTTACTTGCATTTAAGGACTTAAAAATGTTCCATCTTAAAATTGCTTTCTTCTAGAATCACTGGATGGGCGTGAAGGCAAAGTTCTGACGGCAGACTCAACAGCGAAACAGGCTCCTCCAGTCAGCGCAGCCAGCATGTCGGCCTTTGACCCTTTAAAAAACCAGGATGAGGTCAACAAGAATGTCATTTCTGCTTTTGGCCTGAGCGAGGACCAGGCCCCAGGTACGGGGCAGCGCAACGGCTGACAACCGGGACGTTTTCCCTAGAAAGCATTCAGTTTTGTCTCTAACGTGCTTCTCTCTTTTTCAAAAAACAAAACAAAATGCAGTTGGTCCCCCTGCTGTTGCAACAGAGGAGCGCTCAGGGACTCCTGACAGCATTGCTTCCTCCTCTTCTGCAGCGCCTCAGCCAGGAGTGCCCCCTCAGCCACAGGGTCCTTATGTTGGCGTACAACAGGGACCCCCCGCTGGAGTTGATGGTAAGAAACTGACCCACAAAGATCCCCTTGATTAATGTGAGGGAAAAAAGACATACTTCCTCCTCAGTAGGAAACGTCCCAATAAAGAAAAAAGAGTGGTGCTTTATTTTATAGTTTAGCTGTGATGCCACATCATTTCAAAGTTATCACCAACTTAGCCTTACAAACAGCATCTTCAGGTTGTGTAGCTTGAGAAATTTGTATGTTTTTTGTACTCCTAATTGGAGTTTTTACTAGCATTTGTAGAATGCTAGTAAAGAACTACTCTAGAGCAGTTCTTCTCAAACCTTTTCAGACTGAGGATCACTTAACCCATTTAACAAACTCTCATGGACCACCTAACTTAAAAGTGTATTTATTCACTGATAAATAATTTTTTATTAAATAAAAATGACAATATCTGTTGTGATCTGGTTTTACGCCACTTACTCATTATTAATTTTAACCACAAGCCTTTGACAAGCTAACTGTACAGAACGCACTGTTAGCTGAGCTGCATATAAACAGTCATTTACATGTAGTACCTTGCGGACCACCAGGGGGCGCGCATGTACCACCAGTGGTCTGGTGACCACAGCTTGAGAAAGACTGATTTAGAGCTAAAAAGCTAGAAACCAAATGCTTAGTTAATGTGATGCAAATAAAATTGCTGAGGAATATGGGATTTTGTTGGATGAGTGTTTATAATCTGTCCTCAGTTTATAATTTTTTATGACTGTACGTATATTTGCTTTAAGTTGCAGAAATAGATCGTCTCTGATCCATAATAGCTTAGATTTGGGAAATTGAATGAACCTTATCAGAGAAAAAGTAACTGAAATCCATAGCAAATTGAAGGTGCGCTTTATTCATTCTAGTTCACATCGACATGCTTTTTCACTCATAACTTCATTCTTCCTATTCTTGTTTTCGTTTTTCATTGGAACTCACATTTATGATGTTGAATCATAAGTGTTTGTGAATGAAAAATCACCACCGTCATCCTAAACAAAATATAAACAAAAGTATCCAAGGATATTATCTCACTAATCAGAGGTCTTACCATTACTCTTCTGAGTGTGTAATCTTAGACTCTTTCATGTTTGCTCCAAGCCAAAGGCCTGATTCAGATAGACCAGTGAAGGATTGTATGTCTTTGCTAGAGGAAGAAAATGACCCATTAGTTTGTAACTTTTAACTTGATATAACTTTTCAACAGCAGTGCAGTTCTGCTGAAGTGTTGCTCTATTCACATTTGTTTTAGTCATCTCTGCAGTTCAAATTTTGCTAACTTTACACAGGTTTTATTTATTACAAATCTGTGGAGTAATACAAACTATTTGTGACCAAGAAATCTCTCTTATGTTTATAAATAAACAAGATGGAGAAAGTTATTTAAGGTTTGTTGTGGTTACACGTTTCCAAGCGGTTGGAAGTGATGTACAAAGGCTGCATGGTGCCATCGCCGGAGTTTAGTTACCATACTTAAAACAACAACTTTTTCCTTCCCTTTTTCAGCGCAGTTTATTTATTTAAAATTTGATATATTTCAAAATTTCTTTAAATTATGGAATTACTTGGCTGTGAAAAAAAAATGAAAATAATGTTATATTAATTTGATTTCACCGTTGTTAATCTCGTTTATCGTCGGTCCTGTTCTCTGAACGCGATGGCCCTCTCGGCGTCGGTGGATGTAATTTGTGCAACACAGAAGAAAAAGTAGGGTAAAATGAAAGGCTCTGGTAAATTAAGTGCTGGGGAGAAAAGCATCGTGGTTGAGGTTAGCTCTCTTTCTTAAACCTGGTGATAAGCTAGCTTTGCTTCCTGCCAGAATAGTTTTAAGCCCAACAGCTTTTTGAACAGCTCGTCACTTAGATCATTACTCAGTTTGAATTTCAATAAGTTTTGGTTATCATCCACGGAGCAAAACCAACCTCTTTGTGTGTAGGCAAACATTTCCCCCTCTAAGAATCATTGTTTTCCTAGGATACATTGGCAACTGTGCTTGGATATAGCTTATTTTTTTCTTTTTCTATATATAAATACACTTCTTATGCCCAATATGGTAACAAGTACTTTGTCTTCATATCTGTCACATGATTTTATTCTCCTCACTTTCAAGGCTGCAGATGGTTGGCACACAAAGACCATAAACCCGCCCCTGTACAGACTGCTCTTTTACATTGTGGTTTCTTCACTCTTCACCCTCTTACTACTTTCTGTGGTTGCAGTCTGACAGCCTTGAGGCAAATCCGACCAGCCAGTCTGCGCACAATATTTTATATAGTAAAATATGAGAGTTTGAATGCCAGCAGAGCACTTATGTTAGCCTGAAGTCATTTTTAATGGAGCCTTAGACTGCTTGTTAACTCAAGAATGCTGCTGAAACAATTTGTGAACAAATGGTAAAAAATTTGCCCTTTTTTTTCTGACGCTGATTGAACCGCGGTAATAATTTCAATCTGTGCAACCCCCCGCCGTCACTCACTCACAAATTAATACCCTCAACTCTGGCTTCCAATAAGGCCGGGTAAGCATGGTGCGTTCACTGACTGAAAATAAAGTAGATATTTAATTTCTGATTAGCCAATAACTGGACAAGAAAGTGCTCAATTTAAGGCAACAGGTTCTTCTTTTTGATGCATCTCTATTTAACGACATGTTAAAGATGATCCAGTGTTGATCAAATGTACAGATGTCTTTATTTGTGTAAAATACTTGTTGCAAGACAGGATTTTTTTTTTTGATGACTCCCAAAGTATCCATTTTAATGAGTTTTTATGATGAAAGAGGAAATGTTCTTAGGTTTCAGTGAAATCAACATTCAGATCTGCCCATCAATATTACATAACGATGCTCATAATGGACTACAGATGATGGCAACACAAGAAAAAAACAAAACAAAAAAAAAACATTTTCACACAAATGGCTCCATTTACAGTAAAGACCACTGTGGGAATGTTCATGTGGCGACAGGATAGTTCAGCCAAGTATCTAGTTCAGGTGTTTCTAATGCAGAGCGTTGAGTTGAGTGAATACTTTGTCATTCTTGGCTTAAATGACATGCATGAAAAAACACTGGAAAGATGCCAAACAACAAAGTCTCAGTTTGAAAAAGAAGTCACTTTGCTCATATATTTGCAGACCAAAGCTGTTTATCTGCTGTGAGACAGAAAAAAGGTGCTTTCTTTTTGCTTTTCGAGCTACTCACGCACCTGCTTTCTGCTCCCTTACTGAGAATCAGACTGTTTCCATGACGATTTGAGCACACATCTACAGATGTTGTATACAGACAAACCTAATACCAGCTGATCTTTAAAAAAAATACGTAAGGGAGCCAAAAAAATCACGACGTCAAGAAGATCTAAATCTGTCTCCGATTTCTCTTTACAGCTGATATGTTTGGTAATGAGCTTCTTAATTAGAGAAGCTCGGTTAACTGCAATTTCACTGAACGCTATGACACTGTCAGAAATTGGTCATTATACAAGCTGACTTATCTGTGGGGATGAGGTGGAACAAGCAGGGCCTATAAAACCTTTCTTGCCCTGTCGTCCATAAATGTAATTTATGCGCCATACTTGAGCTGTTTTATGGAGGCTTGTTAGCCCACTAATTGTGCTAATTAGGTTTTAATTGTTGACCGAAGTGCTGCGTTTTCATCTGGAATAACGAGCTCTGAAGAGGAACTGAGGAGGGTTTGCAAGAAGAAGCCTGAAAATGAAGCTGGATTTCTGGTTTGACTTCAAAAATATAGGGCATGATTTATAAACTTATGGCATGTTTAGCCTACCTGGTGTATAGATTAGGTCACAATGCTATTAGGTAGAAGTAGTTTTATATTTGGAGTGTTTGTAACAGTCCTGCTTGTTGCTGCCTCTCCAGGTCAGGTGTATCAGCAGTACCAGGCTCCAGGTGGATACCCTCCTCAGCAGCCAGGTGCGCCGCCGCAGCAGTACGCCATGCAGTATCCTGGTAAGATGGAACCTGGGCAGGATTATAGGAAAAATACTTCTGTTTTCATTTCATTCAGAAGTAATCTGGCAGGAGAAGCCTCACGTTTTTACTCAAATGCTACAGTTCTTCCTCAGATAACCTATTGTGTTTTTCCAGGAGCCACCTTTAAAAGACTGTTAAATTACAAACAAATAACAAGAGCAGTTCATAAGAAGGGGTTGCAAAAATATCAATATCTGGAAAAATTATTTTAGAAAATAATTCAAACATCAGCTTCTAAATAAACAATTAATTTTAAATTAATCTTTGTATTTGTATTAGCGATTTTCTTATTTTCTATTTTTTGTTGTTTATTTGGATTCCCACTAGCCATTACCGTGACAACAACTACTCTTCCTGGGCTCCACATCATAATTTTTTTTTTTTTACAACAGTTATTCACATTTAATATAACATTAGTGGCTCAGCGTATTGATTCATAAAGGTACAATTTTAATACTTTATGTTACAAAATAATTAAACAGGACTCTGGCTAAAAGCTCTGGCTTTTGTTACATTTGACACAGATGGAGGGAAGTTCCAAGTTTTTGTTTTCCTAAAAATAAGTAATTTTTTTTGTCCAAAATTCCACTTAAAAATGTTTTGTTTTTGTTTTTATGGGTGTGACTTCGTTTTCATAATTGCTAATTTGCACCATGATTAATCATGTGTTCATCCATGTGTGTCAACTGTTTTTCTTTCTCTTACCATCAACCTGCCAGAGGACTGACAGGCTAAACCTGGCATATTTCCATGGTAGTTTTAATGTTGACCAATAACAAATTCAAATTTAATCATTAAAGAAGATTCATAAGATGTCCTCCTATTTTCAGCTGGGTACAGTTCTCAGCCCGGAGCCCCTCAGCCTGGCCCTCCGCAGCCTCAGCAGCAGTTTCAGAACTACCCTCCGCCCTCCTCCCAGGCTCCTGGCCCCGGTCCGGCACCAACTCCTGGCTTCCAGACTGGGCAGCAGCAACAACAGCAGCAGCAGCAGCAGCAGTCTCATCAGCCTCAGGGAGCTCAGCAGTATCCACCCGGAGCCTTCCCTCCCCAAAACTATACCTCCCAGGGCTCCCAGCCTGCCAACTACAGCATGCCGCCGAGCTCCCAGCCTGGCTCAGGGTTTCAACCCCGCCCGGGCTTCACCCCGCCGCCAGGCACTGCCGTCACTCCTCCACCCGGCTCTGCTAATCCCTACGCCCGCAACCGCCCCCATTATGGCCAGGCCTACACTCAGCCGGGACCTGGGTACCGGTAAAAGAGGGCAGTAGCAGGAGGTAATAATCCCTTCCCCCATCCCCTGTTATGTGGCTCCAACTGTTTAAGGTGTGTGCAGGAAAAAAGGTCTACTCCTCTACAAATATCAAGTCTAAATATAAGAAAAACAGGCAACCCCTCCCTCCCTGTCTGATGGCTAGTGTTCGTACACACCTCTCTGTTCTGGTCCCGGTGTTTGCTCCTCACCTTATTTGCCCCCCCCAGACCCCTCCCTCCTTCTGTTCTCCTGCCACCTCCACCGGCTGTTCTGCCCTCCTGTGTCTGTCGTAGTAACAACGGACCCAGTCTGTATGCGCACACCTGGGAGACCAAAACATGCTGTTGCACAAACTGTCCTTCGTCCTTTTCATGATAAGGTGTTGTTTTGCGAGTGGGATCAGAATTTGTGATAAAATTCTTCAACAGCTTTGAGTTTACTCTGTGTAGAACACTATCACATCAAACGTTAGCCCTGTTTGTTTTTTTATTAACTTCACCACCATGTTGGTATTAATAATGTGTCTGCCCCATGTTGGGAACACTATAGCTACAGGTTTAGGTAATGAAGGCTTCTGTTGTTTAGTTTCTTACCATCGGTCACCTCCAACACAGCTTGTATTCCTTTCTTTCTTCTCACTGGTTTTTACTAATGTATATCAAATCAAATTCCTCTCATATGAGATTAGTTGTTTATGTATAAATGTTAACTTTTCTGTTGTTTTTTTTCTTGAATCTAATAAAGAATTGAGACCCAGTTTTAGTCATTTGTCTTTTCTTAATGTTTTTCAGCTTCTTATTCAGTGTTTTTCTTAATCTCTTACTGTGGTTTCTGAGTTCACGTCTGTTAAGCAGGATTTGGGTCGTTCCCTCTCCTCACCCTGCTTTGGAAAAACTGCAGTAATGCTGCTTATTTCTGCTTTGTTTTTCCTGCCTGTGGGTTGTGCTTGGCTGGGACTTGTGACATGGGAATATGTGGTTTGGTCTACCACGTGAAACCGACTGAATACACAGTTATTAATAAATTAGTAAAGCGTAAGTGTTGAAATCTCTTAGCAGCTGCTAGCTGAATGTGCTTCGCTGTTTGTATTCATGTGCTCCACTGAAAAAAATGTGAAGTTCTTCAACTTGGTATGCTTTCTCTACATACCTATTTTTGCTATGTTTTTCATACCAACACATTTAACTCTTTATCATAACCTTGAGAAGTTCTGATGAACCCTGAAAGGGCAAAGGGCAACTTTTAAAAATATTAATTTTTCTGATTTTGCTGCAGCCTGTTTTACCTTAGAGACATGAGCAAAAAATAAAATACATTTTCTAATAATTCCTGTAGCCTATTCTAATTGTATTGTTGCATTTCAAAATTAAAAACAGTCTAAAATGTAGTGATTGATTAACATTTTAGTCTTGTTTGGATTCAGGTTAGGACTTTGACTAGGCCACCCCAAAGTCTTGATGCTCTGAAAGAAACCTAACAGAAAAATAATAATAAAGGACATTTGGAAGCGGGCAAGCACTTCTTCACACCACTGCCTGTTTCCTTCCCTTTAAATTACATTTACAGATCCTCTGCTAAATACAAGAAACAATATCTCTTTGTTCTCTGTTCTTGTCTGTTAGTTTGGAGCTGAAATAAATGCATCGGTCAGTTTTATTTAAAATGTAAATAGTCGTGGTAAATAATTTGGGTAAAATGAGCAATGGATAAACGGCTTGTCTGTCTCCAAAGGCTGAGCAGAAGTGAGTAGAAATCCTTCTAGCTGTGTATTATCCAAAAGCAGAGGGAGTGGCTGTCTGAAAAAGCAATTCTTAAACCAAAAAAATATTATTAGGCCAAGTTATAACTAATGCAACAGAGCTACTCCAGAAATACTGGGGCCATAAGTGATGTAATTCCAGAGAATTTCCCAGTATTACAACTTAATAAGTTAATTATGCAACTTAATTTGATCAAACCAGGGATCAAGGCCCTGCTGAGTGTACAGAGCCTTGAAATCTTCTTCAGAAATCATAATAAAATTTATATTTGTTGAAGCTTATTTATGCTAGAAATGTAACAGTAATTCATATTTGTAGCCTAGAAGAAGAATAGCATCAGCTGAATTTACATCTATCAGCTGATAGACGGAGGCTCAAGTCTCTTCTGTTAGTATTAAAGGTGTTAGAAGTTTGGAGAACTGTATCTGACACTGTCCCGGTGCTTACACAATGAAGAAAACAGCAAACCAAGTATAAAAACAAGATTTATTGCTGGAATTATAAATTGCACAATAAAGTAAAATCAGAAAAGAAAATTATGAGCAATATCAAGTTATTTACATTTTGCATAATGATTTAAAAAAAACAAATACATTTTAGATATGCATAAATTTGACGTGTACGTGCCTTTGAAACAAAACAAAAAAAAATCTCAAATGCTGCTTCTAAACTTTTGGCTGCCCTACATTAGGTTAAGATTTGTGAAAGCCACAGAAGTGTATTAGACCATAGAAGCATAACATTTTTGACACCATATACATATATGAACAGAAGTTTAACATTGTGCAACCTGCAACTGATTTTAGTCCCTTAGTGGCTGCAGAAGCTCAGTTCTGCATGTCTATGTATTTGCACTGTACATGTACCGTGAAAGAAGTATTTTCTGTACACCCATGACCACAGTACGTGCTCTCTGACAGAGAAGTGTTGACTATATTTTTCTCCTTCGACATCTCAAACGTTTGACTGCATACAGACTGTTCATTAATAACCCTTTGATAAATATTATTACACAAGTATTACACAAATTAATACTGTTTGGGAGCCAGCTTCCCAACAGTATCTTTATGAATGCTGTCTGTTATTTTGGTTCTGTCATCCACTGTGAGATTTATTTATTTTTCTCCCATAAATATAGAAATCGAGTTAGGTTTTAGGCATGTGACGCCAATAGTCCTTTAAAAGTTCGCACCTGAAAGGTTGGAGGGAAAAAATCAAACAGATATTGCGGTCCAAGAAGATGGGTTTAAGTCCGGTGAGGTTTTCCTGATAAAGTCGTCATCCAAAACACTTAGGAGGAATTTTACCACTTTCCAGGTATGGGTGTGCCACACTCATACCAGCCAACGTATGTCACGTGAGACTTTCCTCCGATCTGTCCAAAGCTGACCGGTTCCTGTCTCAACGCTCTGAAGAACCCTGTCAAGATAAAGGAGATGAGCTTCCGCATCACAATCGATAACAGACAAAATGCCATTCCATATAGCTCCTGTCAAATGTTCTGAATCATATTCTATGAAAAAGAGTATGCCTTCTAATGAGGGTTGCTTGTCAGATTAAGGTGCAGTTTGAAAATAGCAACATTTAAGCAGAAATTAAGCAGTCTTTTCATTAAGACCATATTTCTGTATTGAAAATGTTTAGGGTTTTTCTGTGGGTCTGATGTGATATTCTAACCTTAAATTTAATATTTTAATTTACTGCGAGCAGAAAACCCTCTCATTTAACAAGAATAAAGGCTTTAAAACATCAGTTTGTGTTAATTCATCTATTTTATATGCTCTGCACATTGTCATTGATTTATGTCAGCCCTTCTTTATTCTGTGTGAAATTATGGTAAAACACCTTGAACGATGAATGAAAACAGTGCAAGTTTGAACTTATTGTGGAATAATTTAGACTCATTCTAAAATAGTTGCAAATCTGTGCACAAGAAGAACATCATCAGGAGCAGAAAATTAATAAAACGTTGGTGCTTCTGAACCGTACCCTGCCTGCTTGGTAGCTGGTCAGCCAACATTTGGGTTCCAGTTTTACCATCCAGGAAAGAATCCACAAACTGACAGTGGTCTTCTCCATACCCCGTCTGATCCCCGATGTTGTAAAACTTCCCTGGAATTGGAAGAGTTACCATTTGTTTACAACAGTAAGCCTGCTTCACTTTGTCAGATCAGTTCTAATTTAAATTAGGAGACTGTTTTTCTATTTTTTAAGCAGTTGATCATATTATGTATAAATACCATTGAGGGAGTCACTCAAGTAGATCTTGTATCTCAAGGAGTTGCAGAGCTGGATTCCCACAAACTTCCTGTACCAGGTCCTTTTTATGTACTGCTTTCCGTTACATTCAGAGTAGGCGTCGGATTTAAATGGGAACTGAGTCCAGATGGCATCTTTTCCTGTGACAAGATGCAAGACTTTACAAAACTGTACAAAGAAAACCGAAATACTCTGAAAAAAGGAACAAAACATTCACCTGATGCCTGCTCGCTTACGCGTGGATCGGCTGCAAACAAGATGGAGTGCAAATCAAAGTACGGTCATAAAATGTGCTGCAAAACTCCAGACATTTGGAAAGCAGTCTCTAAATAGCTACTGAGTTTACAAAGACTTGAGTGTTAATGACTGAAACCCAAAGGAGGGGTAAAATTAACAGGGTAGGAACTGGTTAGTAAACCTCATTGAATACAAAAAAGAGCATTTATCATCACAAATCTACAATACAACAGACCAAAAGTATATAAAAAAATGCTTTCTCTTATGTGACAATAAAATCAGATGTTTTTTTAGAATTTACCTGATTCTGTGCTAAAAGTGACAAGATCACTCGATGGTCCAACTCCAAGCTCATTTTTTGGTGTAACTTTGAATTCATAGCTGAAATGGAGCAAAAATAATTGGGAAAAATGAAATAAATCAATCATCTACTCAGATAAAAATAATTAAATCTGTGAGTCTTCTCTCATCTGAAACCAATCCATGTCCTGAACTGGGAGGTAGCAGGTTTTAATGTCTTCGACAGATGAGTATGAGTTTACTCTTTAACCAGCACACACACACCCACACACACACACACCCCCGGTGGTTACTCCACATGCTGCATTCAGATGTGTTGGCAGCGACCTGCCAAACTAACCCAACCCAGACGGGTTCTGCTGAGCATCCAGAGATTCTAGGATCTAGTTTAAAACTCAGTGACCCACTTTAGTGCCACATGTTTCCTCAGCTTTGGTGTGACCGAGAATAATTTTCTGTGTGCAGACCAAATGTGGTTCAATGCAAATAAAGCACTTGGATTCCTTTTGAGTTACAATCAACATCGAGCCTCGTCAGTGTAATGTTTGACTGTACTTAAAACAGACCTGACGTAGGACGGATAATGCATGAAGTGCCTGCAGAATACCTGCTGTCTGGCGTGAGATTCTCAACGGCTGTGTGAGTCTGATTGGTCGTCAGGATGGACACTTCCTGTCCGTTCGGTCCGGTGGTTGTTGATACGACCTCATACTCTGATAAACAAGTCAAAGAAACAGTTTTAACATGTCAGATGTTGTCAATTTTGTCTAAATATAACAAAGACTAACTATGAGAAAGAAATAAGTTAAATTTATAGTCTGCCACAATCCACGCTGAGGATGAAGTAAACATGTGGAAATACACACTCTGTCCAGATGAGAGGAACAGAACATCCCAGCCTACATTCAAATTCAATTCAAAAATACTTCATTGATCCCAAAGGGAAATTAAATGTTGTTGTAACTCAAGATTCTTCAAAGAAATATTGTAGATGGTGATGGTTTTGAGAGAGTAGATGTCTATAGTACAGCAAACATGAAGAAGCCTACAGCTGAAGTTTTTCAGTCTCGTGAAGAGGATGGTAAAGGTTGGCCACAATTTTCTTCATTTTATGTAGAATACTTCTTTTCTGGAGACAATAGTCATCTCCAGAACAGAACCGTGTGAAAATGTGAAAATATGAAACACTTCGTGGATGTAAAGAGACACTGAACATCTGACCCCAATTTTAGAGTAAAACAGGGTAATGGCAGCATCATTCTATGGGCTACATTTCTTCAGCAAGGGAAATAAGGCTGTCTAAAGTTGATGGGTAACCAACCCTATAAGTAAAGCCAGAGTTAGAATGGAATTGAAGCAAGTATTAGAATGGCCTAGTCAAAGTCCAGAAGTAAATCCAATTACTTATCTTTGACAACAAAGATTAATGTTCACAGAGTCCTCCTCTACTGATCCTGAGCTATTTTAGAAAGAATAATTAGGACCTTTTTCACTCTATTTTTGCAAGGCTGGTATCACAACCTGGAGCTTTGACTGGAGTGAAAGATGATTCCAGAAAGTGCTCACTCAGCAGGGCTGAATACTTTCCCTTTGTTACTTTCCATATCTCACATTGTCACTAAATTGCTCAATATCCAAAGACAGTTCCTTCTATGTACCTTTGGTTTCGTTATCAGATTTCTCCCAGTCCAGAATGACGAAGGACGGGCAGCCCTCCACAGTGACCACAGTGAGGTTGGATGGTGGTGTGCGAGGAGGACCAGTGATGTTCACATCGCTGCCTTCCTCATCAGGAAAATAAGCCATGGAGGAGGTGATGGAGCATGGCTCTTCTGGCTTCTTGTCCGTCTTGTAGATGACATGAGGAGCTGTGAACAGGAAGAGCAAGATTATTGGTTTTCCTTTTTAATGCTGGTAAAGCTGTAAAACAGTCCTGATAAAACCTTACCTATAAAGCGCTTCTTGCCCATGAAGTCTACCTCTGATGCAGGCAAGGAGCTGAATATGGAGGAGTTTTCATTTAGATCAAAACGACTGCCTAGAAAGGCAACAACAGATGGGAGGTGGGGTTAGTTGGGGTCAGCCAGCAGTCCCTGGCAGCTCTTTGTGTCCTCCTATTTTACAGCCTTGGCCTTTGTCTACAACCACCCAGCACAACACCTGCTGTGGTCTACACTCAGATCTTCAAAATTCAAATGTGTTTCCTTTTTTCTGTCGCTCACGGCTATGTTTAAATGGGCAAACATGAAACTCTCTGGATCGTGTTTTGTACATGCTGCGGCTCATGCGAACCATTTAAAAACCACGCAGCACTCACTGTTAACGACTGGGACCACTGTGGTGGTCTGCTGCTGGTGTTTGGGCTTCGGCTTTGGGGTTACTGGCAGGAATGACTTTAAGGTGGACTCCTTATTTCCTTGCTTCAGATCCATAGGTTTATCTGAGGACAGAGTGCAGGAAGAGGAAAACAGATCAGACCTTCTCCCACGTCATGTGACTCCATGCACAGTTGTGATCCATCTGCTCTGGCTGTCCTCAGTGAGCCAATCAGCGGCTCATTCCTGGGATGAGAAGATAAAGTGTTGAGTCATGGTGCCTCGGACGCCTTGAGGAAGATACCTGGTTGAAATTTCCTTTTGAAACAAACAACATGCGTAGATCAGTTAATACAAACCCAGTTACACTTGCTTTGTTGCCTGTAGGTGTAACAAAATGGCCAACAGGAACTGATTTGAAGATAAGTGCCTTGTTTCCATCAGCTAATACTTAGTACTAATTTGAAAACTACTTCAAGAAAGGGTAGTTTCAAACTGCGCAACATGTAGAGAGACACTGTGGTTTAGACTCTGGTAAAAATCTGAACTTTGGGTCATTTAAAGAGTGAATAACTTGCTGTAGAATCTGAGGTACCTTTAAGAAAAGACTGAAAATACAGATTTTTCTTTCT
This sequence comes from Phalloptychus januarius, assembly GCA_902982915.1. Classification (NCBI taxonomy): domain Eukaryota; kingdom Metazoa; phylum Chordata; class Actinopteri; order Cyprinodontiformes; family Poeciliidae; genus Phalloptychus; species Phalloptychus januarius. The sequence goes on from CADWAE010000230.1 coordinate 4,626,691, forward strand.
GGAGGACAAAGAGCAAAATCAAAGGACAAGATGGGAGGACAACCATAAAACCTGTGTTTTCAAACTACATCTCTCACAGAGAGGTTAAAGCTTTTGATACTGGTAACACACCAACCACCTAGACTCCTCCAACTCAATCTCCAATCTCCAGGTTCTCACTATCGATGAACAGCTGGTGACCGCCATCTTGCACAGAGTCAATCTCCACTCCGCTCAGCTACGTGGCGTCGTCACCAGGCTGATCCATTGCCTGCATCTGGTAATAGAAAGACTTCACAATAAAGTGTCCTGCATAGGACCTGAGAGTTTACAGATTATGCTTTCCAAATGTGGCGAAAGAATATTGTGTATCGGGCCTGATGTCAGACTAACTGGATTGACTTCTGTTTGCCCATAATGCAAAGCAGTTCTTAGAGGAAACAAGCCTCACACTTCTTGATATGGCTGCCAAATACACAAATAACAGATTCACACACCTGCATTTAAACTCTGTACATTTTTATGACCTGTTAAAAACCCTGTCCAACCTTCAAGAGTACAGCTTAATCTCTAAACTACAACAGGTGTTTTCAGTGATATAAAGTCAGGTAGCCCTGGTTTTAAACAGAGTTGGGCAGTAACTAGTTACATATACTTGAGTAACTTTTTGATAAAAAGTATTGCTGGAGGTATTTTTACTATGCTGTACTTGAGTGATGTAAACTTAAGTATTGCTGCTCTTACTTGAGTAAAATTTCTCAATACTCAACCCACTGAGGAACTTCACCAGAAGAAGAACAAGTTTGTTTTAGCCAAAAATTCACCTGTTACAGACACACGAGACAGTTTTTGTTAGTTTTACATTGAAAGAAACTGAATTGGATTGTTTTTCACTTTTTCCTGGTTTTGTTATTTTGTAATTATGTTATTTATATGAATGAGTTTCATTTTGATCTTTGAAATACCAATACTGATGATGTAACATGTAAATATTAAATGATTGGTGTTTTGATCACTTAAGTACGGATACCCTAAGGGGGCATGGAGAAAAAAAAAAGAAATCCCGACTTAGTTTCTCGAGATCTCGAGATAAAAAGTTGGGATCTTGAGAAAATAAGTCGGGATTTCTTCTTTTTTTTTTCTCCATGCCCCCTTAGGGTCTCCGTACTTAATGTTTAAGTATCCTTTTTACCATTTTTTCTTTTTTTTACTGAAGTGACTTGTTGGATGACTGCTTTTTACCTTTACTTGAGTAAAAATATGGTGAAGTAATGCTACTCTTACTTGAGTTAAAATTTGGACTATTCCACCCACCTCTTGTTTTAAATCCAGTTCTCTTCCAGGCCTTTGCTTTTCAGTAACTTATTTCTCTTTTCTGCTGACACTAACTATTTTCACTCCAGCACTTTTCAACAACACACTACATTGCTCTGGTTGCACACCTTAAAAGTCTCCGTGCTCTGACCCCTAACAAGCAGCCTGTTAATAATCTGATCCCAATGTTTGCTCAGCATTCCTTAACGGTCAACATCTCAAAGAGGAAACATGTGGAAGACATGTCTTTCTCACGGCACGCTGAAGTTGTCTCCAATATAAATTAAAGACTTTCAGTGTCTGTGAGATGGAGGTAGCATCATGCTCTGGAGATGATTTTCTTCACCTGGGGAAAAGAAGCTAATCACAGTTAAAGGGAAGATGGATGGAGCAAAATATAGGACAAATTTGAAAGAAAACCTGTTAGAAACTGAGAAGGTGTTCATTTTCCCACAGCACAGTGTCCCTAAACATAAAGCCTGAGCTACAAGGGAATGGTTTAGATCAAAGCATATTTAAGTGGCCCAGTCAAAGTCTGGGCTTGAATTCAACATAGAATGAATAGCAGTTAGTGTTGTCAAATACTCCTAATCTATTCTTATTGATCTCTAGATCTTAAGCCAAGAAAATATCTAAAGTGCAAACCTGTGAGTCGCTAGATGTGCAAACATATAACTGTTTTCATTGCAAGGAAACAAGAGATACAAACTACTGCTTCAGGTTGCCAAACGCAAACTTTTAAATTTTTTTGGTGGTAAGAAAAATAATAATGTATTGTTTTACTTCCATTTTATAGCTATGGGCTACGGTATATTGGTGAAATCCTAATGCACTGAATTTGGTAGCTGAAAAGTAAAAAAATGTGGAAACATCTCAATAATATAAATGTGAGACACTGTTTAAAGTCTTGGTGCTCGTGTAACTACTCCTTACTAATCACAGTAAGGAGTAAAGAGTTTCAATTCTGCAAACTGAAAAAGTCCAACACATTATCAAATACAACTGAGTGAATTGTTAAGAAATCTTTGTCATTTTTCCATGTCATTAAATCACAAGATCTGTGGACAGAGTCAGTCAGGGTTTACACTTTCTGTTCCTTTCCAAACCCTATGCATGGGGGTTTGAGCTTGAACACAACAAAATGAAACATACTTTTTTTAAAAGTCCTCACCATGATCACTTGTTTTCCCCACCAGGTTTGGTCTCTTGTTGCCAGGAACAGGGGTTCTCTGAACTGCAGGGAATTGTGGGAAACAAGAGCTTGTTTGAGTCTAAACTCACAAAGGAAGCAGAGTAACAGATGGCCAACACAGAAAATCTGAAAAGAAGTGTTGTTAAAGTCTAAAAAGTGCAATAATGATTAAAGAAGGGAAAGAGGAGGGCATTTAGAAGTACTCTGAACTGGAAAAACAAGAGCACAACCCAAACAAGAAGCAACTAGGAAGCAACCAGGCGCAACGTATGTTAAAAGCTACTTTGCATTAAAAATGACAAAGCACCACTCTAACCTTTGAGTCAATACAATTACCTTAAGCTCTAAAACCATAAAACAGAATGTAAACACATTTTCACCATAACTCAGGAGAACAAACAAGAAATTAATAATAGCCCCAGTTTTACAGAAAACGTACAACAATAAAAATGTTGGCCTCATTAAAGTCAGAGTCGTTGTTTTTCTTTTTTAAAAGAGCAAAATTATACTAAATTAGTGCAGAACCCCATGAGAGGCAAAAAGCCACAAGGGTGCTTGACATATAACATGTTCTAAATGAGTCAAAGAGAGCAGAGTTTACATTTGCTTCGAGAGCATGCACTCCTCTCATAATTTGTCTTTTCATATCTTGGAGATTCATTAAATGTCAGGAGGTTGACAAGATACAAAAATATGTAGTGAAGCCGCTACATATTTTTCTTGGATCTGTTTTATCTTCTGTGCAGCCGACTGCCAAGACAAAAGGTTTGATAACGTTGATGAAAACTGAGCAACAGCTGCCAGCTCTCAGCTGATGGCAACCATCTGCTTGCACATGAAGTCCAGTCGTATTGTCATGCAGCGATTTAAATTCCAGCCCAGAAAAACACCAAACCAGTACAGTCAAAAGCATCTCGGTGTGTGATGTTATGATCAGTCTGGTAAAATGTAGCTTCTGTGGTGCAGAAAATGTGACGCCAGTGACACACCTCCATAGTATGTGGCAACAACTGGTATATAGTTTCTGCAGGAAATGGTATTTGGTTTGCGGTAGCTCTGAATGAGTGGACTGGACATGTGAAGTGTCAAAGACTTTAGGTTCAGAGTTAAAACAGTAATGATGACGGGAGCATCGGTTTCTCTCAGAAGATCTACTCATTTTCTAATTAGCTCTAAAACACATATTCAGTCCAAACACAGAGATTTTTTTATATATTCTCTTCTGGCTATAAAACACCAAAGCACAAAAATAAGGAGAGATTTTTAAAGTGATATTGCCTTTAAAAATTGTGTAATATGCACAATTATGGTATTAAAATAATATTTTTTGGGGTTGTTGCACATATTATCAATTGTGTTTGCCATAAAAAAATATTAACATGTGGCTGTATGTATTTTATTTGGACACAATAAGAATCATTGTGTAGCGACTATCAGACAAAAATGAGGTTTTGGTAACTTGTGGGTAATGCTGTCAATCTAGGGAGCAAAGTGCTAAAAGCCATGGAAGGCACTGATGGATGGATGAACACAATCAACAATTTTACTGAAAACTTTAAGAAACAAAATCCAGAGCAAAAAAGCTCGGGATTAAACGATAGCAGCTTCAACACCAAAATAAATTTCCCAAACAGGATGCTGCCAGAAAATGAACATTAGTGAAGCACAACAGATTCGAGAGGACTCAAAGATGTTAAAAACCTGAAATAAATAAACCTAAGCAAAACCTAAAGAATCTAAAGCAAACAACTAACTTCCTAAAGCATGAGTTTCTAAATGCACGTCTTAGTGAGGATTTAGAAACCCTTAACTCTTCAATTGAAAAGATGAACATGTTTGCTTTTAATATTAAAGAAGTTTTAGTGTGTAAACAGTCACTTGCATGTGCAGGACTTGCAGAAAAAAAACCTATTTTCTTTCTGTAGAACTGCTTCCAGTGAGCCTTTCGACTCCTTGAAGACCTCTGAAACTGTCCAAGTTTCCAGCAATAACACACACCAGCTGTGATTCGATCCGGGACTGAAGCACAATCTCTCTGTGCAGCTCCAAATTGTGTTAATGGTGAGGCGTAACCAGTAACACAATTTGTACTGATGTACTAAATTAAGTAAGACTAATGACCAGAGCTTGTCTGGCAGAATGGAAACTATGTGATTGATCAAATAAAGGGTTATTTTTAAAACAATCTCAAATATTTTCAGGATAATCTTAAAAGGTGGAGAAGATGCTAAAATGGCCAGAGTAGAGTTGAAAACAAATATTAATCTTCTCTTTTAGACCAGTTAGGACTACATTGTTCATTTTCATTTGCTAAACAAATTTTATTCAGCAAATGTGTTTTAATTTTCTTCAAAGTCAAAGGTTTACATACACTTCCATGCGACTTGGGTTGAATGTTGAATTTTGTTTTTTTTTTCTACAAGTTTTGTCCTTTTCCCCCTAACCAAGATTTCATTTAAGGTAAAAAGCTTTTCTTTTTCCTCCAAATGTAACAATGATCACTATGACCAAATATTAAAATTTCAGTACAAAGCACAGGACATCTCTCCAGATATTAAGATATTTGCTTTTAAGAACATTTGCAACTTCAGCAGTTTCTTGCTACCTAAATGCTGGTGAAGAACTCGTTCCACTGTTGGATAACAACACTTTATTACCAGCTTCTGCAATTTCACAATATTTCTTATCTTTATTTTAGGACGGCTGTACACAGTTAACACTGAAACATAGAAACAGAACCAAGCTGCTTCATTCCCCAGCAAATGATTGCATATTGTTCATACTTGATTATACTTGATTAATCTTTGGGAATCTGAAAATTGCATGCAGACTTGTGGAGGTCCACAATTCTTTTCCTAATATCTTGGTTGATTTCTTTTTTTTTCTTTTGTCGCACAAGAAAGCAGTGCATTTGTAGTATTGCATTAAAATACTTAAACCAGATGTTGTGAATTAACTTATAAGAAGCTAACAAAGACGTGACATGGCCTGAACTTTCACAAACTGTTTAGAGACAGAGCAATCAATGTATGTAAACTTCTGAATTTCAAATAGTTAAAAAGAAATCTTATGAAAATCTAACGAAATGGAACGACTGACTTGACGATAGAAAAAAGTTTGAGTCTTTTTACATTGTGCATGTAAAGTGGGTTTTGGTTTAAATTATAAATGATTCAGTCCCAGTCAAGTCTAAATTGCAGCAATTACACAAACATAGATAGTGATTCAAACACAGAAGTAGCAAAGCATGAAACAGCTGGTGCCAAAGCACAGATCAGCGTGGGCTTCTGACAGAACATAATTGTCTCTTTTGGTAATTTTTAAGGCGTATCTTTACCAGGTTTTTCTCTTGACCATGCGACAGGTTTAGGAAGAGCATTGCCCCTATGATGTGCCCCTTTGGCTGTTGAAGGGAGAGAAATGTTGGTTATGACAAAACAAGTAAAAAGAAAGTCAAAAAAGGGAGAGAATACTTTCTGTTCTACTAAAAGGCAAATTGAAAAAACTTGATAGATTTGTACTTTCAGTCTCTTTTTACTGGATGTACAAATGGAAAAGCCAAGGTGTTAAATCTTGAAGTTCTTGTAATTTTACATTCTCTGCTCAATTGCCCACAACTTGCAAAGAGAAAGAGCACAAGAATAGATGGGAGTAAGAGCTGTGGCAACTGTAACGTCTGCACAGTGTTGGACTTGGCAAAGTGACTGTAAGACGTGGTGCAGCCAGCCAGTTGTGGTGGCCAGACTTCCAACTTGAACAAAAAGAAACCATAAATCATGTTAATGACCACAAGCTCTTTGACAGTTCTAGAGAAGCTCAGAAAAGTATAGCAATCACATGTTGAGTGTGGAGAGCATTTATATTTTTGAGAAAAGGTGAATCAGAAAAGATTAAGACCAGAAGAGAGTTCAAAGCAGTTTGTGTGGCTAAATAAATAGGAAAGAGATTGTTTTTCCTCAGCTGTAAACGAAGAAGCTGCTTGGGGAAAAGGGGAACAAGCATTACCGCCAGGTGTGTTGGACGTGTGAGAGGAGGTGGCTGTCTTGGATGGAGAAAATGGGACACCGGGATTAATGGAATGAGAAGGAACACGGTTGCGAGTCACCGTGGCATTTCTTCCTCCTGTGGGAACCGATGAGCTAATGGGAGAATGGGGAACTTCAGCAGTGGACGATCGGGTGGAGCCAGAACCTAGAGGATCAGAGAGAAAATTACAGAGGATCTACCTTAAAGCATGAAAACTTCAACAAATATTCAAGTCGCTAAAGTGAAAATCAATTACGGCCCCGTGGACAGTGGAGGAAATGACAGAAAGGCAAAAAATAAAATCCAAAGCTTGCCAGACTGGTGTGGTTAAGAGAAGGCCAAGTGTGAAACAACCTTGTTGCAAATGGACACAAACATGGAAACATTCACAACAATGGGGTGGGGTGTGTGGGCTGGCAGGATGGAGATGGAGGCAGGGAAACACAGTGCTCCGTGATGTGACAACAAAAGCTGAAATGGTGATGAGACATGAACTTGGCATGGCACTTTACCAAGATTGTAACTACCAGCCTTCTCTGTGGCCAGGCCGGGTCTTGGTAGAGGTTTGCCCTCTTCTGGATGACTAGGAGCTGTATGAAAGAAAACGTACTAATTTATCTCGTATGACATTGGTATGTATCGCAACACACTCTAAAGGGGGCACACCCTATGTTTCTTTGAGTAAAAAAAACAAACGGTTAGTTTCATAGTGCATACTCGTGTAACGAGATGTGGATTTTTGATTTGGGTTGTTTTAGTGACAGAGTGTCTGTAATGAGACGACTTGGAAGACAAAGAGCAAGCCTAACCCTGGGAACACACATCACAGAAATAAAGTATTTAAAACACATCTCAAAGGAATAAAAGGTGGATTTTAGGAGACATTTTAAACTTTTAGATGGACTAGATCCATACCAGAGGCTAACCAGTAAGTACAGTCTGAAATAGGAGTAATTATGGTTCATGAAATGTTTGGTATGGGCAATTACTTACTGTTGTCAATGAAGCATAGAACTGGTTTATTGTTTGGCAAGAAATGTGTGAGTAGACTACATAAAGGAAAGGAAGTTATTACCGGCGAAATAAAAGGTTTATTTTTCTTAAATACTAAATACTAAAATCCACCAGCTTTTAATTTAAAAATCTTCAACTCACATGCAAGTGCAGTAAGCCTGATTTCAAAATCTAACCAGGCTGCTTAATGTACAAAAATTGACAGTCTAGACCAGTGCTTTTTAATCCCCGGTCCTCACAACACACTGCCCTGCCTGCTTTAGGCATTTTCCTGCTTCGGCACAAATGACTTCAATTGACGTCTGCTTAACAGGCTTTTGCTGAACTGCAATCATCTGAATATGTGTGTTGAAGCAGAGAAACATCTAAAACATGCAGATTAGGGTCGCTTGAGGACCAGGTTTGGGAAATACTGAACGTGCGGTCTTCAACGTTTAGATGTATCCCTGGTCCAACACTTCTGAATGAAATGGCTGAGTTGCCTCCTCAGCATGCAGTCAAGTTATCCAGAGTAGCTAATAGCTAAGAGCTATAGCTAATATCTATTAGCTAATAATCTAATTACTTGACTCAGGACTGTTGAAGAAGGGACACATATAAAAGTTGCAGAACACCAGCCCTAAAGGCCCAAATTTAAAACCCCCTGGCTTAAAGTTTTGCTTTGTAAATGTATTGACATTGACAAAGAGAGTATTTTTCAAAAGTAGAACCCAGTTCAAGCCTGTAGAAGTACTAGATAAGTCTAGATCTGGCCCAAGCACTGTTGGAGATGTCCTTAAGCCTCTCAAGTAGGAGTGTCTGGTTACTGCTCTTGTCTGTATGTCCTCCAGAAGAGAGGTTATCAGACATGCTATTACAAACACCTAAACACTTCTTGTCAGGCTGGCTAACAGCACGTGTTTATGTTGCTGCATTTTGCAAATATTGCAGCATTTTTGGCACTTGGTGCACAGAGTGATAAATGATCTACAAAGCATTTATTAGTACATCAAGAATACTCTGACTGGCTAATAGTTAGCTGCTGACAATAGAAAAACTCTTCCTAACCTAACAGCTACATCTTTGATTTGTTAAAAATGTTGATTTAGAGTAGCTAAAATCTAATTTCGTGTTGTGCATATGAGGTGGAGATGTTACAATGCTAATCAGAATTCATAATCAGAAATCAAAAACAAATATAGAGTGGCATGCCCCCTTCATTGTGTTATTTTTTCAGTAAGTATTTGTGTTTAGTAGAGGAATGCTGTCAATGGGTCTTTACCCCTATGAATTGTCTTCCTTGACGAACCCTTGGAGTGATCAGTCTTGGTCCTGGTCTGAGGCTGAGTCTGAAATCCTGGCTGATGCTCCTTAGGCAGATCTTTAGGTCGAAATGGATCCTGTTTGGGAAGCTGTGTCTGAGGTTGTGATTGAAGGTTTGCCACACCACGTTGGTTCTTAATTCTGGGTTTCTTTGTAGGTTTTTGAGTTTTTTTTCCCAGATTCTTGGGTTGATGGAGTGGGGTGGGCTTGGACTGGTGAAATATCACCCTTGGTTTCTGTGTTGGTTGGATTAACTCAGGTTGTGTTTGAGGTGTTGTTGGTGAATGTGGTGATTGGGTTTGTGGATTTTTAAACAAAGTAGTATCTGTGTGAAGTGGACGTTCGGGATGGACCTCTGCTGGTCCTGATTCTTCATACTGTACGTACAGAGGTGCTGACTGCGTGGTTCCATGATGCATCACTGGGAAGGGAAGAGTGGTTGTTTGAAGTTGCCCTTGCAACTGGGTCTTTGGTTGCAGTTGGATTAGCACCTCGTTCTGTGGTTTGGTCTTGAGTGATGGTTGTGGCTTTGGTTCAGAGTGAATCATTGGTGTTGTCCAAGGAACCGATTGGAAATTTGGTTCTTTATGATTATAATTAGGTAGTGAAATTAAGTCAGATTGTTGCACGAGTTGAATTGTAACCTGAGGTTCTAGTTTGGTTTGGAAGACACTTAGGGATGTTGTATGTGGATGTGATATACTTTCATCAAGTGGTTTCAGTGAAAGCTGGAGAGGTTTGGTTGTTGGCTGGGGTGGGTGCTGTAGGTGCTTTGAGTTTGGTTCAGTCTGTGTTTTAAATTCAGGATGGGGGATTTCTTTTGGATGGTCTTCATGGTATTCCAGTTTGCCTTGGTATACTGACACAGATGCTATGGTAACTTCACCTAGTCCTTCTGGGTGACTCTTTGGAGCCATAGGAGCCTCTGGGAAAGGAGTAAAGACAGGTCTGGATAGTTCTTCTCTTCCTGGTTTGTGTGTGACTGAGAGAGAAAATATAGCCATGAAGCTATTATGCTGAAACATGTAAGACAAGATCACTGGCAGAAATGGCCTATTAAAATAACAACAAAGGTAGTTGCAATTAATTAAGCTCAAGTGTCAACCTTTGGTCTGACACATCATACAAAGGACAGAAACAAACCATTTGAAGGTATTTGAGGTTTAAGAGCCATGCTATTTCACATATATTCAGCCAGAGACTTGGTTGCTGACGAGTGATCGCCATTGAAATCCATTAGCTATGACCCTGAAATGCTGTGACATATGAGGTAGTAATAATTTCTGACTGATCACGTCTTGGTTACTCCTTCTGGTGAGATGTAGGCCTTGTTGAGGGTAGAGAAACACAAAGCAGATTTAAAGAAAGAATGCGCGGTGAAGATTGTAAAAAGAAATCTTTCCAAAGTTTTGTTTTAGAAATTGTTTGAGGCCTAAACATGCAGAATAAATATTGAGAAACTTTTCAAAACAATGACACAGATGCCCACGAGCACTTCTTCATAGGTGAAGAAGTGCTCAGCTGAATAATTACTTAAGTTTTATTATTATTTAATTGTTAATTGTTTCAGTCCAGAGCAAAATCTATACAATTGTTGTCGCTTTTAGAGCATGCTTATTGCACCAAGTAATAGTGGCTATTCAAAAAGTAGCCTTTGATGTCCAAAAATATCCCTTTGATGATATAAAAAAACCCCATCTGTGTTAGTTTGGTCAGAGGGAGAAGAAATTGAGAATCATTCCACTGGAAGTACAACAGCAGCTGTTTCTTTGACTGTGCATAAATTAAACAGCCACTGCTTGCAAATTACTAAAGGAAAACAAATCAGTTGCAAACATTAAACTGTAGATCCTAAAAAATGGACAAGACACATTGAGATATAAGTTAGGACAGAACAAAGAGAATACAAGAAATGCAGAAAGAAAGCAGCTCCCATTCTTTGGCAGTTATTGTTAAAAACCTGGTTTGCAGGCTTAGATTGTGGCTTTCAGTTTAAGTTATATAAATAATCAGTATAAACAGTAAAATATTGAGAGCAAAATGTGTTTATGCTGTTATTTTTGTTTTGTCACACGGCTGAAATGACTCACTAGAGTCAGATCGGATCCTCAGGACAGTCAAAGTCCTCCACCCATTCAGAGGAAGTTGTGCTTGATAATGCAACTGTTTCAAAAACAAAAGCATCTAAGAATCCAATACCTTGCCTGTCATCATTCCTGACTGTCCATAACAACAGTGAGAATTAAATGTTTTTAAAAACAACAAGAGCATTTTACCGATAGGCTTCTTGTTGATCACAGGTAGTTTTGGTCCAGGTGTTGGCAGAATTTTCTGTTTAGCAGGTGTTGTAGGAGCTGAGAAATACAGTGAGCATTAGTAGACCTGTGTGAAAACATAGTTATTATTCCCTGCATGAAGAGCAAACAATGAGTTGGGATTTCCTGCAAGAAAATATGTAGAATTCAAGTAAAGTTGTTGGTCAAAATGTTCAGAGTTGTTTCTGACCACTGACTTGGTCCAGAAAATTCTTTACCAAGAGTTGTTTGTGGGGTTTTGACTCTGGAGATGAACACTCTGGTCCGCGTCCTGTTTTTAGAAGCTGACAGGGACAAGACAGAGAGATAGCACAGAATATTGTGTATCAGGAGAAAAAAAAGTATTATGTTAAGGAGCTTTGCGACATTTAATTAGTTCAAAACAGCAAACTACTGCATAAAAAACAATTCTATAAAACTATGGAAAGCGCACTCTGACAAATATATTTTCAAAATGTTTAACTTTAGTTTTAATGCTATAAAATTTAAACACTGCAACTGCAATACTGCCAGACTTGGTGACCTCAAACGTCTGCTTGAATCATCATATGCTAAAGTATCTGGAAAATCTTTTTGGTCACTAAATCATGTATAGCTTTTCATATCAAGACACTGGCGATCAGCTGCTTAGGTTTGAAGTTTGAGGTTCTCAAATAAAAGCAGTGGCGTTCATCTACGTGAGATGTAGCTGGTATGAAGATATCTAGAGGATACGCCTCACCTTTTGCTTCAACTCTGCCAAATGCTACAAATATTGGCCCCAGTGTTTATGCCTTTCCATGCCAACGAATATACAAATGCCAACAATCACTTATGTCCATGAAGAAAGGTCTGGTTGTCAACATCAAGGTATGTGAAGGTTTTAAAAAGTTAAGATTTCAAAACTGCAATGATTTATCATCATAGCATTCCTCAGATTTAAAATCTGTTTCATGAGATGCTAAAAAGTCCTTTTCTCTAACCACATGGAGACTTTTCACTAGCTTTTTGAAGAGAAAAGCAGCGCAGGACTCTTCACCACTTCCCAGTGGTGCACACTGCCAGTTAGCTGGCTCCTAGCTATTCTGTCATATGCAAGAAAGACCAGTTCAGATGGGCTTACACTTGCAAAAATAACAGTCTTGTTGCAGAAACTAAAGGAGAGCCATTATAACTTTTATGAAAGCAATTAGTCAAAATGAAAATGTTCAAAAATCAGAAAAGAATATCCACTATTTTGCACATCATAATCATATTTCTGCAGTAAGCACTTGGAGGCTACTGCTCAGTGTAGTGGGTATTCAATGTGCATTTGTGCATAAACCTGTGCATCAAAATCAAAACATCCATATAATTTTCTTATAAGTAATCCTTCAATATATTATATTATTTCTTGCAGCAGTAGGAATAACTGCTGCTTTCCCATTTTCAAAGAAAAGCTATTACATCATGCCAGATATTTTATTTTACTATAACAAATTGTTGCAATTATATTGTCAAAGATGCAATGAGAACCTCATAGCAGCTCAAGCACACTCCATCTTAAATGTGGCAAGATGAAGAAGTGCTAATTAAGGTTGCTCTAAAACAAAGTTAAACGTTACCGATTAACTGAAGCAAACAAGTCATGCCAAAAGAGGTGGATTTATTCTTTAATTGTATATTTATATTTTATTGATAAATGATCACTCGCCAAAGTTATTCTGCAACTTGCAACAGATGGTCCGGCTCTCACAGGTTGTTGAACTTGAGTCATTTAATCGCTTTGAGATTGCCTGATGAGACATTAAACCTTAAAAGCATCCAAAATCCACAGAAGTGTGTCAACTTCCTAATGATGCTTTGGAATATCTAGCAGCCATCTGCTGCAAAGAGCAACACAGGAAAAAGTAATTCAAGAGGAAATGATCTGGTCTGCAACACAACAAATCAGATATTAGAGCTCAGCCTAAAAAAAGAAGGGAAATGGAGAAGGCCCGAAACAGAAACGTATAAAAGAAGATACACCATCAGTGGATTAAACATTCAGTGCTTTAGACCATAAGAACACCACTTTTCTCTTGGCTTACCATGCTGAAGAGGAAACTGGAAGGACGGAGGAGCAGGAGTGAAGGTTTTCTGAAGAAAAGAAAGGATAGAAGCGGTTACTTGTTTTTAAAGACTCCAGTATGTGAGTATTTATGGTCAACTGTCTCTTTGTCTGCAGTGCGTAGTTCATCAAGACTCCGAGTCCCTGGAGAAAAGCAGGGTGTTCAAAGGTCTCTCACTGAGCTTGGTCACACAACATGACAGAAAGTACTATGTGGTCCCCTTTCAAATTTCCTCTTAGACCTATCTGCTGATTTCCTCTCTTTGTACTGCAGAGTGAGATACAGACCATGCTCTGTGGCTTGGCTAGTCCTGGCTGCACTGATGTCATTTCCATTTAGCAGTTCCATGGAAAATCAACAAGCCAACAAGCCCAAGAATAGCATGGGCTCACTAAAGTTTATAACACGGACTCCACAGCGAGAACATCTGCTCAACATACACACCCAGTTTTCAAATGTCATTTATTTGTTTAATATTTGCAGAAGAAGAGGTGAACCTGATTTCAAACTCCATTTGTTTTCTTTTCTTTTTTTTCTGCATTTGGTGTTAGCTCAGAATATTCATACACTGGACCAGTAAAGGCTGGATTAAAAAGAAAATATTATATAATATATATATATATATATATATATATATATATATATATAAAATATATAATATTTCTTTTTTGGGGAGTATAAAACATGTTTATTACATACCACAGGGCTGATGGGATACTTTAAGATTCTTCTGATGACCTTTTCTAAAATCACAAAAAAGAAAATAAGTCATTTCAGTAATAACACTGCAACTTCATGAAGCAAAAATTACTTTATTTAATTTAATAATTAGCAGTCATCTCTAGAATACGCCCTTTTGTCGGATTAAAAGCACTATCTGAAAATAACCTTTAGTAAGCAGGTATTAAACAGTTTTAATTAAGCCCACATGACTGTATTAAATGTGTTCTTCATTGGTCTGATGCTGATGTAATATCCTAATTTTCAGTGTCATATTTTCATTACCTGTAAGTGGAAAATCATCATAATTAGCAGAAATAAAGGCTTTCACACAACCATCTGTGTGTAATTAATATGTGATGTGTTTCACTTAGTGAAATAAATGGGCTTTTCAGTAATATTTAAATTTATAGAATGAGTCTGTACATAACCCATTTGCACTTACAGCTACCCCGTGCCTACACCTTCTATTTTGTGATTTCCTCATCAACCCATCAGCTAATTAAAGAAAAAAACAGAAAATCCTAAGAAGAAACAGTGACAAGTAGAAGTGTTGGGATCCCCTCTACGTTATGGGGCCAGTATCCCGTCTCAAGATATTTAAAAAACTATTTGTAGTGGAGTCCCTGACTCAGTCAGTCATTAAATCAACCCATCCATCCATCTGTGCGTCAACCCAAACACAGCTTTTTGGTCCCGTTTGTTTATGTTTAATGATGAACCTGATGTGTTCCTCTTATATCTGCTCCTTCTACACTGTTGTGACCTGGCATGCAAAGTATGAACTCACAACACTTGAAATATTTTATACATTTTGTAATGTGACTGACAAGTAGAGATAAAAGTGCTAACATTGACAAAACATATTCTAATTAGAAAACTTCTCCTGCTACTTTACAAAAACTCAAAGCAATGACTTATAGCGGTGCTTTATGTTTCCTAGATAGCAGTTATCCAGTCCACATTTTGTGATTTTTACTGCTAATCTGCATGTTGCTGCAAAAAACCATCCTACAATCATCAACTTTAAGAAAATGCAAACAAATCAAATGGATCAACAATGGTAAATGTAAAACTAGTCAACACAACATTGAGCTCAGGATCCTTTATGCCTGTATGACTCTCACTGAGTCTTTGTTCCTTAGAAACAAAGAATTTAATGATTATTGAAAACTGATTAACTTTCAGGTACCTGAGCAACACAAAGAAATCCTACATACCCTGGAGGCCTGCAGTGCTGACGTTGTGCAGCACGGGTTTGCTCCAGGCTCCGGCGCCGTCTTTAGAATTAGGCTGGACACCAAACTCATAGACGGCGTGGGGCTTCAGATTGTCAATGACCGTGTCACTCGTTGGGCAGGTCTGGTAGTTCCACTTCCTGTTCTTCTCACGGTAACGAACCGTATAGTGTCTGAGTAAAGCACAGAGCAGAACTCGTAAATGTTTGGAATAAAAAGTTTATATTGACGAAGAACGAACTAAAACTAATATTTGTGAACAGATTCTTTTCTGTGCTGCTTAGTGATGTCATGCTACTCTTTCACTGTGCAGCAGAAACTTGTCTTTAATTCTCTCCTCAGTTGAATGTGAAAGTATTACTAGGAGAATGACACTAGTACAGTTTTCTTCATCTATTTTTTCCAATTTTAGACTAAATATTTTACACATGCTGCATGTCGTGTGGGAGGACTCCTCTCTCGAACATGGATTGTACCATGGATTGTTTTCACTCAAACACATCCAAATTACTTATAAAGTTCAGGTAAAGTATTCCAAGAAAAAGTCAAGATGTAAAAGATATGCAGACATTTATTTTCCTTCTTGCTTGGAAAAAGGGACAACTCTCATATGAGATATCCAACTTAAGAGTTATGTGCCCGGTTTTCTAAAAGCCACACAGTGTGTATTTTAAACCGTTTCCTGTGCCTATAAGTTTTCATCCTCTCGACAAAATTTTACCAAAAAAAGTGAATATATGTGCAATAACTTATTTTATGTTAAATATTTTTATTTAATTGTCCCTACTTTGTAGGAATAAAGTTTTCCTTTAAGAATGGCACATTATTTTTATTTAGAAAAATAATAATAGTAAAATACCAATTTTGTTAATCGTAACAAAAGGATCCAGGTTGGCTTTATGTGTTGTGTGCTTCTGTTTATGAACGGGGGTCTGCGTGTCACGGTGCATTTTAGAAAATAAAGTTTATCTACACTGACCCGTCTTCTAAGCAGTCATTCATGACGTTCCCTTCAAAGGGTGTTTTCAGCAGCATCCCCCAGGAGAGAAGCACTGAGGTGGGCGTCACAGACCCGATGACCAAATGTAGAGGTTTTTGCAGTTCCACTTTACCTGAAAAAACAAAGTAGGATTTTACTTTTATGCTTAAATCGCTCAGATTTAGCTTGGAAATAAATCTTGCTGTGTAGGTGATTGGTTTTTTGTTCAAACAAACCTTTGCATTGCTTTTTCACCTCGTTGGCTGGGATTGACTGGACAGCTACAAGGTACTTTGGTTCAGCATCTAACCACAGGGAAATGTGAGGGTGGGTGTGAATGTGCTCTAAGGCTTCGCAGATCTAATTCACTCTTTTAGCTTACACCCAAACAATCCAGGCAGATTACTTGATTGTGGACAAACACCCCTGCAATCTTACCAAACTCAGTCTCATATGGCTGCCCGTTCTCAGGCAGCTGGATGAACTGTTTGGAGAACATGCTGCTGCCATATCCCAGGATGTAGCCCTCAAGCTTGGTGTCGGTGTTAGGATGCAGAAACTTCATCACGATGGTGTCTCCGGAGGCGCTGATGCGGACTTTCATATTCTGACGTCTCACTGTTGAGGCAGGAGGGGAACCATTGATCACATCAATAATAAACACTTTAAAACAAACTTTTTTATACTGAAAACTATTGAATGAGCAATAAAAACAACATATCATGACACCAATACTCCCTGTGCATTTCTCTAATCTACAGATTTCAGAAATTTACCAGATACTTTACAGAGGTTAACAGAAACTTTCTCTGACTTAGTCAAGAACTTCACAGAACTTCTCAAATACCCTCCCAAGTTTTTCTTACTAGGTACTTTCCAAGAAAGTACAAATAAGTTCCAGAGATTACCAGTTGCTTTTCAGTAATCAGTACTTTTCAGAACTTTCCATGGCCTTTTCTGAAACTTTCTATTAACTTTGAACATAGCTGTATTATGAGCTAACTTTAATGGGGTATGTTGTTCCACAAACTGGCAAGGAACTTTCCAAAATCACAAAACAAACAAATAATCTGCACACATAAATATCAAGAACAATAAACTATAACTTTAAGAGTGTAGGAGAAGGAAGCTGCTTTAAAGTTATAATCTTAAAACTTAAGTTATTCTGCATTTTATCACTTCCTGTGAGGTAAGGGAGCGCCTTCAGTCAAAGCAGCTGCAAGTATATGAGAAACAAAAGCTCATTCTGTCAAAGAGTAAGGTAATTATTCATACTGAGTGTTGAGATAAACAAGAATTTTCCTTTTAAAATCAAATCACCCTGATTTCACCATCACAACCTGAGACATGCAGGTGATGCGTTTGGGAGTAAAACCGGTGTGATGAAATCTTTTTGAAGGCAGAATAAAGACAAAAATTGAATACTTGCTATTAAAATATGAGGTGAGAGAAGAAGCATTACTCTCCTGTAGAGCTGATGGAAATATAAAGTGATAGAAACAGAATTACTGAAAATTACTTAGTCAGAAAAAGTACAAATAATAAGAACATGCTAACTGATGTTAGATGATGACAAGAACTAGAGAATGGATTGAAGCTGGACTGTAACCTTAAAATCTTACGGTCTTAATTTTTTGTTCACTTTGTCAACGTAATTAAATAATAAGTGCTCTAGGGAGCAGAATGGATGGTTGCATCAGGTAAAGAAAGCAGAATCTGTCTCTGTATGACATTATCTTTGTAAAATAATAGTTTTATTCCAAACGAAACAGGATACACACCTTTCAAAAAGTTCCATTTATGTTTCATCATCAGTACATAAAACATTTTCCTAAATATGTCGGCGATCACCAAGTTGTTAGTTGGGAAAAACGAGACAGATCTCTTTGGTATGTATCAGTTTCCCCATCAAACTCTCTGATTGAAGTCATTTTTGTTCATTGACTCATTCAATAATCTTCGTATTATTCAATTATAAACAATAATCTTCAGTGAGTCAAGTGATTCAGTGCTTTAAGTGCGCACATCAATGACTCATCCATCTGGTTAACCTGTCAATAAGCTCCCAGGTTAAGTTTTGGAGGGTTGGCCACACCTGAGAAGGTTTAGCACTGTTCTGTTTCTTCTTCATTTTCCCCTGACGACTCTTACTGTGGTTCAAGTCAGTCCTAAAAGATTACAATATGTTTTTTGTTGTTTTTTTACCTTTCAAAACTGACAGAAAACAGTGGCTTTGAATCTTGAATTTTGTTGGATCAGAGCATCGTGTGCAAATTTCAGCCTACTTCATGTTGCCAGACAAGTTCTTTATATGTGATTTCTTGACATTAAATGTCTGGCAGAAATCAGGATTTGACTGGTGAGAATAAACTAATAATGTCGTGGGGCATATTACAGATGATCTTTGTCTGTTATTAAAATCAGTTTAATTTTGAATGTGGCAAATAAGTAAAATAACATAAAAAATCTGCAAAGGGACGACCATTTTTACAGCATTTATGTAAATACATACAACAACAGAGACATAAACATGACAGGTAGCCATGAACACATGAGTTTAGAAGGAACAATTATTTTAACATGAATGTTTTTGGACTGCAAGAGGAAGCAACAAAACCAGGTGAAGCTACTGAATTTGTTTGACATCCCACACATGTTTTCCTATCACGTGAAGATGAGATGTGCCAGAAGAAGCAGAGTCAAGAGACACCACACTGTGCATCAGAGATTCCCAAAGTCTGGAAGACAAATCTTGACTGAATGGCCTGTCAGTTTGGGCCCAATCCGCTCAGCTGAGGCGTAGCTAAGTAGAGACCAGGGACCAATGCCAAAACAATTATGAGCTAGATTATCAAGCAGAGAATGCTAGAAATCAGATTTGAACCTTTGAACATGAACTCCTCCTTGATAATCTATAGAACAGCCTCTCCCAATTCCCACTGCAGCAGGACAATAATGTCTCTACCGTCCTCCACGGGACAAAGCATTGCTTTTGGGAACATTCTGGAGACACAGGAACGCTAATCGGTTGAATGTTTGCAGCTGATAAAGTTTTGGCTGAGCATGAAATGAGCCCTTACTGAAAACATCGTGTACAGATTCATGTGTGTTCATACATAACCAGACTGATATATCAAATAGCAGACTGTTATTTCTAACAACAGAGTCACCTTAGCAAACTATTTTTTCATCCAGTATGGACAATAAATCGACCTGAATCCCCATCTTTACTGGCACAAAAAAAGTAAGTCTCCTTTTCTACTTTTTGCCTGCGATAAAAAAAGTGTCACTTCATACCAGATGTGCTGCTGAAAGCCCAAGAACTGAGACAAACTGGATTTGACAAGGGGTGAGAGTTATAACCCAGAGCTGGCTGGAGCACGTGGAAAACAATAACCACGCAGGAAGGCTTGGATGTGAAATGGTGAGTTTTATATTTAAAGGTATTTTGTTAATTGTATTTCCATCACTTCTGTTTCTATTTATTTTGATCTTGTTTTATTATTATTTTGCAGTGGAAATCCCAAGTGCTTGCCTAAAACCTCCACTCTTTAAACAATGGGGTGTTTGCCTGGGTGAGGACCTGCGCTGTGCTCTCCTCAGCACATGTCCTTGGCTCAGGCTGCAGCTCTGAATGAAATAGTGGAACTTTGCGTTAGCGGCGGTGCCAGACGCTGCAGGATGCCAGCGATCGAGGGGGAAGCCCTGGATTTGAAAAATACCATCATGGTTTGTTTCCTATCAACAATGAATTAATTTCGATCCCCCACACCCATCAATATTTCTTTTCCATTGAAGCCCAAAAGGGACTGTCTCTTTTGAAATTTAAGCTAATTCTGATATTCAGAGGAAATACACTAGATCTGTTTGTCCTATGACAGCCTGTCGAAAGCTTCGCCTTTTGGCCAACGTAGCACTTTGGTTCTCTTTTGGCATATGAGTGCTCCCAAATTACATTTAATATATATATATATATATTGAAGGAATGCAGAGTCCTGGAAAGGAATAAAATACTTAACAAATGAAGATGACTGGTGTGTTGGAACTAACAAAAAGCAAGGAAACAACAAGGTTATAGTGTGTTAAAAAATTAAGAAGAGAATTCAAAGATTTGGGAATGGGTATAAGAGACGTAGCTTCCTGTAACCTGTCGCCATAAAACTTAATGAAGTTACTTTTGGTTTCACTGGTTGGACAAAAACTGAAAAGTTTTCTTTAGAAAGTCGATCTTTCAACAAACTGACACAAAATCCAATTGAACAGGGATCAAAACAATCATGTCAAGTTAGAAATGCAACAAACATACATAGAAATGAGAATAAATGCAAGTAATTATGTCACCATAATAAATGGTGGTGGAAGTATCATGACATAGAAATGTTTATTTTGAGATCGGATAAGGAAATTCACCAGACCTGATGGGAGGTTTG
Source organism: Phalloptychus januarius (assembly GCA_902982915.1). Lineage (NCBI taxonomy): Eukaryota > Metazoa > Chordata > Actinopteri > Cyprinodontiformes > Poeciliidae > Phalloptychus > Phalloptychus januarius. The sequence goes on from CADWAE010000230.1 coordinate 4,647,269, forward strand.
AGGGAAATAAATTAAGAAAAATGGAGCTGAGATTCATTTTCCAGCAGGACAATGGCTCTAAGGCTGCAACCAGAGTTAGACCTGACAAAGAACATTCATGCGTTACAATGGGCCAGTCAACGTCCAGACATAGAAGGAACTGTGGCAAGATTTAAAATTTTAACATTAAAGGATGTTATCGACTCAATCTCACTGAGCCTAATATGTATTTTTTAGGTTTAGCAGTAAATAGGGCCTAAGCTTTTCGGGGCCTGGACCTTTTTTGGTTATAGTCAGGGGACTAAACTCTAAAAGTTTTAGTCTGACGTGTTATTGGCACATTCAATAAGCTGTAACTGTAGAAAAGGGTCGTGTTGACTCAGGTGTGATAAACTCTGAAAATGCAAAATGCTATTTGTGATGAAAAAAAAGTTTGCACTCTGAGGAAAACTGTCTTTATGGTGAATCGTGATGATGGCTGCATTTCTTCTACTTTATATGCAAATATATAAATTTGTGTTGGTCCGCAGAAAATTCCAATTCAATATGTCAATGTTTGTGGTTGACATGTGAAAAAATATGAAAAAGCTGATACATTTTGTAGATACACATTTGTTCCCAGCCTTTATTTAAGTGCAGGGTTTAGTCATGGAGAGATGCGCCTCAACACCGCAGTATCTTGGGTCTCTGTGTTGGAAGTGAGGAGGTGAAGGAAAGCTTGGATCTCCTCACTGTGAAGATAAAGACAGATGTTTGACTGAGTTGTTTGGTGTAGCAGTTCCATCCAGTTAAGGGAATGAAGAGGGAAAATCCCTCTGAGCCTCACGTCAGTCAGACAGAGGAGGTTATGAAATAATTTAGCGGGTGATTTAACGACACGAGACCTGACCTAAATAAGCTCTAATGGGAATAACTGAAGACTAGTGTAATTCAGCACCAGGAATATCTCCTGTAACTCGGTACACGTCTGTTTGGCCACATCCATCAATAATCACATATCTGGGCCTGAATGCGGGCATCATCCTTAAATCCTGGCTGCAGAAAGCCGTGCCGAGGATTTCCATACTTTACCCAAGCAGTCATGCTGCTCCCATGTGGGTCTCTCCTCTCTCACACTACATCACCACCTCAGTGTCAGATTCTTGTGAGCTGCAGCTGTTTCTTCTTTTCCTTGTATGCTGCTTTATCCTTCTCCTTCTTTCCTCCATCTCTGCTGCCCTACATGTGTCATCTGCATCGTACCTTTGACCTGATCCCGCCTCAACTTTCCAAATAATGAATCTCATGCTTTCATCCCTCATGCCAGACTCACCACTTTATTAGTCTGGTGATGACAAGAGATTCTGCTTTGTCTGGCATGAATCTGTAGTTTGTGGACTGTATTTTGTGCTAAACTGTATCAGTCACACTCTGCAAAAATGATTTTTTTATATTCCTTCACCATAAAACCACAACCTTATTTCATTTACATAGATGTGGAGGGTAAAATTAGGGACATTTAGACACAACTTAGCCATTCTTCGTTATGTGACAGCTCAGTCATAGTGGGCAGGGAGAGTCCACAAAAGCAGCCCACAGCATGATACAGCCACCACCATATTTCCCTGGAGGCATTGTGTATTTAAAGTGATGTGTAGTGTTATAACAGATCTATTTATGCTTGGACTATGTTTCTTAAAAAGTGCAATTCTGTTTCTAAATAGGTGGTGCCAATTTGTTTTTATTTAGGGGTCTCAAAGTAAAGGGGGAGGGACACAAATTCCCACCTACACAATTATCCACAATTTTAATTAACTAGACTGTTGTTTTGTCGCATCTTGACAAAATGTAAAAAAGTTCAAGGTGCATGAATGTTGAAATTTTCATTTCACTTTTTCCAGGTGAAGGAACTCATTAAGATACAGACATGTGTTTAAACTAATTAGATAAAGCTATGGAAATCACAAATAGTGATAGTCAGAGGTGGGTAGTAACTGATTGCCTTTCTTTGAGTAACTTTTTGAAAAGTAATTACGGCACGGAGCAGTTTCATAGCTGTTTCTCATTCTACTGGAGAAATATTATTTTCATTTTATGCTACTCATGTTTTAATACAATTTCTAACATTAACATGTGTTCTTCACTGGATGAAGAACAAAGACATTTTCACCAGTAATGTTCCATGTCTGCTGAGCCTGGTTTGTAAACACGTTTAATTGTGCTAATGTTATTTTCTATTTGCTGAGGGTCAAGTGAACAAATTGCAAACAGCTGATATTACTTTGCACTGTCCTAACATATAAATGGACCAGATTCATGCTTCTCTAGGCATCTGGCCACTCTGTGCTTTACATATTCACCCATTTTCACTCACAAACAGATTTGTACACTGATATGCAGCTCGATAGGCAACTTGATGACAAATACCTTGCTCAATGGCACATCGACATGTGGCAGCAGGAATCTGGAACTGAACCCACAACCTTCAGACAAACTCAGCTGCTATATGCATGTCCTACTGTAAGAACTGGTTTTGAAGGGTTTATGTTGCAGGAAAGTGAGATTTAAAGTTTGTGTTTCTTGTTCACATTTGTTTTACTATTTTCTTAAAATGTATTTATTATTCTAAGTACCGGAAGCAACACATGCAGGACATGCGTTGCTTCTCTACAACCCAGAGAGAGGACATGCAAACTCCATGCAGAAAGATAGATTCAAGCCCAGGACCGCCCTGCTGCAAGGCAACAGTGCTGTACATCTCAAAATCCTTAAAAAAAAAAACAATATTTTTTTACTGTTAGTTTCAAAGGCAAAGACATTTGACTCTGGTCAGAGAGCAACAACACAAAAAAGCTTCTTGAGTCCAGCAGCCAGAAAAAAACACCAGCAAACCTCAGTCAGCTGTTCTGACTGGTTTGTACCACCTCAGCTAGAGTCACTCTTACTGCCAATAATGCCTTTAAAGGGCTGCAGAGAACAGAGTTGGAAATGGAAATCATTATCACAAGAATTCACATGTGAGAACTGAAAAACTACAGTAAGAGAACAATGAGACAATATGGAAAACATTTGTGGAAACTTCCTCTCCTTTCCAAGAATGTAGTAAGAATCTTAATTAGACTGAGAAGGTTTAATATGCTGTAATGCACTTTTGATGTCCTTGTGTTTCATGCTTGTGTTCCTTTTCCAACTACTGCAAAAAAAAAAAAAAACTTTTTAACTTACTTAAATTACTTGCATGTTAAATAAAGTACAAAAACTAGAATATAAAAGCTGAGAAAGCCTCTGATTGACAAACACAGACTGAAAGTTTAATCATATTTACACACAGCTTGTTGCCTCTGAGATCAGTCAGTAGTTTGGACACGTTTATTTACCAATGTGACTGTGGCAATTATTAGCTCCCATATCTCTATGGTCCCTTTTCCCAACAGGACGGCTAGCACTCAGTCTTCCACTGTGATGTTTGTCTAGGTGGGAGTGTACAGAGAGGAGGATGTTTGATTATTCTTCTTGGCACAATCATCCTCTTGCTAAATCATCCAGACTCCTCATCCTGTTTTATGCTGTCCCCTCTTCAACTTGCCTCAGAGGAGTTCTCCAACATTTAGCTCTGGGACTGAGATGGCAACGAGACCCGGTGTGTGTCTGGTGATCTACTTCTGTTTTGATCCGACCATTTTTACATTTAGGATCATTTACCTGTTTTCTAGAAGAGGACACAAGACATAACTTCAAATGCATATGTTAAAAATCCCTCATTCATGGTTATTTTTACTTTGTTAAAACTATTTGTTTCTTCCTGCCAGATTTATTTCATTGTAGAACAAATCCGCTCACAATAAAAATTACAGTTTTCAAAATTATTATGAAACAAAACAAACTTAAAATGCAAACATGGGTGAGATTTGTTCCAACAAAAGCTATCAAACTATTTTGTTTCACAATTGGCCACTAACCTGGAAACTATTTCACTTTGATTTCATTGCAGGATAACAAAGTGGATAAATTAGATTAAGGCAGTAATAATACTTTCATCAAAGTGGTGTAATTATATACTTTAAATAAAGTTTCTCCTTTGGATACTGAGTTTGGCAACATTTGACAGAATCAAATCCACATTTTTTTGTTTTGGTTTGGGAAGAAGACAAACAAACAATTATGCATGACTTACAAACAAAATTCTAAATTAAATTCAATATATAATGTATTTCTCGATGCATACCTTCAGTGTTTGGAAACAACATCAATTTATCTGCAGTTTTAAGTGATGCCAATATCAGTCTTGCTAACAAAATTTATGCCATTTTCCCAGCTTATTCTGTTACACATTTTATGCAGTCTTAAATCCCCTTAAGTGGTGCAGATATGTTACCAAACCACTTATGAGAAAAACAGATTCCTTATGCATTCAGGCAGCAGATGGACATTTATTGCCCAAGAAGTTCATGGGAACCAAGATAAATACATCAAATTCATCACATCATGTGTGTCCCCCGGTGCAGATGAGTCACATGACGAAACCAGTGCAGCTCTCACTCACCCCTGCGCCGGTGGGAAGTTGATGAAAGAGACAGAACCATCCCCATGACGAAAGCCATGAGGAAAAACAGCAGAAAGCAGTGTGAGTGCTGCTGCGGCATCTTTATCAGTCTCTGGTGGAAACGGCCTGCGGTGATGTGGTTGACTCCAAAAGACAGACGCTGTGAGAAGTTTGCACTTCAGCTGCAGGAATCCAGGTGGCTTTTCTGAGCGGCTGGAGTTCTATGGATGCTCTCAGTACGAGTGGCTCTCAGGACCAGGAGGTGTGGATGCTGCAGGCTGCTTCTGCTCCATCTATAACTCTGTGATGGAGGGAGGGAACGTGCAAAACAAGACACACCCACTGTCCTCACACTCCTATCTCCTTTTCTCCCTCTTTCCTTTTTAATTTCATTGCTTGTCACACATCATGTGCCGTCAACGGTTACAGTTCGTTAATTCTGATTACTGGAAGTTGAGAAAGCTGGTTTATCATTATACATGTTGTTCAGTACATCAATAGTTGTGTCACATTTGTGCATTAATAAGGCATAATCCTGACAAAGTCATCCCAACACTAGCTTGCCAGCTCAGATCCTTGCAAAAGCATTCATCCCTGAATAAGCTTTCCTCATTTTGTCACACTACAAGCTCAAACTTCGTTCTGAAAGACAAACATAATCTTGATATGGAAGAAAACTGTAGATGGTTTTCAAAACTTCTATGGACGAAAATATAGAAACTGTTGTGTTACCTCAGCATGATGCTACCACCTTTGTGTTTCATCAAATGGTGTTTTAAAGGTCTGTTAGTTTTTCACCAACCACAGATTAATTTCATAAGATACAAATCAGGATTTATTTATTTGTATTCATCAGAGCAGAGCACCTTCTAATACATTTGCTGTTTCCTGTTTTGGCTTGTAAGAAAGCAATTTCCATTCAAGTTGAACGAAACTCTAATGGCATTCTTTGAACGCTGACTAGTCATTCTTCCAAAAAGGATTCAGTTTTGACGTGCACAACAGATTCTTCCACCTGAGTTGTGCATGTCTGCAGCTGCTCCAGTATTATCATGGGACTCTTCCAAATTGATGTGCTTTTAGCGTGGCCCTTTTTCTACCCCTACTCCTCATCCAACCCACTTTGAACTTGCAAGGATTAGGCAGGTGCAAAAAACAGTCCAATCATTTAAACATGCATGTTTTTGCAATGTGGGACGAAGCTGAGGACCCAAAAAAGAATCGAATTTGCACAAAGAAATTCACGCAAATGTCACTGATGAGATTCAGACCCAATACATTCTTTCTGTGCAACACTGTGAAGCCTACTTTTCGTTGTCCACCCAGTAAGTAAAAGGTAATTATAATCACATTAAAATCACATGTATTACATTACTTTAAAGTAGGTGCTTTTTGCACCAGACATTACTAGGTGCCTTGCAGTCTCCTGATGACAGCGCTGCATCATGATCTTTCTTCAGCTTCCAAGTGTTAATATGTATCCCTTTTAACAGCCAGTCACGTTTGTGTGTATACGATGTGTTATTGTTTTCTTAAGGCGGTTTTAATTATTGTCTGCCAAAGATTTCTCCCTGAGCGAGGTCTCAAGAACACATGTCTGTTTGCATATGTGTTTCATCGGATGCTTAATATCTCCACCCTTCTATGCCGTGTTTCACATGTTATCGCACGAGACAGGAAATGATGTCACCTGCCAAAGGAGGTGTGTTTCCCAGGGAAGTCCCTGAGCGGAGTGTTTGTATTCCAACCTCCATCATGCCAGAGTCTATTATTACAGATGAATCATAGACTGTACACAAGGAAAACAATGAAAAGTTTGACTTGTGACAAGCAATGACTGCACTGCTGACTGGTTTTTGTTTGAGATAAGGGAAACATGGCAGAAAGTCTTTCATCAGATGTAAAGTCTGATGAAAGACTTTACATTATTTCATGCAGACAAATTAGTTCCTGATATAATAAAGTTTCAGCTTGAAAATTCCTCAAAAAATATTCTTACAAGCAGCGTTTATTTCTGCTGCAGAATTACTTCCTTTGTCTTTTGTGCCATTATTTCATTTACATTTGCAAAGCATGCTATTAGAGTAAACGTGTCACATTGGCTGGCAATGTTTATTAATTTAGCTAAATGTTATTTTCTAAATCTGTTTTGTCACTTGACAGAACAAATCACCGGTGCAAATACAGATTTTTCTTTTTTTCTTACTGTCAGCAGTATAATTCAAGTACTACAGCTGACCAGAAAAACTTGAAAAGTTTGCTTGTTGCTCCAGCTATGACACTAAGTAGCAAATACAAATAGCTGAGAACATCTGTTCAGTTTATATGAAGCACAATTCTAAAACCAAGACAATAAAGTTTAATTTTAGATCTCCTTATCCAATTTTTGAGACACAGAATTTTCAATAAATGGGATGAAAGTGCTTGTGTAAACCCACTACACTGATCCCTGTTGTTCTTTTGTCTTTAATTTGATGCTAGCCACACCCAGAGTGTTAACCAGGTAGCTGTGCAAGGCTGCATTTTATACCAGTTTATATGACAAGCAGGAAAAACTGCATCATAAGCCAAGCAACTTATTCTTTTATTTTACGAACTGAGATGCACCCCTAATATATAAAACCTTACATTACATTTTACATTACAGTTTCTGATGTTCACAGGAAAGTGCTGAGTTTAGGAAGCAGGAAAATAATTCTGTATATTTTCTGAAGTTGAAATATAGCACACTGTAAAAGTATTTGCCCCTTCTTGATTTCATGAGTTTTTGCATTTTCAACCCAGAAATGCTTTTGATTATTAAAGAAATGAGCCAAAGTTAACCTGCATAAATACAAAAAGCAATTGATTTATTGGTGGAAGCTTTTCTCAAACCACACAGAGGCCTGTTTGCCTGTAATATAAAAATGCAATTCAAAAACAGATAATATATAAAGTCAGTTAAACCAATGAGTCTGGAAAGGGTTAAAAAAATAACATTTCTAATGCTTTGTGATTCCTTTCAGCCACAGTGAGAGCCATTATCCACAAAGGTGATGAACCTTCCCAGGAGAAGCCAGCCTGTCAAAATTACTACCTAAGTGCATCAATGACTTACCCAGTAGAGCAACAAAGTGCCAAGGATAACATCTGAAGCCTTGCAGACCTCACTTGCTTCAGTTAAAATTAGTGTTTCGTGTCATGATTCAACAATATGACAGAGGCTGGGGGAAACGTCCCACCACAACCCGGCTCACATTTCACAAAAACCATCTTAAAGATCCCTGAGACTTTTTAGAAGAAAATATTTTGTGAGCTCAAACTTTTTGGAAGTTGAGTGTACAGTTTTGTATTTTTAGAGCAAATTATTTGCAAAGTTTTGAACAACTTGGATATTTTAGAAAGTCTCTTGTTCAATTTCATTTTTCTTTCCATTGATCTTTGGGATCTTCTAACATAAATATTCGTATTTATGTCCAAATATTGAAACTTTTTGTCACTTTGAATCTCAAACTTATTTGACTTTTTGTTTTGTTCTAAAAAATTATTCGAAGAATGCTTTTTGCACACATCAATCATAGACTATTTGAAAATAATCAAACCAAAGCATGTGCTTTAAATTTTATAACCAGGAAACTCTTTACATTGTAATTTAATTAACTTATTTTCCAATCTATAAATTGTTTCATCAATATTTCACTGTATTTTCTCTCAGGTCTCCTTCTGAATCACCGTTGTATTTCCACTGATGTAATCCCACTTCTCTTTTCTACATCCTTTTTTGTTTATTATAGTCATCATTTCATCTTTCATTAGCGAAAAAGATTTTATGTCATTTTGGTAAATATTAAACTTTCGATGTTGTCCTGATGGAATCATGCCCAGACCACTGCAGAGCTTTCTTGCCACAAAACATACTTCATGAAAAAATCGCTTTGACAGGCGTGGTAATGGTGATTTATGAGTAATTGGTGTCTAGGATAACATAACTCAAAAAACATCAGCATTCACAAACACCTGCATGCCGTTCATAACCATGAACCGAGTCACCCGAACAGCCATATTTCGTCTCAGTTTGGTGTTAGGTAGCTTTTTAAATAAATCACAATCAGCTATTTTATTTTTTCGATGCAGGTTACTTTAGAATAAACTTTTCTGTCACAATAGGAATGTGTGGAGGCATCCAATGACTCCCAAGGATGAATTAGAAAGAGGATGAATGGATTTTTCTCAATATTTTTACCTGTAGCTACAATTTGCTTTTGCTCAGTGTATGAGCCAAATGAATGTTTGACTATAGACACTTTCTAATTGCATATCAGTATTTTAACTCCTCCCTGCTGCCTACTGTGTAGCATTATTATGGAACAAATAACCTGTTGTATGAAAACTGACCGATGGATTGTGACTTCGTAAAAACGTAACGTAAAATATTGCCTTGCATAAAATATTGCCTCGTGTTGGAAAGTGAAACTTTCAGCTCCTTCCATTTATTGTAGTCATATTTCACACAATCCCTGCTTAGCTCCCTGCTGACAGGTGTTTTGGAAATGTTTATGTAGGAAAAATGAGAATGCTAACACGTTAGAGTGGAGATGCAAAGAATATTTACAACGTCTAGGGAAATCTACTACAATTTTAGTTTTCAGCGTTTAAATTTTTTGTCACAAGCGCTTATTCAGCACTTTGGTGAACTACAGACAGTTTAGGTTTGTCAAGTTAGTGCTGTATGGTAACAATTCTCTTCCTCGTCCTCACTGGACCAATCAGCATGTAGTTCTTCACCTTATGAAGTGAATTTGCGAGTTTCTTTGAGTAGCTATGGTGTTATGCACTTATGTCAGATTTAATTTATCTTCTTTTTATGCATTTCTCAAGTTCAGTCATGGAAATAATGTATATTTCTATGACTGTCTGACTTGAAGAAGAAAAGATAGAAAGTCAGTAGTTATCCCATTTTGTGGGAATTTTCTCATAAGATTTCCCACCATAGAAAAAAGCAAAAACTTGATGTTTTTGCTCAACATCATTGGTTGATGTTTACTCTGGCATTTTATTGAACCGTGTAAGTAATAAGTGATTTGCAGTTAAGGTAAGGACCTGATTATAAATCTATTCGTTCTTCTATTTCCATCCATGCATAGTCAGGTGTGAGTCGGCTTTAGGGGAAAGGAATAGGGAAGTTATTCTCTTTCTGCTTTTCTCATCACTGATCCGCTCTCCCTTTTCTCCATGGGATACATTTTTGACACACACTCATGAGAATCTGCCAACATGTAGACCAGTCAGCCAAAAAACTGTATCAGAAATAGGGAAAAAGGCAGCAGTCCCACAAGCTGAAATGTTTTTGCATTTGGTTCGAAAATAATGAAGGGGATGACTTTCTGTGGCTTATCCAAAAGTCCCAATCTACAATCTTAAGATGGAAAAAATCAGTCAAAGGGGACGTCTCTGATCAATTCCCATTACAAAGCAGACACCGTAAAACTGTAGGATCATGACTTTTCCTCTGTAACGTTTGCATTCAATCTGTGCAGGAAGCTGGAAAATGTGTCTGGTAGTAGCCAAGAACAGCAGGTTACTCCCAGCTCCGTTTTGATTCTTCATTTAGACAGACAGTGACTTTGAATGCAGAGTATTTTTTTACTTTTCAAAACAATGAGATCATTAACTGAATGTCTTGGTAAGATTCAAGTTTCCATACCAGCTGAAGAGAAAACTGTTGCACACTTTAAAATATGGAGGCTTTTTTTTTTTCTTTTTAACCATCGTACTGCACCATGGCAACCACTTTCCTGATGTCACACTGGGTTTGGTCATTAACAAATGACTGAACTTTTAACTGTGTTCAGTTTTTGTTGTTTTTCAGATTGGAAACTATGAAACTTTATAACTTACACTAAATAGGTTCTTATGGAAAAACGTTCCAAAAACTTCCTAATTCAAGGACACTTATAGGTGTAACGCTTTATGTTTATATCAAGCTGGACAGATTTCCCAAACCGATGCAATCACACAATTATTCACAGATGTTCCGCCGTCTTATTCAGACGACCCAGGTGTTTTGTTTCATTGCTTCTTGGTAAGTCCCAGACAAAACGTGAGCAGCTGAAGGAATTATTTGAGGCTCTCCACACCAAAGCAATGTAAGAACTGCTGGTAACAATGACTCAGAGGAGGGTGCTGTTTGTTTTAAATTAAAACTGTGAAAGCATTGCATGGTACCAGTGCTCTAAAGCAAGTGGCGACACAGAGGTTGTATGAGGAAAAACAATTAATAATTGCTCCAGCAGGATGGACAACCACAAAGTGGTAATAGTGAAGTGGAGGGGAAAAGATTTTCTAATTAAAAAAAAAATTATCTGGAAGTTTGGAATGAATTTATACTCATTTTCCTTGAATCAATACTTTGTAGATGTATCTTTCTCTATAACCACAGCCCCATGCCTGTTTGTCATTAGTCACATGCTTACAGAGCCACATGTCTTTGATCATTTCCTTTGTAAATTAGCTCAGGTTGAATAAGTAGCATCACCGAACAGACATGTTCAGTGTTGCAAATGATCAATTGGAAACCATTTGAACAAGTTGTCTACAATTGGTTTCAGACCGTTCCAGATAATTTAACAGATTGTAAATTGTAAATAGCTGCTAGATATGGAAAATTATGGAAACGTGGGAAACATTTATTACTCACAGGCCAATTAAAGAACTTTTAATAATTAAAATAAGCAAAAATATCCAGTTTTGAGGTTTAGAACCAAAAGGGTTAACTAGGATCACATGAAAATAAATGGCTCTAAATAACTTAGTTTCTGCTCCAGCTGCATGTTTCTGGTCATTGTCCAGCTGAAAGGTGAACCTCCATCCTCAGTTTTTGCTCCAATGTTGCCTCGTGTTTAGCTCTATCCACCTTCCTATTAACTCTCACTAGCATCAATTTCCTTGTATGGGAAAAACAGTCCCATACACTGACGTATTCCCATACATCACATATTGCTGTGAAGATGGTGTGTTAAAGGAGATGCACACTGTTAGTTTTCCTCCATGTATTGTATTTTGCAGGGACAAAGCAACAGTGTCCATCATAACAAAAGAGACATGAGATAATCCTGTGGAAAGAATGTATTCAGACTATCCACCGAAATGTCTACACAGCCAAAATCAAAAGATGTCTTGTCATGAGGTCAAAGTGTTAACCACAAATCCTTCAAAAACACAAGACCCTCAACCCTATTGTCAAGATCCCCACCGCACCCCCAAAAAGAGAGTTTTTGCCAGCCTGCATGTAGTAATGAGCAGTCATTTTCTGGAAGGCAGTGGGGGATGAAGTGATAAAGCAAGTCAATTTAGAAAGACAAGACAGGAAAATAACAAGAATCATATATCACCCACTTTAAGTCTGTCTCAGAGGGCATGACAGAGACGCCGAATGTCCAATGTGGTTCTCATTTTGCGTGCTTGACTGTAGAAGTGTGCATGCTTTCTGTGCCTGTGCAAGAGTTCACATATTTTAGACACTGGAGTCCTCAGAGAGATAAATTACCACATTAAATGGGAGGATGAAGCCAGCAGCTTAAAGCTGACAGCTTAAAGGATCCCAAACAAATCCCCAGAATTAAAGTAATAATCTGGAAATTTCACAGGAATACACAACACATATTTCAGCTTTGCATAATTGTCACTTCTTACACAATTTGTTTTGCGTTTCGCCTAACAATATTTTCAACAACTGACAAAAAAAAGCAATAGCTGAAGATTTGAGATTTATTTTATCATTTTATCATCTATCACCTCTCTCTGTAGGTACATATAAGTAACTCTAAAAACAGCCTCCATTGGTATTCTGGGTTTCCTGTAGGATAAACATTCAAAGGATACACATCATGCACTTTTTTCTTGCAGTATTAGCAATTATCTACAGTATGTTGGTGATTCGGCAGAGATACAGAAAAAAAGCTGCCTTGTTAATCACTTCTTCACAATTTTGCTCACAGGAGCCGTTTTAACAGAAGGATAAGATGGAATATTGAAAACTGAATCAAGCTAGAACTGACAGATAACCCAGACATAAACCCGACTCTAAAAACTCTCATAAACCATAATAATAATTATAATAATAATAATAATAATAATAATAAAAAAGACTTGATTGACTAATCTATGCATCACTGCTTCAGTCCAATGAGGTTTGCAGCTTTACATTCATTAACCCACAAACTCTCCTAAGATCCCATAACAGCATTTTAATCTGCTTAAGGTCTGGACTTTGACTAAACTATTGCAAAGCAGGGATGTTTTTCAGCTATACTGCTGTAGACTTACTACTGAAATAATAAAAAATTTTTTATCCACTAAACAAGCTACAACTATTCAGACATTTTGTAACCGTACTGTCATCAACTTTAACATATAAAATGCTGTAACACGTACAGCTGTGGACACAAATGCTTCAATCTAAAAGTTGTCCAATAACTTTCAGGTTTGTCTTTGTTTGCAGATGACTCAAAAATAACCAGGTGGGTTCAGTCTGATAAGTTTAATTTCCCTATGTTCTGACAGACAATTCTGCTATTTATTGTTTTAAGACTTGAAATACAACTTGGACTGAACAGAATAAAATGAACGGTTTTAGATTAAAACAAACAAAACAAAAAAAGCAAAGATTTTGACACTTTAATCCAGTTCATCCCTAATTGTAAAAATTAACTCCACTATACTGTATCGGTTCTGCCTTTCGTTTTTCTATCAGTTCTTTGCGAGCTTGAATGTGAAGTCGAATTGGAACAATGGAGAATTTCCATGGACAGCATCCAGAGTAAATCAGTATGTGATAGATGACAAAAAGACACTAAGCTGTTTCAGCTTAGTGAGCAGTCCTTGTTTCACCTCGTAAGAGATATATTTATGAATCTAACTCTAACCAGGTGTCCAAAGAGGTTCATCTTTCTGTCTTTTTGTCTGCAGATGGAAGGCCGCTGCAGGAGCAGGGGCTGTTTATTTATTAATAAATCATGGGAAAGTGAAGTAAAACTATAAAAACTATTACTTTTAAAGGAGCATAAACACAGCCTTGCACAATCAGAATGAAATTTGTAGGTTATTGTGCATTAACATTTGTTTTAATGATCACAGCCCAACAAAATCTAAGACCGAACATAAAGAAATGAAGCTCAAACATACATTTTTACATCTGAGAGTTGCTTTTGATGCGTCCCCATTTTGCATGGAAGAGACACATTTAGATGCAGAGTGTAAAGTTTGCTGCTGCTGCACCAGGAGAACATTTCAGTCTTAAGAATCATCAAACCATCTGAGGTCAGACATCGATCCTCAACACCAACGCTATGCAAGCTGCAGCTCCGGAGCCACCTGTGGCTATTTACTCAGTCCACAGAGGCTCTTAAAGGGGCGGTGTTATGTGTTTTCCAGACACACAGTGCCATTTTATAGCACAATCAAGTAACTATGTTACCTTCAGTGGTTGCAAAGGTGACTTAAGAAATTTCACTTTGCAATTTGACACCTTGAAATTTGCCTCTCTCTTTTTAAGAAACATAATAAAAACAAGAATACGCTATTAGGAGAAGCTTTAGGCTGTGCTTTGTAAATGACCCTGATGGATTTATCAGACATGAATGAAAAAAATAAATCAACACTCCAGAAATATTTTTGATGAGATAATAATATAATATTAGAAAAAGCTCCAGAAAGTTGATTTTACATAATATCCCCCCTCCCATCGTTATCAACTTTGACAAAAATGTTAATAGAAATAGGTAGACAAAGGGAACAGTATAGTTTTGTTTTTTACTTTCACAACAGAATTAATCAGATGTTATTGCTGTTTTATGTATGTAGGTAAGAAGATCGTGTTTTACAATCTATTATAGTTTCTCTAATTTCATGATAAGAAGTGATTCTACATAATATAAATCAATCAATCTTTTTATTTTTCCAAGGATTTCTTCTTCTAAGGTTTATGGGCTCCAAATAAACTTTATTCTGTTTAATCAAAATACTTTATTTTTTATTTTTTCATGGTTCAGTGGTTTGTGAAGGTTACCGCTCTGTGCACTCACTGAGTGACCCAAAGTGCTCTAAAGGCTACTTGTAAAACTCAGTACGTAAAAAGGTCAAACTGGCCTTTGAAGTCACATTCACCATTCTGAGGTAAGTACATCTTCATTAGCGCACACAGAACATCTGTATGTTGTAACATGAGACAAAGTTCTGTTATTATCAAGTCATTTCTGCAACATCTGTTTTTATTTAAGTAAACTCTGCTTACTTTCAGTGCCTCAATGCTGCAACACTCCACAGAATGTTCAACATGTCCAATATCTCAGCAGTAGCTTGGCTTAGCTGGAAATAAACCCGCTGGTGCTGCAGTCACAGACGTGCAGAAAAGTGATGCTGCTGGAGCATCATTCACTTCAAGTCCATAATTGTTAAACACCATAAAACTGCAAGACTCTCGTAACAGTGTCTTGGCGGGCATTTAGGGAACTTTATGATTGCACGACTTCAAATTACATGTGGGTCCTGTAGAGAAATAAAGAGAGATATGAGGAACTGTCTGACGTAGAAACTACTCACAACTTGTACAATAAAAGAATAAATCATTCAGATATTCAGACCGATTCAAAAGATATTTGTTTAGGTGTTACAACATAGAGCTGTGCGAAGAACGCTGTGTTCTTTGTTTAACCACATGCAGTGACATAATTAATGTCTGTCTGACGCAAATATGATGCTGACTACATTGAAGCAATTTAATGTTCACTTGAAACTAAAATTTATGAGGTCCAAGTTGGTGAAAATCTGATGCTTGTTTAGTGACTCTGATTTGTATTTGAGTGGCTCAGCGATCCCAGTCCTGGGTGACTGCTGTGTAATGCACATATCTGAGCTCGTTCTACTGTACACATCTTCAGATCTAACAACAGTGTTTGCTTACAGTCATCATGAAACACACGTCTTTAAAGACGTGTCTTGTTTTTAGCATCAAACTCTCGTTCTCAGACGGCGATCAGCCAGAGTCCAGGACACGTCAGAGTACTTTTGGACCAAGGATGTCCTCAAACTGAGCCAGGCAGACTCGGGATAGGTTGGCCAGCAGTTGTTTACCATGTTTCCCGTCTATTCTGATCACAACAACACTGAGTCATTCACAGTAGGAAGGAAACTCTGTTCTGCTGGGGAGACTTAACAAAAGAAAAAGAAATGCTCTGCAAAACAACAGAAACTGGAAAATGTTCAAAGTTATGATTAATGAGAACCATCAAGTACTTGCAGGAATACTTAAAAAATGTAAATGAATGTTCTTGGAAATAGTTAGTCATGCTCATAACTTCCAACAGGCTTTAATGACGAAAGCTCCACGTTTGTGCAATTTTAACAGTGTACATGGTTTGCATGTCATATGGCAGGCTTTGAAACATCTCACTGTTCAACCCATCATTGGAAAAAAGGAACAGCTTGGGTCGGAGAATCTGTTGACAGTAGCACTGTTTCTTTCTGAACACTCCACAAACCTCTGAGAGAAAAGTCATTATTTGAAGAAAGCCATTAGAAATCCTGTTGGCAATTTACCACAAGAGATTTGACAGACGGCTCCATAGCTGATTTGAAAAAATACATGTACGGAAACTATTCTATTTTCTAAACCACCTCAGATCCCAGCGAGATTTAAAAAAACAGAGCAAATTTCTGTGTGACGCTTTCAATCAAAAACAACCTTTTAGCTGAAGTTCCATAAATAGGCCAACCCTTAAATCTATTTTAACCCAGATCCCGACATCCAACTTTAAAAAAAAAAAAAATCAGGGAAAACCACAGCTGGAGAAACAGGTGCACCTGGTGCGAAGGTAGTCAAACTACGCCGCAGAAAAGGGATTGATCCTTTAACGCAGTAGCTGCATGACTCACACACGCAGTAAATTAAAAGACAGACAAGTTCGCTCACCCATCTGTTTCACAGTTACCAGTGTTTATCTGCAGCAATCCTGTTTCAGGCCTCATTCCTATGGATGCAATCAGACTTCCTCGTCTTCCGTGAATTATTGACAGGAGGAAATAAACACAAGTGATACACATCCGAGTATTTCTGCCACAGGCCCAAACTTCAACCTGCACGAGCATGGACGCGTCCTCAGAACATGGTGGATAAGTTGCACGTGCAGCTGCAGTCAAGTCAGAGCCACGTCTGCAACCATCGACTTAATGCTTCGCCGCATTTCATTAGCTACAAACGAGCACATTATTCTGCAATTTACCAGAAGCTGTTAAACCATAATGCTCTAGCTCACCACGAGCTGGCATGTAGCGTCAAACACAAGTGTCAGTTCCTGAAGGCCGACTCGATGAGGTTTCTCTGCTTAGTGGAGAGGTGGTGTTGCTGCAGTGATAAACCATGAATCAGTGGGAACCTGGTGAAAGACAGAAACAGGCCACCACCTAATTGGACTTGGAGAGGAGGGAAGTTGTAGCTCTTAACTCTTTTTTTATTTTTTATTATTGCTCATCCCTGTGTTTCCCATTAAAATAGTTTCCAGCTGCTGAAAACACACGGCCAGCCTCAGGTAATGGCTTTTGGAGCTGCAGGGGCTGTGCTTCTAATGTTTAGTTTTCCAAACAATTTTGTACTTTTCAGTCACATTAAGTTTCATTGTGCCCATTTTATTAATCTAAAAGCAAATGCAAAAGCTCTGTGTTTAGTGCAATTAGTCGTGGCTGCTCAACGGTGGAGAGCGTGCTGTTTGCCCTGCGTCCTAGTTCAGACAAACGCCGGGTTACGCCGAATACTGAAGTGAAGTGATGTTTAACCTTCATTCTTCCACTCATCTCCTTTAGTAACTAGGACGAATAGTTCTTCAAAAAGCCATCTGGAATCTAAGTTGTGTGTGTGTGTCTGGGGAAGTATTTAAAAGGGGGAAAAAATACATTTCCATCTGATGTGATCCATAATTTTTATACTGATGGGAATGTGCTATGTGTATATTGTCTCAACCATAAAACGTATGATTGTTTTTTAAAACATTTCCTTATTTGTCTTATTTCTTTCAATTTATAAAGAGGTAGAGATTTGTGAATGTTTTTTTTTCTTTAACAAAACATGTCTTTGACAAAGTCGCCTCTCCCCTGATTTGAGGTTTATAATCATTAACTGAGTCTGACTTTATATACTTACATGTTAGTATCAGATGGATAACTGGACGAGTGTATTATCTGAAATAGCTGCTCTAGTTTGTCTTGAACACAAATCTGTAGTCATGAAAATGTGTTCTTTGTGGACTTTGACTGGGCCAGTCTTAAGCCATTTAATTATCTCGCTGGCTGTATGTGTTTGAGGTTATTGCTTTAATAATTAGTGAACTCCAACCTAAGTCTCAAATCATTTTCAGCATCTATCATGTTCTCCTCAAATGCTGTCCTGTATTCACAGTTTGGATCAAAATTAGTCACACTCTTGTTAGATTTATATTTAAAACATTTTCAATTCAACAAAGAAGTTTAGTTTTGTCATCACCCTAATCCTTAGTGAGCTTCACGCTCCCAGCTTTAATCTGATAGAGATTTAAGTTGGGACTCTTTATAAAGCAATAATGTTTCCTATAAAAAAACATTTTGGTAAAATGTAAGATTACTTCAAACAAAAAGGTGGCATGCAATTCCAAAAGTGAATCTAATTCATTAGAGACTTTGTAAGTTATTACTCCTGAGCAATATTTTACACAATAGGCACAGTACTTTAGTAAAAACATACAATTCCTATTATGATTAATGAGAACTGGAACGTTGTTTTATTTGTTTGTTTTTTCAGTTTATTGAACGGGGACCGTGCATATTGTGCATTAATCTGAAAGGGAAACATGCTTTAGTCCAGATTAAAGCTCCAAAAGCTCATTTCCACATGCAGCCTCTGACGTCCAAAACAGATATTACACAAGGAAATGTTTTAAAAACCCATACTGAGTAGATATGCAGGTTCAGTGATGGAGGAGAATATCACCTCATAAGATCTCTATTGAAAAAAGAAAATGTAAAAGCAACAGAAATCCTCCGATTTCTGTAACAACTCATCAAACGTCACAAAAATGTAACCTTTTGTTTTCTGATTCAAATTAATGCTGGCATATCGGTTTGTTTAAAATTGTTTTCATTTGTTTCCATACAAAGCATTTTCCTGATTTATTTTTAATTTTGTTGGAACTTCTGCTCCATTCTGCTGTTGTTCTAAATGAGAAGATTGATTGTCCTAATACTGTTTGGCGTTAGGCCAATGGCTGCATGCTGAACATGTTATTCAGCTACTTTTTCAATCGTCCACATGAAATTTGTTTTTCTTCATGCTTCAAAATCCCAGTAGTGTGCTGGCACAGACAGCGACACCGACACGTGTTCAGCTTTTTTTCTCTCTCTTCTCAATGCCTCATTCCACCACAGAAATTCTCTGGCTTTATATTTTAGATGGTGGAGCTCTGTAGTAATATTCATCTGGGAAGTGCGCTCTCAAAAGGAGAAAAACAGAGCATCTTCCTCCTTGTGTATTAGTTTGAGGTATCAGGCTGGTGAGGATGAATACAAAGTAAGCAATGTATAAAATCTAATTTTAATCTTTTGATTAAACTCTCTGGTTATAGTGCAGGTGAAATTAATATTACAACTTCATCTAGTTTGGCAATATTAGCATCACCAATTGCTCAAAAGGCCATGAACAGAACATGGAGACTTTAATCTTTCATAAACCAAACAGAAACAGACTTTTTATCAAACACAAAATGTAGTTCCAGACATGCATTGCGTTAAATGCTGCATCCCAAACCTACAGCAACAGCAGCGCTGTCACAATGCAATTGAGTCACAGAGCAGAGAGTAATTGAGAAGGCTTTCTTGTTTGTTTCTCTGCGGTTATATTTAAAAGCACAAATAATCCACACACCCTCACCAAGACAAGTGAAACATTGTCTTGGTGAGCCATTATGTCTTAGGGAGACAATGTTTCATTTATACATGCTGCTTCTTGTGTTTATGTACGCAACAGTTTCCCTCACCAGTCAGTCAGTATTCTGACAAGGCAGAAATGCTTTCCATTAAAAATGGAGGACAGAATAAAACACTCAATTATGAGTAGTAAAAACAGAAAAACAAAAAAGCTAAATAAATGTTATGTGAATCACAAAAACGTGATAACGTATTTTCTATTATGTTTAATAATGGCATTGCAGCTTTAAGAAACCCTTTCCCATAGATCCCTCCAAACTGCACCGCTCAAATAAGCACTGAACGCTTAACGCTTAATAATTTGATTCACTTGTTTGGTTAAAACATACGGAGCCCCTAAGGGGACATGGACAAAAAAATAAAAAATAAAAAAAAAGAAAGAAATCCCGACTAACTTTCTCGAGATCCCCAGAAACTAAGCCAAAATCCTGACTTATTTTTTTCCAGATCCCGACTTCTTTTTTTTCATTTCGCAAGATCTCGAGAAACTAAATCGGGATTTCTCTTTTTTTTTTCTCCATGTCCCCTTAGGGGCTCTGTCAAAATGTGTTCTTCCCTTGTTGACAGAAGTCAACAAGGGACAAAAGTCTGTTGTGACTCAGGTCTGCAGTATCTTCTGCTGGAAGTTGTTTTCATATGTTTAAGGCAGTGTTTTATTGGATGGTTTTATTGCTCTTGTTAAACCAAATTGAACATGGAGGACAGATCAGTGTCTGTTCTTTTAAGACTCACAGATAATTGCTCTATGCTTGTAATTTACAATAAGTTGGTACAAAACTGGGCTTTAGTTTTCAGGCATTACAGACACGTTGTTAAATCTGCAGCGATAAAGCGAGTCTGGATGTTCAGCTGTCATAACGTTGAAGATGAACTGGACTGTGTGCAACTTGACCTGAATCTGCCTACATGACTGAGGCGGATTCACACAAACTGAACCTGAACCAGTTTGTTGTGACTTTAACATGGTAGAAGATGAGAACCACTTTGAGCTTTACTGTACAGAGGTATTCACGTTTTATTTACAAATTAATGTGTATTTTACTAATCTGACGATAACATTTTAAGTTGGATGCACGGTAGATTTTTCTTTTACATTTGTTGCTTTTGCCTGTAAAACATGAAAGAGAAAATGAGTGCTGGATCCTGGTTGAGTTAGAATACAATATTTTGTGGAGCATGTGAGCCGGATGCAGCCACCTTGTTTAGTATGTTTTTTTGTTTTTTTATAAGCTCAGAGGTGCATGGCACTTAAATAAAAATAAATCATGAACCACATAACATTCCACAAAACTGGATATGAAAAACATGCATATCTCACAGCCACAGCACTATTTCCATTTGCTCTTACTTCAGAGTTGACCTGGTTGAGCTTTCCTAATCTGCTTTGCTAAAACAATATGAATCCTGAATGCAGGAAGTTCAGAGTACAAATTCTTCCAGAGCTAGTGCAATGTTTGCGTTTGCATTTGTTTTACATCTTCCTCAAAATTGCAAAATATTTTCATTTGTAGTTTTACCTGATGTTCTCAAATTAATATTAGCTTCATATTAACTTCAACAGTGATTGCAATTACTGATTCAATAATATTTTTCAAGCAAAAAACCCCCCCGAAAAACTTCGAGTGCAATACATAGTTAGGAAATCCGTCAATCTCAACAAATCTTTGCATGAAAAAATGTTTTTCCCTCAGATTTTGCTGCCCAGCAAAATATTTCTCGTTGCCAGCTCTCGGATGAGCCATTATGCTTGTGTTCATAAGAATCTCAGGTTCATGTAAAACCATAAAAAGTGTGTGATTCTGACATCTGAGTGCCGATCACAAGTAGTCAGAGAGAAATACGTACCGCCTCCTAGAAGCTGGTACAGAAGCAGTAAGTAAGAGAATGAAGGTATTTTCACAAAGCAAAGCCTCATAGATCAGGTACGATTGGGAATTGCTTCATTGCAGGATTCAAATAAGGTTAATCCATGTACAGGAATTGTCCTCAATGATGAACGGTGGCCAGACATGATGAACATTAAACCGGGTGTCGCAGTGACAGAAAGGGAAGTCGTGATGCTGCAGGAAGAGGATGCAGCAACCAAGGTCAATTCCTTTACCTCATTAAGTTAAAAGAACAAAACTTTTGTTTGTCTGAAACTGTGTGAAAAGTACATAGTTTCCCTTTTTTATTCTGGAAAATACCACAGGAAAAGTCAGGTTTATATTGTAAAGCAAGGGCAACTGCAATAGAACTAAATAAAGGAGAGGAAAATACTTTCAAAAGAGCTACTGTTCTATTTACTTTGTGAATCAGGTGTGCAACTTCACTGAGGTGAAAGGTCAGAGCCTTAATATTAGCATAACAGTACACTCAATACGGATTTTTTTTCTTTTTTTTTTGCATCTTGAGTGCAACAGTAGTTTGGGTTGTTTAAAGTTATGACTAAAAAAATCTAAATATTTAAAGAAAAATGTCTGTTTTGGAAAAGTTGTTAAATTGTCAAATCCCCAAAAAGTGGTGATGGTTAAGAGCATCGTAAATAATAATGAAGTTAAATATCATCCCAAGTTTTAGGAAATATACATCAGTATCTACGTCAAATACTAGTTCAAGAGATGCATTAATTTTGCTTACGCTTCTTTTAGGTTCACATTAGGACTATGAATAAATACATTTGGAAGTGTTTATTTTATTTTTCAGGAGGAACCAACCAAAAAAATAAAATGTGGTAAGCAATCGGAAAAAAAGGCAAAGGAAGTTCTTCTCTTTCGTCTGAAAGAAGAAGGTTTCGATCTCAGACAGAATCATTTTGGCTTTTATTTGGTTTTACTCCTTTTTTTTTTTGTTTGTTTTCCCACATTTAGTTAATTTAACTTAGGCTTTGGCTTCAAGAAAAACCTACCACATGCTAGAAATATGGAACACAAGGCAAAAGCCGGAGCTGTTTTTATTTATCAGAACTGATTTTAGACTTTTTTAAAGACTAGGCAGCATAGATTTACACTTAAACTATTGAAAAGGTTTTTGTGTTGTGAAGATTTTGTTTGTTCAGTAGACGATGAATCAAGGTGCGAAGTGCCTTGATGCCCTGCAGACGTACAGATGCTCACGTAAAGTTGATATTATATTTATTGTGCAACAGAACCAGCAAAGAAAGAAAGACCAGACTGAATCCAAAGCAACAAAGATGATGAAAATGGGTCACCAGCAGCCTATCAGTACTAATACCCTGTGTGTTATTTTTACACTGGACTTATGAAATAAAACTCGTGAGCACAGTTTGTTTGGCCAGTACTGAAACCAGAGAAATTGTGAATGCACCTTTGCATTCGAAGACTGTTTGCCGTCATCCATCCCAACTGAAGCCACTGCTGACAGAAAGTCTGCAGAAAGACAGGCAAAATCATGTTTTTCACACTCCTGATTTATTGTTTCCAGTGCAGCCATAAATAAAGTCTCTGAGTGTAGGAAAATCTCTCTTTTTTAATTGGGAACAAATGCCTCATCAACTCAAAATGGTTTTTCTGACACAGGATTTCACCGCATCTTTTCACTGCCCTGTTTGTACAACACAACGACAGTCACCAAAGCAATAGGGTCAAAACAAAAGAGTGAAAATTCACGAACGGTACTCACTTGTTGCTAAGGAACATAATCAGACGCTGCCCCAATAAAAGGAAGATGACATTTATAGTAACGTAAAACCTCTTGCTTTCCTAAAAAACTTGAGCTACAAGTTGAATATGGAAGTGTTAAGTGTAAAGTGACAGGAGCTGCAAAATTTTGCAAACACTGAACTGATAAAAAAAAAGCATGACGCATGCATGAGCTCTGACTGGAAAACTAAAAAGGCATCCAGCAATAGTATCATCACCATCCACTTCATCTAATGTCCAAAACTGCGAAAATTAGACTTTTTAGGCAGATATCTAAACAACAGACTCAGGTTCCTCTGTAGAGGAAGAAAAATAAATCTCCACATTAAAAATGTATATACAGTACTGACTTCACAGACATAATTGTTCATTGTAAAACATCTGTGTGGAATAAATCACACTCAGAGAAGAGAACTCAAAAGCCATCAGGTCTCAGGATGAGTGAGAAAGGAGCTCCTGGCACCGACCCCTGAGCAAGACTGGGGAACTTAACAGGGACAAACGGCAACACATTACTTTTAATTGCCAGAATCACTGAAATTATGCTCAGAGAGGGATTTGTGGATGAGAAGCAGAAGTTGACGATAAAAATGAAGAGTGCTGCAGCAGGTTGAAATCAACACCACGTTATGTTGAATGCATCTCCAGAGGTCTGCATAGCTTGAAGTTGTCAGGGTCGGGTGTATGAGACATGAGAGGTATT
Organism: Phalloptychus januarius; assembly: GCA_902982915.1. NCBI lineage: Eukaryota > Metazoa > Chordata > Actinopteri > Cyprinodontiformes > Poeciliidae > Phalloptychus > Phalloptychus januarius. Next base: position 4,671,099 of record CADWAE010000230.1, read on the forward strand.
TTGAACCAAGCTGACGGCTGGAGCTCCTCTGGATTATTGTTCCAGGTCAAACAGTTTTCAACAAATCTCATACATATATCTGAGTATCGACATGCAAAGAAATGTTTGTCCAACTGGAATCATGCAGGAATAGACATGTGGTAATACCGAGTCCCAGTCTAATACTTCATGAAAATCAATGCCATGTTTGGTTGAAAACTAATAAATAAACAGAAAACAACTTGTTGCATTTTGTATGTTATAATCTACATTAGTATTGTGATGCTGACCCACTCTGCTCACTCAAATGAAGTTAAGCTGCTTCAATATCAGCGGTTTTTTTGTTACTGTGAAATTTCTTTCCAACAGGAGGTTTTGTAGAACAGTTTGTGTTTCTAAAGGTGTACTTGACTTGATGCACATGTCTACAATCGTCAACAAACTCTGGGTTGTTTGCATGTGAAGCAATTTACTGAAATGATAAGCAAAAGTTAGCATGTATCCTCTAAACTGTGATAGTACCTGTTGATAACTTGGCTCATGTCAAATACTTGCAGTTCCGGCCAACAGAGTGAAGACAAAACTTGCAGGTTCGTGACCTGCTTAATAAAGTTAGTGGCTTGATTTGAGTATATGATTTCATAACTAGTTTTCAGCTACTTAACAGAGAAAACATGCAAACTTCATGCAGATTGGGTTATATGTTTTGAGATTCAGTTATAACCTTATAAAAGGTTATTAATTTTGGTCATTCAGTTGTTGCGCATCAGGGTAAAAATTCTGTTAAGTATAAAACTAACATCTACCTGAATGATGTTAAATTTATTACTTTTTGAATTACAGTTTTTGTCACAAAATGTCCATCCTGGGCTAAAGCAAGGACCTTTAAATCCTTGGGTTGGGTGCCAGTTGGCCAAGTCTCCAAGATACCGCTCCTAAGCAGAGTTTGCCTTTACTTTGTTCTCATCAATGGACAAATAAGCATATGAAACTTTTCGTGATTTAAACTTGAGAAGGAGTCGAGGTTATTCCAACTTTCTGCTTGTAGCGAACGTCTTGATTTAATGGCCTGAGTTTGGTGATCCATACATAACGTCACCGCTCTTTGACAGCTTTCAGCTTCGGTCTCAGCTGAATAGTATTTTGGTATCATGAGCTACTATTCCCCAAGATTTTATTTATTCAGAGTAATAGTTTGTACTAAATATAAAAATAATTAGAGTTATGATGTTTTTGAGAAATTGCACTTCGAAAATTTCATGGATGAATTACCCAAAAATCACGTTTCCAGCTGCACCTATCGTCAACATCGAGGCACGACAAGCAGCACCTGGATCCAATATTTCCCTCATACAGTACAAAGAAACACTGTTTCCCCAGGTCAATGCTTTGTTTACACAAGGTCTTGCTTGTGTGCATGGTGAGACAAACGCTGGCGCATGAGATCATACTGCATGTGCAGGCTGATTACGGGTGTGCACTCTTTTGGAAACCGTTGTGGCTGCAGATGAACCTGTAATCCATACTTTCTGAGGCTAATCTCATCTTCGGATTATCCGGAGAGGAGATAATCGTCTCCAACATTATGGCTCACAGTGAAAGGACAAAGTGTGCTCTCACGCTTCCAGTGGAAAAGTAAAACTGTGGCATTGAGCAATGCAAGAATGCAGGTGATTATTTCAGTTTTTCTTTTAGATTATTTAAGCAAAACTGTCCTTACCCAAAGTGCTACATCAGTAAACTTATATTATTGGTTTTTTTTTTTCCTTTAGCTGCGTTATGTTGTTTAAGAGAATGTCCCAACCACAGTACCAGATTCAGCAGTTTATACAAAGCGTTTATTTTTATTTATTTTACCCGTTACAGCTGCACAAGATGATAGCACTGGTTACAGTCATCAATATAAAACAAAGAGACACAGGAGACTTACAAGATTAACACCCTATGTTGCAGTGACTGATGACATTTGCAGAGTTATTTACATGAATGAACACTGCGTTTGATTTCTGGCCGTTTAACCAGGTGGCAGATGCTGAAGGACAGTGATAATAACTCGATACACGCACAAAAACAAGACAATAAAACTTGAACTGACAGATTGCAAAAGGCATGACAGTGACAAAAGGGTCTGCTTTTTTTTTTTTTGTTTCACTGGGGTAGATGACTAACAGAACAATTTATTCCTAACAAAAATCTGAAGCATGATCTACGTGTGGAGCTGTGACCTCCAAAGACACTCATGCTTTCTGACAGCGTGCACAAGCAGAACATAACCAGGTGCAGATGTGAAGGGCTGCACCATGAACGGGTGGGTCAAGGATAACAAATCCAGAGGAAAGTGTACAAATACCATAGGAAACACTGGGATTAGTCATCCTAAGGTTTCAGATTGAAAAGACAGACAGCAGTACTGAAGTTTCTATGTTACTGAGAGTATCTGCTGTTTGTCATGCTTTGCTTACAGCTTTTTTTAAGGACTCTCAATAGTCTCAACGTGAAACTGAAAGCAGGATTCAAATCCCAGGGCTGATCGCCTTCTTGAGTTCCATCTAGATACTTTTTATCTGCCTTGTCAGGCGTCTGGAGACCCAAATGTTTATACCTGAGTGAAGCTTCTTATACTTTCCAAGAAATAGGCAATCAGTCAAGACTAAAGTGCTTTGCAAAGATATTAAAACCTCTTGAACGTTTTCACACTACAATTACAATTCAGGGTATTTCAGACACATATTAGAGAGGGATATCCAACACAAACTTGAGAAAAGTTGTGAAGTGTAATGACACTAAATGCTTAAGACAAATTTTTACAAACAAAAATCTGAAAAGTTTGTTGTGGATAAATATTTAGCACCACTGAGTCGATTCTGTGATGCAATTGTAGCTGTAATTGGAAAATGCCCCTGAGATTTTGGCAGATTTAGAGATAGAGAACGTCTATGAACACCTAATTAAAAGCTCTGTCTGGACTTTGACTGGGCCATTTCAGCACACGCCTGTGCTTTGATTTAAATGATTCCAGTGAAGGGTCTTTGTTCTATTAAATAAACATCTAGAGAAGTGTTTCTTTTCTCATGTAGGTAAGGTGGGAGACATGACACGGCATATCTTTACAGCCAACTTCAAACACCAGTGAACACAGAGACAAACAAACTAGAATTTGGCCTTTTCTGCATTTCTCAAAATGTTGACTTATACTTCTACAAAAGTGTGCATCCATTGGTGCTGTCTTCGACATTATACATCTCAAGGAGTTTTTAAAATTAGAATAGCACCAACGACTAAGAATTACCTAGGTTTTGATGGCTCTCCAATAGAGCTAAGAAATAAATCTGAGCATGACAAAGATCAAAAACCGACATATATCTCGGATGGACAAATGTCAGTTTAACTATACCAACATAGTATATGTTCTTCCCCTTTAAGAGAAGGCAGATAGAAGATAATGCAAATAAACAGTTAACCCACAAAACAATAGTTACTTATTGGTTTGGTCTTTGCGTTTCTGTTCAAGTAACAGGATGCGGCCCGGTTTTCCCAAAGGTTTGGTAGTTAAGCAGGGAAAACATGAGGAGAAACGGGCCGTAGCGTCACAGGAGACGCACCCAGTTAGAAGGCACAGAGGCTTATGAATGAATGGTCAACACCCATCCATGCAAAGAGCGACAGATGCAGACTTACTGTTTTGGTTACAAAAGTGCTGAAAGTAATCTAAACACAGTCCGTTCTACGAGCAACATGGCGATCGACACTTGACAGGAAGCTTCATTTTTGATCAGGAGCGTGTCTCTGTGAAACAGAAGAAGCTTGTCAGTAAAATGGTTCAGCATGGATTACATGTCATCACTTTGAAGAGCCATAAGATTTTTTTCACCATTTATTAAATTATAAGAGCTGATTTTCTGTGTTTTTCATACGGGTACATGAGCCATCTCACAAAATAAGGAATGTTAAACATCATCAAGACATACAGTGGTGATTCTTCTTTTTTTGTTTGTTTTTCAAATTAAATGAAGCATTGCTTACAGTACCTTGGTCATTACAGCTCTATGTGTGCATAGAGGGACTTTCTCTCTGGGTATCCAGAACTCTGAAACACACCAAGGAACATGTGCATCAACATTATCTTCCTGCAAAAGTGTGTTACATTCTGCATTTTATAGAAAAAAAAGTGCTAGAGCAAACTCAGCATAATCAACATCAATGCTGCACAGAGCAAAATGCAAAACGCAACAGAAAAATGGGAAACAGAAAAAAAATATTACACACATCAAAGTTAAAGGCAGTTAAAGTAATGTCTGCATCTGACTGTTTTGTGGCTAAAACTTAAGAAAGATAAAATTGTCTCCACACTGGTTTGTCATAGCCTGGACTTCTAGTCTCTTCAAGCTCTTGACTAACAAGCAAACGCTTAGTCTCTTTAGTCTTGTTCGTTTCTTGTATCTCAAAGCCACTTCCCCCTTTTTGCCCCACAAATCCAGGTTTATATGGTACATTATCTCATTGTGGTTTAAAGGCTGCAAACAAGTGAACTCACGCTTGATGCTGCCGCACAAAGTCTGCAAATTGCCGGTCCTTAGCGTAGAGTTCAATGATGCGTATCCTGTCTTGGATTTCCTGCAGAAAAACAGGATTTCACTCAATGAAGGATATCGCAGCATAAACAGAGAAATTGCACACAGGACCGGTATGGATGTGGAACAGAACAGGATGTAACAAAGAAAGTAACTATGCTCAGTTTCATGCATGCCATCCGGATCCCTTGGTGCAAAGCCCTCTCCACTGTTTGCTTATGAAATTATACTTAAAGCAATCTTTTGCCTGTTTTGAATCTATTGTTTATACTAAAACTCTTTTAAGGATTTTATCTCAGCTTTCCAACAGCTTTACTTTCTCTATGTTCAGCCATAACTTGGAACAAACTGACGATCATTATCTTGTTGAAAGGTCCATTTTGAGTTCAATTCTATTTTCCTGACAGATGGTCCCATGTTATCTCCGGCCCTGTTTGATAGGATCCAGAACTCGTTGCTGAGTCTGTTACTGAAAAGCTGCCCAGTCGCAGAGGCAGCTAAGCAACCACTAACACAACACTTCCTACAGTATACCTCACTATTTGTATGAAAGTCTTCTCCCGACAAAGATATTACGTACCTATACCAGACATGTCTACTGTTACTGTGCAAAAAAAAGCTCTGTGTTTTGATAAATTAGTTTAGATTTTTATAACACAGTCATGTACAGTCTTTTACTCATTGTGGACATCATTTAACACCAACCCAATGGTTTCCATGCAAGATAAGTTGCTGTGCGCCTTTATTTCATTAACTAAAAAGAGATTTGGAACCGGTGACCACTTGGTTTTCTTCCAGTTGTCATCTCAAGGTCTGGGCAAAAAATAGCTGCCTATCTTTTAAAAACTGGTGGATTCTTTTCTCCATATTTCTAAAGGTGTTCCCCTGGGTTCTGTCTAAGGACAGGTTCTGTTCACGTTTACGTCTTCGCTATACATTTCTTAAGATCCCATATTTATGTTGACATATTAAAATTTGGAAACCTTTTGTTTGGGAGCGCACGAATGCTTTGGCGCGTCTCGTCAATTAAGTCACATTAGTTCTTGCCTTTAATATTAGCTAACATATTAGTCATGCAGAGTAGAATACTGGACTCCAGCTGTGGACAGTTTCATCAGCTCTTAAAGAGAACCGGTTCAAAAGGACAATTGGGCGCTGCTCCTTGTATTGTCTGCAGACATCCAGCATGAGTCGATGACTAGGAAATAATAGGGGCTTATTTTCTTGTCATGCATTTGTTGCACATTTTATTTTAGATTATAAGTATCTGAACGTCTGAAATGATGAGAAATTGAATTTTAGAACTGTAATGTTCTCCATCTTTATTTGAGCTGCTTTCCCATATTGCCTCAATAACTCACCTTACAACATACAGAGCAAAGAAGGCCTGCCATGCTCTGTTACTCTCATTACACTTTTCTATATCCTTCAGCAAAACTTCAGATTGACACGACTTGGTCCATTTAAGGGAAATGGAGGCAAGAAGGGAAATCGATACTTACCTCTTTGGTCAGCTCACTGTTTTCATAGATGTGGCGTATCTCCTCGCTGCTGAAGTCGGTGGATGCCTCGGCACTGGCACTGCTGTACATAGGCGCTTCGGGATAACGACGGTAATAGTGGCTGTACCCTGTTGTGGCTTCACTTTCATACATGGGGTTGTACTTGGTTGCCCTTTCCAATGATGGAAGACTTTCCACCCGCCTGAAGACCCAGAGAAATAAAGAAAACAATTAGTGGAGATGTAAAGGCAGGGAGAGAAACCGAGCCTCAAATTAAATAAGTAACCCACTGAGATAAACTGTTTGAGACGACTGGTCTGTTCATCTTCAAAATCTGAATTTTCCAAGCTTCCAGGTACAAACACAACAATAACTGAAGTGAGAACTTTGACATGGAAAGTCTTCTGTCTCTGAGCAACTGTGAATTCAATATTCAGAGTGGCTGCGAGCCATGCATGTAAAGTATAGTTAAAGTTGTAGGTATAAACTATTTGTTAGCACTTCTAGTAGTTGCTACTTCAATAACCAAGAAGCACACACTGTTCCTTGTAATCGCTACTTGTGGATATAGTTTTTAAGTGTTAACACCCATAAAATGAAGAGGAATACACAGTCATCAGCTTGATTACTACTAGCAGTTAGCATCTCAAAATGTAGTAAGTCTAACTGGTTTTCCGATTAGCAACCAGAACACGATAAACTAAATCATGCTCTGGTGAACCAGTGTTAACCAGAACACTTAAAGGTTGTGAAGACACTTCAAGGTCCCAAAAGTGGCAAGTATCAGCAACATGTCAGAGCAGCAAAACAGCCAAGATCAAAACACTGCAAAAATAAATCTATTTTTCATCAAAATGTGCATTTTGGCACGCTAAAGCATTTATTTTGTTTACATTATTTCCAAATGTGAAAGTCAATCAGAAATATAAATGGACAAAAAACAAGTCACAAAGTTTCTTTAATTTAAAAGAAATGTTCTTGAATTCATTTCTTAGCATTCGGTATATCAATTATGTTCCCATTTAGTGGTTCAAACCCGTGACTCACCCAATGATAGATGGACATAGCAGAGCTCTTTCAGTTTTACAGGTTAAAGAAATGTTGGTTGTTGTCAAGTTACAGATGTTCTTGGGTGGGCAGTATTTTAGCTCCTTTCCTCACCGTACGGGATCCTCTGACTCTTCCTTGTCGTACTGATCCCGAAGCGTCCTGGCCAGGAAGAACAGAACTCCGGACGCCACAAACAGGAAACCAGCAACAGAGGCTATGGCTATGCCGACCACCAGAGGCTCAGACACATACTCCTCACAGTGTTCACCTCGGTACCACCAGTTCTCTCCAACACGACACCTGGAGATGGAAAATGTCAGCCTGAATTTTATTTGTAAAACTGTGGACTGAATAAAAGAACTCAACGTCGGAATTACTGAACAGAAGAATCAAAATGTTTCAGCATTTTAATCGTGTGAAAGCTGTTCCTGTTTGCATTTTTGCCATAACAAAGATGATAAATTCATTTTAATTCTGCATGTGTCATAAAAATCACTGATTCCTTGTTTTGGAAGAAAATCTCTTATTTGTTTTCTGTCTCCATGGAGGAATGCAACACTTTTAGCTGAAAGTTAATGAGAATCCAGCAGCACGTGGCACTGCCTTCGTGTGCTATAATGCTGTAGTGGGTGTGAAACAGAGGTTAGCAGTCATCTTGGCTTGTCTTCCCCAAGTCTGCTCATAATTACTAGAGTGTTTAAAAAAGAAAAAGAAAAAACTAGCATATCAAAGTCTGAGCAGGGCTAACAAAACGTTCCTGTCACTTATTTCCAATGCTGGCTTTTCATCTTCAGCACACATGAATAAATCTGTTGCACATGCAAACATAAGTTCTGATAAAAGAAGACACATTGCAGACATCAAAGTGGGCCTTCAAGGGAAACATTGAAGTGCAAATATCAAGTTGAAGAGCAAGGTATTCTAAAAATCTTAAAAGTATGACACGTAAACAAAACGCAAACTATTTGTTTATTATGGGATTCAGTGGGGGCCAGATGTTCCTTCTTGACAGATGAGTTTAGGTCAAGAAATTGATAACAAACGGCCTCTCAGGTGTGTAAGTGAATTGGTAAAAACATGCAGCCTGGTTATGACCTGCATATTGACCAATGGTGCTCATTAACAGAAATTTGTTTTTATGTCATTTTAATCACGTTTCTTAAATGAAATAAGTCATTTGAACCATGCCCTCCAAACAAGATTCACAACTGTGTTTGGAAAATCTTTGACAGTGATCAAAGCACAGACTGTTTTATGTTGTAGGAAAATGTGTCAAATGGATGTTTGGCTGCTAACTGGTGGCAGAAACAAGTTACATAGTGTGCTCTTTCGAAACAAAGTTCATTTATGCAGAAAACATGGATTAGCTTTATGGAGGTAGGCAAGTGGCGATGACAAGTTTCTCCGCACCCACCAAAAACTGACTTCCTTTGGAAAAAACATCCTGTGTTGGGAATATTAAATAACTAGGATCCTGAATTTAAGGGAAGGAATGACCTGAGTGTTGAGGAAACAAACTGGTTAATGCCAGGTACTACAGAAAACTAAAACAGGAGGTAAACAGCTAGACAACGAAGGCAACCAGATCTGTTGTTTGTAAGAATTAACTTTAAATTAATAGCGACTCTCTCCACACCTTCCTCCAACATGTTTACCCGTGGTAATTAGCTTCAGCTGTGACTTTTTTCTTTGTATCTGAGCAAAGTGAATCAGAGAGTATTCAACTGCTGCTACAGAGTGATTCTGTATTTTATTTTTCCTTTCATTCACCGCATTTATAGCCTTAGCTAGATGAGACATTTTACAGCTAAGAAACATAGAAAAACTAGAGTTTGAGTTGCAGAAGCTATGTTCTCTGAAAAACATCCTGACCGCTATGTTCTGGATGTGCAATTATTGTGAGCTACAAACTAAAAGATGGAAAAATGGAAAAATATGAATTTCAAATAAGAAATCTAACTACATGAGGTAGAGAACATCATAAAATTTGTTGCTTATGCACAATATTGTGAGGAAAAATGTATCTGACTTCAGTGAGATAGTAATTTTTTCTACAATGTATTATGTATTAAACAACTTTGATGGAAAAATAATTTTACTTCTATGACGTTTGATGGCTTAAACTTTTGTAAAAGTGTAAATCCTTATATTCTTTCATTTAAAACACACCTAAATCTGGTCCATAATAGTGAAAATCAGAACAAGAAGCAATAAACTCTAAAATATTAGTAAAATAAAATTGTATTTATACTTCTTCCTTCTAAACTCTGCAGATTTGGAAAATCTGTTTAGTCACTGTGGCCTTTTAGGACTGCAGACTTGTTCCCCAGGCACATACAAACACAGTCTTAATCCCTGGCCCACCTGCAGATGGCTCCCTGGCCAGGTATGATGTCACACTTGCCGTCATTGAGGCAAAAGTCTGTCTGCAGCTCACAGATGCTTTGACACGGAAGGCCGTCAACACTGAAGTAGCCCGCGTTACAGACACACTCCGCTTCCCCTGACCACTTGTTCACTTTACATTCTGCGTACTCGTTGCACGCCTGGAACTTGCAGGGATCGGCTTGGTCACCTGGAAATTAAAAGCAATTGATAAAAAAAGATATACTTTAATTATAACAGGTGCAAAGGAATTTCTATTCAGCTGCTTTTATATCTTATAATCCAACATAAAAAAAAACTTGGATTATATCTTTGGATGAATTGAATCAGCATAGTTGCTTTTTTTGTTGCAAGTTGGTCTATGTCAGCCAGACTTACTAATCTCAATGAAGTACAACATTCAAAGGTATTCAGATTTACTGGACTAAAAATAAACTTCAGATGTATGCTGAACATCAATTTGTTTTTATTCAATTTTAAATGACGCCCAGAATTTATTTTTAGTTTTGTGCTTTTTTATTTTATTTAGAATTTTAAATTTAACTACATGCATCGACTAACTTTATGTGCTTTTTTTTATATGCAAAAAATTACTACCATATAGCTACTCTTGCCTGTTCAATAAAATTATGCATTTCTAAAGAATATGTTTACATTTTCTCCACAGTTATGAAGGGGCAATCTGTCACTTTTACGGCTCTTGGGATATTGGAAGAAAAATAAAGTTGGATTAAATTGCAAAACAACACAAATTTACAAACTCACAGCAAAACTAACTGTTTAAAAGCACATTTTATATATAGCAATACACCATTAAACGCCACTATACATCGATACATTGTTCACTCTGCCTGGTGCACAATGACGACTCTTCTACTCGTCATTGCCTTCTTTGGAGTTATTTTAGTGAAAAGACTGAGATCCTATCTGTTCTGTTTTGTGCAAAAATGTAGAGCAGTTAAAGTTGCATTGGATTGTTTCCTCTACCTATAAAAAGAGTTCACCGCTTGGATGTTTTATTCTTCTTACTGCTTTTACAAATCAATCGGGATCCACATAATTTGGATTTTTGAAGAAGAAAATACAAAACACCATTTAATGCTAAAGTAAAAATTATTCTACAAAATATATTCACCTGTTTTAAAAGACTGAACTTAATCAACAGAGGTCTAGCCAACTGATAGTCTCTCAATGAGTGGGATGAAGATCACCTGAGTGCGTCTCCACTGAATACACCTGTCTCTGGAAAAACCATTAACTGCTTAAACTGTATTTCTGGCTTCTATTGTGGTATGAAGACAAAAAAAATACTCCAAGCAAGTCAGAGAAAAAGTTATTGAAAAGTATACGCTGGCTATGAACAAACTCCACTGGAGTTCAGGTAAATCTCATTTCCTTCCAGAAGTGGAAGGAAAATGTCAAATCTGTCTATCCGGCCATCCTCACAAACTGAGTGGCTATGCAGGGAGAAGTCTGGTGGACTGGGCCACCAGGACTCCAGTAAGCTTCAGCAGCTGAGATGGGAGAGACTCTGCACGCAGATGCTGTTGCCAGGTTTTTTTCACCAGTCGATGCTTTATGGGAGAGCGGCAATGAAAAAATAAAACACACTGCTGAAGAAAACTCATATCAAGGCTTGACTAAAGTTTGCCAAAAGACACATGGGAAAGTCCATAGTAAAGTAGAATAAAGTTCTTTGATCTGACTACTTTCTGTCTGTGTTTGCTATTTTGAAACAATGAGATTTACTGTTAGTGATATTTTATTTCATCATTAAGTACCAGAACCAGCACATAATTGTACAGATTAAACTGTGCTACTCAGGGCTTAAGTAGCCTTTTTACACAGTACCTTTTTACTCTTACTTGACTAATAATTTGGCTATTCTACCCACTTCTGATTAAAGTTCAAAATAACACTTATTAAATGAGTAAATTACCAGGTAATTTTGTAAATTTTAAATCTGAAACAGCAGCACCTTTTTTATTTGCTGTGTTGTACCACACTCTCTCCATCTCACTGTTTTGTAGCTCAGATTTAGCAGGTCCACATCAGACCAGACTAAGTACAAACATAAATGGTCTAATAATCATTCTAATAGAATAACAATTGGCATAAAGTGCATCTGCACAGTTCCTGTGTGGTTTATTAATGTAGACACATAAAACACTTGCAGCCAAAGCAACACAAAATACTAAAGAGAAGGCATTCTGCATTGGGAAATATCAGAATACGGATTTTGGTATTTGATTCCTCACCTCCAAAAAAAAGAAACAGCTTAAGGGCTCTCTATATCAGGCTTTGTAATTGCATTGTTGGCATGTGATTTATGTTTGTATTTCCAGTCAGGCTCACTTTGATAATATCTGTCTGTTGTTTTATTGGGTAGAAACAGATAAACAAATCTGCCAAAGTCTTCAAAAGCACATTTGTGGTAGCTTTCAGCACAATAAGGGTCTTTAGAAGCACATTTGGCTAAATTAAAACAGGCATAAATCTTTTTCACATAAAAACATTGCCATCCATTCCTTTTAGTTCAGCTATATTATTAGTGCATGACGTGATTCAGCAGTGTGTTGTTTTCTATCACTAAGTTTCACATTAACTTTTTCAGTGATTAACAAATATTATATTTATTCTCAAGATGAATTGTTGGTTCACAGTTGATGAGAAGTGCCAAGTATCAAAGGAAAAGAATGGTCAATAATTAAATAATGAAAGTAAACTGCTTAGCTCAACATTAAGACAGACTTGCTTGGTCAATTAAGGGTTTGCTGTGTAAGCATTGAGTTCATTTAGTGCAAGAAACTCACCTGACTCCACATCCAGAGAGTATTTATCAATGGCTAGATTCATGGTCTGGTACGCAGTGTTACAGAAGTCCTCTAGAATGAGATACACGGTGGTGGTGACGCCCCGGGCCACAGGCTTCCCAAACTTCATCCGACTGTTGATCACGATGCTCCCATTCCTGAAGTTCAAGATCTCCAGATTCTCAAAATGGCTCAGGTTGGACTGAAGATAGGGCACAAGCTTGGAAGAAATAGAAAAATCGGATTTTGCAAGTTGCATGCCGGTTTGGACTCTTACGAAAACAAATCCAACACAGTGTCGGTGGTTACCAGTTCGAGAAAGCGCTGCTCCAAAGCCTTGTACTCTGGGGAGCTCTTGTTAAAGAGGTCTTCTGAAAATACCATGTTGGTCACTCTCAGGCTGAAGAAGACTATCAGAGCTCGCCTGGGATTTATAGGCATGGCAATGCTGACTTGGTCTGTGCCTTGGGCCACACTGAATGGGGATCCAGTGCTGCCTTCCTCTGTCTGGTTTGTCAAGCCGTAATCATAAGGAGTCAAGTCATATCCGTGATCTTCAGGGGTGGCATCATCCAGGTCCTCCTGAGTGGTCTACCTCAACCAAACAGAAACATGTCTTAAGAATTAGGCTTCTAATCAATGTCATATCTTGTCTATGCATTTTAATGAATTAAAATAATTGTAGTCTTCTTTCCAAAGAGACTCGATAAAGATGCAAGAGGCATACGTTTTAAAGTAAAGGATATAATTGGTGGAATTGAAGATGGTGCCTATAAAAATGAAAATATGTCGGAAACCAGAAAAATGGGCAAGCCTAAGCATTTTACTGCATTTGAAACTGTGTTGGCTAAATAACTTGGTCCGAGCATCTCCAAAACTGCAGGTATTGAGAGGTTTTCCTAGAATCCAATGATCAGTGTCTATCAAAAAGCCACCTAGAGAAGGAACGGCGGTGAACCAGATTTTGCAACAGTGGGAAGTAAAGGCTGGCCTGTGTTGTCAGTAGCTCATATTATTGAAGAATTTATTCCTGGCTCTTTAGAAAGCAGTCAGGATATTCAGTGGATCACAGCCAGAAATGATTGAGGAGCACAAGAAGTGTTAAACTGACCTCCACATTTCTCAGATCTCAATCCAAACAAGTCAGATTTGTGTAATAGTCATGACACAACCTACAGAGACTAAATGATCTACAGCTTATCTTGACTCCAGAGGTTGAGGGAAGTTTATGTCTTGGTATGTCAGGTAGTAAAAGGGGGACTGGCACACTATGAGACTGGTTATAGTGCATTCAAATCAAGTCATTTTAAACTAGTTAAATATCATTAAAGAAAATATTCTTTTCCATGTTGTAAAGAATCAACATTGAAGATGTTATTTCAACTTTACCTTTACCACTAAAGTGATGGCTTTGTCAGGTAGGCCATCAAAATCTGGGACAATGGATGAGATGACAGTAAAAAGGGATTCCGTGTCTGGAGACAGGGCAGTTGGCAATGGATGGCGTGGGACGTCTGTCCCGGGTAACTTCGAATGGTCTCTGTTGACGAGCAAAATCTCATCCTCCACAAGATCTCCTTCTAAGATCTTTGGTGTCAGAGGTGCCTCCTCTATATCCTTGGCTTCAGACAAAGATCCCTCTTTCACTTCACTTCCATCACTCTCAATTGTCTCGTCAAAGCCTTTTTCATCAAAAGCAGGTTCCTCAGGATAGGTAAAAATCACATTGATCCCTACATCCTCATTAGGGTCTTTGCCAAACTTGCTAGAGTCCTCTGGTGCCCCAACCACAGGTTCATCAACATCAGGGTGCAGTGTGGTTTTGGCTACATCAGGCTTTGACACTTCAGTGGGTATATTCACAGTCTTTTTGGGGGGTAAAAGAGCCGGCTGGCCTTGTTCTATGATGGTCTCAGGCTTTTCTGAAATCTCAACTTCTTCATCTCGGTGCCCCTCTTCAAAGGTTGTAGCAACTGATTCCTTTCCAACTGAACCACGATCAACTTTTTCTTGTTCAGGTTTTGATTTAGCATCTTCAGTCTCTACAAAATATATTTGGTCTTCTTCAATGGATGGCTCAATTAAACTGTCCAGGTTATCTCGGCCTGACCCAGAAGCCTCAGATTCTATTGGCGGTTCAGGCAATGTGGAGCTCTTTGGCATCTGCTGAGAGGGAGGCTCAGGGAGGAACTCTTTAGGCGGGATGGTCTCGGGAGCAGGAGCTAGCACAACATCCTCTGGCAACAGATCTTCCTCCTTAATGCCTGGTTAAACAGAAATGAAAAGACTCAATCTCTCTGATGTTGTTTTACAGCAACACTTGGTGTCTATTTCAAAGCCCAAGAGAAGAAAGTCGGTAACTTACTACCAGCGTTAGGTGGACTGGTGGCGAGTGCCATCTCAGGTGACGCTAGTTCATTCTCCTTCAGAATAACCATGTCCTCTTCTGGTGCCAGGGTGTTGAGTCCTACTGGTGGTGATGATCCACCGCCAGTAGGATGATCCGGGGTCATGACTTCTGATAGGTCAATGCCCTGCAACACAAATAGGCTTTGTTAGCTAAACACAAGTCCATGTATGCATCCTTCCTGCAGACAGAAGGATCAGATTGGCCACGTACTTCACACTAAAGGGAGTTAGATGTGGAAGTAATCTGATTGGATTCCCTGTCGTTATTCCTTTATTAGATCTATTTTCATTGGCAAACTGCTAAATCCATCCACAAATAGAAAAACTGAAGACAATACTGCAGACTGATTGCAAAACACATGAGCGCTCAACATGTACCTCTATCCCTTTTACGGCTTTATGTTGGTGAGTCAATTGATGAAAGAAATTTTGAACACTATTATTAGGGAAAATACTCAATCTCCTCTAAGAATCAAAAAGTAAGTTCTGTGTTTTTCCCTGTTGTGACTCCAAATTTAAGTATTTTACATTTGTGGGTCCATGTTAAAGAAAAGCTGTAAACCGCAAATGGTTTGCAGCTTCTTATGGGACTTCTCACTGTGGTCTTTTAAAAATAACTTCCTTCGCGTCTCCCAGAGTCGCTTCACATCAACAGCAGCAGAGCTACAGAGATCCACTCCAGCTATAGATCTTGACCAGCCTGCCAGCTAAGGTGGACGGCCAAGTCTCAATTAAATTTACAGTCTGGGTATTTCACAGTAAAGCTGGACTTATATTGAGATTATAATACACACAAGTGGACTCTATTCTATGTGGACTTTTAGATTAGCAAAGAACTGACATGAGTTGAGTAATACATGATCGGACAGTAGTCAAACTTACAGTCAAAACAGTGAGTGAAGATCAGTAGACAGCATGTCTCAGACACATTAAAAGCAGTTCTTGATGGCATTTGATAGAGTCTTTTACATATCCGGCACATATGGTGTCACTGATGGACAGGAAACGTATGTGATGACACCCACACACACATTTTAAATATGATCCAATTCTTTTGTCCACAAGAATCCTGTTCTACACACATTTAGGTGCAGATATGATGCTTGGGTCATAAAACCTCTACTCTGCATTGATAAACCTGGAACCACTTCTGTTCCCAGTCTCTGGTCTGGTTACCTTTACTCATTGTTATAAATGACTATTGGATGCTCTGGCAACAGACTGGTTATAGAATCATTCATCTTGTAATCTATAGTTTGTTCTATGTCACATACAAGTAATATAATTCATTCTGATGGGTTTACTTGGTGCTGAATCAACACCATGCGATGGCTGGAAAACGCTCTTTCCATTAGACAAAACTAAACATTATCCAGTGTAAATGGAAGACAACAGGTTCAGGTTTGTTACATGTCAACAAAAAATGCTTTCTTACACCACTCTAGTTTAATCAAAGAAACAGAAATTTTGTCAGATTGTTAATTAAAGGCTTGATTGAAATGTCCTAATGTAGTTCAGGAAACAGCTGCTTTATTTAAAACATTTTATTTGTCTACAGCTGGAAACTGTCTAGCAGCAGATTTGGTTCTAAGAGCTTTGACACTTGTTACGGCCAGAGCTAGCTCGCCTGTCACATGTCAGTCAGTAAGGAACCACAGAGCTAATCCTATTAGTAATATTGGATTAACGAGGTGGGACTCATAGTAAAGAATGGGATCTGTTCACACATTCATACCACACAAAACGCATGTATGTGTTTCTCTTTAATTAGCTAATGATTTAAACACTCAAATTGTTCATATTTATAATTTTTATTTTTTTCAGATATTGATAAGATTAAAGCTTTACTCTGTTCAGACAAAATATATTTTAGAAATGTTAGCTTTAAGCATTTTTAACATCAGATTTGAATAACCAAATATTTTAGTTATTTGATTTTAGCTAGTATTGAGATTGTCTGATGTTTCTATGGAAATCTTGCTTGATGATTACTGTTGCTGATGTTTAAAATGATGTAAAATACAACATGAAATGACAGCAACAGCTTGTAATTATATCAGCAAGATCTAGCAGGCTCAATACAATCGATATGAAAAAAAAATCAACTTAATCAATTCTAAATTTAATTCAGAAAGGGTTTAGTTGGTGCAATGAAGAGCTTTTGGTTCAATTATTTATAAAAAAAATTATCAAGTGTGTTATGAAACTTGTGCAAAATATGCATCAGAAGCCCATATGATCATGGAAGATTTTAGATGGTACTCGTCACTTAATTCTGGTGTGGTGCACTGTTGTTTCTGTCCTAGAATAGAAGTAGATTAGTATGGCAAGAGCCAACCTAATCCTCAAAGCCTTCACTTCATCCGTCCAGGGGAGCTCATCTGCTGGCTACACTGGTGAAGTCTGGATAACATCTCAAGCCATTTACAGGTTATCGGAACATCAGTCATGCTGCAAAGGCCAGCAACCTCAAACATGAGTGATTTATCAAGTTGGTGGAGCCAAAAGTAGACCATCTGCAGGCAGACTGTTGAGGTGGCTACTCACCGTCGCTTCGTCTGTAGCGCTGACAGGCTCAGGAATCTCAGACACTGTGGAACCAGAGGAGAAAAAATATTAAAACACTTTGTCACATAAAAAGGAACGTGGCAAAAGTTCAAATATTTTCACAAGACACAGTCTGCCAGAGTTTGTTGTTGTTTCACCATCGCTTTCTTACATTTCAGCTTCTTTGGGTGTAAATATTAGACACTGCAAGTAAAACCTACCACTGCACCATAACCAAAGCAGAAAAACAAAGCTAAGCTGTGCATGCAAGCTCTGCAGAAACATATGTTGGCCATATGGGTGTTTAGCCTCCTTTTCTTATGTCACAGCCAATAACTAACGTTGGCATCAGAAGGCATCGATCTCCAGAGAATCTGACTAAAACAGTAAACTAATGACAAGCTTGCCTTAAAAATATGAGTATGGAAAAATTTAACAGCAGTAGATGGGATAGATATTATCACATCATTCAAGAGCCCACTGCCCCACCCCCAAAAAGCAGTTAACCTACTTACAGTCTGCTTGAATCCATAGTAGACTGTAAATTTTGTATGTTTTTAAAGGAAAAATTATACAAATTCTTCATATCGAAGTCTATTTTGCTTGATGTTTCAATAGCGTGTTGAACATGAGAATCAGGTCGTTTAGAGGTAGTAAGAAGTTATTAGGTCTCTGAGGTGAGTAGCTAGAGACATTAAGTCTAATGGGCTAATAGCATAATCTTAATCTCTATCCAAACTGTCACGCTACGCTTTTACAAGAAGGAGCAATGTGAGAAACAGAAAAGAAGCTGCGCTACTGAGACTGACAGGTGTTAAGCTGCGCTGTACCTGCACAGGAAGTGTTGCTCGCACCACAACGACCACTGCACCAGAGTACAGCTTCAACAAGTCAGCGCAGTCAAGACTAAAACACATCTTTACCAAATAAAATGGATTATAAACCAAAAATGTTTTATTTTAATGTTCTAATGGTTGAGTGCTGATAAGGGCGGAGCTGTGTGCACGTACTATGTTATCTGCACGCTATTTCTCATTATTTGTATGTTACAGTCTCGGCATGTATGAGAGTCTGAAATTAAAATTTTCAAAGAAGCAATGTTTCTATTCTGCCTCTGCATTGTTAGATAAAACATCAATGTCTCTACATGAGCCCTAATTCTTACTATTAAACCAATTCAATTGAATCACCCATGAAATAAGATGATGTTGAAGCCATATTATGTTCCAGAAAGTATTAAAGATTTTAAAGAGAAGGAAACAAGCCATGTTGTGATGTCAACCTGAATGACGCTGCCTTCTTTAGTGGCTCCAAAAGTCTGAAAGCTTAGCTGCAAAGCTTTTAATTCTGCTTTTCCTTTGCGTGTTACAACTCCAGCTGACTCAGCTGATCTGCTCTCAGTCAGTTCATGTTTGTAACTAGCTCTGTAAAAGAAACCTGTTTCTTTTAACTATTAGACATTACAGATCCCAGGTGGGCTCTGTGGCACAAAACTTTAATCACATCAAAGTCAAACATAATCAGTGTCAGACTGTTATCAAAGCCCAGTTGTTTCCACAGATTTGTAAACCACACATGCATTTTTACAGAGTGTTTCACTTGCTGAAGAATAAGAAAACGCGATGATGTCTGCAAAATATCCCAAAAGTTACAAGTGGGATTGGGCATTTAAGTAGCTTTGCTGCTAGAGCCATTTCTCAACTGGTCTTATTAAAAAGAAAAAAAAAGTTAGTTTTTTTCAGAGACAGAAGGTACAGAGCCCCTAAGGGGACATGGAAAAAAAAAAGGAAAGAAATCCCGACTTTTTATCTCAAGATCCCGACTTTTTTTTTTTTTCTTTTCGCGGGATCTCGAGAAACTAAGATTTAAGAATGGGTCTAGGCATACATTGACTGCAATTACAAGTCAGATTTTATACATTTTGAGACGTTAAGTACTCCATGGCACATGTTTTGTAAAATATATAGTTGTTATTTTCTTAATCATTACCTAAAGATTATGTTTTGATTAAATGTTTTGCAATACAAATCTAGATATTGTTTTAAATAAATAGTTGACAGGGTTTGTAATGGTGTACAATTTATAATTTAAACGCATACATACTACTTTTCAAACATGAAAGGAAAAAGTAATGTGAAAATGTGAATGTGTTTGATCATATTTAAAATGAACCTAAATTTTAATCAAAACCCATGAAAAGTTATCTGATTAATGTAAAAAGGGACAAACAATTGTATGTCCGAAACATTAAAAGCATCTTGCACGGTTGCCCTGTTAAAAAACGGAGCAAAAAATCCATATATACAGTATGTTGGCCAAATGTTTTCTATTTTCTTTTACCATTTCTTTGTGTGTGTTCTTAATTGAAATAACATGATATGGGTCGCTCTTCATGAATAAATAGTTGCTTTCAAATCTGCTTCTGAGAGAAAGTTGCTCAATGTTTGTGGCTATTAAATATAAATCAAAAGAAAACCCCTCCCAAAAACAGATAATTGATGTTGTAACTTCCTTTGTTTTTACCTTCTACACACCTTTTTTGAAAGTCGTCGCACCACTCTAAAAATAATTTTAAAAGTGTTTATTGTCACTGGCATTTCTGTGGTCAACTATTATTAAGCAGGTTACAAATATCCTTGGGTTTCTTATTGAAACGGTACATGCAGCTTAAATCTGCAAAGCATTCATGAACCAGTTCTCAGCATTTACATTCATCTAAACAACCACACTTAAACACGTAACTAAATTAACGCAGCAGGTTGCAGTCTCACCACTCTCTAGCTCGTTGATGTAATGAGGTTCGGTGAGAAGGTTTTTAATCTCGCTGATGGTGTAGACCGCTGTGGGGGGCTCCTTGATCTCCCGATACGAGTTCTCCACCAGGTTGGACTGCAGGGTCAGGTAGTTCAGTTGTTCAGAGCTCACTCCGGCTCCGTCCACCACTACTGTTACAGCATAATCCACCACTATGCCGTCCAGCCTGGTGACACAAACATAATGCTGTCATACAGAAGAGAAACAGCAAATTCACTGAGACAGAGAGAAAACATCATTACGATATATAGCATCTCTGTGGCACCGTATTCAAGAATAAATCCTGACAGAAAAAATTACCAGCGCGTTGATTTAATTAAGGATCAGTAAAAACGAGTTCACTGACGACTTCAGTGATTTATGCCAACTTGTAACGCAGGAGCATGCCTCTCTAGAATGAAAACCCCAGAGTCAGCTGAAATGCCAGGATGATTATAACAAACGTGAAAACCTCACAGCAGACCTCCACTCCTGGAAAAAGTCATTCATTAGCCGTCATTTGACTGCTGTTATTCCTCCACCCTAACGGGCTGTTGGCAGGCAGCTGAATATGTGCAAACTCAGAGATCCTGTTTCCCTCCCAATTTAGTCTCAGCAACAGATTTAAGTCCAATACTGAAATCCACTTTCAGAGGGAGATATTATTCATGAATACAACTTAAGAATAAGATGATCTGGCCTTTACCAACTCCACATGGCACACCAGGCCCTGAACTGAAATTATTTGCAAAACAAAACCAAAGCAAAAATAGAGTCTAAAGACATCAGTAGCAGTGCTCCACTCTATAAATCCTGGGATTGAGTCATTTGGTGATTTGCAGCACACAGACTTGAGTGTTAACTCAATGCATGGCATGAAAAATAATCAGCAATGAGCTTAGAGAAGCAATTATTGCTGCCAGTCAATCTGGGAAGAGCCTTAAGGTTATGTCGATGTCTATAAAAGTTCAGTAAAGAGCATTCCACAATTGAAAATGGCAACTAATCACTAAAGACTGGATGTCCTAGCATATCAATGACAGAGTGTGTAATACTCAGAGGAATTGATATCCAAGACCTCCATCTCAAATGCTACAAAGCTCATTTAGCAGGCTAAATGTCAACCATCTTTAAAAAGGTGCAGTTGGAAGTTAGTTAGAATCAATCACAAGATTCCTACTAACAAGATTCCTTGAACAACATTGAGAGAAAAATAGAGAACTGTGGCAAGAGCCAAGTGCAATATAAAAGCACAAACTCCTCAAGCATGGTGGTGGAGGGGGTTGCTGTGACAAACGGGGTGATATGACAAAATGAGTCCAAACAAAGCAACAAAACTACAAAATAATGGCTGACGAGAAAATAATAAATGTGTTGGAAATTCTGTGGAGGAGGCTTAAGAGTGCTCTAGTGGAAAAATGCCCACCAAATTTAAAGAACTAGTGAAATATTGTGTGGAAGAGTGCTTCAAAAATATTTCAAGTTATTGCAAAGTTAACTGTATAAACTACTAAAACATATTAGTATTCAAAACCGCTCAAATATATTTCTCACTATATGGCTTCATTGTTGTTTATATTTACGATGAGCATAAAGCTATTCTTTTAAAGATACATTACAATATTTAAATCGTTGTTATGCAAAAACATAGTAAAATTCCATTATTGATTCAAGGTTGCATCTTGAATAAATAATGGAAATATGCAGCCTTCAAACTCATCATAGATTTAATAATGATGAATCCCAAGTACTACTCTACTGATTAGTATATTAGGTAGAAAATATGGTTGTTTTGCTTTCAGATGGTGGGTTTTGCGACTTTCTCTCAGTTTTGCGATCTGTTTTCCAGTTTGTATACCAGATGGCTTTAATTTTTTAACATATTAACTTTGATATTTTTCTTTTGACTCACACTCCATGTCATAAACCTTTTCTCTTACTCAGTTCCGTGAAGTTATAAACATAATAGCACCTGATTACTTGGTAGGACCCATTCTTATCCCACTTAACAGGTGGGTGGCCGCACTAAGATCATTACCACATGCAAGTAGTGATGCATCTAAATCCACCTGAGGAATGACAAGAGATCTGTGGGGTTAAACAACATGGTAAAATAACTCACCACTGCATGTCCTTCTGTGGTCTAGATAAACAGGAAGGAGCTGTTAGATTTCTGCTGACAGCAGAGATGACATTGGCATGAAAACATGAGGTGTGCGATCAGAAACTAACCTGATGTCAATTACAGTCACACTCTTAAAGCCAGGAAGCCCCTCTAGAGCATCTTCTATCTGCACAAACACAGTCAGGTGTGAGATTAAAGCAATCGCTCACGATTTGATCCAATTCTCAAAGTGTCATAACAAACTTGTTTGCAGAAACACAAATCCAATATGCTGTGACTAAAGCAGAGAGCTTCGTCAGTCCTGACTTTGGCTGCACTGATAATAACACTCTTCAGTGGGGATGTTGTTACTAAGAGAAGACTCAAAGCTGGCTCTTTTAAATTTAAAATTACATAAGGAAGTGAACGGATGTGTGAAGCGATTCTTACACTCAATCAGGCTGCAAAAGAGCGAGAGAAAGCAAGTATTACAAGAAGGTTAAATAGGTATTCTCTTTTAGCCATTTTAACTTCCAAGCTGTTTGTTAAAGGCTGCCAACAATGAATGTTGGCAGCCTTTTGAAAACCCCTGAGTAAAGGTGAGAATCTAAATCCTCCATAACAATCACATAGAGACAGCTGTTATTGTTATATCAGCCATGCTATCTGTGCTAATTGCTAATATAAGATGCCAAAGCCTATTCAAAACATGAATTTAAGTAATAATCATTTTAAAACTTGTAAAATTATGATTTACAGTGACTGTTGTCTCTGATAGCTCACAATAGAAAGGAAAAAATAATATTCTAGTTGCTGTTCATTTATCTTTTGTTATAGTTCTTAGAAATGTATTAAAATTGGAGTTGGCAGGTTGACGCTTAACAGGAAAACAAAGGTGGTGAAGTGGCCACAAATCTCTAATTCATGTTTCACTTTGTTACCAATAATCTCCTTTAATGAATAAGTAAAGGTCTTGCTCCTCAACATAAAGTAAATCTACATGCATTGCTTCCTTTGACCAATTTATCAAATCTTTCAGACAAAAGGATGAAAGCGGATGACTGAAAAAACATTCAGTCTGCAAGCACATGTTCTCCTCAAGGTATGCAAGACTGCATGCATGCAAGGTGGTGTTGGTATGTAATGCTGATTTATTTATGTTGAAAATCCCCACAGAAGGTAAAAGAAGAAAATCAGAAACCAAAAAAACAGGCCAACACAAACACAACTATTATATAAAATGAAATCCTGATTTTTATCCAAGATGCTGTCTATGAGTTATGTTTGTATTTGGGAGTACATTGTGGCTCCAAGTTGTGTTTAATGCAACAGATGTTCATGGACACATTCACAAAATGTTCCAGGTGCTTGTAAAAATTGCTTCAAACAGTATCTGTACAAATACTTACATGTGCAAAGGTTTATCTTTTCCCATGAAATCTTATAAAGCTGTGTTTTCAGAACAAGAAGTAATTATTTTACCATTACCAACTGCAAACTATAAAATCTGCAAGCTTTGAGCCCACGGTGCTAAGCTTAGCTACTGCTGTTGTTAAAATATATTTAAAACAGACAATGCAAGGAGTTGCACGGTATTAGGCAATTAGAGTATGTTCAATGATAATGCCCTAATCTCCCATGGCAAAACCGACCCAGATGGAGCCTGAGACAAACCTTTTCTGCAAGATCTCTGCTGAGTGTCTGGAACTTGAGGCTGGCTGGATCTCTGAGCTCGTCGCTGAAGACCTCTCCGGTCAGGAGGATGCTCAGCTCCACCACCTGCTCCAGAATGGGAGCAGACGTGGGCTGAATGGTGATTTCATTGAACAGCTGTACCGTTAAAAAAACAAAAACAACATGCAATCAAACTGCAGGAAAACACACATTTGTGATGCACAACACTGCAAACAATATCTCTGTGTACTCACTGGACTCTCTTCCACCTCTGGTGAAATGACGGCTGCGTTCTCCTTTCCTTTATCTAAATCTTCTGCATTGTTTATTTTGTGTATAAAGAAACAGGGTGTTAATTCAGATTGACTCTGAATACATTTATAAAAAATTAACGCTTTGGAAAAGTATTCGTTATGAACTAATCCACATTTCGTCGCATTATAGCCAGAAACGTCAATGTATTTACGATAATGATAATGGCCTTTTCCTATGATGGACCAAACAGTACTCCATAACCTGCTTATATTTTAATGTTTTATAACCTGACTCTGTTTTAACATGTCCACAACTTTCTCCCAGACCTGTCTGCAGAGCTCCTTGGCCTTCATGATTCTCTTTGTTCATTAATGTTCTCCTTCACAGAAAAGCACATTTATTCTGATATTAAATTACACACAGGTGGGCTTTCTTAACTTATTAGGCGACGTCAGAAAGCTACACTTTATTAAAGGTATTGAATACAAATGAATGACGCAATTTTCAAATTATGAAGAAAAACCATCATAATTTGAACTCAAAGCTTCCACACTTAAAGCTTTGTGTTGGTCCAGTACATAAAATCCCAAAATATGAAAGTATCTGATTGTAACATGATAAAATGTTGACCGTAAACTGTCATATGATCTCAGGCTGAGCTGAACTAAAGTCAAACTCATGAGTCAAACACACAGAAGATGTCAAGACAGGTAAATGTCAAACTCTGAAACCACAACCGTTCCTGATGAGGTTTGCAATAAGCATGTGATTATGTTGCAATGTTATCAGCAGTGACACTGACCTAACTCAGGGGCTTCAACTGTTTCTGAACTCGCTGGTGTTGGTGTGCTGTAAAATGGGGGGAAAAAATGTTTATGCAGAGTTAATCCCAGATTACATCATCATGTGGACTGTGGGTAAACATGGGAACAAAAGTTAAGAGATAACTTTGTGGATTTCACTTTAACATAAATCTCAAAGGAGAAGAAAATAATGATTTTTTTTATTTCTCATAGCAAAGATGGTCCCAGCCATTTAATTTTATCCCTTACATTTAGTACATCATGGCACAATATCCTGTCATTTACTGCAACAATAAACCGTTTCAGATTAATAACTGCAATTATTAAAATTTAAAACATTCTCAGTTATTTTCCTTTTTCTTTAACCATCCTCTTAATCTAAGAGGCATTTTCACTTATTTAAAGATTTTTTTATTGGGTATTAGGTGTGCAATGCAAAAAGTATAAAGGAAAGCATAATTCTTTTAGCACTTCGTTGCACAGGATTTTTGTAACCATGAAATTTTTATTGTAATAATGTAATTTCATCATTCCACTGATCTAAATACCTTAATTGTATGATTTGATAATGGGAGAAATTGTTCCAAATTATATTTGAAATGAAATCTAAAAAAAAAATCAAACTACAGTATGTAACAGTCATTGTAAAATGGCTGCCAATATGTCTATATTGTCTATGTCTAAATATATATATACGTGTACAGAATGAATCAATGAACTATTAATTTCATCTTTTCATTTTGATGTCACATTTTTTCACTCAAAATTATTTACATTTGTGTAATTTACAATACATTTCCTGCAAAATTTTAAAAAGGCTTAGTTGATAACTACACCATGTTAAAGATTAAATGAGTATTTGACACCTACAATTATGTTTTAGGTAGCCACTGATGAATAATTGGTTAGAAAAAAAAATTCTGTTTTTTTTCATTAACTTAGTTGCAATAATCTGTATAAATAAATGAACCAACTAAAACAACAGCCACAATGTTATCCTTTAGAAAGGGAATTCAAACAAACGCCTGCATACAGAGAGGGAAATACTTATTTGATCCGCTGCTAATCTTTAAAAGTTTCTACAAACAAATGAACAGCCTAATTTTTTAACATGTTATTGTAAAGAGACAGAATATCTACCAAGAATCCAAAACAGGTGATTTGGTTAAAGCTTAAAAAATATGCATGTCAGTAAGTGAAATAAGCACAAAAGGACTTTGAAATTGGTGGAAATATTTAGAATTTACTAGTAAGGACATAATTCTCGTAGTTAATCTTTGAACACAACTGAGGAGGGGGTTTGCCCCACTAATCCAAAAATAAATCATCTACCTAAACATATTTGGTAACTTTAAGTGCTCATAAGACCTGAAGTCAGGGAACTGACTGGGCCTCAACCCCACGGCCCTAATGTGCTTCATCTTTATTCACTCCTGTGTCACCTGGTCGTATGTTTTGGGTCGATGTTATGTTGAAGGTAACACAAACAGTTATCTTCATTGTGGATGGGGTAAAAGAGTTGTTGTCCCAGATTTTATGGTTCATGATCCTGTTCACAAACGTCTTGATATGCTGATGTCACCCTGTTTCCTAAAGAACAGCTACATTGGTGGGATGGTGTTGTGACCACAACCCTTCCTCCTAAGATTGTTTTAATTAATCAAATGCTTAGTCTAACACAATGGGAATGCAAGTACTTCAACTCATTACCAGTGATCTTTTTCAAGATCTTATTCGTACCTCCTCCAGGCAAGAACTAGCATGGTGCCACTGATTGAAGGCAGCTGGTTCATGGCCTTCATTACGGCCATGGGGTTGTGTTTCCTCGTTATAGGAACATTACGGACAACGCTTAGCATCCGGTTCGTTAGACTGCTATAAAACACTTCACTCTCTTGGTTCACTGTAACACTGACTGCTACATGAGATCCTTATTTCCTACATCCGTCATCATCAACATGTTTGAAGAAACGTGTATAAAATGAGTCAACATTTTTTTTTTCCCCTCTGTAATTAATAAACCCCCTTTGTGGCAGAAAGTTGACGCCACATTTTAAATTAGGCCGTATGGGCATTTGCTGTAGCAATGTGGACTGAGCAGGCGTCCACTGCGTCCAGCTTCAATAAGGGATGCTAACTCATGTGTGCTGAGCAAGGCTGCACTGCATTCCTGGATTATTTCCTGCATTTTAAATGGATCAGGGGGTCGGGTTGGCAAAACAGAAGCTCATTTTCCAGGGCACCATCTATACAAGAACCTCCCCTGCAAAACGTTTGAATGGAAGAAAAGACTCATGTGCTTATTTCACAAAATGACATCAAAATCAATCTGCTTTATTTGTTTTGTAATATATGTTGACAATAACAGTAATGTGTGGTTTTTTTTTTGTATTTTTGATAGATATTCTCTTTGAAAATTGAATGTAAATACTGTTCATTTATATGTAGTGAGCAAACTCAGAAAAACCTCAGAGGAACACATAATTATCCCCCTGGCTGTATATCTATGATCAACCAGTCAACTGGATTTATGAATCCTTGGGATTCAAAGGTCAGAGATCAGAAGACGAGTCAGATTACAGATGAGTAGGAATATGAACAGGTAAGGTTGAATGGCCTTAACAACCTTACCTGCACATATGCTTCCAGGACCGGGTGGGCTCACTACAAACGGCGGGAAAAATGACACGTTTACCAAAACACAGACTTCATGGTGAGAAAACATACATATGTCATGTTTCAGCGACATGTTGAACAAGCGGACAGTTTCCTTTACCTTTTGAAAACTGAATGCGACATTCTCTGAAAACATAAAACAGTGTTAGGAGCTTCAGCATCAATCTGCCAGCAGACATGTTTGTTTCACACAGATTTCCATTTGTATAAAGTCAGTAGAGTGCATACTCACCTGTTTAACCAGAGACTGATGCTCCTCTGACTGGCTAAAATAGCTGCCAATATCCTGCACAGTGACTGTGCCTTCCTGGCACTGGTTCATCCAGCTTTGGTACTCGTCTTGCTCAGGCAGTCGATCCCAGAAGATCTTGAAAGCCTCCCACACAGTTTCCTGGCACACTGGTCACCAGAGAAAGAGGCCATCGGCCGATTAACCAAACCTGCAGGCCTTTCTATTTGGTAATGCGCTACTGGGACAAAGTTGACTGCTTCCTATTGTAGCGTAAACGTTTTCATAAGAACATTTTGGAATAATTCAAACAATGAAAAGTCAAGATGTACAAATGTCAACACTAGTTCATAGCTCAACCTGCCAGGCTCTTCTGCAATGTCAGAGAGCTGTTCAGTCCATTCAGGCCTAACCTAAATAAATCTCCACTTTCTACTATCACAGCCAGGTAAACAAACAGAAGCTGCTCAGGCAGCATTAATAAGTCAAAACAGTCAGTATATTGTGGGCAGATCCCACTTTTGCATCAGTTTGCTAACATCTCAATGAACTAAATAAAGCAGAAACTCTGCATGGATACCATGTCAGCTGTGAAGTAAATATTTTAATAATTTTCAGTTTTAGGGGAAAAAAAATTCTTTATATTTTTTAATTTTGCTTAAATGAAATTATTAGATGAATAACGCACAAATAATAAAATAGGTCATAAAATATTTGTATAAATGAGTGCAGCTGATCTTCCTCACTCTCCGCAGAAAGTATCAAACATCTCATCACTTATTCAAGCTGCAGGTTTTCTGCTTTATGCCACTGCTTGCTACTGTCTTTCAGCCACTCCACGTCCCGGCAACCACCTCCGGGCTTCGAGGTCTGCTCAGTGTACTCGCTAGATGGTTACCATGATGAGCAACATGGGCATGCAATGACGAAGTCAGAGCCTAGATGCCAAGTCCACTGATTCTAATGCACATTTAAGCATTTCTGTTTAGCTGTCTGACTGAAATCAGGGTATTTCGTGGTACAGTATTAACATTTTTGCTAATTTTGTCAAACCTGAGTCACATCGAGACGCATTGACACATTCTGCATCACTTTAAGTCGATAACGTGTTGATTTTCTCAAGGATGTAACTGGACAACCGTTTAAATCTGGGGACAAACTGCAGAGGAGCAAAACAGTGATTACTCCCCCCTTGAAAATTCACCTCAGTGCTGTGATGTAAATTATTATTGATTGAGTCTCTTTCAGATTAAAAACAGAGGGAAATTTGTCCACTCAGGTTAAAAAGAATAAACTGAAATCAGAAAGAAATAATGAAGGTAAAATTGAGTCCAGAGGGAGTGATTTAATTTTCCGAAGGACTGATTCATCTGAGGTCATCTAAAAGAACATCAAGCGGGTCTTTAAAAAGACTTTGATGACTGCAGTGGCACGCCATGACAACAGCTGTTTCTGCTGCTTTGTCAAATTGTTTTGGGGCCTGGATGTGCCTTGGTCTCATTTTAATTTTCATCAGCAAGTAGAGATCTTAGAAAAGGCTTTAATGGCTTACAGCATTCCTCCACCATTATGAATCACAACATATTATACTCATCTTATTAATTTACCATCAAATTGTGGCTAAAACAATTAGAAATATCATGTTAGACTCTATGTTTATCCTCCAGTCTATTCATGTTATTCCAAGTTAGCTTAACAGGCTTTTGTGGATATGACTGCTGCAAATAGTTAAATCTTTGGACACCGCCATTGGTTTAGAGACATAAACAATGTACAACCTTTTAATTACATCATCATTTTCTACATTTTAAATTGAATATAAAATTTAAAATGAACATAAAATAATGTCATTGATCACCTACTTCTACTAGGTGATCAATTATTTTAATTTTAAAATAATTGCTGCCACCAAAAATTGTATAACATAAAATAAGATTGTTTTTCTTTAAAAAAAAAAACAACTTTTTTTGCATTTTGTATGCTTCTAGTTACACTGGATGCTTGTTGTGGCCATTATATTCCTAACGATCTGCACTAGGCAGCTCTCTCTTAAATTAAGGATCGAAAGAACCAATTAGGCAATTATCTGCTACACAAAATCTAGGCATGTAGCTTCATATTATTATGCATGATTGTTGACTTATCTGCAGCACTGAACACTGTTATGTTATGCTTGGGTTTCTCTGATCGTCTGAAAGTTTCAGTCAGCCTCTCAGACTGAACTGCAGAGTGCGCAGCTGTGGAAGCTCTGGAGAGTGACAATAAAAATTCAAAACCTCCTAGAGTACACAGCTTGTCTCCATGGTTGCTGGCCTCCAAGGTAAGGATGTATAGAAACCCTCGGATTTGATTGTTATAGAGGCCAAGACGCCTCTCTTTGCTCCTCTTCTGAAACAGTGATTGCTGTCCTCTCATGAGTGGGCCTCATAGAAAAATAAAAGTCACATTTCTACTTATCTTAGACATTTAATTATTGCTTTGACTTGTGTCTGTGGTTATTTTCTTGGAGTCATCTCATGACTTATGAAGATGAATACATATTTACATTACTGGAGGGGCATTCTCTCTTGTCTTTCCCCATTTTAATGAGAGGCTACAAGGAACTGGCCTCTATATTCATTCCTACCTGCACCCTCGTTGTTTCTAGGCCCCCTTATAAAAGCAATCCATATATTACAAAAAACCCTGGTTGCATATATATCATTACTGCCACCAACTGTTGAAGATGCTTTATCTGTAAAGTTTTGCTCCTTTTTCCTGTAATTTGATGTTATCTGGGTTAAATTTGTCACACTGTTTCAAGCAGGAAGGCAAAGCTGCCACCTGCTGAGATGTGTGCTTCTTTCTGAGGACCATAGACTTTTCCAAATGTGTATCTCATTAGATCCAACAGCTGTCAGCATCCAGACAAAGCCCAGCCAACTTACCTCTGAGGTGAAAATAGCCTAAATGGTTTGCAACAACCTCCTCAGCAGTCTCTTGTCCACACAGTCTGAGTCCGCCCTGATAAAAGATATTCCTTTTCCTTCGAGAGGTGACAGCATGGCTGTCA
Organism: Phalloptychus januarius; assembly: GCA_902982915.1. Classification (NCBI taxonomy): domain Eukaryota; kingdom Metazoa; phylum Chordata; class Actinopteri; order Cyprinodontiformes; family Poeciliidae; genus Phalloptychus; species Phalloptychus januarius. The sequence goes on from CADWAE010000230.1 coordinate 4,701,941, forward strand.
TGAGATGCCTTCACATCAGACACCCGGATGATTTGAGGAAACACTGCTGGCTTGCCCAGGTATCCCATAGAGGAGCCTTCCAGTGTGGCATCTGTACAATCAGAGGAAAAAAAAGATTTTGAAAAGCTTCATCTTTTTTTTTGAGCTGCACACGAGCCTGCAGACAACATTTGGTTTACTACTAATTCCTTACCTGAGAGTCTGCTCAAAATGATGACTGTGAGGCAAAAGAGAGCACAAAAGAAAACACTTCTCCAGGAAGCGCTGTTCATGTTAAATCCGTGATTGGGTTTAAATCCGTAGACTCGGAAAGGGATCAAGAAGAGATGTCTTTCCTCTCAAGTGACGACATAGCTGCTTAAGAGTTTGCATAGTTCAAAACTCTCCAAAGCCAAGAGGAAAACCAATTATGATGAGAAAGCATTTGACAATAGAGCCTGTCCCTGGTTTGGTTCACTGTGCGGCAGAAAGGTGTGTGTGTGTGTCACCGTGCTGAGAGTCCAGCCTCTGCCTCAGGTGGACAGGCAGATGGTCAGTGGAGAGAAGGGGATTTTTTAATTCTCTCTAATCCTGTTGTTTTTAAGCCTGTTAGAAAAACTCGTCAAGAAGTTACTGGAGCAAAGCTGTGAAGGGAGGACATACAGCACGGGGGAAAGAGAGAATGGAGCGGTTATCTTTGAGAATGAGAGGTGTGTGTGTGTAACCTGCTGTTACTTTAACAAAGGCTTGTTCTCCAAGCCGTTCGGAACAACATCAAATCCACTATATTTCAATATAAATGCATCATAAAACAAATAAAGCAGGAATCATTTAGAGCAGCAGCTTTAAGTCAATACACTTTTTCCTAAATTAAAATAAAGTCCCCTGATGTGGGTCTAACCCTTCTTGCAGATTTTATCCTGACAGATCAGTCCCTTCTTGGCTTATGAAGGCTTACATGTGTAGCCATCATACACATGTAAGCAATTAAAAAAAATAAGTAAAAGCAGATAATTATGGGTTGGGATTAAATTGGCACAGGGGTCTCCAAAAAAATACCTGGTATAAGTTTGGATTTATTATGGATATATACAAATACATAAACCACCAATAACATTTTTCACTATTTTGTAATCAAACGTCTGACATGGTGGAATATTTAACCACTCTTTTTACCAAATAAGAGTGATTTTAAATGCTTCCTGCCATGGAACTGGCTTTAGGTCAGACAATCTTAGCAAGAGTACTTATTATGGTATCAGGCAAAAACACCAGAATGAACACTGTGTGCTGCAAGCGCGGCAGCTAAAGACTGACGTAACAAAGTTTGAACAAACTTGTTACATGTAAGGTAACAATTTTTACCTTACATGTAACAAGTTTGGTCAAACTGTAATGTAAGTTTGAACAATTATACATGTAGGTAACATTTTACAATTCACAAGTTTGGTACATGTAGGATTAAACTTCTTGGTTTCAAAATTTTCCAACTCCATTATGGTTTTTGAGCACAAGGTTAAAAAGTCTTGGGATCAACATTCTCCACTCTCAGCAATGCGTCAAGTTTTGTACTACTCGATGTGCTTACAAACACCTGAATTAGACAGATTCTCAAGGTATCTCAAACATTATTGTCCTGAAGATCTTGTTTTTCCATTTTCAAAAGATCTAATAATTATAGACAGATTTTGTTCAAGATGGATTCAAAAAAAATTTTTAGCAAGGCAAATTTTTCAGTTCATAACCTTAAATTTAAAGGGCTCAGATGCATGGACCTTTTTCCTAGTCAGGACCCGGACTAAATATACCCGAGCATGTAACACTTAGCAGATTATTCCGGAAAGCACTACAACGTCAACACGTTTTGGCTAAAGGAAGCTAATTAAATTTGTCACAGTACAGTGAATGTAAAAAGAAAAGCTTCCAGAAACTATTGGGGGAAAAAAAGTTTGCCAAGCTTGGCAAAACTATTAAGCAAAAGAATACTCTTAAGTATGTGGATTTCTTTAAATTTTCACTGAGTTTTGCTCATTTCAAATAAAAAAATAACAACATACAGTCGGATTTAGTTTGTTCAAAAAGCTTTAATGCACAACAGAAACCAACTGCATTCTGGGGATGAGCTAACTGATGTTCATCACACACATTCATCCTAAACAACTAATCAATTACAGACGTTGAGTTAAAAATATAAATATAAAACAAGAAGCCAGAATTGTGGGACAAAAATAAAATTAGGAGTCATGTCCTATGACGAATTCAAACAGCAGTAAAGGCAGCAAACTGGGGCTAAAGTGATAAGTTTCAAACATCTCATCTAAAAAGTAAACTGAACCAATATCACTAGGTTGGGATTTTAATGCTTTTAACAATTCTTGACTGCAAGAGAAGAAGTTCAACTTCACCAAGGCGTCAATTCTAAAATCTGTACCAAAATAGATATTTTTAACCCTACTTTACAGATAATGAAGCCAAGCGGTAACTGGGTAGAATTTCACGTGGGACCAGAACTGCGTCTTCCTGCAGACGTTTTGCTTCACAGCTTAGAGGTGACTGCTAAATGTGTCGTTTCCTTCCTTGTTACAGTCCAGAGGTTTAAATCTTGGTAAACAGATGGAATAAACCCATTGCAATAATCAGATCATCTTTAACTCAATCAAACCCAACACGTCAGGTAACAATGGTCAGCAAAGCAGGTAAACATCTCCAACCGCCCTATTTTTCCTTCATGAGCTACTTTACCGCTGTCCTGTTTTCACTTTCAAACCAACATTTAAATGCAGATTTTGTTTAATTTTTAAATACGGATTTTGTAAAGTCACTGCGCATTAGGCTTTAATTGGTTGGATGAACAGACATTTTTTATTTCTACTTACCAAATATTTACGGTTATTGGTTTGGTTAAAGATATGGGCTGAAATTATCATGTTCAGAGGAACGTGTTCCAGTTTACACTGAAATAAAATTTATTTTGCTCATTATGAGCAATGCTCTATAATGACTTCAGGAATGTGATTCGCTGAGCAGAAGAGCTACTTCATGTGTTTTTACTGTCCAGGTTTTGATGTCGGTAAATGTTAAGGATCAGATTTCGGATTTCATCCCGTTTCTTCCGAACCACCTGGCGGGAGAACCATTTTTGCAGCTGCAGAGGTAAATCAAAATGCACCACAGGGTCCTGCAGAACAACAAATCATTTTGTAAGCTCACCTTTAATTAAAAAAAAAAAAAAAAAGCATGACATATTCTCCTCAAAGCATATCAGATTATCCAATAAAATTAAGGGTCATAAAGTTAAGCTTTTTACCTTTAAAAAACACTCAACATACTGAAGGAGGTAAAGGCCACAGTCACTGCTGTTATCCTGAAGAGGAACCTGACAATGTGAGCTTTTCATCTGATCTAAGCCAAACTCCCTCGACGATCCACGACGAACCTCCCATTCCGACTGCAAATACCTGGAGAGAGCACAAACACACACACCCACAAACACACACAAATCAGCTCCACACGCAGCAACAGAAACTCCTGGAAAATATCCCTGGTAATTGTTTATTGCAGCAGTGTAAATCTACACTGGACTTTTTTTTTCCTAAACCCAAACTTTGATTTTAGAAGATTTACACAAAAACGTGCTTGGAAGTAGTTGCAGCAAAATGTCCTGCGGACAAAGAACCCATCTTTTGTTACAATTTCTCTAGATCAGGGATTCCCCACACATCCCTTCGAGTCAAATGAATGGCTCATTCAGACCTCTGCAGAGCTGAATCGAAATTCAGCCATTTTATTCAGGTTTGTGCCCAGATGTTACTAAAGAAAATAAATTTCGTGCCAGATGAAGCACTTCTCTGCCAGACCATGTCAAGGACCCGTTATTTATCATTATGAAAAACTTGACCAGATTTATTTAAGACAGTTGTCCAAAGAGTTGATGGTGCCAGGCAGCGAAGAGAAGCAAATCCACAAATCACAGAAACGGTGAAAGAAAATCCTTTTGACTAATATTGGACGCCTTTGATGTTTTAATCAAAAACGTAAATTTTAGTCTAACAAGATTCTAGTTAAAGTGTCAAAAGTGTTTAGCAAAGTTAACCTGTCTATGTCTGATTATAGGACGGAAAGGTTTCACCTCCCTCACCCATCTACTCACAAACACCTTCACTACAGGTTTAAAGTGTTCAACTTACTCCCGTAAGAGTTTGCAGATCCGCTCGTGGGAAGAAAGTTTGAGAGAATCCATGATAAGAATACACGGCCTGCAGGAGGAAGACATGCAAACCTGTGATGGCGGTTCTCATCCAGCTTTTAATTGTCCTTCTTCTTATAAATAGTAATATAACAAAGAACAAAATCTACCAGTTCAATAAAACCAAAACACGCCTTTCATGAAAAATGTTTCCATTGTCCCAATCAAGAGCTAATCTTAACATATAAAACTATTTAAATAGAAGCAACAAAAGTGTTTATTACAATATGACAATAATTAGGAACAAAATACTAAATATTTGATGCAAAAAAATGTGGTTGACATTTATATGAGAAGACACAAAAATCCTCCGCAGAAAAGCCAAACTGGATAATATTAAACACATTATAGTTAATAAGCATATGATAAACTGCTCTGAGGTCTGCATGTCAAGGTGTTGCTGAAGTGGCAGAGAAACTCACCTTCTGCAAACAGTCCGTCTCAGACATGTACTTTCTGTGCAACTCTACGCAGGAAAAAAAACAAACCATATTGGGTAAATTGCGGAAAAGAACAATAATAGAAAACATTTCTGTTGAGGGCAATAAAATTAGTTCTTACAACTGGACAAGGAGGTGGTGGGTCTTTGGTCACTTCATCCTGACCGTTTTCTAAAAACAAACAAACAAGAATCAATCTGGCTTCAGCAAGTTACTCATTATTATCCTGATCCCATTACATGCCTGCCTGCCTGCCTACCTGTCTCTGTTTCCATACTGTCACTGGGGTCTAATCTCACCAGGATTTCTGAATGATCATTAGAGCCTTTACATTGCTGGACCTCATCTTGACCCTCCGACTCTCCAACCCCGTCCTTCAGCCGGGCCTCTTCAAGTCCAGGAAAACAAACAACAACTAAATACCAGTGAGCTCTGGACAGAGAAAAGAAGTAAAGCAGCAGGTTACACAGGACTTAAATGGATGTAAAACACAGTTTTTCATAAGTTCTGTGCTTACTCTTGATTAACAGGCACAAACAGGAAGTCCTTTTCAAAGATGTCCACATGTCGGGTCCATGTTTTCACTCGCTGGTGCCGCCTGTGCCTCTGACAACTGGGTCTATATGAAACGATAAACAGTTCTTATTTATAACAGCTTTGTAAAAAAAAAAGAAAAAAACTTGATCAGACAGCAAAACCAAAAAAATACAATATAAGCTTTAAATGTAAAGCAAGCGTTAAAACAAAGGCATTTTTGATATTGCAGCAGCATAATCTTAAACTAAATTATGTAGAAAAGCTCAGCCTTTATCTTGACTAAATTTATTCAGTAGTGACAAAATACTTACTGGCACAGTTAAAAGTTTGGACAGCATTTTTGTGTCATTAGAGCATCACTTAAGTTATTTACATGGTTGGAGCTTGCAGGGTGCCATTCCTCTGGACAATCTCAGCAGATCATCCAGAGACAACTCTTATGTCCTCCTTAGACAACCTCAGAGGTTTTCTATTAGGTGTAGGTATGAGGACTGAGACAGCCATGAAAGATGTTAGATTTTACGTCTGGTGAAATATTTCTTAGTTGATTTAGTATAACATCTGCCTCGCTCTCTTACATTACCCAAAGGTAACAGAGTTTTGGTTTTCTAGAAAAGGCCATCAGATTTTTATCTGTAGCATGTATGAGGTTTGCCACAAATGCAAGTTTTCTCCATTTAGCCGCCAGAGAAATAATGAGGTATCTTACCAATTTAAAGCTCCTAGATGATCTAAACAGCCCAGTGGCGCAGCTGGTAGAGCTGTTGCCTTGCAGCAAGAAGGTTCTGGGTTCGATTCCCAGCCCGGGTCTTTCTGCATGGAGTTTGCATGTTCTCCCTGTGCATGCGTGGGTTCTCTCCAGGTACTCCGGCTTCCTCCCACAGTCCAAAAACATGACTGTCAGGTTAATTGGACTCTCTAAATTGTCCCTAGGTGTGAGTGTGTGTGTGCATGTTTGTTTGTCCTGTGTGTGTCTCTGTGTTGCCCTGCGACAGACTGGCGACCTGTCCAGGGTGACCCCGCCTCTCGCCCGAATCGATAGCTGGAGATAGACACCAGCAACCCTCCTGACCCCAGTAAGGGACAAAAGTGTAGGAAAATGGATGGATGGATGAAAAAATGCTTCAGTTACATTCAGTTTATAGAAATTGTTGGCCACACAAAGAACTGGGCAACTTCTTACCTTCTTAAAAACAAATACTCCTAAAGGGAGTTCATAAAATCTCTCAGGGAATTATACCACCTTGTAAATTATGTTTACATTTTCCAGACATAAGAAGTCTTTTAGTCTAAATACGCAACACTGGTTCCCTTACGAGTCGTTGTTGCCTCCCTCACTGGCGTTGTCGCGGCGCGTTAGCTGCTTGTAGAAAAAGCTGCTGAAGATGTGAGAGCGCTCAGAAATAGCAGCAGATGTATTCTGGATAAGGTATCTGTTTAAAAAATAAAAAATATATGTCTACACACATCTCACACAATGGCTGATTCAGAGTATTTTTCTCCACAAAAAAAAATGAAGAAGAAAAAAAGAACAGGCCAAACTTTCAAGGTAACTCACTTACTTTAGGTAAAAATCAATGATGACATCATTGAGGTACTGCCCACTGTCAAGGCACTGCAGATCCTCCAATGTCACAGTTATTCCCCCTTTCAATGGTGGTGGAGGAAACTGTATTAACCTATAAATAAAGATCAGTGGTTTGCTTTTACAACTTTAGACGACAGAGCTATATAGCATTCATAATCAAACTAACACACATTCCAATTAGAAAGTAGCAGCAGCAGCAGACATGCTTGTTTTAACTAGACAACATAAGGATGTAAAGGGAGTAACGTCACTTACCTCTGAGTCAGTCCCCGATGTTTATATTTACTCCATTTGGAGTCAGGTTTACAAAGAGACACAGAGTAGGATCCGTTTTTTCTGTGATGGCAGACTGTGTACACGGGCCTGGCTTCCTCCTTTTTGCTCTGTGGGAGTAAATGTATCTAATTAGAGGTTTTCTAACTTGTGTTTACAACCGTAAGATCAATTGTTTCAAAATAACAGGTAAAATAAAAACTAACGACATCATGGATACATATGCCTTTCATTCATTTCAGAAACCTGAAAAACAGCCAAATTATTCTCTTTCGTTCAACTTTTCTGTACATTTTTGTCATTTTGTGTCATTTCAGCCATTCCAATAGCAAATATTTCAGCTTGTTTAGGAGATGATGTTTACAATTTATTCTTATACTTTTAATATTGAGCTTTTTAAAACAATGCCATAAAAAGTAACAAGAGAAACACTCAAATTTATTCAACAGTCGCAAAAGAAGTTGCAGTGGTGCTCTTCTGTAGAACCAGAACCTGTTGGTGACACGTTTCAAGAATTTCATTAATTTGGTTGAATCTGGTGGACTGCAATGAATATTCACAGTTTTTACTATGTTTCTTCTAAATAAATTGCTCACATTTTCATGGTTTGATAATTATAAGAGGTGCATTTTTACTTTGAAGTGTTACAAGTATTTGACACTACAAAAATATATTCAAGCCAATTTTGTTGAGAATCTTTGACAAATCCATATACAGTAACCATTAAAGTCTCGCCTCCTTTTCTGAAATAAAATAAAGCTGGTAATTCAAGATTTAAAATCCCTGAATGTTTCCAAGTCCTGAGCAGATTTGAAGTTTTCAAGTAAATCTAAAAAGTGTTTAAAGGTACAAAATGCATCACCTCTGTACAAAACATTTAAGACGAAAGGAAAAGCTGCAGCAGAAAATTAAAGCCTCAAAATGTCAAAGCAAAAATGGCCAAGTTGAAATATTTTAAAATGTTAAAACATGTAAAGAAATAGAGCTCAAAACAAATAACCTGCAAACATGACATATGTCCTCTCAGAAATCATACCATGACAACTTCCTCGTCCTCCTCAGGTGCAACAATCTGTTTCAAAAAGAAGTGAAGTAAAAAAAAAAAAGTTAGAAGCTGCTTACATCAGAGGGAGTCTTTGGTTCTTCATCCTCCTGGTCCTCCTTTGGTTCAGCCTCCGTCTCTCCATCTTCTGCTGCCATCTCGAGATCCTGCTCCACGTCTTTCTCACAGCTGGTATCCACCCAGATGTGGGCAGTGGGGATTTCGTCCTCATAGTGAGGACTGTCCAGGCCTCCTACGCTCACATCAGAGTCTGAGCTCTTAATTCCAAGTATGGAGAGCAGATGCGAGTCCACTCCAGTTCTAGTAATTAGTTTAATACTTTCATCCATCGAAAGCACCGGAGCATCAATGTCAAATAAACTGCTCAGTCCGAGTCCGTTGTTTGCGATGCTGTTTTCGTGCGTCATTCTGTTGATGCAGTCGATGTCCAACACAGAGCGAAGTAAAGCTCCTTCCATTCCCTCCAAAGGATCTTTGAGAGTCAGCAGGATGAAGGGGCTGGCTTTTCCTGGTAAAATAAAACATTCATTTATCGAATAAAAAAAATCGAAGCCATCAGCTGAAACAATTTATAGACAAATAAATTAGAAAAAAAATAGGGATCCAGTAAAGATGCAGACAAATGTAAAGGCATTTAACCAATAAATTGCAAGTTCATAAACTGCCTTTTTTTTTTTTTACATGTTCCTGCCTTCTCACCTGTATCTATGGGTGCATCTTCACTAACACACAGCTGATAAAGTTCCTGGTGTATAGAAGCAGCAGCAGCTTCTGACACAAAGAACAGCATGACGCCAGCCGGTGAAGGATCCTCGTCTCCAAAGTGGGTTTCTCGAGCTTCCAGCTCCTGCTGATCCCAAACGCTGTACCTCCTCAGCTCTTTGCGCTCAAAAGTCAGCTGCTCACCTGCACCTGAGGACAGGAAGGGATCAGGCCAGGTTAATCAATTTTAAACCCGGTTTAAAACTGGAATCACACACAAATACAGTCTTTAGGTTAAAATGGAAAAAAAAAAGTTTAATTCTTATTTTTTAGATATGTCCCAACCTGATCCACGTATTAATTTTAAACAATCCCTGATCTAACTCAACTCTAACACCTGTTGATCTGTTGGCCTGTGACTGAGGACGAGAGCAGCTGAAACGCCACTCATTAAATTTTATGACGTTTAAAGCAAAACACCAAGTTTAAAAGTGGTAAAACATTGTATTCAGTAAGTTTTCCCCAAACTATTTTCTACAACTACAACAAAATGTTGAGATAATCAATGAGACGTCAAAAAACGGAGCGTACACATGCCATCTTTAGCCTAGAACTTCACATAGCCAACTCAAGTGTCAGCAGAAGCAAGAGACAGGTTTGATGAAGACTATAGCTCCAATAGCTCTATGCGTCGAGTAAGACAAGCTGAAAAAAAAAAAAGGTTTTTGTATTTTAGGTGACATGATTTCAGGAGGTGATTTTTGCATTTTAACTGTGTTGGAGATTCATTTTATGGCAGCAACTCAGAAAAACACAAGAGACAAACTGTCCTGACTAAATAGTAAGTAAGTTTCGTCTGCTACAGATAAAGACTTTAAAGCTACTGAGTTTTCAGGTACATAAATGCCATTTGATTTATTCCCTTTAATAAGGTTTTGAGCAGATGCCCAATGTTAAACATCAGTGTCTGGGACAAGACGTCCTGAAAGGATTCTTCCTACTCTGTACACAATGCAATTCATTTTTGAAGTCAGACTCCAAGAACTGATGAAGACAAACCATTTTTAAAATATTGAGTTGCTGTTTTTACTGTTGTTACCTCATTGTGTTGCATTTACAAACACGTCAGTAAAAGATGTGCATCTTCACCTCACCTCAATATGACCAACACTGAACCAGCTAATCATGTGCAGATAGCATTTCTTAATTACAAGTGTATAGCCAAGCAGAAACTTGTAATAAGTATTTAGTAAAACAAAATAAAAAAAAGTAGTTTTACTCCGTTTTTTTAATCTGAGACATCAAGCAACCTAACATCCTTTATCATTAAAAAAAACAAACATTTAAAAAAAAAAACAAAAGAAAAACAAACAACACTTATTACAAATAAGTAATTTTACTTATTGGGGACGTCTGATTGATCTCCCCAAAAATAAATGCCTTAAATAGTTAATCATATCAATGCAATGTAGACACATTAACTGATATGGTTAAATAAAAATTTTATAAATTTCATATTCAGCTCAAAGTGATGGTGGGGTCTTAAAAGTTTTAATCCACGAGAACAAATACAATTAACTAAAATAGGCCACTAAGATGAGACACAGACAGCTTGACAAGAAGGAGATAAAACAGACTCCTTTACAGTCAAGGTTGAAACAATTTGGAGCAAAGGTCACAGGTAAGAATGATGAACAAAGGCCAATAAAACCAGCTTAAAGAGATACGAACATGACTTGTCCCTTAATTCATGGCACAAGAAGAAGTTTGAATGACGAGGGGCCAGACAATCATCAGTCACATGGATAAAAAAACAAAAAACAGTTACCTTGAAGTGGGATGATAACCTTATGTTTTGAAATCTGTGAAGGGAAATAGAAACTGTTACTCAATTTATGATACAGAAGCTGAATGTAAAAATCTCTGGATTATTCCACTGGATTTACCATGAGACCTCCAGCTGATTTTACTTTGTAAGAGCTGCAGTACATGGACAAAAAAGGCACGCTCAAAGAGGAGTAGTCCACCTCACAGGCAGGGGAACCTGGTGCTGAAGGTGGATTCTCTTCAGTCAGTAGCTGCAAAACCTGAACAACAACAAAACAAAGTTATGATCAAATAATTATCACATCCTGATTTACCAGAGGCTCAAAGACCTGATTTAGGTTTGCATTTTAACATTGTAGTTTTCCAAATTTACTTTAATTCATTACTTTGGCGCCATCTAGTGGTAAACACACAAGTGACAGAAGATCACACTGTGCAGTTGATATTGCTTAACCTAAAAACCATATGGTGTTGATGTTAAAAAGATTATGGAGGAAAATTAAATTTAAAATTTTGAGTAAAAAAAAAAACTGATGTCTAATCCATCGTCTCAGAAATTTTGCAATGCAATCAAGACCTTATGTCACTGTACAGACAATCCAGATCAACCATGAACATTTTAAATGGACAGATATGCAGATATGCTCTCTATGTTAAGAGATGGAAAACTGCAGTGGGACAGTCGGAAAAGTTGCTGCTTACTTCCTGGCTAAAGACGGCAGTTTTATGACAATTACAGCCTCAAAATATCAAGAGTGTGTAACAGAATTTTATCGGATATGCATCTAAATATCTCCACCATTCTCCTTTGGTCAGATACACTTTTTTTGATTCAAGCAGTAAAAGTCTTTAAAAAAAAAACATTGCAAAATCATCTTAAGCTGTACATTAACTTTGCTCAGTTTACAAACATGGGAGAGGAAGCATGGACTGAATAAGATCTGCTGCACCAACCTGCATGTCCTCTGCGTCTAAAGCCTCCTGCTGGGACGCAGCTTCCTTTGAGGAGTTTCTATATACGACTGCGTCGACCTCAGAGGCCATTTCTCCCACCAGTTTGCTACGACATTTAGAATCGTCATTGTTCTCTTCGTCGTCACTGGACAACACGACTGAAATGGGGGGAATAATAAATTAATTTCCTCTGGGCTTCTACTACTTTACTCACCTATAAGTTCAAATCGAACACATAAAAGCCCTTATTTGAAATGGCATCTTGGGAAAATGAGTTGTAATGCATTCAGAAGCTTGTAATCAGAGGCTGGATGCAGAAAGATTGAAGTACACAGAAAATTATAGACTATAATGTTAACAGAAGAAAACATTTAAGGTAACTGCATTTACTTAGCTTGAATATATTCGACCCTTTACTCAAACTTATTGCTTTTGTCCAGGTTACTTTAAAAAGACAGTCGATATCCGACTTCTCATCCACACGTGTTTCCTTTTCCTTAAGTCTTAAAATATACAAGTTTGGTCCAAATGCCACACAATATCTGGTGCTGTAATGACTAAATAAACAGTGCAAAAAAAAAGCCAACATGAGAATCATCTATAACTTATCTGCTTACTCACTGGGGTCAGAGGTGCTGGTCTCATTTGGGGCCAATAAGCTCAGCTTGTTGCTGAAAATGATGCCTTCAGGGACGACTGGGCCAAGGGGCTCCAGCATATCTTCTCCCCCAACAGTGAACTGTACAATACAGCGGTCTATATTCTCTAGATCTACGTCGTCTTCGCCGTCTTCCTGACTGACAGACATTGGGACCTGTCCTCCATCTTTTCCTGCTTCTTCAATTTGAAAAAGCACGGCGTCACACTGACGCTTCGGGCTGCTTGTCCCGTTACACTGCAGGCCGGGATTCTTCCTTTTACGTTTCTGTAAGAGATTAAGGACTTATTCAAGTTCAACAATGAGGACTTTCTAAAAAAGAAAAAAAAACACTTTAAAAAACCATTTCACCTGTAAAATAATAGGGACATTATGCTCAGCGTTTTCTGGCCTGTACAGCAAATGACTCAGAAAAGAAAAATCTAAAACTTGTTTACATTTTAAAACAGAGGTCAGCCAATCCTTCACACTAACTAAATAAAGTTAAAAATTAACTTGAAGAAACTCCACAAAAAATCCTAAGAGAGCAGCAAAAAAACTTATGAATTAATGATTAATATGCAGAGGTTTATAATAGGTCTGAACTCTCTGTGACTGATAGGTTTATAAACATCTGATGGATAACTTGGGAGTCAAGTCATGCAAAATATTTCACAAATAAATCTATAATAAATGTGAATTAACTGCATTTAAAAAAGAATGCACTGCCATGTTTTTCTCCCAAAATATACCACAGAAAGAACACATGAGGTAAAAATAAACCCAAGATCAGATCCCTGCGGTGTTCCACCATGACGGGAGAAATGTTGGAGGATAGCGAGTCCTGATGCAGTCAGGAGAAAAGTACAAATATGTCAGAAAATCAGGATCTGAACCACTTAAATGAAGCCTTTCCAAACTATTAAATATTCAGATTCAGTGCCTTTAAAGGGGTTAAAGATCAGTCTGGAAAATCTCAATGCAATAGGTTAGAGTAAGAAAATTATTTCCATAATGAAAGGAACTGGAGTTTAGATCTGACTGGAAGGTCTGAAGCTTCCACATTAGCTGTACTGCAACATTTGCTCAACTCCACGTTTAGAAGTAGCTCACCACACCGCAGAGTCTAAAACGGTTTAACATTTATTTGGATGGTTAGTCTAGTAGTCTCTCAGATTTGGCAAGGTGAAGGGGGAATATCAATTAAGAGCCAAGTAGAAGACTTTATATGACCAGTAACTAATTTAGCTTGAAAACAGTGGAAAATATGACAAGAGTTTGCAGGCTGTCTGTAGCTGTTTTTAGAAAATAAATAAATTACAAATATTTTGATTTTTCCCCACCAATAATTTCCTAATACGTACGCCCGTCTTGGTTTAGCAGGACACTCTTTGCACTTGTTTTTCCACTTGCCATCAGACCTGCTGGCAGCACAAGACGTGTTAAAACGCACCACAATTCAGGTGGTTTTAAGAGGCAACTCGGTCCAGGATGCTTGGCCAAGAGGCAAAAAAGCAGCACATCGCTTCCTCTGTACTAACAACATGAACTTTGTCTCAAAGCATGTTTCAAGGCAGCAGTGAAGTAAACAGCAGCTTTTATACTCTCGCATGGTAGAGAGCTCAAACAGAACCATGTTGTGATCAGTGTGACAAATGTTAGGCTGAGCACAGACTGATCAAGTCTGGGTCCATGGACTGGGGTGAGAGCTTTCAAATATTTAACATCATAAATAAAACCTTGTACTGGACAGTTCCTAAATAAAACTAAGAAGAAAATTGAATGAATGGTATGAAAACATTCTGTAAGACATGAGGGAGACATGCAAAGCTGGCGGCATAAAATTTGCTTCCTATTTAGCTAAGTAAGCCAGAGGTTCCAATACATTCATATGATCAGAATAACACCACAGGCAGAGCTCGCAGTAAGCACACATTCAACCAAACAACTTAGTTTGTCATATGGAGCCAAAACGTTGGGAACAGCTAGCTTAAACTGGGATTTACTTGAGCCTTGCACAAGTGGTTTTATTTTCAGTTTTAAAAACTTGTACATACCAAACTGTGCTGCATATCTTCTGATCCAGTCAAGTTGTCTATCGTGAAATCTGCAGAAATCTCCTCGGAGGCTGATACATCCCCGGCTGGCTCCCAGCTCAGTGACAACCCGCAGTCTGCATGAGAGACAGAAACACATTCATCTAAGGTGGAACATAAAAATAACATTTCTGATCATTCTAAATAAATTAACAAATAAACAAACGATTTGGCTGAAGTCAAATTAAACACACATGTTTTTGTGAACCAAAGCCATTTGTTGTGTTTCACAGCAGCTCCTAATTGGTGCTGATTGGACCAGAAAACACCTGGATCTCGTCTTCTGACGGGATGATCAGCCCCAGCTCTTCCTGGGACTTTGCCCACCTCCTCCTCCTTGTCAGCATTTTTTGGGGGGGGATTTTATTTAAAAGCTTTAGATCCAGTTTCTCTCATTAGTTACAGTTTTTGAACCAAATCAAAACAAAAAATCTTGATGTTTTGTTTCAAAGGTCTTTGTAGTGCAGCAGTTTTTCATTTTAACTGGATGACTCGATTTACCGTCCAGTTTATTAGGTACACCCGTTTAATAGATTATTTGTGCTATTTATGCGTTTATCTCCTTTGAATTCAGCTTGTAGTCATGGTGAAGGCGAAGTGCTGGAGTTTAACTTTGTCACTTAGGACACTTCTGATTCACACACACTCACAAAATTGGAACAATAGAGTGGAAAACTGTTGCCTCGTCTTATGAGTCTTGATTTTTGCTCAAAGATTCAAATGATAAGGTCAGAATTTGGACTGATAGTGGTGGCGTAATCATGCAAGGGATAAATAATTGGCACACATTTCTGACCGCAGTACAAGAACTTGATTCTGTAACTATGTGACCCTCTGCGGGAGACAGCCTTTTAGGTCAAAAAAGGCCACGCGATTAATCTGCAATATATAATATTAGCATGTTAAACCTATCAGATTAATTGCATGCATTTAATCTGATAGGTTTAAACTATGACTATTGGGTTTAAACTATGACTTGACAGTCATAGTTTACATTGGGTTTGATAAAATAAATAAATGATAAAATAAATAATTTTATCTGAACATGTTTTCACTGTGCTGCTAGGCGCCACTCAGGGAAAGCTGCACCAACAAACATGGAATATTTGCAAAACATTTGCATCCTACCCACATGAAGCCAGTGCAGCTCTGTGTTTTTCTGATCTGTTTTCTTTCACGTTCTTTGTTCCAAAGACATTTTAAATGAAGCTACTACTTATTTCTGTTTCTGTGAAAGAGCCAGAAAAAGTGACAGGAATATGGACTGTAGTGGAAGATTTTACTACAACCGAACATTTTATGACTGTGTTAAGCTTATGGCTATGTTACTTCTTACAGTATAGCTTATATAATAGCAACAGACAAAGGCTTTTCCAGGCTTTGTCTGTCGGTTTCTCACAGTAACTTGGCGAAGAGCTAGTTTCCAGTGTCTTGTAAATATGTTTGCACTTTTTCTGCCCTTTAATAAAAACCAACAATGGAGCAACACATTGTGCTCTGCGTTGCAATTTTCTGCTCTATTCTTACACAAACCTGACAATGATTTTCACTTTTACCTGCTTGGATAAAAACAAAACCTATAAAACTAAATGCTTCAAATCCAAACTTTCTCTTGTTGAGAATTTATTTCAGCAGAATTAAACAAGGAAGGGTAAAGAATTTTAAGGGTTAGACTTTACAATGAAAATCTGAAATCTATACACTGTCAACATGACACAGATAATATAGACCCACCTACAACCTCCGCAAACGTCTCGTCTTTCTCTTCCTTGACTTTGCCGATTATCACTTCTTTGATATCTTGGTTTTCTTCATTGGGTTCCTCTTCAGTGTTCTGTGGTTTTCTATTTCTAGTTGTTGGTCTGTAAAAATAAAACCACCCAGAACTATTGTCAGCACATCTTATCCACCACATTACAACCAAAGTCATTTTAAAAGTTACCACAAACTAAATAGAAAAAATGAACCAGTTTAGGGAATAAAGACTAATTCCCACTTTTTTGTCTATTTTTGTTCAGTTTTGTGCAATCTCAAAACTCCAATCCTTATTATTTTCTCTCTTTTTTTTGTTTCCATACATTTTGTACCCAATGGTGAAATAAACTCCTCCAAAACAAGTGTGTTGTGGAAAACTCCATCCTACCCATGCTTGGCGTAGACAAAACATGGAATGATCTTAAAATAAAAATATTTACTCAGGGAACTTGACCTTTCCCAATGAAACATCATGATCCTGCTGAACATCTGCATTAACTAACAACAAAACAGACATGAAACGAAACAATTTGAGTTGTTTCAAAAAGCAGATGTCAGCCATGGGGCGTTTCACACAGATCATGTGTCAGTTCTCACCCACAGGGAAAACAGAGAATTTCACGAGGATTTTTTTTTTTGCCTTAAATAAATGGCATCAAGCAGCAAAAGATTGATAAGAGTTTACCTGGTTTGATCAAGTTTCATTTAGTCAAGTGGTCCAAACATGAATCAGAACCAAAATCAATAATATATGGGGTGTAATATTAAATATTTAACAATAAATACAGACTTGTACTAATCTATACATACTTTTTTCACCCAAAATATTTAAATTCCAACAGTATAAATTATGATTTTGTTTTTATAAGGACAACTATACGAGAGAAAGTAAGTCATAACAAAATGGTAATGCGTGAAAATGAATTGATGAATATGTGAATCAGCTCTGACCTTCTTAAAGCCAACCATCTTTTAACAGAATGTGATTCTTCCTCTTGAAGTTAGACACATTCAAGGTAATAATTTTAAAATCGTCAGCGTACCTTTGGCAGGTGGAGGTCTTCTGTTTGCCTTTAGGGGCTACATTGTTGCTCCTGTATTCTGTCTGACTGGACCTCGTTACTGTGCAGGGGACATCTTCCTCTTTCCCATTGTCCATTCGAGGACTGGACCACCGTCTATTGTTTTTACTCATTTTTATCCTCTCCATATAATCCTTACCCAGTTCTGTCTTTAAGACGTCTGTTAGGATAAGACGAGGTTTCCTCCTGAAGGACACAAAAGTTAATTGTTTTCCTACAACTTTCACCTTCAACATTGTGGCTAGTCAACAGTTTCAAGCTCAACTTTACGGCAGATAGAAGCTAATTTGTATCAGCTAATAGGACAGGGAGGACTGAGAAATGCAGATAAGCCATGTGGGTTGTCATGATAACAAGGCAATAAAGTCATGTTGTTTAAAAACAATGTTTCCTTCAAACAACCCAACTTAAAGTTGAAAATAATTATCCAATATTTTACTTATTTTCTAGCTTGAAAAGCAATGATTGATTAACAAAAGTATGATTATTACAATATACATCGTGTCTTGCTAAAATAAACAAACTCCTTGAACTATTTCATGCAAACCAAAATCTTCCATCTCATCTGAGCAGAAAACCTTTTTTCTTTTTCATTCATGGCTTGTGTCAAACTTGCGTTAAAATTAACTATATTAAGTATAAAACAAGGACATTTTTCAGTGTAGGCATATCCAATTTGCCTTAAAAAAAATCAACCACAATATCACTTCTTCAGCTTGTTTACCTCAAAATGTCTGAACATTTTAAAACAGTGTGATCGAACATCTTCGCCCCTTTTCTGTGTCTTGAATTACAAGAACTTAATTTACAATCAGCAAATGCAGTCCAGGGGACCTGTTAGGACGAGAAGAAAGAATATAGGAAAATATTCCTGACCACTGTCAAGAATAAAATATGTTGAAGTGGTCACAGCGTTTTCATACCTGTGCTTCTAACTTCCCGCAGTCTGACGACAGGCACGCCACGGGTATTTTCAGAGGGTTTTCCATCTGAAATACAGACAGCGATTAGTTAAGAAAGTTTTATTTAAGTAGTCATGCCAAAGCAGAATTAAAAAGTGTTTTAGTAACAAAACAAAAAAAAGGCAGAAAGACAGGTAAAAAAAAAAGAACAAACACGTATAAAGATAAAAATGAGATTGAAAAAAACAATTCACCTCAAGCGGCAACATGACGTAAAGAGCAAATGTGCAACACGTACAAACAACGGAGATGACAAATTAAATGGAAAACACTCCAGTCACAACTGCAGCGGACAGATGCACCATCATCATCCTCATCCATTCCTGATAAGGATGATGATGAGCTTAATTTGATTTTCAAGACAGATTGTCCTCCATATTTTCTCATTTTTGTCTCATGTTGGAAGGATTAGCTGTCAAACAGCACACAGACAAAACTAACCAGACGACAGAAATGACCTTCCAATTGACTTTGTAAAGATACAAACTGTGAGTAGGATTGTTGCTTATGTAGAACTGCAACAAGACAATCACAGCCACAAAGCAGGCCAGCAGAACATTCTGATTCAGATGCACGAACACGGTAACATGCAACTAAATAAACTGAAGAGCTAGAACTAATTTGACAAATACCAGCTTCTCCTTGTCAACAAACGGAATAGTTAAGGCTCTTCTTCGCTCCATCATCGTTCAAAATTTCATAAGGCACTGCAAGACACACGCAAAGGACATAATAAATAAGTCTGCCCTCTGGCAAACATAGAACAGTATAATTAGATATGCAGTGATTGTGAATATGACCAAAATTTGATTTTCTAACCAGTGATCTGATTAGCTAAATAGCTAACTCACTCACCCTTAAAGCAAAACGATATATGAAGACATAATAAAAGGTTCAAAGAGAGAATAAGAGTTTGAGGTGGAGAATTGCAGGGAAACTTGATTTTCTATGCAGATATTTCCTCTGTTCAAGTCGATTTATATTAAAGAATCTGCAGGTGATATGGTTAAGTCCATGCTACAATTTGCAAGAAAAGAGTGAATATAAATGAAGATGTAGTAGTTTTATTACTTTCAGTAATAAAGATGTAATCTGACTTGAGAACAGTTACAATAAAACACATAATTATTTACCAATATAATCCATACCAAAGTCATTCAGTTTGTTTCTCAATGATTATATTTGCCTCTGTTTCAATTTCTTTAAATGCGAGTCTTGTGACTTTTCTGGTGCAATTTTAATATTAAATCCAATTAAATTAAGTAATGACACATTTCTGCTTTAATATAAGTGACAGAATATCTTCTTTATGTGTGTTTGAACAAATGCCTTAATTCAACATCCAGGCTATTATTTATACATTTCTAGAGAGAAAGTTTTGTAACTATACATTTTCCTCTGTCTAGGCACTTTATTTCTACGTTCTACTATGAAAACTGGACAAACACAAATATGTAGAGATGTACTGATCAGTTTTTTTATTTTCAGGATAAAGATTCCCAATCTTCTTTAGGATCTGACCAGCCAGTCCTAATATTGATTAGGCAAAGATGTTGCTTTTATAATTTAATACTCTAAACTGGATTTAAATGAATGGTGTTATGTATTTTCCAGGCATATAGTGCAATTTTATAGCATCAATCTATGTTACTTTCAGTTGTTATGTTGCAAGTTATCAACCATAACTTAAAAGAAGTTTGACTTTGCATCATAGCCACATCTGATGCCTTGAAATTTACCCCCTTCCCTTTCCAACACTCCCTCCTCATGTCATCACAACAATGATACTTCTTGCCATTAAAAGTTCTTAGGAGCTTTGTAGTCTGGTTGTTAAGCTCAGGAGACATAGAGTTCCACCAGGTGTTTGCTAATTGCTGCTGCCACTACTCTGGTGGAGCTGTGTGGGGACGGCGTAGTGGAGGTGCTGCGCAGGCGTTACCTCGGAAATCGGTTTGGTGTCACACCCGAGATAACAACGTTCCAGTTGGGATTTCAACATGGTACTCAACAATTTGTTCAGTTTAGAGTTGCAGGTGCTCCATGTAACACTGATCTTAGATGCATTTTAAATGTGTGTCTTGTAATATAGTGTTTCTACTCATTGTTACTACAGTAGCTGCAAGAATGAGCTTTTAAGTAAAAAAAACTTAAAATCTTCTACACTTTATCAGTTATAATGGAACATATTGAAACGTGAACTCAGCCTTACGAGTCGTAATTGTGACAGTGTGAGTCGGAGTTGCTCACAGACACAAATCCAACTTCAGTGGGAACGCAGAATGAAGATCTATGATGGAGCCCTGATTGGGTGCCACAAAAAAGACCAGGATTTCTCAAACATTCATGAAAGACTCAATACAACACTTTGGCACTTGATGAGTGAATGACATTGTAATATGGTAAAGACAAAAAAAAAAAGATTATTTATCATAATATAAAGAGGAAGTTCCTCCTTTTTCTTCAGTAAAAGTCCAGTGTAAACTGATCTCATTCTGAAAAAAGGGTTTTACAGATTGACACTATTTAGTCAACATGAAATAATAACATATTAACTCTGAACCAAATCTTCTCAGTGACGTAAAAAAAGGCCTGTGAAAGTTTCCTAGTTCTTCATTTTGCGTAAGCCTGGTTTTATAGTTGAAGACACATGTTCTTGATTTTGAAAAATACGAAAAGCATGCTACGCCCTACTTCTCGAGATTACACTGCCAAAAAACATGAAAGTAAACAACTTTAATAAAGAAGGGTATGAAGAAAACCTATGTGATGAATACAAAAATGTAAAACGCCGTTAAGTCTAGGACGGGAAGATATGAGAAACCATCAAAAGCAATAAAGTTTATCTGAAATGACCAGATAAACTGATATATCATGGTACGAAAAAAACAGCCAGGAAACTCAATGTTTCTTTTGTCATTGGAGCCCATGTTTGTGTTGCACAGTTAACACGTGTGTCACATTTTTGGAAACCGGCTATCCGTGTTTAAGTCGTGCACACGTTCGCAGCCGCTACGTAATGTACTTTATAGTTTATTTTCTACACAACTAAACGACAAAAAGTGTATTTTTCTCCGAAGCTAACACTAGCAGACGTAGCTTGCCGCGTTCATGCTAAATATTGTCCACGCTGCTAACTGCAGTGGAGACAAAACTTACCCTGCAGGCCAGGGCCCCCTCTGATAGTCTCTCTTTATATCAGTAGAATAGAGAGAAGAGCTTTTTCAACAGTGTTTTCCTGTCGCACCTTCCTTGAAAAGACGGCACACATCCTCTCCAAAGGGATCGACTCTGCACTCAACAGGCGCTTCTGGTTCCTGCAGCAACATCCGGTGAAAGGAGGAAGTGCACCCATAAAAATAGTCCGAAAAGGTTCGTGTCCAGAAAATAAAATTATTCACCAGCCCATAATATTAGTAATATTAAATAAACGAATGAATTAATGAATGAATGGACATAAATAAAATAGCTGCCAGTGGCGTTAAGTCGCTCCAGAAAGGGGAACTGACTCGGGGAGTCAACGACCACACATATAAATTTGGTGTCCAAACAAAGCTCTATACTGGCCACCTAGTGGCCAGGAGGGGTATAAACGACAAGCTTTTTTTTTTTGTGTATATATATCTATATATATATATATAGATATATATACACACACACCCCCACACCCACCCACACAGGTAACATTTCAACATCAAATCACACAAAAAACACTTGCAAAAAAAGTCTATACATGATAGTTGTATAGAAGTTCTAGTAAAAAGATCAAAGTGAGAAGGATAACTTAAGTTAAAATATTCACCAAATACATGCATACAAACAAGAACAATGTGATTTTTTCATATTTCATTTGGTCTAAGTGAAATATGTTTAATTTAGATTAAGTACGTAATCACACTGCAGTACAGGTTGTTGTTGTTTTTTTATTAGTAATGCAGATTAAAAAAAGAAGAAGACTGATGGCGTGACAACCCAGTAATCTTTTTTTTGTTTTTTTAAATCAGAGTGGCTTTGATGGTTACCCATGCTTTTTATCTCACTTATTTCAGGATCAGGTGACATGGTCATGGTGTGATCTTGCATCTCGAGACCGGCATAGTGTTTTTGATCTTCTCTAATTTAAGTCTGCTTTTAGAGTTGCTCTCTAGCTTCATGTTGGTTGTTCACCAGCATTGTGGTCAACAACTATTTCTGTGCTGTGGCATGCTGCATACCAAACAAGCAAAGAGAACAGACTTTGCATTCTTTTATTTTAAAGATTAGCTTTAAGAAATTAAATGCATAAAACAATGTATGACAATGCAGTTCCAAATTTATCACAAATGTAACCTTATAACAATTTCAGAACAGATATACAAATAAACACATCTGTAAAAGTTAAATTTAAGATTACTCCACTTACTTCAATGATATGCATATTACCTATTCTGACATGAATGCATAACATACAACTCTATTATACAGGTATAAATACCTGATCAAAGCTTTTTAACAAAATTATGTTTACTGGTGTAACAGCAGGAACATCAGGTCTGCTCAGCCTCTGGGTGCAGAGGTTGGTGAGCCAGCCGTCAAACGCTGCAGTACATGAATGTAGGCCTTTTTGACAGGAAACCCATTAACTACCCACACCTGCTTTCAGTTCTAACCAACATGAATGCCCTAATTACATTCTGTTGCGCTTGAGCACAACAAAAGGGAAATTTCCGTGACAAATGTTACTAATTGCACTTGATTTCAGGGGGCGTCAAAACATCTCTTGTGAAAAAGGCCGTTTTTTGGGACACTGAGCTAGACACTGGAATCTGTGGAAAAACTGGAAAGTATGCAAATTAAGACTTTTAGTACTCAGTTTGTAGATTTGTGTCAAAAACAACACCAGTCATCCAATTAATGTGGTTACTTCATCGCAGTGAAACATCCAAAATATTAATTATCTTTTGAGAGTGAGTTGACCACAGTTCCAGCATCCACTCAGAAATTTAATGTCAGGAGCCACAGTTCTGCACAGCTGCGCCTGAGGACGTCCCTGCTGCTGCCGCCGCTGCACCGTCGACTCCTTCATCGTGTCCCGGGTTCAGGGCAGCAGTTGAGGAAGACTTTGATCTTCGCCCTGATTTGCTTTTAGCTACAAGTGAAAGACAAGTGAGATATGACATGTCACAACATATAAACATTTAAAAAAAATCTTTTCTTAAACATGTATATATTAGATAACATAAGTGGCCCATTTAAGATTAGGATTAAAAAAATGATTGTCTTCATTGAAGGATCAGTTTAAGAAAACAGAAAATCAGCTTTGATGTCAGTTACCTTTTGCACTACATGATGCAGGGCCGGGTTTCTCTTCCTGCTCTCCCTCAGAAACAGAAGCCCTGATCTTCCTCACCACGTAGGCGCAAGCTAGAATGTAAGAAGTACAAATACATATTTGTTTAAAAAAATCATTTTTCCTTCCCCTAATTTAAACAATAAATGTCAGCAAGGGTTCCAGGGCTTCCTTTTTTTTTTATAAACATTTTGCTCACAGTTTATATTAACTCAGCTTAGGTCAGTGATATTTTATTTTTCAAAACAGTTCTACACCTTACTTCAATGCACAAATTAAACTAAATGAGCAACAGGGAAACACTATACTCCCAGTGCTCGGGTTACAATATGACAGAGAACAGCTGAGTCATTCCACATCTGTTCTCCACAATGAAAACAATATGTTACGTTAAATTCGAACCATATAGTTAAGCTGTTTGTAAACAAACCATTTAAATTGAGCCTTTAATACGGTTGAAATAAAATGCAATTAGATAGCGCAAATCAGGCTTAAAAAGGGCAGAAAATCAAACTGTGATCCGAGAATTGATAAAGGAGATGAGCACTTCCTTGTTTTGTTGTCCGAGGGGGAAAATATTAACAGCACGAAAATCCAAAGTCAAAACGCGATAACTTATTTCACGTCAAGTTCTGAACCATATTAAATACACATAATTGAATTGTGACGAATTTAAACATATTTTAGCTGCTAAAAAAGCTCTAGAACGTAAATCTTGGTGTTAATGAAAAATTGTAAACAGAAAGCTGTACTTATCTTGGCCATTAATTTATACACGAATAATAAAAAAATAATTACCTTTTACTAGCAGTCAGACCATTGGTCTTTGGTGTTGTACGCTGCAGTTTCGATGAACTTCCGAGTTGCAGCTGTCAGACTTGTTCACCCTCTTGTTCAGCTGTTTTACAATTTCGCCTTCCCGAATGTCTCAATATAAATACCAGCGCTTCATAGCAGAAATACAACCAATCATAGACTGAGAACAACCTTAGAGGCGGAGCTTAATAAATCCAATATGATTGTGATTGGCTGAGCCATTACGCAACGTAAGACACAACAATGCTATTTAAAGAGATACACTCGTAATACAAAGATACATAATCAGGTTCGATGAGCCGTGGACTCTGTGGGGAAGTCATAAACTGTTACACAATGTTCTGTAATTATCTAGTGCATGTAAAAAACTAGAAGATTATTAAAAAAAAGTAATTGGTACTCGTTACAGTCGTTGTTCAAAGAATGATACCCGCAAAAAAACGAGATAGTGAGTTTTTTTTTCTTTTACTTATTAATGCTTTGTGTTGTGTGCCTGAATCAGAGACAACTTCAAAATAGTTTTACTTGGACATGTATGGAAAAGGGACTTGACATGCTCAGCATTCCAAATTATATTTTGCATTTCATTTAAAAATCAAAGTCACAGAATCTGGAGGAAGAGAGAGATGGGGCACAGAAACTGAATTGAAACCGAGTTTCCACATTAATAATTTGAGGAGTCATGCTAGAGTTGGTGTTGATTTACTGAGTTTTAGAAGATGAAAGTCACAGCAGGCATCTACCAGGACATTTCAGAGCACTTCATGTTTCCATCTGCTTTCAAGATTTAAGGAAATATTGCTCTCCTTTCTCATCAGGACATGGGACCTATCCACACTGCTGAATGTAGCAACACTTACTTTTACATTTGCTTAGCATCACTGTGGTCAATACATATGACCTAATATTCATAGAAAATCTATGTCAATGTGAAGATGAGTGACATCAAACCCAAAAATATAGATAAGTTGAAACTCCTGTTAAAAGCTATGTGGTTTTTCTTTACACCTCAGAAAGGACACATGCTTTTCCAACCACGCTGCATTATTGCAGTGACTCATACTAAAAGTACGTCAAACATGTCCAACTTATGAAAAGGTTAACATTTCCGTATTAAATTAATTTTCTCTCAGTTGTATGTGGTATTCTAATTCATTAGCTATAAAACAGTCACACAAAAAAAGTGAAAAAACTAATGAATCCGACTTTAATTGTTTTTCAGTTACATTCTTAATAAATTGATTTTGATCTCAACTTTTCTGCAGATGTTAGGTAATTAAAAATATGTCCCGTTTTTATCAAACATCTAACAATGCTGCATCAATAAGAAATGTAAAAATTAAATAACAGTACTGCTTTATTATTTTTTTACTCCACGGGTTAACCTGCTACAATAAGTTCAAACTAGCACAATACGTGTAATAATTTATTGTTAAGCATTTATTGCAATTTACAGAGCTTCTTTTATGCCACTTTAATTATAATGGCAAACATCAGGGTCAAGTTTCTACACAATCCAACAAATACCTGTTATTTGAAGAAGAAGCACAGCAAAACAAAAACACCATATTTTTTTCCATACATTAGTATATTCAATATATACACAGATTTTTCTTTAACTTAAACCTTCCATACAGCAAAACAAACAAAAGGACAAATCTACTTTCTCCATAAAATTTTTTTTACAACAAAAATGGACTTGCAATCACCAGTGAGAAAAATGTTTGAAGTTAAAGAAAGGAATGATTGGAGCTGTGAAGCTGAAAGGAGGAAGGCAATATTTGTTCAGTGTACACTCCATGGGATAACATTGCTAAAGACTGGCTGAGTGGGCACCACTTAATGCTGCCATGATTTAATTGGATATCATTTAATGTCAGCATTTTGTTTCAGTGCTGTAAGCTCAAAAATAATTCAGTGTTGTGCTCTTCCTCCCACCGAACTTTCACAGATACAGTTACAACACAAGACATCAACACAAACACAAATATTCACCAGAGAACTGTAAGGATGCAGCTGGGGTGGTGATGGCAGGACCTAATCCATCCTGATCTTCTGATTGGTCATCCTGTAGATGATGCTGTCATATCCTGGGTCCATGTTCCACAGGTTGTAAGCAATGACGATGACCGCGAGGACCAGAGCGATCATCAGCCACAGCACGATGTTGAAGATCACAGCGTACTGAAAGTTGTACTTGTACGCCAGGTTGTAAGGGCTCCCCGGGTTGCTCTGCAAATATTCAACCCAGTCAAACAAGTAAAACACAAAACCTATGTAGACACATTTATCTAACTCAGTTCAGTTGGTTATATAGGTAGAGCTACAGTCTGACAAAACAATCTACAACAATGATCATAATGTTCAAACCGCAACTCAATAAGGGCAAACTAAACAATTACATCATATCTTTATTATATATTCTAAGATTTGACAAAATGATTCAGGCTATCGCTACATATGTTAATCTTGATTCGATGCACAAAAATGACCACTCAGACCAACCTGGTGTCATACGCCCTCGCACCCACTCTCCCTCCCTCCATCACTCTCCCTCCATCACTCTCTCTCTCCCTCCCTCATTCTTTCTTTCCCTCCCTCACTCTCTCCCTCCCTCTAGCTTATTAGAAGTAACAGAGGATCCTTTCAGACTTACAATCTGTTTAGATTCCAAGATTGAACGAGACTTTCTGGTCAAAGGAGCTTCAAAGGTTTTCACAGTAACAACCTCCACTACAGCCATGTTGCCATAGAGTCGATACATGTCCTCTCCAAACTGTAATAAAAAGCAAGGACATGGTTAAAACTGAGGTAAATTAAAAATAATGTTGACAGGTGTTTTACTCCCTCAGATCTCCTCGTTACCTTCTGGAGGACAGAAGCAAGAATGGCCGTGGCGTCGCGGTACTGAGGAGAGTCTTTGCCATAAAGACGACTCAGCTCCTCCAAGCCGGACAGCTCCAGAGAGTACAGGTCAGGGGAGAAGTCCTTGGCCAGATGTCTGTGTCTCTGGAGCTGCGAGAGGAAAGATCTGATTCAAACCTGATTTACCAGTTTCCTTTTTATGAGGAAAAAAAAAAGAGGTCTGTGACATCTGGGGCAGCTTACCAGAGCGGTGATATCGTGCAGTACTTGAACCTCAGACAGGAAGAGCAAGTCAGCCTAGGACAAAAATAAGTAGAAAGGTTATGGTGTGAAGTTTGGTTTGAACATAATCATACAGACAAAATCTTTTTCAGATTCAAATTAGGGCTGCAACTAATGATCATTTTAGTAATTGATTATTCCAATAAAAAAATTGACACGTTCTGTAGCTTGTTTATTTAACCACGTAAGCCCTTTTAGAACATTTCAAAAATACATTAACAGATCAAATTTAACCAATAACCCTATTTATCCATCCATCCATTTTCCTACATCCTTGTCCCTTACTGGGGTGGGGAATAACCCTACTTATTGTTGAGTAAAAAAATATACTATTGTTTTGCTTAAAATGCAGCAGCATAGCATTCCTTTAGTGAATGCTTGATCATTTGTTTTTTGGATTAACTGACTAATAATTAAATATAAAGTTGCTTTCTATTTAGGATTTTTTTTTAACTGAATTTGAACCAGGTGAAGCTAAAATGATGGAACTTGAGAATTTCTGGGTGGAAAATATCAAGTTTTTTTTGTTTTAAATTTTAAATATATTTTTTAACAGTTTTGACTTACTCCACTGAGTATGTTGTTCTTCCAGCAAATTGCCTTGTTTGAGTCAGTATTCTCCAGTTAAAGATGAATCAATTACTAAATTAGTTGACAATTACTTCAATAATCAATTTATCATGATTAATTGTTTCAACCATGGTTCGAATCACTCATAGTATTTTTTAAAACAGAAGATGTAGTTAAAGTGTTGCAAATGTTAGACACAAACTTCTGAATTTCTGCTTAGGGAGTTGAGGGGAAGAGAAGTCAGCACAGAGCCATCCTGGGATAGGCGTGCACGGATCTGCTGTAAGGTGACCGGGAGGTCCTCAAACACAGCATTGGCCTTGCCAAGCATGTAGAGCCGCTGCAGGGGACAAAACATTAGGTAAAGATATAGAAAAACAAATAAGCATATTTAAAGGTATCTATTGTTCCCTATTCTGTGTAAGCTGATTTTTTTTTTTTTACCTCCTCACTTGGAGCCAGTTGTAGCACTACGGGGGTGTATTCAGAAAACAAAGAGTGGACTGTCTCTGCAACGCTGTCCAGGGTGAAGGGTACTGGCTGAGAGAGGAGAAGCCAGCAGCACATTGAACAAACGTATTCTCATTATACTGTAGATTTTAATCTATTTACTTCCAAGAATTGCTTGACTCACATTTTCCAGGGGGTAGGAAGCCACAGTCTGAGGAAGAGCCAGGCTATCGACCCCTCTCACCACCACCAACACATTAGCCCGGGGACGCTGGAACAACGGACCAGCCCGGAGGCCAGGCCACTGCAGATCCTGGGCAAACAAAAACATATTGCATTTTTTAGGCTACCAACATCATGATCTCAAGACGCACCTATAAAAACAAAGCTCAACAGTTTTTTTTTTCTTTACTGCAAATAAGATACCTCTTGAATAGAGAAACCCATAGTCAGAGCCACCACATCAGGGACTTTCTCTCCAGAAACTGGCCAGTCTCCTTTCTGGAACGACACAAACTCGGGAGCCTGAAGAACCGTGAAGCTGTCTCCACGGACACCTGAGGAACAAAGGAGATCCTTGTCAGCCCAAGCAAAACAAGACAAGAGATTTTGCAAAAACTGATGATGATGTTTAACTTAAGCTACTTTTATCCCTTAGCATAATTACTGATATGCTACATAGCTCTCACAATGGCATTTAATGCTCCATTTAAAATTGTCACCATGTCTTGTAAATCTACGTACAAAGATATTAAGTAAAAATAAATCGAAACATGATAAATAGCCTCATTTGCAGACCAAAGAGAATGTGAAATATTGGCAACAATGTTAAGGGGATGGAGAAATACACTCGTGACATGGAGCAACAGCAAAGATGGAAGCTAAAGAGGAACCAGTAGCCCAGAACAGAGTGTCACATGACAGTACTGGTTAATGCTTAAACATTTTCATTGGATATAATTGTAATCTTAAAGAGTAAATGACACATTTAACCTTATCGCTAGCATTAAGACTAGCATTATGTTAAGCTACTCAATAAGTTTCACGAAGTCGGAGGTGAACAGTTTTCCAAAAGTACTGGTACTTAGATGGATTACTTTTCTGATTCTCATTGACAGAGAAAGCAAAACACGAGAATAACAGGAGAGAAAAAGCTAAATGACCATCCTAACGACGTTCCTGGACTGAGTAGCGACTTGTCCAGGAATATAGAGGCCACACATGAGGCCGCGGCGCTAGAAATACAATAACGGAGGTTTGTGAAACTATGAAAGTCGATTATTTAGCGTTGGAAACTTCCTACCTGCTAAGGCAAGGCAACAGAGAGCAAACGCAAAGGCAAAACCAGGTTTCATCGTTCGGCAGGTCGTTACCGACATCTTTCTCCTACGAACAGCAACGGTCAGCTGACCTGACGTCTTGGCAGAGCAAAGCATGATGGGAGCGTTTGTAGTTTGTAGCAACAAGGCGAACCAGCGACTACTATCTGTCTAAAAAATAATAAAATATTAGAGAGAAATGCAGTTTTCCACGGGGATGTACACAGTTTTTGTGTGCTTCTACGTGCATCGATTAAGTTGAAATGTTTATAATTTAATTTAGTTTACTGTATTTTCTATGTCTGGGTTATATTGCTGCGTTCCATTTACCTCGGAAGTCGGAACTAGGAGCGCTCCAGTTAAAGTGGAACATCGACAAAAATAACAGTAGCTCCTCAATGGAAAAGAGTACATGGTTTTTAAACTGTTTTACAAATGAAATCTAAAAAGTGCAGCCTCTTTCACCCTGATACCCCTAAATAAAAATTAGTGCAACCACCTGCCTTCGAAAATTTCCTACCTTACCTGTGTGTAATGTCAATGTAGATACAGGTGGAAGGTTATAAAATCATTTCCGAAAGTTTGACTACCCCTCAATCATAAAACTCCCATTAAAATAAAATGTATTCTGAACAATCAGTTCTGGGTATCCTTAAGGATTGCTTTAAAGGTTAAATAATTTGAAATGGTGGTGGGATCACTGGCAAACATTTTTAAAGAAAATAAAATGTGGAAATCTGTCATCTAAAAAAAGGACTTAAGTAGAAGTACTTGCATTGTTTGAATATAAGTACTTAAATATTTTTAAATATGATTCATCTACTACAATATTTTCCTTAATTTTCAATTATTTTAGATAGTCTAGGTGTTTAAATACAATTGTTTTATTCAAAGTGTTATTAGGTAGTTTAGCTATTGATTATTTTCTATAATTTTAGTGTATTTTAAAGATGTTTAAGCTTTCTTTTTTTCCATTGTTAGGATGTGGAGCGGTTTAAATGCTGTTAAAAAACGATAGCTCATCTATCGAAATCCATTAATTTTTTTTCACTCCAGGTACGTCTTAAGGATCTTTTTTTTTTCTTCTAAATTTCCAGGAGCTCATTAGTTGTTGTTGTTTTTTTAATGTCATATTTGCATTTCAATTCTAATAGTCCAACAATTTAAACACAATAATTATTTTTTCCCCATTCGGCTGGATGAGAATCCTCCTAGCATTTCATGGGTGTGTGGGATCATTCAGACCACTTGGGGGACTCGGGTATCCGGTTCCCAGATCCGTAGGAGGAGTCTGTGTGTGTAGGAAGTATCTCCACAGATTGGCTGAGTGTGTGTAGAGCAGTGACCTCCTCCACAGCGAGCGTGTCGCTAACCACCATTAACTTTCAACTAAACAAAAACACGTCCACGGGAGGAAACCAGGCGCTTCGAGGAGATAAAGATTTGGTCTTCTCCTTTTTCCCCCCCTCCCTTTCGTCCAGGCTGAAGCGGTGCAGCAGCAGCAGCAGCAGCAGCTGGGGCCAGAAACGAGCAGTATGCATTCAGACTGCAGGCTGCTATGGGCAGAGCGGTAATGGTGGGCAGAGGACCTACAGGGGCCGGGGTACTCGTCCTGTCCGTGCTCATCGTTCTCACCGCGGAAGGCTGTCGAGGGCAAAAAGGTTGGTGCCACGCAGCTGCGGGGATAACCGGAGGAGGCCAAGTGTGACCGCAAATACGCGAACGCATCCCGGGTTTGAGGTGTTGTTGGGGGGCTTTTAGGAGGTGTTATTGTCCAGCTAACTGAAACCTGCCTTACATGGCCGTGTGTCTGTGTGTGTACGTGGGCTCTGCTTCACGCCGCGCACTGTGGAGGATGGTGTTTTTTTTTGTAACCTGCTCAGGGAAAAACCAGGCAAACCGGTTCCTGAAACTTGACGTTTTCACTTTGTAAATGTTTATAACAAATGAACAGAAGGCGTTTTAAGGATTTTACTGTCAAAGCAGCAATTCTGATTTTAGTCTCCCAATAAACTGGTTACCGTTTAAGTTGACCATTTGTTAGGCCTTTTTATAGGTTGGTTTAAAGAACGACGCCATTTAAAAAGTGTATGGTCTTTTCTTTGCCATAAGCAAAATTAAATGATTGATACACATCACAGAGGACTTATGTGTTAACTGGACCCAAATGAAAGCAGAGCTGAACTCAAACTCAAGTTTAACTAAACTACACTCGGATGGATTGGCTTTTCTTAACGCTTTGGGGGTGGGGGAAGCAGTTCTAGGTAAACACGTGGGCCCAGTTTGTCATTTATTTATTGACTCTAGCAATACTTTTTATATATACACAAAGATGGCATTTATTCACTTCAGGAATGATTACTGGTGTTATAGAGCGTAATGTGAGATGTAACTCGCTCTGCAGTTTTTCAGCAACATTTCTGAGTCATTGTCCTGTTTTTGTTCTGCTCATCTGGATCATGTCCACTCAGAGGGCTCTTGCATAACTCAAGGCTAGCATAATATTCACTTAGCACCATGACATGTGTCTGCAAAGTTTTATCACACAGCCAGGAATCCAGAATAAGGTTCAAACAATTACCATACCATAGCAACAGTGCATTTTGCAATACAGTTTTAAAATGAAAACCCAGTCAAAACAGCCTGTAAGCTAAAGCTAATGTATTGTACCTGGGTGTACTATTGTGTACAATCGCTTTAGGTGTTTTGCCTAAAGCAATTTAACTTCTTAAATTGTAAGAGATTTAGTATATATATATATATTAGTAAATAAGAAAACATCAAACTACAAATTAGGTTGGTTTAAAAATATTCTACTCATCTTTGGGTAAATCAAATAATTAGGTTGGACTAAACACTGTCGTTAACAGGTGTTGAGTGGTATAAAAGAGTGATTTTTATTCTACATTCATGGCTCAAATTGCAAATGACAGGACACAGAAATGTTGTGACGTTGACAAACTGTGAGACTACGTTCAATAATGCTGTTGTTACTAAATATAACAGCAACATTTGTAATTGGCCCTTAAAAGCAGCACAGATCTCCAATATTTATCAAGCTAAGTAGATGAGTATTAGAGGTCAACATGTGGGTAATATTGCAGGAGGAGCTTATTGATCTGGGCCTGCAATGAGATGCTTTATCTGATGTTTTCTGTTTTCACCATGTGAATCACTTTGAATTGCCCTGTTACTGAAATGTGCAAATACATTTCCCTTTTACTGCTAATTGTATGCAGTCTAGCAGCTGAGCTTGTCACTTTACATTATATTCTTGGAAATGATCAAACTTCCAACTTCATAGTAGAGCTGTTATTATTGTTGAATAGTGTAAGGATATCAGTTATACTTATCCCACATTTTCTTCTCTTTTTCCCATCACTACAAAGTCTCCACCGCTTTATCAAAGTCGACATCAAGGGCAGTGGAAGTCCGACCAACTGACTGAAAATATTTTTGGCACACTGAGCATTAAAGCATCTCATTAGAAATGTAATACCCCACTAAATACTGCATCAAAGCAGTCATTTGCAATTGTAATAAAAGCTGCAGCAATATTGCGATGATGACTTGCATTCGATGCATTGTGCAGATCTATTTCAGAGGTAAATGGAGCACCACATAAATCAGTAACAACAACAGTGAACAACAGTTTCACTGTAATCTTCCAGTGAATAGTGAAGATTTAAAAACTTCACTATTCCATCTGTTTGAGGACCAACTAACTCTTCAGTTTTGTTTGTAGTTCTTCGGGTTTTCAGCCATAATGCTGCCATCTGTACAAAACAGGTTTGACTCTGTTCAGCTCATTCATTTGTTGAATAGGACTGAGAGTGTGGAACCAGCAATCATAATCTGTCTGATTATGAGATTGAAAACGTTCAGGGCTTAAAATGCAGAAATATTTTTTATAACTAGATTTTAAGAATGTAGTGAAATGCGAGTTTTTCTGTGTTGTTTCAGCTTTAAGATATTTTGTTCCACTTCACTCTTCAGACAAGTTTTTTTTTCTGGTAGATTAAGCCCTAACCATTGACCTATACTTAAATGTCCACCATGACGTTTAATGATTAAACAAACAAGTTTGAGTGTAAACCTGCATTTCTCCCAAATGATGATCTTAATAGATTTGCATTTGAATGTCAGTGAAACACAAAATATTTTGTTGTTTTGCTTTTTTCTAAAGGGTAAACAGTCTTCTATAGCCACTAGGTTATGTATTGATAACCTAGTATCAAAATCAGATACTGTGTGCACCTTTTGTTTCTGTGCAAAAGATGCACAGAAGTAGTAGATTCCTGCAGCTTTGCAACTCTTGTGTATTTGAAACACAAGAGTTGCAAAGCTGCAGGAATCTACCATATTGGATACTGAGGCCGGGGTGGCTTGGTGACTCTCTGTTTAGGAATTATGACTTTGTTAGGGTGTTTTTATTGGGGTTTTCCTAACTTGAAACTCTGAAATCTTCTGAATACCAATTAAACTGAAGGAGTTGACTGGATTGAGTGTTAAAAACATGCAAGATTTTATTTTGTCTTGTTTTTTTTTCTTTTGCTTGTTTGCTTGTTTTAAGAGGCAGCTTTTTTGTATTTCTGCAAACTGCTGTGACCACTTCTTAGGAATTGTTCTTTGTGTAAGCGGTGATAGTAAATATTCAAGATATCAAGACAAACTACATTCTACAGATTGAAAAATATGAATGTATGATCCTGTGTTCATTGAATTGAACATCCGTTGTAGTGAGTGCAACAGTAGGGATGTGTAATCTGTCTCTTTTAACCTTATCAATAGTGAAGTACGTTTGTTCTGAGCAGAAATGTGTAACTGAGACTTCTTGTTTTGTCTTAAAACCGAGGTCAAGATTTGTGAGCTGTTGCAAGGTTTAAAATCTCAAACAATTTGCACTGTTGTCGCTCAGGAGCTCCTGGTTTCTCCAAGCAGCTGGATCAGCTTGTTAAGATAATGAAAAGATGTACAAAAGAGTGTGTTCAGATTTCAGAACGCTTCAAACTTTTAATTTCCCAGAAATGATTTAAGATAAAGGAGCTGAAGGGGAAATCATTTAGGAAAACTTCCAACGCAAGTAGATTAATCTGATCTAATTGCACTGAGAAGATCTAATCATTTCTAGTCATTTGGACAATTAAAAGAACCTTTACATTGGAGTCCGAATCACGCAGGTGCACCTACAACAAACACAACTTCCTATGGAGATATGCAGTTCGGATAACAATTGGAGTTAAGTGTCTTACACAATTGCACGAGTGATGGAGTGGAAGATAATTTCTGATTGCGAGATGAATATTTTTCTCGTGGTTGCCTCTAAAGATGCAAATCTTTCAGGGTGCTATATATTTGATTCTGATTTTGATCAGAAACTTAACGACTGTTGTTCAGTTTGGTGAATGCAACATTAAGGTTGCACTAACAACTCTTGATCTGTTGGGAATGTGACTGTGAACCTACTGCTTGATCAAAAAGTGGATCTTGTTTAAGATCCCCCTTTTAGGATCTTAAACAAAAAGGTTTAAGATCCCAAGTTTCTAGTCGTGGCCAAAACTTTTAAAACCAGCAAATGTTTTTCTCAAATTTTTCTATTCTTCTATTTTCTCTTTATTTTTGACAGATTTTTTTGTGGTGATCCATTGTGCTTGGAAAAACATTGTCATTGTATTGCTTCTGGTACATCTGCCAAAGTTCCTCCGTTTCTGCAGTTCAGTCCTGGTACTTAGTGCAAAAAGTTAGTCTGTTTTTGATGTTGTACTTTGAGAAGATCAGCTTCTGTGTCTGCTTTTCCTTGCATTGCCTACCTTACTCTGTGTAATTGCAATCATACCAGCATGCTGCCATTCAAACTACCTTCTTGAACATTGATTACAACATGTGATTTCTTGTAAATAGCCATGGTTTGCCAAATGATTTCAAGACACTTTAAGCAGCCATTTTTCCTTGCTAAAATGACAGAGTACCATCAGTTTAACTCTCCTGGTTAACAATTTCCTCCTGGGCAGACCATGAGATCACAGAAAGTATGATAACTGGTCATTTGTGTCTGGCCAAAAAAACACAGCATGCAGCCTATGTTTTTGTAATTAAGTAATTTTTCATTCATCTTGGGGAGAAAGGGCATTTTGTCTGAATAGCAACTTGGACACGATGCAAAGCGTCGCCATAAAAACTGAAGCAGTGAATACTTTTATCAGTGTGAAAACATTTGGCCATACAACAGCTTCAGGTGAAAATTCCATGATTTGTTGGGCCAATAATGGAGTCTGCAGTTGAATGAAGTTTGATTTCATTTCTGTCTCGTGTGAATAAGCAGTAAAGAGAGACAAGAACTTTGAAAAATACTAGAATTTCGTCACCTTATTTTCTATCTCATTGTCCAAATGTTCTGTCAGCCCATAATTTCTTTAATTTTCCTCGTCTTGCTCCTTCGTTCATTTCTTTGTTCGCTTGGGGCCTGTCTTCCCTGTTTCTCTTGTTCTATTTGTTTTAGTGTTCTTCCCTGCTCCTTTCCTCTCTTGTAGGAAGATGGATTCAAACTAGAATGGCTGACCTCAAAAACAGGAAACTTTAAGCTTGCAGCAGTTAATGTAGCATCTTGAAATTTTACATTATTTTTACTTCGCTTTGTAAATTTAAAGCATTGTGTTGATGTTGCCCTGCAGGTGATGGCTGCGGCCCCAGTGTGCTCGGCCCCAGCAGCGGGACGCTGTCCTCTCTGGACAATCCGAGGACATCCCCGAGTGACACTGTGTGTGAGTGGGAGATCACTGTGCCGCGTGGAAAGAGGATCCACTTTCGGTTTGCTCTGCTGGACTTAGGAGACAGTGACTGCCAGGTCAACTATCTCCGCCTCTACAATGGCATTGGATCCAAAAAGACTGAGATTGGTGAGAGAAAAAAAAAGATGCTGACTGGTTTTCTGAAACAGACTTTGAACCATCAGGTTTTAGGGATACAGGAAGACTTTTAGGAACGACTAAAAGCCACCCTTTGCTTCGGGTCAGTCAGCTCTTTGCCCCAGTTTATAAGTGATGGACCTACTTTTTGATGTTTGCTGTAATTGAAGCTGTATAGCTATTTTTGTTTGTGTACTTGTCAAAAAAAAGAAAAAAAATGGAAACACTGTGGTGAGCAAATAGTTTTGAAGTTATTTTTGGAAGGGATGATCTGTTTTTGGTCTTCCATCATTAAAGTAACTGTAAAAGTTTTATTTTTGTTACTCTCAACTCCAAGTTTCAAAGTTTCAAGGGGCATGGATGCAAATTCCCTCCATACTATTTATGTTTGGATGGATATATATACATTTACATTGAAGTTTAAGTTTGCAGTGTTGCTAAATGTTAAAAGGTTTATGAGATCTGAGCACCTTTTGGCGTGCACGCTTTTGGTTAATTGTTAAACTTGTGAACTTTAAGGCAAAGCTTAATTTTAAAGAAACCAACAGTGTTGATGCTCACTGGTTCGAGCAAGGGATAAGTAGAACGATAGCCTGGTTCTATTTAAATCTACCCACCTAAAAGTGGCCTACCTTTACTCTGGTCATGTTTCTAAACAGAAACTCTACTTTTTTTTCTTAGTTAAATGTATTATGACGTTTATCTGGGGTAGATTGACAAACCACTAACCTCAAGCCTGAAAGCAGCCTGGTGCACTTTGACACATGATACTGATACTTAAAGCTGCTTTCACCTCTGTTGAAAGAACACACAAAACACATAATGGATGGGTATTCCTTGGTGGTTCCATACGCAGAACCACAGAAGCCCACTTTGTGTGTAGGGATGAAAGCAGCAGCCATTTATGAGAGGATTGTGGCAGTCAGAGAGAAACACAAGCATTTCTCACTGACTTTACGTAGCTTGGTCCTCAGTCACTGCCATTGGCTCAAATTATAACCCACAGTCTGTATTTGCACTTCTGAGACACACTAGTCTTAAAGGAAAGTCATTGAAATGGAGCTGATGAATAGTAAAAGAATATACGTCAGTATGTATTTTTATTTCTTAATTACAAGTAACTGATGTTTTATAGTGTTGGATTCAAAACAAGCGCCTGACCTGATGCCAGTAGACAACAAGCCAACAATAATAACACTAGATTGAAGAGATAATAAATATTGTGGTCGAAATTCAGGTTTTATTGAGTCTCAGTGAATTATTGTTGCAAACGACTTGGTAATGTTACATATTGGATTATCCTGTGTAGTTCTTGCTTTACATTTCATGCTTTATCAAAAAGCCTCTAGGCTTAATCCTTTAAAAATGTGAGAAAGGTAATTGTGAAAATATGCTGATGAACCAGAAAACAGGAAAGTGACGCTGCTCATTTTGTTACAAAGGAATGCTTACTGGCCTCATACCAGTATGAACACCTCATACTGGTGGCGGGAGTGTCATGTCTGCAGCTTGCTTTTGGAGCGTGAAAGTTAGTCATCGTTTAGTCAACTTAACCTGATGTGTAAAGTCCTGCTCCTTAGGATGAGCTCATTTGTGCTAATATCAGTTTTGCCTCTGTCGTAGGATAATTGCTGCTATAAGCTTTGATCTGGATTGGACCGAGAGTTAAACTGAGGCTTAAGTTTGATTTAATTTTGTTGTCCAACCACTTGATGAATGGTTGAAGGAAATGCCAAAAGATTGCTTGATTAGGCTGAATACATTGTCACACATCTTGGAAAAGGCTTGGAATCGTTATGAATATTGAAGTTTTTAAAAAAAAGTCACTTTAAAAATGTATATATTGTCCATCCTGCTATTCCTACACTTTTATTGAGACGTCAAACAAAATGCCCTGCAATTTTGTTGTTTTTTTCTCCAGCTTTATAGAGCATAGCATAGTGAGGTGCTGCCCTTCCCCCACTTGTTGCTGCACATTGCACAGCTGACAAGGAGTTACTATTCTTACAATAAAGGTGGACTGTTGTGTAGATATTTCTGGTTACTCTGGTCAGGTGTACAAACTAAAACTAAAGGAGTGGTAGGTGAGCGGTAAGATTTTTAAAATGACATTTGGAAAACTGTGACATCATGTCTGTAAAGCAGCTGAGTGAATGCACCCTGGCAAGTTGAGGCGATAATCAACTAATTAACCGGTCAGCATCACTTGTTATGCCTCTATTACAATTACAAAACAAAACAAAAAGTACATTATCGAGTATACTGTGTATTTATTCCATCATTTCTTATTAAATCTGTGTATAAAAAGTCACTAATCACTGTTCCTTTTATTTCTTGCTTTAAAGTGAAATACTGTGGGTTGGATGAGAAGGTTGATGAGCTGATCGAGTCTGCAGGTAACCAGGTGACCGTCCAGTTCAGGAGTGTGATGCACCGAACAGGACGTGGATTCTACCTGTCTTACTCCACCACTGAACACTCAGGTATGCAGGCTGTCTGCTTGCTCTACATTATTCTGCTTTTTCTGTCTTCATTCTACAGTGGCATTCATTCTGAGCACTGAGCCTGGTCCCGTTTTTGTTTTAGCCCTGGAGGTAAGAGTTGCTAGGGTTTTCTGTGTTAGTCACAGCTGTTTTCTTTCTGTACCCCAGCTTTATTTTTATGACTATGAAGTAATTGTATTGTCCTGAAAAAACAGTCATACACAAATCTTTTAACATATGGGTTTGTCTAAAAGCTGGCGGCTTGTTGCATTTTCCCTGTCTCTGTATGCCATTTGATCTGCAGTATCAAATGTGGAGTTGAAACCAGATGTTTACATATGGAATATAACCGTTTGCTCTCACTGCTTGGCATAAAAAGTGACTGAAGGTTTCCTGAATTACATCAGTCAGGATGACCAGGATTATTCCTGTTTCCCTGAATGCAAGAACGATGAATTTAGACCCCAAATTTTACTTGTATTTTCTTATTATTTGGCAGAATTTCCCCTTCGAGCTTTTGACATGGGTCAAATGTTTTCGGCATCCCTCCACAAGCTGAACTGGTATAACCGGGTTCATGGTTGTGCAAGACACACCACATGCAGATCAGGCTTTTATTATACTCACTTGAAAACATTGATCTTATGTTCCTAATGCCAGTTTGTAACTAAACTAGTAAGGCCTTAAAACATCTTAAACTCATAAAAAAAAATATGTTAATTTGTTCATCACGGGTATAAAATTTTGTCCTGGCAGTAATATTTAATCTCTTGTAGGTTTTTTTGTCGTGAGATTTTCTGTTAGGTAAAAGTTTAAGTTGCAAGCTGACATCTTTGTTGCGTTCTCGAGGCGGTTGAGGTTAATACTAACTAGCTGCTAATATACCCTCGCTAGCTAGCTAACTATTTTGTACCTAAGTGCAAATTTATTAAGATTTAATTTCAATCCTAATAAAACTATATTCTCTATTAATCCCAGGGGGAAATTATCAGTGAAGTCTTAAAAAGTCTTAAATTTGAGTTTGTGAAACCTGCAGAAAACCCGGTTCCAATCCTTACTGGTTTTCCCCCCAAATGTAACAGCAGCCATTATGGTAAAACATTTCTGCTTTAGGTTCATTAGAACTCAGGACATGTCTGTAAAGATTAGGTTCTTTAGCACCAAATGCATTTGGAAACAGTAATCTTGCTCTCTAAATTGCTTTTGGAGTAATGACTTCTTCCTCTCTGAGTGACCTCTTAGTCCAAGTCTGTTAGGGACTCGTTAGATAATGGACGCTCTCTTATGACTTCAGCTTTTCCCAGCCTCCTTCCTGGACAGAGGGGTGGCTAAACCTTCCTATCGCTGGAACAGATGAACGTGGCGTCTTCCAGAAATTGTTCCCAAGGAGGAACCAGACTTGTAGAAATCCACAGTTCCCTTCCTGACATCTTGTCTGATTACTTCAGATTTTTCCCATTTTGTCACATGAGGAAATGTTTGAGTTTTTTTTTTAATACATCCACATCTTTACATCCAATTGAACACAAGACTTGAGAACTTCCAAACTTGTGACAAATCCAGTCTTAAAACAGGAAAGATGATTTAAAGAAACAAAAGTTTCCACTGTAATTATGAGCTTGAACTACAGTATTGAGAAACCAGTCCACATGTTGGTCACTAAGTTACAGAGATATTCTAGGGTAAAAACAGTCAAGAGATGAACCGAAGCCGCGAGAGATAAGTAGACAGATAAGTGTCCACAATTATTTAGCTCCGACGGTCATCGTGGCTCGACTGAATCACCCTGGGTGGCATTTTTCCCGCCACAGAGCTGATGCATGTGTTTTCTTCAACATGAAAATGATCACTCAGGTGTTTTTGGGTGGGCAGCTTGAACAAAGAAGTTAACCAGTCACCATGGCGATGCGAGGCGGCTTTTCTTTCTTTTTTTCCCCATCCTAACTTTGTTTTCGAGGTAACGTTTTTGATCATATTAATGTGGTCACGACAGAAGGAGGCTGCAAGTCGCCGCAGAGTTTACATGACATTCCCAGCAGCCAGAGTCATCCTGCCAGACATGACTGGTGTGTTTGATCCCCCATTGTGCTTCCACTGGTTCGCAGGGCTACTTTGTTGTTCTTCAGAGTTTACATGGAAATACTCGTGTCAAAATTCAAATTGAATCTCCTCGGATTTATGGATTCAGATTTATTTTCCTTTAGTGATGTAGTTTAAGCCACAATTAGGACAAATCCAGGACGTCTGTAGTTGGTTGGTGAGTCTGTTTTTAACATGCCAGCAGCTGCGGGAGTTTTCAGATCCGATCAAAAATGTTTTATAAGGTCATTCGGTCACTTTCCTACTTGAGTCATCTTGTGCATGCTTCCCTTAAGGGGAAACATTTGACATGGATCCCACAGAATTTCATTATACAGTCCTGCACAGCATATTGAACCGCAGTGTCAATGTGTAAAATAGCTCATTATAAGGGCCGCTATGTTTGATAGGGGATAATGTGTGCAAGCAATCCTCGTAAAGTCTCAAATTTTGTATCAAAAAAGTAAGTTGTCCTTTAATATGTTTTTCCCAGGTCTTAAATTTTGTCTTTACAGAACTATTTAATCTTATTTAATATTTGTATGGCTTTTCTTTTTTCCTTTGTAGGTTTTTTTTTGATCAGGAAAAAATTGAGTCACACAGACATTTTCAGTATTTTCTGTAACTCGAGACTTTGCCGCTAACATTTTCAGCAATGGTATCTAAATATTTTCCTGAAGTTGCACGGCCCTCGCATTTAGATTTCTATAGACAGAAATTAAATTTCCTGATATTTATAAAACCCTCTTTTTCTTTCTACCTGATTCAAATTCATAGAAAAGCATTTAAATGCCTTTATAACCTGTTGGACTCATGGATGGGAAGGTAATTCGAACGTGTAGGAGGTCACATTTATATTTACATTAAATATAATCCAGTGAACAGCAGCACACATTATCGTGAACGCACGAGTCCCACTTTGAAACATGGTGGGGGCAGCATGGTGCTGTGGGAATTCTGTCTTTCAGCAATGACAGGGAAGCCGACTGGATTTGATGGGGAGATGGATGGAGGTAAATCCAAAGATTTAGTCACAACTCAATCAAAAACTCACAATGTGTTGCAAAACATGAAGACTAAAGGTCATTGTGGATCTAACATGACAAAATATGAAAAGCTAAAGAAGCGTGAATACTTTTGCGAGGTGCTGCATCTCTCCACTTACCGAGTGATCTAGAAAAATGTAATCAATTTTAAAGACTTCTGTACGTTAGAAGTTTTTCTACAAACACGTCTGGTTTTGGGAAACGGGTTTTTATTTGTGAGCGCCGTACTTTATAATTTTCAGACAATTGACTGCAGGAAACACAGCGGTGGTTGCTTTTTATAGAGGAGGAGAGAACATTTGTTCTGCAGCGACACGCAGAGAAACCAGTTCTGATGCCGTTTGTTTTTCCTTTGCAGATTTAATCACTTGCCTCGACAAAGGATCCGATTTCCCAGAGGCAGAGTTCAGGTGAATGCTGCTTACTTTGTATCGATTTTATTTAGTTTTTTGTTCCAAAGACCAGACTTGATACTCATTGTGTTTTTGTTTTGTTTCTTCGTAGTAAATACTGTCCTGCAGGCTGCTTGACATCTACAGAAAAGATTTCTGGGACGACACCAAACGGATACAGAGAGGTGAGTCCTGCCACGTCCTGGTCTGATGACCTCACAGAACCCCCGCTGTGCTTTAGGTCACAGTTGCTTAGCCTCCTAATGATGACCTCATTAGTTTCATTTTTTTTGGAGCTTTTTTTTTTGCTGGAAGATGGAGGGAAGGGTGTTCCTGACAGAAGGGAAGACGGGAGGGAGGAGCGTGGGGGCGTGCGCTTCAGGGAGCGAGGCGCCCCACAGGAACAGAGGAGGGGCAGGGTCACTGGGTAAAAGGGAGGTTAGATAATAGTTTGGCTGAAAATAATAACCCTGTAATCCAGTCCAGCTGCAGGAGAGCGCCGAGCATAGCTGCGCGTTGAGTGTTTCTGGAGAGGCAAAAACCTGCCGAATGATTCGATGTTATTAAAATGCTAGAGAAACGCCGCGGGTGTTTTTATTTGCATGTGATTCATTCATGTTTTGCTTTCTGGAGGGCGTGTGTGATTCCAGAACGGTGATTGTCGTTACGCCGTATTCGTCCTCCCACCCAGATTACTATTTCATTCTTCTAGGTGTCTTTTTACCCTTTCCAGCGTCTTGCTCCTGCATCCCGTTTCTACGTGTGTGTTTAAGTGTGTGCGGTTTTCTCCGTTGGAGGCGCGGCGGTTTTTGTTGCAGCGGTTTGCTAAGCGTCTCTCCAGGATGTGGCGTGCGACTTTTGGGAAGTTTAAGAGTCACAGCGAAGGTGTTGATGGCTTGCGGCAGCCTTTTTACTGCTGCATTCGCGCATAAATCCTAGCATGCTGCATGTGAACTCGTCACTCTGCGGGTCACCAGTTTTCCCACAATCTTCTCAGCTGTGAATTCCACTGTGGGTCTTTTTCCCTGTAATAAAACTTCACTCCTGCTCGAGCAGCTGCTCGTATGGAGGATCTCCTCCTCTGGAAGAGGTGGGGGGGGGGGGGGTGGAAGGGGGATCTGGGTTTTTCTCAGCTGCTCTGTGATGTGGAAGCAGGTTTGGACAGGAATGCAGTCGGCTGCGACTCATTCCCATCAGTGGCTCTCGTGTCCTGTGTGCAGAGAGAAGCTGATGAGTCAGGATGACGTCACTTATCTGCTCCAGTCTGAAGGTTAAAGTGATCACAGTGTAAAGCAGGGCGGACTAATGTAGCAGCTAATCTGAACTTCTTATTAGGAACATCAGGTTTAATTAAAGTAAATTCTCATCAATGTTTGTTTCAGAGTTTTTCTTCAGATTGTATGGCCGATTGTGGAATAATCCTAGATTTGTTGCTTTGGAGATATTTTACCCCAAAGCAGGTTTTTCCAGTCTGTCTTCTGCCTGAAGCCCTTTCTTTCTTCCACCAGCTTGAAAAGCTGTCATTTGTTTGCTCCTCACAGTTGAACAGATACGAATCTGTGCTGTAACGGTGCCTAGCAACAGTCTCTCCTGTCTTCCCCTCCTGTCCCTGCAGTCGTCCCCTTTGTGTGTGGCGGCTATCCATGCAGGTGCGGTGTCCAATGCTGCGGGAGGGCAGATCACCGTGGTGAGCAGCACAGGCATTCCTCACTACGAGGCAACACTGGCAAATAACGTCACTTCCACTGTGTGAGGAATACAGACACTGCAGCCCAGAAAACTTTTCTCCACCTCCTTTATACCTGTTCAGTTGCTCATTCGTAGTTTCTGTTTCATCTTCTTTCAGAGGATTTTTATCAAAGAATCTTTTCACCTTCAAAACA
Source organism: Phalloptychus januarius (assembly GCA_902982915.1). Taxonomy (NCBI): domain Eukaryota; kingdom Metazoa; phylum Chordata; class Actinopteri; order Cyprinodontiformes; family Poeciliidae; genus Phalloptychus; species Phalloptychus januarius. The sequence goes on from CADWAE010000230.1 coordinate 4,746,498, forward strand.
GATGGTGAGTTTTTGTTTTCTTCCTGTGAACGCTTGGAGCTCAGAGAGCAAATCGAAAGTGTTTTTTTTTTCTTCTTACACACAAAAAAAAAAAGTATGTAGAAACTTCTCCAAACACGATTGAAAGCATGTTTGAAGCTGAGCCTCTTTTTTGCGGATTCCTCTCAGGCTGCTCCGGGACGCTGGGTTTGGAATCTGGTGGTGTTGTGGACTCTCAGCTCAGCGTTTCGTCCGTGTGGGACTGGAACAACACCGCCGGGGAGCACGTCGTGTGGGGGAAGTCGGGGGCTCGTCTGAAGAAGGCCGGCCTGCCCTGGGCTCCTTCAGCCAGTGACCAGCAGCAATGGCTGCAGGTTGACTTCAGGAGGGAGAAGAGGATCACAGGTACGTCTCTGTTCTGTTGTTCTTCCTCCCTCTATGGCTTTAACAAGATCTTTTAGTCGTAATGAATTTGGTCGATTATATCCTTTGTGTTTGGATGCTGTGTTGTTGGAAAGATTTTTGCTCTTTTCATTTCGGACAGTTGCTATGATGCTGAGCAGTAGCAACAAGTTCAAAGCTCAAATAATACCTGAACTATGACCTCAAATCCCAGAGATGAAAAGGAGGCTTCGAGACAAGGAGGAAGTTCAAACCATGGATCATATCCGACTCGCTCTCTTCCTGACTTTCAATCATATTGTGAGAGAGAGATTTAAATAGAAGCAGCAAAAGCAAATGAGGTAGATTAGCAGTGGTGTCTCCCAGGACAAAAACATTGTTTTTTCTCCCCAGATATTGAGCTGTTAGCTTGTCATAACACTGTCATACAGCAACAGTCTTCAGTCAGAGGCCTCATCACTTTCGCTGCAAAACTGACAGCTACCAACCTTCCTGCCCACAGCATCATCATCCACCATGTGTCTTGGAAGATACCAGCATAATACGACCTACTACCGCATTTAATTTTCCTTTGGGATAAAAAAGTATTTTAGAATGAAGCTGAATATACATGTAATTGTTTTAAAATGTTAATATATGAGCTACAGATAATTATCTTGGTAAAATTATGGCCGTTTGCATAGTGAACATGTGTCGGTGTTACTGTATAACACATTGACTTGTGGAAGGGAGGCAGGAATCAAACCCACAACTTGCATGACGATTACTCGTCCCGTTGAGTCGCTTCTTGTGCAACAGTTTTGCTCCGTTTAAAGACAGAACGCCATTCTGCCATCGGGGCTTTATGACGCTGTAATAGCCTGACAGAAGAGAACATAAATCCTGATTTATTCTTTGATTTAGCCATTTTAGGTCCTAAAATCTCTGATAAGCAGCTTTTTTCAGTTCAAATGCAATTTAAAAAAAATAATGCCTTCCCTATTGACTTTGTCTCCTGCTCCTGATTCTTCTTTATGCATTTTTAATCCCTGCTTTAAACCTGGTTCTGATCCAGCAGCACCAAATGAGAATCCTTCCTGCTTCTGTCCTGGTCTGACAAGCTGCCAGCGAAGTTTTGCATTATTAACTCACTATGTGTCTGTGGACCATTAACTTCCTAGTTAAACAAACAAAGGGCTTTAATTCTAAGGCTGAGGTCTCATATTGATGTTGTGCATGAAAAGAATGCTGCTTCCATAAAGACATGGAGCTCAGCTTTCAGTCCAAATGAAGAACATCGCATTAGTCTTAAAGCTGCGCAGTATATATAGCAAATACATCAGAACTATTTAAATCACAACAGACTGTTTGGAAAAGACAATAATTATGAGCTGATGTATCCCAAGCAGATGCTCACATAGCAGATAAAAGAAGAAGATCACAACACATCACCTCCAATCTAATCATGCACACATACATTCATCCTACTTATCAAACAACGGTGTTTTCTAATTCTGTGCAGCTCTGTTTGTTCTTCACCTGTAAGCTGATTGTTTCCTCTCTGTCTGTCGCTGCAGCGATTGTTACCACGGGTTCGGACCGGAGCGAGTACCAGTACTTTGTGAAGGCCTACCGGGTTCTGTTCAGTAAGGATGGCAAAGAGTGGCATTTCTACAGGGAAACAAATTCTTCACAAGACAAGGTACAAAAAAAGGAGAAATCAATGAACCCTGCTTGTTCAGACATTACGTCATTTGCTTTTATGTTTTCTTTTTTCCCCCCTCCAAATTACAGTAAATGGGTAAAGTAATTTCTTAAGGCGGCAGGAGTATTTTGTTTCCCCAGCAGCTGATATTGACTAAAAGATGTGGATGGTAGGAAATGAGAGGAAGCAGTGGTCGCAGTTAAGTGCTGTGATGGCCGAGTTGGATATTAATAATGGAAGGATATGGATTGAGGGGGAGCTGCTGCCTGAGATGGACCTCTGTGGGGAACTCACACACTTACTCATCGTGTGGGAGATAGCAGCTTGTCCAGCGGAGAAATAACTTGTTCATTGTTGTGCCACCTCTGACTTTCAGCTGTCATGTTTTTTTTTTCTTCTTCTTCTGTGGTAGATTTTCCAAGGTAACATGGACTACCAGGACAAGGTGAGGAATAACTTCATTCCCCCCATCGAGGCTCGTTTTGTGAGGATAAATCCCACCGTGTGGAACCAGAGGATTGCTCTAAAGCTGGAGTTGTTTGGCTGCGTTGCTGGAGGTAAAGCAAGTTGGTTCACCACCAACGATCCGTTCAATGTATTAAAAAGTATTTTACAGGTCAGGATCTACTGCATATGTATGTATTTTTTACCTCGAACTTTTTTTAGATTTGCTTTTATTTGCTGTGCATCATTCATATGATTTGTTATTTATGTCTTGGCCCAGAGATTTGTGCTCTCAATGAGACATCCTGGTTAAGTAAAGGTGCTGTAGGAAGAATAATAAAAGCAAGAAGTAGTGTGTAGTTCTGAATTGGAAAGAAAAGTAATAAATGATTTTTCAACATTTGCAACAAATTTTAAGTCTGTGACATTATTCACTTTTTTTGTGTGTGAAAAACATTTGTAAACTATGGAGTATTTTTCTTCCACGTCAATATTGTTTTTTACTTTTGTTACATCGATAATACTGGTATTATACCTTGATATTTGCAGTCTTAACGTCAGTGAGTTTAAGGGTTGTGAATGCTTTTGCAAGTCACTGCAAATGTTGTAAGAAGAGAGTATGGTGAAACATTTACACATCCAAACTTTATTCTGTCTATTTTGTTTTGGCTCCAAAGCTAAAAAGAACAACTTGTTCTATTGAACCACCCTATAAAGAATCACTTGTTTCAGGACTAATTAAGGATTAATGATGCACTAAACTCTTGTTAGCAGGATGTGTAAAACTTTAAGGTTGTTTTTTTTTTTTTTAAGTACGGCATGATTCATTTGATACAGAAACTATCAGAAACTCAATTTTGCAGTGAGTTAAAAAAAAAAAAAGTTAGATTCAAGGAAGTATTTTGTTCCTTTTACTTTTCTTTTACTCAGGTGGCAGAGCAGTTGTTCCAAAACTGTTCACTACCTCGGGTTCTGATTCTACTCCGCCCCCGGCGAAGACGAAGCTCCCGCCTCATCTCAGTGAAACCACACACACACCAGACATCAGAAACACGACAATGCCTCCCCACTGTGGCAAAGGTAAGGTAGCTTTGACCAGAGTGAGACCTCCGTACTAGATCTTTGTCTTCAGCTTTGATATTGTATTTTCACTCCCAGATATGGTGCTGATGGCAGTTCTGGTACCAGTAGCGGTCGTGGTTCTGACGGCTCTGATCTTGACGATAGCCTGCGTTTGCCACTGGAGGAATAAGTACGCGTTTACATCTCCTCACATCTCCTAAAACGTGCCGTCTCCCATTGCTGACCTTTCGTTCTCCACATAGGAAAAAGAGCACAGAGGGAACGTACGACATTCCCTACTGGGATCGGACAGGTATGTCGCCGCTTTGTCACTTGGAGCAGCGCGTGTGGTTACATCGCCGCTTCACGACTCATTATTGGTGTGCTGCAGTCTGGTGGAAAAGCATGAAGCAGCTGCTGCCCTCCAAGATGATGGAGACCGAGGATTCGGTTCGCTACAGCACCCCTGAAGTCAGCCGGCTGGCGGGTCGAAGCGCCGTTCCCGGACTGCATGCTGAACCTGCAGGTATGCCCGGTTCACTGCGAGGGAAAAAATAAAAATCTGGTCCTGTGTAAGGCTAATAAGATGTTTTAGTCATGTGTTTCTTATACAGTTATAAGCATCTTTTAAGCTCAACATTTCCTTAGACTATTGTACAAGGATACATGTTGTCAGTCTCTCTTGTTTGCCCCCTGGAGGCCATCTTTTCACATTACTACCTCACGTTCTGTGAGGAGGATTTCATAATATGTTGCCTTCATTTATTCAGAATTGCGTAGCTCCACAGTTGGGCAAATATCCCATATCATGCAAAATATTCAGCCGATCAGTTTCTGTCCAACATGAGGGAAGTCCTGACTGTGACCCAATACTCCAACAGAAACAATGTTTGGATTCCTGGTGTTATTTGAATCAATGCAATTCTAAACCATCATAGGTTTAAATCGGGTTCAATAAATTTAAAGTGATGAACATGAGCTATATTGTTTCCCTAAAGATTAAGGATGTCAGCAAATTTTTAAACAAAGCTGATTAAAAATAGTTTGCAGCAGAAAAAAGGAGCAAATTGATGATCGCAGGGTGAATATTTATCATTTTACATCCACATTAATGAAACAGTATTGTACTGCAGTTTGTGATCTGAAATACACCTGAAGCATCTTATAGGTGCTTCTTACAACCTCTAAGTATACATTTTTGTTCCAATTGAAACACGTATCCATTATCTGAGGAACAAATGGTACCAGATGCTGAATGGGAAGAAGGTGATCAAGCAAAGGTCATTCACACCACCCTAAACGAACCAGACCTTGTAGACAAACGTGGTATAGGTCCAGTAAAGCGGACCAAACTGGGCCGGTGTGAATGCACCCTTGTTCCAAAATGGGAGCTCTAAACTTCCAACACATAGAATGCACCAAAACATCCCAAAAATATCTTTGATTCCTCCGTTTTGTTTACAGAGTATGCCCAACCGCTGGTGAGCGGTGTGACCACACTGGGTCCACGGTCGACCTTTAAACCAGACGAAGGGCCTGAACCGGGCTACTCGGATCCAGACCTGTATGACGCCCCCATCCCACCCGACGTTTACCACCCCTACGCAGAGCCGCTGCCATCATCAGGAGCCGAATACGCGACTCCCATCGTGGTGGACATGGGCTGCCACCTGCCCTCCAAAGTGCTGAATTTTATGGGCTCCGGGCCCAGCCCACTGCTCACATGGACGGACAGCTGCCAGTCTGGGGGGTCTGTCTACGACACGCCTAAAAGTCCCAACGGACAGACCGTGCCCACTCAGGATCTGACCTATCAGGTCCCTCAAAAAGTTCCTCTAAAGCCAGCTGATTGAAGAGGAGGCCAGTTTGGGGAAGGAAAGCCCAGCTGGGAGGGTTCCTGAACCTGGCTTTAAGTCTTGAATGAACACTACCTTTTAGCTTCAGACTCAGCTGGAGACGTCTGTATTCCCTGAACTTTTCTGCAAGGCTACAAACTGCTGGTGTGGTGCCTTTAGAGTCCTATCACTGAAACTGCGATGAATGTGTTGGTGACGGAAAGGAGGAAGCTGACTACTGTTTGTGAAAGACTTTGTCCCTGTTTGTGATGTGTCCACCTGTTCTCTTCTGAAGCTGTGATTTCCACCCCGACCGTCTCTCCATCCAATCACTGCATGTTTTATGACGTTCAAATCTTTCAGTCTCTCGCCGTGGTGCGCTGTTGGATCATGTCGCCTCCTTATGGTACTTATGTTTTAAAGCATGACTTGAAATTGTTAATAGTTGTTGTAAACGATCAAACGATTATCAGATTGTTTTATTTCACATCCTGCTGATTACCGAGCGCCCCCCGCCACTTTCTACCCTTACTGTTAGCGGATTAATCTGTTGCACTGTTATGGCTGAAAGAAGTTTCTTTTTTTTAATTTTTTTAAAGATAACTTCTGTCATGAAGTATTTTACCCATGACTTTTCCTAATGGAGACCAAATCTTGCCTTCTGTGGTCCAAATCTGTGCCATCATCACAACCATAAAAAAAAAAAGAAAAGTCTTAAATTAGAGAAGTGTAATGTTGCAAATTGTAGTGTGCGATTTAGTATTTAAGTCGGTGTTGCATCTGTCCTGAAGCGTTTAGATCAATTGTTCCCGTCGTCTGTGTTCGTCTGAGTGTTGAACCGTTTTGTGGCTGAAAGGTTGAAATGTCGCACCAGTGAACTGCATTCCTCTGCAGCACCGATCTGAGCAAAACACTGGCTGACAGGAGGGCAGATGGTGAACAAACGTGCATCAGGCTGCTTCATATTTTCACAGAACAGCCGCCTGTGGGAAGGTGTGTCAGTGTCGCACGCTGATTGTGTTTAATGACCACAGAGTGATTTATGGAGATTAAAGATCTTTGGTTGCATAAAATAAGTAGAATCAATGTGTTTGGGGGGGAAAAAGAAATAAAGAGGGCTGTTTTTTATTAAATTAAATTAATGTTTATTTTTTTTAGTGCTTCACTGAAAATTCAGTCATTGCAATTTATTAAGTAATATAAATAACAGTTTGGCTGTCATATTAAATTAACAAGTCAGTATAATGAAGCATTTTAATGAGCTGCATTTCATGTGCTAGATGAAGGAGTGAAACTTAAATGCAAAACTGAGACGCACCAATCAGCTCTTGGTGGCCACTTTAAGGGTTTAACCTTTTTGATTGTTACTTAAAAAAAACAATAATGGACTTCAAAATATTTTTCCTATTTTCCGTCGTGTCTGGAAATGTTTAAAAGTTCACATAGAAAAGTTTAATATGAATTGGTGTTTATTTAAAAATAAACAATTAGGTTCTGCACTTTGGAACAAATTGAAAAGCACCTGGTGCATCCTTAATTAAAAAAAAAGTTTTCCCTTTCACAGTGCCAGAGTTTATGCACAAAAAGCCAACAAGTTTAAAAAAATCACTTAATCTTATATTTATACTCTAAACATATCACCATATCAATAAAAAAATATTTACTAAGATCAAAGTTCAGTATAGTTCTTGGGCAGAAATATTTCCTTAAATCTAGTGCATTGGTTTGAAAATCAGAGCTAGCGACGTTTTCACTGAAAGAAAAAATATTTACTTTTATTTCTGAAAACTGGGACCAGTCATGGGCCGTTTACTTTGCATCTCAAAACCTCTAAAAACCAGGATTTTCTAATCTTTTTGACTTTATTCCAAATAAACAATCTCCCAAATTACTCTTTACAAAAAAAAAACAGGATAAGTGCTTTAATTACTTAACTTTCTTTAGCAAAAAGATTGAAAAACACCATGTTATGGCACCTTGTGCTCCAGTGTAGCGTGGCCCTAATGTGACGTATGCACTGCGAACTCTTCAAATAAAATAACGCTACCGTTTAAAATGCAGCATGACTGCTTCCTCTTAAAACAACTAGTTTAGCACATTTGCACAATAAAGCGTTAACAAATGGATAAACTGGTTTAAACTAGCGTTAAATTCCATGAATGTTTACACTTTGGGTCTCCCGTCTCTGGTTTGCAAACCTTCTCAGCAGCATGAGTAGCAGCTCATCCTTTATTAGTTTGAGTCCTCAGCATCTTGACGCCTCCATGCTTCATTCCTTCATGTTCTTCCCATCCTTTCCGAACTTCCACCAGGCCACGGTGAGGACGACGGCCGTCAGCAGGATCAGGCTGCTGGTTACCAGGTAAGCAATGGGCAGGAAATGGTTCTGGCCTCCGAACCAGGTCAGCGTGGACAGCACCACTTCCTTTCTGCCTTGGAAGTGCTGCACTGGGAAGTCTGAAGGGGCAGGAGGTCAAGGCTGATCTGGAGCAGGTAGCATACAAATAAATACGGCACCCTCTACTAATTGTGACGCTCGTGTTAATCGTGTAAATGGAATAATTGACAGTTTCACAGTGCAGAAAAATCCATTCATTAAATTGAGCACATTAATTCAGCAGGAGGAAAAGAACTTCTGAAGAGACTAAAATCAGCAGTGTTGCACTTTTAGACAAATTATTTTTTTTGAGTGTTTTTCCTGACTTATGAAGCTCATCTGAGGTGAGCCGTCAAACAAGTGCTTGAAGGAAGTTTCCCATGAAAACTGCAGGGAAAGGATACTGTAGGATATCTCGATGCTGTAGTTCCCCTTCGGAAGCCCTTTTTCAAAGATGGAGTCTGCTCTGTTTAAAATCCCATAAAGCTTCTTGAAGTTGGGGAAAGCTGCCTCTCTCATCCAGACGATCAGATCCTCGTTAATAAAACCGTTGTTGTTTGGGTCATGTGGGTCCAAATTGTATACAGGCTTCTGCCAGTACAGAGGCTGCCTCGTACCTGCAGAGGAAACACCACAGGTTTGTTCTCGTACTCGGCTTCTTGCATCTTTCGTGAGGTAAACGAAAGCGAGCTCACATCGTCTCTCATTACCTTCAAACACCTGATCAAGAGTTAGATTGTCCTTCCTTGGGTTGCGGAACTTGATGTTTTTGTCTGTGTACCAGGTGAGGCCCTTCCGCAGCAAAGGAACAGGAACACTGTGGCTGCTGGAGAGGCGATAGGTCAGGGTGAAGGAGTCTGGGAGGAGAAAAGACAGTCAGCTGGCCGGTGCAGAGGTCAACACCGTGTTGGCTGATGAGTGTTATGAGCAGCGTTTACCGTTGAACATGCTGTTGGCGACGGCTCCGCAGGGAGCGATGGGGACTCCGGCCTCATCTTTGTGAAACGGCGCACAATAAGTACTTGGGTTCTTCAGAAGAAAATGAGAAATTAATGCAAGCGAATTAATATTTTAGTCAATTTTGCACTGGAACTGCTTATTTTTGTTCAATATTCTGTAAATCACAGAACATGTTCCACTTTTTTTTGTACTTAAAATGTTTAGAAATGACAAAAGGTGACGTCCCCAAAGCCACATTAGCAGGAGCATATCTGGGATTCAGCCATTGGCCCTGATGATGTTCCTGCAGATGGTGAGCCCTCACCCTGACAGAAGTGATCTCTTTTTTCCCCCCAGCTTATTCTAGTAACACCTTGGGCCTCACTTCAATACTTTCCAATCGATTTAAAACTAGTTTCTTCTCTAGGTGATAGAAGTAGCCTTTTTTACTCAAAACTGTTGAAATGACTAGTTATTAAATACACAGGGTAAACAGGTGAAGCTACCCAGTTTTCACCATTTCATTTCTGTTCACTTTATAATATGTAACTCTTCTAATCAGATTATTAATATAAAACCAAATGAGGATCAAACTAATCAATTTCCAAATGATCTACCTTTAACAAAATACAGTGTTGGCTTTTAAGGAGTTTATAAAACGCAGGTTTCCAGTCCCATTTTGAGCCTAAATTGTTCTTGGAAAATTGGATCCAGAGTTGCTTCACAAATACATGGAGTCTTTTTTTTTTTCTATTTCACCGCTTTATTTAAGCCCGTAGAAAGATCTTACATTAATTACTCTGACTCCAAGCTCTGCATGTGGAAGCTGTTAGTGTGAATCCACAGCATGCAGTCATGAAATCTCTCAGTGCAAGTGAAACAGACCATCAGAAAGTTCAACAGCTTAAACGGGCCTGGATGTTAGAAGTTTAGAAGTCCAGGAAGTAAATACTGAGGATTTATGGGAAGGTCCTCTTATCGTACAGAGGTGGTAAGCATAGACGGGTCTTTTACTAAAACCGCTTCTATTCTAGATCTTCATGAACATTAGTAAGGTGTGAACTGAAAGAAAAACGATGCATTCTTTTTCATTTCTTTCACAATCTAGTGAAACAAACTGCCTTAAAAAGTCACCGGGTTTGTAAGTAGAGTCCGCTTGTAATTTAATCTCTATAAATAAATGCTGCATTGAAGGCGATAGGAACACTGTCAGAAAACGAACAAACTAAACCATGAAGACCAAAGAACACACCAGAAAGACTGAATATAATGAAGTTGTAGAGTATTTTACAGCAGGATTGGGTTTTAAAACAATATACTGAGTTTTGAACTCACAGAAATGAATCCATCAACTGAAAATGATTTAACTTTCTGGGCTGCCCAACACTGAGCACACCGTCTCCATTGTGAAACACGGCGGTGGCAACATCATGCTGTGGAGATGACCTTCTGCAATGGGGCTAAGCAAGCTAGATAGTAGCTGAGACACAGTGAGCAGTATGGGATGGAACCGTTTAGACCAAAGAATAATCACGTGTTAGAATGACCTAGTCAAAGTCCAGACCTAAATAACTTTGAAAATCTCTGTAAAAACGTGAAAATTGCTGTTCACACATGTTCTCCATCCAATCTGACTGAGCCGGAGTTAAGAAAATTGTGGGAAACTTTCAGCTTTTGAATGTACAAAGCTAGTACTAGAATATTGTACTACAAAAATGAATACAAATGAGCATAATAACCTGTAAAGTTGCAAAAACAAATAGAGATACCTTTAACTTATTCAACCTGCCCACTGTCTGTCCATCATCTCTGGAGTCCATGTACCTGCGGAGGTTCTGATGGAAGTTTTTGAGACCGTAGTAGAAGAAGACATCGCCCTGGGAAGAGAGCCCAAATATGAAGCAATGTGCTCTAATCTGAGGTGCACACAGTAAGTTGTAATAATAATAATAATAAATAGTTATACATGTGATGCAATTTGGATTCTAAATTTGAAAGCCGAGTCATGAAAGTCACAGTATGTCCAACACACACATAGGGTTGGTACCTTAAACATTTTGTCAATTGAGAACTCCACCCGGCAGCTGCAGGTCTGCGCCGCGTTGCTCACATTTCGACGCAGGTCGAAACATTCACCACAGTTTCCCTGATCGGTGTAGTCCAGCTGGAAGGGTTGAAAACAACAGACATGAATTAGGACTCAAACCGTAACCTTGGCTCCTGTGTATCTTTGCCACTCCCTGTTTTATTGCTCAGTGCTCTGAGCTGCTCGCCCACACGCCTCCTCCAACCACACAGATCGGCAGATATTTCTCTTCTACACATCAAAGTGAGAACTAAAAAGCAAGAGTTGTTTATGCTCACCTTTACTTCCTGCGTGCTCTGCACGAGGAGAAGCAGCCACACTCCGAGCAGCATGCATATCACAGCCAGCAGGTAGAAGAAAGGCAGCACAGTGCTGGCGGTGAGCATCGGAGACCAGGCGGGGAGCCGCTGCTGCTTGAAAGCCGAGTTGTCCGGCCTCCGAGCCAGGGGCCCAGACTTGCCTTTGGTTTTCCCCATGAGTGGGACAGACGGCTGAAAACGGCAACCGAGAAGACGACGCTCTGTCTTCTTTTCCTGTTCTTTTTCTAATGTCAGTGATATCCGCCTGTGTGCAATCAAACACACCTCAGGCACTTCTGGGTAGGGAGTCGGTTGCAACCTGTTATTTATTAACCACAATCTCTTGCCCAACTACCTCTTTCTGTTACCTTTGTCTTGTTGTTTAATTTCCTCTAAAGAATTTTTTCCCCGCTGAAACAAGTTCCTGTTTTTCCGACTGTTAATCATACAAGACTTTTGCCTCTTATTCGATGATAAAATAAAAACAGAAAGAATTGCATTACTCTAAAGTTGCTATGATAAATGATTTCCTGTTTGATCAAACCCAATAACCTCTCATTTTCAAGAAGGACTTCCTGTAAGCACAGACCACAGTATTTAACACTGAGCTAGTTTATTCCACACAATCACACTTTGAAAGCATTTTACACAAATGGCTCCTATATCTGTTCCACTCCACAATGACATAGTTTCTGCATTTTAGGAAGGTTGTGTAATATTATAGTCAAAGTACAAGGAAGGTGCCTCTAACTGTTTTTACAGACATTACGTTTTCATGAGGCATCACTATGGAGTCATCTTCCATTTGCTTGAGTTTAGTGAATACAGGTTCTGTGATATGCTTGTTTCTATTTGTAGAAATGTGAAAAAAGAAGTTTCAATGTTTTGTTAAGCAATTACACCAGACTCCAGGTCCAGCTTAAAAGTCTGATTTAAAGTGGGTGAGAGTCAAACTCAGGCTGTTTTAGAAAACTAAATGGGGAATAAAATCTGAAAGCCCAAACATTTTTCCACACTATCCCAGATCAAGAAAAACAGCAAGATATTTTATACTTTTCTAGACTTCTCAAGATTTTGTAGAAACTCCGGTCTAAATAAAATAGGATAAATGAGAAGCAAACATAAACACAGTAGGAAACAAACAGTGTGAGGCCCATCTGTGATCACAATAAGATCACATAGACGTTCAATTAAAATAGTCCAATTTTGACTTTGTCTTCTTTACAAGCAGCCAGGACTCCGTTCTCCAGCAGCTTCAAGAAGTCCAGTTTGACCTAAAAAGGACAAACATGATGCAAAACGTTCAACCACTAATCTGGACAACGCTCTGAAAAAATACTTTTCTAAAATAAAAGACATTTTACAATTATCACCACCAGCATTAGCCAGCAACAGATTTTTATGGTACGATAAAAAAAAAGCTAGTTTGAGACAAAGTATAGACATTTAAAATAAAAATATATTTAGATTTAAAAAAAAAAAAATTATTCCTACCTCTGTTATATTTATTATTTGTAACTACTTCAAAGTATAAAAGGAACTAACTCATTCATTCTGAGTTTTTAAAGTTCTTTCTGTGCAACATACTGTATATTAAATTTTGTTGTCCTTCTCTTTGGAAAATAACAGTCAAATAATCCAATATAAGTTAAAAGCAGGTAATTAGTCAGGCTATCCGCTGGTGTAGCATGCAGTCGGCTGCACATCAGCTTTTACGTTTCAAACTGAGTAGCTTTAAAAAGACAGAGCTCTTCTTTAGTTTCCACAACCAGAGAAAACCAGATTGTGTTTTCTTCCATCTGATGCCAACCCAAACTGTAGTGGTCTTCTTTCAGTCAGCTGTCTGGCAGTGAGCAGAAGCTCGTGGTGGAAAAGGCTTGAAATTATGCTATTATACTCTAAGAAACTTCAGTCATTTGGCCACTCTAGTCTTTTTGCCGTAATTTAACTCTAATATTGGTGATAAAGGACAAAAGAAAATCTGAATTTCAACTAATAAACCAGCATCCAGCGTTAAATGAGATGCAGACCGAAAGTGCCATCAAAAAATCTCTCCATCTTCACAAAAGTGAGTGACAAATGTTGAAATTTCAAGCTAAGTATTTCTCAAACTGCTTTCTTACTTTTTTCTGGGTCATTAAATGCATCCAATTTGAAAATTCCCACTTTGTTCAGTCTGTAAACACATCAACCAACATCACACTGTTCAATGCGTTAATTTTTTTGTTCAATAAAAATCAGGTGAAAGGGTCAGGGATGTATTTTTTGTTAAATAAACATGAACTTGTTGGGGAGGATTGCAGCTTCTTTCTAGGCAGAAGAAAAACCTCCTGAAAAAATGTTTGGAAATACTGTTACTGCTGTTCCCCTCCTTTCTGAAAAGAAAAGAGTCCCGACTCAGAGGCTACCAATAATCAAAATCCGATTTTTGACCCAATATTGATCTAAAATTCCATCCAAATATCAACTCTGCTAAAACTTGCTGCTTATCATTTTAATCCAGCAGGGGGCAGTAGCTCACCTCAGGAATGTCCACCATCCGCCTGAGCTTCTGGTCCCTCCAGTTCCAGTCAACAACCAGGTACCTCAAAGCCTGCAGGCTCAAACCCTCTGGAGCAAAAGATGAGACTGAACAGCTTTAGGACATCTTAAGGGGTTTTCAACAAACCATTATGTCCACACGAACCTTTGTCAACGAGAGCCCTGATCCTGCCTGGTGTTCCCACTCCGATGTGTGTGATGCCTTTCTGCAGCAGCTTTACTTGCTCCTCTACCTACCCAGAGAAAACATAAAGCCAACTGTTCCCATTATGACCGACAACCTGCATTCTTCCAATATGTCTGAATGGCTACCTTGATGTGCTTAGCAAAAAGCTTCACTACTCTGGCTTCGCCCTTGAAAGCAGTCAGCTGCCTGCGATCGAGACAGTCAAGAGATTAGAATTCAAACATAAAGCATCTTGCAAAAATATTCATACTCGTTTATTTCATTTCTCACTTTATAACCACAAACCTAATGGCGCATCCACACCAGCCCTGTTTAATCCGCTTCAATCAAACTCTAGTTCATTTGCCAAAACGTCTGCCTTGTTTAGGGAGGTGAGAATGCATAATTGAACTCTGATGCGGATGAAAAACGCAAACTCTGGTCTCTGCCTGCAAACCGAGGTCTCATTTTGACTAAAGTGAACTCTGGTTTGGATTGAATGGATATGTGAATGCCACGAGGACCAGAGACTGCTCCAAATGAAGCTTTAGCGAACGGTAGCGCTGGTGTATTCTGTGTAAATACAACCAAATTAAACATGAGTCTAGCGCTAGTGGAAGAAATGGTCCGTTGTCTTCTACCAAAGACGAAAGAGCAATCCTGCAACCAGTAAAATCATATCTCATATTGATTCCGTCAGCCGTTCTTAGTGCAGCGCCACCACAGGCCAGGGTGTGAACAAGTTTTTTAATTCATTTGGATTGTTTGACATTGCAGTGTGAAAGCAAACCGCACCAGCTGAAAACGTAACAAATATCTCCGAATATGCTCTGTGTGAAAACACCCTTGGAATATATAACATGTATTCAGCTACTGTAAATGTGATACCCCTCAATAAAATAACTATTTGTAAACATAAGTTAATCTTTGTGTAAATAAACTCCAGAATAAAAGCAGCCTTTCCATAAAAGCCCATCAGGTTTGAGAACAGAAAATTATTTTGTATGAATACTTTTGCAAGACACTGCAAGTGTAATTTCTGACCGTTTACTTACTTAATGAGTTCTATAGTTCGAAGCGCAGAGCCGCAAACAATCAGTATAACCGCTGAACTCTTTTCTGAATGCTGCTTTTGAATCTTTGCCCACTTGGGACAAACTGAGAATAAGAAAACAAAAAAAGCAATCGAAATGAAAACACAAGTCTGATTGTAAACATCCAACAGCAAACAACAACAAAAAAAAGGAAATTCATCAAAGATCAGAACCTGACTCACCTTGTTTCAGATAAGAGGAGAGCGTGTGTGTCAAGTCATTACTGGATAGGAAGCAGGAGTCTGTGGAAGGACATGAGGTGACCTCAGTGACTCGGCGGGTCAGCAGATATCGACTGAAGATGAAAGGTGAAAGGGAAATAGCTGCGACTCACTCTGCAGTTTGAGCTCCTCCAGTTCGATCACGGAGCGCTTGTCTGAGTAGTACCGAGTAATCAGGTCCTGCAGATCAGCTGCACCGCCTGGCTTTGGCTCAGAGGTGGCCAAAACGTCTGTGATAGTTTTCTTTTTTCTCTGAAAACAAAACATATTCAACTAATATCCCCACACAAAGACTGTCACTGCCCTGAGCAGCAGTGTGTACAACAGCAGTTCTCCACTGCAGCAGCAGGTGTCGCCAGACTCACTTTTCTCTTCTTTTGGGTTTTAATTGACTGTTGATCTTCTACTTCTTTCTTATGAGGAGTTGCACACTCTTTCTCCTTCTGCAAAACCAATATGTAAAAATCATCTGTTAGACTAAATAACTACATTTGACACTAATTAAATTGATAATGTCATTTATGAAGACAAGAACAGTATTTGTGCTTGTGGGGCTACAATTGTTGAGTCATGAAGTCACAGTCAGACAGTTAAAAGAAAAAGAAGAGACAAATTTTATCATCACTTATTACAATAGTACCCCAAAATATCATGATAAATCTTCAAGTCCATACAGCCCACCCCTGTTGAAACCATTTCTCTGTTATCATCCCTTCTGGCTGATGTTTTGGTCTGTTTTTACAACCCACGGAAGTTGTTTAGGTAGTGCAACTCGTCCAAGATGGAACATCAATGCAAGTTGTGGCAAGAAGGTTTGGTGTGTCTGTCAGCACGATGTCCAGAGGATGGAGGAAGTGCAAGAACAGCCAGTGAGATGAAGTGGATGAAGAGCTCCGGCAGGATGAAGGCGCCGATGCTACGGACTGGCCCGGCTGTTCCCCAGACTTGAATAAAATAAGAGCGCATCTGGGACATCATGTCCCGTTCCTTCCACCAAGGAAGACCGTCCAGGAGTGAACTGATGCTTTAATCCAGGATCGCTCAGGAGAACATCCGCTGCCTCAGGAGGGAGGAGACCGCATTGTCTCATAGACACACAAGCACATATACACAACTACTGAGCCTCACTTTGACTAAGCTTAAGAAATTTCCACTGGAGCTGGAGGAGTTGGTGATGTGATTGTTTCCACTTTTGAGCAATTCTAAATCAAGACCCGCATGAGATGATACTTTTGATTTACATGTTCATGTTTGTTATTTTGTTCTCAACGTGTTCCACTATGCAATAATAAAGATTCTCGACTAAAATTTTCATTTACTGGGCTCTAAGATGCATTATTTTAGTGTTCCTCTAATTATTTTGAGCAGTGTATGTTGAATCATTCAGCAGCCAGAAAACCTAGATATTATGTTTAAATATATATGTATATACTCATTTAACTTTTCTGTATTTTGTCAAGTTGGCAGAAAAACTGCAATGTTTTTAGGGGGGGGGGTTTACAGAGCAACACAAAGATGAAGGATTAAAGCAACACAAAAATTATTAGCTGTAAAGTGCCAAGAAAATGGTATATCTTTTCTACAAATCTGTTAAACGTAGGCAATACTTTTACGACAACTTTTACTACAATTAAAGCTTTAATTGTTTTAAGGCATTTCTCTTCCAGTTGTGCATTTCCAGAGAGAAATTTTTGTAAATTATTAAGACTGCACCAATTAATTGGCCCAGATTTTGTTAATGTTGGGCAGTCTTATATGTCAAACTGGTCTTATTTACTGCCAAAGGTCTGAAAATCAGTAATTTTTTTCCTCTGCTGTTATGTGACCTAATTATTTTGGAGTTGAAAAAAATACAAAGCAAATTATCACTGAGAACCCCCCCCCCTCCACACACACCTCAAACTAATTTTAGAGCTGAACATGTTGAGGTTTTTTTTCTAAAGACACAGAAAAATTTATTAGCACAAAATTATAAAACTCACATGAACATTAAAGATTTCTGGTTGCACAGTCAGTGTTTACTGGAGCAGATCTGATTCAGGTTGCACTATGTAGTACTTATTTTTCATAAGGAAATGTGTCAATTAAAAACTTAATCAAAAGCAGTCATGCTGACATAGCTGCCTGCAGAGAACATGGCTGCAATTTATTTATTCGTGAACATCCTCGTAAAAGAAAAAAAAAACGCCTTATGCTGGTTGTCTTAAAAAGGTCGTTAAATATCCTGGCTGTTATTGTAGTTGCACACAAATAATTAATTGGGTTTTCTATTAATTTGTACATTTATTTTACAAATTTGCTGCTATGGGTAGAAAATAGAATGGGTGGTATTTACACACAAAGGTTATAACCTGATCATTTTTCTTCTTCTTGGCTTTGGGGCTTTTCTCTGTCACCATTTTCCTCTTCTCTGGCTTTATCTTTGCTTTTTCTGCTGGTTGTTTCTCCTGTTCTGACTCTTCCTCTGCCTCAACTGCATCTGTAAAAGAAAAGAAGTATAATAAAAAAAAGAAGTTTTTCATTAAAACCCGCACAAAGAATAGTGTGCACTCATATCTGGGTCAGCAGAGAGAGAAAAACTGTTGATGGAATATGAGTAAATTATGTGGTGGATGAATTAATGAATTTGTTTATTCTCTGTTCAGGGGTTAAACCAACAATGAAAGAATGCAGCATGAGCCCTGAAACAATTACCTAGCATCAACACAACAGATCACAGAGAGCTATAGTTATTTATTAATGCCCTCCTGAGCTCTATAAAGTCAAAAATAATCAAATATTACCTAAGGTCTATATATAAAACTGTGTAGCAAATCTCCAACTAAGCATCTGGTTATATTTAGCCTCCCTGTTGCTACCCGTTCTCGCTGCATTCTTCTAGTCTAATGCTATGAGGTCATGCTTACACCTTTTAGAATAAGTGCACAATTGGTCAACAGTGTTTAAAACAAAACCTTGAAACAACTTCATTTTTTTCCGGTTGTATTAAAGAGACCTTTCTGGCTGGCAGCTTGTTTTACTGGTAGGTTTTCCAATCAAGGGGAAAAAAAATACCCTTTGTCGTTCCTTTACTTAGGTTTTCCCCCCACAATCTAAATACAAGTCAAAAAACACCACTAGCTGAAGTTTCAATATGATAATCACTATTTAAAATTTAGGACTTCAAAAAACTTGATCCAAATGATGCCGACAGTCGAATTTTATTTTTGAACCGTTTACCCTTTCCAGGCAGAACAAATTAGTTTTATAGCCTCTTTTGGAAAGCAATCACTGAAACAATGTATAGATGTACTTTTCTATAGCTGCTGTCCATTATCAGTATAAAGTTTCCCACTGTACATTCATCCTGTCATGTTTTTTTTTAGCAATTTGCTGAGGGATTCGCAGATATCCCCCTGTTCCCTCAGCCTGGGGGATTAAAAGGTATTCCCAGGCCAGAAGGGATTTGTAGTCTCTTCAGTGTTTCCTAAGGTCTCTTTGTGCCCCCAAAAATCTTGCAAGAGAGACTTCAAGAAGAGATTATGATCAGATATCTGAACCAGCTTAGCTGACTTGTTCGGATGCAGAAAGCAGTGGCCCTTTAGAGGAAGCAAATACCAGCAACTTCCATCTGAAGTGTCACTGTTTCCATCATCATCCACATCGTATGATAAAAAGGTCGAAGCTTGGATGTAGACAGACCAGTGACTAAAAGGAAACGACTCTCATCCTGACTGAGTAACATTTGGCTGTGAACTGATGGCTTAAGGAACCAATAGAACCAACATCAGAATACCTTGAGGATCGGCCATAAGCTTTCTCCAGATCCACAACAGACGTGAACTGAACAACCAGACTTGTGTCCCCCATCAGTACTTCAGGGAGGGTAAAAATCTGACCTCCTGTTTGATGGCTAAGACAATCAGCATACTGTTACTTCTGAATGTGAAGTTCAATATTTGCGTTCGGGACTCCCTTCCAACAGTCTACAGTTAACTTTTCCAGGAAAGTTATGAAGAGTGATTCAACTGTAGCTGAAACACATTCTTGAAAACCCTTTTCCAAGCACAAATATCTATGGGAAGCCCCCACATGTGGCATAACCTGTGTGGAAAAACCTTGAGGTAAGGGGTCTGGGAATGCAGGGTTGCAATATCATAATCAGACATTAAGAAAGTGGAATACAAGGTTTGTGTGAATGCAAAAAGGTATAATAAAGTCCTATGCGGTTTATGCAACATTTGTTTTGATTCATACAATAGCCTGACTGTCTCTGGGTTAGTCCCCTCACTGCTGGTGAGTGGGTTTTATTTGCACTACCTGAGAAGAGGATATATTTATCTTTGAAGTCCTATATGTCACATGTGCTTTTGATGTCAGGCTCTTTTAAGTCTAAATGCATATGAAAGATGATGCATGTGGCTAGATCAGGATGTGTGGAATGTGGTTCAGTAAATTGAGCATATCACTGCTCTGCAGCAGCAGATCACTGCTTCAGGTCAAGAACATCCTGAGGAAAAAGTCAGTCTACAAACCAACATCAGATGCTAATTTTCCAGCTTGTTCTTTTGATCCATCGTCTCCTAATCCATTTTGCAACTGTGGTTTTTATTTCTTCCTTTAAATCTTTTTTTCCCCTTTCAACCCTTTGGTACAATTTCAGTAACAGAACTAAGACCAGTATAGTCTTTAGTTGTAGATATAGGAATTGCTTTTTCTTAACGTAACTGGACATTTGGATATTTAAGTATAAATAATTCCAAACATCCCCACGTTTATTCTCACTTACTGGTAAAAATCACCCAAAGCTGAATCACATTGTAACTACAAGATGAGAAAGTGGTTACTCAGTATTTTTGAAGGTTTTCTATGTCTAAGCCTCAGACGTTTAACCTGACATGTTCCTAACTGTTGAAGTGAAACTGAACACCATGGTGAGATGAAAAGGGCTACCTGAGGCCTTCAGAAACACGAGAGCAGTTTATGAGTATGGTAAAACGTTTAAAGAGGTCTCAAAACCTATTTAAAGTAATCTAAAAGTGGAATACATTAAAAGCTGCCATCATGTCCAGGTCTGACTGTTCAAGTAAGTTCTCCTTGAAAGCAGACTGCAAACTGCTAAACGAAGTTGCCAAAAAGGTTACAATGTCATTACAGACTTATGGCAGCTGTTAATTTTTCCGCAAAGAGAAAAACTTTGCTTTCAGAAAAACATAGCCAGACTCTTATTTTCCCCACAGAAAATATATATAAAGTCCAGAAGATCTGCAATAATGTTCTTAAGGCATATGAGTTGTCCTCAACTCAACCAGTAAATCCACCAGATTCACTGAAAACAGTCAAAATCCAGATCTCCATCTCAGAGAGTTGCTGTGGGTGACCTAAAACGAGCTGAATGTGAAAAGCCCCTCAAACATTTCACAGCTTGCAGTGAGAAATTGAATAAGCCTCATCAGAGACTGGTAGATGACTTCAGGAAGCATCTCACTGAAGTTATGCACTTTTAAGTTGTGCTAGCAAGTTTTTCACAACTTTTCTTTTAGCAAAACTTTGTGGCTTTTTACTGTTGTGCTGTGGCGTTTGGATTTCTATTGACCTTTATTTAAACCAAAAGGGGAAAGCTAGTTACTAGGTGTCCTAAGTTCTTCCTGTTAGTAAACGCATTTTTATTTATATCATATGTACGTAAAACGTACATTTTCTTAAGTGTAATAAATTACTTTTTTTCAAAAAGATGATTAAAAAGCACAAATGGAAATCAAGATGTTATTTTATAGAGAAAAATAATTTGTAGTGGGGTATCTTAATTTTTCTCACATAATGGTATATTGTTTCTTTACAGAGACATTTGCCTGATACAATAATCCACTCATCCTGATGGCCTTCTGCTTAAAGACCACGCCCTTTATTGGTGGGCCAAACTAATGATTCCTCCCACTCGCTTACTTTCACTGTGAGCAGATTTTGGAGAAACTATCGAAGATCAAAGAAGTGAGGATAACTGGAAGCAGAACGTGACCACTGAGGTGAAGAGGGCTTCATAGCATGATACAGTTTCCACTTCCTGCCTGACAGACACAAAAAGGGAGTAAAACAGTAGGTAAGGCTTTTTTAAAATTCTTGTTTGGATTATTGATGGTCACTTCATTCAATTAATCTTACAATAAGCTTGTAATCTTTGTAATAATCAAAAATCTTTATTATAGAAGAAATTAAAATAGTTAAGATGGCATCCAATGACATAAAAATGTCAGGCAACTGATTATATTAAGTTATTAAAGTAAACCAATCCTAAATTTATGTAATCAAGTCAAGCAGATGTTTGATCATTTTTTGCCCCTTCCACAGGTACAAGCCAGCTGCTTGAATAGGCAATATAAACCACATGACTTTGATATTCTGTGTTCACTGAGCTGAGAAGCACTTTGCAGTGAGCCTGTGGGCAGAGAAGTTAGACCAATGTTTAAATAAGAATAAGGTGCAGACAAGGCGATTAGGTTGATTCTTTAAACATGTTTCATTTAACCGCAGATACACTGGCAAGAGAAATAGATTTACTAATGAGCAGCAGCCTACGCATTTATTTTATATGGGTAATGAAGACGTGCAGTTCAAAGTTATAAATTAAAGGTTAAAGTGAATTCATGTGCCTCAGACCGTCAAATGTGTTTTTACATGTAGCTAAATTCAGCACACTACTCCTGTAACTTATTTCTTTGAATTCAATTTGTCTAGCACCCAAGACAAATCTAAAGCTCTTTAGCATATCAAACAAACGATTAGGAATGATACGCATCAATAGGCAATGTTCTTTACAAACAATTAGCCATCAAATGGTTCAAGTCATTTTCATAATGTTCAGGCCATAAAGAGACATTAGCAATTTCAATGTTTAAGTTGCAAATTATCTCAGAGCATTTCCCAACAAGTTCACATTGTTATCTGAGAGGAAAGAAGCAAAAGCAGGGGACCTTTTTGTCATCGCACCCCAAAACATCCGCTGCTGAAAGTGTATAAATGAACCAAACCAAATAAAAGTGTGAAACTTTTCAAATTGTCTCGCCTAATCAAACCAAACCATACAATTATTGTTGAATACAAAAATATAGACATACAAATAGTAAATTTACATGTAAATAAATTTTTACTGACAAAAAGATTTTTTGTCAGTAAAACAAAAAAGGCAAGTAGCTTGTGGGCTACTTGCCTTTCTTGTTGTGAAAACAATAATGAGCAACCTGAAATGTCACCACCATGAAGAGTTAAGATGTTGTTTTTCCAACCAGCTAATTTCAGTCTTTAACTGTAGGTTTCATGTGAAAGAAAGTGGAACAGCTAAAAAAAACAGCCAAGTAAAATACCCAGCATTCACTTTATAATGTGGGGTATTGGCAAAAGAAAAACTATCGGTCAACCACTAATCTAAATGTGTTCTCACAAGAATGACAGTAATCTGCTTAAAGGTACTCTCATAGTGTCTCAAGTGTCTTCTTTACCACAGAGGTTCCCAAATGGTAGTGTCAGAAAGACATTTATATGACTAAAGTCTCACTCAGTCCAAAGAGGTTACAGCTCAAATATCCATAGATCAATAAAAGTCTGTGGCTTTAGAGAGAAATCACATACAATAAGATGGGGAAACCCAGTAATCTTTGATAGGTCATCAATAGGGCTGATTAGTTTTAATGGATGGCCAATGGTGGTGATGGGGCATAAAAAGGGTCAATTAAGTCATTTCAGGAAGTAACTGATTGTGTCTTTTTCCAACAAATAGTCTCAGATCTGTTTTTAAATCTGCTGAGCTCATAAATAAACTGAAACAGTAATGACACTGGAGAAGCTAATTATTTTGTTTACACAGAACAACAGGGGCAAGTAATGGTACTTGTATTGTTTCTGGCCACATAAACATGTGACAATAAGTGACCATTGTTTTGATATACTGATTTCCATTGCAATAAAAGTTGAAGTATGCATCTGATACAAATTATTCTCTAATTCCTCCCTGTTTAAGAAGAGTAAGTATGTAAAAAAAATGTCCATTGCCTTCTCTTTGCGAAAGATTGATCTGTGCAGTTTAATCCCCAACGTTAGACTGGAACACCAGCTTCCACGTGTTAGAGCAAAGCCAATGCTGGCTGGCACAGTGTGATAGGAGCTCTAGAGTAGGTTTGCACAGCAGGTGCTAATCAGAGATACAAGGCTGTGTAAATAACCCAAAGCTTTTAAGCTTTAACAAGAATTACACGAGGAAAACCCTTGACAACACAGGAACGGCCAATGTAAGGTGGGCACTGTTTCTGGTGTGATCAAAGATGTACATTTCAAGCAAAACATGAACTGGAACATGAAGGACTTTATGTCATAAATAGTAAGATTGTTCTTCTTTATGCACACATTTCATGTACACATTTCATTAACACTGAAAACTGGCCATCAAGTGGTCTTTGTCATCCAACATGTATCCATCCATTTTCTAACACCCTTGTCCGTTGGTGGGGTCGGGTGGAGTGCTTGCTATTGCCTATCTCCAGCTAATGTTCTGGGCGAGAGGCTGGGTCACCCTGGACATGTCGCCAGTCTGCCGCAGGGCATCCTAAATATTCTAAAAGAAATTATGAATGAAAGTGTTTTGGAGAAAATCTGAAACTATGAAAAGATGTCTATTTTTCACAAGTAAATAAATAAAATAAAGCTTAGTTATATTTGTGCATCAGAGGGTTGCATCCTCTGATGCATGTGTAGTCTACCACTGTTAGAATAAACATCGGAGTTTAAATATAGTCGCACAAAAAGTGCAATTCATTTTAAGCGTGCTTTTGATGGGGTTCTGGTTGACAAAAAAGAAAAGCCTCCTTCAGAACAACAACTTACATCATTGCAAAACCATGTGGACCATGTTTCAAGACAATACTCTCAACCAAATGTTTGCAGTGTTTCTTTCCACAATTATGGCTACAATTTGATTTATAGACGTGTTAATGCAATAAAGGAAAGACCACCAACAATGCTTAGGCCACACTAAACAAGCATCCCCACAGAGCTATTAAAAAAGAGGACTCTCTAAGTGTCAAACATAAACTTACCAGACGGTATTACATTACCTCATACTATAGATGTGTTTATTTTAGTGCTCTTGTTTTAGTGTAGCTAAAGCAAAACCAGCATAACACTCCTAAAGACGGAAACTCACTAATGTTGAGTTTAAACTCTTTAGGGATAAAGTTTCAAATGTTTGACAGCATTTATTTAAAACAAACTAACACAAGAACTTGGTTCTTCTTACATTTTCCTACATACACGGAATTGATATGGAATCATTTTTCACTTTGTTAAAACATAATGGAGTCATTTAATGTTCACATCACGTATACGGTGAAGGTTATGTGACACAAATGCCAATCAATGTCAATCAATTTGCATGGTATTCTATTCTAAATGGACCTATAATTATCAAGGATTCCTGTAGAACTGATTGTAGCAAAATGAATACATATAAATCAATTTAAATTCTTAACAAGCCATGAAAATTGTGCAACTACTCTGTCATTCTCCGTTATCAACCAGACCAACATTGATGTAAGCTCCTTTAACAAACCAAAGTGTCTCCCCATTGATTTACAAAGTCCCCTCCCCAAAGGGGAAGAATGTACCTAAAAAAATGTCTGTCACCTCCTGTCTATGTAAAAAGCAAAACAAAAGATTTTATTTCTTTATGCACTTGCCACCATCCGCTTATTAGGAACCAGGTCTTGGAAGAGATGGTTAGCCTTCCCTCTTCCCAGTCACTACCTCCAGGTCTGTAGGTGAAGTCAGAGGCATTCCCAGGTCTGCTGAGAGGCATATCATTGGGTGGGTCCTGGGCATCTTCCCTTAGGGACATTCCAGGCGGCATCCAGAAAAGATGCCTGAGCCAGCTCAGCCGATTCCTTTCAATGTGAAAGAGTAGTGGCTCTACTCCTAGTTGGCTGAGTTCCTTCCCTTATCTGTAAGGGAACTTTCAGCCACCTGACAGAAAAAGCTCATTTTGGCCGCTTGTATGTGGGGTCTTGTTCTTTCGGTCAGAACCCAAACTTCAGGACCGTAGGTGAGGTTAGGAACGTAGACTGACTGAGAACCTTCAATTTTGTCTCTGATCTCTCTTCACCACAACAGCCCCTTGCATTGTCTACATTACTGCAGCAGCAGCACCAATCCATCTGTCGATGTCCCCCTCCATTCTCACTTGTGTCAAAACCCTGAGATACTTGAGCTCCTTCACTTAAGGGAGGAAAATCCCTCCAAGTCAGAGAGGGCAAGATAACCTTTACTGGTCAAAAACCTTGGCTTCTGACTATTTCTATCATTAATATTAATTTTAGCTTGTAACCAAAGAAAAGCCTAAATTAATTTTTTATGAAAATTGGACAATAACAGCAATGTGATGTGG
Organism: Phalloptychus januarius; assembly: GCA_902982915.1. Taxonomy (NCBI): domain Eukaryota; kingdom Metazoa; phylum Chordata; class Actinopteri; order Cyprinodontiformes; family Poeciliidae; genus Phalloptychus; species Phalloptychus januarius. The sequence goes on from CADWAE010000230.1 coordinate 4,772,035, forward strand.
AGGTGATCAGTCTTAGGCTCAGCTTAAGTATCAAACAATGAAGTGGAAGCACCCTGCTTTGATAGTGGCTTTCAGCTCAATCTCATTGTTGAGTCTGATGTATCTCTAATTCCTCTTTACAAAACCTTATGGATTCTATATGTGCTTTAGGTCCAGTTGATTTGCTGCCCAATCTACAACAATAAGTAGGTAGAAGCCAAGTCCTGCTGGAAAATAAAATCAGCATCTCCATAAAGCTTGTCCACAAAGGAAAGCATGAAGTTCTCAAATTTCCTGGTCGACAGCTGCGCTGACTTTCGGCTTGCATATCCCCACTGAGACAACAGCAGCAAATGACATGGCACCCCAAGACATCACTGACTGTGGAAACTTCACACTGAGCGTAAAACAATGAGGATTGTGTGGCCCCCACTCTTCCTCCTGGGATCTTGAATCCTAAATAAACAGAATTTCTTTAATCTAAGAGACGAGCAACAGTTCAGTCCTCTTTAGCCCAGGTCAGATACTAATGGCATATTTCCTGTCTTGAAACGTCTGGGTGTAGTGGCTCTTGAAGCGCTGACTCCAGCTGCTGTCCAACACCTTCAAAATCTCTTCCAAGCTTTTGACTGGCCTTTACTTCCTGATCCTCTCAAGGCTGCACGTGTTTCACTTTTACAGACGCCATCCTTTGACGTAGGAGCTAGTGGCACAAATCTTGCTTTTGGTTTGCAGAGTTTTAATCATACTCACCTTGATTAAAATAACTCAGGGTTGCTCCTTAGGCTAGGCAAAAGCAAGTAAAGGTTACATATTTGTAGAAAACTATAAAAGTATAAACCATATATTTGTTTCATTCCTAAGGTTTAACATGCAGCTAAAACATGTAACAGACCACAAAATAAAATAAAACATGTTATAAAACCTTATTGAACAGCTAAGAAACAGCAGGCATTCTTGGCCAGGAGCTAAAACAAATGCAGTAAAGCTGAAGAGAAAAGAAAGATGACCTCATCCTTTGCTAATATGAATCTGGATGCCTTCTTGGATGAACTCAGAATGTTGGCTGCTAGACATTTGCTTATCTGATGAAATTTGCTTCAATTACACACATGTCTCACACACGCACGCACACACAGCGTCGAGCAAATCTGTAATTCCATATTTCATTTCTTTCAATCTAATAGTTGTTACTGCAAATGTGCAGAGAGTAAATGAGCCTCGCTCCAATGAATGCCAGGCACAGACAGGCCTATTTATTTCAGTAACACTAACTGTTATGACAAGAGGCTGTCTGACCACTAGTTAGTCCATAAGTCATAGAAGCCACAGAACAACTACTTAATGCATGGTTTTGTTCAACCTCACTGGTCACTGGGACACAACCTTCTTGTTGCCAAATGACACTATCAATAGTTCCTTATTTTACAGTTCTTCCAATTTCCTGAAAAATGTTCATTTAAATGAAGTGGATTCAAAAAATGTTACATTTTAGTGACTTGCTACCTCTCTATCTAGGTTCCTTAAAAAATTTTTTTTTTAAATCGAAGCATGTAAGGCAACAGAGAGAAGTGTGAGGGCAGCTACTCAAGAGAAAACAAGTCTTGTTTTCTTTCCAAGTACTCTGGAAAGACAGATTCAAGCAGGACGTTTCACTCATTTTTCAGCTCATGTTATGTATTCTGGGGGGAAAAAAAGAAAAACAACATTCTGTAACTGCTGCCATCACAAAGTAATGTAATAATGTAATGAAATCCGTTGTTCTCCTCACACCAAGCCAGAGATGAGGTAACCGGTGTTTTGAAATCAGAGAAGACAGATTAGGTTTTCCTGGAGGCCCAATATGGACTCAGCAGAAAGTAGATGGTGCTCTGCCCCCCTGCAGAGAGACTCCCTCCTGGCTCAGCAGGCCACTTACAGGATGTTCACAATGAAATCAATTGCTGAGGTACCCGCAGCCAGTCGTGTGAAACAAGGCACCATATGGAGTGAATAATCAAATCTAATGAGATGAATGTATTACAGTCTGACAAAAGAGCATATCGTGAAGTTGCATTAATGCACAAATGTGTTAGTTTGCTCTACAGGTGTTTCACACAGTGGATCTCTCATGTAATCACTATACATAGATCTATACAGATATATTACTTTTGTTATTTCTTTAAAACAAATGTGAAAATGTTGCTTGGCAAGTGGTTTAGAGACAATGGGATCATGTCAGATTTAATACACTGACATATTGGATAGAAACAGTTGAAAGTACATAGTAAGCATTATAACATTTTGTTATTATTGTTATATTATCATGCCCAATTTCAGATTAGCAACTTTTTAAAGCTCTGACCTGCCAATAACTATATTAGCCAATTTTGTTTTCTCTTTAAGAATCATAATTAACTGCAAAATATGAAAGTAGTAATAATTAGCAATAAGTAAGTTGCCTCACATAGCGCTAAAAATTAAAGCCATCCTACATACCGAATATAGCCAAAGTCATTGCAACATCTATTTTTCCAATATCAGAATCTTAAAGGGGTATTTGGACTAAATATGGAGTAATGTCCTACTCACTCATTTCCTGATATTATGCGTACATACTGAAAATCTACAAATACACCATCACCCAGCAGATTTTAAAATAAAATGCAACTAAAAAAATATTGCAGCAAATCTATACAAGACAGATTACAGCTCACTATTTTTTCCCTTTCTGCCCAAACATTAACCTCATCAAAAGATTTTTTTTTCAACAAGATCTTTTAAAAATAAATAATTTAAGAAGATAAAGCTCTGATTAATATTAGCTGCTAAATAAATACACCTGGACAACTTTCTAAATACTATCCTTGAGAAAACATGTAAGGTACTACATAGAAAATGTTTGGTTTTGGTGGGAATGATCAGGAGAATCTGCCTTCAAAACAATCCACCCATAACGTGGAAGTCACTATAGATGATTTGCCTGATTTCACCAACCTTGACCTCAGCAGAAATCGTTAAATCTTGTACTATCCATGGAAGATACTCTATAATCTTATCACAAATGTTGTTGTGTGAGTTTAGTTTGTGCTGGTGGAGGCTTAGCCCAGTCAATATGGCAAGTAGCGGGGTTCATGAAAACTAACGGTGGAAAAGCTTTAGTTTTTCCCCCATGAGGCCCTACTGGAGAAGAAGAGAAGCCACACAGATTTTCATCTGTAAGAGCAATGGCCTGACTACACTGCTGGAGCAGGACAGACAGGTTTGTGCATGAAACGCTAAAAAAATCTAATATGTACCTGAGCAAAGACAATACTTATGTCATATGCTTCCCACAGAATTAATAGACTTTACTGAGCCACGGCTTGTAGAAAATCCATCCATTATTGTCTGAATTATCTGAGGATTTAAACATTTGCACAATGAAACAAGCCAAAGCTAAGCTCAGTGACGTGCTTGTCTGTAGGATTAGATTCTTTTTATTCAGTAAAGATGGTCAAGGCTGAGTGATGGAGGTTTTTAGCAGCAGTATCTCTGCAAGACAGTGAATGTGACCTCAAGACAGAGCTTATAGTTACCCCACTCAGGCACAGTCCATTAAACCCTGGACTTGGTTACACACTGCGGTCAGTCTGGCAAAGCGCTCCCTTGTAAACACACAAACATCCACTCATGCAATTACATGCATAACCTAAATTGCCGCTCTCCTACGCTATTTAATAACACCACACAGTGCATACTTCGGCCTTATTCCAAACTGGAAAATGGACTGAGGGTTTTTTGGTGAGCAGAAATGATCTGCTATCTAAATACAGAGCATATTTAGAGGTAGCCAAAGTATACGACCAGGTCCAACAAGATTCTGATTACTGGACCTCCTCAGCTAATTAAAAAACAAGCCAACAATGGGGACATTTGGTTGAAGGTTTTGGTTTGCTTCGGCCCATCTACTACCCGAGTCTCCTCTGTAATCTACGCATGTAGAGGCTGGACCCGCGCTGGGCTTGAAGCCTTGGACGGAGACTTGTTGTCTGCAACCGTGTGCCAAACTGAAAAAACTTTTCTGATCCACCGCAGCCACACATGCAATTAAGGGCTTGAAATAGCCATGCTTGTAGAGTGATTAAGTTCACCAGAATTCTGTCTTTTTAAATAGAATGTGGAAACCTAACATGCACAACTAAATGCTACAAGTGCTTCAGTTTGGCCCAATAAAGCACAATGCATAAGACAATGAGTCTGTCTTTCCACAGTTTTCGAGATTTTATGTGACAGACAAAATAGTACATAGTTGAAAACAAAACGTTTTCAAAGTAATTTTACAAATACTAGTTTGAAAGGTATGTGAACACATCCAAGTCAATACTCTGTAAACCCCCCTTCTGGGGTATGTCTCGCCCTGCTTTGCATATTCAGGATTTAACATTTTCAATGAAGCAACCTTTTCAGGAACTAAGGTAATTTTCTCTCCTTTGCGTTTCTACTGCAAGAACCAGGACCAGATCAGACAAAAGCGAGTCGTAATCTACCTCCGAACAAAGGCCCCATGAGGGAGGGACAATTTGTTGGATCAACCCTGAACTAAATATGGATCTTTGTAATAGGGCTGGGGGATTTGAGGAAAATCTGATATCGTGGTATATGTTTGTTATACACGATATATATCACAATATTCTTAATTGAGCTATACACCCCATTGCAGCATGATGTCACCCACCCAAGTTTCTGCCCCTATTTCCCTGCTAGACTTAAATGTAAGCTATATAAAAAGAGATGCCGTATTTTGCTATGAACTGTCTACACTATGACTAGATGAAGTGAGAAAAAAGTTTTAACCAAGAAAAAAAATAGTAAGGGCGAGGGAAGTAGGTTAGTTATGCTTGACTTTGACAAATTTAACATATAGATGTGCTGTGGCATAAGGTGTTTTGTTTCAGCTTAAAAATAAAAAAGGCGACCTACACACAAACTGATCATCAGTAAAGCAGGTGTTTAGATTAGCTAATCAGCCACCACTGCTGTTAGCGTGGCTAATCTACCACAGTGATCCCTTAATAAAAGCAAAATACTTTTATTTTGCCTTAAAATCAAGCCTTAAAGCATAAAACTATAACGAACTGAATGTTCTGCTCTATGTGAGGGCAATGTTTGAGTATTTTTGATGCTGAATCCTGATGCATGAAGGTGCGCTGTTGTCAGTTGCTATGGCAACGAGTCTGCGCGTATCATAAAGCCGACAAGAGAGCGAAAAAAAAGAACGAGTAGTTTTGAGTAATTTTTTTCCCCCATTGCATAGCACTAAATGAATCATACCTACGTCTCAAGGTTTCACTTTCACGGACCAGATCTACCGCGGCAGCGCGGCTATGAACGGCATGTAAAAGAATAGTCTGACTGGGAAGGGAGGATACTTTTGTGGTGCAGGCTTTTGTGGCAATAGTTTTATAACATGTTTCGCAAATTACTTCATTTTGTTCGACATGCCTCATATAAAATCCAAACCTTCCCCCAAACCATTGATCCAGCGCTGTTTCTCTTCAGAACTAGACCAGTTCATCTGATTCCTCTTCAAACTCTCGCTGTCACCATGTTGTTTGTTTTCTCCGCGCACCGTGTTTGGTAGAAAATTTTCAGGTTGGGAGGTGAGAGGGACTAGTGATGCATTCGTAGAGTGTCGGATAAACCATACTCGCAGTGAATTTGACGGCGAAAGTTTATTACTTGAAGGACAATTTATACTCAATAGTTGCTATATAACAATTTTAACTATCGCAAATTGAAAATATCGCGATACATCGACTATACTCGAAACACCGCTCAGCCCTTGTTGTGGAGGACACCAAATATTTATCACTGCTTAAAAAGACCCAGATTTCAGTCATCTCCTCTGCGTTTCTCCTCTGAAATTCTGCATTTGTATTTGCAAAGTCTACATTTTAGCCTAGCTCCCTTTTCCGAAAGCCAGTGTTTTATAGAGAAAAGAACCAGAGAAAGATGTCTCGCTTCATTAAATCACCTTCAAGCATCTTACCCGTATCCTAAAACGAGTACCTCTTCTGTTTTATTTCTCCGCAGCAACAGCCTTGCACGGTGCCATGTGCAGAACAGATGACCCATTTCAGCTCCAAAATATACACTCCATTCCCTTCACACATTACAGTCCCTTTATTCAACAGGATCCCTTTTGCGTGTCAGCGGACGATTACATCCGCACATCACAATGCCAGTGCAGCGTTGTGGTTGCTCCAGCCTCATCTATCAGAGTCTTCTCTAAACCAGTGTGATTCTGAGCAATAACCACAAACACATATGCTCAACATGCAGAACACATCTCTGTCCTGATCCGTTCATAAGAGCTCTGAATCACCTCCTCCTCTGAGGCATTATCCAGCTCCCACAAAGCTCTTAAATCAGTCAAGTTTTCACCTCCCTTTTGATGTGGCTTTCTAATCAATGCATCCCCTTTGCTTCCTACAGATGTACAACTTTAAATGCATACATTCATAAAACATAAAAACAACCAAGCCCTTTGGTTCTTGGGGGGGGCAGCCAGGACTTGGGGTAGAATCAAATTTACATTGACATCCATAAAACAAGTATGAAAAAAAAACAATTATTTCCAGTTAACTTAGTACTGAGTAATACAATCAAAATAAACTAGAAATTCATTAATATGTGATTAGCTAGAAACCGGGGTCTTTGAAAAAAATTACTTAGATGTTTCAATGAAATTGCAACAATTATTTGCAGTTCCCACAAAGCTAAGAAGCATCTTGGTTAAGTTTAGGTCCAGAGGACGACAGCCAGATGCTTAAACACAACACAAGCATAACAGATGACTAAGAATATTCTTGTTTGGATAAACAAAGGAGATTAAACATTTACTGGTTCTTTCTCTACAGTAAACTTTACTGTGCTTTCAGAGAGACACACAGCTGCTCTATATATCACACTAAAGCGCACACATGCCAGGAAACATGTAAAGCATTTTCTATAAGAGATTGGCAGAGCCTCAAATTACAACAGATCAAAACATTTTCTCAAAGTTCTCTTGCAAAAGAGATTTTAAATCTCAGTTGGATTTTCCTGATAAAATAAACAATAAATGAATAAAAATAAAATTGCCATTCACTAGCAATTCTAAACATAAGCTCAGTTCACTTATGGTATAAATTTTAAAGAGGTATTTTCACAATCTTCCACAAGATGTTTCCTAGCCACCATGCACGGGTTCATAACCACAAAGGGGAAACTTTGTATTTAGTTTCAAAGTAAAAGATTTCAAGATAGATTCAATAATCTCAACTTCTTAAGGAAAAGTGTTCATGCAAACCTGAAGAGCATCATTCACACAGTATACTTTATTTTTATTACAATATTATAGTATGAAATACCAATTACAGAAAGAACAGCTTGGACTGGAAAATCTGGATTGCCAGTTGTACAAGAACCATACATCCAGACTCTTTATGCCAGTAATATATTTGATGATGCTCTTTTAATGCAGAAGAAAATGTTCGAGGAAGCTTTAAGAAGCTTTGGTAAAGTCATTAAAAAACTATAATCAAGTTGTTTTACCGTCATAAACTGATGTGCAATGGTCAGGTACATGGATACAAATTGTGAATAGAAAATCTTTGATTAGATCCTCTTTATTCTTTCTTAAAGAAAGAATAATTTGCCCTTTCCAAAATGGGGAAAGGCCTGAAACCCTTTGATATGCACAGTAATTAATTAACAGAAGCAAGAAAGGTTATGGAGCAGAACCGCAATGTTTTTGTTGCAACCGTAGTACGTAATTTTTATGAAGCAACACAATAGTCACTGAACAATTTGAGACACTGTGGAATCTCTAGAACAATAGAGGTTCTGACTTTAAACCATCAAACAGACAAAAGCAGGACCTTCAGCAGCACACAGCAGTCCTCCACTCAGAAATGAAATATTACAAATCACTAATATTTGAGACCATTTTTTTAAAAATATTATTGTCAGACAGGTTTATACTTCTTTGCGATCACCAGTCGGACAAAGAAGTGACCTTGTTTTATGTTCATTGGGTTAGTGTAGGAATAATTCTGCCTGTGCATGCAAACATGCAGTCAGATGTATCTGAAAGTGATGAGCTTTATAAAAGCAGAGGAAGAGCAAATATATGCAGTCAAAGCAGCTAACAAGCTGCACCAGTTGCCTTGAATTAATTAAAGGATTAAGGGGGAAACCAGCCATTCTAAGAATACTAACCTCACATCGGTCTGTTACATAACTAGTTAATTAAACACCAAGGCAGAAGCAGAAGCTTCACAAATCAAAAACAAAAAAACCCAAACGATGAATAGCAACGAGGCAAGAGCTGGATAAAATTTTCCATTGTGCCATGCGAATAGATTGAAGACCTTTAGAATAGAAAGCAGTAAACAGAATGTTCTCTGGCTTTATCGAGTGTAACTTAGAGTAAAACTACCAGCCAAAACGTAAGATCATATGTAGGAAATTTTTCTGCTTTCCCCCACTCCTAATAAAAAAACATATTGCAGTCATATCAGTACCGTTTATATATATTTTTAATGTTACCCTGTTACCAAAAATATAAGCTAATTTAATGGTAGCTTTCAACTGATTACTGTTTAAAACATGATCTTTATTTGTTCTGCCCTTTATATATTAACAGGCCATAGCTAGTCAACATTGTAGCTTTGACTACAATGTTAAAGCTACGTTGTAGTCAAAACCTGTAGTCAAAGCTACAGGCAACTTTGACTAGCCTGTAGATTAGCCTATTGGCCATCAAACTTGCTGCTTGTAGGTTACAAACTGTAACTTCTTGTAGTAAACTGACCTGCACCATGTGACAACAGGTGAGGTGGTTCGGCACTGCATTAACCTACTCAATAAAGCTAATAATAATAATTTAAAGAAAAAACATAAATTTTTTTGGCATCTCGCTACAAGAATCTATAAAACTTATAAGACTCAAAATTTTAGCTGTTTTGAAAATATTACTTTTTGAAACTTTGGCATACCTTGATACCAGTATTAAACATCTGCTTAGTAGAGTCACACTTTGTAAAGACAAATAAGAAGGGGATAAACCTCTTAAGAAAGTTTAAATGAATGTGCGTTTTGTAAATCGGCAATTTCAATGTAACCCTGGGACAAACACGGGCCTCTGTGCGTTCGACAAACAAAAAGGCAATATAGTTCCCAATAATAGCTCACACAACTATGTGCCTTCAGAAGGAAAAATGATCAACCCTATGATGAAGTGTTTCTCCAAATGCACTTTCTGGACTCTCCTTACACAAGTAAGATTATTACAAGTCAATTATAATTTTTTGGATTCTTGTTGGGACATAGAGGACTAGGAGGTTGTGGAAGTAATGACAGCATAATCATTCCTCATTGCTCCACAAAGATCCCCACATTTGCCTTATACCACAAAGAAAATTTTTCATCCAGCAAACTGCAACAACAAAGGCAAGAGAAAAAACATCAGAATTTGGGATTTACAAACGGAGAAAGTTCAAGACTTAAAAGCAATGGCAAAAATGGGATAAGGAATATGACAAACACTGAGCTGAAGAAAAGTTTGAGAAAGAGAAGACAGAGAACAAACATATGGATGTAATTGAGAGTCGATGAAGTGCTGATGTCATCTTCCAGTCAGGTTATCAGGCCCTAGGCAAAGCTGCTCAACTCAGAAAACATGCCTCTCTTCTCCAAACATATGAGAGTTCGGCACAAATACACAACATGATACAGTCCACATGCTTCTACATGAGCGACAGTAGGGGTTGACGCGTAACGCAGCATTCTTTGCCATCTCTAATCTGCAAACAGAAGGCGTTATCCTCTCAAATGTTAACTGTGCTTAAAGATTTTCGTTCCATGTGCATACACACAAGCCCATTCTGTCCTTCCCATTAGCCTCTTTGGCATGACTGTACAATGACCTCATCTGCATTGGGCTGAAGTCCAGAGAAAACACACATGCTCACACACACACACGCACACAGAGCTCTTGAGCTTGTGCAGTCCCATATAAGGACATGCTGATGATGTAATGGGCGCCACAGACTTACTGCGAGTGAGAGTCAGTTTGCAGAAAACTTCTCATAATGTTTGATTTTCCGGCTGGAATGTCCGCATCACCGGGAAAACAGCCTTTTCCAGGGATTTTAAAGACGGAAAAGGAACGACTTCTTTGTGCAGGTATGGAATTAGACACATTAATGCAACAAAAAACATGCAAACTTTCATTGGATTAATTTGTTCCTTACAAAACTGCTATATTTGTAAGATAGCTTAAGACGGACTGCTGACAAGTAAATAACTGCAAAGGTTTGATAAGGACTCTTTTACAAAGCCGAGTTAATCAAAGCGTCTAACAGAATATGAATTTTCCAGTTGAAGTTAAGCTGTCACTGAACTATATCTTGACACGTCAGGGGATCTAAATGTTCTGCTTGAGCATTTTTGCAGCCAACTAACATGCCAAATTAAACCTCAGAGAAACTTTAGTGAAGGTTCAGGTATGCAACTGTCCTTTCTGACAAGCCCTGCATTTCATTTAGCAGACACATTTTATCCCTGGCTAAAAAGTCTTATATTTGCAGAACATATGGCTGACTGAGATTTTTACATCTTATAAGCAATAGCAGGGTCTTGTGTTCTTTTTTTTGTTGTTGTTGTTTTTACAAAAACAAAGAAAACAGTAGAACTAAATACCAGCACTTTGTGGAGCTATGTGGAGCCGCAACGCCGGCAGCAAATGGACAAACACGAGTTTTAAATATGGGTAAAAGAGCAAAGGAACACCGAGTGTTCCTTTACTAAATTCCTCTGTGTGTATTTATTTTTTCAAACTTTCTGGTTCTATTCCAAATTCAATTCTGGTTTGCATCCAGGGAAATGTTGAGAACTGACATCTATTGATGAGAAGTAGCCAGTTTGTAATTACTTCAAGAACAATGGGGAATTCCTGCAAGTTTGGTAACATTCGAGGTGCACAGAGGGAGGGCAACTGGCTGCAGTGCTGCGGGTACTTGAGGAGAGAACTTCTTAATTAACTAACACTCCCTACTAAGGGACCATCTGCCATGCAAGTGAGAAGATCCTACAGATTACATGCTCACTAGAGAGAAATACCCCCAAATAAAGAAACATGCTGAGGTAACCGCATGTTGCATGTATTGTAGAAAAAACATCAAGGATGATTTTGTTGAGGATCTGCAGAATTTTTAACAGACAGAAAATTGTCACAGAATGATGGCATATATCAGGCCAAAAGGGTAATTTTTGACCAAACGAATAAAGGCTAAGAGTTATGTGATGAAAACATGAACAAATTAGCTTCACGCAGGTATTAGATTTTCTCCTATATGATAGTGAATATGCCACAGACGGCATATACACAAAGCATTGTAAAACAAATGGATAATGCGATCTAGCTGCTGCCAAAACAATTAGTTATAATAATATTAACATTTATTCGATATTTTTGAATTTTATTCACCGACTTAAGCAAAATGAAAAATAAACTTCTAAATCCTGTATTAGTTTTAAGGGCTTATTGCAAAGAGTAGAGCTTCTTTCGCAAGTATAACAAGTTAATACCAGCTGCTAGTTGGGTTGTCTGTGCTAGTAGCCACCCTCCAGTCAGATGCGTGTAGCTGGTCAGTTGTAACTATAAAACAGTGTTTCTTCAATAAGAACAATGGGTAGTTTTCATTGAGTTTACACACCGTGTTTTTTGATGTCTTCCACATTTGGACAGAAAGACAGATAAATTTGTCTTTCTTGTAGCAAAGAGTAGTGGTCTGTTGTCAGGCAGCTGACTAGCAATGTCCAGCAACAATAGGAGAGCAAAAGTGAAGGGGTGTTGTTTTAAAACTGCAGTTGGCATATAGATCAACATGTCTGTTTTATCCACCATACATGTTCCAGTGATAAACTGTACTAGCTAGTCCGCTCTTTGTGGTTCACCAAAGCAAGGTCTGCCCCTTAAGAAACTAGTGCTCAGACAAAAAAAACTGCTTTTGTCAGGGTCTTTAGGGACAGCAGTCAATCAAAACTGTGTGAGCACCAGGCTTAAAAATTCAGATTCTGGTTTCCTTTTTAATCTGTCTAATAAAAAAAAAGGAAGAAAAAAGTAAAACCACCACTTCAGCAATAATTGTGTCAGATTAGCATTAGAATGACAAAAGCTGTCTCTAAACTGTCTCTGTGCTCACATCTGATTATTTCATAATCTTTTAATATAACCAAGTAGCATTAATAAATATTGCTCTAAAAATTGTGTTTATCTCACATTTTACAGCTGCTGCGATAAATATTAATATAGTTTAAATCCCGTCATGCACTACAACCTTTCACAACACTACAAAGTCAAGACATTTATACTGTGATTTATGTTCACTTTTATGTATTGGATTCAATTTAATACATTAGTGCCACTGATCACATTATTATAACTCAATAAGTCATTTTTAAGCTTTTATTTTTGAAAAGAAAGCAATTAGATCATGGTTTGCATTTCTGTTAAAAGTATTTGTGGTAACACAATGATACAGTGGGATTTTCACTGAAGGTTTTTACACCAAGATCATTTCATATTGCTGCTATATATCTCACCTTGATACTGAAAACTGCTCTAAAGCCTGTCTGAAATGTATATTTTTCCCTTTACAGACTCAAGCTCTCATTCAAAGGAGAAAAGATACTGCGAAATCGAGAGAAAAATGAACGAGCAATATCAACTTTAAAAGAGGAGTTAACCAAGCTGAAGGATTTTACCACAACATTTAATTGAGCTGGAAGAACAGAGGTGTACAATCAAGGATTTGACTGAAAGGGCTCCATCCACTGATCAACCTAGTGTAAAGGAACAGCTCATATTTCTGCAACTGCAGAGCCGCTCAACCAAGTTTCCATGACGGCCCCGAGCCTGTTAACAGAGGTGGAGGTGCTGAGGAAGAGGGTGGTGGAAATGGAAGGAAAGGACGAGGAGCTGATACGGATGGCAGACCAGTGTCGAGACCTTGACCGCAGACTAACAAACGAGACCAGGCACTGCCGTGGCTTAAAGTTTGAGGTGGATAAGCTCAACGGCAGAATCTGTGAAATGGAGAGGATGGAGGAAGCTTTGGGCAAAAGCAAACAGGACTGCAGTATGCTGAAGAGCAACTTGGAGAAAGAGAGAGAGTTTAGCAAGATGATGTCTGGGGAACTTGATGCACTGAGAATTAGGGTGAAAGAGCTGGAGGCTGTTGAGGGTCGGCTAGAAACAAGTGAAATGATTGTTAGACAAGACCTGGGTAAGCTCCGGGCGCTGACTGCGGCTCTGGTGGAGGACAGAAAGAGCATGGCAGAGAAGCTCCGACAGGCAGAGGAAAAAGTGAGTAAGAAAGAGAGCAAGAAAAATGAGCAAGGTAATTTGGCAATGATGACAGAGAGGCTGAGAGAGGAAAGGCAGCTGGCACTAAGATCTAAGACAGATTTAGAAGAAAAGATTAAGCACAATATAAAGGAAAAGGATGAGCTCAGAGACAGGCTAAAAACAGAGGAGGAGAGGAACAGGGAGCTGCAGAGTAAAATAACCACAATGAAGAAAAAATTAAATCTTTTTGAGAACAGAAAGGAAAAAGCAGAGAAGTACACAAGCAACACCACCCATTTGTGCCAAACAGAGGACAACAAAGTTAAAGAGCTGACTAAAGAGCTTGATGAGCTGCAGAAGAGACTCCAGAACAAGGAGGTGTTGGAGGCAGAACTGCTGAAAGTGGAAGAAGACCTGGAGGCCCTAGAAAGGAGGTTGAACGATGAAAGGAGAAGGGCACAAGTTTTAACAGAAGAGCTAGAGGATGCAAAGAAGGAGCTTTCCAGCTACAAGCATGGAGAAAAGGAAGAGGTCAACAAGGAGCACCTTCTTCTTTGCCATCTTCAAAAAGAGCAAGTCAAATCCAGACTCCTGACCAGAGAAGTAGATATCCTGAAGGAGAAACTCCAACAGCTGATGGGGACCGAGGAGTCAATCTGCAAGGTTCAGATGGATCAGTCAACACTGCAGAAAAAACTGAGCCAGCAGGAAGCCAAGAACAAAGAGCTGGCCCAGCAGATGGAGAAACTGACGACTGAGCTCAACAGTTATAGACAAATCAAGAACTGGACGCCTGGAACCAATAACCACTTCTCAGATCTTCATCAGACCACCAAAGAAGTGCAAACTGGTCCTGGAGAAAACCTCATTTCAACTCGCAACATGCACATCGAGAGATTAAATGAGGAAAACACCGACAAGCATCTGAACCCAAATACTGAAGTAATAAATAGAGAAAGCACTCTTGTCAGCAGCATCGACAACTTCAACACTGCAAATAACAGCATGAACAGCAACCCAGAAGTGGATATGCAGCAAACAGTTAACGGAGAGGTAATGATGCTGACGCACACACCAGGGCAGCCCTTACAAATTAAAGTTACACCACATCACATGATCAGCACAGCCACGCTTGAGATTACCAGCCCTTCTGGAGACACCAGCACTGCTACTATCCCAACGAGTGGAGCCTCTCCAAAGCAGAGAATTACCATCATTCAGAGCTCGAGTTCACCTGTGGCTAATCCTAAGAGCCCGTCTTCAAGTCCTGACCGAACCCTTTCTCCAGTCAATGGATCACCCATCTCTCGAGTGCTAAGCCCAAAATCATCCCGCTCTGTAACACCTGACAATAACTCACCCATTCAGATCGTCACAGTCAGGACATGTTCTCCTGAGCCAACAGAAGCTGCAAATCCAGCCGTCTTCTGCAAGACTCCTGAGAGGTCCAACAGCTGGCAGCGTCAAATGTCCAACAGCAGCGATACAAATCCCAGTATCATCACAACGGAGGATAGCAAGATCCACATCCATCTGGGGAGCCCATACATCCACCCTCTAAATGGTATGGGCCAGAGCATCCCGCCACCCGTTGGGCCGTACTACCTTCGGCATGAGCAAAGGACTCAAGTAATTGCCAATGGATGTCACGTGAAAGGTGTTGGCAAGATCACAAGCAGCATCACCATCTCCCCTGCTAATGCTCATGCCTCACACTCAAACATCACCGTTAGTGGTCTTTATGATTAGGAGCAAAGACGAAATGAGTATTTGCTTATTCTCATATAACCATCATAGTCTCCCAGCAGTACCTTTGTTAAGCCCATTTACTCCTACTTATAACCTTTACAAATATCTTAATTGCTACTTGTACAACTGTCACTAACTGAACATGTAATGCATTTAGTGTAATTCTTTGCTTCGTTAACCATTATTTTCTGGCAAATTAAACGTTTTTTTCCCCACATTGCATTCACTTTGTCAGTACTTTTAGAGATAGTGGGATGCTGTTTAGTTTAATGCAGGTCAGTTACTGGGATCAAGGGTAGCAGGAATTTGAAAGGTTTCAGTTTTTGAAATAATCATTTTTAATTGTAGCGTTCCAAAAGTAAAGAAAAAAACATGTAATTAAACATAAGGGAGACACTGGGTGACCACCATTTTCTTCAGTTTTTTAAAGAACATGATAACAGGGGGTGGATAGATGGGCGATCAGAGTCCTGATTCATTGAAAGTATACTAAACAGATTTAATTTATTTGATCTAGTTACAAGGTAAAGACTTTTGAAAAGGAATCCAGCAGCATTTCCTGAGATTATGGTAACAGATTTAGAAGAAGTTAACTATCTTGGTGTGTTGGCGAGGAGGACTGTTCAGGGAATTGCCTGAAACTCTTCTGAAAATCTCTGTTATTAGTGTGAACATTTTCCCACATGAAACAACAACATCAGCCACATTGGGTATTGCAAATCTTTGCTTCGTTCATGAGACTTCAAGGTCGATTATATGCCCTTACAAACAGATTTCAGATCTCATTTTCTGCCTTGTTGGCTTGCTGTCAGATTTACAGCATTTTGTTTCAAAGAGCACTGACATATAAATATGGTTAAGAAAGGATGACAGTAAAGCTAATGGGTCACAGAAAGCATACATCTTTGATATTTTCCCTCATCCATTTGATATAAAGGGCAGTGATGTATGGTTATGCCAGGTCCAGTGGGGAAGTCGGCTTAGCTGAAGTGAAGCTCTATTAGATCCTTACATGAAAGTATGCTTTCAAATGAAACCTGTACAAAGGTATGGCCATTATATTGTTAATTTCAGAAGCTACAAATATATGCCTAAATATTTTTCTTTTTAAGGGCTGTGACAGATAAAAGAGAAAATGTGCTACAAAGTATATAATAGAGGTGGGTAGGTAAGCATTAAATCCAACAAAAAGTGTTAAGAGTTAAGAGTATTTCTTTTTGTGTTTTGCAATCTGAACATGCAGATGTCCAAATAAAAGTGCAAATTAAGTGATGAAAGGAAGGGAGGTCTAAGCTTCAATTAATTTATTGACATGAATGACATGGGATTGACAGTATTTGATCTGTCAATCACTGATCAAAACCAATCAAACTGGTTGGATTTAATTTCTGGCAACTGGTTGGTGCATCTTTAAAAAGGGAAGACAACAGTGACGACAACATGCAGGTACCTGGAACCCTCCAGATATTATGCAATGTTACAATAAAGAAAAAAGAAAAGATCAACAAAATATTATATCATGTGTGACATTAAAATATCGTATTAAAGCTCTCTGAATAAAAACTCTTTCTCTCCAGAACTCAGGCTTCTATATCCTCTTCACATCACAGCATCACCCAGCTGTCCGACCCAATCAGGTCGATGTGTTGGGACACAAACTACAGGGCTGCCACCTATTGGTATGCAGCGAGCTTGTGAGCAATGCAAGAAGTAGCCGCAGGGAACTTCCTTTGTTGATATATGAAGTTTAACACGTTTAGAGCAGAACCAGAGCACTAATTTCTGTGTGGAAAAAACCCTAACTTGTTCATGAGAGCGGAGGACATGAGAACCGAGATTTGATAAACTTCCGTTGTTTGTGTTAGCATTATCTGTGAAGACTTTAGAAGAAACACGTGTTTCGCACAACCTTTACTGAAAACCACTTGGACTGCCAGCGTTCTCGAATAGTTTATCGTTGTAATTAGCAACATAAAACACACCTGTGCTCACTGTTTCCCACGTGTCGTCTAATAACTTCATGTGCCGTTGGTAAAGCTACATTTAGCACCATTAGCTAAGGCTAGCCACTGTAACAGATTTCTGGTGACAGCATGAGCCAGCCGGGATATGCCACCACTGCTTGGACACACCATACCGCACGAATGAAGCGAAAAATTTATATTATTACCATCATGCTTCCACCAGTCGTCACCTAAATCGTCTCCCATATTCTCGTGCTAGTGATCCTGCCAATCCGAATAGACCGCTAAGAACGCATGTCAGTGAGATGTTCACGGCAGCTCGGTCAAAGCTAATGACGTGGCATTTGAAAAAGATAATCGCATAGTACAAACGCTGTTTAGTAAATTACGACATAGATTTAGTTATAATAATAGTAATACCATCGAAAATGTAAAACAAATTACATTTGACATTCGACAGAAGTACTCTTAATGAAGCGAGCTTGGGGACAGTAAACGTTACATACGAAACACCTCCCACGTCTCCTACGTAATAAAACAGTAATTTATGATAGGCTTAAAAGTCTAACAGGAGAATAAAACGAAGATGCATTAACTGATAGATCAAATAGCATTGTAAAAAGATGAAGATTATGAAGAGCAGAAATTAAATACATTTAAACCTTATATTGTGTTTTCAGTTTGTAAGAAGCCATCTGAAGAAGAGTTCAGACTTATATTGTAATTCTGCAAGAGCTGTAGATATCCACAGTTAAGCTGAAAGAATGTCAACTGGATAATTATTAGTTCTGCATTCCACAAATCTTTCCATAATGGAAGAGTTATAAGATGAAAAGTGTTGTTGAAAGACAACACTTTTGTATGTAACACTGAACACATCATTCCCACTTTACAAAACAATGACCGTAGTAACGCAGGAAAATCCTGGAAGGAAAGCCTGTTAGAGGTTGCAACAGATTTAACAATAAAGTGGAGGTTTACCTTACAAAGGGACACCAACGTAAAGTAAGTGCTACAATTGAGTGGGTTTAGTGAGGCTCAGACAACATCTGGGCCAATTCAGATTCTGTTGCAAAACTTGTAAATTGATGTTCTCATCCAATCTTACTTTGAGAAGAAGAATAAACAAAAAGCGGTGTTGATATGGGAGTGTGTACTTTAGTGTATTGATAGGGTTTCACATGTTTTAGCAAAGAGCCATAGACAGGCAGGCAGATAGTCAGGTAGATAGCCATCAGTTAAATCAGATGACACTTAAATTACACAGGTTTTGTTGTAAAGTGGATAATGGTGACAAGGATGTAGTTTTAGTGCATGGTATCATTAACATTTTGAAATACCAACAAAAATAAAAATCCACTGGTCATTGTCAGGATGCTGAAAATGGGTCATAATTAGATGCTTTAGCAGAGTAATCATTCAAAGCAAATGGCCAAATTACTATAAAAACGGTTTGCTAAACCAATATTCTCGCTTAACATCACTCCTTGCACACCACTCCTTATGGGATGAGCTGAAGAGAGAAAAATGCTCTGAGCAATTTGTCAAAAAATTCTCTATATTTGCTCCAAATTTGTGAAAAATGTCTCCATGTCATTCCTAAGGATTTTTTGTAGGGAAACACAGCAATAAAGTTGCTCAATGTTTGCAGAATGCTTCTAATTAGAAGGAAATTTTTACGTCCTCTGTTGTTAAGGTTTCAGCTGGAAGCTCCTTTTTCTTCCAACACAGAAGTATGGGAGAAGAAAGGAGAAGTATTTGTTTGGAAGACTGCCTTCATTCTGCAGCTGTATAGCTTGGAGGAGGGACAGATCCCCCGGGTGTAATTGCACGTTTTTTTGTTTTTCTGTCGGAATAACACATTTCTGGTTGAAAGAGGGCATAAGATGTTTGATTAAAGCTTTATTGTAAAAAAAGGGAACAGACTGATTACTGTGGAAATTACAAAGGGTTCAAAATGCTTCTCCGGCTAGTGTTGCCATAAAAATGGGAGGGAAAAAACTAAGGAAGAGAGAAAGGAAGGATGTATTTTACACAATGTGCTATGGTCTGCAAACTTTCAGGAAGGACAATGGACTCTAAATGGCAGCTTTGTTTGTAATTAAGAATCATTCCTGTAAAACTCTGGGCTTTGCCTCATTTGTCACTTTCTCTTCCCATTGTTTGGCCATGTAATCGGAGGACAAAAAAGTGCTGCAATAAGCACAAGGTTTTAACAGTCTTCAGAACAACTTCAATGTAAAACTTTAATTTTTTTTCTATCAACCGTGTACAAAAAGATAAAGTCCATATTAAAAGTGCTAACGTTAATATTCCTAGTTATTTGGGAAATCCTTTCTTTGGTCATCCAGAACAGTGCCAAACCGCTAAACATCATAAAATCTTCCCTCCTTCTGCTTTTGAAATCAATACACTCTGGTAATTCTTGGATTTATAAGTTAATAACTGCTGCTGTTATGGTCCTATATCAAAAATGTCTTCATTCCTTAATAAGAGGTAAAGATAGCTCCCTGGAAAATAAGTATTTATCCTTCAAAATCATTTTGATAATATATAAGACTGCCATAAGATTGGATGAATTGGAGACCCAAGTGCAGCAAATGTGAAAAAAGTCCCACACATAATGGTGCTGACGATGTGAATATCAACATAATTGAAGTAGCTGGACTTCAAGACACAACATTGGTCAAATAAAAAAAAAAAAGTGACTTCACCTCATTTTCTGTCACAGGGGACAACAAATCTCCAATCCGATCACAGTGAATTGCCTACCTTTCATTCAAAAAAATATAACTGAGATTAATCATAAAACCTTCAGTTAACATTATCTATATTAGTTGAAGTTCAAATTATATACTAATGCTTATATACAAGCACTGCATTTTTTTAGATTTCACAAGAATTTGAAAGAAAGGGAAAAAAATGTGGTTTTAGTGAACATTTCAAAGAGGGATTAGTACTCTTTCATTAGAAAGGTTCGTTTTAAGATTAATTTATTATGGGTGTAAAATACATTGGATGGTTTTATCTTCATAGTTATTTGAGCTTATATTTGGAGAGATGTTAATGTTGGAAAAAAAAGAAGCAAGAATTGAACTATTGAATGAGATTTTGAGGGAAATGACAAGAAAACTCATTCACATACAGGAGAACATTTAAACTATATTTGAGTCTTAATCTGAGTTATCTAATAATGCAAAACTGAGAAAAAAAGACCAACATGCTTGAAATACCCCAACACAGAGGAGAGAAGTTGAATAAAAGAAGAAACACAGTACAACATAAACATTACTGTAATTAAAACCAGGCAGCTGCCTTGTCAAGCATCTCTGATTGCACTCTGTGGAGCATTGGTGTTAATGTGTTTATTTTCTTGTAAGCAGCTGTTCCTCCACTTTCTCATTTTAATGATCACAAGAAGATGTGTTATTTTTGGTTCCCGTCTTCATCTATTTCACAAAAAGATTTTCATCTGCTGGGATGGAGGAAAAATAGAGGGGACAGAGCAAGAGAGAGCGGACATCAACTAATTATGTCTTTAAAAAAAGTTCACTGCTAATTACAATATATACACAAAGGTAGCTATTTTCTATCTGTTCTCAGGTGGTTTCACTGCTAAAAATAAACCCATTCTTCCTCAACAAAGGCAAATACTTTGAGTTTGAAGTGCTTTGAGTTTTATTTTCTTTCACTGAAAAAGTGTGAATTTTGAATAATCTCCTTGGTTGTTTGGGAAGTTGTGTGATGCTTTTTTAAAAAACCTCTGCTGTCTACAAATTCCAGGAGGATACATATTGAAATGACAAGGAATACCCTTTTCAAGACAGAAAAAGATGAGTCCAGTGAATATATTTAATAATGTGAGGTACGTGTCAGCACAGAAGCATTTGAAGAAAAGGGTCAGCTATACTTGGAATAAAGAAAAGTATGTTGCCAAGAACAAATGAGCAGCAAGTGACCTTGAGCTTTCCAAAACTTCAGCAGACGTGGGTCTCCAAGATACAACTGTATTCATGAGCATCTGGTTGGGCCTGACTCGTATGGAGATGCTCTGCATTCTAAACAATCGGCAAATATTAATTTATTGCTGATGCTCTTGGTTGTGTTTGTGTGTGTTTATATCTTGACGGGGTCATGGCAGGACAGCAACTTAGGAGGACATTTTGAAATTGTGGAAATCGAAGCTACGGTCCCCATAGCAACGCAGTAAAGCTGCTCTCACACTTTGCCACCTTCCTGTGCTGGTGCAGTGCAAAAATATGTGATATTCAGATTTTTTTATTTGAAGTATTGAAGGGAATCTTGTGAAACATCATCGTGTTTTTGAAGAAAGTAGTATCTAAACGTATACTGCCAGTTCGATATTGGGATCAATAATATGCACGTCACAATGTTCAGCTCTATCAGAATGGGGTACTCTTATTTTGCCTGTGAAGACATCTTTCCTTTTCATTATTTATTTACTTATCAATCTTCTGATTTTATTTGACCATCTAAGAATTAATTTTTTGTCTTCCTCTATTACCTCCAAGTTTTCAGAAAACTACTGGCTGAATTAGTTAAAAAGCAAAACAAGTTACTGTACCAAATAAGTAAGAGTAATTCTGGAGTTTTATTTTCTTATTGCCTTGTGTGTTCTTATACTATTGACTCAAATGGCAGCGTTGTAATAATGTGATAAGGTATTCATTAAAATATCTAAGTTGATATTCCGTAAAACTATCAATGCTTAGTTTTATGGTTTAAGTTCATACTAATAGAGTACTGATTAGAGGTAAAAGGTAAGGTAAAGGTAAGGTTGACCTTTTATTGATAAGAGGAACTCAATCCAGAGTTAAGAGGATCACAGCTTCTGCCTTGAAGCAAACGACTCCTGGGTTTAAATACTGACCAAAGAGTCTCTTTTCATACACTTTGCATGGTCAACCTGTCTGTCTATCTGTATGTTCTCTCTGGTATGTCTTCCAAAAACAAAAACATTATTTTAGATCAATTGGGCACTTTAATAAGCCAGTTAAGCACATGTGATTGTCAGGTGTGTTTCCGTGTTGACCCATCAGATGCTGTTCCCCTGGCACCCATCAGATGCCGGGGGAACATCTGAGTGTGCGATTTATGAACACACTCAAAAAACCCTCAAACATGTCCGACACAAAGAACAGAACTTTCAGTGGGTTACATTTTCATTTTAGGCTTGTTGTTTATTTTACGATTAATAAACAAGGGATAGCTGTGGGAGACCTCTGCTGTTGGTTAATCTGAGACAGCGGCGGCTTAAATGCTCATTTAAGCACCTTTTCCAATGATCTGGCAGCGTTGGTGTGTGGGTGGCCATTTTATATTCTTTTGTAACTGAACGGAAACACACAATTCGACATCACAAATCCCCTCTCCCTCGCTATATACATATATTTTTTTTTCTTAATTAGAACTTTTCCACCATGTTTGTTATCTAGTTGTCTTTGTGTTGACAATTAGTAGCAAAGCAGTGTGTCTCTTTTTCTTGTATGGCGTACATTTACGATCATGCGTGTCATATTGACAACGACGGTCATCAGCCAGCATCTTTTTGCCCTCCATCACGGAGTTGGGGGCGGGATCTTGCACACGTTACTTCACAAAGCAAATGCAATTTTAAAAACTCAAGATAGTTCCATATCTTGGTATGGAACTAACATTGGATTTTTTTTTTCAGCATTGTGTATCTCTAGTTAAGAGGTTGAGCAAGAAGTCATGATTCACATAACATTTGCATGTGTGTTAGAAGATGCTTTTACACAATTAAAACCCACATTTTTTGTACAGTAGGATGATAATGTGACAAAAGTAAATGTTCAGTGAAGTCAATGTATAATGCCATACAGGTATTCTGTGAATATATAAGAGGGAGCTGTCAAGGATTCATCATGTACATGTGCGTCTATAGTCGCAGATGGGATAACCAAGTGAATACTCCCCTGTAGATGTGTCAGGGGGTTACAGGTAAGACAGAAGGTATCTCAGTGCACAAAGGTTCCAGTTACTGTCAGCCTCACCAACTGTCACACCACCTGATAGAGGCTTTAAGGGCACAGACTCCGAAATGTACCGAAAGCAAATAACAGCATAGAGGTTACAGAACGACATGTTTTGCTACTGAAACCTCAGAAGACGTGCTGGCATTTTAAAACCCCCAAGGATCTATGAAGTTACCTTGAACTGAGAGTCGTACTTCTTTTACTTTTTGTTTTTGTTTTTGTTTGTTTGTTTGTTTTAGCATTTTTACAAAAAGGAGAACATCATAAAAATGCAACACTGACATAGAACATGCAACACTTAAAAGAAAGACATGAACAGCTATCTACATTTCTTTTGTTTTTTGTTTGTTTTTTACATAAAAGGGGAACAAAATAAAAATGCAACATTGAGGCAGAACATGCAACATTTAAAAGAAATACAAACACATCAACAGCTATTTACATTACAGAAAAGAGGCTGAATTCCAAAGCAAATAAAAAGTGTCAATATTACATTTAACAATAAAAACATTAAATATTTTTATTTAACATAATAATTTAGCCAGAGTTCAAAATGTTGGAACATTTGGAACTCCAGCTTTTGGAGTTCCAAATGTTGTGATTTTGCACTGTCTGGCCTGTTTCAGGCCACTTCATGCATCTGAAGGGAGTGAATATGTCAAAGGACTCATTCAGACTCTGCTGATGGCAAGCTACTGGATTGTAGCTACAGGTTGACAAAAGTGAGGCTGCAAATTTTTGCGCCATCGACCCTCCTGACCAACACAAGCAGGCAAGGTGGGTGAAATGGGGTAAAAAATGGCAAAGGGTGGACAGACCGGGAATCAACCGCTGTCGCAGTGGTTCCCAACCATGCCTAAAACATGTAGGGCATAACATACCAATGCCCTACATGTCTTAGGTGTCACCTTCCGACCAAACCCCTACTCAAATGAACGCCTGATTGACAGACCTCTGCAGTATTTGGTGGCTGCAGAGGAGGTCATGCTATCATTTGAGTGAGGTGTGGTGAAACAGAGACACATAACAGAGTTATCTTTACATAATAATCTAACAACAAGGAGCTATTCACATTACTTTAAAGAGGTTAAACTTTGATGAGTCGGCGCTTCTCTTTCATGTGTTTTTTTTTCTGCCGGGTTTTATTCTCTGCTTCCTTCTGGAGAATCTCTACAATCTCTATGGCCTCCATCTCATAGTTCTCTGCCTTAATTCTCAGGTTTTTTTCCTTTTCCAGCAGGAGGGTGAGTTCCTGGATGTCTTTGAGCAGAGATCTTCGTTTCTCATCCTCTGCCTGAAGCTTGTTGGTAAAGTGTTCGGCCTCTGCCGAGAGTGTCTCTGTCATCTTACAGGCTGTCTCTAAACCCTGGTAAAGCTTATCACTTACCTTTTCCATCTCCAACTTACCTTTTTCTGCCTCTTCTCTTAGAGCCCTTTCTTTCTGCAGTTCTTTGTCTGTTTCCCGACGAAGAGACTCTACAGTTTTCAAGAGAGAAGCATTTTCAGTCTTTTCTTGGACCCTTAGTGCTTTTTCTTCCTGGAGCATTTTCTCCAGCTGTTGGAGCTCCAGTTGAATTTTGTCCTGATCATCTGAAGTGATCTCAGTGGGACCCTCTTTGGACGTTTTCTCCACGTCCTCAAGCTTTTTAACCAGTTGCTCTGCGATCTCCACAGCTTCTTGTTTGTCTGCCTCAATTTGGGCTCTAAGTTTCCATTCGGTTTTGAGTTCTTGGTCCAATACTTCTATAAAATTCTCTGCCTGGACCCTTAGTGCTTTTTCTTCTAGGAGGGTTTTCTCCAGCTGTTGGAGTTCCAGTTGAGTTTTGGTTGATCTTTCAAACTGATCTCAGCTGGACCCTTCTTGGACGTTTTCTCCATGTCTTCAAGCTTTTTAATCAGTTGCTCCGCGATCTCCACAGCTTCTTGTTTGTCTACCTCAACTTGGGCTCTAAGTTCCCGTTCGGTTTTCAGCTCTTGGTCCAATACTTCTATAAAATTCTCTGCCTGGACCCTTAGTGCTTTTTCTTCTTGGAGTTTTCTCCAGCTGTTGGAGTTCCAGTTGAGTTTTGGTCTGATCTTTCAAACTGATCTCAGCTGGACCCTTCTTGGACGTTTTCTCCACGTCCTCAAGCTTTTTAACCAGTTGCTCTGCGATCTCCACAGCTTCTTGTTTGTCTGCCTCAATTTGGGCTCTAAGTTCCCGTTCGGTTTTCAGTTCTTGGTCCAAAACTTCTACGAAATTCCTCCTAGTGCTTTTTTCCTGAGATTTCTCCACTGTTGAGCTCCCGAATTACTTGTCCTGATCATCTGAAGTGATTCAGTGATTCTTGACGTTTCTTCACTCTCAAGCTTTAACCAGTTGCCTCATCTACACTTGTTTGTCTGCCTCATTTGGGCTCTAAGTTCCGTGGTTTCATTCTTGCCCATCATTTTAAAAAGCTGTCATTAAATTGATCCAGATTTTCATTTTCTGCCTGAATTCTCAGCTTTCTCTCTCTCTGGAGCATTTCTTGAAGCTGTTTTACATCAAGATAAGGAATGTCCTCATCTTGAACTTTGACTTCTGGTGATTGTTCGGTGGAGACTTTCTTCATTCTTCAGTGGAGAATTTAGGATCCATGCCCATTTGCACCAAGATTTCTAGCTTTTCTGGAGCTCACCTTTCACACACAGCGACATCAATTTCAAGCTCAATGGTGAGCATCTCAATTTCCTCACGGTGTTTCTTTTGCATCTCCTTCATTTCTTGTTGGAGTTCCTGAATTGTGGGGCAGCCCGTTGTATCATCTCTGCCCAGCTGACCTTGGTTCTTAGATTCAGCTTTCTCCAGTTTCTCCTTAAGCTCCTGAATTTCCAGGAGCAAGGCCTGCTTCTCCTCCCTCTCTTCTGAGAGAAGGTCTTCATAGTAGCGTTCGGTGTTGAATTTCTCCATTGTAATGGCATTAACATCTTGGTGCAACTCTTTGATCTCCTGCTGAAAGATGTCAAAGAGCTGATTGTTGAGGTGATAAACCATGGGTTTCGGCATTCTGGTTTATTCAAACAAGTCTTGCTCAAAAAACTGTTCTCAAAGCAATTTGCTTGCAATCCACACAATTTGCAGAATTTGCACAATTCGCTCACAATTCGCTCGCAATCCGCACAATTTGCACAATTCGCTCGCAATCCGCACAATTCGCAAAGTCCGCACAGTAAAAGTGGGTAAAGTTCTATGGAACTTTGTGACTTTATAAGGTAAAATTCTTGTGTATGATGCATGAAGAAGCCTGTGATGTCATAATTTAGATTATATTGATACTATATACTTAGCAAAAAATTCTATTCAAAATTTAATTTAATTCAATTTAATTTTAATTAAAATTTAAATTAAAAATTACACATTTTTGCACCTGTCAAATTTTGTTTTTCATGTTGCATATTTTCTGTTAGTTCAATAAACCTTATTTCAATAATGAAATCCATCAGTTATTAGATGTATCGAACTGAAATGGCTGTTGCAAACACCCAAATATTTAGAAATAAAAATAGTTAAGATTAATAGGGGTTCCCAAACTTTTTCATATGACTATATATACCAGCTGATATCCATAATTACATGTTAAAATACATACTTTTACTTTCGCTGGTGATAATGCCAATATGAAGATTCAAAGGCAGACCTCTCTGATCAAGGCAAAGCTTAGAGAACTATGCTTAAATTGCCATTTAATTAATTTCTACTTGGAGAATCAAGAAAATCTATTCTATTGGCCCAGAACAATTGTAGTTTGTGTTTCATTAAAGTATTTATAATTTCCTTCTTAATTTTCAAAAGCCGTCATGTAGCGAATAAACTGCAAATAATCATGAATTTTTGTGGAAGCTGGTGTTTTCCAATGTTTGTTCTTTCTAAAGCAGCTTGAAACTAGAGCCACAGTCATCTGGTCACTTGAGACTGAACAACCATGAAGGTCAGATCCAAGAGCTTTCCCAAATGATGACCCATTCCCCATTTTCAGTGTGCAGTTTTTTATCCTCTTTACTCTCTTTATCAAGTAAAATAAAATAGGACACAATTAGGCAATGAAACAATAATAGTTGTACTACTGTTTAATTGTGGTACAGTTGAGTTATTTTAATGGGCTTCACTCAACACATTGCACCAAAATCAGATCTAATTTAAGCTCAACTATGTGCTATCCAGTTAAACACAATTATCTAAAAATCATGTTTATTGCAATTGTAACTGAATCTTAAAGAGCCAGGCTGACATTCAAGTTTAAACAGTGTCTCTGGGTTAAATCCAGTCTAAATCCTTTTTAAAGCAGACAGAGGAAGTTAAGTACAAAGTAAAAACCAGCCAGGCAAGCCAGTTTGTCCTCACACACAGTGTTAAAGTCACAGTGTTATAATGCTAAAGGCCCAGTGACACACAAACAAATAATTCTTTCTCTGTGTGTACATCTCAAAAGGGACACGGAGAGGAAAAACAAGGTGAGAGGGGACTTTTGGGATCCACCTGTCAAAAAGGTCCTTGGTTCAGTTGCGTATTTATGCATCTCAGCAGATATTTATTACAAAGTTTTAAAGATGACATCTGCTGGTCTGTTTGCACTTGGTACATAAAAGTTGGTGAACTTAAAAACTCAGTTTGAAGTGACAGTTTTTATAATTTATAAACAGCTAATTATTTTAATCTTTAAAGAACCCAACTTTGCCTGGTGTATCAATGATAATGGCCTCAGTACCTCAGCATCTTGGTGCAGCTCCTTCATCTCCTGCAGAGATACATAAATAGAGATTTTTTTTATTACTGTCTGATATTAAATCTGCAAAAACCTGAAAAAGCAATGGAAACTAAAGAAAAAATATGTTTGAGGTCCTTTAGGATTACAATAATTATTATAATCATGAGAGAAAAAAAAAGGAAAGCCATTTATAAATCTCCTTCCACTTAATATTTTGAGTTGGTCTACCACATTAAATCACATTAGAAACAATTAACCTTTAGGTTGGGATGAGATAATGGGAAGACATCCAGGGAGTATGAATACTGATACGTGGTGCTGCACGTTTGACCCAATAAATCGAGAGAAGAGCAGGTTTTCTGAGTTCACTGTCAGGCTCTTAGTAATCATCCATTCCTGCTGTGGAACTCTGTCTGAACATTATCGAAATAAACTCGGGCCGTAAAAGACCAAACGCCTCAAACACTTGCTTTATTGATTATTTGTCAACAACTAAGGCTTGACATTTACACAAATCCAAGCCTCTCCTTTGTTACAAACCTCTGAATTTATATTCTCCATTGTGAAGCAATCCATCCATAAAATATAGCTGCATGGCCTGAGGCACACTGTAATGCATTGGTTGTTGAAATGTTATTAGAATAAATAACTATACAGAAAAAATGATCACAGGTATTAAGGTTACTAAATCAGGTAAGTGCAATCCAGAACTTTATTGCTCTATTTTTATATCCATTAATCATATGTATTAACAGATTCGTCATGGGTAAGTATTCAAATCCTTTTGACCATGCTGCTTTTAAACTACAGCTGAAACCAGATAAGGCATGTTGCATAGAAAGGCATATAACATTGTTATATGCTTTGTTTGTTTCTTAGTTATTATGTTACTGTAGGTTTAGTTATTCTTTCATATCCATCCCTTGTAGTGATTCTAGTTTGGTTATTTCTTTGTTTAGTCCTTCTAGTTATTCTATTTCTGTGTTCCTTAGTTCCTATTATTGTCAGATCAGCCTTTTATGTTTTCCCCCTTTTTTGTCTCTTTCTAGCTTCATGTTGTCTTAATGTTTCTTTAGTGTTAGACTTATTCCCATCTTCCATGTGCTTCCTGCTTCACTCTTTTGTGTTCCCTTATGTCTCCTCCCAGCTTGCCTGTGTGACCTTCGAACCGCCCCTCAGCCTGGTCTTGCTCTAAACACTCTGACCTGCAATCGATTAGCCTCATCTGCTCAGTTCTCAACCTTCTTCAGTATTTAAGCCTTTCATTCTCTCCCACTACTTGTCAGATCCTGGTTGATGTGTTTTGTCCTGGCTCCTGTGATATTTTGTACTTGTAGTTAATTTTTCATTAAACGCTGAACATGATCCACGCTCCCCACTCTTTGCTGCTTTTTGGTCTTACCACAAAGCCTCACATTGTGACTATTTATCTTTTAAGCTGTAAAGTGTCTTTGATAATCTTCTGCAAACTTCTCACAATATTTTTCTGGAAGTTTGATCCATTCCTCCTGATGGAGTCGGTGGAACCGAGTCAGATATGTAGGCTGCCACACTCGATACATTTTTTTAGATCTGTCCATAAATAACCTGCAGAGCTGAGATGGCAACTCAACGACAATTACTTTTTTGTACATTTGCACTAATATGTCACTATGCTTACAGTCATTGTGTCATTTGGATGACCTGTTTGTGTCCAAATGTTGCTTTCCTATCTGAAATATCCAGATGCTACTTTCCACATAACACAAGTAAAAGTAAAACTTTAGGTTTCATAAACAACCTAAAAAGTACAAAATACAAGCAAATTGTTCTTAATTACAGCAACAGAAATAAATGTAACTAGTTACTTTGGATTAATACATTTTTGTGTATTTTAAGTTCTAAATTTCTCCCTCTCCCTTAATCTCTGTTAATATTTCTGACATTTAGCAAATATTAATCATATAAATTTGTTAATTCTAAATTAACTTAAGAGGAAATGTTTTACATGGCCTAATGTTTAAAAATGAGTATAAAAATGTCATGTCTTTTTATATGGTGTATGTAAAATAGCTTGTTTCAATGGAGTCTTCCACCAAATCACAAATCAAACTGGAAAGATAAGATTTTGCTCAGAAACCTCAGATTTGGTAGATTTGGTTGCCATCCTGCTGCAGTGCGGTCACTTCTTCTTCTTCTTGGTTGGCAGCAGCGCCACTTCCGACATCACTCTATTTTTATTTTTGCAGCACCTTTGCTGCAATCCAGCCTCCTCTGACAGGTGAGAAACAGCTTAGGGTAGGTGTCAGTGTCTGGGGTTGCTAAATCTCTGTCAAACACCCCTCCGTTTGTTTCTTGAGGCGGCTGCCGATTTGATGTAGTGCTTAGGAAGACAGAAACATCACACCAGGATGGTCCTCTCTCCACTCCTGTCCACTCTCAACATGTCAGTTTTTCCACAACAACTTTGAGTTCATCCACCTGCAGAGGTTCTCTGCTGCGCTGGGGTGCATCAGAGATGGGCAGGAGTTGGAGTACAAGTAAAACTTTCTGGAAGAAACATCTTCCTATGTCACTTAGACCAAGACTTTTCACATGAGGTAGCTTTCTCTCTAGAAGCATCAGCAGTACATATGACAATATAGGTAGAAGTTGAGGAGCACAAGAGTTCAGACTTTCACATATAGATCAGACTGAAGTCCATTGCAAACCTCTCACGACTACGCGTTGTGCATTCCCCAAATCTGACCTTTAAGGAGGAGTGGCAGACAGAAGGCGTCTGTTCACAAAAGTCATTAGAAAACCTATTGGTAGTTTGCCACACATTATGAAAGGGTAACAAAACATGTTGAGGAAAGCTCTCTGCTAACCTAAAACCAAAATGCTTTCTGACATGAAACACTAACGCTGCTCTTCAATTTTTAAAGAAACATGTTGGTGGCACTGAAGTCCAGTTTATTTGAAGCTGGTCTGAGGTAATGGGACGATAGATGGAACTAAATATAAAGTAATTTGGGAAAAAAATACCTGTTCAAGACTTAAAACTAGGAGGTTCAGCTTTTAGTGTGATGGAGTAGTTTTGATCAACACATATTTATATTTGAATGGTCCAGTGAAACTTAAATTCAATAGAGTGCCTGAGGTGTATTTGAAAACAGACACCCTCTTTCTTTGTAAGCTGCTTCGTAGGCACTGTGTTCTGAATCCGTGGTTAAAAGGTATGAAATCCCTAAAGACAAATACACCATTGTATATCATAGTAGTAAACTATCATCATAGTAGTAAACTATCAGATGAGGAAAAAAAAGATCCAATCCATTTATACAAGGACAAAAATGCACCTTCATTTTTTTTATGCCAAATTTTTTGGCATTGCTAAATATTTCTACAGAACAAAAGTAAGTGAAGCAGTTTTTTATTTAATTTATGCTCATATTAATGTTTCTGTAATATTTAGCATAAGCATTAATCACAAAACAAATACAAAAATCCAATAATTGGACCATTAGAATTGAAAATAAATTCTAGCATAACTTTTTTGTGATGTTCTCTAGGTACATCACAAGATATTTATTTTTATCAGACATGACATTTGTGCAAATCCTTTCAACTTGTGGCTTGAGCTAACAACACCTTAAAACACTATCACATTCCTACAAGTGTCTTGCTTTTTGTAAACTCAGACAGTTATTTCACATCAATTATATTATGGTAACATCTGAAACAAATTGGTTAAAATGCTCGAATCATACAGTCATTTCAAAGCAATCAGTGTGGAAATAATATTTTACCACCTCCTGACTAATTTCACTTTCACACCATTAAGGTAGAGGCTTTTTAGGGGCTAATTAGTGAGACATAATAGGTTAAAGTTTGAAAATAAATCTTAAACTAATTGTTCTTGGAAGAAAAGCAATCAATTTACTAATCTTGCCAGTATTTGCATAATTAGCCTAAACTCTCAAATGGACACGTCTTGCTTCAAAGCGTAATTATGGTTAATCATAATCAAAACACATACTTGCTTGCTTTCAGTAATGCCTCTCCATCCCTCCACCCCCTCACTACTCTATATGCTTTATGCAAATAAGTAATCAGTCACAAATGCAGGAGCTAAGCAAGATATCACACATAGTTTGATTTAAAGGTTGAAAGAAAATGCAAGAATGGGGAGAATGCTGCAGAGAGCAAAAATGAGCAGGAGCGAGTCTGACTTGGGGCTAAGCAGTGAGAGGCCAAGTTAGGATGTCCCGCAGGTCATGAATAAAAAATGAAAAGAATATTTTGCAGTTGCTCTCAGCCTGGTATAAAATGTCACACCATGGGTATCAAAATTATTAGCAGCACTGTGATGCATCTCCTTTTTGTTTTGCTTTCTCTCTAGACACACAGTGTCTTGCAAAACTATTCATTCTCCTTAAATGTGTTTACATTTGGTTACATTGCAACCACAAGCAATGCATTCTAATTGGACTTTCCAGCACAAAGCCAATATTCAGAGGTTAAAGTGGAGTGATGTACAGATTTAAACATATTTTATCTATAAAAACCTCACCGATGTGGAACCGCCTTTGCTGCTGTTACAGCTGCATGTCTGTAGTATCTCTCTACCAACTTTACAAATCTACAGACAAGTATTTTCTCATTCCTCTTTGGAGAATAGTTTATAGTTAGTAAAGCCAGAGTTTTCAAATCTTGTCACAGATTCTTAGTTATATTTAGTCATATACTTTGACAGGACCATCTTAACACCTTAATATGTGCCTATAATAAACAATTCCAATTGTGTGGAGTCGAGTTGAGCATCGCTGTGAAAAAAGGAAATTGAGTTAATGGAATAAGGTCAATAGTCCCTCCCTGCCATGTTTTCTTGTGGATCTCCTCCTGGTTTGACGTCCCCAGACCAACTCACCAATGGTGGACGTCTCCCTGGTGGACGTGGAGGAGCAGTGGCTCCACTCTGAGCACCTTCTGATTGACCAAACTTCTCACCCTGTTCCTGGGAGAGTCCAGGTTCTCTGTGGAAGAAACTAATGTTGGTGCTCATGACTATACATGAAAACGCAGATCGAATGTTGCCTTTCATATTGCTTTCCTTTTCCATTTTTGAAAAAGGGATTGAACAGAGTGGGATGTTCAAATCCTGGGATATTGTTCTACAATTAAATGCACAATATCTTCTGTTGACTTCTGTTGGCGATTGGTTACAATGGAGGATATGATTGGGCATTAGAGTAAAGACTGACTGGATACAAAATGCATTCCACAATTTTTAGATTTTGGTAACCATTTAGTCTAAATCTCCTAAAATACACTGACATTTAACAGAACACATAGGTGTTAAATTACAATAGTACAATCACCTGCTGCCACTGAGAGCAGCATGCATTCGTGATATTTTTTTTTTCTGAAATCACAGGCACACACTGAGTCTAATCATAAGTGCAGGTAACACAGGGGATTGTGCTTAGTGTGAATTATTTCAGATCTACCAAAAAGGCATCTGTCTTTATCTGTGATTTTCTGTAATGTGAGCATACTATGTGTCAAGACAGTCTTGGTCCCTTGAACAAAGTCTTGGCGCTGTGTGATCTTGTTGCATTCAAGCTAGATAGTGAAAGAAAAGGGCAAAAAAAGGGGTTCTATTGTTTTGTTCAATAAGAGCGTTGATGACTGTAGGAAGTACATTATACATGGAGCAGCTTTTCCATTTCTGCTCTGGGAGCAGTTGAGTTGGAGTAACCTAGCTGTGGTTTTAACATCATACATTATTTGGTGGAAGCTCCGTCTGGCTGCTGTTCTCTGCAGGTCTTCCCATCTTGCTACAGTTTTGCATTGAACTCTCAGGATTCAAATTTGTGCCAGATTATGAGCCTCACATAACCTTGAAATATGCATAAAAGAGAAACATGTAACTGAAGTTACAGGATTGGATGTCGGCTCAATTAACATGGTTCACTTCAGATGTTGGGTGACTAGGACATGGTGTTCAGAACAAGCCATCATTATCTTCATCTGCTGAGTATAAGTACCGACTCCTATAGACAAGCACTGATAAGCTTAGCGTAAGGCCAGCTGATATAATTTAAGATAATAACCAAGCTGAATGACTGCAGCCTAAAGCATTTGCAAAGTCTTAAAGGACCCGTAACAATTTCTGTCGATGATTTTAAAACGTTTTCAGATTTTGCCACATTACATTGGCAAACGTTTGTGCATTTCATTTGAACCAAAACTTGATTGTGCATAACTTTTTTGACACAGGATTTTTTAATATGTTTTACACATAAAAATCTAAAATGTGTGGTGCACATTTGTATCTGCCCAGAAATATAATCTGTGGGAGTCTTTGATTTGAAAGATTTTGTAGTAATAGATGTTTTAATGTCCTTATGAACGTTATCTAATAATGTGAGAATGTTTTCTTAGTGAGTCACCTCACATGTCTGGTCAATGCCAAGATTAATCAAACTCAAACTGACATAGGAGTATTTCTGAAATTAGATTTAATTCCTTGCGATGTGAATCTTTGGGGTGTGCTTGAGAAGACTGTGCAACAGTTCATCTCACCAATCATTTGTAGAAAATACTGAATGAAAGTTTCCTATCTCCAAAACAATTAACATCCATGTACGTCTTGCTTTGATGGCAGCTACTATCCCATGTAATTTCTGAGCTAAGCAAATGTTTAGCTCAGAAACATTTGTTGAAAATTAAATATCCTGTCTGAATTTTTTAAATGTCAAAAGACAACTTTAGAGGAAAGTTAATAAAAATATTTTTACATGTTCAGTTATTCCCCTTTGATTGTTATTGTTTAAACTGTAGGCAACGTTGTCTGTTTATGTATTTTTAAAGAAATTTTGCTCGAGGCGTGGCTTTTGCCCAATGGCAGCATTTTACAAATGGAAACAAGGCAGTAGGACTATTCAGTGCTGCCAGATTGCCCAACTTGACTCACTTACCAGTTGTTAAGCTACTAGTAATAATTTACTGTTTCTGTCCTCCAAAAACTAACCAAAAGTTATTTGTGCAAGTCATGCTGTAGCGTTCAAAACTCTTTCAATTAATCTTTGTCTCACTTATGGATGCATCACTTCTGCAAAAGTCCTGCTATGTCATGAGCGCCTTTGGGAAATATTGCTACATTAAAAGCTAATGAAACAGAAACAAATCATTAATTATATTGTATAAGATTCATATGATAGCTCTTTTATGTATACTGGCAGCTCACAGCATAATGCCTAGTGTGACTTTGCGCCAATGACGGATGCATTTGTTTTAGCAACGATAACTAGTCATGAGACATTTGATGCCTCAAGACTAAGTAAAAGAGAAAATGTCTGAAACCTGGAGAAGAAAAGTTTTTATTTGACAGGCCCTCCAATTGCAAAAGAAAACAATTTTACATAAGGAAGTGCTGTAGCCTAAAGAGTTCCCATGAAACATATGAAACTGAAACATTTGTTTACATTTAAGCTTTATTTTTTAATTGTATCAAAGTTTAATTAGCACTGCTGCAAGACTTTCTGTGTCCCTGGTTTACTGCTATGGCATTAAGCCCATTTATCTTCGTCCCTGTTCAATGGACTTGATGAGGACCTGTGTATTTCTACCAGCAGTGATTTTGTAAAAAAAAAATAAATTGCCACTGAAGAAACTTACTCAAATCTTTAAAATAAATATAGCTGAATTTATGTTGTTGACATGCCGTGACTTGTCACATATTTCTTTTTACTGCTGGTTCCACTTAATGATGAAGCTGCTGTACATTATCTAATGAACTATAATATTTTGTTCAGTGGCTCTAAATGTGAAGAAAACATAAAAAATGCCAACCTAGAATTGATTTCTTTCTTTCGTAAAAAACAATAAAGCTAATTTATTCTCTCTGGCATTTTGAAATTTCAGCCTTTTCTTGAGAGCAGTCACTATTCTGAAGTGTTTGATACATTTTCATCAAAACCACCTTCTTCCCTTTTGACGAATGATAAAAGATAGTGTACTGCTGCAGTGGCAAACTGTAACTAATCAAGTCAGATTAGTTTCTTGGCTTAAAGGAAGTGTTAAATGGAACGAGAGGCAGGCTTGGCAGAGAGGATGGAAAAAAACGATTTTAGGGAACTGATTTGTTTATTTGCCCTCAGACTCTGTGCAGCAGCTTGATAACAAAGCCACCAGCAGATGGTGCTGAGATCCTCTCAATGCTCGCTGCCAAACGCAAGCGTGTGTGTGTGCACGTCTGCATCCTATCTGGGATTGTGAGCGTTTTTAACGTTTTTTTGTAGAGTTTTGAGTCTCAGACTGTGCTTCCTTGTTACAGCAGAGCACTTTTGATCCTTGAGGTTCCTAGTTTGGTTGAAGGTCAGAATATAGGCACAGCTTTCGAGTATATCACAACACCCCGAAGTACAGCAACACCTAAGAAGTCGGATTCAAAGAGTAAGTTTGAACAGTGAAATCAAAAGTACACAGCTCCTGTTTCTCTTTGACTCATATTCTCTCTTCATTGCTCTTCCATGTCTCTGTGTCCCTTTTAAGTTTGCCCTCTAGCCTTGAGGAGCATCTGTGCCCTCCTCATTCCCCATATGCCCTGTGCCTTTAAGGCTGGCCTTCAAGGCTGAAACGGATCACTTATTCATCAGCAGCATGAATTACCAATGGTGTATTTTCCATCACACCATCAACTTACTGGGTTATGTCACTGTTCATTTTTTCTTCATCTTGCCAACATTTTGAGGGCACAAAGATGAGAGCAATCCTCAACACCTCAACTGTGTATATTTAGTTTTTACTCTGATGAAAACTTTTTTTAAATTTAAATCAGAGAAGAAAAATTTTTTTTAGCTCATTGCAAAGATTCTACACTAATATGTTGTATTAAACAGGCAATTGTAAGTGTCAACGCAAAAAAGAAATCTGAGAAACTTGTCTTGCAATCCACACAAAAGTTTGTAAAATGAATTTATTGTGTCTTTGTTGTCAAGTTAATATATTTGCTGTAAATGACGTTGAGCTTTGCGTCGCGCTCCAGAAAACTCCAAACATCGAGACTACTTGTAATATGAACAGCCCAATAAACGTAAAAACAGCCACGAATGAACCTGTCCGTAAAGTTGCGTAACTAAACGCCATTATAATTATTAATATTAAGATAAGTGTCACAAATCTGTGCAGCAGCCATCTGAATTATGGAGCAGCATTATGAGCTGCGCTGACAGCAAACGCAGGGCCGTAAAGCAGGCTGGGGCAGGAGAATGGGGGCTTTAAAATCCTTCTTAGAATTTTCCAGACAATAGTGAAACACACAAAAACAAACACAAATTACTAATGGTTTTTTTTGTACTGTTGTAACCATTAAACAATCTCCTGTTCAACCTTATGACAGGAGAAACATTGTTGATGTTACAATTATAAAATAGCTTACAATTAAGTATTGGGAAAGATCAATGTAATTTTCACAGGTGGTTGAGCATTGTTGTTAGCAACTGCTGAAAGTAACTAAGAAGTTACTTTTAGTGTAACTTAGTTACTTTCCAAATCACATAGTCAGTAATATAAGTTACTTTTTCAAGGAGTAGTCAGTAATCTGATTAAAGTTACTTTTTCAAAGTAATGATGCCGTCACTAGTGATGCTGTTTCAGAATGTTGCAACGTTGTTGCCAAAAGGTGCAGCACTGTTGCTAAATGTTGCAAAGCTGTTGCCAAATGTTGAGATGTCATTGCCAAATAATGAAATGTTGTTGCCGAATAGTGAGATAATATTGCCAAATAGTGATGTGTGGTTCCAAGTAGTGAGAAGCTGCTACCATTCATATTGCAGCACCGTTGCCAATTTTTGTGATGCTGCAGGTGAACAGTACACATTGAACTATTCTCACTGGATAGTGCAATGCTGTTGCCAAATGTTGCATCTTGGTTGACAGTTAACGAGATGGTGTTGCCAAATAGTAACACACTATTACCAGATAGTGTAGTGATACGCTGCTGCCAAATAGTGACATGCAGTTACCAAATAATGAGATGCTGTTGCCAAAGTGTTCATCATGTCAGCACTGTATGTCAAGATTCCCATAGCCTTTGGAAAAAGAAACAGACCCACAGCATCACCGGCCCTTACCATGCTGAAAGGTGGACATAAGGCCAATCTACACAATTATCTTCTGTTTCACATCAACCCACCCTAGATTGTTTGTTGCCACAAAAACGCAGTCTCAAACCTAGTACACACTCTGCAAATAAGAAAAAAAGCATACAGGACTTAAACACGTTATACAAGTTACCTGACTCCACTAATTGTTGCTGCAGTAAAATGTTGCTGATGGTTGTTAATGCACTTGTTGTTAGAAACAGATGCTGAAAAGAGGGAGGAAGAAAAGAAGACTGTGGCATAGAAGAACATGTCAGGACACAATTTCCCCCAGAAAATATTAGATACTGCCAGATATTTGTCATAGGCTGTCTATGGTTGTGGGAGCTCTAAAACGGCAGTCAGTGCATCGATCAAGCTGAACGACCACAGACCACCAATTTAAGCTCACCGCTAGAGATCATCTTTCACAACGAAAGATTTTGGCCAAGACAGCCCATAATTGTAAAGTGTGAATCCAGTTTTAGTTTACTCTGTCGAAAGAACAAAGCTCCAGGTAAAGTCTGAGTACTGTAGCAATGAGAGAGCCCATCTAAAACACGTCTTATAAAGGCAGTGTTATGTAAATTGATATTTTTGAGTTTTACATCACGTTATAAATATAGACTTGGTGACACCAACCTTTCTAGTTTCTTTTATTTTCCCCGTCATCAACCAAATCTCTGTGTAAAAATAATTAACTTGAACACCTTGAAGCTGTTGCACAAATATAATCACAGTAAAGATGTTTGTTTTTAATAAACTGACCCAAATCGCTCTGTGAAAACAGCAACATTTCTAGTAAATTACAGTGAAAAACAACGCTGCGTTGCTACTCTGTTTCACTTTTGGCGCACAACAAATACTTGTACTTTCTCCATGAATAAAGAATCTAAACATAAAAAAGAACTTTTGACCCAGAAAAAGTGAAAGCTAATTGGCTTACTGGTGCT
This sequence comes from Phalloptychus januarius, assembly GCA_902982915.1. NCBI lineage: Eukaryota > Metazoa > Chordata > Actinopteri > Cyprinodontiformes > Poeciliidae > Phalloptychus > Phalloptychus januarius. The sequence goes on from CADWAE010000230.1 coordinate 4,810,890, forward strand.
TCTGTGACTCTGCAGACATTGTCGACGTGGTGCCAGTGCTGCGGGAGGTAGGTGCCCATTTGATGGCAAGATCCTTGTTATATTTCTTCCTGTCAGCCGCCTCAGCAGAAAGCTGTGTAGGTTTAACAATGTTGACATGTTGACTATCTGTCTGTCTTAATACATGCTGTTTGTAAGTGGGTGATTAAAGGGAGTGAATGCCTTTCCACGTGGCAGTCCAAGGACGCGGTTCAAAGCTTTGCTGGGTGTCAATCGAGCTCTTTGAAGCCTCTTGTCTCAACCCTTTGAAAGGGTAGATTTAGTAAAATGTGTGGAGCAACTGCATCAGCGTCTCTGTACACGGTTTGCTCTCCTCTGAGCAGTCAGGAGAGGAAATGCTTCCCTTATGTGCATTATCTGTACACCCCCATTTCCCCCAAACCTTTCCTCCTTTGCCACAGAAAGCCTGCTGCTTTTTGCCTCCCAGAACACCTCCTCTTCCCTGAAACACAGTATCACAGTATTTTAAGGCCAGGCTAGTGTTGCTTACAGCCACATTAACATGGCAAACTCGGCATGACAGCAGTTTTGCTACACTGCTGTTGTGATGGAGGGAATATGCTCGCAGTTTGGGCTGCTCTGGGGGAGGGAAGCGGTTTCCTCCAAAGTATGTTATTGCGTCGCCTCCAGAGGAGCCCCAGGGAAGGAGGGGGGAGTCATGAGATAGAGAGGAGGGACGGGATGGGGGAGTGGAAACGGCGCTGTGGGGCAGAGGCTGGAGGTGAGCTCAATTCAAGGTTCAAAGCCTCCAAATGTGAATGTGAGTGGAGAGTAAGCTCGGGTGGGAGGGGCTGTGATGCAGACAGAACCGGGAGCTTGGATGCTGTGTGTGCTGGAGTAAATGGGCCTTGGCGGGTTGACAGTCACTCCGCACATGTGTTTGACCGAGAGAGGCAGCGGCAGAGCTGGGCTTATTGGAAAAGACAGGAAGAGCACTGCAATCAGCTTTTCCCTCCTGTGCGGGTGGGAGGGTTGGGCTGCAGAATTACATGAATTAAACTGAAAGCAGAGCGAGTGTTGGCTTCGGAGGGAGCAATCTAATACCTGTTGCATCATTCCAGAACTTCTTGGTTAAATCATTATCAGCTAACAATTTTCCACTGAAAAGTAGAGAGTTGGTTGCAAACAAGTCAAAGTCCTTTAGCATAGCAGACACGGTCAATCCAAAATTTGTACACACTCCTGTTTAAATCATTCGGAGCTTTTCACACCCTTAATGTGGCAAATATTACAAACAACATCTGCTAAAAGATAAAAAAAATACAACCCACAATCATCTGGCTGCATAAGTGAGCAAAACCATTTGCATCCTTTAGATCGGCATTTTTAAACCCTGGTCCTCAGGGCCCTCAGTCCTTCATGTTCTAGATGCCTCTCTAATCCAACACACCTGATTGAAGGGATTAAATTACCTGCTCAGCATGCCATTCAATGCTGCAGAAGCATTCTAATCACTCAGTCATTTAAGTCAGCAGGGCAGCAGAAGGAAAACACCTAGAGCTTGCAGGACCAAGCGTCAGATCAATCAAGACAAACAGATTGTTGAAAAAGGAAGCCAAGAAGTTGAGATTCAAAGCCTTAATGGTGCTAGTGGTCATTTGTGCACTTTGAACCAAAGTAGGAGTTTGGCAGCTGCAGATTCCTGGATCACCCTCTCGGATCGCTGTCCAGTAAAGCGAAACTGCAAAGAGCTCAAAGTCCCAGGGTCCGACAGGAAACCTGAGTAGGAAGTGGAATCACTCAGGTGAGTGGGAAGTCAGAGGGTCCTAAAGATAAGGTGAAAGAAACAGGCTGTCCAACTCCATCGCCAAAGAAAAACACCAGCAGAAACATATAAGAAGATGCTCAGCAATTACAAGAAGATTTTGACTGTTGTCATGCCAATAAAAGATTTTCCTTTATTGTTTTGTCCATGACCTGGCAAAACTCTAGTTTGTAAAATGTTTTCTGGCAAAAACAAGAGTTGAAAAAACTCCCTGATGCAAATTTTAATTTTATTATAATGCAAAATATCTTTTTAAAAAGTGTAATGTAAATAAATAAAATCTATACCTGTCAAAATGTCAGTCTTATATTAATTTAAAATAGCATTTTTAAACATATTTAATCATGCAGGGAACTTTGAAAATTGAAAATGAGCGTGCCTTAAGTCTGCTTTATGTGCAGGCACTAAAACAATAACTTGCTTCTTTCTCTTCTTGCTGACGTCAAAATAAATAAAACAGACAAATTAAATTTTAATAAAAATGACATGCTCACTCAGCTGTAAATTACATGGAGCTGGAAAGCTCGCTTCTGTTCCTGTAGCAATATAACAGTCAAATTTCTTTTAGGCTTGAGCTGGAAATTAAAACATCCCTGAGCTTATCAAATTTCTATAAAAGGCTAGGTTAATATGAGGCTCATATTGTTACCTTACTGCCTCAATGACCTTGAAGCTTAATTTAAACCGGCTGTTCATGTTTTTTTATGTCTTAATAATGACAGTTTCTCCCCCCGCTAATCTTTTTAGTAATTATTATCTAATTAATTACTCGAAAGTTACAGAAAAGTGGGAAATTATGAATAATAATAAAAACACATCTTTTCACAGATGGGGTACAAACAAAACACAAAAATGCAGAAACATTCAACAAACTGTCTGATCACTTTTATTGCAACCTGAGGGAGATTTTTATTAATCTAGCTGCTAAATACAACTATAGCACAGCTGCAGTCTCTTTTCCCCTCCTTTATTATTATAGCAACAAGCCGAGAGCCAGGTGTTCATTTTGGCAGGGAACAGAAGTGCAAGTTGTCATAGAGAATAATTACTAGCAGCTCCACTTAACTTCAAACTCCTCTCTGCATCATTAAAAACAGGTAGTGCAACCTGTTTCTAATATTCCAAAATACCCATCTGAGGGTAAAGATTGTTCACTGTGCTGATGATATAATAAACTATAATCACTTGTAGGCAGTTACAGTCACTGAATATATATTTTGAAGCGAAACTTTGTGTATATTTGTTTTAGCACAGATTTATAGATGAGGATTTGCATAACCTGCTGTGTAGCAGGAAAGGACATTAGCGCTACATAATTATTAGTCTGATTTATTTTAATTATTGTTTTCCATGTTGGAAATAAGTCTAAACAATCTATACAGAGAACAGAAGGAGTAAGGCCAGTGTTTGGCAAGGGGTGTGAGATGCAGGTTTAACAAATTTCCATTATAATGAACAAATTTGGGTAATCAGAGTGGAAGGAAAGGGCAGATGATTATTTATTATTATTATTCAATTGCTCACTTTCTTTGTGTTTCGGTTTTTGGTTGGAAATGTTAGCGGAACAGCTGCTTTGAGGTGAAAGCAAGACCATGAAAATGTAGACTCTGCTCTCTTTTTCACATGTCACGCTGTTCAGTGCGAGCTGATTGCTGGGAAATCTCTTCACCAGAGCGTGTTTGTTTTTCCGCCTAATTCATAAGATTATGCTATGTTAATTTGGCTAGCTTTGTTTACTCACTCAGGCCTAGTTTCACTGCGGTGTCAAGAGGATTCCTGCTGCTTTTGTGTTTGGTAATTCTATCAGAAAGATGCTTGAGACGAGGAAAGCACGTTCTTGACCGGGTGCCACGATAAAGAGGCAAAAAATTTAATAAATAAATAAAATTAAATTCTTAAACAAGCCAGTAATTAGACATGTTCTGTAAGAGAGCTGCAGCACAATGGATAATAAATCTAGTTCATTTGCAGGATGTAACTGTTAATGTAGCTGTTAAAATGATGAGGGAGGATGTATGTTTTACTGATTTGGTCAAAATGTAATGATAGAAAGGAGAGTAGAGAGAATGTGCCACCAATTTATAGAAATTGGGTCTAAAATGATCGTCCAACAGAAGGTAAAATATAGGAATATTGTTAGGTAAAATGGAGTCTGATAAGTGACACTGTGTGCAATTAAAACCATTGCTGAACTCAAGGCAAGTCCAAAACACTAAACACACAAACTGTTTGTTATAGCAAAACAAATGGAAAATGCTAATGATTGCAAAAATAAATTACTGTAGTTGTCTAAATGTTCTTCTAATATTGTTCTGTGGCTCAGGTGTTACCAGCAAACAAGACAAAACCTGTTTATGTTCCGTTCCACAAAGAAAAGCAGAAGGAGGTGGTGAAATAAAAAATAACGGTTTCAAGAATAATACGGTTGACTCACTTTATCAATCTTTTTACAGAATTTGCTAAAAGACATCATCTGTTTCACAGCATGGGGTATTTTTGGAGAATAAGTTCAAAACAAAACTACACTGAATTGTTCACCATTTTTTTACAAATAACTATTTACAAACAATGAGTTCAATCTGATACTTCATTAAATTTAATGCAGTGCATTTTCTGGAAACTTTGGAGCTATACAGTTCAATAAAAGCACATCTCTGTTCATCAGTGCTGTGGCTTTGAGATATTTAGTTAATTTATCATGATTTCCAGATGCTTAAGCTTTCTCTTTCAGTAACACATATTTCTCGCACTGGTGACAAAAATATGCAGATTAGTTGATTGCAGTGCTAGGTTTGAATTAGCATGCTTTTTTTGTGATATAACTCATTGATAATTCAACATGTGACATATTTAAAAAAAGTTTCACGAAGTTTGAGGAGAGAATAAGTTTTCTTCATTAATGTAGCACTATTTTGAGCATCAAAAATATTCAATAGGTATCATTTCAAATAGTCTTCCTTTTCCCAGGCAGAGGCGTATCTGGGGATATCCAGCTACAGCTCACAGTTAATCTTTCACATTTAAAAATGCCCTCATTGGAAAACCTTAAAAGAAGTGAAATAAGTGTTTGATAAAATCTTACTTTGTTCCACTATGTCTAATCGACTGACTCCAAGATTCAGAGCTGTTGTCTAAAATATGCAGTGTTCATTGATCATATTATCTACCTTCTATATATGGCAAATTATCAAAAAATAAAATGGGCCAGCAAGAAATTAGACCCACTTGGCATGAATTTGACACCATCTGTTTTTATTTCCACGCCCGCTGGGTCGGCTGAGTGTGAAGCTATGTTTGCCTCAAACCAGGCAAACCGATCAATTAAACTTTTGACGTCTTGTCAAAAAATATTGATGAACAGAGGAACTTTCAAAGATTTTCTATGCCATGAGTTTATCTATAAGTTTGATTGATCACCTCGACAGGATGGAGTCTTAATCTATAGAATAAGAGACGTATCAACACTAAATGTTTGTGAGCTCAATAACGAAATCCAGTCAGGGATGTCTTTGCTGCAGAATGCAGCATGAAATAAATGTAAATAATATGCTTTTTTTGGCAGAGGTATAATCTCAATCTGAACATTTTCAAAAATCCAGCTTTAATTTAAGTAGTGCTAGTACTATTCTTCATCTTACAAGGAAAATGTGCCACCATTAAGTCATCATACCTGTAAATTAAAATGATGCTTTAATTTTGGCAGCACAAAAGCTCATTGTTCAAGAATTGGATCAAAGAATGACAAAGTCTTGTGACCAAAGGCTTTCTGTATGCAAGAAAAAATAAATAAAAAGCAATCTGTCCCTGAAAATATCACAAACGTGCCAAAGTCAGGTGGGTTTGGCATAAGGCAACGGATAAACATGTTTGGATGCATGCAGTGTTTGAAATGCCGGGACATTCTGAATAAAAACATGGAGGAATTAACATGCAAAAAAAAAGAATAAGCAGAGGAATGATCCCAAACAGATGAAAAACACCCACACAGAAATGATTAAAAAATATTTAAGACCTCAGGTTTAGGTTTAACAGAAAGCCATTGGGAAAAACTGAAGAAAAAGCATGTGGAAGGGAGAATCTTGAACTCTATACGATTAGGAGCAGAAAGGAGAACGGTTAAAAGATCTCTCTGTTTGCTCAGACGTTGTGAAACATTAAAGAAGATGAACGGGTGTCTTGATGGAAAAAGAGGCCTGTTCAACACACTGTCAGCAGCAGTACCAGTTTACAAAGTGGCCATCAGGGGGTCCTTCATATTCCTCCCTTCAAAATATCTCGATTATTTATGGCTCTCAACATAAAAAGGTACCAGACACACAGATGGACAGAAATATAAAGTTAGAATTGGCTCAAATATTGAAATTCAGAGTGTTTTCTTTTCCTTTCACTCCCTTTAATGAAGCCTTCTCAGACGGAAACAAGCAGTGAGACTCGTGTTATTAAAGCACAGCCACTAAAAGCCCCCTCTGGACCCACATAACAAACTGTGTCATTAAAAATTAACTTTGGAAGGAAGAAACTTTGTCGCCGAGGAGAGAAGAGGTAGGAGATCATCCAGACCTGAAGTTCTCAGGCCAGGACCAATGCATTTTTTGATCCAAATGTTACCCATGATGCAGCAAAAAGGAAAGGAGTTCTCCAAAACGAGTCTCATCATGAGCAAAGAAACAGAGCAAATTGTAACTAATAGGGTCTGACTTGCAGCAACTGATTGCAACAATACGGGGGCCATTTCTTCGTCTGTCTTGTCAAAACGTCCTTGAAAGCTCCAGATGGTCTGGCACATTATGAGAATCCTGCCTTCGTTGTCTTGCTGGATGAAGTGAGAGCCTGTCCCAGCTTGTTTTACAGCCCAACTATTTCTCGTTTTCTCCCAGCTTATCGTTTGACTAAAAAATGAACCATTCGCCTAATCTTTGTGCTGTGAAAAAGGAAGACATTAAAGAAATCTGACAAAGCTGTATTTTTTAGGCTGGTATGAGCTGAAGCAAAACAAACTGGTAAGCATATTTGAAATAAACCTTCCCAGCTTTACTCCCATTCGTCCTCTGGTCTTACTCATACATTACTTTAAAACTATCTTTATAGCTCAAGCCTAAGGTGGGAACTGAGGTTACTTACACCCACAAATGTGTTTTCTTATTCTGTTTAAAGATTTTTTTTATCCCACTAAACCAGAACAAAACTCTGCATTGCAATTTTAGATAATCTACAGTGCAGTGGAACAATATTGTCCCCACTTCCCAACACATTTCATCAGTCTTAATCACACTTAAAGGCTCCAGATCATCAATATTAGGGAAATTGTAGCTTGAGAAAATTCAAAAAGTAGTTAGGTGGTTTAGTTTTGGTTAGCTTTGAGATCCAGAGAAAATTATTTAAGAGCGGAGAAAACATTCAACAGGTGTGAACAAGGAGAGGTTGCTCTATTAAAATGCCTCCAAATCATCTCAAGCACTGCACATCTCTTTTGACTCAGGTACATTTTTCAAACATCTTGATGAACCTCAAGAATTTTGGAAAATTAGCTTAAGTAGTTTTTAAAGGATGCATCCCATTACCTGGCGTGAAATCAACACAGCATCGATTGTTAGTTATTAATGTTGTTGATTTGTTTTTCTTTTTTACAATAACATGGAAATAATAAATGTTTGCAATCATAAACAGTAATGCTATCAGATAACACAAGGATTATCTGATAATCCTTGTGCTGTTTTACTGAAAGGAAGAAAAAAAGGTATTGGGGGAAAAAAAGAAATGTGATGTGACTTTGCCTTTTCTAAGTGAAAAAAATTTGATGTATTTACTTTTTTTTTTTTTTTAGCAATATCCTGTCATTCTTAACTTGCTGAATTTTGGGTTGGGACACAAGAATCCAAAAGTTTAAAGCTGACAGATAGCAAAAAAATTAAGGCTTTGAAGAAAAGAAAACCTCAGGAATCCATTCAGACAGAGTACAACAAGGGATGCTGGCGATAAAAGCAGCATGGATGTATTAACTGAACACAGCCGTGAAGCAAAACAAAGCCAGGAAGCAAAACTATCCTGACCATACAGAGACAAGCTACAAAATAAAACGACAAGCAAACGGACACTCTGAGTAAAAATGAATAGCAAGAAGGAGATGGCAAAAAAAGAAAATAAATTCTTTCTGCCATAATTAGGGCAGAAATTAGCTATCTTACAAAATATAATTTAGTCAACCCAGTACAAGTGAAAAAATATGATAAATGACAATTTATTCTTTTTAGGAAAGGGATATGTTTAACTGGTTGGAGTGTATTCAGCTGTTTCAAAGCAAACTAAAAAACAAAAAACAATCACTGCGGCCTCTGCATTTTATTTCTGGGAAGAGACATTTCGAGGGAAATGTGTTTTTTTTTTTATTATTGTGATCTGTTGCGATATGAGGAAATCAGATCATTTCTAGCTTTATTGTTCCGTGAAGAGAAACTCAAAAATGATAGTTTTCTGGTCGGAGAACAGAGTTTACTGTAACACTGTCAGACTGCACTTACAACACTTCACTGTGGAAGCTGTTTTGCTTATTGTTAACAATGTTTCAAATTTGGTCATAGCACACATGCGCCGAGGTTTATGAAAATATTTTTTTTATATACAAGCTGCTGTTTTCAAATAAGGAGCAAGGCTTCTTCAGGAATAAAAAAGCTGAAGTTGTATAAGTATTTTGAGAGCTAAATCTAGTATTCAAAATTCTGGATTTAGAATTATTGACACTTTCTAAAGAAAAATTCTGGGTTAAGATTTTCATGTGTAATCCAAAGTGTTTGCATCCAGTACCATTAACCAGGCTAATCAGGCTTATAATATAATTTAGAAGATTAAAAATGCTTCCATAATTAATTGCCCTTAATTTAGGTTGACCCCAGAACTGTCTTTTACAGCCACTCCACTCACACACAGTGTGACGTCACCCTGAAAGCTAGAAAAAGTATTTGAATGCTATTAATTGTAGCTCGAGGCTGCACAGTGGTGCAGTTGGTAGAGCTGTTGCCTTGCAGCAAGAAGGTTCTGGGTTCGATTCCCGGCCCCGGTCTTTCTGCATGGAGTTTACATGTTCTCCCTGTGCATGCGTGGGTTCTCTCCAGGTACTCCGGCTTCCTCCCACAGTCCAAAAACATGACTGTCAGGTTAATTGGTCTCTCTAAATTGTCCCTAGGTGTGAGTGTGTGTGTGCCTGGTTGTTTGTCCTGTGTGTCTCTGTGTTGCCCTGCGACAGACTGGCGACCTGTCCAGGGTGACCCCACCTCTCGCCTAGAACGTTGGCTGGAGAGGCACCAGCACCTCCCGACCCCAGTAAGGGACAAGGGTGTATAGAGAATGGATGGATGGATAATTGTAGCTCTAAAGCATAAATCAAAATGGACTGAAATCAAAGCTTTTAAAACTGTAAATAAAACACAAAACTCTGTTAGTTCTTGTGTTAGTAATGTTTCATTCCCCGTTCCTACCTATTGAGGCCTATCTACAGACAGCACACAAGCTTAGCTCTCCTTGTCCTCCCCAACAAGTGAGCTAAGCCTTCTCCCTCTGTCACTGCAAACAGACTTCGAATGACTAGAGAGGACAAGAAAAGGGCCGCTCCGCTCGATTGAGGCCACGCAGAGGTAAAAGATGATTATATGCTGCTTGCTCTCTTCGCTGTCATCCCTCAGCATTTCTCTTCCACACAATGACCATGAGGAGAATGGGTTAGAACACCCGTCACCCTGATGTCTCCCTGTCATATCATGAGGAACTCATAAAGATCCACTTTCTTCACTTCAAATAGGCCAATCTTTGTGTCAGCCACAAGAGGGAAAGGCACACAGCACATACACTAAGTGCCAGACTCATGGGTGGATCACACAAACTGAAAGCCAGGTTTCTTTTTTTTTAAGATTTCTAAAAAAAAACAAACTTTCACTGTAATGACTTCAAAATTGTATTACCAGGGGGCATTTTCACGCCTGATTACATGCATATTCATTAAGATTATATGGATTTTTGCTCTTCTCTCCTTAAATGCCATCTGAGCAGGATAAAGTGAATAAACCGCAGGATCCAGTTATTTGATTTTCCAAACAACTTTGTGTGATGGGTCACATTACCTCCCTTCTCGTGGTTGTAATCAAGAGTTAAAAGGTCATTCTTTGAACAAAGTTCCATAAAAAAGTTTAATAAAAATGTTCTGTTACATATCGCTGGCTTTTTGCACTTTTGACAATTTGCCAAAATTAATGGTTACATTTTTTTTAATTGTATATGCAAAATTCATGTCAAACACTGTTATGCAAATATAACTCAGGGACAATACAAAAGTAATTCTGGCATGCAGAGGATGAGTGGGATTATGCTCAGACATATCTGTTTCCATTGCTTTTTTGTGATTTATTTACGACGCAATTTATTATTGTTTAAGGTTGTCACATATGAAGGTTTTTTTGTCTTGCGATCTGCAGAATGGGGTTGGTAGAGCTTGACCCAACATCAGCATGCATCCGATCCACTTTCAGAGGTCATCACAGAACAACAACAGCCCACAGGAAAAAGAAAGATGAGAAAAGTTTGTGGAACGAGTGACAATGCAATGAAAAGACGGAAGCAGCAATGTCTTCTGTCATGGCTGCAAATATTTTTGAGTGCTAGTTTGCACTTGCTTTTCAAAGGTGCTAAATATCGACGCAAAAACAGCACCTGCAGTCTGTTTCAGGTTTAACAAATCTCATTGTGTGTGGTAAGGCATTACATTTGCATGTCCTCTCCCATTATTTTGTACTTTCTGATGATCAGCCAATGTTTGGCATATTCATAAAAGCAGAGCAGGTGCTATCATGTTTGCATCTTTTGAAGGTCAGGCCCATAATATCTTAAAAATCTTTTTCTTTAGGACACAAAACAGTATAAAAATCTGCTATTCTTTGATACCAGAGGTGATTTTTAGTCCAATGAAGATAGGTTAATATCTTCACCTTCCAATTAAATACATTATTCAGAGAGATTATTCCTCTTCTTCTGAAGGTTATCTTCCATTTTTTGTTCATTATCAACATGAGGTGTTTCCACCAGAATCAACAAAACGATAAACCAGTTGTCTGTGCTTTTTCTTCTTTTCACCACTGATGGTCTTCATGTCTCCAGAGGAATCTCAGTCTTGGCCGGTACCAGGCCTCCAACAAGCTACAATAAATACAGCAGGCATTTTCTAGAACCTCCCATCAGAATCTATTGTATTTTATCATTAATCTTTGGTTTTTAGTGGACAAGCACGGCATTTGATTGTCACAACTATGAAGTGTTCAGAGGCAGAGAAAGAGGCTATTTGGATCCTCATTAAATTTTCAAAAGTCCTGACGGTCCTCTGAAAATTGAACGAACTGTTCCAACCCAACCTTAATTTTATGCTACAGTAAGTGCAAATTAGTTTCGCAAAAAAATATTTTTAATCACAGCCTGCCGAGTTAATTTGCTGTGTGGTAATTTTCTTTGGTGCCTTTAAGAATCACACTCGGTCATGAACCGTGATGACTTGGGTGATCCGCGCTCAAGCACAGGCCTTCCCCTGACAGCCTGCATTACAGATGCACACAAGAAGTTTGCCTTCATTTATCTCCTTCACGCTGCAGTCAAAATTTAAATCATAATTAATTTAAATCATAAAACTATAAGCTTATTCCCATTCAGCAAGCTTTTCCATTGTAGAAGTTTAATTGAATTATTGTTCACCATCTTCTTGTTACTTAATGATGAATGTATTTCTTGAGCTTAAGCAATTGCTCACTTACTAAGAAAATACTGTTGGAATATTGGAATAAAGTCACTTCCCTTCCTTGGACAATTATTAACCAAAACAAAGCTTTCTAAAGTAAATTGTGGACCAGACATGTGCCGCTATTTCCTTCAATCTAAAGCCTTAAACTTACCTCAGAGAGTGTAGAACTGCTGTCAAATTCTTACATGCTTCATTTTCCAAATGTAAAGAACTTAAACCTAGACTGTGAAACATCAAGTCCTATTATATCTGTAAAGTATCTCAGTTGACCTCACATTTTAGGTCAACTGAATGCCTCTGAATGCTCTTATAAACCTTAAATGAGTAAATTAAAAGACAGCCACGTCTGTTGTCAAGTCAGCTGATGAGAGTGAATCTTCAGCAGTCCATGCAGAGCGTACGCCTCAGATATCATAAGAGTAAGTAATGAGTAAGTAAAAAAAAGTTACCTGCACATACCAACACATATGCCAAAGTATCAGAAGAGATGATGTTTCAATATCATTTACTTTTGCTGTTAAAGTTTCAGTCAATCAAGTTTTGTTGAAAAACAACACAACGTGTCACTGGATCATACAGTTATTTGAACATTTCTGAATAAATATGACTTAATAATAACTGTATGGTGTGATTTCATGTATGTCACTGCAGTGCTGTCCATTAAGTCAATCTAAATCTGCGGAAATGTTTTAGGTGTTTCAAGAATTTTCCATCAGTCTTCCATACATCTGCTTTTTTGGCACACCCAGCTCAAAGGTTTTTTTTTTTTTGTTGAAACACTGATATCATTAAGTAATTAGCTTTCAGCACCAATCTATTAAGGCTAACAAGTTGCACAGTGTTCACGTGGATTGAAAAGAGAGGCCTCAAATACTGCTAGACAGTAACTTAATCGTTAATTGCTTCCTGCCTTTTGTGGCCTGTCAGCTTAACATAGCAGCTTGTGTGTCCTTGTGTGCCCCGAGTTTTGTATGTAGGGCAGTGAATCCAAGCCTATATGTCCGTCGAGACAAACGGTTCAACAGAACAATAAATAAGCCACTTGGGAAGCATGCCAGATCTCAAAGTTGGCCCACGTGCAAAAATGTGCTCTTCCCCCTCGAAGCAGCACATATGTTCCCTGGGGCAGGATGAACGGCTCTGCCTGGGAGAAGAGAGAGAAGAAGAGGAGGAGGAAAGATGAGTCTCCATCTGTCTGTGGATCTTAGGGGCTGACAGACCGCTACATCTCCCTCAGAAAAAGAAGCCAGTCTTGGGCAGTAACTATCAAACATGGACTTAGTTGGGACTCCATTGCAGTCGTGTCACAAGCAGAGCCTGCCAAGAAAGGGTCAGACAACAAACCTGCATATGGTTCTCAGAAACACACATGGCGTGCTTGTCTTTGTGCTTTTTGGTTGCATATTCTCCCAGTACTTCTGAGTTTGGCTCAGTGCATATCAGGCCTGGAACATGATTATTTAGACTCATTTTACCATTGATATTGTGTCTTTTATGGAATGAAGTACCACAGGGTAAAATAAGTCAAAATAGAGAAATCAAGCAGTTCCCTTCCTCATTGTTATTGAACCTTCTGCTTTTATAAAGGCTAAAATCAAGATGTACAAATAAAAAATTCCTTAGTTTATATAAATTAGCTCACCCAGAAAATTAAAAAATTCTGAAATTGTTTAATTTTAATAATTTAAACAGTTGATTGATTGAATCAATTAATTGAATAAATTGTGATTAATTGTTACTTTAAAACCAAGGTGTGAAAAAATTATAAACTTGTTAGAATATGAATATCATCCAATATTTGCTTCCATGACATTAAAATGTAAAAACCACCTATGTCCTGTATTATGTCAAGAGTGAATTGATATTTTGGTTTCCTCTTGGCTTTAGCAGTGTGGTTTTGAAAAAAAAATGTAAAAATATTTTTCTTTCTCTCTAACATGACGTTTCTCTCATGGTGCACCAAGTCCAGCTCTGACTGGTTAATGTTTTAATCTAAGCCTCTTAAAAAATTTTTTCTGACTTTATATATAGTATTGATTTGTTACTTTTGTGAATGTAATTGCATGAATGTTTTTGTGTCTTTTAATGGAAATTATCATTTTGTTAAATCTAGTATTTATGACAATATTGTATGTTTATTAGTATGCACTGTCCCATTTAAATAAAACTAATTAATGAGTGCTCAGCAATGTCTCCTCTCCAGAAGATTGGCCTCCTGATGAGCTCAGTCCAAAGATTCAGTAAGACAGATCCAGAGAGCCATCAAGAAGGTTTGCCCACCAACTGATCAGACTTTCAAGATGTAGTTGCTTTTGTTTGTTTTGTGTGCTTCCCTATATGTAGCCTCTTTTGTGCAAAGCTATGAAAGACTCCAATGTTTCCTCCAAATGTCTGGGATGATTGCAACCCATTAGTAAGCAACTCTCTTTAAATAAAGTAAGATTGTAATAAGGTTTGGACTTTGTTCATTGGTTGTAGTGCTGAAACCTGAGAGATCCAGTTGGTTCCAACACTTAGATTTTCTCCTCCTTTTACTTCTTTTCTTAGATGACAATTTTTCATGACAAATAAGTCATAAAAAATATTCTAACTCTTGACGGACAAATAAACTCTTAAATCTTTAGTCTAATTACTATTCAGAGCATGCAGATGAGATCAAGTTCCACAAATAAACTGTTCACCTAAAAATAAAAATCACTAATCATAAAACTTCTTTCTGCTAAAGTGGCGTGTTTGGACAGGAGGGACTGGCCCTCTCCCTGGCAGACTCTGGCCATCTGGCCGAGGTGTTTGGAGACAGACATTGTCTGTTGAGCCTTTCAACCTATAAATTTATGCCATTTCTCTGATACCTCTGCTTCTCTCACAAGTTTCCCCTTCACACCGGAGCAGACGCTCGGAGACGGATGAGAGACAGCAGATGGGGTGCCTGCCTGACACGAAGAGGACTAAGCAGGAAATGCAACGCAAGAGTTCAACAACATGGCTGTTGTCAGCCAGCTAAAGACAGCGGCTATTCTGTCATAATTTTGAACAAAAATCCCAATCAATATGTTGTTAAAGACGAAGTTTCCAGGTTGATGTATTATATTTTCTCTGCTCTCACTGGTCTTTATATAAGAGAGTCACATTGTTGAGATTTGTGTTATGATGCACTCACAGCAAGGAGAAAAAGATGGGTGAACATGAACACACTGCTCCAAAATTTGGCACAGGTTGCCGAGAGGCTCAGACAATTTCCAGGAAGTTGTTAATTTGTCCATCTGCAGGCTTGAATTTAGGATGCATCATGTCATGGTGTCAGATGGAAGCACTGGCTTTGCTTTTCCTGTTGAGGAGGTGAGGGAAGAGAAAAGCAGCCACCGAAAGGCTCAAGAACCTAAGAGGGATTGACTTGAAGTGTGTTTATTATCCTGCAGTATATTTACACAGCACTGTGCTCAAATAGTGGCTTATTTTTTTGGCTACATGGAGCTCAGAGTGATGACTTTGAACTGTTGCTTGAGGCTTGAATAGAGTCCTTGACTTTACAGCAATCCCTCATTCCGAGCAAGCATGTGGTGACAGTAGAAAGTAACAACCTTCTTTTAGCAGGAGGAAACCTTCAGCAGAACCAAGCTCTTTGCAAGCAGCCATCTGCCACAACCACAACAAACCAGATACATCAGAAATATTTCAAAATAGCTTCTCACAAAGGAATACCTCGTATTTCTGAAAACAGCATACAGCGTTAATGGCTGCCGCAATACAATAAATGGCTTTATCGAGGAGAGAAAGGCAGCCGTGCAATCTGTTTGGCAAAAAACAGTGAATGATTTTGTCAACAGCTTTGTTCAGGAGAAAGACTGAACAATGTGGCAAGATAAATACATGAACTAAAAACTGATCTCACTTTTTATGCAAAATACATTTCAATATGTAGGGAAATGCATATTTTTTACTGGCTCATGCCTACACCCAATAACTTTAACCTCTGCACCACCTTCCACCCAGCATGATTGACTCTCAGCCGCATTCAGCTTGATGCACAGCACACATCTGTTGCGTTCAAAAGCAAAGTGCAGTGCCTGGTATTATGCGACACATCATTGAGGATATAGGTTCTGTTCGCCAACAGCGGTTCATCTCAGGCTTTCATGTTTGAGTCAGCTTTGTTCCTCATAGATGAGAGACTTTCTGTCTGTTATCTTGTTGTGTAGTAGATTTCTCTTTGTAGTTGTAGTGGAGTCACCCATGTTGAAAAACAAGATATTAGAATAACATTATACTTCATAAATGTAATGCAACGAGGGGTAAATATAGCCTGTGCAGGCAGCAGACTGTACTGTTAAACTTTTCTTACTTTTTTGATACTTTTCTCCAAGAGGTTAATTAACAATGAATCACACTGTGTGCAGGTTAATAAGAGCTCTATGTTTAGTTTCATAGCTTTGTTTTTGTTGATAAATTTACTGTTATTGTCAAAAGAAATAAACTTTCTTATGTTAGCTCATGTTTTCCATCTTCCATACTTAATGATCACTTGAACGTCTTGGGCTGAAATGCGGAAATGCTCCGTTCACACAGTCTAAGAATTATTAATAAATCTGAAAATAAGACTAACTCCCCTTATGCTGATGTAAGGCAATCTTGATCAGAGCATATTATTATGTAGATTTATAATGGGGGTCAATGCTACAATATCTGAATGTATTTATATTTCACGTTGTCAAAGACCAAAATGGAAGTAAAGTATGTAGCATTGTGACAGAAGCATTAAAATGTGGCTTTTCACCTCATTAAGTAAAAAGCGATCTGCAAACATCCCAATGTAAAACTGTTTACTCCAAAAGGCTCAATATTTCAACAGATTCTAATTTGAAGGAAACTTAAACAAAAAGCGTTGACTTTATTGGGCGGGCACTTAACACTCGATAATGACTTTCCCTTTAATGTCTCAACTTAATTCATCTTGAAATAAATCTGAGCAGTTTTTAAGTAAAATAATTGCCTCTCTAATTGGTTTTCATTGCCCAGGGCACACTGTACTTTCAATGAAACATTTTGATGAACAAAAGCATTTCATTCTTTATCTCCTGTGAGTGAGGGATGGCAAAACACTAAGATGTTTGGTCATTTATCTTCAGATTCAGTTTGTCAGTAAGTTGATTTTCTAAAGTTATTTTAATTGCATAAAATGTATATGTTTGGGTTGAGACTAATTTTAGCTCGTTATTTCCTGTAAGCCAAAATAATCACATTTATAAGAAATATATGTTTGATATACAATATAAATTTTTTAAAAGACATACCTGAACATAATTATTTATCACTCAGACTCGGATTTGATGTGCAAAATATATTCAAGTTTAAGTTTGGGACATGATAAAATGCGAAAAAGGTTAAAACCGTGTAGATGCTCTGGTAAAGCGTCGTGTGCAGTTGGTGTTCCTTATGTTTCAGCATTAAGACTGAAACATAAGGTCTTAATGTTTCAGACCTTATGAAACATAAGGTTAAAACACCTTGGCTCATCTGTAGCCCTCTGTGACCAGTAGTTAGTGTTGATATGGGCCACATAGACAGTTGCCCAGGGTGGCATCAAATCAGACCACATAGCTGCATTTGCTTTCATTCCTTAGGAGGTTGGCAGAATAAGGAACTCAGCCAGGATGCTATTCATGCTCTTTTTGTCTCCTCGACCTTCTGGTCAACATCTATAACAAAGAGTCTGATGAAGGAGGCGTTGAAAAGGGGTGTTGGAGTCTTTTATTATTATTATTATTATTATCATTATTATTATTACTATTATTATTATTATTATTATTATTATTATTATTATTATTATTATTACTATTATTATTATAATATAATATAATATAATATAATATAATATAATATAATTTAATATAATATAATATAATATAATATAATGATGTTATGCTTCAAATGCCCAATTTCCCCTTTAACCCCAATTGGTTAATATAGATATAAGATAATTAATGTTATTCTGCTCCTATGACAAGACTTTAAAACGGCACTGTCCCTCTAAAAGTCATTTGGAGAACATTTTTGTGACATTCTTTTTTTATAGATGATGCTATTTATATTCTCCACCCTGTTTTCCTTCTTTCACCTTTATCCTTCTGCCTCAGCTTGTGCACAGTTTGCACCTTGCCAAGAGAATCCACCTACACTCCATCTCACATGTATGAAATACTTGGAGAAATCCTGTTGTGAACAGATTAAAGCATTATGTCCAGCATTATGAACCTTTGTTGGTGACTTAAAAAAATAAAATAAAATTTAGAAAGTAATTTGGATTTTGCCTCTCAATTCAACACAAATAATATCTGGGTTATTATGCTATATCCTCCCATGTTTCCAAACTATTTATTGCTCTAAATAATAAAATATCAGTTCATAAGGAGTTACGTCAAGTGAAGTAAGATGATATGAAAGACAGACAGAAGGTATTGGAGTGGATAGTTGATGACTCAGGAAATAATAGGGATGTCATCTCCTTCCTTTCGAATCACAGATTTCATCTGCAGCTGCGTGTTGGATGTGATCCCCAGGCCCCGACCGTAACAGAACTCATAAACCTTGGGCTTTTTCCATGCTTTTAATTTGGACAGTGTTGCTTGGAATGATGCATCGTGTGGCTGCAGCGTCAGCCAAAAAAAAAAAAAAACAGCAGAGAGTGTGAGCAACGACAGGATCCTCTTATTAATAACTCGTATTTAGGTTATTGAGCTGTGCCGCTTACAAAATATTGAATGTTGCTTGGCTTAAATAGAAGAAACACGGCAGAGAGTAATGATAAGCATTACTCTCTCTCCACATGTTTTAGCGAATAACCCTGAGGAAGACCTCAGGTTCTCGTTTTTACATTCTCAAAATCCTTGCCAGAAGTATTCATGTGTAGATGGTGAACAGTGGACATTTACAGCCTCTGTAAGCATATGCTTAATTGATCCAGAATGATGTGCTTTCGCAGAATTTTACAAAGGTTAAGGAGACACTCATTTGATCAAAACCATTTCAGCTCCGTTTTATATTTTTGAACTTTCAACCTTTGTCATTATAGCAGCCTTTTGGAAATTTCATTGCTAATGAAAGTGACTCCTTTCTCTCTGCATTTCAGACTTCAGCTTTATTACTGCTAGCCATGCTAACTGTGCAACTAACTAATGCAAAGGGCTTGGGGGAAAAATGGAATAACTGTTTCCTGCATTATCTCTGCTCCTAATATAAATTACTAGTGGTGGGACTTGATTAAAATTTTTTAATTGAGTTAATTATAATGTTTGTAATTGACGCATTGCACAAACAAATAATGCATTTTAATCCAAACATATGTCGACAAAACAAAGATTTATAACTCAAAAACCCCGTTTGCTGCTAAATTATTGAATAAATAGACTCAACAATAAAGAGGTTGACTGTTTCTGATCTGATATTTAGCTTATGTGACCATCAGATTAGTGCAAAGTGCTGCTGTACTGATTCAGCTTTCAAGTGTTTTAGGAACGTCTTCAGAAACCTGGACAGTGGAGGCTGACATCAACGTTAGGGACGTCTTTGATTGCAGTGACATGTTTTGCATTGACTCTTGTATTACTTCTGTGATAGGCTAAAAATTGCACACAACAGTATTTTCCAGTGTCCATTAGGTTGTTTTCTGAAGCAAAAATTAACACCCAGTGGGGAAAAAAAGAAGCAGCTTTGTCATGTTTTTTGTGGATATCGCTTGCACATCAACTTTTAACAAATTAAAACCAATGTAATTAGTCAAAATCAATGCGTTGATTTCTTATGTTCACTCACAGCAAGAAGGATGGAAATAAATATCTCAAAAGATGTTAGAATCTACCACATATCTATGTTTTGCAGCAACACATGGATAGTAGCTAATGTCGCTCATCTCATCTGTAAATGAAATGCTTTATATGTTAACTACTCTACATAGTTTAGTCAAAGAACATTTAAATGTATTTTTTTAAAGTCACCCTGATTGGCAGAGTGAGTTCATCTGCAGACTGAAGTCTCCAAAAATAAACCTTCCTTTAAAAATAAAGACAGAAAATGATGTAAGATTGAACACAGAGTCTTTTCACAGGGACTTGAGAACACAAATCAAAAAGCAAAGAGCTTTTATTAGCCGTTAGCACTGGATTGCAGCGTTTTGTGAATTGGAAAAAAAGAAAAGAAATATTGTTAGCCAAATATATAAAGAGAATGAAATAAACTCAGATAAACATTATGGATTTATTACCAGAATGAAAAATAAATGTTTTGACAGTTTTATATCAAACAAATAAAACAGAAACAATCGATCTGCATACAAGTAATTGTCTGATGTGAGGTAAACAGATTCCAGACTAACTTTATTAATAAAGCTTTTAATTCTATATTCTGCCCACTTTATAATAAAGTCATATTACAGCATGCCGGCTGTAATATAATGTAGAGGTGGTTTTTTTCTTTGTTTAGTTTTTACTTTTTCATTAGCCACTATGACAATAAAATGTCTGCTCTGTGACTTGTCTCCTCCCCTCTCCTTTTTTAATTACACAGCACAAACAAGGCTGTAAAAATATTCACTACTTCCACTTTTGTTTCCAGCACTGTTTCCCACAGGAGCCACAATTTCACAAATATATTTTAAAGTTTAATCTCTTTCCCCTTACATCCAAACTTTCTGGTTATTGGTCTCTCGCACCCCACTGGTTATTTTATACTACAGCAGCAGAGACAACTTGACAACAACATTAAGGTCATCAATTTTGTTATCTTACAACCACCATAAAAACAACCACCTGGTCCATTGCAGAGTCATAGATGCAACAGAGAGCTAACAGGAACAAACTCCTCTGTTTCAGGCCACTTTTCCCCTTTTCCTTCGATATTCTTTCATTTTTGGGAGTTTGTAGCAGCACATTCAGCCATTCAGAATACTTTAAAATGGCTCTTTGTGTGTATTAAATCCACACAAAGCCATTTTATGCATGTAAAATTACTGAACCCCATCAGAAAATTTGCTTTGACAAAACAAAACATCAACTGTTTGCAATACATTCAATATCAACTTAACCAATTGCTCAGAAATACTGCCATTTAATTATTTGAAATAATTTATTTATCTAAATTAGAGACAAAATGGCATGTTTAATGGCTGCTGCCTCAAAATAAATCAGGTTCTTCATTACATGTATTTTCAGTCCCTGTTTTTTATGACTTCAACTAAACTTGAGGAAGCAGAAATGTGCAGCGCCACAGAAAGTGTCATGGTAGGTATGTCAGCGCTTGTAACAATGCCAGAGAACATGAGAAACACAAGAAGGCTCCATGTTTGTTTTTTTCTTTTTTGAGAGTGAAGCAGAAGCGGGATAGAAAGAGACGTCATAATTTCAAAAAAAGACGCAGCTCACATGGCCACAGTGGTTGTTATGTGCTGAAATGGATCTACTCTGGAACCTGGTTTCAAAAATGATTGTTCCTGGTTGGTAGTGGTACCATCTACTGCCAAGACACCAAATTTGTGTGGATGCAAAGTATAAAGGCCAAAAAAACCTTTGCAGATTGATTCCAAATGGCCTTAATTATAGCAACAAACCTGTAATCTTAATTTTAACATTATGATTCCATCTTAATTTAAGATTATTTTGGGTTAATCAATAAGATGGTTTTTATTTTCATGTGCACCTTCATGGTTTTGTTGTTGTAAAAACAATTGATAGCTTTGTTTACAGACCTTTTTTTTCAAACTTTTTAATATTAAGGTAAGAACTGTAGAACAAACCATCTTTAATTTATGCTAAAATACCGGGAGTGAATAAATTTTACTGAATTTATTCAGTAAAATTCTGACAACCACAGCTGCAGGTGTTTTAGTGTAAATTATATATATTTTTTGAAGTGTAGAAAGAATATTTCATAATTTCCCTGTGCATAATTCATTAAGTTGTTTTTATTTCTGTATTTGAAGTATCTTGGTTATTATGACATCTTGTTGAGAATTTCATGTTAATAGTATTAGAAAAATGTTTAGTGTCAGAGGATATTTGTGTGTTTATTGCCATTTGTCAAGCTAAATGCATAGAGATAAACTATTACACAAACACACCAAATACATAAATAAACTGTTAGATTATTTTACATAATTATCATTCAATAATATTAATATTTTGGCAGCCCAGGTTCTTTCTCCAATAGTAGCGAACCCTCTAACCAACCACTGCTGGTTTTCTTTCACAGACCGAATTGCTTTTGTAAACGAGCAAAGCTCAGGATGTCGAGTTGGACGTGTTGAGCAGCACACTGTACCTCCAGTGTGCTGTGCAGAGCTGCAATGCAGTATAGACGCCCTGCCTCCTTATTCAATCGCAATTAATTATTAGTGGATCTGGGTCCTTTGGGTGAACAACACTATCAATACTGCATCTACTTGCTGCGATCAATGAACAAGTTATTTAGGGAATTGGCTACTACCATCTGCATACTCTAACTCACTAGTGTTCACACACTCCTGCTTCTATGCTTTGTTAAGTGCAATGCTTAAAAACACACAGTGTAACTCTACCTCTCACCCTTACTCATCATAGTTTGTGGCTTCATCAGTGTTTTCAGATGCCCCCCCCCCCCAACCCCCCTGCATTGTTTCTGTTGCAATGAGCAGTCCATTAGCAAATGCCAATAAGCCCTCTGTAGCGTGACAGCATGTTCTCAAACAAATTAGAGCCCTAAAGACAACAGGAATATTATTATTTTCAATCCCCCATCATGTGTTCATTAATCTTCATTTGGGCCTGATGAGTGTGGCAATCAAATGAAATTATATTCCTGTTTGAGCCTCTTGTGGATACCCCCCCTTCACATTTAGTCCTATCTAATACAGTCCCGCAAGCAATTGGAACGCAACAAAATTTCCAAATGACTTTAGATTAATATTGTCTGATTAGCAGCTAAATATATCACCACGCTCCTTCAAAGTCATTAGCATCGACAACAGCAGAAACAAACACATCACAAAGCAAATGTGTTATCGAATGCCGACAGGTTCGGGACCCTTAAATATTGAAAGATAAACATCACGCAGCAGGCCTTTGTTTTTGTTAGCATCCTTGCCAAATGTGTCATGCTCACCATCAGATTTTGTCGGCTAATTAGAAGGTGTGTGTTCATGGCCCAGCTGCATTGCTTTAAATCACTGCAATTGGCCCCAATCTCCTCTTAAAACACCACTATTCATTCCCCCTATAATTACCGGCACATCTGTAGCTGCACATGTGCCAATGTCCTCTGTGACATCACTGTTCAGATGTCACTGTCTGGCCACTCAGCAGCTGCTTTCTGTGGGTGGCCTGCTGGCTGGTGAAGGGAATAAATAAAAAATGGCCATGAAGACATTTTACTTTGTTTGACAAAAGTCCTAAATTTGATTCTCTTCAGTTTACCCTAATACTGTCAAATTACTTTTTTCAGAAAAGCCAACATAGCAGCCTGCTGTGCAGTGTCTGCAGGCACATTTCAAAGTGTTTTTGTTAAACATATGAATAATTTCAAAAAAACACACTGAGACTGGAATAGTGGTGCTTCAGGTTTCTCTTTGATGAGCTTGAGCAGAAGAGTTTCTCATTAATATTTTGAGGGACGTTTCTGGTGACTTTGCAGATCACCAGCCGAAGGAAACTATAGAACCTCCTGCCTAAAAAAATAAACTGCATACAGTTTTGCCAATGGGTCTTCTTGGGGAAAATATTAAATTAAATTACAGGGTTATTCTTTTTACATGCACATTTCCGCTTTCAGGGGAAAAATTCCTAAAAATTGCATAGCAAACAATTTTGGTAATAAAAGTTACAACTCAGTGATGTTCATAAAAATTGGTTAAAACAACTTTTTCACATTTTATGAAATTACAACAACAATCTTCAGTGGGTTTTAACATTTTCATAAGATAACAAAAGGTTGTTTATATTTTCCAAATGTTTTATGAATGAAAATGTCAAAAGAGTGCTTTCTATTTTCATATTTCTATGAATAAACTCTAGGGTCTTTACAAGTAATTTTCAGTCAACTAGAATATGAGTTTCAGTGAGGTTAATTTTTCAGATTAAAAGTATCTTTTGAAAATAACACCTTTAAGGTAGTGAATATACTTTTTATTAAGCCCACAATTCAGTATTAAATGTTATTTTTATTAGTCTGACATAATATTCTAACCTATAAAGAAATTAACAGTCTTTTGATGAGCTGAAAGCAAAAAAGTCTCACCATTAACAGAAACAAAGACTTGAAAATATAAGTCTGTGTTTAATCTTGGTATTAAGTAGAATAAAATTAACTTTTTGCTAATATTTAAATTTCTTGACTAAGTACACCTAAGTGGAGCTTTTCACAAACGAAGACGACTGTGAGATTAAAGCCGTTGTTGGCAGAAAACCATAAAGAATCTCCTTTGCAGTTTGATAAAAGGCGTGTAGAAAGTCAAGTTGCGAAGACAGCTGCTTTGTCAGATGAGACCAACATGGAATTTTATTGGTCTTTATGGAAAAAGCTATAACTGATGAAGAACCATGTGCTGCCCTGAGCAAACCTCTGCAAACCATGGTAAGGGGCAGCAGTGTCATCCTGGAGGAAATCATTTGTAGACGGGGCAGATTGAGAAACAATGGTCTATAACAAACTCAAAATTAATTAAATTGACTATTTTTGCATCTCTATACACATATAAGAGTATAAATTACTTCTGGTCATTGCATCTATAATTTGAGCATTATTATATTGTGCGTTAAAACTGTAGAGGTTTTGATTATTTGCCTCTTTTACTCAATGCCACTATAAGACTTCGCTGGACATTTGAATCGATTCTGCTGAGTCACTGTTGACAAACCTTGACATGGGAGGAAAGAGACAATGATGCGGAAACTTTGAGGTAGTGCCCTCTATAGGCTTAAGGCTGCTGATATTAGGTGTGACCTAGTTTTCAGCTGTCCTGGATATAAACACTTGGCTTCCAGTGGATTACTGTTCTCAGTTCATGATCAAAGACACTCTGAAACAAACGACTGCAGCAAAGCAAAGAGGAATGACAGCAAAAGAGAGGAATGCTGAAAGGAGAAGAGCAAAGAAGAACGGATTTACTGCACAGAAACGTGTAGAAGCATGATGCTACCAACCAGACATGTGCACAGGGAGGCTACATTTCAACCTAATGTTAATTACAACATTGATGAAAATCCTTTGACTGTCTTCAAATAAGCAAAAATCCAATACATCAACCATTTTCATTCCCACAACATAAATTAAACAAATGTTCTTTTCAACCATTCAGTCAAATGATCCATATTTATTATCAAATGCAGTGTATATTAAGATATGCTACAATCAGTTTGCTATGTTTTTTTTTCTTGATTAAATTGAGTCCAGGGAAAATAAAGTGCTATTGTAACAAAATCCAGACCCAAAGGCTTCCACTAAAAGTTCATGGCCAGAAGGAGACAAGCTCAAAAGCAGACCTAGAGAGACTGCATGTTGAGAGAATCTATTTGATTTAAGTCTGTCATGGCAGACTCCAAAAATCCATTGCAGGCGCTACAGAAACTAACCAAATCCTGGCTGATTTGTGTAAATTTCTACAATGTGAAGAGAGCTTAAGAGAAAGTTTAACCAAGACATTTCCTGACAGCAGTTCCTATTTGCACCAGTTATTGATCAGGTAGAAGTTGTATTTCTGCTATGAGAGAGGGCAGCATTTCTGACACTAATATGAATGTAAGGTTGTACTGATTTACTCTTTTTTTCTTGAAAAAGCTGACTTAAAACAAAATAAAACATCAAGTCGATTTGGGTGCTCATGTGGTTGAAATGCATGAACAGGAGCTAAATTGCTTTTGTGTGTTCAGGAACTATTCCTCATAATAACTACCCATACAGGTGTAAAATATAATGTGACAAAGTAAAGGAAAGCCTGAAAAACTGAAGGGACCCATTAGTCCATTTATATTCAGTCTCTGCCACAAGCTGTATGGCTGTACACTTAACCGCGGTCAATGTGCAGTGGAGCATTCAAGTCTTGTCCTTGTCTTTTTGTTTCCTAAACTCTATCACTCAGGCTTATGCAGAGGCAATATTAATCACCGTGACCTTCCTCTATACACAAACCGTATCAATGAAAATAAAACCCACTTTAAAGTTTATTTACCATAGCCAAACCTATCAATAACTTAAGTTCCTTTGGAGAAATGGGAATTACATTTTCAGGACATTAACCTTTGTCTGAAGTATGAAAATAAAAAATATATTCAATATGTTATGTTTTGCAGATGATGAGGAAAACAAAGAAAGAAAGCATCTTCCATGGCTGGAGTGCACAAATTGCCGGCAATTTGAATGAATACATGTACATTCGGTGGATCTGAAACAAATGAACAAAATAATGCAGATAGTGTGAGCTCCCTGGAGAAACAGTGTAGTATTTCTGCTTGGTGTCATCATTCTCATTATAACACACCTATTTATAGATCTGAGAAGGGGATTTTAGTGCCTTAGAATAGCCTTTGAGGTCAAACTGAGACAAGCTTTTCTTTTTTTTAAACAGACAGAAGTGTGCCAGGCTAAGTCTGAGAGATTTTTGCTCTCATTTCCTTGATATGCTTTCCTACTGTAAATGATGCCACTCACTTGCTGAATGTCCTTTAAATTCACTTTGCAATTATGTAGGTTGTAGAAAACTTCAGGACACATGGAGTTCATCACTGAAAGTAATTTTTGTGTTACAGAAAAAAAAAGACAAAAGAAGAAGTCATGATTAAAACATTAGGTAAGAGACTGGCAAGTCTTTTTTTAAGGTGGTCTAATTAGAACATGTCTATTCACATGCACTTCTTTTACACGAGTGGGATATTTTTATAATCCACCAATGTCTTTGTGCACATTTATGAAGAACGTTAATAGGAAAACCTGCTGGTTCACATTTGTTTCTACCAAAATGAGAAGATTATTTCTTTATATTATTATTACCCAAATTCTGGGCATCAGACTCCCAGTCTATACTTTAAACTGGTAGTCAAAAAATTGACAATAAGTGTGGCTGCTCTCCTTAATGTTCAATATGCGACACAAATATGGATAACATTTCTGCACAGATTTGTCTATTGTTCTGTAGATCAATATAAATATAAACATATTTTATGTTTTTGGAGTTTGGTTTGTTTATTTCTTGTGGATACTTTATGCTTCATACTTTCTACCATATTAGTTTTTTCCCTGAGGTCGATTATTATATTCTATTGTTATATTCCCCTTCCTGAAATGTTTTTGCGTCAGATTTGTTTGTATCATCATCTACTGTTTTTATACTTATAGGTCTCATCAGTTCTTTCTTTTGTTTTTAGGTTTTTTGTTTGCGCTTGCATTTTGTTCTTATTGTATTTCTAGTTAGTTGGTTTATTCAACTCTTTAGTTTCTCTCACATCATTGGTCTGCCTACCATTCCTCTTGTATGGAAACCCAGTAATCTCCGTTCACCTGCACCGTCTCGTCATTCTCATGTGCTTCACCTGACCTGCCACTGATTTCTTTCACTGTTCAGCCTTGGAATCTCTGCTTTTGTGCCCTTATTCAAATCAAGTTCCTTTGTCTTTGGTCCATAGTCCATTTTCTTCCTGTTCTTGAGTTTGTCATGATGCAGAGCTTTAGGAGGAACATATCAATGAGGAAATGGAGTCTACAATGTGAAGTCAAGTCTCAAGACTTTATTTCATGAGTCTAAGTTGAGTCTGAAGTCTCCATTTGTAGCGTAACTGAGAGTAAGTCAAACTAAAACCTGTCCATGGCTTATGTTGACTGCAGGCCCTTTTATGGATGAGTTCAGTCCAGATGAATAATACTGTGTTGATTGCTGATTAGTAGACAGAAAAACGTTTTGTTTAAAACCACAGAAAAATCAAGGTAAAATGAACACAAAAATTGTTGCCTAGTGAAATATGTATGCCAAGAAACCATCCTACCTCCTTGGCAGGGTCTGAATATCGTTCGCGAAAACAATAAATCTCCACATTCAGACGCTGCTGAGGGCAAGCCTAACAATGCATGTTTGAAATAACTATCAGAGGCCCATTCACACAAGCCGTGGTTAATCACCCAACTGCCTCAATCCATTCTCTGCATCCTATTCTCTCTTCCCTCACACTTAATACATCTTCACATCACCCAGTAATCTCATTCATCAATGCCAGACCAGAGTGGATATTAGGAGCTCTACAAGAATACATTATCTTCCTGTCTCTGGTATCCTGACTTCATCAGGAATAGTCCTTGTAAAGGAATAATTTCCAGGATGGGTGAAAACCATCATAGCTTTGTTGTTGGAGTTTCTTGAGTCATTGTGTGGATTCACAATGACCTTTATGCCATTATTTCTGAGGATGGATGCAGTATTTTTTTGGCGCACTTTTTTAGATATTCTCTAGAAGGTGATAAGCTTAAAGAATACATTATAAGTGTTTCTTACTCTGTGAGCGGTCCACCAGGGTTGCACTGACCCTGTGTGCGCTTTTACAAGGGTTTTTTTTTGTGTGGTTTTGGAAACTGATGGTCTAATGGGACAACCCCCACACTTTGCTGCTGTTCAACCGTGACATCTGCTGCACTTGTCCTGAGCATCGTGCTTAAAGTTCCACCTAAAACATTTTAGATTTCTTATTTAATCTTTCAACAGTTTACGTTTTTGGAAAAAGGAACCAATTATTGTTAGAATGGAAAATTGATTGCTTTTCTGTTATACTTTTCAACACACGTGTATAACCATTTTGATCATGCATAAAAGTAAGAACGGTTGTGATGGTTCATTATCGTGGCGGCAGCATATTTGGGTTCTGGAATATGCACAGAGGATCAAGGAAAACACATGCTTTTCACTGCCAAGCTAAAATTTATAATCCACTCAGTTTTGATATGACTTGTTGATAATCCAATTCACAATATTTTGTGTTTTTAATGAATTATTTAAAAAACAAAAACTTGCAGAAAGACTTGTTCTCCTGCTTTAGACACAAATATATTTGTCAATGTCATTATTATTGCCCAGTCTTCATGATTTGTCCTGCGCTCAGATCTCTCCCACCTCTGTTAGCAAAAAGGTGTCGACTGGTTTTTGATTTACTTGCTGTTTGGTTTGAATCTGAATCCTTGTCCAGATTTAGAGATAGATTTAGCTATGCTAGTAAGTTGACCATTGAAATTAGGTAAAAATAAGAGAAACCTCTACAGTTCCACTGGCTTTTATCTGCTGATTAATACTTATTTGAATATAGCTTAGAAGAAGCAAAATGCAAAGCATGTGCACATCTTTGTGTTTAGGTTTTATATCTTAAAAAGGAAGCAATGGTTTAGGACGAAGGAACCGGGATATTATGAATATCATCTTGATGACTGCTCATGGTAAAGAATCCAGGCGTTAAATGGCTTACTGGAGCATATGGCAACCCTCAGAAGACTTTCTTTGAAATCCTTTCCCTCCATTCTCTGTGTAACCCACTGAAGCTTCCCCTAGTTTATATTCTCAGTGCAGAGCTTTGTGCGTCTCCAGTTGCCCTCTGTGTGAGGGTGGCATTATAGACTCAGCAGGGTGTTCGGTGGGGGTCAGAGCCAGCATTTAACCCTCTGTAGACTCAGCAGCCGCTCGTTCTCCAGGACACCTGTTCTTTTTTACACATGGGAAGGGAACAGTTGTAGCTGCTGACTCTGAGGTGAGACCAGCGATATAACTAGAGCTGTTGTTGAGGACAAAACTTTAGAAACCCAAGTGAGTTATGAAAAACATGCTAAGCTCACAAAAATGTAGTACATAGTACTAAACTACAGCAATAAAATGTGCTTTATCTCACCTTTATCTCTTCTTTTAACAGAGGCATACAGTGTGAGGACACAAACCTTATTTTATATAAAAATTAAGTTTCCATTTCAGTTGAGATGACAGGCATATCTGCTTGGAGAGATGTAAAAGCCATTTATAATGTATTGACAAAATGTGTGCGCTTGTGCCGCTCTTCATGTAAAATTCAAACTGATTTGGGGGGAAAAAGAAATGCATCTATGAGGTCCTCATCCCTCGCCAGAAAGACAACCGAGAGAAAGCAGAAGTGGAGGAGGAAAGAGGGTGGGTTCATAGAGGATTTGGGTCATAAATTGCCAAGAGGGATTGCATTGTGCGCAAGTGTGAGTGTGTGAGCGCACCCACGTGTACCTATCTGTGTGTTTGTGTCAAGGCTTGTGAATGTGTATGTTAATATTTCTTTTTTATCCTTGTGCGCTGTCATGTACGTCTGTCTAATTTACAGAACCTATTTATTTCTTCAAACTAATTAAGATTGTAACAGACATTATTCATCTTGATCAGTCTGACTAGTGAACTGCTGGTCAAAGACTTAAAATGTCGATCTTTTTGCACCATTTTCAGGAGCTAGAAGGTCATATCAGCAACAACAATCTTCAGCGTGGAAGTTTTTTATAGAAGGAAAATTATTCAGTTAGCTTTTTTCAGTGATTGTTTAAAATTTAAATCGAATGAGGAAGAAATTGAAGCTTTAGAAAGGAGATGGTATTTTCAACAGAGGGATTTCTGCTGTTCATTCAACCTATAAACAGCCTGGACACGTTACAGTAAACGCTTCTGTGTTTCCTCATTTTCAACTTTCATTTTCTGTTTTATTGAACTTGCTACACATGAAAATGTTAGCAGCTCTTTGGGAATCTCAGATGTAAGTAAGGGTCCACTTAATTGTTAGTAAAGCCATGTTAACCAGTAAAAAAAGCAAAGAGAGTGGAAAAAGAAATATTTCCTGAAATTATTTTTTCTTTGTTTTGAAGTTGCATAAAGATGCTGTTTTACAGTAACTCCTCTTAAACTAGAAGGGCAACGCCTCCATGGCAGCAGCCCCAGGCACCTGTCTCCCTGTCTCTGCTAGTTTATTTGGCTTTCCCTGGATGGGTTGCACTGAAATTTAATTTTGTTGTGCTCTTGTACAACAACAATAAAGCATTCTGATTCTGAACTTACAAAATGACGTCGCCTATGCTTCCAAGGACTCTAATTAGAGTTCTTACAGAGAAATCACACAATATGCAGTAAAGGGAAGGAGCACATTTTACATAAAGTCTCAATCTTCTCTGACAAGAACACCATTTTTCCCCACACAAACGTAAACTGGAAATAGACTATGCTTTTCCTTTAAGTTTACAACTGTGCACTGTTTTGAGTATGTGCCTCATACAATCCCAGTAATGCACACTTAGGTTTGTGTTTGCAATGTGAGAAAATCTATAAAAGCTTCAAGGCCTTGAATAATTTTGTAAGGCCCTGTAAAAATGATTTCAAAACACCTTTTGGTAATTTTGTTTCTTGAGAGCCATTTTATACGTCACAGTTCTACCAATCCCCTTTATTACCATTCTACATTTAACCCACACATGAACAAATCCATATTATCAGTACCTTCCACTGCAACGCCACAAAAAACCAAAACCCAAAATATCTGGAACACTGATGTGTAGCTGTTAAGGGGCTTGCACAAAGGCATGTTTTTGGCAGTGATGTTTGGCTCCAGAGGGGAAATGCCAGACGGTCTCCAAGTGCTGGTGTCCGTCCAGCTACCATGCACCCGTGAAGTGAAAGGTCCACCGAATTGCAGAGTGATGTTGCATAGGAGAGGGGATAGACGGGCTGAATATATCTCCAGATATTAGGGCTATGGTTACTGACCAGATAAAAGCTCCGAAATGGCTTAGCTCTGAAGCCTTTTGGCTGGAACTGTGTGTTTGATGAAGGATTTCTAATTCAGTCACACTGGAGGGTTATGTGGCTTTCATGAGCAGTTGTCGCAGCAATAAGCCCTGGTTGCTGACTGTTTAGTGGACTCTTTGGATATTTTCTCTGTTTATTCAGCTCAAAAGGTCACGGGTTTATGACCCACTATTCCAGGCTGTCATCGCATGACCCCGTTGTGACATCCCTTCGTGAGATGTTGTGCTTACTCGGCACATCTGCACGCATCTCCTGTCAATCACCTCGGCTACAAGGACAGAGGTGATGCCTAAATGTTTACTCCTTGACGTGTTCTGTCAGCAGATTTTCTGAATGCTTAAAATGTAGTGTTTTGATGTAAGACTATATCATCCTCTTAGATTGGTGGCTGAATCAAGGACTTTCCATTCTCTCACAATATTCTGTGGGACGACAGATTTATTCCTGATTATAGTTTGAGAAAGGCACAGCAGCACAATGGAAGGACATTCATGAGTAATCAGATATTTCTGACAGATATTGAAGGCAAAAAATGCTGAATAGCTGGTGGAAAATTCTCGCTGTCAGTTTTACTTTCATACTACTTGTTTTTTATTCCAATACAAAAACACAAAATCTTACCAGTATTTTTGCCTAGTTTCTGTCGCAAATATCTTAAAGACAAAACTAACTTACAAGTAACTTTTCTGCAGGATATAGAAGGTTGTTCTAAATCAATAATTCCTTAAAATTGATTTTTTAAAAAGTGTTGATTCCTGCGGCAGATTTTTCTTCCCAGTTATAATATGAAAAAAAAAAAATCTCCATGTTTTTCCAAAATAAAATCTGAAAAGATTTTTTTTGTATCATTCACCACTGATATGAGAATACTCGGGTGTCTGTGGATCATTTGCATGTAGTTCTTGAGTTGCAATAAAGACAGACAGGATGACCAAGTGAAGGTTTCCACACAGGCTGTTGCGTAATTCAGATATCTAAAAAAAAAGAGAGATTTGATTATGCACAGAGTTCATTTTATTAGTGAAGAATTAAACTGCTGGGAGTTTCTCAGCTGGCCTGGAAGCACATTTTAATAGACTTGAATCATATTGTGGGGTGGGGAAATGGAGTGGAAGCTCTGTGGGAGAGAACTGTCTGTCACTGAATATTCCTACAGAATGAATCAAAGTTTTTTTTCACTGCATGTAGGTGACCATTCTCTGTTTTTTTCCTCCAATGAAACTCTTTTACAACTTTTTGATCTCTGGGTTGGTTGAAGGCAGTTCAAGCATCTACACATATACCTTGTGCCTCATTTTCTCTGTTTTAATTTACACCGTGCTGCATATTTGTCCCCCTCTATGATTACTATTTTAGCCTTGGGAGTCGCTGTTACAGCTTTGACTTTCCAGTTCTTTGCAAAGAGCCGCTATGGCTGCATCAACATCTGCGAGTGCTGCGATAGTTTGGGCTAATGTTTTAATTGGTTCCCAAGAACACGGGGCAATCCAAATTGCTTTAGAGTCCCAGAGGCTTTCTCTCTTAATGAGATATTCTCCCCTCTCAGGATCAGAGGGGTCCTGACCTTAGTGTCG
Organism: Phalloptychus januarius; assembly: GCA_902982915.1. Classification (NCBI taxonomy): domain Eukaryota; kingdom Metazoa; phylum Chordata; class Actinopteri; order Cyprinodontiformes; family Poeciliidae; genus Phalloptychus; species Phalloptychus januarius. The sequence goes on from CADWAE010000230.1 coordinate 4,843,829, forward strand.
TCACCAGGATATTATTGTAGTAGAGTCCCCCTTCTCTGATAGAGCACACAGAGAGGTTAATGAAACCAGAAGTCAAGGAGGTGTCTGTACACACTTGGGGAACAGCTGTTTTCAGGCACACATGTCTCCAAAAGAGACCAAGAAGCAGAAATAGAAGAAGAGAGACTGTTAACCACCTGTAGTTCAAACTTCTCCTATCCAGGGCATTTCAACTCCAGTGAGCCTTTGTCCTCCATCCCCTTTATTCTCACAGCGGAGGACATTTAAAATTTTTATACATTACCAAATTGCCTGTCAACATTAGCAGTTTATGCCAAACTGTAGCATCATTGCATTATTTGTTGTTTTTTAAATATTCTTACTGTTTTAGTTTGTTCTATGGTAGCTTGATTTTCATCATTCTTTCATCTTTTGTCTCAGTAGTTTGTTGAGCGTTACTAGTTTAGTGAGTTTGTTGGAAAGTGTTAGACTGTAAAGCTGAATTCCTTTTGTTAATAAATTCTTGTAGGTTGGAGAAAAGTTGTGTAACGTCTTGCTGCACCATGCCTTCACCTGTTACTTTAAAACCTAAGTCATGTCACGCAGATATTGTTAGACAAAGACTGAATTATTTGGCTATTATATCCCTGATGATCAGGTGGTGCCTGACATGGTCATTTTGATCCAAATAATTTGCTTTCTTAATCATTACCATAAGCAATTATTTACAGCCAATCTACTGTTACACATAATGGTGTCCTGACGTTCACTGTAAACATCTTTTAATAATGTTTTGTCCCCAAAAGAATCCCAAAAAGTCTCAGCAATCTCTAAATGTTTAGGAAAAGTTCAAAATCCCAATGACCATGAGGATAAAGAGAGTAGAAGCAGTGTTGACTGAAAAAGGATTTAGGCATTTCAGCGTATTTATGAGTTTTTCATATAACAACCTCTTTTGAATATAATAAAAAGGTGGAAGGTTACCCTCTATGTCTATTATTTGAACATGTTTGAAGCTGATTAAAAGCACATCATTTCCATTAGAAGTTGTTGCTTCAATCCTCAAGTGGTAAAATGGTCTTTCACAATAATAATAATAATAATAATAAAAACATGCCAGCAGTAAACAAAAACTATTGCATTAGAGGGACGTTTTGCGAAGAAAGAGCTTTTCACAAAGTTTTTACAAATTGGAAGTACACAAATGGAGGCAGATATATTTTTTAAGCTCTCTGCAAAGATAAAACAAAGACAGTGCAAAGCATTTGGAATCCTAATAAAATAAATGCCAGCTTAGACCTTGCCAAAAGACGCTTCATGAAGGCAGGCCAGTTTTTGAAAAGCATTCTTGGAAAAAAATGAAACTCCATATAAAGTTGCACTAAAACAACAGAAGAAAGAAAAGTTTATAAAGACTAACAGCAGCATACATGACTCAGCCTGCTGTTTACCGATGTCACTGATGATGGGGCATCCAGCCAAGTTCCTACTGATCATGTGTTGATGCAATCTTAGTTTCACACAGCAAATGCAGCTTGCAGACATCATATCTAAAATCAAAACCCAGTCTTATTTGACAATAGTCCTGCATAGAAACATTTGCTCATCAGTGACCAAAAGATCTGGGAAATCTGGAGGCCAAGGCAAAAATATCAAACTCATTTCTGTGTTCCTCAAAAAATATCCCTTTTATTCCTTTTAATTCACAATTTATTTGATCTGTAAAGCCCATTTGAAGATTTAAGTATCAGTTACAAAATAACAGTATTTATTTCAACACAAATATTAACACAATGTATATCACCAAAGGCCACAAAACTGTAAGCAAAAGCAGCACTTATCCAGTGACACTTTCCATCGTATAAACATGTAAATCCTCAAATACAAAACAGTTGAATTTGGCATATGACTACTTAAAACGATTCAAATTTGTTGAAACTCTCTCAGTAGGGCACGTTGCTTCGAATAGGTCTGCTCTTGGAGGTGATTCTATGCATGGGAAGCAGAATATCTGAATCCCAACTCAGTACATGCCCTTTGGCACCTTCGTGGCAGGACGCATTATTCTGCTGAAATAGGCCAGAGATTTTAGGAAAGTCCATGTCCATGACAGGGTGTACATGGTACGTAGCAAAGCTGTGGAAGGTGGTATGTGTCAGTATCATTCACATGGATGTCAAAGAACAAAGTTTACTTGCAGAATATTGCCCAAAGCATCATACTGTCCCCTACGACAGACTGTGGACCTGTCCAGGGTGACCCTGCCTCTTGCCCGGAACATTAGCTGGAGATAGGCACCAGGACCTCCTGACCCCACTAAGGGACAATGGTGTTAGAAAATGGATGGCTGGATGGACGGATGGATCATCCCCGTCCCCTCTTAAAAAAGCGTCAAACTTCAGTTCTTGAGGGTCGACATCCTGCAACCGTTGTTGCTCAGCAGGTCTTGCAGACTTTCATTCTGAAAGTTGTGGGCTTCCTCCTACCACATGTGAGCCACATCTCTCTTCTTCCAACTATTTTTCCCCTTTTCTGTATTTTATTTTCAGGTATTTGTAATGTTGTGGAATAAGATGACACGTTCTTGAATAACTTGGTGGATTTATTCAACATACCACAGCAAGCACTAACTGAACGAGCACATGCCTTAACCGTTCTCTTCTCCTCTCTTACTCTTCTTATCGTTTTCATCTATCATTGTCAGGGGAGTAGTATTACACAACACAACAATATTGTATAGTTTTCTTTGCACTCCCTAAATCCGCCTACCAAATTAACCACTTGGTTCTTTTGTGTGACTGCATCTATACCTGTCTTTCCGCGGTTCTTTAAGCAATTTCTTCAGACTGATTCGCAGCTTCATTGAGCTCTTGATCACTGTGGCCACTGAGGTGATCAACTGGCTTCAAGAATAAAGTTGGTTTAGAGCTACAACTGGCGACATTCGGTTCTCTCAGTTATGTTTGACTCATCTTGTGCCAAAAAGAAAAACCTTTATCCAACCTTCATCTGACCTCCAGTTCTCACCAATACTTTCTAATTCTCCTTACACTCCAGAACTCATCCACTGTCCAACTCTCAAAAAAGCATTCTCATTAAAACACATCTTCAAAATCAATACTGTTTTTTTATCCCATCATTCTGAACATCTTCCATATGCCGTTTCTTCTTCAAGAGACGGCATCAAGTAAAGAGACGGCATCAAGTAAAGAGACGGCATCAAGTAAAGAGACGGCATCAAGTAAAGAGATGGCATCATTTCCATTTTTACAAAGCCTGAGCCAGAATCATTTGAGTCCATCGAGCCATTAATTACAACAAGCTGAGATGTGGATATTTCCAGGATGTCATTTTCAAGTAAAGAATAAAAGAAAATTTTGTTAAATGTTGCTAATATTATTTGCTGCTGGGGACTTCAACACAAAAGTTAATGTTGTGCAACTTTTAGATGCATCACTGTTCCAAGACCCTGAATAAAATTGCTGAATTATCTCTTCAGGCTGGATTTCAGCTGACTGGTAATGAACAGTTCATTTGTTGTCTAAAAGTTGGAGGACAACTACAGCTTTCCCTCTAGGACTGGATTGGAGACTGTTGGTGTGACGACTATTCAAATATTTGAATCTACCAGGAGTGCTTGTGTGATGGTCTGTCTGCTTTGCCCCAGTATTGACTACAATGGGGTCATTTTAGAAGAACAGTCAGCAAGGGAGCTTTGGTGTGCCTGTGTCTTTAAGAACCAATGTACATCATGGTGAAGTAGGCCAAGACTGAACAGATGAATGGACATCAGCTGTGGATGGTTTTACCAAGAGTAACACCCAATTGCACATCAAAAATCTGCTCCTAATAGTTAGTATTAAACATCTCACACGTTCTTTTATCTGGCTGGAGGTCAATGTTCCAAGAACCAGCGCCACACGTTCATTTTCTCATCTTCCTAATTCAGAAGAGTCAGTGGTGTTGATGAAACTCTTCATGGGTGCAGTCCTTGGTTTTTCTGTAAGTACAGTAAGACGTATCCAAAGTGTCTTAAACATTTGGATACGTCAAACGGATTCTGGTGATCACAATTTGCATTCCCCTTTATAAGCGTTGAATAGAATCACTACTCTATACCTTAGAGGCAGTGAGTTGCTTATTGAATGAAATAGTCCAGAATGATGCGTCTTACGCTACCAATTTGTGTTGACTTTACTTCTTGGTTGTTGTCTATTGGGATTTGGATCAGCCACACTCCTCCACATGCAATTAAAGGATTAAAAGGTACAAAAAATTGGTGGATGCCTGTATTCTCTACTATTAGAATATAGTTTTGTAATTGAGCATGTTTGTAGCACTTTATGAGTCTCAGATATTTAAAAGTAATTGCCACATGTCTGGATTCTTTCTAAGACACTGGCACGCCGTCTTTTTTTGTGTGTGTGAAATAAATGCTTTGGTGAATTTGAAAATAATATTCTGATGATATAAAACCAATGACTGCCTTTTGTCTTTTAAATCTCTGAAGTTTATTCTCAGCCATTCATTGGTCAGTGAGGAGGACAAGACAGAGAAAAAAAACACAGCTTATGTCCTTCACCTGTGGTCACCAATTGATAAACAGGGCCAGACAAATGAAAAAGAGATTACAATCTGCATGGGCTGTCAGTGTTGAGTGGGTGCATTTCCTTTTCGGTCTCTTCAATGTGACAATGGAGAGAAAAGGAAGGGAACAAGAATGAGAAAAGTGAAGACACTTGCATGGTCACACTGGGCCTCGGGCCATTTTTCATGGTTCAAAGGGACTTTTGTTTATACCAATAATGAAAAAGAGATATCAAAGATATGGAAAGCAGTTCTGCTCTGCTGATAGGAGCACGTATGACACAAACCGTATTCCTGCCACCAAAGCAGAGATATGGCAGATATCTAAATGCTGAAATGTTATTCTGGCTGCCTCGGGCGCTGCAGCGTCACCTCTTCCATGCTAAGAGCTAAAACCAGCCAAATCAATTTGATACAGCTTGTTTGTTCCCCTCAAGGATCTCTTAAAGAATTAAGTAGCGATTCTACCTAGCAATCTCTTCCACAAATAAAACCTCATGAAGGAAAAAATAAAAACACTTAAATATTCTAATAAGACGTTTATTAGAATATAAACATCTTATTAGAATAAGATGCCATTCTTATTCTCATATCAATATTAAATATGTTTAATATTAATATTAAAATAAGAATATTTTAATATTGGAATATTCTTTTAATATTAAAAGAATATTAACCTTTTAAGGTCAATATTCTTAAAAGGCTAAGAATATTGACCTTTTTACTCAACTAGGCTGTGGAGGAGAGGTAGAAATAAGCAAACCTTGTTTCAGACATTTCAGACTAAATGTGATTTTTTTTGTAGCATAGATTATTTATTAATATATATATTTTTTTAAAGGTTTTGTTTCCTATTAACTTTGCTGTTGTTGCTATCCTGGAATAATTACACTTTCTGCAAATTATTGGTTCCAATAAATCAATGCAGTAGTGATAAAAATGACTTGTGAATTAATCAAGCGACAAGACTTATGAACCTGTTACCCCCATGCTTTTTGTACCTGCTGTATTTTTTGTTCTGGGATTGCTCCTTTGATGGATAACCTGATTTGCTGGGTTCTTCACTTTGATTTGCAGTCACTGTGTTAATTCAGTGAGAATCTCCTTACTTTCCCACAAGCCATTTTTAGTGCATGTTCTTTGTGTGATGATACAATTATGTGCATCTTTGCTATTGCACAAAATTATTGGCCCCTTAGGTAAGGCCTAATCTTTAAAAATACCTTGCTGCTTGACACTGAATAATTTTCTGAAACCTGTTTTAAGGATTTGCAGACTTTTACTGAGCAAAGGTACAACCTGTTTGAGTTTAAACATCCTTTAAAATGAATTGCCTTCTCCAATTTTGTCTCCTAGTCTTGATTCTTCTTTGTGCATTTTGAAGCTCGACTTACTACCAGGTAACGATCCAGCAGCATGAAATACAAATGCTTATTTCTTTCCCAGATCAAGGTTTTGATCTGGAGTATACATGCATTTAGCTCCAGTCTTGTTTTATGTTCACAGGAGATCATTAAATAAGATGGATGAAAGGCGAACATTTTAGGTTTGGTGCAGCAAAAAAAAGGTTGATATATTGTAAAAATTTTCACAGATCATTATCTGGGTGTCTCAAAAGCATAGTGGGCATTCTGCATGCAGTGATTCACAATGGCGAAGGTGAGTGAAGACATCCTATATCATAGCGTCATTTTGAAGAGGAGTGGTTCTCTCTTTTCCCATAAAGCTGGAACTTAACGGAGAAAAGGAATCACTGAGAATGAGAGGGGGGGTGGATGCATAAGACATGAAGCAAGGGAAGGTTGAATATTTCTGGCAGGAACCTTCTGCCTCAGCCAACCCCATTGTCTCATAATCTAGAAACGCTTTTCACCTCATTGGTTCTTTATTGCTGCATATCATGACAGGGGCTGAGCAGATGTGCCATGCGAGTGAACCAGCATTTTCCGTTCTGCCTGCGTTTGTTCATTACAGTAGACTTACTGTGTGGGTGCAGTCACTGATCCACTCAGAGACGCTATGCCGGGGACATTCATGTCGCATAGCCGGTCTGGAGACAGTCATTACAGAGTGTAGCGCAGAGCTGTGGAGCGGCGCTCACTCTGTGCCGAAACTCAAAGCTCTGACCCAGATCCCAGATGGAGAAGGTTTTTCATCTTCTCACTCTCTTTTTAGAACAAAGGCTCATCTAGCCCTCAGATATATGCGTCAGTTTCACTCAAATGTGCATTTCCACCATTTTCTTCTAGCTCCGTGTTTGAGGTTTTGCTGATTTAAAATTCCTATAGTGGATGAGTGTGCTTTCTGGAGTCTAATTGATGAAGGGCTGCCAACCAGCCTTTAGGTTGCTCCCCCAATTAGTAGAAACCTAAAAAAGGGGAAAAGAAATGTTAGCATGAAGACAACTGAGTCTTTAAAACAACCAAGCCCTACACAAACTTCTTCTTTAATCAAACAATTTGAGTTTCTTTTTTCACATTAGTGCCTTCTCTAACACTTTTCTCCAACTACACCAGATTAAAATGAACCTTTTTGAAGGAAACCCCCTCCACTCTTCTGTCACTCTCCCAAGATTCTCCTAATCTCATGGAAAAATTAAATTAACATAAAATCAATTAATACATTAATTAGCCTTCTTTAATCACACTAACTGGGGGAAAACGTTATACTTTCAATTATTTATTCCATAATTAATAGAGTTTAATTAGCCCAGCTGATATTAATGTTAAGCACCGTCATGTTCTTCGCAGGTCCGGGGGCGGCTGAGGCTCGTTGGACCAACAGCAGTTCTGATGATTCCCCAGGAAACCAGCAGTACAATGGTGTGGTGATATCAATGCTGACATGTCCTATTAATGGGAATATGACCCGTCATAAAAAAAAAAAAGAAAAAAGTCTGCTGTGGATTGATTCTTAACATGTTAATTATGTGATATTTCACGCTTCTGGGAAAGGAAGAAACTATCGTGCCTTTTTTTGTGAGTCCTGCTAATTGTCAGGTGATACCACCCAGAGCCATTGTGTAAAATGACTTATTTTAAAAGCTCATTAAAGCCGGAATTATGCTATGGTATCTTTAGCGGTAACATACAGCAATCAAATGATTAAACTGATTCATCATTTTATGAAAGATAAATTAAGAAAGCAATTCTGCCTGCATTTTAAATGTATTTTTATTGAGATGTTAAATGATGCGTTTAAAACACTGTGCAACCCACAGTGACATGAAGTATGCAAGTATGTTTCCCCTTTAAAGATTGTTTTTTATATTTATAAAATCTTTAAATGTTTCAGATCACAGCACAAATTCTATAACTTGAGTAAATACAAAAAGCTATTTTCAAACGATGTCTTCATTTATGAGGCTTACAAACAAACCTGAATATTTATGAAACAGATTTCACCCTCCTACTTAGATCCTGAGTTATTTTGGTTGATGCTCAAGCCAGACCTGCTCAATCAAAATATCAATTCAACAGAATCCGTCTGACAATGTCAGGCAGGCTGTAAGACCTAAAGGACTAACACTTTATAAAGACATGTAAAAACTGATGAAAGCACAGTGAGCCATGATCCACAAATGGAGAAAACATAAAGCTTCATTCAAAGGTTCCCAAAGGTTCAGTAACACCTGCATCTAACAAGCATGTTTTTGGACAGAGTGAGGAAACAAGGACACTGTGTGTGAGGAGAAAACATGTGAACCTTTAGTTAAAAATGCCCCACTTAGGACTGGACCCTGAAATCTTAATAATAAGCACTTTATTAATTTGTGAAATAAGACTATGTATGTGTGGGACAAATGTAGGGATCAAACATTGTATGATTTGTGAATATTCCACGTGACAAGTTAGGTCAAATTACACTTGAGATTTTGACATGGCAAATTTCCACCAAAAAACACCCGAAAATAATAAAAAAAATTACAAAACTACACTGCTTTAGTTTATTCCACGTGGTGTTGACTGCATGTCGTTTCAGCAGTTGCTACCTTATTTGTTAATTTGTTGTTAATTTTTAAGCAGAATTGTACTATTGCAAGTTTATTTGTTCTTTTGCAATGGTTTTTGAGACATTTCTCTGAAACTATTTTTCTGCTGTGTTTTCAAGGTTTCTCAAGACTTTTACAACAGAGCACAGTCTGTCAGCTCAGGTAAGTGCAGATTTATATGTTAAAGCACCTGCTAAGCTGTTAACACCCACAAAATATAGTTTGTCAAAATGTGGGACGGGGACAAAAGTCTTACACAATCCCACATATACAGCAACACCTGGTCACACTATGCAAATTTCAAGTTTTTAATTCTTGTTTGAGGGGCTTCCAGTATCTGGAGAGTGTTCATCTTTTTCTCACTCTCTGGGTGTCTCTGTTATCTTGCTGCTGGGACTGCAGCTGAAGGTGATATGGCAGCTAATTAGCTGAATTATCAGTGACCCCGTTAACAAGCCCATCATTTAAAGCCGCACTTCTCCTCTAAGAGTCCAGCAGTCCCTCATGGAGTCCCCAGAGTGGGGGAAGGAAGAGAGTAAATGAGAGAATAAAAAGGAGAAAGACAGAATGACAGACATTGATAGTTAAAAAAATTGAGAGGACAAAACATGCGAAGGATGTGGAAATAAGGAAAAAAAACAACCACGTAGCACAATGAAGCAACTGCTGCTATAAACAGACATGTGAGAGATTGAATAATGTTTAATAATGCAGAAAGCGAACTTGGAGAATCTATGGCAAAGCAGAGGAAATAGAGCAGTTTGTTGCTGATGGCTTAATCTGGGAGCGTTTTCCAGGGAAAAGAGCAATAGAGTAATGAATAAAGGATTTGTGTGTAAATGAGGATGGACAGCTGAGCTCCTCCTGTGCAGTTCTCACCTCTGTGTCTCAGAGAGCCCACAGCATACAGATGGCACTGCTAATTACACTGGAAAGTGAGAGGGTCAGCTCGTGCTTCCTCATGTTACAAAATCAAAACCGAAATTATGCAATGTTAACGTTGGTTTCAGGATTCTTGCTAAATGCAAGAATCTGGTTGGTTTCTCTGGCTGGTTTCTCTTTTGAAGCAAAATGACGACTTTACATCAAGTAGAGTAGCAGTGTTTTCATATGGCTGCTCTAGTTAAATCTCATTTTTGCCAAATTAGAAAGAGCTAACTGTTTAAACCAAAACACCATCACACTCACCATTGGTAATAATGTACATATTGATTGAGATTGATTGCTGCAAAGTGGCGCAGTTGGTAGAGCTGTTGCCTTGCAGCAAGAAGGTTCTGGGTTCAATTCCCGGCCCCGGTCTTTCTGCATGGAGTTTGTATGTTCTCTCCCTGTGCAAGCATGGGTTCTCTCCAGGTACTCCGGCTTCCTCCCACAGTCCAAAAACATGACTGTCAGGTTAATTGGTCTCTCTAAATTCTCCCTAGGTGTGAGTGTGTGTGTGCATGTTTGTTTGTCCTGTGTGTCTTTGTGTTGCCCTGTGACAGACTGGCCCCGCCTCTCACCCGGAACGTTAGCTGGAGATAGGCACCAGCACCTCCCGACCCCACAAAGGGACAAGGGTGTATAGAAAATGGATGGATGATTGGGAACGTGAGTGGGGCGGTATGGTACTAGCAGACCAGATCTGCTTTGTGTCACTTGGCAATTATACATATAAACAAAAATCACATTAGAGTCATGATCCTCACCTGTTTGTGCTTTGGCTGATTGCACTTGTTTGTTTTCAGCTGATCCCAATGGTGTTTAAGCGTGTTTCCTCGTCTTGCTACTTGTCGCTCTCAGTTTTTCTTCATCCTTGGCTCTTGTGTTCCCTTGGAGGTGATGATTATGCAGTTTATTTAATTATGAACTCTTCTCTGTTACCACCACAAAACATGACCGTATGACCAGACCAACAAAACGACAAGGTAACTGGATTTGAAATTATCACAATGTGTGAATATTTCCATTGTCAGCTGTAGAAGAGGAGGGGGAGAAGCAGTGATCGCCATTCTGGGCCTGAAGGTTGGATCCCTCCTCTAGCAACTCTCATCCTCCATCCCAGGGGAGAGAACACTGGATTTAAATAGTGTACCACGGAGCAACCCGAACTTGTTCCACAAGGGTCAGCCAAGCTCCTTGGTGCCAGGTGATGCCGCAGTTAACCTCCACGGCATTTGAAAGTGCTGAAAAGCACTGTGGTCTCTGACGTTTCTTTGCCTGAGTTTTATCTTGAGTTTTTTATTGGTTCTTCTAAGAGATTTTTAAAGCTTCAGAGGTTATTTTGTTGCCAAGCATCACCGCTTCCAGATGAGGTTTTCTGTGAGTTACGACATAACCAGAACGGCCGGCCTTCTGAACTGTGTGCCCATACAGGACAGCCTCTGGGTCTCCACAGCTCAGGCTTAATGCCTATTTGATAAAAAAATTAGCTACAGAAACTTTAGATTTGGGACTAAAACAATAGCAGAACAGAAAGCTAAGAGACGATGGCTGCATGAAATGCAAATTATTAATATACAAGTAACCCATTTAGTTACATAACTCTTGTGATTATGTATGCATAATTGTACTTGTCGCTGAGGGAAGTGAAGAAAACTTGCTGTGAGAGATTTGAGTTAAAGGAGATCTTTTGTTTATTCCCTTTCTCCTCTTGACTGCTTATTGCCACATGCACAGTTCATTACACACTTCAGTACCAAAGAGCTAGTTGACCTAGAGGTCACCCATTTCTACTGTCAACCAGCAACACTGGATAACAAAATATTTAAGGAAATGATAAATAACTACAGTTATTGCAATGCATGAACTTTTTTAACTTCCTCTAGTTCTCAGATGTATTAGTTGTTTTTTTTCTTGAGGAAAATTTACATAATTTAGAGTTCTGGAAGGTGTTTCATTCAAAACTATTAGATGCATTTACAATCATTTTATGCCTTAAAAAATCTTATGGTTTACTTTTAAAATAGGAAATATACATGAAAAAAAAACTGTTAGGGTTTTTGCCATTTTTGAAAATCATAAAAATAATTTAGAGAATAATAAATAGATTTTTTAAATACAAAATCAACAGTGCCATTACAAATATGCCTATTAAGATTAGCTTTATTCAGCTATTTTGTGAATATTACTTGACTAAATCAAATAAATTAATTAAAAATGGCAAATTAATTGTATTTTAGTGTTCTAGATACATTACATTGCACATAAGTCACAGTATAGTGTGTATGAATGACAACATTGTGTGCCAAGAGCTCTGCAGCAAAATGCACAGCCATTTCAGAGTTACATAACACTGGTTATTTACTAGGAACTGCAAATTTCATTAAAGTTTTCAATGAAAGAAATATTGTTATTTTAATCGCATTTTCGTCTGGGTTTTATGTTCTGTGACTGTAAACAAGGATTGCCTGTCAGTTTATGGTTGCTCATTACAAGCTTTTATTATAAAGTTTTACAACTCTGTGTTTTTTGTAAGAAGAAAATATCACACACACACGCACACAATCTGTTTAGCTTAGATGGGCTTTTATGAGTCTAGAAATAGTACTTGAAAAGTGACCAAAATAGATTACTGCAGTTACCGATGCCTGGAGTATCTGAGCAGAAGCCCATAAACTCACCATACTGTTTTGCTTATTTATCAATCTTTGGGAGGCAGGCAGAAAACAACAATTTATAGCCAATTATGACACAACAAAAACAAAAACAATGCTTTTAAAGCATATTTATTTCAATTTTTTACTTTTCACAGATCTGATCTAGTCATCAAATGAAACTTCTAAACAATGAAGGAACAGGTCATCAAATAATACCATCAACAATCTGTGAAATGTATAAAATAGTGCTGTCAGATAAAATTATTCTTTTTTTGGCTTGATACATGATGTTTTTCAGGTCTGGTATTTTATTTAAATATTTTTAGTGTATAAGTATTTGCTTATAGTAAAGCTGTAGATAGTTAAGATTTTTTACAGCCTATATTCAATTATTCTCGTTTTGGTACACGGCTTATCTTCTGATAATGTGGTTGATTTTGTGAAAATAAAAGTTTTCTCTTTGTGTTAACTCAAATATAGTCACTATGCATGAAGTGGTGTAACACAGAGACAGACAGGACAAACAACCATGCACACACACTCACACCTAGGGGGAATTTGGAGAGGCCAATTAACCTGACAGTCATGTTTTTGGACTGTGGGAGGAAGCCGGAGTACCCGGAGAGAACCCACGCATGCACAGAGAGAACATGCAAACTCCGGGGGCAGGAATCGAACCCAGAACCTTCTTGCTGTAAGGCAACAGCTCTACCAGCTGCACCACTGGGCAGCCCCTCCTTAACATATTACATTAAAGAAAAAATGCTATGTTGAAACAAATCCTGATATAAACTTGCTACAGGATGATGGAGCATTCATCATCCTATGATGATTGCTATATCACAGGAACCAACATTGGTTATGCTGAAAGGTAAAGTGAAATTTCTGGGGCATGCGAGTCGGTGGACGCTTGGGGCACTGGTGAGAAAGCCGACACATGTGAAGCAGAGTCAGGCTTCATCAGTCAACACCACGGCTCCTGAGCGCTACTGAGAGGTAGTTCTACAAGGTAAATTAAACTCACGCCGACTCCCATTTCCTTTCCATTCCTGCTCAAGATTTCATCTGTATACCTAATGTCAAAATTTTTATTTTTTCTTATTTCTCTTACGTATATATTTGAAACAGTCGAGCCCTTAGGAAATAACTGGATATTTGGTCATAAATGTTCTAGCCCGAAACGTTTGCTGGAGATGGGCACCAGCATCCCTCCAGACCCCACTAGGGACAAGGATGTACAGAAAATGGATGGATGGATGTTTTTGTGAGCAAAGTTCAACAAGTACACCAGTTTAAACTTGGAACTGCCCAGTAAGGGGTATCTAATAAGAAATTCTGATGATTGTTATAGAATTTAGAGTATTGTTGTAACAATAAACGGAAAAACAAATTATTTTAGACTTGTGACTTTTTATGAACACAGACAGGGAAATTTCTGGATTCACACACATTGTAATTCTGGTGATGCAAAAATATTTTCTTATTGGTGACAATCAACTATCTAAAATAAAACACATTAATTTTTCACATACATACACAAAGAACACAAGTGAAGGGAGGTGAGGGATATTTAGTTCTGGTTTCAAGACAGTCAAAAGGAGAGTAAGAATCTTTCTCAGGCAAAATAAAATTTAATGCATGTAATGATTCCAACAAACGTAAGTGGACAATCTGTAGAGTTAAAAGCCCACAGAAGAAAAAAGAAAGTAAAACACTCAACTCAACCACTGTGGAATGAAAGTAGGCAATGTCACAATCTCTGCATAGCTACTGGACATGGCAACACTCATAAAGTAAACATATATTAAAATTAGAAACCAAGAGCTGACCAAAAGAAGACAAATATAAAACCTGATTGAAATCACCATAAGCTGGAAGCCATTTATTGTCATTGAGTGCCTGAATAAACATGAAGAGCAACCAAACTTTGATAACAATGGTTTAGAGTAATGAATTGCTCCAGATGTCATGATTATAACACAATGATTCCTGAGGTCAGGAGCAAATTGACTTCAGTTTACATTACCCACTAGCAAGCTTTGCAGTAAAATGTCACACAGAGCTACCATTCAGAATAAAGTAAACACATGATTTATTAAAAATCTGCAGCCTGATCTAATTTGCAAAGTTAGAAGAGAAAGTGCTTGCAAAGATTATTATTTATTAAGACTGCTCCATGCAGAGGAAAGCTTGAAAGTCAAAAGTGAAATGAAACTCTTTCAGAGTTCAGCGTCAATAAATGGCTCTGGTTCATTAGAGCATTATTAAACTAATGTTTTACTAAAGTATTCACATAACACAGACCTGACATTATTGTATAGCTTAATTTATGCATGCTCTAAAACAATACTTACTTCTACGTCACCAGTCGTCTTTGTGGAAAGACTGGTATGCAAGTCCTTCAAAAGTTTGTATTTGTTGTTGTGCATCATATCTGTCCTTTATGTCTCTGTGGACCTCGAGTCTGTTGAATAAAATCCATCATTACAATTTTCTGAGTTTAAAATAAATAGCTAAGCTGACTCTTATAATGATGGCGGACATTTTTATTGTCTTTTGACTAAATGCACTTGAAACAAAATGTTTATAAAAGGAATCATACGCATTTTCTCTATGAAATTATTTTTTGCTTCCTTAGTACCAAATAATGAAAAAGAAAAAACTTAAATGGCTTCTCAAAAATGAATATGATTAGATTTGCTAGAAATAAAGAAGCTTCCCATCCCAGGAACACCATCTCGACTCTGAAGTCAGAGGTGGCAGCATCATGTTGTGGGTTGTTTAACTACATGAGACTAACTGATGTCCAAAATACTATGCAAAGACACTATGTGGAAACAAAAATATCAACTTCTTAGACACCAAACCTGAAGATTTAGGACAAATGGGTTTTGCAAATGTACAGTGTTAGGATGTTGAGTCATTTAGAGGCTTCCAGGGTTTATGCTTGTGATTGTTGTCTGAGCTCAGTTATGCATTATTTTCTCTGTCATTGTTTTGATAAGGTCATCCTCTGTTTTTATCAGTCTTCTGATCAGTTTGATTTTAGATTATTTAGCTTGTTTGTGTTTTAGTGTTTATTGGTTTTAGATTCCCCTGTGCCATCTCTCTCCCTATTAGCCTACCTCCTTCACAGCTGCACCCTGTTGGTAATTAGTCCCGGTGCATCATTTCAATAATCAAGCTTCCAGTATTTAACCCGTTTTCTTCCTCTCACTTTTTACTGATTCCTTCCATTTCCATCATGTCTGTCTCTGTTGTTCCCTTGCTACCTGTGTATTCCATATGACCATTTCTTTAATTAAAACTTGATTTTGTCATTTCCCTCTGCCTTTTAGTTCCATTTCATCCACGCACCATGACATCATATACCACCAAATTAGTTGTAATGAGGCTTGAAGAGAATAAAGTACAATGGTCATAACAATTCAAGACAGGTATTTGGGAAGCCAAAATAGCCTTAAAACCTAACTGAGATGAGTTTTATCAGGAGGAATTGCTGAAAATTCCTACAAAAATGTTATGAGAAGCTTGTTTGTCGTGAAGGATAAAAGTAAATTGTTTCTAATAGAAATGCTAGTATGTTTCTAATTTAGGGAAATGGAAAAGCTCATCCTGTCATTAATCCAGTTAAATAATTTACTGCATGTAGCCGCAAGTGACTGTGGTCTGAATTCAACACAATAGGTCTGCCTTCAACGGTACAAAATCTACTCAAACATTTAATGAATATCAAAGCAGCTGCTATCTTTTTAAACCAGGTGGACAAACCTGAGATATCTCCTCAAAGTGTGTAAGATTTTCTGGTGATCTTGAATTATTTCAGTCTTTGCCCTTGTCATTTCAGCTAATGTTCTGTGCATGTAACATCTTACTGTGAGGTGAAGCCTTTGTGACATTCTGTCAAATGCTAGGCTATATCAAAGGGGTAATAATGGGGATTTGTCTATGTGGAGTTCACAGCACAAAAGCTGAAGTGATGGATCAGAACAAAGGGAGCAGCCATCCTTTCCTTCTCACGGTTGCAGATAGAGATGTAAGCAGCTTCCAAGTGACCTCGAGTGTTTTGAATCGGATGACGTGAAGTGGCAGCAGATTATCCTCTCCTGTCTTTCAATTTAACACTTAAATACACAGAACGTGCATGCAGGCTGTACTCGTTGCATTGTGCATAGATTGACACCACATGGCTGCACCTGATGAAACCGTTTGTAATCCATTGTTAGCTGCACACTGGTGATGTTAGAAGGAACGTGGCAGAACAGAAGCATAAATACATAAACAAATACTAGTTAATTACACAGCAATTTTGCAGCTGGGATTTGAGGTTAATGTGAAGAGCGGCTGCAGATTTAATTTAAACAGACATCCAGAGTGTATTCAGTGTTTCTGTGGCTGTTGGAGTTTGTAGGAACACAATTAGATCGCACTCACTAAATCAAGATCCTTTATTTCCATCGTCTTGTATCTTGGTAATTCACCTGATAGTTGTCTCTTGGTTAATCTGAGTGTGACCTTTCATAGAGGTCACCTGTTAAATATACCCTTTCTGTCACAAACATTGTCCAAATTTGACTGGATTTTCAGTTGGTTCGATCTGTGATCCTTACATTTTGGCACAACACACTTCCAGTTCCATTTTGTTGTTTGCTTTTTCCCCCCTTTCAATGATTTTTTAAAACTTTTTACTTAAAGGCAGATCTAGACTGCCTTTACATCTTGCACATTCAAATGAAATTGCTAATAAATAACATTCACATTCTTAGTTACAAGCATTGATCAGGCATTTTGGTATCATGCAAGTCATTTCTATGCAAGTTACAACTATGCTAGATGTGTTTAAGGAAAACTTGTTTTGAAGTTGACTAAACTTTATGCATTAAAATTGTATTTTTTTTTTTGCCTGATCATGACCTGGGCCAATAGTAGTTTTTCTGTGTAAGTTTTTGTAAAAGTACCACCGTTTCAAAGCCTTTCAGTATTAACACAAAACATTTTAACCAAACTTGTGTCATAAGATCCAGTTTGTTTTTTTGACAAAAAAAAGTTTCCCACAAGCTCATAGATTGCCAAGTGTTTTAAAACATGAAAACCAGTCAAAGTCGTGAGGTTATTACCAAGCAGGTAATTTTGTCTTTGCTTTGAGAGGGAACAGTGTAACAGTGTAGGTGTGATGCTGTGCTTCTCTATAATTAGGGTTTTCCAAATCTTTTTCTGTGGTCCAATCAAAAGAACTTTAAACAGCAGAAACAGCCTGATGAAAAAGGTTTTTTAAAATCACATTTTAAAACCTCTGCCTCACAATCTATTGCAATTTGGTTCATTTTAATATATTGGTCTATTATAAGTTTAATTTTTTTCCATGTTCTAGATCACTAAAGTTATAGGAGTACTTACAATGTCTTGTGATGGTAACCCACACAAGAGGCTATAGTAACAAAAACATCTACTCCATTTTTTAAGATACGGTGCACAATTTATTTCTCACAATATTCTCGGACACAACATCCAAAGAACTGGTTTAACAGCAGCTCTTTGTGATCATGTTAGCTACTTATTTGAGTACGTGTAGTCAGGCTCCAAGCCTGCAGTACATTTATTTATTTTTTAGAGGATTTTCATCTCTCTCCTCCCTAGAGAAAGAGAACACATGCAGCAAATGATCCTAAAACTGGGAATCAAACCCAGGACCACCACTTTGAAAACTAAAGCCTATGCACATGACTGCACCAGCAGAGCCACCCAGAGTGCTAACACCTAATGCAACTTTAATGTTTTTAGAAGGTAGAGATGCAGTAAGATGGTGTAGTCATTAAGAAGTAATAGCTAAGGTGATTTATTGCCAAAAGCAGAAGAATGTGACCAGAAGCAAGTAACACTGTTGACGTAACATTCAGCAATATTATTATTATTGAATACCGTATGGTCTGAAAACCACAATATTTTGACTGGTCAATTATGGCATTAAGTGCTCTGCATGAATCAGAACAGTCTGTGATTTTTAAAATCTTCATTAGATTTGTAAACAGAAAGATTGTTGGCTTTAAAATCTCATTTTAGGGTAGTATTGTCTCATTAACTGATTGTGTCGTCAACCCCTTAACCTGTGCTGCATTTATTTATTTTTTTTGGAACAAAGAGTATGAAACGATAATCTTTTTTTTGTCCTCCTGCTTAATTAGTCCGTTTCCTCCTTGTGATTCCCCACAGAGCATTATAAACATACCTATAGACACGCACAGGCGTGATAACACACACTTTACTGTGACCAGAAAGAGGTCAGACTTGTAATCTTGTATGCACATCTTGTCACGCACAAAATATCTTGTCTGACTATCAGAAGTAGTTTCCCGCACTGCTGCACTACCAACAGATGGCCATTACCATACTGAAGCAGCGCGCGATGAAGTCAGGGACCTCTCTCTTTTAGCACTGCATTATGATATATGTGCTTTCCCCTATGCTCATCATCAAACACTTCTCCTTTTGTAGGAGTAAAATTATTATTTTTTTAAATTTCAATGCTTATGAACGGACCTAGCATTCAAGTGACTTTGAGTGTTTTGCTTCAGCCACACCTTTGTTGCTTTTTCAGAGCTCGCAAAAGTTTCATAAAGTGATGATTAAGCTCCTGATGACCCAGGAGAACAAAACTAAGACACTGCAGTGTAGCTGTGAGCTCCGACATAGGAGAAAGAAAAGCAAACTGGGAAATAGAAGATAGAATATCCAAAAAGGTATTCGTCTTTAGTCCTGTTTTCTGTGTAACCTAAGGAGATAATGCAGGTAATGAAAACAGAAAGGGCCGTTTTAACTGCTTGTGAAGCTAAAGATGGTCAGCAATGATTCTCAACATGTCTAACATAAATCCTCCAAGGGAGCCACCGGCAGAAAAAATAAAATAAAATCATGGGAGAATGTCCAGTCCACAGATGGCGCCATACACATAATGCACATAATTGTACATGTAAACGGCCTAAACGAAACACAACATAAGCTCCATATGTATGCCTCTAAAAAGTATCTCAAAACCTCCTAAAACTTGATGACACTGTGTAATTAACGCCATTAAAATAAATTAGTTTTCATCTTTGGGAGTCTAGTCACAACATCTGTGACCAAACCAGATCCATACTCAAAATAGGGATTTTTCAAGAATTTTCTGAAAAATAAAAAAATAATCATGCTACTGCAAAAAAATGTTTTATGCTTTTTACATATTTACCACATATGCTAATAATAGTGGAGGGTATTGTGATGTTTCAAACTTACTGAATTTGAGCCAGAACATCCACTCACACCAGTGGCAGAAATTCAGATGTTTCGTTTTTTTTCCTACATTTATTTAAAAGTCTGCTGCAGCTGAAACTGTGGAGTGGAATGTCAAACTTGCTCTTTGCTCTGAGATGTTTTTTTTTTTTGTTGGTGGTTTGCGTTCCACTTGGTAAACCTGTAATTATTTTTTTGCTTCCTTTATTCTTAGATTGTAGCACCAGATACATGTGGCTTAGGTTAGCAGGTATTTTCTTGTAGCCATTTCCTGAAATCAAAGGGAGACATTTGATCTTCAGCCATCAGTTAAATGATCTCATTACTCACCTGAGCTGCCTCAAGTAATCAAATCCTGGGTATATATATACACATTCCTCCCCATTGTGCTTACAATACTTTCCCTTGTGTGTATTGTTCTTCCAGACTAAATTTAAAATAAAAGAAAAACTTATTTGAATGTCATAACAGAACGTTACAGAATATTCTCTTAGGACACTTGGACACATTTTTATATTAAAGGAAACCACAAATGCAAAAAGCAAATAGTGAATTACAACAACAACAAAAGTTTCAAAACCAACTATTGCTGGGTCTCAGATGACGTAGAACCGACGTCACCCAGTGCAGATGGCGGGCCGGAAGTAAATGCAGCCCATTTATTTCTATTGATCCAGCATCAAAATGTCTATAGCCTGAGTCCTGTACGGTTGTTCCAACCACTCTAATAGAGAGAAAGATAAAAGTTATTTTCGTGTTTCGAAGGTAGTTAGTCACAAGGGAGTTAATTTAAAAAAAAAAAAAAAAACTAGCGAAAAAAGAGGAGAAAAGTGGATCAACAATCTACAACTACAAACAGGAGGTGTGGAAACTAACAATGTCAGTCTGCAGCGCCCACTCTCTAACAGGTAAGGCTGGCATCGTTTAAATTGTAGTTTCAGATGTTTTATTGGACAGTTACTTAGAAAGACAAGCATTCATATGTAAGGTAAGCTATATTATTTTTATGCCTCAGCTTAAAAATAAGCTAGTTGTCCTCAGAGTGCTAATATTGTTAGCAGCTGCTCAGTGACTTGGCTAGCTCACTGACATTGAGCTAAACATTATTTAGTCCAACTGAATAATGTTTATTCAGTGGGACTTTCATGCTAAAAGAAAAAAGCTGAATAAATTATTTACCAGGAGATCCAAGCTCATAGAAATAACATGGGTTAGTTAGCTCGTTGTTAGCGATAGCATCGTTGTCATATACTAATTACATAAAATAGCATAACTTACTACTCACCTGGCAGAAACAAGTCGACAGCCATTTAGTGCTTCTTTTGATCCTAAATGCTTGACCCAACATAAAACTAAATAACTGTATTCTCCAGGCTTTTGAAAACTTTCTTGTGGCTCGTCCTGGTCAATTTTGCTTTGTTTTGAACTGGAGAAATCCACTTCCGCCCCTCCATTTGAATTTCGTGCCTCATCCGGGTCACGTGTCTGAAACCCTGCAACTGTGTTCTCTCTGAGAAAACAATTCATTCTTTTTCTTTAGATCATAAATTAGCTGTGATAAACAACATTGTTTTTGGTGGAGTTTCACTAGAGCACCCCAGGCCATATTACTTAAGAATGCCTAAGAAAAATGTCTTGCAGAGATATTTCAAAAAACCTACTGAGTTCCGAACCAAAACCAGAGCTTTCACTTGACAGACATTATCATAAACAGCTATTCATAACAGTTTAATGATCATAAACAAGATTATTTCAGCTCAGTGTGAAGCCTCAATGCCATGACCTTTTGAAAAGTCTCGGTCACAGTGTGACTTGTGTGCATGAACGTATGTAAAAAAAGTTTCTGTAATACAACAATTTGTCATTACTGTATCATATGTTGTAGATTAGCTTCTTTGCTCATAAAAGTCAAACAATTTTGTGTAAATGGCATATAAATTTGTCACTGAACTAATCTAGATCTTGCTAGCATGCTACTGCTGGCCTCTGTTCCCTCACAGCTCCCTGTTCATGTTTTTGTGTGCCTGGCCATTAGACTTGTGAGTGGCCTCATGCTGTAAAATGCCATCTACTCTGATATGGCCGTGCTGAGGTCAGGTTGAACATGAACACAGCGCTGTGAGGCCACTCAGCATCACAAGAGACTGGAGAGAGCCCAAGTGCTTGCTCCTCTGAGCTCTCTAGCAGATGGAATGGGACCACAGAGCATTATGGCTTTCCCAGTTTGCACATTTCACATAGTTTAAACGGTACACAGCACCAAATTAATCAGTTTTACACCGAGTCGTGTTTTTCTCCCCTTACAGACCATGAACTGATGTGGCAGCACTATCGCTTGTCATGCTGTTAGGATTTCATTTCAATTAGAAAATAAAAATGCAACAGCAAATTGCTGCTTAAGAGGGGACAAAAAAAATCTGCAAGAAAAAAACACTCACAGCTGTTTAATATAATAATGCATGCATCAAGCTGTACTCTGTCAAGCATGGCAGACTAATTTGTGTAGGTTGATTGTTCATGATACAAAACATTCTCTCAAAATGTATAAAAATGCAAATAAGCGAGCTTGTGCACTGTAGGCCCGTGTAAATGTCTGTGTGTGCATCTCTGGGATCGTTTGTGCGACTGCTGTGTAATGCAGGAGTCGTGGAGCCAGAGTTTTCAAGACAGTTTGGTGAAATTAAGCCAGCAGAGAGAGAGAGAAAGAGAAACAAGGTCAACATTTAGCTACCTTTACTCCGCAGTGGTACCTCGCAGTCAGAGCGCAAGAGTCAACCTCCAATTATACAAATTAAATTGAGCTTTAGTAATAGTCTACCACATCAGTGTGGCAGAAGCAACAGTAATAAGAGGCAGGTCAGGAAAAAGAAAAAAAAAACTACTCATGTCTCAAAAGGCAATAAGCCTTGAATCCCATTTGATGCATTTCTAATTGTTTCTGTACTCTGCTATACTTTGAAATCCAGCTGCTTAATCATAGCACCTTCCTCTCTGCTGTACCAGCAGGCTCTAATTCTTTCCTGAGAAAAATTATGCTCATGGCAAAAAAAAGAAGAAAAAAAAAGTTTTGCCATTGTTGCCTCAACTTCTCCTAAACCCACAACCTTCCTCTCTAGTGTATATGGTGTTTCACATTAAGGCCTCAGTTTTCTAAGGGAAATTGAGGACAGCAGTATTACATAAAATAGACTTTGAGCTTTATATCATGCTATAATGTTATTCCTTCATCCAAAGCATACTTGGTGTGTTTGATTCTTTCATGCATGTTTGAGAAATTCTTGAATCTCCCATGGTAACCATTTGGGAGTGCCTAAGCGTTTGCTTTCACAAAGCTCCTCCTATGCGTTGCAGACTCAGAGGACCCCTCTCCCAAGCCTTCCTCACTCAGCTCCTCTAGACTAGTGGCAGTAGCAATTAGCAATGACCTGGTAGAACTGGCGTCAATTTACAAAGTCAGATTTATTTAGTCATGTTAAATATTTGCAGCATTTTTGTAACAACTGAAGGTAATTTAGTTGCTTGAATATGCTATCAGATGGCACAATGTGCCTGGAAAATGCTTTCATCATCCCTTTAAGTCTATAATATCTTGATGCTGTGTAACCCTCCTTTAAAAATGTTTTTATCTGTTTTTGCATATTTAAATCCCATCTATTGCTGCAACATTTGCACACTTGATTGCTTACAGGACTCTTTTTGGCATTGCCTGCAAACACTGTTGATAAATCAATAATTAAAAAGGTCTATAGGATGTTACTGAGTTAATATTCAGGCCTATGTCTGTGTAAGTCTTCAGGGATGCACATGCTTACGTTCTCTTTACAAGCGCCCAACAACAATCCTGCAGCCCACATTTTTTATTCATGTGCAACTTTTAGAAGCACTTGTTTGCATCAAAAGCAAGAAAGAGCAGCTTCCAAAAGACAAAAACCATACAATTTCTAATGAAAATATTTGCCAGCATGCACACCCACTTAAATCAAATTTCTGCTTTCCATCTCATCTTCATTTCCCAATTTGCTTTTGTAAAACCCCTTTTAGTATTCTGCAACCTTCTGCAATACCAAACATCCTGTGTGCTCGTACGTTTCTGCTACATGCCCCACACATATTTCACCAAATAAATTCAGTCTTAAAGCTTTAATTTAATTTGAAGCAGATGTATGGAGAGCCTGGAAAAAGCAATATCAATAATTAAAGTGAACAGTAAATCAGAGAAGTGAAGAAAAACATAATGGGCTGAAAGATACTGAGATGCTAAGTTGACTGTGAAATCATTCATGTAGATAGGCACAATATTGTAATATTTGACATAAAAACATATTTTGTGGGAGACACTCTTGATTTTCCTGCTAAGCAGCTTCTAGAAACTGGAGCTGTTGCAGTCCCTTTATTTGCCTGTTGTCATGGCCACAGGTCCGTGTACGTTGACGTTCGTCTGTGTTTTACCTTCTGATTGCAGGGTGTGACCGGCAGGTGTGTTCTTTCAACTGGAGCTTGTCAAACCCAATCGGGAGAAGTGGATTCTCTGAGGGAAATCCCAGATGGGTTTACTCTCACAAGCAGTAATCAGGTCTACCAACTCTCTGCTTTTACATTTTCTGTGCTTATATACTTCAAAATAACTAATTCCAACTTTGTGTTATTCAGTCAGGATCTCCCCACAACAATCCACCATTACTCACCAACGCATGAGACTCCTCCTAGAACAAAGAACCAGGACATTTCTAACCAAGCACCACTCCAACAGTAAGCAAACTAACTTACCTACAATTCATAACCACATCTCAACTCCTTTCCACTTCCTATATTTCACTACTTCAGAGTTTTCTTTGGTTTCTGTAATTATTGGGGACATAACATGTTAGCTATGATTGCAGCAGCTGGAAGGCCCATATGGAGGGGAGTTCTTGTTACATTTTTGGGCCAGGCTTGACTCTGCCACAGGAGCCAGTGTTCAATCCACCATGGCCTGCATTTTCCTCATAAGCATTACTTTTATCTGTGACTCTTAGGACTTGCGTTGCATTTGCTTCTTCCAATAATTGAAACCAAATTTGTTATTCCTCCCAAGCAATTTCTCCTGCACTGTTGTTAAGAGATAATTAGCATAATTTACTTCACCTGTGATTAGTCATTATGACTCCACCTGCTTTCCCTTCCACACCTGATCAGGTCACTCACGGCTGTATGTTTCTGTCACTCCTCATTAGGAGGACAGGAGAACCAAAGAGTCCACATGTAGTCACTGATCAGCTTGTGTAACCCAAGGATGCAGCAATCATCTGCTGACACTGGTAGATAATTCAGCACTCTGCAGCAAAAGCCCTGAAATGGTTTGCTGAATTAACTAAAGTGGAAATTACATAGCAACAGGTTTTTATTGTGACTTTAACGGCGCAGCCAACGGCAGCTGAGCGAAAACAGTGTCGGTCCGTCTCCCTCTGCATGATCTCTGTTAGTTTTTCTTATGGCAGTGACACATTTGTGTAATCAAAATCACTGAATTTATGCATTATGCATGGAAGGAGTCCGGTGTGAAGTCCCTGCTTCGTTGGTAAAGAGCCGATAGCGAGTGACTTGGAAGTTTGACATTGTCAATGGACATATATTGTCTTTTTATTTTATCCCTCTGCACATTTGTGCAGCTGAAAAATGTTTCATAATGAGATCAAAGCTGACTTCAGAACAATCTGTAGTTATGACAGGAAAACAGGTGTTTGGAGACACGGTGACATGTCAGAAAAGGACAAACATTGTCCTGACAGCCACGAACAGCTGGTCTGTGCTGCGACACCTGCGTGCCCACCCAGCATTGTGTAGGATCTCTTCGCTACAACCTTCACTCAGGCTTTGACAAATGAACCAAAGTCATTACTGTTTACCATAGTTTGTACCTGGAAGCACTGTGACTTGAATTATATTGTGTCTTTTGCTCTCTTCATTGATTTTTGCAAGGTGAAATGCTCCATTTTCTGCACTTTTCTCACAGTGCAGTGATTACTAAAGCCAGCTGACTCAGTCAGTATCTGGGTTAAAAATGAAGCTGTGGCAACACTCACCGTGTGTTAAATGTGTCTAAAGAGGCATCATAATCAGATCAGTCCTGCAGACGAAATGGGCCTAATCAGAGTGTTACAGCAGTATTAGCTAGTGCACACATTGAGGAACAAAGTCTTCAGACTTCCTATAAAAACTTTGCAGCTATAGGCTGAACTCAGTGGTTGCTTAGTGATTATGAAGATTACCACGTAGGAGCTCACCAGCAAAGTTTCTTAGCAACTGCAGTAAACAAGTGTGCAGGTATAAATAGACCTTCATAACTTAGAAGTTTTATTGTTTGTGAAATCTTATTGAGAGATTGGTTCTTGGTAAAACTGTGCAGAGGGAGTGTCATAATAATGATTTTCATATCTCCTCTTAGAAATTCTTTGTGCAAGAAAGAAGGAAGAAACTTTTGAACAGATGCGCACACATGCATTACAGCTCATCTTGACCTTCTTAACGACTCTCTGTAATGAGGAGAAATAGCTGAACGGTTCTTCACACTTTCAACAGAGACACCGCTACAGCTACTTGTTGTAAGTTTACTCTAGAGAAAAGCAAAGAGAAACTCTTAAAATAATTTCAGAACACACAATGTGTGCTGCTTTGTTTTCTCTGCTGTAATGCAGGGTTCCTTCAGGGCATCCTCTTACCTGAAGTCATATTTTAAAGGGTAAAAAAAAAAAAATGTATGTGAACCTTTTGAAGTATCAAAAGGATGGAAGGTTTGATGTTTAGGAAGGAATTACCAACAATTTTTGAATAATTTTGCGCAGAGTAATTCTAATAAAGTGATGCAGTTATATATTTTTTTGTTGTTTTGAGGCATTCGGGGTTTTCTTTAGTGTCTTTAGTATTAAGACGACCTATAGCATAAACAGCCAGATTGCCCTAAACTTGACTTAAAGAGAAATGTGCTTATTCTCTCCTAAGCAATTACATTTTTCATCAATTGTGTAATGAGCCTTCCTAAATCAAAAACATGATTGAAGTATAAATGTATAGAAATCTAAATATTGGACCTTATTGGTTTGATTTGATGAACATAGAAAATAAATAACAATTTGCCCTTTGGCACTGAAAGAGAAAGCAATACAAAATTCTCATTTAAAAAATTTAATGTGCCTTTCACTTTTGTGCTTGGATCTTTCAAAGCCTATATGACTTTAGCAAATTTGAATATTTTCTTTCGCTTAGGCAAAGTAATGAGGAAAAAAGCTGATCACCCTCTTGAGTTTTTCTTCTTTCATATTTCAAAGAGGGTGAAATAAAAGGTTTTGATAAACAGCTCTCAGTTTCTCATGAAAACCATTTAGGTTTCAAGAACACTTTCTAGAACAAAGCACTAAGCTTGAATAAAAAGAGACAAAGACAAAAAAGAGAAAAGAAAAATGAGGAAGAGTCCTTGGGGTAACCAGTTATTAAACCATTTTACCAGCCTGGAAGCCTGCTCTATAAATAGTTCATTTCCAGGCTCAAACTCTGGGGCCTAGGGTCACCACAGTCACAGTTGGACTGGGCCTAGATGGGCCCTGCATTACAGGGGAAAGCACTTCCACTGCACCTCCTGGGAACCTTTACTCCTGCTGTGTTTTTCTCCTATCAGATTGGCCACCTGTGGACTGATGAGAGTGGAGACTTTCTTTCTCTAGTCTTATTCCTGCAGAGTGAGCACTACAGAAATGTTTCACAAAGGTGCCGTTCTTAATTTGATCAGAATTTGACAAAATTATGTGGACAACGTATAATTAGACATTTGATCAAATATCTCCTGAGATTGACAAAACAAAATTATGCTTTTCTTCTCTGGAGAACATTGATCAAGCCGTGTCGTCCTTTAACCTGTTTAATAACGTCTTTAGAAATCTGCTTGGCAGCAGAGTTTCTCCATCAGTCTGAATTCAGTCCCAATGGTGACCAGCAGTAGCACTGGCCATTAGGTGGCTGTAATCTTGACTACTTTCCCTTCCTGCTTTAGGTTTCAGTTCAGATGTGCAACAGCATCCAAATATTCGTAGCAACAGATCCACTGTTTTGTTGTCAAGAGGGAAGGATGCTAGTTGTTGCCATGGCTTTATGGCTGTTTATTCAGACTTTATGGCTGGATATTCACATATTCAGACCGCTAATCTTCACTAAGATTTCGTCATTTTCCTTCCTTATTTCAATTTACATCACAAAAAAAATTAAGTCACAATTTGAGTGTGTAAACATTCATTCTGATCCAAATGACATCTTCTTTAGCACAATTCTGGTTTGATTGTGGAAGGCCAGCCTTTGGTTAGCCATACATCTAGTAATCATGACAGCTTTTTCTTTTATTGAAGTTTCTGTTACTCACCGTGAAGCAAGTAAAGCAAGCTAATGTTAGCTGGGCCTTGAAACAGTTTTTTTTCCACCAGTGAGTCAAGTATCCAATTTGAGCTGCCCTGGACCATATTTGATTTATTAACTTAAAAATTTGCAGACCAAATGCTACAAATTTGTAAGGAATATTTATTTATTCCTTACTTCTTTCCTTACTCTACAGACCTGTGAAAAACTCTGCAGGCAGAGTTTTTCACTCTACCAACATTGAGGGTATTTTCTTCTGTTTTGCAAGCACTACCTGCTTTATGTCTGCACCCAGTTCACAGCATGGATTTTTCTAAACTCATGCAGACAAAAGCAAGCAGTTTGCAACCATTTTGGTTTCAGCTCACACTTGTCCTTTCTTAAGATAAAATAAGATTGAAACACCTCTTTATACTGTATCAGGAAGGGCTTGCTTACAGCTTGATTTTTAAAAATTTTAATAATTACAAAGGATATTTAAATTTTATCGGTGTTGCAGAGTTTAAACTAGTGCTCCACCTGTCCTAATTGTTTTCCTTCCTTCAGCGAGAACCATAAGGTCTCCTCTCATACATAGGAAAACCACCTGATGGGACAGTGATTCCTAAGTGTGTCTCATATTCTGTGCAATGAGAATGTCTCTACATGTGCTTCTCAGACACAAACCGTGTGAGACAGTGTGTGATTTTCACAAATTCTCATTTCAAAACTTTACTAATATTAGTCCCGAGCTTTGAGAGATTCTTTGTGCAAAGGCCCTGAAACCCATTTGATTGGTGGATGAGCCTAACTGTGCATTAGTTAGACTTTGTTTCGGCTAGGTGCTTCTAATGCCTTGGCGTGTCGGAGCCTTTTTATCGAGTGGTTTGAGAATTGTGAAAAATCAAACAATTTCACACCACTTTGGAAGGAGAAATTTACTGTTGTAATCCGGATTAGAGCTTGCAGTGAGACGAGTTGCTATTTCTCATTAGAATTCAGTGTGCCATGTGGCCTGCCACAAACAAAGAGGTTAAACCACCCATCAGACATCCACTCAAAATGAAGTAATCACTTTTCTTTTGGAAGAACTACCGATTCTTTTTAGGGTTACACTTTAAACCTGCTGTAAATGTGAATAACTTCCTGAAAAATTTGCAACCTCTAGTTTTGTTCCACTGCCTCCATGGATATAAGTTGGGTCAAAAGTCACAGTCACAGGTCATAAACTGGCTACAATATTTATGTCCCTTCCACCGTCCATGTTTTAACATGTCAACACAAAAGAGGCAAAATGGATAGTCTGTTGACAAGGGTCATTTATCACTGCATCCTCTGCGTACTTCTCTCCTCTGCCAAACTGTTCAAGGTTTCAAAGCTTCTCTTCTGGCCTGT
Source organism: Phalloptychus januarius (assembly GCA_902982915.1). Classification (NCBI taxonomy): domain Eukaryota; kingdom Metazoa; phylum Chordata; class Actinopteri; order Cyprinodontiformes; family Poeciliidae; genus Phalloptychus; species Phalloptychus januarius. Next base: position 4,872,986 of record CADWAE010000230.1, read on the forward strand.
ATAGAAATTTACAAAGGCCACAGGTGATCCTAACAGGTGCTGTTTAAATCAGGGGTATATTAGATGGCAAAACAAATGAAACCAGCAGAAAATCATCCTGGAAAAGAGCTGATCACCCTCTTATTAACATTAAGGTTAGTTCCATTAATAATTGGAAGAGGAGGGCTATTAACTCAACAAAGCGGGAATAAGGTACAAATCTTTTTTTTTTTTTTTTTTTTTTTACGAGCTTCCAAAACCTTAATAACTATTAAAGAGTTAACTATTCCAAGACTTTTGGGCATTCTTTGTTCAGGGCTTTGGAATGACTTTACGGGAATTTTTGACCATTCTTCCAGGAACTATTTTTGATGTTGGGCATGCAGGGCTGTTTCATAGCCTCCTCCCTAATTCATCCCAAATGTGCTCTTTCAGGTTGAAGTTCATTTACAAGAGATTATCTTCTCCATGTCTTTGAACATCTTGCTTTGTGCATTGGTGAACAATTATGTTGTGACAGGAAAGGTCCCTCCCAAAGTTGTTGACATCACTTCATCCAAGATGCTTTTGGTATGCTGAGTCATCAAAAGTTCCTTTCACTGTAACTACGGATCCAAGGGCAGCGCTTTAAAAAACAGATCTACATGACGACCTCCTCTGCATTATCGTTTGTAATAGACTCAGTACAGTCAAGCAAATGCTGCTCCCCTGTATCCTGCTGAACACAGGCTTGCCTGCTGCATTGCCAGACAAAGAGACGCGATTTGTCGCTCCTAAGAACACGGCTCCACTTCTCTATGATGCAGTGACAGTGCTTTGCATTGCTCATTTTGATGTAGGGCTTGGATGCAGCTGCTCGGCCATGGAAACCTATTCTGTGAAGCGTCATATAAACTGTCCTTGTGTGAATCTGGAGATATGTTGCTGTAGTTTATGCAGAGTCAGTGACCTCCGTGCACCATGGGTCTTTGATTCCTCACTCTTAATTGCTGCTGTTCTATCATAAATGTTTTTAGCAAAAGCCTGAATGCCTAGCAGGCCTATTTCTTTCTTTTTTTTTTACTTCCCCGTGGCAGAAGAAGTGAATGGAATATCTGAATTTATTGTTTTGAATAGATGAGTGTTTTATTTATTTTATTGGCTTTTGACATATTTTGAAAGCAATTTCAAAATAAAAAAATAAGAAAATCTATTTCCACTATAGTAATTGTAGCATAGCACTATTATTTCTCCCAATTTAAGCTCCACCGTTTCTCAAAAGGCTGCTGCTTGCTTATTGTAATACAAACATTAAAGATATTCCTCTTCTGGCTGCAGCCCAAAGCCTTGTAGTAATTCCTACGGTCAGGGAGCAATATTGCAGGGTGATGACTGTTTCTATGGACATTATTCTGCTCCTTGCCAGTTTCATGTAACTGGGTCTGCTACTGTAGTATTGCATTTAATCATCCACTGCCTGCCTACTTCTTCTCTCACCAAACATATTTACAGTACCGAATGTAATGTAGTAAAATAGTAAAAAGTTCAAAGACGAAGCACCAAACAAAAACACGAGCAGTACATGAACACCTAATTTTGCAGTAAAAACTATGGCTGAAAACTATCTATCAGTAATGCGTCTTCGGGGTGTATGGAGACTCACAGACCATTAAAAAAGGTTAATCAATGGACTAGATCAGGTGTGCTCAAAGTGTGGCCCAGGGGCCGTTTGCAGCCTCCAGACTCGTTTTGTACAGCCCCTGAGAGTGACTTAAGAGAGCTGTTTACGCTTTGTGCTCTTTGCTTTATGGCTAGTTGTGGATGCCATGTTCACCATTGTCATTTGGATGCAGCTGCTGGATGTCCTCCTTTCTCTCTGTTCGTAAATAGTCATAAAAGATCCTTTTTGAGTATACTAGTACAGTACATCTATACCATGACTACTTCCTTCTCTGACTGCTTTTATGATCAAGTCCCACACGGTATGGACTTTGTTTCCTGGACTTTCTCCATTTGCTTGTTCCCGGAGTTGGAATAGATTTGGAGAGAGCATTTAAATATGTGTCTCCCCCTCAGCCTGGAATGATTTTCAGAAAGAGTTTAAAATGACAGAGCAAGTGACACCAGGTGAAATCAAAGCACTGATAAAAGACCTTGAAGAAAAGAGTTTTGTTAATTGCAAATGCTTTTTTTTTTCTTTGGTAAACAAACTTATGTCCCTGTATGAATCTAAATGTTGATACTTGTAAATAAATGGTGCTTCTATCTTACCTGTTCCTTCTTGAAACATAGATTGTAGATCTCAATGTGGCTTTTATCTGGTTAAATAAAGGTTATTATTACATTATTCACCTCTTCCTTCATCCCTCCATTTGCCTCTGATTAGTTCTTCTGGTTTGCTTCGTCATTTCCTCCTCTCATTAGTATTTAATCTCCTGAATTTTCACAGTCACTGGATCCTTCCGTTACTCTGCACAACTCATTCCATGTTTTATGTCCTGTCGTCTCAGCTTCCAGGTTCCTTATTTGATTAAAATTATCATCCTTTCATCCACAGTTTTGTTCTGGTCCTTTCTAACTATTATGACAAGGCAAGCATGAGGCAACAGAAAAACTAAAAAAAGGAGCAAAACCATTAAGAGTGGCCATCTGCAAAGACTGGCCAGGAAACTGAAAGACATTCAATAGTAACAGAAGGTAAAATAAAATTTAGCATTTTTAGATTGTTTTAGTTTTTGAAAATGAATAAGTGGCGGTCCAAATGCCAATTACATACCTGCTGCAATTTTCTGGCTCACCATGTGATAAGTTCTCATTCTTCCATTAAAAAAGTATTTTGTAAAGTAAAAGTATGAGTAAAGGATTCATACTTGCACAGGCACATGAGTTAATGCACAACTCATGTGCATTAATTATTGACTTGTGCTTATTTTATATTTGAATATTGCATTTGCATATGTACAAGTGAAACAGTAGAAGTTTTATTTCTTAGTAAGATCAACATAAAATTGTTGAAATTTAAGACATGGATTAAGTTTGTACTTAACAGCACTGTGGATAAAAACATTTCCATTCTGCCTTTAAAGAAGAATCATGAAGGATAAAGGATTTAGGTGGGTTTTATGGAAATGTGCAGTGCCATGTTTTTTCCTCAGCAGCTACACTGGCAGGTTTTTGTGTAACTCGCAAATGTGATTAATGACGAGTGGCTATTAGTTCAGGAAGCTATTTTACTCTTAAGTGGTTTGAGGATTTAAGCATGTTGCCATCTGGTTACAAAGCACTTTTTTTTTTAAAAAGCAAATATGTTTGCACAAACGTGTGCACATTTTTAAAACCATTTTGTAAAATGTAGAAGATTTATCTATTCACATGGGAAACGACAGGCTAAATATGGAATCGGTTTGCAGTCTTAAGGTTAGATATGGTCATGGACCAAAGGTTTGGCTGGGAGGGATGAGTTATTGATCTGTGAAGGATCCTCACTGTAAAGTTTCACTGTAAAGATGGTTTGTAGTTTGTTTTGTTGCAACATGAAGTGTGAAATAAACTTCAGTGGAGTTTGAAAACAAAATATGCGGATAGGTTTATGTCTGGTTGAACGATGTGTGTGCCCAGTTGATTTTTTTTTTTTTTTTTTGGGGGGGTGCGGGGGGGATTTTATTGTAATTTTCTTCTGGGGGCCCAGAAGAAAATCTTTGGGAATCACTGATCTAAAGTATGTCAACCTAAGGACAGCTTAGTAATGCAAGAATGTCTTATCTTTATTTTGTTCTTATTACTATACTGATGTTGCTTCCTCTTACTTTCTGCATTTTAACTTTTATTCTGTTATGTTCTTTGCACCCAACAAGCTCATATCAATGCATTAATTAGCACATTAAGCAACGGTGAGCTTCCCTGCCCTCTAGCTCATATTTATTGTAACACTTATTGTTTAGTTTGAAGTGAGTGATCGATGTACCTCCTCTATAAATTAAATCATGATTGATGATGCTTCAGTCATTTGCTGATCATGTGAGAGAAATTTCATTTGATTCTCATTTATTCCACAGACAATATTTGACTGACGGCTTGAACCAATATGGCCGAAAAAAACTGCTCCACCTTTGAAATGTTATTACAAGGAAATTTAAATGTTATGACGTAGATTAGTTCTGTTTTTAAGCCCTAACATTTAAAACTTTTTGCAAACTTTGAAACTGCAATATGTGTTTCCTCTATCCATACAGCTGCTAAGCCACAATGCAGTTCCTAACAACAGAGGTATGTGTGAGGGGCCAATAGACTCGATTGAGGCCGTGTCAGTCATGCCTAAGCTAAGATATCTCTGCCGTGTGGGAAATAATTATGCATATGCCGAGTGTTTAAACTTCCTATTGAGTGCATCTATGCAGAATAAAGTCAAAATACAATTTTAGCCTTTTTTTCTGATGTAATGCAATGATTCACTGTAATACAGACTGCTACAAGAGGTCTTTCCTGCCAACTCCCTTCACTGACTACAATAACTCTTTGAAGACTTTGAATTGAGTTACAACATTTAATTTCACTTTGGGATCAATAAAGTATTTTTGAGTTGAGTTGAGTAACTGTGTGCATGTATGCAGTAACTGAATGAATATATTTCTGGCAATAGGAAACATTTTCATTCTATCAATCTTTGATGTAACTTTAAGTGATGCCCAAATGCTTTTAGCCATTATTGTGACCAGGGGCCTGACATGGACACGCATTAAAGACTTTATTTTTGCGGCACACTTTCCTGGAAATGCTTGAAATGAATTATTTCCTATTTGTATATGATGTATTACAGATGCAGAGCATTCCATCAAACTCCTTTTGTACTTACATTAGTTCTGCGAATATACATGTGACAAAAGTTTGAAAAGTAAAAGTTGCAGTCTCATTTATTTTCAGGCACACTTCTATGTTCATTTTCAGACGTGTGTGATCCATGTGAGCTGTGCACAGCTTCAATGGCTGTCTGATTATGCACATAACATATTACAACTTGAGCTAGTTTTTTTTCTTTCTGATGCCTCATTTAGGAGCGTCTCAAACTCACATTCAAAGTTTCTTGTCTTCCCATGAGTAGACATGATATCTGATCATGTAGCCCAGAGGATCACACATGTAGGGCTTATTTACATCTGTTTGCATATGTAAATTGAGGGAAAAGTCTGATAATCCCACATGTGAGCTCAATCCCAAACTGAAAAATGCTGAAATACTGAATTTTACCAAATCAGGCTAAAAACATATTTGCTTCGTGTTGCTTTCTACTATACTAACTGGGGCATCCTTAATTTTAGCTCATTTTTTAACTTTTCATTACTTTCCTCTTCCATGCCACTGCAATATCATACATTTTTCTTTGTATTTTTCATGTTTTCATCATGTAAAGCACTTTGAAATGCTTTGTTGCTGAAGTGTCTTGTGCAAATAAACTTGCCTCAATTGGTACGTGCAAAGAAAATGTAGCTGGATCCACATGTGCACACAGATTCACACATCTGAATTTTTGTGTGCAAAGAGTTTTCTTGATTTCAGCGTTCACAAATTGTTGGTTGAAAATCCATGCAAGTCTTTGTGCGTGAGCCCTCAGTGTTGTCACTGAAGGTGATGCGTCTCATGAGCATTAGGAATATGTAAGACATTAAAATACTGTTAAGATTTACTCAGCAGTAAAAGCTAAGCTGCAGGTATAAGCTGACTCGGTGTTTATGTACTGGCAAAAACACTCAGAGCTGCTGTGTGCTGCAGGAAAGTGCGCTTATTATGGAGGAAATGTTTAAGCACTGATACTTAGAATTCAGGAAATTATTCTTTGGGTAGAACGTAAGGCGTAGACCACAGGGTACCTCTTCATTCCTCTGTTTTCCTCTATCCTAAAACACATCAAACGAGGGGGATGCTGATTCATGCTGGCATAAATGGACCGAGCTGAAGGGAGGGAGAGACAAAAAGAGAAGAAACTTTAGAAAGGTTCTGCATGTGTGAAAAAGCTGCTTGCCAATACTGGCCATAAAACTGGAATGACAGCAGGCACAAACTCATGAATCAGAGTGTGACATTGCTGTGGAGTTCAGGTTGGCAAGGACAGGTTGCAATCAAACCAAAACCCAACCATCATGTGGCTGCTTGACTGGATTAATATGAAGTTAGCAGCTGAAAACCTAAGTGTGGAGTCTGATTTTGTCCACATATTATTCTAGCATGACACATAACTGTTAATTTTCACATCTGCAGCATTATCATTCTTTCCATGCTTTAGTTCACATCATGTCGCCTATTAAAAGAACCACTTTAGGTAGTTTGATGATGAAGAAGTGTTGCTGTGGACAGAGCGCCCAGTGGGAGTGTGATTGGGAGGTGATGCCAACAGCTCACAATCTCATGTAAATCTCTAAAACCTCCTACAAATCTACAGGGAGACAGAGCTATACAATCGACTAGGAGGAGACAATCGAGAGTGGCCAAGAGGCTCCACTGACTTTCATTTAAATTATTTGGACACTTTTTGCATGATCTCCTATATGCACCAACTATTGAAACCATCTATTCTTTTGTTTTTGTGGCACAAGTGACCTTTATTGAACAGCTGAGAAACAAGAAATAAGGTGGAGGGAGAGGGGAAGACATGCAGCGTATAGAATCAAACTCAGGACAACTGTGTTGAGAACTGTAGTCTCTGCACATGGTGTGCATGCTCAGCCAACTCAACAATTTTCACATAAAAATTATTCTAACTGTGAACTCAGCAGAGTTTACAGGCAAACATGCTTTGCAAAATGTGCTTCCTTCTTTCACATTTGGAACCACATGAAATTAGTTTTTAAGTGCATCGATATGCCTTTATTATTATAATGAAATTAGTATATTTAGTATATTGTCATTTATTTATTCATTTGCCGTACACAACTGAACCAACGTTGAGGCCATCCCCAGTGGCAAATGGGGTAGAAGTCATACAGTGTGACATCTGGTATTTTAAAAACACTTAATGGTCCAAATATGCGATAATACGCAGAGTGGAAACCATCTTGGCTCTACCACAGAAGTTTACTTCCACGGTCTGCATTATCTCCCTTGTGAGGGTACAGTCAATAAAAACCAAGGAAAATGAATGCTGCTCCTGGATTGGCCGTTTTGCAAATGCCAGCTAATTGTGTGTTAAGTTGTATTGTGCCTCGGTATTTCAGCTTCTCAGTTGCTTTGTTTTTTAGCATATCTTAGACATGCATGATGAAAAATCCACAAGTGGGCAGGTTTTCCAGGAATAATTAAATTACAATCTGGAGAATTCTCAAGTACTGGATTTTGAACAGACCGGGCTCCACTATAAGTACTGTGTCCATATGTCAGTTCATCTCTATGTTTTGATTTCAGGAAACTCTCTTTTGTTCTCTAGATTTAACTTTGGCTGCTTTGCACTGATGCAGTTAATGGGCACATACACAGGAGAAGAAAGAATTTGATTAATCAAATCTTGTTGGCCTTGATTAGAAATCCATCAACAATTCCTGTTCTCGTTTTCTTTTCATGACCCTTAAGTCAGCCTTACCCTTGAAAAGTAACAAGAGAAATAATTATTTACAAAGTTCCTCATTCTTTTCTCTCTCTTCTTCCTTATCCTGCCACTGTGACTTAGACGTTACCTTGAATGGCTAACACACTGTGTTAATATACCGTATAATGTGACACTAAATATGCATATCTGTACAGGACAACACCTGATTTCACATCTGAGTGTCAAAGTGCCATCTGTGGGGTCACCTGGTGGCCCCGGTCTGATGTTGTGGCGAGTGCCAGACAAAAACATGTAGCAGAAAGGAAGAATAAAACAAACTGTGAAAGAGAAGGTGGAGGGAGGGAGGTCAAAATATTGCTTTCCTTATACTCCCTTATTCAAATAGATTGCTGATTTTTTTTTTTTCCCCACAGCATTTTATTCAAGACAGCTGAAGGCAAATGCATGAGAAGATGGTTTAAATAAATAGAAGGAGAAAGGACAAATAAAGGAGAGTAGAACCTGCAATTACCTACTTAAATCTATACCGAGCTTTTAAAGCTGGAAAAGGGCAAACAGAAGTGCTCACTAAAGCGTCACTGCCTTTGAATCAATGAGCCACATTTACCTAGTTTCTGCTGTAATTGCTGAAAATCTTTAAATATCTGAACTGTTTGTCTGAAGCTCACTGCTGCACTGCAGCTGCAACAGAGTTATTTAAAACAACAGTTACAAGCAATAGCCACATACTTCTTCCAGTGTCTTTGTTCCCCAGTGCTCAAATTTTAACTCATAATGCTATTCTGTTTCTGTTGTGTGATCATCATGTTCAGATGCAAAGCTGTAGAAGATGTATTCCCTCCCATCATCATTTTATGATGTTAACAACGTCATCATTTTATGACATTGTAACCACAAACTTGTTTTTTTTCTTACACTTACACTAAATGAATTATACACCTGAAAAGTGTGCAGTGCACTAGTACTTAGCCCAAGTGAGCCAATATTTTGTAGACTTATTTTTTCTGCAGTTACTGCCTCAAGTCTCTTTCAGTATTTCTCTGCCAGCTTTCCACATCAGAAACGGAAAACTTTGCCCATTCTTCTTCGCAAAATAATTCAAGCTCGGAGACATGAACAACATTTTTCAACGTCTTTCCACAGATTCTCAGTCGTACGTAGGTCTTGATTTTGAGTTGGACATTCTAACACGAGAATATGTTTCAAGAATAGGTGGGAATGATGTGATCAAGATAATTTGCAATGTTAGTTTTCCACCACAAAATGTTTTGCATGTAGGGCAAAAAGGTATAATTTAGTCTCATGTGACCAGAGACTAAATTATCAGAGACTCCATATTTCCTTTGCCTCCTACATATGGCTTTTGACAAACAGGAAGTGGTGTTCTTTCAACAATGGTTTTCTTCTTGCCTTTCTTTTAAAACCAGTTGTGGAAACCACAGCTAATAGCCGTCTTGCCGACATGTCCTCTAAAGTAACCCAGCATCTCTTGGCAGCTTCTCTGATTGGCGGTCTGCTTGTCCAACATATTGGTTTACGTGGACGGTCATGTCTTCGTAGGTTTGCCATTATGCCATATTTTTTCCATTTTCAGCGGGACTGGACAGTTCTCCATGAAGTGTTAAAGCCTCAGATATAATTTTTTTTCCATGCCTCATCCTCCTTTGGTCTTTTGATGCTTTTCGTTCATTATTGTTTTCTATAAAACTTGGGATTCCTCTACAGAACAGCTCTGTCTATAGTAAAATTAAAATTAGCACAGGTGGACTCTAGCTATTTATTAAGTGAACTCTGAAGGTAATTGTTTGCATTGGATTTTTTGGGGTATTCTGAATTTTTCTGCTTTTGCCTGTGTTGTACTGCTGGTTCATCTCGTCTGCACCCTGTTTCTTGATTTTGAATGCAAAAGAATGTGAAAAAGTTTAAGGGGCATGGATTCTGTTGTAAGGAATTGCATTGCATGATATTTTTGCCAGCATTCGTGGTTTTGAAGCCTTCCCTTAAAACTTTGTGAATGTTTTCAGCTTACTGCCAAAAATACCCATATCTAAGAGTTCCTTCTGTCTCTCTGAATCGCTGTCAAGGATTGTGTCAGAAATTGTCGAGCGAGTTGTCGAACAAGAAGACGAGGAGTGAGCGAAAGCATGCATTAGAACAAATGTTTGAGAGGCCACATCTGTGAGTTTGAGTTATGTAAGTGTCTGTATTGTTTTTTTGTTTTTTTTTATACAAGTTACCCATTGTATGACAGCAAGTTTGTCACTACAGTCTCACTCTGCTGCTCTGGAGAGCCGCTGCAGACGTATGTCTCTCCAATGCTTCAGTGGTCATGCCAATTGAGTAACTCAAGCAGATGCTAAATGCAATTATAGACTGCCTCTGATATCTGCCTAACTTTAGGGAGGGGGGATTTTTGTGTTTGTTTGATTTGCAAATAATCTCACTTCAACCAGTGCATTAAAGGAAAATAAACACTTTTTTTCCAGTATTTTGCTAAAGCTCAAAGACTTAGACAAGGTTAATGTTGAGAGGGAAAATGTACTTGTTGCTCGTTGTCACCTCTCGTCTGCCCCAGGTCCGTTAATGTCGTGTGTAAAAGTGAAACAATAACGACAACAGTCACTGTTCAACTTCACAATCATCCAGAATTTTATTCAAACAATCAAGGGCATGAAATCACATCAACAGCTCATCCTAATCATAACAATCCAAAGCCACAAAGAAGAAATTAATTACCTTAGAAAAATACCAAAATTCGAAGCGCCTTTGGAGACCACTGTGTGGCAGTTAAGACAGTTCAACCCCAATGATCTGACTAGTTGTTTTAGCTCAATTATTTTAATATCAAGGCGTGTTTCTACTTTCTGATGCGTTCTAGCGTACAGTTTATAGGTGGCGTCTGCCTGCCTACAAACAGCACCATGTCATTACGTGCTGCCTGTATGCCAGAGACCATAAACTGGCACATGTTTCCTATAAGGTCTTCAAACTCTTATAAAACAAACATGAGCAGTTTCAATACCAAAACATCTGTTAACTCAATATTTTCTGATCAGTTTTCAACTTCTTTGGTTATAATGAACTAAAACATTTTCAAATGAATATATGCTTTATAGATTCTTAAAATGTGATCTTGTAGAAAAAACTACTGATTATACTAATTTTAATCAAATCGTGATCATTATATCTAAGAAAAATGTTCTACTGATTAAGTTACATATTGATTAAACTATGAGTCTAAATCTAACCTAAATTGAGGCCGACTCAAAACAATCAGTATCAGTCTAATATGTCAACAAGCACTAAAGTTACACATCATTAAAACTAGCATAATTAAACTAATATTTCCAACATTAACTAAAGAGAGACTGGCTTATTCAAGTTTTTAACAAGAGTACCACCAGCACAAAATTTCACTCCTTAATATTAAATTTGTGCAGCGGTTATCCATGTCTGCTCTACTTAACAAGCACACTAAAACAGCTCGATATAAATCTGCATGTTAACTCACCCTGCTGATGGAAACTGCTGCCTTATGTAATTGTTAATATTAACAATCCTCCGATATAAAGTCGTGCACGTGTGGCTCTGTCCATGCACAGTCAGTGGTGATGGAAAGTAGAACATTGAGGGCGAAGCACATCTGAGCCGTTAGTGGAGCTGCAGCTGATGATGTGCAGCAGATGAAAGCTAAGCTAAGCCAGACGATGTAGCACAGTGCCTGATGAGTTGAAAAGTTTGAGAGGGCATGCATTATGAAAAATGTCACATGTTCTGAGTTTTAGGCTGAACCTCTGCAGCTCAGAGTCAAAAATATTCTGCCTCTTCATCTTTATTTCTCTGCACATTAATTTCAAATCATGGTGCATTAACTGTAACCACAGAGTGGAAAGTCAAACATGTTAATGTGCTCGTGCTCTTTACCTTTTGCTGCAATATCCCCTCACAAATTATTACAAACACTACAGCGGAATAATCATACATAAAACTTTTTTTTAAACTACCTTTAATTTAAATATTTTGACTTAGTGTGATAAACATGTCCCTTATCTAAACAACAAATTATTTGTGTTAGTGACAGTGCCTAAACATTTTATATTACTTCATTTAATTGTTGAGATGATTACATGGATTTGATTCTTTAAATGAAACAAAATGTTTCATCACTTTCTTGAACATAAATTCTCCTCTGAGGTCATAAGTAATCTCTTTATTGTCAAAATAGTTTTGATATTTAGGGGCAACAAGTGCAGTAGTTGTTACTTAGTAGCTCATCATTCTTATGAAATGAAATCACATCCTTTTGTACGAAACAAAAAACAAAATCAATAAATGTGTCCGTCTGACCAGACGAAGTGTCTTAACACTCAAAATATTCTGCATTTGCCTTTGGAAGCTGGGGAAAAATGAAAAGATCTGACAACAAGTAAAAGAAAATGCTTTAATGTTTGCTTTTGAGCTGTAAGCCCTCTATAGAAAGTTTATTTTTGTGAAAGTAATGAATGGTTGAGAACTGAGTACTTTAAAAAAATATTGGAGTACAATGTTACAGCAGCCCTGTCGTAAATATCCAAATAAAGCAGCTGTATGTTAGTTCATGGAGAAATTGTATTTATACGAGGCACAGCAGATTTAGTTAAGCCTGAATATCAATGATTTGCAAAGTTGGAGTAAAAGCAGTAATGCTTGAAAGAAAAATAATTTGCTTATTACAAACCAATTTGCTGTCAAGCTATTTTTTTGAGCATCTGTTCTTGCATGCATGCAGGACTCCGGTGCTGGAAGTGGCCACAGCACTGAAACGGATGTCACACCTGGTTTGTGTGATCTCTGTTCTGGGGTTGACCTCTTGGTCTCTGAGTAACACACATGTCCCTGGGCTGCTGGCCTCTATTGGACGTACAAGTCTGTTCAGAAACCTGCATGGATGGACTTTTCTTTTGCATGAATCATTTAGCAGAAGAAAAACAGACAGCATAAGGTAATCTGTGACAGAACTAATATAAAATAGATATAATGTCTTTAAATATATGAAAAGAATTATGGGCTTTTCCAGATCCGCCAAAATCCTGTCTAGAGAAAAATGACATCCCTGCTTGTCTTCTTACCGTTACCAAGAATGCTTTGGAAATCCTTTTTCCGGGCCGTACTTCCCCCAAAACACACACACATATATTCACTCTTACAACACTAATCTCCCTGTCACAGATTCTAATGGAAAGTATTCAGCTGAGTCCTTCTGGTGAAATAAAGCACTAATACGAAGTAAGAGGGGCCACGGAAAGGGAAGGTACAGTATAACATAGAGGAAAAGCTCAGAGAGAACACCAAAGAGCCACGTATGCATGTCATAAAGCATATAGGCCTGAGCGAGAAAAGCCAAGAAAAGAGGGAGGGGGGGAAAGGTAGAAAAGCCAAAGGGACACAAAAAGGGAAATACACCCCACAGGAGATGGCTTAGCACTCTTATATCACCCCATGTTTGAGGCTGAGGAGAAAAACAGTTTTTTGAACTTATCCGCGCTGACACAATCAGGGATTACTTCTTCTATCCCCACACAATGTCAGCCTATGACAAGGCTCTACCAGGCTGGCCTAGCTGTGATAACACACATATGCAACACAGGACCAGTGTGTCTGCAGGAATTATGCACAGGCATTCCCAGGGATGCATGCCCATCCTCTAATGCACCCTTTAAGCAGGGATACTGAGGGAATTCATATAGCTGCTGCACAGGATCAGTATTTGAGTACATCACATCTTATTTGGCACATCATTGCTCTTTGCCTGTGTTTGTGCATGATTTTCAGAGAGACTTCAGCACCACCTTCCTCATGTGTGGACGAGGTACTCTGGATTTAGGAATGCGTGGGATAGCTGAGAGCAAGGAAGGTCACTGGGAACATGTAAATGAGTAGAATGATTCAGCCGATCCAAATGGAGGCTGTGCATTAAGTTACATAAAGGCCACGCACTAACAAAAGAGGATATTCTGTGTGTGAAGCTCTCTGCATTGGGACTTTATTGAACCAAGTACAAGCACATTCTGCCTCCAAAAAACTCATTTCTTTTGTGCTTTTATTTAAACTCCTTTCATCTCTTTTTTTTCCACATTGTCTCACAACCCTGGATTTTCCAAGCCCATTGATACCAGGCGCAGCAGCACAATTTGGTCAAATACAGAATAAGAAAATTGATACTGGATGTTACAGTGGAAGACATTTTTAAGGTGCGCTTCAGTGAAAAGAACACGGATGGAATCAGTCAAAATGTTTTGCTCAAAATTCTAATTTTAAAAATCCCTTGAAGTTATATGTTGCTCAATCGTACCACTCTGAAGAACTCTTGAAATACATAATTAGAAATCTGAAATTAACATTCATGTCAAAGATCGGTGTATTTAAACTTCTGATCATTACTGTATGTTTTTCTGAAAAAGTTTCATCTTTCCTAAACTGTTCACTACCCCCTTATTCTAAGTAAAATAACTTCAACTTCATTGGTTTATTGTGTCCCCTGGTATTCTCATGTTTATCTGCTTCTAGCACCCTTCCTCCCTTTTCTCGCTCTTCAAAGACTCTCTACCCGGGCCTCACTCCACTCACTCTCTGTCATAAACGGTGTGTACACACACACACACGCACATATACAGAAAGGTATTGTGCGTTAGCACTAACCCCAGGGGGCCAGAACAAAGCGAACACTTTTAATCAAACTTGTGTCTAAAAGTGAGGGAAAGGGGAAACGGGAGGCGTTTCTTGGAGTTGGCCGTGTGAAGAGGCTTAAGATGGGGGCCATTAAAAATGCCAACACATGATGCTGATTCTTCCTCAGCAGGAGGACATAACACAGTGTGTGAGATGGGAATTATTTAACAAACCAAAACACTCAATATGGAATCCATCACACAGCTAACTTACAGCGTGAGATGAGAAAAATCAATGTGCAGAGATTAGTTTGTCATTTAGATTTAAATTATTTCCAAAAAAGAAATGTAATTTAAATTTCTTATTTGGAGCCAAATGGTTCTAAAACAGGAGAGCAGTACCATATGGATCACTTGTCATTTGAAAGCACAGAGGGGGGCTGCCTATGACACATGAACAGTTTTGCTCCTGACAAAAAAGAGCTTTCCAACAGGACTATGTCGAATGGATGTACGAATGCTCGTTGGCACCACAGAAATGAACGAAATGAGGAGCCTTGCTTTCCCGAAGGAGCCTTAGGAAAGACTCCTTTCCCATGTGAAAACATGAAATGGTCCCAACATGAAACAAAATCTTTTTGAGCTGCATTTTGAAAAACTTTGAACAACACATTTAAGCATGGACAACTGCTAGATTACCGGTGCTTTAAAACATTTTTTTCAAACTTAAATGTCCCTTTATATCATTCCTATACTTTAAAGCATCCTTAATTACATGCCAGAGAAAGTGATTAAATAACCTGAGCTGTATTGGGTGTAGACAAAGACCGATTTGGGATGTTTCCCAACCAGTTGCATTACTGCAGATCAGCTTGCTGAAAGAAAATTCGTTTTTTTGAGGTAATAAAAAAGAAACAGTTGTCTATGTGGCACACAGGCCATTATAGGTGATGTAAATTAATACTGTTTTGTGTATTTTTTTTGTGTGTGTTATTTACTAGTTCTGTTGCAGTTTGACATGGTTGCAGAGCGGGTCAGCATCACTCTGCCGTTGCTAGGAGACGACGGTTGTGTGGCTCCCTTTTTTTTTTTCTAACGGCTGTGTAGCGACACAGCTAGCAGAGTTACTTTGAAACAATTATTAAATTGAAATGTTGCGGAATCGGGGTGCTGTGGTGGCGCAGGAGCAAAGCACAACCCACATATGAAGGCCTTTGTCCTCATGCAGGCAGTCGCAGGTTCGATTCCCGGCCTGGTGACATTTACTGCATGTCTTCCCCCTCTCTCATTTCCCTATTTCCTGTTAAGCTACTTTCAAATAAAGGCCACTAGAGCCAAAAAATCCTTAAAAAAAACAAAATGTTGCGGACTCAATCACAACATCTCGCTTGATTGTTTGCCACAGTTACATCTACATGGGAAAAATATTGCTGATCACAAAAAACACAGAGGGAATCATTCTATGAAATGTATTAAATTAAAATGTATAGGCACATTTTAGCAAAGGAACAATTTCACCTAACTAGATCCAATGCATTGAAATGTAAGTCAGTGTAATTGATCTTGCATCATAATACACCAATCTTAGTTGCCTCATTTCTTTGTAGAGCACTGCCATATCATGCTGTGTTTGTTTATCAAAGTGCTGATAGTCAATGGCTTCATGTTGGTAAGGAATCAATAGCAAATGTCAAAAGGTCTAGATGATCTTTTGACAATGCCAACAACTCACTGCACTGACTTTCATGTAAAAGGAGACAAAGTCATTGTCAGTAATAACAGCTTTGATTAGCAGATGGAACTTGTCTGAAGCAAGTTGCTGAAAAACAAATCTGAATTGATTATAAAATCAAAGCGCAAATCAGGAGGGACAGAATCATGAAAAGCATGCGTCTTCCACTCCGTTGGCAACATTGTCTTTGTTGTGGTCGATAAAAGGCCAAAGATACTTCACGTCATGATCCTGTTAGATATCAGCGTGATTCATTGTGACAAGCTTTTCAGGTTTAATTTATTAGATGAAATAAAAAAAATGCCTTGTTTCACAGAGCAGCACATTTACTGATACGCTACAATTCTCCAAATCACCCAAACTAGACAATAGATACTTTGAATTTTCACATTTTTAGGTACTGCTTTAAATGTCTTACATTTGTATTTGTAGCAAAAAATGGCTGCAAATGTTTTGTATTTTTTTGTATGCCTGTGTGAGAGAGTGAGCAAATGAAGTGGGGAGTTGATGGAAAGCAGAGTATATTTTATGTAACACTATGAAGTAGATCAGAGAGCAGAGCATGACCTATTTTTGGGGCTCCGTGGAGACAATATTTCTGTTCCATGTACTGGAAACTATGATTCCTGCACTTCAAAATCCGCTTTTACAAATCTTGAAGTGCTTTGGAAGAGTGAAACGCAGAGAGTTGACACTTCACCTCTCTTGAAGGTTGTGAAAAGACGTCAGCTTGAAAGCATCTAGAAACACACCTCGTGAATTGTCTACTATAGGTGTCTGCATGCAAGATATAAAATGGTAATTCACGTTTTGACACTGGATTAAACTCGTGTCAACTCTCCTCCATTTGTCAAAGGGCTCTTGGGTGAGGCAATGAATCTGAAAATACTCACTTATACTTCACTGGAGGTAAAAGTATATACTAATACCATACATGTAGATGTATGCATAGTATACTCAAATGCATCTAAAGTATCTAACCAGTCAATAGTATGTTAAATTTTTAATGCGATGCATGGAAAATCAAAAGATAAAAGATTATTTTATTTTCAAATGTTCTAGTTCTGGTATATTTATGACTATTATAAACATAGTTTCCAACCAAATTAATGGTTTCCATTGTAGAGTGAATATTCACATGTGGAAAAATTGTTTGACAACAGCCAATCTTCCCAGATCAGATGTCCCAACAAATTTACTTTTGGGGCCTGCCATAGCAAATCTTAGGGGAGCATAGTATATATGTGTTGTAATATATTTACCACCAATGACAAAAGAAAAAACATTTTCACTCTTCTGCCAAATTCAACAACTGTACAATTCTTGTTAAGCAGTATTTAAAAAAAGCAGAAGAAATCTTATGTTTTTGAACAATAATATTTGTTGTTAATCTGTTGCTAAGAGATGAGCGTGTTAACCAAGTGCCACGAAGTAAACATCAGATTTTTACTTTGCAAAATTTACCAACTGTAGACTTACTTATTTTATCGTCATTGCACAAAGAATTACGCCCTAACCCAAACCCATTATTTGTAAAAATAATGTAAGTAGTCAATCAAAAGAGCTGAAGAAATCTTATGTTTTGAACAATAACAGTATTCGTTGCTAATGTGTTGCTAAGAGATGAGTGTTTTTTTTTTCTTTTGGTAACGAACTGCCACAAAGTATAAAAGTCTGTTTAATAATATATTTACCACCAATGACAAAAAAAACAAAAACATTTAGACTTTTCTGCAAATTCACCAGCTCACAATTCTTGAGAAGTAATATTTCAAAAGAGTGGAAGAAATCTTATGTTTTTTTTTAACAATAACAATGTTTGTTGTAAATCTGTTGCTAAGAGATGACAGCATTTTCTGGTAACCAAGTGCCACAAAGTAAACATCTGATTTTTTCTTTTTGTTTAGAAAGATTGATAGAAGAGAAGCAACTCAAAACAACAAAAATGATTGGCCATTTATGAAGCACAGCGTTTTTTCAACCAATTTAGTTAAATTAAGCACATTTCTAAATTCATACTCCTTTTTCCATTATTTCATGAATAAAAAAATATTTTCGATCTAAATCTTCCAGGGTTTAAATGTTTTGGGCTTTGACCTATTTACCTCAACAGCTTGGGATTCTTCTCACTTTAACATTTTTATCTTTCTCCAATATCTTTTTCAGATGTATATTTTGTTTAGACAAACATACAAAATAGACTGAGCTTAAATTATTATTTGCTCAAAAATAAGTATTTTTGGTAAAATAAGAGCTCCTAAGTATAGTAGAAAAATTTAGGTGTATTCCACTCTTCAAAAGCGACATACACTACTGCTGCACACACTACCTCACTTCATCTGCAGTGGGATCATTAGGAGTGTTTGAGGAGTAAGCGAAGAGACCATGAGTGGAGAGACTGAGTTTATCTCCTCAGGCAGACATGGGTCTGGCATTTAGCCCATATCCCAACACCCCTGTCACCATTCAGACTGTGAGTTGAAACAGGTTTGTGTAGGAGCCTACTAAATGTGTGGCAGGAAATTACCTTAAACTTTGGAAAGCTTTGGGTCATCTCTTCATGGTCTGTTTTGAACAAGTTTGAGTGGAGTGGACAATAGTATTTTTCCTCTGAGAATTTTCCATCAACAAAGCGCTTGTGTTACCTGCTTTGTTAGAGCCGGATATAGATTTCTCTTTCATGCAGTCGTACATCAGACACACTAATGACATTAATTCTCCATTACTACCACTTAGTGAAACGTGGCCTACAGACACTTCAGCATATTTGAAATCAGTTCTACATGCACTGTATGATTGTGTATTTACTAAAATTGTATAACAAATATGCGTACGTATCCACTGTTGAAAATAGTTCCACCCGGATATGCTATTTATTTGTGTTTGAGTCATGTTTGCCTAAAACTAGACTGCATTTCTATTAAATATTAGTCAGTCCAAGTCTTCTGCCTACCTTCTACCTAGTCTAAATCCTTTTTTCTTTTGAGGTCTCATTTTAATGCTTGAAAGCAAACAAGATGAATTTACAAATCTGTCCACTTCTTCCTCTGATACGACCCTATTTGACATAATTTTTAATCATGAGATTACACAGCACTATGAGAGTTAATAAGAGTTTGAATCTAATTCTTCCTGTGTCGTGTATGATCTTTCTTCTTTCTTGCCACCTCTCCGTTTCTGCCTTTCTTTCGTTCCTTGTCTGGTTACATAAAGTGTTGCGAAGGTTCAGCTGTGTGGGCTGCAGAGTGGAGGTGGGCATCTCCATTTTATAAACTTTCATTCAGGAAGGAGTTTCCAAGGTCAGAAGTCGTGCAGACTCCTCAGCCAGTTAGGTGTAATTGGAGCAAAAGGATTATTTATGATCCCATTTCCATTGGTTTGCACATGAACATGGATCTTTACTATGCAAGTGTTGATTAACATGAACATTTTGAACTAATGGAGAGTCACTATTTAGTTATTTAGCTGTATAGTTTCTACAATGCTGTTCCTTAATGTAATTTAGATTTTTTCCATGTTGCAATAATCTATTGTTCTACTGTTACTGAAGCTGTTGTTTGGGAATTACCAAAGGGATACATTTGAAATATGTCACCATTTCTGTTTCAGCATCTGAAAAGCAAAAAATCTGAGTTTCTATACTCCACAGGAGATCTATCATTGTCCATCTGTGTATTAATAGCTGTAGTGTGTGCAAACTGAGCAGGTGGTCCATTTAATTCAGGTGTGTTGGACCAGGAACAGACCTGAAAGTTGCAGGATTCCGGATTCCAAGGCCTGGAATCAAAATCCAGTTGTATGGCTCCTTCTCACCATGTGTTGACTTTGGTATTCTTCAATTTTGGGTTATTTAATCTCTCCCTTACTTTCCATGATCTTGCTTGAAGCACTCAATGCGCAATAAAGCCTTGAACAACAGTTCTGTAAATTTGAAATGTTGTTCCCTGTCATCAGTTTTGTCAGTTTATGCTTTTGCTGTCAATAGTAAAACAAAAAGCAGAAGAACAGAGAGACATTCGATGACATTCCACTACCAAACAATGAGAAAACAATAAGAAAACTGAATCATGCAGATCTTGCAGGCAGCTGTAAAATTGAAACATAAAAGTCATAAAAATGTTTTAGTGCAAACAATTTCCAGTACTTTGAAGATTGGTGTGCATTGATTGGTTGTATAAAAACAGTGTTTAACAGAATAATTTCATTCAGTCAGATTTCCTGTGTTTTGGTTTTGTGCTTGAATGATTTTGTGCTTTAGACTTTGGAATGATTAAATTATCAAAGGCTGGTGTTGAGAAGAAAATTAACATTTTGGCCAAAAACTACAAATGTACAGAAAATAGGACAACAAACGAAGACTTAAATTCCCACATCAGTGAAAAAATTTGTTCATTTGGGGATTTGGAGTTGAAATAGTGAAAGGATGCTGCATTAACTGTTCTCCAAGCTGGTTCTGGTGGTTTATCTAGGAAAACTGAGGGATTATTCACTGAGATACTGTATAACTTGTAAACCCCAAACAAAGTTTACATGACTGTGGCTTTTTTCATATATTGTAGTCAGAAATGTTACTTATTTCTTTTCAAATATACCTGCAAGAAATATTCTTTTTGTTATTAAAAAAACAAAAAAAAACCTAAAGTTTTCTGCACATCTATTGCTCTGTAGTGGGTATTATATTTATTTCTCAGAGTAGCATAATAACTTGAAAACTGATGGCCTGTGTGAAATAGCCCGGGGATAGACAAGATGATTTGATGATCCGATGGCAGAGTATTATGTTATAAAGCAGGCTGGTGAAATATAAAGTCAGGAGAAAAATATAAGATGCTGCAAAACTGAAAGATAGGACAATTTGGAGCCTTTACAAGAGATAAAGGCCTTGGACATTTGTTTAATTTAGAATAGAATAGAATATACTTTATTGATCCCCAAGAGGAAATTGCTTATTTGTTGCTACTCCACTCATCTTAGGTAATAAATACAAAGTTTGTAAAATTGTGTGTGCGTGTGTGTGTGTGTGTGTGTGTGTGTGTGTGTATATATATATATATATATATATATATATATGTGTGTGTGTGTGTGTAAATATATATATGTATACAATAAGCTATAATAAGTGGCTTGGATAAGGACGGACGGACGGACGGACCTGATATGACATAAAATACTTTAGATAAATCCGTTGAATATAATAACGGTCTGTGAAATATGAAGGCAGTTAGCAGCTCAACAAAGACATGAAACAGCATAATGTCTCACCGCCCTCTATAATCGAAATAATGGCTCTTTTAAAGTGCAAATAGATTAGAGCAAATTGATCTGTGTGGATATCATTGAGACTATTTATCTTAATTTGTAAAAGCAGTTCCTACCTGAGCTTAATACCTTGCAGGTAAAATGTTTTTAATTATGGACAAGAGAGCACTAAGCAAACACATTTGACCTTCATATTTGATTATGTGGTTTGTTTACTAAAAGTACTTTAAAGCACTCTTATTTAAGTGCATTTCCATTCAATACATTCCAGTGCATTGTGGAACGTATTGGAGAAACAAGTCAGATCCATGTAGATGCCGCATTAAAAATGTACAGGAGCTAAAGGATCTTCTGCTAAAGTGCTTGTATATTCCCAGTCATGCAAATTGTATCTGCTACAACAGGTTTAAATCCATTTCGCTCAGCAAAAGTCTGGTTGCCTCTGATTTAAGCCTGTTTTTGTAGGTATTCTGTTGACTTCTTGTAGTCGGATACTACAACACACCTTAAGGAGACTAGTTTAGTCCTTACTTGGACCAATCCCACAAACCCACAATTAGGTAAGAGGACAAGGCTCCTGGTGTTAACGAATTGTTATACATGTTAAGATGTTTGTATTGGGACTCTGATTTTGATTAAAATATCTAAAAGGAGGATGATCAACAAACTATTCTAACTTTTAAAGAAAGTCATTCACATAATCAGCTTTTAAGACTTTTCTGACTTGCAGCAACTAATTACAGGCATATTGCTGCAGAGCAAATCAGTCAGAGCATATCATGAATCATTATACAAATTAATGTAAAGTCATTCATTGCAACGATGATTAACAAACATCTAACACTCCTTTATGTCACTCTAGGCTAATAGTGCTCTCTGCTTATCCTTCCATGTGTCTTTTAAAACCTTGCTGGGTTTTTGGAGTTTTGTGCGCGCTTACACTTGTTTTTGTAGATGACGGGAATAGAAATTACACTAATCATTCCGCTGATATTTTTCTTTCCTTTCAAGCACCACTGTACATGAAAGTTTGTGTACACTTTGAAATCTTGGACATTTATGCACACATTGGATCAGAAACGCTATCAGAATTTCTCTGATGTTTTACAAGAGGATTAAAGTGAACACAGACTGCATGTGGGAGCAGTCTACTTCCTTAAAGGACATGTCTTACAGTCCTAAAGCTTGCATGTTTGATTACCTGGAAAGTAAATTTGCCTTTAGGAGTTAGTGTGTACATAAGCAATATAATGAGACTCTTCTATAGGTTTTATAAGATTGGAAAAATCATTATTGCTGTTTTTTTAAGCATTATATCACTGCAATGTATCAAAGTAGAGCATTCTTATGCACAGTCATTTTTCCAACATAGATGACATCAAACTGTATGCCAGAGCTGAGTGAGACATCAAATGACTGATCCCCCTCATCAGGACACAGCTTCAAAACCTGGTATGTCATTCTGACTGGATAAGTGCAATTTAATTTATATCAAAGAAAAGCAAGATGATGAAAAGACATGAGCTTGATCTAGAAGGAAACCTGGCAGATAGTCAGAGCAGCTAGCCTTGGGATCCCACAGATTAATGGCAAGCATTAAGTGGCCAGTTTGGACCAATTTAAGTCTCAGATATAGTTTTCTTATGAGAGCTCTTATCGCAGTGTCTGAGGGTATCTGTTGACAGAGAGATGGGTCTCAGTGTGGGATAGTTTGTGCCAGCTGCTGCAGTATCGCTCCTGCATTTACATTTGCAGCGCTCCATGACCCATTTGTAATGCACTATACAGTGGAAGTAATGTATAAAAGAATATTTAATGAGTGCTTCATTCTACATACAGTATATATTTGTATACACTCACTGGATACTTTATTGAAACCCTAAAAGCTGGGGACAAACTACAAGACTTCCACAATCATCCCAGATTTTGAGAACGCAGTATTCACTCGATCAGATCCGCTCTTTGTTTCTCGACAAAGGGCTCACTCACGCAACAAGTGGACCTGCTGAGGAATCTCAGACTTTTAAATTTGTTGGATAAACTAAAGCTCTCAATGAAACTCTACAAGGGCCACAGATTTGAACTAACAAGCCAATACCAGTAGACGATGGTGATGGTTGTGCTGTAGTTCTATTACAACACTTTGGAGAATGTGTTAAGCTTTTCATAAAGACTTGCCATTTCTTCATCTTGTGTAGCACTTAATGTCTGAGCTATTGTGAAGTCATGTACTTACAAATAACTTGAATTTCATGTGACCAAAATGTTTTTTTTATTTTCTCGGTATGAATTCCAAATCTCAGCAACATCATTCAGTCTTTATGTTCCTTATATATATACATATATTCAAAGGGAGTCAGCAGAGTGGATTAAATTGGTCCATGCAGCAGTCTATTTCAGCGGGAGAGCTGGGCAAGTGAGACTCCCTGGGATTAAAACCTAATTTAATGAAGACGTATAGCGTGAAAATCTCCAGTGTGTGTCAATATCATGAAGACGTTGTGGACGACTGCTGCAACAGGCACAAGAAAAGACAAAGAAAGAGGGCAAAGGCTGATGGTTTACAACCTTATAGGATTTAAAACTTGAGTTTAAACATATTGAATCCGCTGCTACCATTTCTGTCTTTCAAATGACTCAAGCAATATATGTCCTTGTTGAAAGCTATTCATGATTATTGAAAAGTTCACTGAAAATCTTCTTTATTTTTGTTTGTATATCTGATGGTTTGAATTAGGTTTGAAATGCTAATCAGCTGAGTTGGTGGATTTACTGCCAGTCAGTCGCCTCTTTGGAACATGTCTGCAAAATTAAATGCAAATTCTTTTTTTTTAGTTTGTCTTCAGAGAGACGGAAGCAGTTAGAGGCAAGGAGACCTGGTCCACGTTCAGCCCCTTGCACCATGTGTTGCTGTCTGTAATAATTTTACATATTAAAATCCTGCAGGCATATTCTGGAATGAATTAGATTTTATTTACATTTTCAGTTCTGAGTGGATGAATATTTGCCTGCAAAACTGACACACTTAGAGGACCTCCTTAATTACTCACTCCTGGCTAACCTTGCTGCCTGAACTTAGCTTTAAAGCATCAATTGTGGCTCATCAATTTCTATGTAAATCAACACTATAGGCGTGAGGAGGGGATAATTGTTTTCTAACAAAGAGGATGTTTTAAAGAGGACAACTGTGTTATGTAACTTTGTGTTGAAAGAGAATTTGCAAAGCACAAGAGAAGTGCGTTGAGAAATGTGTAAAGACAAATAACAAGGTCACAAATTTAAAAAAGACTTAAATATTGGACTTTTGTTAAAAAATATATTTTCCTTTTTCTGTTGACAGCTTGAATGTTCCCAACTAGTAGAATATTATTTAGCAGAAAATTAATCCAAAGATTAGAATGACTCCCTAGTGTGAGAGCCTTTTCAAGCATTAAGCATGCCGATGTTAGTGAGTATTTATCAGTTTAGACAGAGTGCTTGCTTAAAGTAGTAAGAGAAAAAGTGAGGCCATTTACAGGTCATCGTTAAGACAATGCTGGAACATTGTTTACTCTTACCAGAATCACGATCCACTGCTTTTAATTTATGCAAGTGTTTCCCAATCAGCATTGAAAAAACCTGATATAGCAACACAAGCATGCAGGTTTAAAACTGCACAGTAACAAGTTGATTATTTTTAGCTTGTTGCTACAAGCGGGTATGCATGATAGCAAACTTAATATTGGAACGTGTTTAAATACACGCTTTCTTTTCCAAAATATTAGAAGCAATTAGAAACACATTTTTTTAACATAACATTCTTTCCTATATATAATGAAATCTCCAGCATAAAAGCTCTTTTTTGCATAAATGCATACATTTGTTGTATTAATCTTTGAAACATCTGCAAGTAAACTTAAAAAAGACTAACTATAAAATGTAAAAAAAAAAATTGACTTGTTTTCATTGGTTGTAGGACTTGAACAATTTGGGGCTATAATGACGACTTCCAGCAACAAAAAAAATCCTACATTAATTTTGAAAAAGAAAAACATTTAATGGCAATTTGTTCAGTTTAAAATTTATACCAAGAAAATCTGGTCCTAAAAGATCTCCAGGCTTAGGTTTGAATTAGAAGAGATAGAAATAAATCTGTATGAGAAAAGACACATCTTCCGTGGGCCCCCAAGGACAAAACCAGTAGCTGTAACTCAGGAAACATCCCTGTTGTCTCCAAAGAGCAGGCGTTTGAGTGGCTCTACCAAGTGTCCTTGGGCTAGACAGACACTAACCACCCCTGGCACACCTGCTGTACTGTTCAGTGTGAGAAAGTGTGGAAATGTGTGTCAGTATATAGAAAATAAAATCTCAGTTTGAATCACTGTGCAGCTCTGTGAATGTGGCTTGATCTGTACAGGGTGTTCAGTGCTCAAACATACAAGCACAGTGTAATGTTTTCTTTGGTTGTCCAGAAATAATTTGCCATATAAAAAGAATTAGCTTGTTTTTGGTTTTTCTTTTCTGTTTTCATTCATAAATGATGCAGATCCTAAAACGCATGTTAACATCACTCAAAGACAAAAAAATGGGTTGAAATAGGTTCTGCTTCCTGTGGCAACAACATCTGCTGTCAAACCTTTGGGATCACAGATAATGACTCCTTAACATCACTGGAGGAATCTTTCTTGGCTCTCATTTCTGTATAGCCTGCTTTTGTCCATTTCACAGTATCTCATTCAAGCTTAGGAGAAGACTTTGACTAGGCCACCCAATTTTCCACTTCATTTTTTTGAATAAATTGTGACTTCCCTGTATGCTATAAATTGTTTTCCTGCTGCAAAACATGCAGATCATGCAAACTTCCTTCAGAAAGCCAGGATTTTAACTCAGAACCTTCTTGCTGCAAGGTAACAGTGCAACCAAACGCACTATTATGAAACCCAAGTAATACATATAAACTTACAATATTTTGTTCAAATGCTTTTTCAGTACAGTTTTCTTTTTCAGTGTTATGCCTGAAGGCTACATTCCAAATATGAAGTCTCCAAATACACATGAATCAACAGCTAACCTTAAAAACTGCATTTGTAAAAAAAACAGATGTATTTTCTTTAGTGCCAAGCTTTGCATCAAACACGCCGCATGTTGCAAACATGTAAACTTTAACATTGTCCCACCTATGAGACTTTCTCATATCTCGCTGTCTTTCTATACTCCTCCATATTTCAGTGAATTCCTTTAGATGGAAAAATGCAGATCTTGCCTCAGTCCTCTGATTAAAAGGAAAAACCTCGACTGGGAATTGTCAGTAGCATTCCCATGTGGCTCCAGATGCAGGCTCTCGATTGGCTGCTTGATGTATAATTCAGATGAAATGGGAACACCTAATGAGACTAACAAATGGTGCTAACATGTCTCTGAGCTGACAGAAGAACACACAAACACTGCATTTCAAAAGTCATTCAAAAAGGCAACATTATCATGCCATAAAGACAATATGATAAAAATTGTTATCCTTCCTGTACAGGCATATTTTCTGACATAATATAAGACATAATATTCATTTTAATGCAAAACAAAGAATATGTTTATGTGAGATTATTATGGGTGTTTTTCAATGCAATTTGCAAATTTATATATAAAAATATAAAGCATTTTTTCATTATTGTTTTTTTTTTTTTGCTTTGTTCAGTACATGCAGTAGTTTTACATTTGCTGATTTATAAATGCTTTTTAGAAACTAAATTTTGCTTTCTGGACCCGTTCGAGATTTTGAACAGTTTTTCTTTCTGAAACAAAACTATTTCAACAAGCTTTCACTTCTTTGACCAAAGTACTTTATGAAAGCAGCTCTCAGTACTGGGGTCACTGAGACTGTGAAGAATGTTCACAATATTGCCCTTTTTCTTAAAAGAAACGGCACCAAAGAATCTGAACCCACCTTCTATTCCAACATAGTTTTTACTGCCTTGTTTGGCAAAGCGGGAAAAAAACCCCACAATTTGATCAATGTCAACTTTTACCAGCTTATCAAGTGAAAATCTGACACTGATGCCTTTTCGGATTATGATATCAGAGCTATCCAGTCAGCTTCAAAGGTCATGGCACTGGAGTGTGGAAATATGCTGCTTTGATCAGGATGGCTTGCTTCCAGTCACCCTCGGAGCTTATCACAGCATCCGAATGAGAAACTGTCTAAATAATGACAAGGATGCACAAGTTCAGGTTTTTTTTTAATACCAGAGAAATATATTTTTCTTTACATTGAGTGGGTAATTATTATTTTTCCAGGATAGAAATTGGTAGTGTATTTTGACAGCATCAGTATTAGTTGACTGCAATGCCCAGAAAAAAAGAGAGAAAACCTGATAAAAGCAAAATCAATATTCTGTCTTTCTCCTTTATACTGTTTTTATTTAATTTGACTGTTTTTTTTCTCTGCTGCCAGTGGAAAAAAAAAACACAAATCTGGCACAAATCTACATACCAGATGAGCAAGGGAAAATGGCTTCATCTCTACAATTACAAGAAGGTCACGACCTGCTGTCACAGCAACCGCTTGGCATCTATTTGAAAGCTGCTTGGCACCCGAAACCTGCAGATTTCATAAACCTGCAATTAGGCACTGGGCATGTATCAGTCAGCACACTCTGCGAAACATCTGCTTGTGTGTGTATAGTTGTCCATCTCCAATGTGTGTGTTTGTCAGGAGGCAAAATTACCAATCCACGAGAAAGAATTAGCTCAAAACTGAGGAAGCAGCAAGTCTGATTGGAAATCTGCTTCCTGTATGCAAGTTGAT
Source organism: Phalloptychus januarius (assembly GCA_902982915.1). Lineage (NCBI taxonomy): Eukaryota > Metazoa > Chordata > Actinopteri > Cyprinodontiformes > Poeciliidae > Phalloptychus > Phalloptychus januarius. The sequence goes on from CADWAE010000230.1 coordinate 4,900,897, forward strand.
CATCATAAAATTAGATTTTTTTTATCCTTCATCTAACAATTGGAATATTTACTGATCTTTTTGTTTTCTCAACAAAAATACATGTTTTCATTTGATGACACAAGATCAGGTTTTGGTGCACCCTGTGGGACTACATGCAGTTGTTTAAGAACTAGAAAGATATTTCTCAAAAAGATGCACTTCTGCTTCTTTTTCATATAGGCAGACAGACAAAAATATGTTTATGTGATACAGTTCAGTAGCACACAAAAGAAGCTGGAAAGCTCACACATCAGAATAAAGACAAGAAATGGTTGAACAAAAGATACACATCAAAATTAGTCCATCAACCATTAGACCTAAGATAAAAACTGTGGGCTTCAGGGAAGGCCTCTGGACTGTCCAAATAAAATGAAATAAATAACTGTGATATGATTCTGTGTGAGGAACAAATCTGTATTTTTTGATTCCAATAAATGAAATAAATTTTCAAATCATTCCAATTTACCGAGATGCACATGTATTTAAATTTCTAAATTTACAATAGTAAAGTTCAAGGAATATGAATACTGTGTTATAAAACAGTACTATTGCCTGTAGAAGCTCACAAAACAGATTACTGCATACAACAAGTAGATGGTTGTGTATAAGGACAGTGAGTTTGGATTTTAATGTATTTGTATCCAATTAGTTTTAGACCATTACCTTTCAGGTCGGAAGTGTTGGATTTTCATCAACAGACTGGGGTCAGCTACTTAACTGTGAGTTTTCAAAAAGAGGAAAGATGTCAGGTTCCTGTTTCTTATACCCATTTTATGCCATTCACGTTTGCATAGGGTGGCCAGTAATTTACATTGAGTCCTAAACAAACATCACCAAATAATGGCATGTTACTGCGGAGGAAGCCTTTCACCTGGAGAAACTAACACCCACCTGTACAAAGAGAACAAACTCCATGGGAACTCCGCAGAGAAAGAGTCAGGTTAGAAATTGATTCTTGTGCTTTTTTATTTATTTTTGCTGCTAGGCAGCAGCACCAGCCTCCCTTTCCACCAGGGAGTGATTTACTTGGGGTTTTGGGTGAGGCCGTCTTTTATCTTTCGCCCTCTGTGAACCCATACTGGAGGAAATCAGGTGAAAAGACAGGCTTCCTTTATCACTTATTCTTCACATGAACATGTGATGAAACATAAGACGTGTTTGCATTGCACATAGTCCAGTTCAATCCTGATAGGGCAGTACCAACAGTTTGTGTCGAACGGGTGATCTGTCTAAAATAGCACAGATGATTTTATTTAGTAAGTCATTGATACTGCAGTCATGCCTCCTTCTGGACAAGCATGTGGCAACAGTGGAGAGGAACAACTTCAATTTAACAGTTGGAAAGATCCTGTAGATGGAGGCTGAGTATTGTTAGGACTAAAAATGACTGACATTTCCCATAATTGTTTCCAGTGGAAAAGGTAAATATCAAAAGTTTCATGGCAAGATTAATTCCAGTTTTTATGTTTAAGGAGTTTATTTGACTTTGGTTATATGTTTGTTCAGATTCAGGGAAATTCAGATTATTAGGAAATCTGAAAAGTTGAATAGCATTTTTTTAATGGAAAGAAAATGCTATGTAATTGTTATAGCAATCACAGAGAATAATTCAGATTTTACAGATGTCTAGCAGAAAGTCATTGCACCATCCACAAGGGAAAAAAAAGATTATTACTAAAGAAACTGGCTGTTCACAGAGTGATGTATCCCAGCAAATTATTGGAAAATCCTGTGAAAAGAAAAGGTGTGTTTGAAATGTGTGTGAGCAATACGGATAATTACAACGATGAGAAGATTGTAAAGCAAAGCCAATTTAAAGGTTTGAGAGAGAAACACAAGACATGGACTGAAGTGAAAGCTTCACCAAACACACCACATTGTTCCAATACTTCTTTATTACAGCCAACATAAAACCCCAAAATTCAGTCATATCAGTGAAAAAACTTTAATCAAGTGTCTTTGTATGAGTTTTGATAGTCTAAATTATTAGAGATGCACATGTAAATGTGCATCTCTAAAAGTGTAAGACACAAAGATTCACACTTTCAACTGATAAATCATCAGTGCAAGTACATTTAGTTTTTTGAGGAATCGCTGACAGATTCACACTGTCTGAACTCTAAAATATTTGCAGTGAAACATTTCATGTTCCCTTAAAAAAAACATTTCAGATAGAATCCATTTATAAACACCATCAGTGGAGCAAGCTCACAAATCAACTGTTGCAATTGTTCTTGTGTGGCCTACAGCAAATTTTTCCCTACAGTTTTCAATTTAAGCTAACACATAATTGTTTCTTTATCTGATTATATCTAATAGCAGAGTATTTCTCTTATGGTGGTAGAAATTGGGAAATGATTCTAAATCAAGATATCACTTATTAAAGTAGAGATTACCCCGGTTTGAAATCATGAAGCATATCCGAATGTAGCAGTGAGCATTTTGTCACAGACAGAGAGAGAAACAAAGAGAGCGCGAGGCTGAACAATGCAGCTGCTGGTAATAAAATAAATAAGAGAGAAGAAGTGTGGGAGTGAGATGTGATTGAGTCATGTGATCTCCTCTTAGTTTCTATGGCATCACTCATGGACCATTTATCCACCTAATACTAAATGAGTGAGTGAGTTTTTTTTTTTTTCTTGGACGAACGAAAAGGAGGATTTATGTCACATCAGCCAGCCTGTATATTTTCTGCAGAGGGAATGATGGTCAGGTACCCACTCACGCTCTGAAAGAAAAACTGTGGAGGCAGAAACGTCTGTGACTAGTTTCCTGGGCCCTTGGCGAGAGTGGTTATACAAGGAAGCTCTCATCTTCCTCATCTATTTTATAGAGGACACAGATTCTGATAAGATTTGACAAGGTAAGACGTGTGTCCTCATGGTGACACATAAACACATCAATGTAGTTGAAGCATTACAGATAAGGAGAAAAAAAGACTGAACTACCTCACTAAGGTGTCCCCAGAAACCTTAGTGAAAAAATTCAAGTGTATTTTAATCTTAAAATCACAGAAGAGCATAAAGTTTTACTGTCAAGAGGAAGGAAATTATAATCTGAGGGTTACTACCTGCATTTAAATTCATCCCATTTACTCTGACATCCCTAAATAAAATCTGTATCAGTATCTTTGCCTAATCCAGATGAAAGATGTGTAATTACTCACAGATGAAAGACAATGACCTTTAGGTATAACTTAGAGTTTTTAAATAATTCTCATTTTAAGACATTTTTGATTAAGCAGTGGCTACTTTTTTATGTTAGGAATTTAAACAACACTTGGGATGGGAGCAATGCTGTCTACAATCCATGAAGTGCAAAATGAAAATGGGAAAAAATCTGAGTAACTCTTTGGTTACTGCCTGTGATGGAGACCATTTATTAGGGCTCCATCCCTAATAAATAATTATTCATATTATGTTATGTTTAATTTTGACCAAATTTCAGACCAAACATTTGGTTTTGTTTTGTTTCAGTTCTTTATTTCAGTTGCTTTATGACATTTAGTTGTCCATGCTTCTTGTACAGGGAGATTGTGGGGAAAACCTCAGTTTGTTTCAATTAGAGGTTTATTGTTTGAGTCTTACCTTTTGGGTGTGTCCCCTCAGCAGGGTGGAGCAAAGGGTGGAGACTTACAGAAAACCTATGGTTTCTGTAAGTCTTCACAAACTTGACACACACCGTTGCTGGAATGTTGGCCCATTCCTCCAAGTAGATCTCCTCTAAAGCAGTGATGTTCTGGGGCTGGCAGTGGGAAACAGACTTTCAATGGCATAATGGCAGTATGCCATTTTCAGTTAAGAGGGGTAATGTGCCGACGAGTTATATTAAGTTAAATTTATTCTGCACAGTGGCGCAGTTGGTAGAGCCACTGCAAGGCAGAACCCTCTTGCCTTGCAGCAAGAAGGTTCTGGGTTCGATTCCCGGCCCGGGGTCTTTCTGCATGGAGTTTGCATGTTCTCCCTGGGCATGCGTAGGTTCTCTCCAGGTACTTTGGCTTCCTCTCAAGTCCAAAAACATGACTGTTAGGTTAATTGGCCTCTCCAAATTCTCCCTAGGTGTGAGTGCGTGTGTGCATGGTTGTCTGTCTCTGTGTTGCCCGGCGACAGACTGGCGACCTGTCCAGGGTGACCCCGCCTCTCGCCCGGAACGTTAGCTGGGGATAGGCACTAGCATCTCCCCTGCTCCACTAAGGGACAAGGGTGTACAGAAAATGGATGGATACATACATTTATTCTTGGATTGACCTTAAATTAGTTCCAATGATTTGCATACATGTACATGTAAATATTTATTGGTACCATTTATAGTTTTGTTGTTAGGTTTGCGTAAATAATGTTTACTTCTTGTTTTGTTTTATCATCCCTTCACCTGGTATGAGTGTTGTAATTGTCCAAAGTATAAAAGCCAGCTTCTTTGTCTCACTGTGAAATGGATGTCGGTATAGATTTGACTTGCAGCTCCGAATAAAGCTACCTCGACTGCATTTTGTTGCCTTGCCTCCTTCCTAAACTCAGAGCCTCCGCCGGTCAATGTGACACTGCCCACCAGCCTGCAACCAGAGTCACCATGGTAACTGACTTATGCACTGCCTAAGTCAGATTGGAGGTATTTTCCCCACAGATCCAGATGTCCTATGTAGTCAGTCCGAAACAAGCAGTCTTTTAGTTTCAGTTGAACATACTTTGTGTCTACTTGCAGCTGTGTGTAACTCACCATTCTGGTATTCATGAATAAAAAACATGAACTCAAAGTGATATGTGGGCTTTTCCACATTTACCTATAACAGAAAATGTGCCTAAAATCACAAAGACTGTGTAACATCACCCATCTTTAAAGCTGTTATCCTATAACAATCTAACTATTTTAGTAGTTTACAACTAAGTTATGTCAGATGGAAAATATCACAATTGGCTTTACAAACAAATGTGAACTGACTGAATCGCATTCACTTTACTTGAATTTTATATTGACAATATTTTGGCTATAGAGAATTGTCATGATCCATGAAGGGTTTGTGTTTTTAGTTATTGATGTTTGTATTTTGATCATTTAGGTTTCTTTTTTATTGTCATTAATATCTTTATTATTTTATTAAAGTTCTAATTTTTCAACCAACGTTTGCTCTAGATTTGAGTTTTTGCCAATAACAATTATGACACTTGTAGCTCCAAATCCAGCCTCAATCCATGCCTTGTAATTTCCTCCAAATCTTTATTTTTATTCATTTTTTTGGTTTGTCTTGTTTATTTCCTCAAGGTTTATTCCATCCTGTTGCTATTTCTATGTTATTTTCTTATACTTTTTCCTTTCAACATCCCTATGCTTGGACATTCACTCTATGAACACCCAGCTTTTTTTGAAATTGTAATGTGACCACAACACTGGACTTTATAAAAAAATCCCTTTATTTCTCTAATATAATTAAAAAATTTGAGAAGCAGAGTTGTTGTGTGCTCATTAGCTGCAAGTCATAATTACAAAAATGAAAAGAATTCACTGAGTAAAACGAGTTTTGGTTTTTGTACCAAAAATAAACTATTAATTATTGACACTCTAAATTACTGAGATGCATTTTGAATTTTTTTTGTATATATATATATTTAATCAAAATCTTGCTTTGTATCTAGCTCCGCCCCTGTTTTAAACCTCTTCTCTCTCTCTTTCTCGGTCTCTCTCTGTCCCTCTCTACCTCTTCCCTCTTTCTCTCTCTTTTCAATCTTTTTCGTCCTACCAACAACAAGTGAGGACCATCTCTGCACGTCCATCCGTTCCCTGTTCAGCGTCGGGGCTTTGAGTTGAGTTATAGATGTCTACTGGAATTTCTTTTCCCCTCGTCCATTTCACTGTTTAATCGATGGGGATGACAGATTGCAGGTGCAGCGGCAGCGTGCGTTAGAACCAGCAGGGACGGTGTGTGGTGCACTAGGACCGGGGAGAGACTACCTCTCATCGTGAGCATTGGAGCTGTAGAGGGAACCCCCCCACACACACACTGGATCTGGCGATTATATCCATACATTTCTCTTTTTCTCACCCCCCCCCCCTCTCGTGTCCACGGGGATCGCACCAACGAGTGTGTTCAGGAAGCACACAAGAGTGGATTTCTAATTCGGCGAGATAGCGTAAAAGTCCGCTACTAGATATTTCTTTTTGTTGTATTTTGAAAAAAGAAAGGGGGTGAGGTTGTCATATAATCTTTCTTAGGTTCTAGAAAATCTTTTTTTTTTTTTTTTCCTCACCTGTCTTTACGTTTATCTCCAAGAGCGCAAAGGGACATCTGCGGTAGAAAGCGCCCAGTGCACTTTTCTTCCCCCCCCCCTTTCCCCCCAAAAAAGAAAAGGAGGACAGAAGCATATACAAATCTTCATTCTTGTTTGAATTACAGTCGGACGATTGGCTGAATGGGTGACCTCGCAGAAACACAGATCACCTCCAGCTTGCAACCACTGTACGCGCACGGTTTTTTCCTCTACTGACCGGGAGTTGTGATGTCCAGAGCTTTCCCCGCTGACTGACTCTCGGCGTCGTACCATTTTGGAACCGAACTGAAGGTAGGCCAGTTTTGCATCTTCCTCTTCTGGGCTTGCTTGCGTTTTATGGTGCAATTTGGCAAAGTTTTCAAACGTCATTAATAAAAAATAAAAAAAAACCCTGGTTCTATGATCCTTTCACACGACGCATTGCTCCTGTCTGACTCTGGGGTTCTCTCGGACAATTGAAGTTAGTATTAAAAACGAAACAGCGATGGAGGTGCAGGGAGCGCAGTCAGTCTGACGCTTGGAGGAGAACTCAAGCACCTGGCAGATGAGATCAGCGCCAATATTTGTAGGCTGTTGCAAACGTTCCTAGAATTGGATTATTTTCGAGTGAAATTTCAGCGACTGTTTTGCGCTTCCTGAGCTCAGTCATGGAGATTCCGGAGGAGCCCTCTGCAGTGCAGTGTCTGGTACATGCGCCGAGCCGCCGGGCTCACTGGAGCCCACTCAGGAGAGGATTTAGATAAAGGTGTAAGCGAAACGGAAGCTCTTCCCGAAGGCAAGCATTATTATTATACACACAATGCATTCTTTTATATGAGCTGCGGGTTCCGCAACAAAGACAACCACACACGCATTCAAACTTGTGCTGCGTGTTTGTGATGCAGTTTGAAAGGACTGGATGAAGCTGTGCGTCACTTGTTACAAATAACCCAAGAAAAGTCGTACGGATTTCTGTCCTGTAGGGAGTGAAAGGGGCAACAGAAATGTAACCATGTTGGAGCAACCGATCAGGCTTGTTCCGATCGACTGTACCAGTCCCCCGAGGATGACAGCGAGGCGGTCCGTTGGGTGGAACCGTACGAGTACCGACGCATGACGCAGGAATCGGAGCGAGGAGCAGAGGTTGTGTGTTTTCTGCTGATGTCCCGCGTTTATCGTTGTTTCTAAGGCTGCGTTTGTTCATGCCGGGTTCAGAGAAATTGCGGGTGATCTGTCCGTCAGCGAGCATGTGCTTTGAACGAGCCAACGCGCACGAGTTAAGTCTCTCGCTGCCTCTCTCTTCTAGTGGTTTGCCAAGACCGTTCACATTGTTTAAAAGTCAAACTCAACCAAAACTGTGAATCTTAGCTGACGCCAAGCTCGGATATAAACCCAGTTAATCGTACCCGACAGCCCCCTGACCCCTCTTTCTTATAAGCTTGTTATAGGCCTGCATCTAATTGCGCTTTCAGGGGCCACTTAGAGGTGAGCCGCATCTTCATCTAGCTTTAACAGCTTTAAAAAAAGATCCTGAGTGAAACATGTCTTCTCTCTTTAAAACATGATCAGTGCGTTTTTTTTTCTTTGCATGGGGCATAGAGCCCGTCGTTAATGAATTCGCAAAGTCGCTTGTGTCTGATGTTGCAAAGTGCGGCAGATAACTGGCAGCTCGTCGCTCCCGCCGGCAGCGCCTAGTCAGAAGGAAGATGACAGGAACTGTCCGTGGTGCTCAAACAGACAGCTTCTTTGTTCGAGTCTGACCTCATTTTGTGGAGTTGGTGCTGCGCTAACTCTGCCTAAAATGCTTGAGCTGCAGATTACAACATGCCAGTATCTGATGCTAGTCGCAAAAATAATATATGTTCCTTTTTGATAAAGTAACATATTGTTATGGTTACCTGCTTACTGATGTGTTTTGTCCCACTTTGGCTGCTGGAAAGACCTGACCTGTAGAGGGCTGAACTTCATTAGAGCTCTGAAACTGGCATCATGTTAGGTCTCTTCAGTCCTGAGTGTTTATTAGCCACCTTCTACAGATGTGATTGAATAGAGATGTGGGGAATTTGTTGAACCGTTTTTTTTCTCTGTGGCAGACAATATTCCGTGGAAAAAAGACAATATTTCCTGTTGGACTTTTCTGTCTGTTGACCCTCACTGGAAAACTTTGTTTAAAAATAGGTTTCATCCAAAATAACAAAGTTCACTAAACAATGTCACTTTGCAGTGAAATCATGAAAATAGCAATAAAGTACAGGTAATAAATTAGCTTTTTTTATCTTATTGTTTTCACTAATGTACTTCTGTATTTGCATCCTGAGAGAAGGAGTTCAAACTCGTTGTTGTTGGACTATGTTGATGGACACTAAACACTGCTGCCTGAGCAGTCCGAATAAAATTTATATACAGTATATGTGGTCCCCACAAAGTCCTCTTCAAAATTAAATTTTGTGGACTAAATGTTCTCTTGCTGCATGATGACATGACAATTTCTACTTGCTTCACATGTTGGAGGTCTTGATGCGAGGCCTGACTTGTGTATGTCATTGTTTTTGGTGCAAGATCACAGTTTTTCTCTGACATTGTGCAATCAAAATTCGTCGACAGGTCATTTGTGAAAACTGACTTTATGGGAGAAACGATAGTCTCTAAAAAAAAAATTGGCAAAAACCTTAAAATGTGAGCTTGTAATCTAATTTAGGTAACTTATGATTACACAGAGGGCTCACTTTGCTGTCTTTAATGCTCATAGCTGAATGTCATTGTATCACAACATGCATTCCCTTACTGCAAATTATTTATAACATGTTACGGTTGTGGAATTAATCAATATTTCAATACAATGAATATTTGACAAAATTAATTATTCAAGGGTTCTCTTTTGTGTCAAAACTGACACAAACTGACCCATTCTTATTTGCAAAAAATGTATCGCTTCTTCCAGCACCTCTGAAATAACAGATACACTTATCCTCTCCTGGATAAGTGTACCCTGTCCCTGCAGCCGTTCACCTGACTACAATCATGACCTAAAGCTGGAAGTTATAAACTATGCTAACATAAAGATTACATCGAGAGAAAAATGCATATACAACCATCTTTTGCTGACAGGGAAACAAAAAAGATCTTCAGAGGTACCTTACCTGTGAGGCAGAGAGAAAAAAATTATTGCCAATTGATGCCACATACAAATTTTGTATTTAAAAATAAGGGAAATTTTCCCACCGTTCCACCAGCCTGGTTGAGGTCAAGTATCCTTTACATTTTTAGATAGACACAAGAAATCTGACATAACTAGATGTCAACCACTTACTAGGTGCTCATACATGCTGTGGACATTCTTAATTACTGCCCCATAATACAGCCTGAATGAAAACACAAAAGGGAACTGAAGCACATTTATTTATTTTACATATTCAACCATATCTATCCCCTTGAGTGAAACAAAGTCGCTTCCTGCAAAACTTGCATGTGGTTTAACCTTTATTGCAACCTTTGGCATGAAGCTGTATGCGAATTTAACACAATTTGTCTTGAAGAACTGAAAAACGTTAACCACTTGACAAGACACTCTTGCTGGTTGATTGTGGTCCCAATCTCACCTGGTCAGTGTTTTTCAGACCCCCAGTTTTTGTGGAAAACCTTGTTTGTTCTTGTTGCCAGCAGCAAGAACTGCCAACCTGGGTGGCAGTTCTCACGAGTCTAGTGAAATAATTCAGTTTGGAGAGGGACAGGAATGTTTTGGATGATATTGGAAATTTACATGAAAATAATAATACAGTAGGAGGTCAGGAAAGAGGGGTAAAATATGTTAGTTTCCTGGCCAATACGGGAGACTTGATAGGCATGCGCTAATCCAATGAGCATTTTTAGGAGCAATGTAAGAAAGCAACTCCAGTGAAATGGTAAACCTCCAGAACAAGATGGGCTAAGGCTTATGTAAATATTTGCTTCACAGATGTGCACAGCCAATGACTGTGTTCTGTACCAAAGACCCAAACCAAGCAAGGCTCCATTCTGCTGTGGAACAAATAAAACCAGGATGACGTTAATCCACTGTTGGCTCAGTTGGCTACTAATTAGTGAAGCAACAAAACAAACCAGTGTACCCCCTCCATTATTCCACCATTTAGTTGTAAAGGCATTGGAGATTAATGTGGCAAATAATAACAAGGGTACATGGTGGAGACAGACCGAAACTGACAATTGGAGCAGAAGAAAAGGAACCCATGGCCACCTACCTTGTTGTTGTGGTTGATCACTGGAGAAAAATATTCAGCAAAATTAGAAGAACGACAGACATTGTACAGCAATCCATTTGGATGGACCAGTTTTTTTACTCTGTAAAAGTAGGTTTTGTATTCACCACATGCATGTTTGTTAGGAAACACAATTTATTTTAGTATGATTCTTTATTTGTCCCTCAGGAGAATCAACATAAACTTAACAGGAAAATAGAAGCACACAGTGGCTCACAGATTAGAAATTATAAAAAATAAAATAATTGCACGAACAAATCAACCATACATACTTCCACAAAGGATTATAACACTTGTACTGTTGGCTTGCGAAAAGTTTCACCACACAAGGAAGCAACGTCTAAGTTATTACTTTTCTTAAGGGTTGAATTGTCCTCTAATTATTGGTGTCCCCCTAATTGCAGAAGTTAAAGATATTGTCATGATTAATCTTATAGTTCTTGCAGACATCCCTTCGACATCGACATCCCTTCCATGTGACCTAATCTCCCTTTGGCTCATTCACAAAGGAAAACCTTTCCAAGTTCTCTTCCCATTCAGGATTGCACATAGGATAATGGGCTATGTGCAGTTTTATGACTTATCAGCAAATTTGGGTTCCAGAATAAGCTTAATTTTAGACATTAGCGCACGAGACAAAATAGTTTGAGCTGGAAACATACTCGGCATCGAGGGGCCTGAAAACATCAACACTGTAGTTGCATACTTGATACCACAAAGCAAAAAATAGTTCAGCGACAGTTTTAAAGGGGTGGTATTATGTATTTTTCAGCACAAAATTTAGAGCACAATGCCTTTTGTTATAACAAATTTGACACCTTGATATTGGCTTCTGTCTCTTTAAGACTCTCTCTTGATCTTTCTGACACTCAACCATTCTTAGAAGCCTTGGACTGAGAAGTAGTTTATATAATAAGCCCAGCAGACTCGCAGTCCACCCAGGTGTTTGCTGATTGCTGCTGCTGCTAGTCTGGAGGAGCGAGTGGAGGAAAGCGTGGGGAAGGGGTGGTCTGTGGGGGACAAGCCCAGCTGGAGATTGCTTCTCCAAGGAGGAACAGTGTGGAAATTGGTGGTGCTCTGTATGAACAAGCGCTTAACAGCCCCAATAACTGCCACAGGAGATTCAAGGATTTCTCAAACATGCATGAAAGAATCAAACAACATTCCAGGGATGTTTTTGCTGAGGGAATAGCACAGCAAAGTTTTAGATAATGCCTCCCACTCCTTTAAGGAGAACAAGAGGAAGTCCAAATCTTTTAGATCTCAATCACATCAACCATCTGTAAGATGTGATGGGTAAACAAGTGTCATCCATGGAGGCCTCAACTCAACTAAAAGTTACCACTCTGAAAAGATCTGCTGTAAACATTTGGTGCCAGATTCCACAACACGCTTTTTGAGCTCTAGTGGACTCCATGCCTCAATGGGTAAGGGCTGTTTTGGCACCAAATGGGCATCGACATTCTGTTGAACAGCACAATAAGCATAGTGTAATATGTGACTGTTGTATATTGAGAAGAGTAGACATCATTGCATCAATAAAAGCCATATTGGCAGGATTTCCAGACCTGTATGCATCCCTCCTCCTTCTCACAACTTTCTTCAATTAAAGCATTTAGTTTTTGTGATGCAGTGTGGATTCCACAGGGTTAAAGACATAATGTCTGATGGTGTGTGCAGACTGCATACCGTGTCTGCTATAAACACAGCTGGGGAACTGATACACCGCCCAAGAGGAAATCAAATTAACTCTGGGGGAGCTGTGACAGCTTCTGTGAACCCAATAATTGACTCCAATGCTTTTCTGTGATTACTGTTGCACAATATCTTTGAATGTGCATGTTCCTGAGTGTATATCAAAATGTCTTTAACTGGTTACCATGCTGGAGCTCGCAGAGGGCAACTGGAGACTACCGATGCTAAGCGGGGCCATTGTTGGTCATTTCCTTTCATAGAATATGCGGCAGATGTGCCCAGAACCAGACCTACCAAATTGATGGACAACGTGCGTTTCCCCCTACTAATATTGATTGAATTAGGCCACCCTGCAGACCCATTGCTTTTCCAAGGAGGAGAAAGCAATCCTGTAGTGAGGTTTATCAATAAGCGGGTGGTTGGAGTGTAAGTGCTGGTATTCCCCGTGGGCAGACAGCCGGTGATGAGGGAAGAACTCGCTCAGGGAGAGTCCCTGATCACACGGCAGATTGGGAGCCCTCGGTGCTAACGTCTGTCGGTCTCTGCCACAGGGGAAGAACTGGGTGGAGCCACACAGAGCTGACCCAGAAGCACACTCTGGGCCAACTTCAGGTCAGCCTTCATACAGAAACCAGATCTGTCTTGCTGTGTTGTGCATTTTTTATTGCTAGATTTTTTTTATGCCATTAATCATAATTTCATGCTTTTGTATTTGGTCAATTTAGCAGAACTGCGATCAGGTGACAACAGATTACGAGCCAAAGCATCTTGAAAGCCAAGGACTGTTTCTTTTTTTCTTTCTTTTGATGGCTTTGTTTTGAAAGCTGGTTGCTTTACGTGGACCCCCTTGAGGCCACTGGCAGCTGAGCGCCCACTGTGGCAGATTGATATTTGTAATTTAAGGGAAGCTGTCACACAGCATCCTCCAGATGGAGAGAGCTGCAGAGGAATGCAGTCGATTAAACATGGTTTGTTTAGAAATAATCATTGTGATGCGGGAGCCGGGGAGCTATTTCAGGCAAATTGGCTCCAAGTTTAAAAATCTTCAATTACACACTAACACAACTGAGCATGTTTTAATAACACATGCGTGTGGAGTGCAGAGTGAATGGGAGGGAAGTTCCTGAGCTCAAAAAATCAGAGCAGAGGGAGCAGGTCAGTGATTTGTGGCCATGATGCAGAAGAGGTTATGGGATGGGTTGAGTGCAAATTCATTAATTATCAGCATGCAGACACTCACACAATTGCATGCATCTGGAACTGAGTTGTTTTTTCTTCCTTTTTGTTGCATTGATATCAAGACAAGAATAAAAAGTGAATACAAAACGCTGCTTAATTATCTGCAGTGTCGTGCAACAATAGCTTTGGTTTGACTATGAATAACTTAAGTGCCAAGGGCAATTATTAATAAAGTTTGTAACTGTAATCAGAATTCACTTGATTATTAGAAATTAATAGCCAAACATCTCTCTATCTCAGTCATAGACTTCTGAATATGTGTGTGGTACAATAAAAGAAAGGGTAAATTCTCACAGAGCAGCCCACACACACACACCCGCACACAGTATAAAAACATCCTTTCTCCAAAATAAAAGAACTTAATATAATCCTTCAAATTTCAGTTAAAATACTTCAGTCAAGAACTTTTTTATTAAGCTAGTAATGTTCAACTAAACTACAACATTAAAATATTGTGAACTGTAACACTGTCACTTAAATGTTTAATTTATTCAAATGTTGGTGTTTAAAGTACCTGCCATTGTAGTGTTCTGCTTTGAAGTAATTTTCAATGAAGGAAAGATGGATGGTTAGGTTTGAACAGTGAAACATTTAAGGTTTGCTTATACTTTTATTAACCGTGTAGTAGTTGAAATCAATGAACATATTGTGACTTACATTGGATTTAGTATCTAAAAATGGATGAAACTAGATTAGTGCTGGATAAGAGTATACACAAGCAGAAATTTAGAGTCCTATCTATGTAAATTGTTTGTCTGGACAGTGACTGCATCTAGCCATCTGTAGTAAATAGGACTTGAAAGAAGCAGAGTGTGATCCTGTAAATTGCATCTACAAATAACCATCATGCTCCCATTGTGGTGTTGTATCTTTGCTGTATTTCAATAGAGTAAATAATACTCTTGCATCACTTTCCAATGCTTCTGACACTGCAGTGTATGCATTTCAATCGTCAGGTCAGCCAAGTTGTACCAGATGTTTTCGATATGTTCTGAACTTATGTCGTATAAACTAAAAAATGCTTTATTATTGTAAATATTTTTAACTGCTGCAGAATTGAAACAAGTGCTAAAGGTACAACTGCAACAGTGAATTACTAATAACACTGATGCTCCATGCAGAAGATTTCAATTCAAGTGGCTCTAGCTGATGGCACCCCTACCTACGTTCTGATAAATTTAGCCAGTTGTTATCTGACTTCTTCAAGGCACTTACAGAGCACTCTTCATCGCAATACAAACACTATACAATGCAAGCATATATTTGAATGACACCACAGAACCCGATTTTCCAAATTATTAATTATTTATAGAGCCTCTAGCTTAAATAAAATATATATTTTTTGTGAGTGATTTACTTTTACTCTTAATCTGACAGAACACTGGTTTAGTTCAGCCAAAATGAATAGGCTTTGAAATATAAATATCTGTATTCGTACATTGTGAGAAGATAGGCAAGCAATACTTTTTGGTAGCTACTTGCAGAGTACCACAAAAGGCTGAAAAGATATATCTAGACTGTAGCAGGTTTGCGAGCTCAGAGCTTGTAATTGTGAGCAGTTCTTTTTGAATACTTGATCTAACATTAATAGATCAAATATTCATTGATTTTTGTGTTTATTAGCCAAATTAAATTAGTGCTTTATATATTTAATATTACAATAGACTGAAAAAGCTTGCCAAATACCCATTGCAGACAGCTGACAAATGTAAAATCAGTTTCATAGGTCCCTGTTGCATTGTTTCAGAAGGGCTTTTCATCATTTTCAGTTCTGGGATTGTAGCCTTTATTGTTGGGTGGGAAATGTGAGCACATCTTTAATGAGATTGATCACAAACATTATCCCCGCACAATATAATCTGTGGCATTTCATTACCTCAATGGAACTCAGCATCTGCAAAAATGTCTTTCTCATCTTTTTTTTTTTTTTTTTTGCTCAAACATTTTCTCAGTTGCAAAAGAGTACTTTCACCTTGAAGAATTTGTCCTGATTGTGAAGTTATTGTATCAAAAAGGCTTTATCTAAGAGAAAAAAAAATCATAATCCATTATATCGGTTAACAGTGTTATGGACAAACAACGACAAACACAGAAATCTAGCAACATTGAGGGTGGGGGAGTCTGAAATATTGGTGCATTAGCCCACACAAAACCGTCCACCTCGCAACTCAAAGACACAAAGAGGTGACCCTCTCCTCCTTTACCAGGAGTAAATCCAACACTGGGGTGCTCAGCTGGATGCTAATGGATAAACACACAATCGCCCAACGCTGCTCTTCCTGAGAGTCCAGCCTTAGTCTATGTGATGGGTTCCAGAGCCCAAGCTGTGTGTAGAGGTAAATCCAGCTACTCTAGTTGGTAGCTCTTAAACAGCATCTCTGGCTTCTTTCCCACCAATGAGGTGACATTTATTGTCCCTTGACCCAAATTGTGACATTTTTCTATCAACATTTATGGCCAGGCCCCTGGCTTTACTTGAACAATCCCTCAAATTGCATCTGACCTTAAAGCACCTCCCAGCAGTTGGTGGACCTGTGTAATGTGGGCAGCCTAATAGCTTTTAACCCAGTCAATTCCTGAATGCCAAGCCTTACTCGTCAGGCACTCCTTACTTTCCCACCAGGCCTTCCTTCAGGAGGGTGTGTCGGTCTCCCTTCTCTGGGTGAAATTAGCAAATCGTTGTGGTTATTTTCCATTAAGAATCATCAAATTGCTTAATAGGTTCTTCTATAAAAACTTTTTCTGAGTCGTCTTAAATGTAATTGACATTCAGTGTCAACAACCAAGGTTTACCAAGAGGCTTTTCTGAAACTTAGAGGTTATTGAGGCAGATAACACCACTGTGACTGTAGACAAAAAAATATACTGCAAGTGTCTTTTATGCAAACCATGTTTTTTTTAACAAGTCAGAAATCTGGCGAGGTGTTGCAAAGAAAAACTGTAAGATAAAATCAAGGTCATACGGGCCTTTACAGATTTCCAACTTAACACATATAGAGTCATTTTGTTTGAAAGGCACTTTGGCCTTCCAGGTACTCTGTGCATATGTATTCCAGTCCCATCAAGGACAATTAAATTTTTTTTCTAATGTGATTGTGTCAGACATGACACCAAACTTCGACAGGTCTCATTTTTGACCCTGCTGTTATTAATCTCTCCAGCCCTGATCACATGCTGGCTATAAAACACGGAGGCTGGACCACACCAGTTCTAATGGAATCATTCTCTCAGCTGTCACTTTGCATTGGTTCTGGGCAAATCTCAGCAACGTCCCATGGGACGAGAGATAAAATATGAACTGTCGCAACTCGTGCGCACACTCAACTCACACACAGGAAAAAGAGCACAGGAATGTAGAGCAGAGAAACACTCTTCTGTCTTCCTCCCTGACACATAACACTTTTTGCACACAAGACTAGCTCTGGAAAATTGCCTTGTCATACACGATGAGATTGTATTTAAAGGTGTAATTTAATCATCTCTTTTTTGTAGAATTGGTGCAGAAAGTGAATCACTGTGGGTAGGATTCCTTGGAGACATTGAATGTTGAGAATCCCAGAGCTGGCAGTGACATGCTGGAAAATTGTTGCAGTTTTAGGTAGTTGATTTGGTCACAGCAATGACATTGCGAGCTAGGATCTGTTTAAAGGCAGCCAGTTCATAAAAGAAACATACAGGACACAAAAAAACATTATCTCCATTTTTTTCATACCCTGATTTGTCCACATGGTGCTGAAATCCAGTGAGATGACACAGATTTAAAAGAAGGAAAGACTAAATCATAGACAAGGTCATGGAAGAATTGGCAACAGAGAACGAAAAGCTGCAGTGGGAGGAAAAGGGAGCGAGAAGCATTTCGACTATTTCTTAAGCTCTACCACTCCACCCTCTTATGTTGTCAGCTGCAGTGGTCTGTGTTATGGAGCAGCAAGTCTCTAGGGAGTGGGGACTGCCATAAATATTACTCTGTTTTGAACAGCCGTGTCTGATGTTGGGAGCCGATTGTGTACAGGATGCTGGCTATTAGCGCCATTGGCCAGTAATGAGTGGGAACCAAGTCCCAGCCAACTGCTAAAGGTCTTTAAACGCTCTTCCAATCGAGCTCACACAGACCCAGACACATGGCAACAATGGCAACAACAGAAAGCCTCCATGTTGGAGTCAAAACTCTCAGATGGGCAGGATTCTTTAAAGAATGTCAGCAGATTGTCTTTAAGGAGGTTTAATGATGTATGACCGCTGATGTCTGAGTTTGTTGAGGCTGTGACATTGGTGCATGTTTGCCGAAGGTCAGTGACATCAATGTGTCTGTTTATCTTACATATGCTTGTGTGTGTGTGTCTGTGCTCACTAATTTGACACACAAGCCCAGTCAGTCCTGTTCTTGGCTCCAGCAGTGATCTGGCACTTCTCCTAGTCCTGCAGCTCCTGCAATGCATCGCTCCCTCCCTCGCTTTCCTGCTGCCTCTTTTCCTTCTCTTCCTTCAACCTCCTGCTATCCTTTTTTCTTACCCGTCCTTCGTTACACTGGTGGAGATTTTTTTTCTCGTTTTCAAGAAACAAAAGAGGGATGACAGGGGTTTAACCCAAGCGTCCCCCCACTTCGAGTGATTTTGACACCGATAGTAAAATGGAGAAAATGATGTAGCTGTACACACCTGCTGAAAGAGCTGTTGCCATTTGCATGGTAGACCAGCAATCGAATCTTGAACACCTTGAGCAACCTCGCAGCAGGGAGACACACATTCAGCCATGCGTACACAACGCAGCATTGTCTGTTTGTTCACAAAAATCCTGTAATTAGATCCCATCTGAGATAACTGGACAGCTCCCTGCAGGGCCTTTATGCTACTCTGAGGACCATAGCAGCTGCATTAAGGTTGGAGAACAATCAATGATACCGACTGTGTTTGTGTGCGTGTGTCTTTATCCAACGTTTTAGATATTACTTCGGAAACAACTAGATGAAGTGGATACTTTATGTTAAACCTCAACAGCCCTTCTGAGATTTTAAATGTCCAAACATGTTTCCTTTGTTTTGAAGCAATTGTTTTTTTTTATCACAGTTTTTAGAATGAAAAACTATTTATGAATTTACATTACAACCAAGTACGTAGTGTGTTTTGTACAGGCTTTGCCTGGAAAAAAGACCAAGTTGTTTTGCAAAAGTAAAGTCACAAAAAGTACTCTCAAATCCAAACCCACCAGTGAGAAAAAACAAACAAACTTGAAGGCAACAGTCTATGTTTGTAATAACTGTATGCACCACTCTTTGCACCACTTGAACTTTTCCACATTTTGTCACATTACAACCAATAAACTTCAGTGAGTTTTAATGGGACTTTATGTGACAGTAATTGGGAACATAAATTGTAATTGTGCTTTGGAAGGAAAATATGCAGATATACATCCATCCATTTATTAACATACACCCTTATCCTATTTATTTATTTTACAAATTTAAAATAATGTGATAGTTTATATCCTTTTCTCTGATACCTCTAAGCCTATAATTTGAAACCTTAATTAGAAAGTAGTTAGCAGTTCACATGTGAAAAGAATATCAGTGAGTAAACTATATCATGAATAAGAAACCCAGCAGAGGGATCAAGGATAAAGTTGTAGAAGTGTTTAAAGCAGGGTAAGTCGTAACATTATACTGGAAGTTTTGAAAATCTGAGTATTGTTCAAAGCATTGTCGGAAAATGGAAAGAGAATCAGAAAGGCCCAAGTAATTGAAGCAAAGAGTAGTTGTTTCAAATTACCGATTTTCAATAAACTAAACTTGTTTCTCTGATAAAAAGTACATTTTGAAAATAACATTTAAGCAGGAATTACACATATATTCTACTAAGCCCACATTTCTGTACTATATATATAGATTTTTTTTTATTGGCTTTTATATAATATTCCAATCTTAATCTTAAATGTTTTCATTAGCTGGAACGGCCTTGAACACATTAGTCTATATATAACTATACAATATTCTATCCAGTCTGTTTTACCTAGTGAATAAAATTACTGAAGTAGATTAACTTTTCAATTCTGACATATTGAATTGGTCTGTATGAAGATTTGTGGTTTTACTTTGTTAAAAATAATGCAAATGCCTCATACATTTCTGCCCATTCCACAAAAATGCACTAGTTTGTGCTTGTCTGTCAAATAACATGAAATGCATTGACAATTGTGGTTGTAACATAACAGGAGAAAAGTTTAAAGCATATGTAAAGCATTCCAAGACACCATAGATAATTAAAGTTAAAATGTACCGAGGCAAATGGGCAGGCCTGTTGAGATGCAGGCGGAGGAGACAGGAGTGAAGGTCATCAGGATGTGCTTATGGAGTGTAATTCACACACAGGGGGGCTGGAGTACTACGGCTTAGTGCAAATAAAAGCAGCACATGTTCAGTTAATTAAACATTCCCCATGCATCCGCAATCCATGCATCCGTCCCTGCTGAGTTTGTAAAACCAATCGCTTACATATCCATCCATTATTTTGTGCACATCTGTAGTTTTGTTTTATTAAAGATCTTTTCACCTCTTTTCAAGTCTGCAATATGCTTTCAGTACAATTGGCTCACCCACACTTTGATGAGTTTTCTGCAAACTTACATTGTTTGATTTATTTTCCTCCCTCATTTGAACAAAGTGCTTTACATCGCCTAGAATGTACATCATAGATGACATCTCGACTTTAAATTATTCGAGTTTATTACATATTCTCAATGTTTGCTCTACTGCTTGCTCAGTCATAACTTTCGATGTTTTATGCAACTCTGTGACTTCATATTTTCAGTTGTTAAAGTTTTATTGAGTTCAACGATGTAATCAATCACCAAAATGTGTCGGTCTCAATGTTCCTCCAGGATAATTAAAAAGTTTCTGTATCTGTTTTGTATAGATAAATGCAGATAACGATACAGTCTAAATGAGTCAGTATCTAGTATCTGAATAACTGGCTTAGATATCAGAAAAATATTTAATAAATGATCTTTGTATAGACAATCAAGTTCGGAAAAAAATATTTGTTTGACAGTTTTCCAATCACACTTAAAATGGCATTAAAGATTACTGGTTAATTATGTGAACCCATGTTCATCCTCCTTAGTTGTCTTCAGCTTGCAATGGTACAATCATCATACCGACGTGTAATTCACGAACAAGCTGCACAAAATCTGGTTCATAAATCTAAAAAACAAAACTAAACACATTGTAAACAAAGTAGTAGTCCCCTAAGTAGCACAGAAAATTTATTTGCTAGGCTGTGGTGTAGTTTTCTGTGAAATTTGAAAAGTCTTTGGATAAATTGTCCTGATTCTTTGTTTGTTTTGCTTTAACTTTTTGGTTGTTGCAGTGTCTCTCCATGTTACTTTTTTTTCTTGAGTTTTTGTCCTTTCCTGTGCTCTGATCTCTGCATTTTGAGTTATTCTTTTAGATCAGGGTTCTGCTTTCTCTGTGTTAATTAGTTTTCTCTCGGTTTCTTGCTCTCATTCTAACACAGCTGTTCCACATTCCCTCTGATTGAGCTCCTCTGGTTCCAAGGCCATTTCTCCACCCTTAGTTCAGTATTTGGCTCCCTGTGTTATTTTGTTTAATTCTGTCTTCTTCCATTATGCTTACATGTTACATATCCTATTCTCTTTGTGCCATAATTGTCTTTATTAAACCTTTTAATTTTCAAAGGTTTGCCTGCATTTGGGTCCAACTAACTACCAAACATGACAGAAACAGATTTCAGCTGATGGCTTGTCAAATCCAGTTCCAAAATGTTTTTTTTCTTCATATAACTTGAAATATATCACACATTTTGCAGTTGAGTGGACAGCAGGGTACACTGGGATCTCCTAATTTACCCTTAAATAGAAGACAGTTTTAAGCTTTTTAATTCTAATGCCAAAGTAATAACGAATCAATAAAAAAGTTGCACATTTTTCATTACTTTTACACTGGAAATCACATTTCAAACCTAAAGTTTAGGTAACAAAAGAATTCCATTTAAATTGGCGTATAATGGAAAAAGTGAAATAGTGTAAAAGTTTAGAAAATAACGCTTGCATGGACAGGTAAAAAATTGAGATTAGAGTTATTTTAAGATGACAAAAATGGACACTGGAAAGTCCCTTAAATTTTATAGCTTGAGTGGACAGCTTCTTTGTAAACTCTGAAGTTATTCAAACAAACATCTGCCATAGGTAAGACCATTTTTAGTGATGGCAGAACTGGACTAACATTCCAAATCTAAAAAGTCCCATTAAGATAAGTCACAGTAACATATTTATATACTGACATATTTTCTGTTGAAACCAGTGGGAATTTGTTTCATCAGTTTCTTTCATATCTGTTACCAATCGCAAACTCTTCCTTCTTTGCCCATGCTTTCCTCTCAATTTCTTCCGCTTCTCTCTATTTCCAGGCTGTCCCTAGTCAAGCAGAGAATCGATTTTTAAACAGGCAAAGCTCTAGGGACCGAGCAGAGAACCATTACTGGCCTCATTTAGGCTCCATTGCCACTGCGATGACTTCTCAAGACAATAGGATCGAGTCTGTCATGGACACCAAAGCGTAAATGCACATTTCAACTGAAAACCGCTCAAGCCAGAATTTCCTGTCTTCTGAGAGCTTTTTTTATTTATTTAAAGAGGACCATAGCGCCGCTTCTCCGCACACCAGTAATGGGACTACATATTTCACAGTTGGAAGCGAGAAATGAGGATATAGCTAATGTATGGTTTTATTTTTGCATGCTAGTTGCTGTGTGCAGCTATTCCTTCTTCTGCTTCTCCGATACTTTTTTTTGTTTGTTTTTTTTGGTGAAGTCTGCAACATATGGTAGAGCTTCTCTACTGTAAACAGCGACTGCTGAGACCTCATCTGGGAACAGAGTTCCTCTATAACAGCTGTACGGCTATCTGACAGCTCACACATGCAGAGCCAAACTCAACTATGTTGTTCTTTCTAGGCTTAAAGGTTTCTAGGAATCCTGCAGTCTAAGATTTCTAAAAGGACTTATGAAGATGAGGAATAGAGATCTTCATTGCTTTGTTGAGGCAGAGCAATTACAACAAAAAAACTTTAAATGTTATCTCAGATCATATTAATCTCATGTAGCCAAAATATTAAATTATTTTGGAAGCTTTCTGATACAACAACAACCATTAATTTAGAAAATTGTGTGGGCGGTGGACTGAATATATGGATGTCCTCTTAACAAGACATGTCAATATCCGACAGCAGTTTTGTAAATGAGGGACATTATGCCCTCACTTTGGTAAAGAAAATAATCCATTGTAAGTAATCAATAACTATTTGGTGGTTATTTTTATTCACTTAAGCTGATGAGAAGATATTATTTAGCAAATCAATAATGATGCAAAGCTTTTTGCCAGGGTGCAAGATTCACTCAAAAAGGCTATTTTTTTTCCCAGAGTAAAATATAAAGTCAGAGATCACACATTTTCCTCTAGCAGTGTGTTTTTAGACTGAAATGATACAGAACATTTTGGTATGTTATTTTGGACAACCCCAAAAATCCTAATAAGGATGTAGGAAAAATGATTGTTAGAAGAAGCCTTTTCAACAGTGAGAATAAAACAGAAGCTTAATAAAACCTAAACTTTATGACTGAGTTCATATAAACAATCATAAACAATCAAACCTTATGGAAATATAGATTTTTACATTTTGGTGGAAGTTGGCATGTTTCAGAGTTCCAAGATTGTCACGATGCTTCAGACACATCACTCTATGTAGTCGACACTTTCTAGCAAAATATGGTTGCAAAAATATAATCTTGCACGACATGGGTGAACAAAACAAACTGCATAGATGATACTGTGATTTTTGATGTCTTATGTTGGGATCAGGCTACTCTCCACCAAGCTTCATTGCCTATATGGCAGTAAAATATACGTTCTGTTTTTCTTTTCAGAATATTTTCCTTCAAAATTTTGGATCAGTAAGATGTTTTTGAGCAGGTCCAAGTCATGTCCTTTGTGTTCTCTTGGTAAACAGAAGTTGCATCCTTTCCATGGATGATACTGTTGCCTATTTTTGTGCTTGTTGAATCATGGGACACATATGTGATTAGAGGTGGTTTTAATTTGTTCTGGGTTCTTTGTTCTCATAGATGAATCATCTATGGACTCTTGGTATGATGTTGAAATCCGGGGCTTCTTGGGAAAGTTCACTTGTCCCATGTATTATTTTTATTTTTTATTTGTGGATATTGGCACACTGGTTCAAAGGAGTTCCAAAGCTTAAGAAATAACTCCTCTAATAATCCTCTCCTGACTAAAACATGTTAATTAATTTAACAAGTAACATTTGGTATAAAGTCAAACCTATGTTAGGACATTTCTTTTCTACACATTCATACTGATAAACATATTGGAAGTAATAAGCAGTTGACGCCTACAGTGGCCGACTAGACTCCTTCACTTTAATATTTCCACATATAAAACTATATATTTGTTTAGTTCTAGATTTTGCTTAGAAAAATTAAAACATACAAAATAGGTTTATTTCTAAGTAATTTTAACATGGCATACAATTTTTCTATTAATAATGCTTGTTTGTTTTGAGACTGTTTTATGATATTCCGGTTTTCTGAGCAACCTTGACTCTTAAGGTTTGTCTTTTTTCACCTCCGCTTCAGTAAAATCATAAAACCTCTGGACCTTGTGACTGTAACATCAGTTTTGACCTAGTAGAGCAAATGCATTCATTAGAGCACACGTAAAGCAGCTGCATTTGATCAAAACTAAAAGGTCAACGTAAAAAAGGTCACCCATCAGCTTTCTATTTCAACTTATTCTGCAAGTCATAATATAAGCCATCACATTTACAAGTTCATGGAAATTATAATGTGGCAGTAGGATAACCTTGTTATAACTGGGCTAATTAAACAATTCTATTCTTCTCAAAGAACAATAATTTGTCTTTTATTTACCATTTGATTTCCTTAGTTCTTCTCCCTCAGCACATCTGACATATGTAAGAGCCTAAAGAGACTGAACGATCTCTTTTAGCATCAAGTGTCTGTGATTACAAGGAGGGATTTGATTAACAGAAGTGGACTAAAAGTGCCATTCAAAAACAAACCAAAAAAGCTGTTGTGTTGGTATGCTCTGATGCTCTCATAGCTAATCCACCCCAACTTCAAATGGCACACTTCAAAACAATTCAGAGTGATACAATGTCGTCAATTTAAACTTGAAGATATTCAATATTTTCAGCTATGCACAGACTGAAATGCAATTATTATGTCAAATATCTTACAATTAAGTTTGTAATTGTGTCTAGAATAGAATAGCACATCTGCTGCCATTTCCTCAATGGCTCTTCAATTAGCAAGTCGAAGAATAATACCATTCTGTCCCTAGCTGTTTCTTGCACTATAACAATAAAGTAACAGCAATCCAAATGTACTTGATGCTAAAGATAGATTCCATGTATTTATAGAAGGAAGAAAAAAAGACATTGAAACATGGCAAAACCAGCTTAAGAGAGGTTTCATGAATGAATGTTAAACGTCCTGTGGGATGTGGGGTCCTGTGCGTGGGACTGGCTGGTTGACAGTGTTTTTAGTCTTCCTGTGTGTCGGTAGTCTTCCAGCCGCCCCCAGTGGGGAGTGTGCACTAAATGGTCGAGGAGAGTGTTGGCCCCTGCTCTCCATCAAAGGCTGCATTGACTGGGAGCACGAGAGCGTCTCTGCAGCCAGTCATCCTTGGACAGCTGACAATGGCCTGAGCACTGGGGACGAAGCTGAGAGCAATCAACAACTGGAGGAAAATGCTTCACTGCTGGTGGAAAGTTTCTCAACCCAGACCTCTGCAACAGCTAAGCTCTCCGCTCATGACCGATCATGAGCAAATGGATTTAGTTTGCCCTGAAGCTGTTTCAGTTAATTACTTACACAGTGTTGCCTTTTATAAGCCCGAATGTGTTCTTCATGCTGTGTGTTTTTTAGAACGGCGCTGCGGCAGATTGGCTCAGAATTGTGCGGTAATTAATCTCACTCAGTGAAGAGGTGCATGTTGGGACTGAGGCAGGGCATAGCTCACAGCACCTTGCTCGTTAAGTCTAACCACCTATGGCTAGCCCCTAGAGAGTTAACCAGGTTCTGCCACGGTCAAATGCGGTCAAATGCATTTTAACAAAAGCACATTCAGCCCACCACCAGGCATGATGTTGTTTTTGTTTTTTTCTGAGCCAAGGATTCACCATACTGCTGCACAACAATCCTCACAGGACACGAGGCACAACCTGACACATCTGACAAACAGCCGAGCCGATGAATACGCAGATGCTACATTGATAAGACATCAGCTCAGGTAGACATACAGTAAGGTTTGTAGTAGTGTGCTGTGCTCTGTGCTAGCTCTCAGCATGAAAGTCTTTTACACAGTGACACAAGCAAAACACCTATGACTCATTCACTCATTGTGTGTTCCAGTGATTCTTGTTCCTTTTTTTTCTTTATCCTCACTCTGCCTCTTATTGTTGTAGCTAAACCATATATATATGCAAATATCTAGTTACACCTGTATATTGTTGTCAAGGCGTCTGACTCAAGATGAGTTTAAAAAGTATCGTTATAGTCCTAGAATAAAGCATTATGGGAAAATGAATACATATGACACCAGCTTATGATTGGAACTTCTGAGGGAAGTCTTTTAAACCTGACAACCTTTCATTCAACATTAATTTTTTTGTCATGCAGTATTGATCAAAAAAGAAGTATTGGTCTAATGGCATGTCTGCTTCTGAGAGATGGCCATTTTCATATTTTACCTCTTTTGTTAAACACCTTTAATGCTAAACCTTATACTGCAGTATGACAAAAGAGCATGCAAACCTTATGCACATTTTTGCTTCTAACATTTGACCTGTAATGCACATGTTTTCTTTAAAAAAAAAGAAGCAATGTTTTGCTCTCAGTTACCTTAAGTGTGACGTAAACGCAGGGCATGATGTACATGAGGTTCATTGTTTTCTTCAACAGAGAAAACACATGCCATGACTGTTGATTGAATGCCGAGATTGCTTATGTCCAGGTAAGGCAGAGAGCCAACTCTCACCATGAAGATGTGCATTGCCTAAAACTACAGTGGAGGCTACCTTGAAATTGAAGTAAGTCCACTAAATGATCAGTCATCCTCTGCTTCACAGAGCAAAATTGTGGAACAATCCTTCAGTTTCTCAAGGTGGCACAGCGGAATGCTGTAGAAACTGTGACAGACCTTGAATCCTAATCTAGTGTGAATCTTTTGTCTCTGGAGAGATGAATGGGGGAAGAAATGCTCTGCGAGACTAACATACCTGGATAAGACATGCAGGAAATGCGTGTTCCTAACAAACTGCACAATGTGGTAATTGAGTTTGGGGAAAGATGCAGATATTCTTGGAGATAGTCACTGCAAGACGAGTTGCATTCCTCCACTTCTTTGTCAGAGGAAGCCAGCAGGCGTGGTTGGGCCATGCCCCTCATTTTCTGGTTTACAAGCAGCAGGCGAACTGCATGGGTGCTGCTGTGTGTGATGATGTGTGCATGCTTCATGCATCACTGAATCGTTGATATCACGCAATGCCTCTGTGTGTGTCTCCTCAAACACACCTGCTCCTGAAGCCTCAGAGAAGGAGTTTGGCACATGGTTCACAGCACAGGCGATACCATGTCTGTGTGGGACTGTGCTATGTACTGTGCAAAGTACTGTTTGCGCTGTACTTTTGTTTTTGTTTCTCCCCAAGTCACATATCTTTATGCTTCAGTCAATGCGGAGGTTGATGAGACCTGGTTTGGAGAGATTGATTGAAAGACTTTAATTTTATATTAGATTTTTTGTTTTAGTTTGGATGATAAATTGAAAATTTCTTATCTATTGCTCATTTTTTAGTGCAGTAAATAGAAATACTATTGTTCTTGCATTTGCCCTGTTTTACATTTTATCTTAAATTTTTTGTTGGTTGCCAAAGAAATTATTACTACATTAATCACTTTCTGTATTCGCTGCTCTGGATGTTGTTTACAAGCCCGCTCCTTAGTTTTACCTTATGACTGTTTAATGTAATGTAGAATTTTATGAATTCTACATTACATGTCATGTCGAATTGTTTGAGGTAATTGAAATGAACTGGTACTTCAGCTCTGAAATACAATAGAGCAGTTTCCTGTTTTTATACACATTGTTCAAAATCTTATTGTACTAAAGTTATAATACAAATCTTTTTAATGAGAGAAGTTTTTTAAAAATGTATTTAACACTTAAGAGTTGCAAATAATTGCCCTTGTCCTAAATGGCTGTATGACAGAATGTGGGATTGTATAATAATTAGCTAAATGACACCATATGCACAACAATCAGTAAAATGAAATGGTGACATTTTATAGTTTACAACGCCTGCAAGTCTTGTCAAATATTGACATATGTTCATGAAAGCTAAAGTCACGTTTATGTACAATACATGCCGGTCCTGCATAGAAACCTTCTGTGTAAAGGTGCTTGAGGAAAGCTTTCTGACCTTGAAAGGTGATTTGCATGGCATCCAACTGCTGTGTGGGTTTTGTTTAAGCATCGTATAATATTTAAAAGCACCTTTACAA
Organism: Phalloptychus januarius; assembly: GCA_902982915.1. Taxonomy (NCBI): domain Eukaryota; kingdom Metazoa; phylum Chordata; class Actinopteri; order Cyprinodontiformes; family Poeciliidae; genus Phalloptychus; species Phalloptychus januarius. The sequence continues at coordinate 4,928,959 of CADWAE010000230.1, forward strand.
ATTGAGTGACAAAGGAAAGAGAAAATAAATTGTTGCTGCAAAAAGTGGGATTTATTTCAAGGGTTAAAATGAGTAGCTGAAGCCGCTGCTGTTTTAATGTCTGTTAATGCTTTTCCACAACACTCTTTTGTGAAGAGAAACACTCTGTTTCCGAGAGTAAGAAGTGAGTCTGACATGCTGGCCGTTTTGGCTTTACCTCTTACAAGCTGCTTTTTAGCACTTATGTTTTTCAGTGGCAGCTGCCTTGTAGTGAGGTTGCAAAAAAGTCTTGGAAAGCGAGGGCAAAAGAGCAAAAGAGTTTGTGTTCTTGGTGGTCCTGTGACATACGCGATGGCCTCTCTGGGCAGGAGGTGACAGAGGTCATGGTTGGTAGGTTGTTTATGAAGGCATGAAGAAATCATCTGAACAAAGAATGAGTCACTGACATTGTTATGCTGCGTCAGGCTTCTGAAAAAGTGTAAACTGAGGGACAGGAAGGAACAGCTTCTAACAATCATCTACAGACCTTTGACTTGTCATCTATTTGTGTCAACAGACTCTATTGCAGGGGTCACCAACTCCAGTCCTCAAGGGCTACCATGCTGCAACTTTTAGATTCTCCTCAGCTCCAAAATGTCTGAATTTCCTCTCTGCAATAGGCTGGAAACGAGCAGTTTATTTGATCCAGGTGTGTTTGAGCAGAGATACATCTAAAAGTTGCAGGATAGTAACCCTCGAGGACTGGAGTTGGTGACCCCTCCTCTATTGTATCCTTTAAGATAGTTTTTTGCTGCACTGTGCAAAAACAGGATAGACAAAAAGTTAAGGTCATGTTGTCCGTCTTGACTTGATGCTGCGCTGAAGTGAAATGATCTCGGCTTATTTTGTCCATTTCATTTGACATCGTCATTGTATTTGTATTTTCACAAAATCACTCGGCACCAGAATAAACTCAAATTGGATTTCCCCGCAAGGCAATGTACCCAAGACTCCTTTGCTGGAGTGATGCTTCAGTAGTGAGAGGATGACATTAAACAAATTAAATACATCATTGAAAAGTTAATTTATTTTTACAATTTAATTAAAAAGCTGCAACTCATCTATTTTACTGATATTTATTAACAAATTTTTCTGATAATTTTAAAAATGATTATGTTAAAGAAAACCTCAAATTCAGTTTTTCAAAAAATCTTATTTTTTCATTGCATAAGGACAAAGTGGAGCAGAGGTGTCCAAAGTCGGTCCTCAAGGGTCGGTGTCCTGCATGTTTTGGTTCTCTCTCTGGTGGTGGTCACTGCCTCCTTGGCATGTCGATGGTCTCTGACTTCTAATGAGCCATCATTTGATCTCCTGGGTGCGTCGTACCAGGGAGAGAACTACAACACTCATGATGCTGGCCCTTCAGGACCGACTTGGTCATCCCTGATTGATACGGAAATGTGATGTTATAGCCTTGTAATGATCTACACAGGCACAGAGAAGACTGCTGACTTGACAGCTACAAGGAGTGCAAATCAGAAAAGATCCTTGTTGCAGAAGCGTACTTTTCAAATGACCGTATCTGAAGATGTTAACCTGTTTAATCCCATCTGCAACAATTGTTTCAGAGTATAAAACCTACATTTTCACTAACATAACCAACATGAAATGCAATAATTCATAAATATCACGTGGTAGGGAGGTCGAAGGATTGAAATGCATGCATTTATTTTGCAGGAAAAAATTTGGGATTAAACGGGTTAATGTGAAAAGGTGCACGAAGGAGGATGGAAAGCATGGTGTATGGTTGGAGTCAGTGCGTCAAGGGTGACTACACACAGACATCCTCGACATGGGTTACAAGTTTTCACATTCATTGTATTACGTCAGAGATGTCAGAAGCATCTTCTTTGGGCAAAGAGGGAAATGGATTGGGCTATTGTTTGAAACGAAAGTAAAATTTGCATTTTATTTGGAAATCAAACATTTGAACATTTGCTAACCATGTCATCTGCTGGTGTTTGTCCACTGCGTACAATCAAGTGCAAAGTAAGCACAACCAGAAAATTAAGGGCACTTCATGCTTCTCTTTGCTAACGAGCTTCGTGTTGATGCTGATTTAATTTAATTTTTAAGCCGGATATGTTGCAATATGGCTTAATAACCATAGTATTGCAATGTATTGCAATGCTTCGGTCAGGACGTACAATAGGGACCCTGTTAGGACCACAGAGCCTTTGTCCGTATCAAGAGATTTTAAACATAATGCTGCGACGTGTGACATCTTCTTAGATAATTTTCTCCAATATTTTTGATTTGTGGAAATGTTTCTTTACCATTGATCTAATTTTTTCTTGTAAGCCTGTTTTATAGACATTCTGATTTAAAGATATAAAGAAGGGTCAGTTGCAGATGTTTTGAAGACTGAGAACTCATTTAGAAAGGTGATTTGTGTGTACATAATTAAGATAATCCTAAATCCCAGAAAAAGGAAACATCAATTCAAGCAAAATGTTCACTGCCAAATTTTCAGACCTTTTTTTCCCTCCATACAAAGAAGCACAAATCCAGCGATATTTAGCAGGATGTTATTGGCAATGTGGTTTTTTATCATCCAAAAGTTGTTTTCAAGCACACAGCCAGGAGAGAAAGCCTCTTTTCTTTTTCTTTTTTTTAAAGCGGAGGGTTGTGAGTACCTCGGAAACACACACTGAGAGAGGCTCTTTTCATCAAGTATGCAAATCTAGAGAGCACGTGACTTTCTGCATATTCCAAGGTCCCTCTGGCTCAGTGTCTCCCAGTTTCAGTCCTCAAAGGCCAGGGCTCCATTTTCTCCCTCCTTGTTTATGATCTGAATTTTCTGTTGTAGTTGAGTTTTTCTTTATAGTCACTTGAAAATATCAGCGCTACTCATTTCTGGTAATCGTTCCCAAAGATTAAGAATGATCTCATTAGATCGTATCACCTCAAGTAAAGGAGAACATTGATTCACGCTGTAATTTTAGACACCTTAGAAAGGCAGAATGGACTTCTCTTTTTAATAAAACGACAGCAAATTTGGTAAGAATAAGATATTTAACACATTGAAATATATTTTAATAAAATTGATGATTAATTGTATTTCTTTACGATTGTAATTAAAAAATAGAAAGTTTATATCCACACGGTCTAGAAAACATAAACCTATTATTTTAGTAACGATTATTCTTTTGACTATTCTGACGGTTAATTGGATAAAAAAATTGCACTTTCTGCAGATTTTTCATTCAGCAATTTAAGATAATTTTAGACTATATTAAAATATGTAAACAATACAAATTAGTAAATTGATTAGTAAAAACAGCTTATTTGGAGATTTTTTTTTTTTAACTCAATGAAACCAAAACTATGCCACTTGAGTAGTTCTGGGAACATATTTAAAGACAGAATGTCTTAAAGTGTATGTTCTGATTGTATAGTTTTGGCATCATTGCTATACAATGATGTTTTTCAGCAAGTTTCCTTAGTAGAGTCCATTTATTTTTTCAGCAAGTTTCCTTTTCTAGAGTCCACTTATCCCACTTACTGATTACTTGACTACTAAATTAGCAGAAGTTTGTTTTAATAATCGACTCTTCATGATGAATCTATGAACTGTTTCAGTTCTGATTGAGAACAAAGGAGCGTTTTTCCTGGTTGCACAAAAAAAAATAAAAAATATAACGTGAATTGAAAGCATAAGAAATGTAACTAATTTAATTTCGGTCAGTTGAATGTTTAACGCTGTGTAAACCCATTACATGCGACTGGCTGCTCTTTAGTGTTGTTTTACTGCAGGTAAATGGCGATTGTTGAAAGGTAATGCCATCAGTCAATAAACGGCTACTTTGATGAGTGTACTCTTATTTCATTTAACATCAAATTTATACAGCAGCACAAGCTCTATTTCAGGAGCCAGCTATTACAGGGTAATTACTTCATGTTAGATTATGTCATTTACTCAGGGAAGATGAGGAGTAGAAAATGAGCCACCACCGTCAATTGATGTCAGATAAGTCGATCGGGGGAATAGGCCGTATATTTGCTTGATCTCTGTAAGTCACAAGGGGATGATGTGAAGTGTCCCACTGCTTGCCTCTTTTGGTAATGAAAGTGGTGATTAAAAGTTATGTTTCTCGCACATGTAATTATTTCTTTATTGATTTGTCAGCATTCCTAGAAACGGCTTTCAATGAAAAATATCCACGAAATCATCGCTTGTCTCAATTACAACGGTGAAAGAAAATCGTTACACAAAAGACCCCCCAGGGCGGTGTTGGACAATGGTGTTGGGCAAATGTTCAGGTTCTTGTGTTGACAAGTGGTTGTGCAAATATTTGTACAAATGTGTGTGTGTGGAGAGTGCCTTGATCAGATTGGCATGTGACTGATGGCCCTTCTTTCTCTTTCTCTTCTGCCAACGCCTCACCCCTACTCCCTTTTCCTCCTCTGCTTTTCTCTTTTCAGGCTTTGAGGACGGGGGAGGAAGATGAGGCCTCCCAGCCCTCTCCTGATCCTGCTGTACTTCACCCTGTCCAAGAGTGTGAAAGTGGTCTCAAAGAGAGGCTCAGGTATTTAATGAGCCTTACCTAAAGCCTTTGCATGAGTGCATTGATTGTCGCATGTCTTAATATTGATGATGCTACGTTATAATCTGTTACATCTGTCACCGGCACAGTTGCAAGATTATACTGGTGACGCTTTATAAATTACCATATAGTACTTCTCATTGAAGCCTTCAAGGTTCTCAGAGAAGGTGGTAAGAGGATCAACAAATGATAAATAAAAACAAAGCCACAACTTTATTTAATCTGTTCAGTTAAAATGCAATTAGAGGAGTGTTGCTCAATGTCAAAAGTGTAAAATGAGCTTTATAGCAGTCTTCTTGTTAACAAGAAGTCACACAGTATCAATCCTGAAATGGTGAATATAAGTTAATTTTCTAATAGTTACAGAATGCCATGTATGGAGGCTCGCTTAAAATTACCTTGTTTTTGTTTCAGTGGTTTTACAATCAAAGTTTATCGTGTCTCATTGAATTTAGTCATTTCCTTATACTCTTAGAAGACTTCTTCAGGTAAACTTATCCTATTACTTATGAAGCCATGTAGTGAAACGGCTCACTGTGGTTAAGAGGACTGTGTAAGTTCAAACCTACCTCACACCATCTCTCTAGTTTACAGAGAATGGTCCACTAAGAGGCAGAAGGACAAACTAATAATCAGGATAAACAACCAATCAGAAAAAGAATTTGTCATGTAAACACTCCAACCGGAATACATAGTATTAGTTTGCAATGTGCATTTTAATCTTTATTTCAAACTTTCTTTTAATTAAAGTTCATGCATGAATATTGTTTTGCATTACACATTTTGACTGCATTACCTAAATCCAAAAGATCGCTCATTCTTAAAAAATATAAAAAGTGCCATAAGGTAGATAACTACAAGTATATAATAATCTGAATCTGAACTGTTTTTATTACGTTTAGGCCAGTAATGAAGTTCTACCAGACAAAATGAAATATTTGGGATTATTTGAGTCAATCAAAACCACAACTTGGAGGTTGTGCCATCGTAAACAAAATCACCAGAGAGCAAAATCCTGCCCATATTCACACCCTGCCCATATAGCGAAAAACAGATTGTAATAGAGACACTCCAAACTGGGGTAGAACCAGATATTAACCCGTTGGCGTGAGACTTGACAATGGAAAACCATCTTTTGATTCTGCAATTGAGGTTAAAAATAGTTATCATGCATCATATGCTTAGAAAGCTGGCAGGTAATTGCAAAGACTGTTACCTTCTCCACAATAGAAGCACTGTTTTGTAATTTGGCTATAATTGCAGTTTATTTTCCTTAATTGTGTCCTAGGTGAAGAGTACACAACTTCATGGAAAGATATACAGTGCACATCTTTAAACTTGCCCACCGTAACTCGATACGGACCGAGAGAGACGGCTCCCGAGTGATCCAATTTCTCAGTGAGAGGGGTTGCCAAGGGTTAATGTGAAACTCATTTTGGTTCTAAATGCCAGAAAATTGAACATCAATTCTGAACAAATGCATAGGTCAAAAAAGAAAATAGAGTGCAAAAAGACTTGGAGTTTAAACTTTTCATGACAGGAATACTGGTGTTAAAGATGGAGCCACCAACGTGAATCCAAGCTGCCAGTCAAAGAGTAAAAGGGAGATGCCTGGTATTCTTAATTTGCACATTTTGTTTTCATAATAGTGTAGCGATAAATTACGTAAAAACACCTGATTTTCTATGATACTCGCTCCAAGCACATCTCTAGTAGGACGTAACCTCATATTCAAATTTTTTTAAGTGTGTTTGTTTTGCAAACACACACACCAACATATTTCTGTATTTCTAGGTATGGTTGAATTGCAGACATGGTTGGACTTACTTACCTCTTTGAAGGGTGTCCTTTATCCAAGCATTTGTGTTTTAAGGGCAAATAAAAAGGCACGGTAGGGGAATTAATCAGTAACTGATGGGATGTTACAAAGAACGAAGAGCAATCTTTTATTTTTGTTGTTGTTTTTTTTACCCACTCAGCCCCATTCAGTGGAACTTTTCCCAGCAGTCAACTAGCAAGACGTTGACCTTGGACACGGGATAAGTCCATCACAGACATGATTACACATGACCCCCATGTTTCTACACTGTGGGAGGAAATTAGAGTATCAGAACCAAACACATTCGTCCAAATAACATTTATACTTTAGATAATAGCCTGACTATAGTTTATTAACTGCACCATTTTATTATAATTAACTCTTATACTCCTATGCTATCTTGGTCAGTCTGCCAGTTTAATTTCCTTTCCAACATATTTGGTAATATTTTAGAATGCTGCCTCATTTTTTGTATCTGTATAAAAAGTAATATAATCATCTCATGATCAAAACAGCTGAAAAGTTGATCTTGAAGATGGATGGAGAAAAAAACCAACTAAATCGATAAAGATTCAGATTGTAGAGTTTCACTTCCACTGCCTATTATTTTCCTTGTGCCAAGTCTCACCAGTGGGACATGGGGAGGGAATTTATGTGCCAAAAGAAAATAGTCACAAAAAAGGTGCTTGAAATATAAATTAACGTTATTATTTTAAATATAATTGTGCACAAGTAGTAGAAACTGAATGGTGATGTGTAAGTGGCTAAGCTATTATATCTTCAAGTAAATCAAAAAGATGATTCGGTCGGGTGTTTGCTCCGACTTTCATGAAGCCTGTGAAAAGAGCAGCGAGATATAACTGATTATCAATTTTGCTGAAAACCAAATGCATAATTACAGTTTACATCAAATAATAAATTGGCAGCAGTTGCTCACTAACAAGCCGTTAGCTTTATGGACTGAATACAGTAACCCATTGCGAGACTAATTAAATACAATATATGGTATTCATGAGCAGAGCCATATTTAATAACTAAATAACTCTTTCACATTAGGCATATTGGCATTTTTGTAGCATCATTACAATTAACTGGGACTCTGAATCCATGCATATGCCGACGCAAGTGGTTGTTATAGAGGTCATATTCGATTGGGCATTTATTGCACTTGTCAACACATGCAACTACCTTCGTTGTTGGACTGTTTGCTTCAGTGGAGTGTTTCCAGATCGTAGATACTCAAGAAAAGGTGATGAATTAGGTGGCTCTTTTGGGTCCGTTTGGTCAAGTATTGATAGGAAAAAGTCAATATTGCCTTGTGAGCGCAGGTCAGAGGTGAAGTGGCTACTGAGTGAAATTATGGTGTGCTTTAGTTTGGTGTGATTCTGAATCAAGAAAGCATTTGAAATGTTTAAACACTTAAAACTCACCTTAGCTTCAGTTGCAAAAAATCGGGGTTATTTATTTGTGTGCACTATATTAGTAGTTTCATTCCTAGTATTATTTGCACTAGTCTAGTTTTTAAATGACACAGAAACATTGAACCTGCACAAAAAATAACAGGTTCCAATATGGGCATCTGTCTGAAATGTGTAGAGTTTTTACCTCCCTGAGTTACAAAATGACTTTGAATTGGAATCAATCCTTTTTATTTGCGGATCACCTTTTAACAACAAGACAGTTCAAAGTGCTTTATGTCATAAAAGCACAAGAATACAAAGTCTTAAAATATACAGTGTCAAACATTACCTTTGCCACAACATATGTTATTTATTTTGAAGCAGTCACCTGCAGAATTACCTCTTATTGTCTTAATTTTTCAAGTGAAGTAAAATGTGTTCATTTGGTACAGAAATATGTATTTGAAATATGAAAAAAATCAGTTTTCAATAAATGAGTTTTCTCAAAAACATTTTTTCACACATTTTTTCTCCCCTCTGTTTTTTCCTTCACTAAACTGAACTAAAAATTGGCTGAAATGGATAAGATTCATTGTAAAGGAGATTAAATGGCTGATTATACCCTTAGTGGATGCTTGTATTTTGGTTCTTGGATTTTGGGCCTTCGTCTTCATGAGTGCTAGAGAAAAAGAGCTGTGAAAGGCCTCGCTGGCTGCTGCTACCTTTTCTTAACCTAGCTTAATTTGAACAACTGAAAACCAAAAGTTAGACAGAGATATGGACCATTAGTTGGATAACTGTTTTAACGAGGTGTTTGTGGGGCATTGTGTTTCAGATGGGAATACTCTATTGTTTCTGGACTGAGGGAAAGAGTTTGGAATTTGACTCCACAACATTGTGTTGATAGATAACAATGAGAACTCACCTATAAAGGCTTTATTAGCCCTCAAAGGACCCTCGATGGAGCAACCTTTACATTGATTTTTACTCTTAATGTAAGAGTGGCATTTCCTGCATTGTAATACCCCAAAAATCCAGTAATTATTCAATGTTGAGTCTGCATGGGTTTGCACTGTCTGCAATAATGACTTTCCCTAAGGTGTGCAGACTTCATGCGCCTTTCATTCTCATTTTCTTTGTCTCATTCTTGGTGCTGCTGAAATCTTTAATGGCCAGGGAATCTCATTGAAATTAGATATCAGTTGAATTGAACTATTGTTCCAGGTTTCTCAAAGTTGTTGTCTCTGCACACTGAAAAGGGGATGCGTGCATCACCCTCCTGTGTTTGACCCACATCTTTGTGTGCATATGCTGTGCTGTTGCAAATGAGGGTTTCTGCTGCAAGTGCCCTGCGTGATTGTTCAGTGGACTGACCACGGCCATGCTGACTCTGCTTGAGATTCACTCCCAGGGACTGGGAGCAGCCCTCCGACAGAAATGGACTGTCAGTGTTCATCCATCAGCAGCCAGTTGTTCCAGTGGTGCTCACACCACAACATGTTAGACATTTGGCGTGAAAGAGGGGGCAACAACAAGGCTTGCATGTGCTGTGTAAGTGGTGCCAAAAGATGTGTAGAGTGAGTGACATTCTCGACCAGTCGGCTAGTATTTGGTAAAAAAAAAAACTTTTACACTTTGTTGATGGTCAGCTTTACGCTGAAACTGAACAAAAAGGTAAAGATTAATTCAGATCGGTTTGTACTGATCTCTTTTCTGTAGAAAAACTGTCAGGAACTGAGGATAATGTGATGGTGGTTAATGAGGCACTTTGAACTGCCTTGTTGCTGAAATGTGCTATACAAATAAACTTTACACTTATTTTTATAGCACAAACTGTCTGTTACCAATAGCTTGATAAACAGGAGACAGATCCTTTTTTTAATTCAGAAATTGGTATTTGTTTTTGCTGTATAACAAAAAAACAACAACTTTTATTTTGCTGCAGTTTTAGCTGCACAAGGCTAACATATTTGTCCATTTTTGTTTGTAAAATGTCTCAAAGCCAGTCAGGTTGGTGAAAGAGCATCTATAAACATCAATTTTCAAGCATCATCACAGACACTGTTGAATTTAGAATGAATGTGCTAAAGGGTAGATGCAAATTTTGCTACTTTTTTTTATTGCAGTCATATAGCGTTAACATTTGACAAACTTATGCTTTGCTTGGTTAATGCGCTCCAAACAGTATAATGGAAATATGTCTAATTCACATTTTCTATTTTTTTCTTTCTTGTAACATTTTAAAAAAAATTTATTTAAAATTCTCATGACTATTGGATGGAAACATAGCTGGTATGGAATATTGTTTTATAACCTTGTTCTGGTTTTAACCTCTCCACTTTTTCTGGAACTTGTCTGCTGTGTATTTTTTGTCTTCATGATGCTGTTTGTTCTCTAATGTTCCCTAACAAACCTCTAAGGCATCTTGGTGAGTCTGGGCCGCATAAAGGATTCCACAAAAAACATTTAACAATATCCTCAAACGTCATCAACATTTAATTATTTCTCCAATAATTAAATCATAATTAGTTATAATTATAATTTAATCATAATTAAATAATAATACAATTTATTTAATTATTAAATAAAATACATTTAATTTAGACACATGTGCGTCTTGAACAAATGAATGGAACATTGAATGAAGATCATGAGCAGTTCTTCAGAACATGGCTTCTCTAGCTTTACTCCTTGCAACGCTTCCTCTCTCATATCTGAGCCACATTTGGCTTGAGAGACGAGGCTCCAGACCCTCAGGGTGGCTTGAAGTTGATCATCAGTAAGTCTGGACCTGAACTCGTCATCTGACTTTCTCTTCACTGCAGGCTTTGGCTTTGACAAAGACTTGTGAGAAGATTAAGTTTATTCCACTTGGCGTTGCTCTTGCTCTACGTTTCATAGAAATATTTAGCCAGCTAGCAACGTATGGAGAACGTCTCGACGTGTGACGTCATTACCGCTGCTACGTGTCCTAACAGCGCGGCGGATGCCAAACAGCCCGGTAGCAGTCGCCTGTCTCCGCGTCTGATCGTGGAGTTTGTTAACGGTAGAATGTACCGGAAAAAAAAGGCAACTGCATGAAGTCGATGTAGCTTAACCTAGCACCGAATGTCAGCAATGACGACGTATATGATGTTCATAAATCACCCATCAGATACCGTTCTCCCTTTAATACAGGTGGGCGCTGTGTGATGGGTAATATTGAGCACTAAAACACATTACCCTGATTTTAAGTCATATAGCACTCTGAGGTTGGGTTATAATCTATCTGTTTATCAATATTATCTACAACTAGACACACACACACACACATATACATACATGTACATTTATTATTATAATTATTATTTTCACGCAAAAACGTGAATAAAGTGTGACAACTTTTTTTTGAGCTTTCACGGTGTCCGTAGTTCTCCAGATAAGCGCTGCTTGCTAGCGCCTGCTTTCTCAATGCTCACAACGAGCACGCGCATACTTTCCCGCCTGGGCAGTGCAGAGCGGCGAGAAGGCGTAGGGGGAACCGTATCTGATGGGGAAACGCGGATCGACGTAACAGCTGGACTTTCTTCAGAGGTCCACTCGCCCTGTGGGCCGAACTAATATTATACTTTCATATCACGGTGGGGGCCGCGAGACATCGTCCTGCGGGCCGCAATTGGCCCGCGGGCCGCGAGAATTAGACCTCTGCTCTAAGGTCTTTACAGAAATACTGTTTTTATACTAAGATTAATTTACAGAAACACAGACTTTGATAATTTGGAGACTTCTGAAAGCAGTTAGTTTTAATTTGAGTTTTAGGTGCATCATGTTATATGTAGTTGGCTACAAATGCTCACTGCACTTTTTGAAGCTCCTTGTTTGTCCCCCTTCCAATTTGTAAGTGTGCTACTTTGTGTTTTAATACAGATAATGTACTATAATAATGAATCTATTGTACCAAAAGACAAAAAGTTCCTGGAGTTTTAACATTTTGGAAGGAACCTGTGGTCTAACAAGTAAAATATTTTAGAAAAGTGTTCAGGGAACTATTTCAATCATATTTTCAAACAGAATATATTAAATACTTTCTTTATAACTTCATATTCTTCACTCTTCCCATTTTGAAGTGCGTAGGCAGAAAGCAAAATGACTTATTTGTAGAAGACAACCAATGTTTAGAACTGAATAAACATTTTGAATGATTAATAAAATATTGTCAAGAAAGGAGAATCAATCTGAAGCCACAGTAGCAAGCAGGAACTTCTCAAACTGAAATTGAGCCAACAGTAATAAACTTGTACTTCTCTTGCTGTGACAAGTCAAATTACTTGGCAAAGACAAAATCTGTTCTATGAGCACAGCACATAACTGTCTATCAATCAAAGTCACCTCGTCAAAAGGGGAATTTATTGCCGTACCCTGAGCTTGGTGCCCAGGAAGCAGTTTGTGTTGATTTACCCCAGGCTTTCTAGACAATAGCTCTCATTATGGGCTATACACAGATGCAGCTCCTTTTTACCCCTCAAAAACAGTAAAAAGTCACAAAAGATGCAAAAAAAAATCCCATTCTTAGGAACTCTGAATGCTATTTTAAGCATGCCTCTGCAAACTGTCCTTTGGTGCAGATTTTCAAATGTCACAACTCATTTGTCCGTGAAAAATGATCACTTCGTGCAAGACCTATAATCTGAATTGAAAACTTATATTTGAAAAAAAAGCATACCATTCTCAACGTAGAATGTTGCCATCACCCTAATCTTTCGCTCTCTTCAATGATTCTTTCCCAGTTTCAATTTGAGCTTTTCCTGGGCTTTGCAAAATATTTCAATTGCCCTTACTCTAAACCTGCCACGGCCTTAGATCTTCTTTAACTTAATTTGCAAGAGGCATTTAAGTGAGAAATCATTTGGCATAAGTAAGTAGAACCTTTTGTAAACAAAAAATTAAGAACTAACTTAAAACCGATGAGGGAAAAGTTGGTATTGTGCCTGGTGTATTTGCACAGTCAATAGTTTTAAAAAGATCTATTTTAAACAGCTGCTTAATTAAATTTTCTGTTTGAAGAACACTAAATGCCATAATAATGAAACAATTTGGATGCTCACAAAGTGCTACTGGCTGTGACTGTGGCAAAAGCCACTGCAGTCAGCTGTCTCTGCACTCTGTTATGACAGCTTATTGCTACACAGTGCTGGCAGCAGAAGACATCAGGGACATTTGTGTGTTTGTATGTGTGTATTCACTGTCTGCAAGATTTCAAATTCATGTGAGCTATAACATCCAGACCTTGGTCCCCTTGTTGTTTCCCAAAGCAGGGATAAAGAAAAAGAAATGATGCGGCCAATATTCTAAATGACTTTCCAAAGTCTCGTTCCAAACCCCTGATAAGAGTGTGCCATAGATAACAGTAAATCTGACATGGCCCCAAGGCAATATGGGAGATGAAGTCCATGGAGAGGATGCTTGAATAACCACTCGATAAGCACGAGGAAAGGAATGCAAAAACCCTGCCCGTCTGTCAGTCAGCTAATTTATTTGTCAAGGTTCTCTCGATTCATTCCACAAATCACACTGCAGCAATTTCTCTGACACTTGAAAACTGAAATGTGCTTCTCTATACATTTCCTCTGTCAAGTAGATGAGCTAAATGACATACACAAATAAGATATGGAGAGACCTTGTCTCTGCTTGTCATGCTCATCCCATTCCCCAGAGGCCTCCGAGATGCTTGTATTGAACATTCATTCCCCTCATTTCTAGGGCAGGACATGAGCCTAATAGTTTATTGACGGATCAACTGTCTACTTTGACATCCAAACACACTAATTTATGGCTGCAGTCAATCGCAAGCAAAATGACTGATCAGGCTGAGCCTTTAACTCAATACGCCTGAAATTAAACAACATCCTAGATTCATCTGCTTTCCATTCTTGTTATTGTTTGCAACAGAGCGCCAAACTGGTTGCATGTAATGTTCACTAAAAGCCCTGGTGTAGAGAAAAGAAAATGCAACTTTAGAAGAATCACACCTAAACATCTCTGTCCTTCACATATGCTGGATTGCTACAAAATTAACACTGCTTGAATGCTGTTGCAATGACCCAATAACAGTAACTGACCTAATTCTGCAGTATTTAGAAAAGGAGTATAGAAATGTGTCCAAAGTCTGTCACTTCATGAAACCTCTTTTAACTGAAGTATTGAAATATTCAGAATTTCAAATTACTTTCTTAATTCAGACATTTTTTTTTTTTTACTTGAAACCATATTATTATTAACCATGATTTCCTTAGAATATTTGGATTGTTTTTCTGTATTAATTTATCTCTTGGTTAGCTTCCTCTATGCTCATGTTTCTAAATTTCACTGTACATCTACGGGTTGTTTTTTTTTAATAGTGGAACCTAGGTTACTAGTAGATGCTAGTTGCGTTATTCAAGTCCTGGACTAAATATGATGCATTTTATTTTATGAGGTGTACTCACTATTTTATATGAGAAAGACGTTACGCATTCAATAGATGATAAGTAATTGTAGACCACCTCAAATTTTTATGAGATTGTTATGTGTCCAGATATTAGAGCCTGGGGTTTTCTTGCTGGGGTTGTTTTATTCCCTTCAATGAAGGCAGCCTGAAGTGATAGAAATTGGTCAATTTACTTCAAACTTTACTGTAATTCAAAATGAATAATATTCTTAAATACTGACCAGTACATAAGCATACAGATATTTGACATGTCTTTCATGATTTGTGAGTACCTAAAACTTAAAAAAAAGAAAATCAGTTGGCTTCTTTTGTGTTTTTGTACCAATTACCCCGTTGCTTGGTCTATTTGTGCCCTAAAAGCTAGTGTGTCCTTTTGATGGAGAATAAAGTGGCATTATGTCATATTTCTTATGTGGAGCTTTTGACTTGTCAGCACAGCCTGGTTTCTGATTAGATAGACTTAGAATTATTCATCCCACAGCAAACAGACTATAAAACCGTGGAGGTGTGTTAAAAGCAACACTTCAACAATTTGACAGGAGATTACTTTTCTCAAAATGTATTTATTTCTTTCCAATTAGATCCAAGTAATATGTTTTTTGATACACCAACATATATCACAAGATTGGAAATTGTGTTACGGTGGCTTAAGAATTTCAAGCTCATCATTTCTGCATGTCGCTCCTCTAAGCAGAAATAGATATGTATTGACTCTACCTGTCAATACATATCAAGAATGTATTGACAGGTAGACTCACCTTTGCTATTGTGCAAGGCATCAACAACAAAGCAACAGAGGGAAGGATTTGTGAAAATGAGAGGAAATGTCCTTGCTGTTTTGTCCTTACATAGGCATATTAAAATTGTACATATCAGGGATTGTACTTGTAATGTGAATAATAAATAAAATCCAAGAGGAATGCATTGGAGATTTTTGTTTATTGTTTCCTGTTTGCTCTCGACCCACACCAACTCACTACAGAGGCAGTTCTGGCCTGGTCAATACTTCTCTCTAAATGATGAGAAATGACCTGCACTGCAGTAACACAGTGCCGGTAGATTGATCACATGCAGACTACTTGAGATTGAGTGGCTTTATTTTGTTTGTTTGTAAAAAGCCAGAGCGCATCTGGACTATGTGTTATGGAAAAAAGGAAGTTGCTCGTTTTTGCCTGATTCATGAAAACGGCTCAGAAGAGGAAAATTTGTGTATTTTGGAGAAATTGAAGGACTAAAAATCACCTTCTTCAATGGGATGTTTTTACCCACAATGCCACTTTTTCCTGTCAGCTTGGATTTCTAAATGACAAGAAAAGGCAAGCTCAAATAAAAATGACAAGGAAACTTTATTTCTTTGTTTTGGCACACGAGGTCTCAACGTGTTTTATTCAGCTAGCTCTTCAGACTGTGCAAAATAAGTCCTCTTTTCAACTCAGAAGCTCACCAGGCTCTTTTCCTGTTTATTACCTCCCAAGTAAATCTGAAATGATGCTACATTCAGTGTTTCAGAAATTCTGAATGTTTTTTGCTACTCCTTTTTCTCTTTTCCTAGAAACTGAGATTCAGTGGAAGTTCTTATTTAACTTGGAAAGTAGAAAATAAAAAAAATCATGAATCATCCTCTGTGTTTTTTTTAATAACTTGGGCTCATTTATTAAATTACTTGGAGTAAGTGTGCTGTATGAAAAGGAACATTTAGGAGTGTTCAATTCAACTGTTATTGATTTACTTATACATCTCAAAAAAGTTTAATTTTCAGAGACTCTGTATTTTAGGCTTTCCTTATCTGTGAGCCGTAATCATGTAAGATGCCAGAAAGAAATGTTTTGAATATTTTTGCATGACTCTATATAACATGGTGTCACTTTCTAAAATGAATGGCAAGAAATATTGCACTTTTATGCAATATAAATTTTGGGGGGGTATACCAGTGGTCAGTGTTGCTCTTACAAGGTGTCAAGGGAATAGTGAGGGTTCTTTTACTGTATACACATATTCCCTTAAACCTCAGAAGAGAACTAGGCCTGTCTCTTAAACTCTTCACTAAACCCTGCAAAAGATTTGTAGCACCTTACAATGAGGTCCATGAAATTAGCTTTGTTCCAGTCGAACCAAGAACAAAACAGAGTCAGATAAGCAACACATTCTGTCTTTGCAGTCTTTTTTAATGCAGATGTCTAACCACTGACTAATTACTATCATCTTACAGTTATTTAACTGATTGTAATCTGATGGAGGTTATTGTTAGATAATAGATCTTTGCCAATTTGCCCCTCATTTATTCCTTGTTTATATCAGATTGACTTTTAATTAATCATCGCCTAACCATTAGCCATTTACAAAAATGTCACAAGGAGTTCACTGGGTAACGATAAATTACCAGTTTGTTCTTGATCCATTGGTCAGTTATTTAATAAATAAAGACAAGAAGATTTTGAGGCTTTCACCTTGTGAAATGGTAACATGAATATTTAAGAAATTTAGTTGAGCAATAGTTTTGGGAAATGGGAGCAGGAACTTACGTTGGTGACATCATGGTACAAGGAGTCTAGTTTAAAACTAGCTCATTTAAGAATATCGTGATATAGCAAAAATATATCACAATATTAGATTTTCCTCATATCCCCCAGCCCTAATAACAGGTTAATTTTCAAAACTACAAAAAAAGTAACTGTGCTCAAATATTAAAGATTTGACTGATTTTAATATCCAATAGTAACACTGGTGTTATGCCAGATTTACCAATATTTATTTCTGATTTTTTTTTTAAATCCGATTACTTGATCAATCTTAAGAGTAACCAACGGATTACTCGATTACTAAAATATTGGTTTACAACAGTCACAATTGAGTGTAAACTGAATCTGAAGTTAAATCTGTGCTTATTCATGTAAGTTGTTACCTTGCTCAGCCTAAGTAGGTTTGGCCTTTCAATTTCAGTATAAATACTTAAAGTCAGATCTGCTTGACATGTCCTTAAATGTTGCAAAACATTTTTGATTGTCTTTTCAGTATTGATGCCAGGGTTAAAATATTGATAGGCAGTGGGAACTGAGTCTGTTTTATTTCAGAGCTTGAAAAGAAGGGAATTGTGGTGAATATTTTTATGCTCCCCACCATTGATTTATTCTTGGTAATCATGACAGGAGTATATCTAAATTTAAATAGTGAGAATGATCAGAGACCAATCTCTGAAGTTAAAAAATGAACATGATGCTTTAAAATGGCTTGGATATGTTCTGGTAGAGTTCATTTGTTGATTATGTCCATATAGGTCTCAAACTAGGGTGGTCCTAAGTCCAAAAAGCTTTCAAAGTGCTCTGTTTTATTCAGTGTTTTCCACAAATAAAATAAGAGTTTCTTACACATTCATTTTTAGAATCAGTACTCACTGTTATACAAATCAGACACCAACTTCACCCTCATTAGACAAGTACAGGAGACGCCCACACCTCTTTTACAGAACGTGATAATGAACCACTGAACACTTGTCTGCAGATAGGTTTTCCCCTGTGAGTGCTCTTCCTACAACACGAAAACACAACACCATGGCCATGCAAGTCATTCTACAAAAAACCTCTGGTTAATACTTGTTGAAAATTCAATCTGTACAAAGCAAAGTGTAGTAGATGTGTTCAGCTGATGCATTAAAAGAAAAAGACAAAGAAAGTGTGGAAAGGCAGAAATTACTTTGATTTTAGGGCAGTTCTGTTGTTTCTATTCTTTATGTTTGCTGCTTAGGGATTTATCCACTTTTTGATTTTTCAGGTGAATTTCTGGGGATTTCAGATGGTACAGAAAAAGAGACTGGCCACTATTGCCTAAAATGTAAAAGAATGGTAAGGCTTTGACCAAAGTGCGTACTACATCTCTACTCTTTTAATTGAAACAATGGTGCTTTTACCACAGCCTGTGGCAAGATGCATAATTTTTGGTTCCTAGTCTAAAATGTTTTGTTTTCTGACTTGCTTTTGTAACATATTTGAGTCCAGTAAGTAAAGCAAGACTGCAAACTTCTTGTTTCACTTATGTTGGCAAGACCACATGCAAATCTGCTTTGAAGGGTTACATATATTAAATAAAATACTCTGCAGTTATTTTTATGCTACATCTTGGCCATTTAATATCTAAAAGTCTCCCAATTAAAGACCACCACAGCCTAGTAATTATCTTCCTCAATTAATCTGTGGTCAGGAGAAGCAGTGTTTGTGTGTGTGTGTGGTAGAAGGCTGCTTATTCCCACATTAACATGTGATTAGTGAGATGCAAACTGTAACATGTTTGTTCTGGTCTCTGCTGATAATGAAGCAACTTTCCTTGGCAATAAATCATGTTAGTTCTATGTAAGAGTAAAATGTAGCCTCTAGAATATTCTATGGAAGTGAATGTGAATGCTTAGATGAGTGGGTTTAAATCTCCTGCAGAAATATTCTGTCAGGTAATTAAATAATGATGAATGAAGACTGCCTGAGACATCAAGGCAACTTATTCTGTGTTACATACCTGTTTTACAAATACATTGGGAAAGGCTTGTGTGATATGTAGTTTTGTTCAAACACTGATGAGAACTACTTTTTCAAAGAGATGTTTATAAGTTAAGCTAAGTTGGACATCCTTTAGATTTGTATTTTTCTTCTTAGATTTGTTATATTCAAGTGAAAGAAGCTGCAATCTCCATACTCCATAAGTGTGTCATGTCAATGATGGCAATAAGATAAAAATTAAAAGAAGATAATTCCTAGCATGACGGAAGTTGTACTAGACAAAAGATAATAAAGAATTGCAGCTATGACTTCTTTTACATCACTTCCCATTTAATGTCAAGAGCAGCTTCATCTTAGAATTTAATGGAAACTGAGTTTGAACAATGAGAGGGATGCAGTCAGCAAGCAAGAAAAGACGAACAGAGTTAACCTCTACATTGTATTTTTCTAATAATCTAATGTTTGAAAGAAATTTTATTTTAGCCATTCGCACAGATAAATAAAATTACTAAAAGATGAGGCCTTGCAAAATGTTACATAAAAACGATCTAAAGGCAACACTTGTGAGATTATAATATGCAGGTCGAATGTTAAAAACATAGACTGTTTGCCACCATGTTAAGAACCAAGGTCAATTTTGTTGCACAAAAAGTAAAATGCATGCAACAGTGAGTGTTGTGCATCTAATGGGGTTTACAAAAGTCCCATTGAAACCCTCACAAAGATTTATTGGGTACAGAAGTAAGTGTTTTTCAGGTAATTAAGATAATCCTCCTTCAAATGTAATGCAAAGTATGTAAAGAGATATTTCAAAAAAAGTTGTATTGGATTTGATTATTACTTAGGATTTCTCTACTTCCACTGCCTTCTAAGAATTTAAGTTGTTGGCTCTTGAAATGTTTGACTATTTGACAGTGATTACATTATATGACTTTGGAAGACCCAGAGGTTACACCGCAGGCAGCAAAACAACAAAGACCAGAATGTTAGGAACCCCTCCAGGCTATAAAGTAGAATTACTCACAGTCCTCTGTCATCTTCCTCTGGTAAAGGTTGCTGTTATTAGACCTTTAGAAGCACATGCTTCCAATAAGTACACAAACGCACATCCTCAGTTGTTATGTGCATCTCTCTCTATCCCTCATTAGGCAAAAACTTGCAGAAAAGTGAACTGCATGCAGAGAGTATGACTTTGTATGCAAATGAGAGGAGTCTCTGCCTCTACACTGCTGTGTTTGTGTTTGTGTGTTCTTCCTAGCCTGGTTGTGCTTATGTGTATTTTAGTAAGTTATTTTTTTTGGCAAATGTAGGGTGATTTCTAGGTAAGCATTTTTTTTTCTTCTTTTTTTACATATCATTAGTAGCCGTGCAGTGAAACCCCATCACCCTGACAACTACATCCTTTCCTTTCCCTTCTGCTTATCACCATAACAACTAATCTACCGTAAATAGTGCTTCCTCCTTGTCTGCCATGTCACATTCTTTCTTTCTCTCCACCTCTCTCTCTACCACTCTATGCTTCATTCAGTTTTTTTCCTTGTGTCTCTTTCCACTCATCTTGTTGTCACATCACTGCTGTCATCATTCTTTGCCACCATTTCTTCCATTTTTTTGCGTCGTTGTACGGTTCAGAGCTCAGTTTTTACCCCACTGCAGATGTGAGTGGTTCTGATCACTGCACAATAACCTTTCGGCTGCCTCACATTGTCAAGTGCCTGAGTTCAAATGACGATCAATACAAAAAGCAGCTCGAATAAGTTATCCAGAAAAGACCCTAAATCTTACTTTGACTTTATACTTTAAAAAGAGATAAGCTTAAAAATACTCTCCAAAAGCATCCTTTGCATACTTGAATCTTGTCGATCGATGTGATATTGAATGGAGGTCTGTCTTGAAAAGATTCAAGCCTTTGTGTTCAACCTGAATGTGTTATTGACAGTGGGCCTGGCCTGATGACTTGATTGGGCTACTATGCTCAGGGATTAACTTGCCGGCCTGGCAGGCTTTTACAATCAAAGGCCGAGCCGATGGTGTGTTTGGCCGAGTTGCTCTGGGATTGACTCAACAGCCGGATGTGCTAATTCAGAGTTACCTCAAGGTTGAGCAGGGTAGCAAGGACTCACAAGATGCTTCATGGTCTATGTTGAGAATCTATATTGTGAGGTAAAGGGAAACTTAATTGTTTCGCCAACGGCACACACGATTAGCCCAGATTAATTTCTGCTGTTGAGACTGAAGTTGGATAGTTTTGAGACATTGGGTCTCAAATTGTGACCCGGTTAGTTGGGCTAAAGAGAGTCCTTGTTCTTCTCAGACCACAATGTTGATCTGCATAACCAAGTAGTTTGTTGCACATGAGGTCATCATTGCTTACCTCTTCTGCATTTCCCATCGCGTTTCTTTGTTCATTACGTTCATCTCCTTTGCTCTTTCCACTCATCCTCTATCCAAAGCTCAAGGGAAGCCCTCCTGGGGCCCTCTTATGCAACCACCACCCACTCGCTCTCCTGGATATGTGCATGTGCAAAACACAATGTGAGTGTTAAGGTGGGAGGAGAGTTGATATCATTGATTTACACAAAATATTACTTTCATCCTTATTGCTGACAGCTGAAAGCTTGATTACTGTCCTCTCAGATGAAAAGTTGGGACAGCCTCATTGTGTTTGACTGGCAGCACATCAAAGCTAAACACGAAGTGATAAAGAAATGGATAGATGATGTTTGGAATATACCAGTTAAATTGACTCCTGAAATTAGACTGTTTTAAATTAAGCTTTTACCCCACATTTTCAATTCCTATCACATACCTTTTCCTTGCAGCCATGTATAGTATGCAAGGAAATATTGCATACTATACCTGATAAAGTATATCAGGTATATTTTACCTGGCTGCAAGGTAAAGTATGGATACTTTACCAGCATACAGTATTTCTTCCAGTTCCTTACATATCATAGTGAAAATCAATTAGCTTCTCATAATTAAACCTTGAATACAAAGAGCAGCTGAACGCCCCAACAATAATCTTGTCTGAGGTACTAAAATGACTAGAGCCGACCTGTGTTGTCGAGGCTAAAAATGCCTACCCTTCTCCTCCTTCCCCTCTTTCCCTTTCCTCTTTTGCCTTCACATAGAGGTTGTCTTAAGCTACCCAGCTTAACGCTATTTACATTTTCATTATTCTACTGCTACCAGGAAGAAATGGCATGAAATCCAGCAGTGTTCAGTACATTAGACAAGCTTCATTCTCACAGCAAGTGGATTTACATAAATAAGGAGGCTGATACATTGCAAAGGGAGAGACAGAGGAGACAACAAAAGATGAGGTAAAAAAAGCACAAAAGGAGTGAGAACCTTGAAAATACTCGAGTGACATAGGCGAGAGAAAGGAATAGAAAGTGGTAAACGAGAGGACATTGCAGCACGTTCTCTAGCTGTTTAAAGTGGGCTCTGAGGGACTGACAGAGGTCCTCTGATCCACTGCATGTAATCAATACAGCTCTGGCTTCTCTCATTACCGGCTTAGATCTCATTGTGCTTACCATAACGTAGGGAACTGGAATCAAGCTGCTCATTGGTATGTGTGTGAGTGGATGGTAAGCTCATCGCTTCTTTAATTTTTCTATTCCCACTCATTTTCCCTCCCCAGTTTTATATCTTTGGCATTTAATATTATTACAAAAGTGACATTTTACACCATCTGCCATAATTTCATTGTCTTTCATTTCAAAGGCATTCACAATAGTATCAAATCTGTATCATAATAAGGCATGATGCAACAATAGTACCTCAGATGTAACAGGATGTGCTCTGCTTTTGTCTCATCAGCATGTGGAATATTTTCCCAAAAGTTATGGAGGTTTTGTGCTTGTTCTGGTTACCAGTGTTTCGGTCTGGTAACATTTAAACTAATTTCTTTCTTGTGATTGAATAAAAACGCTGACCTTTATTGGTCAAGTGATTTAGATGCTTTTTGGCTTTTGTTTTTTGTGATGTCGTTGATAAGTTGTCCAAAGTTTCCCCCAGAAAACTTGCTAAGCCCAGTGGATGGGCGCTCAGCAGTCATTCATCCAGAGGCCCGCCCGCCGTGTTTTTAGTTGAATAATGTTTAGAGTTGTAATTTAAAAATATCACTTGATATTCATGTGCTTTTGAAGGACTGGAAGATTAATACCTGAACACCAACTATAAAGTCATAAAAATGCAAACATTTTAAAGACTTAAATAACTAAGCGATTCTTAACCTGGTGCCTGCCAGGCTTATGATACACTGGGGCAAACCCTGTTGTCTATG
Organism: Phalloptychus januarius; assembly: GCA_902982915.1. Taxonomy (NCBI): domain Eukaryota; kingdom Metazoa; phylum Chordata; class Actinopteri; order Cyprinodontiformes; family Poeciliidae; genus Phalloptychus; species Phalloptychus januarius. The sequence continues at coordinate 4,951,987 of CADWAE010000230.1, forward strand.
TAATGTTGGAAGTCTGGCCACTCCTGGGAAGATTCACTACTGCTCCATGTTTTCTCTGTTTGTGGCTCTTCCGTGGTTCAGTGGAATCCCAAAGCCTTAAAAATGAATATTTCCATCTTTGTTTCATGTCTGTTCTTGAATTTCTTTAAAGTGAAAAATGTTTTGTGACTTTTCTAAAATGTACAACCAACTTCATCCTGTCAGTCATGCTTATTTCACAGGTCAGTAATTAGGAATGAATGCAGCTTGCACTTAAACTAAACTTTTTCACATAATGTATTTCCATTTCCTTAAGTGGCTGTGAAAAAGAAAATGTAGCAATAGGCTTTTAATATTCTAATTCCAATTAAGACCTATCCTTTTTGGCAAGTTAATGGTGGAAAAAGTTGAATACCTGCATTCATGTGGAATGTTAATTAAATAATTAAATTTCATAATTTAGTTTTTTAAAGCTCCCCAATCTTTGTCAAGACATAAGTGTTTGAAGTTTTTTTTCCATGTTGTGAAACTAGTCTAATCTAAAATTCATATTGCACATTAACCAAGATGAACCTCAACACAAAAGGTTTTGCATCAGAAAACAAGAACTAGACACAATAATTGTGACATTAATAGAAATTTTTCCGGTTTGATAAACTTTTTGCTATTCCAGCTCATAACCTCTGATTTTAAATGTGTCAAGGAAAATTAGGATTGCAGCCTTAAGGGGAAAAAACACAACTAAGTACAGTAAAATGAAATTAACATTATGTTGTCAAGGTTTGTTTATTTGCCACATGTAATCAGTATTTTATAGCAATCACTGTTGAGCCAAGGTTTTTTTTTGTATTTTGTTGATTTTCGACAACTTTATTTCTCTTTTGTAGTGTAATTACTGGATTATACTCCAGTAATCTTACATAAATGATTATTTGAAGTCAGTATGTTAGCCTGTCTAACATGCTAACTTGTCTGATCTGTTATTTCATGAATAGATCAGACTTGGGAATGTGTCAGCTAAAAAAATAAAACAGCAAACAATTTCTGTTTTCTTTATCTGCAGCTTAAAGTGAGGCAAATAGTTTTCTGTCACCGTCTATCAGTTTCTCTTCTCATTCAGTTTAGTCTGTGTTGGATCTTCTTTGACATAACCTTTAGTTGTATAGATCCTGCCACAACTAACAATGCTGAAAACTTTCTATCTGTTCAAATGTCAGAAGTAGAAGCAGCACGAAAATGTATTGCACTGTAATTTTTGTTTTCCTGACTTGAACACCTTTTCACCTATTCTTTATTTCTTTCATATGTATGATGGATTGCAGTGCGTTCTTTAGATTATCAAGAAAACTTACTAGCAGCCAAGGATTGTCTAATTTTCTTTGAATGATTACGTGTGAAATTTTTCACAAATGTAGAAATGTTTGTTCTTGAAAACTAGTAAGAGTTCTTTTATGCGTATTTCTTTTTGAGTCCTGTAATTTCCCTGGAATGCTAATGACAGATTAGCTTTACAAGATTCTTTTAAGATCAACATTTGTCCTTGGCCAATTACGGCCACGGATTTCCCTCTTTCAGTCCTTTCTGAGTACACTTTTTACAACCACTTTGACCTTGGGACCTTCTCTTTAAAGCAGGAAGAAAGGCTCAACAAGAAAAGGAAAGAGTTCTGTTTGGCCCCAGTCTCTTCAGTAAAATTTTCTCAGGAATTTCCCATTTAAAATCCTTCTGAGAAACATGTTGGTGTTGTGTGCTGGGTGAATTCATTACCTGTAAGCTTGGGGCTCTCAGCAGTCCAAAGTGAACTTGCAGAAAACTGTTCAAAAGAAAAAGAGGCTCAGTAAGCTTTCCGGGAACATTTTCTAAGAGCATGTGTAACATTTTTTTTTTTTTTTACCGACTGCACAATGCTACAGAGCACATGCTTCCTACCAGTGTGATGACAGACTTGTAGTACAGTGATAAATATAGTTGCGTACAACAATATATTAATCATATTTATGGAATTAAATTCTTTTTTGTTATCTTGCCAAACAGAGGATGGTGCTCTAGTCTTTGACAGATTAAATTTTTCTTCTTGAATGTAGACTAATGTGCCTGACTGAAAAAGTTCAAATATGTCTCATCAGTCGAAAATTTATGTTCTTCTAGAAACCTTGGGGCTTGTCAACATTTACTTTTAAAGTTTTCTCCATTTCTTTTCTGCATTTTCTTAGCTATTTTTCCTTTTATTCCATTAAGGCCTGGTAGGTCAGAACGAAATTTGTTTACCTTGACCTAGGAGTGCTGTTCAAATGTTTTACATTTTAATGCTGGAGGGTTTCTGCCTTGTACTTTAAATAATGTTTTGTTAAATTGCTTGAGACAACATTTATTGTGGATTGGTGCTATGTAAATCCGATTAATTGAATTTAATTAATTTATCTACTCTATGTAGAAAATTTGAATGATTAATCTCTGCTCCGTTGAACTGTGATGATACCAAGGATCTGGTCTGCATCTTTAGGTTTGTGTATTACTACTTGCACAAATACACTTACCAGTCTTTATTAGATACAGCTGTTTGTAAGTATAGATAGCTAACCCACCAATTCAAGGGCATCAGCTCAATGCAGCTATGAGATGTAAAACTGATTTGCTGAACTTATCGGGAATCAATTTGAACATTGTGAAAATGTTGAATATCTTTTCTAACTCATCTTAGTAAGTGAAACTCATAGTTACTACACGCAGATTGGAATATTTTGAGCCTTTGTTTCTTGTATTTTGTCATGGATATAACTTACATCCATCCAGCCATCCATTTTCTATACTCCCTTATCCTTTTGTGGGGTTGGGAGGTGCTGGTGCCTGTCTCCAGCTAAAGTTCTGGGCGATAGGCGGGGTCACCTGGACAGGTCGCCAGTCTGTCGCAGGGCAACACAGAGACAGGCAGGACAAACAACCATGCACACACACACTCACACCTACCCGGAGAGAACCCAAGCATGCACAGGGAGAACATGCAAACTCCATACAGAAAGACCCGGGCTGGGAATCGAACCCAGAACCTTCTTGCTGCAAGGCAACAGCTCTACCAACTGCGCTACTGTGCAGCAGAAATGACTTGCATATTATGAAATTCAAAAAGCCAATGTATTCAAAAATCAGAATATGACAAGTGTTTGATCTAAATAAAAAGGATATTTGAGACAACATTTCAAGATTCAGAAACAATTTATGTATACTCAACACTTGATTGGGGCTCCTTCCATGTTTATTACTGCGTCAATGCAGTGTGGATAGAGGAAATAAACTTGTTTCTGTTGAGCCTAGGTTTCTTTGAAAACAGCCTTCAGGTCATCTGCATTGTTGGCTCCAGTGTCTCTCATCTTCCTGTTGACAATACCCCATGGATTATTTACTAGGTTTGAGACAGTAGAGTTTGTAGTCATCAAAATAATAATAGGCTTAAAATTTTGCAGTTTGTGTAATGTTTTCAAATAATACACAAGCGTTGCTTTCTGAAATGAGTGACAAGAATTACAGAACTTTTTTTCTGATATAAAATTTTTTTAGGCGTACTTTAATGGTTGTGGATGTCAGAGAGGCTGTTCAGCGATTGTTGAAACCATGATTTGCTGGAATTTTTGCAAATAATCATCTCTTTAGTTTCCAAAGAAAGAATGATCTAAAAAGGTATAAAATATTGTGTTAGTAAGGACAAAAATGCCTTGTTATTAGAGTAGAAGGAACCAAGTTATAGAAAACCAACAATAGCTCGAAGTACCACTCATTATAACCAAGGTATGCAACATACCGTCTCTGAAAGTGTAACTTTTAAAACCTTGAAAAACACCAAACTGTTTTTGGTGTTTTTCAAAAACACTGTACAAACTGTCCTCCTGAGGACTGTCCTCCATGCTCAGGAGGACAGTTTGTACAGTGAACAATTAGTTCACTGTGCACAACAGTCACCAAATCCATCGATCTTAAAAGTCCTTCGATTAGAAGTGGTGAAACAACAGATTTGCATCTTGGAGTACAGCCAAAAATCGGCAGCAAATGTATAATGCCATAATGTTATTAGTAGTAGCTAATAAAGTGACATTTTGACAGTAGAAATGCTGCCTGCCTACAGCCTCAATATTTATAAATGTAGATATTTTTAAATCTTGTGAATCTGAATTAGATGATAGAAAGTGTACATTGCCATGACTGAGCGTGGCTGTGGTGTGACACAAATCCCTGTCTGATGGAAGGCACACACCATGAGAACACAAATAGGAGGCAAATCATTGTGTGCACAAAAGCCGAGTACTTTACACAAGCTGTGCATCCACTCAGCTCTGTTTGATTAGGACGGTCAAAGGTATCCCTCCTTACCCATTAGAAGATTGCGATGAGAGTCTTGAGTGTGAAATTAAAATTTAATGCTATCCAAATAATTCTGTTGCAATTGTAGGTTTTGGCTTTGAAATAAAACGCCACATCGGGTCAGAGCAATCAAATCAACTGCAAATAAAGCTCAGCAATTAGCTTAGTGTAATTATGAGTTAATGTTTGTGTGATTTAGAGGGTATTTGTTTGGTGCTGCTTTTTACCCACACATATTCAGTGCAGAAAGTATCAACACATTAACAGATTATTCCTTTTAAAGATGCTTTTCATCAACGCCTTCTAGGCTCACCTGTATTTTCATTGTTGGAGAGAAAGACAGGCAGGAGTGAATGGGTGTAAAAGCAATGTTTAACATCGGAGGTGAAAGTATGAAGGACGGCACCTCTCCACAGATGCACATCACGACTTCCAAAGAGCCCTTATATCCCTGATCATGTATTCAGTTCGCTTTTTTTTTTATCCCACTCGATGCCCTGCTCTCGCCATCAATAATTTAACCCAGAGGTTTCAGTCAAATTAGCTGAATTATTTTGAAGTAGCCAAATGCCTGCTTTTCACTAATGGAATGGTGCTTTTGGGCAGATGTTTTATTGAAAAGGAGGAGGTTTTAATTCACTTTAAATTTTTGATAAGTAGTGTTATACTTGGTTTATGGGCAAACCGGTTTCCCCCGGTCTAATAGACAGGGAGGGGATGGCGGTGCCTTGTTGGAGCAACTTCACAGCCAACACCAAATGCTCTGGGGTTTAAGTACATCCCTTATTTCCCACAGAATAGGAAATTTCTGTTTCTGTAAGATTGAAAGAGACAGTAATGACCATAATTGCCTGACAGGGCCCATTCACATCCACAACTCAATACCCTACTTGCTGTATCTGCGCCTCTCTCTTGAGGATACAGTCTTTTATTCAGCAACACACTTCATATTTTCTTTTTTTGTTTAAACACCGTAGAGAGGCTTTTAAAAATTGCTCTTTGATTCTCCCCTGTGCAGAAGTAACTTGACACAGAGACCGAATACACACCAACCTGGGTCTTTCCATCATTTTTTTAGCTTTGAGCATTTTTGCACACCTTTCCCAACAATACCTCGTGGTCTTTTCTTTCCCTTTAATGCTCGCTTTAACACCAAGTCCTCCAACCACCAGCCTGTCTGTCGCATATGAATGATCCCTCGTGCCTCATTGGCATGGCATGACTGAGCAAGGCGCAGCTGTTGCTGGATAGAGCAAATTCGGGCTCAGGTCCAGCCTTGCCAGCAGCTGGATTAGCAGTGTGGCCATTAGCATCTGAACTCCTGTAATAGGACAATATGACACGGATTATGCCTTCTGAGGAGCTGACAGCAAGACAGGGGGAAGCTGGGAAGTGGGGTAAATTCAAACCTGGCAGGCAGGCGGTTTAAAAAAGGAATGATATGTGGGTGGGATGTGGGATTATTTGATGCTGAACAGAGGAAAGAAGTTAATAAGCTAAAATTGCAGCGTGGACAAAAAAAAGACCAAACAAAGTGAGAGAAAAGATAGGATTATCCACACAAAGGAAAAATCTTTAATTAATGTAATTAAACAATGCATATATTAAGGAAAGGCAGTGTTTGATGATGAACTGTTGATTTGTATTAAAACACTTGTTGTTAATGGTTAGACCTTACAATTTGTTTCCATTAGTGCTTGATATTCATTGTTTATCTGCATTAGAGCATTTCTTCTCAGAAAGCTCAGTTGTAATTATTATTTTCACGAAGGGCTTAGTTCATTAAATATTTGTAGTAAGAAAAATAAGAATTACGGGACTTTGCAGCATTTTTTGTATACCAATCTGTTTCTACTGAAAAAAGTGTCACACTTTGCAATGTTAAGACACTCGACTTTGATGTGGCAACTAGACTTAATGAAAACTGATCCATGCTTGATATACAGGTGGATCTCAACATAATTAAATACAATTATTGTTTTACTCTTTGGGAAATTCAGGTGGACTTAAATTATGTCTGGTAATTTAAAACCATATCCATAAGACCAATAAAAGAAAAGTATTTGTAGAAAAGAAACTATGACTTACTGTAAATTATGTCTACTGTTTAGTTTGGAGCTTCTTTACATACATTTCCATGTCAGTGTAGCATGGCTGAGGTTTATTAGAAACCTAGGTTACTTTAATGCCAGCCTTCAGTTCGTCAGGTCTGCTGTCTCTCATGTTCCACTTGATGAAATACTAAATTAAATCTTCATGGGGGTTTTGGTCACAGGGAGTTTTCGGGCCAAAAAGCACAGTAATGCCATCGTCATTAAAGCAAGGATGATGGCAGGCACCAAGTTCTGTTGGAAAAATAACATCATCATACAAAAAGCTTGAGAGCAGAGGGAAGAATGAAGTGCTCTAAAATCACCTGGCAGATGGCTGCTCTAATTTTAGACTGATGCATCCAAGTGGAGCAACACCATCAGACGATAGGACACCCTACACCATCCCTGAATGTCAGAACTTCTATTTGGACCTCAGGATAACTGTTTTGCCTCTCCTCACTTCCTCTACATGGGGACGTTGGTTTCCAAATGAATTGCAAAATGTACTTTCCTCTGAATTGAGGACTTGAATTGAGCCACTGTTCTTCCTCCTGAACCCAGGTAAGATGTTTCTTACGCAGGGAGAAGGTTAAGTTAAAGAACATGGTGACAGATGCAGGCCCTGACCTCGGCACCTCAGTGTGTTGCGGCTCTCAAAGCACACACACATACTTCCACCGTCCACACCTTTTGGTAATTAACACTTTGCAATTATATGAAGGCTTGTTATTTACGCTGCTTCTGCAACAGATTTTCTTTTAACTAATGATATTTGCAACCCACAATCATTAAAATGAACAGAAACAACTGCTTGAACTGCACCACTCTATAGATAATGATTCAACAAAATGTGTGTTTCGCTGTTTTAATTGAGTTACTGACATGAATTTACTTTTTGATATTTTAATTTATTTATGTGTAACTGTAATTTAGTGGCACAGATTTGCTTTATTTTCTACTCTGTAATAAAACATAGGTTGTTCAGTTAAATGAAGTAGCTGGGCCATCTTGGTCCAGACCTTGACTACATGTCTTGGTGAGCATTCTTTGCAGAAGAATGCTCATCATTCTTCTGCAAAGAAGAATGGTGTAACATCTTCTGTAGCTGTAACATCATTCTTCTCTAAATCTATGCTGCTTGCTTGTTTGCTTAATTTTCTTCAAATATACACATTTTCTGAATTCCAACCAATTTTAGAAATAGTACAAATATTATGTATCACAAAGCTAAAGATAAAAATATCTGCAGTTTTTAGCAAAACCTATTAAAAGGGAAAAAAGATGTTCAGTCCTAAAAATGCTGTCTACATTTGTGGATATAAAGCCAGGAGTGTTGCGCAACAGAAGGAGAGCAGGAAGTGCCTTGAGAGACCGTTATACACAGTCTGATCCCGATTCTCCGGTCTCTTTTCAAGCATCATCTCACTTGAAGGGAACCGATTAGGACTAAACCATCCAACAGAATCCCTCTCTAGTTGCTGTGGCAACCAAATCTTTTGTTGGTCTCGTCTTCAGTGAAGTGGCCCAGCTCGGATGAACTTTGAACTTTAGATGGCCCACAAAGTTGCAGCACTCATTATCCACGAGGAAAAGGGGTCAAGATGGAGACTTAGCAAAATTGAGGGTACATTTGCAGACACAATTCAAGTGCAAGGTTAGGCTATGCAATCCAAGTAAAAAACTGTGTGCCATATCCTCTCTCTTAATTCTGATGTTTGTTTTAGTGAATATTAAAAAGCATCTGTTTTACAGATGTGCAGAGAAACACACTACAGGTTTCATACTGCAGTTATGCAGTTACCTTTAAATGGAAACAGTCTTATTGGACAGACTGTGTGGATAAACGAAGACAGATAAGTTACATGATAAAACAATGCCCATCCTTAGATGGACTGTTAGACATTGTTGTTTCTGCAGAATTTAAGTGGAGAATAGTTTGGAAAGTGATGTCCATAAAAGAGTACCAATGTTTCAACGATCCTGTTCCATTTTTGTGCTATTCACATCTTTAACACACAATCAAATGAGACATTAACATAAGTGCATCTTAAATAAATTCTCCTTTTCTTTAGGTATTTACGATAAGGGCACTGGAAGGTTTAATTCCTACAGTGGCCATTGAATGACACTAATAAAGAAAAGTATTTGTGACAGATATCTGCAAGGCAAAGTTCAAGCCCAAGTTAACCACCTGACCAGTCCTTTCAGATAGTGGAATAGACGCGCAGAGCCAATGGCCTGCTTTGCTGCTTGCCTCCAGGCTGAAGTGCTTGTCACAGGCATTGCTGCATTTAGATACAATGCTCCATTACATCAATAATGGATAGTAGGATGAAGGAGGAAAGCCAAATAGGATTGGACAGTTCACTCAACGGAAGATAACAAGTATGCATGATGAGGGGGAAAATGGTTGGTTGTTTGTGCACACAGGCAGTTTGTGACCGTGTGCATGATGCCGTACACGCAGCATGAACTAGACATGCATGTGAAAGATAAGATGATAGGCGTGTGGAAGACAGAGGAATACAGAGGGATATCGACAGAGTGCGTTTCTGCTACGATGGCACCATTTCACATCAGACTGACCCAGTTTCCACAGAGCCCATACATTTTAGATAATCCCTGAGGAAACTGGGTTTTCACAGTCTGCCTCCCCTGCATGGTTTTACATTGTGGTGTACAGCAGGTAGAGCCAGGGACACAAAATGAAGCACTTAAATGTACAAGCTGAATCATCCATGGTCGTGTTAAAGAGAGGATATTCATTTCCCGACCGCTGTTAAACTGTCTTCCTTTTGCTTTTCCCTCCTCCTCCCCTTCTCCGCCTTTTTCTTTTTGCACCACTTGAAGTAGTTATGTGGTTTTATGCGGCAGCCATTTAAATCATTACCTTTCCAACATTGATCCAGCCAGAAGGTAATTTGCTCAATCAAGAGAATTAAAAGCCAGCGTAAGATTGAATAATTCAACTTCCAGATGAAAAGAGGAGGGGAAGACTAGACAAAGGAGGATAGGAGAAATGCTAATGTTAACATAGTGAAGAAAAAACTGAATTCCCCAGTAAAGGGAAGGGCAACGGCGGATTAAAATGGGACTGAGGCAGGAGTGTATGTGAAGTGAATGAATGAAAATTAGGCTGCATTGTGATGCAGAAAATGACAGACCGAAAGCAGTAGGATTGAGCACAGAAAAAACAGTCAAGCTAAAGTGATTTTAAGATTTGCTCTCAAGGCTTCTTTGGTAATCAGAAAACATTCCATCATTAACCTGCTGCTTCGTTCTTTCTCTAATTTAGTCTAAAATTCCCTCCGAATTTCTATTTGCCCTTAAGATTCAATTTTCTTTTGTTAATGACATATTGAGCGACACTTCTGCTATTTTTGTCAGCCTCTAAGCAATCTTACCAAACATAAGGTATGTTTTAAAGGAATCCTTGTTTGCTAGGCTTGTGATGTAAAGGCCAAAGAAGTGGAGAAAGGTCGCTATCATTTTTGCTCAATTTGAATGGTGTGGTCCTTCGGTTCTGTAGCTTCGCCCATGCTCATGTTACACTGCACTGAAAAAATAAACGTGCATAAATCATGCTAATAGATTCAATACAAAAGTAACATTTTTACTCAAGGAAAATATGAATCTCATATGTTGATGGCCATGCTTAAATTTTTAAATCCTGATGAGGAGTCGAGCTGTTAAGCAGCCAGGCAAATATTGTGGAGGATTTTCATTGAGTCATAAAAGTAGCTGTTAATGTTACCTTTTACAATAATTACTTTTAACATTATTGTGCTAGTACTACTCTAATAATGTTAGCATTACATTTATGGTTAAAATTATTGCGATAATGGTATCAATAGAATGTTTATCTTGGTGTGAACATTAATTAGTGATAGCAAGTTAACATATTAATGTTCTCAGGTGCAGCCCATTCCTGATCACATCCTAAAACTGCTTTATCTTGCAACCTCTTTACACAAATGTTATTGAATCACACGGCTGATTTCTAGCACACTTCATCACGGAGAAACAATCAGACATTGAGTTGAAACACCAGTTAAATGTCTGACTACTCATTATATGGAGAAATATTCATGAAAGGAACAGATAATTAATAAAATTATGTTTTATGTTTGAGAGTAAACAGACAAATTTATCCAACTCAAACTTTAATAGGCTGTTACGTGAAGCTATGTGTAAAAATGTAAGAGATTCTGCTTTTTGTAACCCATAAATGATATATTTGAAAAGCTACTTCCTACTGCAAAAAATAGTTTGAAAGCCATTGACATTTAGTTGGTCAATAGATGCCAAGTTGTACTGTAAAATAATGGAGCAAATTTGGAGCGATATGGGTATCCGTCAGATATATTTTAGCTTAGTTCAGTTTTATTTAAAACAGTCTCTGGTTTCTATGAGTGGTGAGAAATTTAACCCCAGTCCAAACTCAACAAACTTGATTTGTAGTGACAAGACACATTTGAACTCTGAGGTAAAGTAGATAGAATACAGCAGCTGCTGTGCTTCCCTGTTCACACCGTCTTTGTTGCATCACAACAAATTATTGCCACATTCTGCATTATGCTCACAAACACATTTTCTGGGGAAACATGCACACAGTAGCAAACATTTTAGAGTTCATGTTTGTGTAGACATATTTTTCACTGTATTGACTTTTGTAAACAAAGTTTAGTTTTTTGAGTTTTGGTGCAGAGTGCTACAACTGGCTGTCAACTGGCTCACTATTTACCTTTAAGTGGGCCTTGAAGCCATCAAATAAGTGCAACAACTGTAAATAAACCAAAGGCTCTGACCTTTGCTCAAGGCAGTGCGAAGCTTCAACCTCTCAACTTCTGTTCATTTTTGTTAGTAAAAGTAATGCCAAGGTTTTCTTCTGACTTGCAGACGGATTTAATCTGCTTTCAAGCCTTTAAATGTAATAATGGCATCTTTCTGGATAACACTGCCCTGCATTAGCAACCAGGATAAAAACTGCTGTACCCAAATGATTTTTAACATAAAATTAAAGGATAATGAACACGATTATCTGGTTGATATGATTAAGCAAAGTTTAAAGAAATCTCTCTCTGTAATAGATTTTTGAATTCAGTTTGGCTCAACAAAATGGGTAGACTGATTTGATATGCAAAGGCCAAAATATAGGAAATACCCACTTGTTTTGACCACGGTATGAGGAACGGCATCGCTAAGTACACGTCGCTTCAAACCTTGATGTAGATGGAGTCTAGCAGCAGAGCACAGCAGCTAACAACAAGAAACGCACAAGCACACCAACTTTGGACAGGAACAGGTTGGAAAATTTGATGTAAACAACATGAAAGCAGGGCTCCAATTCACATTATATCAGCTAACCGGTTTGGTGATGGCGGTGTGATGTTGTGGTTGATCTCTCTCTGTCTCTCTCTATCTATCTCTGTTAGATTCTGATTTCAAAGATCTTATATCGTGCAAAAATTACTGATAAGCCAAGCACAGTCATGAGGAGGATTTATGAGTGTGTGTGTGTAGCTGCATTTGAGTGTGTAATGGAAGAGGCAAGCTAAAATGTGTTTTTTTATTATTATTATTATTTATTTATGGGGCAAGTGAAGAAGGTCAAGATCAATAGGTGAAATGCACGTGACTGTTAATTTCAGATTACAGCTGAAATATTAGAAAGACAAATTCATCCATTTCTTGTTTCCATATTGGTATATGGTGTGTCCTATTTGTTGATGCCTTTCGGCTAAGCTCAGTTTATTTTTAATCGGCTTTTTGTTGTTTTTTTTTCATCACAAACAGAATCTGTTTCAACTGAGCACATGTTGTCATTTAATCTAACTCCTCCAAGCATATCTGCAATGGCCTCACAGGAGTCTTCCTGTCAACTTTACAGGAATCCTGGCTGTGTTTGCCCGGCTGTCAGTTTTCTGCCTCTTTCTCACCAGTAAAAAGGAGGCACATGAGCACCTTCCTCCAGCTGTGCTCCCCTGGCTGCTGTGCGCACCATTGCAGAAAAACTCAAGGGGAAGTGTCTGTGATTCGAAAGCATCATCCCACCGAGTTTGCGCGTGTGCATGCGTTTGTTCAAGTAGCTGACTTCACCTTTTCAAATAAGTTTTTCTTGACGGTATGAAACATCTTATGCCTTAATATATGCCTATGACTTTTGTGAAGTGGATGGATGGATGAATATAGTTTATTAATCCCAGAGGGAACCCGTTTTAACCAAGTCTTTGCTCATCAACTTCAGTGTTTCAGAACAAAGAGTCTTCAAACACTTTAAGCAACATGGTATACAACATGTTGTCATGGTTACAACCACAATTTTAACTGTTTTTATCAGCATTTTAGATAACAGACCACTGCAAAGGGTTGCACAGTTCAGAAGTGAATGTAAAACACGCATATCAAAAACACAAAAACTGTGGCCTATTTGTATTCAACCCAGTATGTTGAATGACCTTTGGCTGCAATAACAGTTCCAAATCTTTTCAAGTTGGTCTCAACCAACTCTATACTAGCAATTCCAACCATTTTCAGCAAATTAACTCATTGAACCAACACTGCTGCTAAGCATATTTTGATTCTTGCCTCAGACTCTTAATTGGATTTAGTTTTGGATTTTGACTGGTCTATTCTACGCATGTGTTTTGAAGGTCTGGCTATCTGCTTAGGGTTATTGTGCAGTATTATTTTTGTACAACAGAGCATTTTGCCATGCAGACCAAAAAAGTTTCATTTTGGTCTTGTTTGACCAGAGCTTTTGGGAATTTATGCTTCTGTTTAAATAATAGCTTTCTTATTCTGATTACCATAAAACAGTAGAATGCACCACTAATGACTGCAGCTCCTCCGCAGTCAACAAAGGCCGGCTTCTGCGAGTAATGCCCTCCTTGCCCAGCCTGTCAGTTCATGTAGACTGACAAGTCTTGGTAGGTTTGTTTGTGGGCATACGCTTTCAAAATGACAGACAAAACAGATCTCTGTGAAATGTTTAAAGCTTTGGAAATTGTTTTCTAACCTAAGGCTGATTCCCAATTTTATCCTTGACTGTTCTGGTGGGTTTCTCTGTATTTATGATGCTGTTTGTTCACTAGTGTTCACCAACATAACTGTTAATAGATTTAATGTGGTTGAATGTCAAAGCATGCCACACTTTTAACATTATTACTTCTAAAAAATGTCCAAACCTTTGTATCAATTTTCTTCCATTTCAGAATTACGTAAAACTTTGTGTTGGTCTGTCACTTAAAAGTTAAAAGAGTTACAAATATTTTTGCAAGACAATATCATTTAAATATTGCAATGTTGTGATATAGAGGGGGAAAAACTTTTAAATGTACACATCATGGACCTTCTTCATCCTAGTTTCACTGAACATACCCACATACGCCCACACACACACATAAAAGCTGCCTCTATACATTCAATTATCAGCTTACTTTTAGGCCATATTTCATCCTCTGGCCCAGGACTCTCTGCACCAAGAAAGCCAGTATCAGCGCAAAGTTTCCCTCAGACATATCTGTAACTTGTCACTGGTAATGGACCATGAATTATGAATACGGTTCATACATCATCCTTGCATTCATGCTGTACCATGCACAAATTTACATGTGAGATTAGTGGAAGAAGCCTGACCTCTAACCAAGGGCGTGATGGTTGGTGGAAGAATTTGATGGGGGAGATCTAAAATATAAGTCAATTTCCTGCTGTGCTTATCAGAGCTATTTCACCGGCGTGAGAGCAGCGAGCGGCCATCGGTTTCAAGGATTTGAACTTAGGCAGGAAATGAGACATTGGGGTGTCTTCTGGATATTTCTACAATGATGGCATATAAATGAGAGAGAAGGGGAAGGAAAATCACTCAAAATACTTCATATCAGTGCAGAAAAGGAAGCATGTGTCAGTGGCATGATTTGTGTTTGGACGGCGCCAGCTATAGCTTTCTGTGGTGTGTTTTAAAATGATCACAGTACTTTACTGGCTGTGGTGACTGCATCAGACTGTGTGACAGACGAATCTTTTTCCCTTCATTAATCTCCATTTTGTTGTTCACGGTGGGGAAGAGGGATGGAGATGAAGGGAGAGAGGCCAGCGAGTGAGCGTCGGACAGAGTCAAAGGAAGAGAAGTGAGATTAAAGATACGGCTGGCCATGAAATCAAAAATGAGATGAAGAAAGGGGTAAAAGTGAGAAAAGATGGCGAGAAAGGGACGGTGGGAAGCAGAAATTAGCACTGAAAGTGAATATATAGTTGCCTGGAAGATGGATGATAAAAGTGAGGATGATGCTGATGGTTAGAGTAAAGATGAACTGAGGAATATACGTTTAAATGGGAGAAAAATTGCACTGTGAAAGAATGGTTTGAGGAATGGAAAAGGCGCTTGCTTTTTGATCTTTAACAGGATTATTTTCCCATGCTATCCCTTTTTTTATTTATTTATTTCCCTTCTTATTTATTCATATGTAAATGCTGGCTATGCGCAGGCAGAAAACCATATTAGAGCTGTGTGCTGCGCTGAGCCCACCCTGTGACTGCGCATCACCAATGTACATTGCCATCCTGGGTAATCCTTAAAGGATTTCTGTGGACCTCAGCATCCCTGCTGCTGTCGGCTGGGACACAAGCAGTCTTTTGCTTCCACTATTTACTGCTGTGTTTAGTTTCTGAGCCATTTAACAGCTCAACCTTTAAAATATAACATTTGACAAGGTGACTAGCTGTTAGCGTCCTCTCACCGTGAATTAAAGAGATGCTTGCCTGGCTGATATGTCGGCTCATACTGAAAGACAAAAACGCAGCCAAGGCCAGCCTGATTACTGTTCTATCCCTTATTAAAGTACGGAGTTGGCTAAATGTTTGATAGCCATTAGAGCCTTCGCAGGATTTTCTTAGAGCAGGTTAAACGTTCATTTGAGTGGTAGTTGTTAGATCCTGTGGAGGATATTGATTTGGTCTTACTTTCGGATTATACAACTTTGGCACTGTCGGTTTTTAATGAGGCCATCAGCGAAGGACAGCGACTGCGCTCTGTGGCTTTAAGCCTTGGAGGGATTTCATTATGTCTAGCTTTCCATTTCTCTTGGTTTGACTTCTTGAAACTAAATATAACATTTTCCTTAACGCTAAAATATGCTGAGTTAACCTAATGTGGGTTATTTTGCAAACCCAGTGCTGGTCAAATGTAAACTGATTCAGGCCTGGGTTTATTTAACAAAAAGTCCAGGTAAAGATTTGACAAAACAAATATCCATTTATCCTTAAAATGCTCTTTGTTTTCCAACAGGTAAGGATATTTTTGGAACCTTACCTGGATATGTAGTTATACATTTAACTGTACTATATATATTTAACTACTTTTCGCAAAAGAAAAACAAATATTCGTCTTTGTGGCTACACATTATTTGCCCTTCACAGGATTGGAGAAAAATGATGCCGCTATCTCTAAAAATTTAATATTCCCACAGTCTTGCTCATAATTGCCCATTTTCCTGGGGTATTTAGATGAAAACTTTAATTTGATTTCAATTAGAAATTAGACGAGCATCTCTCAAAAGGAAAGAAAACAGCATATAGAGTCAACTTTGAACTAATGATCTATTAGATGTCCTACTAGTATTTCCAATCTGGAGAAACATTTGTAAAATTAAGTTTGTGTATGATTTACTACAATATTGATGAATGTGGCTTTATACCTCCAACCAACATATGATTCATTTCTGGTCAGAAAAGAAAGGTTATACTCAGTCCTTCATGAAAACGCCTTTTCATTCACTGAGTCTCGAATCATAAACTAATGCAAATACATGCATACACATATAATTGGAACATTTTTCCTATGATATATTATCAAAGAGAGTAAAATAAAAATCTAACCCTTTTCAAAAAGTGATTTCTTAAAGTGGACCATAAGGTGATATTTGTCATGTGGTTTAGTGTTTATGTGTGTGTCAGTGTGTGCCTTTTGCTACCCAAACATAGAGCAAGAGCCCATTAAACCAGCTGTGTCAATTGTCTTGTAGGGTGCTCAGGGCCACAAAATGCAATTAGATTTTCCTATAAAATATTTATTTCCACAACACCTACAGTGCACCAGAGGGGCCTTTATCCACTGTGGCCTTAAATATGAAAATAGTTTATAAAGTTCTTGCCTGAGAGAGCAGGAGATACAATTTCTCAGCGTGAGCTTGTGTTTGTGTGCACAGATGAGTCTATGCACATAAAGATGAGAGCAGTGCATGACTGCAAATTAGACCACACTTTTATAAATTTAAAATGAGCAAATTATAATTTATGTTCAGGTGTACATTGGGATGTTTATTTTTAAGTTGAGCAGAGTTAAAGTCTACCAATGCACAACCCTTTAAGGCATTAAATTTCTGCCCTGTTAGATATTTTTATGCTGTAAAGGAAAACCCTTAAGTAAAAAAAAAAAAACAAAAGAAAAATCAGCAACTTCCCCAACCTGAGTATGTCTGACTGCTTTACATATGCCATTTATGGGTGTTACAATTTGGGAGGATGGGGTCTGACTTTCCTATTGAAGTATGTAAATATTATACAACATAAGGTTTGGTAATTTTCTAAAGAATTGAATGCACACAATAGCTTTTCTATCTAAACTTCTGATCCTGTTCCACACAAGTTCACAAATACATACAAGTTTCAATATATGAACATACACCCAGAAATATTTTAGCCAATTGTTTCATAGCAAGTTGCAGAGAAACCAAATGCTTTTGTAGCCAACAAAAAAGGTGCTGGCAGAATCCTGGCTCAATATTTGAACACTCTTCTTGACAGAATTAGAGCTCATTTACATTTATAAATTTCCTGGCACAGACTGGCCTTGTAAGGACAGTCCGAACATCTTAAATAGGGTTACAGTTTGCTTTTAAAAGCCTGATGTAAGCCTTCTGTAGCCATTGCAAAATAGATTTTAATATGCGTTTTGTTATTGTCCTGTCCAAATATCCAGTGTTGTCTAAGGTGATGTAAAAGGTCAACCTTAGGTGATCGGATTTTCGTTAGGATTGTCGAGCAATCCAGGAGCCTTCAAGAAATAAGCCATTAACTAAAACTGTTTGAATGTTAGGGTTACTGACCACAGCGAAGGAAGCTTCACATCAGATTGTTGGTTGATACCCATTGTAGGGTATTGTTACCCTTTGCAGGGTATCAACCCTCCAAGAGTATCAAGGAATCAATACCAATTTCTTGATACCAAGAAATTTGGTTGATACCAAATCAAATTTGGTATCAACCAAGGAATTTGGAGCTACGTACATTCATCCAACATTCCTATACACAGAGATATTTTAAACGAGCAAAATATCTTCTTGAGAAAGATTTTGGTCAGACAAAATAAATGTCGCCCTTTTTGGCCACAGTGACAATTGGGCCTGGTAGTAGAGCTTTAACGATGTGAATTACAGACAATCCAAATATCAAGTCCTTATTTTGAAAAATACCATTGTTGTCCAGTCCAACCTGAAAGTATGGTTCATATAAATCATTAAAAATACCAAACTGTCATGGCATCATGCAGAGAATAAGTGTATGTAATAATTGGCCTGTATTTCCTCATTAGAAATTGAAGAAGACTCATCAAAACATTGAATATACTCTAATATTTAACCAATAGAATTAGATTAATCTAAACTAAATTCAGTCAAGTACAGTTTTAGCAACATCAGAATGATAATCTCACATATTTCTTTCCTACACCCTTGTCCCTTATTGGGGTCGGGAGGTGCTGGTGCCTATCTCCAGCTAACATTTCGGGCGAGAGGCGGGAGTAACCTGGACAGGTCGCCAGTCTGTCGCAGGGCAGCACAGAGACAGACAGGACAAACAAACAAGCACACACACACTCACACCTAGGGACAATTTAGAGAGACCAATTAACCTGACAGTCATGTTTTTGGACTGGTCATGTTTTGGAGGAAGCCGGAGTACCTGGAGAGAACCCACGCATGCACAGGGAGAACATGCAAACTCCATGCAGAAAGACCGGGGCCGGGAATCGAACCCAGAACCTTCTTGCTGCAAGGCAACAGCTCTACCAACTGCACCACTGGGCAGCCCCTAACTTCTCTGTTAAATATTTAATAGTTTCATAGGTTGGAACATCTGATATCATCGCATTACTAATTGCAATTAAGAAATTGTTTTAAGCACTATTTTGTCCTTCTACTGTTATCCATCTGTTTTGCGTTTTTAAGCTAATATAATACTCTCAGGGGACATTTTAAAAGCAGGAACTTAAAATGTCCAAATTCAATATGGCCATCTTTCATCTTGACCCTTTTTATCACAAGCTTTAGAATATATTTAAGTTGGACACTTGGGGAATTCAATACATAAGCTCAGCATACTAATTATGTGTCCACAACCTTATGCTGTGGCAGCTGGGGATTAATCGATGTGGTTTTTATGCCTCTGAAGTTTTGTTATGCTCCGTTGGAAAAAAAAAAAAAAAGGTTCGTGTGTCAGTTTCCTCTCCTCTCCTCTCTTTGAAGTGCTTAACATTCTCAGCTGATCAGGCTTTTTTGTTGACCTTTCGCGTGAAGTTCACACACTGCTGCTCGTAAATATCAAAGTGCAGAGTCCAACAGGTGAACCCTAACTGTGGGAGGAAAGCCTGTAAGAGAATTATATTTTGCACTCTTACAGTGTCTTCCCATGCATGTGGGAAGATGAGTGGGTGGAGGCCAAATGTTAAGGAATAAGCAGGATGGACCATCATCAGTGGAAAGATCAAGAGCCTGTGCAGCGAGTATGCTTGAACCACTGTGAGCTGCACTGCAAATGCAGAAGTCTCATGCTGTCTCCTGAATCATGTGTTTTCTAGATGTGCAATGTGGATTTTTTATGATTCAACCATTTTGTGCATAGGAATGTTGCATAAATTTATTCATGTATGTGTGGGCCTATGATATTTATGCAATGTGTGTGTCTGGACGGCACTAGGAGGATTACTGTAGATTTACAAGTCGTGCTAACAATAAGCGGACCCACCCCTGGGACCCATACTCAATCACTATCACAATGAAATGCTGCTAATTCCTATTTAAAGCTGCCGCACAGGCACTGCCCTCCCTACCCTCAGGGCCGGAGGGAGAGCAGGAGGCACAGAGCGTACGGCTGGAGGAGGAATCTATGTTTTGTTAGTCGGTATAATTTCTGCTAATTCCTCCTGCTGATTTCATCTGTATAAAACCTCTTGTCTCCTGTTTGTTTTATGGATGTTTATGAGGTTACTTCATGAATCCGATGCATTTGCCGCTGGAGAGCAGCACACGGTAGCATCTGTGTCATTTGTCTTGGAAAAGACCCACGCAAATGTACCCTCCTTATTGCACCTTATTGGCTTTGCACTGAATTACTTTGAAGCCTCAGACTTAAAGAGGATTGCTTTCCTTTGTGGCCAGCAGGTTAATGTTTAGAGTCCGTTGTTTTATTAAATGTGCGCATTAATTCATAATGTCGGTGCAGTCAATGTGAGCAGCAAATGAGGGTATTATTTTCCGTTGTTAGGAAGTGTCACATCAAGGGCAAATGTGCTGCGTTTGTGAGTTTATTCTTGTTTCACAAAATCGCTGCTTGCTCTCCACTCCTGCTACAGCTTCCCTCTGCTATCTCCTGCACAAGCACCCTCATTTAGAGAAATGCTTTAATTGGGCACAGAATCAGGAGCAAAAATCTCCAGCTGCATAAATATTTTAGAGGGAAAGCGTTCAACAGTGCTGCACAATCTTGTTCTGTTCTGTCTTTTTGTCCCTTTCAAATCTCTGCTTGTTTTCTCTTGCTGGCTATGCTTGTGTACTCCACCACACAATAAGCTGTCCGTGGTTTTTAGTCGCTGTATTCCTCGCCTTCCTTCCTTTGGCCCTTAACATGTATGATTTTGAGAACATAATACAACTGACTGATCCTTTTTGCTAGTATTCGGTAGAAAACCTTGCATGCAGTAGCTGCCAAGCAAAAACACATGCACATATAAAGTGGCTCTAAACTGGGACGCAATAATAAATGGGGTAATAATTTCTGCATTATTAATGAAGCGGCAGCATACTCCTTTTAATTGAAAAGTTCTTTTATCTTCAGCACATGCTCATTATCCCTTCCTTTAAAGAGTGTTACAACACAAACTGCAGATAGCAAGCTTGTGCTTTGTCCATTTTCATTTCAGTTTTCAGCCTCACTACATGATTGTACAGGATTTTTGGTGGTGGGTTTTTAGGCGGCATGTGGAGGGATGCGGCTTGAATGAAGTAATTTGACATGACACTTTGTGGTGTCAGTCTTCCCACTTCTGTAGAATGATATGCATGGATATTTGCAAATATCTAATTTGCAAATTACTAATTATAACTTGAAATAAGCATGCTTCATACATAGTTTGTATTTCAAAATTCCATATTTTTTCCAATCTCAACCTGCAGAGAGAGAGAGAGAGAGAAGTCCATCTAGATGCATATTTTGAGAATAAGCAATAAAACATTCAAAGTCGAGCAATACAGATGGATGGAAGGAATTCAGGAAGAAAATAAGAAAGGAGCACACTTGGAAAATACTCTGGACAATTGGAAACCATGACAGAAAGAACTGAAGTAAATGGATGTTTCGTTCAAGGAATCTTAATATTTACCGTGCTGTATTGACTGGAATGATACTACAGAGCAAAGGAAGAAGATGAGATGAAACAAGGGGAAACATTTAAGGAGATACAGGTCAATGAAAATAGGCAATTCTTCAGCAGAATGTCATCTCAGTTACACGTTTTATGCAATAAGTCTCTTGCTAGCCGCAGACGGTCATGAAAGATGATGAATAGATCTTCCTGCCACATTGTGAGACCGTAATGGCATCGTGTCATTCTTTATTTCCCGTGCGAATAGTGCATGGATTAAGTATATAGTGCTTTGGGAGTGCGAGAAACATGGGAGACATCGTTAAGATGGATGGATCACTGTGATTTGCAAATACACCCAACAATAACTGTCGTAATTTTTTCTTATTTAGGTTCACTTTCATACATTTCCTGTAATCCATCTAGTATCCCACACAAGAACAGCGTAGCACAATGAAATTTGAATATATTGTTGAGAGCACTGTTGCCTAACAGCTAGTAGGCAGCATGTTCAAATCTCAGCAGGGGTGTTTCTGTGTGGAACCTGTGTGCCTGTGGATGCTGTGGGTTTTTTCCTTGCATAATGCTTTTCTTCCACATTTCATAAAGGTAGATATTGGGTTAATGGCTTAATGTCCCTGAGGCAATAGTGTATGCGTGTGTGTGTGCAATGTTGTCTCCTGTGTTTTTGAGTCAAAGGAAGCGTAACAGGTTATGAACAATGTTTAATTCTAAGAGATTTAATGTAGATGATTTGAGAGAACCTGTTCGACTATGAAATGAAGTCAGGAAACAACAGAAATTGTTGCACCAAAGGCTGTAAAGGGAAATGGCTTATATGGCTGTGAGACTCTGAAGTTATTTTCAATAATGGTTCTTTTATTTTTAGCAGACAGATGTCATTTTGGGGTTAGTTTATAAAAAGGTGAATAACTTGAGAGTCGTGAGAAGCTAAGTGCTAATTAAACCGATTTCTGTAATATAAAATAAATCAAACTGAAAATGACTTGTCTTATTGGATACAGCACCATATTAGTGGATATTAAATGTTACACTTTCATTAGAGACAATTGTTGTTTTTCAGTTGACTATGTCTGTGTTGCTCGGCTGCATGAATCCTCTGAACATCAGTGATTCATCCGTCTACTTTAAGCCCACCGATGAAGGACTAAACAGGGATTTTACAACAGTCTGCCAAATGCACAATAGCACTAAAGGTGGTGTGTTCCTTTGCGTTGCCCAGTCTTGTAGTTGTTCAGAAATGATCCCAGACATGCATCACTGGTAATCGGTTTATCAGGTGCATTGATACAGCAGACAGGCTTTAACTTCGTTCAGTAACATTGATGAGAAAAATGTGAGTAATTTAAAATCTTACGATTCACATTTAATCCTCTTTTGATTAACTTTGTGTCGACTGAAAAGTCACTGTTGATTGGGTGACTAGTACAGACAGCAAATTCAACATCACAGAAATTACCCAATGGGAAAAACAGCAACAATGTTTACCCTCTTATTTAGTATTTATTTAATTTTCTGTCACAACAGTACAGAATGACACTTTCTTACTAAATAGGGAGACTATGATGAAGCCTTCAAAAACCTTATGTTACAAAAAAAATCTGAATTATCATTAATTATTATGTGAGGAAGTGGTTTGTGCATTCATAATCAATATTTATTTGTCCAGTTTAAAACAAGAGGTTATGTAATAATAACTAATCTAATATCCGAGGCAATTTCTTATATTCATTATTCCTGTTTTGCAAAAGTTACTTCTGACTTTGCTTGGGGCCAGAGGGTTTGAAATGTTTTGTGCATTTTCCAAAACCCACAAGGTAGCCACCAGCTGCAGCTTTCCGTCAGACAGCCAAAAAACTTCTGTGTGAGGGCTTTTTCTCTGGGTGTTCACTCTAAGACCATAACAAGGCTTCAGGGAACAGGTTTTTGAAAGACATGAAGTTTACACAGAATAGCATTTGTAAAATTTAACGAAAATAACAATAATCTTCACAGTTGTAACTCAGGATGCTGAAATAACAGACAATGATGTTTGCAAAACATTTGTGTGTTTGCAGAAAGGGAAGTTAATGCCCGTGTCTTGCTCAGTCTCTTCCCCCTTTATTTTTGTGCTTCTCTGGTCACGAGAGGGGAGAGGCAGAGAAGCAAGGGTGATAATGACTTGTCAAATTAGAAGCGACGGAACCTGCAGCGAGTGTAAACACAATTCAGGATGTTCAGATGACATTTTCCAAGCTGTATTTCTACTGGGGGAGATTAGCGGAGTGACAGCTCAGCCTGAATCTCATGGATCACAGCTGCACAACGGAGAGCGCTGGCGCACACATACACATCCACTTGGAGAGAACAAATTACTGGCATTTTAATACAAAACTCCACACTGACACCTGCATAAACAAACACAAAGATTTCCCCGCAGAATAATACAAGCAGCCACATACACTCTGTATTTGAAGATGGTTTAATATGAAATGCCTTTCTTCCTGGATCCCTCCTCCCTGTTCATGGTCCAGGGGGCCCTGCAGTCTCAGCCAGTCAAGCCTGTGCATGGATTCATGTCCATGTAGTCTGCCCACACCCTGTCAACATGATAGATTGTGTTCGTGCACAGCCTTGACTCTATAACTTATTGAGACCTTATTTGCATATGTTCTCATTGCCAGTAAAGCTCCACATGATGTAGGAGAGCAGTAGGCGTTTCAGTTGTTAAAATATTAGGGGATCCTGTTTCTTAGCGTTCCATTTTACGCATGGCCGTCCTTCTCTGCACAGCAGAGACCACGAGCGGCGCTGCTCATTTTCCGACTTTGCCGATGAAATAAAGAACCATTTACGAGGAACAATATCCGGACCGACACATCTCCTGCCTTCCTGCCCCCACTGTTGGAGAGATACTATTGAGAGTCCTGAGCACATCAATTTGGGCCTCAAATGACTTTCTCTAGCTGGCCAAATCCTGACAAGCTTTCTGTTCTCCTTAAAAAAAGAAACCTTTTATCACCAAGAAAAAGAAAGAAAAGATGAGCTAGGGAGAGAATGAGGGAGAGAAAGACGGCGTGAGAGAGGGGGAAGTCAAAAAGCTAATATCACAGTGACACCCTTTCAGTGCACAACAGGGAAAATTTCTGTACTATAACGGGTTCTGGTTAATTTGAAGTCAATTGGAGAGTTATTAAAAGGGATCTGAATGAGCTGCGCTGAACTTGGTCAAGGGCAGCAAACTCACCCTGGTTTCTGCATGGAACATTAGAGACATGCTTGTCACCTTCATGCAAACTTGGAGGATTTTTTTTTTTATCTTTCACAAAACCACTTTTGCTTCCAATACTCTTCTCTGACTCAGATGCCACTTTATTTGGTACACCTGGTCAACTGCTTGTTAAATCAAAGTTAAGTTGGAAATCAAAAGGAGCATCAGAACGGGGGAAGAAATGTGATTTAAGCAACTTTGAATGTGGAATAGTTATTGTGCTGTATGGGCTGATCTGAGGATTTAACAAAGATTGAATCTTCTATGATGTTTATGCTAAGAATGATCCAGAAAGGATCAAATAAAATACACATCTACAAAATTACCTTGTTGATGCCTAGGCTCAAGTAAAATAGGATGAACCTGTGCAGTATGATAGACGTTCAACAATCACTCCTGTGTGCACTCATTAAAAGCAGAGTATATGCAAAATACCGTCACAGTCAATCAATCAGTCAGTCTCATTATCTCTAGCAGCAAAATCCCACATTCTTATAAGCTAAAAACATGAAGCTAACCCTACAGACCACAGACTCACCATAAGGAAGAAATTAAACTTCTCCAGGTAGAACAGCAACACTTCTTAGAACTATGCTACAGTACACACAGACAGCTGTGAAGACAAAAAGGGTCCATTATTTTAATAGAAAGGTATACCTAATAAATTGATCAGTGAGCAACTCTAGGCTATTGCGCTTCTGTCATTGATTTAGCAACAAACATCTCCCTGCTGATGCTTTCGGTGCTTAGATTCCCTGGGCTAAATCTCATAGCTGAGGATTTGCTTCAGTTTAGGTATTATTTCTTTTTGGTTTATCCCTTAAAACTCCACATTGCATTTGAAAATTATTCTGCCAATATGTATGCAAATGTCAACATCCACCAACAGAAATTAGATTTACAGCAATTCCCCATACTTCTCTGATATCTTTCCTATGGTCCTCAGGTGCGGGCTCAGTGGTTTAATGCAGCATTGTTTTGCATTACAGCACAATTCAGATTGCAAACACAACAAATATTACCAGGGAAGAAAATAACAGAGGAGGCTTGAAGAGAAATGGAAGATTTGATTTATGTCATGTATCACAGCATTGGATGAAGTTTTGACTAGTGTGGCGATGAGCACATGCATGATATTTAGATGTTTTTTTTTTCTTGTCTTAACATAGACACTTACTTTGTTTTTTCAGCAAAGTAAGTAAGTGGTCTATGACAAAATTATTGATATTTTTCTTCATTTTCAATTACTTAATAAGTGACATATCTAAGAATAATGAGTAGGATAGAGGAGAGAACAGAGTGAAGAACAACACAGATGCAGTCAAAATAGGGAAGAAAAGCAGTGAGACACCATACACAATTTTAATTTTATTGCTATTAAGTTTTCAGCTAAACTATCTGTGAAGTTTAGAGGAAGTCAAGAGATGCTAGCTTCAGTTTAGGAAAGTAAATACAGGAGGATAATGTTGCACCAATAGATGAAATCAGAAAACTGATGCCAATTGTTGCTTGGCACTTTTGCTAACCTGCAGTTGCTAGATAATGCTAGCTGAGCTTCAACATGCATACAGCATAGTTAATTATTTAATTACCCTTCTGTTTAGCCATATGTGCGCATTTTCAGTGTGTTGTAAATGCGCTAGAGGAGGGAACAAGATCAAATAAAATGTTTTTAACGAGCGTTTGCAAGTTAATAATAAAATTATTTGACCTGCTCCAATAATTATTACAGTGATTATGAATTATGGACAAAATTTTCTTTTTCAAAAGAAGCTGTAACTCAGCAGAGAGCAAGGGGGAGGATATGAGCAGCGCGTACACAAACGTGATTGGTTTGTCTCTATTTGATTTTTCTATCCATGTTTTTAGGTATTGGCCGTTATGAGGTTCTTGTGTGATTACCCTGAGTTAAAATAACACGGTTTTCTTGTATTGTGGTATTTGTACAAAATATATAAACAAAAATGTATAATGTGATCTAAATGGCAACAATTATTCCTAATGGAGCTGGAAGGTGGGTTAGTTAGGATGCTTATATTTGACCCTATTGTAACTGTTTGGGTTTTTACAAAATTATGACATACATTCATTTATCTTTCAATAGTCTAGTGGTATTAGATGTGGTCTTAGGAATATCATTTAAATTTTCATATATATTTTAATCACTATAATTGTCATTCACTTGGAATAAAAGACCAAGATATAGAAAAAAAATATTCTAAGTATTTTAATGTTTCTAATCTACCTGTATTTTGTGGATAAAGAGCAAAGGTCACTTTTGGTCTTTGGAGTGAAATTATCTGTAGGCTACTATTCCCATTTGCATATAAATGAACCGTGGTAAGAAGATTTTTTTTCCTTTTTTCCCCAGAACATTATAAAGTAGCAAGATGAGAGAAAGGTCCCTATTCCAAGATTTTTGCGGAGTTCATTAATTTAGTGGGAATATGAAAATTGGGATGGAACTGGATTTGTGTTGGTTATTTTAAAGAAACTGACTATTGAGAGAAGTTACCTGATATCTTTACATCCCTGGCAATAGAAGTCAGGTTACGTTTCACATTCTGATGCCTGGTTTGTAATCGTGTTTGTAGCCATGTAGCTGCAAAGCGGACTGGCTTCACAATGAGCAGAAATCTTGTTTTATTTATTTGCACTTTCCATATCTGTAAGTCTTGATTTATTTATAGTTTTTGTTCTGTGGATTTTGTCACAGTTTACAGTTGTTCCCTGTTTCACATTTTAGTGTCTAAGTCTCTTTGGATAAAACCATTTTTCAAATGAATGTAACACAATGAAAAATGCATATCCATACATTTATCTCTCCCAGTTGTCTGTGAACAAGTAATGATTGTAAAATCTGCACTTCACCTTTGGCCTTATTTCCTCATTGATGTTTATGTGTTCAACTTAAGAAACAATAATCAGGTAACAATACATGCGCACTAAAAACCTGTTTAGGTGAGATTAACATTGTAGAGTAATCTGCTATTTATAGTTCACATTAAAGGTGTAAAGAATCCAAATATTATTTTTATGATACCATCATATTAATGTCTGTGATTTATTCCTTTACCTTCATTTGAAGGTCATGAAGCCTCGAAGACAAATTCAGATTCAGCTTGGCAGGGCACACAGAGGACCTGTTGAGATAAAGCCGAGAGCTTGTGATTCACAAAGGCAGCTGGGATTCTGTAAGTTTAGGCCCCGGCTTTTATCACCTCTATTGATCTGTGATTAAGTAATCTTGAGGATTAAGTAAGAAGAGCAAGACAAAGAGACAATATCAAGCCTAATTCAGCAAAGTGTGATTGGAAACTGAGCCTGTTTTAAAGACTAATGTGGGAATGCACATTGTCACATTATCTGTGCAAAGAACTCTGTGTGAATTTGGACAACGATGGAGAATCAAGTAATTTGCAGAAAGATTATTGTAGAGGTTTTCACCTTATCCCCGGGCTTAATAATTCTGCAAGTCATTTACCTTAAGTTCTGCACAATTACCTTCAGTGGTGGTCATGTTTCATGCCAACACTTGTGGAGGAAGAATATAATTGAGCTCTATTCATAATTAGCCATTGCCAAGACTTGAATTTCTTTAGCGAATAACAATGGACTCTTTTTGCCGTTTCTGTAGATGATTATGTAAAATGTTTATTTTATAAAATAATGTTCTCATTCTCATGGAAATTAATTCGTCAAAAACAACAACCAAAAAATCCCCAAGAGTGTTTCACCACAACAAAACACTCACAATGTAATGCGGACGATTGAAAAAGAGCTGTACATACTGTCCTCTATAGTAAATCAAACTGCTCTTCAGTGAAAATACAACTTTAGTGATCTTTGAAAAGAACTAAATGAGTTTGAATGTATTGTTAATTTCCTCTAATCTACACAGGCTAAAATATATACACTCCCGCTAATTTGCACCCAAATGTCCATTTCTTTTATACTTTCACAAGTATAAAAGCATCACTAAAACCCAAAGTTTTATGTCAAATTCCTGTCAATGATGAGTGTACATATAGACATACACAGATGTATGTATGTACAATACATACAGATGTATGTATTGTACATACATCTGTGTATGTAGAATACATGCACAGAAAAGAACAAGCAAACAATGACAAAGAAAATAATTCTCTGGATTCGATTCAGCTACAGATAATTGAAGAAGCCCACTTGCCTGCCAAACATCTGATAATTCAACTTTATCCGAAGAGCAAGAATGATGAGAGAAGAGAGAATTTCTATTGAGCACATCAGAGTTTCAGGGAACAATGCAACAGGAACATTGGATAAGTAATATAATGTTAAAAATAACAATCATGAGAAAGCTGGAGTTGACTAAAGAAATACAAAACCCAGTCTGTGATTGGAGTTCTGGCTGTGGTGGGTTCACATTTTCTTTGTGCGACTCCTTGAGTGTGTGTGGGACTAAATTTATTCAAGCTCTAGGGTATGTATTTATTGGCTTGGTTTAGTGTCACACAGTGACGGACAGGTCTGTCCTGCCGCTGAATGTAATAAGGTTTCTGCGGCGCTCGCGCGCCTGCACGCCTTTTTGAATTATGACGTCCCCACCTTGGAGTTTTTGAGCACCAACTGCACTCCACCTATACCTTATATATTATGTTATTATGTGATGTAGCAATCACATAATGCTGTAAAGCAGCATTGCAGCCAACAGCGCCGCAGTAAGAATCTGAAGACTGACAGCCATAGGGGAATGTGTCCATTTGGGAAAATTTTTTCACACCATGGGCTTGTTGGACAACTGAGCAGAATTGCTACAAATCCTTAACGTCCCAGGAATCCAGGGTGGAATAGCATGAGATCCTGTATTTGTGTATAGTTTTATGCAAGCTGTCAGCAGCAGAGAGAGTGAAAGGTGGGGACTGCAGTATTCCTGCAGCGGGAAGCATTGATTTTCTTGCCTAGCATGGGGATGTGGGAAATGTCAGCCTCTAATTGAGTTGATAAAACCATTTTGAGTCTCGTATGTAAATCTGCCCTCCCACACCCGCACACATACACGCAAAATGCCATTGCATTACACAACTCCACTTGGGATGGCCATAAGAAATGAAAGGTCTTCTTATTTTTGTGTGCATTACCATGTGCCTACCTTCAGTGCATGCCGAGTTGCTTTGTTGGACTTCACACCTACACATGAGGTGTAGTGGAAGCAAATGCCTGACTTACTTGCCAGTGAATTTAATGTTGTCTTTAGTTTTGAATTAGCAGGGAAGCTTCTTTGGATAAACAGGTTGTCTTGCCACTGAGGGCAAAACTGAAGATTGGTAAGCGTGACGCAGAGGTCATATCCATTAACGGAATAGAAAGTGAATAAAGAAAAGGTGAATGAAGTCTCCCAAGATTGGTATGCAGAGAGGACAGAGGAATTACCTGCTGTCTTTAGTGGAAGTTCACCATAATGTCAGAGAAGAAATGATAGTCCTTAGTTCAGTGTCTCTATGAGGACAATCTCATTTTTCTTCTATAATAGTAATAATTATGTAAAGAGATTTTGCAAGATTAAAGGGAAAGATTTTTTTTTTTTTTGTCAAAGTCAAGTCTGTCTTTCGAAGCTCTATCTTGTTCCTGTGATCCAAGTCTAATGGGGAATGTGTATCAGGAGCACCATGGTGCATTCAAGAACTTAAAACATTGTTTTAAGAAACATCTGCGTCTTTTGTAAGAGTGACAAGACAGAACAGATGACGAGACTTCAGGCGTTCTGTCAGCCTTTGGAGCTGGGCACTGCACTTTGGAGAGTCTGCAACCATCAAAAGCCACTGGTCTGAATTGCATAATAGAGCATAACAGAGGTTTATTTTTAGAAGTACAACTTTTAGAAGTTACAGGACAATATGTGATGTCCTGTAACTATTATAATTCACCATAGATATAAAGGTGGAACTATGTCTTCATCTCTCTGCTTTATCAATGCTTGAATGCTTTTTTGAAGTCAGTAAGGAAGTAGGTTTTGAGTTGCCCTGTAGTGTTGACTGTCGATAAATTGTCTATTTAACAGTATTTTGGATTTCCAAAAAACAAAAGAAACAAAATGTGAAAGTTTTTTAAATGTTGAGTTCCTTGACTGGTTAACCATCAATCCAAACTGGATTGATCAGATGAGATCAATCTCAGATGAGATTTGTGAAGCTTGTATTCTACTTGTAAAAACAAACACAAAGATGAACATCTAGTTTTTTTCCAAAAATATTGCTAAAATCTTGAATCTGGCCACGTGAAGCATCTTCTCTCATGGGCTAAATGATTGGAAATAATGGCCTTTCCATATGTTTTGATTGTCCTGCTAGTGTTCACCAGCAGGACAATCAAAACTGTATACGGTGAACACATGACGCATGTATGTTTGCATCTACTTTGATGCAAGGGAGAATAATTAGTGTTTCACATTATGACACACACACACACATCTACTTTCAGTTTCTTTCACATTTTTGTGTGTGTCGGTGCACACCGTCACGCACACAAACACTTGTGGCAAAGCCGATAGTAATTACTGACATGATTAGGCAGACAACCATTCATATAGGGAATGCACGCTCATGCAAATAGACACACACACACCCCCTCTCTCTCTCACACACACACATATTATACCTCCCTGGTAATTAACAGTATTAATTACTAGCATAGCTGTCCCTGTGAGGCTCTGTATCACTCACAGACGGCACGCAGTGGGGTTCTTATTACTTTATCTCACCACAGCATCGCCTCTTCTGTCTCCCTCTCCTAGTCTCTGGTTATACACGTTTTCTGATACACACCTGCTGGATAAACAAATGTTAGCTAATTAGTCGGAGAGTGATAGCTGGCTGTGGGTTAAAATCCAAGCGCTCGGGATGTGAAGCAGCCATGTTTGCATGAAAAAGAGCACGTCATTTTGTCATTATAACGGAGTCTGGGTCTGTTTAGCCACTGTAGCCGTTTCTTATGCATCTTATTATGCTGTTGTAGCTAAAGTGGCACATAAGTTGTTTTTTATTTTATTTGTGTTGCATCAGCTACTCTTCTTTCATTGCAGCAGTGCTCCAACCAAAACATGTTGGGCAAACTCTCTTATGCATAATTGCTGAGCATGGGGAACATCAAGCCGTTGACATCTTGCTTGAGAGACATCGCGGCATATTCCCATTTACCGAGGTTGTTTTGTACCCTGCTCGAATTTGATTTATATCCACAGTAGTTAAATGTGGCTGGCACCATTTTTGAGGATATTGTACAGTTAAATCCCAAGTGTCACAGTGCTTGCATGTTTGAATATTGCATGCGAGTGCGTAAGCTTTCTCTGAAGAGGTAAAGATATCTTATGCTCCGAGTGTGCTGGCAAAGTTGAGATTGAAGGTGAGGGGATAAAATGTGTCTTGCACATCATTACACAGTAAAACTGCAATCCTCCCAAAGTGTCAGTGGAATGTTCCTATGTAACAGCAAGAGATCTTTATCTCAAAATGTCATATGATATGCTTTGAAAAGGTTTAGCTCTGCATTTTGTTACTGAGACAGTTGCTTCAGAGAATTAATCAATAAAAAATAAACAAGTAAATAATGAATAGTTTGTTAGTTACCTCCAAACACTTTGCAGCTATTTTTGGGAAGGAATTAGTAACTTCCAAGTGGCTAGTATAATTAATTAACCCACAAGCCACAGTCGAGGGTTTGGAGTCTGAGAAGGAGAGGCCTGTGTTTGATTTAAACAGCTTACCCATCAGGGGCAGCATTTCTGTCTAATAGCAGCCTTAGCTACGCTACGGTAGCAGATAGATGCAAACGTGCAGCAAATGGTGAAACGTTCTGGAAACAGGCACAAACATATAAATGATGCAAAATCCTAATAATACAAAAAAACTAATTCAAATAAATAAAACTACAATCAACAATGCAATCAAAAAATGCTGCTATTACAGATGAATTTAAAAACAATGTTTAACCTGAAATTGTTTTAAATTAAATTAATTAAATTTTTTATTCCGGTGTGTTAATTTTTCAGCTCTGTACTTTTGCAGTGCTGAAGTCTGATCTTTTCTTAGCAAACTGTTTATGCAATTTTATACCTGCTATTGAGGATTCAAAGCAATTACATGTAAACAACTCATAAATAACATTTACCAGTAGAAGCTCTACCTGTACTCCATCCCCCACCTTACCTTAACGCAAATCAGTTGTATTATGAAATACTATGCAATTAAATAAAATTACACAGCCAATTTCATATTTTATGCTTACTTATCAGAATTAATAAAAAATATTAATTCCATATTCCATATGTTTTTGTTGTTGTCTTTTTTAGTGGACGGCTGCACAGATTGGTCAGTGGATTACAAGAAGTACCAGGTGCTTCAGGGTGAGGCGGTGCGTCTGAAGTGCGCTCTGTTCTACGGTTACATCCGGAGCAACTACAGCCAGGCCCAGAGCGGGGGCCTGAGCCTCATGTGGTACCGCAGCTCCGGCCTCGGCCACACCGACTTTGAAGAACCAATCTCTTTCGATGGAGTGCGGATGAGCAAGGAGGAGGATGCCATCTGGTTCAGACCTGCTGACCTTCAGGACGTGGGACTCTACTCGTGTGTTTTACGGTAAGACTAAGAAATGTATTTTTTTTTCTTTTTTAGATACACTACTTTGTTTTAACCTTGGTGACTTTTCCTATTGGTCAATAGGAAAATTTAAATATTTGACTTTAATTCCCAATGTTTCTGTTAAAATTTAGTCTAAACAAAAAATGTCAGGCATAGATTAGCCCTTTGGTAAACCCTACATCTCTCTGTATTCTCCTTTCACAGCAGAATTGTTTTTTTTACATTAAAAAATATGTGAGTTACAAGTCAAGTCAAGTGAGCTGAAGAAATTTAGAATTTCAAATAGAGGCAACCGAAGCATAACAAATGGTTGTTTAAAAATATTTTAATTTATTAAATTTTTTTTGTAAGTTGAACACTTAAAGTGATACGTGATATGACATAAAAGCAAATACTTTTGGTCGTGCCTATTGCTAAAAATTTTTCAGTTTATTAAACAAGTATTCAGCCTTATTCAAATGTTGAGTGCAAAACTCAGGGAATCCCATCGTTCTGTGCATAGCTGCACTTGTAAAAACTGTGTTTCTCCATCTGCATTTGTTGAGCTAGAGGGATTTCTCTCAGATACCCTAATCAGAAGACTGAGACATTTACCTCCCAGCTGAAATAAATTACTCTGCTTGAGAAGCATTTGAGTCACACATTGAGGCACATAAGTTAAAAACTCTCCCTCAAAACCACAGGCAAACAAAACACACATTTCATTCCGCTTTTTATAAACGGCACAAAATCATTTAAGGAAAGATGTCCAGTTTGTATTAGAAAAATGGGGGTGGAGAGGTGGGAAATCACACTTCCATACATGGGTACTTTACATAATGACGCATTAATTAGTCTTTAATGGGGAATGTCAGAATGCTGGGAACCTTTGACACCAAGGATATTAAGTTTATTTTTCGAGAAGGGTTTATAGCAACACATTGACTCAATCTGAAGAGAACCTTCACGATTTAGGAAAACAATTATTTCTGTTATATTGTTTCCTGTTAACGTTTTGCAACTGAAAAATGTTTTCAAATGTTATCACACATTATGTGTGTGACTTATGATGGGCTTTGACTCTAAGTAGCACATGTACACTGAGGTCAGTAGTGTTGAACTTGTTGTTTTATAAAGTCTGGACTGGATGTGTTGCATTTCTGTGACATTATCAAGATTTTCTTTATATTGTTTTTTTTTCTTTTTATGCATGAAAAAGATAAAACTATTTCAGCCAAACACCCTTTTCTTTTAACATTTGCACCTGTCATAATTTGATCCATCTGATGCACATTTTGTTTTTATATAGACTTCACTGTTGCCTGATGCACATCCTTCATGTTCATGCAGGCTAAAGTTAGGAACATTTGCATGGCTAATTTCAAATTACAATTTCTAGCAATTTTGTCTTTGCTTCCATTAGCAGTGCATTTTGGCTGGATTCATATTAAGATGGATCAACCCAGAACCAAAGGGTAGAGATAAAAATGTAAATAATGCATTAAAGGATTCATCACTTTTCTTTTTATTATTTTAATAAATACCAATGCAACAGTGACAAAAACAAAGCATAATTTGACCTTACCATTTTCAAGTAAATGCAGAATAATTCAAGTTAGACTGGAGATGAAGTAAACACCAGGAGGCTGGATTTCTTCTCTTTTTAGCCAGAGGCAGGCACATTAATCTCTTTCAAATCTGACATGCTCACTGAATGACAGCGGTATTATTTTCTGAATTTGTGATCAGGGATTGCTCAACCCTTTACAAAGCATATTACTGAAACTGAGGCATTTTTTTACTTTTGACTGTATATATTTTCCTTTGCTTTTTCATTGTAAATGGATCCTGCTGAGTTCTTGTTTCACAATTGCTTATTTAAATTAACTGAGCAACATGTAAAATGCTACATTGTGTGGATTGTTTTTTGGTTTTCACACAATAACCTCAACAGGAGTAAACCTCCCAAATCTCAGTCTGCTAAATCACTTTGACTTTAAGCATAACTCTACATACAATATTTATTTCACATAATCTGGACCAAAATTTTAAATGTCATGTTGAACATCCAAAAAGAATGGTGTATTAGGAATACAGAAATGAGTTAGACATGCAGGCCTATGATGGAAATGTAAATGATTCAGTTTTGAATGATCCTGGATGTCTGAGTAGTAAGACAAAGTGACAACCGGCAGCTGAACCAACATACACTCAGAACAACAAGTTAAGGTGATCAGACAGAGAGGATGGCTTATCAGCACTGACTGCACTCAACTTGACTTGTATTCAAATGTAACTGACCCTCTCTGAAAACTAAACCTCGCCACTGGCACATTTTGAAAAAACTATAGAAAGTTGGGCGGAGCCAAGAGACATGGCTGACTGTGGATGAACAGGTGAGAGGGGCTGTTATCAATTTATCCACTTTGTCAATTTTTCAGACTTTACTAGTGGCTTTTTTTGTTTTTCAAAACAACTAGTAACAAATCCAGTGACTTTCTCTGTGTTGTTTGAGGCTTTTATGGCGACAATGTTCTGCAGCTCGGCTGACACTGTCTGTCCTGATGAGCAGTAGGAGCCATTAGCCGTCATTAGCTTGTCCCGCTTACTCAGCACTGCAGCCAGTCTCACACAGACATCTATTAAACACCATACCTTCACTAATGGTCAGAACAGAGATCTATTTCATTCACATTCATATAACCAAAGTAATGAAGTTGTACCAAGCCGTACCGCAGCAGCCAGTAGGAAAATTCAACTGCCTGAGAACTGTTGAATACTGACCTCTACTGACGGGAGAGGTCAGTAGTGAGACGATTTTAGGCAAAATAATGCCAAACTAAAAGAATTGCACAAAAATGTCAAAACTCACACAAAAACATAGAGTAGATATGTATAGTTACCCACACATGTTATCATATGCCCGCCCGGCTGCCTGCAGGTTCCATCATCAACTCACTGTTATTATTTCTACACAACCGGTTCCAGGCCTGGAGTCAGTTTTTAACACATTCTTGGGTTTTCCACAATACTGGATTTCTCCAAAAAATAGATGTCCTAATATTCCCATTTTAATTTGTTAACACCGTTTTAAACACATAACAAGCAAGGTGGTTGTCTGTGGGCTGGCAGCGAGAAGGTCCTGGATTCAAGTCCATGACTGGTGTTTTTCCACAGGGACTTTGAATGTTTTCTCCCTCCATGCAGCTGCTCTCTCCGAGTCCTTCTGCTTTATTCTGCAGTCCAAAAATATGACTGTAGGCTAAGTGGTAATTCTAAAATAGTCCTTTGGATGTGAGTGTGTGCATGAATAGTCCTGTGCGTCTCTGTGCAGCACAATGATGGACTGGCATCCTGTCGAGGGTGCATACTATCCTTCTCCCAATGATTGCTGGAGATAGACACCTGTTATAGACAGTGGATGGATGTTAGAAGTTTTTCAATTTTTCACAATGGCAACAAGATCACAGGTCACCAAAACTATATTATTTATAGCAGGATGGCTGTAAATAACAGTGATTTAACTTTCCTAAAATCTGTGATGCATGATTTGGTCAGCCTGTGTAATTTCACCAGCTAATCAGACTCTTTCAAAATGTTAAGTTGCTATGCTTTCCCATTTTTGTCTCAACTTAAGGAGACCAAAAATGAAATTAACTCAAGAGTTTTAATAAAAGGCACTCTTAACCTTTTGAATGACTGTTGATTCTGACAGAATGACGGTGATTCTGTCTCCAGCTGAGGACAAAAGTCACTTTTTCCTTATGTCCAGCTCATAGCTGGAGCCAGGGTAGCACCGGTTTATTGATTCTAGAGTCAGAGCCTGCAACAATAAGCATGAGTACCAGTTTAGGACTTGAACTGGTTTGTTGGGGAACCTACTGGGAGGTATTTATTCCCTAGAGTTTCACAATACTT
Organism: Phalloptychus januarius; assembly: GCA_902982915.1. NCBI lineage: Eukaryota > Metazoa > Chordata > Actinopteri > Cyprinodontiformes > Poeciliidae > Phalloptychus > Phalloptychus januarius. Next base: position 4,988,833 of record CADWAE010000230.1, read on the forward strand.
TCACCTGTTCTCAAGAAAATCCACAATGTTAAACGTCCTGCCTCAACATCATATCTTACCATTTATAATTTCACCTTACATGCCCACTGCTGACAACTTTATACATGCATGCTGGTTGCAAACCAAATGGCATGTGGATTTATTATTCGAGTGACTCAGATAAATTTTTTGCTGCACAATTCTTCCCATCAATAAGTGCTTAGAAAACAGGATCTTTAGCAATCATCATGCTTAAATGTGAGCAGTGGTGGAGTTACTTTTGCAGATGAAGAATTGGATTTAAATGCCTTTTTACAGACAAAACAAGCCAGGAGTGGTGATGTGTTTGAGGATGCTTGAGACGGAATAATTCAAGATACAAAAAAATACGAAAAATGAATTTCAAAGAACTGAGATCACAGATGGATTTGGTTGGACAGCAATGATGGGATTTCCATTGGATCAGTGTGGTGTTGGCCAAACTACAAATGAGGTGTGTCCAAAAATGAGAGGAATTGAAAGTAAGAAAGTAGGCAACCAGAACACACAGGACTGGATACAGATTTGAAGGAACTGAAGCTTTTATGTTAAATTTACATAAATAAATCAGAGGGGCAAAGATATAATTTGTGTTGGAAAAATGTCAACCAAAACTGAAACATCAATTGAGTTTTATAAAAAAACAAGTGGTACTATTTATAATTGAGGCAAGTGGAGACATTTTGAAAATGTTAAATTTATTACAGACTGTCATTGTTTTTTGTGATTTCCTGTATCAATGAAATTTTTGGCCTCATTTAAGTTTTTTGTTTTTTAAACAACATTTAATCGTTGTTTATGAAGCTCTATGGCCAATTGCCAAAGAAGCCTACCAAGCTTTTTTTTTTTTTGCATGGATTGCAGCACTCAGAGATGGAGACTGCAGCCGAGTTGTTAGCTCAGCTTAGCTCTGACCTGAATGAAACAAGTGCATCATTGCATTTTTATGCTAATGTTCATCCTTCTGAAAACAGGGTGGATTATTTACACTTGAGAAACACATGCAGGATGAGATAAGAGATGCCTGTGTTTTTGACTGACTCTATAGCACTGTCTCTGAATGTGTCATACTGGGAGTTAATATACTTTAATGCAGGCTTTGTATCAGATTTTATCTGATATCCAGTGACAGGAGATGTCAGTTTTTCACAAAAAAGCATATTTGGATTTTTACAAAGTTCTAACAGTTCATGCAAGTTGTTTTTGTGGTATTCATGTCAGTACATCGACCATAGCTAATGGAGCTAGCTGTAACTTGCCTTCTGCATAATATTCAGTTCTTTTGTAGACGTTGGCTCATGGAGAGTCATTGCTGACGTAAGACATTTTCCCTGCTGCTTTTGCATCAGGAGATGTCAGGTAGCTCTTGATTACTAAGTGCTTTTTAATCTCCCAACTTCTACTTAAATTTGTAAAATAATCATATTCATTGTATTCATTTCAATGCAGAAGACTTGATAATAAAATGTGCCATTTACCTTTAGCTATACATGTGTAATGTACTGCCTGTGGCCGTAATGTTTGATTTAAGTAATCTTTTCACTGAAGGTCTCCAAATTTGAATTTTTCTCTTTTAAAAGACTGGAAAGCAAACTGATTTACTAAAATGTTTGTTTGTGCTGTGCATGTGGCATTTGTGCTTTTGTGTGAATGGTTATCTTTGTCCTTCTCTGTCTGCCTTCTCTGAAATTGAAGTCTAATTGTGAGTTTTTACGTGAAGGTGACTTCATTTGCATAGTAATCTCTGTGTGCTCACCATGAATCTCCTTTATTTCTCTGCCTCATTTTTTTCCCTCAGCGTATCACACATTAGGGTCTGTAACATTTCTTCAGATTCATCCGTCTTTCCTCCTCACTTCCTTTGTCATTATTACAGTCTCTCTTTGCTTCACCTGATAGATTATTTTATAATAATTCCGCTAATGAGTCAGTGTTTCAGAGTGGGTGAAACCATGCGTAATTCCTTCCTATGATTACATTATCCCACATGTTGGGTAATAATGTGTGAAGAATTACAGCCACCATGAAGAGCTAACAAATATCCAAAGGAGCCACACTCAAATAGAATGTGACAGATGTGAAAGACACCACAGGACCGAGCATCAAACCCCCAGCTGGCTGTCAATCAACCGACACCTTCCCACAATGCTGCAGGGAGCCATGCTGTGCATATTTAAAGAATAGATGCATCTCCTGTTTATCGGTGCAGGTACATTGTTTTCTGATCATCTCCACACTGTGATTAGTTTGTTTTAATTTAGTTTATGTCCAGACAGGTCACAAACTTAACAAGAAGATGGATATTTTTGTTTTCAGTGTGAGGGGAATCAAGTGCCTCTCTGTATCTAAGTACATGAACTGCTTCAACCTTGTGGACAAGCATTCCGTCGTCCTCTTAGATATATACAACTTTCACTACGCCCTCAAACCCTTCTCTGTCAGTCGCAGTTGTTGTGCCCTTGGGCGAGACACTTCACCAACCTTACCTGCTGGTGGTGGTCAAAAGGCCCAGCTGTGCCGATCGTAGGCAGCCTCGCCTCAGGGTAGCTGTGGCTACAATATAGCTTACCGCAGTCAGTGTGTGGATAGCTGAATGCAGCGTAGGATATTTACTATTTATGGGGCAATAATGTGGTTTGCTGGTTTAAAAGAAAAGTCTATTCAGAAAAGGAGAAGAAGACATAATGACATAATTGTCACAAGAGTATAAATGTAGTTTTTCCTTGTGTCCATGTTGTACCTGAACAATAAATTATCCACACTGGGGAAACAGCAGAGCTGTCTACAAGCTTTGTTGTTGTTTTTTCTTTTTCTCCTCATTTGATCTAATTTTTTTATCTTCCCTTCATTGGCTCCGTGTTTGGCGCTGCCTCTGACTGAGAGCATTATTGCCCCTTCTGGTGCATACAGGCCATTTGGTAACCAAAATGTGGACTGCATGCAGTCCTGCTGTTACAATGCTTTAATGGTCAAAGAGTCATAAGAACATAATAAGAGGTATGGTTTGGGATTTGTGTGGTTGAAGCAAACAAGTGGTGTGGCTTGTACTCCAATCTTCATACCTCTGTTACACTGTTGTCTATCTGCCTTAATTTGAAAAACATTGCAAGATGCAATGCCGAAGCAAAATATTGCTCCTACATTGATATTAACATAGATAGTTTGACCACTACACAAGCGAGGCTACCACCAATGGTTTCAACCATATGAGTCTTAATACAAAAACATAATTAAATAAGATTATATCACAGCAAAAGTAACATACTCCTTCTTGGCAAGGTTGAACACTTCAGATCTCAAACCACTGATCTCAGTAAGCAAGTGCCCTACATTTAAGTTCTTTAGAGCAAAGTGTAGACTATTAGTAAGGTATATAATTGGATGGCAAAACTAGAGGCTTGCACATGTGTAGGGGTGGTGGAGCCTGTTATTGAAGTGAAAAGTGAAGTACACTATGGACTGGACTTCAGTCCTAACTTGGAGGCACACTCGCACTCCAAGTTATTAGGTTTCATCAATTGCTTTAACATGCATGAGTTTAGACTGTAATAAAGCAAAAGAGCACACAGAAGAAATCTACATCTGCATGGGGAACAATAATAAAGAAGGCATGAGGTAAGAGAGATAATCAGCATTCCAGTGTGCAGCCCACACTTCAGACATATAAGAGCAGAGAAGCTGTAGGTAAAACACAGTGCAAAAACACGCCAATAGAATAAATATCTCTAACATGTTACACTGCTCAATTAACTGACAAATGGTGAGAAGGAGGAAGAAAGGTCAACAATAGAAAACCGCTTCCAAATCAAGAAGTGCATTAGAGAAAGCATGACAAATTCAGTTTGTTATTAAGAGCAAAGGGTTCCATGGTCTGGAGAGCATGAATTCATATTTCCTCTCTGGAAAAGGTTGATTATATTAACACCTTTGGAAAAAGGTCAAATGTCTTCTATTCATTATATGTTTTTTCCCTTAATACACATTATTTCATATCTTAATTTCCTTGATGGGCTTTTTTATTTTTAGACTTAAGCAGTTTACATTGGGCTTTTGTGAAGCGGCAGTCAGAAAATCTCTGTAAAATTATGATGGATTAGGAATAATCTGAAGTATCTGGGAAAAATTTTCAAAAAAAGATCTAGGCCAGATATCTTCTTGTAGACTATCTAGATTTGTTTGAATTATTATGCTTGAATTTAAACATTTATGAAAGGATTCCTTATTACCAGTTATCGTAAACTAGTGACAGTTATCACCAATAACAAAACAAATAGTAATTATGATTCAGAGGTAGTTACTATTTCCACACACGGCAAGATTGGTTTGTATTATTTTCATTAATAACTTAAATTCCACTTTAAGAACAACTCTATTTGTGGTTATTTAACTTCTTTTTGTGTGATTTCAAGATTTGGTCGATATAAAAATTTAGTGTGAGGGGAAAAAAAACCATAAGATCTGCAATTGGGCAAATAGTTTTTCAGGATACTCTTAGCTCATTTAAAGATAATACCATGAAAACTATTATGCTGGGCTTCATTTTTCTTATCACTGTTTTTTTCGTGGTGTAAGAAAACCCGAGTAACAAAAACTTGAAAAAGAAACGGATTAGACGAAGCTGCATTTTCCCCCAGCTTCAAAAGAGAGAATAAATTGTGAGACTAATAGTTTTCTGGCAGAGCCCTAATTATTTTCTTCTCTCAGATAACACTTTTAAAACTTAGGAATGCATTGTAGTTATTCGGAGATTTAAGATGGCACCTGTTGGGTGAGATTCAGGACTTCACCGCTCATTAAATCTGTATGTTTTTTCCCTCCAATATAAAGAAATGATGCTAAATGTTTCAGAATCACAGACTGGAGCTGTGGCAGGTGTGCAAGTTAAAAAGAAAAGTGGGGAAAATGTTCATTTCCGGTTTTTTAACCTCTTTTGTGCCTCTTAACTTTCTTTTAAAAATACTTTTACTAGACTTAATTATTCTCTCAAATTATGCAAAAATTGTTTGCACTTCAATTTCCTTCTGTGGAAGCCCAGCAGGGGGGCAAATATTGTCTAATCAGTGCTTAGGCACTACTTCTATGGGAACATTTGGTGACACAAACCTAAATAGGACATTTTCTTGTTTTTTTTTCTGCTTAACTGTATGTAGGTGTCAAGGCTTACGTTACGTTTGTGTGTTTTTACATAGTTCTGTTCCCTGGTTCTCGTCTATATCATCCAAGAGTACTCTGCAAGCCTACATTGCAACTTCCCACTCTCCTCTCCCTAGATAGAAAGTATTGAGTCAGTAATGTTCAAATTCAACTCTTTGAGGGCAGTGCTTTTTGCAATATCTCCCATCTTACTTTTCTTCCTACATTTTCCAGATGCCCTTTTAGTCATCTCCTGTGTGGAGGTACACAGTATCTCCTCTCTTCATTCAAGTAGCTATTCTCCCTCTGTTCCCCCTCACTGCTATCTCAGACCAATCTTCCATAGCTACACAAAAGCTACATTTGTCTTTTGAGTGTGAGTGTGTTTGCGTGACTCGCTGTGTGTGTCTCTGTATTTTATGGCCCTGGGGGGGTCAGAGGTGTTTATATGGGAGAGGTGACTCCCTTATTGCTTCTATAACCTGAGTATATCATATGAAACCATGTCATTTACAGTGAATGGGAGCATCTGGTCAGCTGTAAATGTAATCTAATGAAATGAAATGAAAGCTTGCATGGCGGTTCTCGCAGTCCTACAACCAAGAGACTGACCGAGTCAGATCACAGCTAGTGAGGGCAGGCCACAGAAGCAAAGTATGGGCTCTTTTAGGGTTGATCTATTCTTCATAATATGGAGCCAGCTACTGCTTCTAACACTCCCCTCCAGTATTGCATTACCGCCAGACTCACTTCATGGAATAGCGTCTTTTGAGAACAATGTCAAAGATACAAAGATATACTCCAGAACATCCATAATTCGGATCTCTTTAACCAGGCTCCCTTCCATATCGACCATCTTATCCATGAACATGCGCTTTCCTATTTTCCCATTTTATGTGACTTCAACCTTCTGACCCTCAAAGTCAGAATCAAGAACAGGAGCTCAATATAACTATGAAAACAGATGTTTAGAAAATATATATTCCTTTCCTCCAAGAATTACACCAGACTTAACTTTACTGTTTTGTCAGTCAGAGTAAACAGAATTATTCACATTTTCTGAAGCAGAGAAACATAGTTTAGAGATTATTTATTACTTTCTTTAAAGTCTAAAGTTTGTATGGACTAAAATTAGCATGGTTTTATAAATTTGGGGAAAGCCCAATGCTTTGGCTTTGTGAGTTTTCAATAGATTTCTTGACAGTGTTTGAGTTACTTTGATGCACTTTTGTGGCTGTATTTTAACCGTGCAAAGATGCTGGGAAAGAAATATGGCAATATATCTAGAAGATAACTTTGAACCTCTACAAATCTAGTCCATCCTAAGGTTCAATTTCCTGGCAAACCATGCTTTTGTTCAGGAAAGTAATGGGTTCTGTGTCCCAGAGATGGTTGAATGTTTGTGTGAAATGTGGATATCTCCCCCTGAACAAAAAGCAAATGTCCTTTTAAAGATGTAAAAATTCTGATTGATAAAACAGTGTTATAATCCACAGCAAAAGGAAGTCTGAACTAAAATAGGCAGAAAGTCCATTTAGCAAGACGAAGCCATTGCTTCAAAAACAACAAGAAAAAAATAAATCCAGTTTGCAAATGCATACCTTTGGAAATTTGCTGCTGTCTGGTGAAACAAATTTTAAAAATTGTTTCTTTCAATATTTTTAAATCTGAAAAATAGAAAGTTGTCTTACCAAGAAAATCTTGCTATTTTTATGTAGCTCCATCTCGTCTCCTTGTTTTTCTGTGATTAGCCCTCTTTTATTATATAAATGTTTTATTACTATAATCAAGGTCTGGTATGAGCTGTAATCTTAAAACTATAACTCTTAACTATCACTACTTCAGATCGTAAAGCTGATCCGGAACCTTTGCCTGAATGAATGCCTCGAAATCTTGTGGATTTGCTTCTAGAGAAGCGAAAAGCATTATGGCAGCAAAGCAGCTTGTATTCCTTCAGCCTTGTAGTTTAAATCTTGCGGGGAAGGCCTTGTCAATGGCAATGCTGGGAAAGTGGGAGCTGTGGAATCGCACTGTGTCACTGGTGACACACACCAACGACATTAACAGCAAGGCGAGAGAGTCATTCTTTCCTAGATAGCAAAGCTAGATAGCTGGGTTGAGTGTTGATGGTTGCTGGGAAACAAAAAAGGGGATGACAAGCAGTGAAGACTGACTCATTGTGATGACCAAGCAGCTTTCTCTTCCATGTGGAGCCGTCTCTGCATTTTTCACTTCTCTGATTAGCATTCCCCGACTCTCTCCATAAATCCAACAGTATTCGCGAGTGTTGGGCATTGACTGTACAAGGCTGCTGAATGCGTCATTATCTCTGAGCCCACACTCACACGGTTGCATGAGGGAGATTGAAAAAAACAAATAAACTGAGAAGCATTAAAGATGGTTAAAAAGAGATCAAAGACAGTGTTTTTTTTATTACAGAATATAACTGTAGCAATGTAGCAATGGTGATGTAATGTGAGGTAAAGTACTGGACTGGTTTATTTGGACCCCTGGTAAAGATCTGGATATTAAAAAATAAATAAATACATATTTTTCTGATGTAGCAAAGCTTAGCACTGAAGACAGATGTTTAACTTAATAATCACTTGTAGTCTTCTAACATTTCACATTCTAGAAAGGGATCTTTTGCCATTGCTGTTGGCACAACCTCCCCAGATCATCCAGACTCCTACAGTCTCTTTTCCTCATGTGACTCTTCAGATTTTTGTAAAACCTGATAGGTAGTGAGACGGCAATGGAAGACGGTTGATTTTGTGTCTTTGTTGATTTGGCTACATACCAACTCAACAATTCATTTTGATGACGTTTGTCCTTCAATGGGTGTTTTTCTCTACCAACAGGAACTCTACGTACTGCATGAAGGTCTCCATGGCTCTGGCTGTGGCTGAAAATGACACGGACCTCTGCTACAACTCCAACATGAGAATAACTGAGAAGGCTGAGCTCAGTAAGAGGTTCCACGTCCTATGTACGGAAATAGATGACTACGTTGAACCTGGGAAGGAGCCTGAAATCACGTGGTACAAGGTAAGCTTTAGTGTAGTGAATGAAAGGGAGTTATTATATGTTTGAATGATGACTTTTTTATGGATACCGATGCCTCCGTGAAACAAGCAACAACAAGCTTCCTTCCGTCTTTGTGATCATGCAACTAGAAAATATTTTTAAATGCCTCTCCTTTTTTTTTCATCCCATTTCTTTGCTGTTTAAATTTAAAAGCCTTGTCGGAAATGCAGTTCCAAATCACTTAGGCAAATTATGTATGTGGGCAATTACTTATATTTGCAGTGGTCCACACCGCACTGTGAGACGATGAGAGCTTATTCTCTCACTGTACAGATGGCAGCCACAGCAATGACTTTCATAATGAGCACAAAACTTCTATGAGAATAAAATTGTGCCCCGTGGAAAGACTGGATGCCCTACAAACGCTCCTGCACCCTGAGTCACCCCCTCCTCCCCTCTCTTGGGTCCTTGTCTCTCCCAGGTCAGGCACGGCCTGCGGACACCAAAGTGCATCCCAACCAAGGGGTGGAGGCCAAACTAATCACAGGCAGATCAGCAGTAGATTAACTGGCCAGGCTTGACCTCAAGTTCTCTCTAAAATTCAATTACAATCTGGGTAATGACTGGGAGTGCTGGGACCCAGAGTTATTTGGACCTCGGTGGAGCCTCTGTGATTGAATTCAGAAGCTGCCGGGAGCAAGGATAGAATAGAATCGTCGTCCTCCACAACAGAGCGTCAAGGAGCTGGAGAGCGGATCGTGTCATATAGTTACTCATTGTGCTTGCACACGGATACTCTCGCATTTGCACAGAAGCAGAACAAACACACTTATTGTGCCAGAAGAGACTTCTGTAAATAAAATTCTCCTTCCTCTGTGGCTTTAGTAGAATATTGAAAGGAGAATATTCAGTTCAGTGCAATAAATCATAATCAGATAAGAAGGATAATGGCAAAGCCCGATCATTTTACAATATGGAATTATTTTGTCAGTGTCAATCCATGCATCTGCAACAGTTTATCCAGTGGCTTAGAGGTGCGTGCTGTTTCCAAAGACTTTGTGTCAAGCTTGAATAACGACCAGTGATGGAGATGAAACTCTGCTCTGCTGTGCCTTACAAATGTATTCACACTCTTTTAAGTTGTTCACATTTTGTCACATTAAAAATTAAATGTGGTGTTGTGTTTTGGGGGGATATTATGGGGTAGACCAGCGCAAAGAATTGTGCACTTGTGAAAAAGAAGAAAATTGATATTAAGATATTTTTAAAAAGTGTGGTGTGCATGTGGATTCAGGCCCCTTTTCTTTGATTTCCTTAAATAAAATCAACTGCTGCTTATTGCCTGAATCTCAGTACAATACAGCTCTTATAAGGATGACATTAATCAGTGAAGCAGTCAAGAAACTGAATAGATCCACTGTTAAGGTAGGAGAATCTGTTCGCAGATCTTGCTTTAATGTGAGAGTGGAAATACAGAAAACAATTTTTAATAATTAATACCATACCAGGTCTGTTTGCAGTTTGCCGTAAGTCATGCACACATATATAATATCAGCATCCATTTAAAGGAGGTAAAGGGTTTCTGGTCTTTGTGCAAATGACTGTGAGGGCCAGAAAACAAATACTGCTTTGAGACTGAGGCATGTGGTCACTTGCAGCAGGAAGGCCTGCATAAACAGTATCCAGCCAGTAGTTTAAATCAAATCCCATTTTTGTATTACAGTGGCCCAGTTAAAGTCCATATTTAAGTTTATGTCAAATTGAGGATGTAAGACCAGACGAAAATTAACTTTCACAGAAGCTTTTTACTCAAGCTGACTGAGCTTGGACTGTTTTGCAAAGCCTTCAGCTTTAATTGCAGTGAAAAGTGACTCTACCAATTATTGACTCAGGACACCTGAATACAAATGCATGCTACATATTACAGATCTTTAGCTTTTTTAGAAAAAATACATAATTTTCCATCTTAAAATTATACTCTACTTTGTGGTGATTTAGGACATAAAATATCAATAATGTGCATTGAAGTCGGGAGTTGTGATGTGACAAAATGAGGAAAAATGTTTTGCATCGATACTTTTCCAGGAGTTTGTAAACAGTGTTTAGGTCTCATATTTCAAACTGATAACAAGAATTGTTTTGCCGTCTGCAGTACAAAGTACTTCTCTATCGCTTTATTGCCAGTTTCCAGGTGAGGTATTATTATTGTTTAAAGATAATGTGGGACACTTTAACCTGGCTGTCCTTCTCTGTTATGTAGGAGTGTCGTCCAAAAAAGTGGCGGGCCACTATCTTCCAGAGGGGAAACAAGTTGTTCTTTCAAGAAGTTAAGGAGGAAGACATTGGGAATTACACCTGCGAAATCCAGTTTGGCGGCTTTGTCGTCAGAAGGACGACGGAACTCACAGTGACTGGTATGAAGACGCACAATCCACTGGTTGTAATATTTGTTCACAGAATGAAAATTAAACACTTCAAGGAAAACAAGGTGGTGTAAAAGATAAAAAAAATATATATATATATATATATATATATATTTGCACATGCACACACACACCTGCAGACTTACCACTGCGTAAAGCAATGATGCCCTGCTGCTGTGTTAATTGTTGGGGGAGGCTGAACGTTGTTACCTGGCCCCCATTTCTCCTTCTAGCTCAGCAGTTTCCAGTCAGCCGAGCGGCGCTGAAATATTTAAGGCTATAGGCTACAGCCCTTCACATAGAGAGCGAAAGAGCCAGGCACAAGGTCAAGAGATTCACTCTTTGAGTGTAGCTGTCTCTCTCTCTCTCTTTCCCTCATTACTTGTACAGGTGCAAGGAGCTCATGCAACAAACAGATACATCCAAAAGTCAGGTTGTGGTAGTTACATCTGTTGTAATATGGCGGTCTGCTTTAAAACAAATACAAAATTATTGCAATTTCCTTAAAAAGAACATTTGTGGCACTTTATTCATAGTAGTTACACAAGAAATGGGCAAGAGGAGAGG